>OY728126.1:1429355694-1434355694 GCA_963277665.1 Viscum album | reverse complement strand
AAAATAAATTTTCATAATATTTAGCTTCATGATATTCAAATAGAACACTAATTATTATCTATAGGAATTATTGGGAATCCTACTTCCAATAAAAGTATTTAGATCAATATAAAAATTTATACTATATTTGGAATAGTTCATAATCAAATGGATACTAAATAATAGAAATTAATATGTTTATAAGAATTTCACCTAAAGAATTCGACATAATGGTAATATCATGTAAATACTCATAATCCTTATAGAAACCCATATATAATATTCAAATATGCGATATGATGTTTTGAGATGATAAATTTTATATTCTATAAAACATGTATATTGATTTCATTATTCACAATAATGAATGAATTAAAAAGTTAATTACTCAAGTGATAGTGATGCTGGAAGAAATACATACACAAAGGGAGATCGTCAATGATATCTATTTTGTGAAGAGTAATTATAATTTTTCCAAATTAATTCAATTTTAATATTTTAGTGGTTGTATAATAGTATCCAAATGATGTTACATTGAATATAATTCATAGTATTGTTTTTTATGTTTGATGATAACTAAATTTGATAATGTAGAAGAAAAGTAGAACTCTCATGAAGTGGCATTAACAAAATTATGAATTGTTTTTTTGGATCTCCCTAATAAATAGGATGATTATGTAGTTATGTCATAAATTAAATAAAATATAAAAATGTAATAATTATTTTTTAATGGAGTTATTTCACTCATATTATTTTGATGTTGAAAGAGTGTACACCACACATCCATGTGTCCAAATATAATATGTGATGAAGAAAAACATGTTACAATGTTGATAAAATATTTTAATGATCTAAAAGTTAAAAATTTGTAAAAATGAAAATTTCAGTAAGATTAAAATATTTCACTAAATATGATATAATCTCTATGAATAAACTACACTAGATGAAATTATGAATTTTATGGACCAAAATTAAATAAAATTCATTTCAGTCATTGAAATTCGAAACCCTACTTAGAAAAGTGAGTCTAATAATACTAATATAGAGGTTTTTGTAAGAACAAAAGTTGATACAGAGGGTGATCTTGAAGAGATATATAATTCAATAGGTAAACAAATAATATCCAATTGGTTGTACACGATTCATATATACTAATTTTTTCTTAAATAATATGATAATTGTTTGTCAAAAAATTAAATTATAAATCATTAATCATAAAAGATAAATAAATAAAACAATCTAGATAAGATTTTCAAATTTGAATACGTGGATCAAAAAATTGATTTCTTGGGGAATACATTGAATGATATGTAAAAAAGACCAAGGATCATGAATTATTAGTCATCAAAAAGGCCAAAAGTCGAGGATTAAGAATTATCCATGACTCATGGGATGACATGGGAAGTTGAATTAATTTAGATATGACTAAGATTAAAGAAAACCATGGTGTTTAAACACATATTATAATAAATTTTATGTAGTTATAATTTTTTCTTCAAAATAAAAAATTAGATGTGTGATTTTAGTGAAAGTAAAACTCAATCATGGTTGATGTTAGTGAATATACACCCACTACTTATAGGAACATTATTTGAGATAATCCTAAAATACAAATAAATAAGTACTAAAGGAACACATCAATATAATAAAAAATATGTGTTATTTATCTAGGAAGATGAGTAATGTTTCTATTGTGTGTGATATGGATATAATAATTTATATATAGAAAAACATATTTAAGAGGTGAGATTAATTAAATATGTTTTATGTGTTTGGTTACTAGTATGTTTTCATTGAATAATAAAGATATAAATCAATGATAATCTCATTATTTATTCCATTAAATGTGTTGATAGAAACTCAATGTGAATGGGGGAAATCATCAAATGAATCATCATGAAATATTAAAAATGGATATATAGTTCACAAAATTTCAGGTTTTTTTGACTAATCATATCAATATAAGGATCATAAATTTCAATCAGTAGTTGATGTGAAGAAATAATTGCGGTTTATGATGAAAAGGGTAAAGAAGATGATTCTTGGGGATATTTATTTAAAATAAATAGACTACGCTGATGGGTGGTTCTTTTATAGTACATTCACATTCCTTTTGACAAGATATGAGGGCTGTGGAACATGTATTGAATACGATATGGAATGTAAATTATGGTTCAATAATGATGAGTTTTTTTAGAATTTTATATCTATAGAAGGAATGATTCATGGAAAAAAAGATTGAGAGGTGGGGATGTGTAGGTTTTTTTAGGCCTTGAGAATGGTTTACATAGTGTAAGTCAATTAATATTAATTTTATCACTTATTATATCACACTAATAAAACGTGAATCTTAAATGAATGGGACTGAAAAAATTATTGGATATGTCTATAAAGAGTAATCTCGACCTCATTAGAGCTGAGAGTACATGTTAATTATATCTAAAGATTACTAAAAAATTTATTTTCCTAAATGTAATCGATTGTAAAGACAAAATCCTTTAAGAGTGATGTTGAAACATAAAAGGGGGAAATGATATCTAAATTATTATAGGTGATCATACTAAAATATGTGAAATTTTTCAAATGGGAAAATACTATTCAAAATGTGTATAAGTCAAAATATAACAGTGGAATGATTCTAAAAATTGGTGAACAATGATATTTTTTGCATGATATCACAACGAAACATTGATAGAAATAGGTACCATATTCTATTCAATGATAACTATTGATGGATAAATTTTTTTATCATCACCAATAACAAATTCAATATTATTAATTTCATAACTATATACTAACAAATGTATAAGATGATGATTTCATAGAAAATTATGAAATTCATAACTCATAATGATAGAAATTTGACAACATTATAAGTGTAGAATTGTTTTGGAAATAATAAGATAGAAAATATTTTTTTAGGATGACTAATATTAAAAAATTACTGTAAATAGAATGAGGAACAATAAAATAAAAATTCTAGAATTACTGATGATTATTGAAATGGACCTGCTAATAATTTTTTGAAATGAAGTTTTATTATAATCATTATATTACCAAAAAAATTTATATTATGGTTTATAAAATACTATACGTTATTTGTGGTATGGGAATGATCCTGTATTGAATTTTATTTCATTCATTGAATGTAAATAAAAAATTATTAATAAGGTGAATACCTATCGGAACACTGAATCTCAAAAAGTTGATTTAGATTTTTATCACAACTCTTCTAATAGAATGACATATTAATAAATGAAAAAATTATTTTAAAATGTTTTAAGATGAAAAAATTTCATTTTTGTATATATTGAAAATAGTTTTCAATAATATAGTCGTAATTTTATTTGAGGACATAGGTTATGTTCGGAGTAGTTATGTGATACCACAATGAGATAATATTGATTTAAGTGAATTGACCAATATTGAATAAGTTGAAATGATTTATTGTTATTAACAAAATTGAAGATTATGTGATTGAATTTGGGAAAAAAATGGTGACTTGATAAATTATTAACAAACATATATAACAAAGTCTCCAAAAAAAATCATTTATAAATATTTAATCCGATAAAGATAGTTTATTATGATAAAAAAGTTTATTTGTATGAAGAAAATAAATGAATCAATTTATCATATTGTGAAATATATGAATTGGGGATTTATTTCGAGGTTAAAGGATATGAATTTTGTTAAAACCAAATGGATTTCCATATATAACACAAGGATGATGGAATTGTGATTTTTAATAAAACCCATATTATATTTAAATTATACTCTTTAATTAAAGGTATTAAAGTTCCTGATATTTTATATTATAGAAATAATATAAATAATGTAATTATTCTTGGTTTTAATAGTGTTAATAAATTTTATATTCATATAGATAAATATAAAATAGGAACACCACAGTGATGTCTTGAATATGAACTCAACATCCATATGATATAGTATTTTATTATTCTTGAGGATCTGGAAAATGTTTGACGGTGGATGAAAGGTTTTTTAGACAACAGAAAGTACACAGAGCATGGTATTCTTGTCCGGATCAGTATTTCATAAAGCTTGGTTTCATGAATTTATAAGTTCTTTATTATATATATTTTAAAAATTTTAATTATAAATGGATGGTTATTATTAAATATATCATTATCATAATATTTGGATGATCAAAAATTGATTAAGGTAAGTAATTATCTTGATTCATGAAAATGGAATTTGAAAACAATGTTATTGGTGAATTAATGTTTTTTCCTCATTTATGTTTGATATAAAAAAAGAACTAATTTATGTTTCACGAACAGATATAAGAATATTGTTCTAAAATAATTTTATAAAAATGATCACTACTAGAATAATGGGCTTTAAAGCCCCCATGACATGGGTGACAACCTTTGGCGATCACTGGGTTTTTCAAAAAAAAAACAAGGAGGCTTCGGCGCTCCCCTCCCCCTTCCCCTCCGCTCATGATACCCTATCCTTCTCCCTCGCCCTCTTTTCCCTCCCCCATAACCCTCCTCCCTCAGATCCCTCCATGCCTCATCACCCTCATCGCCCTCCGCCCACGTCGACCTCTACCTTCCGCCCGCCCTCCACCGTCTACACCCTCCACCCTCCGTCCCCTTCGGACTCTGCCCTCCGGCCTCCGCCCCCTCCGGCCTCCACCCCCTCTGCCCTCCGGCCTCTGGCCTCTGGCTGATCTCCGCCCTCTAGCCTCCGCCCTCTACCCCCTCGGCCATCTTCCCACTCGTTTTCCAACCCATGTCCCCTCACCGCCCTCCGATCCAACTCCCCACCATCCCCATTCCCCACCATCTTCACCCCCCTCCCTCGCTGCACAGCCGATGCTCGTCCCCTCCCTTGCAGCACTGTCGCTGCCTAGTCCCCTCCCACCCCGCATGGCCACTACATGTCCCCTCTCCTCTTCCTCCCTCCTACTCCATGTTGTCCTCTCTCCCCTCTCTCTTCGTCCCACCCTCTCCGCCCCATCGCCACCACACAACCTCCTCTCCTACTGTTCAACGCCACCACTGATTCCCGTCCCCTCCCTCACAACACCGCCTCTAGCTCTGACTCCCCTCTTCTACCTCTCTTCCCTCTCATAGAAATGCCTTTAGCTCCCCTCCCTTCAAGGACTGTAGTGCAATCAGGTATGGAAAGAGTTTTCACATATATTCCGTTATATATTCTATTTTTTATTTTTCAGATATATAATTTGATTATTTTATTAATGGTATACAAACAATTGATTAGTATTTATTTTAAATATATTTGATATTAAAAATGAATACGTTATAAGTCTCGTGTAAATGTTTGTTATACGTATACTATTATGGATAATATTTGGATTGATCTTCCAAATCGAACATCTAGAGAACATTTCAGTGGAATTATGCAGTTTATTGACTTCACCAGAGGATTTGAAAGTGACTATATTAGTTCTCCATGTAGAAAATGTGCTAACAGATATCAATTCACATGAGATATTGTGAGGGAAAACGTATTCATTTATGGATTTCTGAAAAATTATAATAGTTGGACTCATCATGGAGGAGAATATGATCATTGTCAAAATACAGATGCAGTTTAGATGAATGTTGATGAAAGGATGAATGATCCAATGCATGAAATGCTTACTGAAATGGTACGTGGGTTGGATCCTAAAGGTATTGACATTCAAAATCGTGAGACCGGTGAGATAAATCTTCACTCCGGTGCAGATCGTGATTCGAGTAGGTTTTATGATTCACTTGATGATGCAAAAACAAAATTATATCCTGGATGTAATTCATAAAATAAATAGTCGTTTATCATGGAGTTGTTGCATTTGAAGACTTTGAATGAGTGGTTAGACACATCATTCGACATGCTGTTGGTGTTTTTGAAAATGTTCTTCCTGTCGAAGCTAAGATTCCTGAGTCATATTATTTTTCTCGTAAGTTAACAGAGAACATAGGTTTTACATATCAGACCATAGATTCATGTTCAAACAACTGGATGTTTTTTAGAAAGAAAACTTCCAATTTAGATTTTTGTACGATTTGTGGCACTTCCAGGTTGAAAGAGAACATGGGACAAAAAAATCATTAAATCCAGATTGCGATACAAGGTTAACCAATTTTCGTAAAGAAATTTTGATACTTTCCCCTTTAACCGAGGTTGAAAAGATGTTTTATGTCATCTAATGTTTCTAATTTAATGAGATGGCATGCAGAAAGAGTTCATGAAAGTGATATGTTAACCCACCCGGTAGACTTTCATGCATGGAAGGATTTTGGTAAGAGACATCCCAACTTTTCTAAAGATGTTCGTAATGTCTGATTGGGGTTGGAAGAAGATGGTTTCAGTACATTCAAGTGTATGGTTGGTGCAACTCATAGCACATGGCCCTTGGTGTTGGTTCCGTATAATCGTCCTCTGTGGATTTGTGTGAAGAAACAATTTATATTATATTCCACTATTATTGATGGACCTAAAAGTATGTGGGATAAGATTGATGTTTACCTTCATCCATTGAATAATGAGTTGAATGAATTTTGGGGTGATGGTGTGATGACATATGATTGTGAAACGAATGAAATGTTCAAACTATAGGCTTCTTTATTGTGGGAAATCAATGACTTCCTAGCTTATGAAAATTTATCTGGCTAGAGTACGAAAGGGTAACATGCTTCCCTTGTTTCATTAAAAGTAAAAACTCTGTACGTCTTAATCTTTCCAAAAAATGGGCATACATGGGTCACATGCATTTTATTCCCCCTCAACATAGGTTCAGAAAGGATAGAGGGGAAATTGATTGTTCTAGAGAGTTCAGCCCATCACCAATGTTCATGACAGGAGTCGAAATGTTATCGCATATTTAGGAAGAAAACATCTTTATGGTATATGAAATTTAGGATTTGGTGGCTCATCCAGTACATAATATTTGTGTTGCGGGTTGGTAGCGCAGTCACAATTGGAAAAAGAAAAGTATTTATTATATTCTTCTATATTAGAAAACTAACATGCTAAGAAATAATTTTGATGTCATGAACATTGAATTTTTTTTGTGATAACATATTGTGGACCATTTTAGGTGTCAGTTGAAAATCAAAGGACCATGTTAATGCACATCGTGATTGGGAAGATATTGGTTTAATGAAACAGTTTAATTTATAGTTAGCTAAGGGAAACATGGAATATATGCCTACATAATAGTATATGATTCCTGTAAAGGATAAAGAGACATTTCATTCCATTTTGAAGATGCTCAAGGTGCATGATGGTTACTCTTCTAATATTTCAAAGTGTGTAAATCTGAAGAGAAGGACATTGCAAGGGTTGAAATTTCTTGACAATCACATACTACTTCAACAG
Source organism: Viscum album (assembly GCA_963277665.1). NCBI lineage: Eukaryota > Viridiplantae > Streptophyta > Magnoliopsida > Santalales > Viscaceae > Viscum > Viscum album. The sequence continues at coordinate 1,434,348,359 of OY728126.1, read as the reverse complement.
TTGATTCCAATCGCAATTTGTGAATGTTTATCCCCCAACGTTTTTTAGCCATTTATTGAGATGAGTAATTTTTTTAGAGAGCTTTGTTTAAGAAATAAACAAATGAGTGATTTAAAAATTTTGCAGGACCTATTTGTACTTACACTTTGTCACTTTGAGAAACTATTTCCCCCCTCATTTTTCGATGTTATGGTCCACATGAAAGTGCACATAAATGATGAAGTAATAGCTGCTGGTCCAGTGCAATTCAAGTGGATGTATCCTATTAAGCGGTATTTGAGTACATTGGAATGATTTGTACGCAAAAGATATCATCCAGAGACATCAATATCCACTGGTTATTTGATAGATGACTGTACTATTTTTTTTTGCATAATATCTTACGAATGTTGAAAAAAAATTAGAAAAGCCCTCTAGGATTCATGATGGTCTAGTTAAAGAAGGAACCATATTTTATATGGACAACATCGAGTGGATTCAAGTGCATAGATATATCTTGTTCAATACTAAATCAGTTGCACCATTAATGCTGTAAGTGTATTATCACTTTTATTGTTTAACTTTTACATGTTTTGTTTGCATAAGTTAATCATTTAAACATCGCTTTTTCATTTACAGGAAACACATTAATGAGATAAAAAAAGATATTTATCGTGTGACTGAGTATCAAATTCAATAATCTCATTATGCAACATTTTATGATTGGTTCAAGGATTGTGTACATATAAATTGATTTTCATTACGAGTGAAGTATTATAATAATTTTCTTCTGCATATATCATTATTGAATTAAATTAATTATGTAGGGTCATAAGTTGAGGAAGTTAGGGGACCCCATGCTAACTGAATAATTTATCCAACTGGCATAGGGTCCATCTATAACGGCTCGTCGTTATAAATCTACAGATGATAATGGTTTTCGAGTTCCCATTAAAGATGTTAACGATAAATGAGAAACACAAAACAGGGGCATTGGTCTTCCATTCATCGATTCTGGTTATTACTATGGTCAATTAATAGTCATCATTGAAGTTATATACACATACGAGTTGACGTACATATTGTTAATGTATAGTTGGGTTGATCCATTGCGTAGATGTAATGTCGATCATTATCAGTTTTCATTGTTGAATTTTAACTATATGTTATACCGAAATGAACGAGTCAATAATGAATCTTTTATTTTGGCATCATAAGAGGAACAATTAATCTTCGTTACATTTCATTTAAATAAAAGTTGTCAAGTTGTAGTCAAACTTTTCCGGTGATGAATGTTTTTATTTGAACATGGTGAACCTGAGACTCTTCTATTTTTTTCTCAATAGATTGATAAACATACCATAGTTCAACTTGAAGAAGATATGAATTGGGTCAGAGCGTCCGTTGAATGAGAAATGGTGGATTTTCATGCTTAATAAAAGGTATAATTATTTTCCTTCTATTATGTATTGAATGTATTAGGATATCATAAATTATCTAACCAATTTATAAATCCTTTTATGTTTTAATAATCAATTTTGAAAGTTTATACTTTTTTAAATATTTAGGGTGATTTCCCCTTTGGTATCTTCATGTTATTTTCAGTGTAACTTCCCATTGAGGTATTCTTCATTTGGTTCATGTGCGGCTTGAATTTTTATTAATTCAATCTGAAATTTGGGTATGTATTTATTTGTTTTATACATAATTTATATATCTATTTTGTTGATTTTATGATTTCTTAAAATTAATTCACAACTAATTATTCAATCCATTTTTGTTTGATTAACAACTATAAAAGTATGATTTTTTAAAAACAATCCAATTTATCTTTTGGACACTTTGGATAATCCTCTTACTAATGTTTTCTTTCACTGTAGGCATGTTAGGGGAAGAGACAAAAGATCCACATCATCCATCTGAACCATCTACGTCTTAGGGTCAAGGTATGTTTGAATGTCATTGTCTCTCTTTTTTATGTAATTTATAATCATATATATATATATATATTTATAACATCTATCAAATTATATGTTAAATTGTTTTGAAAAGTATCAAACTCGACTGCTTCTTCGTCTCGCAAAAGTGGCCCTGGTCATTGCATTTTATAATGGAATTTCAAAAAGACGTTTGATGTTTCCTTTGATGAGGTATTTCATCCTGTGGGACTGAATTACCCTACATTTATTCGTGATCTGGGTCATATCATATGTGACCCACATCGATTTACATTGACCCCGTGGGATTGGGCTTCTATCCCACATGACACATTAGATCATATCTGGAAGGAGGTTCAGGTAAGAAGACCAATTTACAATCTTACCTATGTATAAAAAATACTAACATATGCGATTTTTTTCTTTAATAGAAAAATTTGAAAGTATGCCCCAATGAGTATTGGCCTGTTTGTATGAGAAAATTTTGTTTGATGTGGAAAGATTATAAAGGTAATGTCCAGAGGTACCATTGGGTACCAAATGTGGGTGCCCCTGACATTCTGGAGAAAGTCCGGAGAGATGTCCTCCCAGCTCAGGGGTGTGACTTAGTTGCATATTGGTCTACTAAGGGTGTTGTGGTCTGTATATTTATTTTTTTTATATATATTTTCAAGAATGTGTGATTTGTTTTAAATTTGAATTATTGAATGTATGAGGTGTCAACACGCCATTCTATGAATCAAGCATTGCGGGGACAACCTCATAGGCTTGGGACTCATGATGTGTCTCAAATCCGACATGAGGTATTTATTAGTCTTTTTTCAATATATTAATTAATATGGTTATGTGTTTATATTCTATTCATATACAGTTACAGGAGTAAGGTGCATCGACTGATCAAATTTCATTGTGGATGAGGACTCGTAATCAAAATAATGCAGATGCTAAATCATTGATAATAAGTGCTTGTACTCAATACCAATAATTACATAAATTTGTATATTTACATTTGTATGTATATTTATTTAAATATTTCACATGCTCAATTTGAATCTGAGTTAGGAAAACTGCTAGAGGACCATCGAAAGCTTCCCATGCGAAGGGATGAGATCATTCATCGCATTAGTGGTTAGGACGACCATGGATATAGATTGACCAATAGAATAGGGATTCCTCATTCTGTAGTATCACGTGCTGCGGTTGTCCGTCCTGCTGTTGCTCAGATGACATAGAATTTTTTAGATTATGAGGCATGGTTGTGCGCTTATGAGGAGGTAAATGAGCAATTGATCGCTAGTAATAGAGCACTGTGGGAATATGTGCATCTAGGTGATGGTGAAAGGGATCATATGATACAAGTTTATACCATAAATATTTATTTAATTTCTAATATATTTGATTTCAAAATATTCATAAATTTTATTTGTTTTTGGCCCCTGGGCCACCGGATGGAGGTAGCAGTCATGACCATGCATGATTTATCATATTCACGAGTTGTGTTTTTTTTGGAGGGGTTGTTATTGATGTTTAAGTTGGGTTTGAAGTGATATTTGTTTTTGAGATTTTGGGGTATCATTGTGTGTTGTCCTGATGTAATGTTTGTGTGCACGAATTGAGAATTAACCCTGAAACCGATTAATGATTTGGATATTTTCAGTTCATTTAATTCATTAATGTTTTCAATTGCATGTTATGTAATAGTTTTTAAAAAACCATGAGATTCCAAATATAAACCATGAAACTTGTTTTAGTGACTGATCTCAGGTTCACTATTTGTAGGCCCCGGATAGCCCCCCTTCACCACAGACACCCCCCACCCCCACCGCACCCCGGACATCCCCTCCCCCCCTCATTCACCCCAGACAGCCCTCCATGCACCCCAGACAGCCCTCACCGCCACGGGGACAACCCCCCCCCCCTCGCATGATGGTCCACCCCCACCCCCGAGCAGCCCTCCCCGCCCCCCGATGTGATCTTGTGAAATGGTCGGGCAGACGACACGTCAATCGGGGGTGTCGTTTGACCGTGGTGACCAGAAACACATTTCCAGAGTCATAAAACACCAAAACGGCGTCTAACAATCGAATTCAGAGAAAACATTCTTATAATGACTTTAAATCATAGGATTAAATTTAAATAGTATTCATGACATGTAGGTGGAGACGACACACCAATCTGACGTGTGGTGTGCGTGATACAACTGAATATGTCATTTTCAGCAGTTTGGCACGCTCTAAAATGGCGTGTTCGGTGGTCCAAACCAGCCGAAAACATATGAATTCCATGAAATCATATGACAACAACCGTGATGTGAATTGTGAAATGGCCTGGAAGACGACACGTCAATAGGGGGTGTTGTTGGACTGCGGTGACCGGAACCGCATTTCTGGAGGCATAAAACACTGAAACGGTGTCTAATAGTTGAATTTAAAGAAAACATGCCCATAATGACTTTAAATCACACGAAAACAATAGAAATATTATTCTAGACATGTAGGAGGAGACTACACGCCCATCAGATGTGCAGTGTGCGTGGTACGACCGCATATGTCGTTTTCAGCAGTTCGACAAGCTCTAAAAGGGCGCGTTGGGTGGTCAAAATCAGTCGAACAACCTTGGAATGACATGAAACCATACGAGAACAACCGAGGTGTGAATTTTGAAATGGTCGGGCAGATGGCATGTCAATCGGCAGTGTCTTTTGACTGAGGTGACCAGAACCGTATTTATGGAGGCATAAAACAGTGAAACGACGTCTAACGGTCGAATTCAGAGAAAACATGCTATGAATGACATTAAATAACACTAAAAAAATTGGAATATTTTTTTGACATGTAGGAAAATACTTCACTCCCATCGGACATGCGGTGTGCGCGGTACAACCGAATATGTCGTTTTAATTAGTTCGATGTGCTATAAAAGGGCGCGTTTGGTGGTCAAAACCAGCCAAATGACCTTTAATTTCCTTGAAATCATACGAAAACAACCGTTGTGTGAATTTTGAAATGGTCGAGCATAAAGCATGTCAATTAGGGGTGTCGTTTGACCGCGGTGACTAGAAACGCCTTTTCGGAGTCATAAAACACCAAAATGGCGTCTAACGGTCGAATTTAGAGCAAAAATGCTCAAAAATGACATTAAATCACAATAAAACAATAGGAATATTTTTCGTGATATGTAGGAGGAGATGACACACCCATTAGATGTGCGGTGTGTGCGGTACGACCGAATATGTCGCTTTCATCAGTTCGACGCGCTCTAAAAGGGCTCGTTGGGTGGTCAAAACCATCCGAACGACCGCAGAATGCCATGAAATCATAAGAAAACTATTTTGGTGTGAATCTTGAAGTGGTTAGGTAGACGTTACATCAATTGGGGGTTTCATTTGACCGTATTGACCGAAAATGCATTTCTAAATTCATAAAACACCAAAACGGCGTCTAACTGTCAAATTCAGAGAAAAATGCTAAGAATGACTTGAAATCACTTGAAAACAATATCAATGATTTTGGTGACATGTAAGAGAGTATGACATGTGCATCGGACGTGTGGTGTGCATGGTACGACTGAATATGTCCTTTTCAGCAGTTCATCACGCTCTAAAAGGGCGCGTTGGGTGGTCAAAACCAGCCGAACGAGCTCAAAATGCCATGAAATCATATGACAACATCCACAGTGTGAATTGATAAATGACACAAAAACAATAGGAATATTATTCGTGACATTTAAGTGGAGGGGGAAGTCCCATCGGATGTGCGGTTTGCACGATACAATCGAATATGTCATTTTTAAAAGTTCGGCACACTCTAAAAGGGCACATTGTGTAGTCAAAACTAGCCAAACGACCTCGGAATGCCATGAAATCATAAGACCACAACTGTGGTGTGAATTTTGAAATGTTCTGGTAGACGACATGTCAATCGGGGGTGTGGTTTGACCGCGGTGACCGGAAACACATTTCTAGATGCATAAAACATGAAAACGATATCTAACAGTCGAATTCAGAGAAAACATGCAAATAATGACTTGAAATCACATGGAAATAATAGAAATATTATTTGTGACATTTAGGAGGAGATTACACACCCATCAGATGTGCGGTGTGTGCGGTACGACCGAATATGGCATTTTCCGCAGTTCAGCGCGCTCTAAAAGGCCGTGTTGGGTGGTTAATACCAGCAAAACAACCTCAGAATTCCATTAAATCATACGAAAACAACCATGGGTTGAATTTTAAACTGTTCAGGTAGACGGAACATCAATCAGGAGTTCCCTTTGAACATAGTGACTGGAAATACATTTCCGGAGTCACAAAACACCAAAAGGCGTCTAACGGTCGAATTTAGAGAAAACGAGATTAGAATGACTTGAAACCACACGAAAACAATAGGAATATTATTCATGACATGTAAGAGGAGACAACACACCCATCAGACGTGTGGTGTGTGCAGTATGACGAATATGTCATTTTCAACAGATCGACGCACTCTAAAATGGCGCGTTGGGTGGTCAAAACCAAACGAAAAACCTCAGAATGCCATGAAATCATACTAAAACAACAGTTTTGTGAATTTTGAAATGGTCGGGCAGACAACGCGTCAATTAGGGCTATCGTTTGACCATGGTGACTGGAAACGCATTTCCGCAGGCATAAAACACCAAAACGATGTCTAGCGGACGAATTCAAAGCAAACGTGATCATAATGACATGAAATCACACAAAAACAATAGTAATATTATTCGTGACATGTATGAGGAGATGGAACACCCATGGGATGTGCATTGTTCACGGTATGACCAAATATATTGTTTTTAGTAGTTCGTCGCGCTCTAAAAGGGAACATTGGGTGGTCAAAACTAGACGAACGACCTCAAAATTCCATGAAATCATACAACAATAAATTTTTTGTGAATTTTGAAATGGTCTAGTAAATAGAACATCAACCGGGGGTTTCGTTTCACCACGGTGATTGGAAAATCATTTTCGGAGTAACAAAACATGAAAACGACATCTAACAGTCGAATTCAGAGAAAACATTCTTATAATGGCTTGAAATCAAGATAAATCAATAGGAATAATATTCGTGACATACAGGAGGAGACAACACACCCATCAGACTTACGGTGTGCGCGGTACGACTGAATATGTCATTTTCAGCAGTTTGGCGCACTCTAAAAGGGTGCGTTGGGTGGTCAAAACTAGCCGAACAACCGCAGAATTCCATTAAATCATACGACAACAACCTCAGTGTAAATTTTAAAATAGTCGGGAAGACATCATGTCAATCGAGGGTGTCGTTTGACTGCGTTGACTAGAAAAACATTTCTGGAGTCATAAAACACTGAAACGACGTCTAACGGTCGAATTCAGAACAAACGTACTCACAATGACTTGAAATCACACGGAAAAAATAGTAATATTATTTGTGACATGTAGGAGGAGACATAAGGCCAATCGGACATGTGATGTGCACGGTACGACCGAATTAGTTCTTTCAGTAGTTCGACAGGCTCTAAAGGGCGTGTTGGGTGGTCAAAACCCGCTGAACGACCGCTGAATGCCGTGAAATCATATGGAAAAAACCATAGAATGAATTGTGAAATAGTCAAGAAGAAGGCACATCAATCGGGGGTGTCGTTTGACAGCAGTGACCGGAAACGCATTTCCTGAGGCATAAAACACCGAAATGGCATCTAACGGTCGAATTCAGGGAAAATCTGATCAGAAAGACTTGAAATCAGTCGAAAACAATAGGAATATTATTCATGAAATGTAGGGTGAGACGAAATTCCCATCGGACGTGCGGTGTGCGTGGTAAAACCGAATAAGTCATTTTCAGCGGTTTGGCATGCTCTAATAGGGCGCGTTGGGTGGTTGAAACCATCCGAACAACCTCAGAATGGCATGAAATCATACGAAAAAAACATGGTGTGAATTTTAAAATGGTCGGGTAGACGTCACGTCAATTAGGGGTTTCGTTTGACTGTGGTAACCTAAAATGCATTTCCAGAGGTATAAAGCACCAAAACGGCATCTAACGGACCAATTTCGAGAAAACGTGCTCAGAATAACTTCAAATCACATGAAAAATAAGAAAATTATCCGTGACTTGTTGGAGGAGACGAAATTCCAATCGGACGTGCGATGTGCGTGGTACGACTGAATATGTCATTTTCAGCAGTTCAATGCACTCTAAAATGGTGCGTTGGTGGTCAAAACCACCCGAACGACCTCAGAATGCTATTAAATCATAGGAACACCACCATGGTGTGAATTGTAAAATGGTCGGGCAGAGGGACGTCAATCAAGGGTGTCGTTCAACAGCTGGGACCAGAAATGCATTTCTGATGTCATAAAACACAGAAACGACGTCTAATGGTCGAATTCAAAGAAAAAGTTCTCATAATGACGTGAAATCACATGAACACAATAGGAATATTATTCGTGACATGTAAGATGAGAGGGTACATCCATCGGATATGCGGTGTGCACGGTACGACCGAATATGTCATTTTCAGCTGTTCGGCGTGCACTAAAAGGGTGTGTTGGGTGGTCGATACTAGTCTAACGACCTCGGAAGGCCATGAAATCATATGAAAAAAATTCCAAACAGAAACGCATTTCCGGAGTCATAAAACACCGAAACGATGTCTAATGGTCGAATTCAGAGAAAACGTTCTCATAATGACATGAAAGCGCACGAAAAAATAGGAATATTATTCGTAACTTGTAGGAGGAGATAGAAAGCCCATCAGACGTGTGGTGTGCATGGTACGACCGAATATATCATTTTCAGCAGTTCGACACGTTCTAAAAGGGCACGTTGGGTGGTCAAAAGTATCTGAACGACCTCGGAATGCCATGAAATCATACGACAACAACCGTGGTGTAAATTTTGAAATGTTCAGGCAGACGGCACATCAATCAGTGGTATCATTTGACTACGGTGACCACAAATGCATTTTCGAGGAATAAAACACCGAAACAGCATCTAACTGTCGAATTCATGGAAAAAATGCTCAAAATCACTTGAAATCACACAATAACAATAGGAATATTATTCTTAACATGCAGGAGGAGACAAAACTCCCATCAGATGTGTGGTGTGCACGGTACGACTGAATATCTCATTTTCAGCAGTACATCACACTCTAAAAGGGCATGTTGGGTGGTCAAAACCAACCGAATGACCTCGAAATTCGATGAAATCATATGAAAAAAACTATAGTTTGAATTTTGAAATTTACGGGTAGAATGGACATCATTCGGGTGTGTCGTTTGACCGTGGTGACTGGAAATGCATTTTTGGAGTCATAAAACACCAAAACGAAGTCTAACGGTCAAATTCAGAGAAAACATTCTCAGAATGCCTTTAATTCACATGAAAACAATAGGAATATGATTCATGACATGTAGGAGAAGACTACATGCCCATAGGACGTGCGGTGTGCGTAGTACGACCGAATATGTTGTTTTCAGCAGTTCGACACGCTCTAAAAGGGCACGTTGGGTGGTCAACACCAGCCAAATGACCGCAAAATTACATGAAATAATTCGACAAAAACCGTGGTGTGAATTGTGAAATGGTCGGGAATACGACACGGTAATTGGGGGTGTCATTTGACCCTGGAGACCGGAAATGCATTTTCGGAGTCATAAAACACCGAAACAACGTCTAGCCATCGAATTTAGAGAAAACGTGCTCGGAATGACTTCAAATCACACGAAAAAAATAGGAATATAATTCGTGACATGTAGGAGGAGAAGGCATGCCAATCGAACGTGCAGTGTGCGCGGTATGACTGAATATGTCATTTTTAGTAGTTGTACGCAGTGTGTGTGGAGAACATTCATTTTTAGACAACAAAACACTTTCACAAACTAAACAAAAGACTCTAAAACAAGGAAAATAAATCCTAAAATGATAACATTTCATAAATTTGGGGTTTTAAATTATTATATCACCCATTATTTGATGTCATATTTAATTTTATTATATGTATATAATAATTGAATGAATATGTCTAATTTACGATTGTTTTGTTTAGTTGTTTTCTTTGTATCTTATTGTTGGTTTTTTGAAGTAGGATTGAAATGGATGGGCCTGTTTGGATCGTTCAAGTACATATATCATTTATTTATTATGATAATTTAGATGTTTATGCTGTTTGGAATTGTTTTCTATTTTTATGAATTTCAACCTATTTTTTCTGATTGGGTACCATTAAATTTTTTTAAAAAAATTTCTCCATGATAGCAACCGCCATTTGCTTTTGCTATATCCCACTGGAGATCGGCCGAGCATTAGGACAACGACCGCCAATGGAGGTTGCTAATGCTCGGCCGAGAAATCCTTTAGAAACCTCCATTGGTAGTCTCTATAGGCCGGAATTTCAGCCACCTTCAGTGACCCCCATTAACAGTCATTGTTGTCCTACAACGTTGGCCCTAAAGCGGCCGCTAATGAAGGTCGCTAAAGGTCTTATTTTTAGTAGTGGATGTATAATAATTTGAAAAAATTATAGACACGTGAATGAATTTTATAATGAATGATGATAGAAAAGAGGTTAATGTGATAGTTCATAGAAAATTCATCAAAATACTATTATACATAACAAAATATGTTAAATAATTTTAATTACAGTTCATTGTTTTTATATATAATAATATGTTTAATGTAAATAAATTTTCAATGAATTTTTCCTTTTTTTCATATTTTCAATTATAATTTTCTATTTTTATTATATTAAAATAAAATTTTCATATTTGATGAATTTTTTTATTTTTTATGATGAAAAAAATTACAGTAGTTAAAATTGAAATTAATTTTCTGTAGATATGTTCTATTTATATTTTATTCATTATTTTTATTTCATTAATGTTATCTATTTATTTAAAATATGTTTTCTAGGATATATTTTTCTATTTATTCTTTATGTTCATACATATTATAAAAAAATTATTAATTTTTAATTGTATCATTATGATAGGAATGGAATTAAAAAAATACTAATTAAAATAAATATGTTTTGGTCTATTTATAGGACATGTTTTATTATTATAAAAATTTATTTTTTGTTAGTGATAAAACTATTTTCTACCTTTTATTTTTATATATTTTTTCATAAAAACAATAAAAATATCAATTAAATCATTTCAATGAAATTATTGATACAATAATTAAATATAATATTTATATTCAATATATCTTAATAAAAAAATCATTTTATTTCTTAATGATAGTTTTTTTTGTTTTTTTAATTGTTTATTGTAGTTAGTTGGAAAAGAAAACTATATCCATCGATGTGCATGGAATTTTTATGATTCTAATTTTTTATTACATTTATATTTTCTATATGATTAACGAAATACATTATTGAATGGGACGTAGTAATTCTAAAATTTTAACCATGTTTATAATTTAGAATATTTTGAATTAATTTTAGTGGAATATATAAAAAATATTCCATATAAAAAATATTTATTTTGAGCCAAAAAAAATATAAAATTGTAGTATAATCCTTATAAATATTTTGTAGACATTGTCATTATTTAATTGTGTTCAAATTTTATATAGTATTATAGATCATATATTTAGTTTATTTTAATGTTTCAAAAAAATTTATTTTTTGAAATATTAAAGTTCTTTTTAAGGTATCCTATTTTGTCATATCCTTCAACATAATAGTTTAAATTAACTAATCTCTTTTATAGTGGTAAATTTTATTATTTCTATAAGTTATAATTTTTGTATGTTGGTTCTATAGATTATTTTTATATTCACTATACATAAATTTACATTCAATATATTGTAAAATTAATGTTTCTACCAAATTTTGTTGTTCATGTTGTGGGTTTATATTTATTGTTTAATTAATTATTAAAACATTAGTTTTTCTTGTATACTGACCTAATTCTCACTATTTATTAATAGGTTTTTTTAAAAAATTTAATATATTATTATAGATTCTTAGGATAAATATAAATGAATATTAAATTATTTTAGATGAATACTCATCTCATAAAAAATGTATGTGATGACCATAATAGATTAGTGAATTTGGAAACATTAAACAAAATCATATAACTTGTTGAAGGATCTATAATGTTTCCAACAAAGAACATCCCATTTTAAAAAATAACTTAAAACTATTCCTCTATAACCTAGGGAAAGAAATAATATGAAATGTGTGAGCTCATATGCTCAGAAAGGAATGGAAATGGAAATAAATAAGCTTAACATAATCATAAGTGTATGGAAACATGGTAATATAATTATAAGATCATATTCTACACATCAAATATCATATACACGAGTCATGAAATCAATATTTGTATTTCGTAAGACATTAAACATAAGGGAAACTAAATCATAATATATACAATTATAATATAGGAATAACACATAGAATTTGTGGTAGACGCGTAGCGGTAAAAATGATTTTTTAATATTAAAGGAATCACTGCCAAATCCATCTTAGTAGTATGGGTTTACTCCCCAAACCATAATAATAGTCATGTTACAATACAAAGACCATAATAGTACGAAAATTACACTACTAACACAGGTTCACTCCTTGTTCTATCCCTCTATTACGGAATCAGGTTTGCTTCACATTCTAGACCTGTATTTCTAAAATGAGATCACCCCTTGTTGTCACCATAAATCTTTGTACCAAAATCACTACCCATTCTAGACTTATCATAATAAACAAAGTTCAATCCTCATTTCGGCCCTCTGTTACTGAACCACGATCGAATCTTATTCCATCCCTATCATACTCATGAGATACAATTCATTACCCAATGCATTTGAGGGTGATATTGTTTCCACACATATCATAATGAAATCATAAATATGTTTTCCACAAGATCATAAAAACCTTTATATATCCAAGGAAATTAAATGGGGATCATAAACATGTAATAATATCATATCTTAGGGAAAAAGAGAAATGTTACATAATCATTTCATCAAAGAATATCCCATCAATGGAAGTGAGATTTATAAAAAAATATCCAATAAATTGAAACAAGTATCATATTAGAATATAAGACATGAAAGAGATATATTTTATATATTACCCATGAATGATTAATTGGATTCATAAACATTGTTCCACAAAATAATAAACCATAAAGATAAATAATGTGAATGGAAGCTCATGATAGTTTTTATATAATGTCATGATTAACACCAATGGATGTATTCTTATATGAGAAATAATTTGGAAAGATCCTTTAATGTTTTTTCTTGAATAAAATATCATTTTGTCATTAAAAATGTATTTTTAAAACATAAAACCAATTTAAAACCATTTTCATTGATAATACTTTGAAAACATATAATGTAGGTATGAAATATTTTTAAATTCATTTTTATTAGAAAACACTTAAAATAACCGAGGATATATTTTCAAAACATCATTCCTTGAAATGTTATAAAACAATATTGAAAACTTTTTGAAAAACTTTTTTCTGAAATCTTATAAAATAATCATTAAAATATTTTGAAAAAAAATACATGAAAACTTATAATATAATATTGACAACATTTTAAAAACTATTTTCATTGAAAATAACCCGATAACATAAAAACAAATAGTTTATATCATTGAAATACTTTTCTTTGAAAAACCCCCTTTGAAAAAATATAAATGAATCATTGAAAATAATATAAAACATTTTTTTATCATAAAAATATTTTGACAACCTGTTTTATTTGATTTTTAAAAAAATTACCACATTTACAAAATTAAAGAAAAAATTTATATAAAAAGTATCCTTTTAAAATTATCAATCATGAATTATATAAAATATGATCATGTTGGTGGAAAAATATATACATTCAAAACATTCATTTCTCCACCATAAAAATTCATAAAAGTGCCTTGTTTTGAAAATGACATGAATAATCATTTTTAAACCAATTTTCTAAAATAGAAATGCCTTTTTAAAAATTTATTTTAAAAAAATTTAGTATAATAGAAAACCATTTATGAAAACATTTTTGGAAAGCATGGCTTTTAAAGAAAACATATTTACAACCAAAATAAGAAATAATGTTATATTTTCATAAAAAATATATTTATTATATGTTATACATAATATTATTAAATTTTTTCCTTACTTGGATATAACAAGAATAACCAAAGGATAAGAAAAAATCACTAGAGTTCAGGAGTTACGAATCGAAAAATTTGATATATGGGTGAATACTCATAAACAATCTCGATATGTGATGATTTGTTTCAATAAACTCTTACCACATGGTAGGTGAATGTAGTGACATGTGTCTCAATGAAGGAAAAAAAATTACATTATCAATTAGGTAACTTTTTCAACATAAAACTCATGAATGTGAGATCACAAAATTTGTATTTAAATTCCAAAACAAATTATTTGAATCATATAATAAATACAAGCTTATTATATACACAACATTTAAGAAATATTATATAAATAAGGCTTGTGTCTCATAGAAAATATAAGTGATACGTGAAAACCCTTACTGTGTGTCTTGAATCTCGTCATACTTATTAAAACCACGTGTACAATAAATAAAAAAATGCTATATGTATAAACAATATATATATATATATATATAATATCATATTCTATTTCTTCAAGACATTATATTACCTATATATTAATGACTCCTTGTTAGTGTTTCAATTCGGATGATACCCGCCTTGTTTTTTGAACATGTTTTTAATTATTACTCTTAGTTCTCTTACATATATCATGATTTATTTATTTCTGTAATGTGAAAAATGATATGAATTTCATATATAATCAATATTAAATTTTTTACAATAATGTATATTATTTTATTAATATGAACAAAATACATTATTCATGGATATGGTAGGTCATACGTACGCTTGACCGCTATTTCCATTTTATTTTCATATTGAGTGAAAAAATTTATATGAAAATTATATATATATAATATCAATTAATAATCACTATTATGTCATATATATGACATATGTTCAATAAAATCATCTTTAATACATTCCAGGTAAAGTGTGAACGAATCAGATAGCATTGAGGAGGTGGTATTCCACATGTCCTTGTATGAAGTTATTATGTATAAAAAATATTTAAATAGTAATGTATTATTTTATATAAAAATTATAAAAGCATAAATACATAATTAATATCATCTATATCATATAATAACAAATTTACCATTATAATTACAACCCATTATAGGCGTTAAAGGATAAAATGAACAACATTGTTTCGTGAGGTGGTGGTTCTCCTTACAAAATAATGATATGTTTGTTACACATTAGATGTAAGTGTGTATAAGATTAGTTATGACACTTAGAATTAAAAAATCTCAGTATATTTAGGATAAATATGTTATAATGGAATCGTGTAATAAAAATAGATGGGTGGGTGGGGAATGAAAATAAAATAAAAGAGTTTGTGGAAGTATGTTGCCTCATATTTGGGTAACTCCTTTTGGTTTTCACCAAAGGGATACTATGGAAGGATTTAATCCAAAATATATACCTATAAGATGAATTGAAGTATATTGGGAGATTATTTTAGCTAGTATTAGACTATTCAACCATCTTGATATGTGTCAATACGTGGGAGGGTTGAGTTTCTTTTTATAGTGGAGGAGTGGTATTATGGTAAATTATTTAAAATGGAATTCCCCCAATGATTTTTCAATGAAATATGAAACCAATAATGAAGAAAATTTTTTAAAATGGATTATACCGTCTAAATATGGACATCAAATTGACTTTGGGAAAGTTTCTAGTTCATTTGTTTCCATATGTGAATTGATTAGTCCCTTGTAAAAAATTTTCCAATTAATTGATCTAATTAATTTAAATTACTTTCAATAATATATATAAAAAAAACTAATTTGAAATAGTTTGAAATTAATTATCTTTAAAATTAAAAATATTGAATACATTTTCCAAAGTAATAATAACATAAGTGGCCGAAATAAATTTAAATTTAATCATTGGACAGAATGACAAAGAGAACATTTAATGTACAAACATTATAATGTTTGGTATGATTTTATAACCAATTTGAAAGTGGAATTGATTCCAATGTCCTAAATTTGATAAATTTATTTAAAATTTATCTAATTTAAAATTTAAAAAAATAGAAACTTAATTTATCCTTTTCAATAAATTTAATGAAAAATTAGATTGGAATTAAAATTTAGTATTATTCATTTTTCTACAAAAATTGAAACTTCACAGAAAAATTAAAAACAAAAATCACCATAATCCAATGTTTATGTTAACACATAAATAATGATATTTATTTTGAAAAAATTATAAAATTTTCAAAAATAATATTTAATATTGGTTCTCCTTTAAAAAGTTGTAAAATTACCTTTTTGATAAATACCCACTTACGTTAACATAATTTGATTTATTATTAAATTATGCTTATCATGTCTATTGGACAAGTGTATGAAACACTTTATTTAAAATATAATAGATATATTTTAAATTAATTCATAAATAGTGTATTTTTTAATTTATTGGGGTAAATTTTTTTTTGAACATAGCTTCTTTTGAATATGAATTTCATTATTTTTAAATAGTTCATAATTAAATTTCAATGTAATTTTAAACCAAAATATTTATGTTTAAATAAATGTGTAAACACTAGTTTCATAATTAATTTAGTCTCTCTAATCGACTCAATTCTAATTGATAGTTGATTACTACAATATTTTAATAATAATAGAAAAGTTTAGCTTGTCAAAACACAGTCTTCAGTGTAACACAGACGATTGAGGGAACCTAAAATTGTGTGTAACACAAGCCAAATAAAATGTAGTGTGTTCTGAAAGCTAATATATGTTCTACATTTGGTTTAAGATTAACAAGGAGGAATAGATAACACAAACCATACATTGATTATTTTTGTATAAAAAACTATAATCAGTGTTGCTTGAAATGAAAATTATAAATAATATTACACTTATTCAAAAAAAACATTGCAAAAAATCATGAAGTGTTACATTCCAACCACATAAAAAGACTTTTCCATTAAAATTTATATCGGTTACTAGTGGTTGAAAAATTGAAATTTTATATCCTAGATACCCAAGTTGAAAAAATTTATACTAAACCTCCTTTAAAGGGGAAAATTGGAAACATAATGGTTCCCAAAAGTAACACATAACTAGGTATCCACACCGAAAACATAGGTTGTATGTGAAAGTATATACATAAATGTAATGTGTATATATTTATAGGTAATGATTGAGGCCATCAAGGAAATGTATGTGAATGACTAATATACGTTTGAGGGCCTCAAATTTATAAATCTATGATGACTTAAAAGGCCATCGATTCAATATAAATAATAGTATTCTAACAAAATATATTTTTTAGATTGATTTTGTAATGTTGGAGAGTTTGCATGACAATATATACATGATGATTGAATAAGAGATGTACCCTTTGTTGTTCCTTGATTAATATCCACTTTATCTTGTATTTTAATAATTGAAAGAAAATTTTTAACACCTGAAGAATTATTGGATCATGAAATCTATAAATAGAATGATATCCCATCACATCTATCATAAATACAATTATCACAAGTTATCCAATAGTCATAAATTCACATATGATGGGATAATACACATATTTCTAAAACCTAATCTGATGATTAACATAAACCATTTCATAAACGGGTAACCTTATGACCCATTCAAAAGATTTATATAAAAAATAGAAATAATGTCAATAAATAATATAAACATTGATACCCTATATATCATATATTATATCTGGGGTTTCACATTCCAAACATATTAATACCATCATTGTTATGAACCAGGCCAGGTCGCCATTTGACCCAGCGCACAACCAGGTCCGCGACACGGCCAGAAGGTCATTCCCCATCTCCACGGGCTAGCACAAGTTACCGGGTATCAAGAGTAACCTGTGAGAATGATTTACCTGAAATAAGAGGTAGAAAAACAACTAGCAAGATAAATAAACAAATGCTGAAAAACAACACCAAACAAACCCTTAACATTGGACAAAACATAAATGTTATAATTCAACCCAAAACATCAAGAATACTGTAAGGAAAATAAATCTATTACATTTATTCGCACCCTCATGCAACATGAAGAGCCACCTATTTAAACAACCATCGATTGACCTGCATGGGAAGACCATTGATAACCCGAACCACAGTCACTAAGCACGGTGTCACAACCTGAAATACACAAGAAACAATGTATACATACACCCATAGGTGTATGTTGGGTGTGAGCCAAGGGCCCAGTAGTATGTCACCTAATAAAAAGGTTCGATGCCGCAACATCAAAAAAGATAAGTTAACATGATTATTTAAAACTAGACTTTTAATATACTTTTATGGAAAACATTTAAAAAGTGAAAGTGAAAAGGGAAGAGTACTGAAAGAAAAAACATTTGAAAATACTACTTTAAAATGGTAGGGAAAATTTTATAAACAACATGCATGAACTCAAGTGGTCCTCCATATGCCGATGGAAGGCACCACATCATGAATAGTAGAGCACTATAGGTAAATCCCCTAATGATTATCTAGCTAGAGTGGGAACCAAGAACCTAGTGTCTCAGCAAAACGTGGCATAGAAACCACAACCCTCAGAAAAAGTGGATTAGATGGTCACGACCCTAATAAAATGTGACTTAGAAGGCCACGACCCTCAAAAAAGAATATTTTTACTTAGTGTTGCATTCGTCAGTCCTGCCAGTGAAACTGGGTCAAGTCACCTCCAGAACAGTAGCCTACTAGTCTAGTCCCCCCTCGTAACTACCCGGGGTTTCCCCTTATGCTCAATTTAGTTTCACATTTACAAATCACTAACACAACACATTTACACACAAAAGTCAATTAAACGTGTCACACATTGTGCCTCTACTTACACAACCAAACCCCACTCTAAAAACACACATACTAAACCATTTGATAAACATGCCTCTCACCACTTATGCAATTTCATTGTTCTTTAAAAAATACCAAAACAATTTGCAAAGGCACAACAGAACTATAAACCCGAATACATGTTCCAAAATACTTCTTTTTATACTAAACACACAACAAAACTGTTTCATATCATAAATCACATCCCATGCATGACTTCATAAATTATTTAAACAACTAACATAGAGTTTATAATTGGCACATCAAGGGTTTCACATTAACATGGCTAGTTTTTACCCTAACAACACCAAAAATTTAATAGATACTTAACTATATCAAACCCCACGCCTTCAAATAATATTCAATTAACAAATTCAAGTAAAAAAATATGAAACATTTAGGATTAACACATGATAATTTACACCAAAAACATTCTTTCTCTCATGCCAAAACACCACTTAGAAACCTCATGTGCAGCACAAACGTTCCAAAACATGTTTTCTACTAATCAAACTTTTTAAAATTTAAATATAATGATGCGAAATAAGTTCAATGTACCATAATAAATAAATTTTATTTTAAACACTTTTTTATACACTGTCACTTTAAGTGATTTGGAAAATATTTCACACTTTTATGATAGGACCCAAAAACCGTTTTTGATGAAAAACCACAATATGATATGCTAGCCACACAATTAATTATTTTTCAAGAAAAATACAATTCTAACTTAGATAAATCTTAAATGATTACTAAATTATATTTTATACCCCTAAAATAATTGATTTTATATTTCCAATGACTCTCACAATAATACTCATATGACGGGTAGATCCAATATCACATGTGCATGTCAAAAATATTTCTGAGGACATTTCCTGCAACCCAAAAAACTCATAAAAACCCATTTTTTTAAAAAAATTTCAACAAAGCACTCACCAAAATCTAGCCAGTATCTATATTAGAAGTCATACTTCAATATTTAAATGCAAAACAATTAAAAAACACCAAACACATCACATAATAAAACCAAGGAATATATTAATAAATTTAAACAAACATATTAAATTAATCTAATGATGCTAAGGCATAGAAACACCTACCTCAACGTCAAACCCCGAAAATTGATGTGAAATCAAAAAATTCTAGAATGAAACCTCAATTGCGCATTGTTTTCACCACATGGAACCTAGTGCAAACTCAACACATGAATTTGAACCCATAACATAAAATTAGAACTCCAAAAATATTGAAATCCATACTAAAATTGAAGAAACAACTAATAAAGGGAGTACATACCATTTGTGATGCAGCGGGGGGATGGCTGAAGATTAAATAAGGCCACCAGAGGTGCGCCATGATGGAAAAAAATCAGCCTAAAGGAAATGGCAGCATGGGTCTGGGAGCCGATCTGGTGTGTTTCCAAAAGGAATGTTTTTGTGGCCGAGGGGCTGGGGGAGAGCGGGGTATCAAAATTAGGGCAGGCTGGAGAGGAATAGAACTAGTAGGGGAAAAAGGAGGGTGGGTGAACATTGTAAGAGGCACTAGGGTTCCCCAGATAGAGAAAGGAGTGATAACACCATGAGGTAGAGGGCAACGCCGACTTAGAGTGTTTCTAGGAAGGAGAAGGATGTCAGATGCAATTTCACCAAAGGTGGGGGCACGAGCTGGTAGGTGGCACAACAGGAAGAATGGGTATAGGGGAGGGGTGTGTGAAAATGAAAGGATGAGGGAGGTGATGCCCCCGGACCACGCGAGGGAGGCATAGATTCATCGGACGAAGGTCATCATCGAACAATGCAGCATGGGAGAGGGAAATGGAGGAGGGTCATAGGGAGGTAGTAGGGACCATCGTATAGGGTGCGATTCGATGAAAATATTGGCCGAGAAGAAGGGAATGTGGGAAAACTAGGAGTTCCAGAGGGGGTGAGCCGTTCGGGTAGTGGGGGAAGAAGATGGTGCACCGAAAAAAGAATAGGGTGAAACACTAACCGAAGAGAAAGAAAGAATAAATAATAAAATAAATAAAGAAAAAATATATATAAAGATAAAATAACATAAAACTAATAATAATAATGATAATCATGATGATAATAATAATAATAATAATAATAACAATAATACCCTCAAATAATAATTATATTATTATTCTTATCCATAAAACAACAATTTATTAAATTTTATCACATTTTTATTATTTTTATTTTTATTTTATTTTACCACTTATTTAATTTTATTTATTTATTATTAATTCATTTTATTTAACTAGTTGAACATTGGGAAGGAGAGCGGGGAACCGAGCGAGGCTGCGTGGTGACCTAGGCGAGGCTGCTCTTCTTGAACAATGGCGCATTGAAACGCTGTCAAGGCCAAAACACTAATTTATCAGAGAAAAACCCTAGTCGGGCTCAGCGCGCATTTCATATAAAATAAATAATAATAATTAGAAGCAAATAAAATTATATGATGAAAATAAAAATTCCAAACATGATGCAGTGCGAACTCCAGGTGTAACAATTCTCCCAACCATAAAGCTTTCCATCCCTATAAATCCACAACTAAGGTTGAACCCCAAAGAATAAACAGATACCCCAAAACGGTTCAAAGAGGATCCTCCCAATCAACAAGCAAAAAAAGGAAAAAAGCATTGTTCTTAGAGAATGTAACTCGAATGAAAACCTCAAGAAACGCGTAAAAAGAGTTCTTGATATATGACACCTTCCCTGAAGAGCTAGAATGCCTTCAGTTGATTGTTCAAGGAAAGTAACTTTCACAATCACAGAAATTGACCTAACAAACTGAAACACCCCAAGCACCATGAAAAGAAAACCACACTATTTGATTGGAATGAAAAAACAAGACCAACCATGCCCAAGGAACACTCTTATCACCTACCGTCATGCCACCTCTAGTAATAGGACCAAAAATCCAACATGGGGAAATCCCTGAGGGGATCCCCACCATTATAAACCTACTGACACCCGAGATGAGACTAGAAAATTGACACAAGGATGCCCTGGAATACTCCCCACTATAAGAATGATGTGATATTTGTTTATTTTTGGGGAGTTTTAGAGATACCCTCAATGGGTCTCTCAACCATTGGCACCAAAGAAAAAAAAGAACTTAGAGGCCTCCCAACACTGACCCAACACCCCACACCAAAAGGGCAGGGAGGGAGGGGCCTAGCCATCAGCCATTAAAACCACATCCGAAGAAAAACCAACATCTCAAAAACCCTGGATGAACACCGTTCAACTTTGAGACTAATTTTCCAAAATAGATTCCATGACTGCTAAAATAAAATACATTAGGTGAAACGCCACCCCCGGGACTTTAAAGTCACAAGATGACCGAACCTCTTCATGGAAACGGGAAAGCCCACGCACCCAAACAGGTCACTCAGAACGGAACAAATTCAAAAAACAATTTTAACTACTTTCGCCTCCAACACCGATGACAGAAATAAGGTCGGGGACTCATACACTATCAGGGTTCCTGACAACGCGCCAGCTTCACTCCGAGGCCTATGGGTGGATCACTGATGTTTGAAGGATCCCTTGCCTCGCAACCAGGTATTAAAGACTCCCGAACAGAGCATCTCCTTTATGATGCCACTCCCAACCACACTGCAACCGAGACAACTACATCAAACACAATGCTCTGTGACATCCAATTACCCCCAAATGGAGAATTTACCAACATAGGGGTTTAGATTATGTGCATGCATCACCTCTTCACCATAACTAAGATAAATAAGAAAGAAATATGTACGATTAACACTCCTCTTTTGACAGGAAAAAAACATTCTAAGAGGTGGACTCACTCATATGAAAACATGGATTCTCATAGGGTTACACAAAATCAACCATTTCTCTTCAAGAGAACTCAAAGTGCAGATGTCACCAAACATGACCCTTGTAGCTGATGGGAAAACAAAAAACCTTTAAAGACATCAGTCAGGACTGATAATTCCAAACCTCCTTCACCATTCCCTGCTGGAATTCATTGCACTATTTTTAGGGGAACATTCAAACACGACAGTGTCTACCTTCATACCCAACGAGTTAGACACTCAAAAGAACAAAACTCCCTTCAACTCCCCTCACATCTGTCATCCTATTGCGAGAGGATGCTCGTATTTTTAAAAAGGAGAGGTGGGTTCAATTCTATAATTCAAGAAGATATTCCTCTGATCAACAAGAGGGTCGGCCGACCACACTTCAATCACATGTCAAGGCTTTATGGGGGGCATATACTAGGCAAGAAAGAAAACCATGGAACAAACTAAACTAGTCCAATTGTCATAAAATACCACAAGAGAACACTAAACATATAGGGGGAACCACTGCAGGGGCTACCCAAAGAACTTTTCGAAAGAATTAACTAACTACATGCTTGCATACCAACTTACAAATAAGAATTCAAACTCAGGACACAAATCATTCAGAAATGATCCTCATCTCAAAACGCCTCACATCTGACATTTCCAAAACACAAGGACACACCATGCAATCAACAATTATTAACATACAAAATTCTCATTTAACAAGACTTTATTGAAAATATGAAAAGTTGGTGTGTTGCACAAACACCAATGATGCCCCATGGGCCTCACACATGAATGTTCTCGTGCCACACCGGTACCCACCTCATATCCATCCATGAACTCATTTGTTCGTGACATTAACCATTTCCCTTTCCATATATGCTCATGCATGTGGTTGCCTATGTGATAACCAAGAATCAAAACCAAACTTTTCCTTTTTCAAAACCATAACATTCATCCCACCCCTTTCAAAACACATACATCATTTTATTTTTAAAGTGCATCAATGCAGAATTTTTTTTCTCAATACCAAATTTTCTTTACATGAAAACAATATTTCTACAATTCGAAAACAAATAAACAAGGAACGGTGTAGGAGAAAACTAGTTTCAGCGGGTGACTGGAAGTTATGGTTGGTGGCCATACGCAGGTCCTGCCACCACCACAGAGGGTATTCTAGGACTGCATCCCCGGCTCCACATGGCTTGCCAGACCCTGTGAGCTCACGAGGACCACTGAACCTACTCCCTTTTCATTTCCCCTAAACAAGAATAATCATGAGGACCAATGACATAATAGACCACATCTTACCCTGGTAACTTGAGTCCAGCCATGAGGTGTGTTGGCCAGACACCTTTCTCTTAACTAGAAAGTCGAGTTCCGACACCCTTAACATTGGTTTACATGGACTCTATCCCAAAACCAATGACCCAAAAAAGAAAACCTGTCTCTAATACCATTTTTTCACGTACTAGGCCAGTTCACTATCCGACCCGACGCCCGACCCAGTCCGCAACATGTATCGAAGTGCGTTCCCGATCCCCACAGGCTGGCACAAGTGCCTGGGTATCAAAAGTCACCAGTGGAAACTATTTACTCAAAATAAGAGGCAGAAAAACTACTAACAAGAAAAATAAAAAATGTTTTAAAACAAAACCAATAAGACCCTTAACATTGGAAAAACATAAAGTTTACAATTCAACCCAATAATCCAAGAAGACTAAAAAGAAAAGAAATCTAACACATCAATTTTCACCTTCATGAAACATGAGGAGCCACCTCCTTAAACAACCATCGTCAGACCATCATGGGGAGACCATCGATAACCTGGACCACCGTCACTACGGATGATGTCACAACATTGAATACACAAGAAGAAAGGTATAAATACACCCATAGGTGTATATAGGGTATGAGCCAAGGGCCCAGTAGGATGTCACCCAATAAAAAGGTTTCATGCCTCAACATTAAAAAAGATAATTTAACATGATTATTTAAAACCATACTTTTAAAATGATTTTAAGGAAAACATTCAAAAACCTAAAGTGAAAAGGGAATAGTTATAAAATAAAAACTATTTCACAATACTACTTCAAAATGGATAGGAAACATTTATAATGAACATGAAAGAACTCAAGAGGTCCTCCGTATGGAGACGGAAGGCACCACGTCATGAATAGTATAGCACTGCAGGTAAATCCCCTAAGGTTTACGTAGCTCGAGTGGGAACCTAGAAACTCCTTTCTCGGTGAAACGTGCCTTAGAAACCACGACCCTCAGAAAAAGTGGCTTAGTAGGCCAAGACCCTCAGAAAACGTGGCATAGAAGTCCACAACCCTCAAAAAAGCATATTTTTAGTTAGTGTTGTAATTATCAGTCATGCTAGTGAAACTGGGTTGAGCAACCTATGGAACATTATCCCACTAGTCTAGTCCCCCCTCATAGCTACTCAGGGTTTCCCCTTGTTCTCAATCATGATTCACATTTACAAATCACTAACAGTACAAATTTACACCCAAAACTCAAGTCAAACAAGGTACATAGTGTGCCACCACTTACACACCCAATCCCCGCACTAAAAACACACATACTAAACCATTTCATAAACATTCCTCACACCACTTCTGCAACATTATTGTTCATAAAAAATACCAAAACAATTTGCAAAGTAACCACAAAAAATTACACTCAAATACATGTTACAAAATACCCCTTTTTAGAACAAACACAAACCAAAACTGTTTCATATCATTAATCACTTCCCATGCATGACTTGAGAAATCATTTAAAAAACTAATAGAATGTTTCTAATTGACACATCAAGGGTTTCACATGAAAATGCCTAGTTTTCACACTAATGAATACTAAAAATTAACACATTCTTAACTCTATCAAACACCACGTCCACACATCACATTCAATTAATAAATTCATGTAAAAAATTTATTAAACATTTAGGATTAACACATGATAATTGACAATAAAAACCCACTTGATCTCATGCCAAAACACCACTTAGAAAACACATGTGCAGCACAACTGTTCCAAAACATGTCTTCTGCTAATCCAACTATTTAAAATTTAAATAAAAAATTGCGCAATAAGTTCAACGTGTCGTAATAAATAATTTTTCCTTTAAACCCTTTTTTATACACTCTCACGTTATGTGCTTTGGAAAATATTTCGCACATTTAAGATAGGACCCAAAAAGATTTTTCAAGAAACACCACAACATGATACGCACGACACAAATCCAATTTTTTTTAAATGAATATACATTTCTAACATAGATAAATATTAAAAGATTAAAAAATTATATGTTCCATACCTAAAATAATTAATTTCATGTTTCCAATGACTCTCATAACAAGACACATATGACGGGTAGACTCAATATCACATGTGCATGTCAAAAATATTCCTGAGGACATTTCCTGCAAACCAGACAACTCCTAAAACCCCTATTTTTTAAAACATTGCAACAAAAAACACACCAAAACCTAGCAAATCTCTATATTAGAAATCCTACATTAACATTTACACAGAATCCAATTAATAAAAACCAAACACATCATATAATAAAACCAAGAAGTACTTTAATAATTTTAAACAAACATATTAAACTAATCTAATGATGCTAAGGCACAAAAACACCTACCTCAACATCAAACCCAGAAAAATGATGTGAAATATCCAAATTCTACCGTGAAACCTCAAACGCATGCTGTTTTCAACGCAAGGAACCTAGTGTGAACTCAACTCATGAATTCGAACCCAAAACATAAAATTATAACTCTGAACAATTTGGAAACCCACCTCAAAATTAAGAATAAATGAATAAATGGATTATGTACCATTGGTGATGCAGCGGGGGGCTGGCCGAAGATTAAAGAAGGACAGTAGAGGTGCACCGTGATAGAAAAAAAATCGACTGGAAGGAAATGGGAACACGGGTCTGGCAGCCGATCGGGTGTGTCGCTGGAAGGAAAGTGGTTGCGGCCATGATGATGGGAGAGAGCAGGGCACCAAAATCTGGTCGTTTCAGAGAGTAATAGCACCAGTAGGGGAAAAGGGAGGTCGGCCGGAAATAGTAGGAGGCTCTAGAGTTTACCGGATAGAGGAAGGAGTGACGACATTGGTAGGTAGAGGGAAGCACTGACTTAGAGAGTCACCAGGAAGGAGAAGGATGTCAGATGAAATTGTGCCAAAGGTGGGGGCTCGAGCTGGTAGGTGGCATGATGGGAAGAATGGGTCTGGGGGAGGGGTGTGTAACAATGAATGGTTGAGGGAGGTGCTGGACACGGACCACGCGATGGAGGCAGGGCTTCATTAGATAGAGGTCATCGTCGAGCGACGCATCATGGGAGGGGGAAATGGTGGAGGGTCGTGGGGAGGTAGAACAGACCGTTGTACAAGGTGGGAGGTGACGAGTGGACTGACACAGAAGAATGGCATGTGGGCAATCCAAGGGTTCCAGAGGGGGGGTGATCCATTCGGGTAATGGGGGAAGAATATGGTGCGCCGAAAAAAGAATAGGGTGAAACCCTGACCAAAATGAATGAAATAATAAATAATAAAAAAAGTAAAGAATAAAATAAAGATAATGTAAAACTAAAACTAATAATAATGATGATAATGATAATAATAATAATAATAATACCCTTAAAAAATAATAACATTATTATTTTTATCATTAAAAAATTACTTATATTTTATCAAATTTTATTATTTTTATTTTACCACTAATTTAATTTTATTTATTTATTACTAATTTATTTTATTTAATTACTTTCACATCAAAAAGGGGAGTAGGGAATCGAGCGAGGTTGCATGTTGACCGAGGCGAGGCTGTTCTTCTTCGACAGCGGTGCACTGAAACTCTATCAATGCCAAAACACCCATTTATCAGAGAAAAACCCCTGTTGGGATTTGCCCGAATTTCATATTAAAAGAATAATAATAATTAGAATCATATAAAATTATAATATGAAAATAAAAATTGGAAACATGATGAAGTGCGATGTCCGGGTGTGACAATAATTATATATTCTCTTTAAATATTAAAATTTCCTCAATTATTATAAATCATTTTAGAAAACAAGCATTTTTTTATTCCATTGATTAATAAATATAATACCTAAATCCAATAGCATGTAAACCACATCCCTTATGACCTTGAATTTTTTTTCAACAAATCAATAATCAGTTCTTTTGTAATCAGTTCTATCTATTTTATATTAACCCTATTAATAATTTATTTTTCTAAGCTAAACATAATTATTTTAAAATATAAAAAACTTTTAGGCTTAACTTACCTTATTTCTAAATATCACTTTTCTAATTTATCATCACTAATAAAAAAATCATTTTCAGTCCATAATGTGAAACATATACTGAATATAGTTATATATTTCATCTGTCATATAATTTAGTCTTTGAATTCCAAAACATATACACTTCAATCATAATTGTTATTCGCAAACCATTACTCCGTCTTTATTATCTTATTTATTAATAATCATTTTTCTATAATTTTAATTAAGAATCAGGTCTTAAGGTTACTCAACCATAATATAATCATTCTTCTTTTGTTTAATGTAAAAAATATATTTACATTATTCCATACAATTCACATGTCATTTGTAGTCTCCATATATTCAAATGTAAAACTAATACATGTTCCACCATTGTGATTTCATTCATGGAATATCTATGTTGGACATTATTTTTTAATTCTGAAATAGACCACATATGAAACATTAAATGTTAACTATGTTACATTAAAATCTGACTATTGACTATCTCCATAAAACATAGTGTTTGAAATAATTATCATAGAAAAAAAATATAATCATGAAGAAACATTAATTATAGGTTTTCTAAAGCATGAAATATATTTTTTAATATATAACACCTTATGTTTACCGTAGATTATTCATATATGTATTCTATTTAAATACATCATGATGTATCATAAAGAGTTTGAAAATTCCCAAAGGATACCACCTAGGTGTGTCAAACCATGGGTGCAGAAAGGCCCATTGTTGTGTGACATGTTATTATAGAGTTAATAATGAAGCACATGTTCATAGATTTTTTAATAACCTGAGATTATATAAGATATATACTTTTTAATTTCATTCATATCTTCTGTTGTACGATACACCAAGATTATCTTTCACTATACACAACACCGTATTATCTTGCAGTATACACAACACTATTTTTAGATTGTGTTACACACAATTTCGAGTTCGTTTGATAATAGTCATTCTACGCAACATTAAGTATATATATATATATATATATATATTCAATTTATAAATGAAAAAATGGTTGGATTCTGTTATAATGAAATAACAAAGGAGTCTTTCACTATATGCAACCCTGACTTGGCTTGCATTACACGCAATCGCGACTTTCTTCGATAACGTGTGTTGTACGCAATACCGAGTTTTACTAAACAACAATATATTATTATAATATTAATATTAACTAGCCTTTAGGAATAGTATTAACTATATTTTGAATTTTATAACATTATTATTCATCTTACACATTTTCTAGAGCATGATATAAGAACAAAATACATTTTTCGGGTAAAATAAGTATTTTTCAAAAAAATGTAGTTTTGCCGCCTTTTGATGGCGCACCCACTTTAAATCTAGTTTTTGACATTTTTAAAAGTTTAATTATACAAAATAAAATTATTCTTTGAAATCAGGATATAAAATTTTACCTTGTATAAATTTTTCATATTATTCTGAAAACTTTCATATTTTAATGAATAGTAAAAACACGCAATATTTTAATTAAAAACAACTTTTTTCATCGTAATAACTTATATAGTTAAATTGTAATATTTAATGTTTTTAAAGTATAAATAGAGTATATTTTTACCATTTAATATAATTTATGTCATTATCATTGATTTTACCTTGAATTCGTAGGTTAAATCAATTCAATCTTTTGCAATGTTTTAAAGAAAGACCAGTTTTCTTTCGAGAATGGGATTGATTTTAATTTAATTTCTGAAACTTTTGTGTATTGAATTTGGAAAAACAGATTACATATTTTCAATCAGTGGGTCCAAATTATGTTAATAAGCTACTATTGATTTTAGGGAATTATGAATAGTAACTACGGTAAATTTTATTTACCATAGTTAAAGGTAAATCGGGTAATTAAGGGTAAATATAATATTATAAAATTACCCTAACACATGCCAAAATTCTATTGGATGGATAAAAGTAGACCAATATCACCTAATAGTCGTATTAGATTCATTTTATGAACTTTTTACAATGAAAATAATTTAATTATTATTAAAACTAAAGAAAGTGACAACATGTCACTCTCTTAAATCTTATAAATATAATAATTTTAATTTCGTGATAAACATCATAAAACATAAAACATGAATAGTCTCCAGAAATCTAATAAAATTATCTACATCATGATAATTTATTTAGAGTTTTTAGGGATTAAATAACTGTCATTAATGGTGATACATTAATGATGCATAAATTATTTATTAAGTGAAAAATCAGTAATATTTTTTTTATTGAAATAATAATACCCATTAAAAGGCCTAAAAACCTGACCAAAACTTATTGGTAGTGTATATATAAACCATAATCATCCAATTACCTAATATATAACCGTTTAGAGTCTTTTAAAAGTGATTATGAGACTTATATTATTATATTTTAAATGATGCCAAAGTTGTCACCTTCATAATTTAATAAATATAACAGTTTAATTATTGTGATTTAAGATGCTAAATTCCAAGTATAAGTATTATTGTGAAAGGTAATATATGTATCTATATCGTAGAATTTTATTTTTAATTTTTATGAAACATATAAGTATATTAAATAATTATACAAAAATGATGTAGTAATTATTTTATTAATAAATAAACCAAAATAATTGGTCTTAAAAATAATAAAATAAATATTATATGAAATATTTAATATTCTCCACTAATTTTATAGATACATATGACATTTTATGGATCTATTAAAGCTTTTATTTCGAACATATCTTCTGTATATATTTTATTTAAATTCATATAAATGAATAGTGTCAAAATTGACACTACTGTTATTTTTAAAAATAACATATTATAAAATTGTTTAAAAATCACAAAAATATTTAAAAATTATAAATTTAAATTTATATGGTCTAAAATGTTATAAATTATTCAATATGGACAATTCAAAACAAATAATTAATTTTTTGATATAATTTAAAATTGAGAATATTATTACCACAAATAAAATTAAATTGATTAAGTAAGGATAAATCAAGTTTATAATGTTTAAAATAATTTCCTAAAATGTCTAAATTTTATTGGTTGATTATATTAAAACCCTATATCATCTAATATTAAAATATGAGTCATTTTTGAGGTTTTTAAGTTGGGTTATATTTATTATAAATTAATATTTTTATGATTTCCAAAGGTGTCCCTCTCCTCCCTTATAAAAGGGCACCTTCTCCCTCCCTTCCTCACACCAATTTGAGCCTTCAAGATTGGACAGAACCTACCAAATTCTCTTCTACACTTCCCTAGAAACATCCTAGAGGTCCTGGTCTTCTTCAAAGACCAATTTTAGTGCCCTAAGAGGAGTTATCAAAGATGCGCTTCAAAGAAGAGGCAATGTCCGTTACCGATTCTTTCAACTTTATTTCTTCTTCTAATTATTCTTATTTATTTGTTTCATTATGAAGTAATTACATCAGTATCACTCATATACTGATATTTTATTATAAGTATGAAACAACCCTAATTCACCATATATCCATCCTACGGAAAACGAAATCATCGCGCGTGCGTACGTACGAAATACTGTCTCCACGCCGTGGTGTAATCTGTTTTTCCAACACCAACTTACTTGGATGGGTATAATGGTGTAAATAATAACTATACATAGTTATTATAAAATCAGACTGATTATGATATATAGTATCATCCTCTCCAATTCAATTCAATAATTATGGGAACGATATCATCGCTCGTGCGTACGTACGGACTACCGTATCCACGACGCGATGAGATTCATTCTCTATGTTAACCATTTAAGAATGATTATAAAGTATATATAAGAAATAATAATGAAATATATGAAATTATAAAGATATTGTATTTATGTATATATATATATTTATGTCATCTACTTAATTCCAATCAATTCAAAAAGGAAACGAAAATAGTGTTCATGCGTACTTACGGCCTACCGTCTCCATGAATGGTTTATTTCATTCCATTTATCGATCTATCATATATATATATATATATGTGTATAAGATGAATATATATTATATAAAAATCATGTTTTAAATTCTGGAATTGGGTAAATCAGTATATAAGTAATAATATCAAGAACAACAATTCGAAACACGTACGATAAATGTAACAATTTTACCCAAAATGATGCTTTAACATGGAATTTACAAAAGAACGGGTAATATAAAGACATTAGTGAACCATATATGATATCATAACAATTAATATGATTCTATAATAAGTTAATGACATTATTTAAATCATTATACAGGAGTTTTGGATACGTACAAAGCATATCGGACCTAAGGTAAGGGATAATTTTGCAAATCTCATTTTTATATGAGATTGCTTATTCGTAAGTATTTACAGGGGTTATTTCTATCATCGATGTCCATGTTTTATTAAAGTGGTTTCATGTATGTTTAAAGTCCTTTTTACCCATTTTAGACTTTTACTACATGGTATGTAAGGAATATTTCTTTTTTTACCATACGAGGTACTTTTTAACTTTTCCGACAAAAGTACGAGAAGAATGTTTTTTTAACTTATACGGCATGAATGGATTTTTATAGTTTTCATAATGCCTCATTCTCATGAAGCTTAATCTACACGATTTTATGAATATTTTCAACACAATACTTTTATTTTAAAAGTGCATGGCATTTTGTTAAATAAAAATGATTTTTAAGAAGAAAGGATATTTTCCTCAAGAATTCATTTCAAATGTTTTATCAAAACCATTTTCCATATAAGATGAAATTATTTGGATGTTTCAAGTATAATGTCTCTATGATTTACATGGTTTCACTTTTCTTATTATGAAATGATATCCATTTATTTTATATGGATTATGTGATGAAGGGATTATGTTTATGAAACCCATTTTATTCGTTGGGTTATTATGAATGATGTATGTTTATTTTGTGGAAAAAGTAAGAATGATTTCATTATGAGATGAGTGGGACCTATATCTCCCTCCAATGAATTGGGTAAAGATTTATATCTCATGAGATAGACATGGCTGAAACCGAAAGTTAAACTAGTTCAGTGTTACAGGACTGAAATGAGGAGTGAACTCGATTTAGAAAGGGACTTTGTCCACTAAGATGGTCTTGGCAGCAATTCCTTGGCTACTATGTAAATCATGACATGTGCTGAATGGTTGCCACAATTACATTTTTTACTCCCATGCTATTTTATCATGCTTAATGTTTCTTTATGATATATTCCTTACGTACTTCCATGTTTTAAGTCATTGCTCAAGCTTTGGATGTTTAAACAATATGTTCATGTTTTTAAGATCAAATCTATATGATTTGTTTTATTTTATCCATGCTTACCCTTACTGAGAATTTAAGCTCACCCTTTATATGTTTTCTTTTCCCCAGGATATAAAGAAAGTTTTTAGGTAAGAAAACAAAAGGGGAAGATCGATATAGGAGATGTTAAAGATCTTTAAATAGGATTAGATGTTTATATTCCGAGTTTCCAAAAACACTAAACTATTACGGTCCTTGTGTGTCGGTTTTTGTTATGTATTAAGTATTCTGCAAAAGTAATGTAATGTCCATGTACGTCAAGCTTCGGGTCTCTACATTTCGTATTAGAGGAAACTTTTAGTCAACCTTTGGAAACTAGGATGCAAAAGCGTTAGTGAGATCCCTAGAGATATTTATAAGGCATGTCTAGGGATCTCTCTAAGGTTAAGTATACGTATAAGTTATAGTCCTAGAATTCCAATAACGATATTAGAATTAAACCTATGATGTTAGATATTGAAGGTACTCCCCCTTTATTATGTTTTTTTCCTAGCATGATTTTTTCCTCTCACACTATTCTTGTTGGGTTTTAGACGATGGCTGGAACCCGAAGGAACCGTGTTGATCAATGTAATGGAGAATGCAACAATTGTCCTCCTAACCAAACCAATGTCGTGGGAGATGGAGTGCACAATCTTATTTCTATACTTACACAAGCTATGAATCATTCTGGAATTCAAAATGAGCACTGAAAGGAGTAACATTCTGTTGAATCCTTCATGAGGCAGCATCGACCTTCATTTTGGGGGTCTTCTGATCCCTTAGTGGCTGAACAATGGATCAGTACTACTAAAAAGATATTTTCAGTTCTACAATGTTCTGAGCATTATAAATTCATCTTAGTAGTATATTGTTTGTAAGGTGATGCTGATCAATGGTGGAATCTTATCAAGATTACGAGGAAAAGAGATGAAATTGAGTCAAAAGAATGGGACGAGTTGAAGAACTTTTTTTTCAATAAGTACTTCCCTCGTATTCTTTGAACAAAGATGGAGAAGTAATATCTTGAACTAAAGAAAAAGGATGATGAATCTGTTGGTATATACGAAGCGAATTTTACAATACATTCAAGGTATGCATCTGGCTTTATCATCTAACCTGAAAGTAAAGTTGATCGATTTTTAAATGGCTTAAAACCAAGTCTTCGAAGGGCATTATCTATAATAGACTTCAGTAACTATGAAGAAATTTTTTGTTGTGCTATCAAGGAATAAATTGAAGTTGCTGTTACGTATCCATCTCATGGTTTTCACATGAAATGAAAGATGGAGTTCAAGGAGAAATCTCAGAATAATGGCGAAAAGAAGATGAATGTTTCCTTATGCTCAATGTATGGAAAAAAGCATGGTGGAGATTGTCTTAAAAAGACTAGAAAATGTATTATGTGTGGAAAAGATGGTCATCGAGCAGCTGAGTGTTGATGTAATGAAAAAAGGGTTTCTAATGATGTGAATAAAGAAAAGAATGCAAAGAACTCACCATCAACACTTCAATTCTTCAAGTTCAATGAAATGCGGCATTATGCTAATCAATGCCCTAATCCAAGGTTTAATGATGATCGACATGAGAAACCACCTAAGGAAAAGGAAAAAGGGAAGTCACATGCGATCACTATTGGAAATGTTGAATATGACAACGATGTGGTGGAATGATTAAGTGTTTATTTAATCAGATTCCAAAATAATGTTGTATATAATATCTTGGAATATTGGAATATTTATTTATTGGTCTATTGTGGTTTTCAATAATTTTATGGTACCGGTACCCATGGAAACTGATTGAGATATTTTTGGAAAGAAGATGAGATGTGCATAATTAAGGGATAAGGAGAAAATGAAATGTTTGACAGTATTCATGAGCTCATGACTGATTTAAGGAAATAGTTATATCATGGTTTGAGTACATAGAATTTTGGGGTTTTGATATGTGGAAATAGTTAACTTTTGACAGCACTCATGTTTTCACTAAGATTCAATGGGTATGCATTTTTCAAAAGAATACATGATTAAGGCCTTCGAATGTTTGGAATGTGACCAACAAGACATATCTTATGATATATGGGGATCAACGATGGTATTAACATGCTTGTTATATGAAATCTCTGGTAATCGTTTTAACTATAATATGAGAGTGGACTACAGTATTATGGATAAGCCTAAAGATTGGAATGGATTATGTTGGACATAAGTTAGTATTGTTTAAGGAAAGAAGTTTTTTTTTCGATATAATTGATGGGATATAGTTTTAGAAAAAAGACAACCTGCAGGATGGGTGACATCCCATTGCGTCGGAAAAGGCTGTGGGAATCGAACCCACAAACGAAGTGGGACTGGCCTTTATCGCATACCACTATCCTACAAGAAGTCCCTGGTTAGTAGAAACTATTTTTTTATTTTATTAAGCGGTATGATATATGAAGTATAAGTTCATTTTTGGAACCATACACGATTAATCTAACTATGTGACGAACTTATAACTTTTGCAGACCATTTGTTTGAAATAGATGGAATGACCCATAATTCTATCACATGATCTGCTAACACATCATTAATAACAAATTCAACTTCATTTCATTAAGGGATGAAGTGGAAATTGTTCAATTCCTAAAAAATAGTGAGATTGTACTAAAATCATGTAAGTATATATTTTAATTCATTAACTTTAGAGAAATGATCTTGAAAACCAAAAATGTTATCCTAGTGGCATTATATTAGATGAATCAGATGATACCTTAGATCATCACAAATCTATGGCTTTGTGATTGTTGGCTTTTTCATAGCCATGTTCTCTACCACTCTCTATCAGAACATGATGGTTATATTTCTTTTCCATATCCATATTTTCACATATGTTCTCCTATGTGGAAACCTAGTGATTAGTTTATTTGGTTAACCATTACGTTTCATAATTTAGTTTTTAAAGATATGTTTTGGTATTCCTTTTTACGATGTGGGTTTCAATTAATGAAACATTCAAGTATAAAACCATTTATAACCCTGACGAATTTTGAGGGAGAAATTCATTTTAAGGGGGGTAGAATGTAATAACCCGAGATTTTATAAGATATATTATTTTTAATTTCTTTCATATCTTCTATTGTACAATACACCAAGATTATCTTGTGCTATATGCAACACCGTATTAGCTTGCAGTATACGCAACAGTATTTTTAGATTGTGTTACACACAATTTCAAGTTCGCATGATAATAGTCATTCTACGCAACATTGAGTATATATATATATATATATATATTCAATTTATAAATTAAAAAATGGTTGGATTCTGTTATAACGAAACAACAAAGGAGTCTTGCACTATACACAACCCTAACTTGTCTTGCATTACACGCAATCACGACCTTTTTCGATAGCGTGTGTTGTACGCAATACCAGGTATTACTAAACAACGATATGTTATTATAATATTATTATGAACCAGACGTTATGTATAATATTACCTATATTTTGAATTTTATAACATTATTATTCATCTTACACATTTTATAGAACATGTTGTAAGAAAAAAATAAATTTTTGGGGTAAAATAAGTATTTTTAAAAAAATGCAGTTTTGCCACCTTTTGATGACGCACCCACTTTGAATCTAGTTTTTGACATGTTTATAAGTTCAATTTTACAAAATAAAATTATTCTTTGGAATCAGGATATAAAATGTTACCTTGGATAAAGTTTTCATATTATTCTGATAACTTTCATAATTTAATGAATAGTAAAAACACGCTATATTTTAATTAAAAACAACTTTTTTCATCGTAATAACTTATGTTGTTAAATTATAATATTGAATTTTTTTAAAGTATAAATATAATATATTTTTTCCATTTAATATAATTTATGTCATTAGCGTTGATTTTACCTTGAATTCGTAGGTTAAATCAATTCAATCTTTTGCAATGTTTTAAAGAAAGACCTGTTTTCTTTCGACGACGAGATAAATTTTAATTTAATTTCTACAACTTTTTTGTATTGAATTTGGAAAAATGGATTCCATATTTGGAATCAGTGGATCCAAATTAAGATACTAAGCTACTTTTTATTTTTGGGAATTATGAATAGTAACTACGGTAAATTTTATTTACCATAGTTAAAGGTAAATCGGGTAATTAAGGGTAAATATAATATTATAAAATTATCCTAACACATGAAAAAATTCTATTGTATGGTTAAAAGTATACCCATATCACCTAAGAGTCATATTCGATTCATTTTATGGACTTTTTACCGTAAAAATAATTTAATTATTATTAAAACCAAAGAAAGTGACAACTGGTCACTCTCTTAAAGCTTATAAGTATACTAATTTTAATTTAGTGATAAACATCATAAAACTTCGAACAAGAATAGTCTCCAGAGAGATAATTAAATTATATATATCATGATAATTTATTTAGAATTTTTAGGGATTAAATAACTGTCATTAATGGTGATACATTAATTATGGAGAAATTATTTATTAAGTGAAAAATCAGTAATATAGTTTTTATTGAAATAATAATATCCATTAAAAGGCCCACACACCAGACCAAAACTTATTGGAAATGTATATCTATACCATAATCATCCAATGACCTAATATATAACCGTTTGGAGGATTATAGAAGTGATTATGACAATTATACTATTTTATTTTAAATGATGCCAAAGTTGTCACCTTCAAAATATTATAAATATTGCAATTTAAATATTGTGATTTTAAGATTATAAATTCGAGTAAAAGTATTATTGTTAAATTTAATAGATTTATCTTCATCATAGGATTTTATTTTTCATTTTTATTCAACAGATAAGTGTATTAAATAATTACACAAAAATGTTGTAGTAATTATTTTATTAATAAATAAACCAAATAAATGGTATTAAAAATAATAAAATAAATATTATATGAACTATTTAATGTGATCCAATAATTTTATAGAAACATATGAATTTTTATGTATCTATTAAAGGTTTTATTTTGAACATATCTTGTGTATATATTTTATTTAAATTCTTATAAATGAATAGTGTCAAAATTGACACTATTGTTATTTTATAAAAATAACATATTATAAAATTGATAAAAAATCACAAAAATATTTAAAAATTATAAATTTAAATTTATATGGTCTAAAATGTTATAAAGTATCCAATTATGGAAAATTCACAACAATTGAGTAGTTATTTGTTATAATTTAAAATTTAGAATATTATTACCAGAAATAAAATTAAATTGATTAAGTAAGGATAAGTCAAGTTGATAATGTTTAAAATAACTTCCTAACATGTCTAAATTTTAATGGTTGATGAGATTAAAACCCTATCTCATCTAAAATTAGAATATGAGTCATTTTTGGAGGTTTTTATGTGGGGTTAGATTTATTATAAATTAATATTTTTAGGATTTCCAAAGGTGTCCCTCTCCCTCCTTATAAAAGGGCATCTCCTCCCTCCCTTCCTCACACCAATTTGAGCTTTCATGCTCGGCCAAACCCTGAAAAATTCGCTTTTACACTTCCCTATAAACATAATAGAGATACTGGTCTTCTTCAAAGACCAAATTTAGTTCCCTATGAGGAGGTCTCAAAAAGGCGCTTCAAAGAAGAGGTAATGTCCGTTACCGATTCATTCAACATTATTTCTACTTCTACATCTTCTATTTAGTTGTTTCATTATGAAGTAATAACATCAATATCACTCATATACTTATATGTTATTATAATTATGAAACAACCCTATTTCACCATCTATCCATCCTATGGAAAACGAAATCACCGCGCGTGCATACGTAGGGAATACCGTCTCAACGCCGTGGTGTAAACTGTTTTTCCAACACCACATTACATGGAAGGTTATAATGGTGTAAAGAATAACTATACATAGTTATTATAACATCATACTGATAATGATATTTTGTATCATCCTCTCCAATTAAATTCAATAATTATGGGAACGATATCATCGCTCGTGCGTATGTACGGACTACCGTCTCCACGACACGATGAGATTCATTATCCATGTTATCCATTTAAGAATGATTATAAAGTATATATATGAAATAATAATGAAATATATGACATTATAAAGCTAATGTATTTATGTATATATATATATGTATGTCATCTACTTAATTCCAATCAATTCAAAAAGGAAACGAAAATAGTGTTCATTCGTACGTACGACAAACCCTCTCCATGAACGGTGTATTTCATTCCATTTATCAATCTATCATATATATATTTATGTATACTCTGAATATATATTATATAAAAATCATGTTTTATATTATGGAATTAGTTAAATCAGTATATAAGTAAAAATATTAAGAAAAACAAGTCGAAACACGTACGATAAATGTAACAATTTTAACAAAAATGATGCTTTAACATGGAATTTACAAAAGAACGGGTAATATAAAGTCATAAGTGAGCCATTTATGATATCATATAAATGAATATGATTCTATAATAAGTCAATGAAATTATTTAAATCATTATAAAGGAGGTTCGGATACGTACGAAGCATATCAGACCTAAGGTAAGGGGTAATTTTGCAAATCTCATTTTTATCCGAGATTGCTTATTCGTAAGTATTTACTGGGGTTATTTCTATCATACATTTCCATGTTTTATAAAAGTGTTTTCATGTACGTATAAAGTCCTTTTTACACATTTTTGACTTTTACTACATGGTATGTAAGGAATATTTCTTTTTTTTACCATACAAGGTACTTTTTGACTTTTCCAACAAAAGTACGAGAAGAATGTTTTTTTAACATATACGGCATGAATGGATTTTTACAGTTTCATAACGCCTCATTTTCATGAAGATTACTCTAAAAGTTTTTATGACTATTTTCAACAAAATATTTTTATTTTAAAAGTACATGTCAATTTTTTAAAAGAAAATTATTTTGAAGAACAAAGGATATTTTCCTCAAGAATTCATTTCAAATGTTTTATCAAAACCATTTTCCATCTAAGATGACATTATTTGGATGTTTCAAGTATAATGTCTCTATGATTTACATGTTTTCACTTTTATTATTATGAAATGATATAAATTTATTTTATATGTATTATGTGATGATGGGATTATGTTTATGAGACCCATTTTATTCGTTGGGTTATTATGAATGATGTATGTTTATTTTGTGACACAAGTAAGAATAATTTCATTATGAGATGGGTGGGACCTATATCTCCCTCCAATGCATTGGGTAATGATTTATATCTCATGATATAGACATGGATGGAATGGAAAGTTAAACTGGTTCAGTGTTACAGGACTGAAATGAGGAGTGAACTCGATTCAGAAAGGGACTTTGTCCACTAAGATGGTCTTGGAAGCAATGCCTTGGCTACTATAGAAATCATGAAATGTGCTGAATGGTTACCAAAATTACATGTTTTACTCCCATGCTATTTTATCATGAATAATTTTTCTTTATGATCTATTCCTTATGTACTTCCATGTTTTATGTCATTTCTCAAGATTTTGATGTTTAAACATTATGTTCATGTTTTTAAGATCAAATGTATTTGATTTGTTTTATTTTATCCAAGATTATGTTTACTGAGAATTTGAGCTCACCCTTTATATGTTTTCTTTTCCCCAGGATATAAGGAATGGTTTTAGGTAACAAAAAAAGTTGAAGATCGATATGAGAGATGTTGAAGATCTTTCAACAGGATTATATGTTTATATTCCGAGTTTCCAAAGGCAGTAAACAATTATAATCCTTGTGTGTCTATTTTTTTTATGTATTAAGTATTCCGAAAAAGTAATGTAACATCCATGTATGTCAAGCTTCGGGTCTCTACAGATTTTACCCCTAGATAAAGATGTTCCTTTGACAAAGTTACTTATATTATATATAGAGAGATTTGTTGTAAGAGAACCACTTCCTATATAAATTACCATAATTCTAGGACATTGTTTTATACATTTCTTTCTCCATAGACATATCCTTATACATTTCATTATGGATCTCACTAAGGTAATATTGTCCATATTTATTAAGGATTATAAAAACCATTCATTTGATACTAATAATAGAAACCCATTATTAACATACATGGATCATTTTTTATTAATATTCGTCACATTACAAAAATACAAGACCGAGGCCTAAAATAGGATAGTTTCTTTTGAAACATGAAAAAAATCTTATAAATAAATTAAGGATTATAAATTTTTCCCACATAGATCTTACCATTTAGTACATATACTCGTATCCTTTGTTGTTAACCTAGTGAAAGGAATCATAAGAATTTGGTGAGATTAGATTCATAGTAAAGGTATACGAAAGAGATACATAAGAATAACATGATCATAAAGGTATGTGAACATGAGAATAACATTAGTAGATCATACAATTCATATAAAAGATCATATTAATTATCCATTCCATACATATTGGTAATTCATAATACAAGAATCATAAATTTATATTGAGCATAATATTGAATGTATAATGTAGGAATAAAGGAATGAATTTTTGGTACACACATAAGAATATGAATTGATTGCATTCGTTGATAAGAAATCATTGAAAAGTCCATAAAAGTAGTGGGGTATCACTCCCCAAACAATATTAGTAGTCGTGGTTCACTACCAAAAGAATATTACTTGGAAAATTACTCTATTGAACTAGGTTTACTACCTGTTACAACCCTATTTTATAGAATATTGGTCACTTCCTATTCCATACATGCGTTACTAAAATGAAATCACTCCTCATTCCTTCCAAGTTGTTGGACTCATCTTGTATAAATAATGTTTTAATGATATAAAATTCTACATATTCTTTAAACCTTATTAATAATGTTTAATCTATCTCAAATCTCGTGTACAGATGTTTGATTTCAATATTCGTTAAATAAACCTATCCATGATATCAAGTGTTGTGTTTAATTGTTGTAAATTATTTTTAATTTTTGCTATAATGGATTCCCTTGATAAAATATTAATTCTAATACATCATTTAAATATAACTATTTAAGTCTGCATATAGATATTTGGCTAATTATGGGAAACTGTGAGTCTACCAGAGACTATGTTTTTCGGGCAAAGGACCTAGACTCCGTGACCCAGACACCGTGGCCGGACTCCATGTCCCAAACACCATTTCCAGACACCGTGACCCAAACACCATGAAATAGATACCGTGACCCAGACACCATAACTAGACACCATAGCCAGACACTGAGAACTATACATTGTGACCACACACTACATCTGTGCTTCCAGTTCTCGGTTTCTATACAACTATAAAATCATAACTGTATCACCAGACAAAAGTCAAATAATGATAAATAGATACATGGAGACACTATTTCATAGCGATAATTTTTATTGGAGACATTTTCTCATGGAGACCCCAATTCATAAAGACAACATTTGCAGACTGATAATGAAACTTTTCATTAATCTATTTTGGATTTTTTCATTTTAATCTCTAATGGTCATATTTGAGTCTTTTAAATGTACTGAAATAATTAATATTTTTTTAGACACATCATCTAATAGTACGATGTATGAGGTGCAGAATACATGCATCCTTTCAACTCCAACACATACACCCTATGATTAAAAAGAGATGTTTGGCCTAGGAAAAGTAATGTGCGATAATGAAGAAGCACGATAATTATTGTGAAAAGAACTTAACCATGAAACTAAATACATCTAAAGAACACAAGAAGAAATAATTGTGATGCCATTGATCAGAGTCGAGAACATATTCGTAATACCGACTCCATGAATAACATGAGTCCAATCTAATTGGAAACTAAAGAACCTGACTTGAAATACTCTATTTCTAACAAGAGGACTCTATTCCTACATATGCTTCATCCTATAAGTCCATAGCTTCATAAAATAACTCTCAATGCACTTCTAACCTCATCTCATCATTTTTTCTCTATTGTGAATTGTTTTTAGCTTTTGAGTTGTATGTGTGTGTGTTTCTATAAAAATGTGCATTGTCCCCTACACTAAATAAAATGATAAAGGATATCCTTCATCTCATATATTTTTACACTAGTGTACTCCCACAAATATGTGTGGAAGAGTTCCTTGTGAGGTCTATTATTTTATACCCACGAAGAGCTATGGATGATGTCGTGTGACTTAGACACTCATGAATATTGTTTTTTACTCCGATCCAGGGTGAGGATAAAGTTTATTAATATAAACGTCTTGGTGGCAGGTGATCACCAAGTGGTGTGGATTTGGTCTCAGATTGAGACCTAACCACTTGTTTTATATCTTCTGTTTTGTTTAAATTAGTTTTCTCTACTTTACAGTATAATTCTAAAATCACAAAATTTACTCTGATAAATAATTTTGGAAAGAAGTTACAATTGTTTTACCTTATTAGAATAACATCAAAAGTAATATTAAAAATTGATATTAAGATTACTGAGAATTAATCAATCTACTGAGGAGTTATTTAAACATTCAAAAATTCATAACTGTATTACATTGATTAACTGTGCTGTATTTATTTTTTATTTGGGATCTTTTAAAAAATACACTTCCAACAGAAATTTGTATAAATACTCAATTCAAATCATTTTGAGTACTCTACTCTGACAAACACATGTATTAATAAACTATGTTAACATCCAATTGTAGTAATTTATTACTAAACTAATTTCCCTCCTCACTCCATCCATGTTTTATTAAAAATCTTTCAATTCCCTTTTCTTCCATATCATACTCCCGAACTAAAAATAATTTAATAATTCATTAGAGGGATATATAGGTATCATCCATCTCGTAATTAAATCATATATACTGGTTCAATAAAAACATATAAAATCATATAATAACCTCATAAATTTAATGTTTATCATAAAAATGTAATCATATATTAAACATTGAAAAAAATATATAGGTTTCATAGTCATTTCATCAAATCCTAACCTGTATTAGGAAGCAGGTTTCATAAGAATATAACATACGAAAGAGAAAAAAATTATATAATAATATTACATTTTAATGATTAATGGGGTTCGTATAACACATGATTGATATATCATTTTCATAAACATCATTACATAAAATATATATACCATTTAGAAAATGAATATGAATGGATATTTATGACTATTTTTCTATAAAGGAATCATTTACACCAAGAGATGTCATTTTTTATGTAAAATAATTTTAAATTAGCAATTAACTTTTTTTTAGGTAAATATCATTTATTCATTGAAAATGGATTTTTCAAACATAAAACCTTTTAAAACCCATTTTCATTGAAATTAATTTTTAAACATTCAAATAATGATTCAAATAATGTTGATAAAATTTTTCCTTGAAAACACGTAAATGAATCCTGAAATTTATGTGAAATAAATTTTCCATGAAAACATAAAAAATATTCTTAAAAACATCATGAAAATAATTTTCCATGAATTATTATAAAATAATCTTGCAAATAGTTTGAAAAATATTTTCCTTGAAAACATATAAAATAAT
This sequence comes from Viscum album, assembly GCA_963277665.1. Lineage (NCBI taxonomy): Eukaryota > Viridiplantae > Streptophyta > Magnoliopsida > Santalales > Viscaceae > Viscum > Viscum album. The sequence continues at coordinate 1,434,303,598 of OY728126.1, read as the reverse complement.
ATTCAATACATTTAATAAAATTCCATGAAAAACTATAAATAAAGAAAAAAAAGATTTCTAAAATCATTTTATTATAAAATATATTGAAAATGTATAAAAGAATATTTTACACCAATTAAATACTTTAATTTGAAAATAATATTTGGAAAACATATTAATGATTCATTGAATATCATTGAAACCTCTTTCTAAACATACAAAATTTTAAAAATACTTTTTCATTAAAAAAAATTTAAAATAAAAAAATAATCAAATATTAGTGAAAAAATTTCTTTAAAAAAATAAACATATAATCATACAAAGGAAACATCAAGGAAATGACAGTCATGATGTTGGATAATTCTATACATGGAAAACATTCCATTTATACCTTAATTTTTTTGAAAAGTTCCTTGAACAGAAAACAACTAAAAGATTAAATTTAAAAATAGTTGTTTATAAGTTAATACATGGTAAATTTTTCATTTAAAAATAATAGGATAATTATAAATAATTTAAAAACATTCTAGGAAACCTATTTCTGAATGAATGCATATTGTTATTAAAAAAGAGAAATAATGATTGATTTTTATAAAAACGTTTTCTTAATTATCATAAGTACCAAAAAGTGTAAACATATTAATCTTATGTGGATAAAACATTATTAACTAGTGTTTATAAAATCTTCATAACATTTAATGAGATATAAATCACAATATTTGATCAATGGAAGAAAAATATTTAATAAACATAATAAAATATGAGATTGTTTCAGTAAAATCTTACCACATGGTAACATTGAATCATACTCCTCATATAAGGAAAAAGGATTGTATAAAGAATTAAATATCAAGAATCGAATTATATATATTATATAACATTTAAAACTATTTTATATACATTTATTATATTAATATAAGTGCATTACATGCCTTGTGTCTCAATGAATGAAAATTGAGACCAAAATTACATTTCTAATATTCTAAATTATAAAAAATAAACATAAAGAAATAAATATAAAAAAATTTATATTTAAATACCCATAAATTTAATTATAATAATCATTTAATACATCAAAGAGATTCATAGATACCACATAAAATAAACAAGTGGTGAACATGTATTGTGTCTCAAGAAAAATAAATGTGAAATAAAAAAACCCTTACCCTATGTTTTGACACTCATTATACTCATTCAAAACAAATATATATCAAAAAAAGATCAATATAAATATAAAATATAAGAATATATATATATATATATAATACCATTTATTAATTAATCTATACATTGTATTACTGATTTATTAATAACTCCATGTTAATTTTATGTTTCGAGTGATAACCACCATGTTTTTTGAACATGTTGTGAATTATTATTCTTGGTCCTCTTAAATATATAATCATTTACCTATTTCGAAAATTTAAAACATTATATAAATATAATATATATTCACAATATCTTTATTTGAAATAATATATAAAATATACAAATATTAAATAAAAAAATCATTCATGGAGACATTAGATCATACATACGCATCAATATTGTTTCTATTTTCGTATGATATTGACTGACATAATGTATTGAAAATATCTATATATTTATATTTATATATATTATAAATAAAATATAATATTGTCTCTTTTATATTTTTTATGTTCTCTAAATCCATCCTTAATACATTCGATGGAATGTTTCAATGAATCACATCTCTTTGAAGAGGTAACATTTAAAACGTCCACAAATGAAGAAATCATATATCCATAATATAGAAAGAATTAGGGTATGTCCAATTAAACAATTAAAAAAGAATAAATACATAATTAATATCATATATATCATATAAACAATTATTTAAAATCATAATTCACACCCTTTAGATGCGTTAAAATAAAAAAACAATATCATTTCATGAGGCGACAATTCACCATAGAAAAGAATGGTCATTTCATTACCCATTAGATGGTGGTTTGAAGAACTATAGGTTTAAAACTTATAATAAAAATATCTAAATATATTTATGATGCATAGTTTATTATATATTCATGTAATAAAATATGTTTTCGTAGAGGTGAATGAAAATAAATCAAACCATCTTGAGGAAGGATGGTATCGCTTCTTTGGGTATCTCCTTTTTCTTTTCATCAAAGGGATTAATTGGATGGATTTAATTGAAAATTGATGATTATAGGATACATTTAGGGATGTTAGGAGATTATTTGAATAGATTTTGGGTGATCCAATATCCTTGAGAGGTGTAAATTAGTGGGAGGGTTGACTGCCATTTCATAATGGAGGAGGATTATCATTCTGGTAAATTTTTTATAACAGAATTCAACCCATGTATTTCATATCTAAAATGGATCAAATGAATATAAAATTTAATTTAATTTAATATAGGGAAGAAATATGAAAATCCAATAAATTTTTACAAATTTTTATGTTAACTTTTCCATTATGTGTCAGGTTTAGTTCCTATTTAGTCTAATTTTCATCTTATCGATATAAATAATTTTATTTACATTAATAAATTTTTCTTTAAAACCTAATATGAAATTATTTGATAATATTTATTATAATTAATCAAAATATGGAATAATTTTTTCAAAAATAAAATAAGGTGTTATAAATTAATTAAAATTTAATCATGTGGATGGGATGACAATGAGAGAATGTAAAATAAAATGCTCAAAAGGATAGTAAGTTTGTATAATTAATTTCAAAGTAAATATGACTATAAGGAGTTAAATTTGATAAATTTATATATAATTTATTTTATTTTAATTTAAAATGAATCAAAAACACAATTTTATCTTATTAGTAAATTAGACAAAAAATAAGTATTGAATTAAAATTCAGTATTATACGCAACTCATCGAAAAATTATACATTATTGAAAAATGAGAAAAAGTTTTTTCATAATCTTATAATTATGTTCTTATTTGAAAAATTATGTTTTCTTCAGGTAAAAATTATAAAAGTTATAAAAATCATATTTTAAATGGGTTCACCATTAAAATGCGGTAAAATTTCCATTTTGAAAAATACTTCTTTAAATTAATATAATTGGTTTTATTCATATCATATTATTATCAATTCTATTAAATAAGTGTGAAAAAAATATTTAATATATAACATTATATTTTATTAAAAAAATTCTTAATTAGTGATTAGTTTTAATTTATTTGTAAATAAAGTGTTTGTACATAGTTTTCTATGAAAAAAAGTTGATTATTTTTAAATTATTCTTATTTTCTTTTATAACTAATTATTAACCAAAATAATTAATTTTATATTCATTTTTAGACCATATTTTTAGTATTTATTTAATCTCTTTCATATCTCCAATTCAATTAGAAATGTAAAAACTATAATAGTTTAGTCACAATAATATATTGCAGTTCTGTAAAAATCAGTATTTCATGTAACCGAAGATATCGAGGGAACTCGTAATTATGTGTAACATAAGAAAAAATTATCTTACATATAATACATGCTAACATTACTATTTTAAGTGGAAAAATATATTCTTGTTGTTTCTTATAACACAATTCAATTATTTCTAAAAATCTATAGTCAGTGTTGTGTGAAATGAAAAATATCAAAAAGATTAAACTAATTTAGGAAAAATTATTTCATTAAATATTGAGGTGTTATAATAATAGTTCATTATGTGATCTTATTTATAATTATTTTAACTATTTTTATAACCCAATTCATGTCGTTCATTGGAAAAATAATTTTCAATCTACCATTAGGAAGATTTAGTTTCATAACTATCTAAAAACATCATCAATATGGTCTCTATGTTTTTAAAAAAGTCTTCAAGAGATTCTTCTAATATTATATTTCTTTTCATTATTATTTCAATATATAATTTCATATTTGTTCCACATTAACCCCTATATTTATAGTAAAAATTATATAATGTTATGTAAATTCCTTATTACATTAGACATAATGAACATTGATCTAATTTGTGATATATTATAATTAATTAATAAATAACATTTTTTTGAAAATGAGGATAGATATCCACAATTTTACAGTTTTGTTACTATTTTTATAGAATTATTACTTTTCTATATTCAAAAAATTTTAAAACATGAAAAAACCAATAAATATATTTAAAAGTAAAATTGTTGAAATTATAAATAATAAAAAAATTAATAATAACAACACTATTAATACTATAATAATGTTATAAAACAATAAGTTATTATTTGTGATGTCTTATAATGACACATACCATATGAAACTATTAAAATTATATTTTCCTGGAACCATATTTGTAAGAGATGGAAGAATGAATAAGATGTTAATGATTAAATTTCAACTGGAAGAGAAGAATTTAATTGTGGAATTATGTGTTGTATCGGGATGATATTTCTAGAGGAGATGCTTTTTTTAGTCTAAAGATTCTCACTATGAATCATTGGGTTATGGTATTTTTATTATGTTAGAATATGGGTTTCGACCAATGGTTATTCCTTGATATCCTCGGAAGAAGTAAATTTATGGTTTCAGCATGATTAGTGTTATTGTTTTATAATAGATCATGAGTGATTTGTATTTACTATTTTAAAAGGATTGTTGTGTTGTCTTTTTCCATGTCATTATATTTATTTCTTAAGGTGTTTTAGAATTGTAATATTTCTGTTTGATGTCATTTGGTGAAATTAGAGTTAATATTACATTAATTATAAGATAATATAATCGAATTTCAATTATTGTGTTGTTTTAACCTCTATGGAATAAATCCTTTTTGTATATTTTGCTTTTTGTTATACTAAGTTCTATTGTTTCACGGGTTTTTATTGTGTATTTCTGTATTTCCATGTCTATTGGGTCCAAGGAATGATGCTGAAGGAGTAAATAGTTATTCTTGGAATATCTATCACTAATGGATGGTAAACATGGTTTCCTTATGGAATTCATTAATTGTGTGGATATATAGTAGTTTTAACCATGATAATGTAGGAGAGATACTGGGTGATGATATTGTTAAATTATATTTTGAGATGAATTTGTCATCTCCTCCAATCCCTCTATCACTAACAGAATTTATTTATTTATAAAAAGACCTCATATATATACAAATTTCTTCAAACAACAAAAATATCAAAACTATAAATTTTGGCTTACTATAATTATGAAATAATGACACCCTATCATATCATGATTAATAAATTTTATATTTTGATTATATATTTAGTGAATGTCCAAAATTTTACCACATTTATATAATTTTTTTGGATCCTATGAGTCCATAGGTGCACCTAAATATATCCTTATACATAATTGGATAAGTTTGGATCTATGATTTATGAAATCAAATTCTTTTGATACAATGTGGGTTTTCTACTATTCTTCATTATTTTCATATGATAATTTCTTTTTATGGAGACTATGATAGTATCATTTATTTAGTATATTTTTTTAGTGTTATATATTTTATAAGTTATTTTGTGTGTATTATTTAATATTAATCATTGTGTCATGGGATGTGTTTTTTGGGTAGTTTTCTCATCATATCTTGTAGTTTTTCTTAAATAATAATTTATAGAAGGGGATTTAAAATGTCACCTTCTTTAATTCTATTTATATTTATTTTTTATCATGATTATTCAATCATTTAATTGATGGAATTGATTACCATAAACAATATTACTTGTAAAATGAAATAAACTTTTTTATATGAGGGTTATTTTCGTGTGTTTTAGGATATCCCTTATTATTTATTATGTATTGATTGTTTTGTTATTTTAATATTTGTAATTTATGGTTCATATAACAAAAAAATTGATTTATTTTATTTAAATTTTAGAATCACATTTCAAAATGGTTCGAACTCATGTAGTAGGTAATGAAGTTGTTATGCTGAAATATGAAATTTATCTATAGATGTTGAATCAGAGAATTCGTATTTGGTATAAAAAATTCTATTTGGGAGAAGTTTATTAGAGTTATTTTAAAAATGTTTCCTTGTATTTTTTTATATTTGGATTTTTTCTCGATTCACTTAATAGGTTATGACAAGATATTGTGTTTGGTTGAAATGATGATGGGTGTTTTTGATGTTATAAGGTTTACTGGGATGGTATATGATTATAATGGGTTCAGGTCATGAATATTAGTATCAAATATTTTGTTGGGATGTAAAATGGAAAAATGAGTTAATTATTGGAAAGGACTCCATTGGATTGGTAGGTAAATTCTTTTTGTTAAATGTATAATTTGATGTGAAAATAGAGCCTGATTAAGATATTAGTTATTAGGGCCCGCTATAATTTGATCAAGTAACCTTGGTATTATTGATTATATAAGGAAAAATGATTTTGATTATATGGTGGAGTGATAGGATTTGTATATACATCGTTTGATAATTTTCCGATGATAGAATAAATGTAATTTTTGAAAGATAATCTTAATTAAAATACATTAGCTCAAAAAAAATTTCAGGTTCCTACGCATAAGATTATTCGTTAAATTCTATAAATATGGTGGTTGGTCATCATTCCCATGTGGTGTATATATTCTGGTGAGTCATAATGATCAAGTTCACTTTATAATGGTTGACCTAGATAAATAGAATGCGTGATGGAGGAGCAAATTATTGGGGATTTAGTGGAAGGGTTTGATAAATTATTAGGGGAGTGTATCCTATAAAAATAATGAGATCAATTTAGATGAGATGAATTTTTTTATCACCTCTTCTAGGTTGGATCATTAGATATCATTGGTAGTTAGTCTTATTAGGGGATCATTATGACAGTTATTGTTTTTGTTCCTTTTGGATCATGAGGAGATCAGAGTTTCAATAGATGTTGTCAATATGTTTATCCCTATAGAGATTCATTCAATAATTATAAAAGGGGTGACGAGGTATCATTTTTTTCACTTAATCAATGTATTGTGATCATATAAGAGCTTGGAATTGTTTCACTCATCGTCTCTACTATACCCCCTCAAATTTATCTAGACAATGGACTGAAGAATGGTCTTTTGAGTATACATTTTATCTATAATGAGTTTTCACCTTTTTAATAGTCGATGTTTGTAAAGAATAATTTTAACGTAGAGGTGATTTATAGGATACATAATTAATCAGAATCATCTCATGATTATAACCATATAAACATTCTATTTAGTGGATTTTGATAAGGTAGATCTTAGATGTCATGAAATTAATGGTTTTTACTTGTGGGGAGTAATTGTATGCAATCTACTTCATGATTTTCTGGTGCAATTATTTACCTTTTATCTAATAGTAGTTTTTCTAGTGTTTCATTATTATAGGGGGTATAACCTATGATTGTTTTAATTATTTTCCCATATCAACATTCAATTTGTTGTGGATGGCCATTTTCTAGGTCATCCTCGATAATATAAGACTATAAAGTCATCTCGATAAAACAAATGTATGTGGTTTTCCATTTGATAGAAGATTTGATTGGAAAAGTATATAACCATGATTAAACTCATCTCTAGGAAAATAAGAATTGTCATAGTCATGCATGTGGACATTAGTTATTCAAACGACTCGGAATAGGGTAACATGGTCACCGTCATTTCATAGATGTACATGTTCCGAGTAGGCCTTATATTGTTTGAGGTATTGTCTTCTTATTTTTAACTCAATATATTCCTTTTTTGTACTTGATATTTTCATTTCATTATTTTAACTTCATTATTCCTCACCTTGGGACTCCATGTGTAGTGGCTTCCATTATCCATTATGTTCACTACACCTGATGAATATTAGTATAGTTTTATTATTGTGTTCTTGGAGGTGATATTGCGATGGTGATACGTTTTTTGGGGGATAACATCCAGTTGAAGATAATTATATAGGATGTCATTTATTTCAGGGGTTGGATATAGTTACTATTTGAGTTTATCGATCACTTTAGGGTGAGAGTTTCATTACTTCATATGGAAATAATTCTCATAGTATCTATTGAAATGTTGAATTATCATAGGGATCAATGGATGTGGGATCCCATGTATTTTTATTATGTAGAGTTAAAAAAAACATTGTATACTTCCTTGTGGTAGTGTTTCCTTTAGTAGCGTATGATTTTGGTATTTATGAACATACCTCCATGATGTTATATATATTTTAGAATTGTGTTATAAAACACTACATCGTCAATTTCAATAAATACGTTTAAAATGGAACTTGAAAAAATGATAGAGTAGTTGATATAGATGTATCATTTAAAATATATGGGTTTTAGTTGGCCTAATGTTTCACTGATGTGCGGGGTCAAAGTTCTGTTCACTATGAAGGAGGATGGAAATATGATGTTTTGAATACATTTTCGATGATTAAAATAGGTGATGGTTTAGAAATTGTTTTCTTTTTTCTAAAGAAATATGATTTGTATGATTAGTTACAGAGATTAGTCTTGAATTTAAATATCAATATTTGTTGTTCATTTCATTTTTTCGTGGTCAATGATGAATAAATATGTAATAATTTATTTTAGTCTCATTATTAGAACATAATATTCCAAGTTAATAATATTCAGCATTAGAAACACCACCTTATAGCTTATAGGACTCAGGAAAACCTTATGTCCTCTGTTTCTAGATCATTTTGTTGCATTTTTCATTGATGTCATTCCTATGTACATGGTGTTAGAGGAATCTTTTTTTGAGCTTATGAGGTCTATTTTATATGTTCTATGGAACCAACTTAATTATGAAACCTATATATATATATATATATATATATATATTATTTTTGTACTTTAGAGCTTAATTTTCTCCATCATTTTTTTGTTCGGTATGGAGTGGAAATTGACCCTTCAAATATTGAAGTGGTTCTGTATTGGTATAAATATAAGAATGTTTTTAGGTTGGTATTTTATCGGGACACATAGGATATTAAAGGAGGTTCATTACTAATTTCTCTTTTATTTCATCACCATTGATATCTATATCATGAAATGATGAACCTTTCATGTGGAATCATGAGTGTTATGTGTCTTTTGACTTTTTTATAGAGAATTTTTCCACTACTACAAATCTTCGACCTCTATAGGAAGGAGTTTTTACAATGATTTTATATCATGATTATTGTATCAGATATGGGTGTATTTCTATGAAGTAAGTGGAAGTGATCTTATTTGGTCAACAAATTTATGTCTCCAAGAGGATAATTATCCAAGATAAAATTTTAATTTAGTTATATTATTGTTTTTTATGATAAAATTGTAGAATTACCTCATACGTGAGTGAATATTTTTTTTAAATTATAAAATGACTATGTATATCTTCTCTTAGTTAAATTTTGGATCCATTGATCATTTGGTGGATGGATTTCATGTAATTAAATGCCTTTGAGTTATCCTATACTTCTTGTAAAGGATATGAATTTATATATTTGGTATTTATAACTTCTTGTGGGATATTTTTATTAAGATCCTATGGATTATTTTGAGTAATGTATGACCATGAAGTGATATATATTGATATATGGGAGGCTGGAAGAAGGGATTTCATATTCTAAATGGAAGTTAATTTCTTATTATTATAGCTCAATGGGGATTAAATTTAAATAACATGAGTTAGAGTGTTTGAATCATCATGTCATGTTTCATTATCCTCCTGGGTTATGGTCCAAGGGTAATCAACAATATTTTTTCTTTAGGAATGTTGTTTATATTATTGTAAATGTTGTAAAAGTTTCTTTAAGATTTCCATATCCTGGCCTCATCTATGATTATATATATATATATATAATATATAAACCACTCTATGAAGAGTTCATTTATGTGGTCTGTGTTGATGTGATAAATGGTAGTGTTTGTTTCATGATTTTTTTAAATTGTCAAAATAGAAAATCATATTTTTGAGAGTTTGGTATTGTAATTTTAAATTCATGAATGGAAATGTGAATATAGTTCAAGGTATTTCCTAATTTATTATCCTTAATTTTAAGTAATCTAGTACATTATTTGATTTATCTCCAATATATTGAAAAATGGGATCAATTGAAAAAAATTAGGATGTCACGTGCTACATATGTTTGGGTGAGATAGTATGGGGTTGATAATTTTATTCTTATTCGGATTTTAATAATGAATATTTGTAATTATGATTTTAACATTACATAATTAGTTTAGTAAGGTCTTAATTATTCTTCTTCAACATAGCTACACCTTTGTTGTCTATCCCAACCTCATATTGATAGTAATACTAAGAGAACCATTCAAAATAGATGATTTTTTGTGTTCATATATTTAATATTTTATTGGTTCATTGGTGATGCACATACATTATGATAATATATCTTATGGATAAAGAAATAAAAAATCAAATGGAATGGCTCCTTTCAAGGAATTTTTCTTACAGGCTTACTTATCTCTATTCTTTTGAACCTGGAGAGTAGATTGATCAGGAAAAAGATATGGTTTCAACTATGAAAAATAAGGATCAAATTATTCAATAGTGGATTATGGTGTTAGTGGAGTTACTTTGAATAATTAAACATTGTTATATTATTGGGTTATTTGTTAGCATGATGTTGTTTTGTATATACATATCAATTTAATTTTTAGTCATTCTCAATATATTAATATTTTTTAGGTTGAGTGGGAACCCATACAAGTGATAAAATAAACATACAGATAGGTGTTGAAGCATTCTAGAAGACCTTTAAATTGTTTGAATCATTACTCCATTGTTAGCTCCAAAAGATTGATAAATTTATACACTATAATTAATCCTGAATAAGAAACACAAATAATGAAATCATATTTAAAAAACTGGTATGAGATACTCCTTATTAATCTTCACCACATTAAATCCTTAAACCATAATATGGTTCTTTGAGATATTCCATTCAAAATTTTATTTATTTGGTCCATCTTGAATAAAACTAGAACACATACTGTCATATTCATCCATTGACGAAATCAAATGGATTTTTTCCTTTATTACTCTTTGTAATCCATAATTGTGTTCAATGTAATTATTTTTACACCCACTATAGTTTCAATTTATATGGATCCTAATTTGTTTGTCTCTTGATAATCTATCTCTATTTCTTCATGTGTGTTTATCATGGTAGTTTTTTTGATCATTATTCATTAATATGCTTCAATTTCCAATTGGATTAACCCATGAACATTATAACAATAATTGAACCTTTACTATGGGAGATTTTTTTCTATTAGGAACAGTTCCTTTCCAAGATGATCTAGTGACCATATGTTTGGGGGTTAGAATATTCTTTTTATGTTCATATATTCATTAGTTTGTTAATTGTGTATTCAAAAAAACTAAACTAGACCATCTTCTTTATATTTTCACCAATTAAATTATACATATTAGATTTACGATAGGATTCATAGTTATATTAATTTATGAAGACTTCATCCAATAATTTATCTGTTTATGTTTCATGTCTAAGAACGTGAAATTTATCTTCTACTCTACAATATATTCTACTAATGTGTTGAATCTATTCTTAACCATAGACACTGAACTAACATCCTTCAATTATTCCTATGCATTATGTAATGGTGGATTAGATCTATTGTACTTGTAAAAACTCATTCAAATATCTCTTGTAGACCCTCTTGAATATCTTAGGTTTATTCTTACCAACTAGTATCATTCATGGAATGCTGGCCTACCTGTAATCTAGGCATATCTTCTTCAGGTTTTTGTATCCCCATCAAATCAATAATCCTATGTATATAGTCACGTTTAGAGGAAATATTACTAGTGTAAACATTCATATTATACTTACTGGATTAGAACCCATTAGATTCCATTGGATCCTACCGTATTCAAGATGGAAATCCCACTACATGTGTATAATAAATGTACACTTATGAAAAGGGACTAAAATATGGAATTAAATAATGACAATTGTTCCTTGAGTTCACAATAAATCTAGATATTTTACCTCTGTATTATGTCTCCCTCTTATCAGAGAGTATCTTCAAGATGATAAATGGTATTAATGAAGATACATGAACAAGGACAAGAAATATAATATTATCCACCAAAATCAATATCAATGGTTTTATCTTCAAGTAATAGAGAATTAGAACCAATACTATAACCCTATGATCCATGGAAAAAATGTTTTTGAGGGTAATAAACATGACTGTAAAAAGAGAAAAGATACACTCGAGATTTAGTTATCTCTACAACCTTATGCCAATATTTATTCTCAATCTCTATCCAAACTAAATGAACTGTGGGCCTAAAGAAATTTATTTTTAAAAAAAATCTTGTTGTAATGGGATGGAAAAGAGATCAATAGTTATTTTATAAGAAAAATAATATTCCAACCATTTTTCTTATGAACATGAAGATTTTTTGATTTTATAAATAAAGAATAAAACCATCATGACTTACCGATAATGGAATAATTGGAGGATCATGTTTCAAATGAATATCATTGGACCACAAAAATAGAGATAAATAGAAGATATTAATGATTCCTTGGGTGGAGGACCTGAAATAAATATGTCCATATTTATTTTTAAAACACATTAGGATATTTTGAACGTTTATATGGATTATGATGGTATATTTTTACAAATCCAATATGTTAATGATGAATTAGATAGAATCGTCAAATAGTCTAGTTTCCAAAAATAATGATCTACCAAGGAGTGGTTAATAAAGTTTAAAGCATCTCTCTTCTATGGGAGTTAGCGATGGATCTTGTGACATTCATATTTATCTGATAGAACCTTGGGAAATAGATCGATTTTAGGGAATATTGGGACATAATACAAATCAATTAACAGAGTGAAATGGTGTGGGTGTTTTTTTAGATAAGGTAGCCCCTCCACCTTTATAGGGGGGAGGTATAGATTTATTGGCCTTCTCCATCTTAATATAGAAGACCTATGAGGGGTAAAATCAAGATCCATCCCCCACTAATTCATATTGGAGTTTGTTTTTTTTCAATATCACAACAACCGTATATTGTTGAAAAATATATCAAATGTATAAACATAGTAGTTATAATTTCTCATTGTTTTTAAATATAATATTATATCATTTTTAATGAATTAATTTATTATATCATTTTTATAAAAAATTAACATTTTTTGGATTTTCCAAAAATACTCTCTATTTTTATTTTTATTTTTTCGAGTGGAAAAAGTCATATGATGATATCTCTAATTGAAAAAAAATATGTTTTACAAATTCATGAAATTTTAATGTATTGTGAAATATTTTATATTTTTTTATTTTTAAATGTAATAAATTTTAATAAAATTAATATGAAATGTGTTTAAAATTATTAAAATTTCTAAAACTATTATCAAAAAATTATTTGTTTAATGAATATTGTATAAAATGACCCATACTATTCAAAATGCTTTATACAGTGAAGTCATGATTTTATAAATTTGACCCTTAATGAATTTTCATGCTTGTATATAATCATATTCAATTAGATTCAAAAAAATAATGTTGAAAAAATCTAAAAATTGTTTACAAAAAAATAATTTAGGAATACATAATTAAAAACCATGATGGAAAAAATATATAATCAATGATTTTGATAAATTTAAATGATGTATATATCAGTATTAGAGTGATTTTAAAAAGTGTGGTTTTCTATAATAACATTACTATAGTTCTATTTTTTCCATAAGTTTTTCTAATTTTTTTTAAAAAAGGATTATAATGGTGATTATAACTATTACTTTTAATTTTTTTTAAAAAAATTTACTCTTAATAAATATATTCCAAGTTAGTCGAAAATGAGTTATAAATCACTAAAATTGGGCAATTAAATTCAATGTATTACATATATTTTCATTCACATGTTATGATATCATTCCACATTTTTATTATATATAATCATTTCATGTTTTGAATAGATTTAAAGAAATTAAATTCTAATGAATATTATTGACTTCTTGTTCTTATCGTTGGATATATTTTCATTAATCAAATATTGGAGATCTCTAGAAACATACATAAGTAGTAAAATATAATTCCTTTTATAAATATTTTATCTGAAATTTAATTTCATTAATTTCTCATGCATTGTTTTTTCATTTTTTGAGGCTTTAATGTATTTGAAAACCTTGAACAACCCACTAATGAATAATTATATTTTTATGGAAATAATTCTTCAATCCTTATTAACATGTTGTCCCTCCAATAGGTTTATAGTTAATGATATTATTTAATTTACTTATAGTATTGTGGATGAAATCCTTAGATATTTATATAAATATGAACATGATATGAAGAGTACTGATTATTAATTTTATAACTTGAAAAATGGAATCAAATATAAATCATCTAAACATTATACATCTTACTCTAAAAATATATGTGATGGTTCAAATAATTCTAAAATTTACATGAATTGAATTATATTTTAATATTAATATAGTATCTCATAGATAAAAAAATATCCACTTAAGAATTACTGATTATGTAAACGAGATATTACAATAGGAAATGTAATAAAAATAAATATAATTATGTTTCATGAAAAACATTATATGTGTGAATAGAGAGAGACAATAATATTTTAGACAGTATGATGAAAAATATCTTAATAAAAGAAATGAAATTATGTGAAAAGGGGAAGTGAGATCATTTTGGTGGGTGGAGTTACACTAAATATTAAACCGTGATGTAATTATTGAAGTGAAATAAAAATAGGAAAAAATTCATGGGAACATGTTATATTTTAACATATTAATTTTTTTAATAATTTTTGAAATCATTTTAATTCCCTCCACCCTTTTTTTAATAGCGGAACTTTTTCATTTCCCAATCAACTATTTTTAAAGGGTGTATTTTTAAAGTCATAAAAAATATTCTATTCATTAGAAAGAATACTAGAATTTTATTAATGGATATTTCCATTTATGATTGTGAGAATTTTGGATCTATATTTTATTATTATAATTTTAATTCTTAATGTAACAGTATATCTAAGGAAGTGTATAATTAAATTTTTGATATATATAAAGATTAAATTGATAAAATATCTGAAATTTATAAGTAAATGTCTATAGATTACAATATATATACATAAAGAAAGTGGAATATAGTTTTGTAAAATAATAAATTAGAATATATAGGGTCATAATTTGATAATTAAACTGTATAATACAAGGTTATGACTAATACCATTTATATGATAAAAAATAATATTATTAAACTTCATATCACAATGAATTTTCATGGATTAATTGTAAATCAATCCAAAGGATAATAAAAATCAAAATGAAAATGTTGTAAACTTATAGAAATTCTAATATGAATTAATTATTAGATATAAAATATTATATGATTATATGAGATAACAAAATATGACTAAAATTAATAAAAACTAAAACTATATTATTTTTGAAGCAATATTATAAAAGATTTCTATAAATAAATTAGTTAAAGGGAAATCTTCTATTATTTCATATGTCAATTAGGTTAAGTATCTTACATTAAGATAGTATAATTTCCATTGTTATTTATAATTTCTATAATCAGTGTAAATTTTGAAGGAATATCTTTAAATATATTTCATCAATATTAAAAGAACAAATGTATGTGTAGCATGGGAACCAAATGGATTACACTCAAATCCTATTAAAGACACATTAGTCTATATGCCTATGTATATACATCTATTTTCAGAAAACATACATACCTTTCATGTTTTAGTTAAATGGTATATTTAAATTTTATTATATATTAAAATTTGTATTTTCTTATGGCTGGTGGAATTGTCAATGATAATTTACTTTCTAGTTCACTATTATATTCTTTATAAGTTATTACTTTTATTTCACTAAAAATTGGTTTTTGTTTCTTTCAATGTCATTTGAAATTTTTTCCATATATATTTAAAGTGATTCGATTTTTTATTGTATGTGGTTCAAATTTTTAATTAAATATTTTTCTTCATTCTTTAAACAAATAATTTATTTTTGTAGAGTTTCTAAATATGTGTTGAACATTTCATATTATGATATATTTAATTATAATTTGTCATGTACTATTATTTTAAAATATATTATGTTATTAAATATATAAAATGTAAATAGGTATTTGATAAAACTATAGGTTTTGTTTGATCTTGTTGTATCTTTATATTTTTTATCAGATTTTTGTGTTGAAATTAGATTCATATTATTATATTATAAATTGGGATATATAATGTATTATATTGGGGGGGTATACTAATTTCCAATTTTAAATTTTAATTTAATAATGATCATGTTTTTAATTTTTTTACTTGTTTATCCATACCAACTTGTTTTGTTTTTCAATTAAACATATATTTTTCAATTAATGTAGAGTGTAATTAAATAAAATATTAATTTTTCTAACATTTTTTTAAATTTGAAAAGATTAATTTTTTTACTTTTTGTATAATTTAGTTTGGTTTTTAATTTGTATAATGAAGAATATTTATGTTCTAAGAATAAGTTTTATTTTACCATGTTTCAGTGATGGGGGGTTTTAGATTAAAGTGTATTCTTTTTTAGTATCGAAAACAGATAATAATTTTAAGTTTAATTTGAATAATTATAATTTTATGTGGTCTCTATTAAATAAAACCATTATATTATTTAAAAATTATAGTGTTTATATTTTTCTAAATAATATATTTCTTTTGGATATTTAAAAAAACCTATGATATCAATTTTTTGTAATGTAAAATTCTATAAATTCCATCCAAAAAGTCATATGAAACTATTTTTCAAATTCATCAGACACTACTTTTTGTATCATGTGGTCAAGTATGAAATTTTATCCAATGAAGAGATGATATAATTTCTAATATACTAGAAATATCTATTTTATTTTAAAATTTTGAAAAATACATTAGAAATTAAATTATAATATATTTTATAGAGCTATCAAAACGCATAAATAATAATCTAAACAGGAAGAAGCCATGAATGTTAGTGGATAAATATATGATTCAATTATAGTCATAAAATAATTTAATTTATCGTTGTAATAACATATTTAAATGATTATATTTTCTAGTATTCAAATATTATTTTTTATTTAAATTATTAATTTTGGTCATATATTTTTGGATTATGTATGAAAGTGTGTTTGTATGAAATTGATGTAGAATAAAAGACATTAATAATGGGTAATTTGGATATTTTTATGGGGATTATATGATATATCATATAAAAAATTAAGAGAACTAAAATTAATGAATTTCTTTTTAGTTGAAATTATTGTATATTTGTTGTGATTACATTAAAGAATAGAGAGTTTTTTAGGGATCCAACATCATGAAAACCGATTGACTTCACAATGTGGATGATGATGTAGCATAATAATACATCTTTTTTAATTATTAACTCATACTTATTTATTTGGATTGTTAATATGATCACATTTTGATATATTTGTTTCTTATAGAGGAGATCACTAAATTATAAATTCCTTCGTTTGGTTGTAAAAAAAGAGATAAATTGAGATCACTCTAATTTTATAAAAAACATATATTGTACTTATATATTTTCTATTACCCTATAATGTTATTGTACTTCTTAATAATGTAAAATATCAATTAGGGTGAAAAAGGAAATAATTATTGACAAACTCTTCATTATTTATTTCATTCATTAACTGTTTTTAGGAGAATTTATTTTCAACTATGATCAAAATGAAATTGTTGGGGCGAGTTATTTTAGTTTATCATACTATAAATCACTCCCCACTCTATGTATCATTCAAATATAAGACTAACAACAATATTTTCATCCTTAAAATAATTTTAAATATTCCATCTTTCATAATTTTTTTCATTTTCTTGAATGATATTTATCTCATTTAAAATGCCATCATGTTATATAAAACTTTTAATAATGATATATTTTTTAAAAACTGTAATTAATAATTGTTTCATTATTTACGGGAAACATATTTTTTTAACATCAAATGCTATATTAAAGACCACATTATAACTCACTCATAAAAATATTTTATATTTATTAATTTTTATTTATATTATTTGTTATTAATTTCTATCGTGTCTTTTGATGATTAAATTATGATAGTAAAAAAAATTATTTTGTAATACAATATGAAGTTATTGTATCATATTCCATAAAAAATATACATTCTTTTGAATTTAGACTGATTATTGGAGGTTTTTCTTACATATTCAGGTTCAATGACTCTTAATTCATGAATATTTTATTTAATTTTTAAAATTATTTAATTTTTTTAGTATATATTCATTTAAACATTTTTTACCATTTATTATGAATTAATTTAAAAATTAATATTTATAAATAAATTGAATTTGATGAAAAATTTAAAATGTATTCTATCAAATATTGAATAAAAATATTTTCTTTTGTTACTCTTATAAAATCATTTTTTATTAGAGATTTATTTCTCAATTTATTTAATAGTTTTTATTTCTTTTTCAATTATATTCTTTTAAATGTATATTAATAAGAAGTAAATTTTTTAAAAAAATATTACATTATTATGTCAACATTTATTTTGGAAAATTTATACATTTAAAAAATAATTTATATGTTTTTTATAATAGAACATATTTTTATACATAGTATTTTTTCCATGATAGCTATTTTTTCAATGAATTTTTTATTTTATCCTATTCTACATTCAGATATATTAATTTTATTGTATTACCATATATTATTCATGTCATAGAATATTTTATATTATAAATATTATTTATGATAATACAAATTAAAGAAGTTATAATAGAAATGTATTCCAAAAAATTTATTATACGGACAATTTTATTCATTATTTTTATTTCATTAATGTTATAAGATTATTTAAGCATGTTTCTTATGAAAGTCTCTATTATTCTCTATATATATTATTTTAAAATACAATATTTTAATTTTTTATTTTCAATTTATTAGAATCTATATTCTCATAATATTTTCACTTCAATTAAATAATTGTTTAGTGTAATAAAAAAATGTTCTCTATTATTTATAAAATGATTTTTCAGTGCTACAAAAAATATGGGTTTGGTTGTGGTAAATATATGTTCAAAATTTCACATATTTATAATATCTATATTAAAATTTAAAATAAATCTGTTAGCTTTTTCATATGAAATTATAAATACACTCATTATATAAATAATTTTAAATTCATTCTATTTTAGTAATAAATAAATTACACATTTTCACTTAAACTACTCTAGTACTAGTTTGGTAGTATTTTTTACAAAAATTAGTTATCTAATAAAACAAAATCTATCAACATTCACAATATTGGACTGCTGATAACTTTGTAAAAAATCTATATTTTAGGGGTGTTTAAAAAAATAGATAAATAAATTCACATGACATGTTTTTTATAAATTTTAACCACTTTGATAATTTAGAATTAGTTTATTTTTTTGGAGTTTTAAATTTAAAATTATTTCCACATAAATAATAATATTTCGAAACACATAAACTGTAAAATTGTTGTGAAACCCTTAACATCAGTAACTGAGCGGTAATATTTGAATTATTACATTGACATAAGATACAATTGTTCTCATTTTGAAGGGCTAATTAGTTTACTAATCTTAAAAAAGCCATATAAATATATCATTATAGTATTAACATGGAAATAAAATATAAATCACACCAATATCAAATATTATGCATCCATGAAGGGCAGACAAATATTTATTACTCATATAATGGGGAAAAGAAAAAACTAATGGGTATATAAAAAGAATAGTAAGGGTTATGTACAATTGAATTTATTTTCTCTTAATAATGAATAATCGATACTGGATGTTAAATAACAGAAAATACATGCCATTTAATCAATACCTTGGGGATGAAACCAATCCATGTATAATATCCCTAGAAACAACACCATGTATATTTATAACTGAATCCTCAATGAATTAAATGAATAATTTTAGAATCATGATCTACGAAATGATTATATTTGATTCATAAACTCCTTATGCATAGATAGATTAATTTATGGTCATTTATACACTATAAAATTAATTAGGATGGAATTATGGTTTGACTCATGAGTCCTATCAATGCATAGAAAGGATATATAAATCAGGACCCAAATTTCACTACATTCCCAATGCCTTAATCATATACTATATTATAAATTTAATTTATAATATCAACATATTTATATATTAAATAAAGAGTACGGGGAATATATATTTCCCCATTCGATTAAATGACTATAAAATTACAACGAATCATATAGAAATGGTATATAGTTTAGGAAATAATAATATCATGGACAAAAAAAATGTGGATGTAGATGTGAAATTTATTTTTCAAAGATTATATAAAATTGATTGATTCATGTGAAATTTAACAGAAAAAATTAATAAGAGATAAAAGATTACAATTAAATCATCAAAAAAATTACTTTTTTTATAAAATCATGTCCTTTAGAAAAATAAGGAAAATGGCATTTAAATATTTAAAAAATAGTTCATTATATAATTTTCTATATTAAAAATTGAAATATTGTAGAATATGATATGATTAAAAAATTTCATGTTGGTAGGAAAAACAATTACTGCCTTTCAGGTTAAAAAACATTCTTTTTGAATTTTTTAAAATAAATTTTAAAAGGTACCTTTCAGAAGACATGTAGAAATATTACATTCAACCAATATAATGGTTCAAGGATGCCATAAAATGTTCATTAGTTAAATAAAATGTAATTTAAAAAAAATATGGAAATGGAGGTAAAATGCAACCTATCAAAAATAAATATTGGGTTTTAATTTTAACATTCCATTTAAATATTCAAGTATAAAAGAGGGTAAATTTTGAAAGAAATCATTATAACTCCTTCAATATTAAAATTTTAATAAAATAGAATTATTTTATAAATGAAATGTTGTTATAATTATTTAATGTGAATATATGAAATCTTGAAATAAAATGATATTTTAGAATGAATTATTTCATCACTGGTATCTTTGATATTATAACCCCGTGAATGATTCACTTTAATTGAAACATTATTCATAATTATTAATTTTATATTATTTTTAAAAACCTAAAATTTTTATTCTACATTTCACATAAAAGTAAATAGTTTTATATTACAAAATATATCTCAATGGTGTGGAAGAAGAGATTAAATCTATTAGGAAGATTGTATCATTCATGTGATAATTAATAAATGAATTGAATATGTGAAAAAAATTTAAAACATAAAAAAATAAACAAAAATAATATCATTTGATTCCATTTCACGCATAAATAATTCATAAAATTTTCAATCATGTATAAGTATAACACGATGAATGAAAATTCAGTTAAGAATCCCCATACCCAACAGTTTTCCTAAGTTGAATATGATTTATACTCCAATATGACAGTTTTAAACAAGTAATTAATTTATATAAAAAACATATTTATATATATATTGTCATATATGACACTCTTATAACATATTATCCAGAAATATATATCAATAATTCATTTATACCATTGTTTCAGATGATAACTATTTTATTTTGTCACACATACTTTGTGGAGGAAGTTCTAGTCCTTATACAATTATTTTTGTTCAAAAATTTATTGAATTATAATAATTATATAAATATAATTTATATTATCTATATATATATATAGATTTATTACTTTAATTTATGGGTAGAAAAATGAATGACAATGTTCATGGAGAATGTAGGTCTTACATACGCATGAACGTTATATTAATGTTTTGATGGATGTAACTTTGGAAATATAGATAATAATTCACCATTGAATTTTTTTATATTATATACATATAATATAATCCCAAAATCAACCCAAATTAACATCCATGTAAATATGACATAAAAAATGGATCACATCACTTCTTGGATGTGGTTGTTCACACATACACACAAGAAATGTTAAACGTTTCAATCATATTAGATGGTAGGATAGTAGTTATCATATTAAAATTATAGAGTTATAATCATGTTACAAATATAATGTATAAATATTTTTCCCATAATCTTTAACATCAATGTAAAATGGTGATGAAAACAAATCACACTACATCAAGGAGATGGTAAGTCGTATGTACGCACGGGTGATATATTCACTTTCAATGGGATGTAAAGAATCTGGAAAATGATTCCCATAAAATTCAAATAAAATAAAGATAAATTGATGATACTTGATTAATTATTTTATATTGGGAATAATATAATTATAGTAATTATAAGAAGAAATAATTATGAATGGTTTAGTAAATATGATTAACTCTTCTTCTATAGGCTTCCATTATATATATCCTTTTAAGGTACATATGGTTATTCAGTAGGAAATAAAATAACATATAGAACATAGATATGGTTTTATAGAAGATAAATTATTAGTAATTTTTTATCTAGGAATCTCAATGTGGTGTACATAAAAGAATGATTGGACGTCCTTTTATAAGCAAGGGGAGAGGAACTCTTCGAACTACATAGTGATTAAAATTAATAAAAAATAAATTTAATGGGAAAATTTATCTATGTTTATAATATCATATGATAATATTTCCAAGATTATAAATCCATTAATCTAATAAAAAGTGGGTTTCTTGTTCATTTTTCACTCCAATCTATTTTTTTACCCACCATTAACCCTTTTATAAATTACCACAATATAATGTTTTCAACCAATTTAGGTTCAATAATATTACTAATAAATGACAATAAACCAATAAATGGACCATGATTGATATGTTTAACCACATAATAGTCACTTGGAATATGATAAAATATTTATGAATTTTAAATCATTTAATAAAAGAGTATTTTTTATTATATATGATTAATTCATTTTTTGAATAAATCAATTAATTTGACTTTGAAAACCAAATTTCAAAAGAAGAATTAAAATGTAAACCATTAAAATCCTTAATATGTTATATTTATCTTTAAATTTCTATGTAAATAATTATTCATCCAATTTTTTTTACCTTTTATATTTTTATGTTATTTATTGATTCGGTAAATTGAATATATAATATGTTGGTGTTGTGTAAGCATTTAAACTAATTATTCCATCATGAAAACATAAAAATTAATAACCATAATAAAAATTAATTAATTATGATTAAAAAACATTTATATTCATTCATGAAATATTATTTTCCTTATGTGAACATATAAAATATATTAAAATAAAGGGATGGACATCTTGAAAATTTCATTACATAAATTAATACAATTGTCATTTCCAAGGTTAAATGGTACTTAAAAACCATAAATTATAATTTGAGATGTTTATAGAATAAATAAACCTATAAAATAAGATACATTAATGTAACGGGTTGATTTTGAGACCATTTCTCAAGGATCAAACCTTATTTTACCAATATTTCCATTTCCAAGGTGGTAACTATTTAGTGAGGTTACTATTCACAATAACATAAAATAAAAGGAACCTGATAACCTAATTTGAACCTCCAAATTTGGGATTTGGTGTCTTATTTTATGATTAATTATATAGAATTGGTTTAAATTAATTGAAAATAATAATTCGCATTGCAATGAAAATATTTATTCTAAAAATTCTTTTTAATGTATAAAAATGTTTCATAGAAAATTCTTCCATAAAATTGATTCTAATAAACATAATTGAATCATTAATAATATCATAGAAATAATATTTCTTATATCACTTTAAAAAAAATATTCTTAGATTCTCAAAGAAAAAATATAATTTAAAAAACTAGTATTTTCCATTATTTACAAGAGGATCAATAAAATAATAAAAATCACAAAAATTAAACATAATATAAGTTTTGTATGCTAATATCCAAAAAAATATTATTTTATCACATAATTTAATTGATATTTACCTAAATTAATTATTATATTATCTTACAAGATGCACAAAAAATATTTTTGATGAATATGTATTTTGAAGAATAATGCATCTTTACAATAAATTACTACATTATTTCATAAGAATTTATAAATTAGTTTTTATTGGGTAAGTACTATATATATATATTAATGTTTGTTCAATCATATTCATTCCCATCAATTCACTATATAGATACAATTACAATTATTATATTATAATTTTTTATGCTCATTTAATATCAGTGTTGCGTGTTGTGTACACTATCTTGCATACTGTTCTATTAAAATTTAGGGTTTATACATTATCTCGGCACCTCTCTATTAAATAAATTTATCCCTTACTATTTGAACTCCTTGATAATCAGGGTTTTGAAATTTACATATATCTTCATTAAAAACAGACATTGGGTAAAGGAATAATAAGGATTACTTTAAAACGGGGATGTGGGAAAATTAACATTACCTCAAATAGAAAATAACCAGTTTCCAAATAAGGAGAAAGTAGCTGGGAAGATAATTTATATACATTTAGGGTAAAACTAAAATCAAATGACAAATATATTGTGTCAAAAATATGGTCATGAAAAATTCAACTACCACAATCGATAAACTAATCAGCGGTGAAATAAACAATCAATTGAATAGAAATTAAGGTAAAATGATATTTTTTTTATTTTAAAAAATCATATTCATAAATTTAATGGATTTTTTCACTATTAATATACATAACACGACCATATATACAAAATTTATTTTTTTCTATTAAATAATAACAATTCCATCATTTACATTTTTTTCAATTTCAACTTCATCTCTAACTCCATCTAATGAGTAATCAAAACCAATTTTTCATATCTAAAGAACTAGAATTAAATTTTTTATATTATTAGATCAATAAAATAAGAACCTGTTATTCCTATTGAGTTATATGAAACCAAATTGATCATTATAATTAAAGATAACACTGATAATGTATTTTCCATCATAAGAAGAAATAATGCATTAATCATCCAAATTAACTAATAATCCAAAATTGTAATCATATATAAATAAAAAAATAAATAACACTATCTACTGAATAAACTTAATAACCACATTAGTAAATTTTTTTAACCATAAAGTTCAAATCATACCCTTATAATTACACCTCAAAGAACATGATATCATTTTTTCCATATAATCCATTACATTAAATATAAAGGTCATATATAACACAACACAATGAAATGTTTCTCGAAATATTATTAGTCAGATAAAAATCATTAAAAAATTAATAATATATTCTATAATATTTTTTCCAAAATCAACATAATATTTATCAATCTAATGATTTATGTAAAAACAATTTCATACAAATCAGGACATCACATAAGCCAGTACTAAGAATTTTACTTCGGTCTTCATTTGGTTGTGGGTTTAATCTTGTCAACCTCGATGGATATGAGGGGTTGTTACTGAACCAACTTGTTTAATCATTCAAAAAATATTTTAATATAATTAATATAATATTACTAGAAACATGATAAAAAATAAATTAATCTTAATTCATTATTATTACATTAAATTCGATGATAGTTTTAACCATACTAGAAAAAACAACTATATTCTTATGTATAAAAAATATAAAATGATTATTCATTAAATAATATTTTCACTAAATCATACACTAAACCAAATGGTTTTATTCTTATAAATATATCCCCAAATACCCTTAATCTTGTTAAACATGCATCACAAAAAACATAAAAATTTGTTTCTGTATATTCAAACATACGATTGATCTTATACTGATCAAACCAACACAATTATGTTTTATCCCATATCACCAAGTCATATCATAAGTTACTATTTTTTATTTATCTCATTAAGAATCATAGTCCATAAAAAATTTGAAATTACTAATCTTATCCCCCAAGAGTGTCAATCTATGTGCTCTGTAAGGGGATACTCACTCTAAACTATAATTATTGTCAAGATAAACTAAAAAAAGTCTATTTTGGGGTTATTAACACTATAAGCATCTATGAAAAAAAACCTACACAACTTATAGTATATATAAAAATAATAATTTCAATGAAATCACATAATTTCTACCATACATACAATTTTGGAAGTTATCTTATACCTAGTCATATTATCAATTTAATTCACATTGTTATGATCCCTAATTAATGTTTCAATAATTCTATCTACCATGGGTTTAAATATAATTACCATGATTCCAACTTTAAAAACCTCAACCCAAGTAACCCATAGCCTATAAGTAATTAATTGAATTGGCATATGATAGATAGGTTTTCATTCTTAAAGATTGACTGTATAATAGTCCAAAAGAACCAAATACAAACAAAATTTCCATTTTTAATTGGAAATAAAACATAAAACATAAAAAATATATATATTTGGAATCGAAGATACTCATTGAATGATTTATTATTCATAGATTTAGGAATAGAAAAAAAATTGTGAGCTCAAAGACATTGTAAAGGTCATATAAAATAGAATTTATTATGAGTAAATAATTAATAATAAATATTGAAAGGTAAATAATTAAATAACATAATCAATTTAATCTATAATATTTCAACGAAATACATCCTTGGATAATATAAAATTCCATAATCTCGTGGACTATAATAAATGAATTATCAATCAAGGAAATTCATAATATTGGATTTAATGAGATCATAAAACATGATATACATTTCATCAAACATTTCATCAAATATAGTTAATCAATAGGTTGTTATACACCAAAAACCCACATAATAAGGTTATCCAACTAGTTTTTCCCATGAGACCTATTTATGAATCAAGGGGTTATAAAAATCTGGGCCCCAATCATCACTGAATGTCCATGGAATTCCTCATATATAGATTTATCAATTTAATTAATAATAATAAACCTTGTAAACATATTAATATAATGAATAAATAATACATAATATAAATACTTCCACTTTTAATTAAATGATATTTAAATGAAAACCCATATGTTGAAAGGGTATAAATTTTATTAAATAATCATATCCATGATATAAATAATCTATATACTTATGATAATTTAATATCTAGTGATCATAATAATTTGAATGGTTAATGATATATCTAACGACCATAAAATTATTATGATATAAAGATGAACATCCAATTGTTGGAAATATAAGATTTATAATAAAATAAACTCTTTTGGGGATTAAAGAAAACATAATTAAAATATTAAAATAACATTTCATTATATAGTTTTGTTTTTAAAAACATTGAAATAATTCTGATTAATCGAAGAGAATAAAATATTTATTGGGGTAGGAAAATTCATTTCAATCATATGTGTCACAAAAAAATCTCTTCTGTCTATTTGTAATGAAATCCAAAAAAGAAAATTATAGAAAAAAATTAGAAATATTCTAATAAAACCATTTAAAAAACTCAGTTAAAACTTAAAATATATTTTTATTAAATATTTTGGAATTTATTAAAACAAATTTTAAATAAATAGAAATTCAATAAAAAAAATTACCTACTCTAACAACATATAAGATCAACATTTCTTTTAAACAAATATTTCTATGATTCAAGTGAAAAATAGGGAAATTTTTTGATGAAATCATGAAAACAACATATATATATATATATAATGAAAATATATGGATTTAATGATGGAAATATTATATGATTATTTCTTTGAAATATAGGAAATTTCAAAATAAAATGAGATTGAAAAAGGAATTTATAAAACATATGTATCATTTCAATTGTAACCACTTGAAAGAGTCACATAATTTGTAAATATAATAATCATGAATAAATATAAATTTAAGTGAAGTACATAAAATGGGTGGTGTTTACAATTCATAAATCTAAGTTGTAGTATATTACAAAATATTTCCCAATAGAGTGGAAATTGAGAAAAAATACCATATAAAGGTAATATCATTGAAGTGATAATTAACAGATTAAGTTAATATGTGTAAAAAAAATTATCCATAAAAAAATTGTAAATATATTATAATAAAATAATAGGTCCTTTAACACATAATTCTTTAATAACATAGTTAATGAAGTTGATGTATATCACAATCAATAAATATTTATTTTAGAAACCCCTTACCATGCGTTTTTCATTAGTTGAACATGATTTAACCAATAATATGTTTTTTAAACATGTTATTAATTTTTAAGAGAACCATATTAATATTTATAATATAATACATGTTCCTATAATAACATTTCACCACTTTTCTATCAATAATCTTTCAATTTTTATCATTATTACGGGCACAGATTTATATTATCATGCAAGTTTTTTCATGAAGTCACATTCCATTTACATTGATTGTCTTTAATGACCCAAAAATTGTTAATAACAATATAAAGATCACATATATTTATTATGAAAATAAATTTAGATTCATCTATAACATATATAGATAAAAAATTAATTACATCGTTCACGGAGATGGTAGGCGGTACAAATGCATTAACATTGTTTTAACATTTCATTGAATGGTAAAAATAAATGTATACAATAAGATACAATTAAATAATAATTACAATAATATATATATATATATATATTATCTATTCTGATTACCATCAATTTAATGAAAGAATGAATAAGGGATCATATCGCTTCGTAGAGGTGGAAGTCTACATATACAAATGATTGGCATCACCATTTTAAAATAGATTGGAAGGTAAGAAGGTAGATATCATATTATTATTCTATAAAAATAAAAAATTAATAACTATTGTATTTAAATAATAGTTCCATATTTATAACCATCCATATTAATTAGTTATAAAAAATAGATTATACTACAATATTGAGACTACATTTTGTACCTATGTACAAACAATGTCTTCCCATTACATTGAATGTCAAAGTGGAAAATTGTGGTAAAAATATAATAATAAAATCTTAGTATATTTATGATAATATATTAATTAATTTAAAATTGATTAAGTATATATAAATTATTTATAATAAGAAATAACTTTGAAACAGTCGGTAAGGAGGATAACCTCTTCCTTAGAATAATTTTTTTAAATATCATATTTAGGGAAAGAGGGTTACTATATTGAAACTAAAATAACCTATAGAAAATATATATTTACTATTATAATATAAGACCCAATCCTAAATAATTATGTAATATTGAGATATGTCAAGAATTGATATTGAGGATCTTTTTAGGTTTAGTTTTTTAGAGAATAAGGCCATGAAAATTACATTACAAAAAAAATTACAAAGTAGGCACTTCTAGTCTAACAATTTTCATCACAAAAAAAAACTCATTAAATAAAAAACAACAATTTTCTTGAATAACTGTTATTCAATTCTTCCATTCTCATATCATTCCTTATACCCTATGAAAAATATTTCAAAAATATGGGATGAGCATAAAACTATCAGTGAGGGATATAAAATAAGGGAAGAAAACATTAGTCCATGAATACACAAAACCAAGAAATAATAATTTTCAATCATAAAACATAAAATCCTTAACACACCTCATGAAATCATATGATTTAATAACAACAAATAGAAGTCATGAATCATAAAGGTAACTTGTGGCATCTATAACATACTTACATTGTAGCGTTCAAAACTACATAGGGTGTTACATTTGGAATACAGATCACAATATTTTCCCTAAATATTTTATGAGAAACAATAATGTTTACCTATATCATGATTTCCAATGAATTTTGGATATATCTCAGGCTCACCAACCCTCGGTTTATCAGGGAACAACCCATATATGTAAACAATGCCCAAGAATCATAACACAATCATGACACATAAAACTAGCATAATGGAAAGATAAAATTTCCACATTCCAATCACTATATAACATTTCATGTTATTGAAATAATAAATTATTTTTAAAACCAATTTTGAATACCAAAATACATTAAAATCTTATATGGTTGTTATTCTCCTTTAAATAATGTTACAGCTTGTTAAGCATGAACAATGTCAAATAATGCTCATTGTGGCCGAAAGGTCATTGTCGTTGCATACATTAAAATGAAAAATCGATTTTATCATTTAGTAAAATTATTTGTATAAAAAATATTCCATTTAAATGAAGTTAAATGTCTAGGGGGTTTATACACCATATAAGAGAATGTATGTATAAATAAAAATATGCCTCAACGAATGGTGATAGAGATGAATTCTCTTACCGTGAGTCTGGTGTGTCTCGTTCATTATTTATATTCCTAAATAAAAATATTAAGATAATTTATACTTTATTCGTATAATTTTATTTGTTTAATATTCATTTTATATTTCTTATAACTATGTTTTTAAAATTTCATAATTATTTAATTTCATATCATTCATTTGGTCAATATTAATTACGTGAGTTGAAAATGATCTTGTTTGAGGAAAATTGTCTGTGTGGTTAAAATAACAAAATCACTAGAATATTATTCACGATTTACATGTCATATATATCATATATATATATATAAGATATATAATTATTTATAATAATACATTACATTTGGATATAAGTAATTAAATTCACCGTTTATTGAATCTACAATCCATACGTACCCTTGAACGATAAATTCTTTTAATTTTCATATTTAAAGGAATGAAAACTTTATGAAAAATATGTTTATTATAATTATATTTTATATATGTTAGATAATTTCATTAACCCCATCCTTTATATGTTACAAGTGTGTCATGAACGATTCATAGCATAATGAGAGGGTCATAGTCCACACTTCCTCAAATCAAATTATCATATTTACACATTATGGAAAGTATATTTATGTGATTTAAAGAAAATAAAATACGAATAGAGACAACATAAAAACAATATATATCATATTTTATTATTTTCCCATTATAATGGCCACCATGAGAGGTGGTAGAAGAAAATTGAACAATCATCATTTCGTGAGGCACTAGATCTTCATACATAGAATCAATATGTTCATGTCATTTAGATGGAGGTGTCTATATGTGTAGTTCAAATCCATATCATAACAACATCATAGTATATTTTGGATACAATTTTTTGTCTAATAAACGAATAAGAATATATTACTGAGTGAAAAAGGAAAATAAATGAATAGAACATGAGAGAATACATTTCTTCTAAATCGGGTAACTTTTTATAATTTGAGAAAAATTCTTTATCGAATTTCCTTAATCATAGAGTAAGGATTCTAGGATTAAGGGAATAATATTGTGAGATTATGTGAGTAGAAATAGGATGATCCAAGTGTCTTGAGAGGTGTGTGTATATGGGTATAGGTGGTGGCCTTTTATAAGGGGTCAGAAGAGAACATTAGGAATGTCTTTAAATATTAATTTATTATAAATTGATTTTTAGTTTCAAATGGTACAAAACGCATGTGATTAATATATAAGATTCCTTTGGGTCACAAACATCCCAAAAAATATGTTTGAGAAAAGTATAGAGAAAAAGTAAGCCTTATTATTTGGCTTTAACCCTTTGATAAAAACATTATCTCTTACCATATCTTCTTTCATTTTCATAATATATGAAAACTATATTTACTATAAAATTCTAGGCGAACCATAATTGGATCATTAATTAAAATTTTAATATTATATTTGTCAATTGGACAAAACATTTATTTTTAGTACTCTTATATCATTTAATAAATTAGATTTTGTTTGAAAAACTCATTTATGTTAGTTTTGACACTGTAAAATAATTGAGGTTTGATAAAATCATAAAAATGTGACTCTATAATGTCCTGAATCTCTATGGTTCATTCCCCTAAGGAAATATCGTGTTTGAGGTGTTCTGGGAGGTCAAAGTGACTTTTACCCAATACTTTTCCAAATTTACAATTCTATGAACAGTTCCTTCAGTGAGACCAAGACAAACAGTTCCATTGGTGAGACTGATGCAAACAGTTCCACTGGTGAGACTGATGCCAATAGTTCTATAGGTGAGACCCATGCGATCGGTTCCATTGGTGAGACTGATGCATATAGTTCTATTGTTGAGACCCATGTGAACAGTTCCATCGGTGAGATCGATGTGAACACTACCATTAGAATCAGTTTGTCTTTCTGTGAAAAGTACCATTGGCATCGGTGGGTCATTCTGTGAACTGTACCATCAGTGTCAGGGTGTCGTTATGTGAATAGTACCATCAGCATCAGTGAGTTATTCTGTGAACAGTACCATCGGTATCGGTGAGTTTTTTTGTGAACAGTAGCATCAGCATGAGTGAGTCATTTTGTGAACTGTGCTTCCAGGATTATGAACAGTGTTTTCAGCTTTCTACAGTCGCCCCTTTGACATTTTCATTGATGTAAAACTCATTCAAGGTATTATTTTAATGGATTTATGTTTGTGTAAAATCCAATTACTCCTATATTTATTTTCCTAAGTCATGTGATTCTTTTACTTGGTCAAACTGTGTGGTTTAATGTGTTCCGCTTTTAATCGAAAATTCTATCATATATTAACCCTAATCTGTAAGTCTTCTAAAAGGATGAGATATCTTCCTCCCTTGTTCTACATTCTTGTTACCTGGTGCGAGATGCTTGAACCTTTCCTTCTTCACATAGAATCGGTGTGATCGAACCTTAATCCTCGGATTGTTTCCCCTTGAAGTTTCTTCCAACTGCATGTGCACCACATATTTTTGTTCCCCCAGTAAAGTTTGATCATTCATCGATATAAGTTATGATTTATCATCATTCTTCAGGGATCATATCCTTTTTTATCCTTTCCCTTTTATGTAATGTTATCTCTATGTTCCTAATGGACTTTTCATGGGTGTTGACCAATGTGGTGGTGTCTCTGAATCCTTAGGAGGATACAGTTCTCACGGGGGGGGGGGGGGGTGTACACCCTGAGATTTTGTGAGAAATATTTTTTATGTCTTATTTTATACACAAAACTAATGGAATATTTGATTACACATAACACTAGGTTGGATTGCTTCACACACAATCACGACCTTCCTTGATAGCGTGTCTAGTACGCAATACCAGGTTTCACTAAACAACGATATTTTGATATAATATTATTATGGACTAGCGGTTACGAATATTAGTAACTAAATTTTTAATTTTATATGATTATTATTCATCTTACACATTTTCTATAACATGGTATGAGAACAAAATAATTTTTTCGGGTAAAATATGTATTCTTCAAAAAACGCAGTTTTACCGCCTTTTGATGGAACACCCACTTTAAAAATAGTTTTTGACATGTTTATAAGTTAAATTTGAAAAAAAATAAAATTATTCCTTGGAATCAGGATATAAAAATTTACTTTGGATAAATTTTTCATATTATTTTGATAACTTTCATATTTTAATGAATAGTAAAAACACGCTATATTTTAATTAAAAACAAATTTTTTCATCGCAATAATGTATGTGGTTAAATTATAATATTTAATGATTTTAACATATTAATAGAATATATCTTTACCATATAATATAATTTATTTCATTACTGTTATTTTTACAATGATTTCATAGGAAAAAACATTTCAATCATTGGCAATGTTTTAACTTTTAAAACATATTTTTTTAACAATGGGATTAATTTTAAATTCATTAACAAAACTTATATGTTTATAATTTTGAAAAATTTATTCAATATTTGAATTAATTGGGTCCAAATTATGTTAATATATTACTTTTATTTTTTGATATTATGAATAGTAACTATGTTAATTTTTTTTACTGTAGTTAAAGGTAAATCGGTAATTAAGGGTAAAATTAAGATTATAAAATTACCATAACACCTACCAAAATTCTATTGGATGACTATAAGTCAACCCATATCCCCTAAGGGTCGGAATGGATTATGTTTATGGTCTTTTGAATATGAAAATAATTTTATTATCATTAAAGTCAAAGAAAGTGACAACATGTCACTCTCTTAAATCATATAAGTATAATAATTTTAATTTACTAATAAACATCATGAAACTTCAAACATGAATAGTATCCATAAATTTAATAAAATTATCTACATCATGTGAATTTATTTAGAATTTTTAAGTGTTAAATAATTATCATTAAAGGTGACACAATAGTGATGTTGATATTATTTTATTGATTTAAATATCAAATTAATGGTTTTAAAAATATTAAAATAAATATTATATGAACTATTTAATGTGATAAACTAATTTTATATATAAATATGAAATTTTATGAATATATTAAAGCTTTTATATTGAATATATCCTCTTTTTATATTGTATTTAAATTCAAATAAATGAATAGTGTCAAAATTGACACTATTGTTATTTTATAAAAATGACATATTATAAAATTATTTAAAAATCACAAATGTATTTAAATAATTTAAATTTAAATTTATATGTTCTAAAATTTCATAAAGTATATAATTATGGATAATTCATTGAACATAAGTAATTATTTATATCATTTTAAAATTTAGAATATTATTACCACAAATAAAATTAAATAGACTAAATACGAATAAATCAATTTGATAAGGTTTAAAAAAATTCAAAAAATGTCTAAATTATATTGGTTGATGAGATTACAACCCTATATCATGTCATATTCTCATTGAGTCCTTTTTGGAGGGTTTTGAGTTTATAATAAATTAATATTTCTTATAATTCCAATGGTGCCCCTCTCCTCCATTATAAAAGGGCACCTCCTCCCTCTCCTACTCACACCATTTTGAGCCTTCCTGTTCGACCAACCCCTGAAAATTTATCTTCTCAACTTCCCTAGAAATAGACTAGAGGCTCTGGTATTATTCAAAGACCAACTTTAGTTCCCTAATAGGAGGTTAATGAGAGGCTCGTCAAAGAAGAGGTAATATCCTTTACTGATTCCTTCCAATTTGTTTCTTCTTCTACGTGTTATTCTTTATTTATTACATAATAAATTAATAACATAATTAACCCTAATATACTGATATGTTATTATAAATATGAAACAACCCTATTTCACCTTCTATCCATCCTATAGAAAATGAAATCACCGCGCATGTGTATGTACGGAATACCGTCTCTACGCCGTGGTGTAATCTGTTTTCCACCACCACCTACATGTATGGGTATAATGATGTAAAGAATAAATATATATGATTCGTATAATATGATACTAATTATGATACATTCCATCTTCCACTCCAATACCATTCAATAGTTATGGTTACGATATCATCGCTCTTTCGTATGTACGGCCTACCGTCTCCACGATGTGAAGCGACTCATTCTACATGATCTTCATTGAATAATCATTATATAAATAAATTTAATGTATAAATATGACATATATTACACTAATACCATTCATAAAATATGTTATCTATAACCTAAAAATATAAATAAGAATTTATTCGACAAGACATGCCTAAGAACATAAAGTAAGAACACCCGAATAACTAGTAGCAATGAAATATTACCATTACGAAGATAAAAATATGACGATGTATGATATCATAAGAATTAATTTCATTCTATAATAAGTCAATGACACTATTTAAATCATTATACATGAGGTTTGGATACGTGCGAAGCATATCTGACCTAAGGTAAAGAAAAATGTCTCAATCTCAATTTTTATCCAAGATTGTTTATACTTCGGTATTTACTGGGGCATATTTATCATCCACATCCATGTCTCATCAATATGTATTATTATTTCAATCCCACTAAAATTTTTTAAATCCGATTTTTCCCATTTTTTAGTTTTTAGTAAAATATGTGAAAGGAATCTTTTCTCGTTTTCAGTACGAGATAATTTTTACTTTTTCTGCCAAAGTACGAGAAGAATGTTTTTTAACTTATACGACATGAATAGATTTTTATGATTACATAGAATATTATTTCCAGGAAACTTCCTTTACTATTTTTCAAGTTTATTTTCAATTAACTTCTTTAAAATTTTATGACATGTTAAGAAATGAAAAATGTGTTTGAAGTTGAAATGATATTTTCCTCAAGAATGAAGTTCAACGGTTTTATTAAAATAATTTTCAATATAAGATAATATAGGGTTTTATTTCTATCCTTATTATTACATTGATTTGATTCTGATGTGATTGAATTATTTTTATGAAGTCTTATTTCTTATATGAGTTGTTTTATGATGTCACAATGTTTAAGAATCCTATTTTTATTACATGGGTTATGCTATGATGTATGATTCATGATTTTGTGGCCCAATAAGAATGGTTTCATTATGAGATGGGTAGGACCTATATCTACATCCAATGCATTAGGTAAAGATTTATATCTCATGAGATATACATGGCTAGAACGGAATGTTAATTCGGTTCAGTGATACAGGACTAGAACGAGTAGTGAACTCGGTTCAGAAATGGACTTTGTCCGCTAAGATAGTCTTGGCAATGGGTCTTGACTAATAAGAAATGATTTTCTATAATTATGAGTGTTTGCCAAAAAGTATTATGTTATATGTTATGATTATTGGGATTACATTTCACTACTATGATTTATCCCATGTTATGATATTATGATCTCTTTGCAGGTTAAGATTTTCGAAATGCTATGTTCTTTTGAATATGATATTTCCTTT
This sequence comes from Viscum album, assembly GCA_963277665.1. Lineage (NCBI taxonomy): Eukaryota > Viridiplantae > Streptophyta > Magnoliopsida > Santalales > Viscaceae > Viscum > Viscum album. The sequence continues at coordinate 1,434,267,242 of OY728126.1, read as the reverse complement.
ATTTACCTTTACTGAGCATTTGAGCCCACCCTTTTGTATGTTTTATTTTCCTTAGGTCAGGAGTACAGGTATTAATTAGGATATGCCAAAAGGGACTCTCGATATGATGAAATAAATGCGAGACAATGTAGATGCTTTATGAACTAGTTGTTTATGTTTCCCAGTTTCTAAAGACACTATACCTATAGGGTCCTACCATGGTTTTGTTATATGTTGTAATAAGTATGCTTCAATGTTGAAGTAATAATAATGAATGTAATGTATGGGTCGTTATAGTTGGTATCAGAGGACTGGTATAGTCATCCTTTGGAAACTAGGATGTGAAATCCTTAGTAAAAAGCCTAAAGATATGTCTAAGAATAAGACAAAATAATAGTGTTTTAGAAATGGCCATGAATTACCTATGATAAGACCTAAAGTGTGAAATTTTATACTTGATTAGGTGGTTTTCCTAATAAGATTAGTGTTTCTCACACTATACATCAGGGTTTTAGTCAATTTCTGGAACCTGAAGGAACCATGTCAATGCTGAATGTGGCCGGAAATGAAATGATTGTCCCCCTGAACAACCAAATGTTATGGGAGCTTGAAGGAAAAATCTTGTAGCCATTATCACACAACTTTATCAAGCTATGAATAATGCAAGACTACTATACGATCAAAGGAAGGAGCAACATTTTGTTGAATCCTTCATGAGGCAGCGTCCAACTTCCTTCAGCGTGTCTTCTAATACATTAGTGCATGAACAATGGATCAGTACCACTGAAAAGATATTCTCAGTTCTACAATGTTCTGATCATGATAAAGTATTCTTAGCAGTATATCGTTTCGAAGGTAAAGATGATCAATGGTGGAATCTTACAAGAATATGAGGCAATGAGATGAAATCTAATTCATGGAATTGGACGAGTTCAAGAACATATTTTTCAATAAGTAAATACCTTGTATTCTACGAACAAAGATGGAGAAAGAGTTTCTTGAACTGAAGCAAAATGATGATGAATCTGTTGGTACCTACGAAGTTAATTTTACAAGACATGCAAGGTACGCTTTTAGAATTATTATCCAACCTAAGAATAAGATTGATCAATTCTTTAGTGACTTATAACCAAGTCGTCGAAGGGCGTTAGCCATAAGGGACTTCAGTAGCTACGAGGAAATTGTTCGATGTTCTCTCAAGGTTGAGATGGAGATTAGAGTAAGCCATCAGTCATATGGGTTTGATAAGAAGAAGAAAATAGAATTCCAAGGGAAATATAATGACTACACTAAATCGAAGACGAGCTTTCCCTTATGCTAAATGTGTGGAAAAATCATAGAGGGAATTGTATTAAAGAGACAAGTAAATGTTTCAAATGTGAAAAAGAAGTTCATAGGGCATTTGAATGCCGCAATTATGAGAAAAAGATGTCTAGTGATGAGAACAAAGAAAAGGATACACATAATGCACCTCCTACACTTCAATGATACAAGATCAAGGAAAAGGGGCATTATGCTAATCAATGCCCTAATCCAAGTGATGTTGATGATGATCTACACCAATAAACTCTTAAGTCCAAAGACAAATGAATGTCAAATGAAATTTCTATCAGCGTTGTGGATTATGATAACGAAGTGGTGAAAGGTACACATATCATCCACTCTAATGTATAAAATATTTTATTTTATTCTAGATCCAACCACTCTTTTATTTCTGATGAATTTTCTAAGGATATCATCATACTATCTCAACAATTAGATGTTGAGTTAGCTGTGAAATCTCTTAATGGCACAACAGTTGCATCAAATGTTTATAATTCTTCTCCAATTGACGTTTGTGGGAAAGTGCTTCCTGAAAATCATGTGATCCTTCCTATAGTGGAATTTGATGTGATTCTTGGCATGTATTGGCTTTCCTTATATGGAGATCATATCGATTTCCAATGAAGGGATGTCACATTTTATATTCCTGACTAATCTATGATCATCTATCGATGAAAGGATGCATATAACCTTACAGTGGAAATTTCATCCATCTTATGGGTCTTGATTCCAATAAATGAAGTTTATTTATCTGAAATGGTTGGGGAGAAAATCACGATTAAGAATATGTTCATTGTATAATAGTTTGATTCTGTATTTCTAGATGAATAGTCAGGTCTTCCACCAGATCATGAAGTTGAGTTTTCAATAGAACTTGTACCAGGTGCTATGACCATTTCAAAGACACCTTATAGAATGGCCCCAATTTAGTTACTGGAATTGAAGAAGAAACTTCAATAGAATTTTGATAAGGGATTCATACGCCCTAGTGAATCACCTTGGGGAGCACCTTTTCGGTTTGTTAAGAAGAAAGATGGATCAATGAAACTCTGCATTGATTATTGAAAACTTAACAAGATCACTACCAAGAAAAAATATCATCTCCCACAAATTGATGACTTATTTGACCAACTACGCAGAGCTCAATACTTTTCCAAGATTGATATTTGTTCAAGGTATCATAAATTAAGGGTCAAAAGGGAGGATATACCAAAGACGGCTTTCCGTACATGGTATGGACACTATAAATTTATAGTGATTTCATTTTGTATTACTAATGCCCCTGCTATCTTCATGGATATGATGAATAGAGTCTTTAGAGACTATCTTGATCAGTTTTTGGTAGTCTTTATAGATGATATTCTTGTATATTTAAATATTAAGGAAGAACATGAAGATCACTTGATAATTGTATTAAAGTCCCTAAGAAAGGAGAATATTTATTCCAAATTTAACAAGTGTGAATTTTTTCTTCAAAATGATTCATTTTTGGGTCACATAATATCAAAAGAGGGGATATCTATGACTCCAGCAAAAATAGAGGTTATTGAAAGATGGTCGAGACCAACAACAGTAATTGAGATCCGTAGTTTTCATTGTTTCGCTGGATGTTATCAAAATTTTGTAAATGATCTTTCATGATTATCTAATCCACTCACCTAGTTGACATGAAAAGGATTTGTGTTTGTGTGGACGTAGGAGTGTGAATAGAATTTCATGGAGTTGAAAAGAAGGTTATCTAGTGCACCTGTGCCCACACTGCCTTGTAGTGGTGAAAGGTTTGTGATCTATTGTGATGCATCCAAGAAGGGACTTGGGTGTGTTCTCATGAAAAATGATATGTTGATAGATTAAGCCTCACGACAGTTGAAAATCCATGAGAAAAATTACCCAACTCATGATTTGTAGTTAGCTGCAGTAATCTTTGCATTAATTATTTGGAGGCATTATATTAATGGTGAAAGGTGTGATATCAATAATGATCATAGATGTTAAAAGTATATTTTCTCACAAAATAAGCTGAATATGGGCCAAAAAATATGGTTGGAGGTAATTAAGGATTATGAGTATTCAATTCATTATCACCCTAGGAAAGCATAAAAGGTGGCAGACACATTAAGTCGACAAGACTATGCTAGCTTATCCATGATCAGGATCACAAAAGATCCAATATTTATTGATTTACAAAGGATGGATCTTGGAATTATAATGTATGGGGAAAAATCTTATCTTTCTCAAATGAATGATCAACTATCTATATATGTGATGATTAAAGAGTCATAGAAAGAAGATTTAGAGTTACAAAAGAATATGAGAAATGTTCCTGAATTTCACCGAGATTGGGATGAAATAATAATGTTCAGGAATCCAGTTTTTGTTTCTACCATCCTAGAATTAAAGAAGGAAATATAGGATGAAGCTCATAGTTCTTCATTCTATATTCACCCTGGAAGCACAAAGATGTATAGGGACCTGAAGGAGTACTTATGGTGGGTTGGCATGAAAAGAGATGTTGCTGAATATATCTCTCGATGCTTGGTTTTTCAGCATGTTAAAGCTGAGAAACAAAAGTCTAGGTGATGTTACAACCATTACCCATACCAGAATGGAAATGGGAAAACATCACTATGGACTTTTTCACTAGAAATACTAAAACATCCCAAGGCAATAATGCTATTTGGGTTATAGTTGATCATCTTACGAAGTCGGCACACTTCATTGCTATTAAGGAAGATTTCTCTCCTGATCAGATTTCCCGGATATATGTGAAGGAAGTGGTAAGATTGCATGGAGTACCACTTTCCTTTTTACCTGATCGGGATCCGAGGATTACCTTGATGTTTTGGAGAAGTCTTCAGCATACTCTAGATACGATGTTGATTTCAGCACTGCTTATCATCCTCAAACAGATGGTCAACGTGAGAGGACAATTCAAACTCTAGAATACATGTTGAGAGCTTTCTCTATAGATTTCAAAGTTGGTTGGGATCAACACCTACCTTTGGTGGGATTTTCTTATAATAATAGTGTTCACTCCAGTATTCAGATGGCTCATTTTGAGGCACTCTATAGAAAGAAATGCCGAACTCCAACTTGATGGGATGAAGTTGGGGAAAGAATGCTATTAGGACCTGATCTTGTTTATGAGATGGAAGAAAATGTCCGATCTATTCAACAACACATAAGATCAGCTCAGAGTCAACACAAAAGTTCTACTGATAACCAAAGAAAAGACCTAGAGATTGAAGTGGGTGATAAAGTGTTCTTACGAATATCTCCTTGGAAGAGAGTAATGAGATTTGGAAAGAAGGACAAGATGAGCCCTAGGTATATTGGTCCTTTTGAAATATTGGATCGTGTTGGTAAGGTACATTACCAATTGGAACTTCCACCAAATCTCTCTCTAGTTCATGATTTGTTCCATGTATCTCTCCTGTGAAAGTAAATACCTGATCATTAACATGTACTAAGCTCAGAAGTTGTACCGCTAGAGAAATATATTTCTTATGAAGAACTGCCGATAGAGATTCTGGATCATAGAGAAAAATATTTGTGAATCAAGACCACTTTCTTGGTTAATATTTTTTGGATGAAACCACAAATTAGAATAAGCTACATGGGAACTTGACGATATGACGAGGGAGAGGTATCCTCATCAGTTTGTTACAAAATGACGAATTTCGAGGGCGAAATTCATTTTAAGGGGGGTAGAATGTAACACCCTGAGATTTTATGAGAAATATTTTTTATGCATTATGTTATACACAACACCAAAGGAATCTTTCATTACACATAACATTGGCTTCGTTTGCGTTACATGAAATCACGACCATCCTCGATAGCGTGTGTAGTACGTAATACTGAGTTTTACTAAACAATGATATATTGTCATAATATTATTATGGACTAGCCGTTATGAAAATTATTAAATAAATTTTGAATTTTATAACATTATTATTCATCTTACAGTTTTTCTAGAACATGGTATGAGAACAAAATACATTTTTCGGGTTAAATAAGTATTTTTTAAAAAATGGAGTTTTGCCGCCTTTTCATGGAACAACCACATTAAATCTACATTTTTATATGTTCAATTTGATAGAATAAAATTCTTCCTTGGAATCAAGATATAAAAATTTACTTCGGATAAAGTTTTCATATTATTCTGATAACTTTCATATTTTAATGAATAGTAAAGACACGCTATATTTTAATTACAAACAAAATTTTTTCATCGCAATAATTTATATAGTTAAATTATAATATTTAATGATTTTAAAGTATAAATATAATATATTTTTATCATTTAATACAACTTATATCATTACAATTAATTTTTCATTGAATTCATAGGTAAAAATATTTCAATCTTGGGAAATGTTTTAACTTTTAAAAGTAGTTTTCATAACAATGGGATTAATTCTAAATTAATTACTATAACTTCTATGTTTTCAATTTTGACAAAAGGATTCCATATTTGAATTCATTGTGTCCAAATTATGCTAATATGTTACTTTAAATGTTTTTATTATGAATAGTAACTATGGTAATTTTTGTTTACGTGAGTTAAACGTAAATCAGGTAATTAATGGTAAAAATATGATTATAAAATGACCCTAACACCTGAAAAGATTCGGTTGGATGACTAAAAGTATATCCATATCATCTAAGGGTCGGAATAGATTAATTTTATGGAATTATTTCCATGACAATAATTTAATTATTATTAAAATCAAAGAAACTGACAACATGTCACTCTCTTAAATCTTATAAGTATAATAATTTTAATTTAGTGATAAAATTCATGAAACTTCAAACATGAATAGTATCCAGAAATATAATAAAATTATATATATCATGTGAATTTATTTATAATTTTAGAGATTAAAAAGTTATCATTAAAGGTGACACAATAGTGATGTTGAAATTATTTTATTGATTAAAATATCAAATAAATGGTTTGAAAATTATTAAAATAAATATTATATGAACTATTTAATGTGATCCACTAATTTTCTAGATAAATATGACATTTTATGAATCTATTAATTCTTTTAGTTAGAATATATCTTCTATGTAGATTTTATTTAAATTCAAATAAATGAATAGTGTCAAATTTGACACTATTTTTATTTTATAAAAATAACATATTATCAAATTGTTTAAAAATCACATAAATATTTAAAAATTATAAAATTAAATTTATATTGTATAAAAAGTCATAAATTATCTAATTATGGATAATTCAAAGCACATAAGTAATTATTTATATCAATTTAAAATTTAGAATATTACTACCACAAATAAAATTAAATAGATTAAATACAGATAAATCAATTTGATAAGGTTTAAAAAAAAATCAAAACATGTCTAAATTGTATTGGTTGATGAGATTACAACCCTATCTCATCTCATCTTAGAATTGAGTCATTTTTGAAGGGGTTGGAATTTATTATAAATTAATATTTCTAATAATTCCAAAGATACCCCTCTCCTCCCTTATAAAAGGGATCCTCCTCCCTCCCCTCATTACACCACATTGATCCTACATGATTTTCCAACCCATTCCTATTTCTCTTCTCCATTTCCCTAGAAACATACTAGTGGTCCTGGTCTTCTTCAATGTCCATCATTAGTGCCCTAAGTGGAGGTTAAGGAGAGGTGCGTCAAAGAAGAGGTAATATCCTTTACCGATTCATTCCAATTTATTTCTTCTTCTACTTATTCTTCTTTATTTGTTTCATCATAACTTAATAACATCAGTATCACTCATTGTAAAAACCTGGATCTTCATTTCAGGTATGTCCTTCATTTTTAGGGTGTTTTTGAGAAAAATGATGTTTCTGGAAATTTTTTACGTACACGCCGTGTACTATTTTCCCACTCGAAGCCGTGTTCTAGCCGTGTCCGGGCCACACACACGGTGTGTAAGGGTGATGTGGAGGCCGATTTTGGAAGAGTACGGAAAGACCTAGTACACACCGTGTACTATAAAATTACATGCCGTGTACTTTATTTTTTTCATTAAAAGGATCGAGGTCGCGCCTGATCGTGATAAACGTCTTCTTCTGGGTCCTGTTCATCTGAGAGAACCAGGGATCTGGATATCTTCAACGAGCCACCATTCCTCTCTATGTTCTCTGATTCGAGAACTGTCAATTGTGTTGGAATCGCAGCGTTGATTTCTCCCTTATACTTGAGCCTTGTTTTCCAATTTCTCATCCTTATCAAGATATCGTGGGTTGAGTGTTTTGGGCGTTTTCTCAGATCTACGATGATCAAGGGAGAATCAGTCGACATGGATCAAGTATATTTATCTCCTAGGATCGAGGTAGGTGGTTTGTGCCTTTCTATTGGATGTCTATGAAAATTTTGTGCAAATTACACCAATTCCCTTGAATAGTGAATTGTGGGTTTTTTGTTTTGTCCTTGTTGTTTGTCTGCATTTCTTGATTGCTTGAGTAGAGATCATTGTTTTTAAATTTGGATAATTTATACTGTGTTCTTGTGCATCTCCTTGCATGTTTTTTTATTAGGCATATTTCCAGTTGTCATGCCTAGTTGTAGGATAGTGGGGCTGTTATAATATTATATTGTTGTGCCTTTGAATGTTGGCCATGTAGTTATTGAGGTTTACATGGGATGATACACACATGCTGAGCATGTTTATTTCACACAGGACTATGAGAACCTAGTGTAAGAGTCCATAGGGAGAATGGACATAAGGGCTTCTCCAGGGTGTCTTTTAATACGATGCGACACCATAGGGGGAATTGAGGATAAATGCTTACTCATAGAGTCTGTAGTTCCTTGACGCCGACCACAGGGGGAATGTGACTTTGTGTGCTTCCGCATAGAGCCTCTAGTACGATAAGAGACTATAGGGGGAATTGATGGTGAGTGCTTCCTCAAAAAGTCTACTCTTAGCAGAACCTGAGGGGTGAGACTGAGTGTGTCTCCTAGAGGGTTTCTAGTACTTATAGGTTGAACCATAGGGGTTAGGTTGTGAGAGCTACCTAGAGGGTTACCCATTTTCTACTTGTTGTTGGTTGTTCACTTGGGTACTTTATATGCTAGAACTATGGATTGTAGCTGCTGTGTGCATTTCTGTTTACTACTTACTGCACTTTTACTTTCCTTGTATTCATTGACTCTTAGGCACATATATTTTGGTGATTTCCTTCTGGTATTATATCTCACACCCTGTTTTGGCCTTACTTTTGGGCCAATGTAGATTATATTGTTTTAGTTGTAGATAAGGGAAAGAGCCCTTCTACTTCAGGTTCTTGGTTGCTATGGAGCTGGAGAGCATGGGACGAATCCAAGGCTTGCAATGCTGAGGAGTCGCTTATCTGTTTTTCTTTTGTACTTTGGCTTAGTACTATATTCAGAATTGTGACTTGTTTGGTTGTTTTCCTAGACATATATGTATCACGCATCATTTACATATATTCCTTCTCCAATTGTTTATTTGTTAGTCTTCCACTGTATATCGTTTCTCGTGTATGTATGTCTACTGCTTCTGCTATTGTTGTTATTTGTTTTCTTTTCCACTGTGAAGTATGCCAATGATGGAATAGATTCCCCAATTTCACACCCTAGCCCCTCGCTGCTAGTTGGCAACCATTAGTGTTTGGGAAAATGCGCTTAAGGCCATGTAACAAATCGGGTATGGGGTTCCTCTAGGTGGCTTCTGGAACCAGGACGATACAAATTGGTATCAGAGGGTGTTCTTTTCTCTTGACTTTCTGTTTGGATCCTTTAGCTAGGGATAGGACGGATTCGGTAATTTGTGTTAAGATGTGCCTAGGAGTAGCTAACCCGTGTATAGGTAAAATCCATATGACCACGTTTATTTCCGTTTTCTGGTTTTGAGATTTACGGTTGATATGATTTCACCTAGAGTGATTCAGATGACCTGTGTTGTTGTTGTTTTCCTATTGCAGTTCTATTTATGTCGCAACCCGATGAGATGAGGGTATGCAATCTCATGCATCATATAAACACTTGTTAGAAGTCAAATTCCATGCATTCTGGCCATGCCCTCTAGAGTGCACTAGCGATTTCATGTTGTTGAGATAGACTTGTGTAGATTTTTCATGTTTTTGTGATAAATGCTTTGATAGAATCTCTGCTGCTTTATAGAGGACTGTTTGTATTGTACTTTTCTTGAATGAATGCCAAATTTTGGTTCTTGAGGTGTTATGGGCCCTCTTTTATCAAAAATTGGTGGTTCATTGACATGCTTTTCTTTGTTTATGATTGTATAGGATTCCAAACTTTGATTTTCGGGGAGTATTGGCCCTCACGGATCAGAATTTGGCACCATTATTCCTTTTTTAGTGTTTTTTAGGCTTCAGGTCAGTTTCAGAGCTACTGTCTAGAAAAAACCAAAATACACTGCGTGTACTTAATATATACACGCTGTGTAGTTTTAAACAGTGTCTTGACTATGTGAGCAGAAAATCGGGTTGTGAAAATCGAAAGGAACACGCCATGTATGGTAGATACATGTCGTGTAGTATTGAGCGTGTACCTGGCCATGTAACTAACAACACGGGCCGAGGAAGCTCGAGTAGAACATGCCGTGTTGGATAGCAACACGCCGGGTAGTCTCGTTCCAGGTACTCGGCCGTGTCAGGGGAAAAATAGGTCGGTGTTATCTTCTTCCATACAAGCCGTGTTTGTTCGGAACACGTCGTGTAAGGGTCAGCCATGTACTTGGCCGTGTCGCTAACCACATGGGTTGGGAAAAGTCTTCAAGTACACGCCGTGTTTGTTCGGAACACGCCGTGTAGTCTCACCTATGTAGCCGACCATGTAGGCAACAACACAAGTCTTTGAAACCTTGTCTCCTACACACTGTGTCCACCAGGAACACGCCGTATAGTCTCAGTTTTTTAAGACCGTGTGGGTTATCCATGCAATGAGGCACTGGTAGGGAAACAGAGTTATGTACACGCAATGTATAATTTATACACACCGTGTAGTCTTGTTTTGTAAATCTTGTGTGTTTCCTTCTCCTGTTTTCATTTTTTACTCCTTGGTTCTATGTCATTGTTTTCCTAATCTAAGGTATTTTTTGATCATTCAGAGTTATTCCTCCGAGACGTCCTCCGTTTGTATGTCAGTTGTCAGGCAGTGATCAGACGCCAGATTTGGCTGATAAGGGACTTCCTACCGATCCTCTAGTCGGGCCATCCTTGGCACCGGCTGTCATACCAGTTGAAGGCGATGATGCGCAGTTTAGGGAAGGTTTCATGAGGATGATGCACACCTTTCAGGGAGCACAACCTCTTTCCACAACTATGGCAGACTTGATGTGGATTTTCCAACATCAGCATCCTCCCACATTCTCAGGTGAAGGAGGACCTCAGGCTACAGAGTCATGGATGTACGCCATATAGACCATCTTTGAGTATCTAGAGATGCCTCTAGAGAGGCGGGTCATGCTCGCTACCTATATGCTATGAGACTCCTCCAAGAGGTGGTGGGACGTGATCTCAAAGGCATTTCATCAGTAGGTTATGTCATGGGAGGAGTTTTAGCGCGTCTTTTATGACTAATTCTACTCGAAGACCCTGAGGGCCGACTGAGCCTGGGAGTTCATGAGATTAGAGTAGGGCACTCTTTCTGTTATAGAGTACTCCTCTCGTTTCACCAAGCTGCAGCGTTTCAAACCCCTTCGGTGTGGGTATGGGATGTTCATAGCGAGGAATTTTGAGGATGGTCTCATGCGGGAGATCCGCTCGCAGGTGAATCTCTTCCAGTTGACTTCCATCACTTCCATCATCAACCAGGAACTAATTGCAGAGCGCAATCTGAGAGACATTGGAGTTGTGGGCTACGGCGGTTCTGTTTCCAGGGAAAGTATTTCTCCAGATGACAGCATGAAGCGCCATAGGGAGTCTACGCGTGGTGATCTATGGAAGGGAGATACAACATCAGGCAGCGAGGTGATATGCTACCAGTGTGGCCGGTCAGTGAACACGAGGCTGTAGTGCCCTAGAGACCCAGTGGAGTACCGATCCTGCGGAAAGATGGGCCACCTTCAGTGTTTCTGCTTGGTTTTTTTCACCAATAGCTGGTGACGAGAGTTCTTTTATGACTCCTCTTTCCGGGGAAGCACCATCGGCTTTTCACTAGTCAGGGAACTGGAGTTCTTTTGGCCATTCGGGTCGAGGTGGAGGCCAAGGAAATTGCGGTCAGACACCAGTATTTCAGCGTCAGTAGGGTGGATCAGCTCAGAGCAGTCAGGCAGGGTCACAGGGCCGTAGTGCAGGCCAGTCTTTCCCCATGGAATAGTCCAATCAGGACAAGGATCTCGGACCTTCTACAGTTCAAGGTACGATTTTAGTAACCTCAATTTTATAATCAAATATTCTTGATACTAGTGTTATGCATAGATTTATCACTGTTACTATCGTGGAGAGCCTTAGTCTATATATATTTTCTTCTGCCAAATCATTGACACTAGACACACATTTGGGGACAAGGACATCTAGTGTACGTCAGTGTAGATATTCCCCACTCGAGGTTGCAGGGTATCATTTCTTATGAGATCTCTACTTCCTAAAGATCAAAGGCTATGATATCATTCTCGGTATGGACTTATTTGTTCCCTTCCAGGTATTCGTCAACTGTTATCGTCGTAGGGTGAGTTTTATCTCACCAGAGGGTGAATATTTTCTTCATATAGGCGAATGGGATGTCCGGGCGAGTCGGGCAGGACTCGAGCATCATGGGCTAGGATAGGTGACAGCCCAGATTGCTAGTATTTATCTGGATGATCAGGGGACTTCACATTTGGACTTTCCCCTATTGGTGGATCGTTTCAGATATGTATTTCCAGAGGAAATTTCAGGTTTTCCTTCGGAGCGTAATGTGGACTTCTCGATTGATCTCCTGCTAGGAGTGTCACTGATGTCCATTCCTCCCTATAGGATGGCTAAACCTGAGTTTCTGGAGCTCAAGAAGAAGTTAGAGGAGTTGTAGGAAAAGGGTTTCATCCGACTTAGTACTTTTTCTTGGGGTTTTCATGTCCTATTTGCAATGAAGGAAGACAGTACCCTTAGGCTCTTTGTGGATTATCGAAAGTTGAAGCAGTTGAAGGTCAGGAACTGTTATCCCTTGACCATGATTGATGACCTTTTCAATCAGCTTTGAGGAGCTCGGGTGTTATTGAAGATCGATTTGAGGTCCAGTTATCATCAGTTGCATGTTAGACCATCATATATACCTCTGACAGCCTTCATAAGCAGTTATGGTCACTACGAGTATATGTTCATGTCGTTGTTCTCATGAATGTGCCATCAGTTTTCATGGCACTGATGAATTGAGTGTTCCATATTTACTTAGACTACATTTTGTGGTCTTCGTGGATGATATCTTGGTGTACTGTCGCACTCTACACGACCATGCTACCCATCTTGAGATCATTCTGAGTACACTGAGAGAGCATCAGCATTATGCTAAACACTCAAAGTGCCACTTTTAGATTGATCAGATTCACATCTTGGGTTACGTCATCTCATAGGCAAGAGTATCTGTAGACCTAGAGAAATTGAGATTTGTAGTCTCCAGGGAATATCCGAAAAAAGTTTTTGAGGTGCGGAGTTTCCTAGAGTTGGATGGACACTAAAGACGCTTTATTATAGACCTTTCACACTTATCAGCACCTTTGACAGGTCCGACCAAGAAAGGGGTGAAGTTCTCATGGTCAGATTCTTGCGAATCAGCCTTTTAGACGCGAAAGGAGAAGTTGAAGTCACACTGAAACTAGTCTTGCAAGTGCCAGGAAAGGGATACACTATTTATTGTAATGATTTAGATATCAGACTAGGTTTTGTGCTTATGCAGGGAGATGGAGTCATTGTGTATGGGTATTGGCAGTTGAGGGCACATGATAGGAACTGCCTGACGCATGATCTATATTTGGGAGCTGTTGTTCATGCCTTACGATTTTGGAGGCATTACCATCTGGGAGAGAACTTTGTAGTTTTCATCGACCACAAGAGTTTCAAGTAAATCTCCACTTAGTGTGATCTGAATGTGAGACAGTTCAGGTGGGTTGAGTATCTTAATTATTTTGATTTCGAGATTGCATATACGCCAGGAAAGGGCAACACAGTGGCAGATGCGTTTAGTATGAGAACTTAGATTCAGGCAGTTCATGAGGCCAGTAGTGAGTGTAATCTTATTTCTTTGTTATCTGAGATGCATCTGGAGGTGCGCGACAGACAAGGACAGAATTTTATATCTCTTGTTGTTGTCACCTCTACATTACTTGATCGAGTATGAATGAGGAAGCTATCAGACACAGAAGGATTAGTCATGCTGGAGACTGTGTCAGGAGATGACCCTCTTCCTATATGGACATTGGAAGAGGATGAGATCATGCATTTCCAGGGACACGTATAGGTGACAACAGACATACGTGAGGAGATGATGCAAGATTTTAATTCCTCAGTTTGGGCAGTTCATCCTGGCATCACCAAGATGTATCTGGATCTACACCGCCAGTACTGGTGTCCTGGTATGAAGAAAGATTTTCTTGGTTCTGTCATGAGATGTTCTACTTGTCAGCAGGTGAAGGCAGAGCATCAGCGACTAGCATGGATTTTATAGTAGTTACTCATTCTTGAGAGGAAGTGGAATGATGTCGCGATGGACTTTGTGACTGGGTTTCCGAGGTCGCCTCGGGGGAACGATGTTGTTTGGGTTGTCGTCGATAGACTCACGAAGGTCTCACACTTCTCACCGATCAAGGAAACCTTCAGTGTTGATAATCTAGGACGTTTGTACATCCTAGAGATTGTACGTCTGCATGGAGTTCCACACTCCATTGTTTAAGAAAGGGATATGCACTTTACTTCTCGGTTCTGGCAGGGACATCAAAAGGATTTGGGTACACATGTACTTTTGAGTACATCATACCATCCCCAAAATGATGGCTAGTCCCAGTGCACGATCCAGTTGCTTGAAGATATTATCTGATCTTGTATTCTAGACTTCGGTGGTTTCTGAGAGAAGCATATATCTCTTGTGTAGTTCTCCTACAACAACAGCTTTTAGGAAACCATTCAGATGGTACCATACGAGGCTTTGTATGGTAGGACATGACGATCAACTTTATGTTGGATGGAGGTAGGAGATGCAGCATTGCTAGGACTTTGTCTTGTTCAGGAGACCTCTGAGCAGAGAGAGTTGATTAGGAAGATGATGGCTACAGCACAGTCTCTACAGAAGTCTTATTTTGATCAGCGGAGATGACCTTTGAAGTTCGAGGTCGAGGATCAGGTTTTCCTGCATGTCGCACCGAGGTTGGGACACAAGAGGATTTGGAGACAGGGTAAGCTTTCACCAAGGTATGTCGGGCTGTTTGAGGTTTTGGAGAGAGTTGGACCGGTTTCCTATCAGTTGAATCCACATCAGAGGTTTCGGGCCATGCACGACGTCTTCCAAGTCTCTTAGCTCGGACGTTACGTTTCAGAACCGTCTCATGTCTTTCAGCCCGAGGCGGTTGAGCTCGAAGCGGATGCCTCGTTTGAGGAGAATCCTATCCGGATTTTCGATCACAGTACAAAGGTTCTCCATGGGAGGTATATTCCTTTAGTATGGGTGCTTTGGCAGTAGGGACGAGTACATGACGAGACCTGGGAGAGGGAGGCTGATGTACGATCGTAGTGGCTGGAACTGTTCAGGGTTTCTTTTTCTACGCCTTGCTAGGGAAATTCGGGGAAGAATTTCTTTAAGGGGGGACGTTTTTAAGAACCCGGATCTTCGTTTCAGGTATGTACTTCCATTTTCTGGATTTTTTGAGAAAAATGACGTTTCTGGAAATTTTTGAAATACACACCGTGTACTTTCTGAGTACATGTTGGGTACTCTTATCCCGCTCGAAGCCGTGTTCTGTTCGTGTTAGGGCCACAAACACGGTGTGTAAGGGTGATGTGGAGGCCAATTTTGGTGGAGTACGGAAAGACCTAGTACACACTATGTGCTCTAAAAGTACACGCCGTGTACTTTCTTTTTTTTTATTAAACAGACCGGGGTCTTGGCTGAATGCGATAAACGTCTTCTTCTATGTCTCGTTCATCCGAGAGCGTTGGGGATCCGCGGATCTTCAAAGAGCCACTGTTCCTCTGTCCGTTCTCTGATTCGAGCACTGTCGATTGCATTGGAATAATAGTGGTGAGTTCTCACTTCTGCTTGAGCCTTGTTTTCCAATTTCTCCTCCTTCTCAAGATATCGTGGGTTGAGCATTTTGGGAGTTTTCTCAGATCTACGACATTCAAGGGAGAATCAGTCGACCTAGTTCAAGTATATTGATCTCCTTGGATCGAGGTAGGTGGTTTGTTCCATTCCGTAGGAAGTCTATGAAAATTGTGTGCAAATTCCACCAATTCCCTTGAACGAGGAATTTTGGGTTTCCTGTTTTGTCCCTGTTGTTTGCCTGCTTTGCTTTATTGCTTGAGTAGAGATCATTGTTTGTAAATTTGGATAATATATAATGTGTTCTTGTGCTTCGCCTTTCATGTTTTTCTTATTAGTAATTTTTTCAGTTGCCATGCCTAGTTGTAGGATAGTTGGGCTGTTATACTGTTTTGATGTTGTGCATTAGAATGATAGCCAATATATTCGTGTGGTTTACTTGGAATGAGACGTACACGCTGAGAATGTTTATTTCACACTGGATTGTGAGAACCTAGTGTAGTAGACCATAGGGAGAATGTACGTAAGGGATTCTCCAGAGTGTCTTTTAATACGATGTGAGACCCCAGTGGGATTTGATGATGAGTTCTTCCTCAGAGAGTCTGTAGTTCCTCGACACGGGCCACATGGGGAATGATACGTTGAGTGCTTCCCCAGAGATCCTTTAGTACGATACAATACTATATGGGAATTGACGGTGAGTGCTTCCTCAGAAAGTCTACTTTTAGCTGAACCAGAGGGGTGAGAATGAGTGTTCCTCCTATAGGGTTGCTAGTACTTTAAGTTAGAACCATAAGGGTTAGGCTGGGAGAGCTACCCAAAGGGTTACATGTTTTCTTCATGTTGTTGGTTGTTCACTTGTGTACTTTATATGCTAGAACTGTTGATTGTAGCTGTTGTGTGATTTTCTGTTTACTGCTTCCTTCACTTTTACTTGCCTTTTATTCACTTACAGTTAGGCACAGGTCATTGGGTGATTACCTACTGGGACTGTATCTCACACCCTGTTTGGGTCATGATTTTTGGCCCAAGAAGATTATATTATTGTAGGTATAGATAAGGGAAAGTTCCCTTCTACTTCAGGTTCCTGATTGTTGTGGAGATGGAGAGCATGGGACCATGTTGAGGCTTGCGATGATGAGGAGTCACCCATCTGTTTTTCTTTTGAACTTTGGATTAGTACTGTATTCGGAATTGGGACTTGTTTGGCTGTTTTTTTAGATATATATGTATCATGCATCATTTACATATATTCCTGCTCTAGTTTTTTATTTGCTAGTCTTCTGATGTTTATTGTTTACTTGTGTATGTATTTCTACTGCATCTTCTATTGTTGTTTTTTGATTTCTTTTCCACTGTGTACTCTGCCAATTAGGGTATAGTTTCCCCACTATCACACCCAAGGCCCTCACTGCTAGCCCGCAGCCTCTGATGTTTGGGGAAATGCTCTTGAGGACATGTAACAAACCAGGTACGGGGTGACTCTAGGTGTATTCCGTAACTGGTACATTACACGCATATACTTATATGTTATTATAAGTATAAAGAAACCCTATTTCACCTTCTATCCATCCCAGGGAAAATAAAATTATCGCGCATGCGTACGTACGGAATACCGTCTCCACACCGTGGTGTAATCTGTTTTCCACCACCACCTACTTGGATGGTTATAATGGCGTGAAGAATAAATATATATGATTATTATAACATGATACTAATTATGAGACATTCCATCTTCTACTCCAATACCATTCAATAGTTATGGGAATGATATCATCGCTCATGCGTATGTACGGCCTACGGTCTCCACGATGTGATGTGACTTGCTCTACAAGATATTCACTGAATAATGATTATATAAGTGAATTTAATGAATAAATATGATATATATTACACTAATACCATTCTATATATAAGGTATCTATAACCTAAAAAGAGAAATAAGAATTTATTCGACAAGACATGCATAAGAACATAAAGTAATGAACACCCGAATAACAAGTAGAAATGAAATATTACTAATAAGAAGATAAAAATATGATCATGTATGATACCATAAAAATGAATATTATTATTTAATAATTCAATTATATTATTTAAATCATTATACAGGAGGTTTGGATACGTACAAAACATATCGGACCTATGGTAATGAAAATTATTGCAACCTCAATTTATATCTGAGATTGTTTGTACTTATGTATTTACTGGGGAATATTTATCATTCACATCCATGTCTCTTCAATATGTATTATTATTTATATCCTCCTACAATTTTTTAAATCCAATTTTATGCATTGGTGAGTTTTTAGTAAATGATATGAAAGGAATCTTTTGTTGTTTTCTATACGAGATACTTTTTGACTTTTTCATCCAAAGTACGAGAAGAATGTTTTTTATCTTATATGGCATGAATGGTTTTTTATGAATCCATATAACATTATTTACATTAAATTTACATTACAAGTTTTCAAGATTATTTTTAATTAACTTACTTAAAATTTTATGACATGTTACGAATGGAAAAATGTTTTTGAAGTAAAAAAGGATATTTTCATCATGAGTGAAGTTTAAGTGTTTTATCAAATTTATTTTGCATCTAAGATATTATAGGGTTCTATTTTTATCTCTATTATTACATTGATTTGATTATGTTGTGATGGAATTATTTTTATTATGTCCTTTATCTTATATGAATTTTTTTATGATGACATGATGTTTAAGAATCCCATTTCTATTACATGGGTTCTGCTATGATGTATGATTTATGATTTTGTGGAAGATATACGAATGGATTCATTATGAGATGGGTGGGACCTATATATTCTTCCAATTCATTGGGTAAAGATTTATATCTCATGACATATACATGGATGGAACGACAAGTTAATCTGGTTCTGTGATACAGGACTTGAACGAGGAGTGAACTTGGTTTAGAAATGGACTTTGTCCACTAAGATAGTCTTTTAAATGAGTCTTGACTAATAAGAAATTATTTTCTGTGATTATGTGTGCCTTCCACAAAGTATCATGTTTTATGTTTGGATTATTGGGATTACATTTCACTACTATGATTTATCCCATGTTATGATATTATGATCTCTTTTGCATGTTGTGATTTTTGAAATTCTATGTTCTTAGGAATATGATTTTTCATTTGTTTACCCTTAATGTGAATTTGAGATCACCCTTTTGTATGTAATCTTTTCCCCAGTTTAGGAAGAAGGGTATTATGTAGGATATGCCAAAAGGGACTCTAGATATGATGAAATAAACGTGAGACAATGTAGATGCTTTATGAACTAGTTGGTTATGATTCCTAGTTTCTAAAGACACTATACCTATATAGTCCTACCATGGTTTTGTTATATATTGTAATAAGTATGATTCAATTCTGAAGTAATAAAAATATATGTAAAGTATGGGTCATTATAGGGGGGGAGATCGTAACTCGTTTTGTGGCTCGTTATTGTATAAAGAACATTAGGAATTGTTTGATGTTGGGGATGCGTTGCTTTTATATTCTTTTATGTTCAACTGTAGAGTTAGCATTTTTTAGCCCACGAGATCATAATGGAATTAACATAATAAATATTTGAATCGGATAAAAAAATTGATATTGATCATATGTTATTTCCAATTTTATTTCTAGATATTGTCATATCTATTCCTGCATTTTATTAATTTAGTTCCTGATTGATATTGGTAAACAATGTAAAATGGAAATAATTGTAAATTAGTTGTCAAATAAAAAGAGGAAAGTAAATGAATCTATTTTTTCTTGTTATAATTTTATTTTAATAAAATTGATGTAGTAATCATGTTTAATCAATTTGGGATTGCATAATATTTTGGTTTCCTAAATTTGGAACCTATGAATAATAAATCAGCTATTTCAAGATGGATTAATGAACTGGTTGTTTGATAAAATATAATTCTTCATAGGGTTATGAGTTACTCCCTTTCTTGTTAAAGGGATAAGAGCCCAATTGAGATGATGTTTTTCCAACATTTTGTGTTTTTATGTCATTCTGGAAGTATGTTTTGTTAAATGGGGGAAGGGAGACCGATTGGTTGTTGAAGCAGTTGATTCCTAGAGTGGTGAGATGCATCGGTTTATGCATGTGGGGTTCAGGGAGGACATGAGAGATGATAGAATGAGTAGGATGAGAATGTTTGGATGCTTACTGATTCATGTTGGTTTTTTATCTTCTATATTTTCCCCACACCTCAAGGTATGCAGTTCGATTACATTTCTTCCAAAAGGGGTGAATACTTGTGGGGTATGCCTTGTGCTTTCCGTGTTTAGCTTCCCAATGGAGGATGTGTCTACATTCTTTGTATTAGTGGAGAAGACTCGATGGGTAGTTTGTCTACTCACTATGTTGATCCCCCTTATGTTTAGAGGCATAGAATGATTTTCTATAATGTCTAGGAATATGGGAAAGTAATAATGTTGTTAATAAATTATTGAATAAATGATGTTTTCTCATAGGGTTGGTTCTTGCTGGGACGTAATGATGAGGTTGCAATTTTAAAGGAACAATTCAATTTGGCTGTGATTATAATGAAATATAATGTGTAAATTGTTAATGGTTAATTAATGTTTATAGAATTAGTGAACCTAAAGTGAATCTGAAAAAAAGGAATGAAGGATTGTAAAAAATAATCATTAAATGGTTCTGTTTTATAGGATACAAAGTCTTAGAATTGGTAGCTAAGATTCTGAGAGATGTTAGCATTAGTTGGTTCTTTGACTAGTATTTACCCATAGTGTGGTTGTGAGATATATTATATTTTTTAATTTTTGTGTTTCTATATGCTACTCTACCTCATCAGGTAGGGAAACTGACACCCAAGGGATTCAGAGCCCTGGGGGTTGTTTTCCCCAACATTCTGGTGAAAGGAAGGATAGATGGCAACCCCCGTTGGTCACAGTCGATTATCTTTTTAGAAACTTGCACTGGTAGGCACAGTGGTTAGTTTTCCCCATATATGTGTGTAGAGTGATGTAATGGATTGTGGTTATTCATAGACAAATATTTTGGATATAGTTCATTTGGAATGCTATAGGTGTAACACATATATTCTATAATGGCTTGAGGATCCTTACTCAGTGTGTGGACTATAATTGATTGAGGTATAATGATCGATGTATGATACATGTTATGTGAGCTGTGCTAGCTCCCAAAAACTACCAGGTTACATTTCTTGTGGGGACGTGGTGGTTTTGTTTCATGAGGTGCATGTTGTGGTGCTTCACCCAGGTGTCTACGGGCAAGAGTTATTGGAGAGGGATGCTCAGAACGTGAGATGTTGGGGAAAAGTGGAAAAATAGAGGGGAAGTAGTAGTAGTGTAACTTTGATATTCATTAATATATTATATTCTATGCGATACTTAGTGAGGGAACCCATGGTGAAGTTGAGAAGTTAGTATACCTGTTTAGGTGACGAGTTAGTTTTACTTGTTGTTCACTATGATTTAACATGCATCAATTACATTTGGACGAAATGCTCCAGGGATGACCCTACTAAGTATAATGTTATACTCAACCTATGTATATATAAACTATTTTTCAGGTCACATGGATCAGGTTAGAGATCCATCTTGTTTCTACTAGCATGGGGTTGGTGGAGCTATTCGGTCTTGTGGTTGCTGTTGTTTTTACGTTCCTTTGGTACTTGCTATTTTTAGTTCAGTTGTAGTAGTTTTTCATGGCATTACATATGTGTACTTGGGATTTATTTTATATTAATATCTGAGTTGGAGTTGGTTGATGTCTATCTTATCTATCTCTTTCACATGTGTTCTCATAGATGGTAATGCCTCCCATTTGGGTGTCTACTATACCCTCTGTGCTAGTCGCCATCCCAGGGCCTACTGGATGTTGGAGTCAAGGGTCATTTTATCCATTCTAACATTGGCGGATAAGTAGGGGCACACCGTGTGGAGAGGGGGTCATGACAGAGTGGAATTAGATGTCTGTATGAGGGATATGAAGGAGTTTGGTGTTAGGCACATGTGAGGTTGCATGGGTTGGTAGGGATATGGTGTTAGTCATGTTTAGAAAGTTATGTATAAACTGGAGATCGGATGATAAAAAGGAATATAGGGCCCTTTATGATCTAATTCTTGAACCATTATCTTTATAATGGCTACTAATCGAGGTGATACTGGTTTCCTATAGAGACCTAGGAAAGGATCATGCATCATTATTCTTTGTGCCTGGGTTTGAATGCGTAGACCATGGGACATGTTAACCTAAAATTAAAAAAAGAAAACAATTAATTAATTAATGTTTAGTATTCCATATTACAGGTTTAGTAGCTCTATCTATTTGTTCTTTTGCAGGTATGGTTCCAGGTTGTCGTCCGTATCAGGATCACATTAAATGTGTCCTGCAGTCTATGTCATTAGATCGTCATGGGGAAGAGGTTGGCATTGAAAACACATGGAGAAGGAAACACCAAGAGTTCTAGTTCCACAGTCTGAAAAAAATATGATGTCTCTATTTCAGATGTAGTGATGGAAGACTAGTTGGATGATGTCAAGATTGGATTCAGTTTGATCCGTGCTCAGAAAGAGCACTTGATGTCTTTGGTTGTGATGATGCTACATAGAGCAATCAGGCAGGGGATGTTCTTCTTCCTCAGGGATTGTGGGAAGTTGACGGTCTCATTAGAGGAGTTCCAAGGCATGTTTAGAGTTTAGGTTCATTCTTTGACCATTAAGGTGTCCAGTATCGAGTAGATTGATACCCTTTGACAGGGGAGATCCAGAGTGTGAGGCTTTGGAAAACATTATAAAAATATTTTATGATATGCTTCAGACCTGTTTCCAGATGAGGATGCTAGGGAGAGGCCTTTCGCGGAGGCTTCACATCTAGGTATCTAGTTCCTAGTCACCCCATTTATGCTGATGACATATCTTGAGGTGCTGGTGATGGTATAGGTCTTTAAGATGACATTTTCCAAAACTGGATCGTCACAAAATGGGATTTATCATGATTCATCACGAATTAAATCTATGGTTAGAGGTTCCCAGTTTTAAGTGCAGAAGAGTTTCCATTTGGCCGGTGGTAGGTCCCAATACTCATCATATAGTTTCTCATGGGGTGGAAGCTCTCAGGACTATGCCAAGAGATGATGCACATGTTTTTTCATGGGGCTATCAAGGTTATCCACCACAAGAGTGTCTGACCATTTAGAGGAGTCATCGTGCACCTGATGTTCTTCTCTAGGTTCTTCTGTTGAGGTAGTTCCAGCCAAGGCAGCAGTGGCAGTTTGCACCAGGTTTGGATAAGTGGTGGGTAAATGGGGAAGGTAGAGGACATTCTTGTGATGCTCCCGATCTTTAGAGAGCAGTTTTCAGTTGTGTTTTTGGTCATCATCTGGGTCAGAGAGGACGTGGATGAAGTCGTGGTCAACTTCATGCTTTAGCATTGCCAGCACCAGGCGAGCAAGACATCATTTGTGTTAGCGTTTGCTTGTTTTCAACTTTGGTGTATGCCTTGTTTGATTAAGGAGAGACACACTCCTTCATATGATGTACCCTTATATGTGATTTGGGACTTGAGGTATAAGGGATCCTAGTGCCTTTAGGGTTGACTACTACAGTTGTAGGTCGAGCTGGCTTGTTTTATGTACATAGAGTCTTTGAGCTAGTGCTGGGGCAGCACCGCTCTTGGGGAGATTTTCTATGTTTATAGATATAACCATATGATTTCATCCTCAACATTTATTGGTTGTATTAGGTTGAGGCTATCGTGGATTTCATCAGGAAGCAGGTTGTGTTCTTCGATGCGGATAGGGAGCCAGGGGTGTTTGTTGGCAAGCGATACCCTCGAATGGGTCAAAGGCATTTTCCATCCTTATCATCCATGATGGTTCAGTTGATGATGAGTTATTCATAGTTTCAGTAGATGGTGTTTTCAAGCATCATAGAAGAGTACCCAGATTTTTTTTAGTGGAGGTTTTTGCATTACCCCTTCAAAGAGAGATCAAGTTTGGTATCATGTTACAACCAAGAGAATCTCATATCCCTATGTATACACATAGGATAGCCCCTTATGAGTTACGAGAGCTACATATACAGCTTGATGGTCTGTTACTGCATGGTTTTGTTCGGCCGAGTGTGTCACTATGGGGTAAACCCATTTCGTTCATAAAGAAGTTCGACGACATTGTGTGGTTGTGTATCGATTATTGTCTCTTAAACAAAGTGACTATGAAAAATTGATATACTTTTACACAGATTGATGACTTATTAAATAAACTGAAGAGTGCATGTTGGTTTTCAGTGATCGTCTTGCCATTAGGATATCCCCAGATGCGTGTGATGGATGAGGATATCCTGGTGACCGAATTTTTTTGTCTTCATAAGCATTTTGAGATCGTTTTAATGTCGTTTGGTGTGATGAATGATATAGTTGTGTTCATGGAATTAAGTAATGTTGTGTACCATGAGTTAATTGATAAGTTCTTGGTGGTTTTCTTCAACTACAACCTTGTGGACTCTGAATCTATGGAGGATAATGTAGAGCATATACACAGTGTTTTGGGAGTTCTTCATCCACATTATTTTGTTGGGAACTTGAGGAAGTGTGAGTTTTGGGCTTGACAAGTCTGTTTCATGGGGCATGTTGTGTCCCAGCCATGAGTAGTTGTAGATCCATCGATGATAGAAGTAGTTGTGTCTTGGGCAGCCTCTATGACAGTGGAAAAGGTGTGAATTTTACTTGGTCTTATAGGCTACTATATGAGGTTCGTAGCGATTTCTCTTGGGTTCTGACTCCTCTAACAGCATAGAACAAGATGGAATAGATGTTCCTGTGTACTGATCATTGTCATGCAGCATTTGATTATCTAACGCAAATGTTGGTAAGTGCCCTAGTTCTTTTTCTTCTAGTAGAGGGAGTTCAATTTGATGTTGGGGATCACGTGTTTCGAAAGGTGACTCCATGTCTTGGGCATTGGCGGTTTGGTCAGGGATTATGCTTTATCCCTGGTTTATTGGGACTTTCGAGGTGTTGGATTGTACTAGATCTGTGGCATCTCGAGTATCACTTACCCCACATATGATCCAGATACATGATATTTTCCATGTATCAGATATTTTTTGTTATCTTCATGATGAGTCCCACATCATCGATTGGGGAGATATCGATTTTTATGTTGATGTAACCTTTGAGGAGTGGCCTGGGGAGATCCAAGACCTCAAAGATAAGGAGTTTTTTTAGGTTTTCTATCCCCGTGGTTGTTTTTTTGTGGCGACCTGGTGGCATGAAGAAGAGTACCTAGGAATGTGAGTCACAGATACATGCTCAGTACCAGGAGTTGTTTGATGTGTTAATATTTTCATGTAACGATGGTCAATTTGTGTTTGTGGACATTTCATGTTTATGAGATTGTTTTCTTTGGCTGCTTCATGTGGATTTCACCCTTTTTAGAGGTATCATGATGGGTGGGGGTTCAGACCCCCATCAATTTCCCTTTAGGTGGGTTTTGAATTCTCGAGGATGATAATGTTTTTGAGTGGTATCTTATGTAATGGCCCTGATTTCTCTGGTCCATTCCTCTGTGGAAATCTAGTCTTTGGGGTGTTCTGGGGGGTCAAGGTGACTTATAGCAAACACATTTCAAAATATCCATTTCTGCAAATAGTTCCATCAGTGAGATCGATGCTATTAGTTCTATCATTGAGATAGATGCGAACAGTTCCATCGATGAGACCAATGCGAACAGTTCCATCGACGAGACCGATGTAAACTATTCCATTGGTGAGACTAATGTGAATAGTACCATCAAAATCTGTGTGTGGTTCTGTGAACAATACCATCATTATCGATGTGTCGTTCTACGAATAGTACCTTCTGCATCGGTGAGTTGTTTTCTAAAAATTACAATCAGCATCAGGGAGACGTTTTGTGAATAATACCATCGGTATTGGTGAGTCATTCTGTGAACAATGTTTCTAAGATCGTGTACAGTGTTTCCTGGCTTGGTAGGTGTATTGTGCTTCCAGGATCGTGAATAGTTTTCCTAACTTCCTACAATTTTACCACTTTGACTTTTTCATTTATGTAAAATGCATTCAAGGACTTGTTTTAATGGATTTAAGGCCAAATTGAATCCCATAAATATTATATTAATTTTCATAAGTACCAAGTTACTTTTACAAAGACAAACTATGTGGTTGAATGCGATTCACTTTTAATGAAAAAATCCAACATATCTTAACCCTGCTCTGTAAATCTTCTAAAAGGATGAGATATCTTCCACCCTTGTTCTACCTTCTTGTTCCCTGGTATATGAAACTCAAACCATTCCTTATTCCCATAGGAGTGGTGCGATCGAACCGTAATCCTTAGATCGTTTCCCCTTGAAGTTTCATCATGATTCTTGTGAACCCTCTGATTTTTTTGGTTGTAGTAAGGGTCAATCCTTCATCGATATAAGGTATTATTTATCATTTTTGTTTTGGTTTTATCTCCTTCTATTTCTCCTTTCCATTTTATGGAATGTTATCCCCATGTTCTTAATCAAATTTTCATCGGTGTTGATTAGTGTGGTGGTGTCTCTTCATCCTTGGGTGGAAACAATTGTCATGGGGGGAGGAGATCATAACATGTTGTCTGGATCGATCTGGTATAAAGAACAACATGAACCCTTTGAGGTTGGGGATTTGTTGCTTCTCAATTATTTTATGTGAAAATATAGAGTTGAAATGTTTTTACCCAATAGATCACAATAGAATTGAAATAATAAATATTTTAATCTCATAAATAAATTGATACCAATCATTGGTTATTGCCTCTATTTTTTCTAGATTGTGTGATATCTATGCATTCTTTTTATAGATTTTCGTTATCGACGGAAATTGATAAAGAACGTAAACTCATATTAATTGTAAATTATTTATAAAAGTTAAAGAGTCATCTAAATGAATATGTTTCTTCTTATGGTAATTGGATGTTAATCGAATTGAAACTGTAATCAAGATAAATCAATTTGCGATACATTACTGTTAAGGTTTCCCGATGTTGGAACCTACGAATAATAAATCGGTTAATTCGAGATGTATTAAAGAAATAATTGTTCAATAAAAGATAATTACTTGTAGGGTTATTAGTTACCCTCTTTCTTGTTTAAGGGCTAAGAGACCAGTTGACAGGATGTTTGTTTTCTATATGCTTGTTTTGTGATGTGAGCCTGGAAGGATGTTGTGATATGTGGGGTATGGAGGACTATTTTCTATGGCTGTATTTGATGCCTAGAGTGGCGACATGCATCGTTTTATGCATGTGGGTGTCGACGAGGACACCAGAGATGATGGAATGGGTTGGATTTGAATGTTTTGATGCTTGATGATTCTTTTTGGTTGTTTTTCTTCTTTACATTCTCCACATCACACAGCAACTGGTTTTCATACTCTCTTTCCAAAAGGGGTGATGAATCGTAGGGTATTTTAGGATGGTATGAATCTGAGTCTGATATACTCTGTAATACCAAACATATGATCAAAATAGAAATGAGATTCTCATATACAAGAGGGGGGGGGGGGTGAATTGTACCTTTAAAAAAATCCTTAAGGTAATTTTTTCAATGGTTATGTTTAAAAATGTTAAACAAGATAATTCACAAGACCTCTATGAGTACTAAAGACATGCTAGATTATGGAATAGTGATTCCGAAAATGGAACTTAACAAAAGTTACAAGGATTAAGATTCTACCTTAAAGCATATAGAATCTAACTATATCAGAGTACAAATAAGGAAGTATAAGATAGTTATACATTTCTTAACAATACAAAATGCAGTGGAAAATCATGTAGTAAAACTAAAAGTAACAAACAACAACTCTTTTAACCCAAAGAGAAGGGTATTCAACAACCATGGATAAAGTTCCTTTAACTTATACATTCATGCAAGTATGTCTTACCCACACCAGGCTAAGCCCTCGATACGAAGATCAGAGTCTGTCTTGATATCCCTACAAGCCCTCAACTATAAGGTAGTCGACACCTCGGTCTTTCTCAACAAGGAATCCCTCAACTTCAAGGTGTTGGAACCTATGTATTCCTATCCCCGGACGCCCTCTATTGTAATCAGTAATAATCAGAGTCGCACGAAGCATGTCTGCACAAGGAAAAATTTGAACAAGCTATTCAAACTTTCTGCACGAAGCTTTGAGAGTTGATAAGAGCCTCTCTCTCTATAAATCACTTCAACATCATATAAGCACAAATCTCAAAAATGTGTCAAAGTTCAGTAGTCGACTTTCAAATGAGCTCCTATTCATAGGTGAAGCTCCAATGGTCAGCTCCCTCCTCCAATGGTCATATTTCTCCTTGAATTTCGGAGGGACCTGTACACGTGTCACTTAACCAACGGTTAGTCAATAACAGAAATCACGACATAATTTTGTAATGAAACAAGTGTAAGAATTAGTAAAACTAAATTTCGTAATGTAAGAAAATAATAGTTTGGAGTCTAGCCAAAATGGAATTTGGAGTCTATAATAATGAGATATTCAGATTCTATTTTATAGGAATTCGGAACCAGAATTCTGTAGAAATCCGGAGTCTGAATTTCTAAGGAAATTTGGAGTCTTGTTTCACTAAAATTCATAATATGAACTTACAGAGTTCAGAGTTGAACTAGTAGAAGTTCGGAGTGGAACTAGTAAGATCTCAGAGTCGAACTAGTAATAGTTTGGAGTCAAGCTCATAGCAGTTCGGAGTCGAACTAGTATGAGATTTGAGTCGATCTAGTAAGAGTTTGGAGTCGAGTTCATAGAAGTTAGAAGTGAAACTCATAGAAGTTTGTAGTTGAACTTATAGAAGTTCAGAGTCGAACTCATTAATGTTCGTATCCATAATTCGGTGTTGAAATTTATGACAGTTCGTATCCAGCATTCAGAGTGTAACTTTATGAGAGTTCCTATCCAGAATTCAGAGTGGAACTTCATTTGAGTTCGTATCCAGAAGTCAGAATGGAAACTCATTAGAGTTCATATCCAGAATTCGGAGTGGAACTTCATCAGAGTTCATATCCAGAATTCGGATTCTAAAACAGAATGCTTCATATCTGTGTATTATATTATTCTGAGGTTTTATGTATGAATCCTATTTTTTTACATATGGAAAATATTGATATGAGTAAGGAAAACTAGGTAAGGGTAAATTTCCTTAAGGAAGGAAATTTTCCTTAGAGAAGTAAAATATAGTTTTGTTTAAGTATAAGGTGTTTGTGATTTTCAAAACAAGAAGGAATGGAAAAGTCATAAGGAAAACCTTATTGACTAAACAATCTCCCCCTTTTTTGGAAATCACAAACAACATTAGGAAAAAGAATTTAAGGACTTTGAAAATTTTCTTTAGACTTTGAAATTTTAACTTATCTCCCATTGTTCATAGATGATGATGAATATAAATAACTCTCCCTTAGGCTTAAGAACTCTAAATATTGTATTCTGAATTTTTGGAATGGAGTTTTCATTATCAAGGGAATGAAAAACTTCGTAATGAGAAACTCCCCCTTATTTAAGGATAGTTCTTGACATAGAAATTTTTCCTTCTCCATGTTTTGAGTATTTATTTTTCCTTCTCCCCCTTTGTGATTTTCAGAAATAATTTAAGGGAATGGAAAAGAAATAAAGTAACTCTAACATTAGTACAAAGAACACAAGATACAAAAAAAATATTTCATTAGAGTTGAATGTATTTTTACAAGGAAATTCATTACAACAAAAAATCGGATTTTTCTAGTTGTCATCCTTTTCCTTGGGGATTAACTTCTTCAACAGAGTTTTCAGCTTCTTTAAGTCTTTCTGGTCCTCCTCAGCTTGATTCTCCAAAGAATTTATTCATTCATCTTGAGCTTTCAAGACCTCTACCTGAGCCTTCATGGCCTCTTCCTGCATCTTTAGTATCTCATCTTTCTTCTCTAGCTTCTCTTCAAACACAATCCGGAAATCTCTTTCCCCTTTCCAGTTTTGAGCAACCGAGTTAAGCTGTCCATTCAAATCCATCACCTGTTGATTCTGAGTGTTTTTCTCATTGGTCATCTTATCTTGAAGATTCACAATCATGTCATCCTCGGTATCAAAAGCATATTTTACACCATTCTAAAAATGATCAAACTCATCCAAGTCATCATCAACATTCTTTGACCACAGAGTGATTTTGCTTCAATATTTTATGTGAACATCATA
Organism: Viscum album; assembly: GCA_963277665.1. Lineage (NCBI taxonomy): Eukaryota > Viridiplantae > Streptophyta > Magnoliopsida > Santalales > Viscaceae > Viscum > Viscum album. Next base: position 1,434,237,511 of record OY728126.1, on the reverse strand, counting down.
ATTGATAAGGAAGTTTCTATGATCAGCCTCAATATTCACACACTTATCCATCACCATGGATAAGGATTCTGTTTTCTGATTTAGGCTATCTTATAGCATCCAACATCTGGATTCTATGGTGGGAATGATCAGAAATGTGTCCACCAATTTATTCAAGGATTCAATAAAAAAGTCATGTCCTAGTGGTGATGACTCCGAATCCGATAACTTGCTAGGGGAATGTTCTTCTTCAATTTCTACCAGATTTCTTCTAGAAGAACCACAATCTTCTTTCTTCCTAATGATATCTTTTTTTGCGGTGTCTATAAGCACTTTCTTCCCCTTATCAACTTTCGGAACTGCCTCATTAGGGGATCTTCCTCGCTTGCTGATACTTGAACGATCTTATCCTCATCTGGTTTCTCCATATCTGTTCCTTCTTTAAGAATGTTATTCTCATAAATTTCATCCTCAGAAAATTCATTTTCCTTTTCTTCATCCTTGTCATCATCTCTCTTACCATCATTGTCATCTCCCTTTCCCAGAGTGACTAGCTTTGAGGACTCGGCCTCAGAAGTTCGTAGTGGTAGTTTTTCTGATAGGTTATCGTTCTCTTGATAATCCTACACTTCTATAATAGAGTCATCTAGATCACCACTTCCATATTAAACTTCTTCTTCCTCTTCTACTTCCTCTTCTTCTTCTATTTGCTCAACAACTTCTGCATGTACTTCTTCACCAGCTTCTTTCTCTGATCCTTCAACAACCTATTTCCCTTTGGACTTTTTCGTAGTGAAGTAATTTTTTACAAGGGTCTTTGTTAATGGTTGAACAACAAAATATTCTAATACGGGAATCTTCTAAGAAGATACTTCTGTGGATTTCAAAAGAGATTGAACAATTTCAGTCTCAGACATTTTCATATTAATCTTCTTTTCCTTTGCTTGTTTCTCTAACTCATCTGCAGCTTTTTCTCTTAATTCCATAGCCTCATCAAGGTCCAATCTGAACTGTGGATCCCCTTCTTTCCTTTTTTCATTATCTTCTCTCCATTTAGAATCCACCTCATCTGGATATGTTTTCTGTTTTTTTGTCATGGGAGGTGCGGATTGGGTTTCCTTAGATTTAGGAGTCTTGTCTTTAGCCACCACTTCCTTCAGCTTCATCTTCTTCCCTGCTCTCTTAGATGGTTATTATTTCTCTATATTTTCTGGAATGGCTTCTGCCTCCTCCTCTGGAAGATCGAAAACTCGCCTAACTCTTTTGAAAAATCATCTTTCATCCTTTTTAAAGTATCATCACTTATTAGCACCATCTTACAAATTATCGACTTGGAAGTGCAAGTAGACTTGGACGAATCAAGAAACCGAATAATAAGATTAGATATAAGAGCATGATAAATAATGTTTTGATCTCTCAAATTTCCATTCTAGATATTATGAACTGTAATAAGAACGTGCCTCATCAAATTGATCTTTCTTAGATTTTCCATGAAATATAAGATATAAATATCACTCTTCTTTAGATTATCCTTATCTACTCTTCTCGGAACAAAGAACCCTTGAACCCACAACTACAGAATCTAGTTGTTGGTGTAAAGAGGAGAAATATTTGTTGTTTTGTCATCCTTAAGTCCAAGGCATTCCATTGACTTCACTTTGGTAAAACTTCCTCGCACATCTAGTAACTTATGTGAACAAAATTCTGCTTCACTATCGTATGAGAGCCCCACCAAGTTTGCAGCCTTAGTGTAAGATAACTTGTATGTATTACCACAACTTTTAAAAGAAAACTTTTCTTTTCCATGTTCTTCATAGAAGGAAACAGAATCATAGAATTCTATAAGAAAATATGTATAAATAGTATCCTGATCCCCTAGTTTGGATACACAAAAATCTTCCCAGCCATTGAGTTTGATATTCCTGGATATTAAAGAATCAAACTCACTGAAAAAGTTCAGATGAACCAACCTTTACCTATAGACATACCATTTTTAGATTGTCTTCATCCAAGAAACATCTTCGGAAGCGGCTTCTATAGACATTTGGAATGGAGGAACACTGAAAGATTCAGAATGGGCTTTAAGAACAGAGGTAGAGTTTTTGTAACACCCGAGATTTTTTATGAGAAATAATTTGTTTTTATGTTATATACATCATAAAAGGAATCTATCACTACACACAACACTAGCTTGGATTTCTTTACACGCAATCGTGGCCTTCCTTGATTGCTTGCATCGTACGGAATACCGAGTTTCACTAAACAACGATATGTTATTAAATTTTTTTTAAACAAGCCGTTATGAATAGTAATAACCACTTTTTGAAATTTTTTAATTCTCATATTCCAAAATGGAATTCATTTTTGGATTCGGAATATCGAAATTATCCTGGGGGTGATATTTTAGTATATTTCTGAAAACTTTCAATAGTTGATGAATAGTGAAAACACTAGGTTACTATTTAAAAACCGACTTTTTATTTAAATAATTATGTATTTTATTTAAATTTATTTTAGGTCAAAATTGATACATATTACATATATATGTTCAAATTAATTCATTGGGGTCATTTTATAATAAATTTAGTTATATATAATTTTTATTGAACTTTTCATCGTCTTTTACCCACCTACTTGGAGAATTTGGAAATTCACATAAAACATAATTTTACCGCTCATGTGAGTGGAATTTCGAAAATCCAAGGGACACGATTAATATCAAGGACAAAAATTTGGTTCAATGAGATGAAAATATTTTTTGTTGAATAGTATCTTTTTACTTTTATTTACCACGGTTAAAAGTAAATATGGAAATTAAGGATAAAAATGATATTATTATTACACTAACACAGGTCCTAATTATATTGGATAAATTTTATTCTACCAAAAAAACCTTAGGAACAAAATATGACCATTTAGGTCCACATGGATTAGATTAGGACATTTATTATTAATTTTTTAAAAGAAGGGTTAAAATAGATAAATCAAAGTTTAATAACTAAATCATTTTTAATACAGGGTTATACATAAGATAAATTCGACTATAAATATTCATTAGAAAGATAAAATTATTTCCTAAATAATGGTATTTTATTTATAATTTTTAGACATTAAATAATTTACTATATTTATGACACAATGATGATTCACTAATTATCTTATTAATGAAATATTAACATAATAGAGGTTATAAATACCCAAATAAATGCAATTTTAGAATTTTAATTAATTATAATAATTTTATAGGTCAATATGACATGTTAGTATTGATTTAATTAACTTTTTTTGAACTAATCAAGCTGTTATAATTTAAAAAAATATCAATTACCCAAAAGTATAAAAAATGACATAAAATAGTTTTTAAAAAAAATATTATATTATTAATTGTATTTTATTCGTAAAAATCTATGTTTCGGCCAAATGAATTATATATGGTTATATATATTAATAATAAACAACTTGGGGTTCGTTTGGATTGTTATAGTATGTTTATTAACCTTATAGTGTAAGAAAACAACAAGACACGGTAAAAGTAAAAGTATTTAACTTAAAGGTAAATCTAAATGATAAGGTTAAAAAAGAAACCTAAACTTGTCTAAATTATATTGGATGAGAGGATTTCGACCCATAACCACCTTATCTTCAAAATAAATCAATTTGGAGCTATGAAAAACCTAATATTACTTTATAATAAAATAATATTTTTAGTATTTCCAAAGGTGCCCTTCTCCGCCCTTATAAAAGGGCACCACGTCCCACTCTTCCTCACTACAATTTGAGCCTTCATGCTCGGCCAAACCCTGCCAATTTCTCTTCTCCAATTCCCTAGAAACATCTTAGAGGTCTTGGTCTTCATCAAAGACCATCTTTAGTTCCCTAATAGGAGGTTAAGAAGAGTCGCTTCAAAGAAGAGGTAATGTCTCTTACCGATTCTTTCAACATTATTTAGTCTTCTACATATTATTCTTTAATTGTTTCATTATGAAGTAATAACATCAGTATCACTAATATTCTGATACATTATTATAAGTATGAAACAACCCTATTTCACCATCTATCCATCCTATGGAAAACAAAATCACTGCATGTGCGTATGTACGGAATACCGTCTCCACGTCGTGGTGTAATCTATTTTCCACCACCACCCTATTTGGATGAGTATAATGGTGTAAAGAAAAACTATATATGATTATTGTAAATTTATATTGACTCTTAAATAGTATACATACACTTCAATTCAATTCCACGATCATGGGAACGATATCATCGCTCGTGCGTATGTACGTCCTACAGTCTCTATAATGTGATGCGACTTGTTCTACATGATCTTCATTGCATAATGATTATATAAATTAATTGAATGAATAAATATGATATATATTACATTAATACCATTCTGGAAATGAGGTATCTATATCCTAAAAGAAGAAGAATAATTTATTCGACAAAACATGCATAAGAACAAAAAGAAATAAACACCCATATATCAAGTAAGAATGAAATATTACTAATAAGAAGCTAAGAATATGACCACATATGATATCATAACAATGATTATGATTATTTAATAGGTCAATAACATTATTTAAATCATTACACAAGAGGATAGGACATGTACGAATCAAATCCTTCCTAAGGTAAGGGAAAATATAACAATCTCATTTTTATCTGAGATTGTTTATACTTTGGTATTTACTGGGGTATATTTATCATCCTCATCCATGTTTCCTCAATATGTAACATTTTTCCATCCACCTACCATTTTTTAAATCCAATTTTACCCTTCAGTTAGTTTTTAGTAATAGATATGAAAGGAATATTAGGTCTTTTTTCGTACGAGGTACTTTTTGACTTTTCCGGCCAATGTATGAGAAGAATGTTTTCTTTAACTTATACAGCATGAATGGATTTTTAGAAAATTATTTCCATGAAACTTCCTTTAAAATTTTTCATGTTTATTTTTTATCAACTTCTTTTAGTTCAAAAATGTATGACAATTTATGAATGGAAAAATGTTTTTGAAGTAGAAAGGGTATTTTCCTCACGAATGGAGTTCAAGTGTTTTATCAAAATTATTTTCCATCTATGATATTATAGGGTTCTGTTTCTATCCCTATTTTTACATTTATTTGATTATTTTATGATGGAATTATTTTTATGATGTCCTTTTATCTTATATGGATTATGTTATGATGGCATGATGTTTAAGAATCTCATTTTTATTGCATGGGTTATGCTATGATATATGATTTACGATTTTGTGGCACACATAAGAATGGTATCATTATGGGATGGGTGTGACCTATATCTCTCTCCAATGCATTTGGTAAATATTTATATCTCATGAGATAGACATGGCTGGAATGACAGGTTAATCCGGTTCAGTGAAACATGGCTGACATGAGGAGTGAACTCATTTCAGAAATGGACTTTTTCCGCTAAGAAAGTCTTAGAAATGTGTCTTGACTAATAATAATTGATTCTCTATGATTATGTGTGTATTCCATAGAGTTTCATGTTTTATTTTATGATCATTGGGATTACATTTCACTACTATGATTTATCCCATGTTATGAAATTATGATCTCTTTTGCAGGTTAAAATTTCTAAAATGTTATGTTCTTATGAATATGATGTGATTGATATTTCTTTTGTTTACCCTTTCTAAGCATTTGATCTCACTCTTTTGTATGTTTTCTTTCCACATTCCAGGAAGAAGGTTATTAAGTAGGATATGCCAAAAGGGACTCTAGATATGGTGAAATAAACAGGAGGCAATATAGATGCTTTATGAACCAGTTGTTTCTGTTTCCCAGTTTCTAAAGACACTACACCTATACGGTCCTACCATGGTTTTGTTATATGTTTTAATAATGTTTCTTCAATTTTGAAGTATTAACAATGTATGTAATGTATGGGTCGTTATAGTTGGTATCATAGGAATGGTATAGTCAACCTTTGGGAACTAGGATGTGAAAGCCTTTGTAAGAACCCTAAGGATAAGTCTAGGCATAGAACACAATCTTAGTGTTTTAAAAATGGAAATGAACAACCTATGATAAGACCTTAAGTGTGAAATTTTATTCTTGATTATGTGGTTTTCCCATTATAATTAGTGTTGATTACACTATTCTTCTTAGTTTTAGTCAATGGCTGGAACCCAAAGGAACCGTGTTAACGCGGAATGCGACGAGCAATGAAATGATTTTCTCCCTGAGCAACCAAACGTTATGGGAGCTAGAATGAAAAATCTTGTATCCATGCTCACACAAATTTCTCAAGCTATGAATCATGTCGGACTTCAAAACGAGCAAAGGAGCAACATTATATTGAATCCTACATGAGGCAGCGTCCTCCGTCATTCCGCGGGTCTACTGATCCATTAGTTTCTGAAAAATGGATTAGTACTACAGAAAATATATTTTCAGTTCTTCAATGTTCTGAACATGACAAAGTCATCATAACAGTGTATTGTTGGGAAGGTGATGCTTATCAATGGTGGAATCTTATCAAGAATACGAGGGAAAGAGATGAAATTGAGTCCATGGAATGGGACGAGTTCAAGAACTTATTTTTCAATAAGTACTTCCCTCACATTCTTCGAACAAATATGGAGAAGGAGTTTCTTGAACTGAAGTAAAAGGATGATGAATCTGTTGGTACCTACGAAGAAAATTTTACAAGTCTTACAAGGTACGCTTCTGAGATTATTATCCAAACTGAGAGTAAGATCGATCGATTCTTTAGTGGCTTAAAACCAAGTCTTAGAAGAGAGTTATCCATAAGGGACTTCAATAGCTATGAGGAAATCGCTCGATATGCTCTCAAGGTTGAGATGGAGATTGGAGTTACCCATTAGTGTTATGGGTTTGATAAGAAGAGGAAAATGGAATTCAAAGGAAAATCTAAAGAGCACACTGAAAAGAACATGAGTTTTCCCTTATGCTCAAAGTGTGGAAAGAAACATGGAGGAAGTTGTCTTAAATGGAAAAGAAAATGTTTCAAATGTGGAAAGGAAGGTCATCAAGAATTTGACTGCCGCAATGATGGGAAGAAGATGTCTAGTGATGCGAGCAATGAAAAGGCTACACAGAGTGCACCTCCTACACTTCACCTTTACAAGTGAAAGGAAATGGGGCATTATGATAATCAATGACCTAATCCAATGGTTCTTGATGATGATCAATGTCAACAGACTCTTAAGGATAAAGACAAAGGAAAGTCACATGCAATTTCGATCAGCGATGTGGAGTACGATAACGAAGTTGTGAAAGGTACACATACCATCCACTCTAAAGTAGAAAATGTTTTATTTGATTCTGGATCCACCCAATATTTTATACCTGAAGAATTTTTTAAGGGTATTTCCGTATTACCTCAACAATTATATGTTGAGTTAGCTGTGACAACCCCTAATGGCACAACAGTCGCATCAAAAGTTTATAATTCTTCTCCGATTGATGTTTTTTGGAACGTGCTTCCTAAAAATCTTGTGATCCTTCCTATAGTGGAATTTGAAGTGATTCTTGGCATGGACTGGCTTTCATTATATGGTTCTCATATCAATTTCCAATGAATGGAATTCACATTTCATATTCCAGATAAATCTACGATTATCTATCAATGCAAGGATGAACATAACTTTCTAGTGGAAATTTCATCCATCTTATGGGTATTGATTCAACTAAATGAAGGTTATTTATCTCAAATTGTTGGAGAGAAATACACGATTAATAATATTCCCATTATATGGGAGTTTGATGATGTCTTTCCGAAGGAATTGCTGGGTCTTCCACCAAATCGTGAATTTGAGTTTTCAATAGAACTCATACCGGGTGCTTTGCCTATATCAAATACACATTTTAGAATGGCCCCAATTGAGTTGCATGAATTGAAGAAGCAAATCCAAGAGAATCTTGATAAGGGACTCATACGCCCATATGCATCACCTTGGGGAGCACCTATTCTATTTGTTAAGAAGAAAGATGGATTAATGAGACTCTGCATTGATTATCGAGAACTTAACAAGATCTCTATCAAGAACAAATATCCTCTCCCGAGTATTGATGACTTATTTGACCAACTACACTGAGATCAATAATTTTCAAAGATTGATCTTCATTCAGGGTATCATCAATTAAGGGTAAAAAGGGAGGATATACCAAAGAAGGCTTTCCGTACAGGGTATAGACACTAGAAATTTATAGTAGTGCCATTTGGTCTTACTAATGCCCCTCCAATGTTCATGGATCTAATTAATAGAGTCTTTAGAGACTATCTTGATCAGTTTATGGTTGTCTTTATAGACGATATTCTTTTCTATTAAAAGAGCAAGGAATAACATGAATATCACTTGAGAATTGTATTGAAGACCCTGAGAAAGGAGAAGCATTATGACAAATTTACCATGTAAGAATTTTGGCTTCAAAAAGTTTAATTTTTGGGTCACATAATCTCAAAAGAGGGGATATCTGTGGATCCAACAAAAACAAAGGTTATCGAAAGATGGTCGATACCAACAATAGTAACTGAGATACAAAGTTTTCTTGGTTTGGCTGGATATTATCGACGTTTTGTGAAAGATTTTTCTTGATTATCTAATCCAATCACCAGGTTGACTTGAAAATGAGTTAATTTCGTGTGGACGAAGGAATGTGAATAGAATTTCAAGGAGATAAACAGAAGGTTATCCAGTGCACCTGTACTCACACTTCCTTGTTGTGGAGAAAGGTTTTTTATCTACAGTGATGCATCCAAGATATGGTTGGGGTGTGTTCTTATGAAAAATGATGTGGTTATTTCTTATGCCTCACGAAATTTGAAAATCCACGAGCAAAATTACCCAACTCATGATTTGTATTAAGCTGCGGTAATCTTTGCATTAATGATTTGGAGGCATAATCTTTATGGAGAAAGGTGTGATATTTATAATGATCATAAAATTTTAAAATATGTTTTTACACAAAAGGAGATGAATATGCACCAAAGAATATTGTGGGAGATGATTAAGGATTACGATTTCTCAATTCATTACCACCCTGGGAAAGCAAACAAGGTGGCAGACACATTAAGTCGACAGGACCATGCTAGCTTATCCATGATGAGGATCACAAAAGATCCAATATTTATGGATTTTGAAAGGATAGATCTTGGAATTATAATGGAAGGGTAAAAATCTTATCTTTCTCAAATGACTGTTCAACCATCTAAACATGTGAAGATTAAATAAGCACAGAAAGAAGATGTAGAGTTACAGAAGAAGGTGAGAAATGTTCCTCAATTCAATCTCAATTGTGAAGGGATAATAATTTTCCGGAATCGTGGTTGTGTTCCTCCCATCCCAAAATTAAAGAAGGAGCTACTAGTTCTTGATTCTCTATTCAACCTGGAAGCACGAAGATGTATAGGGACCTGAAAGAGTACATCTGGTGGGATGGCATTAAAAGAGATGTTGCTGAATATGTCTCTCGATGCTTGGTTTGTTAGCAAGTTAAAGCTAAGAGAAGGAAGTCTATTGGGATGTTACAACTATTACTCATACCTGAATGGAATGGGAAAACATCACTATAGTCTTTGTCACTGGACTTCCTAAAACATCCAAAGGAAATAATGCTATCGGGGTCATAGTTAATCGTCTTACAAAGTCTGCACACTTCATTGCTATTAGAGAGGATTTCTATCTGGATCAGCATGTGAGGATATATGTAAAGGAAGTGGTAAGATTGCATGAAGTACCACATTCCATTATATCTGATCAGGATCCGAGTTTTACCTCAAAATTCTGGCGAAGTCCTCCGTATACTCTAGTTATAGAGTTGAGTTTCATCACAGATTAGCATCCTTAGACAGACGGTCATTCTGAGAGAACAATTCAAACTCTGTAAGATATGTTAAGAGCTTTCTCTATGGATTTTAAATGTCTTTGGGATCAACACCTACCATTGGTGGAATTTTCTTATAATAATAGCTTTCACTCTAGTATTCAGATGGCTCCTTATAAGGCTCTCTATGGAAAGAAATGCTGAAATCTAACATGTTGTGATGATGTTGGGGATAGAAAGCTATTAGGACCTGATCTTGTTGATGAGATGACAGAAAAGGTCCGATCTATTCAACAACACATTAGAGCAGCTCAGAGCCGACAAAAATTTTATGTCGATAACCGAAGAAAAGACCTAGAGTTTAATTAGGTGATAAAGTGTTCTTATGAATATCTCCTTGGAAGAGAGTAATGAGATTTGGAAAGAAGGGAAAGCTGAGCCCTAGGTATATCGGTCCTTTCGAAATACTAGATCATTTTGGGAAGGTAGCATACCGATTGGAGCTTCCACCTAATCTCTCTCAAGTTCACGAAGTGTTCCATGGATCTCTCATGATAAATTACTTTCCAGATCCTTCACATGTACTCAGCTCGGAAGTTGTACTATTGGAGCAAGATCTTTCTTATGAAGAACAAATGATAGAGATTCTAGATCGTAGCGAAAAAGGCTTACGGAACAAGACCACTCGCTTGGTGAATGTTTTATGGAGGAACCACCAATTAGAACAAGCTACATGGGAGTATGAGGATATGATGAGGGAGAGATATCCTCATCTTTTTGTTACAAAGGGACGAATTTCAAGGGAGAAATTCATTTTAAGGGCGGTAAAATGTAACAACAGATATTTTTTATGAGAAATATTTTGTTTTTATGTTATATACATCTTCAAAGGAATCTTTCACTCCACACAAAACTATTTTGGCTTGGTTTACATGCAATCACAACCTTCCTCGATAACTTGTGTCGTACGCAATATCGAGTTTCACTAAACAATGATATGCTATTAAAATATTATTAAAACTAGACATTATGAATAGTAATTACCAATTTTTGAAATTTTTTAAATTTTATCTTTCAAAATGGTCTTCATTTTTGGATTTGGAATATCGAAATTATCCTAGGGTGGAATTTTGGTATTTTTCTGAAAACTTTAAATTTTTGATGAATGGTGAAAACACTGGGTTACTATTTAAAAACCGACTTTTTATTTAAATAATTATTTATTTTATTTAAATTTATTTTAGGTCAAAATTAATACATAATACATATATAAGTTCAAAGTAATTCATTGGAGTCATTTTATAATAAATTTCACGTTATAAAAATTTTATTGAACTTTTCACCGTCTTTTACCCACCTCCTAGGAGAATTTGGAAATTCACATCAAACTTAATTTTACCGCTTCTGTGAGTGGAATTTCGAAAATGCGAGAGACACGGTTAATATCATGGACTAAAATGTGGTTCAATTAGATGAAAATATTTTTTGGTGAATAGTAACTTTTTACTTTTATTTACCATGATTAAAAGTAAATAGGGTAATTAAGGGTAAAAATTATATTATTATTACCCTAAAACATGTCCTAATTATATTGGATAAGTTTAATTTGACAAAAAACAACCTCAGGAATGAAATATGACTATATATGTCCACTTGGATTAAATTAGGACATTTATTATAAATTTATTTAAAGAATGGTTAAAATAGTTAAAATCAATGTTTAATAACTGAATAATTTTTAATATTGTGTAATAAATAAGATAAATTCGACTATAAATATTATTTTTAATGCTAAAATTATTTCCTACATAATTGTATTTTATTTATAATTTTTAGTCCTTAAATAATTTAATTTATTTATGACACAATGATGATGATGTAATTATCTTATTAATGAAATATTAACATAATTGATGTTATAAATACCCAAATAAATGTAATTTGAAACTTCATATGAATTCCAATAATTTTCTAGATTAATATGACATGTTAGTATTTATTTAATTTAATTTTTTGAACTAATAAAGCTGTTATGATTTTCACAAAAATCAATTACCAAATAGTGTCAAAATTGACATAAAATAGTTTTTAAAACAAATATTATATTATTAATTGTTATTGTATTCTTAAAAATCTACGTGTAAGCAAAATGACTTAGATAAGGTTATATATATTAATAATAAACAACTTGGGGATCGTTTTTCTTGTTATAGTAAGTTTATTATCCTTATAGTGTAAGAAAACAAGAAGACACGGTAAAAGTAAAATGATTTAACTTAAAGTTAAATCTAAAAGATATGGTTAAAATAAAAACCTAAACTTGTCTAAATTCTGTTTTATGAGAGGATTTAGACCCATCCCCACCTTAGCTTCTAAATAAATCAATATTGAGCTATTTAAAATCAAATATGACTTTATAATAAACTAATATTTTTAGTTCTTCCAAAGGTTCCCTTCACCTCCCTTATAAAAGGGAACCTCCTCCCTCTCTTCCTCATACCAATTTGAGCCTTCATGCTCGGCCAAACCCTGCCAATTTATCTTCTCCACTTCCATAAAAACATCCTAGTGTTCCTGGTCTTCTTCAAAGACCATCTTTAGTGCCCTAAGAGGAGGTTAAGATGAGGCGCTTCAAAGAAGAGGTAATGTTTGTTACCGATTCTTTCAACTTTATTTCATCATCTACTTCTTCTTCTCTAGTTGTTTAATTATGAAGTAATTAGATCAGTATCAATAATATAATGATACGTTATTATAATTATTAAACAGCCCTATTTCACCATTTATCCATCCAACGGAAAATGAAATCACCGTGCTTGCGTACTTACGAAATAATGTCTCCACGCCATGGTGTAATCTATTTTCCACCACCACCTTACATGGATGGGTATAATGGCGTAAAGAATAACTATATATGATTATTGTAATGTTTTATTGATTTTTAAATATTATACATACAATTAAATACAATTTCATGATCATGGGAACGATATCATCGCGTGTGCGTACGTATGGCCTACCGTCTCCACGATGTGATGCGACTTGTTCTACATGATCTTCATTGGATAATGATTATATAAATCAATTGAATGAATAAATATGATATATATTACACTAATACCATTCTGGAAATGAGGTATCTATAACCTAAAAGAATAATAATAATTTATATGACAAAGCACACATAAGAACAAAAAGAAATAAACACCAGAATAACAAGTAACAATGAAATTTTACTAATAAGATGCTAATAATATGACCACATATGATATCATAACAATGAGTATGATTCTGGAATAAGTCAATAACATTATTTAAATCATTATACAGGAGGTTTGGACACGTACGGAGCAAATCAGACCTAACGTAAGGGAAAATCTAACAATCTCATTTTTATCCGAGATTGTTTATAATTTGGTATTTAATAGGGTATATTTATCATCCACATCAATGTTTCCTCAATATTTAATATTGTTTCCATCAACCTACAATTTATTAAATCCAATTTTACCCTACGGTGTGTTTTTAGTAAAATAAATGAAAGGAGCCTTTTGTCGTTTTTCGTACGAGGTACTTTTGACTTTTCCGGCCAAAGTATGAGAAGAATGTTTTCTTTAACTTATACAACATGAATGGATTTTTAGAAAATTATTTCCATGAAACTTCCTTTAAAAGTTTTCAAGTTTATTTTTAATCAACTTCTTTTAGTTTAAAATTGTATGACAATTTATGAAAGGAAAAATGTGTTTGAAGTAGAAAAGGTATTTTCCTCAAGAATGGAGTTCAAGTGTTTTATCAAAATTATTTTCCATCTAAGATAATATAGGGTTCTGTTTATATCCCTATTTTTACATTGATTTTATTATGTTATGATGCAATTATTTTTATGATGTCCTTTTATCTTATATGGATTATGGTATGATGGCATGATGTTTAAGAATCCCATTTTTATAACATGGGTTATTCTATGATATATTATTTACGATTTTGTGGCACACATAAGAATGATATCATTATAAGATGGGTGGGACCTATATCTCCCTCCAATGCATTGGGTAAAGATTTATATCTCATGAGATATACATGGCTAGAACGGAAGGTTAATCTAGTTCAGTGAAACAGGACTGAAATGAGAAGTGAACTCAGTTCAGAAATGGACTTTGTCTGCTAAGATAGTTTTGGAAATGAGTTTTGACTAATAAGAAATTATACTCTATGATTATGTGTTTATGCCACAAAGTTTCATGTTTTATGTTATGATCATTGTGATTAAATTTCACTACTATGATTTATCCCATGTTATGAAATTATGATCTCTTTTGTAGGTTATGATTTCTAAAATGTTATGTTCTTATGAATATAATGTGATTGATATTTATTTTGTTTACCCTTACTGATCATTTGAGCTCACCCTTTTGTATGTTTTCTTTCCCCAGGTCAGGAAGAAGTTATTAGGTAGGATATTCCAAAAGGGACTCTAGATATGATGAAATAAAGAGGAGATAATGTAGATTCTTTATGAACCAGTTGTTTATGTTTCCCAATTTCTAAAGACACTATACCTATACGGCCCTACCAGGGATTTGTTATATGTTGTAACAAGTGTGCATAAATTTTTATGTATTAACAATGTATGTAATGTATGGGTCATTATAGTTTCAGCATGCGAGAGCTTGAAATCAATGTGGGACACAAATGGGGGTGCCCTTTATATAGGCGATGAAGCTGACCTTTCAGCTTCCAAATGCAATCTAGCGATTTTGAATTTCTCTGATCTGATCTGATGGTAGAAATCATACCCGCAAGAAAATCTTGAATCTGATATGTTGAGGTTTTTAAAAAAAAAATCGGATTGAAGAAGGAAATCCGAGAAATTTTTTAAAAAAAGAAAATACAAGCAACTAAAAATGACTACAAAATCATGAGTAATGTATTCATACCTTTAGTATTGTCTAGGAAGTTTATTCATGATAGGTGATATTCTTCTTGAATAAAATTTGAATACAAAAAAACTCACTATTAAAAACTCACTACGAAAAAAATATCAGTTTGACAATTCTCATTACAAAAATATGAATACGAAAATTCTCATTACGAAAATTCTCATTATGAAAATTCTCAGTATGAAAATTTCCAGTACAAAAACAACATTACGAAAATTTCCAGTATGAAAACATCATTACGAAAATTTCCATTCCAAAAATTTCATTATGAAAACTTCCGTTCTTAAAATTTCATTACGAAAATTTTCAAAAAAGAAATTATTACGAGAAACATGAAAAACACCAATACGAATGTTTTTTTAAAATAAACTTCAAAACAGATGTACTCCCCCTAAGAAAAATATTATATTACTGTAAGAAGAATGCTTCAACAAAAAGTTAATGAAGGAAGATTACCTCATGGTTATCATTCCAAACATTTTCTTAATGTATTCAAATCTATCGGTGAGTAAAGATTTTGTGAAAATATCAGCAAGTTGATCTTCTGTTCTGATAAACTGAACAATGATATCTCCTTTTAGGGTGTGATCCCTAAGGAAGTGATGCCTAATTTCTATGTGTTTTTCACGAGAGTGATGTGAAGGGTTTTTACTAAGGGCAATGGCACTTGTGTTATCACAGAAAATATGAGTCTTAGTAAAACTCAAGTCATAATCTGTGAGTGTGTGTTGCATCCATAACTCTTGAGCACAACAAATTCCAGCTGCTACATATTCAGTTTCACCAGTGGAGAGTGCTACAAAATGTTTCGTCAAGCATGACCAATAAACTAATGAATCTCCTAAGAAATGAAAAGTTTTGGATGTACTCTTTTTATCCATTCTACATCCACCAAAGGCAGCATCTAAAAAGCTATTTAAAAAAATAATCTCCAGAAGTCAAAAATAGTCCGAGATCCATGTTTCCCTTTAAGTCGAAAAAAATTATTTTCACATCCTTTAAATGGGATTCCTTAGGATTGGATTGATATAATGCACATAAGAATACTGAAAACATCAGGTCTAGTCGACTAGCTGTTAAGTAAATTAGACTTCCTATCATACCTCTAAAAGATGTTTGATCTACTGGTTTTCCAGCTCCATCAAGATCAAGTGTGTTTGAGGTACCAGTAGGAGTACTTATACTCTTAGTGTTTCATACCCATAATTTTTAAGAAGATCTTTAATATAATTATGTTGGGATATATAGATTCCTTCTGATTTTTGAGAAATTTCAAAACCAAGGAAAAATGCTAACTCACCCATCATACTCATTTCAAACTCAGATTTCACTAGATCCTCAAAAGAATTAGCTATAGATTGCTGAGTTGAACCAAATATAATGTCATCAACATAAAGTTGAACAATAAACACATCTTTCTTATCGTTCATTATAAGAAGGGTTGGATCTTAATTTCCCTTAACATTGTTATTTTGAAGCAAAAATCTTGTAAGTCTATCATACCAAGATCGTGGGGATTTTTTAAGGCCATACACATCTTTGGTAAGTCTAAAACATGACCAGGATGTTTTGGATCTTCAAATCTAGGAGGTTGTTCAAAAAAAACTTCATCTTGAACATAACCATTAAGGAAAGCACATTTCACATCCATTTGAAATAGTTTAAAATTTAAGAATGATGAAAAGGAATGTATGATACTAATAAATTCAAGTCTAGCTACTGGAGTATATGTTTCTTCATAGTCCATTTATTCTTGTTGATTACAGATTTTAGTAACCAATGTAGCTTTATTTCTTTCGATGATTCCATTTTCATCACATTTATTTCTGAAGACCCATTTTACTCCAATTATATATGTTTTCTTAGGTCTTTCAACCAAGGTCTATACTTCATTCCTTTCGAATTCATTTAGTTCATCTTTCATGGCATTAATCCAATCATCATCACCAAAAGATTCATTATAGCTTTTTGGTTCTAATTGGGAATGGAATGCTAGATATTCTACATCATTTCTTATAGAATATCTAGTCCTTACAGGTTGATTCACATCACCAATGATACTATCACTGGGATGATTATTATGAAACGACTCGTTTGGGTTTTGTAAAACCTGTTCATCAACATAAGGTATGAAATCTTCTGGGTTAAATGTTTCAAAAGTATATTCTTGAACATTTTCTTTATTAGACAGTTTTTCTATCAAAGGTTGACAATCAGTTTTTGAAAATACATCTGAAGATGTAGGTTGGGGTTGTTTGAATGAAAAAGGATTAGTTTTATCATATTTGACATGTAATTTCTCTTCAACCATACAAGTGTATTTTTTGAAAACTCTATAAGCATTAGAATTTTTGGAGTATCAAAAGAAAATACCTTCATCAGATTTTGGTGTGAATTTGTGTAAGTAATCTTTAGTATTCAGGATAAATAATTTACAACCGAAAAACATAAAGTAGGAAAGTCTAGGTTTTCAACCATTCCATAACTCATAAGGTGTTTTATTAAGAAATGGTCTAATTAAAACAAGATTTATAGTATAACAAGAAGTACTTACAGCATTAGCCCAAAAATGTTTAGCTACAGAATACTCACTCAACATGGTTCTAGTTATCCCTTGAAAAATTCTATTTCTTCTTTCGATAGCACCATTTTGTTGAGGTGTTCTTGGTGCTGAAAAGTTGTGAGTAAGACCTTTTCTAATACAAAAAGTTTCAGAATCTGAATTTTGAAATTCACCTCCACGATCACTATGAATAGTTTTCAATGGAAGGTTTTTCTCATTTTTAACTTGGGAACTAATACATTTGAAATTAAAAAATGCTTCAGACTTCTTTACTAGAAAATAGACCCATGTAAATCTAGTATAATCATCAACTAAGCCAAATGCATAATACTTGCCTCCAATGATTCTAGTTTGTGTTGGACCAAAAAGATCCATGTGCACCAACTATAGTGCATCAGTTGTTGAGACTTCACAAATTTATTTAAAACTTGATTTATGTTGCTTTCCACATTGACAAGGTTCAAAAAATTTTGTAGAATCAAATCTAAGCTCCTGTAGATCCTTAACTAAACCTTCATTAGAAATTTTACATAAGTTCATAAGGTTACAGTGTACTTACCTTATATGCCATAACCAAGAGTGATCTTCCATTACACTAAGGCAAGGTATGTATTTGCTCTGAATGTCTTCTAATTTTAGTGTGTAAACATTCTCTAGCCTATGGGAAGAAAGAATAAATTCTTCCTTGGAATTGTGTACTAAGAACTTATCATTCCTAAAATTCACAAGGTATCCTTCATAACATAATTGACATATGTAGATGAGGTTGTGCTTAAGACCATTGACAAACAAAACATTTGAAATCAATGTTTTTTCAAGAAGAACAATGTTACATATACTAATAATTTATCCCTAATAATTATATCCCAAAGTTACTTTTCTTCCTTTCATCTTGATAATCTTTTCAAAATTTATTTTTTTACCAGTCATATTCTGGGAACATCCACTATCCATGTACAATGTATTGTTGTTGGTAATTTCCCTATTTTCTTGAAAACAAAAAAGAAGTTAGGTTTTCGGAATCACGATTTGCTTGGATCCGGAATTGTTAGAAAAAAAAATTTTGGGTATCCAAATTTGTTTAGAAAAATATGCTTTATGAAACCCAAGATATTGATCTCTATTCAAGGAAGTTTCTCTTCCAATTCCCACCACTTTGACACATAGTGCAAAAAGGGGCTCTAGAAGGAATAAAATAGTTGTTTTTGAAAACTGGTATTTGGTGAGTATAACCTACACCAGTAATGTTTCCTTGATGTTTAATTTGAGAATTCATCTTGTCAAAATTTTCCTTCCCAGAGGGAAATTTTTCAAGAATCTTCTTAAAAGAAAATATTTCAGATTTTATTCTGATGACTAAATTCTTATCGTCAGGAATCATTTCCTTAGAGTTATATTTTTCCTCAAAAAATATCATCTTTAAAATAGAATACTTAAGACCATTATAATGTTCTTCTTTATCAGAATTTTCTTTCTCAAGGTCTTTAGAATGTTTTCCTAAGAGCTCTTCTTTATCATTAAGATTTACAGTAAGATCTAAAATCTCTTTTGTAAGAATTTCTTCCCTAGTATTTGCCTTGTCTAATTTCAATGAAATTTTACAATTTTTTTCTTCATGTAACTTGGAAAATCTACATATTTTTTTATGAAGGTTATTTATTTCTTGAAGATGAAGTATCTTTATTAGGAGTACTATTTTTTAATAGTAATTATAATCAAGAGATAAAATTGTTAAAGCATCGGAAGAGCATACCTTGGCCACAAGACATGTATGTGGGAAAGAAGTAGAAGAAATGAATCCCATATTCTTCTGAGCTGATGAATCAAATTCCGAAGATTCGCTTTCTGAAGAGTCTCGATAGCTAGCACACTACATAGTATTAGCTTTCAGGACTTTCTTATCTTTAGCTTTGTAAAACATTTTCATGTTCCTTTCAGAATGCCTCTTTTTTCTTTCTTTATTTTTAAGCAATAGACAATCCGGTCTTAGGTGGACACTTCTCTTGCATTCATAGAATGTGACCTCGAATTATTTCTTATCTTTCCTTTCATTCTTATTATACTTGTATTGGAAATTTCTTTGCCCAACTATCTTGTTCATCCTTCGAGCAAGATTAGCTTACTCATTTTTTGAGACTTCCCTCTCACTAGATTCTGATTGGATAGTAACTTTCTTAGAATTGGATCTAGTTACTCTCTCAGGAGTCTTAGCATTCATGTGATTTGATGTTTTAGTAAAAGAAGCACTACTATTCCCATTCTTCTTCTTTATATTGTCAGCATCTCTCTTCATTCTAGTATCATGTTTAAGAAGAGTCCCAAATAGTTCATCAAGTGAAATTTGAGTAACCTTTATATTCTCATCAATTGCAGTCCACTTGGATTCCCACTCATTAGGGATAATATCTATAATCATATCCACACGAGCTTCATCATCCAAAACCTTTTCTCCCATTGATTGTAAGTTGTTCACGATAGTCATAAACCTTTGTTGTACCTTAGAAATTTGTTCTCTATAAGGAAAATTGAAACCATGATACTCAGCTGTCAACATAGCTCCTCTTGTCTCTAGGCCTTTAGATGTACCAAAATGAGTATCTTCAAGTTTCTTTCATAAAAATTTATCGGTTTAACAAGAAGAAATTGTGTTATATATGTTCATAGTCATTGAACACAGTAAAGTATTGCGTACGTTTTAGTCCAGTTGGTAATCATGATTTTCTTGATTAGTAGAAGCACTAACTTCCCTGTCAGGAATTTTGTATCCTCTGGTAAGAATGAAAATGTCATCTACCCCAGTATTGATAACTAAAGTCTTCATATGATCTCTCCAATATTCATAATCATTGCCATAAAAATTAGGTGGTCTATTAGGATTTAAGTTGCTGATAGAACCAACATTTAATCATGCCATCCTTAAGAAAATCTATGACACACTAAATTATTAGTAGTATAAGTTTGTAAACAAGAGGAAATATTCTAAGAAAGAAAGAATTGTATCTCAATGAAAATGTGAATTCGAACTATGAGTTCGAAAAATAGATTCTGAAAAATATGAATCTGGAAGTATGAATCCGAAAAAGCAATTTCGAGAAATCTTTTCTGAATATAATCATGAGATTAATTCAGATATAACCAAACCCACTGATACCAATTGTTAGGATGGTATGAATCTGAGTATGATAATCTCTGTAATACCAAACGTAGGATCTAAATAGAAATGAGATTCTCATATACAAATGGGGGGTTGAATTTTACCTTTTAAAAATTCCTTAAGGTAATATTTTGAATGGTTATGTTTAACAAACTTAAACAAGATAATTCAGGAGACCTCTATGAGTACTAAAGTCTTTGTAGATTTCAGAATAGTGATTCTAAAATTGGAGATTAACAAAAGATACAAGGATTAAGATTCTACATTAATGCGTATAGAATCTTACTATAAGAGAGTACAAATAAATATGTATAAGAAAGTTATACATTCCTTAACAATAAAAAATGAAGTGTAAAAAATAGTAGTAAAACTACACGTAACAAACAATAACTCTTTATAACCAACGAGAAGGGTATCCAACAACCTTGGATAAAGGACCATTGATTTATACATTCAAGCAAGTCTGTCTTACCCACACCAGGATAAGACCTCGGTATGAAGATCAGAGTCTGCATTGCTATACCAACAAACCCTCAACTATAAGGTAGTTGGTACCTCTATCTTCCTCAGCAAGGAAGCCCTCAACTTCAAGGTGTTGGAACCTCTGTATTCCTATCCGCAGAAGCCCTCGATTGTAATCAGAAACAATCGGAGTCGCACAAAGCAAGTCTAAACAAGGAAATGTTTGAACAAGCTATTCAAACTTTCTCCCCGAAGCTTTGAGAGTTGATAAGAGCCTCTCTCTATAGAAATCACTTCAACACAATTTAAGCACAAATCTCAAAGATGTGTTAATGTTCAGTAGTTGACTTTCAAATGAGCTCCTATTTATAGGTAAATCTCCAACGGTCGGCTCCCTCCTCCAACGGTCATATTTCTCCTTTAATATTAGAGGGACCTGTATACGTGTCACTCAACTAACGATTAGTCAATAACTGAAAGCACAACATCATTTTGTAATGAAATAAGTGTAAACATATGTAGAACTAAAGTTTGTAATGTAAGAAAATAATAGTTCAGAGTCTATCCAAAATGGAATTTGGAGTCTATGATAAAGGGATATTCAGATTCTGTTTTATAGGAATTCAGAACCTAAATTCTGTATAAATTCGTAGTCTAAATTTATAACGAAATTCGGAGTCTCGTTTCACGAGAATTCATGATCTTAACTTACAGAGTTCGGAGTCGAACTAGTAGAAGTTCGGAGTCGAACTAGTAAGAGTTTAGAGTCGAACTAGTAAGAGTTCGGAGTCGAACTAGTAATATTTCAGAGTCAGACTCTTATAAGTTCGGAGTCACCCTCATAGAAGTTCAGAGTCAAACTTATGGAAGTTCGAAGTCAAACTCATTAATGTTCTTATCCATAATTCAGAGTTTAACATTTTGAGAGTTCGTATCCAGAATTTGGAGTGGAACATTATGAGAGTTCTTATCCAGAATTTGGAGTGGAACTTCATTTGATTTCGTATCCAAAATTTGGAATGGATCTTCATTAGAGTTCGTATCCAGAATTCGGAGTAGAACTTCATTAGAGTTAGTATCCAGAATTCAGATCCTAAAACAGAATGGTTCATATCTATGTATTATATGATTCCAAGGTTTTAGGTATGAATCCGATTTTATACTTAAAAAAAATATTGATATCTGTAAGGAAATATAGGTAAGGGAAAATTTTTTTATGGAAGGAAATTTTCCTTAGAGAAGTAAAATATAGTTTTGTTTAAGTATAAGGTGTTTGTGATTTTCAAAACTATAAGGAATGTAAAAGTCATAAGGAAAACCTTATTGACTCAACAGGGTAGGCCAAATGCTTTCTATGTTTTGCTTCTTAATGGAGGATGGTTCTGTGCTCTTGATATAGGTGGAAAAGACTCCACATTTAGTTATTCTACTCACCATGTTGATCCCCATTATGTTTAGTAGCTTAGAATATTTTTCTAGAATGCCTGGGAATATGGGAAATTAATAACGTATTTAATAAATTATTGAATAAATGATGTTAACCAACGGGGTTAGAGCATGCTGGGAGGCAATGATGAGGATGAAATGTTAATGGAATAGAGAATGTTGGGCGTGATTCTAATAAATATAATGTGGAAATTGTTAAGGTTTAATTAATGTTTAAATAATTAATGATCATGAAGTGAAAATGATAAAAAGTGAATAAAGGAATGCAAATAATTCTCTTTAAATGGTTGTGTTTTTATAGGATACCTAGTCATATAAGTGGTAGCCAAGAGTCTGAGATACGTTAGTTGTAGTTGATTCTAAGACTGGGATATACCCATAGTGTGGTTGTGAGATACAGTATATTCTATAACTTTTCTATTTCTATATGATACTCCACCCCATCAGTTCGTGAAACTAACACCCCAAAGTTTCTGAGCCCTAGGGGGTGTTTTCCCCAACATTTAGGTGGGAGGATTGATGGATGATTACCCCCTTTGGACCCTCTACCATCTCATTATAGTTACTTGTGCTGGTATGAAAACCAGTTAGTTTTCCCCATATATGTGTGTAGAAGGCTGTAATGGATTTTTCTTATTCGAGGACATATATTCTTTAAAATGT
The DNA here is from genome assembly GCA_963277665.1 of Viscum album. Lineage (NCBI taxonomy): Eukaryota > Viridiplantae > Streptophyta > Magnoliopsida > Santalales > Viscaceae > Viscum > Viscum album. The sequence continues at coordinate 1,434,214,480 of OY728126.1, read as the reverse complement.
TCATATGGACTACAATAGGTGTAACGATTTTAGGCTGTGATAGCTTGGGGGTCGTTACTCAGGGTGTTGGCTGTAATTTCTAGAGGTATAATTCCCGGCATATGATACATGTTATGTGAGCTGTGGTGGATCTTGGAAACTACCTAGCTACTTTTCATGCATGGATGTGGTAGTTTTATTTCATGAGGTGCATGTTGTGGTGCTTTTTCAAGGTGTCTGTGGGAAAGGCTTTTTGGAGAAAGATTCATAGGAGGTGCGACGTTGGGAAAAAAAGGAAATCCAATGGGGAAGTAGTAACGTGGTACCCTTGATATTCTTTATTATATTATCATTTATGTGATACATAGTAAGAGTAGACATGGTGAGGCTGGTAACATTTTATACCCATTTATGCGACAATTTAAATTCCCATGTTGTTCATTGTGCTTTAGCATGCTTTCTTTAGTTTTTCATGGGAGGCTCCGGGGATGATCCTACTAAGTGTATTATTATTCTCTCACTATTTATATATAAATTTTTTTTAGGTCACTTGGAGTAGGGTGGAGATCAATACCTTTTATACTAACTTTGGGTTATATGAGATGTTTGGGCTTGTGGTTTGTGGCTATTTTTACTTTCCTTTGGTACTTGTAGTTTTTCAGTTCAGTTGTAGTACTTTTTCATGAGCTTACATATGTGTACTAGGGATTTATTTTATATTGATTTCTGAGTTGGAGTCGGTTGGGTCTGTCTTATCACTCTAATTCACATGTGTTTTCATAGGGGTTAATTCTCTCATTTGTGTGTTTACTATACCCTTAGTGGTAGTCACCAACCTGAGGCCTACTAGAGGCGGGGCTGGGTGGTCATTATCTCCCTTCTCACACTGGAAGACCAGGAGGGGTATACCTTGTAGGGAGGGGGTCATGATAAATTCTTTCTGAAAAAAAGATGTAAGTCAAATATAATTTTTCAATATCATCACAAGAAATCTTGTATGGCATCAAAATAATAAAATTACTTTCTTTTTAATATTTATAATATCATTTATTTGAATCTATTATTAATTAAGCAATCAGCATATCACCATTCAGTCATAATTAAATTTATTTATATAATATATAAAAATTATAAATTAAATATCATGATGTAGGTAATATTTTTATATTCTTATTGACAATATATAGACTAATAGATCACTTATAAAAACCAAAATAATTTTTATTTTGACAAAGATACGTGTTATTGTAAATTTTCTCTTTGTTTTAATTTTATTATTATAAAATGTCATTATCACTCCCATGGGAATCCATGGGGTCAAAAAACTGACCCCAATATTCCCTTAGTCAAGAAAATGTTCACAAATAGGATTAAGACATGTGTTAGGGTAGTTTGATATTGTTATATTATTATTTTTTACTCTTATTTTTCAGATTTATCCTTTAACCGTGGAAAATAAAATAATTATTGAATTTTCTATTCATAATGACTAAATTAAATGGTACTTATTTACCCAATTTGGTCCTTATAATTCCAAATATGGAATCCATTTTCTCAAATTCAATAAACATAATTTTCAGTAATTAATTTAAAATTAATTCTCATCATCAAAACCCAGAAGAGATTTTTTAAGAAATAAAAACTATCAGAAGATTGACATGTGTTTATATCCAATTTAAAAGTTAAATTAATTATAATGAAAATAAATAGATTAAATGATAAAAATATAATCCAATTAAACATTAAAAAAAATAAAAGTAAAATATAAAAATATAAATAAATAATATTAAAAGGTAGTATTGAATTAAAATGCAGTATTTTTCACTATTCATTAAAAAAATGTACATTATCAAAAAAATAGAAAAAGTTAATCCAAAGTAAAATTTTTTATCCATATTATAATGAAAAATTTTATTTTGTCAAATATTTCATATAAAGGTGACAAAAACTAGATTTAAAAATTGTTCTCCATTAAAAGGCATAAAAACAACCTTTTAAAAATATTAGAGTTTTTCATGCTTAAAATAGGATTCATTCTTATATTAATCCTCTAAAATTTATTTGATGAATATGAGAAAATTTATGAAAAATTTATAATCATATTTTAGTTAGTTATGTTCTTTCCCACCAATACAACGTCTAGGCATTAAATACCATTTAAAATAATAATTGTATTAGTTTATTTTTCGATATAACTCGAAATTGTGTGCAATGATATATTTTGTAGAAACCCAGTTTTACGTGGTGAGTACGCTATCAGAAAAAGTGTACCTTTAATGTAAAATTAATATCATATTCATAAATATAAATAGAAATGATAGATTTTTAATCTATAAATACTGGGTTCATTACATCAATCCCCCCTTTTGGGAATTTTATTTTAGCAGTTCAATTCACTTATCAAATAAGTGTGGGTTTTTATCAAGCGTAACCTTTTTAAGATTCCCTTGTTTCCTCTTCAACCATGTGGTTTTTCCACAAAACCTTTACTAGAAAATTACCTTATTCTTCTACACTTTCTCTCTATATTCAAAAATCTGGACTAGTTTCTCCTCATAAGAAATATTCTCTTCAAACTGAACTAACTATTGACTAAAAAGATGAGATTGATATGGAAAATACATTATCAACATTGAATATTTATAAACACTATGTAACTGGGATAAAAATGGAGGTAAAGACACTATATAGGCGGCTGATCAAACTATCTTCAGGATTTAATATGGTTCAATGATCCTCGGACTGAACTTTCCCTTATTACAAAAATGCATCACACTTTTCCATGGATAAAAATTGAGAAAGGAATGATCAACTACATTGAAAGAATGATCTTTCTTCTAGTTATCTGCATAAATTTCATACTCATATGAGTTGTTTTCTTCTGCTTTTGAATCAACTAATCTTTTTTGCCACATCTTCTACCAATTCTGGTCCCATCATCATGCATTCACCTACTTCATCCCAAAAAGTTGGAGTTCGTCACCTCTTTGCATATAAGGCTTCAAATGGTTATATTTGTATACGACAATGAAAATATTTATTATAAGAAACTCATCCAAAGAAAGATGTGTGCCCCAACATCCCTCATAATTCATTTAACTAGAACGCGGAATATCTTCCAATTTTTGAATTATCCGTTCTGACTTCCCATTTTATTATGGATGAAAAGTTGTTCTAAAATTTAATTCAGTACCCAATTACTTCTAAATGTCCATACAAATGATAGAACTAAAACAGAGATCATGATTAGATACAATAGAGAGGGGAACTCTATGTAACCTGAATATATCATTAATATACAATCAAGAAAGTTGATCTATAGATATTGTATCTTGAATATGAATAAAATGAGTAGATTTTGTCAATAGATCAACAATAACATAGTTTTCATTGTTACCTTGATATGTCTTGGGTAATCCCACTATGAAATGTGTTGTCACATTTTCCAATTTTCACTCTGGCATTAGAAAATGTTGAATCATCCCTTTAAGTTACATCCATTCTAAATTAACCAAGTTTCAAGTTAATAAAATCATAGTAAAGTTGAAAATATCACTTTTCATTCCTATCCACCAGTAATACTCCTGATGATCTCTATACATTTTAGTACTGCTACGATGAACGAAAAACTGAGAGCTGTGGTATTCACATAATAACTATTTCTTCAACTGTGAATCAGAAGTCACACATAACCACCATAAAAACCTCAAAAAACTATATTTATAAATTATTAAATAAGGTATTATACCCTTTTGAACCAATTTTACCATTTTATGTACCTCACTGTCCCCTTTTTTCACTTCCTTTATTCTTTCTACTAGAGGAAATTGTAATGAAACCTGAAACAAATCTAAGGAACATCCTTCACCTGCAACATCCATGCCAAAATTCATCAAATAATTAATCAATGGGTCACGTTAAAAATACAACATGGTTATTGTATCAGTACTCTTTTGACTAAAAGCATTGGCCACTTTATTTTCCTTTCTTGGTTGGAAACAGATAATGCTATCATAATCCGTGATTAATTGCAATCATCTCCTCTATCTGATGTTTATTTTTTTCTAAGTGAATATATACTTCAAATATTTTTGGTTACTATATATTTCATATTTTACTCCTTATAGATGATTCCTCTTAAATTTTAAATCAAAAACAGAAGTAGAAAATTCCAAATCAGTTGTAGGGTAATTTAACATACTATTTTGCATCAAACGTGATGCATAAGCAATTACCTTGTCATTCTTCATTAGGATACAACCAAGTAATTTTAATGAAGCATCACTATAGATAAAACATTCACTATTTTTGGAAGGTATATCCAAATCTAGATCATTCAACATTCATTTTTTTAATTTATAAAATAATTCAATAAATTATTTTGTATAGATGATGTTAACACCATTTCAATTTAAGATAATATGTAGAATAGATAACTGAGAAAAATTTTCACCAACCCTATATAAATAACCTTCTAGACCAAGAAAACTAAAAATCCCAGTTATATTTGCTGGTCTTGGTCATTATTCAAAATATTTTTCTTTAGAAGGATCAACAGTTATGCCATCATTAGAAATTATGTGACCATGGAATGAAATTTTTGGTAACCAAAACTCACACATACTGAATTTAAAATAATGTTTCTTTTATTTTGATGTTTGGAATACTACCCTTAAATAAAATTCATGCTCTTATTTAATTTTTGAATAATCCAAAATATCATCTATAAACACAACCAAAAACATATCCATTAACTCATAGAGATTTATATTCACAAGATCCGTTAATATAATAGGTTCATTGGTTAACAAAAAAGGCATAACAGAAAATTAATAATGGACATATCTGGTACAAATCATAGTCTTCGAAATGATTTTTCCCTTTACATTCAATTGATGGTACCCCAATCTCATGTCAATCTATGAATATTAATGAGCTCCTTGGAGTTGATGAATCAAATCATAATATGAGGAAAATACTACTTGTTCTTAATATTGATGTTATTCCAGGCTCTACAATCAATGAAAAGTCTCATTGACCATATTTCCTTTTAAAAAATATGATCAAAGCACCCCATGGTGATGTGATAATTGAATAAAAAAACTTTCTAATAACTCTTGAAATTATCTTTGTTAACTCTAAAACTTCAATTTGAAATATTTGATAAGAGGGTTTTGAAATTGGATTTGCATTCGGAACTATTTAAATAGAAAATTCAAATTCCTTATCAGGTATTATACCCAAAAAATCATCAGAAAAAACATCCAGATACTCATTTACCACTGGACTATCATTAATATAAATAGTTACTTTATTTTCAACTATATGTGTAAGGTAACATACATTTCAATAATTTACTAGTTTCTTATCTTCCTAATATGTTATCAAAATTAAGGCCTTATTCTTATACACAAACTAAAATTATTTTTAAAAAGAATCCTATTTAGCTTTATAGTCAATCTTATCATGATAAGTGGAAGGCTAATCCATTTACGACATAACATCAGACACTACTAGAGGTAAAAAAATAAATTTTACAGGTAGATTATTTATACACAGAAAGACTATAAGGTTCTTATATTTTCTCATTGCCCCACCAATTCCTCCCACAGCCTTTACCATAGGTCCATGATTCATATCTTGATATGGAATTCCCAATTTAATAGAACATTTCTCTGAAATGAAACAATGTGGAGACCATGAATCAAAAAACACATCGGAATAATCTTAATAAACAAACAGTGTACCTGATACTACTTTATTTGATGGCAAAATATCTTCATTTGTCGATTCAATGGATTTCACCACCCCTTTCAACAGGTAGTCTGTCTACTTTCCATCATTTGATTTCTCTGATGGACACTCATTTGCATAATGACCGATTTCATTGCACATAAATTGTTTTATATATTGTACATAATAATATGTATTACCACTACCCTTATCGTTTTTAGTGAAATTTCGAGCCTTATGTCCCATTTTACCACATCAGAAGCACATATCGTAATTTAAAAGGCATTACCGAGTTTGATTACTACCACAATATTGACAAATTATTAACATAAGATTCATACCATCAGACATTCTTTATGTTTTCTTCTCTTTTTTCTACCACCTCATCCTCTTATTATTTTGTTTGTCAAAGAACACATGATCATCAAAAAACTCCATTTCCACATTCTGCACACATCGATGAATATTTTTATACGACATATACTCCTAATATTATAATTACCTTCAATACTCTATCATTAATCCTGAGTAAAAAATATTTTTTTACTATAAATATCCCATATGAAATTTGGAGCATGCCTAGCCAGTCGAGTGAATTTTAATTCATAAGAAGCTACTAATTCATCCTCCTACCTCAATTCTACGAATTTTTTTCATCTTAAGTCTAACAGCATTAGGAAAATATATCTCATAAAACATTTCTTTGAATTCATCCCAATCAAGGCCACTGATCTCTTCATAATCCTTGATATTTTAAATATTTGACCAATACTGATCATCTTTTCCTTCAAAATGGTAAATAGAAAGGCTACCCTTTTGATGTTCTGAACACCCCATGGCCTAGAAAATCATTTTTAGTGATTTAATCCACCATTCCTATTTAAAAGGGTCAGACGATCCTTTGAATAATGACGGATGTTACCTCATGAAATGTTCTGCTAATGACATGTTATTTTGTGATTATTCTGGATAATCTCGTGCATGGATACCACTACAATTTATTGCCTGACTCAACTGTGTCATCACTGGAAAAAACTATTCACTTCTGATTCCAATCATATCTGGTAGATAATTTGGTTGTTTCTTTTCCTCTTGATATCATCACGTCATAGTTTCCATTTTTTTTCTATAGAATACCATTATGAACATAGACATATCTTAGACGAAGCAATATGGTAATAATCAAATTCTATATCATTTTAATCTTACCATAAAGTAAAAATAATTTATGGATTTTTATTTAACAATACCCTAACTCTTAAATTTATTTAAACTGACACTTGATACCAACTATAAGGCCCCATCCATAAACATTACATTATATTAAGTTAGGAAAATAATTCAAAATGAAGATATTTTTAGGTTTATAGTTTTATGTTTTTATGGAATAACTATTACATTACATCTCAAAAATTATAACGTACACAATTCGACTCTAAATTTTTTTACACAATAATAAAACTCATTAAATAAAAGATAAATTAAGTTTTGGATAATAATATTATTGAGTTATTCCTTTCTCATTCCCTTCCTTATACCCTATGAAAAACATTTCAAAAACATGTGATAAGCATAAAAAAATCAGAAAGGGATATAAAATATGGGAAGAAACTATTTGATCAAAAATTAATACAAATCAAGAAATAATACTTTTCAATCATAAAACATATGATCTTTAACATACCTCATGAAATCATAAGATTTATGAATTACACAATGAAATGATAAATAATAAGGGTAAGTTGTGGTATCCATAACAAATTTACACTATATCTTTCACATATACATATGGAGTTATGCATGGAATACCCATCATGGTATATTCCCTTAATCTCTTTGGAGAAACAATAACATTTACCTATATCATGTTACCCCATGCATTATGGAGAAATCTCATGTTAACCCATCCTTTGTTAGTCACATAACCACTCAATACGTAAACAATTTCAAAGAACTATAACATAATCAAAACACATAAAACAAGCATAAAAGAATGATCCCATTTCCACATTCCAATCAGAATATAAAATTTCAATATATTGACATAATAAATGCTTTCTCTAGACAATTTTCAATACCAAAATACATGAAAATGGTATATGTTATTTATTTATCATTTAAAAATGTTATAGATTGTTAAGGATTCCAAATATCAAATAAAGCTCACGGCGGTGGAATGGTCATTGTCATTGCGAACGTTAAAAAGAAAGATTATTCTTGTCATTATATAAAACAAATTTGTAGAAAAAATATTTCCTTAAATGAAATGAAAAATAAAATGGGTTTATACACTGTATAATATAATCTCATGTATAAATCAAAATATTTTTCAATGAAATGAAATTGAGATGAAATCCCTTACCTTGAGTCCGACTTGCCTCGTGTAATTATTATATTGCTGAATAATAAACATCAGTTAATTTCTACTTTCATAAAAACATTTCTCATATTAATTATTCAGTTTATATTACTTATCATAATGTTATAAAAATAACATAATTATTTAATTTCATATCAGTCGTTTTATCGATATTCTGTACTTGAGTCAAAAAGGAAGATATTTGATGCAAATTGTCCTTGTTGTAAACATTTCATCATATTTAGAATATTATTCATGATTTAGATTTCATATATTTCATATATATCTAGTATATATTTATTTATAATAGTTCAGAACATTTGGAGATATGAAATGAAATGCACCGTTCATGGAGACAACAATCCATACATACACATGAATTCTGCATTCATTTAATTTTTATATTTAACAGAATGAAAAATAAATGATACGAAGGTATATAATAATAATATTTTATATACATTACATAATTTCATTAATTCCACCCTTCATATATTTCATTTATGTGATGAACGAGTAATAAAAGGGGGTGATAGTCTACACTTCATCAAATAAAATCATCATATTTACACATTATAGAAAGCTTAATGCAATGTTTAAAATAAAAAAACAAAGCATTGAGACAATATAAATATAATATATATCATATTTAAAAAGGGTTCCATTCTAATTTCTATAATGATAGGTGGTAGGAGAAAATTTAACAATTAATGTTTCGTGATGTATTAGTTTTCCGCACAGAAAAACAATATGTTCATATCCATTAGATGTAGGTGTGTGTAAGTGTAGTTATAATACTTCTCATTAAAACATACTACTATATTGAGGCTATTGGTTTTGTTATGTAATAACAGAATACTAATATAATAGAGAGTGGAGAATGAAAATAAAGGAAAGGAACTTGAGAGAAGCTGTTAACTCTAAATCAGGTAACTTCTTTTTATTTGATCAAAAAGGATTTCTAAATTTCCATCTTCCCAATGTAAGGATTATAAAAGGAAGTATGGGATATTTTATGTTATTTGAGCTGAATTTGGAAAAGAAAATGTGCTTTAGAGGTGTTCTTATGTGGTTCAAGGTGTGGGAATTTTATAATAGTTAGGAGGGGCACTTTAGAATGGTCTGGAAATATTATTTTTATTAAAATGATTATCAATTTCAAACGGTCCTAAACTCATTTTTTTTGAATATAAGTTGTTTTTGGGTACAATAACTCTAACCAAATAGGTTTCATACAAGTTGAGGTCACATAATTAACCTTATATTTTATCTTTAACCCATTGTTAAAAAAATTAACTATTACCATGTCTTCGTGCATTTTAATAATATATTGTAACTATATTTACTATAAAATACCAAGAGAACAATAATTGGATCATTAATGAAATTTATAACATTATATAGTTCCTATTTCCTGATCATATATTTTTAGGACAATTATATCATTTTATAAATTAGTGTTTGTTTAAAAAACTCATTTATGTCTATTTTGACACTATAATTTAATTGATTTTATTTAAATTCATAATAACTTGATTCCTTCATAATAATGAATTAAATCAATGATAATATGTCAATATCATCTATAAAATTCTTGTATGGCATCAAAATAATAAAATTACATTTATTTTTATATTTATAATATCATTTATTTGAATCTATTATTAATGAAGGAATCAATGCATCATCATTGTGTCATAATAAAATTTAATTTTTTAATGACTACAAATTAAAAATAAAATATAATGATGTATGAATTAATTTTATAATTTTTATCACTACATATAGTCTAAGATATCACTTATATATCCTCATATAAAATTTTTAGTGAAGTATAATGTTTGTGTTATTTTTCCCTTTGTTTAAATTAATTATTATAAAATGTCATTATCACTCCCAAGTGGATCTATGGGGTCCCAAAATTGACCCATGGATGACCTTGGTCGGAGATATCTCATAAAATTGGATTATTACACATGTTATGGTAGATTAACATTATTATTATATTATTTTCTACCATTATTTACCAGATTTTCCATTTAAACAGGGTGAATAAAAATTTTACTAAACATATTATTTATAATTTATAAAAATAAAAGGAACATATTTAAACAATATGGACCTTATGATTCTAAATATGGAATTCATTTTTATAGGATTCAAATCCCAGAAGATTCATTAATTAATTTATAAATATTTTCCATTGTTAAAACCAAAAAACGAGTTTTTAAGAAGTAATAACTATTAAAAGATTGACAGGTGTTTATGAGAAATGTGAAAGTGAAATTACATTCAACGATTAAATGATAAAAATTTAATTCAATTACACTTTAAAACTAATTAAAATTACAATCTATCTATATAAATAATTTAGATTAAAAGACATTTTTGAATTAAAATAGACTATTTTCACTATTCATAAAAACCAACATTATCAGAAAAATACCAAAATATCATCCAGTAAAAAATTTTATGTCTCTATTCTAAATAAGAATTTTATTTTATCGAATATAACAAATAATGGTGATAAAACTAGATTTAAAAAGGGTTCTCTTTCAAAAGGTGATAAAACATCATTTAAAAAATATAAGGGTATTCCATGATTAAAATCAGAATCATTCTTATTTTAAGCCTCCAAAATTTAACGGATAAATGTAAAGACATTTAACAAACATTTATAACCTTCTTTTAGTTTTTTCTGTTCATTCCCACGTATACAACTTCTTTGTGTTAACTAACATTCAATGTAATATAATCATTATCGTATTGTCAGTATAACTCTGCATTGTGTACAACGAAAGATTTTGGAGAAACCCATCATTTTGTATTGAGTACTATATTAGAAAAATCATCCCATTAACCTAAAATTAATATATTATTCATAATTATTAATAGAAATAAAAAATTATTATTATATAAATACTTGGGTTATTATATATTGTTGGGTCGAAATAGCGATATAGATGATCAATATACAAGACGGCAGGGGGGGTGAATTGTACACTTTAAAAATTTCCTTAGACAGGGAAATATCTATGTTTAACAAATTAAAACTATGAAAATTCACAACACCTCAAACACCAATTGAAATATTGGGACAATGTATGAAGTTACAAACTTCTAGTTCTATACAATTGCTTAAATCTGGAAAGTGATTCCAAAAAACCGGTTTAGGAATTATGAATCCAAAAAATGAAAATTAACAAAAGTATACAATATGATATTGTACCGTAAAGCGTATAGAATCTAACCGAATTAGAGTACGCAAGTGTAAGAGCGTATAATATGGTAATAATTTCTTAAACATACAAAATGCAGCGGAAAAGATAAACTTGTAACAAATAAAAGTAACATGATATAAATATTTTAACCCAAAGAGAAGGGAATCCAACAACCTTGGATAAAGGTTCCTTGATTTATACATTCAAGAAATTTTTTCTTACCCACACTCGCGTAATCCCTCGATACAAAGATCGGAATCTCTATCTCGCTATCCCTGCAAGCCCTCAACTTCAAGGTAGTTGGATCCTCTGTCTTCCACATCAAGGAAGACCTCGAACTTCAAGGTAGATAACACCTCTGTCTTCCTATCCCCGGAATCCCTAAAATGTAATCACCAACATTCGGAGTCGCACTAAGCAATCAGAACGAGCAGTTCAGTACGCATAAGGAATGAAAAGATTCTCTCTCTATAAATCACCTTGACAGCGTGTGGTATCTAGAGTGATCAACTTCGTCTATTTTTTTGATATTGAGCTCTTTTAAATGAGCTCTTATTTATAGTCTTGGTAGCAATGGCCAGCTCCCTCCTCTAAGGGTCATATTTCTCCTTGAATTTAGGAATTAATTTTACACGTGTCACATAACCAATGGTTAGTTAGAAACAGAACGGACGACATCGTTTGATAACAAAACATTTGTTACTGAAAGCATGACATTATTTTGTAATGAAATAAGTATAAGTATAAGAAAAACTGAAGTTCGGAATATTAGCAAATAATAGTTCAAAGTCTAACCAAATTGAATTTCTGAGTCTATAATAAAGCGATATTCGGATTCTGTATTATAAGAATTCGGAACATGAATTTTGTAGAAATATGGAGTCTGAATTTCTAAGGAAATTCAGAGTCTGGTTTTACTAGAATTCAGAATCTGAACTTACAGAGTTTGGAGTCGATCTTGTAGAAGTTCAGAGTCGAACTAGTAAATGTTATGAGTCGAACTTATAGAAGATCAGAGTCGAACTCATAGAATTTCGGAGTCGAACTCATAGAAGTTCGGAGTCGGACTCATAGATGTTCGGAGTCGAACTCATAGAATTTCGGAGTCGAACTCATAGAATTTCATAGTCCAGAAGTCGGAGTGGAACTTTCTTAGAGTTTGTATCCAGAATTCATAGTAGAACTTTATTAGAGTTCGTATCCAGAATTTGGAATGGAAATTTATTAGAGTTTCTAACCAGAATTTGGAAAGGAACTCCATTAGAGTTCGTATCCAGAATTTGGAATGGAACTTTATTAGAGTTCATATCCAGAATTCAGATCCTAAAATAGAATGCTTCATATCAATGTGTTATATGATTCCACGGTTTTAGGTATGAATCTGAATTTTATACTTAAGAAAAATATTGATAAGTATAAGGATAACTAGGTTAGGGTAAATTTCCTTAAGGAAGGAAATTTTCCTTAGAGAAGTAAAATATAGTTTTTCATAAGTATAAGTTGTTCATGACTTTCAAAACAATAAGGAATGGAAAAGTCATAAAGAAAACCTTATTGACTCAACAATCTACCCCTTTTTGTAAAGCACAAACAACCTTTAGAAAATGAACATAAGAACTTAGAAAAAATTCATTTGACTTTGAAATTAAAACTTATCTCCCTTTGTTCATAGATAATGATGAATACAACTAACTCCCCCTTAGGCTTAGGAACACTAAGGATTGTATTCTGAATTTCTGGAGTAGAGATTACATTATTATGAGAATGAAAAACATCATAATTAGAAACTCCCCCTTACGTAAGGATAGTTCTTAACATAGAAATTCTTCCTTCTCCATATTTTGAGTAGTTCTTTTTCTTTCTCCCCCTTTGTGATTTTCAAAAAGAATTTAAGGGAATGGAAAAGAAATAAAGTTCCTGAAACATTATTACATAACAAAACAAGATACAACCAACCAAAAATTTCATTAGAGTTGAAAAAAAATTTACAAGGAAAGACAAATGGAAAAAAAGATTTGATTGAGTCTATTTGAATTCCTTTTCTTTCGGGATTAGCTTATTAAACTAGGTTTTCAGCTTCTTCAAATCATTTTTATCCTCCTCAGCCTGCTTCTCCAATGTTGAGATCCTTTCATGTTGAGCATTTAGCACCTCTTCTTGAGCCTTCATGGCCTTTTCTTGTATCTTTAGCAACTCATCATGCTTTTGCAGCTTCTCTTGAAACTCAATCCGGAAATTTCTTTCCCATTTCCAATTTTGAGAAACTGACATGAGCTTCCCGTTAAGATCCCTTACTTATTGATTCCAAGAATTTTGATCAAGAGTCATCTTATACTCAAGATTCTTAATCTTGGCATCCTCTGAGTTAAAGGCATCTTTAACATCATTCTGAAAATTTTCAAACTCTGTCATTTGTTCCTCAACTTTCTTTGACCAAATATTTATTTTTGTCCATTATTTTATGCGAACATTATAATTGATAATAAAATTTATATAATCAGTCTCAATCTTCAAACACTTATCCATCACCATAGAAAAAGATTATAACTTTTGATTCAGACTGTGTTGCAGCATCTGGCATATAGAGTCTATAGTGGGAAAGATCGGAATGGTGTCCACCAACTTTTTCAAGGACTCAACAACGAAGTCATGACCCAGTGTTGATGACTCTGAATCCAACACTTTTTTTGTGGATTTTTATTATTCGATTTGCACCAAAATCTTTCTAGAAGAACCACCAATATCTTTCTTTCGTATAACATCTTTTGTTAGAGTGTCCATAAGCACTTGCTTCCGCTAATCAGTTTTCGGAACTGCCTTATCAGGAGATTCTTCCTCGGATTCAGATACTTGAACAATCTTGTATTCATCTGGTTTCTCCTTGTCTACTCCTTATTCAAGAATGTGCTTCTCCTAGAATACATCCTTAGATGATCCATTCTATTTTTCTTCATCCTGAATTTCATTTCCCTTACCATCTTCCTCAAATCCCTTTCCCAGAGTGACTAGCTTTGAGGACTCGACCTCAGAAGTTCGGAGTGGTGGTTTTCTGATAGGCTTGCCTTCTCTTGATAATCATCCACTTGTTTAATCAGGTAATCAAGATCACAACTTCCTTCTTCTTGTTCCTCTTATTCTACTACTTCTTCAATAACTTCTTCCACTTCTTCTTCACCATCTCATTTCTCTACTTCTTCTTTAACAACCTCTTTATCATTGTACTTTTCTGGAGTGAAGTTCTTCTTCCTGGGGGTCTCTAGTAATGGTTTGACATCAAAAGTTTCCAGAATGGGAATCTTCTCAGAGGATACTTATTTGGATTTTAAGTGATATTGAACAATCTCTTCTTCTGACATCTTTCTCTTCATCTTTTTCTCTTTTTCTTGTTTTTCTAACTCATCCGCTTCTTTTTCTCTTATGACCTTAGACTCATCAGGGTCCAATCCGAACTGTGGATCCCCGTGATTCCTTTTTTCCTTATCTTCCCTCCACTTTTCATCTACATCATCTGGATATACTTTCTTTTTTTCATGGGAGGTGCGGATTGGGTTTATTTAGATTTGGGTGTTTTGTCTTCAGCAACCACTTCTTTAAATTTCCTCTTCTTACCAACCTTCTTCACTGGTTCATCATTCTCCACATTTTCTGGAATGTTTTCAGCCTCTTCGTCAGGAAAATTATAAAACTCTCCTATTTCATTGGAATATGACATATTCATCCTTTTCAAGGTGTCATCACTTACAAAAATAACCTTGAAATTCCGAACCTTTTACTTACATGCAATTTTGAATGTATCCATACACAGAACTATCAGATTTCATAGTAAGGCAGGGTACATGATGATTTGAGCTCTCAAATTTCCTTCCTTAATATTCATGATCGTCACAAGAACATGCCTCATCAGATTGATTTTTCTTAGATTCACCAAGAAGTCTATGAAATATATGTCACTTTTCTTCAGGATATCTTTATCATCTTTTCTCAGAAATTGGAAACCTTGTACCCGAAGGTGATGAATCTGATTATTAGGGGATAGATGAGAAATCTTGGCTATCTTTACATCATGAATCCCAAGACACTCCAAGTCCTTCACCTTAATAAAACTGCCTTGCACATCCGGAAGTTTATGTGAGAAGAATTCAGCTTCTCAATCATAAGCTAGCCCCACAAAGCTTGCTGCCTTGGTGTAAGTAAGTTTGTAAGTCTTACCATAAAAATTGAAAGGAAACTTTTCTCTTCCCTCTACCTCATAGAAACTTGCTGATTCATATAATTCTACAAGTAAGTCTGGATAGACCGCATCATGGTCACTTGTCTTGGATATACACACATCTTCCCAACCATTCAACTTGATGTTCTTAGTGATGATATAATCATACTTAAAAACGTTCGGATGGAGTATTCTTTATCTGTACACTTGCCATTTTGAAATTGTCTTTGAGGTAGAAATATATTTGGAAGTAGCTTCTATAGACATTCAAAATGGAAGAGCTCTGAAGGATTCAGAATGGCCTTTAACAACTGATGTAGAGCTTCGACACGCTAGAGCATGAAATCGATGCGTGACAACAAAGGGGGTGGCCTTTATATATGCGATGAAGCTGACCTTTGAACTTCCAAAACCATTCTAACGGTTAAATATTTCTCTGATATGATCTGAAAATTGAAAACATTCCTGCAAGGAAATCTTGAATCCGATCTCTTGAGGTTTTAACAAAAACATTCGGATTTAAGAAGAAACAAATCCGATAAATTGTATAAGAAAAAGAAACTACCAGAAACTAAAAATGACTATGAAAACTTGAGTAAGGATGTCATACCTTTCAGATTGGCTAGGAATTTCATTTGTAATAGGTGATATTATTTTTAAAGAAAATTTGACTACGAAAAAATCCTTATGAAAATCTTACTACGAAAAAAAATGAGTACCAAAATTCCCATTACGAAAATTCACATTACAAAAATTCTCATTACGATAATTTCATTACGAAAACTTTATTATGAAAATTCTCAGCACAGAAACTTCATTTAAAAAAAATTCTATTCCAAAAATTTCATTACGAAGATTTTCAGTATGAAAACTTTATTAAAAAAATTCTCAGTATGAAAACATCCTTACGAAAACTTCCATTCCGAAAATTTCATTACAATGATTTTCAGTACGAAAACTTTATTAAAATAATTGACAGCACAAAAAAATAATTACAATAATTTATAGTACGAAAATGTCATTACAAAACTTTTCAATACAAAAATTTTATTACGAAAATTATCAGTAAGAAAACATCATTACAAAAATTTCCAGTACGAAAATTTCATTACAAAAATTTTCAATACAAAAATTTTGAAAGGCTCATTCCGAATTTTTTCTTGAAACACTCGTTACGAAATTTTTTTAAAAGACTCCTTACGATTTTTTTTAAAGACTAATTACGAATAGTTTTGAAAAACTCAAAATCAAATGTACTCCCCCTATGAATAAAAGTTTATTACTGTAAGAAGAATGGTTCAACAAGATGTTAATAAAAAAATTACCTTACGATTATCACTACTAACTTCTGTTTAATGTATTAAAATCTATCAGAAGGTAATGATTTTGTGAAAATATCAGCAAGTTGATCTTGTGTTCTGATAAACTGAAGATTGCTATCTCCTTTTTGTTTGTGACCCCTAAGAAAGTGATGCCTAATATCTATGTGCTTTGAATGGGAGTGATGTGCAGGGGTTTCACTAAGGGCAATGGAATTTGTGTTATCACACGCAATTTGAGTCTTAGTAAAACTCAAGCCATAATATGTGAGTGTGTGTTTCATCCACAACACTTGAGCACAAAAACATCCAGCTACTACATATTCAGCTTCTGCAGTAGAACGTGCTACAGAATGTTTCTTCATAAATGACCAGGAAACTAATGAATCTCTTAAGAAAATACATGTTCCAGTTGTACTCTTTCTATCCATTCTACATCCACCAAAGTCAGCATCTGAAAATCTTTTTAAAACAAAATCATTTCCAGAAGTATAAAATAGTCTTAGATCTATGGTTCCATTTATGTAGCGAAAAATTATTTTCACTGCCTTTAAATGAGATTCCTTAGGATTGGATTGATATCTTGCACATAAGAATACTGAAACATTATGTCTAGTCGACTAGCTGTCAAGTAAAGTAGACATCCTATCATACCACTAAAAGATGTTTGGTTTACTGGATTCCCAGCTTCATCAAGATCATGTGTGTTTTAGGTACCAATATGAGTACATATACTCTTAGTGTTGTCATAACCATAAATTTTAAGATGACCTTTAATATAATTATTTTGGGATATGTAGATTTCTTCTGGTTTTTATGAAATTTGAAAACCAAGGAAAAATGTTAACTCACCCATCATACTCATTTCAAACTCAGAATTCAATAAATTTGCAAAAGAATCAGTTAAATATTTCTGATCTGAACCAAGTATAATGTCATCAACATAAATTTGAACAATCAAAACATTTTTCTTATCATTATTTATAAAAAGGGTTGGATTTGCATTTCCCTTAACATAGTTATTTTGAAGAAAAAATCCAGTAAGTCTATCATACCAAGCTCGTGGGGATTGTTTAAGGCCATATACAGCTTTGGTAAGTCTAAAAACATGATCAGGATGTTTTGTATCTTCAAAGCCAGGAGATCGTTTAACAAAAACTTTTTCTTGAACATAACCATTAAGGAAAGCACATTTCACATCCATTTTATAAAGTTTGAAATTGAAGAATGCCGCAAATATAAGTAAGATACGAATAGATTCAAGTCTAGCTACTGGAGAATAGGTTTCTTCATAGTCTAGTCCCTCTTGTAGATTGTAGCCTTTGGCAACCAATCTAGATTTATTTATAAAAATGACTCCATTTTCATCACACTTATTTTTGAACACCAATTTTACTCCACTAACAGATGTTTCCATAGGTCATTCAACCAATTTAGTGACATTATTCCTTTCAAATTCATTTAGTTCATCTTGTATGGATTTAATCCAATCATCATCACCTAAAGCTTCATCAGTTCTTTTTGGTTCTAATTCGGAAAGAAATGATAGATGTTCTACTTCATTCCTCAAGGAAATTCCAGTCCTTATAGGTTGATTTACATCACCAATGATACTATCACTGGGATGATTCTTAAGAAAAACCTAACATGGGTTTTGTAAAACCTGTTCATCAACATAGGGTAGAATGTCTTCTGGGGTAAATTTTTCAGAGTTATTTTCTTTAACATTTTCCTTATCATAAGGATCTTTTAACAAAGGTTGATAATCAGTTTTTGAATACACATCCAACGATGTAGGTTGGGATGGTTTAAAAAAAAAGGATCAGACTCATCAAATTATACATGTACTGTTTCCTCCACAGTATAAGTGTTCTTATTGAAAACTCTATAATCCTTAGAAGTTGTGGAGTAGCCTATGAAAATTACTTCATCATATTTTGGGGAGAATTTGTATAGATTATCTTTAGTATTCAGGATGAATACCTTGAAACCAAAAACCTTGAAGTATGAAAGTTTAGGTTTTCTACCATTCCATAACTCATAAGGGGTTTTATTAAGAAAAGGTCTAATCAAAACTCGATTTATAGTATAACAAGCAATACATACAGCTTCAGCCCAGAAATGTCTAGCTATAGAATATTCACTCAACATGGTTCTAGTTATCTCTTAATGAATTATATTTCTTCTTTCAACTACATCATTTTTTGAGGAGTTCTAGGTGCTGAAAAGTTGTAAGTAATACCTTTTTTACTTCAAAATTCTCAAAATCATAATTTTGAAATTCTCCTCCATGATCACTATGAATAGTTTTCAGTGGATGGTTTTTCTCATTTTTTACTTGGGATATAAACTTTTTGAAATAAAAAAAATCTTCAGACTTCTTTTCTAGAAAATAGACCAATGTAAATCCAGTGTAATCATCAATTAGAACAAAAATATAGTATTTTTATCCAATGCTTCCAGTTTGTGTTGGACCGAAAAGATCCATGTGCACCAACTGTAACGCATCAGTTTTTGAGACTTCACCGATTGATTTAAAACTAGATTTATGTTTCTTTCCATATTGAGAAGGATCAAAAACTTTAGAAGAATCAAATAAAAGCTCCAGAAGATCATTAACTAGTATCTTCTTAGAGAGTTTACATATGTTTCTAAGGTTACCGTGACCTAGTCTTCAATTCCATAACCAAGAATGATCTTCCACTGCACTAAGGCAAGGTATTTCTTGGCTCCTAAGGTCATCTAAGTTAAAAGTGTAATCATTCTCTTGCATATGGGAAAAGAGAATAAAATCTTCATTGGAATTGTGTTCTAAGTACTTATCATTCCTAAAATTCACAAGGTATCCTTCATCACATAATTGACTTATACTGATGACGTATTGCTTATGACCTTTAACAAAAAAACATTTGAAATCAGGGTTTTTCCAAGAAAAAAATGTTACCTATACTAACAATTTCTCCCTGAGCATTATCTCCAAAAATGTTATTTTCATCCTTTCCTCTTGATAATATTTTTGAAATAGCTTTTTTTACCAGTCATGTACCGGGAACATCTAATATCCATTTACCAAGTATTATTGTTGGTACATTTTATATTTTCCTGAAAATGAGAAACAAGTTAGGTTTTCGGAATCCAGACTTCCTTGGATCCAGAATTGTTAGACAAAAAATTTTTGGGTATCCACATTTGTTTAGAAAAATATGCTTTGTTAAACCCAAGAGATTGAACTCTATTCAAAGAATAGTTTTCTTCCAATGCACACCACTTTGACACTTTGTGCAAGAATGGGCTCTTTAAGGAACAAAATAGTTGTTTTTGAAAACTGTTTTTTGATGAGTATAACCTACTCCAATAGAGTTTCGGTGAGGTTTAATTTGAGAATACATCTTCTCAGAATTTTCCTTCCCAGAAATAAATTTTGCAAGAAGCCTCTAAAGAGAAAATATTTCAGATTTTATCCTAATGACTAAAATCCTATCCCCAGGAATCATTTCCTTAGAGTTTGATTTTTCCTCAAAAAAATTCATCTCTAAAATAGCATTATTAAGATCTTTAGAATGTTATTCCTTTTCAGAATTTCCTTTATCAAGGTCTTTAGAATGTTTTTCTAAAATCTCTTCTTTATCTCTAAGATTTGCAGTAAGATCTGAAATCTCTTTTGTAAGAATGTATTCCCTAGTATTTTCCTTGTCTAATTTCATAGAAATTTTAAAACTTTTATCTTCAAGTAACTTGGAAAATCTAGATACATCTTTAAATGAAGGTTCTTTATTTTTTGAGTATGAAGTATATTCATTAGAAGTACTATTTTCAGAATAGTAATTCTTATAAAGAGATAAATTTGTTAATACCTCGGCAGAGCGTACCTTGGTCATAAGACATGTATGTAGAAAAGGAGTATTAGAAAAGAATCTCGTATTCATCTGAGCTGATGAATAATTTTCAGAAGATTCCCTTTCAGAAGAGTCTCCACAACTGGAACTCCAAGTAGTATTAGTTTTCATCCTTTTCTTAGCTTTAGCTTTGTAAAAATTCTTCCTGTTCCTTTCAGAATGACTCTCTTGTCTTTCATTATTTTTAAGCAAAAGACAATCCAGTATTATGTGTCCACTTCTCTTCCCTTCATAGCATGTGACCTCTGAATATTTATTGTCTTTCATTTCCTTCTTCTTATACCTGTATTGGAAATTTCTTGGACCGGCCATTTTGTTCATTCTTTGAGCAAGATTTTCTAACTCATTTTCTCATACTTCACTCTCAATAGATTCGGATTGTATAGTTACCTTATTATACTTGGATCTAGTTAGTATCTCTGGACTCTTATCTTTCATGTGATTTTATGTTGTTGTAAAAGCAACATTACCATTCCCATTCTTCTTTTTGATGTTATCATCATATCTCTTAATTATTGTTTCATATTGGAGAAGAGTTCCAAACATCTCATCTAAGGAAATAAGAGTAACCTTCATGTTCTCATCAATAGCTGTTCTCTTTAATTCCTAATCATTAGGTATAATATCAATGATCTTTTCAAAAAGAGATTCACCATACAGACCTTTTTCTCCTATAGATTGTATGCTATTAACAATAGTCATAAATCATTGTTTCACCTTACAAATGGGTTCTCCATAGGGAAAATTAAAACCATGATACTCAGATCTCAACATATCTCTTCTTGTCTCTATGACTTTGGATGTACCAAAATGTGTAACTTCAAGTTTCTTCCATATACAGTTAGCTCTTTCAAATGATGAAATTTGGCTATATATGTTCCTATTCATTGAACATAGTATTGCATACCTTATAGATTAATTGATAATCATGCTTCTCTTTGTTTGTGAAAGTACTAACTTCCTTGTTAGGAATTTGATCACCTCGAATAATCATAAGAAATTTATCTACTCCAGTATTGATAAAGAAATTCTTAATTTGATCCCTCCAATACTTATAATCATTGCCATAAAAAATTAGTGGTCTTGAAGGATTTAGGTTATCGATGGAACCAACATTGATTCCTGACATCTTAAAAATATTTCTACACAAAAACATGTTAATAACAAAAGTTCGGATTCAAGGAACTAAGAATGAAAAATATTGAACAATGAAAAAATGATCAAGAAAAAAATTTATGTGAGTATATGTATTTCAGATACCTCCATTTGATACAAATTTTCGGATCGAAATAACGATGTAGATGCTCAATATACAGGAGGGGGGTGAATTGTACAGATTAAAAATTTCCTTAGATAAGGAAAGATCAAAGTTAAAAATAGTTAAACTAAGTAAATTCCCAACACCTCTAACACCAATTTAATGATTGGGACAAAGTATGAAGTTACAAACTTCTAGTCCTATACACTTGCTTAAATCTAGAAAGTGATTCCAAAAAACTGATTCAGGAAATATGAATCCGAAAAATGAAACTTATCCTATGTTTAAAATATGAGATTCTACCTTAAAGCGTATAGAATCTAACTGAATCAGAGTACACAAGTGTAAGGAAGTATAAGATGGTTATACTTTCTTAAACATAAAAAATGCAGTGGAAAAGATAAAATTGTAACAAAAACAAGTAACAAGATATAAATATTTTAACCCAAAGAGAAGGCTATCCAAAAACCATGGATAAAGGTCCCTTGATTTATACTTTCAAAAATGTATTTCTTATCCACACCTAGGTAATCCCTCTATACGAAGTTTAGAATCTCCGTTTTTCTATCCCTGCAATCCCTCAACTTCAACGTAGTTGGAACCTATATATTCCTCAGCAAGGATTCCCTTGAACTTCAAGGTATCCGACACCTCTGTCTTCCTATCCCTGGAATCCTTGAAATGTAATTACCAACATTCAAAGTCGCACAAAGCAATCTGAACAAGCAGTTCAGTACGTATAAGGCATGAAAAACTTATCTCTCTAGAAATAACCTTGACAGTGTGTGGTCTCTAGAGTGATCAACTTCTTCTATTTTTTTTTTTGTTATTGATATCTTTCAAATGAGCTTCTATTTATAGGCTCGATAGAAACGGTCGGCTCCATCCTCCAATGGTCATATTTCTCTGTGAATATTAGAGGGACCTGTACACGTGTCACTTAACCTATGGTTAGTTAGAAACAGAATGGACGACATCATTTTACAACAAAACATGTCTAACTGAAAGCACGACATTGTTTTGTAATGAAATACGTATAAGTATAAGAAAAACTGAAGTTCAGAATGAAAGAAATTTATAGTTCTGAGTCTATAATAAAGAGATATTTGGATTCTGTTTTATAGGAATTTGGAACATGAATTCTTTAGAATTCCAGAGATTGAATTTCTAAGGAAATTCGATGTCTGGTTTCACTAGAATTCATAATCTGAACTTACAGAGTTTGGAGTCGATCTTGTAGAAGTTCAGAGTCGAACTAGTAAAATTTCAATGTTGAACTTCTAGAAGTTCAGAGTCGAACTCATAGAAGTTTGGAGTCAAACTCATATAAGATCAAGGTCAAACTCATAGATGTTCAGTGTCGAACTCATAGAAGTTTGGAGTCGAACTCATAGATGTTAGGAGTCCAGAATTTTGAGTGGAAATTTCTTAGAGTTCGTATCCAGAATTTGGAGTGGAACTTTGTTAGAGTTCTTATCCAAAATTCGAAATGGATCTTTATTGGAGTTCGTATCCAGAATTCAGAATGGAACATTATTAGAGTTCATATCCAAAATTTAGAATGGAACTTTATTAGAGTTCGTATCCAGAATTCGGATCCTAAAACAGAATGCTTCATATCTATGTATTATATGATTCCGTGGTTTTAGGTATGAATCCGATTTTTTTACTTAAGAAAAATATTGATAAGTATAAGGAAAACTAGGTTAGGGTAAACTTCTTTAAGGAAGGAAATTTTCCATAGAGGAGTAAAATATAGATTTTCTTAAGTATAAGGTGTTTGTGATTTTCAAAAAAAATATGGAATTGTAAAGTAATAAGGAAAACCATATTGACTCAACATATATAAGATAAATGGCTAGGGTTTTTATGACAAATATTTCTCAATGTGGGGTAATGAAAATAGACAAGGGTATCCCTCTTATAAGTGAGTGTAGATTAACTCTTGTACATACATAAATCATTAAAAAATGCATCAAGATAATAATAATTAAAATATAATATGATTAATAGTAAAAATTATCCCATTAAATAAAATTTGTACATTTTTATTTTGGGTTTTCATCCTTATCTCTTAGCATTAAAAACCTATTAAGTGTTCTGATAATAACTAAAATATAAAGGCTATCTTATATATAATGGTCAAGAATGTTACCATAAAAGAAAAATATATAAATAAATGGAACATGTTTCATATTATAAACAATATATCATTCACATTTATTAATATAATATTTTTACTAATTTTAAAATCATATATTATAATAATATTTAATATCAAATATCATTAATGACATTTTTGAAATATTCATCTAATTTTTTGTAATAAACATGAAAACAATAGAATCAAAATATAAACAATTAAAACTTCTCTAATATTTCTTATTTATGTTTAAAATTAATTCGACACCATAATTCTTTGAAATTATTTACTTCTCAAATTGTGAAAATCATTTATTTTAGTTTTCTATTAATTAAAAATAATAATTTTAGGTGTAGCCAAATTTTTTTTCTAATTTTTCAATCACTAAAAATAAAAATTAAATTCAAATTATAATAATAAAAATACTATTTTCCACAAAAAATTTAATATTAATTAAAAAAATATTATTATAGTTGTGTGAACATATTAATGTTTTGAGATCATGGTAGGTACCTTTGAAAATTCTAGATGATTAAAATAATAAAAATTCCATTACCAAGTTTAAATTGTACCAAAATTACATATATCCGAATTTTGGGTTGGATATGGATTATGTAAACCCAATAAATAGGTTAAATTAATGTTTTGAGTTGATTTTTATATCTTATATCACGATTTTAACACTATTTTACCCATTATACTGTAGAAAAGTTTGAAATTTTTTGTAGATATTACTATTCATAATGACTAAAAAGGATGAATTAGCAAAATTAAACCCTTTTAATTCTAAAAATTGTAACCATTTTTCATTATTCGATCTCTATTATTTTCTGAAATCAGTTAATGATAAAAATTCAAAATGCGATGAAAAATATTTTTTTATTAATAAAATCCCTTTTATCTATAAAAATGTTTACATTCGAAATTCAACCATAAAATTGATTAAAATTAACCTAGTTGATTTATTCATCATATAATAAATTTTATTTTATTTTTAATCCATTTTTAATCAAAATTTTACTTCCAGAATTGTTGAAATCAATTATTTTTTCAATAAAAACATCATTTTTCATTATTCTATTTGAAATAAATCCTGTTAAAAAAATCCAACTAATTTAAACTAATATATTATTTGGTATGAAAATTAAAGATAATTATAATAATTATACAAAATATAATTTTTATAATTTATAGAAATATATTAAATATTCTCCAACAAAAATAAATAAAACCATTTTTTTAGAAAATATTATCTCGAAGATAAAATCAACTATACTGACAATAGAGTGTATATTTCCTAGTTATTAATCTATAAATTTTTATTTCATATTTCATTTTTATAGATTTAATAATTAAGCAAATCCTTTTCATACACACCAATTCAGCAGCTACATTATAAAAGTTATATTTAAATAGTAATATTTTTTTCATTTGAGCTATGTGTTCCATGTTGTATATGATATTGAACATTTTATTTGTTTGAAATCATAGTGTGTTATATGGCTAATATTATAATTAACTCTATCTTATACACAAAGTGTTCTTTTATATTCAATAGGTCTATAGTTTTATAATTTGTATATTTATTTCATGTCAATAATTTCTTACACTTTTTTGGATTTTATAAATTGATGATGTGACATATATTTACTATTATTACATATTTTTCCATATACTAGTTTAAATTTTTTACTACCTACTTAAGTGGAGAATTTTATTATTTTAATAAATTATAATGTTTTTATGCTCATTATATAAATTATTTTTATATTGATTCTAGTGTAATTTTTATTCTTTGAATTGTAGTATAAATTTTTATCCCAATATTCTTTCTAATATTCTCAATTTCTAACTATAGGATAATCTATATTTAAACCAATATGATGTTTTTTATGTCACGAACTAATACTCAATGATTATTGAGACTTATGTTCTTATTTATCACTTATATTGTAGGCCACTACATAATATAATTAGAAATATATGACTATAACATATGACACATTTACATTGCTTCATAGTGAAAATTAGGATCAAGGTTTCATCGAATAGTTTTAGTTTTTTAATTATTTTACAATTTTTTTACATGGTTTCCATGTATTTAATAAATTATTAGACAGTTTATTCTGAGATAATATTTCAAATCATTTTTATTTATAAATCTCAAATTATATTTCTCAAATTGACACCAGATATATATATTAAAAATTACACAACGTTAAATAAATTCTCCATTACATTAGAGAGAATTTAAAATGGTCCAATCTATTCCATATTATAATGGATGAATAAAAAATTGAATTTAGTGTCAAAATGACTATATGTACATAAATTTATCAATTTGAAACCCTTTAATATGGAATAATAATTTTTTATTTTTTATAAATATTAAAAAACATGAAAACATGAATTAAATAAATTTCAATATAAATGTAATAAATAATAAAAAAAAATAAGAATAATTCAATCCCGAATAATAATAAAATAACGTACTTAAATATTATCTATGATGCACATTAATTACACATACCATCTCATTATGTAAAATTGTTTACTACAGGGATGTATGTTTTCAAGTGAAGGAATAAGTAATTATACCTTAGTTAATGATAAAATTTCAACTGGAAGAGATGTGTGGAAGTGGGGAATTATTTGTTTCTTCCTAAATAGTTTTCTACAGGGCATGGTTTTTCTAGAGTCTAGTGTGTCACATCATGAAGTTATGAGAAATGATGTGGTTCTTAGGTTGTAGTGTGGGGTTTTATCTATGAGGATTCTTTATCATCGTATAATGAAGTAAATTTTGGGTCATGGATTCATTTTTGTTGAATTAATTGTAAAGGATTAATAGTGATTCATCATCACCCTTTTGTCATGTTGGTTATGTGGTTACTATTTGGGTTATATAATAGAGTTCTTGAGGTGTTTTTGAATTATCTTAAATATATATGGTGTTCTGGGAGGTTTTTAGAGTTAATATTGTATAAACATTAGCTTTATCTCATCAAACTTAAATTATAGAAGGTTGTGCCAACTATTGAATTATTTCCTAGGTTCATGACCTCATTATTTAGTTTATTTGAGCTCTATTTTTTGTGTTTGAAAATTTTTCATTATGTTTTAGTATGGGTTTCAATTGTTCTTGGTAAGAATCTTGTGGATTATGTATTATTTCATGGAGGATCATGAATTATAGAAGGGTAAACATGGTATTTTGGATACCTTCATCAAATATATTGGGTTAATGTGACTTTAACTACAATATTCCTAGAACAATCGGGGGATATAACTATGTGGAATTTGGATATTCGCTCTATTTATGCTCTCTGTCACTCTAGTTCATTTTATAAATTTTTAGGAACACCACATTAAGGTCATCTGGGTACCATAAAATGAAATTCCAAAGCACCATCAACGAAAATATCCAAACAATAAATTATTTTTTACTATAATTTTGGAATATTACCACACTATTATTACATGATTCATTAATTATCTAGAATGATTATATATATATTCCCTTTCTAAAATTGTACCATATTTATATCAATTTCCTCAAAACCTTAGAGACTATAGTTTTACCCTTGGATATGTCTATATAACCTATGATTGTTTTGGCTATCTACTTTATGAAATAAAATCCCTGTGATACAAGATAAGTTATCAACTATTCTTCCTTATTCTTCTAATATCCTTTCACAATAGGGATTCTATGATAGTATTGTTTATTTATATTGGAGTTTTAGGGTTTCATTTTTTATGGGTAAGGGTTTTGTGTAGTATTGGTGGTTAATCTCCAAATCATGGTTGGGTTTTGAT
Source organism: Viscum album (assembly GCA_963277665.1). Classification (NCBI taxonomy): domain Eukaryota; kingdom Viridiplantae; phylum Streptophyta; class Magnoliopsida; order Santalales; family Viscaceae; genus Viscum; species Viscum album. Next base: position 1,434,186,543 of record OY728126.1, on the reverse strand, counting down.
TTGAGTTTCCTCATCATCTCATGTATAATAGTTTGAAAAATCCATTTTTGAAGGGGATTCAAGACATATCCTTCAATTCAATGCATATGGTGGGTTAATAATGCTTTTTAATTATTTTTTTTGTATAAATAAAATTAGATATGATAAGGAATCAAACAAATAAAACATTATTAATATAAGTTATAAATAATTGGTTTACTAAATCCCTCAATATTTCTTTAAATTTTATTCCATTTGGATTCTTTTATTTATTGATTTATGGTTTCAATTTTGAAATACATTAACCACTAAAATCAATATTTTAGAATATAATCACAAAGTGGTTTAATAACATAATGTTTTAAATAGTTTAGTTATATTGAAATATTAAATTAATTTGTTGATATTAAATCTTATTATTCGAATTTATAATGAAAAAAATGATTCTAGTTAATTTAATTGGTTTGAATTTGAAATATTTTTTCCTCGGTTTTTTTTATTTGATGACTCTTTATTTCATTATTAAGTCTTCATAACATGTTTTTCGATTTGGATAGAAGGATTTAGTGTGTTTTTTATCTTACATTGATGGAAGGGATGATATAATAATATTGAATGTTTTGGTTAAGAAAATGAGGTATCAAATAATTGATTAATAGTTAATATGGATATTGGTGTTTTATATTTTTGAGGATTACAATGGTTTAGTGTGTAAAAAATATTAATTAATCATATAATGTGATGTGTAAATCTGGACTAACTAGAATATATGTTATTCATGTCCCTTGTAATTTTATGATTGGTCCTTAGGATTTGTGACCATGGAAAAAAGATAATTTTTATTACATGGTAGAATCTTATAGACTTTATATGCTTTATTTTTTATTATCCTTGTATTATAATCAATACGATTTTAGTAAGACAAAATAACTCAAAAAATTGAACACAATGAATTACATGTTCTTAGGTAGAGGTGTTTTCATTATTTATTATATATATGGCTATTATCCATCATGGAGATGTGGATTAGATACTAGTGGTGTGATAAGAGGGTTTGTATGATTTTAGGAGGAATGAACTACCAAAATACAATGTGTGATAGATGATGATGTTTTTAGAGATTTATTATTCTGGATAGTTAAATTATAGTGGGGCATCTCTAATCATTATATAGTGAACTATTTAGAGGGCCAAATTATTAATTTTTTAATGAATTTTTTGGATGTAGAATTGGGTATGATTTTTAGTTAGATTAGGTTATTCTCACATCATTAATGGTTTTATTCCTTAAGGGTCATTAAGAGTTGATAGATTCATCGGAAGATGTCAATGTTTTTTTCATTATTATTTTTATTAAATTATGATGAAGGAATTTGGGAGGTAGGGGTTTAATTTAATTCAAAAAGGGGGCATTAATATTTAGTATTTCATATTTATATGAAGTATCGTCTCTATTAAACACCCCCCCCCAATATCTATATTTGGGGATGAAGCGAGATATTTATAGTAGGCATGCTATTTGGAATCTCATTACCCATTTTCCATTTTTAATGTATCTAATAGTTCTTCATATAGAAATATTGATATAGGGGATTATTTATTATTTTATATTGTCCTAATATTAGATTCATCATAATGAAATAATGAAAATATCGACATATGGGGGGATCATGGATGATAGGAAAGTCATGTTTTTGACCATTGTGCCTTAATTCTCAATAATATTACTAATGATTTTCTAGTTATTTTAATTTCCATGTATATTCATAGATCTTTGTATTATTGATTCCTTATTTTGGGGGTTATAGTAATGGAAATTTCTAATTTCTATCCATTCTTAGTTGAAAACATGGTTTACATGGTCATCCTCAAGTTCAGCCTTCATAGTTGCAAAATATGGGGCATTATCAGTAGAAATGTATATAATATTTTAAATGATTTTGGAATGTTTTGTAGAAAGTGTATTGACCTGTCAATAACCTCACCTATTGAAAATAATTTAGATCACATTCATAGATGAGGATGTAAGTATTCCGAGGTAGAATAGGGGGAATGTTCAATTTCCTTCGATAGTGCTATTAGTGTCAGATGGGCCTAATATTCTCTGATTGATTATCATATTTATTCTACCATGGTCTCTAAAATTTATATTCTATCAAATTTCATTCCTCTATTTCACATTCATTATTCCTCAAATTCAGACTCTTTTTGTAGAATCTTCCAGTTCCCATGGTGTTGATTATGCTAGTTGTATATGAGTATAGTATTCTTTATGCATTGTAGATAGTGATTTGATAATGGTTATGAAATAATTATTAAGGTATTTTTTATATTTATAAATTTCAACATATTATTTTATTATTTATATATATATATTTATAATCATCAGTATGTGTGATAATCAATCAATTTTGAATGAGATTTTTATTCTGTTATATAGAAATATATAAAGTGGTATTCATAGGATTATGATACTATTATATGGATCAAAGGTGATTTCATCCACTGTCTTCATAGTTGGAATATTTTATTTTTTTATTGTTTGAGTATCCAATGGTGGAATTCCCTTTAGTAGGGGATGAGTTTATGTTGTTTCACCAAAGGGGTTTTGATCATATATCAACAATTTAATACCCATTTTGGAATAATTTTACATCATAACATTTCTTTATTTTGGTATCTCTTTATCATATGGATCCTTTTGTGTTACAATGGAATATAATTCAAATTTATATTTCATGAATAAGGGATTAATTAGAACTATATTGGTATCATGGGAGACCAAGTGTGGTCCTCTATAAATGGGGAATTTATTATGAAGTTTTATGTATACTACTAATGGTTGAAATGGTTGATAGTTAAGAGCTATTATCCTCGTATGAGGATAATATTTTTTTATTAGTTTTTGAGATCTTACAGGTTTTTAAAAATAAAAAAAATTCTTTTTATCATCATATTATTGTGAAAGTTGAAGATATCTTGAATAATTAATTCTGTAATTGTTAGGGGAATGTATAGTTCATATTTATGTTATTCATAGTCAAAATCAACCCATCTTTATTAATAGGAATCATGAACTCCATATTTCAAGTGTCTCTATATCAGTTTTGTTACTGTTCATTGATGAAATTATTATGTACTCGAAGCTGTATAATGATCCTGATCATAATCATAATTTGAGATATATTTTATAGGTTCTATAGAATTATTATAATTAGGGGAAACATTACATCTATATGTTTTAGATGTGAGTTTTAATATTCTTAGGCATGTCATATTTTATTTGGGAGTCTCAATTGATCCTTCAAATATTGATGAAGTGTTTTCATTTCAATCCCACAAGAAGGGATCATAGGTTCATAGTTTAATTATCATCATAGGCTACTATAAAATACTAATTTTCATCTTATATTAGATTTTCTCCTTTTTGGTGTTTTAATATAAAATTTCAAATATTTTTTGTTGATTTATTAGTGTCATGTGTATTTTCACTTCTGGAAGGATAAGTTGTCCAGTCCTCCAATTCCTTAGTTTTTAGAGGATAATTTAATGTTTGATATTTTATAAAACTCTTACTATCTGGGATTAGGGAATATTTTTATATATCAGTGGGAACTGATATAACATCATTCATGAAATTTAGGTCTTCACGAAAAAAATAATTCCACCAACAATCTCTAGTAAATATCTATGATTTTTTCATAAAATCTATAGAAAAACTATCAAATCATTGAGTTCATTTTTTTACAAAAAATAAGATAATATTAGTGTATATCATCTTTTATTGAGATATGAATCCAACCATATAGAGTTGGATGTACTTCCTTAATGAAAATTTCATTAAGATCTCATATTTTAATGGGAAGGGGAATTTATATACTAACAATGAATGTATGATGTATGGAGGAGAATTCTTTCAATAGTATAGTGATTTGTGGATAGTTATGTATGATCTTGAAGTTATGTGTATTGATATTTGGGAGGATATTGGTATGGTTCACCTATACCAGATAGAAGTGAATTCCTTCTTGTTACAACTCAATATGGGGTGTCAGTATAGAGATCCTGAGGTAATGGATTTGGTTCATCATTTCTGGTGTGATGATTCTTCTACGGGATAGTTAGATAGTAAAAAATATTATTTTGTGTTTTAGGTAAGTTTTTAATTTCATATGTGATGTGAGAGGGGGTTAATTGGGTGTTTTTTATATCAAATATGGATATTATTCCAGATATATTTGGGATATACGATTCCATTATGAGTTAGTTTTGTTGGATAAGGTTGGAGGAGAGAGTTTCTGCGTCTGATCCACTATTTTTTGTTTTTTATCTATAGATAATTGAACACCATATAGATTATCATTTTTTATCTTAATTATATTTTATTTGGTTGAATTATGAATATTGTTTGATGTATTTTAGAAAATTTATTTTCTTTATACCATGAATCATTTGACATTTTTTGGGTGATCATAAATAGATAATAAAATTATATCATATCATGATTATTAAGGTGTCTATTAATTATTATGTTTTAGTGAGGTGATATTTTTATGATACTGTTATTCCATTCAGGTTTCTGAGGATTATAGTTTCTAATTAAATTCCCTTATTTTATCTATGATTATAGATAGGTCTTCAGTATTCTTTTGGAACTCATTAATTCTGCAGAATGATATTCCATCGTTATATAGACAGTAAGACTAAAAGAATAGTTTATATATTTAATGATATGTTTGGGAAATTTATTATAGATTTCAAATATTATTTGGTGAACAACCATCCATATTTTGGGATTTAATATAGTATCATTTATTGCTCACCAAACAGCAAGGCACCATTGAAGACATTTTTATCCAAACTTACAGGTATCTATTCCATGGGAAAAAGGTTGTATATTCGAATGTTCTTGAACAATATGTAGTATCTAACATTAATAATATGGTATATATGATTTAATGGGAGATGAGGGTCTTATTATTGTGAATATGTTTGAGTAAACTATGTTTTACTTCAAGGGTATTGGTCAAGTTGATGTTGGTTTTTTTCATCAAAATTTCATTTTATTAATTTCTCAATATAGAACACTTTTAAGTATTCAGGGAAACCCATGAAATTGAAAAATTAGAATTAATGAATTAAGATAAACCATTCCTGTTAAAAAATTAAATTTTTGGAATCATCCATTGAATTTAGGTTCAAAATGATTTAAAATTTACTCCACTGTAACTTCTCTAGAATAATATCCTTGAATAATAAATCCATCATGTATCAAGTCATGACGAACGTTTAAATATTTTTATTCACTATATTAAATCCCAAAACCAAAATATGGTCATAATACTTTATATATTTTTACTATTTTTGACTGGTATATATGGGAATATATATAGCGCACATCATGTCATATTCATATATAGAGGCATTGATTTGGGATTCCATTACGTTCATTTCATCCTAGTAAATCATGATTAGGTTAAATTTGGTAATTAATGCTCTCAAAATACATTAAATTTCGTGGGTTTATTATTGTATTCTCATGAAAATTTTCCTCTATAGCATTATTTGTGCATATTAGTGTAATTGTTTCATTGTCTTCCTATTTCCTGTTCAATTTCAAGTAATTTCTAAAATTTTGATATTATTAATTATAATTTTCCCATTTTAATGAGATATTTTGTGCTACTTGGTAAAAATACCCTTCTTGTTTGTTCTCGTGGACATTGGTTTTTTGAGGTTAGATAAATATTTGTTTGGTTTCAGTCCTCTTAAATTTTTAATAGTGTATTCCCCTGAATCAAAATTTTCCTTATTCACTGTCTTTATACAAGAGCGATGATAGGATGAATCCTTAATGTCCACTTCATAGCCATAAAATATTGGGGAAATATCATCACCCATTCGATGTTTTTTCACATGAGGTCCATCTTATGATGTAACACCCCATGGTTTTATAACATATTCTTCATTAAATAATTTATTTTAGTGTATTTTGTTACACAAGACTCTATTCTTAAACAAACCAGAACATTGTATTAAAATATAATGCAAGAAATAACTTCTATATATTAGAATGGTTGTTATAAATATTAAAAATTATATTATGGATCAAATATATTTTATAAATGTATAAAACAAATTAATTGGTTACAAATTTATGAGATATTATAATAAAATCATTTTAATTTAAAGATGATATTTTCCTAGAAAATTGTTTTTCTGCACAAAAATACAAATTTTCATATTAAAATATATAAATCACTTTCGATGAATGAATTTTTTGAAATAAAAATATTATAAATATTTTCTTAATAATTATATAATATGATTTATAGTCATGGAATAAGAATAAAACACATTTTAATGCTTCAATATGTATTTTTTGGAATGACAGTTTTCATCTAGTATTCCGTAGTTATTTTAAATTTACATTATTCCATTTATATGTATTTTCTTTGATAAAAATTCATTATATATTCCACTTATATTTTAAACATTATAATAAGTTTAATATTTAGATTGATGAAATGCATATAGTCACAAAATTTAGACAACCAGGATTAAATTTACATTATTCCACTTATATGTATTTTTTTGATAAAAATTGATTATATATTTTAAACCATGTTGTCCAAATTTCGTGACTATATGCCTTTATTCAATCTAAATATTAAACTTAGTAAAATTTTTCATTATTTTAAAGAGTAAATCTTCTTAACCTTGGTTAAAACGAAGTGATACAGAAATAAATAATTAGAATCATTATTATTGGATAAAGATAAGTCAATCCTTATCACGTAAGGATTGAAATCTACTGATGTTAGGGACCCTTGGTGATAAAAATGACCAATAAAATATTGAAATCAAATAATTTAACAAAATGTAACACTATCTGTTTTTAATATCTCTTAATATTCCACATAAATATAGAAGCATGATATGAATGAATATAAATTTCTAGTTTGAGGTTAATGAAATTATTTTCTTGATATAATTTTATTTATTATTTTTTTTGATTATATAATGGCCTTATGTTGTTATGAAACATCAATGAAATATTTATCTTATTAATAAAAAATAAAATAATTGATATTAAAAATGATAAAACATATATAATTGAATTTTTATAATGTGTTACATGGATTTTTTATATCAATATAAAATATGATTGCCATGTTAAAGAATAAACATAAAAATATAACATTCACCTTATTATATTGATTAAAATTATTTAAGTAGTGCTTAATTTTGAAATGAATATATTTTATGAGAATAATGTTTTATTAAGTCACATAAAAATATAACAAGAGGATGATGGAGACGATATCTGGTTCATAATTTCATATCATTACCATATATAGTATTTTTCAAACATTTATATTGTGAATTAATTTGTTGTATTTTCATCATTTAACAAATTATAAGAGTTCACGTCCCCTCTATTGTAAAAGGGTACAAACCCACTTCTCTTCTTCACACAAAAATGAGCCTTCTTACTCAACTGTCATCTGCCATGTTTTATTATCCACTACCCATACACATTATATAGGATCTAGAACAATGATATTTTATGAAGTTATTATTATTTTAATACCATAAATTTCTTTGATGGATTATTATACACACATCACCGAGTTTATCTTATATTACCCAAAACAAAACGTTTTTATGAAACATGACATATTATTAAAAAAATACTATTTAATATGATATTTATCATCAATTCATTGGAATGGAGGGTGGGAATAGGAATAACTACATAATTAAAAAATTATTGTTTACACATGTCTATATAATGATTTATTCGGTGATAGAAATTTAGAAATTAAAATAAGAAACATTTGAAAACAAAAGAAGTCTTTTTCTGATAATCCATCTATTTAATCATTATTATTTTTGGAATAAATAAATTAAAAAATAAATATTGATGACTAATTTTAATAAAATATATTCATTATATATAAAATAAAATTCTTAACATTCATATTATTAATTTTCTAGACAAAAGATATGAACAAAAATAATTTTATACTTAAGAACTATGTTTTACAAAAAGATATATTTTAACACCTTTTGTGAACTTATAGTAAGGTTATTATTTTTTTTTCAAATTTAAAAGATTAATATTGAAAAATACGATTATTTTTTTAGTCCATCATATAAAAATTATCTTGGAGTGACTATTTGAGATTTCTTTTAAATGATATATTTTTTTATTAATAGGGAAAAATAATTTTGTTTGTTAATAATCTCCAATCCTTTTAATGAATTTAAAAACTACCAAATTACATTAATATTAATTTAAATTAAAATTTAGTTCAATTATATATCTATTATTCCAATTTATATTATTCTAATAAATTTAATATTAATTTTTTGGTAATATAATTTAAAATGAATAAAACATTCCTCTTTGATAGTGACTTTTTCATCGCATCTGCGAGGGTAATTTTAAATTAAAATTCCACACCAATTTTAATGGAATTTAATAATATGAATTAAATATTTTTAATAATATTAATTAATATTTCCTAATAAGGTTAGGTAGGTTTTTTATATAATTAATATTGAAACAATTATTTACTAACTACCGTGGTTAAGGTAAAAACTAGCTTAACATGAGTTAAACTAGAAGGATAAGTGTTGGAAATTAGCGAAAAAAGTACAATTACCATCATGTGATCATATTTTAAACATATTTATTATAATGTTCTAAAAGTTTCTATTTATTATCATTTTGGAATGGTAAAAACATGAGTAAACCTTCTACATTTAAAAAATTACAAGTATAGCACTCACATCACTTATAAAAGAACACTCACTCTCCTCTTCACACCACACATCCAAAACCCATTGTTTTGGGTCAAAACATACCAAAACAAATATTATTTCTCTAATATCATCATATAAACCATATATTTTCATAAATCCCTCATATGAATGATTTTGGTTAAAACCAAAAGAATATTCATGAAGAAATTTAACATACCATACTCGATGATTTATTTTATTTATTCTTCAACATACTTAATTTATAATTGAAAGATTATGATATAAAATACTATCATTCAACCATAAATTCTTTAAGGCCTTTACCTACAAATATCTCTACATTCATTTAACTGAATATAAAATCATCATTTTTGTGTATGGTTGACTAACACCTCGTGAAATAATGTTATTTTATTCCATCAACACCTCTAATCAATGGATATAATGATATATTAAAAAAATATAAATTTTATATATTATATAATTACACATATTTATTATAAAATCACATTTACATTATTAATTTATATTACATTTCAAAAATGATATCATCGCTTGTTCGAGAAAAGGACAACCGACTCATGAAGCAATGTTATTATTTTTTCAGTTACGCTCTAAATGGAATTTAATATGGATAAATATTATGTTGATAAATGATATTAAAAAAACATTGAACATTATTAAATTTAAATATATCATATATATTATCACATTACCATCCATTCAATAAATTGTAACGTCATTTGTGTAGATGGTGGACTTCCACCTCATGAAGTGATGTGATTCATTTTAAACTTATACATAAATGGAAGGTAAAAAGGATAAATTCCAATAATTAATGTGATAAATTTAAAATAATATTTATTATATAAATTTAATACACAACACACTTCAATAAATATTCACCCATTACAAAAATGATAACATTGCTCATTCGTACATATGTCCTACCATCATAATAAACCTATGTGATTCATTATCCATGATCAAAATTGAATAATGATTATTAGGATGTGTGTAATGAAAAAATATTAATTAAAAAATGATTTAATGAACCATATGATGTAATTATAACCTATTTTCAAAATCTAAATCTTTCATGATGAAATATTCAAGAAAAAAATGGGAAAATAACTCCCAAAAAAACAATGATATTGAACGATTAATAACAAAAAGGTATTAATATGTTATAAAATAATCATATATGATATTAAAATCAATAGTAATATTCTGATATAAGTTAAAAACATATTTATAAAAACTTTATAGTTTTTTGAATAAATTTAATCTAAAGGGAAGTGTGAGATAAGTGGTTTATTAACACAATTTCAAATTCTTGGTTTATATGACTACTCCATCTATTTTATTATACCAAAATTATGTGTGGGATGAAGTTGATAAATTTATGTTTTATTTCCTTTTTTGTGGTTACAAATTTCATACAAAATAAACCCATTTATTATATATCACCTCAATGATACAAACATTACAAGGGATCATCTCAAACATACTTTATGAGGAAAATATTATTTTTGCACCTAATTTCATTTTAACGGTCTATATAAAAACCCTTTACTTACTATACAATTATTACTTCCAATTTCATTAGATTTTATGTTAAAATTTTTCTATTTAGATCAAGGAAATTTATGATTCAAATTATACTATAGCGATAAGGTTTAATGTGTTAATCTCATTTTAATCATTATTTAATATTCTTGAATTCCATTAAATGAAATTATTTGATAATTTTATAACAAAGCCCATTAATTTTATACTCATCTGGTTATTCTAGATGCTTTCAAGTAATATTACCAATTTTTTGCATTTTTTACAAAAAATTATTGGGAATAATTTTAATAAAACCGAACTTCATTATTATCTTTGGTCAAAAATCATTTTATGGAACCCAATTTCACTCCATGAGTAATTATTATGTTATACGTTATGATATATTTCCTTTATAGAACAAAAATAGATCATGGACATGTTATTATGGGAATTCACATATAGTGCTCCAATGCATTGGTTAATGCTTTAGGCTCATGAGATGTCATGTGTGAGATTAAGGAGTGATACTAATCCTTTATTGAAATTATCCACTATGTGTTATACTCTAGGAATTTATCATTGAATTATTTTAATATCATTTCTTGTGTTTTATTCACATTTCTTATGATTCCATGATCTTATGATGATATATTCTTTATATTATTATTCCATGTTATTACAAATTATCCTTCTCTTTTATGATACCATATTATACATTTTACCATGTATTGTATATAATTAATATTTTTACTCCCATACAAGTATTTTTATATCATCTCTTTATTGATGTATTACATAGGTTATCTCTTGTAGTTTTAGGAACTAAAAAAAATTAAGATCTTGATATAGAGAATAAAATAATGATATCATGTTTTATATTCCTTTTGTATAATGTGACCCATGTATTCCGTATATATTAGGAATTTATAATACATGTATTTTATTAATGCATACTTATATTTAAGAATAATTTAATATAATTTAATCAAGACATGTAACAATATAGTGTTATTCCCAAAAGACCAACCCTAGATCCATTAATAAGAGATCATTGGGAGTAATTTCGAAGAACATATAATATCCTTTATCGAACAATTTATTAATTAAATCTTATTTTACATAAAATAAATCAGGAACATTCTTCATTGAATTTAAACTTCAACATAATAAATATAGTTAAATGTTTTTATGATTTTGAAACCACCTTTATTTTCTAACCTTCCATCAAATGGAATGTGAATGAATCGCTTGTGTGTACATTTGGATTACCATCTCCACACAGTTATGAAATTAATTTTCCATCCACATACATAATCGAGGGTTATGATGATGGTTTCAATTATTATGAATTATATATTTTTAATAATTATTCCCCATAATGATAATATCATGTCTTCCTTATTACCATCCAAAACATTGGGAAATGATAATGTGGTTTGTGTTTACATGTAGACTACAATGTGATTAATTTTTTATTTCCATTATACATGGATGGTAATAAGAATGCATCTAATTAATATATATATATATATATATATATGATATGAAATATTTTATATAAATCTGGTTTATTATTTACCTTAATTTCAATCCTTCCTTGGTAAAATGCAAACAATATTCATCAATGTGTATGTCTAACCATCTCCATAATCGGTGCTATTAATTTTTCTATATATAACTACCATGGATGAAAAAATATTTCTATAATTAATATATAATATAATGTGGTCATTATTAGAATTATTTATATGATTTATCCAAGATTAAATTATAATGGTAAAAATATCAATCAAAAAATATATATGAAAAAGGAAGCAGTTATCCCTGGAATAGTTATTTTGATATAGAATTATTAATGAACTCGTGATAACATTTTATTAGTAATTCATTAATGGTATTATATAAATGAAAATATTTCTATAATACACGTATAATAAATCTATATTTATTATATAGGTGGTTCAAATACACATTAATGAAGTAGAATCTTAGTTAGGGGATTTATTTTTTGACCACATTTTAATAGAGATTATTTGTTACTGAATTTACATTAGAGGAAACCATATGATCATTATCATATTATTCTCATTAATTTATATTATCTTCTAGTTCTTTTTTATGAAAACAATTTTTCATTTACTTTCTCTTTCTTCAAACAGTCAAGATACCAAAAAACATTTTTAATGAAAATCAATTATTTTTAACTATTTATCCACAAATCCTTTTCTATATTATAAATGTATTTATAAAAACATAAATAATACATTTAATATTCCCCTATTATTGTTTTAATTCATTTTCTCCAATTATATACTTTTAAAAAAATTAGAAGGAATATTTTTTTGTTTTCTAAATAAGGTAATTTTGGAATTTATCAAAAAAGTGATAGGAATATTTTTAAATTACATTAAATGAACAAAATTTCCCATAATTATGTCTGATCAATGATTTAAATATTTATTTAAATGTTTTCAAGGTTATTTTCAAATAATACTTTTCATAATATTTTATCAACATATAAATTTTAATATATATTTTCAACGTGGAAGGGTTTTTTCATAAAAAATATTTTAGTGATCTTTTAAATGAGCATTCATATACATTGAAATTGATTGATATTTATTATTATTTACTAGGGAGATGATATAATTGTATCATTATCACTCATTATCTGTATGGTTAACTATTATGTGGTTGATCTTATTATGAATCTATTTTATTTGTTACTGGTAATGATATGATGAATGAAAGAAATGTTAATAAAACCTATTTTATTTTCATGGGTTTTGTTGAGATGGCAAGATGAATTTTTTATGATCATGTGGCACATAAATTTATGGTTTTCATTATGTTACTAGTGGTTATGTTATAAAAAAGGATAGTGTCCACGTTATAACAAGGGATAGTGGTCACATTATAACCATTGGTGGTGTTTTGTTATAACTGATAATGGTTGAGCATAGAATTACATATCCCATTAATGAATTGTGTAATGATTGATATCTCATGAGATAAGAAGGAATAGAACGAGCAGTGAACCCAGCTCATTAAGTTGTTTTTCTACTATGAGAGTATTGGTATTGAACCTTGACTACTATGATGGAATGGGGAGTGAACTCAATCAACAGTGATAGTGTAAAAAATGATCCTTGACAATAAATAATTGATTCTATATACTTATTCAACAATTAAACGTCTTATTATAGTTTTATAATCTCTTGGATCATGTTATTTGATATGTAGTGAATGGTTTCCAGATTTTCTCCTCATGTTATCATTCCCTTTTTCTAATTTTTGGTTATTGTTATCATTGAATTATTCCTTATTTACCCTTACTAATCATCTCATATAAATATTTATTATTATTACCTTTACTGGGTTTTGATGAATGGTACAATGTATGATATGCCTAAAAATGGTTCTGTTATTAATAACATAATGGGATATATTTTATGAACTAAATATTTATTTTCTTGGATTCCAAAGATACTATACCTATAAGATATGCATTTTATTATTACTTTTTTAAGTAATATTCATCAACATATATGTGAATTAAATGTATGAAAAGTATGGGTTTCTTATGATTTTATCTGAGAAAGTACATGCAATTTCGTGGGAAATAGGTTCATAATGATTTTTTGAGAATCATAGGGTAATTCAAGATATGGGAAAACAACCTAAATTTTTGGTAGTGATCATAGACGACATAGGATAAACCAAAGGACCTGTATTTTGAAAATATGGTTCCATTATTTAAACATATAATAAAATATTTTTCATTATTATGTGGTTTTCCAATATGATTATTATTTCTCACATCGTGATTTTTTAGATAATGTTTGGAACCTAATTGAATCATTATAAAGATTAATATCATTGAATGTGAATAGTGTTTAAACCAAAAAAACAAATTCCCTAGGATATGGGATACTAAACAATGTTTTAATTCTAACATAACAATCTTAAGAAATGATTCACATTGAGCTTCCAAATGTTCAAATAATAGAACCTCATATTGTTGAGTCTTTCATGGGGAAAATCCACCTTCAGTTACTAGATATTCTAATATACTACTAGAAGAGTGATGGATCATTACCATTGAGAATATATTTTCTTTCTCCTATTCCCATATCATAAAAAAAAATTCCTACTAGTTTATCAATTGGAAAGTGAATCAGATGAATGGTGTAACGTTATTAAGAACATTATTCCAGAGGAATAAACTAAATTCATTGAATGGTATACAGTTTAGAGAATATTTTTTAGTATGTAAATCCCTCTCACTCTACAAATAAGATAAGAGATGAAATTTTTTAAGATCAAGAGGAAGGATAATGACTCTATTAATACCTAGGAAGTTAATTTTACTAGAATTTCACTGTATTAATCAAATTTTACTATTATCCCCAAAATATTAATTGATCATTTCATTAGTGGAATAAGAACAAGGAACTAAACGTTTTTAGCTATATGATTACCTAATATATAAGAATAAATAATTTTATGTCAACTCAAGGTAGAAATTAAAATAGTAGATTCATGTTACTCCCATGGTTTTGATGTGAAAATGATGATCGAGTCTCATGAGAGACTGAATAAATCACATTGGGGAAAAAATATCCTTCCCCTAAAAGTATGAAATATTTAATGAACCATCATTATAAATTTATTAGTGGAATATTTATGTGTATTAAATGTGGGAAGTTAGGACATGTATAATTTTAATGCCAATATATGGGGAAAACCATTGTTTTTACAATGGAGGAAGAGAAGGCATTAGATAATGCCCAAACAAAATTTGAATGATTCAAATATAATGAATTTAGGAAAAATTACAAATAGTTTATGAATCTAAAATCTTTTGATGATTAGTGATAATTGACTCCTAATCTGAAAGATAAATAGAAATCTTATAGGATGACCACTAAAAAGATGGCTATAATAATGAAATGGTGAAATATATACCTATCCTGAACAATATAATAGATAATGTCTTATTTTATTTTACCTATAATAGATCATTTATTTATATTTAATTTTAAATGGTATTAAATTCCCTTCTATATGATTAAATATTGAGTTATTGATGAAAACTAGTAGTACATTGATGGTAACTTCTCACATCCATATTTCAAATATAATTGAATTTTATGGGAATGTGATACCTTAAAATTTTATGATTATTCCATTAGAAAAATTTGAAGTGAATATAGAAATAGATTTTATTTATTTATATGGACCCCTTATCAATTTTCATGGAAGGGGTGTCTTATTTCATATTTCAAATGAATTCATGGTCATTTGTCAGTTTGATGTCTAATACAAACTTATAATAGAAATTATGTCTACCTTTTGGGGATTAATTCTTATCAATGAATGATATTTTTCTTATATTGGTGGGTAGAAACCCAAATTCAATGAAATTATAACTATTTATGAGTATTTATGTCTTTCATAAATACATTCCTAATCTCTAATAGAATCATGAACATATGTAATCAACAGAACCCATGTAGAGTTCAATACTTATTTTTAATAATCCATATAGAATGACACCAATTGAGTTACAAAAATTAAATGAGGAATTCTAAGAGAATCCTGACTAGAGATTAATTCTTTTAAGTTTATCACATTTGGGCTATATTGTTATTTTTTTTACGAAAAAATAAGGATTAATATTACTATGTATTACTTATTGGGAACTAAACAAGATAAGATAAAAATAAGTATCCCAAACCCTATATTGTTAAATTCTTTGATTAACCACTAACAGATCAATTCTTTTTAAAAATTAGCCATCATTATAGATATTATCGTATAATGGTCAATATGGAGGATATAACAAAGATATAATTTAGTACATGTAATGAACCCTTTGAATTTAATGTGATTTGATTTGGTCTTACTAATTCCCCTATAATCTTCATGTACGTAATGAATATAGTACTTGTTGACTATCTTGATCAGTTTTTAGTAGTATTTATATATGATATTATTATATATACAAAGTTAAAGGATGGTCATAGAGATAAAATTATGATTATTCTAAAAAGAATATGTAATGATAATATTAATCTAAAATTTACCAAGGGTAAATTTTTTCAATCTAAATTTATAGTATAGTGTCATATAATCTCATACGTGGTTATATAATAAGATTGTTAAATGAAAGAATCTATTGAACATTGCCAAAGACCAACCACTATGACAAGCTCTATAGTTTTTTTAGTTGCTTCTGATATTATCTTCTGTTTTTAGAAAATTTTTAACATCATTCTAATACACTACAAATGTTAACACGGAATGGGTCGTAGATTCTTTGGATGGATGAGTTTGAGGTTAATTTCAATGTGATGATGGGAATTATGGACATTTCACATATCCTCACAAATCCTTATGATAGATAAGGGTTTGTAATATACATAAATGGATCAATTAAAGTATTGGAATTTACAATAATATATTCTGATTTGGATAATGATTATTCCTCATTCAAATTAAATGATCATGATAAAAATTACCCAACTCGTGATATAGAGTTCACAGTGGTATGTTCTCTAATAAAGATATGGAGGAATTATCATTGGGGATAAATTATATAAATATATACATATATATATTGATATTAATATTTTAAGGAATATTTTGACATCGAAATACTTTAATATATACCAAATATAATGCTTGGAACTGTTTAAAGATTATGATCTCACAATACATTACCAACCTGGAATGTATACATGGGCCAGATTCATTAATTGGAAAGGATTTTAGTATCTTATCTATGATAAGGATCATGAAAAATATGATATTTCTTCATTTTCGAAGTATGTATATGGAAATCACGATAAAAGGGTAACATGATATCTTTCATAAATGAGTGTCCAACTATTAATCCTAGTATTGATTAAAGAGTCATAAAAGATGATATGTAAACAAAAAATAAGGTGAGAAATGTTCCTCACTCTAACCATGATTTTGATGGAATGGTAAGGCTAAAAAATCATTAATTCATACCATTTATACCGTATTTGAAGATGGAGTTGTTAGAGGAACATCATATTTATTATTTCTCTATTCATCGTAGATATAATAAGATGTTTAAAGATATAAATTGGTATTTTTGGTGGGATGCAATGAAGAGAATAATTACATAATATGCTTCTCAATTCTTATAATGTAAAAATTTTAAGGCATAGAGAAAAAATTTATGGGGATGATACAACCATTATCCATACCAGTATGGATATGGGAACACATTTCAATGGATTTCACCATTGGACTTCCAAAAAAACTTAACAGTAAAATGATATATATGTTGTGTTTGATCTCTATACGAATTAAAAACACTTTATTTCCATTAAAAAATATTTTTACCCTGATCTAATAACTCATTTATACATTATGGAAAGGGTATTGTTTCATGGAGTACCACTCACAATCTTATCAGACCAGGATTTGAGGCTTACCTTAAAGATACAAGTAATAGTTTCAGTGGGCTATTGTTGTATAGTCTAATTTTAGAAAATTTTATTATCCTCATATTGACTCTTAATCTTAGAGAACTGTTCAAACCCTATAGGTGATTTTGAGATCTTTTTATATATATTTCAAAGGTTATTGTGGTTTAAATTCTTCCTATAGTCAATTTTCATTATAATAGTACCATTTATTGGATCATCAAAATGAATCTTTTTAAATATTTCTATAAAAGGATGTATATACATACAATGTGAAGGGATGAAGTTATAGAGGGAAATCCATTGGGACGTTATATAGAAGATGAAATGGAATAAGTGTATATATTTACTCAATATAAAATAATGACTACCCAATGTCGATAAAAAATTTATGCTTACAACCATCGATGAGATCTTGAGTTTACAGTCAGTGATAAGGTATTAATATAGATATATTTAAGAAAAAAGGTTATGATATTTCAAATGAAAGAAAATTTTATCCCTGTATGTATTGGCCATTTTGAAATTCATGATCAAATCATTAAAATATAATACTGTGTATCACTTATACCGAATTACTCTCATGTTCAAAATTTTTTCCATGTATCTATCTGAAGTAAGAAAATAGATGATCCATACAAATTACTAAACTCAACATTCATATCACTAGAGTATGATATTTATTATTAAGAACAAACCTTATAAATTATGTACAATAGAGATAATTTTCTATTCAATAATACCACTTACCTAGTCAATGTTTTGTTTAAAAATCATATAATTAAGGAAGCTATGTGGGAAGTGGAGGATGTTATGAGGTGGATGTATCCTCATATTTTATCATAAGGATTAATTTAAATATAGAAATTAATTTCAAATGGTTATATTGTAACACCTATATATTTTATAGTATATTTATCTTTTAATAAATTATCTCAATAGCTTGTGTTACATGAAACACCATGTTTAAAAAAACCATTATATACTAATAAAATATTTTTGAAACGATAAAACCTTGTTATTATATTGGTGGGTATGAATAGTAATGACAAAATTATAAATACATAATCCATTATAAATTTATAAAATAAATGTATTGGTTTCCAATTGTTTAGAAATAAAAATAAAAACATTTTAAAGTTAATGTAATATTTTACATGATAACTGTTTTTATACACACAAACAAATTTTATCATAATAAATTAAATAAATCAATTTTGGGGAATAAATAATTAAATTTATATATTTTAAATTTAGTGATATTTTATAAATTCACCATATATTTTTTCTAGTCATGGAATAATAATCCAAAGCAGTTTAATGCTTAAAAGTATATTTTTAGAGAAAATATTGGTTTTGTCAGATTATCCAGGATTATTTTAAAATTAATTACTACCACTTATAGGTATTAATTTTAAAAAATGGATTCATTTTTTTATTATGATGTAGGAATTTTTTAAATAGGTTTATTTTATTTTTCATCAACATGAACAATGACCTGAGTAAAACTTATAACCCTAGTATAGGGAAAATCACGTTAACCTTGGTTCCAAATAATTGATAAGGCCACAATTATTCATATTAATTATTATTATATGATTATAATTCTACCAGTACCACCATATACTCAAAATATAGTTGTTTATAATACATTTTTCTATAAAAAATAATAATATCATAATTAAATCAAATAAAGATACAAAATTATACTCTCTTAGTTTTATATGTAATTTATTTGTACATAAAAATAAAAAAAATGTTATTATAATTCATTGTTGATATATTTATATTAATGAAATTATATTCATTATATAAATTATAACAAATATGCATTATTTCTCCTATTAATAAAACAATATAATTCAATGTTTTACAAATATTAAAATCAATAAAATTTAAGTTATTTAATGTGTGAAACCATTTTTTAGATGAATATGACTTGTCAGTTTAATTCTAAAAAATTATATCTGAATTAGCAATTTGAATTCATGTCTATTAAATCAAATTAAATAAACATAGTTTAAATTGTAATTAATTATATTCAAAGAAAATTATATTTTATTAAATAATTATAAAATAAAAAAATACTAGAGAGAAATGAGGATTATATATGGTTTAAAATTCTTCCATTACACATTTATAGTTTGTTTGGACTATTTTTATTGAAATTTTCATTAATATATTTTAATCAATTTTGATATTCCAAGAGTGTACCCCTAATTATAGAAGGGGACCAATCATTTCTCTTATTCACAAAACATTGATCCTTCTTTCTAGACAAAAATCTACTAAGTTCTCTTATTTAATCCCATATACAGATTCTATAGGTGCTTGATTTTTCTAGTGTCCAACATGAGATCCCTTATAAAGAAGTCTGAGGTGTTTTTAAAAGAACAATTAATCACCTCAACTAATCAAAATCTTCGATGTTATTCTTTTATATCCCAGAAATATCAATCATATAATATTGAACAATGTACATGAAATTTAATGAAATTTTATTATGATTATGAAAACAAATTTATTCATCCTTTGTCCATAAAATGGGATTTGAAAGTATCATTCCTATGTAAATATGGCTTTCTAACTCCACATAGATACAATTAATTATCCATAACCATTTTTCATAGATAGTGGTTATAATGGTTTTATTGTTTATGTATGATATTTATGAAAATATTCTGGTTGTGTAATGAAAATATCATATCTACCTTCTCCCCTTACAAACTCTTTAAATATGATAATGTTGTTCAGTTTTACTTGTGTACTACCAAATCCAAGAAGCAATGTGATTTTTTTACATTTCTATTTTTTGTGGATGGTAATAATGATGGATTTAATGATGGATCTTAAAAGACACGGAGAAAAAATGTAATAGCTAAATCATATATAATATGATATAAATTATTATATTTCTCTAATAGATGTTTAATAAAAATATATTTATTATATATGAGGTTTGATCATGTGTGATGGTTGTTGGACCAGAGGTAAGGGATTTATGTTTCAATCACATTTTAAATGGGGATTTTTGTGGTAGAATTTTCATTATATGAAATTATATTATCTTTAACCAATTATTTCTATTTTTTCAACTCATCCTGTTATTTCTAAATAATATTTATTTATTTCTTTTTTATATCCATAAACAATCATGAGTGAGAACAAAATTTTTTAAGGAAAATTGACTATGTTTAAACATAATTAAGAAATATTTTTCTTCCATATCCATATTTTTACAATATGATATCAATATTGCGTTTAATAATCCACTATAATTTATTTAATACATTTTTTCCAAGAAATAATTTTTTGACAATTTTTTTAAAAACGAGTCATAATATTGTTTTCCAAAATGATTTTGTTAAATGTTTACCAAAAATATGAAAATAATGATTTTTTTTAACATATAAATAATGAAAATAATTTCCTACTAGGATGATTGATCGATGTTTTCAATCTTCATTTACCAAATTCCATGTTACATTTCCATAAATTTTTTCCATAATATTTTAAAATTATATGTATTTAATAATTGATTTTCAATGTTGAAAGGTTATAAAATCCATTAATTTCCCATGGGTTATGCTATTATATATAGATAAAAAGTTAATGATATCCTTTTTAATTGAATGAGTTTTGTTGTTCTCATATGATAAATTTCATATGATAATGTGGAACATGTTTATATAGTATTCATTATTTTATATGTTATAATGTAATAAAAAAATGATAGTTGTTATGTTATAATCAGTTAATGTGGTTATGTTGTACACAAATACGGTGGTTATGTTATAACCGAGTATGTGTGGTCCATTAATTATTTATATCCTTTTAATTTAGTAATAATTAATGTCTCATGAGATTAATATGACTCCAATATAGAGAAAACCCATTTTTTCATGTTGATAGTTAACGAAGTGAACATTGAATACTATGATAGAGTTGGGAGTCACCCCAATCCACTATGATTGTCTTGGTAATGAGACTTGACTGCTAAAGAAATTATTTTCTATTCTTATAACCAATTTCTATGTCTTATGAAATGTTATGCTCTCATGGATCATGTTATTTTATTAATTTATGATTAATATATTATGATATACCAAGAATTATTTAGTGAATCGTAATTATGATCAATCATTTGCATGGTATGGTTTTTATATTTTTTTTCTCACGTTATCATACCCTTATGATCCTATAATGGTTAGGTGATCATTGATATTTACCTTATTTACCAATATTGCGCATATAAGCTTAGAATGTTTTTACTTTTCTTTTTCCCTTATTATGATTAAAGGTAATAAGTATCATATTACTAAAAGGGTGATTGTTAAGAATATCTTAATGGGAGTCAATTATATACTCTTTTTATGTGTTCATGTTTCCAATGATAGTAGAACTACACAAGTCTGGAGTTGATCATTACATTATTTAATTAATATTCCACTGTTGATATGTGATATATATTTAAGAAAAGTATGTTTTGATTTATAATAACACTAATCTAATAGAAAATACTTCTTGAAGTGGGGTTCTTAATTCTTGAAATAATTTCTACTTGTTTTCCATCCCTCAATATCAATATTACCAACATTATATTCTTCTAATTTTTTGAATAATTTATATTGGTTGAACACTTAACAGATCTTCTAATAATCTTATTCATTATATAAGTATGGTGATATCACCATTATTGGATCCATGAACCTTTCAACACAATTCTCGCTCAGACCCTCTTTAATTTCCTAGGAGGATTCCTTACAACCATCATTATTCATAGACATATAGGGAAACTACATTCCAAGACTATCCCCTTGTGTATGATATAACACTTGAGCATCAAACATCCAATTTAGATAGTCATGTTGAGCGGATATTCTACGAGGCTAAACCTTCATATGATGTCTAATAAAATAGTGACAATTAGGTTCGATATGATCAAGTCATTTAATTGATGAAAATTACACTCTAGCTGCATAAGAAATGATGTTTTCTAAAGAGGGATTGAGACTATTCACTACAAGATGAAAATTGTTCCTTAATCTCACTATAAAGATGACCCTTACGCCTCTTTCAAAATCTCCCTTGGATTAGTAGGTAGTTTCATCGTGATTACTGAAAATAACCTTAATAAGTAGAGGAGGGGAAATAAAATCCATTATCAGAAAATCAACATTATCGGTTGCATCTTCAAAGACCGCATCATGCAGACTTTCACTATATCTGTCTGATCAACTCTTATAAACATGTTTATGGTGACCAAGTTGATTGAAATTAGATAATTAATAAAACTATTTTTTAGAGATCATCACACATTTATTTTGATGTTCCTAAAAAATAACAATCCAAAAAAGTCTCTAGAGGTATTTAGGCACTGATTTCAATAAGTTGTTTTAAATCAATGATATATGAAAGACCTCATAACCTATTGTCTATGTAAAAAATATTATAATATTTTTCAACATCATCATGAGGATAGGTGGATTTTTGAATATATGTGGTGAAGTGGAAGGATAAAACCATTTGGAGATGATCATTGATCGTGCAATAAATATAAAACATAATACCGCCATAAGATGAAGAAATTGATGTTGTTGAAAAATAATAGGGTGGAATAATAGGTAAAAAGGAAGAATTTTCTTGAAAATTTTTATGTGAAGTTTTCAAGTGTCCATAATTATGATAACCAAATCACCATTCAAATCCCATAAGACATTGATGAACTTGGTGAAAAATTCTACCAAAGGGTGGTTCAAGAAAAAAATACAACATAGACTTTTTAGAAAAGTCTAAAGACTCTATAAAATTTATTGTGTAAATAGGGAGTTGGGAAAAAAATTAAACAAGGAACCTGAAAATTGAGTTAAATGTTAGGTAATAGAAGAAGAGAATCCAGATCAGTTTGGGGAGTGAAATAGGGAAGTCTCTCAATTATTGGTATATGTTATCACCTCACCCTCTTCGAAGGAGGAGGTAGAGTTGTGTTTTCCATCATAGTTTATAAATAAAAGGCCTTTGTATAAAAAATTAGTTATAAATCCTCCACTCATTATAATTATACTATGTTTTCAAATATTAAAAATAAATTTAACTGTTCATGAATAATTTCCTTCTTTATGTTAGATAATTATACTCTCATTGGTTTGTTAAATAATATTTTATTTAGTATTTTAATGTGTTTAGTGTAAAAGGTATTTATATAATGAATCAATAGTTTTTTTATTTCAAATTTTTTTTATCATTTGAAGTTATAATTTTTTTATAATTGAAACTGATCATATGATGTTTTATGAAAGTCATATGAATATGTTTTTTAATGTGATATGATTTTAAACTTATGAGAAATATTTTCAAAGACATATGATTTTATAAAACTAGTATTATTTTATCCAATTCATACAAAATGAGTCTATAAAGAATTATAATTTCAAATGATTTATGTAGATACATTATTTTCTCATATAGTGACTAAAAATAGCACATAAATCTCAAATTGATGCTTTCATATAATTCAACCTTATTGAAATATAACCTATAAGGGATTTTCATATAGAGAATCGGGTTTATATAGATTCTGAAAAATATGATGTTGTTTTCTATAATATTGTCTTAAATAAATGAATTGATTTCTCCGATTCTATAATTCATTCTTATAGTGATTTGTAATCTATATTTACCCAAACTCAAATGATTCATATATAAATATATAAAGTATGTTAACAAAGATCATTATTCCCTATATCGTTCTTACAATACCATGTTTTTTATGAGTAATGATATTTTTATTTATGTTATCCTTAAATGGTAAACTCTATATAATCTTATTATATTTTAAAAAAAAATTAAGTGATAAAAATTATATTCAAATTCAGCTTGAAATGATTGATGGTGGATGAAAATATGTGAATTATTTCCAAAATATACCATATATTTTCATACAAATCTAATGATGTCTTTCCATGTTTTAATTATTTCAATCTTTAGCTTAATTTAAAATTATTTCAATAAAAAAAGTTAAATAATTCATTAGGTTCTTATTATAACCATTGTATAATTCTTATTTAGATAAAGAATGAATCACCGATGAATCTTACCCGATAGAATAAAGAAAATTATTTTTCAAAAAATGTTCCTAAAAATATATTGTGCACATTACTCATAATTTTTTTTTTCAAATCCACAAGTCATTCATTTAATAAAAATATAATTTGTGGAACATTTTTTTCAAGTATGATTAATTGTAGTAATACCATGTATTAAATGTTGTTGTGAGATAAGATGAAAGTTCATATACTATTAAAATAATATTATCACATACCCATTTGATTAGTGGGTATAAATAGGACATTGTATGTAACAAAAATATATGGCTTGCACATGTATCAACTGAATTATTCAGTTATCCGTTAATTATAAATGAAATATAAAATCATTTTTAAAATAAAGGAGGTGTTCTTATGAAAAAATATTTTTATGTCACAATATAAAATTATCATAATAAATTAAATTTATCACTATTTTTGAAATATATTAATGTAATATATATATTATAATTTTTAAAAAAAATTATTACCATTCATCTAATTAATTTTTATTATTCCTGATATAAAAATAAATCAAATTTTACGCTTCTTTTGTAAAAAGTGGTTTCCATCACATTTTGTGCCCTTACATTTAAACTAGCTCAATAAATTTATAGTTATTGAAATATATTAAATAAATTAAAATTAAATAATCAGGATTTTTAAATATATGAAATAAAAAATATTTTTTTTAATATTAATAGTAATCATATTAAAATTTATCACCTTGGTAAAAGGTAAATTTGTTTAGTCTAGTTAATAAATCAGTTTTAAGGCCATAATTGTTTAACCAAACATCATATTATATAAAGGTAATTAGACCCTTATCATTTTAGTTCTGAAATATAATAGTTTAGTTGAAACTTTTTCATGTAAATGAACTATATAATATTTAAATCAAATAATGATAGAAATGATAGTTCCTTATTTTTAATATCTTATATGGGTCCATTTTGGTAAAAAAGAATGTTATGTATGATGATGTTATATCCTTTACAAATTACTTTCTTTAAATTTTTAATTTACATTCAATGAATATATTATTTTAAATATATAATAATAAATTCAGTGTCATAAATTTACTAAAATGATATTTCAATAATTGAAACATGATTATACACCCTCATTCCTATCAAATTTGATGTGAAGGTATCTCTTGTGTGCATGTATGGCTTACCTTCTCTACATTGTGATACAAATAATTTTTCATCGTCATATTTTTTGGATAGGTTTTGTAATGGGTTTAATATTTAAAAATGATATTTATGAAATAATTATACATCGATGATGATTGTTGGATCGAATATGCAGATGTATATTTATATTAGATGGAAAAATACAAGAGGGGGTGAATTGTAGGTTTAAAAACATTCAGTTTAAACACTTAGAGATTAGTTTAAAAGATCATAAACTAATACAATTCAAACAACCACAATTGTATTGAATATAAAGGTATGAAGTAATGTAATACTATTATAAAAGTAAAGTAATTTTATCAAGATGATTACAATAATCAGAGTAATAAAAGTGTGACAGATTCTACCTTAAAGCGTATAAAATATCTTAATACAATATGTAATAGAATAATTGTAATTGAAACAATCATAATTGAAAGTGTAATGAAGAAAGGAAACAATAAAAATTCCTTTCTAATACAAACAGCAGCGAAAATGAAAAAGTATTACAATTATTTTTAACCCAAAGAGAAGGGTTATCCTTTCACCTAGGATAAGAGGTCTGTCTTACGACCACCTTGGTAAGCCCTCAATACGATGAAGGGTTTGTCTGTCTGCCTATCCCCAGCAGCCCTCGATTTTGTAGGCAATCGACACCTCTTTCTTTCAATTACATGAAAGCCCTCGATACGATGATCAAACACCCAAAGCACAAAGCATGAGAGAAGTCACAAAATATGTTTCTAGAACTTTATAGAAGAAAAGTATCACAGTTATATCACATTCATTCTTTATCGGCTTGAAATGACCTCCTATTTATAGGCCTTAGGTTCCAACAGTCACATTTCCTCCAACGGTCATATTTTGCCGAAACACTTGGAGGAGCTTGGACACCTGGCATTATAACGGACACATTGAAACAGAAATCACGACTTCATTTTGATTAGTTTGTAACTAACTCAACGACATCGTATTGGTTAAGACATGACATATGAAGATGATAAACAAGAGTACGATTAATATGAAACATCTGTTTTTGACTAAGTAGCATAACAAGCAAGTATGAAAGTATGAGTACTATAATTATTACTAAATGTAATGTATTGTTATGATACCAAGTAAGATATACAAAAGTGAGTACGATTGACAAAGTTAGTACGATACGATTGACAGAGTCAGTACGATGCAATTGATAGTGTCAGTATGATGCAATTGACAGAGTCAGTACGATAAGATTGACAGAGTCAGTACAATACAATTGAAAGAGTCAAGTACGATACGATTGACAGAGTCAGTAAGATACGATTGACAGAGTCGGTATGATATGATTGACAGATTTAGTATGATACGATTGACAAAGTCAGTAAGATACGATTGACATAGTTAGCACGATACGATTGACAGATTCAGTACGATACGATTGACAGAGTCGGTATGATACGATTGATAGAGTCAGTACGATACAAGATAA
Organism: Viscum album; assembly: GCA_963277665.1. NCBI lineage: Eukaryota > Viridiplantae > Streptophyta > Magnoliopsida > Santalales > Viscaceae > Viscum > Viscum album. The sequence goes on along the minus strand of OY728126.1, from coordinate 1,434,159,047 downwards.
AAGACATTTGTGATGTCCAAAACATGATATAGAAGTAAAAGGAAACTTTTGACTCAACGATCTCCCCCTTTTTAGAAAGAACAAAACAAAAATTAAATACAATAAGAAATACTTATCTCCCCCTGAGTTATTGGAAACTCTTCTGAATATTAATTTGAATACAACTAACTCCCCCTTAGGTGTATACATTTCTAAGGATTGTATTCACATATTTTTATTGGTTACGAAGTATTTTATTAAAACACTCTCCCTTTGTAAAACATTCTCCCCCTTTATAAAACATTCTCCCCCTTTGTGATTTACAAAAAAAATGGGGTAACCTTGGGTTTCATGAAAGGGTTAGAGAATAGAAATGGAGGACAAAATAAAAAGAATCATAAAATTCTTTACAAAACAATGATAGGTTCAATTAGAAAAGAAAAAAGAAATACAAAAGTCATTTGTTTTCTCTTTCCTTTTTGTTCTTTATCAGCTCATGAAGAACAACTTTCATCTTTTTGATTTCTCTCTTGTCTTTAGAAATTTAATCACCATGAGATCTGAGAATCTCTTATTGGTCAGCAAAAAGCTGATCTTGATTCTTGATAGTCTCCTCCTGGAATCTGATTACTTCCTCAAGGGTATCAATTCTGTCTTGAAGATTCTTGTTATCTTTGGATAACACATAATTTTGTTTCATTAACAAAACCATTTCATATTTTAAAGATACAACCTTTGAGAATTCAGACTGAAAAGCATTCATTATCTCTTGCAATTCTATCACTGAAGGAATATCCGCTCCATGAGTTACCTGATTCAGCTTTTCAACAGTTTCTTTGTCAAGATTATTGAAAGAAATCACAAGATCATTTGACAACCTCATTATATCATCAATTGCTATCTCATGGTCATTTATGGAGATTTCTGTTTTATATGACCACTTGGTCATCCTGTTACAAGCCTTCTTATGAGCAGCAGAAGTTTCAAGAAAAACATTCAAGTCAGCTTCAAATGACAAAACATTCGTTCTCAATTATCTTAAAGAAAAAAACTTCTTTTTTCTGATTTTCAGTAATAAAATCAATTTTCCCTTCCAGCCTAGGAAAGTAAGGAATAGTCTTTTCAACCCTCCTTAATACATGAACAATGTAATCACTTTTCTTGAGAGAGATTATTTGTTCTGAATCAGTGTCTTCATCTTACGAAAGCAGTTCATTTGATCAGCTTGAGTCAACAACTGGCTGTTTTCCTTTTTCTTTTTCATTATCCCTTATTTCTTCTTCTAATTTTTCACTGATGATAATAACTTTTTCAGTATGAGAAGATTGTGAACCTTGATTTGCATGAGGGGGTGTTTTATCTGGAGTTTCAGAAGATTCAATAGGTTCTTGATCGGCATGAGGAACTTGTTGAATACCTTCACTCTTCTTTTGAACTGATTCATTTCTACTCTTTTTCGAACACTGAAGGAATTCCAAAAGAAAATATCCTTCCTCTTCTTCAACTTCTTCAATTTCTTGGAACATTTTTTTTCTTTTTCTTTATCTGGCAGACTCTGTACGATTGGTTCTTGATGTATTTCTTCTATTAGATGAGCACTAGCATCCTCAATCATTTTGAGTACTTTAGAGATATCAATGTATTGAGCCTTTCTTTTCAAAACAGATATCTTTTTCTTTTCATCTTGAAGGGTTTCCTCTACCCTTATTCTTTCTGAAAAAGCTTCAGCTGGGTCAAGACCGAACTTTGGATCACCTTCCTTTATCTATTCTCTTTCTTTTCTCGACTTGGCCACAACCTCCTTGTAATACTTTGGTTTCTTCATTTTCTTTGAACTGGTTTGGGGATCTGACTTTTGAGGAACAACAATAGAAGGATTGTCTATGGATGGCATAGGTGCCGATTGATTTTGAGCTGATTCTTCTTCTAAATCTCTTATAAAAAGTTTTGAATTTTGATCAAAACAAACATTCAACTTCTTCAAAGTAATTTTGCTAATCCACGAGGGATTCAAATCTATAATATTTCCTTTCAAAGGAATATTACAAAACTTCATACTCTCGAGAATGAATTTTGTAAGAATAGCTGGATACATAATCATTTGGGACTTAATTGCTCCTGACTTAACATTCTTGATATTTTCAAAAACATATCCTATGAGATTTACTTTTCTCATATTTACAAGATAGTCAGGCATAAAAATATCAGAAACTCTTAGAGTTTCTCTATCTCCTTTCCTTGGAATAAGAAAACCTTGGATCCAAAGAGTCACAAACCTATTGTCCCGAGAAAGATGAGCTACTTTCCTCTTTTCTTCATTTATTATAAATAGATACATTTCAGCATTCTCTTGTTAAACAAACCAAATTCCTCTGGTAGTTTATGATATGGACAGAAAGAGTCACCTTCTATCAGAACATTCAGAAAATGAGCTGATTGACTCACAGACATAGAAATCATTTTATCGTACACATCAAAGTTGATAGTCATATTTTTATCAAACGATGCGGTTTTATAAAACTGACTAACTTCATCAAAAAGAATTGGATCTTGAGATACTGGTTTTTCAACACATAGATGTTCCCCGCCTTGAAACAAAATGATTCTTCATATTGTAGAATCCTACAAATCAAAAAAGTCTCGGGGACTAACCTTTCTCTGAAAATTTCTTTCTCTGTAAAAGTCTTTGAAGACATTTTGGCGGGAGTATTAGTAGAGGATTGAGACATATTGTAACATCCCAGGTAATTAAAGAATAAATAATTTTCATATTTATTAATATTTATGAATTAAATATTAATTTTAATTAAAATGGGTCTCTACGTTCGATAGCGTACTCGATACGCAACGATGAGTTTCTTTGAAAACTTACGTTGCACACAAGTAATAAAATAATATTATTTTAAATGTTAGTTAACGAGTAGCCGTGGTACTGGCGGGAATGGATAGAAATAACTAAAATACGATTATATATGTTTTTAAATGTTTTTACATTTACCTAATAAAAGATAAAGGCTTAAAATACGGAAAGAGTTCCATTTTAGGCATTTAAACCCTAATTTTCACAAAAGGTCCACTTATCACCTTTTGACGGAGAAGTGTCATTAAATATAGTTTTGATTGATCTTATAAATTCTATTGGACCAAATATAACTCTTCTTTAGAATCAGGATATCAAAATTTACTTTGTGTAAATATTTGGTACCTTTCTGATAAAGTTCATTTTTTTAATGAATAATGTAAAATGTTGTATTTTAATTCAAAACCTCTTTTTAATATAATTTATTTATATGATTATATTATCTTTTGAATTGTATTTAAAGTGAAATTAGAAAATATTTTTACCATTAAATCCAATAGTGGTCGTTGGAATTAATTTCACTTTGAAATCGGACTTAAACTAGTGTCAATCTTTTGATACTTATTGTGTCATAAAAACACGCTATTTTCTCTGACAGCGGGAATTAATTATTAAATTAATTAATGTGACTTAAATGTTTTGAATTTTGTAAAATAGACTTTATTTTTGAATTCGTAATATCAAATATAGCTTAGGGTGAGTTTTTGGTAATTTTCTGAAAAACTTCAATTTTTGATGAATAGTGAAACCACTAAGTGGTACTTATAAAGACTGATTTTCCGTTTAAATGAAATTTTTCCATCATTGTGTTTTGAATTTCAAAAATCCGACATTCATGGTTGTCATTAAGAAGTAAAATGTGGTTCAATGAGATTATAATAATTTTTTGGTGAATAGTAACTTATTAAGTTCTTAATCGCGATTAGTGGTAATTAGTGTAGTTTAAGGTATAAATAATGCTTTAATAATATGAAATGACCTAGACACATGTCCCAACCTTATTGGTTGTGTCATGGCCGACCAAGACAACCCAAGGGTCAACTTGGGTACCCCATTGAGACACTTTCGTTGGGAAATGACATAAATAACTTTTTATTTAATGTAAAAGTAAAAATGACACAAACATAATATGTTTTACGAAAACAATTTTTATATGGGGTTATAAAGATCAGAGTTTTGATTATAAATAGTCATTGGAAAGATAAAAATATTTCCTACATAATTGTTTTTTTTATTATAATTTTTAGACATTAAATAATTTAAATTATTTATGACATAATAATGATGCAGCGATGACATCATTATTTGACGATTTAAATAAAATGGAAAGATAATGTAAAATCTAGGAACTAGACATGTCCAAAACTTATTGTCTGGGTGGATTTCGAACCCTTATCAGCTTATCCACGAATTATATCAATGTGGGACCTTTTAAAACCGAAACACATTTTCAAATAAAGTAATAATTCTTTACTTTCCAAAAGTGCCCCTCCTCTCCTCTTATAAGAGGCCCCCACCTCTACCTCATTTCACACACTCCTCAAGCCTTTGGCTCGGCCAACCCCTTCCCATTTACTTTCTCCACATCCCTCTCCTCATCCTAGAGGATTACCGTTGGGCATAATCCTTTCAAATGAAGCCTTTAGGCTCAAATCAAAAGGAGTTACACTTTTAAAGGTAATTCATTCTCTCTTGTTCATTTGTTTTATTTTTCTTCTCCAACCCTCTAAACTCTTTTTAATTACATCTTTTGTAACAACACCAGTATCTTCAATATACTAGGATGTTGTTATAAGATTTATTCGAGCTACACTCTCACACAACTACATCAAATGGTTAAAGTACATACGGTTTCCGTGGATGGCGAAATTCTGCCTCCCGAAACGATGATTGTTCAATACTCATTTAACACATTCAAGGGTGGCCATTATGATTTCACTATTATTATATATGATATATAATATGTTTATTTTTTTTAAGCTTCTGTATTTTTAATTTTGGGCATACCTTTATGGTTTCCATTATGGGTAAACACGATATCTTCATTTAAGGAAGTGCGGACTACCGCCCCCTCAAAGTGATGTGATTCGTTAATGCCATATGTGGGACGTGTAAAGGATGGATTTAAAGTTATTATATATGATGTTATAGTGTAATTATAATATACCTCTATATCATTATTATTTCTTTCCATTAAAGTATGAGATTGAAATGAAAGTAGCGTTCATGCGTACGTACGGCTTACCCTCTCCATGAACGGTGCATTTCATTTCTTATCCCCAAATGTAATGTACTATTAAAAGTACATGTATATAATGGATATATATAATTAATGATATATCTAAATGATGAATATAATTCTGGAATTAAAATATACATACCTCTCATTTAGTTTTAATTCCATTAATATGACAACGAAATGAAAGTAGCGTTCATGCGTACGTACGGCTTACCGTCTCCATGAACGATGCATTTCATTTCTTACCTATAAATGATTATGTAATATTATAAATACATGTATATGCTGGATATATATGATACATATTATATCCAAATCGGTAATTTCATTCTGGATATAATGAACCATTGACCACACGAACAACGTGTAATTGTAAGAAGTCCACTTTCGACTTAAGAACTAAATATTGACAAAACAAACATTATTAACTTAAATGGTTACATAATGTTTATAACATGGAAATAAGTGATATAAATGGAATAATGAACTTTAAAAATGTTCTTAATCAAGTAGAAATTAACTCAAGTTTATTATTCAGGACGTTAAAGAAAGATCGAGTCAAGTCGGACCCGAGGTAAGGGACTTCGTCTCAATCTCCTTTCATTGAGGCATATCTAGTTTTATACACAACTTTCTTTTATACGGCGTATAAACCCCTTTGACGTTTACTTTTATACAAAAGGAATATTTTTCTACGAAGCGTTTTACAAAACGACCAAAAGGAATGTTTCTTTTAACGTATGCGACGACAACGACCTTTTCCGCCGCGGCGAGTATTATTTGGTCTTTGGATTTCTCAACAAGCCGTAATGTTTTTAGAATAAAATAAATACCATATACTCTTTTATGTATTTTGGTATTGAAAATGGTTTTGAAAAAGGATTCTATTATGTCAATATATTTATGATATATTGTGATTGAATTGTGGAAATGTTATCATACCTTTATATTGGTTTTATGTTTTATGATTTTATACTGGTACTTGGACATTTTAACGGGTGGTTACGTTATAAACCATATGACAGGTGGTGCCATGAATACCAGGACGGGTGGTTAAGTTATAACCTCCAATGCATTGGGTATGGAAGTCGGCTGTATGGCTATTCCATTAAGTATGTATGGAAATTGGCCGTATGGCTATTCCATTAAGTGATATGTGTGGAAGTCGACCGTATGGTTATACCACTTAAGTATGTTTATGTCCCAAGTTACCTTTATATATGTTATGTGTTCTTTATATGGGTTTTATGGTAATACTTTGGTTACAAAAAGGTAGGTAATGATATTTTATTCAGTGAAGAGTTTTTACTACTTCATAAAGGTGAAAAGTATTACCTTGATAAAGTATACATGGTTTACTATTTGTTTTGATAATCTAATGATTTTTATTCTTTGTGTATCCCTTACTGAGTTTTTATGCTCATCCCATGTTTTTGAAATGTTTTTCACAGGACTTAGCATGGAATAGGTTAAAGGATGGGATTAAGGGAAAGTCATGCTACCTAAAACATGAAACTAGACATGTTTCTTTTTAAGAATTTTTATTTTATGGAAATTTAGTAGAGGAGACTACTTTGTAATCTGTTGAGATGTAATAGTTATGTCCTAATTCTCTAAAATTATAAACCTGAAAAGATCCTCAACGTGAACTATTCTTTTAATTCAATATTAAGTAAGGTTTAAGGCTGTGGCCTTATAGTTGGTATCATAGGTCGGTTTAGACAACTTTAGGAGTTAGAAAAGTGTTAAATTATAATATGATTGAAATGATATAGCATTTACGGATTACCATGTTGCTTCGCCTAAGATATTTCTGTGTTCAGAATGGTTTTCCGCAGAGGAAACAAAGCAGCTATGTTGGGATGACATCAGGAGGAAGATAACCTTCCAAATCAGCAACCTGAGATGGTCAGAATCGGAACTGAACAGTTTGTTGCAGTGATGGCACAGTTGACTCAGGCTATAAATTGTGGTGGTATCCATGCACGAGATCAGCCAAATCAACCGCAGAGGAACATGTCAGTGGTGGAACATTTCATGAGGCAACATCCCCCATCATTCAGAGGATCATCTGACCCTGTGCAAGCTGAAGGGTGGATTAAAGCACTGGAGAAGATTTTTGATGTCATTGGGTGTTCAAGACATCAAAAGGTTAGTCTTGCTATTTACTGTTTTGAAGGTGAAGCTGATCAGTGGTGGTCGATGTTGAAAAATATAAGGGATAGTGATGAGATTGAGGATCTTCACTGGGAATAATTCAAAGGTATGTTTCTTGAGAAATATTTTCCTAAGGTGGTTCATCTTAGGATGGAAAACAGTTCCTAGAATTGAGGCAGGAGGATGATTCAGTGGCTGATGCTTTGAGTCGAAAATGTAATGCTTCATTAACAATGTTGCGTTTGGAACGTGATTCTTTGGTTAAGGATTTGATGAAATTTGGCATAGAAGTTGTTGGTGTAGGAAGTCCTTCTATTTTGTTTCAGGTATCAGTGAGATCTTCTCTATCATATAGAATCAAACAAGCACAGAAGCAAGACAGTGAGTTACATAAAAAGGTAGAGCTGGTTCAGAAAGGTAAGTTGCCTAAATTCAACATTTATAATGATTGTTTTTTGAGATTTGGGAAGAGATTGTGTGTGCCTTGTGATTCACAGTTGAAGAGAGAGTTGTTATGTGAAGCTCATAGTTCCCTGTTTTCAGTTCATCCTGGCAGTACTAAGATGTACAGAGATCTGCGGGAGTATTACTGGTGGGATGGAATGAAAAGAGATATTTCTGATTTTACTGTGAAGTGTTTGACATGTCAACAGGTTAAAGCAGAGCGACAGTTACCGAAAAGGATGCTTCAGCCTTTACCAGTGCCAGAGTGGAAATTGGAGAATATATCCATGGACTTTGTTGTTGGATTACCGAAGACATCTCGAGGTAATAATGCAATCTGGGTTACTGTTGATCGCTTGACCAAATCTGCTCATTTCCTTTCTATACGAGATACTGTTTCCCTAGATCAACTTTCCCGTCTGTATCTTAAAGAGATATTCAGGTTACATGGTGTTCCCCTCTCCATTTTATCTGATCGTGATCCCAGGTTTACTTCTATCTTTTGGAAAGGCCTTTAGAAGTCGTTGGGTACTGAATTAAATTTTAGTATAGCTTTTCATCCTCAATCAGATGGGCAGTCAGAACGAACAATCCAGAAATTGGAGGATATTCTACGAGCTTGTTCTATGGATTATCAGGGAATTTTGGACCAACAACTTTCTTTGGTTGAGTTTTCTTATAATAACAGTTTTCATTCCAGTATACAGATGGCACCATTTGAGGCATTATATGGGAAGCGGTGTCGAACTCCAGCATTTTGGGATGAAGTGGGTGAAAGGAAGCTGATGGGACCAGAATTGGTAGAAGAGATGGAAGAAAAAGTTCAGTTGATTCAGAAGCACATGATAATAGCTCAGAACAGGCAGAAGAGTTATGCGGATAACCGGAGGAAGGATCTATCTTTCGAGGTAGGTGATCATGTTTTTCTCAAGGTTTCTCCATGGAAAAGTGTGATGAGATTTGGTTAGAAAGGAAAGCTGAGTCCAAGGTTTATTGGACCATATGAAATTCTAGAGAGAGTTGGATCAGTGTCATACCGGGTGGCTTTACCTCCGAGTTTATCTCAGGTACACAATGTTTTTCATGTTTCAATGTTGAGAAAGTATAAGCCAGATCCATCTCATGTTTTGAGTCCTGAGGTAGTTCAGCTGGAAGAGAACCTATCTTATGAGGAAAAACCGGTTTAGATTCTTGACCACAGGGAGCAGGTGTTACTGAATTAGGTGATACATCAGGTAAAGGTTTTGTGGAAAAGCCATGTGATTGAAGAGGCAACATGGGAATCTGAAAATGCTATGAGGGATAAATACCCCCACTTATTTTGATAAGTGAATAAAATTGCGAGGACGCAATTCCCAAAAAGGGGGAAGGATGTAACATCCCAGGTAATTAAATATTAAATAATTTTCATATTTATTAATATTTACGAATTAAATATTAATTTTAATTAAAATGGGTCTCTACGTTCGATAGCATACTCGATACGCAACGATGAGTTTCTTTGAAAACTTACGTTGCACACAAGTAATAAAATAATATTATTTTAAATGTTAGTTAACGAGTAGCCATGGTACTGGCGGGAATGGATAGAAATAACTAAAATACGATTATATATGTTTTTAAATGTTTTTACATTTACCCAATAAAAGATAAAGGCTTAAAATACGGAAAGAGTTCAATTTTAGGCATTTATACCCTAATTTTCACGAAAGGTCCACTTATCGCCTTTTGACGGAGAACCGTCATTAAATATAGTTTTGATCGATCTTATAAATTCTATGGGACCAAATATAACTCTTCTTTAGAATCGGGATATCAAAATTTACTTTGTGTAAATTTTTGGTACCTTTCTGATAAAGTTCATTTTTTTAATGAATAGTGTAAAATGTTGTATTTTAATTCAAAACCTCTTTTTAATCTAATTTATTTATATGATTAGATTATCTTTTGAATTGGTTTTAAAGTGAAATTAGAAAATATTTTTACCATTAAATCCAATAGTGGTCTTTGGAATTAATTTCACTTTGAAATCGGACTTAAACTAGTGTCAATCTTTTGATACTTATTGTTTCATAAAAACACGCTATTTGCTATGACAGCGGGAATTAATTATTAAATTAATTAATATGACTTGTATGTTTTGAATTTTGTAAAATAGACTTCATTTTTGAATTCGTAATATCAAATATAGCTTAGGGTGAATTTTTGGTAATTTTATGAAAAACTTCAATTTTTGATGAATAGTGAAACCACTAAGTGGTACTTATAAAGACTGATTTTACGTTTAAATGAAATTTTTCCATCATTGTGTTTTTAATTTCAAAAATCCGACATACATGGTTTTCATTAAGAAGTAAAATGTGGTTCAATGAGATTATAATAATTTTTTGGTGAATAGTAACTTATTAAGTTCTTAATCGTAATTAGTGGTAATTAGTGTAGTTTAAGGTATAAATAATGATTTAATAATATGAAATGACCTAGACACATGTCCCAACCTTATTGGTTGTGTCATTTCCGACCAAGACAACCCATGGGTCAACTTGGGGACCCCATGGAGACACTTTGGTTGGGAAATGACATATATAACTTTTTATTTAATGTAAAAGTAAAAATGACACAAACATAATATGTTTTACGAAAACAATTTTTATATGGGGTTATAAAGATTAGATTTATGATTATAAATAGTCATTGGAAAGATAAAAAGATTTCATACATCATAGTATTTTGTTTTATAATTTTTAGATATTAAATAAATTAAATTATTGATGACATAATAATGATGCAGCGATGACATCATTATTTGACGATTTAAATAAAATGGAAAGATAATGTAAAATCTATGAACTACACGTGTCCAAAACTTATTTGATGGGTGTATTTCGAACCCTTATCACCTTATCCACGAATTATATCAATTTGGGAGCTTTTAAAACCGAAACACATTTTCAAATAAAGTAATAATTCTTTACTTTCCAAAAGTGCCCCTCCTCTCCTCTTTTAAAAGGCCCCCACCTCTACCTCATTTCACACACTCCTCAAGCCTTTGGCTCGGCCAGACCCTTCCCATTTACTCTCTCCACATCCCTCTCCTCATCCTATAGGATTCCCGTTGGGCAGAATCCTTTCAAAGGAAGCCTTTAGGCTTAAATCAAAAGGAGTTACACTTTTAAAGGTAATTCATTCTCTCTTGTTCATTTGTTTTATTTTGCTTCTCCAGCCCTATAAACTCTTTTTAATTACTTCTTTTGTAACAACACCAGTATCTTCAATATACTAGGATATTGTTATATGATTTATTCGAGCTACACTCTCACACAACTATATCAAATGGTTAAAGAACATACGGTTTCCGTGGATAGCGAAATTCTGCCTCCCGAAACGATGATTGTTCAATACTCATTTAACATTTTCAAGGGTGGCCATTATGATGTCACTATTTTTATATATGATATATAATATGTTTATTTTTTCTTTAAGCTTCTGTATTTTTCATTTTGGGCATACCTTTATGGTTGCCATTATGGGTAAACACGATATCTTCATTTAAGGAAGTGCGGACTATCGCCCCCTCAAAGTGATGTGATTCGTTAATGCCATATGTGGGACGTGTAAAGGATGGATTTAAAGTTATTATATATGATGTTATACTAGAATTATAATATACCTCTATATCATTATTATTTCTTTCTATTAAATTATAAGATAGAAATGAAAGTAGCGTTCATGCGTACGTACGGCTTACCGTCTCTATGAACGGTGCATTTCATTTCTTATCCCCAAATGTAATGTACTATTAAAAGTACATGTATATAATGGATATATATAATTAATGATATATCTAAATGATGAATATAATTATGGAATTAAAATATACATACCTCTCATTTAGTTTTAATTCCATTAATATGACAAATAAATGAAAGTAGCGTTCATGCGTACGTACGGCTTACCGTCTCCATGAACGGTGCATTTCATTTATTACCTCTAAATGATTATGTAATATTATAAATACATGTATATTCTGGATATATATGATACATATTATATCCAAATCGGTAATTTCATTCTGGATATAAAGAACCTTTGACCACACGAACAACGTGTAATTGTAAGAAGTCCACTTTCAACTTAAGAACCAAATATTGACAAAACAAACATTATTAACTTAAATGGTTACATAATGTTTATAACATGGCAATAAGTGATATAAAAGGGATAATGAACTTCAAAAAGGATCTTAATCTTGTAGAAATTAACTCAAGTTTATTATTCAGGACGTTAAAGAAAGATCGAGTCAAGTCGGACCTGAGGTAAGGGACTTCGTCTCAATCTCCTTTCATTGAGGCATATTTCGTTTTATACACATCTTTCTTTTATACGGTGTATAAACCCCTTTGAATTTTACTTTTATAAAAAAGGAATCTTTTTCTACGAAGCGTTTTACAAAATGACAAAAAGGAATGTTTCTTTTAACGTATGCGACGACAATGACCTTTTCCGCCACCGCGAGTATTATTTGGTCTTTGGCTTTCTCAACAAGCCGTAATGTTTTTAGAGTAAAATAAATACCATATTCTCTTTTATGTATTTTGGTATTGAAAATGGTTTTGAAAAAGGATTCTATTATGTCAATATATTTATGATATATTGTGATTGAATTGTGGAAATGTTATCATACCATTATATTGGTTTTATGTTTTATGATTTTATACTAGTATTTGGACATTTTAACGGGTGGTTACGTTATAAACCATATGATGGGTGGTACCGTGAATACCAGGACGGGTGGTTCCATTATAACCTCCAATGCATTGGGTATGCAAGTCGGCCGTATGGCTATTCCATTAAGTATGTATGGAAATTGGCCGTATGGCTATTTCATTAAGTGATATGTGTGGAAGTCGACCGTATGGTTATTCCACTTAAGTATGTTTATGTCCCAAGTTACCTTTATATATGTTATGTGTTCTTTATATGGGTTTTATGGTAATACATTGGTTACAAAAAGGTAAGTAATGATATTTTATTCAGTGAAGAGTTTTTACTACTTCATAAAGGTGAAAAGTATTACCTTGATAAAGTATACATGGTTTACTATTTGTTTTGATAAACTAACGGTTTTTATTGTTTGTGTATCCCTTACTGAGTTTTTATGCTCATCCCAAGTTTTTGAAATGCTTTTCACAGGACTTAGCATGGAATCGGGTCAAGGATGGGATCAAGGGAATGTCATGCTACCTAAAACATGAAACTAGACATGTTTCATTTTAAGAATTTTTATTTTATGGAAATTTAGTAGAAGAGACTACTTTGTAATCTGTTGAGATGTAATAGTTATGTCCTAATTCTCTAAAACTCTAAACCTGAAAAGATCCACAACATGAATTATTCTTTTAATTAAATATTAAGTAAGGTTTAAGGCTGGGGCCTTATACATATAGGTGAATCTACTTGAAATATCATATGATGACTTAAATCAGTGGACCATAGCTTCACCTCAAAACTAGAAAAACCAATGTGGGTTTGTGGAGGGGGGATATTTATAGGCAGAAAAAAGGGTGACCGTTGATCTTCTATGGTTGAGATTAGAAAAATAAGATCAACAGATAGGATTAAAACAAACAAAGAAATGAAGAAAAATGAAAAAAAATGAAGAAAGTATGTACCTACCGGAGATCGTAAGGTAATTGTTGGTTTTAGATAGTATTAAGTGAAAGAAAAAAAAACACATGCATACGAAGTAAAAGAATACAATGAACTATCATACTGATTGAAAACAAAGTTGTTACCATTAACTGACGAGCCAATGGAAAAAAATCTTGTTACCATTATCTGAAAAGTTGATGGGAAACAATCTTGTTACCATGAACTGAAAAGCCGATGAAAAAAAATTTTTTTTTACCATTACCTGATGAGCCGATGGAAAACAAACTTGTTACCATGAACTAACAAGCCAATGAAAAACATTCTTGTTACCATTAACTGACGAGCCAATGGAAAACAATCTTGTTACCATGAACTGACAAGCCGATGGAAATCAATCTTGTTACCATTAACTGATGAGCCGATAGAAAACAATCATGTTACCATGAACAGTCAATACGATGGAAAAGAAATTCATTACCATGATCGGTCGATACGATGGAAAATAAATTCATTACCATGATCAGTCGATATGATGAAAAATAAATTCATTACCATGATCGACCGATACGATGGAAAAGAAATTCATTACCATGATCAGTCGATACGATGGAAAAGAAATTCATTACCATGATCAGTCGATACGTTAAAAATATCAATACAATAAACGATAAAACTATCAATACGAAAAACAGAAAAGTAAATGACACTATAAAACTGTCAATACGATAAACAGAAACGTAAATTATACAATAAAACAGTCCATACGATAAACAAAAAAACAAAAAACACATATGAGGAGAGTGAATAATTAAATATCATAAGATAAAAAGAAACATAGTAAGAAATGTTCTCCCCCTTTCTAAGAGGATTTTGTTTAATGTATGGAGAAATATAAAAACAAGAAGTATATATGAATGATTATTTTAATGTAATAATTCCTAGCTTCTGTTTTATAAACTCAAATCTATCGGAAGGTAATGGTTTTTTGAAAATGTCAGCAAGTAGTTCTTGCATTCCGATGAATTGTAAAATAAAATCTCCTTTTTATGTGTGATCCCTAAGAAAGTGATGACTAACATCTATGTGTTTTTCATGAGAGTGATGTGATGGGTTCTTACTAAGAGCTATGGCAATAGTATTATCACATAGAATTTGGGTTTTGAAAAAACTCAAACCATAGTCAGTGAGTGTGTGTTGAATCCACAACACTTGGGCACAACAACATCCAGCTACTACATATTCAGTTTATTAGTGGAAAGTGCTACCGAGTGTTGTTTCTTACAGGTCCAAGAAACCAGAGAATCTCTTATGAAATGACATGTTCCAGATATACTTTTTATATCCATTCTACAACCACTAATGTCAGAATCTGAAAAAAAAATTAAAAACAAAATCATTTCCAGAAGAGAAAAAAAGTCATAAATCCATAGTGCCTTTCAAATATAGAAAGATTCTCTTTATGGATTTTAAATGAGACTCTTTTGGATTAGATTGATATCTTACATATAAGAATATAAAAAACATTATATTCGGTCGACTAGCTGTCAAGTATAGAAAACTATATATCATACCTATAAATATTGTTTCATCTACTCGTTTCCCACTTTCATCAAGATTAAGTGTATTTTAGGTACCAATTGAAGTACTAATACTTTTACTTTTGTCATATCCATACTTTTTGAGTAAGTCTTCAATATACTTATATTTAGATATATATGTCCCTTCTGGTTTTTGAGAAATTTGAAAAACGAAAAAGAATGTTAACTCACCCATTATTCACATTTCAAACTCTGGTTTCATTAAACTAGCAAAAGAATTAGTGAAAGATTTCTGAGTTGATCCAAATATGATGTCATCAACATAAATTTGAACAATTAAAACATTTTTATTTTCCATTTTTATAAAAAGGGTTGGATCTGCTGTACCTTTTGTATAATTGTTTTGTAAAAGAAATCATATATGTCTATCATACCATGCTCTAGTGGCTTGTTTAAGACCATATAGATCTTTGGTAAGTTTAAAAACATTATTAGGATGATTCTGGTCTATAAAACCAGGAGGTTGTCCGACAAAAAGTACTTGTTGGAAAAAACCATTTACAAAAACACATTTAACATCCATTTGAAATAGTTTGAAGTTAAAGTATGTTGCAAAGGCTAATAGAATATGAATAGATTCAAGTCTAGCTACTGGAGCATATATTTCTTCATAGTCTATTCCTTCTTGTTGTTTATAGCCCTTAGCAACAAGTATTTCTTTATTTCGAACAATGATTCCATTTTCATAACATTTGTTTATGAAAACCCATTTTACTCCAATTACAGTTGCTTCATTAGGTCTTTCAACTATAGTCCAGACTTGATTCCTCTCGAATTCATTTAGTTCATCATGTATTGCTTTGATCCAATCTTTACCACCTAAGGCCTCACTTGGACTTTTAGGTTCAAATTGGGACAGAAAATCATGATATTCTATTTCGTTTTATAAGGAATTTCTGGTCCTTACAAGTTGATTTACATCACCAATGATATTATCAATAGGATGATTCCTAAGAAACAATTGATTTGGATTTTGTAAAACCTTTTCATCAACATATGGTAGAAATTGTTCTGTGGTAAATGTTTCAAAAGTATCTTCTTAAACATTTTCCTTATCAGAAGGATCTTCTAACAAAGCTTGATAATCAGTGTTTGAAAACACATCTGAGGATGTAGGTTGGGATGATTTAAAAACAAAAGGATCAGATTCAGCAAATTTTACATGTACTATTTCCTCAATAGTAAATGTGTTTTTATTGAAAACTCTACAAGCCTTAGAAGTTGTGGAGTAACCTAGAAATATTCCTTCATCATATTTTGGTGCGAATTTTTGTAGATTATATTTTGTATTCAGAATGAATAACTTTCACCCAAAAACATTGAAGTATTAAACTTTTGGTTTTTGGCCAGTCTATAACTCATAAGGTGTTTTATTAAGAAAAGGTCTGGATAAAACACGATTTGTAGTATAACAGGTAGTACTAAAAGCTTCAGCCCAGAAGTGATAAGCAATTGAGTACTCACTCAACATGGTTCTAGTCATATCCTGAAGAATATGATTTCTTCTTTCAACAAAACCATTTTGCCGAGGAGTTCATGGAGCAGAAAATTTTTGAGTAATATATTTCTTATTACAAAAAATTTCAAATTCAGAATTTTGAAATTCACCACCATGATCACTATGGATAGTTATCAATGTTAGGTTTTTCTCATTTTTTACTTGGGATATAAAAGTTTTAAAAAAGGAAAAGGATTCAGAATTATTTGTTAGAAAATAGACCCATGTGAATCTAGTAAAGTAATCAACTAGAACAAATACATAGTATTTTCCTCCAATACTTCCAGTTTTTGATGGACAAAAAAGATCCATGTGCACTAGCTGTGATGCATTAGAAGTTGAAACCTCATTAATTGATTTAAAGATAGTTTTATGTTGCTTTCCAAATTGTCAAGGATCATAGTCTTTTGATGAATCATATCTAAGATCTGGTAGTCCCTTTACAAGTCTTTTCTTTGAGAGTTTACAATGGTTTCATAGATTACATTGTCCTAGTCTTCTATGCCATATCCATGAATGGTCTTCTATTTCACTTAAGCAGGGTAAATTTTGGCTTCTAAGTTCTTTTAAGTTAATAGTGTATACATTCTCTTGCCTATGGGCAGATAGAATGAACTCATCCTTCGAATTGTGAACTAGAAACTTATCATTTCTAAAATTCACAAGGTAACCTTCATCACATAATTGACTTATGCTGATGAGATTGTGCTTAAGACCTTTAACAAACAAAACATTTGATATAAGAACTTTTCCACGAAAAATAATATTACCTATATCAACAATCTTTCCTTGAGAATTATCTCTGAAGGTAACCTTTCCTCATTTTGTTTTGATAATCTTCTCAAAGAGATCTTTGTTTCTAGTCATGTGTCGAGAACAACCACTATCCATGTTCTAAATTTTCTTGTTGGTACACTTCTCATTTTCCTAAAAAAGAAACAATTAGTTTTTAGGAATCCAAACTTGTTTGGATCCAGAAGGGTTAGATAAGAGAATTTTCGGAATCCACATTTGTTTTACAAAATGAGCTTTATGAAATCCTGCAGATTGAGTTTTATTAAGAGAACACTCTCTTTTCCAGTGTCCACCACATTGACACTTAGAACAAAAAGGTTTTTTTTGTGGAACAAAATAGTTATTACTAAAAACCGGTTTGGAATAAGTATATCCAAGTCCAGAATGATTCCTCAAATGTCTAATTTGAAAATACATCTTGTCAAAGTTTTCCTTGCCATGAGTAAAGTTTGAAAACCATTTCATTACAGAGAAAATTTCTGAATTTAGTTTTAAAAATTTGTTTTTATCTTCCAAAACATTTTATTTTGAACTAGGGTTAGGCTCCAAAACATTTTTCTTAGAAATCACTTTTTCTAGATCCTTAGAAAGTTTATCCGTATCATATTTTACTTTCTCAAGGGTTTTTAAAATACTCTCAAAATCAGAAGTCTTCATATAAAGATCTTTAGAAAGATCTGATACTTCTTTAGTTAAAACTGAAATTCTAGAATTTGCTTTATCAATCTTTTTCTTAAGTTTAGAATTTTCATTTTCATGTAATTTAGCAAATCTTGATACTTCTTAAAAATATGGTAATGTATCATCATCTGATGATGAAGAATCATCATTTGAAGATTCATAATATTTATTATCCATAAAATTTTCATGTAAAGAGACATTTGTAATAGATTCAGTATTATGTACCTTGGCCATAAGACAATGATACTCAATTGGTAGTCTGGCTATAAGTACAATATTTCTCTATCCTGAGGACTCATATTCTGAATAATTGTCTGAAGAATATCTACCACTTTCACTCCATGTGTCATTTGCCTTCAAGACATTCTTTTCTTATAATACTTTATTTTATTTCTTTCAGAATGTTTCTTCTTTCTATATTTTATCTTCAGTAAAGGACCATCAGGCCTTATATGTCCTACTTTCTTACATTCGTAACAAGTTACCTCTGAATCTTTCTTATCCTTCCTATCTTTATTTTTGATTCTGTATTGGATGTCCTTCTTTCCCAAAATCTTGTTCATCCTTCGAGCAATATTGGCTAACTCATTATCTGAATGATCACAATCACTTGAATCAGATATAACAACTTTCTTGGCATTGGATCTTGTTATCATTTCTAGTGTTTTAGCTTTAGATGTAAAATATATGCTACCGTTTCCATTCTTATTCATGTTGAAATCAGAATCTCTTTTCATTCTTGTCTCATGCTATAAAAGGGTTCCAAATAGTTCATCAAGAGTAATCTGGGAATCTTTTATATCGTCATCAATAGCTGTCCTTTTTTACTCCCATTCATTTGGAATTATATCTATAATCTTATCTACAAGAGTTTCATCATCAAGACCTTTTTCCCCCATAGATTGTAAACTATTGAAAATTTTCAAAAAACTATGTTGCACTTTACATACTGTCTCTCCATAATGAAAAACAAATCCATGATACTCTGCTCGTGACATTGCTCTTCTTGTTTCTATAACCTTGGATGTACCAAAATGTGTGACTTCCAATTTCTTCCAAATACAGTTGGATGATTCATAAGAATATATCTAACTGTATACATTCTTGGTCATAGGACATAATAAAGTATTGCGTACTTTGTAATTCAGTTGATATTCTAACTTCTCTTGATTAGTGAAAGTACTGACTTCTTTGTCAGAAATTTTGTAAACTTCAGTAAGCATTATAAAATTTTCTACACCAGTGTTGATCACAAACATCTTCATTCGATCTCTCCAGTACTCATAATCATTCCCATCAAAGATAGGTAGTCTATAAGGATTTAGGTGGTCAATTGACCCAATATTCATTCCTTCCATCTAATAAAACAAAAAATCTTTTCCACTCCACACGTTAGTGTAGTTAGTTAAAATGAATGTTTTAATGAAATAGAGAAATTAATACAAATTCGTGGACACCTTCTCTGATACCAATTGTTGGATCGAATATATATATGTATATGTATATTAGATGGAACAATACAAGAGGGGGGTTAATTGTAGGTTTAAAAACTCTGAGTTTAAACACTTAGAGATTAGTTTAAAAGATCTTATACTAATGCAATTCAAACAACCACAATTGTATTGAATATAAAGGTATGCTGTAATGTAATACTATTAGAAAAGTAAAGTAATTGTATTCAAGATGAATACAATAATCAGAGTAATACAAGTGTGGGAGATTCTACCTTAAATCATATAGAATCTATTAATACAATATGTAATATAATAATTGTAATTGAAACAATTACAATTGAAAGTGTAATGAAGAAAGGAAACAATACAAATTCCATTCTAATACAAACAACAGCGGAAATGAAAAAGTATTACAATTCATTTTTTCCCAAAGAGAAGGGTTATCCATTCACTACGGATAAGAGGTATGTCTTACCACCACCTTGGTAAACCCTCAAAACAACGATCGGTTCCTCTGCCCTCCTATCCCCGGCTGGCCTCAATACGATTATTGGAACATATGTCTACCTATCCCCATCAGCCCTCGATACGATGATTGGAACGTCTGTCTACCTATCCCTGGCAGCCCTCAGTTTTGTAGGTAATCGGAACCTCTGTCTTTCAATTACTTGAAATCCCTCGATACGATGATCGGACGCACAACGCACAAAGTATGAGAGAAGTTACTGTTTCTCTCTCTAGAACTTGATAGAAGAAAAGTATCAATGTTATATCACAGTCGATCTTTCTCAGCTTCAAATGTCCTTCTATTTAAAGGCATCCGGTTCCAATAGTCACATTTCCTCCAATGGTTAGATTTCTACGAAAAACTCGGAGGGGCATGGACACCTGGAATTATAACGGTCACATTGAAACAGAAACCACGACATCATTTTGATTAGTTTGTAACTAACTCAATGACATCGTATTGGTTAAAACAAGACATATGAAGATGATAAACAAGAGTACGATTAATATGAAACATGTGTTTTTTTGACCAAGTACCAAAACAAGCAAGTATGAAAGTATGTGTATTATAAGTATTACTAAATGTAATGTATTGATATGATAAAAAGTAAGATACACAAAAGTGAGTACTATTAAAAGAGTTAGTACGATACGATTGACAAAGTCAGTACGATGCAATTGACAGAGTCAGTACGGTGCAATTGACAGAGTTAGTACGATACGATTGACAGAGTCAGTACGATACAAGTGATAGAGTCAGTTCGATACGATTGACAGAGTCAGTACGATACGATTGACAGAGTCAGTACGATACGACATACAGAGTCAGTACAATATGATTGACAGAGTCAGTACGATATGATTGACATAGTCAGTATGATATAAGATAACAGACATTTGTGATTTCCAAAACATGATATAGAATTCAAAGGAAAACTTTTGACTCAACAATGATAATATCAATACTACCTTCTTACCATATAATCATTTGGGAAATACTAGTGTCCTTTGGGCATACGTGTGGACTACCACCTCCCTGAAGCAATGAAATTTGTTTTTTATTTATATTTTACTCATAATGTAACTGAGATTAATTTATTTGAAATTTATATTATATATATTATCTATTGGTGATCTTGTAAACGTGAATTAAAATTTATATTTCTTTGTTTTCAGCAGTTTAAAAATTAAATCTTCTTTCATGCTTACGTTTTCTTTAATGTATCCCAATATAGTGTAACTAATTTTTATATCCCAAACATTTATGCATGACTATAAACATATATATATATATAATGAATATATATTATATCAATTAAATTTTAAATATTATGGATATTTTGAAACTATTATCAATGTATAAGAATCAAACTACGAAACTGAAACATACATGACAAACGAATCAAATATCACCTGCGGTAGACTTTTAAATAATTATTTTCCAATACAAAATTGAAAAAATAATTAATTTCATTAATATATTAAATATCTATATGCGTATGGATTTGGAATAAGATTTATAATAATCTTATATATTTTATAAAGGATGTTCAAAAATGGATGAATGATGTCACACATGATCTATGGGGTTTTATGTTACAATCTCATTGTTTGTCTGGAATGTTTATAATTATGATATGATGATGAAATGATATGAAAAAAATATCAAGATGCTCATCATTTTCTTCTCCTTTACATTTTTTTAAAAATACATTATTTCAATTTATTTTTCTAAACTTATGTAGATAATATATGGAAAAAATATATTGGGAAATGGACATTATTTCAGCCTCTCGCCAAAAAACATTTTCACCCATTTAAAGGATTTATAAAAAATTAAGATGGATTATAATATTATAAAATTATTTATAAATAAATTTTAATCTTGATATTAATTAATTATAAATAACATTTAAATGAATGTTCTCAT
Organism: Viscum album; assembly: GCA_963277665.1. Classification (NCBI taxonomy): domain Eukaryota; kingdom Viridiplantae; phylum Streptophyta; class Magnoliopsida; order Santalales; family Viscaceae; genus Viscum; species Viscum album. The sequence continues at coordinate 1,434,137,253 of OY728126.1, read as the reverse complement.
TTTCCAAACATGGAACGTTTTCCTGTTTCAAAAAATGTGAAAAGATTGTTTTCTTTTAAATTATATGTTATGAATGGAATTTCCATTATTAATAACCACTCGATAATTTGAAGATTAATTTAATGTTTTACTTTGTTATTTTAATAGAATATTGTTTCAATAATATATTGGAAATTTTATTATATTTATAATGGTTTTAATGATTGAATGATTATTTTATTCAAGAATTTTTTAATGGTCTTTTCATGATATTTCCATTGATCAATGAAATCAAAATTTGATATTTATTATGATTTACAGATTATATTATCCAAGGATACCATTCTTAATATTTTTATATATGGTTTATGATAGAATTATTTCAATAAAACCTATTCCATTTTCATTGGTTATGAAATGATAAAATACTTATAAAACCCATTTTTTCCGAAGTTTTGATATGACGACGGGTTTATAACCTTATGAAACTCATATATGTGATTTTAATTATGTGATGGGTGGGACTAATATTTCCCTCAAATTTATTGCGTAAATATTGATTTTTAATTGTATTAAAAAAGTTGATTATTGAGTGAACCCATCTCTGTAAAGGAATTTCTAAAGTATGATAATATAACATACCTGAACCCACACTCCTATATTCAGTGATGAAATTGTAAGCATTAATTTTTCATCTCTGATGATGCTGATGGAGACACAATTATCATCTCACAAAATATAAAATATAATAATGAAATATTGGATAACATAACATATCAGAAAACTGATATGTTAATTGTTTTATAGAATTAGTATAACTCATACATTATCAATACTGAAGCCTTTAAATAAGTATTCCTCCCACATAACCCATATTTTCTTTTTTAACATTAAATCATCATATTAATTCCTATGAAACACATATAGAAATAATTCACTCAACATTATTTTTGATAAACTATAGAAAAGATAACATAATAAATGTGTGATCAAATTATCAATAATCGTGAAGATAAATAATAATAATTGAATGTTAACTACGACTATAATAAGTGAATAATGGAATGTCGAAAAAATCATAGTCCACAAGTAAATCTTAAAAAAATATAATACCAACCAATACCTAATGAATCATTCATGAAACATCAAATATGTCTTTAATAAAGGAATGAGTCATACGTATAAACGATAAGGAACCATTTGATATAAATTTTGATAAAATGAAATATTATAAACCCATGGAAATCATAGATAAAATGTATTGTTATCATGGAACTTCATCATCATAGGAATGTTAAAAAATTATTTCAATTTGAAAAACCATATGAATTACTTGAAATATAATTCTATAGAGAAAATAATAATAATTACCCAATTATTTGGAGTTATATCTCGTAACTCACATCCTTTAATATATAATGGGATCGCCCAACTCTATCTGATCCACCCAATCCTATAATTTTTAATAGGATGACCCAAAGCCATCAGGGCCACCCTATCATTGAAGTTTTAATATGATCACCTGGTGAAAACGGGGATGCCCCATCGTATAAAATATAATAAGGTCACCATATTCTATCTGATCTTCCCCATATTATATGATGAAACTAGCTCACCCCATGATAACTGTAATACACCATAATTTCAGATATAATATGATCATCTAGCTTTAATCGATCCACCCCATTATATGAGATATAACCTTCTCACCCAACATAATATGGGCTACAACATCGTATATAATTTACAATACCACAATTAAACTAATTTAAGATTAGAAGTAATTTAAAACTCATAAAAATTACTATTCCTTTGATAAATTGATTAACCCATTATTAATAAATGGATTCCATGAAAATCTCTTCAAAATATTAATAACCTATTTAAAATAAATGAGTTTCATAAAAATATCATTGATGATTGACAAACCAATGGAAATGAAACAAGTTCCTTAAAAATATATTTAAATCCTTATTAATCCATCTACGGAAATAATAGGGATTGTATCAATAAAAATACCATTTTATGATAATTTACAATATGAGGTTTTAATGTAATAACTCTATATTTTTATGAGATATACATTTCACTAATTTCATTGTTGTATTGTGTTGAACAATACACCAAGATAACCTTTCACTATACGCAACACTAACATAGATTACAGTATATGAAACAATTTGATTTTCATGGGTTTCCCACAATTTAATGTTCTTTTGATATAATTAATTTAATGAAAAATTATTTCTAATAGAATAACAAAATGATTTTATGTTACGTTATAACATAATCGTTATAATGGCAGGTATGAACAATATTAACTTTTTTCTAAAACAATATTTAAAAGAAAATAAGTGAGTTTATAAAGTATTAAAATCATTCTACATGGATTTTATTAATGAAATATTTATTTAAAATATTCAGTATAATGATTAAAATTCTTTTTATATTTTTTCTAAACATTATATATTAAATAATTCGATTTTTCAGATAAAAAAATTATTTTTCCAAAAATGCAGTTTTTTCGCCTTTTGAAGAAACACACATTTTTAATATATTTTCTATGCATTGATATTTTATTTTTTTAAAAATAATCTTCTTTCATTTAATTTTATATTAAAAATTTTTTCAGATTAATTTTTTATACTTATTTCATAATTTTTCTATTTTGATGAATTGTAAAAATTTATTAAATTTGAATGAAAAGAAAAATATTCATTGAAAATATTTATGTGGATAAATGATATTATTGAATGTTTTTAATTTTAATATATAATATATTTTTTCAGTTAGTGTAATTTTGGTCATCAGTGTTAATTTTAACATGAATTTCGATGTAAACACACTACAATATTTTATAATGTTTCAACATTTAAAAACATGTTTTTTACTCTGGAAATATGATTAATTTTAAATTAATTACTGAAATTTATATATTTTGAATTTTTAAAAATTTATTACTTATATTTAATCAGTATGTCCAAATTATGTTAATAGAAATATTTTATTTTTTCATTATGAATAGTAACTTCACAAATTTTGTTAATATAGTACAAATGTCAATCGGGTAATTAAAGGTAAATATATTATTATAAATTTACCATAAAACATTTAATAAAATGATTTTATGATTTATTCTTGACCTAAACCTTCCTTATATCGATATAATGTCATTTGGAAGTCACTTTGATGAGATTAAGGCATTAAAAATATTTTATTTAATGAAAATATTAATTGTCTTACTCAGATTTTATTAGGTAAATCATTGGTAATATAATTTCATACAGAAGATAACTAAAATTATAAATACTCATTTGAAATATAAATTTTTTTTCTTCATCATGGTAATATATTTTTGATTTTTTGGAAATAAAAAAGTTCCTTAAAGGATTATATATTGATGATTAAAAAACAAATTAATTAATGAAAAATCAATAATATAATTTTTGTTAAAATTATAAAAACCATTAAATTTATGAAAAAAATTCTGAAATCTAATTTCTTGAGTATATATTAACAATAATCAGCCATGGGTAGATTTATTGTCTATTTTTAGCATTATATAAGTTCTTATGGAACATTAAATATTTTATTTAAAGTGTTTTTGAACTTTTCAAATTCATTTTTTTATAAGTATAATATTTTTAATGATAGAATCTCAAGAATATATATTATACTAAATATATTCTTATTAAATACAATAGATTTATCTTTATCATTGTATTTTATTTTAAATTTTTATTCCAAAAATATGTTTATTAAATAATTACACAAAAATTATATATTAATTATTTTATGAAGGGAAATATCAAATGAATTTTATTAGAAATACTAAAATAAATATTTTTTTTGCTAATTAATATGTCCAATTAAATTTCGAGATGACATTTAACTCATTGGAATAAAATAAAATAACTTTTTTGTTGTTAAACTGCTGTATTAATATTTTTAAAAATGATCAAATTGAATAGTGTCAAAATTGACCCTATTGATTGTTTATCAAAATGATATTTTGATAAATTATTTAAAAATCCTAATATTTTTTTAAAAAATGTATAACAATTATTATATCATGTAAAAAATTTAAAATAATTATTTATGGTATAATTGACATTAAATAAGTAAATATTTCACCCATTCAATATTGAAATTTTTGTTATCTAAATAAAATAAAATTGAATAACTAAGTGTTAATTAAAATTATAATGTAAAAACTGAGGGAAAAACTTGTATAATATCTATTTCATGAAGTTATTTCAACAGGTTGTCATTTTTAATTATAAATTAGTAATTGTTTTTGGTTTTTTGGGGATTTATTTTATTATAAATTAATATTTTCCAAGATCCCTAAAGGGCCCCACACTTCAATTATAAAAGGTAAACTCTTAGCTCACCTATGGACTTCACATTAAGAATTAAACTTTAGATATCACCTTACTATTTCAATGATCAATGTAACACCCCATGATTTCATAGTACATTACTCTTTCAAAGTAATTCAATAACTTGCACTACACGCAACACTGAGTTCTAGCGCACCACGACTTACCAAACTAGCTGTTCAAAAGTATTTATGAATTGTATTAAGTAAATTTGGAACTTTATATTATACATATAATTTTATAATCAATATTATGAGTTTCTTAGACAAAATGTATGAAAAAATACATTTTTTCAGATAAAAGAAGTATTTTTCAAAAAATACAATTTTAACGCCTTTTAATGGGGAAGCCTTTTAAAATCCAATATTTGAAACTTTTATATATTCAATTTGAAAATATAAACGTCTTCTTTAGAGTCGGGACATGAGAATTTAGTTTTAATAATCTTTTGGTGTTTTTCTGATAACTTCCATATTTGTGCGAAGAGTTAGAAATACACTATTTTAACTGAAAACAGCTTTTTTAATCAAAATAATTTATAGTGTTTAATTATACATTTTAATGGTTTGGAAGTATAAATAGATTATATTGTTACAATTTTATCCAATTATGGTCATTTAATGTAATTTAACTTTGAAATTGGACATAAATAAGTGTCAAACTTTTGATAGTTATTATTTCTTAAAAATACGTCTGTTGGTTTTTACAGCGGGAATTAATTTTAAATTAATAAATGAAACTTATATGTTTTGAATTTGGTAAAATATAATTCATTATTTAATTCATAATATCAAAATTATATTAGGGTGAATTTTTGGTATTTTTCTGAAAACCTGTAATTTTTTATGAATAGTTAAAAACAATGAGTTATAGTTTTAAACCAAATTTTTATTTAAATAACTTTTTTATTTTATTTAAATTTATATTAGATCAAAATAGATACATAATACCTTTATAATATCAATGTAATTCATTAGAGTCAGTTTATAATAATTTTAGATATATTAAAAGTTTATTGAACTTTGAACCCTCTGTTACCCACCTCCTATGAGAATTTTTAAATTCACATAAAACATAATTTTAGCGGTTTTGTGAGTTGTATTTCAAAAATCAGAGAGACACGGTTAATATCATTGAGTAAAATTTTCTTTAATAAGACAAAAATAGTTTTTGATGAATAGTTACTTTTAACATTTATTTACGACGATTAAAAGTAAATAGATAAATTAATGGTAAAAAATGATATTATCATTAACCTAAAAAATGACCTAATTCTATTAGATAAGTGTAATTAGACAAAAAAAACATTAGGAATAAAATATTACCCTTTATTTCGACATGGATTAGATTAGGACATTTATTATTATTTAATTTAGAGAAGAGTTAAAAGTGTTAAATTAAAAGTTTATTAACTAAACCATTTCTAATATAGGGTTATACATAAGATAAATTTGATGATAAATATTGATTAGAAAGAAAAAATATTTCCTACATCATGGTATTTTGTTTTAAATTTTTAGTCCTTAAATAATTAAATTTATATATGACACAATGATGATGCATTAGTTACCATATTAATGAATGAATCAAATAAATGGTATTATAGATAATACAATAAATATAATTTCAATGTTTTAATGAGATACACGAATTATATAGGTTACTATAACATGTTAGGGGTGATTCAATGTATCTTGTTTTGAAGTAATTAAGTTGTGATGACTTTCAGAAAAACAAAATACCAAATAGTCTCAAAACTGATATAAATTAATATTTAAAACAAATACTATATTATTGGTTGATATAATATTCATAAAAATGTAAGGTTCATCCTAAGGGCTTAAATAATATTATATATGTCATTAATGAGCCACTTGAGGTTTTCTTGTAAGTTTAGAGTAAGTTTATTAACCATATATAGTAAGAATACAGGATGACACGGTAAAAGTTATACTACTTAACTAAGAGTTAAATCTAAATGATAAGGTTAAAATGGTAACCTAAACATGGCTAAAACCTATTGGTTGAAACGATTTCGACCCATAACCACCTAATTCTTGGAAGAAATTCATTTGGAACCATTAAAAACCTAATATGATTGTATAATAAATTAATACTTTAATCTTTTTCTAAAGTGACCCTCACCCCTCTTTTAAAAGGGAACTTCCCCTTATCTATAAATAACTCCTCAAAAGCCATTTGTATTTGCCAAAACCTGCACATATATCCTCCAAACGTCCCTCACTTCAACCTAGAGGTCTTAGTTTTATCAAAAAGACAACCTAAGGAGCCCTTTTGATCTAATCAAAATGAAGAACCCAAAAAGAGGTAATGATTTCACCACCCTCTTTCAAGCTCCTTTCTACTTAACCTTCTTCATTCTTTGTTATTTCAATCCTAAAATAATAACTCCAGTATCTTCTATATACTGTGATGTTATTATAATTATTTCACAACTATATTCATTATTCGATCCATCTTATGAATGATAATGTCACCATGCGTGCGTACGTATGACTTACCATCTCCACGTCGTGGTGTAATTTGTTATTAAACACTATGTTATTTGGATGGATATAATGATGAGTAATATGTATATAAATAATGAAAATAACATTATAATGTCCCTGTAAAATTAATATTCCATCTAATTCCACACCTTTAAGGAAATTTATTTATCGCTCGTGCGTACGTACGGATTACCGTCTCAACGACGCAATGAGATTCATTTCCACGATCACCATTCATCAACGATTATAAAAATATATATTACTAATAAGTATGAAATATATTAAATAATAATTCTACTGGAGATATATATATGTATTTATATATAAATGTACTTACATATATCTTATTCACTTATTTCTGTTCAATACGATATGAAAACAGAAACAACGTTTATGCGTATGCACGAACTACCGTCTCCATAAACGGTGTTTTTTATTTCATATATATGACTATTATACATATTTATATACTAAATATATATGATATATAAATCATGTTTTATATTATGGATGTATTTAAATCTTGGTCTGTGTGATACAATCAAGAGTAACAAGTTAAAACACTGACGATAAAGAAAGCGATTATTACCCAAAATGTTAATTCAACATGGAAATTATTGTTAAATGGGTAATATAAAGTCATAAATGAATAATGTATGATATCATAAATATTAATATGGTTCTGGTATAATTTAATAACATACAACGATATTCATACAGTAGGTTAAATGTACCCTCTATTAAAGGAATGTGCACGTTAAGGTGTTATCATCTCACAACTTAGTCCCATGAGACTCATGCCATATTGATAGTATTACCTTCTGTGTAGTGTACGTACTGCCCATAATTGTATTCTTTGTGTAAAACACTATAATTTATGTGTATTTACATATTCATTGTATGGTACCTCTTTCATGGGGTGTATGTTTTTTTAAGTTACCAAATTGGTAAGTGTTAATTTCACAATCTCTTTATTATCCGAGGTTGTTTTTACCTAAGTATCTAATGGGACATATTTATTATCCATGTACATGTTTCATGAAAGTGTTTTCAAAGGGATTCATTTAATTAACCTTTTTACCAAAACATCATTTCCAATGTTTTAAATATTTATTCTTCTAAATCTCTCTCATTAATGTCCATGTCTTCAAAATGGGTTTTAAGAATTTATTTATATAGACATTAATGTTTTTAAATTGTTAATTCCCTTAAAATGTTTCGACGTCATATGAGAAACATTGATTCATAAATGTCATTAATTGTATTCATTTCTAAATTGTGTGACTTTTAAATGTTTTCCTGAAAAATGGATATTTTTCTCAAGGAGTTTTATAAATCATTTTCATCTATGTCAACATCCTTTGATAGATTTTAAACTTGTTTGAAGATGATTTATTATGATACAAATATTCCATATAGTATTGTTCATTTTGTGAAATTTTTGACTGTGGATGTGTTATTTTTATACCATTCATGGTTTATAGAGAATGTATTGACATTTCGTATGCTAGTTTTAATACGAATGTTTATGTTATGTTTAAACCTGTTTGAATGAGGAATGCATTGGACTTAATAAGTGATGGGTGGAGCCTGCTATGGCTCCTCGACGCATCGGTAGGTCTCATGAGACAAACTAGTGTCTTGTAACAAGGCCTTGAAAATATATTATTTGTATTTTTGGCCCAAGTCCTTGACTATGTGGTTATGATAGTCTAGTATTATGCATTCCATCATTATAAAATTGGTTAGTGATATTGCATGTGATTATTCAACCAGTAAAATATCCATGTGAATAAATAAATGGAATTACTTAATTTTATTTTTTTTCATATTTTGTTGATGTTCATGTTTAAAAGGATTCAGTTTTAGTTATAGATTTTCTTAAATGTTTATGCTTATTAATGAATGTTTTTTCTATATTGTTATCCGTACTGAGCATCTGATCCCACCCCTTTATATGTTTTATTTTTCCCAAGATTCCAAGAATTGTATTGTGATTGATATGAAGGGTTAGGCCAAGGGAATAATGTAGTTCATATCATATTATTTAAGTAGTTTTGTATGTTATAAAGTGTAATGTAACATTCAGGTATGTAATCAATTTTCTAAGACTTCTAATCTGATCGGTCCTTCCGAACTTGATTCCTTGTAATCATTCCAATGTATTAAAATAATGAACCAACTCTGGGTAACTAGTGTCGGGTCATTACAATCAAATTCTCCAGTTACATTCTATATTTTCTAGTCCCCTTACAAATACCAAATCTAGGGTCTTTGTGAAGAGATCTAGAGGAATCATGTCGAAGAATATGTAATCTCATCTACGAATTCTTTCAAGATTTTTTCATCTTCTACATTATTTTCATGTTATTTTTACATTATAAAGTAATAAATATCGTATAAATTACATTGTTATATGTTATTATAATTATGTAAGAACCATATTAAAACTTCTATCTATCCTACGAAAAATAAAATCACTACGTATATATTAGTGGAACTTACCATCTCCACGCCATGTGGTACTCTGTTTTTCAACACCATCTTACATGGATGGGTATAATGATGGAAATAATAATTATAAATGATTATTATAAGATGATATGTATTATATAACACAATATATACCATCCACATCCATACCATTTCACAATTTTGGGATTGATATCGTTGCTCATGTGTACGTATGACCTACAGTCTCCAAAATACCATGTGATTCAATCTAGATGATATCCATTAAATTATGATTATATAAATGTATTGAAATAAAATTATGATATATATTATATAAATAACATTATGAATTTTATATAAATATAATCTATTAAGATTAACAACAACCTATCTCATGAAAGATGTGTAATAAAATAATTCACAAAATACGTGATCGATGTGTAACAATGTTATTGACAAATGCGTAATAATATGATCATTTTGTTGTCATAAAAAATTTAATATTATTTTTAATAAGTTAATAAATTTATTTAAACCATTATATAAGAGGTTTGGACATGGACTAAGGAAACAAGACCAAAAGTAAGGTATTATTTTTTATCACTTGTTTTCTATAGGACATACGCCTTATACACCACCTATTTATTATATGGGTTGTATATATTTTCCATTAATTTCATTATGATTATTATTATGAATGTTATGATATTTACATAAGTATATAATTTTCTTTATTTTATGATACATACAAATTGACTCATTATAACTTTTTTTAGGGATAATTATGTAACCTCATTATTATCCTTGATTGTTTAATCCTAAGTATTTATTGGGGGTTTATTTATCATCCATTTCCATAATTTACAAATATATATTAACAAAATTCAATGTATTATTCTACTATTTTTTAAATTCAATTTTAGTCATTGGTGAATTCTTATAAAATGGTATGAAAGGAATGTTTTTCATTTTTTATATGAGGAACTTTTTGATTTTCCAATTAGAGTACGAGATGAATGTTTTCTTTTATCATAAACAACATGAAAATATTTTTTACATTTCAATCACATGTTATTTCAATGAGGCTTACAATAAAATATTTCATGTTTATTTTCAATTAAATTATTTTCATTTAAATTATTTGAGCATTTTGAGAAAAGATAACTTTTTAGAGATTGAATATTTTCATCAAGAATTAATTTCATGTGTTCTTTCAAAATAATTTTCCATAAAAGATGGAATTCATTAACTGGGTTACCATTCATGTATAATATCCCTATTATCCCTATGTTATTATTATATTTATATTGGAATGATATTTATGTTGTGGATTATATAACGATGGAATGATTTTTAAGAAACCTATTTTATTTCTTCTATTGTGTTATGTTGAATGTTTTTTATTCTTGTTGAACACGTATGTATGGATTTCATTTTATGACAGGTGTGACCTATATCTCCTTCCAAAAAATTGTGTAAATATTTATAAATCAACAGATAGACATGACTGAAATGACAACTAAATATGGTTCAGTAATATCGGTCTAGAACAAAATGTCAATACGATTTAGTAATATTGGTATGGAATGAAGAGTGAAATAGGTTTAATATATGACTCTTTTAACTGTGACGGTCATTGAAATGGTCCCTGGCTAATATGAAAATTATTTTCAATAAATATGTGTTTTCCCTAATTCCATGTTTTATCCCAATGCTTGTTTTTCATGGTTCACGGTTGTTTTATGATTTATTCCATATAAACTACCAAGGATTGTTTTACGAATCAAGATTTTTATATATGTTAAAATTGGTATGGTTTTAAAAATTTATGATCATATTCTTACATAGTTATTTTTGTGTGTGATATTTTCCATGTTTACCCCTATTGAGTAATTAAGCTCGCCCTTTACATATGTTTTCATTCCCCTAGAAATAATGAAATTTTTTAGGTAGAAAATATTTTTGGGAATATCTTTATAGGATATGTTGAAGATCTTTCACATAGTTAACATAATGTGTTCCCCATTTCCGAATACAATAAACTGAAATGGCCTTTGAGCTTCTATTTTTTGTCATGTATTATGTATTATACAAAAAAATTATGTAATGTCAATGTACATCAATCTTGGGTCTTTATAGTTGGTATCACAGTGAAGTTTTAGTCAACCTTTGGATACTCAGATATGAACAGTATATTGAGATCCATAGTGATATATCTATGGATGGGTCTTTCTATGTTATAAGGAATAGTCTAGGTATATTTTACAAATCATGAGTTTTTGGGATAAGCATGAATAACCTTGGATTAAACCTAAGATATCATAGATTGAAATATTATAGGTAATTTACCTTACTTATGTGTCTTTATTCTATGATATGTATTTCTCATAGTTTTCTTTCTAGTTCATGCTATTTCCTAGAACTAAATAGAACATAGTTAACCTTGAATATTTCACCTGTGGAAAGTATTGGAATTATGAAAACTGATTTCTGAAGTGGAAATCACGTAAATGAGAATCATGAAGGTGGAATTAGTGTTGGTTGTAAAATTAAGGATAAAGATATAGTAAACGACGTGGGAATAGTATTGGCTGTTTGATCAATATTTTTAACATTAAAACTAATAATATTGGTCATATTAAGTTTTAGTAACCATAAGACATGATTAATATTTTATGAATGACTATGATAATGGATCATGAGTAATGGTTTAAAAATAAAGTTGCATGGTTGGAAAATTTCAGGATTATAATATATGAATCATGAAATATATATGTTCTTGTTGAATAATTTTTTCCTTAAAGACTGGAATGGATATTTGGAAAAGTTATATAGACCTAAAAATTTCATTTAAGGGTAAAGATATATTTTTTATTAAGAGAAATATAACTCTTAATATGTACCGTATATTGAGATAATGATGTTTGAATAAGGATATGTTGGATTTGAAAAAGTAAATTGGATGATGCTAGTTTCTTGGGAAGTAATTAAGGGTTTTTTGTCAAGAGGGTTATTCTATCATTGATGAAGTAATCAACATATTTTACATATGGAATATATTCAATATGTTTGGGAATAAAGAAACATGCATGTTTTCAATAAGGATATACAGAAATTCACGTTCTTACAAAGACTTAATATAATACATGATGAAGGTGATCACCTGTTTGGAATGTGAAAAACAATAGATACCTTTTGTTATATGTGTGATAAATGTTATGCTGAGTTACTGTACCTCTTTCTAATGTTTTGTATTTTCCTTATTATGAAATATTAATTAATTATAAAATTATTGACAATATAAGTTTAAATATGGATAAATATTTTATTATCCCATTATAGATGGACTTATGAATATTTGATAAGTTGTTCTATCCTTTTTGTTATGATAAAGACTGATGGAATGAACTATTATCCTTTTTATATATCGCATGATCTGTTCATGCTTCTAGAATGAAAAATTCAAATTCATTTCATTAAATAATAACTGGAGGGGAAATTGTTAAACAGATAACCAATAGTGATATTATATTGGAAAAAGTATGTATATCATCTCATTAAAATTATTCAAAATTTGGAAAAATGGATTATCATGTAAAAAATTTGTCTTATTATTATAATGTTTGATGATATCAATGACCACTTTCATGCTTCTTTAGTTTGTGGTTTTGTGATTTTTGGCCTTCACTCGGTCACCAATTTTCATGTGATCAATGATCATTACCAATATGAATCCGTAATTATGATTTTTTATCAAAATAAATCTTCACCTATGTTATCGTTAATAGAGACCTAGTTATGATTTACTTTGGAAATCTATTTTTTCCAACTATTCCTTTTATAAAGGAAGTTTTAGTTTTTTCTATGATGTGGATTTCTATGAAATAAACTTTCATATATTAAATCCATTAAACCCTAGATGAATTATGAGGGTGAAATTTATTTTAATGGTTTAGAATTGAACACACCTAGAATTTGATAATATATATTTTTTATGTTCTTTGATGTCTTTTTCTGTATTCTATACTACTACAAATTGTTTCTATATGCAACAACAACTTATCATGTATTATACCCAACACTATAATATGATTATATTTCACAAAAATTCAATTTTTTATATAATTCAATTCACACAAGGCCGAGTTTAAATGAACTACTTTATAATATTATTTTACCTTATAACTTAGTGATTATAATGGAAAGTATGAAATGTATTAACTTTATTCAAAAAAATATTTAGATAAATATAATTGATTTTATAAAATAGTCAAATCCTAATCTATGTATTATATTAATGTAATGTATATGTAATATATTCAATATAATTTTTAAAATTTATCCCAAATGTTTTTTATACATGTTATATGAAAAAATTAAATTTTCGGATAAAAGAATGAATTTTCTAAGAAATGTAGTTTTTTTTTCACTTTTTAATGGAGCACCCATTTTTAAAAATAATTTACATAGTATTATCTTTTATATTTATCAAAATACACTTCTTATTTGGAATAAAAATTTAAAACTTTACTTTGGATGAATTTTTATCATTTTTATGATAAGTTTTCTGTTTTGAAGAATATAAAAAATATTCTAAATTTTAAATGAAAACTATTTTTTCCTCAAAATAATTTTTTTTATAAATTATATTATTGAATTGTTTTAATTTAAAAATAGAATATATTTTCATTATTTATTATAATTTTGGTCGTTTCAATTACATTTACTATTAATTTGGTGTAAAAAAATTCATTCTATTGCAATTTTTTATGTTTTGAAAACATGTTTTTCATTATGACAATGGGATTAATTATAAATAAATTACTAAAAATTTCGTTTTTTGAAAATATTAAAATATATTTAATATTTTGAATCAAAATTTTGGAAAATTCTAAATATAATTCCTTAATTTTTGGCATTATGAATAGTGAGTTCATTAGTTTGTATTAATACGGTTAAAATATAAATCAGGTAATGAAGGGTAAATATAATATTGTAAAATCACCATAACACTTGTCCAGATATGATTGGTTGAGTGACATTAGACCTAAAACATCCTTCGGTAGATATTATACCATTTGGAATCCATTTATATCAGATTAAGACATTTAATAGATTTTATTTAATTATATGTTAAATATGTCTTACTAAAATTTTAATAACAAAATTATTTTTCATATAAGTGTATAAAAAAGAAATATTCAATTATAAAAATTCATTTTAAATATATATATTTTCCATTAACTTGGTAATTTATATGTAATTTTATAAGTAAATAATAATTAAATTAAAGTTTATATATTTATGATGCAGAAATTATTTAATTGACGGACAATAAATAAAATAATTTTCATTAAATTGATAATAACCCTTAAAAGACACAAAAATTGACCAAATAATATTAGTCGAGTATATCATGACCATAATCATCAATGGGTTGAGTTATGGGCCATTTGGAGCCTTATAGAAGTGATTATGACACTTGTATTATTTTATTTATAGTGACATTAAACTTGTCACAATTATGTTTTAATAAGAATAACATTTTTAATCATGCATTTACCAAAATATATATTCGACAACCTATATTATTCATATCTTTATTAGATTTTTCTTCACCTTTGTATTTTTAGTTTTTTTATTCAACAAATAAGTGTATTATATAATTACACAAAATTGTTGTGGTAATTATTTTATTAAAATAAATATCAAATAAATTATATTAAAAATATTAATATAAATATAATTTGATCTAATTAATACACAAAATTAATTTTATAGAATTCATGGACTTATTATGAATATAATAATTTTTTTTCTGAATTTAACGTTTTCCTTAATATTTCTAAAAATAAATGAATTATAGTGTCAAAATTGACTTTATTGATTTTTTTACCAAATCAATATTTCGTAAAATTATTTAAAAATCATAAAAAAAATTAAATTTTTTAATAATTAATATATTGTTTAAAATTTCCTATTTTGTTTAATTATGGACTAATTTATATCCAATATGTAAATAATTCAACCATTCAATATTGAAATATTTGTTACATTAATTAAAATTAAATAAAATAACTAAGTGTATATTACTATGAAAAGGATTAAATTGATAGATAAACATGTCTACAATTTATCAGTTGATGATAAAAATTACTTATATAATATAATTTTCCAAATTGATAAAATTTGGAAGTTTTTCGATGGGGTTGATATTATTATAAATTAATATTTTTCAAGATCCCAAAAGTGTCTCTCACCTCAATTATAAAAGAGAACCTCCTCTCTCACCAATTAACATAACTTTTAGCCTTCTTGATCGACCATACCATTAATATTTAAGTTATCAAAATCTATAGTTACCTTACATAGGTTCTAGGATTCTAAAAAGGCCAATTCTCGTACCTTTATTTGGATATTTCGAGGCATCACTATGAAGAAGAGGTAATTTCCTCTACTAAATAAGTCCATATTCATTATTCTTATACATCCTATTAATGAGTTGTTGCCATTATAAATTAATAATCCCAGTATCACATATATAAATAGATGTTATTATAAATATTTAATAATTATATTTCACATTTTATCCATTATATGAAAAATTAAATCACCACATGTCCGAACGTATGGATTACCATCTCCACACTGTGGTATATTCTATTTTTCACCACCACTATAAATGGATGAGTATAATTATAGAAATAATTATTATATATGATTATTAAAACAGGATATGGATTCTGAAACAATATATATACCATCCACTTCCAAAGAATTTCATAATTATGGGAATGATATCGTCGTTCGTGTATACGTACAACCAACTATCTCCACGATGTCATGTTATTAATTCTACATGATATCCATTAAAGAAATATTATTTAAATTTGTTGAATGAAAGATATGATATATATTATATTACTATAATTCTAGAAATTTATACAAATATTATATAAGAATAGGAACAATAACCTATCTGACGAAACATGCATAAGAAAACTATACAGGTAATAATTAGTGGATTAGTAATAATGTTATTAAGAAACAGTTAATAATATGTTCCCTTATGATATAATAAATATTTCATATGATTTCATAATAAGTTAGTATCATTATTTAAACCCTTATAACATATTTTCTTACCTATATGAAGGAACTGTGACCTATGGTAATAGATAATTTTTTCTCACTTTTATTTCTGTGGGATATATGCCTTATACACCACCTATTTATTTAGTATGGTGGATATGATTCCCATTAATTTTTTTAAGATTATAATTATGAAGGTTATGATAATTACATTTCAATATATTTTCCTGTATTTTATGAGACATTTGACATGACTAATTATAAATTGGTTATGGATAAAATTGTAATCTTATTATTATCAAAGTTTTTTTATATGTATGTTTTTACTATGGTATATTTATAATCCAGGTAAATTTTTTATATGTATGTATTATAAAATATTCATTATATTATTATATTATTTTTTGATGTAAATTTTACGCATTGGAGAATTATGACGAAATGATAAGAAATGATTCTTTTGTAAATTTTGATAAGTTGTACTTTTTGACTTTCCGATAAGAGTACGATATGCATGTTTTATTTTAACTTATATTTAATGATCAGATTTTTATGATTTCATACAACCTTATTTACATGAAGAATCATTTATAATACTTCGTTTTAATTTTCAATTAAATTATTTTCATTTAAAATTTCAAGGAAGTTTTAGAAAGGTGACCATTTCTTAAGAAGAATGGATATTTTCATAAAGTAATAATTTCAAGTGTTCTAACAAATTTGTTTTACATATAAGATGGAATTATTTAATAAGTTTATGTTTAAATCATATTATCCTCATTATTCATATGGTTTTATTCTATTTATAATAGATTTCTATATATGATATAGATTATGTAATGATTGAATGATGTTTAAGAACCCCAATTTAATTCATGGGTTATGCCAAGTTAAATTATTTATGTTCTTATGGGACACATATATATGGGTTTCATTTTGTGACTGGTGAGACCTATATGTACCTCCAATGCATTGGGTATGGAGTTATATCTCATTATATAGACATCACTGGAAGGGAATTTAAATATAGTTTAGTAATATAGGGATGGAACGACATGTACATCTTGTTCAATAATACTGGGATGGAATAATAGTTATCTCGACTTTGTATAGGTCATTTTCCATAGTGATGTTTTCAACATTGAGCCTTAGATAATAGAGAAATGATTTACTATGCTTATTCATCTTCAACAATTACATGTTTTAATATAATGATATTTTATCAGGGATTATGATTCAATTATTATTGATTCCTTATTAATGGCCATGGTTTATATAATTAATCATGATTATAATATATATTAAATGTGGTATGGTTTTCAAAATTAATGTTCATGTTTTTATATTATAATTTTTATATTTTTTGTGATATATTCCATGCTTACCCTTACTGAGCATTTAAGATCACCATTTTGATATGTATTCTTTTTCCCAAGATATAAATAATGTTTTTATGTAGGAAACATAGTGGGGTTGATATTTATGGGACACATTAAATATCATTCACCATGTTAACATAATGTATTCCCAGTGTCCAAAGACACTAAACTAATTCAATATATTTGACTGTATTTGTGTAATGTATTAAGTATTCTCGAA
The DNA here is from genome assembly GCA_963277665.1 of Viscum album. NCBI lineage: Eukaryota > Viridiplantae > Streptophyta > Magnoliopsida > Santalales > Viscaceae > Viscum > Viscum album. Next base: position 1,434,119,237 of record OY728126.1, on the reverse strand, counting down.
AAAAATGATGTAATGATAATGTAAATTAGGATGGCTCTTTAAATTTAATGTTTATGAAATCCATTAAACACTTAGTAAAAATATCCTCGTGTAAAATATCCTTTTCATTTTTTATATCGAATTTTTTATTCAGAAATTTTTTTTAAAATCTATTTATTTGAAAACAACTTCTACAAAAATAAGAATTCACATCATATTAGGAACATAAATTTCTTAAAAAACTATTAATGGAAACATGAAATGCATGTTTCAATTAAATGGATGTCATGATGGTGGGTAATTTTTTACATGTCATTATAGATAGAAATAAAAATACTTTTTCACTCCAATAAAGCTAGAAAATTTCCTTATTGGGAAGTCGATAAGAAGATTCCTTTAAAACAATTATGTTAATATTAAAACATGGGTGAAAATTTCTTTAATAAATTATATTTAAAAGAACAAAAAAAGATGATAAATAATTTAGAAAACATGGGTTTGGATGAAAAATGATTTCTAGCGGAAGAGAGAAATAATATTTGTTTTAAAAAAATATGTTATTAAAAATTTTATGTGATCATGTGTTAAAACAATTGTAATATTACCTATAAATTCTAGGAATAACAATAAGATAAAGTAATTAAGGTGAATTTTTGAGTGTTAGACTATATTATTTCAATATAGGTGACTTAAAAAATAACCAATATTGATACAAAATGAGATTGTAACATAAAAAACATAACATGTTGTTAACTATGAATCATAATATCAATTAAAGAATAAAATTATTTTAAACATAAAAAATCATGGGAATAAATACATTCATGATATTATATTTCAATGGGGTTTCATATATTTAGTATCATATGAGTAGCTTATGATGGAAATACATACAGGGGGGGTTAAATTGTAGTTTTAAAAATAAAGGTTAGAATATTTAAACTAAAAAAACTAAAAACCTATTATGTAACTTTATCGAACTCAGATTATATACTATTATAAATGTCATAAAATTGGAGACAAATATATTCTAGTTTTATAAGAGTAAAGGATCATAATAACTATGGATATGAATAATATAAATGTATTTTTATCATAACTGGATTAATATATATAATAAACATAGTATAGTAAGATAAACATAATGACTCACTTTCTATTATAGGAATTTAAAAAATAAAACCTATAAAATACTTGTAATAAAATTAATAACAATAATAATAATTACTTAAAAGATAATATTCAAATATTCAGATATTTTATTCTTTAGATTAAGGTAGAAAATAACATTGAAATAAAGAAACAGATATTTGATAATTATAGAAAATTCTATCATTCTTTACTAGAGAGATGACACATAATAGCTCATTTGTAACTAAATTCTCGATGTCATGTTGATTAACAACATTATAGTGTAAAAGATATTACTTATGATAAAAACCATTCATTATATTCCCATTAAAACCATAGGTTAGTATGATATACTTTCTTTTCAATTGTAAATATGACATTCTTTATGAGGGTTTATTTGATATATCAATAACAGAATCAGTCTGATGATCATAAATTTGGTTAGTATGATATAAAAGGAAAAATTGTAACTCATTGCCTAATTAAATATAACTATCATAATTGGATTAATTCTCAATATGTTTATCATAATGAATAATTTGATATTTATATTTGAAATTATTTAAATCTATTTATATGTATGGGAAAAGATGATTTTTTATAAAAAAACAAAATAAAACTCATGGGATATAATTTTTTTTATTCTTTTACGAATAATTTGTTTTTTATAAATCTAACACAATTGAAAAGTAATAAGAATACTTATGACTCAACAATATCCCCTTTTTTGGAAATCACATACCCCAAAATAATAATGTAAAAATATGTTGATGGTCTTACAACTGTTTTTATTTTAATAACAAAATATTCTAAGTTATTTATTAAACCATAACTCACCATGAGTTTGAAACTCTTCTACATATGATGTTTTATATAATTCATAGATTTGTAATTACTCTTATATAATGAAAAATTATCCCCCATAGGAATTATTCTCCCACTAATGATAGTATTAACCATTTAGATAAAACATTATCCACATTGAGTGATATTATACCTTTTAAAAAATTATCCCACTTAATTAAAAAATCCCCCTTTATATTACAAAACCCCATTTATATATTCTTCTGCCCATTTTGTATTTTCAAAATGGAATGGGTAATTATAATTATTTTCTTGAAATATTAAATAAGTAAAAAATTAAATAATTCAGTGAACTAATTAATCATCCATGAAAAATAAGAAAGAATGTATATTTACTGTCAATAAAAATATATTCAAAAAATGAAAAATTTTATAATGTGTAATACATTACATAAATTCAAATTTTTTATAAAATATTGATAAATAAATACACATTGTTCGGTTAAAAATTAGTCTTTCATCTTATATACATTATGAAATTCATCATCATCTAGAATTTTTGGAGAACCTTATCAAGCATTGAATATTTTTCTTATCAATTTTGATCCTATTTCTTTAATATTTTAGATTCCTAAAAAAGGTAATTTATATATTCCATTAATTTGATCAATTCATCTTTATAATATTTTAGTATGCTTATCACGAACTGCCTATCATGGATATTTTCTTTCATAATAATCATATCTATAGTACGTTTATCTGTGGAATCATTGAACACTTCAATGAACATTAGTCTATATTCCTTATTAGAAGATAATATATTGAATTAGTAAACTGAATCTATCTTAAGTATCACTATTTCATCAGACATATCATCATGAATTTGAATATGAGAGTCAGGCTGGTTAAACCAAATAACCATTTGATATCATGATCTTCCATGAGTTAAGGAATTTTCCTGGAAAAATCTTATGTCTACTTCAATATGAATCAATTTTTTTATTAAAACCTTTATTATTTTATATTTCGTGATAACTTAATCCTAAACCATCTGAAAACATGCTTCAAGGTTCTATGGATCTCGAATTATTGGTTCTATCATCATCAAGGAATAAAAAATAAAATAAAAAACTTTTGCGATGTTTTAAACTATGAATCCAGTTAGTCATATGATTATTTTGGATTCATAATAATATTGGTTCTAGTGCCAAATTACATTCATTTCTTTTTATATTTCCTTGAATATTCTGTTTTAACATTCTTTGAAACATTATTTTAATAGGAAAATTTATATGTCTAAACATATTTATCATTCTCTATTTTTTATCATCTTTTTTCATTGAATTTTTATCTTCCTCTTCTTTATTTGATGACGATTGATATTCCTTATAAAATGAATATTATTCATCATTATTAAATTTTTTTTCTCATCCTTACCAAATATGGAGTGTAAAATTGATTAAAATGAGGGTTATTATGATGAATCCTTACCAGATTATGTTTCTTCCTAATCATCCTTTTCATTCTCTTCTACTTCAACTTACACTTCACCTTTTATATATTAATTAATTTATTCCATAATTAATTAATATTAATCATATAATTATTTATATTATCATTATTTCCCTTCAACCTCTTCATTAAGAACTTTGTTATGCTCTTCTTCTGACTACCTTTGTGTTCTTAGATATCATTTTCCAAAAAACTATGACAGTAATTCTTTTTCTGGGATGTTTGGGATTTATTCACCAACCAGTGACATTTTACATTCTCTTATCTACCATATAAGCGATATTGGAATGATCCACTCATGTTTCTTCAAAAGTTAATCTACCGTTTGGATTAATCTGATTGGTATGATATGCTTTAATGACTACATTCTCTGATGCTCTTTCAATACTTTTCAATATATTTTCATAAAGATGTGATTCTTGTGATCTCATTCATTTATTTTTTTTATTTTATTAGTACTCTAAATTTTATATTTCTTTAATCCTTCATTCCATTTCAACAGTGGGTTGATTCTGAATTCCTCGCACTTTTCTCATACATATATTTCATCATTTCAGCAAAAACATCCTTATTAATATTATTTTCATTATTTCTCTTTATATGAGGGTATTTTATTCCATTATCTTCTTTTTCTTTTCATCTTTCTCATAATTTATTAATAGTGGTTCATCTAAAATAGATCCATCAAAATTTTCCCCAAATATTTTTAACATAGTGTAAAAAACTAACTTTATCATGGCCTTCATACCCTTGCTGATAAATGAATTATACTTCCCCCATTGAATATGATATGTCTTCGACATTGAAAATCAACATACATTTGACAACCTTCTTACTTATAGAAGATGGAATCATAAATATCAAAAATTTAATAGAATATTTTTAAATGTTTTGTACTGTGAGAAGGATAAAATTAGATAGTTGATATTCCTCATATTCACTAGATATTCAAGCACCAAAACATCTGATTCTTTCAATGTATATATGTCTCCATTTACTGAAATCCGAAAAAATTTCTTCCAAAGAGTAACTACTCCATTTTCATGAGTATGATGGGAAATATTTCTAATATTTAATACATCCAAAAAATTCTACATCTTCGTTCTTATTAAACATACTATGATTTTTTTTGGAATCATGAGAGAAGAGAACTAATCTTATCATTTTGATGGTACTCCAACCAAGCCATCATGTTTCTAATGAGAAACTTTTTACCCTTCCCCATACATTTTGAATGAAATTTTTTATTCATAAATTGAATATAGATATTAAAATCATGAACTACCACAGGATAATAAAGATTTAATTCTTTTTAGGTATTTTGATAATTAGTTATTACTACCTTAAAATGGGATAATCTTCTTAAGTATAGACTCGTAATTATCATACCATGATCTCTATTTTATTATTTTCCTTAATATAAAACACATAATAATACTTTCATAGTTTCAATTAGATATGTATTCTAAAATAGTGATCATTTGTATATGAATACAGTTATAATGGGATCATTGAAGGGTGAATCAACTCAAGTGGAAATTCTATGGAGAAATTATGTGGGACTTAGGTTGACCCGACCTTAAATAGCATTGGGGGGACAGTTAATCCTTTACAAGATAACAAATGGTTTAGATTCAAAACCATTCCTATATAATGATCATGATTTCTCTGAATAAGTATTTATAATTATTTCCGATCTCTTATATTTTTTAAAACATTTATTGGAATGCTGATGATATTTATTATAAAAAGTCATATAAATATTTAAAAAAAACAATAAACTTAAATTTATAATAATAACATCCACTATAAACTAACATAATAAAACAGTGAAAATGATTAAAAATAATATACATGTACATTTCAAAGTCAAAATTGTCATCTGTATGATTAACCTGCAATTTTTAATATTTTTTAAAAAATTATAATAGTATTGAAATAAATATTAAATAATATAATTTCAATAAAAAAATCTAATTATGAGAATTTATTATAAAAATTGAAAAATTTTAATTTTAAAAATTTTGAAGGAATTTTCAGTCAAAAAAATTTATAACACTTCCAATGTAAAAAGATATTTGGAAATTTTGACTCCAAATTTTTTTAAAAAGTTTCTGTCTGGATCACTTAATATGAATAGTATTTTGAAAAACTAAAAAATTAGAAAACTAAATATATGAAGAAAAAATTAATGGGTTTTCGAAAAACACATGAACTTCCCCAATAAAAAGGAATATATTAGTGTAAAAACATGAATAAATAATATATATATTTTAATGGTTACTTTACATTGATCATTCCAATAATTTATTTAGTTTATTCAAAACAACATGAATAATGTTGTCTTGTAAAAATATTCATAAGTCGTCCTTTCATTCGCATGAATTATAAAATTATATCAGATTTTAGTGTGTGATCCAGAAGGAAACAGTGTTTTTTATCTATGTGTTAGATTTTTATATAAATAAGTTTAAATATTATTATAAAAATGTTTTTTGAGTTTTAGTAAAACTCATGACATAATCAGTGAGTGTGTGTTTTAGCCACATCACTTGATAAAAACAACATCATTTTGCCAAATAATTTGATTTAGAAGTGGATATTTATTCTGATAGTTGTTTTTTATATGACAATGAAACTAAAAAATCACATAATAAATAAATTTTTGAAGATATACATTTCTTATCCATTCTACATCCAACTAATTCAGCATCCAAAAAACGTTTTAAATCAATATGATTTCCATATGAATTGAAATGTCATAAATCCACAATTCCCCTAATATAATGAAAAAAAATCATTTTATCAGTTTTAAATGAAATTATTTAATATTTTCTTGATATTTTTAACATCATCATACTGAAAACATTAAGTCTATACAAATAGTAGTTATGAAAAGTAAACTTTCTGTCAAGCCTATAAAATTATTTTGATCAATTGGTCTCCCAGCCCCATCAAGATCTAAGGTATTGGATGTAACGATTGGAAAACTAAAACTTTTATTATTTTCATATACAATTTTCTTTAGAATATTTTTCAAATACAGTTATAATGATATAAAACTTTCTTCTGGTTTTTTTAAAATTTGAAGGATAAGGAAATATGTTAACTCACACATCATACTCATTACAAACTAAGACATAACATGATCCTAAAAGTAAATTGTTAAATATTTTTGAGTTTAAATACGTAAAATTTCATCAACATTAATTTTTAAAATATTATTTCTTTTATTTAACACTTTTTAAAAATATTTCGATCCACATATCCCTTAAAAAAATTATTTTACAAACTTATAGTTAATCTATCGTACCAAGTGCTTTGGAATTTTTTTAAGTCCATATAATTATTTTTTATGATTATAAAAATGATTTAAATTTTTTATTTTAACAACATGTGTACGATAAATAAAAATTTATTTCTGAACATATCCATTTTGAAAATTACACATTACATCCATTTGAAAATGTCTGAAATTAATGAATGTTGTGAAGGATAAAAGTAGTTTAGTAGATATATATCTTAGTATCGGTGGATATGCTTTCTCATAATCAATAACCATTTTGATTATAACCCATAGAAATTATTATTTCTTCCATTTTGGAAATTATTCGAATTTCATCACATTTTCTCTTAATCAACCATTTTTATCTAATTATTGAGGTTTCAATATGTCGCTCAACTAATGTCAAATCATTCTTCCATTGAAACTCATTGTGCTAATATTTCATTGTCTTAGTCCAATAATCATCACATAAAGCATCATTAGGATTATTATGTTTCAATTGGGATATGACTGCTAGATGACCAATTGTTTTATTTAGTGACATAAAGTACTAAGCGGTTGCTCTATATCACCAATGATACTTTCACTAAGATGATTCCTATGAAACATAGGGCATATTTTTTTTTCAAATGTTTGTTCATCATCAATAGTTTGAAAATATTCGTATAGAATATATTTTGAAACTACGTCTTTAGTTATTTCATTATGATAAGAACATTAATATAATGTCTGAAAATCTGTTTTAGAAATAACATCTGAGGATGTAGGATGAGGTTTTTGGGAATCCAAAGGATCAGTTTCACCATATTTAAAATGTATGATTCCTAAACATCATAAGAATTTTTTTAAAAAAATCTATAAGACGTATAACTTGTGTAATAACATAAAAATATTCCATTATCACATTTAGGTAAACTTTAATATAAATTAAATTTAGTATTAAAGATGAAAACTTTGAAACCAATAACATTGAATTAAGAAACATTTGTTTTTCATAATTTCCACAACTCAAATAAATTTTTATTAATAAAATTCCTAATTAATACATGATTTATAATATAGCAGGCAGTACTAAACAATTCATCCCACAAAATAGTAATTTAGTATTCAATCGCCATGTTTCTAGTTGTTTCATAATAATTCTACTTCTTCTTTTAACTAAATGATTTTTGGGGGTTCTAGGTGAAGATAAGTAATGACTAATACCTTTTTTACTATGTATTGTCCTAAAATCATAATATTCATAGTATACACCATGATAACCTTGAATAGTTTTTTATGATATATTTTCTTCATTTTTAACTCTATATAATAATGTTTTAAAATAACTAATAGGTTTAGTATTTTTTGTGAGAAATTACACCCATGTTTATCTACTATAATCTTAAACTATGACATATACACAGTATTTTCACCTATATATAAAGTTTTTGTTGGACCAAATTGGTCGTTGTACACTAACTATAATGCATAAAATTTTGAGACTACAGTAATAGATTTAAAGTGAAACTTATATTGCTTAATGTATTGAGAAATGTCACCATCTTTTGAATTATTAAGCCTATGTTTTGGTAGATCATTAACAAGACCATTCTTAGTCAAAATAGATATGTTTCTAAGGATACAAATTCCTAACGATCACTTTCATTACCAATATTTGTCTTTTGTTTCACTAAGGCAAAGTAATTCATAGATCCTATGATTTTACATGTTTATAGTATAAGTATTCTCTCTCCTATTAATATAATTAATACATTCATTTATGGAACAATGTACCAAATATTTATCATTCAAAAAACATAGTTTGTAAATATCATCACGTAATTTATTTATTATTAAAAATTTGTTCTTAAAAATGAATAAAATTTAGATAAGATCATTTTCATAAATTAAAACGTTACATATTTTGATAATGTATCCTTGAGCATTATCATTGAATGTTACTTTTTCACCTTTAATCTTTATTAACTTATTAGATAAATATTTTTTTCCATCCCTTTTCACGTAACACCCATAATTAATGTATCATATTTTCTTATGATTGTTATTATCATTGTTTTCCTAAAAATAAAAACATTATTATCTCAAAACCCAATCCTTATTGGGTCTATTATTTCTAGAAAACAACATATTTATTCACCACATGTTTCTAATTCTATTTTTGGAAAATATCAATTCTTTTGAAACAAAATATTTATGAAAACCAGGGGATTTTTCACTGTTCAAAGACATTGATTTCTTCTAGTTCCCACCACTATGACACATAGTGGGAAAATTTTTCACATTTTGGAATAATTTTATTAATACTGTAATTATGTTCTAAATATGAAAAACTCATTTCATCATTATCACTGTAATGAATAATTTGATTAATTATTTCTTCATTGTTTTCCTTACTAGTCATAAATTTGATAGAAAATTATTCAATGTGTAAATTTAATACATTTGGTTAAAAATAAAATTCTAATACTTGTTCATAATAGTATTGGAAGTAAGTTTATTAAAGTTAGTATTTAAACTATTTTTACTAGAATGAAATTATTCAAAATCATTTGAAATAATTTCTATTTCAAAATTATTTTTATCAGTATTTTTAGAAATATTTTATATTTCTGTTATCATAACATTTATTTTTGAATATGCTATAGTAAGTTAAGATTTACCATTGTCGTGTTTTTTACAAATCATACAATTTTAATTTTCTAGAAGTTTTTTAAATATAGAAACGTCATCATAAGTACGTAATGTATTATCATCTTCTTAGGAGGATTCTTTATCATAATATATATACAATTTATCATCAGCATCATTATAATTTAAAAATATATTTCTTTTTTATTCAGAAATATACACCTTTTGATGAGAGGATGATTCATAATTGATTCTTTTTCAAAAATAGATATTTTCCTCTATCTGGAATATTCTTTATCTAATGACCATTCAAATAATAACTACCACTAGCACCCCATGAGTCAAAAACATTCATAAGATTATTTCCATTTTATTTTTATAACTTAATGTAATTTATTTTTTGCTTCTTTTTTCATGAATTTCCTCTTCATCATTTAACTATTGGGATGGATATGTCCCGATTTGTTTCATTAATTTCATGTGACCTCAACTATTTATTATTGCCACCATAATTAGTAATTTGCTTCTATAGGTATTGAAATTGTTTCTATATGACTATCTTGTTCATCCTTCAAGAGATATTAGTTAATTCATTTTATGAATTTTCGGGTGTACTAGGTTATGATATAACAAAAAATTTCTACCTTTTTTAATATTTAACAAAATTATCAGGTTGTAGATATTTAGAAGGAATATTAATAGTATAAAAAGCAACGCCTCTATTTTTCATCTCAATATTCTCATCATTGGATTTATTTATTCATTCATACTACATAAGAGTTTGATGGGATCATCATAATTAAGATTGTTAATAATTCATACCTCAACCACGACTTTTATTTTTTATTCACACCCATTACACATGATAACCATAATATTTTCGAAAATAATTTCATCATGAAGACCACATTCACTAATAGATAGATAACTATTTATAATGTTCAATTACTTATACATAATCATATAGATTTATTATCTAGGAAGAAAATAAAATTTTGGATAGATACTCTATGAATATCTCTACTATTATCAATAACCTTAGACGTTTAAAAGTGTGTGACTTCATTCTTTTCATATAGTATTAGAATATATATATAAATATATATGATTGTAAATAATTATTTTTATGAAAAATAATGGAATAATTAATACTCTTTAATTTAGATGATACTAATATTTTTATTGGTTACTGAAATAACTATCTTCCTTATTATGAATATTTTACTATCTAGAAATCATGAGGAAAATTTCAACTCCATTATTGATAATAAATGTTTTCATCCTTTATTTTTAGCACTCATAATGAACAACATCAATTATACTTGGTCTATTTGGATTTAGATTTAATTATAAACCAACATTATGACTTGTGATCAAAAAACGATATAAATTATATTTATATGGACATTCTGTATGTAATATGTTATAAATTTGTAGTTTATTAAAATACTAAACAAAACATGATGTTGATAAAATAAGTAAAAAAATTAACAAGTATAAGTAGTAGGAACCTTCTTTGATACCAATTTTTTGTTCATAAGAATATCTTATGATGGATATTAATATAATATGAGGGGTAGAATTTTAGTTTAAAAACCTATTTTTAAATATTTAAAGTAAACAAAATACACTTTCCTTTTAATGTAACATTATCTGATTCAAACATGGTTTCATTTTCAGATTCCGAAAATTATAACTAGATAATGTCTAATTATATCATAGTAAAACTCTATAATCACTATTTATAAAATTAATATCAATGTATTTTTATCTTAATCATAGTGTTAATAAAAAAAATTAATATAAATATGAATACGATGAGTCACTTTTTTCTTATAAGTACATGGGAATGTAAACTTGTAAAAACAAGTAATATAAGAGATAACTATAGTATGAATGAAAAATAAGATATTAATAAAATATTTAATTATTTTAACCTTAAGTGTAATGTATTTAATAACCTTGACTAAAGGTATCCATTATTTTATACTTATATCAAAATATGACTTTCCTTACCATGAAATCAATTTATATGACTATCAGAGTTTTTATGTCTTACTATCCCTAGACTCCTAAGAGATAATGATAATATTTATCTATATTCCTTTCCCCATAATCCCTCAATATGATTGAATATCATCATCATATTCCTATACATATAATCCTTTTATCATAATAATGATCAAACATGAATTAAAATTATAATTGATCTTAAGGAAAACCCTATCAAGGGACACGTATAATAAAAACTCAATAAATAATTACAATAACAAAGAATGAGAAATTCATATAGAGAATTATTTAGATGATAATTAATTCAATAGCCTCCAAACTCTTCAAATGACTAAAACATTATAGTCAATCTCCTAACAATAATATTTCTATGTTTGTGGCAATAACCTCTTAAAGGTGGTGCTTGAAAGATCATTTGTAACCGAATTCGTAACAATGTATTAACTAACACTATTATAGTGGTAAATATATAATTTATGATACAAACAAGTCTTAATATTATTATTATAAATGTAAGATAGTATGATGAAATTCCTTATCTATTGTCAATATGATAATATTTATATGTGTAAGTACGACATATCAGTACCAGAATCAGTCTGACAGTTATGACTTCTTCCAATACGATAGACCAAACAAAATTTTTACTCCAAGTTTGATTAATTTTGAGTTTTATAATGGGATTCTAACCCAATACTACTATCTTAATTAATAATAATATTTTTATATAAGTAAAACATTGAAATGTTTTCTATTTATGGTGAATGATAATGTTTTGTACAAAAACATACAAAAACACATGTTATATAAAAAGGTAGTAAACATGATTTAAGTAGGTTTTTTTATTTCCAACACTAAAGGAACGGAAAAGTAAACAATTAATATTATGACTCAATAAAAATGTCCTCTTATAAAAATATTGGTGTATAACAGGACCTAAGTCTCAAAGAGGGGAATATGTGACCAAATCCATTACTGGTCTAGTAATCTATTAAACCATAATCCTAAATAAATAATAATATAGAATGAAAAATTTAATATAAATAAAATAACATTATTATTGATATAAAATTTTTAAAGGGGGTGTATATACATAGGAAAAATTAATTGAGTGGTGAATTTTTATATGTCTCTAAAAATAAAATAGAGACTAGAAATACCGTACCTCATTATATTTTTTATCAGGATTTACCCTCTTGTATATTAGTTTTGAAAATATTTTTAACATATAAAATAAACTTATTTATTTTTTTAATACCATATATTATCCTTTTATAATATTTTCTCACATGTTCACTATTAAAAATAAATCCCTTTCATAGTTTGTTTTGTTAATTGACTTGTTTTCTCATTCATGTTCTATTATGACTGTTCTTATTCTTATGATTATGAAATAGTTATATCATCTAAAAAATAATAATAATGTCATACTTATTATATTTATACATCAATATTACTTTTAATACCAATTCCGAATAAATTTTTTTATAAATTAAGTATGTTACGATCATGGAGATGGTATGTCGTACGTAAGCATGAGTATCCATTCCATTTTTCAATAATCATTTTAGACAGTAGTTAAGTAATATTTTATTTTTATATAATCATAATAGTATAATATATAACATATTTTGTTAAATACACTTATAAATATCATACATGTGGTGTGATGATGAATAGAGAGTCACATCACATCAAGAAATTTTTAGTTTACATGTACCCAAATGAGGCAATCATCATTTTAGTGGAAAAAAGTAAAAGGCAAACTTATCATTTAATAATGCCAAATACATCAAGAATATAAAATTTTTCATTTATATCACAAATATTAATTAACATCATCCTTATTAAATTCCATGTAATGCGTTAGTGAAAGACGAATCACATCGCTTCGCGAGGCGGTAGTCCACCATACACACAGATAATGTTATCTCATCCAATACGGAATTGGGAATAAAAAGTTTAATGTGATATAAGGATATAAGAGGTATAATTATATTATAAATATAATTCATATAATTTATATCCATCACCATACCCAACCGTGATAGGTTTTAATGGATAAAAAACTGACATCAATTTGTGAGGCGGTAGTCGTCCATACACATGAATGATGATTTCATAAACAATTGGATGGAAGTGGAGACGGTCATGGTATATTAAAATATTATTAAAATATAAAATTATTTGTAATAAAATGAAGATATTATATCATCATGTTTTATTATAAATTTATGAGGTGGATAATGAAATTAAATAAAAAAATGTTAAAAAACCAAACATCTTCTTCTGGTACCCAACATGGTTTTTTAAAAATCATTTATAGGATAGATTTATTCCAAAAAAATCATTATGAGATTATTGTATGTATTTTGGGATGTTATTTGGGTAATTATGGTTTGAAACAATGTGGTTTGAGGGCGTAGAGAAGGGAGGAGAGATGGAGGCCTTTTATAAGTGAGATGTGTGGCACACTTGTAAATTTTTAAAAATGATCAATTATACCCGTGTTATTAACATGATAAAAGCTACCAAAATGGTCCTTTCATTATTCTAGAAGATATATGGTCATAATATGGCCATAAAATATATTTTGGACAAGTTCTTATCTTCATCTTACCTTTATATCCATAGTTTAACCCCTTTAAAATTAATTTTTACCTCAACTGTTATAGTTGTTTCTTACTTTTTCATTATTATTTTTGGTAAATAATTAAATTAACATAATTATAAATTTTAAATAATTCTAATTCCAAATATGGAATCAATTTTTGGAAATTAAATTCACATAAGTAGAGAATATAATTTCAACTAAATTCCATTGACATGATGAGAAAGTGAGTATTCAATGTGAAAAAAACACAAATGATTAAAAAGATATCATATCAATATTTAACATGATAATTATGAAAATGACCTAAATTGGGTTAATTGAAATAAATTTGAACTGTGTTCTATTTAAACCTTATTTCAAATATAATTTATACATATAAAATGTTTAAAATAAAACATAGCTTTAAATTAAAATTCATCATTTTTCATTAATAATCCAAAAAATAAATATTTTAATAATATTTCAGAAAATTTAACCTAATATAATTTATAAATTTGATTTCAAAATTGATTCTTATATTTTCAAATAAATGTTCTAAAAATTTCAATATATAAACTTAAAAAACCCCATATATGTGATAAAAATGAGTGATTCAAATTAATTAAAATCTAGAAAAAATATTCACATTAAGATAGTTTTTAGAAGATGTAAAACTATTTTTTAAACCAAAATATAAACATAGAAAATAATCACATATTAATTAGATTAAAAAAATTAGGTTGGTTAAATATAACAAAATAATACTCTTGTTTTTATATTAATACTCGAAACATAATGGTATATTTAAATTTTATAATTCATTGAAAGAAATGACAATTTTACAAAAAGGGGATATTTCACTATTCACTGAAAAATTAACATTTTCTGAAAAATTATAATATTTAATACAAATTAAATTCAAATATTATGATTAAAAATTGAATAAAATTTAATAATAAAAATTTAATTACATTTAAAAATTTGATTATAATATTTTTACCATGAAAAGATATAAAAATAATTTTTCAGGAAAACCTATTTTTTAGGAATAAATTCACTTTATTAAAAATTGATTGATTATTGAATGGAAATTTATAATTTATTTATATTGGGTAATAAATTATATATATATATATATATATATCATAAATAGTATAATTCTATTAATACAAACCCATTTAATGGCTATGATTTAATGGTTGTATATAATAATGGTTGTTTCTAATAGCAGTTGTGTGTGGAATACGCTATCGAATATAAATAACATTAGATTTATATACACCACAATCTATTAAATAGAATAATTAATTAATAAAGAAATGTATCATAATGTATTTCAGTGCTATATTATTTTCATTGATCATTTTATCATGTCATTTATGCTATCAAACATAATATTCTTCTTTGAAAATATCAAGACATTATATATACTCTAAGTAATTAGTCATGCCAACAACGATGGTTTTATTATTGAAACCATTACCCTATGATATTCATCGAAATATTAAATATTTACTAATTATATGATTTATATATTTATTTGTGTTCTTCAATTACATATCTTATGTTTAAGTTATTCCTTCATGATTCCTTCCATTATCATTCATGTGTTGTAAACTATAAATATTTATTCCAAGACTCATGATTATGATCAATGATTTGAAGGGTGAGTTTTTCAATTGTTAATCTAATGTTCTCATACTATTGTTTATATGATTTTATGCTTATATTTTCATTGATATATATCTTGTTTACCCTTACTGAGCATCATACATCACCCATTCTTATGTCACATTTCCTTGGTTATGAATAATGTGTTCTTGTCTGATTTATATAAGAGGGGTGATTATTATGAATATATAATTGGGACATGGTGAAGAACTATTATGAACCATTTGCTTATGATTCTATGTTACCAACCATGGAAGATTTATATGACTAGAGAATAGATATTTATGTTCTGATACGAAAATTCATTTACATAGATGTAATGTATTTTTATGAAATGTATGTATTTCAATAGTCGGTATCATTGATTGTTTTCATTATCTATTAAAAACAAGGATGAGAAAACATTAGTGATAACCCTTTGGATAATTGATAACATAGGTTAAAATCCTAATGTTTTGGTAATGAACATGAATGAACTTTGTAAAACGTAATATATTATAGAAGTCTGTGTCATTATTTAGATATAAGATAAACTATTTTTCCTGATTATACAGTTTTACACTATTATTTTTGTTTTTAACACAAGGATTTTGGTTTTGGAAAGTGGTTGAAACCTAAAGGAATCATGTTAAAGCTGAATTAAAAGAGAAATGAAATTATTTTTCTTTTATGAAGCTGAATGTTATGGGAGATTGAGGAAAAATCATTGAAATGATCATATAGTTTTCTCAATATATGAATAATATTTAGATTCCAAATTCCAAAAGTATGTAACATTGATCTATAAGTTCTTCATGAGTAATTTTCTGCTATATTTTAGTGGTTCATGTTATTCAATGGTCAATAAAGAGTGTATCAATATGACTGAAAAAGTTATTTTCCATTATATAATGTTTTTTATATGAGTATGTTATTCATTATATTTATTTTTTAGAAGGTGAATCAAATAAATAGCGTACTTTTATAAATTACATAATGTAACATTATGAAATTGAAACTATGTAGGGGGATGAGTTTATGAGATTATTTCTCGATATGTATTTTCATCATATTCTTTCTATTAAAATGGATAATAAATTTCATAAGTTGAAACTGAAATATGGTGAATCCATTGGAACCTATAAGGAAAATATTAAATGATATGTGAGGTACGCTTATGATATTGTCATTTACCATAAATTATGTTTCATCAATTATTTAGTGGATCAAAATGATGTCTTTTATGGGAATTACCATAAGGGACTTCAGTGTCTATGAAAAAATAATTTAATTTTATATAAATGTGGATATGGAGATTAGAGTTACCCATAAATCTCATTTTTTGGAGAAGAAATAATTGAATTCAATATAAATTTTGAAAACTCTAGAGATAAAATAATTATATTTCGTTCATGATCAAAATGTGGAAGAAAACATTGGGGGAATTGGTTTAAGGGAGATACTAAATGTTTCAAATGTGTAAAGGAATGTATTCAGTCAATTGAATGATAAATTTATTTGAGGAAGTTATCTAACGATGTGAATAAGGATAAAACTCCAAAAAATAAACAACCCATTCATTGGTGTTTTAAATTAATGGAGTGTGTTTATTATACTAACCATTTTCCAAATATGATGGTTGATGAAAATGTTCAACATAAACAACCTCTTGAGCCCAGATTGAAAGGTAAATTGCAATAGAACACTCTTTGTGACGAGGGTTACAATAACAACATGGAGGAAGGTACAAACACCATCCACTATAGAACTATTAAATTCTTATTTGATTCTATATCTACCAACTATTTTATATCTAAATTCATTTCTAATGGTATAAAAGTACCACCACAAACATTATATGTCGATTTGGAATTAAAATCCTATATGGGTTTAATGATGACAAATAATCTATATTATTCTTCTAGAGATTAAGATTTTAGAATGCATTTCCTACAAATCAAAAAAATCTTCCTCTAGATCAATTCAATTTTATTTTTGGAATTCATTGTATTTCAAAATAGTAATCACCTGCCAATTTCTAGAATGGATGTTTTGTTTGATATTCTAAACCAACCTATGATTATCTATCCCGGTGATTGAAAAAAAAATCTATTATGATGGAAATTACATCTATAGTATATGTAATGATTTATATAAAAAATGGGAGATTATCAGATACGGTCCGTTATAAACTCACCATAGAATATATTCCTATTTTTTAGTTTATTGATTCCATTATGGAACAATTTAGTAGTCCTACAAGAAATCATTATGTTAGGATTTTAATATAACTTGAACCTAATATTAAACCTAGTTCCAGAACTACATATAAAATGGATTTGTTTGAGTTAAATTAATTTAATAATAAACTCTAGGATAATCATGATAAGGTGTTCATTTGGCTAAGTGAATAACCTTGGCGTTCACATGTTATATTTTTAAGAATAAATAAGGATCAATGTGAGTCTACTTTGATTATCAATAACTTAAAAAGATTACTATCAATAACAAGTATCATGTACCCATATTTATGACCTATTAAGTCAATAGTGTGGAGATAAATAGTTTTATAACATTGATATTCACTCTTGGTATAATAACTTGATATTCACGTAGGAGGATATAAGCAATATAGCATTGCATACAAGATATGTACACTATGAATTTATTGTGCTAGAATTTATTATTCATAATTTCCCCACAATCATCATATATTTAATGAATATTTGAATTAGATAATAAATTGAATATTTTTTTATAGTCATTATTGATTAAATTATTATATATTCAAAGAGCATAGATGATTGTGAATATCACATAAGGATTTTTTTAATGACCCTAAGGAAATAGAATCATTAGGAAAACATAACAAATTTTAAATTTATTCTTCAGAAAGATTCATTCTTATGTCATATAATATCTAGTGAGGGTATATCAGTAGACCCTTAAATGGAAAAAGTTATTGAAAATTGTACTAGATAAACCATTGTGACCATGATATATAGTTTTCCTAGATTTGACAGATATTATAAGTTTTTTTGGGGGATTTTTCATGGATATAGATTGCACTCCCCATGTTAACTTCTAAGGGATGCAAGTTCAAAATTGATGAATGAGTGTCAGTAATTTTTTGATGGACTAAATAGTAAGATAGTGTGAACTCATATTCATACACTAACCCACAATGGGGAAGGGTTTATAATCAATAGTGATGCATCAAATTATGGACTAGTATGAATCCTCATATAGAACTATATGATTTTATCTAATGCGTTTGGATAATAAATATTCCACCAAAAAAATCTCTCAATTAATGATTTGGAGTTAACAGTGATAATTTTTCATTAAAAATATTGACTTATTGTCTATATGGGTGCTAGTGTGAAATAATTTCTAATAACAAAATAATAAACAATAATTTCACTCAAAAATATATAAACTTGTAAAAAATAAAAGTGTTACTACTGAACAACTATTATAACTGCAGAATACATTAAAACCACTGCAAAGTGAACATAGTGGTAGATTGTTTTAGTTGTAACGATCACGATAGATAATAATTTATGTGAATATCAAATGATCAAACACTAATAGTCTTGAAATGAATTGGTCTTGAAATCTGGAAGGAATGGGAGGAACAATATCTTTCTCAAATGATTGTTCACCATCAATCTATGTGATGACTAATGGGGTGCATAAGGAATTTGTAGAACTACAAATAGGCGAGAAATATTTTAAATTAATAACATTATTTTTTTTGGAAAACTAAGGTTTATTAACCACGTATGTCGCCCTTTGGTACCATATTTCATGAAATATTTGTTGGATTATGCTCATAGTTATTCATTTTTTAATCATCCTTAAAGTATGAAGTTTTATAGAGCTATGAAATGTTATTTTTTTATATGGTATAAAGATGTCTATTTTATAGTTTGTTTCATGGTTCATGGTATGATATCATGTAAAGGATGATAAGAAGAATGTGGGGATTTTATAACAATCACTCCTACCAAAATGAAAATGGAAAAACAAAACCATTGATTTTCTGGTCGCCCCACCATATAAATGGAAAAATTATGTATGGGTTATAGTGAATCTCCATAAAAACCCATCACAATTAAATTACATTATTGATGATTTACATATTTATTAAATTAATTGGTTATAAATTAATAATGTGGTAAGATATTATGTTTTAAAACAATCAATTATATCAAATTGTGATCTGAGGTGTACCTCGATGTATTGGAGAAGTCTTCAATAGGCTATAAATATAGCATTATATTTCATCACTACATATCATCCACATACAAATATTTTTCTAATATGGCCATTAACACTCAATAATACATTTTTAGAGGATTCTGTATGTTTTTCAAAGGCACTTGAAATAAAAAATTTCTTTGGTTGAATTTTTTTAGACTAGTAGTTTTTACTATAGAATTTAGATGTCTCTTTAGTAAGCTCCCAATGGTAGGATATGAAGACATTCATTACGATAAAAAAATTATAGAAAAAAATATATTTATACCTGATATAAATTATAAAATTCAATATAATTTTATAGTTATGAAACATCAAAAAAGAGAATCTCAGAGTCAACAGAAAAGTTGTGTTGAGAATCATAGAAAAGTTATTGTGTTTGAATTTGGTGAAAGGGTATTATTATGACTATATAAAATGATGAGTTTGATTTTATTTGTAAATAATTTAAATCATATACCTCGATATATTTTTTTCCTTTGCAATTAACGACCATATCATGATGATAGATTATCGATTGGAACATCCCCCAAATCTCTCTAATGATCGTGATATTCTTCATATATCTATGTTATGGAAGTAAAAACCTCATAATTCAAATGTATTAAACTGATATGTCAAAAAAAATAGATAAGTAATTATTATGACGAAAAACATGGATATTATATATCATATACAGAATGTTATATGAAAAAAGCTCACTATCCTTGTCAATTTTTTCTAGGGAACCCACAAATTTTAGATGGCTATGTGGGAACCTGAAGATATGATGAAGAAAAAATATCCTAATTTTCATGAATCAAAGTTAATAAATTTTGAAGGTAATTTTTTTATGTGGTTTAGAAATTAATGAAATTATATTTTAATAAATATATTTATATTCAAATAAATTTAATTTCTTAGATATCTTATGTTACATGTAACAGTGAGTTTAAACAAACAAAGATATGCTATTTAATTATTACTATCACATTATCCCTAGATTGGTGTGTATTAATAATACTACAAAATAATTAACTATTACGGTTTACACTTGTATAACATGAATTCGCTAGTTATTAATTATTTATAGATGATATAAAAATAATTTGAAAATAAAGGAAATTTTTTTCTAAAAAAACTTATATACACATTGTATTTTACCAAAAAAAATTAAATAGATAACTACTGATTAATTATTTTAATTAAATGTATATATTATGTATTGAATAAAGTTTTTTAACATCATTCAAATACTTTTTATTATCCATTGGATAATAATGAAACAGGTTTTATGCATAAAAATATTCTGTTGAAAAGATTTGTTATTGGATTTCGAGAAACAACATTAAAATAATTATATCAAATCTATAGGTGTTGGATTAGATACAATTTTCTAAATATTTATAATTAGTAGATGAATTATTATAAATATTTCAATTTAACTTTTCTTTAATATAAAAAATAACTATGATAAAATTTATCACCATGGTAATGGAAAATCGGGTTATTCTAGGATAAAACTAAGTGGTAAGGCCATAGTTGTTTATAATAATTCTTATTTTATGAAATAAATTCTAAAACTATCAAATTGAGATATAAATTTATTTTTTTAATAGAAAATTATCCAGGAAAATGACCTATATAATATTTAATCAATGAATGTTATAAAATGTCACTCTATTTTTTAATATCCCTTATGTGTCCACAAACCGAGAAAAATAATGTTATAATTGAATAAAAGTGTGTATATTGAGATAGAAGAAACTATTTTCAATATATATATTTATTTTTAATTTTTTCTAATTACATAAGGATCCTTATTTCTTATGAAACCCCGATGTAGTATTTCCACATTTATTAAAAAATATAATAACTTAATTAAAAACTATTTATAGTGATATAATTTGAATTATTTAATGTTTCTCACAATTTTAATATATATATATATATATATAATTTTAAGTATGATTTAAGTAAATATATTTTAATTCCCTATTCCCTTAATGAATTTAAAGTTAAATAAAATGAAAAATGTTAAAAATGTAAAAAATGATATTTTTGATAGTTGATATTTTAATAAATGATATAAAATTCATAAAAATAATCATGTCCCTAAAAGGAATGTGATATGATTGAAAACGTACTCCATTGTCCATTTATGCTTTGTTTTTCATTTTTAGTATCATTATCTGCACTAAAATGGTAAAAATAATTAACATTATGGTAATTATCAAAAGTGTTAATAGATGGTTAAAACCAAAATATAAAGGTAAAAATTTGATCCAAATTTATTTAAATTTTATTTTATGAGAGAATTTATACTAATCCTAACATTTGTTTTGAATATAATTTATTTGGTTCTATTTCGACTGCAAAATTTATTTATATGATTTTAATATTATAATTCATTCCTATAGTGACCCACCCCTCAATTATAAATGGACCCACAAAACAATTTTTTGGATTTTTATAAACTCACTTTATGGTTGAGAGATAACAAATTCAAAATGCCCAAGATAAAAATCAATGCATTCTGGATTAAAAATTCAAAAACACATCATAACACCAAACTCTATGAGAGTCAATATATGATGTCCTGCATATACCGAATCAAAGGAAAATTCCATCATCATTATCTTGAGTCACACCAATCATCGTCACTAACCAAACACCTCCATTTTCGTGGTCAATCATTTCCACATCGGTACACCAGAGATTATTGTCCACCTAAACCATGAGACACCTCTCTGCCGCCACCATGAAGAAAAAAAACCAAAACCAGAAGAGATACCACTGATTAAAATTGTATAACACTACATACATCTTTTCTTCATCATTACACCCTAAGAAAACACTATAGACCTGCATGAACATCAGTATCGTTAATCGTCGAGACCAAAAAAATGAAGGACTTCATCGGATCTACTATCCACCAATAAACCTGACATCGAAGAGAATAGATCACAAAATAGAAAACTATTTCCCACCTAGAAACCACATTCAAAATCTCATAAGAACCACTACACTAGACTAACTTGGGGAGGGGTAGTGGGGATCGAGGATTGGGAAGATTTGTGAAGCATAATCCTCCATATAGATTCAATTCCTTTTCCATGAATATGACTAACAAATCCAGAAGAGAAATCAAACCATTCCATAGCAACATCCATCCAATAAGTAGAATATAAAACAAAAAAGAAACCCAAATGAAATTATAACCCATCATCAGAAAGAAAATATAAATAAAAAGAAAGGAAAGAACCAAGTTGAAGAGATAATGAGTCTAATCCAAGTGAATAACAAGAATGAGACTACAGGTATCCCCCCTCTAGCTCTGTTCCAAGAAGACATGAGAACTGCATTAAGCCCGAACAATGTGGGTTCATGTACTATGAGTATGAAATCAAGGTTAGAGGAGAAGAAGAAGAGTTCCATAGACCACCACTGTTTCTGACCCATGTTGTCAGAAGCTCCATCACACAGTCCCAGATGGAGGTCCGAAATGCATGGGTTAATTAGCAAGAGGGGTGGAGAGATGTGATTTCCATTCCTGCAAACCACATATCCCGTCAAGTTAAGGGATGATAGATGATGATGAGAAATAAAATGAGGTATGAATCCTGATTTTATTGAATGGGGAAACCGTAGAGGCAAGGGTAAATGAAGAGTCAACAAGAGTATTGAGATCTATGTGGGAAGGGGGACATCACATCAATTATAAATGGAATCCCCTCCATTCTCTTCATTAACCATTTTTCTCCTTATATCATTTTTGAACATAGTATTTTTCTCCTATAAACATCCCTATCCATATCCTAGATGATTTATTATACCAAAATACTAACCCTATCACCCATTTGATGAGATCTAAACGAGTCATTTCAAATAGGAGGTATTCTTCCTAACCAATATCATTCTTTCAAAATTTTATTTTACATCATCTAAATATTTTATATTTTTTTTAATATAATAACATATTTTTCCTGAATAAAAATAAAAATTATTTTTATTAAAATGAGTAAATCCATATAAACCCTATTTGTTTTCAAATCTTATTGAATGTATCACACATGTGTTTATAGGACTTATCATCTCAACATTGTGATGTCTTTAAATATTCATTACTATAATTTATAGATCGATATTATTATGTGTTTAATATTTATATATGATATTAATTTCACAATTATTATTTTTTATGAAAATATCATGTCTACCTTCTTACCTTTATATCCTATGGGAAATGAAAAATTCACTCATCTGTTTTTCTGGGCCACCATCTCTATGAAGTGATGTGATTAATTTTTCATTTAAATTTTCTTTAGAAGGTAATGAAGAAAAATTTTATGAAATTATGTTATATATATTATATAATAATAAAATTTTAAATTTGAATTAATATATACCTATACTTCATTCCATCCATTGAAAAATTAAAACATCATTCATGTGTACATACATCTTACCGTCTCCTTGAATAGTATAATTTCATTTCTTCTATCTCAATTTTTATAAGATAACTATAATATATATATATTTAAATTTAATATATAATAAATTTATTCCATTATTAAAATTATTAGTATTATTTAATTATGATCAAATTACAAGGAACAGAACTATAAAAAACTGTCATTTAAAACGAAGCAATTATCACCCGAAATAGTGATTTTAATAAAGAAATGTTTATAAACTAGTGATAAAGGGTTAAAATTAAATCATATATATTTTTATATATGTGAGTATTATTATATAAATATATATATATTATAAAACAATATTTATTATATGGGTTTTTAGAAAATGTATCAAGGAAGTCGGAGGTGAGGTAATGGGTTTTATGTTACAATCTCATTAATTATCTGGTTTTTTACTATTAAAATATGATGATGATATATTATGATCAAAATCTCAAAATAATCATTAATTTTCATATCCTTATCTTATTTCTATAAAATAAAAATTTTCAATTATTTTCGTCACCTTATGTGCCCAAGAGAAAAAGGTTTTTGGGGAAAATTATCTTTGCTTCTCAATTCAGTTAAAATATTTTTTATCTCATATCCATGTTTTGTTAAATGTTTTAAAAAATATTTATAATATCAAAAAAAAGTAATGTAAATTTAAATATCATTAAAATTTAAAAAAATGTTTTGAATTGAATATACTTTTTCTTTTCCAAGAATCATACTTGTCAATTTTAAAATAGATGTGAAAATAATGTTTTATTTTATATTATGTAATATAAATATAATTTACAATCATCATGGCCACTCAACATTCTTATGAATAATTTAAAATTTTCTAGTTTCCATTTAAAAGAAAATATTTTCAATAATATTTTGTAAATTTTTATATTTTCAGAACTATTTTAAAAATGGGAAGGTTATTTTCATTAATAATGTTTGGGTGATATTTTTATGATATTTCCACTCATAAATGAGAAAAAATGTTGATTTTTCCTATAATTAATTTGGTATATGATATGAGGATAACATCCGTGTTGATTTTCATAATGTTTAATGATAGAATAATGTTTATGAAACTAATTACTTTTCAATTGGAAACACTGTGATAAAATTTTTATAAAATACATGTCGTTTTGTTTGTACTAATATGATGAATGGATTATGAAATTTTGGAACACATTTGACTGGTTTTATTTATTTGATGCATTGGATAGATATCTACCTCCAATTATTTCTGAAATGATTTATAAATCATGAGATAAAAAAAATCGGAATTAGGAGTGAACCTAATTCAATATGAGACTCAATCCACTATTATAATATTCAGAATTAACCATGAATACAATGATGGTTTGTGGAGTAAACCGATTCTATTATAATTTTCATGGAAAAAGAGACATACCTATTAGGGATTGTATTTTTAATACTTATATGAATGCCAAAATTACTTGTCTTCTGCCTATATTAAGATCTCATAAATAATTCCATAATGATTAATTTCTTATATACTAACAAGATTTATGCCATGACTCTTGATTATGTTTAAAAATTTTACGGTTATGATGTTTGAATATTACTTCTCGGTTCTCATGAATTTTCTCTAATTTTAGGATTATATGTTCATTAATATATATATTTTTATCCTTACTCAGCATAAGATATAACCCTTCATTATGTATTCTTTATTAAGTTTTGAATAACTATTTTATGTATGATATGTCTAAAGAGGGTGATAGTTCTAAAGATTTACGTGGGAGATTATGTAGTTATATTATGATCTAGTTGTTTATGATTTCATGTTTCCAAAGATACTTGATGTATATGATTATTCTATGGATCATTATGTTAGTTATAGAATATTCATTTACAAATATGTAATAACTATGTCTAAATAATTTGGGTCACTATATTTATTGTTTTATTGAAGCTTTAATATTCATTATAAACAATTTATGGGTCAAATAAACATATTCTACTTGGGATTATTTTTTATTCATCCTCATAATCATAAATCTCAACATTTTTATTTTTATATAATGTTTTCAATGTAAATTTCTCATCAAATTTTATCATAACTCACACATGGTTATACCTGTATTCCAAAGGGCCTCTCTTAGTTATGATGTCCCAAAAAAAATGTATGAACTCAATGGTTGTTCTTAAACCAAATAAAGGTATTGAAGGGTATGGTCTATATATACCAATATATCCCACACAAAAATCTAACATACTTAATGATAAATGAAAATTATATGACATAAAAATCCATGTCATAATAATTTAGGTCTACTGCCTTTGGAAACATGGAAAAGGAAAAAATGGGTTTATAAGTGATCTATATCAACTCTTGATAAATCATCATCATTATCACCCTTCTTAAACAAATAATCATAATACCTTTCTTCAAATCTTAGGGAAATATAAATTATGAAAGGGTGATCTCACATGAATAGTAAGGGTAAAAATGGATATATCAAAAATTGCATAAGAATATGGATATCATAACATGATAATAACATAAGTAAGCCATACCATGCATATCATAGATCATAAACATGAGTCACGAAATTAATCATCGAAGTTCATAATTCATGATTCATAAAGAAATCAATGAAAATGAGCCATGAATTCATTAAATTACTATAAGAAATATATTTTCATAATATACGTATTCATAGAAAATATTATATTAGGGATACCCAATAAGACATTAACAACATATTTTTCATGGGATAAACACCCTTATAACTGCATTAGGCTTGATATAAATTACCTTCTAACTAATTTCAGAAATGGGATAACCACTCACGTACCCACATTCATTATTAGGATAACCTCCCGTACACCCTCTTTTGGTATAACAATAATCATTACCTAAAGCATGAAAAAGAGATATATGTCCCAAAAATCATTGATATAACATAAACACTATCATTGGTTATAAAATAACCACCATACATGGTTATTACTTAAATAATGTAACAAAATGAAAATCATACATGTGCGGGTTGTGTGTTCATTAGACCTTCCACATATCAGAACCCATGAAAAGAAAAGGGTGAAATAATTATTCTATCTACCACATCCATTAGAAAAAAACAATAAGGTTTTATAGGAAATTTATCACTGTATAACCCATAAAAGAAAATTGTTTTCATAAACATCGTTCCATAATTAACATTAAATATTTATAAAAATAATCAGAATGATATCCTTGTATCATATACCTCGTAAATATTAATTTACACAAGAGGATCTCATCTTACATAGAAAATAATTTTCAAATATAACATGGAACATTTCTTACAAAAATACTCATTCCACTTCGAAATAAAACTCTTAATACACCAAAAATTTTAATAATTCATTTCATTGAATAAAACCATGGAGACATACCGAGAATTCTTTAAAAATTATTTAAAATATTTCTTATAAAAAATAACCTTTATTTAAAAATCAGTTTCAAAATTAAAAATTCATAAAAAAAATTAAAATAAATTTCATTGAAAATAAAATTTTAAAGATAGAAAAGAAACATTTAAATTAATGAGTTAGTCATGATGGTGGAAAATATAATTTTTTTATATGATTAATCAATATTTCTTTCACATTTTTACTAAAATCAAGATCTGAATTTTTGGGAAATGACATGAATATTTCATTCAAAAAAAATTTAAGAAGTACATAATGGGAAAAAAATTATTAATAATTTTTTGTTTGATTTCTAAAAACATTTTGTAATTTTTTTTAAAAACATTATTTTTTTTAAAAGGAGTTTTCAGTTGAATAGATAAATAATTATGATTTTTCGTGAAAAAAATATTTTGACACATTGAGTTCATAATTTGAGGACAAATAAAAGGAAATGTATTCTAATTTTAATAATATAGGATTATAAATTTCATGATTTTATAATGATATGGAATAGGGGATTTCATCATTTGTAAAATAAAAATAAACAATCCCAATAGAAGGAGATATTGTGTCATAAAACCCTTCCCACATTGGCATCATTTGAAAGAAAGATATCATTATATAGTAACATTAAATGGAAATTTTATTCTCATATAAATATTTAGATTCATTATATATAATTTCAAAGTATTTTTACAAACACTACATAAAATAATATAGTTTCATAACATAACATAGGTCTCGGTGATAGAAAATTCCAAAAAAAATCCATTACATCTTTTGTCACTTTTGAACCGTGAAAACCATGAAATAGATTTCATAAAATTGATATTTAAATCAAAATAATTTTGATTATATTTATCATAAAATAAATTCATTTAAATAATATAAACCACATAAAATATATAGGTGTTGAATATGGAATTTTTTCCATAAAAAAAGTGAGAAAAATTCCATTACCATACATCTTGACATCCATAATACAACTTAAAATATTTTTTATAATAAATATAATTTTATTATAATTAAATTATATAACCATGTATATTTATATATATCATACCAAAAAATTTATAATGAAAACCATGTATTTCCCATTTATTAACAATTACATGTTAAAATAGTGTTTTAGGCAATAAATCCATTACTTTTTATGTACATTTTGATTTCATATTTTCTTGTCCTAATTAGTTGATCATTGTTCCATAATAAAAAAACATTAACCAAAATATAAATATAATATATCTTCTGTATTTATGTACTAATCTTGATCCATAAAATTTGGAGATAAAAAATGAAATTCAACATTCATAGAGAGACTATATTGTATGTAGGCATGAACATTGATTCCATTTCCTCATAGGAATGACTAAAAAAATGTAAATAATATTATACCATTAAATAATGTTTTTTACATCTTATATATCACATATTTTCATTAAATTATTCATTATTTACTTCTATATATATCTTGAATGAATATTGGTGCTTCGCAAGGCAGTAGTCTTCTGTACACACGATCAAAGTTATCATATTCCCAAAGAATGAAAAGTATGATGGTATATTAGATATAATTACTACATAAGAACAATAAAAATATATCTATCATATATAAACATTTAATTAGTGATTTTAACTATCCATGAGGTTTGGGGATATAAAAACATATAACATCGATTTGGGAGGTCGTAGTCGGCCATACACACAAATAATGATTTTCCATCACATTTGATGGAAGAGGAGATATATATAGGTTATTTATTTAACATATTAATAAGAAATTATATGATAAATCAGAATTTTATTTTATAATAATAATATAAGATTAAATGAAATAGTGTTATGTTAAATAAAATTAGAAAGAATGTTTAATAATTTACCCCAACTTTGGAGATCCTCTTTAGGATTATACCTAAATCATTATTTGGAGGGATTAATAACTAAAATAAGCCATATATAATTACATAAGGTATATAAAGAAGTTATTTGGTAAGGTATTGAATGAAATTAATATTTTTTTTATAGAGGAGATGACAGGGGGTCGCCTATTATAATTGAGATGAGTGACACACCTATAACTTCTGCAAAGAAAAAGGTGTATCCATGTTTTCTACATAGTGAAGGAATTTGAAATGGATAATTTAAAATTTAAAGAAGATATAATGGTAAAATTTGTCCATATAATTTGTATTGGACAATATATTTTTTACTTTTGTCCCTTATCATTTTAATTTAACTCCCTGTAAACCCACTATCACCTTAACCATGCCAATTTTTTTTACTCTTTTTAATATTCATTATAGTAAAAAAAAATTACATTTTAAGACTATATAAATTAATATTATTACAAATTTGGAATAAATTTTTCTGAATTATTTTCATATAATTGTTGATTCATAAGTTTTACATCATACTTTTCTATTAATTTTGTTTTGAAAATAAAAAACTCTTACTTAAAAAACATATTTAAAAAAAATACAAAGTGTTTTTAGAAAATTTTATTAGAAAAAATTATGTTTTACCATATATATAATTTATTATTAAGTAATGTAATATTTTATTTATCTGCCTCCAATATGAAAATTTAAATGAGGCCATGTTCAATAAACGTCGAAATTGATTTTATTAGAAATGTAGTTAGAATTTCTATCTTGTATATCATACTAACAAAATATTAAGAATCTTAATGATATTGGTATTGATAAAAATAATACTGAACCGTATAAATATTATAATAATTAAATGTGTATGGAATTCTATTATATTGACTTATGTTTATATTACTATTCTGAAGAATTATTTCTAATTTAATTATTACTTTTTACACTATTATGGTGTAAACCAATACAACCTGACAAATTATATTATTCCAGAGAGGAATGAGATATGAAGTACTATTTTTGAATGTTCTAGTGAAAAACTATAAGATAATATGACTGTTTGAATGTAAATATGACCGTAGTGAAGATAATTATAAATACATTGTCATTTGAAGAGTTTGGAGTTGATAAATTTTTGCTGCTGCTGTTAAGCTACTGGTTGATTTCATTCACTCTCTATAATTTCTAAAGTTTTCATAGATTGAACAAATAATTTCAAGTATTTTAAATTATTTATATATATCCTTCTTAAGGAATCCTGTTGAGGTTGTCCAAGTAAAATTTTTTGTTAATTAGAATCATGTGTCCAGTTTTTTTTTATTTTGATCGCGGTCTTCCATGCTTAGTAAGATGGAGAATCCAATTATCATGATAAAGGGATTACACATATAGTGAGATAGAGAATCAGATCCATCCAATCAAAGGATTACAATTCAAGGAAGATATTCTTGATCTTAATATCGAAGTTTTTCCTTACTAAGGAATGGCATCCGTTCTTGTAAGTATAAAAGAAGGTATGCTTATTTCCGTGGTTATTGGTACCTTACACATAAATATAAAAGTCACTTATTCTTTTAATAATATTTATAATTCATTAATATATTAATTTTATATTGTATTTATTATGTCTTTAATAGATTATATTTTCTTGCTTTTATATTAGAGAAGGTGAAACATCGTATTCATCATTATTTACTAATTTTTTATTATAATTACTCAGATTACAATTCTTATAATCTGATTAATTAGGAACATAGTGACTCTGATGTTTTCCAATTATAAAATTCTATTAACATTAATTATAATTCTATAAATATGATATATCCAAATCAATCTTGATTATGATAATTTATTAATTTGACTAATGTCCAAGTCTGATTCTGATAAAAAGGTTTGTGAAATTGATTAGATTATTCTCTTTTAAACTAATGTGTTTTTTAATTAAATTTCACCCAACCTCTTGAAATAGATCCATCAAGATCATATACTTCGAATCCTAATACCGATATAACTTATATTGTTATGCAAAATTTGGTATCATATAATAATTTTGCATCTTATATACCTGCTAAGGTTTTAAATTTCATTGTTACTACATGTTACTGATGTCACATAATAAATTTTTTTATAAAACATTTTTTAGAGTAATTTTTATTGTGTAAAATAATATATTTTTAAATATGGAAGAAATAAATATCATTTGATAGAAAATATGATCATAAAAGTACCTCCTATATTTTATGGTGCTAACTATTAGTACTAGAGAGATAGGATGAAGAATTTTTTAATTAACACATGATTTGATTACTTTTTTATATTTAGTGGAGATTAAAAAATTCAATATAAGGATGTCACTTCATTTACCAATAAATGAAAATAGAAATATCAGTTAAACTAAAGAGTATGTAACACTTTTTTATATTCAATTAAAAAAAATCTATAGTCAAATTTCCTTATATAATTATTCTAATACTATTTTAAAAAAAATGGTAGTAACACACTGTGGAACTATATATATTTCCTCAACCATGAGATATATGTTAGGAGTAGAATATGATGTCATTGATTTTCATTCATGTGAATCAATTGTTATGATGAATTATAGATTCATGAAAATTATCAATATCCTAAAAGTTATTGGTGGGAATATTTTGTATGAATAATTTTTAATTGAGAAAATTTTTGATATCATGAAAATTTATTGGGATACTAAAAGGATAGACACTAATGAGACCCAAAAGTTAAATATTCTTATCTTGGAAAATATTATCTGATCCCATTATCAATATGAGTGATAATTAAAAAGAGATTTTGAGAAAAATATAAATGGTGGTGTTTCCATTTTTACAACATCTACCTTACCTTATAAATAACATTATATAGAGAATGTTGTGAGTTCCCCCCAAAAAAGAATAAATTTGTAATTTAACCTGATTCTATAACTTCTGAACATTCAGAGAATGAGGTAACAATCTTTGACATAAGGAGGAAAATGATAGTTGGAAAGAATGATTCCCAATATAGATATAAAAATGTTCATAAGAAATTAGGTGTAATGAAATATAAAGTAACATGTTATGAATTTTTGAAATCTTGACATATAAGGCCATATTATTGAATGGTGAAGTAGAAAGTTCAGAATTATTAAAAATTTAGAATGTATTTCCAAAAAATATATGAAATATATGGGAAATAAATTTATAAAATCTTTTGAAACATGGTGTTTCATTGGAGGTGATTCTAGTGAACATCATTAAGATAATGAATGATACTTAAAGATGAACATACACCTTCTTGATAACGTACATAAACTGTATCGACCCAATGTTTTATTAAGTAAAATTAAACTTGATCTAATTAAATGACTTATTATGTAAAATCATTATATAAAACATATGAACTTACTTGGTTTCATGTTTTTGGTTTTTAAAATAATTTTTTGAATTGTTATCATTGCAAATTTATCAATGGAATAGTGATCACATGATTAGTATAAATACAAAGCATAAAAAATGTAATTTACTGAGACAAATGAACCGATGGCCTCATCCAGTAGAATTGGTAAATATGAAGACATTTTTTATGAGATCTAAATGGATATAGAATCACTTGGCTTTTCTCTTAAACAAGACAATGTCAAGCTTCCACACGTTATGCTTGAATGGAACCACCTATGGGATAAGTAGAAGTTAATTTAGATTACCCCTCAAGTGATGTAATCAATGCCACCCCAAGAGTCTCTCAACATCACACACCTTAACCTTTGGTATTTTGTGGGTGTTATATAGTATTATGTTACAAGACCCTAGCACTATGATTGTTTGTATTATTTTTTGTATAAATAATATACATTCATTTTATTTTTTTACATTGTAATTTTTTTAATGAATATAGAGTATTTTTTGTTAATATTATACTAATAATTATATTTTATTGAATTAATGGATTTTTCAATTACATTATATTTTTAAAAAAATTATTAGTAAATTAATTTTTAATAAATATAAATGATCGTATAAATTTTTAACAAATACAATTGTATTTTTTATTATGGTTAGAATGTTGTTTTTTTCAAAACCCAGGAATTTTTTATAAAAGTCTATTATTATTTTAAATGTTAAAATTACAATATTTAAAAAATTTCTTTCATAAAAATAACATCATTTTTTGATTAAAGAAGTCAAAATTATCTAATAGTTAATTGTTTATAATATTCTTGAGACAGTCAACTTTTGGGGTAAAAATTAAATACATTTTTAATATATAATGTGTTTTGTGATATCATGATGACCCAATAGTGAGGTAATAAAATGAAATAAAAGTTATGATCAATGAATATATTATTTACCATTAAAATAAAGTGATTTTATATGTTTTTTTAATTTTATGGTGCATTAGTGGACCTTCTAAGACATATTAAATATTATAATTTTCTCAAATTATTTCCTTTAAAGTGTTACTCACCTTCACATAAGCATGGAAAATATGTTAATAAGTTCATCCATTTACCATAAATTAATATTTTTCACTCCACTTTGGAAAAAACATGGGAAAAGGTGTGGGATTTTTTTGGTTTTGATTAGTTTAATGGGTAGTCTCCAAAACCTAAAAAATAAAGAATTCACTCTCATTTCCTATATAAACCAACTCAATTTTGCATTCCTCATCACTCAATCAATTTCTAGCTCAACCAACCTCTTAAATCCTCCCTCCAAAATCCTCCCATGTCTTCCCATTCTCCAATGAATCCTCTCTCAAGCCTCTCCTAAGACGTTGGGATAACACTTCCAATTAAGGGATCCTCACATTTCATCCTTCCTTAATTATGACCACGTTTCCATATGATGTTATGCCTTTTTATTTTTAATTAAAAATCATTATGTTTGATATTGAACCTCTATATACATCTCTAATTACGATTAAATTGTTAGAGACCCCTTATCTCTCATTAATTCCTCCCATGCACACATCTTACCATTCCAAAATCATATAAGGGATTTCTGTCTCCTCATTTACATTCAAAAAATTCTGTTATATTATGCATCAAAATTACATTACATATGTTTCTATATTATATTCCATGATCCATTACATTGAATTTCTTGTATAGATGATCAGAGTCCCCTTTCTCTCTCATCAATCGGGATTACGATTTCTATTTTACGTCGTTATGCTTGTGATGTTACACTAAAATTTCCATGCCAATATCATCATGTAAGATAATGCCATACACATTTCTCTATCAAGTGTATTCATATTCATGAAAATGTTATTTTCTATTTATGAAATATATTTATTTGTTACACATAATTTATTCTTGGAATAAATTTTTATGTTTAATGAATCCATGTTGTATAATCTATGTGGCACACTTATGCATGAAATGAAATGATTAAAAAGGGTGTTCCCAGATAGCGCTCCAATGAAAAGATTAAAGAATATTATCATGATAAGCCATGGGAAATGATTGTTTACACATGATAATTCAAGTTAAATGAGTTTTTACTCATGCTACTTCATGTGAAATGATGTATTACTCATGCCCCATGTGCAATGATCCTTGTCTCCTACTAATATCAAGTTAAATTATATTACCACATCTCTATGTTAAGATAATCATTCTACATCATGCATTTATGTTAATGTTTCTATTATTCTCTATTGATATTCCTATTTCTTAACATGTATTTTACTCTTCATATTATGCATTGTTTACTCCCTTACAAGACTTTAATACTCACCCTGTTCTTTTGTATGTCCTCAGGTTATCCCATGCAATACTAAGTATAATAGAATATTATGGTCTTGTAAAAAATGTTTTGAATAAAAATGTTTTATTGATTTGTTTTAAGTTTTTATGTAATGTTCTTAATTTCCAATTACAATAGACCTACCGATCCTTGGAGTCGTATTAAGTCCATGTTTATGTAATGAATAATTTTTAAATATATAATCAAGAACATTGATGTCGATGTGGGTATCAGAGGATGGATTCAGTTATTTTTGGGAATTTTATTAGAAAACCCCAGTGAAAGGCTTAAGGATAAGAATAAGTATACTAAAAACCTCTATAAATCATTGTGAGTATATAGTTAGTGTTTGATCATGAAAATACATATTTATCTGGATACAAACAACTAGAGGTTTCTCTGGCGCAGATGTATCTATGTGTAAAACCCGAAAACATCGATTTGAGTTAGACATGAACTGGAACTGGTGCACGACAATGGGCCTTTCTTCAATCTTTATTATACACTAATAGGGGATATTATTCGGTAAATTCATAAGATTAGTATGAACCATTTTTATGGGAATAAAAAAATTATCTAAAGAATATATGTTCGGAAGTAGATCATGGATAACATGGATTGAATCCTATAGATTCATAAGTTATGGAAATAAATATAATTTATTTTTTATCCATTTTTTTCATCGTATTCCCTTTTATGTGTTACCCCTAGCATTACAATTATTCTAGCTAATGGATGCTAATAAGAGGACTCATGCTAACAACCGATGCAAATATCAATGTGACGACTCTTTTAATGAGATTCATAATCTAATGGGAGTGGGAATCGAAAACTTTGTCATAATAATCTCCTATTTAACTCATGTTTTTATTAGAAAAATGTGTCTGGAATAATTTCCAACACCCCCCCCCCCAAGAAATAAAAAGGTGTAATCGAGGGCTTCACGAGATAAAGGCCTCATACTTTTAATGGATCATTTAATCCCTCAATCGTCGAATAATAGATCAACTACAATGAGAATATATTCTCCATCATTCAACGTTCTGAACAAGATAAGGTTCTTCTAGATATTTATCGATTGGGGGCGATGCTATTAAATGGTGGAAATTGATCAAAACGATGAATCATAAGGAAGAGATCAATCCATTGGAATGGAAGGATTGATGGAATGTTTTTTTTGAATAAAAATTTACTCACACACTATAACATAATATGGAAAGGGAATTCATTTCCATCATGAATATAGATGAATAATCCGTTGGAGAATATGAGGAAAACATTGCAAGGATTTCACGATACACCTCATCCTTTGTCCTTACCCATGAATTCATGGTTAACCACATCTTTGGTGGGCTAAAACCTAACCTACGGAAATACCTAGTGACCAGTGACTTTGATAGCTAGGATAAAATTGAATTTTGTTCCCTCAAATTCAATATAGAGACCGGTGAATATCAAGGGAATCAGGGGGATAAG
The DNA here is from genome assembly GCA_963277665.1 of Viscum album. Lineage (NCBI taxonomy): Eukaryota > Viridiplantae > Streptophyta > Magnoliopsida > Santalales > Viscaceae > Viscum > Viscum album. The sequence continues at coordinate 1,434,082,404 of OY728126.1, read as the reverse complement.
AAGCTGAAAGTGGTCTTTAATTTTGGTGATCTGATTGATAAATCCAATAGTTCTATTAAATTCCAGCATCCCGCATTCCAAATGAGTAGAATTAAGCAGCCCAGAAATTGATCTAAGGTGATGGGAAAATGATTTAGGTGTGGAAGAGAAATGAACCTTTCCATTAACTTCTGATAAAATAAAAGTTGTTGATGCGACAATAGATAGGAATTCTCCATTCCACCATTGATGCGTTGTTCATTGCTTTATCTTCAAAGAACCCAAGCACCTTCGAAACCAGTGCCATAATCCAAGGGTTTTTGAGGCAACCGACAACCTCCAAGGCAGTAAGGGTGAGCTTTTTCCATCACTACCACTGAAGTGAACCCTCACAATGTAGTGTCGATCAGTACCCAAGTTATTCATTCATGAATTGCGAACATACTTTTTGATTCTGGTTGTACACATTCTTTTATATCCCGAATTTTTAGTATAATGAATCCACCACCACCACAAATAATGGAAGTTGAGTTGTCAATGAGAATGGAAAATGGGGAAATTGTTGCATCCCATGAATATAACTCCTCCACTATCACAATTTTTGGATTCAACTTACTAGAAAACCTTAGCATACTCCCTCTAAAGGAATTTAAGGAAATTCATTCTATGTGTTGCCTTTCCTTATATATATCCAATATAAATTTCCGTGAGAGGGAAATCACTCACCATATGGTGATTCGACCCCCGATTTTGTACAAGTGAAAGGAAGAGGATGGATATTCATTAACACCATAATATCAAGTGAATATATTTCTTCCCTATGAGAGTGCACATCTTTCTCTGATGATTGATTCTAATGATACAACCAACTCTGAAGAAATTCCAATTGTGAGGAAATTCACTGTAGAGTTTTTTACGAAATTTTATGGTCTTCCTCCTAGAAAAGATATTGAATTTTAGATTGATCTTAAACATGGGGCATTGCCAATATCGCAGAGAATACATAGAATTGATGTTGTGGAGGTTGAGGAGCTTAAGAAACAACTACCAGAGAATTTTGATAAAGGGTTTATATTCCCTAGTGCTTCACCAAGGGGTGTTCCAGTACTCTTAATTAAGAAGAAGGATGGGTCAATGCATCTTTTAATTGACTATCGTGAGCTCAAAAAAATCACGATAATGAACAAGTATCCTCTACCATGAATTGATAAAATTTTCAATCAGATACATGAGGCACATTACTTCTCCACGATAGATCGGCGATCAGGATATTACCATATAACGGTGAAGAAGGAGGGTATCCCTAAGACTGCTTTTTATACAAGGCATACGCACAATGAATTTACAGTAATACCTTTCAGACTCAATGATTCCCCAGAAATATTTATAGACATGATGAATAGAGTCGTTGGATATTAACTTAAAATATTTGTGGTAGTCTTTATAGATAATATTATAATATACACCAAACCCAATAAAGGGCATAAGGATCATATAAGAACTATACGAGAGACTGTGCGAAATGAGAATCTCTTTGAAAAGTACAGAAAGTATGAGTTCCAGTTGGATGAAGTATCATTCGTGGGATATATCATCACAAGTAATATGATATCTATGGATCCGTCCAAGACCCATGCAATTGAGGGATGGTCGAGGCCAACATCTGTGATGTATATCCATTGCTTCCTTGCGTAAGATGGATATTATAGCCGACATGTGAAAAATTTCCAACCATTTGAAAACCCTCTTACATAGATAACTCAGAATGGAGTCAAGTTTTCATTGAGTGATAAATGTGAAGAGAGGTTCGTAGAATGGAAAATGGGGATTATCAATGTTCTCAATCTCAGACTACCCACAAATGGTGATCTTTTTGGGGAGTTTTTTATGCTTCAAATAATGGAATTGGATTTGTGTTTATGAAAAATGACAACTCCATTGCCTATGATTCAATGAAAATTGAATCTTCATCAGAAAAACTATCCAATACATGATCTGGAGTTAGCTGTAGTAATAATCACTTCATAAATTTGGTGACATTCCCTGTTTAGGGCGAAGTGTGAAATATCTATGGGTCACAAAAGCCACATGTATATAATCACATAGAAAAAGATGAATATGAACCAAAGAAGATGTTTAGAACTGATCAAATACAATGAATGCTCAATTAACTACCATCTGGGGAAATCGAACAAGGTGGACAATGCTCTAAGTGGAAAAGATCTAGCAACAATTTCATTAATGAAAATTTAAAATAATCGAATCTTAAATGATTTGAAAAATTTGGATATGAGAATCATAAATAAGGGAACATAATAAATCATTTGACAAATGATTTCTCAACCGTCTCTTTTTGAATCGTTAAAAAATTCTCAAAAGGATGATTTGGTAATTCCAAAGATAATGACAACTATTAGAAAAGGGAAATCCCTATAGTTCAATGTTAGTGACAAAGGAATTGAGAGATTTGTGGCAAGAATATATTTTCCATGAAATATGGAGTTAAATAATGAAATTTTGAATGATTCATATAGTTTTAGTTTCTCTATTCACCTAGGAATAAAAAAGATGTGTTGAGATATCTGAGCGCATTATTGGTTGGATAACATGAAGAAGGACATCATTGAGTAAACATCAAAAATCCTGGTTTGTCAGCATGTGAAGGATGAGAGGCAGATGTCTAAGGGGATGATGCAACCATTACCCATACCAATAATGAAATGGGAGGTCATCACCATGGAATTTGTCAATGAACATCCAAAGAAATCCAAAAGAAAGAATTTTATCTAGGTTGTTGTGGATCGTCTTACAATGACTGGAGACTTATTTCAAATTATTGACGATTTATCATTGGATCCAATGAAAAAAATATACATCAGAAAAGTGGTAATCCTCTAAGGAGTAATACTATAGAATGTATTCAATCAAGATCCAAGATTCACCTCCATGTTATGGAAGAGTCTCCAACATGCACTAGATATTAAGATAAACATCAGTATAGATTATCATCCTCAAACTGATGGCCAATCTGATCAAAATATCCAAATAGTTTAGGACATGTTTATAGCATTCCCAACAGACTTCAAAGGATGATGGGATCAACATCTTACTTAGCATGAATTCTCTTACTATAATAGTTTCCACTCAAGAATCCAAATAGATCCTTATGAATCCCTTTATGTGAAGTGGTGAAAAAGACCAACATGTTTGGATGAAGTCGGGGATTGAAAAATCCTAGGTCCGAAAATGGTCGAGGAAATGGTGGAGAGGGTTAAGACCATCCAGTAGAACATTAAAGCTACACAGAGTTGAAAGAAGACCTATTTTCTCAATCTCTAACGAGTCCTATAGTTTCAAATCTGAGGCATTTTATTCCTCCCCATATCACTATGGAAGAGAGTTATGAGACTTGGGTACAAGGGAAAGATTAGTCCAAGGTACATCGTCCCTTTTGAGAACCTTGATCGCATTAGAGCAATGACCTATAGACTAAAACTCCCACACATCATATCCCATGTACATGATGTATTCCATATATCACTATTGATGAAGAATATTCCTAGCCCATCCCATGTACTCAATCTTGACTTGGTACCATTTGAGAATTACCTCCACTATGAAGAGAAGCTTGTGAATATCTTAGATAATAGGGAAAAAGTTCAACGAAATATGATAATTCTCTTCCTCAAGGTGTTGTGTTGAAACCACAAGTTTGAAGAGGAAATATTGGAATTGGTGGTAGTGATAAAGCATAGTTACCCACATCTGTTTTAGTGTGGGATAAAAGGAATCTTCATAGGTGAAATTTCTTAAGGGGGTAAGATTGTAACGACTGAAAAATTAATTAACAAAAATTCATCATTATCTAATTAAAGGACTTGTTATCTAAAATGGTTATATAAAACCTATTTACTAACATGGTTTTATGTTTATGGTTTTTAAAATAATTTAATTAATTGTTATCATTTCTAATATAGATTTTGAACAATGATCACATGACTAGTATAAATATAGGGCATCCACAAATCCAATTTTCTCAAAAAAAGGGTAACAAATGCCTCATAACTTTGAATTTCTCCATGTGATGGCCATTTTTCTGTGTTTAGAAAGGATGTAGCATCAATCAGATTCTCTATTGACCATCCCAAGATGATCTTTAACACATAAAGCTTTAACACATAAATATTTAACAGAACCACATACGAAATAATTGGATTTAATAGAGATTACCACCCGAGCAATGTTATCTGAGCCAACCCAAGATTCTATCACCATCTCACACCATACACTTAGGTCCTATGTGGATGTTATTATGGGTTATTTAACAAGATACTAGCACTATGATAATGTACTTTATTGTATATATAATGTATATACATTCATTATGTTTATGTTACTTTGTAAATGGGGTTTTAAGGAAATAATAGCATTTTTAGTTAATATTCAATTCAGAAATCTATTTTAAAGAACTAATGGATTTCTGAATTAAATAATATTTAAATAAAATATTATTAATAAATTTGGTTTTATAAAATATAAATGATTGCAAAATTTTTTTATGAACACAATTGTAATTTGTATTAAAATTCTAATTTTTTTTCAAAACCAAAGAATATTCAATAAATGTTGGTTTTAATTTTAAAATTATAAATTCATAAAATTTTAAAATTATTTAGATATAATTAATATCATTGTTGGATTTAGGACATCAGAATTATCTAATGGTGAATTTTTTATAATTTTTTGAGCGAGTCGATTTTTTGGGTAAAAACTAAATACTGATTAATAATATAATGTGTTTTATGACATCATATTGATCCACAAGTGATGTAATCAAAAAATATAAAATGTATTTTAGGCCAATATATGTATCAAATTTAAAATAATGTGATTTTAGATTTTTTTTTATTTATTTTATGGTGCCATAGTGGACCCTCTAAGACTTATAAATTATTTTGGGATTTTAAAATAATTTCCTTGAGAGTGTGACTCACCTATGCATAATAAAGAAAAATATTATAATTAGATCATCCAATTTCAATATAAAATAATTTTTTCCACTTTAATTTTTTAATAACCATGGGTAAAACCATGGGTTGGTTCATTTTTTTAATTAGTTTAATGTGTAGTGTCCAATACCAAAATAATAATGGATTCCAGGTCATTTCATATATAAACCCACTAAATCTCCCATTCATATTATCTAAAATAATTTGGAGCTCCTAAATCCTATTCCATCCACCATATATAATCATTCTAAGGAACCCTAAACTCTAAATAATTCTCTCTCAAGCCTCTTTCAAGCCTTTGAGATCACACTTCCAAGTAAGGGATTCTCACTTTCCTTCTTTCCTAATTTATGTCCATATTTCCATATATTGTTATGCCCTTTAATTTTCATTTAAAAATGGTGGGGGATTATTTATCACCTCCCACATACTTCCCTCCTTCTATTTTAATGATGAGAGACCCCATTCTGTCTCATTAATTCATCCCATGTACACCTGTTACCATGCTTAACTTCTTTAAGGGATTTCTCTCTCCTCATTTACATTAAATAAATTATTTTATATTATGCATCTAAATTATATTAAATATGTTCGGATATTATATTCCATAACCCCCATACATTATATTTTATTCATAAATTATGTGAGACCCATTTCTATCTCATTAAACTACTTTACGATTTCTAGTTGATGTCATTATGATGCTCATGTAACACCAAAATATCCATGCCAAAACCATCGTGTAAGTGAATACCACACTCATTTCTCTATTAAGGTTATTCACCTTTATTAAAATGTATTTTTTGGTTGAGGACTTCCATTTTGTATTCCACATCACTTATTTGTGTGATAAATTATGATGTTTAAATAATCCATGTTGTATGATCTATGATCAACACTTGTAAATGAAATGAAATTATTAAGAAGGGTGTGCCTTGATCTCACTTCAGTGAATTGGGTAATGAATAGAATCTAGATACAACATGTATAATGAGGGTATACTCGTGATAATTAAAGTTCAATAAGGGTTTACTCATGCTCATTAAAGTGCAATGAAAGATTACTCAAGCTCCATGTGCAAAGATCATTGGCTCGTGCTAATATCATGTTAAATGTTGTTTCCACATCTCCATGTTGTGATAATCATGCTATATCATGCCTTTATGTTCGTGTTTCTCTTATTCTCCATTGATATTCCTATTGAAAAACATTTATTTTAGTATTCATGTTATTCCATGATTAGACCCTTACTAGGCTTTATATCTCACCATTTTCTTAAGTATGTCCTCAGGTTTTCCCATGCAATGGTAAGTACGAATTAGTTTTATGGTCATGTAAAAGAACTTTTTGATAAATATGTTTTATTTATATATTTTATGTTTTTATGTAAGGTTCCTAATATCCCAAGACACAAGACATATCAATCCATGGATTTTTCATAAGTGTATGCTTTTGTAACAAATCATGTTTAAATATGTAATTAAGAGAAGGGTTGTTATATAAAGTAAATCATTAGTTCATGATTATGGTATAAATAGATAAGAAACATGCTTATATGTCCCTATTTGATGACTATCCAAATGATATTTATTCTATATCTTCTCATTATTAATCTTCCTTATCCATGGAAGATAATACATTACCCACTTAGGATGAAGTTCCACATTTTGCAAAAATTTTGATAAAGAAAATTTCAATATTTGAAAAAAAAAATATTAATGCTAAGGAAAAACATTATAAAAATGAATCAATAATATTTTTTAACAAAAAAAATTATAAATTATTCAAAATATCATGATAAAGAAAATTATAAAAATTTTACTTTTTCAAATGATTTGGAAAAAACTGTTTCTCTATCAAATTATTAACAAAATAGTTTTGATAAATTTAATTACATGACAATTACTAGTCTAGAAAAGAATTTATTCATAAAAATAAAATCTAAAACATATTCTTATAAAAAATATTAATACTAATAGATAGAACATTGATAAAAAGTAAAATAAAATTCATCCTCATGGAAATAGTTCTAGATTGGGTTTCCCTTATAAAAACCAATTTTTATTAATAATTTATGTGTTCCTAAAAGTTATACATTTTTTCAAAAAAAATTATTGTGTAAGGAATTGAAAACAAATAAGTTCAATAAATAAATTTCAATAACTATGTTTTAAAAAGCCTATTTTTCTAGAAAAATTATTCCAAAAAAAATTGTCACACCAAAAAAATTTTCCTGCCGAAAGTGTGATGTAATTCATTGTAGGAAAAAAAATAATGTAACCAATAATATATTGGGTAAATTTATATTGGTTTTTCTAGTAATATGACTCGTAAAAAATATTTTTCATAATTATTATCAATATTAATGGTTGAAAAGTAAATTTTGGGGATAATTCTTAAGGATAGCTTATGGGAACAGAAAACATTTTTCTTCTTGATAATGCATTAATTTAAAAATATGATAATGGTATTTAGAAAAAACATATAAGAATAATTTAATTATGTTATGAATATTTCATGGTGAACATTATGAATGATAAGGGTTTATTATATAGTTCCAAGTATAAATTTATTTTTACTGCAAATCAGCATGAGAATGTGTATATAATTAACATAGAATACCATAAGATTGAAAAACATGTAATGAATAATTTATATGGGAGATATATCTTAGTTATTTCATTTAATTTTTGGACATTGTAACCATATAATGTTATCTTTGTTTACATATAAGAAACATGATAAGGATATAACGAAACATTGGCTTAATTATTATAATGTCATTGACCCTTTTCAATACGATAATGAACATATGTCATGCTTTAAATTTATTAGTGATGTCTCCGATTGGGGATATTTATATATAGTTCACATGGATAAAAAAGGGTTCACTAAAATGTAGAGTATTAGAGAAAAATAATAAGAATACATTTTAGTTGATGGAATCACTAGATATGTTCGGGTTCTTTTTCTTATAATGTAATATGATGCTATTTGTTCTTTTGAAACATTTTTAACCAATGCTTAAAATGGGAATAAATATCCCTTGATAATTATTCATAGTGATCATGGTGGAGAATTTTTAAATTTATATTATGAAACATTTCATTGTAATAATGGTAAAGAATATTTCTTTTCAACTCCTTGAACTCCTCAACAAAATGGTGTAGTTGAAAGAAGAAATTTAATTATTTAAGAAATAAATAGAGCCATATTTAGTGAATAATAAATTTCAAAATATTTTTTGGCTGAAGTTGTTATTACTACAATATATACTATAAATTTTGTTTTAGTTAGACCTTTCATTAATAAAACTCTTTATGGTATGTGGACAACAAGAAAATCAAAAGTTTCTTACTTTAATGTTTTTGGTTGCAATGTATTAATACTTAATACAATAAATAACATCTATAAATTTTCACCCAAATCCGATGAATTAATATTTATATTTCATTCCAATACTGCTAAGGCATATAGTTTTTTTAGTAAAATCCAAGTACTGTTGAATAAATAGAACATGTTATGTTTGATGAATCCAACCCTTTTTTTAATCATCCTCATCCTAAATCTTCATTGGATGTTGTTTTAAAATTGGTTTTCCTAATTTGTAACAATACCCTTCGCATATGGGTACATCTGAAGAAATTTTTTCAAAAGTTATTCCACATGATTATTTCTTACCATTTTTTGAAGAACAACATTTTCATAACCCTAGAAGTATTTTTTTTCTTATAAATTATCCTATTTATATTTTCAATGTTGAGGTTGAAAAACTAGTTATGACTAGATGTTATTTAAGGAATAAAATTGAAAAACATACTTTCCTTTCCCAATTAGAGCCAAAGAATTCTGATGTGGATTTAGGTGAGGATTGTTGGATTAAGGAAATGCAATATGAGAAAATTGATTTTAAAAGGAACAAATTATGGACCTTGGTCAAACGACCAAATGAAAAATATTTAATTGGAGTGAAATGGGTTTCTAGAAAAAAAAAATGTACAGAAAATAGAAGAATTATTATAAATAAAGAAATAAATATTCCTAAGGGTTATAATCAACCTGAAGGAATAGAATATAAAGAAACCAATGCACTGGTAGCTTGACTTCAACCTATTCATAATCTATCACCCGTTACCACATTCTCTAATTTCAATATTTTTCAAAAGGATGTGACGTGTTCTTTTTATAATGGATATGTTCAGGTGGAATTTTATATTGAACAACCCACTAGTTTTGAAAATAAAAAACATCATAAATATCTTTATAATATTCCTAAATCATTATATAAACTTAAATAATACCCAAGAGACTTGTAGGACTTGATTATATGATTTTTGTTGATAAATAATTTTTATGGGAGATGAGTATCCAACTCATTTTATTTAATATGTAAATTAAAATTTTACTATTATGTAAATCTATGTTGGGTACTTTATATTAAGATTAAATCAACGATATTTAACCTATTATTTTAAGAATATTTTGAAATATGAGTTTATGATCAGGATGATGGTTGTGTAGACATATTTTCTTGGTTTTCCACTTCCACAAAAACTATAAACAACTTTTATATATCAAAATATGTATATTAAATATCTTTTAAATAAATTTTGATACAACAATATGAAAATAATTAATATTTCTATCAGTACCTCCTGTACACTTGATCATGATGTGGATGGGCAATGAGTTGATCATAATAATTTTAGAGATTTTATAACATGCATACATTACATAACTTCTAGTAATATAGATTTAATGTTTTTCTATTGATATTTTCACAATACAAAGCTATTCAAAAATAATACCGTGAAAATTAATAAAAAATTGTTATCTAAATGGAATTATGTATTTTGGACAATTCTATTCTTCTGGCAATGTTTTTGACATAATTTTTTTTCAAAATGTTGACATGGGTGGTTATAAATATATTGGATATAAATTCTAAAACTTATAATTTTTTAGGATATATATTAGTTCTTTATTAATTTATGAAAAAAAAATTATTAGTACTTTCAACTACTCAAGAAAAATATGTCTGAGAAGGGAGTTATTGTGCTCATGTGCTGTGGATGAAACACACACTGACAGACTATGTCTTGAGTTATACTATAACTCAAATACTATGTGATAATATTAGTTCTATATCCTTATGTAACAAACCTGACACATCACTCACTTACTAAAAACATCAATATAAGAAACTACTTTTTTTGGGATTATAGAATAAAAGAAGATATCATTTTATAATTCATCAGAAAGAAAGATCAACATACTGACATTTTTTCAAAACATCATCCATCCAAAATATTTGAATAAATTAAATAGAACCTATAACTAATTAATGTAAACTAATCATTCATATATACTATTTTTTTTACCCATATCTTAATGTTAATATACTTCTCTACATATGGGGTGTACATATGCTTGTTGTTATAAGAAAATCTAAAAATTGACAGTTTAAAAAAATACTGAATATTTTACAAGACACAAATTTCATTTTTAAAATTTATAACTCATATTTCGTAAAAACATTTTCCAACTCTAAAAACGTTGTAGAATTTTCCAAAAACTGATTCTGTAACAATGTTTTCAAATTTACATGATATAATAACTAGTTTTCTTGAGAAAATTTATTTGAAATTTTTCTCAATAAAAAACCAATATATATCAAAAAAAGACAATAAAAATGAACTTAGTTGAAAAAAATGAACAATAGGAAATAATAATAATGAATCTTTCAAAGAAGAAAGTTATTCTTTTACTGATTTGATTTTTACACTATACATTCCAATCAGTGTATAATTACTTTTTTTATATATTATGTTTTATGAAAATTTTATTATTTTTTTCAATATTTCAAATATTATTTTTCAAAATTGTATTCATTGTATATATGATATAAATTATAAAACACATAGAGCCCAGAATTTATTTAAACATTCTTAGATGGATTATCATCCTTAAGATTACATTAGATTAAATCTCAATTGTATATTTTAGAAAATAAGATGAAACGACATCTGTGTTCCTATATAAAAAGTACCCCACCCTCTATTTCCCACATCTATTTGTTTATAATTTTGTCTCATATTGATGCACTTTCAAAACACTCTATTTGAAAATGTTATCTTTATGAAAATATCACCTATTTCAGTTTTGAATTTGTCATAATCTAGTAATGATATCTATAAATGGTTAATATTACGAGAGATTTCAGTCATACAAACATTATATGAAAAATATTATTTTACATTAGAGAAGATAATAAAATTTCATGTTTGGGAATTGGTCTATTTAGAAACCCCATAAAAGTATTTTGATATGTTTTATTCATAAAATGTTCATAATTTTTATGCTTCAGTAAATTTTTCATGGATGAAGGATAAGTAAAACATTATTTTGTGATATAAGGAAAGGGATATAATATTTTCTACATGAATGTTGTAAGATTAATATTAGTATCATTAAAAGGATGAGCTTATTCTCCATCACACAAATTACTTGATGATCTTGGATCCTTCAATAAAATAAAGAATGACAACTCATTAATGGATCACTATGAAAATTTTAGGAATGTGTCACCCCAGAAAATGGATAATAGGGTTTTAGAACATTGGATTAAAGGATATCAAAAACCAATTAATGGTGATTGAGAGATGTTGAAGGTTATTGACTTTTTTGTATTGATTTTCTCCTCCGTAAGAGGAAAATATATATTATTGGTTTATTTTTTATTACAATATAAAACATAATTATTGATTCTATATAATCTCAAAACATCTGGTTTCCAATATTGATTAGAAAAATTATATTTCAGTCCATGATGTTTTTTATGACTAGGAATATATACAATTTAATGATGGTGAATATTTTATTCATCTGTGGTGATAAAATTAATAGAATGATATTTTTTTAATAAAAAGTCTAACAAGATTGTTGATAATGTTCGAGATGCTGCATCAGAAGTATATCCTTCATGGGAGGCTAACTAGGTTTAAAAGAAGGAAATGAAAATGAAAACTATAATTTCCCTAAAAATAAGTACAGTAAACATATGATATTAGATGATGAAATTTATAAATATTGGTTGAATAAGAAAAATGAATGAATATAAAGAGAAATAGAAATCATAAATAACTATGAATTAGGCCAAATCATTAAAAAATCATTCTTCAAATACTTTATAATAAATAATAAATAAGAAAACAATGAAAAATTTGACAACACCATATCTTTTTGAAAATATTCATGTGGTGATGAAAGAGTATCAAGAAAATGTTTTTCATTTGTCCTCATTGATCAATCATGTAATCCCAGATATTGGATTTTTTTCATGAAAATTATGTTGTTCATTTTGAACATCCATTTATGTATGAAAAAGGTAAAGGTAATGCTGATTAAGAATAATTGAAGCATGAAATTATAGAAAATGAAAAAGAACTGGCACCATGAAAATATTATTTAAGAATAGATAAACATCTATAAGAACATATTGAAAATGAAATTATTTAAGATGTTAAATTAATTGAAAATTTTGAGGAAAAAAGACAAATCATGTAAAAAAATGTGAATATCGTGTTGTTTGATAATTTTTTGAAGAAGAAGTGGGAGATTATTAGAAAGAGGAAGATGATGAATATGAAGAGAATGAAGAATATGTGAATGAAGGGAAATATGGGAATGATAAAACCCAATCCCAAGAATCACCACATTAATGTTCATCTGATTTGACCTTAAGATCTGTTAGGAGAAAAAATACTCTAAGTTCTGAATAATAATCGTTCGAAGAAGAAGTTGAGTATTTATCTTAGATATGACGTGATAAGAATTCTAAAACTGAAGATGGAGAAAAAAAATTAAATATTATTAGGATGTTGGAATCCATGAATTTTCAAATGATAAGGATGTAAATGAAAATTATTCTAAATAATTTGTTAAATAAGTTTTAAATAATGAGAAATGAAAAGGTAGTAAAGTGGAAACTGGAACAAGCTCAATCAATCCTCTATGGATTCAACCAAAAAATGGAAATAGTTAGAACATATTCCTTTTATAGAGTTGATTATATTGTCAGTTATTTGAATATTCATGAAGGGACAATATCTTATTTTCTAAATATCTAATCCATTTTTCAGTTGATAAAAGATAAAATAAATTAGAAATTTGATTCAATCAAAATGTCTATATAAATAGTAATTCATCTTGAGGCTCAATTGAATGTTTATATGTAATTTTACCACATTCAAAAAATCTATTGTTATCAAATGGTGAAATAGTCTCTTAAATTAGATACTAATATAATGTTGTATGATAATATTTTTGAGTGAATAAGTTGAAACATATAACTGATTTAAAAAATACTTGGAATAGTGGGTATTATTTGTGGAATGTATTAGAGATAAAAATGTAGATTCGAATAAATAAATTAAATCTTTAAATGTAAAAATGTGATACTTTACATTTCAGTTGTCATGAATCAAATCTTCACAAGTGGAAATCATCGTATTAAAGAATTATAAAAAATAACTAATGTAAAAAATAATTTTTAAACTATGTTGGTCTAAACCAATATGATATTAGAAATTATATTATTCTATAGTGTTATGAGCTATCAACATTCAGGTCTTCACATCATTGAGGAACATTTTGTTATAATACGACCCTTGGGATGGAAGTATCACTACTAGAAGGATTCATATAAATACCCTATCATTCCAATACAGTGGAGATGGTAGCATTTTGATGATGCTACTGAGCTGATTATTGACTACTTTTTTCTTTATTTTTTCTTATTTTTACATAGTTTGAACACATTGTTCCAATTATTTTGTAATTATTTAGAAAGAGTCATCTTAAGGAAACCTAGTGAGGTTTTCTCTTTAATCTATGTTATCCTTTGTAATCATGTGTCCACCTTTTGTGATTATGATCGAGGGATTATAGGGATATGAAGAAGGAGAATCAAATCATCTGGATTAAGGGATCATGTGGATAGGGAAAAAAGAATTGGATACATCATGTCAATGTATTACATGGGTAGAAAAACAATACCAATATTTTTATCAATGTATTTTCATACTGAGTAAATACATAATTTCATATATGTCTAAAATGAGGGATACCATTGGCCATGTTTAATAGCTACTTTACACAAAAGGATAAAAGAGTTCTATTATTTTAATATTTTTTTAAGTCATTCTTACAGAAAAAATTTATTTATTTTTTATTTTAAAGTATAAATTATTCCTATTTTATAAAAAATAAATTGAAAAATTGTATTCATATTTATTTACTATTTGTTCGATTGTAATTACACAGACTACGATTCTTATACTCTGATTAATCAGATAAATAGTGAATTTGATACTTTATAGTGATTAAATTAGATTGATTCTAATTAAAATTCAATAAATAAAATATATTTAAATCAATCTTGATTATGATACATTGTTAATCATACCAAGGTTAAAGTCAAAATATGATAAAGTGGTTTATGAAATTGCTTAGTTTAAATTATTTTAAACTAATTTTTTTAACAAAACTTCACCCTTAAATATAATCGAACCATTAAAAATTTATTCAAATATTACTCATATAAATATTATTTTCACATTTATATCTATAAATATCTGTAAAATATAAATTAAATTTAATCCAACAGACATAATGGGAATACGAGTTTTTAATGAAAAATGATAAATTTTTATACAAAAAATTATAAAAATATAACATAAAATTTATTCTAATGACCTAAAATGAATTAGTAGATTTATATTAAAAGTAATGAAACTTTTAAAACTATTTAAATATAAAATTAACCTTATAAATTATTTAAATGAAAAAGGAATTTTTCAATAAAAACAAAAACATTTCACTATTCATTGATAAAATTAAACTTTTTGGTAAAATCCAACAAATTCACCCAAGGATAATTTTTATATTCCTATGTAAAAAAATATTTTTATATGATGGGAAAAATTATCAAAATTTTTTATGAGTTAATTATATTATAATTAAATAATAGATCACTTTTTTTTGGAAAAGATTTATTTTGAAACAAATAATGTCTCTAATAAAGTAGTTCTTAATCAATGTGTCTTTATTATATAAAACAATTATAATAAATTAAAACAAATTATTTATTACTCTTTATATATGTATTTTTAGTTTTTATTTTATGGTGGTCACATTTAAATAATAATACAAATAATATATCATGGTTTGTTAAATCATAATTTTACTTGTAATCCAAGAAAAATAGAGTGATTCATGTAACACAAGCGATAATTGAAATTTATGTTATTAAAAAAATCTTTAAAACTCATGATCCTCCATTATAACCGCCTTAGAATAAAATTATATCTAAAAATGTATCACTCTGATAAAAATTATAATACTACTACCTAGTCATTTATTTTTGTTCCAAAGTAGCTTATTAAAACGGGTGGCTTCACCATAAATGTTTCACTGAGTAATAGATGTTGTTTCGTATAACATTCCTAGTATAATCTATACTCTCCACAAATTGTTCCTCATTAGAAATAAAATTATCTTCTATTCCTACCACTTATTTTAGTATATGTGAAGCATTAGGAATGTACATTCTCTATAGAGATACCTAGAAAAAATATTGAACTTGATAGAGTGTTGGTGGATGTTCTATGTGATAAGAAATAGTCTCTTTATGTTCAAGAATTTCAATGGTACCTATATATGTAAGGATTTGATTACCCTTATTCCATAATCTCATAACCACATTCCATATAAAATTTATTATAATTACTCTTAACAAACATCAAATTCAAGATCACGCCAGTGATTATCAGTATAACTTTTCTACCAACATTCATTGTTCTTATGTGTTATTTATTGACTCTAACTATTAATTCAATTTCTTAAATTATCACAGGCCTATTAGATATCATTATATAACTTCAGTCCATTATATTAAAATTTTAAACTTCTTTCAACATATGGATTCATACAGAGCTATATGAGTGCTCTATTGAATCCACTTGTGTTATGAAAAGTTATCTATATGAAGGTGTGGATCCCAACCACCTCTAAAATCATTGAAATATTATCTCAACATATCCAATAGGGTTTTAATTGTTATATCTTAGATACCATCTTTATTATTATGAAACTTTGTTCTAAAACACAACGTTTTATCATGATCATACTAATAACATTTCTAGAACAATAAGATAAACCATGTATTCTGATCAGGCACAATGTAATATTGTATTCCATTATACCTTACTAAATTCATAATGTTAATCCTTCTAAGATTATACAAATATTAATATTCTATAATTGAAATTAAATTTTATTACTTTGTATGGTGATGGTTGAAAACCCATATATAATTATTCCCTTTATATGTTTTGGGGAGTCTGATGAAAAAATACATTGCGATGTATTCTCATTTACATTATGGTATAGGTAGTGTAGGTACCATCCCACTAGAATTTTTCATCTCAATAATTAATTTTTGACTTATCAAGCACTAATATACCAACTATTTGATAACTCTTTTTATGTAATAACACCAAAAGTACTCATTCAAATATGTCATTGTACTTCCAATATTGGAATTTAATGGAGAACTATGATCCTCCTCAAACAACTACATATTAAAATATACTATGGAAAATGAAAATACCCAATTTATGTACATTAGCATTACATAGAGGTCAAGGTTAAACATAAGAACAATTATAACTTTATTTTTCTTCTATAACTATTCTTTCTTTGTCTATTTAATCTCCACAATGATAGTTGGATGATCATTCAATTGAGAAAGATAAAATTTCACCCCATATATGAGGATTTACATATCTGTCCTTTTAAAAAGAATTTTTAGTTCTAATTTTATGATCATACTCATGGATAATATATAAAGATTCATTCAACATAAAGAGTGATCCCCCTTTTTATTTCACATTGTGGTAATGTATTAAAAATTCATAATCATTATTTAGATCTAACCATTTTTTGGAACATATTTAACTACATTTATGTGATTATCTTCTTAACTATTTTGTTATATGAATATATATCAAACGTTTCCCTAATAATAAAATTATGTAATATATTTGATCAAGAAATTATTTCAACTACTCCAAATTATTATTTTGGTAAATTTTATCTTGTAACATGAAATAACCTATGGAATAATCTATAACCATATAATTTTTTATTATAATTCATCATAATACCTTTTTTATGCATCACAATATTTTAATGACCCTTCTCCAATTTGTGTTAATATAGGCATAGGTGTGATGGATAATATATTCATCAATTAATTGAAATTTTCCACACATTCATCCATCCAATGTAATGTATATCCCTTTCAATTAAACATGGTAATTGGATTAGATAATCATGATAAATTATCTAAAAAATCAATAATACCTATCCAAATAAATAATTATATGGATCTCATTCACTATTTCTAGTCTAGTACAATGTTTAATTAATTCCATCATTAATGGATCCACCGATATACCCTCTATAGGTATTATGTTATGTAAAAATGAAGCCTTTTTCAACAAAAATTCATACATTGTAAATTTTCCATACAGTTTCTAATTAATTAGGGTATTCATAACAATTTGAATGTGATTTTCTTGATCTTAATTTAGGTTTGAATAGATAAAAATATCATCTATAAAGACAACCATGAACTAATAAAGTTTATCTCTTAATATTCTATTAATTGAATCCATGAACATATTGGTGGAATCATTATGAATTAATTGAATAACTATATATTCATAGTATCAATTCCTTGTACATAATGTCGTTCTGTTTATGATATCTTTCTTAGACCATAATTGGGGATCTATTGAATGAATTAAAATCGTAGAAAAGTATTTATCTTTATATTGTTAATCATATAGGTCATCAATGCAGGGTATGTGATACTTTTTATTTATTATTATCTTTGTCAACTCTTCATAATCAATACATTTCCTCACAGAGTCATTTTTTTAACAACATAGATCACTACAACATAAGGTTATTTTTTTGAATGAATCCATTTTCAAGGATCTTCTAGAGATGGTTTTTAATTTATTGTAACTAAATCTAGGATATTCAATAGGGATACTGTGAAATATGGGTGGAACCATGTCAGAGTTCCATTGGGAATTAAATCCAGGTTTTGGTGTAAGGACAGTAAAATCTTCTATAAGATATCAAAAAACTCCCACATAATAGTCACATCATCAATGTTGAGTTTTTCCTTAACTATCTCTAATAAATTTCTTAATTCATTAAGAATTAAAACACATATAATGGGTTTTATTTCCATAAAAAAATTTAATTGTCAATTCACTAATATAAAAACTTAAATTACTTCATAAAATAAAACATGAATTTACTTTATCAATAATTATTGTGGTATTTATGTAGATTTTTGTAATCCATTCTTATGATAACATCTAGTTTGACTGGAGGAATAATGGAATGATTCAAAAAAACAAAATTCTCACGAACTTAACTACAGAAGAATCATATATTTGAGATGTTATCATTATACAATTAAGGGTATTCATTGATAATTATATATATAATATTTTTTCATAAATATTGATACCCCTGTATGATTTTATACATAAAAAATAATGGGAATATTCAATGTGAAATAAGACATTAACATTTATAGTTTGTATGGTATGTATACATTTCACCATGTCATTACTGCACCCTCATCTAAAATAGTGGTCTCATGAGACATCCCTTTATCCCTTTTTTAAAATTACTTTGATGTTGATAATTATCATCAAACATTATATTTGGATACTAGATATCATAATTCCAACACTTATTTTAATTGAAACACTGAAGTTTAGGAGGTTCATATGTGGAGCTTTCTCACTATTCATATCATTAGCTGACTTCTCCACATCACTTTGGAATTCATACTCTCGATGACCTTCCTTTCCATACATAATACATTTATTATTCCCTTTTTGAAAAATTCATCAAAGTTTTCTTCCACAAATTGAGCATAAGGTAAATCTCATATTCATACCTATATAGGTTTTCAAGTTTCCCTTAAATATGAGTGTTTTTTTCATATAAAAAACATGTGATTGGTGTGTCACAATAATCTCAATTTCCACCTCGATATAACAATGAATGATTTATTCATAGCTATCAATGTCCTTTATAGATAATGTGATTTTGAGACATTATTTTAATAAAAGGAAGAATCAATCAACCTTTCATTCAAGATGGATGACAATGCTATATTTATATCTCACAAGTCTTGTAAAATTCTCCTCATATTTAAAAATGGATTCATTTTCCTTCTTTATCTCAATTAATTCCATCATTATTTCTATATGAATAATTCATGGGAAGTATTTTTTGAAAAATAATATCCTAAAAACATAAAACTCTAAGGAGTAAAATTAATCATATTCCTATATATTCGTGATGACATTCCACAATTTATCTACTTAATCTACAAAATGATGGACAATAATATAAATTTTTCATGTTCTGAACACTGTAGAATGGAAAATATCATTTTTTTCATACTGGTCCATTTCTCAAAAACTAGTGGATTGATGGATCCTTTTTAGTAAGGTGGATGTTTCCTCATTAAGGACATTATATAATTTAGTCTCACCTTTTATTTTTTTTGTAGTTCAGAATGTATCATTTTTTAAAAAATGGTTCATTTTGATAAAAATTATATTTTCATTAAATCTCCCATATTTTTAGATTCTTGGGAGGAAAATCACTGCATTGTCTATCACACTCATCATTAACATGTTTCTTTAATCTTCCATCCATTGATTGAACCAAAAATTCATATTTTATGAAAAATAATCTTAGTGGAAATCCACATTATCATGGAGAATCAATTATAAAATTTCTATATCATGATTCCTTTTTTAATCATTATCACCATTTTATACGAGATTATTCATTGTGATTTTCTATTTAAATCATTTATAATGGTTCATAAAGACTTTTTGAATTTACAAATAATATCTCCCAGGAGTGTTAACACCGGTCTTCAACAAGGACCATTTTTCTTCCCTAGGTGAAGATTCAATTCAGAAAAATATGCATTTTCTAAAGTTATTACCCCATATAACACTATTCCTGAGCCTCATCCACTTATAATATTTATACAAGGATATAATTTCCAAGGTACCACTCACATTAATATTTATTAAATTCATAGATACTTTAATATTATTTGAATCATCGATAGTCTATTAAATATACATATCCTTAGGAATCTACAAAATGTTCTATCATCCTTATTTCAAAATGTTAACTAAACCATTCTTTGATACAAACTATAAAGACCCAAACATCTCACGGATAAATATTATATCTTAATAAATGAATATTCAGTACATTTCATAACCATCGATTCTATAATCATTTAGGTATTTTTAATTTGGAAAAATTTAGATATAAATCACTTGTTCATAAGTGAGATGCCCCATCTCTCGCTAAATTATTCCTAATTACCACCATTCTTAGACATATCAAAAATAATAAATTTCTTCACATGTTGGAGAAATTATACATTATAAATGGTGATCCTAGATTCTCTTCAATGTTAATAAGTAGAGATACAAATATAAAATGATTATATGAGTATAAGAACATGAAAGTGACATTTAAAAACCATAACCTACAATTAAAAAATCATAAACATTATCCATGGAATAAATAATTTCATTTTACATGATATGAATCATAATATAATAAAAAAACACGATCCTTGAGAGAATAACATTGGAATGAGAAATAGATTTGTTGGATATACATAATCATAGAACTTTTTATGTGAATAATTCCTTCAATGTAATTCATAACCTATTCGACATGGGATAACAACCCATAAACATGATTCTTGGTTGGAAAAACACCTCATATACCCTCTTTGAGACAAGGGATTACCTCCCATATACCCTATTTTAGGCTTTCGGTAACCACTCTTGTACCATCTTTTGGGCTTGAGATAACAACTGTTGTACCCTATTTTGGGATTGGGATAACCACCTGTGTACACTCATTCAGTCTTGAGGTAACAACATGTATACACATGAGCTCATATAACATTTATCGCTATCCAATGTGTTGGAGGGACATATATGTCCCAATAAACTTGATTCAAACATATCCACTATCATTGGTTATAAAATAACAACCGTCATTGTTTAAAACATAATCATCATCACATAATGAAAATCATAAATGTGTTTCCCAGAGGATCATAATACCTCACTCATATCATAACAAATGAAAAGTAATGGGATTGATAATAATTCCATCAATCCATAATCCATGGGAAAAAACCAGGATTTACAAATATTCTATCATCCTAAAACCCATGGAAAAAAATTATTTTTTAAATATATTTTCATTATAAATATAAGCCATTCATGAGAAAGAATAATAATGTTATACATGGATCATATCCCCGGAAAATCATAAGTAAAAATATAGGATTCAATCTTAAATGGAAAATGATTATGAAAGGTCACATAGATCAATTCCTGAGGAAATATCCTTTTTCACCTTGAAAAAACTTTTTAAAAAAACATTTTCAAAAACTATTTCAAAACCCTTTTTAATTAAAATAACCTAGGAAACTTATAATTGAATCGTTAAATATTATTTGAAACAATTGTTATAGAATAAAAGTTTTATTTGAAATTAAATTTTAAAAATAAAAATTCATAAAACATTTTGAAAATTAATTTCCTTAAAAATCAACTTTTAAACTTATAAATTAATCATTAAAAATAATTATTTGGTCATGATGACAAAAAATAACAATCATGCACTATATATTAAAATATTGACTCCATACACATTTGTAGTAAAAAAATGACCATTGTTTTGAAAATAATGTTATTATTCATTTGGAATGATTGTCTATAAAAATCTAACAATAGTAAAAACATCTTTAATAAATAATTTCGATAAATTTTTAATCAATTTTGAAAACAGGATTTTATAATAACAAGGGTTATTGAAAGAATATATAAATAAATAATTTTCATCACTAAAAATTATTTTGAACTCTTAATATCATAAAGCGAGGCAAATAAAGGGAAATATATATATAATGATTAAATAACCAATGAATAAGAAAAATATTTATTTTGTAAGGAGATTGATCATAATATTTCATCATTATAAGCATAAACATAAATAATCCTAAAAAATTATGAGATTTTATGTTAAAACCTTTAACACATTTGTATCATTAGAATCATATGACAAATTAAAGAATAAAATCAAAAAATGAATTTAATATCATGAAAATAATAATATTCATGTTTCAACATATAAATAGAAGATTTTATACACCTCATAAAATAGGATAGGTTCATAATATAATATATGTCTCAAAGAATAAAAATTGCGACAAAAATATCTTACCGCTTTGGTAACAATTTATCCACAAACTCAAAGAAAGAGAGATCTTGAAATGGATTTTTAAATAAAAATAACATTATTTTTAATTATCATAGGTTAAATCCATGAAAATTTCATACAGTACAAAAAATATATAAATGGTGAATATGGAATGTGTATCAAGGATAATAAAAGTTAAGTAAGAATCGCATACCATAACTCTAGACATACTTTATTGATTTTTAAAGATTATATATAATGAATATATGTTAATAATAAATTTATTAATTATCAATGCATATATATATCATACCACATCTGATATAATAATTACCTTTTAACAAATTTGTTTTTAACAAATTCTTGTTAATGTCACATTTTGAGAAATAAAACCTTTGATTTTCATGTATGTTTTGATTTTGTTTCCTCTAAGTCTCATTATGGTTCCATAATATCTATAATTGTGATCAACATATAAATATCACATATATTGTACATATAATTATTTATACTGATCCATAAAATTTAGATATAATTATGTAATACATAATTCATGGATAAGGTAAGATGTACATAGACATGAATATTATTTCCATTTTTTGAATGGATTTAAATTAATAAAGGTAAATAATATATTACCATTTAAGTATCATTTTTATGTCATATATATTATATATTATAATTAAACGTTTCCTTATTAACAACCATGTAAACCATGAATTGATGACCACAATTCGGTAGGAAGTAGTTCATTAAACACATGACTAACATTATCATATTCCCATAGAATAGATTGAAAGATGTAATATGTGATATAAAAATATTCAGTATAAAAATATAATATATATATATATATATAAACATTTCATCCATTATTATATCTATCCTTGAGTGGTGGTGATGGAAAACGAATAAAATCGATTCACGAGGCTGTAGTCTATCACACACCCAAATTATGATTTTGTATCCAATTTAATAATAGATGATATGGATATATATTTTTCCATTAAAATAATATCAAATTGTTATATTAGAGATAATTTTTTTTATATCCTCATAATATAATAATAGTTTAATTATTTGGAAGAATAGATAAAACAATAACATAAGTTTAATAATTTACCTCTAGCGTAGAGTGGCTCTTTATGTTTATACTTAAAGGCATCATAAAATGGATTCCAACCAAAATGAAGAATTATAGGATTATAGTATGGAATTGATTAAGTTATTTGTCTTGAACTTGGCTGAACCAAATGGTTTTGGATGTGTGAAGAGGATAATATAGTGTTTGGCCTTTTATAAGTGAGGTGAGTGGTAGACATGCATTTTATAAAAATAAAATGTTTCACTATAACAAACCTATCATTATGTACATGGAAATTTCATAAAATTTTCATAATATATAAAAATTATTCAAATAAATTCCAAAATAAAATATTAGTTTAGTGCCTTTTGAAACATGGAAACAAAAACAACTAGTTTATAAGAGATCCAAATTACCTCCCACTAGGTTCTTCATTACTAAATAAATTTTTAGAAACATCATAAATAATACATTTCTTCATATCCTAGGGAAGGAATCATAAAAATGGGTGGTCTTAGATGATCAGTAAGGTAAAAATAAGGGTGACATGTTAGCATAAACATGAGCATAGGGGTATTAGAATGTGATCATGACATTAGAATATCACACTCTTAATATCAAAGATCCTAAAAATGATTCATTAAACATACACTAATAGTTCATATGACATTAATCATAATGAAATTGAAAAATTAATCCGTGAAAAAATATCATAGGAATAGTAAATTGAATTTGTCGCAAACACATAGGCATATAAAATAATATGTCAAGGCAACCTAACTAGACCTATATAACATGTTAATATTGTAATAATAACATGTGTACCTACTTTGAGCCGGTTATTCCCTCATTTGTACCCTCTTGTTTTAGTCATGGGATTCCCACCCATGTACCATTTTTTCGAGCATGGGATGTCCACCAGTCAACCCCCTTGTTCCGAGCTTTGGATTTCGTCCTATGTACCATATTGATCTCAAAAAACATTTATTATTACCCAATGAATTTGAGGGAGATTTGGGTCCAAATAATGTCATAATGAAAATAGGATTATGTGTGGCACAATAACATAAATCATATGCCGTATTAGAAGTAATGGCATGAAATGGGTTTTATAATCATCATGTAATCACAACATAATCCTGAAAAATAAAATGGGTTTCATAAATATATTTCTATCATAAACATAATCATTAATAAAAATAATAATAATGGAAAAATTGATGAATATCCCCAGTAAAACATAACCATCTTCAAACAATATAATCTTAGATAAACCATAATTTTTAGAGAACTCTTGAAAAAAAATCCTTGGGGAAATATCCTATCTTCCTTAAAAACATATCTTTACATGGAATGTCGTGCAATTTTAAAAGAAAAAAATTTCATTAAAATAACATTGTATGATTTTAATGTTACATTCAAGGCATGAATTCCTCATGAAAGAATAAAAACCCATTCATAATTTATAAGTTAATAATTATTAAACTCATACATTTTCCAAAATAGTTAATAAATGTACCTTTTCAAGAAAATGATTACAGATTCCTTTCAAACCTATTAATAAAAACAAATACATTTGTAAAAAAGGCCTTAAAAAATTTTATATAAAGAGTAAAAATAATATGTAATTTTTTTTTGAAAAATAAGCATGTATAATAAATACCCCCCAATGAACAATTATATATAACAAATATCATAAATTAATTAGATTATGAAATGACCTATTTCCTGATTAAAATATCGTTTCAGAACATTAAACATGATTTAAAACCATTCTAATTGAAAACATATTTGAAAACTTATAATGGAATAATTTCAAAACACATTAAATGGTATATCATTCTTCTTTAACCCGTTTATTTTAAATTTATCATAACACATCTTTTAGAAATATTTCTCAAGTAGAATAAGCTTCAAACATTTCAATATATCACATACCACTTTAAATATATTAATCAACAACATCATAAAATAATAACATAAAAACAGGCATAAAATATCATTAAAAGAATTATGTTCCTGAAATAACACATAAAATGGTATTTTATTCGCCTCATAAAATAACATATGTGCATAACAAAACATGTGTCTTAAAGAAGGTAAATTGAGACAAAACTATTTTACTCATTCGGTAACTTTTGAAATATAAAACCATGTGAAATAGTGTTCATAAAATGGATAAGTAAATACATATAAATTATAGTATAAATTTCCTAGAATACATTCGTTGGATATATATATACATGACACAATATAAAAGGGTGACTAATAAGGCATGTATCAAATGAAAAAAAAGTGATATGAAATTCACATACCATACATCTGAATTACTTCAATCATGTTAAAAATTCATATATAACAATTATTTATTTATTTTTAATCTTTAACATAATAATATTAACATTTATAATATCATATAGAATTTTTATAAGAAATTACATTACCCATTTATTATTAATACGATGTTTAATTTTCATTTCGTGTTATATTGTCTTTGTTAATCATAAGTGTTTGGACTTGTTATTTTTTATTATCATGATTTAATTATTTAAAAAATATAAAACAAGATAAAAATAACTTATATATTCAATGTATATATTTTTATAATAATCTCTAAAGATAAATTTAATATATTTTTCATGGATATAGTAGGTTGTACATAAAGATCTATGATATTTTTCAGTTCTTGTCATATTGAAAAAAAACGTTAATGACATGTATGTAAATATATGTGTGAGTGTGTGTGAATTTTTAATATACTTACCATAACAATAATATTTAATTCCATTAATATATGTTTACTAAAAAAATCAATACATTCCATGTGATATGTGAACAAATCACATCTCATTGAGGAGGCGGTAGTCCACGTGTCTCCAAACAAAGTTATCGTATATCCAAAATTTGGAAAGTATAACAGTATTTTTACAATAAAATTTATAGAATATTAAATAGGATATTATATACATATTAAATTATAATTTAACAATGAAAATATTTTTAGTACCATTCATGAATGTGGTAATGAAAAAATAATGAAAACATATTTCACAGAGATGATTAACTGACATAACATGGACTATAAATTCGTTTCTTGGAATAAGAAGATATAAGAAATGAAATAGATATGGAATATTATATTTGAAACCTAAAAATATAGTATATATATTTTCCAATACTTATCATGCATTAATTGATTATTTAGGTGAATAGAATATAGAAAAATAAATGAAATTAACAGTGGTACTTTGGGAAAATTACTTCTTGAATATCACCTCCTTGAGAGACCATTGAAGACCTTGGATTTTGGTTCTCTGGAGAGGCTATAAGCATTGAAATTGTTAATAGATGGGAGGAGATGTTTTAGGAGATATTTTTGGAGCTTCATGTCTTGTGGTTCAAAATAGGGTGGTAAGGGGTGGTATTTATAGTTGGGGATAGGTGGGTTTAAGTGATTAATTAATTATTTTTTCATACTTGAAGCCCACAAAAATGATGTGACATAATATTAAATGAAATAGACTAAAAATTAATATTTTTTAGGATGTATAAGATCAATATTAAACTCATATAACCTTTAATTGTTTTAGAAATTTTATGCATTTACCCATTTCACGTTAACATGTTTCTTTTCTGACCAATACTCTGGAAAATATTTTTTGTCCGTGGTAAATGTTTTATAACTGAAAATGAAACAGACCTCACTAATTCAATTTTACCTTATTATACTATATATGGAATCTAATTTTCCTAATAAATGTCATATATTTTGAAAAAAATATATTTAAAATTAATTCTACCGATGCTATAAAAATTGGTTTTTTAAATGAAACGTTCAAAATCATAAATTGCTTTTATATCTAATTTCAATGTGAGATTTCTTCCAATGACATTAATTGGTTTTATTAATTTATAATTTATGTAATTATTCTTAAAACCCTATTAAAAATATAATCTAACTATATAAATAAATTAGATGAATAAGAAGTTTTTATATAAAATGTGTTATTATTCACATTTCATCAAAAAATAATTCTTATTAGAATAATACAATAAATTCAACCAACAAATTTATATTTTTATTTAATATAGGATTATTGTTTTTTCATTTAAAAATCTTAATGTGTCACAATTTATATTTAATATGGATTCTCTATTAAAAGAAGGTAAAATAACCCTTTGAAAAAATATAGGGTCTTATGCGTAAAATTGGGATTCTCATTATCATATTCCTTCAAAAACTATTGGATGAATATAAAAATTATTTTATTGAATATATATCATCTATATTCCCTTAATATCAACCAATAATTATAATTATTTCTATTTATTTAGTCAAAATGACTTTGGAAGCATAAAACAATTTTATTTATAATCCAAAGTTATATATATGTATATATATAAATATATTTCAAATGAATTAATATTATAAACCATATAATTTCATAAGTGAATTAATTATACTACTAAATTGTAATTCAATGGATAAGTTACATATTATTATATTAAATAATAACTTATTAATAATTTATTTTTTTTAGTAAAACATTGTATTACGTGTAACACAAGTTATCTAACTAACTTGACAACTATGTATAAAACAAGTCAAGAATAGTGTTCTGTAAAAAAAATTAAGTGTTTCATGTTGGACATGATTATCCAAAAATCACATTTTTCATATATCTAATGTTATATTTAATATTGTGTGAAATCAAAAATATTGAACGGATATACTAATTTAAAAAATAAATATTACGAAATCTCAGGGTGTTACATTCTAACCCCCATTAAAATGAATTTCATCATGAAAATCCTTCTGGGTTATTAAAGGATTAATACTTGGATGTTTATTTCAAAGAAACACCAATCGTTAAAATTAATACTCAAACATTATTTTCAAAAAAATATTTTAAAATAGAGGTTGGCCACTATAAATTAAAAATAGGTCTCTACATTGGAGAACATAGGTGAAGATTGGGGCATAGAAAAAAAGAGTAAATAATTGTACAGATTGATAAAGACCAACGATTACTAGAAGTTGATTAATCTTGATACAGTTAATAATCAAACAACTATAATATCACAAAGAATGAAATATTTCATTGATAAAATAAAAAATGATGATAACACACCAAAATTTTACATCACTATCCAATTTATTAACATTGAATATTTTTCATGAAAAGATATACTTAATTTGTTTCATGAAGACCTCACCCATTATTATTCCTTGATCAATTTACACTTAATCACATATTCCATAAAAATAGTTTAATTTTTTCCTTCATGAAGAATTAATAAATCATGAAATCCTCAAATAGAATGATCGGTCATTCCATATACCATTATCACAACAAAAAGTTGAGAACAAGTTAAAAAATATTAATAAATCCTCAAATGGAGAGATAATAATTTAATCTCAAAAACCCCATTCAACATTTTTCATTAACCATTTTTTAAATGGATTAATTTTTTATCCATAAAAAATATGAAAATATAAAACATTAAAATGAAGTGTATTAAATTGGACAAACATTTATCTCCAATATATCATAGGTAATCTCTTGGTTGTCACATTCTAATAATTTGAATACATTCCACATGTATTATCTGGTGTAATTTTAATAACTTGAACTACCATACATCCTTATTGATAGAATATGTTTTTTTATATTCCAATGTTTATCGGATGTATTCCTGACATACCAAATGGTTTTAAACTTCCAAAATGATAACATAAACCACATGTCAACAAATCCTTAAATAAATAGAATCATAAAATTTATTTCTTCATATCCAACATATATTAATAAAAATATCATTATATTAAAATAAAGAACATATTTAGGGTAATATTCCCTTAATAAAAATGTCACCATTTCATTAAATAACATTTCTAGTCTCCCAGAAACATTCAACATAAACTTGTAACACCTAAGTGAATAACAGAAGATGAAAAATAATTGTATATTTCATCATTCGTATAGCATAATTCTTAAATCCAAATACATTACGACATATATTATTTCAATTCATCCATAATCCAATAAAAATGATACCTAATCCTTTTTCTTAATACATCCTTCCTTTCACATTTCAACTATAGTCAAATAACCATCTGCAATATAACCATTACTTATACAAACTTGATGATTATCTTCATGATATTTTTATATAGTACATTGATTTTAAGAATGACAATTTCTTCCACATTTGAAGAAGTCATCAATTGATAGTACACTAGAGAGGCCAATATTCCATTCTTTATCATTTACTAAACCCTACATTTTTTCTTTGTAGTAACATGATTTGTTTCCTTATTTTACATAGGCCAAACATTTTCTTATTTCTTTAAGACATTCACTTAGGTGATTCGTTCCACATTATTGAAAAAATACAACTGTATCTTCATTCATATATTGTCTCCATTACCAGAACACTCAGGGAACTCCATATTTATCTTTGTTGGTGATTCTGAGAGTTATTTATGTTTATGATTATTAATATTGTTATATGAAAACTTACTATACATGATCAAAACATCATTCAATCTAGTGATTGTCCCATTTTTAATTCTCATCAGAAAATTTTCTATCACATTCAATGTTAACCCATATTATTCTAGTTCCCTCTATTGAATAAAAATAGAAAGAAATAACTAATAAAAATGTATCACAGTGGAAACCACATAATCATAAAAAATCACTTCTAGGATGTCTAAATCATGGTAACTATTTTTAATTATATGAAAATATTGTATTATCCTTTTAGAGATTCATAGAAATATCCTTAAAAATATCATTATGGATCTATGTATGTTTTTTATCCTAATTTAAAATGGGTGACTAAAACGTCACTCTAATTCCAACTATAACGAAAATGTCTTCACATACATGGACAACACATAACATTAAAAGAAACTTATAAAATTCTTCAAAAAATAATCCAAAGACAGATTTATTTTATGGAATTTAGAAACCTAGAATCATAAAAAATTTGTTTATAAGTGAGATACATTATCTCCTACTAGGATCTTTATAACTGACACACTTCTTAGAAACAAAATAAAGAATACATATATTTATATCATGTGGATGAAAACATAAAAATGAATTACCTCGGAAAATTTTCACATCAATGATGTATTTTAAAAGTATTTTTCATGTAATTTATATTTTTCATTGTTTTGGGGGTATCATATTCATTTTTTTGGAGGAAATGGTGGGTTTTTAGGATTTGGGCCCAACCATGAGATCATTTACATATTTTAAAAAAAAATTGTTTCTTTTCTAACTCATATTTTCATTATTTTCATCCATTTCACTTCTTATATGGCTTCCCCAAACCCACTCAAACAACCATATCCATTTGGGCCTCTATGGAATCCATAATCATGGTGGATTTCGGTGATTTTTTTAGGATTTCTATTATCCTATGATCCAGTTTCCTATTTAAAAAATAATTTCTTTCATCTCTTATCCAATTTTTAATGCTCTTTAGTGATTACACCTATCACCTGAGACCAATAGCCCTAGGAAATCCCCCTTGTTCATTTATCCCTCTTTGTTGCTCATCTTCTTCATATATTAGGAAAAAATTTCTTGAGGCATTCTTAAATCATCCAGATTAGAAAAGATAATTTGTTTCTTTCATAAATCCTTCATTTTTACTCTTTTTCCCTATTTTAGTTCCCACGTGACCTCCTCAGTTTTATTTGAACATCCAAATTAGTTTTGGTATCTTGGATATTCAAATATTGGTGTATCTTGGGCGTTTTTTTTTTCAAAATCATTCAAGTAAGTGGTATTCCATCCAAACTCCTCCCATTTTATTAGTGTTTCTTCCTTTTTTGTTTACATTCCTAATGAACAGAAAGTAGGGATTCGAACATATGGTTTGATCAAGGGTTTCTTAGACTAATATTGTGTTTTTAGGTTTGATTTCAAACCCTTGTGGTACGGAAGTAGTGCGGTTCGATATTGGCAAAAGAATTTGTATATTTGACACATGTGGTATTTTATTCTATGAGAACTAAATACTAGATATGTTAGCCTTCATTGATTTATATTTTCAGAATAATCCCCCTTTATTTTGATTTCTAGGAAAATTATTTTTCGGGGAATCTGATAAAATATTGATGTTTAATTACAATTTGTGTGTCATAATGTGTGTTTTACATGTGTGATTAATGTTGTACCACTTGGGGATCTTTTATAATTCATGGGAGGGTCTTTTTAAAATGTTCTAATGATTCAAATTATAGTTTGGGGAAATATTTTATTACATTTGGTTTTCAAATAGGTCTTTTATATGGATTTTAGGTTTGATGTTTTGTTCTATTCCATGATTTTGTTTGGAAATTCGTAAAGGATTATTGAGTTGTATAAATGGTGAAAATAATTTTTAGCCATTTTTTTGAGATAGTTTGAGAAGAAATTGTTTTTTATTTTAAAATTTCATTTGGTAATATATGGAAATTTTTTGAGCACAATGGCGGGAACCCGAGAATCTAGGTGGGCAGATATGTACTAATATGCTAGTAATCTGTAGTGGTTTCGTCCATATATAAATTTGAAATTTGGAAATTGAAAAAACTAAAAATATAATTATGAGGATTATTGAAAACTAGGTTATAGGTATGTTCCATACTTGTGGATCTTGAATGGGAGAAAATATTGTAATGGTTACTTTACACCGAGATACGATTTAGATGGGGCCCGAAACTAACATGTTCCCATAGATGTTCACAATATTAATGCTCATTGATTCTTTCATATTTATCATTGGCTTGTGATTTTTTGGGATGGAAAATTAAGTCGCATAAATTTTTTAATTTAAATGTGTTCATCCTTTTAAATCATACTTTTAAAATGGTTTACTTTTAAATGTTTCATTCTTTAGAAATTATTGCCACTATTTCTTTTTTATTAAAAATTGCATTATTTTTCTCATGTATTGATTACTATATGGAATATTTTATTTTTATCCTATTGGGATTAGGATGACACCATACTTACACATTTGGGTGTAAGTAGACTTGATCGTGTTTGACACAGGTAATGCCAAGGCCTTGGGTGATAGTGGTTCGTGTTGTTAGTTTCCTTCCATGGTGAAGTGTTGTAGAGACGGATCGTGGGTGATTAGCCCTTTCCATATGGTGTTCCTTGGGATGTTTTGTCGCTAATTATATATATATATATTTGTATCTAATGTGTGATGGTAAATATCATGTTTTTAGTTCTGAATTTTATTTAAGGCTTTTATTGTTTGTAATTTTCATATTCGATTTATTCATTGTTTTTATCATTTTATGTAACCATAATTGGGTAAATCATTCCCAAAATAATATTTATGATACATGAGAACTTGTTCCATACTATGGATATAGAAAACACCCTTCGAGACAATTCATGGACTAGGCCAGGTTCCAGTTTTAATATCCACCAGATTTGGTTCCTGAAAAAATGGTATCAGAGCAAGTTTATCTTTTTGGGTATTATTATTATTTTGGGTTGAGTCTGGTTATACAAGTGATAGAACTATTAGGGCTTGATGTTTTGGTTATGAGTATGGTGCATGCCCAATACCTCTCATGAAAAACGTTGAGTCCCCATGGGATGTTAGGAATGTTTTTTTTTTGAATTTTCTTGTAGGTGGGACGTGGAGGCTATAGAATACATGTATACATCGGGTGGGAGTAAAGTGGTTGTTTAGTTTATTGTGGTGATGTGTTTGACTTATTTATATTGTGGTGTAACAACTACAATATTTGAACTATTGTATTGATGATTTACTTTGTGACGGTTTCCTTGGGTAGAAACATGCCTCCTCAAAAAGCATTCATGCACACATGAGAGGACACCGAAGAAAGTTATCCTTAACTGATTGATAAAAAGATGGTAGAAGACGTGGTCAGGGATATTCAAGCCCTAGGACAAAAACTCTCAGCTAATCCTTCACCATCTAGTGAAAAGGCATATTTTCATTGGATGGAAAAATCCCATGAGTTCCTAAAGAATAATCCTTCTACTTTTTGAGGGAGCAAAAAACCCCATGAAGCAGAGGATAGGCTCTATAAGTTTGAGATAATGATTGATTTTTTGGAAACACTTGACGAGGTCAGGTTGAAATGTGCCTCTATCCTACTAGAGGTTCCCAACTGTAGGTGGTGTGAATCAGTTCATCATGATTGGAACCACAAGAAGATGAGATGGAAGGAATTAAATGTTATATTTAACGACCCGTATTTCTCGGATGTTTTGGCAGATTATCAATCATGAGAGTTTATAGAACTGTTTAGGGGTATCTTTCAGTGATGGAGTAATCTATCCATTTTTTTGAGTTGGTCATGTATGCTCTAGAAATGGTTTCACATGAGCAGATGAAGTCCCAAGATTTCGAGAGGGACTTGCACCCAGATATATATTCCTAGACCTTCTTTTTCAAGATGGATACTTATACTAAAGTGGTTGATTGATATTTAATGGTGGAGAAAAAATGTAAGTGGTGGGGGCTGGTTTCTTTAGGAAAGTTTTAGTAATGGTCATTTGAAGAAATTCTTGGAAGAAAAGAAAGCGGGAGGAGTCGGGGAAGAAGGGGGTGGGGGATCAGGCCAACATTTGAGGAAGTTTTCTTCAGGGGATTCTGATGTGAGTTCTGTTGTGTTCCACCAGTGTGGGAGTCCTGGGCACATATAAACAACATTACCATATCATATGATTTTCAGTTATCAGTGTATTGGTATGGGAATCTTTCAGTATTTCTACAGGAAGGCATGTCCTCTATAGAGTGGAGAAGGATCCGTGTCTTCCAGTGGAGTGTCAGATTAGTTGGAGCCATCAAGGATTGTATAATCATGGTTTTTCGGTCATGGAATCAGGTTCGTATCATCTTCTAGGAAGTTCTAGTTCACATTAGATCCCTAAGGATGTGGTCATTCTCAAGAATAGAGTAGTTATCTTCATGTAGTCGATTAGGCACCGATGAGTTCAGAGGAGGGACCATCAATAGTTTCGAGGTACCGTTTTGAAAATATCTTTTATATATTATTATTTTTTGATACTTGTTCCTATATTTCATTAATATCATCCAATTTTGTGAACACACATAATATTACAACTGAGGTTTTGTCTTTTGTGATGGAGTTGGTGACGCCACAGGGATCGAAGAAGTAGTAGGGTCTCAAATACCTATCATGTGCGTATTCCATGTCAGGGGTTGAGATGTTGTGTGACCATTTTGTCTTAGTTATGGATCTATTTTATGTGATACTTTACATTGATTTTATGGGACACTTTTAGGCACTAATAAATTTATATAGGCTTCATGGGAGTATTACAGAACTTGATGGATGTCGATTTGTTTTTTGTAGGGAATGGGATCCTCATTCGAGTCGTACAGGACCCCCACTCCCAGAGTTGGGGAATCTTATCATCCAATTATCATTGCTCATTCTAGTAGATAACGATCATTTTCTTGAATATGTCTTAGCTCATTTAGTGGATGAGTTCCCGAAGTAATTCCCAAATTATTTGTCAGGCATACCCCCAGAGCGGGATCTGGATTTCCAAATCTATTTGGCACCGGGAACACAACAAATATCTCTTCCCTCACATCGTATGACCCCCAGAAAATAATTGAATTGACTACTTAGATGGTTGATTTAGAATACAAAGTATTTATTTTTTCAAGCATCTCTCATTTTGTTTCTCATTTTTCCATGGATAATAATGCCAATGGGTCCCTCCGGTTGTGTAATGATTACCAAAAGTTGAACAAGGTAACCATTAAAAAAATATTATTTTCCAAAGATAAATGACCTTTTTGATCAATTGAAGGGGTGAAATTGTTTTATAAAATAGATTTTCATTCGTGTTAACATCATCTCAAGGGAAAAGAGTCTGATATCCCAAAGCCAGAAATCCAAAGCAGGTACGATCACTTTGAGTACATGGTCATGCACTTCGGATTGATCAATGCTCTAGTTGTATTTATAGAACTCATGAATAGTTTATTTCAAAAATATCTCGAATCTTTCCTTTTGGTATTGATGGATGACATTCTAGTTTACACTAAATTTGAGGGAGTTTAGAAACATCATTTTTGGATCATGTTGGGGGCATTGTTAGATCCCCGCCTTTATAAACATTTGTCTAAGTGCATCTTCTGAATCTGGAAGGTGATGTTTCTGGGGTATGTGATCTTAGAGTAGGGAGTTCGGGTGGATCCTGGGGAGATTAGTGTAGTGATTCCATGAAAGAATAAAAACAATGTTTTTGAGGTCAAGAGTATACTTAACATGGTAGGCTGATATTGTTGGCTTGTTTGAGAATTCTCTTGACTTTCTTCTCCCATGACCACACTCACCTAGAAGGGGTTGAACTTTGTTTGGGCCCCAAATGTCAGGCATCCTTCATGTTTCTGAAGCAGCAGTTGACTACCACCCCGCATGTTCATCATTCTAGAATATATAAATGGTTTTGTGGTGTATTTTGATCCTTTAGGTATGGGAATCAGGTTTGTGATTTTTTAGGATGGTCGTGTGGTGGTGTATGGCTCCTACCAACTATGACCATACAAAATTATTTATGCAAACCATGGCTTGGAGATCGCAGTTGTGATGCATTATTTGAAACATGACATTGCTACCTATTTGGGGAGAATTTTTTTCTATTCTGATAGAAAAATATTTCCATGCATATTCTCTCATAAGGAACTCAATCTAAGGAAACATTGTGAGGTCGAGTAATTTTAGTGGAATGAATTTGATATTTTCTATACCCAGGGTAAGGGAAATGTTGTGGTGGATGATTTTTTTAGAATAGAACTAGTGCAAGCCTTGAGGAAGACCAGTGATGAGTGGACTATGATGGGGACCTTTCCTAAAATAGATGTGGAGACCAAAGGGGATAGTGGCGGTGCGTTCTTGGTGAAAATTTAGTCGAATCCTCTCTCAGAGTTGATTTATTGAGGAAAAACCCAATGATGATCTTTTTTAGTGGCCGGGGTAGTTTCCTCACGGTGGGGAGAAATCTCTTGATTGGACATCATATCCTAAGTTAATTTTGTTCTTCAAGGTCTGATTATTAGTTATGTCATCTCTATAGAAGACGGTGATGGAGGATAGCCACCAGTCTAAGTGGGATGTCCATCACAGTTCCACCATGATGTATTATGATGTGCATCAGTAGTTCTGGTGGCCAGGAATGAGACGAGACAAATCTGACATTGTGTCAAGATTCTAGATATGTTAGTAGGTGAAAGTAGATCACCAAAGGCCCTCCGATTTTCTCCTTCCATTACCCATTCTGATGTGGATGTGGGGAGAGGTTACTACAGACTACATTATTGTCTTGCCTTGTACACATTGGGGTAAGAATTCCATATGTGTAGTGATTGATTGTATGACCAAATTATCCAACTCCATTCCTATCAAAGACACAACTAAAGTCGATGAGTAGGGTTGTTTGTATCTTCAAGAGGTGGTAAGGCTTCATGGTGTTCCATCGGCAATTGTCTCATATAGAGACCCCCATTTCAATTCCCGGTCTTGGGAAGTCCTTGAAAAGGCCTTGGGGTCGTAGATTAAGATGAGAATGGAGTACCATCCACAAATGGATGGTTAGACAGAGCTGGCGAATTAGATATTGGAGGACATTCTATGTGCAAGTGTTTTGTAAATTGTAGGTTATTTGGGATAACCATTTTGGATTGGTTAAATTTTCTTATAATAACATTTACAAATCCTTGATTAGAATGGATCCTTTTGAGGTACTCTATAGTCAGCATTTTCAGTACCCCCTAAGATGGGATGATACAGGTGAGACTTCACTATTGAGGTAGAGACTTGTTCAAGAGATGTCTGAGAAGGTATAATTTATCATGTAGTGGTTATTGATAGCTCAGAGTCACCAAAATCATATGTTTATTAGAGGTGTTGAGACCTAGAGTTTTTGGTGGGTGATCAGGTATTCTTGAAAGTGGTCCCTCAACTAGGTCATTGTCTCTTGGGAAACCAAGGAAAGATAACCCCAAGATATGTCAGACCATTTGATATTACAGAGTAGATTGGAAATGTGGAATAAACAATATCATTCCTTCTCATTCGAAATCAATCCATGATGTCTTCCATGTATCTCAACTGAAGAAGTACAACCTGAATCTATCCCATGTGTTGAATTGGGATGAGTCGGATATAGATCCTGAATCCACTATTTTTGAGCAGCCTATTTGAGTAGTTATTTACCAAGATAATGTGCTTCAGATAAAGTATATTTCACTATTTTATGTTCATATGTATCATGGGAATGATCTCCCCAAATCTTGGTGGCATAATTTGGGGTATGAGAAAGAGTACTCATTCTTGTTTTGTGGTCAAGATTCTGGTTGACATTCTAGAGAATAAAGTCTATAATGGGTGGGAGAATTGTCACATACATATATTATTTTAAAGTTATTTTTCATTTAATTTATATTATTTCATTGTTTTGGGAGTTTTCCAATTATTTTGGATGAAAATGGTGGGTTTTCATGATTTGGGCCCAACCATGAGC
The DNA here is from genome assembly GCA_963277665.1 of Viscum album. NCBI lineage: Eukaryota > Viridiplantae > Streptophyta > Magnoliopsida > Santalales > Viscaceae > Viscum > Viscum album. The sequence goes on along the minus strand of OY728126.1, from coordinate 1,434,044,365 downwards.
CCATTTCCAGATTTGAAAAAAAAAATCTTTCTTTTATAAATTATTTGATTTTCATTATTTTTCATCCGTTTTATTTCCTACTTGGCATCCTAGATACTATTCAAACCACCATATCCATTTGCGGCTCTAATGAATCCATAATCCTAGTGGATTTTGGTGATTTCTTCAGGCTTTTGGCTAACCCGTTATCACATTTCCAATTTTTTTAAAAATTATTTCATTTGTATCTCATTTAATTTTTAATTTTTCAATCATTATACCACTAAATTGAGACCAAAATCACTATCCAAAACCACTTGTTTGTTTATCCCTTTTTTCGCTCATATGCATCAGATATTAGCAAAAAAACATCTCATGCATTCTAAAATCATCCAGATTTGAAAAGGTAATTTGTTTCTTTCATAACTCCATAATTTTTACACTTATTTCCCTATTTCATTTCTCATATGATCTTCTCAATTTTATTCGAAACTCAAAATATATTTGGGTTGCTTGAAGATTTTCATATTGGTGTATTTGGGGAGATTTCATCAATACCTCTCATGTATGTTGGTTTCCTTCCATCCTCCTCCAATTTTTTTAGGGTTTCTTCCTTTTTTCTTGATGTTACTAATGTCCAGAAAGTATGGATTAGAACCTCGGGTATAATAATGTATGTCTTGGTCTAATTTTGTGGTTTTATGTTTTATTTAACACCCTTGTGGTGTGGTGGTGGTGTGGTTGAAATTTCACTCATGAATTTGTTTTTTTAACTTGTGGATGGTGATTCCATGTGTAAGAACCACTATATGAGTAATAAATTCTTTATTTATATTTTTAGTATACTCCTACTTCATTTTTCTTTCTAAAAAAAATTATTTTTTTGTCATTTGTTAAATAATTAATTTTTAAATGTCATTTTTTTGGTGAAAATGGCTGTTTTCCATTTTTGTTCGATGTTGAACAACAGGAAGATGCATTATAATTCAAGGGAGGGTATTATGTAAATGTTTTTCTACAAACAATACTATTTTTTGATAATATTAATGTGAATTTATTTTTCAAATAAGTATTTTAGGATGAATTTTATGTGGATATAATGGTTATATTCTTCGAAATGTTTTATAAAAAATCTAAATGGTTTGTTAAGTTTTTTAAGTAGTGAAAATCATGTGTAGATACTGTTTTCAGTGTGTATGACCTGAAATTGATTCTTTATATGAAAATTTCATTTGGTAACATTAGTATATTTTTTGATCATAATGGGGGAAACCTAGGTATCTAGGCTGGCTGACGTGTACTAGTATGCTAGTGATCTGGGGTGGTTTTGTCCCTATTTCACATATAAATATGGGCATTGAAAACATTAAAAAAACTATAATGATGGTGTTTAGGGGCCACTAGGTTATGGGTATGTTCATTACTATTGGTTCATGCATGAGAATGAATATTTTTAGGGTTACTTTACACTGATATATGAGGTACATGGGTCCCAAAACTAACTATTGTCTTCGGATGTTTCCAAGATTAATGCTCATTGAATATTTGGTATTGATCATTGGATTTTGGTGTGTTTGGATAGAAAATTAAATAGATTAAATTTTTTAATTAAATTTATTCATCTATTGAAATAATCTATTGAAAATGTTTTACGTTTAAAAGTTTCATTATTTATGAATTATTTCCACAATTTCATGTTTATTAATACTTTCATGCATATTATCTTGTATTGATTACTATATAGAATCATTGGGTGTTATCCTATTTGGATTAGGATCACTGATAATTACACCTTTGGGTATAAGTAGACATGTTCTTTATTGATTCATTTAAAGGTACGACCTTCAGTAGTGGTGGTTCAAGATTTCAAATACCTTCCATTGTATGGTGTTGTGGAGATGGCTCGTGGATGGAGACCCATTAACATGTGGTGTTACTTGGGACTTTATTTATTCTAAATTTATATATATATATATTTATATATATGGACCTCTTGTATCTTGTTTAATACAATTTTTTTGTTATGAATTTTATTTAGGGCTTGTTCTGTTGGTAATTTTCAGATACGATGTATTGATTTTATTTTGTTGTTTTAGGTATCCATACTAGTGTAAATTGTTCCTAAACCAATATTTATGATACCCAGAAACATTTTCCTATCTAGAGATAAGGAACACCCTTTCTGACATTCCATGAAAGGGGTCGGGTTCCGGTTTTAGTGGCCACTAGATTCAGTTCATGACATGCTTAGTAAGGGAAAACAGGGTATACATGTTAGCATAAACATGAGAATATAGGGTTTGATAATTTGATCATAACATTAAAAGATGACACCTTAAATATTAGGGATCGTAAAAATATATCATGGAATAAATCTTGGCAATTCATAATGCATTATTTACATTAAAATAAATATAAAAATTAATAATCATATCATAAGAATTATGTATTGAATTTTTTATAGACACATAGGGAGATATATTCCCCACCCATATCATAATTAAATCAAACATATGTGTTCCATTAGAACATAAATCATGTATCATATCAGAACTTGTGGAATGAAATGACTTTTAAAAGAATCAATCAATCATAACCGAACCCCTGGAAAAGATGTGGATTTCATAAATAACATTCCATCATAATCGTAACCATTCATATTAAATGTTAGAATGAAAAAATTGAATCATATCCATAGTAAAACATATGTAACATTTATCAGTGTTATATTTGATGAATGATAATTTTGAGAGAAATTATGGAACAAATTCTTGAGTAAAATATCATTTCTTCATTGAAAACATTATCTTTACTTGAAATGTCATGCAATTTTAAAAGAAACTTTTTTATTGAAAAATCGCCATTTACAATTTTTAAGGAATTATTCATGGAATTAATGTTTCCCGAAATAATAAAAATCCATTCATTCCATATATTTTAAAAAAAATCATTCATCTCTATCATTTTCTGAAAAAGTCTAGAAACTCCTCAATAGAAAAATGAAAAAAGATTCCTTTCAACATGTTTAATAAAAACACATACATTGGAAAAGAAATGACATCAAACTATTTTAGAAGTAGAAAAATAATATTCTAAAAAATGTTTTTATGAAACATGGACATGGATCATAAATATACCTTAGTAAATACTTATATATAAACAATCACAGAAAGTAATGAGATTTTGAATTTACAAATTTTTCTATAAAAAATGATTTTCATAGCATAAAACATTTTGGAAAAATATTTTATTTTTAAATTTCATTCAAAAGATATAAAAAATATTTTTTAAAAATTTTAGAACATATGAAATTTCATTAGAATCATTTTCTTTGAAAATGAACTTATTATAACTTTTAAAAACATTTCTCGGGTAAAATAATCTTCAAAAATTTCAATGTGTCCCATAATACTTTTAAATATTCTTGTCATAAACCCCAAGAAACAATAGCATTAAACGAATATTAAAATATCATTAAAACAATTATATTTTTAGTATAATCCATCAAATGTAAATATATACACCTCGTAAAAGAATATATGGGCATAACAAAACATGTGTCTCGAAAAAAGAAAATTGAGACAATACTACATTACTCATTTTTTAAATTGTGAAAGATAAAACCCCTTGAAATAGTGTTCATAAAATGGATATTTAAATACAAAAATTATAGTATATTGTTAACAAAACTCATTAATTGGTAGTATATACACCACACAAAATAAATGAGTGGTGAATAATTCATGCATCTCAGTAAAATAAAATGTGAGATGAAATTCCCTTAACGCACATTCTTCTACCTTCAAACATGTTAAAAACTCATTTATAATTGTTATAAATTTATTATAAAAATATAAAATTACCATATTCATATTTATAATACCATATATGATCTACACAATACATTATATTAATCCTTTATTATTAACATCATGCTTAAGTTATGTTTCGGGTGATATTGTCTATGTCAATCGTATGTGTTTTGACATGTTATTCTATATTCACATTATTTAATTATTTAAATAATATAAAATATGATATAAATATATTTTATATTCAATATTATTTTTATTTATCATTGTCTATAATGATAAATGAAGAACATCATTCATGGATATTGTTGGATGTACATATGCATGAACATTATTTTTGTTTTCTTGTCGCATTGAAAGAATGAAAGTAAATGACATGTATGAGAATAAGAATGTATAAATATATAATAAAATTACATTAAAATTAATATTTCATTTATATAATATATTTTTACTAAACAATCCTTAAAACATTTAATGTGAGTCGTCAACGAATCACACCGTTTTTAGGAGGCAGTAATCCACACGGCCACAAACGAAGTAATTATATATCCACAATATGTAAATCTAGAAGTTATGTTAAATATAAAAACTAAATAATATAAATAGGGTAAAATACAAATATAAAATCAATATTTAACCCTAAAAAATTTTAATACCATCCATGAAAGAAGTAATAAGAAATGAATGAAAACATTCTTCTTAGAGGCGATTAACTGATATAATTTGGACTATAATTTCATATAATTGAATAATAGAAAATGAAAATGAAATAGATATGGATATGAAATATTACATTTGAAAACTAAATATAAGGTATATACATTATTCTGGAGTTTTCATTCATTTTTGGATGAAGTATGTGAGTAGAATGTTGAAAAATAATTGAAATTAAGAGAGGTACTTTGGGAAAATTACCTCTTTAATATCGTCTCCTTGAGGGACACTTGAAGACCTTGGATATTTGTATTTTGGTGAGAATAGACACACAATGTTGCATTAAGAGTGGGGATGATAGTTTTTATTCCATATTAGTGGACCTACAATGCATGTGGTATGAAATACGGTGGTGAGGGGTGGTATTTATACTTGAAGAGTGCTGGGATTAAGTGAATAATTAATGATTATTTTTAAAATTAAAGCCACCCTTTTTTGTCATGGAATTAAATTAAATTAATTTTGATCGAAATTAATATTTTTTAGGGTGGCTATATTATATCCACAACTCAAAGAACCATTAAAATTTGTACTTTTTTGGAATTTTATGCCTTTTCCCTTTTCACTATAATATGTTTCATTTTTTACCTTTATATGGTTAAATAATATTTTTACCATTTTCCTTGTTATAATTAATATAAAATTAAACATAGAAACTAATTTTGACCTTATTATTTCAAATATTAAATCTATTTTATCTAATTCAATTCCCAAAATTAAAAAAATTAGGTTTTAAAATAATCACATAGATACAACGAAAAGTAGGATTTTAAAGTGAAACGTTCAAATGTTTAAAATGATATTATATATAATTTAAATGTTAAATTTATTCCAATGAATTTAATTTGATTAATTTATTTATTATTTAACTAATTATAGATTTAAAAAAAATTCAAAATTTTTTACTATATAAATATTTTAGAGGAATAAGGAGTTTTCAAATAAATTGTGGTATTTTTATTGTTCATCAAAATTTGATTCTTAGGCTATAAATATCAAAAATTTAAAGAACCTGTAAATTTTTACACTCATATTTAAATAATGAAGTTAATTTTTTCATAAAAACATTATTAAGTGTCAAAATTTAGATTTAAAATGGTTTCTCAATTAAAAGGAAGTAAAATTACCCATTTATAAAATATATGGTTTTATGCATAAAATTAGGTTTGTCTTTATATTATTCCAACCATATCTATTGGATGAATATAAAAAAAATCATTTCTAACATATATATTTTAATTATATCATACAAAAATTGTAATTAATTCTATTTATTGATTCAGGATCACATTGAGTGCATAAAACTATTTTTCTTATAATCAAAATATTTATATATTTTTATTAAAATGAATAAATATTATGAACCATATATTTTAATAATTTATTTTATAATAATAATAATGTATAAATTAATGGATATGTAACATTTTATTATATTAAATAATTGAATTTTAACTATTTATTATTTATTAGTAAAAGATAGTTATGTGTGTAACAAAACTAATCCAAAGAACTCAAAAATTGTGTTTAATATATGCCAATAATAGTTTTGCGTCTACTGTATGCAATTATAAGTGTTTTATGTAGTTCATTATTATAGAAAAAAACATTTCCCTATATTTAATTCTATATTTAGTTTTGTGTGAAGTAAAAAAGAGTTAAATTATTTAACTAATTTGAGAAAAAATCACAAAATCCCAAGGTGTTATATTCTATGCCCGTTAAAATGAATTTTTTCCCTGAAATTCGTGTGGGTTATTAAATTCTTTATACATGACTGTTTTTTTCATAGAAACCAACATCATCAAAATGACTACTAAAACTGCTTTTAAAAAATTAATGTTTGGAAAATTGCTGTTTTCCATCTAAATCATAATTATGTCTCTATATAAAAGAACACTGGTGAAGATTTGGGAATGGAGGAAATGCCTAAATAATCATAGAGATCGATAAATATAATTGATGACCATAATGTGGGGGATCTAGATATTGTTAAGAATCACAAAACAATAAAATATTTTAGTTTGAAAGAGTTTATTGATATTAAAAAATGATGATTAAATGAAAAACATCTAATTAACTCTCCCTTTTCATAACGTTGAAAATTTTTCAAGAGGAGATATACTTACCTAGATTCAGGACAACCTCGCCTTTTGTTTTTACCTGAAAAATATCAAAATTATCACTTATTCAATGGAATGAAGTTGAATTTTTCATTCTTGAAGCATTAAATGTACATAAGATCCTTTAATATAATTATAGGTCATTCCATAAGTCTTTATCATAATAAAAAGGTTAGAATAAGTTAATAGACATTCATAGATACTAAAATATAGAGATAATACATTAATATAGAAAACCCCATAAAATGTTTAACATAATGCATTCCATAAAATGTTAAATTTATAATCCTTAATAAATATGAAAATACATAACTTTAGAAAGAACTTTACTAAATCAGCTTAACATTTATCTCCCATATATCATAGTGTAACTCTTAGTGGTCACATTCTAAACATTTGAATACCTTCATCATCTGTTTTCTTGATTCATGGTAAAAACATTAATTACCATACATCCATATTTAAAATATTCATGTTTCCTTATTCCACAGTTTATTAGATCTATTCTATATGTCCCAAAAATATGAAAACTTCATCCATGATAGAATAACCCACTTCTCAACAAATATTTAAATAAAAAGTATCATCCATTTAACTTATTTATATCTAACATATCTTTATCCGTTCATCATTATCTTAACATAATGAACATTTTAATGGTTATCATCTCTTATCCAAAATTCCACTTTTCTATTAAATCACCGTTCTAGTCTATCAGAATCATTCTACGTAAAGATGAAAATCCTGAGAGAATAAGACGAACTATGCAATCCTTGTATATTTCATCAGTCATATACAATAATTCATGAATCCAAAAATATAAGCACATGAATTATTTGAATTCATACATAGGACATTAAAATTATACATAATACTATTACTTAATCCCTTCATCATTTCACATTCCTTATTTAGTCTCTTTATCAATAGTAATATAACCATTACATGTACCACCGTGTAGATTATCATCATCATCTTTCCACATAAAACATATAAATTAATAATTCTCATTTATTCCACTATTTAAGAAGTCATCAATTTATAACACCTTATGGAGTCCAGCATTCTTATCCATTTTTTAAACTAAACCCTTCATTTATCCTTTGCACTTAGATATATTGTGTCCTTCTTTTACATAGTTAAAACATATTATTGTTCCTTTATAAAATTCACATAGGTGATTCTTACCACATTACTAAAACAAAGGAAATATAATCTTCTTTCATCTATGGTATCCATTACCCAAAATCTTTGTGAACTCCTACTTTATATTATTTGGTGATTCTAAGAGTTGGATATTGTAAACATTATTAATCATATTCTGTGAAAAATAACATGGGATGATCAAAACATCGTTCACTCCAGTACCAACACCATTTCAATTAATATCTGAAAATTTTCTGTTACACTCAATGTTACCCTTGTTTCATTTAATTCACACTATTGAAAAAAATAATAAATCCTAAAGTAAGTTAAAATTATCATTGTGGAAACCATATAATCATTAAATATTCCTTAAACGATTTCTAAATCATGGTACCTATTTTTAAATCCATGAAACCATTGGTCTATCCTTAGAGACATCCATATAAATATCATAATAAATATCACTAGGGATCTTACTGTTTTTTCTCATCAAATTTTATAAATGTTTAATAAACATTTTCTCTAATACGAGTTATAACGACCCAGTCTTTACAGACATGTTATTTACATAACTTTTACAGAATACATATAATAGTATTAAAAAAATACCCTATTAGATTAAACTTATGGAAATGTGGAATCATAAAAAATGGTTCTTAAGAGAGATACATTATATCCCACTAGGTTATTCGTGACTAAAAACTTTCTTAGAAACATAATATTTACTATATATATTCATAACCTGTGGAAGAAAACATAAAAAGGATTGATCTTAGATGCTCCGTAAGAGAAATCAAGGGATACATGTAATCACAAACATGAGTGTAGGGGTATGATAATGTGATCATAAAATTATAAGATGAAACCTTGTATATCAATGATCATGAAAATAAAACCAGGCTTAAATCATAGTTTTCAATAAAACATGAATCAATAAAATATAAATGAAATAATCCATGAAATAATAACATATGAATAATACAAGGAATTTGTGGCTGACATATAAGAATATGTAATCTTATGTTACATATACTTACCAAGACCAACACAAATCTTAGGATTGAAAAAATAAAACATGTACCTTCTTTGGTATTGGGATTCCCTCCCATATACCCTCTTTTTTGGGTATTGGATATCCACCCATGTACCCTCTTCTTCAAGGCATGGTATTTCCACCTGTTAACCCCTTGTTCTCGGCCTGGAATTCCCACTCATGTACCCTATTCATCTCATAAAACATTTATCAATAAATAGTGAATTTGAAAGTGATATAGATCCAAACTTTCTTATAATTAAATAAGACATACGTGTGCCACATGAACTTAAATAATTTAGCATATCATAACTCATGGAATGAAAATGGGTATTATAAATTTCATGCAATTATATCATAACCCATAGAAAAGAAAAAAGTTTTATAAATATCATTCCATAATAAACATAACCATTACTAGAAAGAATGAGAAGGGAAAATTTGAATCATATCCTCAGTAAAACCTAAGTAACATCAAATTTTTTTATCAAAGATGAAAAATCATTTTGATTGAACTCTTGAAAAAAATTCTGGAGTACAATATCGTTTTTTTCCTTGAAAATTTTTTCATTTGGTAAAATTTAACAAAATTTTAAAAGAATATATTTTAATTAAACATAAAATTATATGATTTTAAGGGATTATTCAAGGAATTATGTTTTAATTAATGATTAAACATATATTACTTGTGAATTATTTAAAAAACATTCTCCTGATGCATTTTTCGAAAAAAAAGACAAAAAGTACCTTATTAGGAAAACCAAAACATATTACTTTGAATCCATTCAATAAAAACACTGCTAAAAATTACTTTAAAAAAGAAAATAATAATATTTAAAATATTCTAGAAAAAATTAAAATAACATGTCCTTTGAAGATAAATATTAAACATTAAATACTTACATAAAAATAGTCTCGGAGAGTAATGAGATTGTGAAATTACCCCTTTTTATTTGAAAAATGATTTTCAGAAAATTATACTTTTTTAAAAACCATTTTAATTTAAAATTTCATTGAAAAAAATAAATTATTATTTTAAAAATTCATTCAAAAAATGCATCATAACCCTTTTCTTTGAAAATTAACTTAAAATATCATTTAGAAACATTTCTCATGTAAAATAAACTTCTAACATTTCAATGTGTCACATACCACATATAAATATTATTACCATAATTTCCAAGAGATAATAACATTAAATAAAGCATAAAACATCCGGAAAATATGGACATTCCTGATCTAACACATCAAATGTAAATAGATACACCTCATAAAAGAACGTAAGTGTAGAAAAAAAACGTGTGTCTCAAAGAATCGAAATTGAGACAAAACTAACTTACTTATTTTGTAAATTTTGAACTATAATCGTCCTAAAATATATTTCATAAAATAGATTTGTAAATAACCATAAATTATATTTTAACATTAATATGATACAATTGTTGATAGTTTTTACATAATATAAATTAAATTAGTGGTGAATGAGGCATGTATCTCCCAAAAATAAAAAGTCTGATGAAATTCCCTTACCTCACATTCTATATACTTGAAACGTGTTAAGAACTCCAATATTAAAATTATAAGTTTACTATTCACCAATATAATAACCATATTCAAATTTATAATATCATATATTATTTAATTAAGACATTATATTAACTGTTAATTACACATATCGTGTTTATGTCAGGTTTTGGGTGATATTATCTTTGTTAATCATATGTGTTTTGACATGATATTCTTGATTATAAAAATTTATTTATTTAAATATTATAAAAGTTAATATATGTATGTTATATATTTAATATTTATTTATTCATAATAATCTATAAATATAACTTCAAAATATTGGTCATGGGGACGGTAGGTTGTACGTACGCATGACCACGATCATCATTTTCTTATCGTATTGAATGAAAGAATTCAATTTAAATGTATATAAATATGCATGTGTGTGTGTACATATAATATCATTATTGTTACATTAATATGTCGTCAATATTTTATATTTTAAGTAAAACATTACATAATACATTCCTTGTAAAGCGTGAACGAATCACACTGCTTTGAAGATGCGGTAGTCCACACGTCCACCAACAAACTTATTGTATATCCATGATATGGAAAGCATGATGTTTTTATTTTTATAACATTTAATTCAAAAAAATATGTATAAAAATAAATTTTAAATTATTATCTGACCATAAATATATTTTTAATACCACACACGAGGGTGGTAATGGAAAAAAGAGCAGAAAAATTATTTCTGCTGCAGATTAACTAACATAACATGGACAATAATTTCATTTCATTGAATAAGAGGAGATGAGAAAAGAAATGTATATGGTATATTATATTAAAAATGTAATTATCTTTTATATACGTTATTATGAAGTTATCACTCATTGATGGATGTATGAGTTGAAGAAAGTGTAGAAAAAGAATGGAAATTATGAGAGGTGATTTGGGAAAATTGCCTCATGATCATCACCTCAATAAGAGTCACTTGAGGACCTTGGATTTTGGTCATCTGGTGAGGCCATTATCACTTGGATGTGGGAAGAGTAGTATGGGGTAGTGGTTTGGTATAATATTTAATGATCTACAGGTCTTGTGGTTTTAATTGATGTGGTGAGGGGTTGCATTTCTACTAGAGGAGAGGTGGGATTCATTGATTAATTAATGAATATTTAGTATTTAAATCCATCCATTTTTAGGTATCATTAATTAAAACTACTTGTTATATAAATATATATTTTCTTGGTTAAATATAGTTTATAAAAAACTTAATGAACCTTTAAATTTTCTATTTTTTAGGTATTTTCGTCCTTTTACCTTTTCACATTAACCTATTTTATTACCAATATAGTGGTAAATAATTATGTTACCATGGTAGAAAAAATTAATAAAAATTAAATCGACCATAATACCTAACTTTGAAATTCATTTTCCTAATATATATTCCATTTAACATAATTTAATTAACATTATGGAATAATTATATTTCAAATTTATCTTGCACACAGAATGAAAGGTGTCTTTTTAAGTGAAATTTTCAGATGTTTAAAATGTTATTATATATAATTTCAATGGGAAATTTATTCCAATGAATTTAATTAATATAATTTTTGTATTTTTTTTCCTAATTATACTATATAACCAATATTAAATATAATATAACTATATAAATAAATTATATGAATAAGTAGTTCTCAAATAAAATGTGTTATTTTTTACTACTAATCAAATAATGATTCCTGTTCGAACAGTACCAAAATTTCATTCAATGTATATTTTTGTTCTCCTATAAAAAAGAAGTTCATTTTTCCATATAAATATTCTAAAAGTGTAAAACATTATATTTAAAATGGGTTATTTATAAAAACGCTGCAAAATTACCCAATTAAAAAAATAAAGGGTTTTATGTGTAAAATTGATTTTGTATTTATCTTATTATATAAACCACATTGTATGAATTTAAATTATATTTTATAGTATATATAAAATATATATTGAATTAATATCATTTAATTATTGTAATTGTTTTTATTTATTAAGTCAAAATGACTTTGGGTGCGTAAAATAATTTTCTTTATAATCCAAAGTAATATATATTTTAATTTCTCGTGAATTAATCTTATAAAACATATATTTTCGTAAAATAGGTATTAATGTTAATAAATAATAATTTAAAATTTAGGTTACAAATTTTAATATTAAATAATAATATTTTAATAATATACTATATTTTTGTAAAAGACATTCTTGTGTGTGACTTAAGCTATCAAAATATCTGGACAATTATGTATAACAAAAGCCAAGAATTTTGTTGTGTATACCACAAGAAAATATAATCATTGATTGCATCTTAGTATTATCCAAAAATAATTTTGTTTAATATAAAGAAAAATATATAATTTTTTTGTGAAAATAAAAATATCTACTTGATTAAAATAATTTGAAAAAAATAAATTTTTCCTAATCTTGGTGTGTTATATGTACCAAAATTATTAATTTGAAAAATGATCCAAAATGAAAAATTTCATGAAATGGAAATATATTATGTCTTAATATTGATATAAATGGGTGTTTGAGATGTTTGGGGACATTTTTAACGGTAATCATTTCTTTTAAACCCCACGAAAAAACTAATTTTCGCCTTAACCTCAGTAATTATTTTAATTTTTTTAATATTCATTAGGGTCAAATATTATGCTTAAATTATTATATAATATATAATATAGTGATTTTATATTTGGAATCAACTTTTAGAAATTCCATAATCTGATTTAGAAAATTTTAATATAAAATTTTCATCACATACACTATGAGAAAGCATGTTTTCAATGAGAATTTGATCAAAATATTAAAGTGTTTTTATCAAATCTCTAGAAGAAATTGATTTTAATGACCTATAAAAGATTAAAATAAATATTGATTAACTACTGTTACTTTAAAACCCATTTTAACAAAATTACACATATAAATTCGTTAAATGTAAATGTAGATTTCAATAAAAAATAATATTTTCCAATATTAAAAAATTATTAGGATTTTATAAAAATAAATGAAATCCTAAGATAATTTTGAATAGAGGATTGATATAATGAAGTATATTCTATCAGAATATATTTCTAAAAGTTCTAATAATTAATTATAATATGGTAAGAAAAAATATATAAATAAATTTTTTTGAAAATATATTTCTAAAACATATAGAGTTTAACGAAAATCACGATATAGTATAATTATTTTGTATTTCATAAAAGAATTATAAATAATTTTTAAATATTAGTTATTACTATTTATATTCATATTTTTAATAGTTACCTTATAAGGGTAACATTTAAATAATAATATTAATTATATATCTTGATTTTGTAAAATTCAATATCTTATATGACATAAGATAAACATGGTGTTGTGTGTAATTAATGTTATGAAATATATTTAATTTATTAAAAAAAATGGGTTTCACAAGGTCATACCTCTAATATTTTTTTCGTCATATACTCACACAATATACTGTTATCGGTTAGGTATTCTCCTACATAAAATCTACACTCTATATTATTTTAGATGCCAATAATCTCACGGAACTACTGATTATATGAAGTGTGTATATTGGATCTCTTGATCTAAACAACTATAAAAATATTTGTGGTATTTTTCATTAATTTTATCTCCACTAGTTATATAAATGAACACTACACTAACATTGTAAAAAAAATTCTATTTCACATTCCTGTTTTAATCTACTCTGATTTAGATAATTATTTTAAAAAATCAAAACATCAATTATTAAACCCCCTCTATACTATATTATAATCATTATTTGTTCTATCAATTAATATCATATCTTGTCCCATGAAGATATGGGTTCTTGTTTGTTAATCCTGATGTTGTAATTGGTATTAGAAGTTTTCCCATGAAGATCTGATATTTGTTAAATTTTCATTATTAGCAATATTAGTATCAAATATATACTATTAATTAATATTTTAGAAACATTTTTTCATTTTTTTTGAAACAAACAATATGTATCATATAATTGGTCATGTTGGATTTTTATCTTTTATATATTTTTTATTGTAAATTACATTTAATCTAACATGTATCATTTTCCATAATATGACTAGTAGAATAACTATTTTTATTTTATGCATTTTTTAGAAACTAGTTTACTAAATTCAATTACATCGACTATTTTCAATGGAATTGATTATGGATCTAGGATGTTATTAATAGTGGTATTTTTGAAATATATATATATTGAATATTATACAATAGTTACCATAAATTATAAATTTCTTAATGTATAACTTGACACATTACCTATTAATGATGAAACAAAATATGTTTTAAATGATACGGTTATTATGTATATTTATTTATCTTTATGTTTTAGTGATTCTAACAATATTTCCCATTGTAAAACTATAAAATACTTTTGGAGGACATCAAAATTCCCTCATCATGGAATTGTAAATAACGGGGTACCAATATATGCGTCAAATGGATTTTATTGACCATTTGTAATTTTTGATTAAGAAAAACTTAGTGGTTTGAATGAAATATTTATTATAATTGTGTAAAACATGGTTTCTCTTTAAGAAGTGATAAGAAGATATGTTTCAAATGAAATAATTCATTAATACATAACAATAATATGTCACACTAATAAGTTATTAATTGAATAAATTAATCACCTTATTGCGTATACCATGGATAAACAAATTTTATATCTACTACAACACAAACATGTTGTTAATAATAATGATAGTGAATTTTATCATATGAAAAAAGGAATGGAATTTAAATCTTATAAAAATGTTTTCTCATAATGTATTAATGAATGTATAGATTATAGATTTATGAAAAATTAGATGAATAAAGTAATATTTTTTAATATATATAGATAACTATGAAAAAAATAAAAAACATAAAATAAATTATGGAAGTTGAATTTTAGAAAAAAATTCAAGAGAAAATATACTGCTAGTAAATATACTAATTTTTCTAAACTAACATGTTATGAGTGTAGAATGAAAGAAAACATTTGGTTATTATATCTTAAAAAAATTAAAAACATAAAACGAAATAACTATAGGAAAATGGTACTTTTTGAGATCTTTATGGTGGAAGGAGTCACACTAATGATTATAATTCAATTAGTAGTTCATTAAGTGAGATTTAAATTATTATTTTTCCTTTTATAAGAACATGTTCTCAGGTAACAATTAAATTTTCTATTAATTTTATAATTCCTACAAATTTCAGCCACACATCATATAATAGAAGAACTTTTTGGGTTCGCATCAACCATTTTAGAATGGGGTATTTTTTAAATAATGAAATAAAGTATTTCATGTAGGAGAAATACTCTTAATATCTTATTATTCGGAACCTATAGTAATGCTAGCAATAATTTTGATTCAATATTTTTTTATTCTTATTTTTATTCTAATTTCAATGATAATATATAGTGTTAAATTAAATTTATGACAAATATCATGATAAAATTGAATCCCATTTTTAAATTTATAAGAATTTCTATTTGGATTATATGATAGTTAAAGAATAAAATAACAATATCATTTAAGAAAATTAAAATGTTAAGGAAACTATTTTAGAGATTAATAATTAAAATGTATCATTAAAGGATATGAATGATGTTATTTCTAATATGGATAAATAAAAAATTATGTTAATGGATTTATTTACTTTCACCAATGTCCAAATTTATTATGATTCGGAAATAATTCAAAAAGAGAATAGAAAACTAAAATCTTTTTATTTAATATTAATGGGTGAATTATATAAAATCAGTATTGGATGTAAACGTATATATGAGTTAACTAGATTACCTAAGATTGAAATAATATTAAAAAATGAACAAATTAGACGAAATATTAAAAAAAATTGTTTGAATTAAATATTATCGCAAATATTTTCCAATACAATTGTAAAATTGAAAACTATTTGGATTTCAAATATTACATTCTTTAAGTGTGGTGCATTTTTACATTATACTTTTGATTGGTCTTCATAATATTTATAATAACTATTAGTTAATAATGAATATGTGTTTAAATATTTTTTCAATGCTAAATTAACTAATCCATTTATATCAAGGGTACCTAAGTGATCATACCCAACTCTTATTGGACCTCTGTTGGTCTATAATCCCATGTAAGTGTTTTTATCTCTATATATGATGCAAACATTTCATGTTTTAATTAAATGGAATAATAAAATTGTCTTATATATTTATATTTCTATTTTATTATGGCCAGTGAACATGTTTTTTGTGTTTTAGTTTCTAGTTTACTTTGATATTCTTAATATTTTTTCACATTAAATTCATTTCAAATAAGTTTATAATTATTAATATATCATTATAATCATTTCAAACCTATTTAATGTTATTTTTTATATAGTTGATTTAGATCTATAATAAAACAAATTAACATAATTTTATAAATGAAGCATTGATTCATAGGGGGTTTCTAAAATATGTGTTGAACTTATCACAATATGTTAGTTTTAATTCATTATGATATATTATTATTATTATAAAATATTATATTTTTTTTAAATCTATATAATGTATAATGCAATTTTCTCAAATTATATGTTATGGTAGATGATGTTGTATATTTTTCAGTTTTTATATGTAGTTATAATTAAATTAATATGTTTTTTACTATTTAATAAATTTGGAAATGGAATGTATTGTTTTAGTGAGAGTTTAAAATGTTATCTAGTTTTTAATATTTATTTAATGATTACCATGATGTTTAGTTAATGTGAATTTTAACAATAAAAACATTTCTAGTTTCTCAACATTATATAATTTTTTATCTTTCATGGATACTGTTTTTAATAAAATATTAATATCTTTATATTTTTGATAAATTACAAAATGGGGGATTTTTTAAATTTTTTAATATTTTGTTATCTTTTTAATTTAGAAAACGGGGGATATTTCATTTTCTTGGTATATTTATGATTGAACTAATTTTTATTGATTGGGACATTGTTATCTCACCAATTGTTTACTTGGAATATTAAAAATACATTACATTGTCTAAAATTTCATCGTATTTCAAATATGAATAATTATCATTTCTTCGGGTTTTTTCAAACAAAATATATTTATTCATTAATTTTTTTAGTATTTCTATTGTTTTTATGGATAATATAAAATGATTATCTTATTCATAAATTCTTACGATATAAATTTTTCATTTGTTTATAAATGAAAAATTCATATAAATTTATCTCCATGTAATATGAAACAATTTACCAAAGGCATATTAATTATTTGAAAATTGTAAAAATTTCATAAATTTCATATTATTTAATCTATGTCAAGTGAAATAAATTTCTGTATAATTTATATTTTTAATGTTATTATAGGTAAAATATAATTTTTATCCCTATGGATGAAAATTCACCTTATGGATCAAAATGATGCATATAAAGAATTCAAGCTTATAGAAATTTTACTCTTACAATATTTTCGTGCTTATAGAGATTCTTATTTTCATATATTTTTAAAAAAACTGTTTACGCACGCTAGAATAAATTTTATAAAATCTATATAGATGCTTAAAAAGAATAATTTTTTCTTATACAGATATATAAGTGAGTTTTACGAAAAAATAAAATGATGTTTATGATGAAATAAAAATTGTTTTATTGTTGGTTTTTCTTTCAAAATAAGACTTATGGTAGTCTGTTTTCTATTAGTGTCGATATTTTTTAGTTATAAAAATCTTATATGGTCAATTAAAAATGTTTTATCAATTTTTAAAATAAATATATGGGTTAAAGATGTTATTTCAGGTTTGAAATTTATGATGAAGGAATAAAAAAAATTATTATAAATATATATATAATATATCCATATATTGGTAGATATATTTTACCTTGATTAGATTATTTATAATAGTGGCCTATTTTGGGTGGTTTCAAATAAAAACCCACAAGAGGAAGATCATGTAGTTATTATTCTTACCCATAGTGAATTTATCTTTTAAAGTGTATCTAATATCCTAATAAACATCCTTGTGAGACTAAATATATTTCTTTCCAACTAAAGTGTTGAGATAGTTCTAATGTGACAATATTCATAAATTTGGCTTTCAAATTATTTAGTCATGTTGGATCACCATAAGAAATTATGTTCATCATCTACCATTGAAGGGGTAAAAACCCTATTCTTCTACAAAATTACTTTTTATTATTTATATTCTTTATTTATATAAATATTTTAATTTCATTGTCTAGTTTTGTTATGTAATGATATCATTGAGTTTCAACTCAACTCATGCATGATTGGGCCTCCTTTGAAAAATTCAGTGTCTCAGTTATGCTAACATGGTAAACAATTTGGTATATGAAGGTCATTTTGGAACCTGTTAAAATTTATTGATATATCAACTTTTCATTTAATAGGATGGGTTATTCATGTACACGTAAAATTAGGTTTTATATGATGGTTCTAATCCGGTATAATATGAAATCTTTATAATATTGTCAATACCACAGATCTCATTGAGTTAGATTATTTTTTAAGATTATATATATGAACTCTTGATAATTTCTAAAAAATATATATTAGTGTTCTTGTTTATTAATTTTATTTCAGGTGTTTAACTACATGAAAAATGAACATTCACTATTAAATATTAATTTATTTCCCTTTCATGATTTAATATAAAATAAATTATTTATTGGATTAAATGTTTTAAAAAATCTATTCACACCCCCCCTCTAGATCATATTTCTATCTAAAATGGGTCAACAAATAGTTTTGATGTTCTGTTAGAATACATATTCAAATCAGAGGCGAAGACCTCTATAGTATGTGGTTTTAGATCATATCCTCTCAAAAAAATTTCATCATCAATGACTGCAAAGGTTTAGGGACTGTAGTATTTTTTACCATAGTTTATTACGAATTTATATATCTTTCATAATATTAGTTAGGTGTAATATCAATTCAGACTTTCACATTTATTGGATTTGATCCATGATTTTATTCACGTTTCATAGCATTAAAGATACCATTAGAAGATATGAATGTCATGAACTAGGGTGAGTTACATATGGAGGTCCAAAAAATTTGTATGTAGTGGCTAGTTGGGATTCAAGATAACTATGGGAGGTTCTACATTACTTCTATTTTCATTGGTTTATATATTTTATATGCATTTTAGTTTATAGGAATATAAATTAGGAATAAAAATATCATTTGCATACTTGGTAACCCAAAATTTGGGGATATTAGTTTCCCATAATGATATAGATGACTGTTTTTTTATTGGATTGAGGTTATTTAATTATTTACATTATATGTGTTATAGTAATTTTTTTATTCCTTTCTGAGGAAAATTTCCAATGAATGTTGGTATTTTTTATCCTTTTATCCTTTTTGGATATCTTTTGATTCTTGGGGATGATTATAACTTGAGATGTATCTAATTTAATATCATTATCCATATCATACTATTATTTTGTGTTTTGTACATTTAGGAGGTGTGGAGTGAAGTCTCAAAAATGAATAATGTAGATATAAATAAATCATTAGCTCGAATGGAAACGTGGTTGTATGGATTTTTGTGTTTCACCATGATGTGTTGTACTGGAAAGATACAAATTATTTGTTTCCGTCTACATTAACAAAGAATTATTGGGTAAATTGTGTCTCTTTTTCATCTTGGGGTTTTATTAATTGAAATTCCATGTCACCTTTTCAACGATTAGATGTTTATTCTTGGTGTTATTGGTGTAGATATATTCATGAAAGATATAAAGGGTTTCATTGTCAAATTTATATGAGGTTTGTTTTGTTGTGGTCTTTTAGGTCATAACATGGAGGTGTTTATGTGTTTTGGGTTTATCTTATATATGTTTAATTACATATACTTTATTTTGGTTAATATTACAATAGAACCTAGTTAATCACACATGAGTGGAATTCTGGTAGGCATGCACTAGTTTTAGTGTGATATCTTTGGTGTTCGATTTCATTGTTCTATTTATTTGAGGTATGTTTCACCTAGGTTTCTTATAATAAGATGTTGTATAGTGTAGTGTGGAATTCATAATGTATGAGTTAATGAGGTTGGGGTTTTCACTATATTTATCTTATGATTTACTATTGCACCATAATCACCGTGATTAGTACATGAACATCATTAAATTTGTGGAGTTATGTTTGTTTAAACAATTATATATAATGAGAGATAAGGGGATATAAAAATTATAATTTTAGATGCGTGACTATTTTATCATTGATTGGAAGGATGATCTTGTCACATGCCACGATAATTTTTAATCCAATGGTGAATATAAATTAACGTGTCGCCTAGAATTTTACCTTATTGAACCAATATTCTATGGCCCCAAAGTGATAGTTGTTTTTTCTTAATAAATTTCTATCTCTCATTTTTTCCATTATATTAAATAGATCAACCCAGTGTAGTAAAATATAAGTTCTATGCTCTTTCTCTTGATTCTCATAAAATCATTAACTCTTGGGGAGGTTGTGATATAAATTTTCATTGTTCTTTATATATTGGTTTACAATTTTTATGGGGAATGTTTGTCAAAATTATTGGGGATTAATCCTCTAATATTGATATGTGTTTGGATAGATATTCCCAATCATCTCCCTTATATGTTATTAAATCTTTTTTTTGGTGTGATATTTTAAACCAAACGTTCATAATTCCATAAATAATGTGGATTGAACTTTATTTTCCTAAATTGTATAGATTATCATAAATTTGATAAAAATATATATTAAACAAAATTGATGGGAAGAGGATAACTCACATGTAGTATATGAAATCCCTAGATATGTTGTTTTATGTCTATAATAATTTATTTAATATTTCTTCAATAAAAATAATTTTTTTCTGACATCTGTATATTAAAATCACCTTTCATATAGGATAATAAAATTATATTTATAATTAATTGGTTATATGGAAATATATATTTAATGTATTGATGTTGAAACCTAAATTTCATAACTATAATCAATTTATTGAATTAGGATAAGATTTATGGTGGGAGTTTAATTTAGTCTTTCCTTTCATTATATCAATTTTTCTGGTATTTTATATAGCGTCTCAAGTGGGTATGGATGGTTTTTGGGTGTAACACCCTATTGTTTTTGGAATTATTATTATTTAAATAAATATTTTGTTGAATATATTGTATAAAAAACAAAACAGAGCTATAATCAACTAAATTATATTAGAGAATGTAAGATAAACACTAATGTGTCATGAAAAGAAAATGTGAAATATCATTAATAGAATTACATAGAGAGTAAAACATAAATTAAATAATAGAATGGTTATAATGATTTAATTTAATCCCCTATATACATTAATTATTTTTTAAAATTAATATTTTATGTGTTTTAATAGAAATTAATCTAATAAATTTAATGGTTAGAAGATAAATAATTATTTTAAATGATATGTTATTAAAAAAATTTGAAAAAATAAACAATTTAATTTATAATTATATTTTTATTTATTATATATTTTTCTATTAGTGAATAAAAAATTACTTATTTTAAATATTATTTTATTAAAAATATTCCATGTACAGACAAATATATTATCTTTTATTCAATTGATAAATGATATGAAATAAGATTAAGAACATTTAAGGATTAAAAAGGTCATCTCTCTAAAAAATAGCATTTGTATTATATTTTATGCTTCCAATAAAAACATAAATTATATATTTTAGAATATAAAGATAAAAAATGTGCAAATTTTGTGATTAAAAATTCCAAAATTATTATAGGTGAATTTTATTGTATAAAACTAAAAATATTTAATTTTATAAATTGTAAAAAATTATGATTCTTAAAATATTGTAACTTTTAAGTCATCATCGGGGCTTAATGTGACATACAAACAAATGAATCTATTTTCCTGGATATATATATATATATATATATATATATTTGTGTGTCTGTGTGTGTATTTATAGTTAATAAGTAATCTTATACATTTAAAATATTTTTTTTGAATTTCAAAACTCATCCTTTAATTTTTAGAACCTATTTATTATTGTATTGCATTAAAACACCTTTTCCATTAATTATTTATTTATAATGATCATTTTGGTTTAATATTTTATTTTAAAGTAAAAAAAGTATTTTTTTTAATATCCATTATGCAATATATATCATCGTAATTCATTTGATACAATGTTTTTGTTGTAAATAAATTTTTATATTCAAAACACCCCTTCCTAAAATTTAATTATTTTTCATTAAGATTAAATTTATTAAAAGTAAAATTTACCACATTAGGAAATATAACAATATAATTGAATTAGGGCATTAAATTTTACATATGTAAAAAATGAACTACCATGTTAAATGTAATTTGTTGTAAAAAGTTATATTTATGAGAAAATACCTAAAATATGGAAAACATTATCCATTATTTGTTTGTATAAGTGGTGGGTCCACCAATAATCCACTAATGTCAATTATTTCCCATTATTGGAACAAATATCATTTGAGTGTGACAATTCCTTAAAATAATGTTATGATAATTTATAAATGTGTCACCCCTCTCACATACAAATCGATATTTTCAACACCACAATTACCCCCACATGATAAGCTATTTAGCTAAACCCACTCTACACACTTCAAACCCAAACACCCTATTAAAATTTAAATATTTCCTGGAATCACCAAAATTCTATTATATGAAGACTCAATTAGTTTTCCCAAGGAAGGTAAACACTCATAATAACTGATTTTTCATTTCACATTCTTTATTTCTTCTTAAAACACCCCCAAAACTACTCTACCCAAACAAACATAATTAAATCATTATGATAACTATACATAAAAATAATATTAATATTTAATAACCAATTTCTACCATCCTCCTAACAATTATAAAAATAGAAACATCACTCATGCATAAGTGTGGACTACCACCTCTAAGGATGACGCATTTCATTTTGCAGCACAACCATTGAAGGTTTTTTATAAAAATTTTATTAATGAATATATGTTATTAATGAAATTAATAATATCCTATAATGGAAAATAATTATCCACCATTCTCTCATTCCATTCTATAATTATTGAAAATGTTTTTTGTGTACCTACAGCCTACCACCTCCTTGGAAGACATGTTTTATTTTCATTACCACATTATATAAATAGATATAAAAAATTTGAGGAATTTTTATGATTTTAATGTATAATATATTTCATTAATAGTTTTATTAATATATGAATAAAGTGAATAAACATTATAATATAATATGTTGATATCAACAAATTACCTAAGACAAATATTTTCATCGATTTTATCTTCGTGTATCGTAACTAATAATTTCATGGAATGATATTAAATATTTATAAATCATTAAGGAATTTATATTATAATTTATTTAATAATATAAAAATTATTATCTTTTTTATAATATTAGACAATAAACATCATTGTTACGGAACTTGTATGAAAAAATTAAATTATTAACATTTAAGTTGGAAAATAAACTATAACTAATAGTGATTTTTGTAGATAATGATTATAAATTGAATATAAAATATTTATTATATATTATATATATTTATTAAAAAGTTTTTATATTGGAAATTTTTTATATATGTTAGTCAAATATTTTTACATACCCTGATAGGGGCTGAATCAATGTGCGACAGATTAAAATAATTACCCTTTCAAATTATGATTCAATGTTAAACAAGAAACTCTTATATACTATTCCCATTTAAATACAAAAAAGCAATTTAAATAATTAATGAAACATCGAAATTTTACTTTGTTCACCTGTATTAGGGTATATAAAAAGAGCACACAAGGAAGTTGTTATGTTGCAACAAATACACTAAGTCTCACAACCCAATTACATGGTTCAGGCGAGATCACTTCTATGCCCAGGCTCACTATGTTTACCAGATTTATGATAATATCAATACTTTCACAGGATTCCATACCTATATAACTTTATATATATCATAGTTTGTGGAAATTTTCATCTTCTACCTCTTCACCTAATAACTTTTTTGTAATGTATCCAGTTACTACTTAGGGAATTATAGGTCACATCGTTTTCATGAATGCATGGAACCTCAGCAATATATAATTGATTTGTTTTAGTCTTATTTTCAACTATAGATGAGATCCAAATTCCAGCATAATATTATTTTATTGAAATTAAATTCAGAAACTATTTTAGTCCCTTTGATAATATCCATACTTCCTATGTGAAATGCAATTCAATGTGTGGAATGAGTGCTTCTTCGACCACCACTTCTTCCTCGGACCATCCCTTCTTCAGGGATAAATTCATATTTTGAATACCGCTTGTGCTCCATGAACCATTATTCCCTTATGGGATACATTTCCCAAACATGAACAATATTCATAGACACCCTTTAAAGAATTACATTCCCATAGAAACGTCACCTTGATGGACTCCATCATGTACTCTTTCAGACTCAACAAAATTCATTTGGGAGTGATGATTTATTCTAATTCAATTCTATCACCGATCAATGATCCAATTATAGGTCCCTATATTTTAAAATATATAAAAAAAATATCTCTAATCCTATTTTTCTAATGTTTAAATGTGGTTCAACTTTCACCAAGTACTGTTATATAGGCTGTATAGCACTTTGATCCTCTACAGTGGCCAATATAAACCACAAACAAAAACCCTTTTGGAATCCTCATATCGTAGCCTTCACTCAACAGATGAAATGAATCATGCAAACATCAATCCACCTATGAACTTTGATCCTCCCACAAACTTGTTTTCCCTCTGTGGTCCATTTAGAGTGCGTCACGTCCCGCATAGTGATACTATGTGGAAATTATTCGTTTTTGGATTTTCAATCATCCTTTCACAAATCTCATTTGGATTTCATGAACTATGATCCATGGTTCATGAATTACATTCTAAATAATAACACCCATTTTCCAAAAACCAGACTCCATATTTTCAGACCCAAAAATATCCAGAACACTATGAAACTACGCCACCATAAACAGCTGCTTTGGGAAACAATGATCACACTCATTCACGGTCATCTATATTTGTCAAAAAACACAATCACACTCAAAAAACTAATATGACGCCTTGATGGATTTTTTACAAAAAGATCCCTCTTTTGTATTTTATGATAACTCTTATCATTTTGATACATTGTTAATGATTCTTTCATATTTTCTGAAAAGTCACTTCTTGAGATTATGTCAATGGTAACTGATTTATTAAACATACACTCTAACCCTAAAAGAGTAATGTATGGTGTGAAAAATAATATTATTATGAAAAGATAATTAATGAAAAACATTCTTTCATTTGAAACCCAATACTCTCTTTTAATCACAAACCTCACCTGTCATGATATATAATCCTTGATCATTCACCATTAGTGTTTTCTGATTTAATACTACACTATCTCACTAATCAAACTATAATCTTATCTCCCTATCAGGATTAATACATTTTATCCTGTTTAATCACACAATTTCTCCCCCTTATTCAAGAAACATGGAGGTCACTTATTCATGGTCTACCATAGGGTAAAGAACCATGATTATCACATTTGGGAAAAAATTCTATAAATTAATTATCAGGGTACCACATCCACACTTTTTCATGATTGGGGAGTCGACTGAAATCCCATATCTAGTCGATGACATTAAAATGATTCTTTGGGAATGTCCATTTTCAAAAAAAATTCAATCTATAGTTATGTATGCACAAAATTACCATTTTATTTCCCATTCCCAACCTTCTCCATGATAAAATAATACTTGATTTTAATGTTATTTGTCCTTGACTGATGGACTATATTTTTTTGAGATTTATTGAACATGAATTATCTCTAGGGATTCTGATCAGATGTTTAACTTCTACTCCAATATCATAAATTTGTTTCTTTATCCACAATAATTATGTTCATACTTAAATTTACACAATATAATACGATTCTGCGACACTCGATGAAATTAATTGTTGTTTCATTCTTATCCATGAAATACACAATCCACCAATATAGAATGCACCACCTGATGTTTATTTTTTATCATATACTTATCTTGTCCAATCTTCACTTGTATAGCCCAATAACTCATTAGGATATATTTTATTATATAGATAGTCCAAATCTGACATGACTGTGCTATAATGAAGTATTATTTTCAATGCAAGAAACTGTATTTCATTAGTATTTCTTTGATACCACACTATAAGACATGTGAAAAAAACTATATCTAATCGTGTCACTATTATGTACCACAAGCCTCAAATGATCTACCTCTATTCAGTTCCATTAACTGCTTTTCCTTTATCATCGAATGACAGTTTCATCCGGGTATCCATTGGAGTTGTAATCTCATGTTATATATCAATTCCAAACCTTATCAAGACCTCCTTGTCGTATTGTTCTTGAGAAATAAATGTACCACTATTTCATTATGATACATGTAAACTAAAGAGACTTTTATTTCAACAATCATTTACATTAAGAAAAAAACTTTTCATGAATTTTTATAAATATCTACATTATGCTATATCTGATACACAGAAGATTATTTCATCAACATACACCAGCACCATCATCATTTTATTATTGTCCTTTTTTATATATATATTTTGTAGACATATAAACCACACTAAAAACCATGATTCTTCAGAAACTGATATGGCTTTGAATACCATGTTATTGGTGTGTGATTCAAACTATATAAAGCCTACTTTATTCTAAAAAATCTATTCTCATCTACATGAATTATAAAACCACCATGCAACACAATATAAATGTTTTCATTCTGAACCCCATTAAAAAATTCTAACTTGACATCCATTTGAAGATCATTGAACTTTCGTTTCACATTTATGGCCAGGAATAATCTAATTGTATCTATCCTTGAAATAGGTGAAAGTGATTCATCATCATCGATACCCTCTATCTAGGGGAAACTTATTCACACTATTTATGATTTGTTTCATATCACAACATCACTATCATTATTTTTTTTGAAACCCCCCATTTAGTCATGATAATATTCATGTATGTTGGTCTCAAAACAATCCCCCATGTCTGAATATTCTCAATTTGGGTGATCTCTTCATTCATATCTTGAGACCAATTCTCATATCTAGCTATATCATCAAAACATTTAGGATCTACCTATAAAATATATGATTCATTTTGTACAGTCTTAATTATTCTTGTATTCACTGGCATTTTCTGATCGCTAATTATGTTCTCTCTATCAATTTTTACTCTTATCTTCTATCTTTGTGTAGATTTTGAATTCTTATAATCATTTTCACTACCATAATAATCTTCTAAATTAGCCTCTAGAGCTATAACATTCCCTAATCTTATTATCTTTTTTTCACCATTCTCCAAAGAGAGAGCATGTATTTCTTGAGCTTTTTTCTCATTAACTACTATAGTTACATCATGTAATTCAACAACCTATCTCGACCTCTTACTTAATCATTTATATGATTTTCATTTCATTTACTAGCCATGAAATATCCCTTCAACTCCCTAGGATTCAATCTTCTTATGTTTATATTTATATGGAATGAAAAACTTACTTTAAATGAATTTCATGTACATTAATGTTGGATTCTCTCAGTAACATACCTCATATTGATTATTCTCTTGTTTTGGACACAATAGATCTATATTTTATGTGTATACTGATTTCCTAACTTCTTATTTCCTAAAATTATTTATATGTCTTTCCCAATGAGAATTTTTTAGCCATATTTTTTATAATTAATTTTCTTCTCACATTTATTCCATTATACTATGAAGTTATTACTAATAAATCTTGGTGCATTATCCTTTGGTTCTCTATATAATCTTACACATTGATATTCATGAACTCGGTTCAATTATCTGTTATGATCTTCTAGATTTTTTAACCATGAATATTTTAAATGACCCATCAATATCTTGTAATAAAACTGAACACATTAGACATTTGGGTGATGATTTATACCCACTCTGTTATTTTGAAATCACCAATAAATAGAAGATAATATAACATCCCATCAATAGATTTTGGTGAAATAGGTCCACAAAAATCAATATATACCATCACCATCAATCATGTTGACCTTTTCACTTTTCCCTTATATGTCTTTCGAATGATATTCCCTTTTTGAAAAGAATTCCATGTATGAGTGTGATCACATGATAACCTAGGGGTAATGAGAGGCATAATATTTCACTATATCATCCAAGGACCATTATCTCACCAGGAAACGACTTTTTTCCATTACTTTTTTCCTCTTCCTTACAATGAAATCACATATCTTCTTCTCTACTCACAATATATATATATATATATCCTTTCATATGAATTCACTATAAAATAACTAGGCTGTATTTTTCCTTAATGACACCTAATTTATATGAAAATATTACTGAATTTTATAGGTCACAATGTTGACTCGAACTAAGAATGTTTTGACTAAGACATTCATTGAGTATGACATCATTATGTGTCCTTTATTTTCCCACAAACATGGCTTTTCCCGAGCCAATAATTTTAGGCCTTCATCACCACCAATTCTTATGATACCTTCCTTACTGTACTTGATTATGGTCACTGTAATATTATTTACTATCAAATGTGAGTTTAATCCACTATCAATGATCCATACACTACTGTGATATTATAGTATAAATATAATCTCAACCACCACTTCTTGTCCATCTATTTTCATTCGGGTACATGTTTTTTACATCATACATAATTTGGATTGATAATCTTTATCTTACTTGAAGTAAGATGGACTAACCACATCATGTATAACTACAAATCGATTTTTCATTTTCAACTCATTTAATGATATGTTCATATACTTATTCTTACTAAATTTATACTACTTCATCATATTTCTCTGCCTTGTTGATGAGCAGTATCCTTCCATGTGCCTAAATCCTCCCCACCTAAAATAGTGGCCATTAAAAGATGTCTTCAAATATTGAGTCTTGTATACCAAACTCTTTTTTTTCCTGTTCACTTTGATACCTTTTTTCTATGGAAAAAGAATTTTTATGAGTGTCATATATTTCCACAACAACATAATCTACATTGGGTTGTATTTATGTGTGGTTCACACAACTAATTGATCACCCATCATTTATCTTAGTCTGTTGATTCTAATTCATATCCAAATGAATATTCAAC
Source organism: Viscum album (assembly GCA_963277665.1). Classification (NCBI taxonomy): domain Eukaryota; kingdom Viridiplantae; phylum Streptophyta; class Magnoliopsida; order Santalales; family Viscaceae; genus Viscum; species Viscum album. The sequence goes on along the minus strand of OY728126.1, from coordinate 1,434,014,793 downwards.
ATTAGAGTGGGATCTTGTGGTCTAACATCAATCAATACTAAGTTATTTTTTTTATCAATCCACATAGTATTTATTTTATTTTGATCAACTATTTCCCTTTCCCGACACTCTATTGTCTACTTCACTAGTATTGTGAATTTTTCTTTTCCTTTTTTCTATTATGTACTACTTTTCTAGAATCAGGAATTTCTCATGATCATTCAATTTTCATCGCATAATGAAAAGTTCCTCATCAGGATCATTAATATGGTTGATTTGATCTTTTCCATTATTGGTCACACTATCGATCATTATTTTCTGTTTTTCAATTTTGAGTTTTTACTGAACCACATTTTTTGAGATTATTGGAATTGCAGACGTCATTTTTTCAATTTATTCATTAATATCATACTTCACTTCTTCCAAATACTGCATATAATGTTTGGAATAACAAATCACTTTTTTGGATTTCTTCATTTTGCCTCTCTAAACATATATATCTTCAAAAAAATAATTTAATTCAACATGATGGTCAAATATTTCATTTAATTCTACCCCATCACTATTTATTTCTCCCCTTCTTTATTAATTTCCCAAAAATTCCACCATATAATCTTTGTTATGATCTTTTTTGCCCTCTAACTCTTATGCCTCAAATTCCTTTGAATATTCATCTTCTTTTGAAACTAGATTGTTTTTTTTATAAAATTTTAATTACCACATCTCATAACATTAAAATTGTCTGAATAGATATTCCATGGAATTTCATCATTTTCTTCATCGTCATCTTATATATTCTTAAGAAAATTATCAAATAAATTTCATTCCTTCCACACTGAAATCATGAATGTTAAATTTTACCTTTGAATTTTCCCCATCATCGTTGCATATTAGAGAACATAAATGACATGACATCATCTAAATTGTCTTCCTCAAAGCTATCATAAATATAATGATTCTTCATATCCTTTAATTCCACTTATTTTGACATACCATTTTCTACAATGTAATTATCATCATTTATCCTTTCATATACAGTAAGAGTATTGTACAAGTTATATAATGTCAATACTTTCGGATCGTTATCTTAAGATATATAAAAATTCAGATGTAATCAAGAATGAAGTTTTCTCATGATTCAAATGAAAATATTAATAGCATTAACAATTTCTATGAGACCGCACATTTCTTCCACAAAACATTCACTTGATCACAAAATGTATCAGAATAATAATTATGGTGCTTTCTAAGATACTTATATATGTTCTATAGAACCTGCGGCTTTTATTCTATGACTTTTCAGTCACCCTAAAAAATATTTAATAGATGTTCACATAGAATTTCATTTTTTAAATTACATCCCCTTCATATAGATTTAATTGGATAGGTCTCCCCCTAAAGAATAAACACATTTTCTGTTAGAATCCAATTACCTCCGGTCATCTTCTGATAAATCACCACAATATGTATTGGTGGAAATTATGTACATCACTGCTTTAAAGACATCCTTTCTTAATTATCTGAATAAGCGTTTCATCTGATTCAACTATAGTTAATAAATGTTTCAATCAAATATCTGAACCCATTTGTGATTAACAACCGTAATTTATTATACTAAGATATAAACTCTGACATTAAACCTTTAGGATCCAATAAAAATTAATAGACATATTAGGTCACATACCTTGAGAGGGGGGTGAATGATGGTACGATAGATTAAAATAACTTCCCCTTAAGATATTTTTACATTGATAAACCAAATACTATAATCATTCTTTCTAATTGAATTATATGAATTGAATTTAAATAATACATGGCACACAATGATTTTATGGGGTTTACCCTCACTCTCCAATATCTAAGGAACATAAAATGGAATTGTGTTGATGTATCAAATCAACTAAGGGCCACATCCAATTTCAAAGGTTCAAGCTATATCACTTCAATACCCACGATCACATTCTTTACAATATTTAGGGTCATATCACTACTTTCTCAATGGTCACTCCATATGTCTCTTTATTTGGATCACTACTAGTGGAACAAGTCATTTTCCTCCTCTTCCTTTCCTCACTACTCTAAAAATGATCCAATCATTTTCATGAATGCACTAACCCTCAACTATAGGTAGATTCTATATTGAAGTCTCTTTTCCCTCATATATTAAATCCACTTTTCCTCATACTATTATTTTGTGTAAATTAAATTGAAAAATCTTTCTATTCCCTATGCGAACTACCATACATCCTACATGAAATATCTTACACTCTGTTTCATTAGTGCTTTATGGACCACCTCTTCTTCTGCTGACCATCCCAACATTGCAGATGGGTTCTTATTCCACAGACTACTTATACCCTATAGACCTTACCTTATTTTTGGGATACATTTCTCCACCAAACCTTTTCCCTAACTGTCTTCTCATACACCATTCATGGAATTTCATCCCTACAAACTCTTATCCATCGCAGACTCCCTCGTCAACTCTTTCAGACTTAGGCTAATTATTCCCACTATGATTATCCTTTATAATTGGATTATCTCACAGCTTAATGATCTAATTAGTGGTCTTTATATAGTAAAAATTGATCCTAAAATCTCGATAATAAATTTTTTTTAAATATTCAAGGGGGTATAGCCTTCACTGCATATTGTTATGTGGTTTGCATAGAACACAGATCCTATACGGTGGTTGATGTCATCCGTGAAAAAAATGGCTCTTGAAATCACCACCTTCTTTCCACATCCAACATTCCTCCTGTGAACTTCAAGCCAGACAGGAACTGTGATCCCCCATGAATAGTTTTTACATATGTGATCCTCATGTCATGCTTAAAAAATTTCATTGCACAACTATGAAGAAATACTTCATTTTCAAATTTTCAATCGTCATTCCTCACATATCCGTTTTAGTTATAGAACATGTATTCATAGTCCAAAAATTTCATTATATTAAAATAAATACCTTTTCCAAAAATCGAACTCTTAATTTAGAGGCCTAAAAAATTTGCAAACACTCTGAAATGAAAACTCCTTAAACTCCTTCTTCAGTAATCACCAACCATACACATTCGAGATCATATGGATTTTTCTAAAAAAAAATCATACCTAGAAACACTGAGAGGATTCCTTGAAGAATTTTTTCCAACAATATATGAGTTTAAATTGATTTTTTTGATGTTGAGTTTTCTAATGTAATTATTTTTCACATAACAATTTTTTTCTTTGGTATATATGCCATATTCACCACCTATTTTAATTTTTTGGTACATATAGTTCAAATTTATGTATTATTATCATAATTGTAATTACATTAATGTTACATCCATAATGATCCATAGCTTCCAAATTCATTATCTGTTGATTAAAAAATTACCAAATACATAAGTGATTTCTATACTAAAATATTACTTCCTTGAGTTATAATGTTTTCCGCTGAGCATATTTCTTATATGTTTGGGTTATTCCACAATAAGGTTTTATTGTTTTACAAATTTCACTTTATATCAATGTAAAATAACATTTTTAAAACAATTTCTCTTCCTGATGAATTTCCCTCACATAATAGTATAAATTTTTTAAAAATAATTATTAACATATTTATATAGTAATACATTAACTTCTATAAATAACTATTGATTACTATAATTAAAATGTTAACTCACATTGTTATAATATAATATTTAATGTAATTTTAATTAGTTTTTCCATCTTTGAGATTCTGATCTTAACAATTTCTTATGTTTTCCCTTCCCATGGTCTTGAATGTGATAATATCCTTAGATACTTATAGAAGGTAATCAATTATTTTGTGATTATAGGGAAATGTTTTTCATTATTTGAAATATGGTCTTAATTATGCTAATACCTAACATTATAAGAATTTCAGTTCTTGGATTGTGAGATAATTACGAGATATAATGATTAATTAATTTTAAGAGAATAAAATTTTATTTGCTTAACGAAGATTGTATTAATGCCTATGTTGGTAGATTTTTTTCAACACTTGATTTGAGAGTATGAGACTGGGAAACCTCGTGAAGAAATTTGGTTACTAATGTGGTAGAGATGGATATTATGATTCAAATTTATAGTGTTGTTGGTTCATGAAATCTTTATTCATATGTAGCCACCCACTAATCAAAAGTTGTAGCACTAAAACATTAATTAGGAATGCATATATTCTATTAGAAACTAACTTATTATAGGGGTGTTATAATATTTTATGTTGGGAAATTACCCTAGAATCCTGACATATAAAAAATAAAAAAATTATAAAGAGGTATATAATTGGTGAAAAACATTTGAAATTATATTGGTAGTAAATCCATAATATTAACAATACAATGTTATATAAAAATTTCTCCATATTGTAGGATTTAAATCAAACATTAGAAATGTGATAAAAATTACACCCATATAAATCATGATACAAATAAATAATGGAATATTATATATATATGTGTGTGTGAAATCACTAAATTTGGTCCTCTCTACCATATAATAGTATTCAAATCACCATCAAACTCTTCCAAATCATATAGGTATTCTAGGTCCTCTTCTTTGAGAAATATTCTAAATATAGTGTCTATATATCCACCAGGATTTACTCTTAATTTTTTAAAACATTATAATTCCACAATTATGTCAAAAAATATAGACTATATTACAACATAATATATTTAAATTGTGAAATTAATTTATTGGATAAAACAATAATAAAACTGGTCATACAAATGAGTAGTCGAAAGTCCCCTTATATAGTAAACCTAAATATGCATTATCTACTCTTGGATCTTGGTGGAATTATTATTTTAATGTCCTTGGTGGGTTGAATTTCCCATAAAATAGAGGTATTTCATTATTTCATATTGGTAAAATATATCCTTGGTTAATGTCATGATATAAATATGGATAAATAACCAAACCATTGTTAATTAGTTAAAAATAGTTTCTGGAAATACTAATTGTCTAATGGGTAATACATCAAATCAATTTATTGAAACACACATTTTTTAGGGTGTAAATTTTTACACCACATGATACGAAAGATCCTAGACTAGAGAATAGTATCTCAAACAACTGGATGAAAAAAATCCTAGGTAATGAAATGGTAAGTTATCTTATACACCTAGAAAATCCTTAGATTAGGGAATAATATTTCAAACCACTTGAGGGAAAAAGTGATTTGTTTATAAAATATTAATTTATACTCTATGATTAAAGATATCCATATATTATTGATTATATGATTGTTTATTTGTAGAAAAAAAATCCATATCTAGGTAACCATCATTCTAACAAATATATGAGACCATACCTAACAAATATAACCAAATATGAAACCCAGTACAGTAACACAATTTTTCTATGGAATCATGTAAACATAGTTAACAAACTCTTTAATTATATTGAACTATTAAATCCTAAATAACTATCCCAACAAGGTCTATTATCGTTTATGGTAGTTAGTCCTTATAAAAACCTAAAAAATAAATGAATAATTTTCATAATAACTATCATAGGTGGTGACCATTCTACTCTTATACCACGATTAATATATAATCTCAACTAATGTGGAACATAACCAAAAATCTCACAAATCGATCCCACAATTACTATTAATTTTTTAAATAATGATTCCATTCATTTTAATTTTATAAATATTATTCCCAGGTACCCATGGATTATTCAATAAAAATTGGAAATTATCACTATTGTGATACTATCCCTTATATAACAATTTATATGTTTTTATGTATGATTGTAGAATAAAAACATCACCATGATATCGTTTAAACACCAATTACATAATATATCCCGACTTATCTTTGTAATAAACTCCCATTTAAAATATAATTTAGTGTTTACCCACCTCATAACCTACCCCGAACAATGTTTTTGAGCCTATAAGTTTCCAAAAAAATCATTTCATTATGATAACCTATGGTAAACTAATCAACTATCAGTTGGCCACAAGTCCACCCTTATTAAAAAATTCCAACACACATGTACAAGTCCAAAAATCCTTTGGTGAATCAGATTTTCCATGTATTATTTTTGGAGGGGGGAGGAGACTCTGGTGCCATCCCCCTCCCCTTTGCACGTTTCCTCTTTCTCCCCCCTACTTTCTCCCTTTCCACATCCTTCCCTAATAATGGATTTTTTGATAATTTCACCTTCTTGATGGTCCTACACTTCTATTTTTTTTATAGGATAATGATTGGTGATGATCATAGACCGCTTCACCTTGTCGATGACATCAATTTCAATGTGATTTTTGTCATGTTAATCGTTCCACAGGGAGGTTTTGGTGGTCTCGTGAAATGATTTTTTTATGTAGTTGAACATTGATTCTCATAAACCACTATAACCTTTTATTACTTCTCTGATATACAAGTTATAATTAGAGAATTGGTATCAATGAGGTTTTGGGATTTTTTTAATGGTCGAAGGTTCTTCATGGCACTAAAATATTTGATTTGTTCTTCCTTGGAATGAATTGGATTTCATCCTCATCATTGGGTCATGAGCCCTCACCCACTCTATTTCTCCACTAAGATTTGGTTATTTTACTCGTCTCATAATCAGATATGGATTAGGGGTAAAAAAATGGTTTTGGGATGTGTTGTTGGATGGCCGTCAATGTTTCAAATGATTTATTTGATTGTTCCATATGGTGATGTTGTTAACTTGTGTGAAGGACTTGTTTAGTGTTTCCTCCTCATTGTAATCATGAAATTTTTTTCGGTATCTTCTATGTGGGATCGACAAATTTAATGTTTTATTTGTGTCCATGGGGTGTGATGACTAGGATTGGTGGTGTCCAGTTTACAATAGTGATGTGTTGTTGGAATTCAGAGTGATTGAGGGTTCCTTTTGTGATGGTGGTTTCATCAATAGAACAATGATGTGAGGTGGGTTCACGATGTAGTTGTGGAGATGATTCGGGTGAAACTATTTGTCTCATGGAATGGATAAAGAAAAATCATGACCCGAAATGTAACCTGATAGTTCATGATGCAAGGTACTTCGTGGATCGATGCATAATGTTGGATTTTCATTTAATTTTAATTTTCAATCCGAACAAAAAACTTGTGTAAGTATGGGTTACCCCAAAACCAGAAAATGGATATTTGAAAATCCAGAAAAATCAAATCATGTATTATTTTTTGATATTGTATGGTTTATTTTTTATAATGGTCATTGAGACGGTGTGAAATTTCGAGCAACATTGTTACCAAAATAAATATTTGAAATATATTAAATATATTTAATGGAAAAAAATAAAATTTTAATGAAAAATGTTGAATAAAATCAATACGAGTACTTGTATTAGGAATCATAGGTCATCGTTGAGTTCAGAACATGGGTTTTACCCTAGTCACAACATAAATTTTGTAAGCACATAGAATTTGGGGGAAAGTCATTATAGGCATAAAATAAAATAAAATACTAAATAACATATTATTTTTGATAAAAGTACTCATGTGTATGTAAGTAAACTACTATTATGTAATTAGAGGGTTACTTTTATAACCTTATATGCATTAGAGAGAGAATTGCATGATCTCTCTCATACAAACATCCAAGGGATTGTGGATCGGCGATCAGCAGGCAATGGGATTTTGAGATCTTGCCAACAATGGCTATATTGGCTCATTCTCCATTAGTGACTAATTCATATCAATTTATAGGGATATTCTATTTTTGATATTTTATTCTTAATTTTCATAATAATAGTTATTAATCAAGGCCAACATTAACTTTGACTGAGGTCCCTTCCTCATGTTTTCGTTTTTTCATTTCTCTCATTTTTTTCATTCATCGCATAAAAAATTCATTTCTCTAATGGTTTGAAATCCATAGAAAAATTTATCTTTGTACATCTATTTCATAGTTCAACGAATTGATATTGTTGAACTGGGATCTTCATGAACAAATGGTGGGGTGATGATGGAAGTTACAATGGATCAGATGATTTTTGAAACTTTATTTTTTATTCTTTAACATAAAAGAAATGACAATTTGAAGCTCCATTTTACAAATGGATACAATGTTTGAATCCATTTGTTTGATGAAAATGATGTTTTAAAAATTATCCCATTGATTTTGACGAAGGGTGAGGTCGAAATGGTGGTCAGAGGAGTGGTTAGACACATGTAAAATATATCATGAAATCTAGAAATTCTTATACTACAAAGAATGTAATCTGAATACACATGTTGTGTGCTCCCCTCCTAGTGGAGGATATGGGTTTAAGAGAAATTTAAGGATCACATGTTATGGGAACCAGACACGTGGCATGTGACCTCTCCCTGATGGCTTGACATGTACCTCAGAGTGTACATATACATGAGTTGGAGTACACGGGCACAGGCACGATGTGTAATCCCACATGGACACAACCTAGAAAAATGTACAAATACTAATCCATGTATCAGTAGATAAAAATAGTTCAAAGAACACCGCACACCATGTACTATTACAAAGATACAGGCACGAGCCGTTTTGATGGGTAACACCTTAGGTCAAATGGATAAGGTTTTTACCGCTACTAGATGTCGTATACTCCCTTGAGGGTGAATTGAAGGCCATTTCATATGTATTTTTTCATTTTTATGGTTTTTTTCCATATATCCATTCCATAAGGTTTAATATGGAATCACCTCTTACACACAAGATAATGATCCATTCAATGGTTCATCTTATATAGAGTTATTGGGATCCCTCGGTGAGGTGCAAAGTGAGATTCAATATTCATCATTGTTCCCTAGGTGGAGTTCATGGAATTATCATGACCAATACTATGCGGGTTTTGATCTTCTACTTGGAGGGTTAATCATGATTAAGTTTTGGGTATATCCCCCAAGGCCTTTGGTGTGATCCTCATATGTGTATCATATATCTTCTAATTTTCATCATGTGATTTATTGGTGAGATCAGATGAAAATTACATTTTGACAAACATCGCCAGTGTTATAAGACTCATAGAGCATGTTCTCCCATATTAGTGTTATGGGGATCCTTAATCTAAAATCATAGTCTGGGATTACGGTTGATACATTACCTCTATACTATGTCTCTTTGTTGATTATATCATGATATTCGTGTTATATGTATTGTCGAAATATACATGTGCAGAGATAACTATACTTATTTCATTGTACGAATTGTGGATTTGGTGTGTCATTATCTATATTGTTATACTCACCATTTAATTGTAAATTTTACACACATGTCACTCCTTGTGAAGGTGATAAAACTTTTGGACAATTTCCTTGATGGACCCCGACTAGACGGTTCATATTGAGACAAAACACACTATGGTGTGTACCTGTGATATCTTGACAACAGTCCTCAGTATTATTTCCATGTATTAATTTCATTCAAACTCATTGTGGTGGGTTTTATTTGGTCTTACATTCATTATGTTACATTCTATAACATAGTAGTTGTGGGATTTAGATGTATCAATTCATGGTCCATTAATTGTTTTTGCATTTCATCATTTTATGGGCTTTGAGATGTGAGTTTGTACAGGTTATTATGCTATAGCCACCCATGTTAGTGATACAACTACTTGGTCCTAATTTGCATCCCATATCCAATTATAGGTAGTCTTGGAGAGTCACATCATGGACCCCTTTAGGACAAGTCATTAAAGAGTTTTATCAGAGAATTCAATTCAATAATAGGACTCGAGTTTGTAAAATCGGTTTTGGGGAAGAGTGTTATGTATTTTGAGTATGGATTTTGGGTGAGATACTCCATTGTCGGTGTGGAAACCATCATATCCATACACCAAGACATTGATCACCTTATTTTTGACTCGGTTCATGACAAAATTGGTTTCAATGAAAATAATGGTACATGCATCATATAGGAATGGGTGTTGGTTTCCATTCCCTTATTAAGTCATATCTACAAATATACTCATTGAGAATGTTACATAATGTTTATTTCAGGATTCCACCACAATGTCATTTATCTTGGATTCAGTTTCAAGGTAATGAGGACGATCACATCTGTGATAAGATATTGATATAAGGACTAGTTCCATAGATGTTACCTATATTTGGTGAACCAGTTATACCACTACCTTTTGAGTAGAATATGGTACCCACAGTACCATTGGATGATGCGAGAAGGTGAGGGAACTTCACATATTTCCGATAGTGTAAAGCATCAGGTTCTAAGGTGAGACAGACCCCTAATAGGATGAGGAATTTCTTGAGATAGTGACCTATTTTTTTTGTCTGGTCAAGAGAGAATCAGATAAGATGGTCGTTCTGGCGGTGAGCCTTCTCTGTGTCTTATTAGGATTATATTCATGGTTAGTGAACCGATCATTCAATGAGGTCACTCTATCATGGTAATAATATGATCACCTTTTCAGTGATGATTTATCTCCATCTATTCTGAGGGATGTATATCACTAAAATATTTTTTACCGTCAGTAGTGTAGAATGAATGTATGTGACTATTCATTATAGTTCAGCAACCCCTCCAGGTACTCAATGAATCTGGTTTATTGGTAGGTAATCATGGATTGAACTTTCAATTGAGGAATATGAGAATAAATTCAATCCATTTTTATTCCACTATGAATTACTAACTATGAAGGTGAAATAGAGAGATATTTGGTTGTTAAGAGTTTATTGGATGAACTGATGTAGATATTGGTTGTCGAGAATGTATCCACATGAGTATATGGTGGGAAGAGTCAGTATCAAGGACCATGACTTGTGAGGTGTTTTATAAGGGGATCCTGAGACAGAGCTTCTATTGTTCCATGATATCAAGATGGGTCCAGTTATCCTATTAGGTGGTTTTTCTACTCATGTGATGGTAGGGGACATCTTGCTCACGATTTTGTGACCCACTATTTAGAAAAAATGGAGACTATAGATGGGCCACTAAGGTATAGTATGTCGAAGGAGAAAACAGGTCCATTGGGGAGTGGATATGGTAACAGAGCTGGGAGAGGGGATGTATGTGGTAGATTCTTTGACTTATTTCCACCACCACCAAGTTTCCCATGGCCAGATCATGGAGCTAGAGGACACATGTGGGGATAGCTATAGCAGCTCAAGTCTTACAACCCAGGAAAACCAGTAATAAATCAAGGAATGATTTGTGTCTTTCTTGCATTAGTTTTCATGTGAAATGATACTAGTGATAGTTATTCCTTTCATTCCATCTATATTTTTTGAGAGATACATATTTGAGTTGAGACCATGGATCCACCCTTAAACTTGGAGACTCCTATTAGAGACAAATTAGTGAACCCACACTTTTTCATTTAGTGTGACGTGACTCTTGGAGGTGAGAGTTTCTATTAGAACCTCTTTATGATAGTGATGATGACTTATGACGTCATCTTAGTAATGGAATTATTATCAAATGTTTTTGTCCAAATTGAGTATTTTAGGAATATGATGTGGTGTTTCCACAGTGATAATACTATTTTCTCCACCTTGGGTGAAAAGGAATCCCAAGAAGTACAAGATGGACTCATGAATAGGAAGGTGTAGCTGATTACTCATTAGTTGGAGAGCATGACCCTTGGTGTTGGGGATGTTATGTGCTCCCAATTTCCAGTGGTGTTGTTAGAGTACAAGGATTTCTTCCTTGAGGATGATAAAGGTTTAACTCATCACCAAGAGATAGATTTATTTTTTGATATACACATTGGGATGGAACTAACATATGCACTAACATATCAAATGTATCCTGGAGAGATACACGAGCAAACAGTGTAGTTGGAGGACTTTCTGAGGAAGGGATTAGTTTTAACTCTTGTTTTACCCAAGGAATCCCCACTTTTGATTTCCGATATGGATTATGGGATATTGAGGTTTTGGTTTGACTATTTAAACATGATCTAGGTGAACGCGAAGAAAACATATTCACTATTGAGGATTGATGGTCACATCGATTAGTTGAGAGGGAAGTGGATTTTATCAAAGGATGAAGCCAGGCTAGGCTTTCATAATTTTTTTTACAATAATAGGATATACCAATGATGAAATTAAGATGATTATATTATCACTATGTGTAATTTGTTATTAACTTTTGTATGATGAATCAACAAGTAGTTTTCATGGGACATCTAAAATATATCATTCAGTATTTTATAGGCCAGTTTGTGGTTGTCTTCGTCAATGATATCTTAGTGTACACAACATCAGAGGAGGTTAACGTGATACACATGAGAATGATTCTGCAAATACTCTGAGATGACTAACATTATGAAAACCTATTGAAGTACCAGTTCTATATTCGTGTGGTCCACTTTCTTATAAACATTATCTCAATATATAAAGTGATAGTTTACCCAACCAAAGACAATGAAATGTAATCTTGGGCGCCTCCCAAGAGAATAAAGGAGGTGAAAAACATCAATATTTAGGAAGGCTATTAATATATATTCATACCTAACTTCTCTATGATATAATCTCTTGTGGCATATTTGACTCAAAATGGGTATCCTTTCATGATGAAAAAGAGGTTTTGGCAGGAGTTTCAGCATTGGAGGCAGATATTGATGAAGGTTCCTTTATTGGGATTTTTATAAGAGGGATTTATGTATGTAGTGTCCTATAATGAATCTATAATAAGGATTTGTTTTTTCGGATTCATAGGAATGATTTTATTAACTATAGTTCACATTATTTGATACCACATTAGCATAACTATGTGATCCAAATTCAGGAATTAGAAGTGATTGTCTTCTCCTTAAAGATGTGGAGACAGTACTTAATGGGCGGTCGTTTTATTGTCTATTTTGATCACAATAGTCTCAATTAAATCTTATCTTATAATGATCTTTACTTGAGATATAGGTGATTACAAGACATTATCCAAGATTAAGAATTCATGATTTTCTATACTCCTGAAAAGGGGAACATGGTGGTAGATTATCTCAGTAGGATATCTTGTTTTTTTGTTACTAAAAAGTGAATTGGAGTGGGTTTTCACATAAATGTTATCAATTTTAAATAGAGTTATAATATCTTAGCACCATTTTTTGGTAGATCCCCTCCACTCATGCAGTGATCGGGGAGACACATCTTGGGGAAACCAACTATGAGACACTGCATTCTCATATATCCATTATACATGCTCTTTATGGGTTTATATTTGTTAGGGGCATTTTATTATATTTATATAATTCATTATTGTACACATGGTTTTCAAGGAGGAGGTTATAAGAGTATTTTATATAACTATTTTTGTGGTACATGAAAGTGTGGAAATGATGTACTATGACCTCAAACATCTATTTTTATGGCCATAGGTGAAGAAAAATGTTTTAGAGTTTGTCCATCAATGGCTTGATTTTTAGTAGGTGAAGGTTGAGCACCAATTTCTAGAGGGTTTATATCAATGCCTTGAGGTGCCATAGTGGATGTGGGATGAGATATCCATTGAAACTATGATGGGATTACAATGTATTTTTTTGTGACATGATTCCATCTAGGAGATATTAGACCAACTCACCATGACGGCACAATTAATATCTATTCAGAACCAGTGTTATGTATATATAATATAAAAACAATACGTGAATGTGATGGACTGGCTCCTTGGGGTTCCCTCAATGGTTGTTTCTACCCATGATTATTACATAACATCTTGGTTGTTGAAGGGATTCCCGGAAGATTTGGGACTCAGTTATGCTTTTGAAAATAATTTCACCCCCAAAATGATATCCAGAAATAGAAACCATTCATGTCCTATGGTTCATGTTTCTAGTATGCATGTTAGAAATTGGCTGTAAATGGGGGGATCACCTACCACTAGTGGATTTTTCCTTCAATATCATCTACCAAACAACCATATGTGTGGAACCATTTGAATCCTTTATGGTAGGAATTTAATATTACCACTTTGTTGGACTGACCCTAGAGAGTAGGAACTCATGGGCGCAAAGATGGTCTATGAAACTACTTAGAAGTTGAAAATCATCCATAAAATTATTAGCATTAAAAATAGCCATCATAAGTCTGATGTAGATAGATTACCAGGTCTTTAAGAGTTTGAGGGGGGAGACCGTGTGTTCTTATGGTTTTCACCTCAATTTGGGTTGAAATGATTTGGTTGAGGTGAATATATATCCCCAAGATTCATTAGTCATTTCCAAATACATATTATAACTGGTGATATGTCTTACCACTTATCTCTACCTATGTAGTTACACAAGGTAAATGACGTCTTCCATATGTCACAACTAATGAGGTACATGCATAACTAGTCACACATTATCGACTTTGGTGAGCTAGATATAGATGATAAAGATACCTTTACTATGTACCCATTAAAGATTTAGGATCATCATAAAAGTATCCTTCATGGTCAATCAATTTTTTTAGTATATGTTTTGTGGTATAACTGGAATCTCAGGGATAGAACATTGGAGTGATAGGATCATATAAATGCTCAGTATACAAATCTCTTTGTGTAAACGTTGATTTGTCTTTTTGGGTATAAATCCCCAAGTTGAGTAGAATTTAGGGACTCCTATTTTCCATTAATGATAATTTAAAATTTTATGGAATATTTGGATGACTAGGCACCAATATGGAATGAAATTCTGAGTCCCAATGTACTCAAAAAAATATTAAGATAAATTAAATATTTTAAATGGTACGTGGACATAGTTTTACATAAAAAATATCAATAAAAATAAAACTAGGGACTTGAGGAAATATATGAGGGTATTTTTGAGTTCAAAACATGGGTTTTATTGTTGGAATAACATGACATTTGTACCAGGAATTTTGAGAAAATTCATTGCAGGAGTGAAATAGATAAAATAAGTAATTTTTTTTTGTTTTTATTACTTTGACATAGAGAGTGACATGTATTAATGTGGGCAATTTTTATAGAATTAAATGGTTAGCTATATATCACTTGGGTCGTTTTAGAGAGCACTGAAGGCACTCTCTCAGACAAACTTTAGTCGGATCGTGGATCGACGATCAGAGGGAAACATTATTTGGTGTTCTCCTCAATAATGATGATGTCGGCCCCTTCTGTGATAGTGATCTATCCATCTTGAGGTATCAAATTGTTTGATTTGGTTTCTATCCTAATTTTATATTTCTATGAAAAACATGGATCAATCAACAAAAATATGGATCTATGGATTGGACATTTTCGGGATGTGATTTATTGTGAGGATTATTTTGGGGGAGTTTATTTTTGATGTTCGATTATTCATTGTCATTCAAATGGTGACGAAATGAGGTGAACATAACCATATTCATAGGTTTATTCCTCATGTTTTCACTTCGTCATTTATCCCCTTTTTCTTCATTCATTGTGGGCATTCTTCATTTGGATTGTTTTTAGAAATCCACTAATAAAATGGTCATTGCACACTAGTTTCTTGGAAGAATAATTAAATATTATAGATCTGGTATCAACATTACATGATGGCGGTGTTATGATTGAAGTGATATAAGATTGGATGATTTTGGATACCATGTTTAATGTTCATTGGTGTTAAATAAAGAATGATTTAAAAATAAATTTTCCAAATGGATTTTAGGGTTGAATCCTGGTTTTTGATGATGAAAAAGTTCATACAAAAATATCCCTTTATTATAATAAAGGTAAAGGCCGAAACAACAGATTGAGGAGAATCCATATATGCATGAAAAAGATCTTGAAATTGGAAAATTTTCCCACTACATGGTGTTTACTGCAGAGCCACTTGTCGTGTCGGTCCCTCATTGTTACGACTCGGGATTTAAGGGAAAGTTAAGGATCACACATCATTGGACCTTGTTACATGGAAAGTGAAATCTCCCCAATTTCTCATTATTCACCTACGAGGTACACGGACATGGGTTGGTGTACAAGGGAATGGTCACACCATGTACTCCCACATATACATTTCCTTGAAAATTGTACATGAACTAAGACATGTACTAGCACACAGGACGAGCACATAGGAATTTGTAATTCATGTACTATTACACAGACATGGAAATGGTCCATTTAGAAGGGAAGGATGCAAGGTAGAAGGGACATAGTGTGTAACCCTACTACATTTTTTTACTCCCTTAATGTTGTCTTCATTCTGTTTTCATTTATATCATAGACATGTTTTGTTAGGGTGTGTTCCCAATATCCATTCCCTAAGGGTTAATATGGAATCACCTCCGGCAATTAGGAAAAATATCCCTTCAGTATGACATCTTGGATAGAGTTCTTGGAATCCCTATGTGAGGAAGAAAGTGATATCCTCTATTCATATTCTGTTCCTTGGTATATATTAGGGTATCATCATGAACAACACTAAACGGATTTTTATCTTATGCATATTCAGTTAATCAAAATAATGTATTTGTTATACCCCATGCCATATGGTGTGATCCTCATCTATGTATCATATCTAATTGGACATTAAGCTTGTTCTTCCTTAGTGAGACATGATGATAATTACCACTCATATGTACATCATGTGTTCTATCTTACTCATGGAGTGAATTATCTTGGATATGTTTTGGGTGTAACCTTCGATCTGGAATCATGGGCATGCATTACAGTTGGGACTCAACCACTATATCTTGTTTCATTTTTGATTGTATCTAGATATTCTTTTTTTATGTTCTATAGAGATATTCATCTGTAGAGATGACTATTAATTTCTTGTTTGTTTTGTGTTTTTAAGGTATCCTACTTGGTATTTTTATACTCACAACTACATGGATTTTCTTGCATCTGTTATGTCTTATGCAGATTATTGATATTTTGAAATGTCCTAGATAGACTATGACCGTGCAATGATTTTTTTGACCAACCAACATGATTTGGGTTCATGTGGTATCTTGATAGTAGTCCCCTATAACAATTTTCTGTTAGAATTGTTTTTATACTCTTTGGGGTGGGATTGTAAATGTTCATGTTTACATTCTATTACTTCCGAATATACTCTGTTTGTGGGATGTAGATGCATACATGAATGGTTGTTCAGTTTTTTTAAATTTTAGCATTTTATAGGATTTGAGATGGGTCCATTTTTATAGGTTCCCTGACATAGAATGCCTATATTTGTTATATTCATACTCGGTGCTACTCTCCCTCCCCTATAATATTGTACGTGGGATTGGGGAGTTGTATCATCACCCCCTTTTGGACGGTTCATGATAAAATATATCATTTAATTATTACTGAATAACTCATTGAAATTTTTATAGTGTTTTTTCTTTATTTTCATCAAAGTTTTCATATTTTTTGTGGAATGAAATTTATTAATAAATATTGATTCTTATATGAATTTACTGGTTTACTAGTATATAGACATGATTAAATATAATTTTATTTTAATTTATAGATTTATGAAAACATTATTGTTATGGGATTATAAGGTTAAATTGGTCATATATTAGGGAAGTGTTTCCATATGTATGATTAAAAGGTATTTAAATTGTTACATATGAATAAAATGGATGTATTATGAGTAATTCTACAATGCATAATAATAATATGAGTTTTGGTTGTATATAAAAACAATAAATTTTTGTTGAATTAGAAAAAATATCTTTTTTAATCCATTGTTAGGATTAATCGACCCAATATAAGAATAATAATTGATTTTAGAGGCCGCGTATTAGTAACTGGGGTATTTTAGAAAATTAAATTACATATTCCAAAATATATATCAAATTGAATTAACTCGTGTCTGAGTAACCTTAATATACATATGAGTAACTTTTTTATTTTAAAGACTATATAATATTTCCTTTATTATCCTGAAAGACTAAAATATCTTACATTATGTTTTCATACCCAAAAATCATATATGATGAATTTATTCTTAGTGACATAAAAATCATGAAATTTCATATTTAGGATCATTATTTAAGATGATTTTACTTGATATGTTTAATAATATGATTGTGTTATATAGTTGAACATTATTCCACAATGTGTGGTGAAGTGAGTATTTTCATATCATTTCATGCCACAAATGGAGTTATCACACTCAACTAAAATGTGATGTAGATATTTAGGTATGTCTTTTACTACAATTATGAGATCTGAGAGTATGGTCGGGCCCCAATATATTATAGTTGATGAAACATTTTCACAGTAGAAATTATGTAGACCATTTATGACAAATCTAGAGTAGAATTAGAATTATGTCATACTATAAAATTTATTACCACAAAATAACTATTAAATATTGTTTTATTTTTTTCACTCATATAATATAATTCAAGGGTATTCATGGAATATCAATAGACGAATCCATTTATAGATAATGGAATCCATATTAGATACAAAGGACCCACATGATAAATTAATGATTCTTGACCATAGTAAATAACCCATTTAACTATTAATATATTATAAGTTTCTAAATTTCATTTGCAATATATGTTCCTAAACTTTCCATATTTTTTAATATTTTTCATCATTCCCTAGTGAAAAGTGTGTGATCTGAAATTTGAGTGGAAATTTAGTTAAATTAGTGGATTATTAAATATGTGGTCAGTTTTTTTATGAGATAGGTATTGGGAATGAGATTGTATGATGGATGATATTTTATATGTAATGAATATTATACGTGTACAGTTTATTATGATGAGTAAAAAATATTATTTATTAATATTATAAAGTATTAGGGTAGATGTTTTGTTCAAGTTGAAGAATCTTGGAGATTTTTTTTGATGTTCTTATTTCTATATTAAATTCATATTATAAACTAGATGGATATTAAATAATTATTTTTTTAGCAATGTTCATGTTAGGAAACATTCAGAGGTTAATTATGATTCTAATAATCATTAATATCACATTATGAAATTATTTAAGATATTATGTCTCAAACTCAACCCAAATAAATTAAATATGTTGTCCCCAACCATTTGAGAAAAACATTTTCCATACACTGTCTAATTATTTTCATTACATAAATTTTATATACAACTATGTTACAGTTATATACTAATTTAATATTGATAATAACTAGTTACATAGGTTTATTTATGTAAAATATATCTTAAAATGTGATAGTAATTCACCTACCTCCTCTCAGTGTCATACCATTGATCACCTAGGAACTTAAATTTCTATAAGTGAATTTAATGTTTTATTAGGGGAGTTTCATTATTAATTTAATTTTATTAAATATAATTTTATTTATATATATTTATGTTTAATTCAAGAATTTTATGAAAATAAATATGATTAATAGAAGAATATAATGTTTCGTTAACATTTCTCACTTTTTATATAGATTTTTAATGTTCTTATTATATGTTTTTCAATAGTTGAGGTAAAATACCCCCCAAGAAATATGATAATAAAATAAATATTAATGTTGATTAAAAACAAGTAATAAAATTTTGATGTCCTTATCTAAAAATTAAAATATAATGGTGATGGGACTTAACACTTCACTTGAAATATATGAAAAACATGAAAATATATTTGAAAGTAATTTCAATGTGAATCGATAGAAGTTATTAATCTAGAGGTAAAACATTTAGTATACGAGGATAGACAATGATATGACCATTGAGGAACACTTTAAAAAGTTAATGAAATTTACAAATTATCCAATTAATTTTATAGAAAAATTATAAGTCTCAACCATTTTTATATCATTAATGTGAGTCTTCAACAAAAAATACCATGTAAAAAGTAATTGGAGTATAGATATGTGTGGTATTTGATGAAAAACATTAAATTCTTCTTACATTCCAAATCAAAAATTATAATGTTTTTAATAATAAGATGTTTTTGGATAACGAGATATGAATTTATGTAATTAAAATTCTCAATATTAAGTAAGAATATGATGATCTATCTTATGAATTTGAATAAGAAGAGTATGAGAGACGAATGACACTCATTTGAATGAACTTTAATAAAGTAAATTAAATTTTCAAAGAAAAATATACACAAAAATGTATTAAATTTAGGGAAATTAGACTCCTTGTAATTCAATATCCATCAAATAAAAGATATAATGATGTTTAACAATAGATTTATTATAAGAAAGTATCAACTAAGATTTATAAATACATAATTACACTTTTTTATATAATCAAGTGGTTTACATAAATAAAAATATCATGTGTTGAGAAATGAAAAGTATAAATACTCCATAATACATATTTAATATAACGAATATACTTTCAAAGAGTTTCAAAATATTATGTATCATCTTGAAAAAAAATATTACTCTTGTAGTATTAGAGAAGGTGATGTGACTTAAGCTAAACAAATGTTAAAAGATAATCATTAATCGCTCGAGGAGAAAACACTAATCTCCAAAAATAAATAACATATATTAATAATGATTCCAAATATAGAAATTTTTTTGATTTTATCAGGAAGGAATTTGATTGTAATAAATATCACAATCAACTCAATATAATAAAAAAATACAGTACATGATGTTAAATATATATAAATAAAAATACATAGTAAGTTATTAAGAGTTAAATAATGTATAATTATTGTGTCTTGATTCTAAAAAATACATATAAAAATTATACTAAGTTTAAATTTAGGATTTTGAATGAAAAGCTAGATCATCTATAGCTACTGACCTAAAATTTACAATAAAACATGCACCTGTGAAATGTAAAAATTGTAAATATTCCAAAAATAAATATATAACTTTGAATGTCAAATATGAGAAACATTGGGCTCAAATAAAATATGATAAATATACTCCTATTTAAAATGAAGTTTTTGTAAATTTTAGAATAAAAGACATCCAATAAATGAGGTAAAATGAGAGATAAAATGAATTTATAAAAATATAATTCTAAATATAATTCATACAATCACTAAATAGTAATATTATAATGATATTATTGTTGATTTTGAATTTATGGGGATAATCCTTATGTTTTACGATATTACATATAACTTCATTTATTTAACAAAGGTCATATTTTAAGTATAGATTCTATAATAAAAGTTAAAGAAATATTATGAACATTAATGCTATTTAACATATTTCATTGAGTTTATACACATATTGATGTTATGATTTATGGAAATAAATTTGTGGATGATTTGAAAAAAAGGATAAAATGATGAAGTATATATGAAAACTTTTATCATCATAACAATATGAGATATTTAATGAAATAATATTCCATGAATTGGGGACTCTAATATATCCCTAATTTTATTGGTTTCTTTACATGGTAGGAAGAGGTGGAAGTAAGGAATTATTGAAAGTGGATATTCATATAACATTAAAAGAAACACTATGATCTTAAATAACATAGAATATAATTATAGATTATTAGTTATTTCTAGAAATGATTTTTCTAGGAAACGTTACAGAGTTGTTAAAGCTGATATAGATGCATAAAATTTTAAATCTAATGGTATGTTATTTTTTATTAACTAAAACACAATTTATTGAGAGTTATCCAATCGTGTGATAATATAAATAAATTAATATTTTGAATAAATTAATCCATCATCAAAAGATAAAAAAATTGGTATAATCAGCACTAAATGAAAAATAACTAATGGTAAATTATTTTATTTTTTTAATTCATAGGATGCCTTTTATTTGATTTTTAAATTTCAAAACAAGCCATAAATTGGAAGATAAGTTCATTGTGATCAATGAAGATTGAGAATGATTTCAAAAATAATTTATGAAACCTTCATTATATAAATATAAAAATTGAAGTTATATATAAAACATGTTAATGGGGTAATAGTATAATAATATCAAGATATATCTATAGATTTAGTTGACGATGCCTCTTTATCTAATATTATTAAAATTATATGGGAAATGAGAAATTAATTTATAAAGGAAAATATTTAAATTGTTGCATTATATAATAATATTACATGGATTTCAAATTCTATTGTTACAAAGTTAAAATTATAATAAATATTTATTTAATAAAATAGAATAGATTTTGAGAATGTGATGGATGTTAAAATGAGGAATCTGGGAATAGTTAATGTATGGGTGTTAAATTTAAATTAATTAGATACTTATCATTAAAATACTTGTATTAAATCCCAATATAACTCTACATATCTATTAAATTGAATTGATTCATGTAAATGGAAAATAAAACCATATTTTAGATGGGTGGAAATATGCTAGATGAGTTCAAAAACTCAAAATTATTCTAAAGGGAAAATTTGAGTACATCTATGCATATTTTTTAAAAAAATATTTCTGATAATTAAATAAAATATTTATTCTAATGAAAATATTTACTAAAAGAAACTTATTATGAAGTAATTAAATGTGTTTGGATGTCCACGTCAAATGAACATCAATAATTACAATATGGGAATTACTTATTTGAAGGATTGAGATGAATTATTTATGGAATATTTATTAAATGGAAGATCTGCAAAATCCCCCAACAAAAGGATATAAATGATGGAAGAATACTATGATGTGAAGAATATATTAAAAAATTAAGGAAATGATATAGAATTTTAATTTTATGATGATATCCACATATAGAATTTTCCAAAATTCGGTGAATGAAAAATTAAAAAGAACCAAAACATATTGATGATTTTTTGTAAAAAATTATAATAACGAATATCTAGTAGGGGATGATAAAATAATATATTAGAAATTGTAAATTCATATAAAACCTGAAAACAATATTAGAAATAATAATGAACAATTTCATACCAAAATAAAATTATGATGAAAATAAACAACCATTATCTCTGATGTTCAGATACAATCATTTCATATGGAATTTTGACTCAAACCTGGCATAAATTCTATGATTTATGATTTTATTAGATTTAAAAAAATTTCTCATTGGATCTTCATCGATGAAATAATGATAAAAATGAAATTAGAACCAAATGGGTATTCATAAATTAGATTATTAATAAATATTATAATTGATGAAAATCATATAGATTATCCTTCAAAGGCTAATATAAAAATGAAGGAGTATATATTTATGAAATATTATCACATGTTTCAAGAAAAATATGTCTTAGAATATATTTTTTATAGCCAAAAAACACTACTTTCTTTTTCAAATGGATGTGAGGTATACATTGTCAAATGTAGAATATATAGAAGATGTTTTTATTAAGAAAAATTGATTCTTCATCTTTAAAAATTATGGAATAATGGAGTGTTAGTTCATGAAAGATCAATATTGTCTGGAATATTTTCATAGAGCATAATATTCCACATTATATTTCTATTTGAAATGAATTAAATCATAAAATATAAGGTGAATATAAATGTATACATAAAAGTGATTAGAATATATATATATATATATATTCATTTTACCTATTAATATTGATAATATAACAATTACTGATTATAGAGAGCATGCTTCGGGTGATTTTTCAAAAACAAAATAACTAACATTTTTTAAATTCCATTTCAAAGAGAAATGAGTTCCTTAGAGGGGAAATAATTTTTTTAAAAAGGAAATTTACTTTATATTCCCAAAAAAGTATACCATTGATATTAATAATAATTTTAGAATGAAATATTTGAAAATTTTGTTCCCACCCATGATAGTTACATTGAAACAAATAAAAGATAATATAAGAAAAATTATAAATCAAATGAATAATAAACTGACTAAAAACCAGATATATCTCACTAAATTATATCCATACACTGTATATGTATTATCAAAATGTGAAATAAATAAAAGTGACATAATTCAATCATGTATGATGGATGCCAAGCATAACAAGAAAATTTAAATATGGCTATAGTATTGTTTACATTGTTATAAAATTAATTTTTTTACATCCACTATTTTAATCATGTTGCTACATTTTTTAGAAACCATTATTTTAGGCCAGAATACACCCACATTTATCTAAAATCATGTTGTATGTCTAGGAATGAAATACTACATTTCCTAGTAAATATGGTGGGTAATGTATACAACCAAGGGTTTTCAAAAATTGTATCATTATACTTGAAATATAGGTATATGACCATAGTTTTCCAAAAACTATGAGGATAAAGAGAAACTATTTCCATGGTTTTCAAAAACCTTTGATACAGTTATTCCACCAAACCCTTATGGTTATTGTTTCCCAAAATTATGTTCATATGTCCTCAGACACATCACCTTTTACCACTTTATTAATATTTAATAATTATATATATATATTAGTAAATATAGAGAGTTTTTGGTCATTAGTATGGTTTTATGTATAATTATGAAAATATTGTGTGATTCAAACATTTTGGGTTTTTTATATTTTTGAATATTTTTATATGGTTTGGAACTGTGGAATTTTATTTTTCTACCTCTATAGTCGGCTATATGGGATATGGACATTGCATAAAATGGTGTCCCGTGAACGTACCATATTGAAATGGATTATACAGTAACAGTAGCCAAATCCATTGTCATAACCTGTCACCATAGTTTTGGCCTATATTTCCACAATTTTAAACCGTCATAATAGTTTAATTTTCTAGTTGTAAAAAAAATATTAAATGAATTAAAGGGAATTTTAATAATAGTTTAATGTATATAAGTGGTGTAAAATATAATTTTTATGGTATACTAATTTTGACATCGATAGTGATTTTTATGATACTAAATCCACTTTTTGATGTACATTATTGTTTCGAGAGATCTTTCAGAGTTGGAATTTAATTATATATAATTCAATAAAATTATGCACATTATATAATAAGAATATGAATGTAAAATATACATGTAAAAATATTATTTGTCGAAGAGAAAAATTAGAATGATTAAGGTTAATGGGTAAGAAGACATTGAGAATAACATGTGATGACAAAAACATAATTGATATATCTATAAACACTCTATATCAAGTAAGATTTATATCAAATATAATTTAATCCAACAAATGGATTTAAATTGAGTACTTATGAAACAATATAATCCCAAAAAACTACCCAATGGATTCTCATTATTTATTTTTCAAAGGTCAATACATGTTTGATGATTGAGGTTACAGTTGGAAGAACTCTAGTGCAGGGTTATAAGAAAAGGTGTAATATTTAATGTGATGGTTAGTTTGTTGGTCATCAAAGTAAATAAAAGTGGTTATCAATAGGTAACCACTATCTAACACATTTTATGGATATCAAAATGACTCGATATTGATTAAAAATATCCTAAAGTCATTTTTCAGTACAATTATTAACTACAAAAACGAAAATCTATATTTATTTCGGTTTTTTAATGGTTATATATGAAGTCCATTGCCTATATAATGTTATTATAAACCGGGTGTAAGGCTAATATTAGGATTTGTATGATAAAAAAAGGTCATTAAGAATCCCCATAAAAAAATATAAAACCAATAAGATGTATAAATGTAATTAGGAAGACTACCATATTTTTATATTTCACAGGTATGCTCTATATAGGTCACTCAGATATTGAGGTCCTACATATAGGATAAAATGAATGAATTAATGCTACATACACTTCATATAAAAATAAATAAAAGTCATTTAGTAATTGAACTGCCAATTTTAAGGTAGTCTAAGAACTATGTAAAGGTAATAAATGAAACTAGTTACCTATGTCAAGGTAATTAGTGTCCTATATTAATTTCTTCAGATAAATATGATGAAACCATATGGGTCATCTTTGATTTAAAATTCCAATGTAATGTGTGACTTAGGATTAGATTAGATATCAAAAGGTAGTTGTGAGACATATAAATCTTTTTTAGATGATTAAAGAAGAATAAATGAAGACTAAGTCATAGGGAACTATGAAATGAATATTCCAACACTTCCTAGTGTATTATCAATGTTAGTTTTGGTGACTTTAATGTCCATCATGTTGAATTCCCCATTCTAGTATGAGTAATCATTATTACAGAATACATTTAAATTATGATGGAGTATTGAAATCAATTTAATGCATTGATATTATTGGCAAAGAAGATGGTGTGATATTTAAAAATCCATGTTGAAGATTTTTTAGTGAGACTCTATGATATTTTAAGTGATATATTTTCTCAAAATTAAATGCTAATTAATATATATTTAATTGGATATCTCAAATATATTACAAATAATAGAAATAATATTCATGTAAAAGCATTAAAATATATTCACATAGGTGAGAATAAGAAATTTTCAATAATATTTAGAGCGTGCAAGAACTGCGTGTAAGAGAATTTTATAAAAATTAGATCCCTTATATTTTTGATCATTTCGGTAATACACTAACCAACCAAAGAAGAATAGTATGATACTATACAGTTTTGAGGTGTGAGGATAGTGGGACCAATTCTGGGATCCTTTCAAAGAGGGAGAGATATTTTGTTAACAAATATTTCCATTTTATTGAGGAGGGACCAGATCAGTCAACATCAAGATAGTGTTTTATGACCAAAAATCGCATTCATAAGAACTATTTATAATTATGATGAATTTTACATGAGTTCATAATATTCTATTTAAAACTAGATATATATTATTCTAATGTATTGTAAAAACATCCTTGAGAAATAATTACATATTTCAATATTTGGATCAATATTGAATAGTATGTTGATTGGGGATTATAATGATATTATGGTAAGAGTAAGTGGTTGTGTAATATAACCATTCATAAAAAGAGTTGTGGTGTTTAGAGAGTAGAACTGTAAAAAATGGTTGATCAACTATGGGGGTGTATAACTTGTTACCGTTGATGTTTGTTATACCCAAAAGTCAGATCCAAGCACGCTTGGACCACAGATTTATTAATAAAATGAAAATTGCAGAAACGAACAAGGAAAAGAGGGCGAGGTTACATGTCAGAATAGTCATAAGCATCACATTCGTACCTGGTCATATCATCTGCATCGGCTGACTCCCATTCTGATTGGGGCTCATATTGTTTGAACAACTTGATATACTTCTTCCTTCGCTACAATTTCTCCGTAGATAGATTCTCCTTAGACTTCATGGAGGATGGCCTGGTGGTCACTGTCCTCGGAACTGTAGAGTAATCCTTCCTTGGTTTCCTTTTAACTGTGGTAGGCAATACAACCTCACCACAAGTCAGCCTTTCCTTACCACTCACGACCACATCCTTGAAAGATGCACACGCACCACTTCCCAAAGCCTGAGTAGGGGTACGCTCCCCTTCAAATTCAGAAGCACTCCCCCATTTCTTAGACAATTCAGAAGAATGAAATAGCTTCTGAATTTCCTGATGATAGTCAACACCATGGTGTGCATCAGCCTGGTCAGAGACATTACCCAGCAAACAGTCATGGACCACAACCAGAGGGACAGAGGGGCCACTTTTCTTCGGAGATACATCCACCAACGGACCTTTTCCTTTCATATCAGTCACATAACACAATACATATCAATAGGGATACAATGATAAAAAATAAAACTCCATAAAATCAATTAAAATCCATTCACCTTATAATAATTCTTGGGAAAAAATGGGGATGTACATTAGAAAGTGGTGAGAGATAAAGCCCAATAAGGGAATAATCAATGTATAAAATGATATAAGTACCACATTTATGTAAATAGATATATCAAAGTGACATAAAATAGATGTGAATCATATACATGAACATCAATAAATAATATAGGAAAATAGAATCATGCAAACATTTGAATGTATAAAAATATAGAAAATGACCTAATAATCATATGTTAAGGATAAAATATATGTCATTATAACATTGTCTGATTAGTATATCGTCATGCACACCATACAAAATATTTCAGGATAATTGTTTTTACCAAATGCATTGTAAGGGTATATAATTTCGTTCCCACCTCAGACATTCATATCATATACATGATTTTGTGCATGACATAGAGCATTCTACATAAGAACACCATTTATTACTTTTTATATCATGATTATAAAATTTGGGATACAAAAATGGAATCTCCCAATCAAATGATGTATCAGTAAATATATGTTAATACCCTTCATTAAAAATGGATACTTTTATTAAAAATATACATTTTTTCGATAAAAATCACAGGACAATTCTAGAAGCATATTGGATGTTCCTAATGAGTAATGGAATAAATTAAAAACAAATTACATCGAAATAATATGGTTATTAAGGTCATTTATAAAAATATATTACAAAATGAGAAATATGATATCCAAATTTATATGACAATGAATGTTCTTGAATAAAGAGGAGTAGAAAATCCCTTACCTAGAAAAGGAATATTATAAATGATTTGTAATAGATTATTGAGACCAAAAGAACACCATAGGATGTATTTAGATATATTAAGGGAGAGTAAATTCATACTCAAATTCTATTGCATGAGGGGTACTGGGATTTTTTGAAGTTATATATAGAAAAATAGTGTGAATTATTTATAAACTTCTAAACATGGGTTTTGGGTTCTAAATGAAAAAAGAATGAAAAAAATTTCTAACAATGATTTGTGAGTAATTTTTTATTCCAAAGGGGATTTTATTTGAATATTTTGGAATCCAACAATCAATATAATTTAAATAACATCATTTTTTATGGTCAATAGTGTCGTGGTCATAATGATATTATTTCAAAACCTTATATTATAGTATATGTTTTCGAGGATTCATTAAAGTATTTTTAAATTAATCAAATAAGATAAGAAACTAATTATTTAAAATGTAAAATCAATATTTCGTAATTTATTACTTCTATATAATTTATTACATCACTCATGGACAATTCTGATAACATAATACGCACATTAAATTTATACATTATTTAATTTTTACCCAAAAATTATAATATCTTATAAAATTATGAAAATATTACTATAACATAATTTGAATATTATTATCTCAAAAGTATTATTTATTTTATCAATTTAATTACTAAATTCAAGAATTTTCACTTTGAAATAAAATATTTTATTTTAAAAAAATAATTCCATTTATGAAACCAATAACATTATTTCCTTTATAATAATTATATTAGACTTCATTAAATTATATTATAATTTATACTAAAATTAAATCTATTTAATAAAAATATTTTATGAAATTAATATTTTTTTCATACATTATTAAATTTATCAATGAAAAATTAATTTAAATTGAATATTTCCCAAGAATAAAATTTAAATTTCATTGTATCAAAATCTAATTTTTATCAAACTCATTATATAGTAAAATACAATGTAATAATAAAATGGATAAATATAATCAATACATAATTAAATAAATATATCAATTCATAATAATATGGTAAAGATACACAACCCCTTATTATACTAGTGTACTCTCTTATGGTATGGTGGGTGATAGTGGTGTTTTCTTATGGTGGTTTTGTGAACATGGTTTGAGTTGTGATCTTGATAATCTTGAACTTCTCCCATAAACTATTTCAATCGAGTTGAAGTTCTTTAATCTCTATTTACACTTGGTCAATGGAAAATACCAGTGATGTCATATCCATCATAGTCTCTAATAAATTTCCTTTCTAAGATATAATTTAACTGGTCATGGCCACTAATTCTAACGTCTCTATCAATTGGATAATATCATAAAACATTATATAATAAAATATTTAGTGTCACTGCATAATGGAAATATTATAAATGGTAAAAATGATTAATGTTATTTTTAATGACTATACTTTATAATTATTATAATATTATTAAATTAGTGCATGTTTTTCTATAAATATAAGGTATTTAATCAATCAAATGGGAATTTAATTAAAACGGTTTTTTGAATTATATCATTAAAAATTTCATCCTAAAAAAATAATTGTGTGTAAATAGAAATAAATCAGGTTACTTCTATTTAATCCTCTCTTCCGGTTCACATGTTGGCTCCCGAAAATTATGGTTCCACCACAACACTTTTACCAAGTGATTTCTCTTGTTTTTTCAAAAATTTTCTATTCAGTATAATATATCATGTAACTTCTCCTCATATCAAAGATAATTCTCTAAGGGTACCACCTATAAATTTGGTACATTTCAAGGTTTTGGTTTGTACTTTCTCAAGAGGGATATATAAAAAGAATCATATACTTGATATTGGATATCTGGGAGGGAAAATTTATAGGCCCCTACTCTGATTCAATCAAGGATCTGAAAGGGGTCGATGTACCTCAGAATAACATTTCCCATCTTCTCCGAACTTTTGACATTCTACCATGGTGATATATGAAGGATGACCTTAAATCTAATCCCAAACTCCTGGTCTCATCGATGATGATATACATAATGTTTATCTCAACATTGTGAGGATTTCAAATAAATTTTAATGGTTTTAACCTCATTTGTCATCGCGTAGATAATTTCAAGTCCCAATATCTTCAACTCTATAAATCCATCCCATAATGTTTGAGTTTAAAACCTCTCCATATACATTGCCTTATAAGTAGTCATGTTAATTCTAGAATAGAAACAGTTGTGATAAGAGAACTATATTAATGAAAGGTGTTGATCACAACACACTTGGAAATATAATGTGTGTGATCTCATAATATTCTCTAGAGTATGACTGGTTCTCTCCAACTGACCATCCCAAAAATGGTGATAAGTCACACTGAAACTGATCTCTATATCCAATGATTACTGAATTCTTCTCAATATCATTGAAGAAAACCTCAAATATCAATCAAATAAAAAGGCTTGTGGATCTCCCGGAATCCTTTTTAAATATATAAAATATATCATTGAATGTTGTTTAGGAGATAAATATTCCTTGATGATAATAAAATTAGGTGACTTTAAAAGGATATTGATTACCTCCTAAATGTAATTATCACCATTGGATGTATCGGGGATTCCTAAAAATCCATGATTATATTTTTCTATTTCCATACCTGTATGGGAAATGGTTTCATCATACCCTTGGACTAAATTCATTCATACTTAACATTTTTTCATACAATGATTAGATATAGAAACTCTATAATCTCAGTCTTCATGTTATCCCACTAGATATTTTTATTCTTATCTCCCATCATCTTAATGCGTCTGAGATGAATACAATGGGATTCTCTATGTGCATAATCCAGTAGTTCCCTATTTATCTATGGATTATATGTAACACATATCCATGTTCTAATCAATATAACTCTATATTCATCAAATTTTAACTCTATAATATTTGAGACCTATTATTTTAGCACCTCATCATCTCGTTGGGCCTCCTTGATCCACTCACGAAGGGATGGTATATATAACAACCCAATTATTTATTATATTCACACATGATTTAATGACATAAAATTAAATTTAATAGGACCTGGATGATCAATATGTCGTATTTATTGGGAAATTAGGAACATTAACTAACAACTTAAAACATGAAATACAACTTCATTAGGGGAAACATCATTTATATGACCCCAACATTCCTTCTTATTTAAGATTACATGGGATAACTTGAGGAAATAAATAAGAAATGGGTGAGAAATAAATACTAGTAATGGAGTAAACATGGAATAACTTGAAGTATAAAACACATGTTAGACAATATTTTTATCAATGTAGGATAAAAGAAACATGAACATAAAGGAATGATTTAGCATGATAATCATAACATGAAAATGTGGAAACAACTTAAAACAGTACATATTATGTCAAGGATAAACTAAGAAGGCATCATCGTGGACAAAGTAAAATAAATCAATCATGTAAACCCTAATACCATCAATTCATATGATGATACTAAACATTACTCAATTCATTGGAGTTATATATAATTCCGGTCACACCCATCACATTCATTACATTCTCATTATTATTTTTTGCAACATTGATCATAAATAATTGATTTATTCAGCATCATAATTTATTCTATCATCAAGGGGTGTGGAATACATAAATTTATGTACTAACTAAAAATATATATTTTTATTAAATTTAATTCCCTTTAACGGGATTGAGTGTGGTATTCACTTACACAATTGTTTTGTAATGGAGACTCACAGTGCAATTTTGACAGCCTAATGGTGTGACAAAAAATTCATAAAAAGTGTTGGTGAGAGTGAAATAGGTATCTCATCATATATAAATTAAATTTACAGTAATAGGGACATATAAATGCATTTACTAACATAAGTAATTTGTATATTGAATTTGTAACATAATAACGAAACTTGAAGGAAATGGGTAAATTGAATAACTCTTATGAAATTTAGGCATGGTAATGGATGTTTATGGGAGATATTAATAAGAGATAAAGGGATATATCATCATTAAAAAAAATAAGGGTGTTATGGGAGAGGTTTGAAAATATACCACATCATTTTTAAATTAAAATAAAATTGTGTAACAATATAAGGAAACTTAGAAAAAAAATGAGAATTGAAGGAACCCATACATGAGTGTGTGACTTCAAAAAGATTGAAAAGTTGATTTTTGAGGGATTGGAGGGCCTTGGGAGGATTATAGAGAGGTGAGGACCGAGTAAGGATGTGAACCTTGTATTTGTAGTGAAGAGAGGTGGGAGATTAGGTGTGTTTATATTTGAAATGAGAGGGGAATTCTTTAATATTCCACAAACATGGGTTTTCGATTCTATATAACTAATAATCAAACCTAGAAACCATCCATTGGTTATTGCCAAATATGAGTGAAAAACAATTTATAAGGCGAAGGGCTTAATATATTAAAATATTATCCTTTCTTATGTGATGATGAGTCACATTGTTAAAGAAATGAATTTAAACTCAAAAAATATATTATTCATTTTTGAGGATTCACTAAGGATTTATTAAATAAGACAAAGAATATAAAATCAAATTATTTTAATTGTAAAACAAATATTTGACCGAATATTCCATTTATATTGTTTATTAAATCACTAGTTGGCTATTATTATGTCATAAAACACAATATATTTATGTGGTTCTAAATTATACAAAAACATTATACTATATTAAAAAATTATGAAAAATTCACTATTGCATAATTTCAACATCCTAATTCCAAAAATAATATTCATTTTATCAAAATAATTTTCTAAATGTGAAAATTTTCACTTTTAAAAAGAAAACTGACAGTTATTGAAAATTGACTGGTTTTGACAAACACAGTTCTCGAACCATAATAAGTATTACCTTTGACATCCTCAAAATTATAATATAATTTATATTTAATAAACATAATTTAATAATAATATTTTGTTAAAATCATAGTTATTTCAAAAATTAAAAAATTCAACAAAATAGATTTCTTAATTGAATTTGAATATTAACTAAAGATAAAAATTTTTGTTTAAAAACATTAATATAATGAGATTATATTCATTATTATAAAGAAAAATAATGTAAATAATCTCAATTCAAGGGTCTTGATACATATCCTATTATTACACCAGCATACACCCAACGAGTATGGTGTGTGGTGATGGCTCTTTCATAGGGCCGTACGGTGAACATGGATTGAGTTGTGTTCTCGATGAGCTTGAACTTCTCCCATAAACGGTTTCTCTCATTCTTATGTTGTAAAATCTCGGCTTGGTTTTGTTCTAGAGAAAAGCCCAAAAATTCTATCTCCCACATAATCAATGATAAATTGGATTCATATGGAATGATACTACTGGTTGAGGCCATTATCTCCTTTGTCTATGTCGAAAATATTTATTAAAATCCTATATTTATACTTTCCATGTGAAAATTTTTCAATGACTATATTATAAATGGTAATAATACATAATGGTTATTCAAATAAAATTGGATATAATAAAACATATTGAATTCTTGTGTTTTCTATATCAATTTTTTAAAATAAGACATTCCATTAAATCAAAAGAGTAATATTACTTATACTAGTTTAGGTTGTTACAGTGGAGTAGTTATTTGATAAATGAAGTATAAAGTTGATTTTATTATTCATCTATCCCTCCATAGAATATCCAGTAATATTGGATCAAAATTAATCCTCATCACTGATTGTTTTATGTGATACTTTTTACATAGATAATATACCACTCTATTCAACGTCCCCGTATTGTAATGACTTAAGAAATCATATTCTTTGATCAATTCAAACAACATTTAATAGGTTGATGGAAAGGTTTATCACTCTTTCTTCTGTATGAGTAAAAATTCCAATCCCTTTTGGGATGCATAATAATAAATAACAAATCCTTATATACTTGTGGGTAGTGTGATCATTAGTGTAGAGATTAGCCTTTTAAACTCTTAAAATATCTCCCCACATTCAAAAATCTAAAAATTATCAATACCTTCAATGTTTTATTGGTTATTATTCATGATAATCACGATAAGCTTCTCAAAATTCAACTATAGTTCCTAGATAGTCCAAGGAAAATATGAATATTTGTCCCAAAAGTAAGTATCTAAATTAAAAAATTTCCACTCTTTTTAAGGATACACATATATCCCTTTTTTATAAATATCATTCCCTAATAATATTGCATTCCCCTAAAAAATTACATTTAAAATTATTCACATATAAATTTATCCTTTTCAAGTACTTCACTATAGTGTTCAAATCCATCACATCTTCCTCAATGCATTAAGATTACATAAAAAATCTTCTATAAAACTACCTAAATAGTGTCCATTTAATCCCTAAGGTCTATTATCATTATGTCCATGAATATTGTAGGAGCATTAATGAGTCCAAATTGAATCACTATAAACTCATACTGATTATTCCTTATATGAAAAGTAATCTATGTGATATTCTCATTCTTCAGCTTTTCATGTTAATTTCATGACTTGAGATCCACAATGTAGAAGTATTGGGCTCTACATAGCTAATCGAACCAGTCATAATTCTATTGTTTAGGGTTCTTTTTCATTATCGTGATCTTATTGAGCTCACGATAATAAATTTATAGGCATATTAACCTATCTTTCTTTTTGAAAAAAAGTACTTGTACACCACATGATAAATCAAAAGGTCTTATAAGCCCTTCATCAAAATTCTATTATATTTTCTCCTATATCTATTTATGTTCAATAGTATCCCTTCTATAAAAATTATTTAATATTGGAAAATATATTGTATAAGTTTGAGTGATAAAGAATCCTCTAGAATAGGAGAAAGACTAATAAATTATTTAGAAAATACATCAATGCATTGAATTTCATTGGGAATTTCATCAATGACTACTTCTACATTTGTATCTATCATTTGAGCTACATAAGCTTTCTCATGAGGCATTAATATCCCTCCTAGAGATGATAATTTCAACTAATATTCATCCTCATTCTTGAAATAGTATATATTTGAAGGTTGATTTTTTGTTTGGAGGGTAATTTCATTCTCTTAAAACATTATGTTAGATCATTATAAGGAAATCCAGTCTATACCTATAATTGCATCAAATTCTAATAAATAGAGTGTCAAAAGGTTGTCTAGAATATCTATCCCACAAATATAGACATGGTATATCATAAATAATTGGTATGAAAATATTCATGATTTAAATTTTTAACAATATCCCCAATAATATATTTTGAGGGTTTTCATAAATAGTATTATTATAATTCCATGATATAAAACTACTCATAAAAACATAAAAATATAGCAAATTAAAGGATAATGAATGGGAACAAGTGTTCCAATAACTATATTATTCTTGTTTTAATCATTTACTTCATCCAAAATAGAATTAGGAATCATAATTTTCATAATCATAAACAAATAAAAAGGAAAATATTCGTATTATAGGGAAAACTCATAAATTACGCACATTATATAACATATTAATTTCAAGGTCTTTACTTGATTATTCATTGGTATATTTCCTAGTATAATTTTTTTATATGAATTTTCATTCCATTCTTGATGCTTCATAAAGAGATAGTTAATTACCCAAATAATATCCCTGATAATATTCAAACTAGGTGTGCAACAAATAAAATTTCATCACAATGTGATGATAAAGTTAATATATAGTGCACCCTTTAATAGTTCTTTTTAATGTATTGTGTTTTGTATAGGGTGGATAAGTTCTTAAGTTTTTGGAATTTCATTTGGTGGATCATCTAAATCAAGATTTGAGTCTACGATTGTAAATGTGATCATTTGGTCACAAAAAAAATAATTATTTTTATTTAATTTAATGACTAAGATGTGTCTTTTAAATTAAAACATGTTTCTACTAAATTAAGCATGAGAAATCATTCTCAGAAAGACTTGGTAAGGGAACAAGGTTTGCCTAAAACTGTGGAACCCCCAAGGAGTAATGGTGTGTCGTGTTTCTGGTGTGAAAAGGACAACTACATGAGAAATGGCCATTTTTCAAAAAAATTCACCACAAGTTACACTTAAATTATAGGAACATAGGGTTTTCCTACAGATAGATCAAATTGAAAGACCTGACAATGTGTTGTGCCACTTTTACATAGAGGAGGCTTCATGGTTGGTTCATAGTTCACCAAATTTTTTCCCTAAACCATGTGGATAATTAATGGTCTAGAGAATACCATTTTTCCTCTAGATTATTTCCTTCCTTTCCCTCTTTTTTCACTCATTCATAGTAAGAGATCCACATGGGACCTCATTCCACTTCTGTACTAGTATTTGAGGTTAGATCTTTGTATGGCCTATATTTCCTTCTTCATCATTTTCATTGGATAAAAAATGGTATAATATTCAAACATGAATCTCCTTTCTCCATTTATCACTCTCTCGACGTGTTTATCATCATGGAAAATAATTCTTCATATTTCAAGGTAGTTTATTGATTCTTGTATTATCATGTTGTATTGAAGAAAAGTCTATTAATGGACCACTATATCACCCACGTATGAGTCAGGTGAATTATATGATTTTCACTTAATGTTGTGTTGATTAAATTATAATGATATTGTGTGCCATTTCATAATTATTGCGTACAAAATTTCTGTTTATGAAATTCAATTATTTATATGGATAGACAACATTTTGATTTGTTTTAGACACCTTCGAAATGTTTGGAGGTTAAAACCTCAACAAAAATAACCTCTTATCATGGTTACTCTAAATTAAATAATAATAAATATTCTCCTTATGAATAAACTACCCTTTGGTTGTGTTAGTTATGTGTTAATGATTATATTCAACTTCTCTAGTTTAGAATTCATTTTAGATCACAAGTTTTGGTATATTGTATTTATCTACATTAATATGATGCTTCATTTGAATTAAATGAACAGTTTGAAGGTAATTTAATGTTTTTTAACAAAACTAACTTTGAGTTGTGTTGTCTTATAATTAAAAAATATAATTGATTCATTATTTTTATTGTACTTTGTATCATTTCATATGTGGTTCCCCTTTCATTTTTAATTATTATAGAATGTAATGGCCCTATTTTAGATTAATAAATTAAATTTAATAGTTTAATAAATTGAATTCATTATGGAATGGATGGTATTATGAACTTTATTTTAAAATAAAAAATTGGATTATAATAAAAAGGGTAAAATATGCCTTCATCTATATTGGTTTCCTATTTACGGAATATCAGGCTAAGGGCTCATAGAAAATGTAGATTACCATTCATTTATTATTATTACTTTAGGGACCATGGTTATAGTCGTTGAGAATGGGATCTAGTACAACCAAATATAGTATTATGGTATTGGAATCTCACATTACTTGGGTTTACTAGTAGGGCATATGAAGCCCCCTTGATTTGGATTTTGAGTATGTTGGTCACATCCATGAGCAGGATGACAGGAAATATTTTCATATACCATTTCAGATATTACTCTTATAAACTATTTATTATATGAAAATATCAAAATATTATATTTCCCATAATACTAATTGATGGTATTTCATAATTCCATTCCCTGAGTTAATACGGGCATGAGTTACCTTACAGAATATGATACACTTGCGATTATATAAAGATACCTAAGTTATTCTTAGTGTCTTAACTAGTCTGATGTATTTTTATATATGATTATATACACCTATACATGTGGAGTAAATAATTATATATAAACCATTATATATATGTGTGTGTGTTTTTGTGTGTGCAAATTATGACATTTCGACATATCCTAGCTTCGGCAGAAGCAGTTACAGTCGACCAGGTGTCCTTAAGGAACCTGATCTTCAATTGTTCGCATTTATTATTCCTGCATTGTCTTACATAATATATACATTCAAAATGATTATTTTATATTCCTGGAATGGATTATACATGATACACCATTGGTGGTGGCCTCATGAGTATACCTAACACCTTTTTTGGATCACCACTATTGTAGGGTGCCCAAAATGTACTCATTTTTAAAGGATTCGGATCCTAGAGTGTACTTTTTTGTTGCTATACATTTGGTGTTGAATGGTGTACAAGATCAGAGGAATGATCTAGAGCTCACTATAATACTTGATATATCTTCCAAATATTTTATTTATTTACTTCTTTTTTGAAATTTTCTTGATTTGTATCTACATATCAATAATTTTCATTATATAATTGTCATGAATTGTGATTATTTGTTAATGATTACGGGTGATTGTGTGTTTATTATAATACACTATTCTATGTTTATTTCCACTATTGTATTTATTTTTCAAATGGAAGGTATAATCAATCTAGTATCCACCTGTATACCCTCACCTTTAGTCAGAAACCTCTTGCATATGTGGAGAGACACATAATACCTAGTGCCCAATTGGATCAAGGCACTATTTGTGTGTCTCTCATTAGAGAATGCTACATTATTTCCCCTATGTATAAATTTTCTTGATCTATATGCACTTATAGTGTCCAGATAGAGATTCTATTTCTTCAAAGACACTTAGTTTATTCTTTAAAATTAATTAGAGATGTTTTTCTATGTTTGATTCTTATCCCTAAGGATTTAAATGATGCTTTCTGATCCAAATCCCAAAAAAATAACTTTCCCTTGATATGATACCATCTATGACAATCAATTTCTTTAATAAAAATTAATTCGTTATTTATCATAGAATGTTAAACATAATATCATTCAAAACTATTAAGAGGAAAAATTCCTTTGAGTAATTAGATACATATCAAAAAACATTCAATAAGGATATAGTAACACTAATTAAAACTCCATAAAATGCCCCTAAAATCCATTAATCATCTAATTTTTCATGGGATAACATGGGGATTCACATAAGAAAGTGGTGATCTATAAATCATAGTAAAGGAATAATCAAATCATAACATGATAGAATTAACAGGTGATTCAGTGGACATATAATGGCTAAACTAAATGGGCGAGAATAATTAACATGAACATTTAAATATGATATAATATGAAAGAATAAAATATACCATAGGAATGTGGAAACAACATAAAATTTAAAATAATAATAATAACACGTGGATAACCAATAGTAAATTATAACATAGTGTTCTTATGATGAACTCTTCTATTCCATTCATCAATTCTCAGGAGATAATAATATTTCCCAATGAAATGGAGGAATATTTAATTTTGATCCTACCTATCACATTTATACCATGTACACACATTTGAGTACCACATAGAATAAACAAAATAATAACACCTTTAATAAATTTTCATCTCATAATTAATGAATGCAGGTTACATACATGGAAGTCCCCAATCAATTAAGTATAAGTACATTCATGTGAATTCCCATGAGTGGATATGGGGAGGGATATTCACTACATAAATTTTAGGCATAGATAATCGTATGGAATCTTCAATAGATAATGAGGGTATGCAAATATTCGTGAAATGGTTTAATGAGAGTGAAAGGACGTATCTCATTACTTATAAATCATATATAGATTACTAAGATGTCTAAAAACATATCTCATCATGGTAAATTGAAAATAAAAATGCATAAAAGAAAAAAATGTTCGTGATTAAAGAGGTGGAGAGAGTCATATACTTTGATATGAAGTATCTAAAACCATGAGAATAAAATCATAAAAATTTGTTTGTGACCCTTAAATATTAAAAAATAACACTATGTTTGATATCATATAAATCACCAGACAATAATTTTGAATAAAAAGTAAAATATTATTAATTAAATATTATCGTTATGACCTAGTTGTTGAATTGGTAGGTATAAATAGTAATAAAATCATTATTAAAAAATAAATATAGGACCTAATAAATATATGTTTATTCAT
The DNA here is from genome assembly GCA_963277665.1 of Viscum album. Taxonomy (NCBI): domain Eukaryota; kingdom Viridiplantae; phylum Streptophyta; class Magnoliopsida; order Santalales; family Viscaceae; genus Viscum; species Viscum album. Next base: position 1,433,974,789 of record OY728126.1, on the reverse strand, counting down.
TATTTTTTTTGGAAACAAGAACATTGGTTCCTTCGTAATGAAATTTTATTCGTCAAAATACTAATTCTACAAAAACAATTGTTGTTATTTTTAGAAAATACTATTATTAAATTCTTCTAATTTATGAATATGGATTAGAAATTACTGAATTTATTTTTAAATTCATCAATAAAAATTAACTTACATAAAAATTTAGTAATTTTTCTGAAATGATTTTATTTTCTGTAAAGAGTGAAAAATATCGATTTTTTAAATACTGTAATCAGTCCAAGTAATTTAAAACACATATTATATTCTTTAATTTTATCATTGAGTTAAATATGATTTATAGGTTTTATAGTAATCAAATTAATTCCATTATAATCCTTAATAATCATGTTTTTTATATAAGTTACTTTTTATTATTAAAATACATTTTTATAAAAAACATTTTTCCATTATGACTTTCACAATTTTATTAAAATTTATTTCTACTAATTATAGAAATTATTTCATAATAAATAAATAACATATATTTAATTAAAAGGTTTATATTAGATAATTATATCCCTTCAATTGTGTTCATTTTGAATAGTAACCAAGATAAAAAAAATTCTCCTCAAAAAGGGTAAATAGGGAAAATATGGTTAAAAATTGTGAGATGGCCCAAAATTCAACTAAATAATTTACATTATCATATTATATTTTTTTAGTTAGGACATGTAAATAAATTTATCAAAATTATATCTATTTAGATCCATATATCATTGATTATGATGTTTAAATTAATATAAGTTAATAATACATACAAAATGTCACTCTGTTGAATTTAATACCACTATATATGTTAAAAAACATTAAAAATAGGATAAGTATTATTTTAAAAATTATTTTTGGGATAAATTATAATTTTTTTGTAAAATTTACTTGTAATTTATAGTGATTAAATATTTACATTAAATACCTAAGGAAATTGAATATTGTATTTGTTTAATTAATAGAAAAAAATAAAATATTATTAAAATAATAAAATTATAAATAATGGGTAAATAATTTAGTTCTATAAATATTTTTGATAAAAATAACATTTTTTAAATTTTTTAATGATATATATTTGGATTACATTATTTTCAAGTAGTTTTCAAATCCAAATTATTTTAATAGTTATAAAAATGATATTAATAGTATTTTATGACAAAAATATTTCAGTTAATAAAATTAAAAATAATAATGAATATAGTATTTTAAAAATACCACTTCAGGGGTCCCTAATAAGGATTCTAAATAATGTATATCAATGAATTTTTAATTTTCTTTACCAACTCATTCAAAAATAATTCTTCTATAAAATCTATATTTTTTATACTCGGTATAAAATAATAACTTCTTTATAATATATATTCATTAAATTTATAATGATTATGGTATATCCACTTTAATTATCTTTGTTATCCTCTAATAATCAAAAACTTCACTCATATGTATGTATAGATTATCGTCTCTACATAGAGGTGTAATTTTGTTTTCATCACTCCTTTATTTTGATGGTTATAAAGATATAACTAATGAATATATATGATTTTTATGACATAACTATGATTATATAATCCAAATATCTTATATAAATTATTACAATCCAATTAAATGGAATATGATAAAATTGTTCATGGTTATGTGTGGACAACCACCTCCGTGAAGCGATGTAATCCATTTTTCATTACCCATTTAAATAGAAGGTAATAAGGATATGTTAAATGAATATATATGATATATATAATATAATAAGTATTAATTTAAGGTTAATTATTGTTTTAATTTCATTAATCCAATATTTCAATTAATTAAAATAGAATTATTGCGTATGTACGGTCTGACATCTCCAAGAACGGTGTAATTCATTTTTCATTCTCTAACTTTATTGGATTATTGTGAATATACATTTTTTATATATAATGAAAATATACTATACATATACATTTTTTATAATATTATATATCATGGATCATAGTTCAAATTACATGTTCCAAAATTGATAAAACAAAACATATTTGAAAAATGAGATAGTTAACACATAGAAATTGTGATTTTAATATGGAATTATTAATAAATTAGTGTTGGAATATTATAAAAAGATAATATATGAAATTATAACTATGAATTTTTTTCTATTATAGATTTAAAATAAATTTATTTTTATTATAAAAGAGGATAAAATCACTTTTGAATAATTTCAGACGTAATGTAAGGGGCATCTTTACCCAATTTCCACTTAATGAGTTATAATTATAAATAATTGAAAATATTTTTACATGATTATGTTTGAAATTTACTATGATTTTATTATTTCAAATATCAAAATTATTGTTTATATTTTCATTTTAAAAAATCATTTATTAATTATCAATTTAATAATATGATCATTGTATGTTTTTTCCTCATAATATTATTTTCTTGAGACATATGCCATAATAACGAATTAATTATATTGTTGGTGTTATATATATAAAATTTAATAGGATAAATGATGATTTAATTTATATTAATGGTATTTAAATGTTAATTTTACATTATTTCATTCAAGAGGATTATTATTCAAAATTTACCAAAGTGGTAAGTGTTAAATTTACAATCTCATCATTAATTGAGATTGTTTGTAGTTAAGTAATAGATAGGGGAATTATTTGATTTTATTTCATAAAGAACATTTATTTTATTCTCTTATTGTTATTTATATAAATTAAAATATTTCAATTCATTTACATAAATTTTATGTACTCAAGAGACAAAAATAATGTTTTATGAAAAACTGACATTGTTTTCCATTCAATCCCGAATCCTTTTTCCCATGTCAATATTTCCATTAAAATGTTTTCTATACAGATTTTAGTATTCTCATATGATTATTTAAATTAATTTTCAACTATTGTTTATTTCTAAATAAATTATTCAGATGAATCTCCTTTCCATTTTCTGAATGATAAACCTTTTGAATATTTGATAGAAAATTAAAATAAAAGTTTTTTGACATAATTGGAAAGAACATTATTTCTCACCCTGATTGTCATTAAATTTTTTTAGATTACTTTATATAATTCTTGGATTCTGTTACCATAATTGTTTTCATAATATTTTTGATATTCTTATATTTTTATGGGAATTTCAATGTCAAATGATTATTTTCATCATTGATGTATTTAATAATATTTATATTCATCAATGAACAAACAATTAAGTTTAATTATTCCCCATATGACTTATATTATAATGATACCAGACTTATTCATTTTATGGAAGTTATATGATAAGTTTGATAGGGGAATAATTGGAACTTTTTATAAAATTTCTTTTTATATGGATATTATTTTATTATAAGTCATTTTGATTATATTAAATTTTTCATTAATATGATTTATTAAATTATATTATTAACTGATAGGTTGTGTTTATTATATTCCATAAATGAATTGGTATATCTCATGATTAAAACTTGGTTTGGTTTTTGGTTGAGTCCTTGCCCATTTTTGTAGTATTTCATTGCACGAGGCCTCGATGTTGAGTTTAAGATGTCCATAATTAGAAATTCCATCCTTACAATATTAGTTATTATTGTAAATTTATTTTTATAACTAGTTATAATATTTTGGGATATTTTTTATTGCCTTTTGATTGTTACAATTTCATTATTTTTTCATCATTTATTTCTATCTTGTTATTATCCATTCCCATGTTGTTTATTAAATGATATTTTTTAAGTTATTTACCTTAAAATGTTGATTATTATTTATTTAATCATGATTCATATTATATTTATAACCCAAATTATGAATTTTAACCCACCCATTTTTTTATAATTCACAATGATATAAGGATGAATCCTTTGAATTGGTTGATGGATAAAAAATATTTATTTTCACTCTGTTTATGTATTTTATTACCATTATAAAATAGAAATAATATTTTACTCTCATTTACCATAACTACTAAACAATATAATCCTTATTGATGTGAACTATTTTATATTGTAACAATGTTATAAAATAACCATCGGCATTAGGATACTGGAGTTGAGTTGTTATAGTTGGTATTAGATGATGTTTTATATAATACAGTGGACCTAGATTTTGTAAAACATATACTGGGGAATATAACTTCATGAATTAATTTGAGATAATTATAATTATATGACATCATCATATTTTTTTGGTAAGATAAACATTATGTATCATTACTAGTAACTCTTCGATGATTGAATAGAGCAAGTGGGCATGGTTTTGGTATCAATGTATCAAAGGGTAATAACTCTAAAAAGAGTTCATTAAATATATCTCAACATTCATAATGGTTTATGGTTTTTGTTATACAAATGTATGGGTGTGCACAAATTTACCCTAGTTGTATGGTGTAAGTGGTCATTGTAGTATGTCTGGGGTTATCAATCCTCAGAGACCAAAGAAGAAACCTATCAAACATGAATTCTACGAAAGTGATTTGATGGTGTTGATTTGGGAATGAAGTGTCCAAAATTGGTTTGAATTAATTGGATTATTTTATATATTAAATACTTAAGTGAATTAAATTTAAAATCATGAGTTGATCCTTGGTTATCACATGGGGTTTATTGGATGAATTTATTTTTAAATTATTTCATTGTCTTAAATTTGAGTGTTTCATTTAACGAAATACATCCAACCCAAATCACTAAAAAAATTAGTTTTCACTATCCTTAGCCTAATCACCTATACAGATGAAGAATAATATTTATGAGTAATCCAAGATAGAGGACCATTTTAGAAATTGATATGTGTATCTTTAAAATTAGCGAGTTCAAAGGATAATGTAAATCATTGAATTAAAATATCAAAAATAGAATTGATTAAGAATTAATAAAATAAGAAATGGAAACCAATTCACCCCTTGGTACTCCCAGGGATCGACTCAATATATTATTATCCCTCCATTGTTTCTATTCTATCAATGAAAGAAGGTATTAGAATTATGATGGTAGAATTAAGGATGAAGAAAAAAACATGCACTCAACTATTTTGTGAAGAGTTTCACAAAAGGTAATGTGAATAACCTCACTCCAAAAGGCAACGATATCAACAAGATATGGAAAAATAAATAATAAATTAATAAGAAGAAGACGATGATTATATTTTATTAATTAAATGATGGTGAATGATAAACATACTTGGGAGAAATTGACAAAGTGATTACAAAATGAAAGCATGACAATACAATTGAATGAAAATAAAAACATCCATTCCAAAAAGAAGTATTCCATCCTTTTTCACTTAATATTAATCTCTTTATATATAATTATTTGGAGTCTTAGATACACATCCAACAATAAATTACATCTCCATTAATTGGGAGAGTTAAAATGAGGATGATAAAATCAAGGGAATTTGACGTTTCGAAGTTGACCCGGAAATTCATCCAGATTCGTCTACCGTATTTATGTGGGAATTTTTAATTGAATAACGCATATTTCGGAGGGTTCATAGAACCAAAATATTCTCTTCCATCTGTCCTATATGTGCTTTAAATTTTTCAGGAACTTTGGCTTTGACGTTTAGATGTTATGGTCGAAATGGTGGGACGACATTATGTGCATTCATATCAGCCCCACCATTCAAATATCAACTTCAGATCAATTTATCATCCTAAAAACATTAGAATTATATATGGCCATAGATGAATAAAAATATCCTAATATTTTTATCTTTATAATGTAAAAAATTGGGCTTCATTGGGCTTGGATTGTGGGCGCCACAATTGTTTGATGTGCCTTAGGCCCATTATCCATTCTCCAGAAATGTTCTGCATTCATCCCCAAAAATCATCATCTTCCATTGGGATTCATCCATTGATACTAAAAGAAAAAAAATTCAAAAAATAGTCATCAATAATATCCAAAAATATCAAATTCTGAAAATTAATATAATTATATTCACAAAAAGATGAATGATCGGGCCCAAATTTTCATTTTAAACATTCATTGAATTTAAGATTAGAAATAAAGTTTTATTTATGTAATTCACTAAAAACAATGTTTAAGGACTTTGGAACAATGAATATAAAGATATTAACAATAAATATTAGCCACTTTCAGTTACTGATAACACCCACCAACATGAGTTTTGCTAGTCCCGAGCAAAATATATTACAAATATGAAATTTGAATCCCCTTTTCCAAAAACATTTTAATACACATTGCTCCCCCAAAGACCTCATACCAAAAAAAATTATGAAACCTATCAAAATAATTTTAAAGAATATAGGTCTATAAACATATCCCGATCCCAAGACCATTCCTTTGTTCAAATTCATCGCCACATTTCTTCCAATTTCAATTGAGCATGATAATGTGTTGTGCATCACAAAAGATATGGGGCCCATTTTATTGTTCATGGGGAAAATGGAAGTCCTAGGTGGGAATCAAATATATATTTAAGATGAGTATCAAATTTAATATTTTTATTGATTTTTTTTGTTTTTTTAACCACAATATATATGAAAAGACTAACTCTGGGCAAGAAAACTATGGAGTCACAGTCCCCAAGTGTCGGACACCACACATATTGTCAATTACATGATCTAAAATAGAGATATAAAGCCTAAATTTAGGAAACACAACTATGGAGTCATGATCCCCAATTGCGAGATTCCACGCATTTGGGAAAAACATTGTTGTACGTGGTCATAATTTTATTTTTTGGTTTTTTTGGTTTTTTGTTTTTTTAGATACTCAAATTAAATTAAATGTGACCCCAGAACCCTATGCTATAATAAAATGGACCCAATAACTCAAACTTACACCCAAGATCCAGTAGGCGTGCATTGTGGCATTTTTATTAAGAGGGTGAAAATTTATACCTTAAAAAATCACATCAGATAACCACACTTTCCAAAAACTACGCTCATGAACATAAACTTGAATTAAAATCAGTATCAAGGAATGAAAGATTATTTGATATCTAATTTCAGAATCTGAATTGTGTGTTATCATATTCAAGGTTAATGTAATTTTTCATTCCATGCATGTTCTTATCAAAAAAATCATTTTTTATTTCATATCCCCAACATAGAGTAACACTGTCCCCAGTGTTTAAAGAAAAACTAATACTCTTCCCGTGCATTCACACAACACTATAAAAATTCTTATTATCAAATAATATAATACCACTTGTGAAACATAATAATTCATATTAATATTGGTAATGTTTAATAGAAATGAGTGGTATATAAAATGGAATAGAAGGTACAAAATATATTGGAGTATGAAGTCATTTATTGAGATAAAAATCGTACTGTAACAGAAAACATGTGACAAACAAAAGGAAAAATAGTTTAATATAAAAAATCACAATTTCATATGGGACTCTTAATAATTAAACGAAAAAATATATAGGGGAAACATGAACACGCGAACATTCTACGTCTATTAAAATTGACAATACAGGATAATTTTATGTATATACCTGACCTTCCTCAAATTGCAAGCTCTTGGTTGGAGACTTGATCTGGGTAACGTATTTGCAACTTGTTAGAAAACATTTTAAAAAATTTGATAAGTTACTATAACTCACGTTAATATAAAACAGATTATAACAGATTATAACAAGAAAAATTTAATTCGGCTCTGCAATTGAATAAGTGTATTCAACATATGATATTTGTAAGGTACTATAACTCAATGTAATACAAAATAGATTATAACAAAAACAATACTTGAAAAAATGAGTATCCATTTCCGTCTATAGGAAATCAATACATGAAATGAAAAACATACCATGTTCGATCTAGGAGGCTGTAGGAATGACGTACTGAATTATACACGGTGATAAGTATTCTTCCACTTCGTGAATGTGTTATTTAGAAACATCAAATTGGATGCATATTCCATGGTATTCAAGAACCCAGAAATAATAGGAACCTATCAAAGGAGCAGTTCAGTCATTCTGGTGGAGATGCATTCCAGTTTAATATCGTGTACATCTATTTTGAGGGGGTAGCTCAGGCTTTCTGGTGGAAAAACATCACATTAGCAAGACACCTTCTATTTCTAAAAGCATAAAGACATGCACTTTAACACCCTTTGAATCACCTAAGTGAATTTCTGGTTATAGCACAACATACATCAATGAACAAAAACTGATTCAATCAATAGTTAATAGTATAGAAGGATTTGGAAAACGTGAATATGGATATATACACATGGAATAATGGGATGGAGAGTTTCCATGCCAAGCAAGGATATCTTCTTCTATCGTTCCCCTGGTCTGAAGAAAGAAACGGTGCCTAAAAAGTTGAATGAATTCACCTCGTGGATGATAATGAATGTGCATTCCATAGTCTCCCTTAAATCCTATATTCGATTCTCAACATCTTGGATGGCTGTGATGGGTATTTCCCCACGACCTACGACATGTCCTTTTAATTTTTTATCCTATAAAATAAAACAAAATATACTGATGATACATTGTATTCATTTTAAATTTCTGGGAAAGGTATTACTCAGAGATCATGCCACGTGACATGGATGAATATGGAGCCCCCTTTAATACCCATCCATACTCATAATAGACGAACAAGTCAACAGTCTAAGGTACTATCATATTCAGATTTTTTAAAACCTACAAACAAAAAATAAAATACACAGATATACATTGTCTTCCTTTTAAATTTCATGGTAAGGTATTACTGAGGGATCACGCCACGTGACACAGATGAATATGGAGCTCCCCTTTCATAACCATCCTTACTCAAAAAATAAGAATAGGTCAATATCCTATGGTAATTTTTTAAATGAAAAAAATGATTCACACTGAATTGAACTATGAAAACCATGTGTTTCCTCCCATGCAATGCTTTTTTAACTTCCTTAGCTCAACATGTACACTTCATTGTTTATTTTTTTCCTCATCGAAGGATGGTTCACACAAGTATTCCTCAACATTTTGTTTTTGGAATTGTTCAATGAATGGTTTGACTCTATGACCCTTAACATTAAATGTTTGACCATTGGTGGGATCTTGAATTTATGCATCCCCATAGGGGTATACCCTACGCACCATGTATAGACCTAAACATCTAGATCTCAACTTTCCTATGTATAAATAAATATTATAACTATACAAAATAATTGGTTTACTCGGTTAAATATGTTTGGAATTAAGATTGTGATATTGGTAGGCTTGTACTTTAGCATTATTGATCCTGCAATTTTCATAAGCGTCTATCCTAAGTTCCTCAAGTTCATTAAGATCTATTTTTCTTTTTGTTTCAACCAATGAGAGGTCATAATTCATTTTATTAATTTACCAAATGGCATTATGTTCAATCATCACTGGAAAATTACATGCTTTACCATAAACCAACCTATATGGGGACATTCGTAAAATAGTTTTATATGTAGTTCGATAGGCCCAAAGAGAATCTAAGAGCTTTCCCGACCTATATTTCCTAGATGGATTAACATTTTTCTGAAGAATTTGTTTGATATCTCGATTGACTAACTCAGCTTGACCATTGCTCTATGGGTGGTAAGTAGTGGACACTTTTGAGAAATTCGATATTTTTCCATGAGTGCAGAGAATGGACGATTGAAAAAATGGGACCCACTATAACTAATGATAGCCCTGGGAATTCCAAATCTAGAGAGGATGTTTTCCTTGAGAAAGATAATTACTGTTTTATGATCATTGGAATTTGTAGGGATTTCTTCAACCCATTTTAAGTCATAATCAACATCTAAGAGAATGTATAAATATCCCCTAGAGATTGGGAATGGAACCATGAAATTAATTCCCCAGCAGTCAAATATTTTAATCCCTAAGATGGGAGTGAGTGGCATTTGATTACATTTCTTGATGGAACCTAATTGTTGACACCTAGGGAATCTTTGAAAAAATTTGAACGAATCCTTTGAGAGTGTGGTCAAGAATAGACCACTCTAAACAACCTTAGAAGATGTTTTCTTAGAGGAAAAGTGACCTCCACACACCTCACTATGATAGAATTTAAGGATGGATTCTTGTTCAGATTCTGGGACACACCTCCTAATGACTTGGTCAGGGAAGAACTTATAGTGGTATGGATCATCAAAAACATAGTGACTAAAATCAGAAAGGAATTTCCTTCTATCATGAGTCCCTAAGAATTTTGGAATGACTCATGTAACTATGATGTTGGCTATGTCGGCATACCAAGGGAATTCACTCATAGAGTATAGTTGTTTATTAGGGAATGAATCAGTAACATAAGGGTAGGATGATTCATTATTAAATTCTATCCTAGAGATATGATCAGCTACAACATTTTCAACACCCTTTTTGTCCTTGATTGTGATGTCAAGTTCTTGTAATAGAAGGACCCACCTAATCAATCTGGCCTTAGCATCTTGCTTCTGGAAGAGGTATTTCAATGCAGAATGGTCAGTGTACACAGTGATGGGGGATCCTAAGTGGTACGACCTAAACTATTATAAGGAAAACACAATAGAAAGTAACTCCTTTTCATTGGTGGTGTAGTTGATTTGGTAATCATTTAAGAATTTTCATTCATAAGAAACTACATAAGGAGTTTTATCACAATATTGTCCTAACTCAACTCCTAATGAAAATTCACTTGCATCACACATGAGTTCGAAAGTTAGGTTCCAATTTGGGGATTTCATGATGGGAGGAGAGGTGAGAGATGATTTGAGGGTTGAGAATGAACCCGCACAGCTTTCTGTCTAAACAAATGGAGCATCCTTTACTTGAAGACTACAAAGGGGATAAGTGATTGAACTGAAGTTCCTAATGAATCTTCGGTAGAAACCATCATGCCCTAAGAAAGACCTCACATCCGTGACAGTTTTTATTGGTGGAAGGTGATGAATGATGGGAACCTTGGCTTCATCGACTTCAATTCCCATACCCTTGACTAGATGGCCAAGGACTAGTCCCTATTTAACCTTGAAATGGAATTTTTTCTAATTTAAGACCAGATTCATTTCTTTTCATTTTGACAAAACTCTCTCCACATTCCATAGACATCCCTCAAATGTATCCTCATACACAGAGAAGTCTTCCATCAAGACCTCTAAGTAATCCCCTACTATTTCGGAGAAGATTCCCATCAGGCACTGCATGAAGGTTCCAGGGGAATTGCATAACCCTAAGGGCATGTGTTTGAAGGAAAATGTGCCAAATAGATAGGTGAATGTAGTCTTACCTTAATCCTATAGGGAGACCTCAATCTGATTATACCCTGAGTACCCATCTAAGAAATAGTATAGTGCATGACAAGCTACTCACTCATGTATTTGGTCAATGAATGGTAGGGATAAATGGTCCTTCATGGTAAATGAGTTTATATTCCTATAGTCGATGCAGACTCTCCACCCACTTGTCACCCTAGTTGGAAGAATCTCTCAATCCTTATTGGTTATCACTAGGATTCCAGCCTTCTTTGGAACCACATTGATCGGGTTGAACAACTCACTCTAAGCTATGGGATAGATGATACCAGCTTCTGAAAATTTCATAATTTCTTTTCACACTACTTCCATGAGATTAGGATTGAGTCACCACTAAGGTTGACAACACATATTTGAATCTGATTCTAGAACAATCCTATGACTCCTAATAAATGGGCTAATCCCAGGAGTATCAGATATGGTCCATACAATGGATTTCTTGTGTCTCTTAAGGAAATCTAGAAGCATCCTCTCATGATCATCTTGAAGGGAAGAAGAAATGTCAATAATTTGTATTCCATTTTTTCCTCGGAAGGCATACTTCAGGGTAGTAGGAAGTTATTTCAATTAATGATCAGGTTGGTTCAAAATTTCAGTAGAATATTGGGACATTGGATCAAGATAATTTTCTTTTTTAGACATTCAGATATTATTGATTCCCCATGTGTAGAAGTTTCTTCTACTAGATTGGTTTGATCAGTGTTAGAGAAAGGAGTTGGAGTGGCCTCTATGAATATGGTTTCTTGAAATATTTCCCTGGTTACTGTTGTTAATATTTCATCATTGGAGAAATCTGAAAGTGATTCTAGCCATGGAGATAATCTTCTTTCATGTGAACAAACGAAATTAATCTCTTCCTCACTTAAACATTCCTCGAATATTCCATGATGTTCTAGGTATTCTTTATCAACACATCCTATCATGTTTACTTCATGAATATCCTCACCATCCCCTATTTTTGAGCTTGCATTATAGATGTTCATTTCTAGACTCATGTTTCCAAAAGTGATGGTCATGTTCCCATTTCGGACTCGGATAACAGAGTTGATTGTTGCATGTAAGGGACGACCAAGGATGATTGGGGTTTGTTCTATATTTCCTATGGTTGGATTGCTGTCAAGAACATTGAAGTCAGTAGGGTAGATAATGTTTTCTATTTTTACCTGAAAATATTTTAGTATTCTCTTTGGAACCTTAATTCTAAGATCAGTAAGTTGAAGTGTGATAGATGTGGGTTTGAGCTCTTCCAGGCCTAACTAGCAGTACACAGCATATGAAATGAGACTGACACTGGATCCTAGGTTACACAAGGATTCGACAACATTTGTTCTCTCCTACTTCAACATTGATGTAAGGGCATCATGGGTCTTTCATCTTTGGTGGAACGGTTCCTTAGATTGTTGTGCTAACATTTTCTACCAGAAGGACTTGGTTCTTATGTGAGAATTTCCTTTTAAATGTGCAGAGGTTCTTTTAAGTATTTTGATTATGTATTAATGGTTTGAATATAATTGTAGAGTAGAATGTTCATCTTTACTTGTGAGAATATTTCCCTCAATGTTTAACTTAATTTAGGCTTGGTTTTCCCCCTCATGCATTAATAAAATGGTGCAGGTTGTGGGATTGTTTTTTGAAGAGTTGTTTATTTCACATTTTCATCAGTTATCTCTGTTTGATCATGTGGTTCATTTGAATTTTTATTAGAGTTTGATGCTTCATATGGTTTTTTATTTATTTTTTCAGTTTTCTCAATTGATTTCCCACTTTTCAAAACTGTCAGAGCCTTTAGTTGTTCATGAGTTTTTTGAGTGAAACTTGTCTCTCCCCTTGATGTTTTTTTGTGGAATGGCTTTTTTGGGCATGTGTTCCTTTCTTTTTTTTATGGTTTGATGTTATTGTTTAATGGATGTAAATTCTGAGTTCATTTTTCCATTTTTTTCCAGTTGTTCTAATAGGATTTATGGAAAAATTTGGGTTGGTGCTTGAGCTTGTTGGTTTATCTGAGGAGGATACTTGGGTTGTTGATATTGGACATTAAGAGGTTGGAATTGGACCGGTTTTGGTTGGAACTGAATGTGAGGTTCAATGTTTTGTTGAGGGTATGTGTTGATACATTTTTTTTGTGTTGGTTTTTGATTGTCCTTCCAACGAAACCCTATATGGTCATTATCCCTAGGATTGAAGGTGTTTTGGAATTATGGATTTTGAAAGTTCATTGCATTAACTTATTCTTGTGGTCCTCAAAAATAAACATCCTTGATAGAAGGAATGGCAGGGAAATTATCATACTTGTGGTCATGTTTTTCACAAATTGTACAGACAAGCTCTATAGTTTAGGTTTTATTGTCCTTCATAAGATCAATCTCCTCAACTTTTCTCATGAGTTCAGCAAGTTTTTCTCTAAGGTTCTCTTCTTCTACAATATTATACATTCCACCAGATTTGGGTGGCTTCTCATAGTATGGTGATGTTCCCCATTTTTGGTTCTGTTCAGTATGATTTTCTAGATACTCGTAAGCATCATCTGGGGATTTGATTTTGAAGGTTCCATTACACATCATATCAATGAATTGTTTGTTTCTGGGACCAAATCCTTAATAGAAAATTCTCACTTTTTCTGAGATTAAGAAACCAGGGTTCGGTACAATGTTTAATGTTTCATTGAATGTTTTCCATGTTTCATAGAATGTTTCTCCCTCTCTTTCAAAAATGTTTTGTATGCTCTTTTTATGTGCAATTGTTTTGTGATGGAGGAAGTATTTTTTATAAAATTCTCATTGAAGTTAGTCCCAAGAGTAAATGGATGATGGTCAAAAATTGTTTAACCAACTTTTTGCTCGATCCATTAATGAAAATTGAAAAGGTCTCATTTTAGCAGATTCAATTTGATTTAGAGGGTACAAGATTTCAATAATGTCATTAAATTCATTTTCATGAAGGTAAGGCATCTCAGAATCCATCCCATGAAATGTTGGAAGGTGGTTCAAGACGTGGGGTTTGAAATTTTTTTGGGAATATCCTATGTTATCAAGCCTAATGAATGAGGGTTCATTGGTCTAGGTTGGTGTGAGGTAGTCATTCATGGTTGGGTCTGCAACAATTCCCAAGTTAGGGTCTTTCTCATTATTTTGGTTCCCTCCCTGGTTTATGATTTGGTTTTGTGAGAGATTCTCCATTGTATCAAACTCAACTTCTGAATCTGGAGTATTGAGAATATTTGGATCTAATGTAAAGAGACCTCTATGATTTCTTGACCTCCATTCCCTAGGAATATCCACCATAACTAGACGATTTGAATTTTCATGGGTGTAGGAGGACATGCACCAAGAAAAGAGAAGAAAAAAAGAAAGGGGAAAATATAAGAGAAATCAGATGATAAAAGAGAAATGGGGGAGAATAGAAAGATGTTATAAGGTGGCATACTTGGTCCCTGGAAATGGGGCCAAAATTTGGTTTCTCCCAAATTCACCCAAGTTGTATGGTATAATCGGTCATTGTATTACAGCTTGGGTTTTCGATCCTTAGAGACCTAAGAAGAAACCTATGAAACATGCATTCTAAGAAAGTGGTTTGATGGTGTTGATTTGGCTATGATGTGTCCAACTTTGTTTTTAATTGATTTTATTATTTGATATTTTAAAGGCTTAAGTGATCTCAATCTAAAATCATTAGTTTATCCTTGGTTATCGCATGGGGTGTGTTGGATTATTTTCTTTTTAAATTATTTCAATGCCTTAAATTTGAGTGTTTCCTTTAATGAAATACATCCATCCCGAATCAATCACCAATTTTGAGATTTCAATATCCTGAGGATAATCACCTATACACTTGGAGGATCATATTGATGAGCACTCCAACGTAGAAGGTCATTTTAGAATTCAGGATGTGTATCCTTAAAATTGGGGAGTTTAAAGGATAATGTAAATCATTGAATTAAAATCTCAAAAATAGAATTGATTAAGAATTATTAAATTAATAAATAACATCCAATTAAACCCTTGATACACCATTGGATCGACCCATTATTGTATTACCCCTCCATTTACTCTATTCTATCAATTAATGTGGGTAGAAGATTTATGATGGTAGAATTGGAGAAGAAGAAAAAAACAATCACTCCACCGTTGTGTGAAGAGTTTCATAAAAGATAATGTGAATAACCTAACTCCCTAAGACAATGATATCAACATTATATGGAAAATGAAATAAGATATTAAGAATAATAAGATGATGATGATATTTTATTAATTAAATGAAGTTGAACGTAAAACTTAATGGGGATAAATTGACAAAGTGATTACAAAATGAAAGCATGAAAATATAATTAAAAGAAAATAAAAAACATCCATTCCAAAAAACATATTCCATCCTTATTCCCTTCACCATCAGCTTCTTATATAATCATATTTGTAGACTTAGATACACCCCCAACAATGAACTACATCTCCTTCAATTGGGAGAGTTAAAAGGAGGGTGAGAAAATCAAGGGGATTTGACGTTTCGATGTTTACCTGGAAATTCATCCAGATTCGTCCAACATTTTTACGTGTGAATTTTAAATTGAATAAATCCAAATATGGAGGGATCTTAGAAGAAAAATATTATCTTCCATATTTCATCTATGAGCTTTAAAAATTTCAGGAACTTTGGCACATCATTTTAGATGTTATGGTCGAAATGGTGGGAGGACTTTATGTGCATTCATATCAGGCCCACCATTTAAATCCCAACTTCAGATCCCTTTATCATCATGGAAAATTATGAATTAGCCCAGGAAACAGTTTAATTAAATGATCCTCATATTAGAATCTTTCTACATTTAAATTTTTAGCTTAATGAGGATTGGTTTGGGGGCCCCACATATGTTTGATGGGCCTTAGGCCCCTTATGCATTCTCTATAAAAGTTATGTATTCATCCCCAAAAATATCCATCTTCCTTTGGTATTCATCCATCTATAATAAAAGAAAAAATGTTTTAGAAAACGTGCTCAATCATATACCAAAATATCAAATTCGTAAAATTAATATAATTTTGTCCACAAACAGATGAATGATTGTGCCCAAATATTCATTTTAAAAATTAATTGCATTTAAGATGAGAAATGAAGTTCTATTTATGTAATATACTAAAAAAAATGTTTGTGGACATTGAAACAATTATAATAAATATATTAACACATAATATTAGAAAATTTCAATGAATAATCAAGGTACATCTGTATTAAAACTCCCATCCGATATACTCGTTATAATTCACAATTTTTATGAGCCATTATAATTAATGAGAGAATTAAACATATGGAATCTTATGATATTACATAGTGATATGGGATACACCTAATGTGTGTTAGGTCGATATGTATAAGGTTGATGATAATTTTAATGGAATAGATACTCGTTTTAAGGATTAATATGAACTATTTCATATATGCTTTTTGGATAATTTGTGAATAGTTTATGGGAATACAACCCTTTTTATAGTATATGTTATAGTGACAAGGTAATTGTTAGAGAAATGGTTATATATTTTAAAGACATCAAATAAATTTCATTCATAAACTATAGTTTTAATATTATCATTTATGTTATGTAAATAATCATCTATAATGATTATTTGATTTTTGGGAAAAACAATGTTGTTTAAGAAAACATTAGTGCTTAAAAAGTGATTTTAGGATAAATTATATTTTTTAGGATGTTTATAAAATTTTATGAAATGTTATATGATTTATATTAATATAGTCTTAGAAAAAAACCCAAATTATTAAGAATAACCATCCCCGTCCAGAAAGGCTATGGGTCCTGAATCCGCAACTGAAGGATGGTGATGGTATAATGTTTAGCACTAGGCTGTTTGATGTATGGGTTAGTGTGTAATTTTTTTTACATAAATGATGTAAGAGATAATGGTAAATTTTATTTTGGTTAGAATATTATATAATCTATTAATTTTCTATTTTTGGTATTTTTTGGTGATTAATAAGATCTTGGGAGGAATTTTATTGGGTTGGGGGATAATGAAAAATATTATTATGTAAGAATGTACTTGTTTGGAGGTGTAAGATGAAGGGTATTTCATATCCATTGGGATAAATTTCATTTTATTGTTGAGTTTATTATTGTTAATAGGTGTATAGAGTTATTAATTTTGGAAATAACCTATGTTAAACCTTTTTTTGTTTTATTTTTTACATTAATTTACTATTTCATCATATAATTGTTTATTAATTTTGGGTATCATATTAAATTTTACATGAATTATGGTTTCAGTATAGAGAATATAAATTACTTGTTATTCATTTACGTATTATTTTATTTTTATAGATTTTTATATTAGTGCATTGGGCATGAAAAAATCATCTTGAATGCTCATCGTTTGGTAAAAAATATGATACAGTCATAGAAATTGACTAAATGATGAAATTACTCATTTCAACTAAATATATTTCCTTTTTTTATTATGTATTTTAAATAAATTAAACAACCCTTTGAAAATTATCTTGAATCGATAATTTTTTCCTATTATCTTAATTCATAGTGAATGCATCATATTTTTGTATCATAGTAATTCTTGTTTTTTTGTCATTAAATTTCTCATGATTATTCACGTTATTGTTATCATTGTTATTTGTAACAATAAATATTTATAGAGATATTTATTTTTCCTCTATGCTAATATATACGCATTAAATGAATATTTTATTATTTTTAAATAGAGTAATGTGTTATTCTAGATGACCTCCTCATTTCCCATTCCTTCTTTTAATATGAATTTATATTATCCATTTTTTTCTGATATGGATGTCAAAAAATGTATTTTGAAATTTCATAACATTTATTAACAAGAAAAAGTTAAAATTGAGAGGAAATAATATATTAAATGGAGATTGAATTTGACACCCTGATATTTTAAAATAACAATATGGTTAATTGTGTATACAACATGGATCACTAAGCTTAAACCCACAAAATATTATTACTCAAATATGATGGTGGTAACCTAGTCCTTGAATTAGAGGGTATTAATATAATTAAATCCATTATAAAAAATATATATAGTACCTATTCAAGATAAATTATTTTATTAAATTTTTGATAAATAAGCACTCATTTTTATTTTTGAATAAATTTTATTCTTCATAATGTTTTTTCTCCCAAAATCATTTTCATCAACTCTTGAGAGGTAAAATAAAAATAATATTTTATAAATCTTTAAAATTTAATTAAAAAAATAAATATCATTTTTTAATTCAACCTATATTATTTAACTTATAGTGAAATTTTGTGTTTTTTATAAAATGTTTGATTATTCAGGGAATAGTGAAAATAATTATTTTTCAAATAAATTAATTAATCGAAGTGCATGATGTGTTTAATTTAACTCTTTTTATATAATATATACTAGAAACATCACCTAAAATAAACAAGGTATCTATAAAAATGAAATGTCATGTCTTCTATATAGAAAACTATTCAAACTTCTAGATTGAATAGATATGGTTTGGAAAAATAAGACCACCTATCTAGTCAATGTTCTATTAATGAATCATATGTTTTACAAAGAAATGTGGGATCCAATAGATGTAATGATTCAAATGTACCCCAACATTTATTCATCTATGTATTGAAATTTTGACGATGAAATTATTTTTAAGGGGGTAGAATGCAACGACCGAATATGTTAGTTATTTTTTTCCTTACGTTAATAATGTGTACGATAGTTTTATCCAGATACGACACATAAACATAACAGACCATGGAAATTTTATTAAAATTAGATAATTTCCACTATTGGGTACTCATTAAATAATATGATACAAGCAATTATGAACACATTATGAAATAAATTCTCTATTTAATAGTCTTTCAAAAAATGTAGCTACGAAACTAAAAACAAATTTATAATTAAAATTTTCTAAATGGATTTTTTTAAGTTTGATATATTTTGATATAAATAATATATTAGATCTAATTTTATATAGATATTTCATATACACAATATTTTATTTTGTATTTAAAAAAATATATTTTTCTTTATATATTATGATTTCATTTAAATGATACATTTATGAATTATATGAAAATAGTATTAAAATATTAAATTAATTTTTTAAATATAATAAAAATACTATCTTAAGACAATTTTTTAAAATTTGTTTAATGTTGTTGATTTTTAGGTGAATAGGAAGAAATATTTTTTTTAATAAAAATAAATTTATTATGATAATGTCATAAGCTAAAATTGACATTGAAATTTTTAATACATTAAGGATATATTTATCTAATAAATGTTATGCATTAAAAAAAATTATGATGAATTTTTTAAACCAATTATTACTATTTTAGAGAAATTAGTGATATTTTCAAAAAAGAATGTTTTTTGGACTTTTCTTTTATTTAAATATTATTTTTCAACAATATGGATTTATATTATATTAAAATCCACATCAAAATTATTTTCATTACAAGAAAACAGTTTATATCATTAACATCAAATATATTGTTATGTTTACCCAACATATAAATTTTTATCTTAAAAAAGCTATTTTTTCTAAAAATTAGTTTTTAAAAATTACACTTGATAATGTTATTGATGAACTCTCTTTCACCAAAATATTGTGTCTCATAGATTTGATTTAATGTTTGGAATCAGTGGTTCCAAATTATATAATAATTTTCCTTTTATTTTTGGGTATAAAACATGACTCAAAAAAACTAGTTATCCTAGTAAAATCTAAAATCATAAAATTAATGAACCTTCATAAAATGGGATTGAAACATTTCAAAAAAATATTTATAATTTAATGTTTGAGATATTATAGACCATAAGTAATCCTATGGATAATTATTTTTCATTTTTGGAGCCACATGACTTGTTTAGAATGTTCTCTTTTTAATTATAGTGCTCGTATTCATAAAATGTCATTCTCACCACATATTAAGGGGGCATCACAGCATACCTTCCATAAAACTAAATGAATTTGGTTTCAACTTGAAACTATACATATTTTCCTTATTTAATAACTGTATTCCTTTTAAATTAAACATAATTCATTGGATATTGTATTAGGATCTCCATTATTAAAGAGTCTTATAAGGGAAATCCTAATTCCAAAATGTGGGTAATTTATTTCCCTAAACATGTTTTCTTTTCATTCAGACCATGAAAGTATAATTCCATATTTCCTACATAATGGAAATAATATATTTTATATCTAAATATATTATTCTATTGTAATAACATTTTACCACCTTTCACCATTTTCTATTAATAAAAATGAAATTGTTATTTGTGTATGGGGAGAAATACATCCTCTACAATGAAAAGTGTCATATTTTTCATCTATATACATTATTATTTACTCAAATATATTCAAATATGATTAAAACACATTAATGTATCTAAATAAAAACATTATTCATCTATATTATATATATATTCATAAATATTCCACTTTAAATATCATAATCATTCATTAATTATGTTATTTTCTTTTTTGAGTTGTTCTAACCTCCAAATTGACAAATGATATAAAATAAAATCATATATTACTATGGAAATGTATTTAATGATAATATGTGATAATAATAATAAATAAATATTTTATTTTTTCTCTAAATTGGTAAAGATAATATTATACTCCTTAATTACGAATCCAATGTATATTCTTAAAAATAACTGAAATAATCTTATATCCAATTTAATATTTAAGGATAATATAGAAAATAACTATAAAATAGAATTGAAATATTATATTTTCTTATATGAATTCAATTATAAAACCATTAATTTTTTCAAACTGAATTATTTTATATATTATTTAATAGAAACATTACAATTATGAATGTAGTTCAAAATAATCACGATTACTGGCACTTGAAATTGAAAATTCATAAGAAATAATTAATATTCATGTATGTTATATATATATATATATTTTGTTAATAAAATTGTATGGATATGAATAAGGATATAAAATAGGTTATTAACATAGTTATTTTTTTGTATTGGATTCTAAATAAATTTTTTGGAAATGAAGAGTAATGTTAACGGGTTTGGTAACTCAATCTTCATAAAATGAGCGGTACAACTTAATTAGAATTTATTTCACTTAATTTTCCTATATTCATTGATTATTTTTTTCAAATAAATTTTCTCAAATTTATCTGGTTTGAAATATTTTTTCACAAATCCAATTCCAAGATATTTTTTCTTTTGACTTGTTTTTAAGAAAGTAAAAGAGGTGTTTCACTAAGAGGAATGTGACAGTGACTTTTACATCGATGATTAATTTTTCTTAAATTCTTTTTTTATTTGGTTTTCATTTATCTCCATTTTTTAAAAAATACCAATCTCAAATTGAGTTATGTTTAATGTTCTATTTTCTAGTGTTTTCTATTATTTGTCCATATTTGGGTGATTGGGTTTTCAATTAAAAATTATTGAATTCATGTATTTATACTTTTTTTTAAGTTTTATGAAATTAACTTTTATTTCTAATGGTTATTTATCCCATAAAAGAGGAATTATATTCCTTAAAATGTTTTAAATAACAATTTATATTTTTTTAGTACTTTATAAAAAGATAATTATTTTCATTTAAAAATTTTATAGAAAAAAATATTTCAATTTGTTTTAAGAGATTAATTTTTATGTGGCACTCAATATTATGGATGGGGATGGGTGTAAACCTATATCAACCTCCATGTCTCTATTTAATATTTTAAATATCACCAGATATGAAAATGTTATGATATATTACTTTTTCTTAGGAATGTATGTAATTGTGTGACTCATGAAGTTAATGTGTATGCGAGTATAATTACGTTATATCTCTTATATTTGTGTAACTATGTCAATCATGAAATTAATAATTCCATATGATAATTTTTATACCATATTTGAAATATGTTATAAATTTTTATATTATTCTCTATTTATTTGATGTTAATGTTAAATGTATTAATCCTTATTATGGGTATTATGTATCCTTGTTATCTTTTATGGTCATAAGTTCTTATACAATGTCAATTGATACTCCATTTTGTTATAAAAATATCACTCAAGATGACATGGTATTTCTCTTGTGTTTATGTATTTTTATTTGTCTTATTAACACATCCTTGATGAAATTATTATTCACCCATTGCTGAAAATTTGAAATCAGCTATTTTTTTGTCCTCATGCTATTAGTATTTGGTTTACTAATTAAATGTTTAGATGATGGTATAGTATGGTGATTTGTAGAATAAATGATGAAAATTATTTCCAAATAAGTTTATTATATAGATATTCTCCAATGGAACTAAACCTATGGTTCCCTGAGATATTATTATTTACATTTCTGAAATGTAATTTTTATTTCAATTAAAATATGAAAAACAAAAGGCTTGTTTATAATAGGTCACTATACAATTGGAATACAATCATTTCATAAACTAAGTATTAACTAACTATTTCTAAATCAATTGGACTATTTTATAGTTTTCATTCACCATACCCGGCCTGATAGTGGCTTCCCACCTAAGTCATTCCAAAAAAACGGTGATTGATACAGATGACCTTGTAGAGACTTTAACAATTCCATCTAAATTGAACATTAGTATCTTTTATAATATTTAATATTTTCTAAGTCCATATGATCATCCTAAATACCACCAAAATACATGATACATTCCTAACGTAAATCCACTAAAATATTGATTGTATTCTAGGATTTCCCATCAATCCTCAGTTGATACACCATACAGATATTCAATTGAGTCCCAATACCATTCTGTAAGTATTTTCCAAACGTTAATGTGAAATTATAATCTTCTTTAGATATTATAGTCCTAGGAACTACGTTATATTGTACATTCAATCACATATAGACATTTATATTTATAAATATAATAAGTCTCTTTTATAAGTACAAATATAAAACCTTTATTAACTGATCTACTATAACACACACAAAATCTCGGCCTCTCAGGGTCCTAATAAATTCCACAAAAAATTCAATTGTCACATAATATAACATTAAAATAGGAATGGGAAGTGGATAGAATAACTATATGGTCGTTTCTATTTTACTTAATCCTCCTATAAATTTGATTAAGAGTGATAAAACTCATGACATAACTCTTCATCCCTACCACCCGAATCATTTTTTGATATCCCAATATGACTTCATTGATCCAGGGTACACTACTCACAATGAAACATGGGAGTCCCTAACCATATCTTTACGCATGTAAATAGGAACCAAAACTCTACAATGAACATATATCACATCACCTCTATCCATAACCAATCCTTGAACTAGATCGTTCACCCCCCAACCATTACTGTATCATTAATAACTATGAATCTGACTATTGGATGAATTTCACCCAATCTACCAAGGAATATGTGACACATAAATGATCAAATGTTGTTACCCATGATCAAAAAATTAACCAAAAATTGATTCAACCAACAAGCTCATCATTCTCCAATGTTTATATATATAATTATCTTCAATATCATGTGGATTTATACTAAGATAATTTGAAACAATATTACCTCATCTGGGAGTATAATCAATCTCAAATTCAAACATCTACATATTGGAAACCTAAATACTATAATAATGATTCAATACCTATTAAGACAATATATACCACAAGTAATTGTGGACCTTATAGACAATCAAGATCTCAAAACAGATATAATGTCACAAATATTTCAAGTTCGGAACCACCAAATCCAACTTCTATTCGTGAGTTTGGTATCTACCCATGTTAGATCATAGCATATGGGACAAATAAAAAGTAAAATGATAAAATTTCATCAATTATTCTCTAAAACCAAAAACCGAGGAATCATTTTAAATATATAATCCAATGCTAGTATATATTATGATCAAAATTGGTGTAAATTCTAATCATCACTTTTGCATTATGAGGGCCTCATTACACTGATCTATCCAATCAAACTTCACCCACTTCTTGTAAGACAAATCATAGGTCCTTAAAAATGGATAAATAATTAATTTAATATATTTAGTTGTCAAACAAACCTAGTAAAATCATTATTACAAACATTCTCCTAGGTAGTTTCTATGATATCATTTCCACCAACTTCTCTAGATAATCTAATATTCCTACCTCCGAAATCACATTACTAAGGAAGTGAACCTATGATATCTTAAAGTGATGGTACAAATTTTTTGAATAATTTGGATGTGATAAAAGTATACTCAATGTTATCTCAAGGTTTCTATAATGAATCTATTGGTTTCATAAGTATATCAGGATATCATCAATAAAATAAAATTAAAAAATCACCAATATGTGGATGGATGATCCTGTTAATGAGACCTATGAAAACTACTAGATCATTTTTAAACCTGAAAAGCATGAAAGGATACTCATATAGAAAATTCATACACCTAAATATTGTCTTAGGAATCTCCTCTCATTTTTATAGAGATAATTGTAGCTTGATTAAAACTTAGTCATGGAGAACAATTGACATGCCCACAAGTGATCAAATAAATCAATGATCCTCAGCAAAAGGTACATGTTTGTTACCATGATCTAATTATGATTCCTATTTATAATTAACATATAAAGACACAAGTATACCTTCTTATTTAATAAGATTGGATCACCCCAAATATAAGTGATTATTCAGATAAATTGTTTAGACTCCAAATCATCAATCTAAAAATTGAGTTCCTTCAACTCAGCAGGTGTCATATGATACTAAGAGATCAACATGGGATTCATTCCTAGCACTAGTTTTATAATTAATTCAATTTATAGATATATAGTGAGATGTTATAACTTATTCCCCTATAGTTTATTAAGATAAGTCAATTAAAAAATATCTTAACCAAACCCTTTTGTTCATTTCATCCATGTCCCTTACCTTGAGGTCGATGAAACAGCCACACCACAAGATCTAGTAAAGTAGGGATTCTCTACTGGTGACCAATGACCACCACAAGGCTTGATCTCATTTTACTCCAAATTTTACATTAACAAAAAAGTGATGTATATGACCAATATTTAATAATATATGAATTTATATAATATTATTAAGATATAACATGATATGATACCATTTAGATCTATAATATTGTCATTTTATATTACCCCCTTCAATATAGGTAGTTATAGAATGTATGCTCTTCTCTAGATACATGATGCTTCCCTAGATAATATCCTATGATATATTAATCATATTTAACAAAATTTTACCCATGATACTATCAATTATTCCATCCATTATTCCAATATGATCAGGAAGAAAACCGGTCACTTTTTACTCATCCATTGCATTTTCAATTTTGAGATCACTTCAACGAACCATAAAATTTATTGTTAGGTTGGAATTCTTAACCTAAAGCCTCAAATCATGTGAAATATGTAATATAAAAAGTAAGTAGAGAAGAATATATTTTCATATATATGTCTATTTATGAATAATATAGTGTTTTAGAGGCATAAAATGAGAATAAATCCAATCTTAAGCATTGAATACTCTAACATTTTTAAAAGATTCTGTTACCACCTTTTGATGGAAACACATTTTTAAATATAACTTTGGACAATTTTATAAGCTTTATTTTTCAAAATAAACTTAGTATTTATAATTGTGACATTTAAATTTACTTTGGAATAATTTTTTTTATTTTTCTGACAATGTTCATTTTTTAATGAATAGTGAAAAATACTGCATTTTACTTCAAAACTGCTTTTTCATCTAATTTAATAATATGTTTAGATTATCTTTTTAATTGGTTTTAAATTTTAATTAGAATATTTTTTTACCATTTAATATAATGGTTGTCATTATAATTAATTTCACTTTGAAATTGGACATAAACAATTGTCAATATTTTGATAGATATTTTTTTTAAAAACACGCTATTTGTTTTGAAAATGGGATTTATTTTTAAATTATTTACTGCAATTTCTGTGTTTAGAATTCGGTAAAATGGATTCCATATTTCTAATCATAAGGTCCAAATTATGTAATTAATACTCTTTTGTTTTTTGACTTTATGAATAGTAATGAGGGTAATTATCTTTAATTATCGTGATTGATTATTAATTAGGTAGTTAAGGGTAATAAAATAATATCATAATAATATAAAATAACCCCAACATGTGTTAAAATCCTTTTTTTGAGTCATTTCTGACCATGGGAAGCTTTTTTCCGAACTTTAGGTCCCATGGTGTCAAATGGGTGTGATAGTAACATTTATGAAATTATTTTTTTTAAAGGAAGAGAAATATAACAAAGGTTCATATATCCTAAGTAAAAAAAATTTAATTTTTTTACATAAATTATCTCTTAAAATATAAATATTCACTGGAAATATAAAATGATTTCCTACAACATGGTATTTTTTTATAATTTTTAGACATTAAATAAATAAATTTATTTATGACGCCATGATGATTCAGTGATTACCTCATTAATGAAAAACATAAATAAAATGAAAATATAAGGTAAACTCTAAGACATAAAATTGGTGAGAATCTATTGTATGGGTGTATTTCCTACCCTTATCACCTTATCCTAAAAACATATCGTTGTGGGACCTTTAAAATCCGAAAATCATTTTATAATAAAGTATTATTTCAAGACATTCCAGAAGTGCCCCTCCTCCCTCTTATAAAAGGCCCCCACCTCTACCCCCTTACCCACACCTCTCAAGGCCTTGGGTCGTCCAAAAATTTCTCATATTATCTCTCCACATCTCTCTCTTAGTCCTAAAATCCTAACATTGGGAAGAAGTCTTCCCAAGGAAGCCTTTGGCACATATCAAAAATAGTTACCTGATTTAGTGGTAATGTTTTCTCCCGAGTTTCTTCCTTTTATTTTCATTCTTCACTCACCGATATATTCTTATTCATTGATTCCATAACAACACCAGTATCCTAAATATAATAGGATGTTGTTATGATATGGATTTTATTTACACTTACACACACCATTGTCTGGTGGTTAAAGAACATACTGTTTCTGTGGGTGACGAATTACTGCCTCACAAAACTATGATTTTTTCAATCTTCCTTTTACACATTTCATGGGGGACATTATGATTTCACTGTATTTATATATGATATATGTGGTGTTTATTTTTCTCTATATTCTTCTGAATTTTATATTTAAATCACATCGTTATGCTTTTCATGTTGTGGAACTGCGATAATTTCATCTGAGGAAGTGTTGACTACTACCCCCTCAAGTGATGTGGCTCGTTCATTCCAAACATGGAATTTATAAATAATTTAATTAATGAACTTAATTTACCTATATAACATATATATTATACTAGAATAATAATATATATATGTCTCATTTAGTTTTAATTCCTTTAACATGACAAAAAAATGAAAGTAGCGTTTATGCATACGTACGGCCTCCCGTCTCCATGAAGGGTGAATTTCATTTTTTTATCTCAATATGTTATGGAATTGTAAAATATGAATATATACTGGATATATATGATATTTAAATAATTCATATAATTCGGGAGACGATGTACTTATAACTACATGGGAAATTCTTTTCAAACAAGTTCATTTTAGACTCATGTACCGAACATCGACAAAACCTATGATATGAACTCACATATTTAACTGATTATTATAACATGACAATAGGTGATATGAATTGAATAATAAACATTAATGTATGTTCTTAAGAAATTATAAATTGACCTATGTTTATTATTCTGTAATATAAAGAACGAATGAGAACTAGTTGGACTTGAGGTAAGGGACTCGTCTCAATCGCGTTTCGTTGAGGTATACTTCAATTTATATACAGAATTATTTTATTAGTTTCATAATAAACCCTTTTGACTTTTAATTTAATTTAAAATTAATCTTTTTACATGAAGCATTTTACAAAATAGAAAAACGAATGTTTTCATCTTACGTATGCAGAGACAACGACTTCTCCGCTGTCATGACCATTATTTGAGTTTCAGTTTCCTCTATAAGCCATAACATTTTTTAAATGATAAATAAATATCATGTTTTACTTTTCTTTTATTTTGGTATTTAAAATGGTTTTGATAATGTTTTGATTATATCAATGTGTTTTATTGATATCTTGTGATTGAAATATGGAAATGTTATATTTCCATTATACATGTTTTATGTGATACGATTATGTTATGGTTTATGGGCATTGTTTATGATGTCGGGTGGTTCTATGATAAACTAAGTCCGGGTGATCCCAAGATAGCTCTCTAATGAATTGGGTAACATGAATTAGTTAAATTCTAAGGTTTCTCTAAAGAGATTTAGGGAATATACTGTTATGGTTATTCAAAATTTAACAGTAAGGGTTACTCCCTACGTAATAATGTTATGAATGCATCAAGATACTTTTATGTCTTATGATTTCTTTGAGTTATTCATAAATCTTATGATTTCATGAGGTATGTTAAAGTTCTTATGTTTTATGAGTAGTGTATGATTTAATTGATTCTCATGTATACATGGACAAATGTTTACATTCCATATTTTTATATCCCTTACTGATCTTTTTATTCTCATCCCATGTTTTTAAATGTATTTCATAGGTCAAGGGAATAGTAAATGATGTCATGATTGTGTCAAGGAAGTGTCAACAAAGAAACCATGTTTTATTTCAAAAATATTTCCTTTTTTGGAAAAAATGAATATTGTCTTTGATGTAACCACATTTTTTAAATGAGAAATATAATTCATGATTTATGATATAATTCTCTAAAACTCTAATCCTGAAAAGATCCTCAATGTGAATTTTTGAAATAACCCAAGATTAAGTAATGTTTAAGGCTGCGGCCTTATAGTTTGTATTAGAGGTCGGTTTAGATAACTTTAGGAGTTAGAATTATATTAAATAATTATCCAAAAATATTTTTTAAAACATTATGGTCAAATTGAAATGATATAGAATTTGATGATTACCATGTTGTTTCATATAATACATATTTGTTCAGAATGGTTTTCTGCAGAGGAAACAAGAAATCAGTGCTAGGAAGGCATACAAAAGGAAATGAACTTCAAAATCATCATCCTAAGATAGTCAGAATTGGAACTGAACAGTTTGTTACAGTAATGGAGCAGTTGACTCAAGCAATAAATGGGGGTTGTATCCATGCCCGAGATCATCCAGATAAACCTCAGAGGAACATGTCAGTGGTGAAACATTTCATGAGTCAACATCCCCCATCATTCAGAGGATCATCTATCCATGTTCTAGATGAAGGGTGGATGAAATCACTAGAGAATATTTTTGATGCAATGGGGTGTTCAGACAATCAAAAGGTTAGTCTTGTAATTTACTGTTTGGAGGGTGAAGCAAATCAGTGGTGGTTGATGGCTAAAAATATTGGGGATGCTCATGAGATTGATGCTCTTGACTGGGATGAATTCAAAGGTATGTTTCTTGAGAAATATTTTCCTAAGGATGTTCGACTTATGATGGAAAAAAATTCATGGAATTGAGGCAAGAGGATGAATCAGTGGCTTCTTATGAAGAAAAGTTCACTCAATTTTTCAAGGTATGCTCCAAATTTTATCAACGACCTTGATAGATAAATAAACCATTTTTACTCAGGATTAAATCCAAAATATCAAAGGTCATTAGCTTACCGTGAGTTCAAAATTCATAAAAAACTTGTTCGATGTGATGAGAAGGTGGAAATGGAGTTTGTCGATGAGCAAGTGTTCTATGACAACCAACAAAAGAAGAGACCAAGGTTGTAGGAAAAAAGGGAATAATCCTTCAAGAAGGTTTTATTTTAAGCTAAATAAATTTTCATTTTGTGATAAATGTGGTAAAAATCATACTGGGGAATGTATTTTGAATTCAGGAAAGTTCTTATGATGTGGTAAGATGGGACATAAGTCTCGTGATTGCACTGGAAAAAAACAGGGTAATGGTAAGTCCAAATTTGATTTACAATTAGTGAAATGTTTCAAGTGCAATGATATGGGTAATTATGAAAATGAGTGTTCGACAATGATCTCGAATGATAGAAATTAGTCAGACTACAATCAGAAAGGTGTGGTGAAATCCTTTACAACTACTTCAGCAGATGTTGGACCATCAAATGAATTGGTATCAGGTACATTTTTTTCTTTTTTTGATTATGCCAATGTGTTGTTTGATTCGGGGTCTATACATTTTTCCATCTATGAAAAAGATTCTAGTAAATTTGGAATTCCATCTCAGGAAATGACTCCTGAACATGTGGTAGAAATACCTAGGGGAAATGTTAAGGAAAAATGAATTTATAAGAATCTTCCTATACTTATTCATGTAAAGAATCTACTTAAAAAACTTATTGATTTACCTCTAGTAGGGTTTGATGTTATCCTGGGTATGGATTGGCTCCCTGTTTACCATGCTAAGATTGACTATACAGCTAAAGAAGTTTATTTTTAGAAAGAATTTCAGTTTGTATTCAAGAATGAACCCTTAATGATGATAACATATCAAGAGGCTGAGAAACATGTAAAAGATGTAAATGAATGTTACCTTGCACATATTGTTGAAAATAGAGGAACCATTCAGATTAATGATATGCCAGTGTTAAATTAGTATCTTGATGTTTTTCCTCATGAGTTTCCTAGAATAATACCAGATCGGAAAGTTGAATTTACAGTTGACTTAGTTCCTGATGCTAATCCAATTTCAAAACCCTCTTATCGAATGGCTCAAATTGAACTTTTTGAGTTGAAGTATAAATTTCATGATTTATTAGATAAAGGTATCCTTCGACCTAGAACATCACTATGGGGTGCTCCTATATTATTTGTTATAAAGAAAAATGGTTCAATGAGACTTTGCATTGATTATAGTGCCTTGAATAACATCACTATTACGAACAAATATCCTTTTCCTCATATCAATGATTTTTTTATCAGCTCCAGGGAGCTCAGTAATTTTCAATGATTGACATGAGATCGAGGTACCATCAGTTGAAGGTAAAAGAAAAAGATATTATAAAGACCGCATTTCGTACAAGATTAGACCATTATGAATTTGAAGTTATGCATTTTGGATTAACCAATGCACCTGATGTATTCATGGAACATATGAATTGAATTTTCCATGAGTTCTTGGATATGTTTGTGGTTGTTTTCATTGACGATATTTTGGTGTTTTATAAAAGTATAGAGGAGCATGAAAATCATTTAACTGTTATTTTTCAAAACATAAAAGAAAAAATAAATTGTATGGGAAATTTAGCAAGTGTTAGTTTTGGTTGCAACAAATTTCTTTCCTTTGTCACATTGTTTTTAATGATGGAATAAATGTTGATCCTATAAAAACAAAGGTTGTTGAAGAAAGTCCATCACCCCCAAATATAACCGAGATTCATAGTTTTCTTGGTTTGGGAGGCTATTACCAAAGGTTTGTTAAACGTTTTCACAGTTGTCCATCCCATCGAATAAGCTAACTTGGAAGGGTGTTAAGTTTATCAGGACAAAAGAATGGGATGATTTTTTTCAGGAATTGAAAAGAATATTGGTGAATTCTCCAGTATTGGCACTACCTTCTATAAATGGTGAGTTCGTTATCTACAATTATGCTTCATCGAAAGGACATGGTTGCGTATTAATGCAGAATGATCAGGTAATTTCTTATGCTTCACGTCATTTGAAAACTCTTTAGGTAAATTCCCCTAAACATGATTTGGAATTAGCTGCTATTTTTTTTGTTTTAAAAATTTGGAGGAATCATTTGTATGGTGTAAAGTGTGAAATATATACTAATCACAAAAGTTTAAAGTATATATTCACTTAGAAAGAATTGAACATGAGATAGAGGAGATTTCTATAATCAATCAAGGATTATGATTGCATGATTCACTACCACCCATGAAACTAAAATAATGTGGCAGATACTTTGATTCAAAAAATTAATGCTTCATTAACCATGTTACATTTGGAATGTGGTCCTTTGGTTAAGGATTTTATTAATTTTGGCATAGAATTTATTGGTACAAGAAATTATTCTGTTTTGTTTCAGGTATCAGTGAAATCTTCTCTATCAGATATAATTAAGAAAGAATAGAAGAAAGACAGTGAGTTGTAGAAAAAGGTAGAGTTGGTTCAGAAGGGTATGTTACCTAAATTCAACATTGATAATGATAGTGTTTTCAGATTTGGGAATAGATTGTGTGTGACTTGTGATTCACAGTTGAAGAGAGTGTTGTTATGTGAAGTTCATAGTTCGCTATTTTCAGTACATCCAGGCAGTTCTAAGATTTATAATGATTTTCAGGAGTATTTTTAGTGGGATGGAATGAAAAAATATATTGCTGATTTTACTATGAAGTGTTTGACTTGTCTATAGGTTAAATCAGAGCGGCAGTTACTGAAATGGATGATTCATACTTTACCAGTGCCAAAGTGGCAATGGGAGAATATATCAATGGACTTTGTTGTGGGATTACCGAAGACACCTCGAGGTAATAATGTAGTCTGGGATATTGTTGATCGTTTGACTAAATCTACTCATTTCCTTGCTATACAACATACTTTTTTCCTAGATCAACTTTCTCGATGGTTTCTTAAAGAGATAGTTATGTTACACGGAGTTACCCTCTCCATTTTATCTGGTCATGATCTCATGTTAACTTCTAACATTTGGAAAGTCCTTCAGAATTCGTTGGGTATGGAATTAAATTTTAGTATAGCTTTTCATCCACAATCAGATGGGCAGTCAAAACGAACAATTCAGAAATTCGAGGATATACTACATTCTTGTTCTATGTATTATCAGGGTAGTTGGGACCAACATCTATCATTGGTTGAGTTTTCTTATAATAACAGTTTTCATTCTAGTATACAGATGGCACCATTTGAGGGATTATATGGGAAGTAGTGTCGAACTGTAGCTTTTTTGGATGAATTAGGTGAAAGGAAGTTGATGGACCAGAAATGGTAGAAGAGATGGAAAAAATGGTTAGCTGATAAAGTAACAACGGAGAACAGCTCAGAGCAGGCAGAAAAGTTATACATACAACAGGAGGAAGGATCTCTCTTTTGAGGTAAGTGATCATGTCTTCCACAAAGTTTCACCATGAAAATGTGTGATGCGATTTAGTAATAAAGAATAGCTGAGTCCAAGGTTCATTGGACGATGAAATTCTAGAATGATTTGGATCAGTTGCATATAGAGTGTCTTTACCTCCAAATTTATCTCAGGTACACAATGTTTTTCATGTTTCAATGTTAAGGAAGTACATGCCAGATCCATCTCATGTTTTGAGTCCAGAGATAGTTCAGCTAGAAGAGAATATATCTTATGAGGAACAACTGATCCAGATTCTTAACCACAAGGAGCAGGTGTTGCGCAATAATGTTATTCATCAGGTAAAGGTTCTATGGAAAAACCATATAGTTGAATAGGAAACATGGGAATATGATAATACAATGAGGGATAAATACCCCCACTTATTCGATAAGTAATTAAATTGCGGGGATGTAATTTCCTACTGGGGGAAGGATGTAACATCCCATGTAAGTATAGAATAATATATTTTCATATCTATGTTTATTTATGAATTAGATATCATTTTAGAGGTTTAAAATGCGAATAAATCCAATCTTAAGCATATAATACTGTAATATTTTTAAAAGACTCTTTTACCACATTTTAATGGAAAACAATTTTTAAATGTAAATTTTGACAACTTATAAGCTCAATTTTTCAAAATAAACTTTTTCATTAGAATTGGGACATTGAAATTTACTTTGCATAAATTTCTGGATTTTTTTCACAATGTTCATTTTTAATGAATAGTGAAAAATACTGCATTTTACTTCAAAACTGCTTTTTCATCTAATTTAATTATATGGTTAGATTATCTTTTTAATTGGTTTTAAAGTTTAATTAGAATATAGTTTTACCATTTAATCCAATGGTGTTAATTATAAATAATTTAACGTTGAAATTGGACATAAACAACTGTCAATCTTTTGATAGATATTGATTCTTAAAAACACGATATTTGTTTTGACAACGGGAATTATTTTTAAATTAATTACTGCAATATCTGTGTTTAGAATTTGGTAAAATGGATTTCATATTTCGAATCATAAGTCCCAAATTATGTAATTAATGTTCTTTTGTTTTTGGACATTATGAATAGTAACAATGGTAATTATCTTTAATTATCATGATTAATTAGAAATCGGGTAGTTAAGGGTAATAAAATAATATCATAATAATATAAAATGACCCCAACATGTGTCAAAGTACTCTTTTTTGAGTCATGTACGACCATGGGAATATCTTTACCGAACTTTAGGGCCCATGGAGTCACATGGGTGTGATAGTGACATTTATGACATTATTTTTTTAAAAGGAAGAGAAATATAACAAAAGTTTGTATAACCTAAGTAAAATAGTTTTAATTTTGTTTATATAAATGATATATTAGAGTATAAATAGTCATTTTAAATCTAAAAATATTTCCTACATCATGGTATTTTTTTATAATTTTTAGAAATTAAATAAATATAGTTATTTATGACACCATGATGATTCAGTGATTACCTCATTAATGAACGATTTAAATAAAATGAAAATATAAGGTAAAATATAAAACATAAACTTGTCTAAAACCAATTAGATTGGTTTATTTCTAGCCCTTATCACCTTATCCTAAAAATATATCATTTTGGGACCTCTAAAATCCGAAAATCATTTTATAATAAAGTAACATTCCAAGACTTTCCAAAAGTGACCATCATCACTCTTATAAAATTCCCCCACCTATACCCCCTTACCCACACCTCTAAAGACCTTGTATCTTCCAACTTCTACTCATATTGTCTCTCCACATCCATATCTTACTCCTAGAGGCCTCACATTGGGAATAATCCTTCCCAAGGAATCCTTTGGATCAAATCAAAAAGAGTTACCTGATTTAGAGGTAATGTCTTCTCTCGAGTTTCTTCCCTTTATATTCCTTCTTCACTCACCACTATCTTCTTATTAATTGATTAAAAAACAAAAAAATGTATCCTCAATATACTTGGATGTTTTTATGAGATTTATTTTATTTACACTTACACACACCTCTATCTAATGGTTAAAGAACATACTATTTCTATGGGTGTCGAATTACTGGCTCACAAAATGATGATTGTTCAATTCTCTTTTAACACCTTTAATGGTGGCCATTATGATGTCACTATATTTATATATGATATATATGGTATTTATATTTTTTTATATTCTTATGAATTTTTTTTAAATAACATCATTATGCTTTTCATGTTGTGGAACTGCGATAATTTCATCTAACGAACTGTGAACTACCGCCCCCTCAAGTGATGTGACTCAGTCATGCCAAAAATGGATTTTATAAAGAATGTAATTAATGAACTTATTTTACCTATATTTAAAATATATTATACTATAATTATAATATATATATCTCTCATATATTTTTAATTCCATTAATATGACATAGAAATTAAAGTAGTGTTCATGCGTACGTACAGCCTATCGTCTCCATGAATGGTGCATTTCATTTTTTTATCTCAAAATGTAATGGAATTGTAGAAAATGAATATATTCTTGATATATATGATATTTGAATCATTAATATCATTCTAGAGATGATGTACTTATAACTAGATGGGCAATTCTTTTCAAACTAGTTCATTTTTTACTCATGTACCGAATATCAACAAAACGTATGATATGAACTCACATCATTAACTAATTATTATGAAATGATAATATGTGATATGAATATAATCATAAACTATTATGTACGTCCTTATGAAATTATAAATTGACCAATGTTTATTATTCATGAATATATGGAATGAACGAGAACAAGTAAGACTTGAGGTAAGGGACATCGTCTCAAGCTCCTTTCATTGAGTCATACTTCAATTTATATACGAACATATTTTAATAGTTGTATAATAATCACTTTTGAATTTTATTTTCATTCAAATTTAATCTTTTTACACAAATCATTTTATAAAATGGAAAATGGAATGTTTTCGTCTTATGCATGAGGTGACAACGACTTCTCCACCGCTGTGACCATTATTTGAGTTTCAGTTTCCTCTACAATCCATACTATTTTTTAAATGAAAAATAAATACTATGTTTTACTTTTATTTTATTTTGGTATTGAAAATGTTTTTGATAATGTTTTTATTATTTCAATGTGTTGTATTGATATCTTGTGATTAAAATATGGAAACTTTATGTTTCCTTTTTTCATGTTTTATGTGATATGATTATGTTATGGTTCTTGGGAATTGTTTATGAAGTTAGGGGGATTCATGATAAACTAAGGGAGGGTGGGCCCAAGATAGATCCCCAATGCATTGGGTAATGTGAAGGAGTTAGACACTAAGTTTTCTCTGAAGATATTTAGTGAATGTACTGTTATGGGAATTCC
Source organism: Viscum album (assembly GCA_963277665.1). Lineage (NCBI taxonomy): Eukaryota > Viridiplantae > Streptophyta > Magnoliopsida > Santalales > Viscaceae > Viscum > Viscum album. The sequence continues at coordinate 1,433,938,134 of OY728126.1, read as the reverse complement.
AAATTTAATCATGAGGGTTACTCCCTACGTAAGAATGTTATGAATGCCTCAAGTTTCCTTTATGTCTTATGATTTCTATGAGTTATTCATAAGTCTTATGATTTCATGAGGTATGTTAAAGTTGTTATGTTTTATGAGTAAAGTATGATTTCAAAGATTATTATGTATACATGGATTAATGTTTACATTCCATATTTTTATATCCCTTACTAAGCTTTTTATACTCATCCCATGTTTTTGAAATGTTTTTCACAGGTCAAGGGAAATGTACATGATGTGATGATAGTGTCGAGGAATTGTCAAGAAAGAAACCAAGTTTTATTTTAAATATGTTTCCTTTGGTGGAAAAAATTAATATTATATTTCATGTACCAACCTGGTTTAAATGTGGAATGTAATGCGTGATTTATGATCTAATTCTCTAAAACTCTAAACTTGAAAATATCCTCAATGTGAATTATTGAAATAACCCAAGATTAAGTAATGTTTAAGGGTGGGGCCTTATAAAAGACCAATCCAAAACATTTGGGGACTTTTAAAACTCATTCCTAGTGAAATTATGAGTGATATAGAGCAACTCCATTAAATGAGATGTATTGTTTGATACCAACATCATCCAATGCTGAAGCACCATAAACTCATGAGATTGATCTAGATTCAGTGTATCCAAGTATAGCATTTCAATGAAATGATTATTTATGGGATATTCAGTCCTAAACATATATATTCTATCTGTATTCGTAATGCCTAACCATATCCCCATGGATTCTTGAATCATAGAGGAATATAACTTGACCCACCAATCCACTACAGTCTCCACTAGATGAAATATTCCCTCAGTATGTTCAATCAAATCATCAGCATAGTGGGGCCCTCTAATTCCTTTGAATGATGGGGAATGATGAAGCTATAAGTCCCTAGAATAATTTATCACCATGAATTGATCTACTCCACTTTGAACAATAATTATCTTAATGACTTTAGGTTAATGCAGTTCCACTGCCTAAACCATTGGATCATGGCCAGCCACAACCTCTTACATGTCATGGGGAACTAAATCACTGACCTCCCTTAAAATATCATCACCATATAACTTCTATAGGTGGTCCAATAAGATGAAATCATGGAGGAGATATCTAAAATTCCAAATGAACCCTTAAAAAATCCTATAGTATCTCATTTATGATTACAACTCATGTAATTTATATACCCACATAAGGGACTTCTACTTTAAGGCCTATCCTAGAAGGCTACCCGTAACCATAATGATTTACATTATTTGCACTACCCAGAGCCCAACCTAATTCTCTAATGACTTTACATTATTCATGTTAATAAATATATATAACATATAATGCTCATTTATATTAATTAATATTCTAGTACATATTTATCACAAAATCACAAGTCATATATTAATGATGACATTTAATTAATTATATTACTATATATGAAAAGGAATAATATACATGATATGTGAAACTATATTCCTACTCAAGGTTCAAAACTCAACAAAATCTCATTAACTATAATAGAAAAATAGTACTCATGATCAACATGAATGTTTAATACCAAAATCAGTAATATAAATCATATCGCTGGTAAATCATTGGTCTATTGTGTAAGTGCTTATAATGAACTTACATGGATCCCCACCCAAGTACCATATAGATTTCATTTATATTACTGTACCCCAATCGTATTAATTATAATATAAAGGAAATTAAAGAGAAAAAGGAAAACCTCATATGATATAACATTGTAACCCTCCAATCAAATCACATGGTCTGATTGGTGATTCCCATGACATCATGTGCTTCTCCTCATATGAAAGTGGTTTTCAACTAGCGATGAGGTTATGAATGGTGTCATGGGAAATATATACCATAAATAATAATATACACGAACCAATAATCCAACATGTAATAAAAATGATCCTTGAATAATTAAATAGATAAATCATCATTCTTTAATAAAATTCCTCTAGACCATACAAAATAAACCAAAAAACTCGTAATGTGGTATGTCAGCCAATGTATGATAGCCATGAAAAATAATATTAGTCACTATAGAAATAATCTTGATTCTATCCTTCCATTGACACCATCCTACAAGATCCACCTACCCAGCTCCTCGATGTTGGGCCCTTTCCCATACATGGATCACTGACCATGAAATATGTATTCACATCAAGATTCATGTGTAGGGTGTGAGTATAAACCCATTAGGATTCTTTCCACTCATCCTTAAAATATGTACAACAATACTTGGAAGTGTATTCAAAAAAATATTGAAAATTCATAAATAACCAAATATATGTCATGTCATCATGCATTAATTAATCATCCAAGAACCATAGTTGTACCTGCTTCGACAGCATGTTGAAAGGAATTTCATAAAAATAAATGTTTCATTACATACATCATGCTAATAGATACATACATCCACTCAAAAATATTATCCATTTGTATGATATCCATGTTCTACCATTATTGATAATTCCACAGTAACTTTTAATGGATCCTTAGGATGTTTACGCAATAACCCAATTCATGACTCTATGTAATTTTAAACTACATTATGTCAAACCAATATCTAGTGTTGTGGAAAGACATATCTCAAATATGTCAACCCAATATCTAGTTTTGGGTATAGACTCATTCTACCTGTCATCTCTAAAGGTGAAATCAAAACATTCTAATCACAATGATTACATTCCCCATCTATGGAGTAAACAGGTTTAGTTAGATCAATATGGTGCATTGAAACTAGACACAAAGGAACCAAACATGAATCTATAGACAAGCTCTAATAGTAAAGTAATAATCATTCCCTAAAAAGAAAGTCCTCAGGGGCCACACACAACCCCACAATCATAAAAAAATGAAATTCTATCACATGACACACACACCCTCATATAAATCATATCAAGCAGTGGTATCTCTATAACTTGAACACACACACACACACACACACACAAGAATGTCAATATATATAGTAAATATATAATATACATGAAATTGTAAGGTATTCTGACCTAATGATTATGGATGCCTAATGCCATTAATTTCATACCAAATCATTCGTTATTATAGAAAGATTACTAAAACCATCCCATGTTTATAATATTGGGATTATAGAAACAATATCTAATAACAATTATATGATAATATATTGATTTCAATTAGTATTTCTGAATGAGAACCACCACCACATAGGAATATATCATTAAACAAACGATGATAAAAATTATATAGTATTGGCATTTTATTGATTGATAAATATAGAATCCCATGTTATATTTCAATATAATTCATATATCTACCCATGATAACATAGATATATGATTAAATCCATGATGTTGACATGAGATCTAAAAGGAACATGACATACTGATTAATAATGACCTCTTACAATGAATTCTTATTATACCAACCCTTTATATCACCCATAATTGGGGTTCTATAGGAGATTAATCACCATGTATGAACATTAGAGTCCCTAGGATCAATATCTAGCAGTGTATGAGGAAGAATGAATGTTTTTTATGTGGTTTCATGCTAAAATCAAAATTTTTATATAAATAAAATTATAGTGTATATTTTGTTAAAACAATTTATCAAACAGTGTTCCAATTATGTGAGGCTCAGTACACATGATTTGGCTATATAGTTTCCTAAACCATGTACCAACCATCATTTTTCCTCTATTTCAGGTTACATGATTTCATAGGGAATATTGTATAGCTAGGACGAACTATGTATTAACTGTACTACACATACTTAACCTCACCAAAAAAATACATGGTTACATAGGTACAACCACATGGTTTCACCTAATCATAAAACAAATAAAATATACTAATACCTCCCACAGAATATAAAAGAATGCAGATACTTCACCCAAAAAAATCATAACTCAGAAAAACACTAATATGGGATGGAAGAAAGATTTAATGTATATGAAATTTACATGACATTACAAAAAAATCATCAATACATGTATTTTTTTAACATCTATAAGATTTATTATTTTTTATGTATTCATGAAATCCCACATATTTTAATTTTACATCAAATTTATTTCCACTTATATCTCTATTCTTGGTCAAGTATGTACTTCTAAAACTATTATGTGTTAAGAATTAGTATTTATTTTGAACCACATTCTATATGGATTCATGTCTAACATTATCCCTATGAGACTTATATTCTAAACTATTCTTATTTTGGATTATGAATATAACAAATAATTCCTATACATTTAATTATATACCCACATAGATATAGCTATAGAAACTAAAATTATATTTTCAGTTTCAACTAATCCTTTTAATTGAGGGGTATATAGATCATTGACATCATATAATATTCCATGATTATTAAAATATTTAGGGGCTTGTTTTTTGAAATTTTCACTCCATATATCTACCCCAAATATCTTCCAATAAAACTTTATTTTCTCCTCTACATGTTTTGAAAACTCTTCTATTTTTTCAAGGCCTATGATTCATATGACATGAACATTATTCATGTATTATTTGTCAAGTCCAAAATAAATTAGATGAAATCAATTTATATTTATGTTCACATATTTTTTATAGGACCGAATACGTAAATGTAAATCAGTTTAAGAGTATTTAAATATTTAATTTCAAAGGCATTTTGTGTTTTGTTCACTGATTTTCCATTTTTGGTGTTTTAAAAATAGTGGTGGTATCCTCTATCAAAATGGGTATATTCCTCATTTTTTCTTCATTTAATAGTTTTCCCATGTTTATTTTTCCAGTGGAGACCAAGTATTCTATTCCAAATATTATTGAAAACATATTGACTCCAATAATTTCTTTCATCTACTCCCCAATTGGAAACTGATTTCTTGTGGTTTTCAAACCCTTTGAAATCATATCCCCATATTTTATTTTTTTCACTATGCTTCAATATTTTTGGAAGAACAATTATTTTATAGCATCAAATAGTAATGCTACACTCAATATGTTCTATATTAACCCATCAATAAAATGAAATGTCTTTAATGATTATATTTATGAATAATGTTTGCTCTTCCAGTACATTTGACCTTAAGGGAGCTATCATTAACCTATTTTTGATCTCACCATCACATTTCTCAGCACATTTTAAGGTATTTAATATCACATATCATTTTTTAAGAACATCCATTATTTATTACCATAGGTTTTAGTTATTTCAATTCTTTAAATAATTAATAAACCAAATTTTCATATTTCCCCATCTAAATTAGATATTGATTATTTACAAACATCAGAACTGTATTAAATTGAGTTTAGAAAAAAGTAATATAAACAACTAAGGTGTTCCTTTCCTGATCAAAAATTTCATGAATCTCCTATAGTATTCTTAATCTTTTGTTTGCATTATCAATTTACTCAACATATTGAGTCCTTTTTAATGTTATTATTTTTGGGTTTTGTGTACACATTGAATCATATTCTCTTACCATAATAGGAATAGACATATTATATAAATAGTTGTACTCTTTATGGAAAATGAAACCACTACTTAAATATTATCCATGTTATCTTCCAATCTCATAGAAATCATATTTCTGAATGGGTAATGGTTTTGATGCATTTTCATCTCTTAAAGAGATGACCATATAAATCCCTTTTGTCTAATTCATCCATGGATATTTTTAATTGATATACAGTTTTCTTGAGAATTTTTTCCTTTCTAGATGTGACAAAATTTGAAATTTTTTAAGAATTAAAGATGTTATAGAATATTTTATACCAAAGTTTTATTTAGAAAAAATTTATTCTCTTTATAAAAGATCATCTAATGAATATATAATTTCACATCTTTCATCTAGTTTGAAATAGAAAATTTCTACATTTTTTACACATGATTAAAAATTTTCTTCCAAAAACATGTTCTTATAACATTTAAATTTCACATATTAAATTTATATTTCATACATATTTTTTGAGATTATAAATATCGTTAAATCCTAGGATAATTTTGAAATCTATGCCTTAAAATATTGTCCTATTGTTTTAATATAAGTCTTTAAAATTTCTACTTTGTTGACAAGACATCCATTATTAATCTATTAGTGTCTTTTTTTCTAATCCTACTTTTAACAGAGTGTTTCTTCTCACATCCTTTCAATTTCATTCATGACCATTTTAATTTTCATTCTCATATTATACTCTATAACAGTATATCCTTCCCTTTAGAAAACTCATTTATATATTATAAAACATACTATGATCCATTCACTTATTGTTCATTATATGTCAACAATATTCATTACGAAAAATCTTTTGGAACTTATTTATAGTCATTACATTCATCAATGTACCTTCTTTCAAACTAATAGAATTTGCTTTCTGAATGAAATATAATAACTCATCTTAATATATTTTTATTCAGTAGATGAGATATCTCTTTTATTTATGCCCTTTTTATTTCATATTCACTGTAATTTAGACCTCCAATTCACATAGGTTGTTTGGATATGAAATGAGCAACCGTACCTTGTTTATTACACTTGACTGAATGTTTAACCATATATTTACATACAAATCCTACTGTAAAATTTCTTAACATAAATTAAATTATCTTAGAATGAACTTCCATATTTTCTTCTTCATTAATTTTTTCCTACTTATAATCCATATTCATACCAATTAAATCCTTGAAATCCATTTTCTTTTCCAACATAATTGATCTTTTAATAGAAAAATATCTTCTAATTTCTTAATTAATATGAGTGTTGATAAGCCCATAAGTAGTAAATATATCATTTTACCTAAATATAATACATAATTTATGGGAATTCAATTCATTTGGTTGGATTCTCAACAACGTGTTAACTATATTAGAGTCTTAGAGAGTTTCTCTAAACCTCTACCATTATTGATAATCATATTTCCCATAGTGAAGAATTCATGAAGAGTGGCATCCTCTTATATTATAAAATCATAATATTATTGGAAATTAATTTAAAACAATTATTTTTTAAATATTTGGTTTCCTTAATAAATTATATGGAGCTTAATCGAAATAGAAATATAATTTTTCTAGCCCATTACCCTTCTGAACTTATTTTCTTATGAAGAGGATTATAAGACATTAATAGACGTCAAATGATTCTCATTATTTCATTTTCTAATTAGAGACCAATTTGAGGATTCATCTTGAATAGTGAGTCCTTATTGAATTTAATTAAGAATATTGAACATAGATAATGAAAGTAAGATACCATCCTCTTCTTCCATGAATAAAACCCTTTTCTCTAAAAACATACGATTATTTTTTTTGATAACATTAATATGTTTCTCTAAATAAATTTCATGAGAAATAGAATATAGTAGGAATTATATTCGATACCAATCATTGGATAATATTAACGTTTATACACATTGTGGGGTGAATTAGAGATTGTAGTTATTTAAATACCACTTCATCTCTAATTCTCTTTCGACACCTCTATCTCAAGATACTCATCGATGCCAAAACAAATATAGAAACATCAAATTTGTAATAAGGTTTACTCATTTAATGTTGAATAAAGCTATTTTGTATAATATTTATTATTCCACACATATAAAACCATTGTTATTATCCAAAGGAATGTGAGAAAGGGTGTATGATTAAACTCATTCAACTACCCTCACAAACTAGATTAAATATAATATCTATAAAACAAACTAATTTTTTAATAATGATCAATAATGAATGTATGATCCTTCGAATGGATTTTTTAAATTTTCATATTATTCAACTACCTTACATTATAATATTATATTTTTATTATTTATTCATATTATTTGATACAACTACATTTTGGTTCAATTATCATAGAATTCTCACAAGCTACACTTTATTTATTTATTGTTTTACATATATATACATTCATTTAATATTTACTAAATATTATTTCATCATTTTATAGTACTTTTAAAACTCTTGGAAGAATTTTATTTAATTTCAATTATCATTTTATGACTCACTCACTCATATTCAATATTTTATTTTAAATACCATAGACTCAAAATATAAAAAAATATTGTATCTCCCAAATATACATGATCCATATAGCAACAAAATGTTATTTTAGGGTTGGATCTCTATTATTTAGACCATAAACATTCGTATGTCAAGATATTATATAAGGATTCACCAAAACTAAACCATAGAATGGTCTACCTCATTGTTTCCAAAAAAAATTCTTCTTATCCAAAATGCCCATCACGGTAATGTCTTTTTTATAACCAGGTCATTTTATAACCATAATTCTCACCAAATATTACTATAGTGGCTTGTCTTATATCATTCCCAAATTTCAAAACATAACGACTTGTATGAGTAATTATTCCTCATCATAAATCAACTAAACTAAAATTCTCATTAACATGGAATAAATGAATCATATTTTCTCATAAGTAACCACAAATCTTAAAAAACTCAATAAAATTACATTGTGAACATAATCATCTCCTAGTTTCATGTTTTTAAACTCTCTTTTGCAATATTATTTTGACATGATAAGATAAATTTCATGGATAACATCTCAACATAAAATGAATCAAAATATATTCACATTATTATGATGTTTAATAGCGACGATCACAACAAGAACCATTTTATTTAATTTTCATCATTTGATTTTAAATTATAAAAAATTATTTTTTTTCTTTTAAAAATTTGAATGTTAATCACCACTAGAATATGAATATTTTTGCATGGGACATTTTGATAAGAACACATTACCAAATACCTGTAGAGGTAAAACACTCGCAAAATTTATTATCCTCAATGACCCACTATAATGAAAATTTTTGGGATGGGTGACTCTTATTTCATAAAAAAATTTACTAGTTATATTTACATTCGCATTCATGATAATATTTTTGACCTATCAAAAATTATTATTCACGACCAGAGTATAATTCCATTACAAATTGTTTTTATAAAAAAAATTACTAATTAAAAAATTAAATTTAAATTAAATTTTTATTAAATAAAAAAATAAAGAAATTAAAATATGAAAAAAAATTAAATTAATATTAATATAAATATATAAATGTAGACCTATGATTTAATAAAAATATCAGTAAAAATTTATTTATTCAAATATTTAACATAACAAGTGTTTCAAAACAATACATTAATCATTGGGAGGGAGGAGGTTCATTTGGAGAAAATGGTAAAGCGAATATATTCCATATACCCTATAATAGGCATCATATGTACTTTATCATATATTCATGGTTATTCTTCTATGATAAAAACTTCTCTTAATTTTATTACTGTTGAGGTCAATAAATCTCTTCCTTATCCCAATATGGGGTCTTTAAAACCCCATCCTGAGCATGATTCTTCTCCTAATACTATGTTGATGAACATGAAGACGCTCCATGATATCCCTTCAAAACTAACAATGACCATGAAGTAGTACCATAATAACCACTAGGATTCAAAAAAAGAATTTATACCAATAACATGACCTTTCTCAAAAGTATAATAATTAACTTGCATCCATGATGCATCATTGAATATCAATTCCCATTATAGAATGGCCCTCAATATCATCCTATCTCTGTCCATTTCTATGTGAATTCATTTCCTCATGTGACTCCTTCATATACAACATGAAATTAAAATAGTAAATATATTAGTTTTTGTTAATTTCTAAAATCAAAAAAAAATACTGACTATAATCATACATTATCTACCACCAGAAATTTATCTAGTGGCAGGACCACTATGCATTATATTATTAACATATAACTCTGTAATATTGGAATGCTCAAATTCCTATATGATTAATACAATTAATATTTTATATTTATTGTTAAATAAATTATTATATAAAATTTCATACCATATTCTATCAATGTGTACTGAACATTCAACTACCATATCTTTGTGTGACCTAATACCTCCCCTAGTTCTGTCAATCTTGTGATGATATACAATTAATTCTATATTCTATAAAGTATGGATACATCCCATACCAAACCTAAGATGTTTTGTTGTAGGACTGATGGATACAAAAATGGTAATCAAAAAATGTGACTACATCTTTCTTCGTGGATCTCTTCTATAGATTGCTCAAAAACTAACAACAATTCTCATTTATAAAAGCCTTTGGGGACACCCATATTGAGGTCATCATTCTATCATTGATGGGATACCATAAATCATAGAAATTACTACTAATAAGAAGTTAGTAATTATATAAATTTCAAAATAACTATAATTTATTTATGAACCATACAATGATAAAACATGTTGTGCTAGACATCAATGGAAATATGATACCACATCACCAATGATCTAGAAAAATAATTCTGTAGAATAAAACTCCCATATATGACAACTATATGTGAAAAAAATGGGAAATAGAACAAATAATCAGACAATTAGTATATAAATAAATCATTGATAATTAATGATTATTATGGAAACGTAAATAAAATACACAACTGAACATGACTCTAAATCTGTGGGTTAAAATCAAGATGTTGGGATCTCTTAAAATAAATTTTAGGAATGATCATTCTCATAAGATCATGACCCCTTTTAATCAATTGTGAATTTCCTACAAACTGAGGGACAGATGACGAAGAATCAGGTTCATCACCATGAATCCCAGCCTCCTCTATGGTAAATATCATCTCCCTAAAAAGTCTCTTCAATCTTCTAAAACACTAAAAGATTGTTTTCATAAAATAATTGAAAACAAGTATTATATATAAGTATATATTAATTATAAATATAAAAAACATGTTATTATTATGTTCTTCATAGTCATCCCCAATATCATATAAGATGGTTTTAATATATTCATATTCCCCCTTGGTATCATCAATATTCTTATGAGTTTCACCTTTATTATCTCTTATTATTTAAAATTAATTTTTACATCACTGAAATTATCATCACCATCAACCGATAACATTGGGGTGTAATCATTGATATTGATGTCTCTTCAATGAAACTATTTATTTTGAGATAACTCTTAAGTATTCTCAATTCCTTTCACTTCAGTAAGAAAATATTAACTTTATGTAAACTAAATATCATGGGATTTCATTTTATAATTATCTGTCAATAAATTATTTTTTTGAATAATTACAATAAATTTCATAAAAAAATTTACATTTTTATGGTCCAAAAAAATGGTTCTTTTACTATAAATAAGGATTTTCAATTAAATGTTGACCTTTTCATTGAATGGATGAACACGCAAGCCACTATTGGTATCCGACCAATAACATTTGAATATAACTTCATAATACTGTAAAAGATACCATAGATCAATTATTTCATTAATCGTTTTACAAATTCAACTTCACATTCTATATTATGAGATCCTCTCAAGAATACACCACATTTTATTGTTTTTTTGACTCATTATATGCACATGTATGAAATAAAAAACAATTCACCATATATTCATTATATGATTTAACCATTTTGGATTGTGGTTTACTCAATATACAAAGTCAACTATCAATTTTACCACTATGTTGTGATAACTGGAAAGTTAAATAAAATAGAAATATAAGAGATAATAAATTTATTACTTATGTTATACTGTGAAAAATTAATATTAAAATTCATTTAAACTAGTAGAAAACATTATGTCGTCGATATTCTCTATGGTTGGATTGAGTTTTTTGTGGATACTATTTCTTTATCTGATCGTCATATAATCTACAAATAAAATATTTTTAAAATTAATTTTTTTTAAATAATTAATAGGTGATAGTATCACTCTTTGTATTAATCATTTCATTTATTCGTACTTGAGTAGAACATATGTACGAGCCATATGATGTTCATCATCTGAAATCCATTGTTCATTAACTCAATGAAATCCATGTTCATGATAATTAAATACTGATTCTAGAATGTTCATTATATTTTCAATATTTTCCTCATTAAAGTCCATTTGGTTTTCTTAAGAAGGATAATTATGATTGAAATAATTGGAGAAGAAAAAAAATAAATTCCACTATAAATAAGATGTTATAATTGACCGACAAACTATTTCTTGGTTACGTCACTTTTGCTTCAATTTCTAAATGAATCTATCACAAGGGTAGATCCATCATAACTGTACCATCCCTCCATGTTTTTCTTCATGTAGAAAATTTAATATCAAATGTTCCATTAAATCATATAAAGAGAGAAAAAAATCAATTTTAAATAAAATTTACAAAAAATATTCTTACATCAAACTACGTAGAACATTGTTTTTTGTTTCTATAAACATGTCTGGTTAAAAATATCAAATTTATATTACCTCATCTTAATCCTAATAATAATACAAACCTATTGATCCAATATATATAGTTATTTCCATTATAACATGATAAATAGTACTTTTTAAACTTGTTGTATGATTGTCTCTGAAACATCCTGCCAGATTGGAAAGACTACAATCTGATATACTCAAATATAAAATCCAATTTCAAAATAATAAAGGATATTATTTGGAGGTTTTATAACAAACTTTGGGTTACATAAACTTCGATGAACTTTCATTTTAATACAATTGATGTTCTTGTCACCTGAAAATTTGGGCAAGATGTAATCGTTCCTTTATATTATCTTTTATCTTTCAGTGTGTTTCTAAAACAATATAAAATATAATTTGAAAATAGTTCTTATAAATATGAATGAAATTTAACATGTGGAAGGAAAAGAAATCATTCAAATATGGGAGATCCCAAAAAGTACATTGTTTTATAAAATTGAAATCATACCCAAATCCATCTATTTTTTTGGTTTTATAGTCGATCCAATGGTTATGGGAGGTAATGAGGAGAAAATAGACTGTAATTCAATATATGAGATTTTTGGAGGTCTATATCTTTCAGTTTTTCCATTTTTGAAATGTTTTTTTCAATTTTGAAATTTTATAAATAGGAACAAATTGGCGATTCCAGTCAAAAAACAAGGTTTTGTCCCAATAAAGGGCATAAATGTTTTTTATGCACACATATAGTATGGATATAATTTTGGGCCATGTGGGATATAGCAAGATAACATTCTATATTTTTGTATGTCAATAACTTTCTATATTATTTCTAGTTTCATTAAGAGATTCTATTTTATAGTAAAATCATATGTACTTACACCATTACTTCATAATAAATTTAACTCATCAATCAATGGATTAAAAAAAATATTCTTTATGTTATTTCCTATAATTAATAATTTTTAAAATATATATGGATTATTCATAAACATTAAATAAGTATAATGGTGTTCCAACAAGAACAGTGACTACCCTCAAAACCAAAGGGATAGAAACCATTACAAAAATTATTTTATCAAACATTATGGGCTTATGAAAAAAATAATATATGTGGTAAAAATGTTTCCATAAATTACTGTCATAATGATTATTTAATCTTTTAATAAAGTAAATATTGGATTTTTCCATGAAATCAATCACAATATATTTTGATACATTGAAAAATGTTACAATCTCGGTATAATCAGGATGTACCTACACAATTTCTTGGGAACCAATTGAGACATCCCTTATTGGGCTTATTTTTACCTTTATTCTTTACTTGTAGGATAACTATCTATTGAATGCTTTTCACCATAATATAGTAATTTATCAATTTAACATGCATGAATATTTTTATATCCATGAAAAAAAATTATCAACTGGCCACATTATATAAAAGAAATTTGATGGAAACACATTTCGTTCAGGTAACCATGATTTAAAAAAGAATAATATCTTATCAAAACATCTATTTAAAATTTCATTATCTAATTTAATTACCACAATTTTTTAAACCACATAAAATATTTTTATCTTCAAACATAGATATATGGAATCCTCATTAGGCTTCATAAGCACAATTGAATTTAGATGGTTCTAACTAATGGTTTAAATCAATATCATTTTTAGTTTCTATTTTTTGAATAGACATAAATTTAACCTCATGTATTAATTTTTGAAATTGTGATGGATTTAGTACCAAATTATTATCATCTTCTATGGAATTGTATTCTCTATTTTGATAATAAAAAACGCAATCATTTAGAAATCCCAAACACAATAGTTGATTCCCATTATTGTCTAATGTTAAAAATATTTATATATCACATTTCTTACATAAATGCTTAATTTTACATTGTGAAAAAACATTCTTGTTAAAATGACACCCATGATTAATAACCCTCAACACCCTAAATTTATACAGGAATTATACTAGAACCATTTCTATTCCTCGATGATTTATCCAATCTCAATCTTGTAATGAATAATTTAATATAATTCATTGTTCCATATTTTTGTAAAAATAAAAAATAAAAGTATTCTTTATGATCAAACTAATATAAAGAAAATACAATCCAAAAAAATTGAAAAAAAATTAGGTTTTATTTGAAAAAAATATCAATTATATCTACTTACTAAAAATATCTTTTATTTACCCATAATCATCATTAATGGAAATAGAAGGATTACTAAGGGGTGTGAGGGACTCATGGAGTGAAGGGGATAAGAGTGATGGTGAAGTGAAAAAATTAATGTTCCCCTATGTTTAAACTGTTTGGAGGAGAGGAATACATGGTTAAACTCACATGTTTAACCATGAATACATCTCCTCAAAATATTTTGAATATAGGGGACCATAAAAAATTCCCTTCATCTTAACCTTAATCCCATCCACTCAAGGATTCCCTCGAGGGAAGTAACAATCAGAGGGGTGGATGTGAAATATGTGGGTATGATTTTTGGTTCCTCTAGATTTAAAATGACTTGGGATGATGCATGTTTAGAGAAATCGTTGAGAGATGTAAGAGGAATTAGTTGTAAGAGAAAACAATGTCACTCTTTGTGGATTATTTCCCTTATTCAGATAAACATATCCCGTTGGGAAAATAGTTATTTACCTATAATCATGAATTAACAATATGATTATCAGTAAAGATTTATTTTCTCAAGAAGAAATATTAAATTAAAAAGAGGAAAAACGCAGAAAGCATATAATTTTTATCTCTCACATATTAATCATATTCCATTACTCAGAGGTTTACCCATGATTGTCTCACCTCAAAACAGTCTAAACTCAAGGGAACCAAAATTATTTCCCTCTATCTTCTCTTTAATCTACTCCACGTTATGCTTCCCTCATGACCCTTAGTCAACCTTCTATTAATTATTATGGCTATTTGTAGTCAATTAATGAAAATTGTGGTTATGTGTGGTTAATTGTAGTTAATTATAGATTATTGTAACCATTATAACTAATTACCATTAATTTTTACTAATTACATCTAATTACAGGAAATTCTTACAAATTACTACTAATTAACACTAATTTTAACTTGTTAATACAAACTATTGCTTATTTTTCCTAATTTCTAATAATTTCCACTTATTCTTACAAATTAACACTAATTATTAAAAATTATACATATTTTTCTAACAACACCTATTTCTATCTAATATTTACTTTTTATCAATATCGTTTTAGAAATACCAGTAATTAACTTCATTCTTACATAATTACAACTAATTATTACTAATTAACCATATTTTTTCCTAATTTTAACTATATGTTTTCAAATTATTTCTAATTTTCACTTTATTTCCAATTTATTATATTAAACCATTTTTTCTAATTACCTCTAATTAATGAATATTAATGCTAATATTTACTAATTTATATTAATTTCGACTAATTACACATTTTTCATACATATTACAACTAATTTATAATAATTACCACTAATTAAAACTAATTTTTTACTCATGGACACTAATCATAATTAATTACTTATAATTACAACTATTTTATACTCCCTACCACTAATTACTCCTATTTTATTATCATTACCAATAATTACCAATACTTGGTACTAATTACCATTATTTTTGAGAAATTATCACCAAATCTATACTAATTATCTCTTTTTTTCTATTTATATTTACGTTCTCTAATTATCACTATTTTTGTGTAATTACTTATAATTAGATCTAATTAACTTAAATTTTTACTAAATTTAACATATTAGAACAATTTATCTCTATTTACCGCTAGTTTTTATGGATTACTTCTAGTTATCACTAATTTCTTCTAATCGCCACTAATTTCTAATAATTAAATCTTATTTCTAGTAATTACCAGTAATCTCTAAAATTTCCAAAACGTTTTAATAATTACCACTAATTTCAACAAATTCTCGCTAATTACCACTATTTTATACTCATTACCACTAATTTCTACTTTTTTTACTAATTACAAATAATTTATGCTATTTTCATCTCATTACCTCTAATTGACGTGATTTTATACTAAATATATCTAGATACAACTAATTACTATTAATTATCAAAAATATCAACTAATTACTGGTATTTAGCTCTAATTATTTTTATTTTTGTTAAAACTATTGGTTTTTTGATCTAATAAACTATATTTTCTCTAATAAATGCTACTTTTTCTAATTACAACTTTTTTATATAATTACCACTACTTTTTCTAATTACACCAACTTAGTGCTTGTTGTTTCTAATAATCTCTAGTTGTCAATAATTAATACACATTACAGCTAATATTTATTAGTTTCTACATATTTTGACTAATCACCATTAATTTCTACTAATTACTATTAATTTCTACTAATTACCACAACTTTTAATTAATTACAACTAATTTATAACAATTTATACTAATTGATACTAATTACTACTATTTTATAGTGATAACATCTAATATTTTATAATTACATATAATTTCAACTAATTACCACTAATTTCAACTAATAACAACTAATTTTTACTAATTAAATTAAATTTCTACTAATTACATCTAATTTCTACTAATTTCCACCGATATCTATGAATTACATCAAAATTATGGTAAAATCCATTTATTTCAACTAATTGTTTCTACTTTCTACTAATTAGAGCTATTTTTTATTAATTACCACTAATGTTTACTAATAACCATTACTTTTTTACATATTTCCACTAATAGTTAAAGATTACTGCTAATTGTTTATAATTGTTTTTAAATTATTTATATTTACAACTAATTACTAAAAATTACTATTTATTACTACTAATTACTAAATATTTTTAATTATTACTAATTATTATAACTTATTATTACTTATTAATAAGATCTACTTATTATTATTGTGTTTTTCTAATTAGTTCTATTTATTTTACAACTATATGTATTAGCTACTAATTTACAATAATTACTTTTATTTAAATCTAATTGCTTTAAATTGAAACTAATTATGACTAATATAAATAATTTCTTATAAATACAACTAATTACTACAGATTAGTAAAACTAATTTCTAATAAAAATTATGATAAATTAATTAAAAATAAAAAACATAAAAAAATACCTCAAAATTTATGTTTTATAATATCTAAATTTGAATGTAATCATTCCCTATAAAAATTAAAAAATTAAAAGTATGAAATTAAGAATATGATATGAGAGGTCACAAGAGGTTTATAGAGAAATGTGAGTGAGGAATTAAATAGTGGCCTAAATATATAACTTATATTACATGTGATGGGACTCCCATTTTAAATTATTTTTTTATGGGATCTGCTGAAAATATTAGCCACTATAAATAAAGGTATCTATAATAAAAATGTTATTTGTTATGGAACTAGTCGCATATAGTCTCCTATCAATATATTATTTTTGAAAGTTAATAAATTCCTGTTGTAAAATTTCTTTGGTCGAATAGTATTTAAGATCAGAGAAAATTATGGTCATAAATAATACTTCCTTCTATATGGGGCATATATGCACCCAATGTATTTGAAATATTAAGCATTTCACATCATAAATAATCATTTTTTCCATAGTTACTAAATCTGTAATAAAACATATGCATACTTTAAATTACACATATATATCTGCTAGATGGATCATACACAACTTCAAATCAGACAAACTCAACATTAGCTCATTCATACACAAGTGTGGAGTGACTCATTCTCTAATGATCCAAGATTATCGTACACAAACATTACATTAATTTTTTAAAATACTTAATTCATGACACAAAATATTCCCAAATACCATATTAGATTAGTGTCTCTGGAAATATGGAACATAATCATTTATCTTGGTCAAAGATTATCAAAATCTCCCATAAGTATCATTCTATTTTTTTATACCTAAAAACATTTTTTAAATTATAGGGAAAAGAAAACATAAAAATGGTGATCTCAAATGATCAGTAAGGGTAAACATGGAGAACATAAAACATAATCATTTGAACTTAAAAACACGAACATAAATTTTAAACATCAAAATCATGAGTTTTGAAATAAATCATGGTAGTATATAAGGCATAGATCATAAAATAACATTTACCATGATAAGATATACTTGGAATAAAACATATAATTTTGTAAAACTAATAATCACATAATATGATTTCCATATTAGTCAAGGCATTGATTCCAAGACCATCATAGTATACAATGTCCATTATTAAACCGGGTTTACTTATCATTCCATCGATTATGACTAAAATGTGTTTACTTTCCGTTCCATTCTTGTCTATATCAAGAGATACCAATCATTAACCAATGCATTGGTATGAGATATTTTTCCAACCCATATCATAATTAAATAATTATAACATGTTCCACATAATATAAAACCATTCACCATAGCATAACCCAAAAAATAAAATGTGTCTCTTAAATATCATTCCATCATTACAATATCCATGTAAAATAAATGGATTTCATAAAAATAATTCCTTCATAAACACAATAAAATAAAAAGTAATAATTTGGATGTAAAAATAACCATATATCATCTTAGATGGAAAATAATTTTGATAAAACACTTAACCTTAATTACTGAGTAAAATATCATTTCATCTTCAAAAATGATTTCTTTTCTCAAAATGATTAGAAATTTTAATATAAAATATTTTTTTCAAATAAACTTGAAAACGTGTACATTAATCATTGTAGAAATAAGGTTTTCTGAAGATGTAAAAATCCATTTATGTCATATAAGTTAAAAAAATTCCCCTCATACATTTCCAGAAATGTTAAAAGTACCTCATATAGTAATAAAATTATTCCTACCATACCATGTAGAACAATTAAAAATGAAAAAATTATGCTAAACATACTTAATTGAATAGAAAAGACTTTATCAGTATATTTTTTAAAACATCTGCATGGATGATAAATATACCCCTAATAATAAATTAGGTATAAACAATCACATATAAAACTGAGATTGGGAAATTACCCCTTACATTATTTCTGATTTCTTCCATATGTGTCTGAAACTCATGTATAGTGGATTTAATCATATTATTAATTATTAATAGAACTATAATAATATTTATAATATCATATATTTTTTACTTATGACTTTATATTACCCATTTATTTGTGAATTCTATGTTAATGAAATGTTTCAGGTAATAATATTTTTATTTATCATACGTGTTTGGAATTTTTATTCTTGATATTATTACATAGATAATGATTTAAATACTTCCAAAATGTAAAACATGATTTATATATCATTTATATTTAGTATGTATATATATATAATATAGTTAACTGAAAAGGAATACACCGTTTATAGAGATGGTAGGTTGTACTTACAAATTAACATTGGTTTCGTTTCCTTATAGAATTGAATGGAAGTAAGTAAATGGAATATATATATATATATACATATATCTAGTATAATTATTATTTAATATATTTCATGATTATTTATTATATATACATTACAATCATTTTGGAATGGTTAACGTGGAGAGTGAATCTCATCACGTTGGGGAGACGGTAATTCGTACGTGCACACGAGCGATGATATAGTTCTTATAATTGTAAAATGGTATTTAATTATATGGTGTATAATATCTCATAATTAGTATCATGTAATAATAATAATATTATTTCATTATTTCCACTTTTAGACTGATCCATTTAAGGTGGTGGTGAAAAACAGATCACCTCAAAGTGTGGAGACAGTTAGTTGTACATATGCACGCACGATGATTTCATTTTTCATAGGATAGATAGAAGGTGAAATAGGGTTGTTTCACATTTATAATAACATATCCATATATTATTTATACTTTTTTTAATACCTTATAATGAAATAACCAATGAATAGTAAGTAGAAGAAGAAATAAAGTTAAAAGAATCAGGAAAATATAGTACCTTATCCTTAACATGCCACCTTTATATTTCCTCTCAAGGCACTAGAGATGGTATTTTTAGAATAAAAAAACCTATATAATGTAACTAAAGAATTTAAAAATACCAATGGTCATGTTTTGGTCGAATTTGGAGGCTCAAAATTGACTGAAGAGGAGAGGAAGGAGGTGCCCTTTTATAATTGAGGTGAGTGGTACTTTTGGATACTCCATAAATTGTTATTTATAATAAACTACAAAATTACCAAAAAACCTCAAAAAGGTTCCCAATTTAAAATATGATATGCTATAGGGTTGTGAAATCATCAACCAATAAATTTTAGACTAGTTTTTTTGTCAATTTAAACCATATAATTTAAATTGACACATACTTATTCTATTAAATTTTAATTGTTGTAATAACATTCTAAATATTTAATTGTTATAAATATTTAGTTATATGGTGTGAATTAACCATAAATGAATATTTAATGAAATTTTTTAACTTATAATTATTACCATGTAATTTTTAAATATTTTTATTATTTTAAAATAATTTAATAAAATGTTTTTTTAGAAAATCTCAATAGTGTCAATTTTCACACTATTCATTTACTTGAGTTTAAATACAATCCTCGTAAAATATAAATTATAAAAATAATATTTAATACACTCTTAATATGTCATAGTCTCCTATATAATTCTTGTAATTCATTAATTAGTTCATATGATATTTATTATAGTATTTTTGTATCGATTTATTTGATATTTCTATTAATAAAATAATTTTTACATTACTATTATGTCTTCATTAATAGTAATTAATTAATCTCAAAAATATAAAAATAAAATCACATGATGTTGATAATGTAACTGGATTTAAAAATACTACTTACTTTCAATGTATTAAATTTTTTTCAATATATTAAAATTATTGTACCGATAAGATATAAGAGAGTGACATGTTTTAACTTTCATTTGTTTTGATAATAATTATATCATTTTAATGGACAACAGTCCAAAAAATGAATCAATTCAGACCGTTAGGTGATATGGGTATACTTTTATTCATCTAGCCTAATTTTTTTAGGTGTTATGGTAAGTTTATAATATTATTTTTACCTTTAATTACTTGATTTACCTTTAACCATCATAATAGAAATAAATATCAAAGTTACTATTCATAATGTCCAAAAGTAAAAGTATCCTATTAACATAATGTTGACCTAATAATTAAAAATATGAAATAAATTTTCCATAATTCAAAAAATATATGTTTTAGTAATTAATTTAAAATTAATCTCATTGTTGAAATGAGAAAATCGGTTCTAAAAGTTATAACATTGCAAAAGATTAAAATGTTTTTGCGTATGAATTCGATGTAAAATTAATGATGATAACATAAATTATATTTAATTGTAAAAATATATTATATTTAATCTTTAAAACCATTAAATATTATAATTTATCCGTTTAAATTATCTCGATAAAAAAGTTCTTTTTAATTAAAATTTAGCATATTTTTAATATTCATCAAAATATGAATGTTATCAAAAAAATATCAAAAATTTATCCAAAGTAAATTTTTATGTTTCAATTTAAAAGAAGTATTTTATTTCTTAAAATAAAATATATAACATTTTTAATAACTAAATAGAAAATGTATGTGCCATTAAAAGGATTCAAACATCATTTTTATAAAAAATACTTCTTTTATACAAAAAATTGAATTTGTTCTTATATCATGTCATGAAAATGAATAATTTTAATGTTAATGTTATATAAAATTAAAAATGTGGTTAATAATATTCATAAAGGCTAGTTTATATCCCATTAAATAATAATATTTTAATAATATATTATTGTTTAGTGATACTCGGTATTGAGTACAACACAAGCTATGAGGAAGGTCACTCTGGCGTGTAATAAAAGCAAAGTCAGTGATTCTTATAGTGAAATATTACTTTGGTGTTGTGTATAATATAATACAAACACATTTCATTTATACATTTAAAGAAAATCTATACTCATTGTTTCATGAAATGTATTCTATCAAAAGTACTTGAAATTGTGTGTAACACAAGCCAAGAATAGTGTTTTGTATACTGCAAGCTAATACAGTGTTGTGTATAGCTCAAGATAATCTTTGTGTAGCATACAACATAAGATATCAACAAAATTAAAATGAATCTATATCATAAAAACTTATTGTGTTAAACATACCTAGTGTCCAACAACACATATTTGGATCCTCAATGAATCATAAAATGTAGGGAATTTGGTAAACATAATTTTCTAGTGACACCTATGTTGCCCCTTAGTAACACAGATATTATAGGAACTTTTTCAAATTATAGTGAAGTACAAATTACTCTTCAGCTGTTTCAATGAGACTACATCCATTCTCGTACCTTTAAACCCGTTATCCAATTGTAGTAGATAATGGTTTATAATTTAGTACCATTGTTCTTGATATTTGGGATTTTTAAAATAATAATCACATATAACATGTATTAACTACAAGAATAACTTATTTTGTAATAGGGTTTAATAGAGTTTCATGATAGAATCATATGAACCACCTTGTAGACTGACACTAAATGTCTTGTACCTTTTAGAGACATTCCATGAAATCTCCACAATATAGTATAAAATGTATCATTTTTATAGGATATCTAATTTAGATTTATAAATAATCCATTGAAATTATTTATTATTTTTACAGAAGAATATAGAAATCCACTTGTCATCAATGTTTTTCAGATCTTTTTTGATCATTTCAATGATTATAGGCCTATTGAGTTGACTACATGGTTGGGGAAATACATTGGGAGTGGATATGGTGTTTGGGAAATCACCCATGTTTTCTTCTGAATTCCTATGAATTTGGTTAAGGTAATCCAATGGTGTCCTTATAAAAATAGGGTGTCAGCCCCCATATGACATATTATAGAGACCCAGTCTTAACATACAAGTATATTACATCAATTAAGATGAATATTCAGCACATTATAGATTTAAATCCCTCTGGACAATAAATGTTTATTGTGATTCGAAACATGTAACAAAATATTGTAACTCATTGAAATATCATTAATTTTTCCTATGAAACACATTCCCAAATATTAGTTCTACATAAAACCATTCTTTATAACCTAGGGAAAGGAAACATAATAAAGTGTTCAACTCAGATGAAAATTAAGGGGTAAATAATGAGATACATAAGTGTAATATGAGAATAAGGGTATCTGTATATGAGAATAACATTTAAATATAATATCCTTTATATCATAGATCATATACATGAGTTGCGCTATAATTATTGGAAGTTAATAAGAAATAAATCACAAGGTAAACAATAGTATAATCTAGGATAGTGTAACACAGGTATAAGACATAGAAGTTTTTGCAGAAACATGTGAATATAAAATGATTTCCTTAGTAATCCAGGCTTAATGACAAGGACATATTAGTCTAATGGTTTCACTCCCCAAAACCATCTTAGTAGTCAGGTTTTACTCCCAGTACCATCTTTGTGGACAAAGTCCCTTAATGAACTGGGATCACTCCCTATTTTGTCACTGTATTACTGAACTAGTTTTAATTCCCATTCTATCCTCGTATTACTAAACTGAGTTCACTCCTCATACTATCCCTATATTAATGAACCATGTTCACTTCTTTTCCCATCATGGTATTACTAAACTGAGTTTACTTAACATTCTATCCACATTTCACTCATGAGATACAAATCATTACCCAATTCATTAGAAGAAGATATAGGTCTCACCCATCCCATAATTAAATAAAAAAATATATGTGTCACATGATCATAAAAATCATATCCTAACTATTGATATGAAATTGGTATCATAAAAGTTTCATCATATAATTAAATATATAAAATATATTTTTTTATAATCATTTCATCAATGCACAACCCGTGAAAATAATTGGGTTTCATAATCATATATCTTGTCAAAGAGAAATGTGGTTTGTAAACATGTAACTTGTGAATGGTAAACTGGTCTCGTAACCATATAACACATGAAAGATAAATGGTTTACATAAAAAATAGACCATTATAGAGAAACGGGTTTCATAGACATCAATCCCTAAAAATAAAAACCATTCAAATAAAGAATATTAATGAATCCTTTGGATCATTTCTCCAGAAAAGAGTGGGTAAAACCGACGGAAGGCATCTTATATTGAAACTAATTGAAACATATATTTTAATATAATTTATTGTGGAAAATATCATTTCTAATTTAAAAAATGGGTTTTAAAACGCAAAACATTTTGTGAACAATTTTATTTTTAAATAGACAAGAAAAGTTATAAAGAAACCTATAAAATATTTTTTACACCTTTATTCATGAAAAAAATTATTGGAATCATGAAAATATTTTTGAAACCATTAGCCATAAAATAAATTGAAATTATTTCAATAATTATTTGAATCCATTTTAGAACCTTTTTATTTAATGATACTTTTGAAAAATTATAAAGAATGAATATAATCATTTTCAAAAAACATTTCATTAAAATAATCTTAAATCATATAAATAAATATTGACTAAATTTTGAAAACAAAATTCCTTAAAATTTGTAAATGAAAATTTAAAATTGGTATAACATAAAATACTTATGAAAACATTTTTAGAAAACATGTTTTTTAAAGAACACTGATTTCAAACCTAAAATTGAAATTAGATTGGATTCCCCTAAAAAAAATTCTTAATTATATTAAGCACAAAAAGTGGAAAATGGGTTCTAAAACACAATGAAATCATAAATCAGTAGATGTGAAGAAAAGTTTGGTATTTCTAGTGATATGGTTCACAATATTTCATCAATGTATTCATAATCATAAAAAATTATGATAAACAATGGGATTGTTTCAATATACTCTTACCACATGGTAGCATTAAATCATTACCACCATGTAAGAAAATGAAATTAAATGATTATTAAAATATCCCGATATGATTTAGATTCGTTATATAAAATTTCAAATATCATTTTTACACCTTTAAGAACAATATAGGTTCATAACATGGCATATGTCTCAAAATATTCAAATTGAGAGAAAATTACTCTACCGATTTGGTAACTTTTAAAACATAACCCCCATGAAATATAGATCACGAAATGGACATGTAAATACCAATAAATTTATTTATAAAAATAATAAAATATATTAATGTTTATTATATAAACCACACAAAATAAATGAGTGGACAATACGTCATAAATCTCACAGAAATAAAAGTTATACGAGAAAACCCTTACCCTAATTTTAATATTATTTATACACGTTCAAAACTCATGTATAATAAATATAAGTTTATTTTAAAACTTCCTAAGAATAATATTATTCTATATAATACTATATATGACTTTATTATAACTTTATATTATCCATTAATTTACAATTCAATTATAATGTTACATTTTTTCTAATATACATGTTGTGTTTCGTACGTGTTTTCAGTTGTTATTCTGGGAACTCTCACTTAGATCATGATTTACTTATATAAAGAATTTATACTATAATAGAAGTATCATATATATATATTAATTATATATGTATTTATAATAATCAATAAAATATGATAATATAAATTGAAATACATCATTCGTGGAGATGGTAGGTCTTTCGTACGTATGAACATTGTTTCTATTTTCTTATTATAATGAAAGAAAGAATACAAATGAAATGTATGTATATATATATTATGTAATTAATGTAAAATATTTATTTCACATATTTCATATATATTATTTAAAACCATATTTAATACATTCCATGTAATGTTTCAGTGAATAAAATCACTTTGAGTTGATGGTAGTTCGTACATCCACAAACAAATATATCATATATCCACAATATAGAATTAATGAAGTTATGTTTCAAATATAAAATTTCAAAATAGTACATAATTAAATTAATATATATATATATATATGATTAAAAAAAGAGTTCCTTCCATAATGACTAACCAGTAGTGGTGGAAAACGAAAAAGTAATTACATTGTTTTGTGAGGCGGTAGTTCTCCACATACAAAAACAGCATTTTTATTACCCATTTTATGGATTTTTGTGTAAGTATAGTTATAAAAAAATACAAAAAAAAAATCAACATATTTAGGGAAATGAATTTATTATTTAATAATGGAATAAGAATAATTTTGGTTGTGTATAAAAATAATAGAAAAGGAGCATGAGGGGGGATATTACCTCTTCTTCTGGTATCTCTTTTTGGTTTCCCCAAACGAGCTTCCTTGGATGGATTTAATGCCAAAATGAGGATTCACATAGGAATTTATGGATTTTAATATCTTATGTGAGTATATTTTAAGGGACACAATTGGATTGAGTGGTTTCAAAAAGTGGGAGGGGTGAGTACCTTTTTATTGTGGATGATGAGTTGCGTTCATGTAATTTTCTAAAAAGGGAATTCCACCCACATCTTTTCACCACAAATTCCTCCCATAATGGTCCAAAAACTTATAAAATAGATTATAGGGTTAAAATAATTCCATAAAGTTTATTTTTTATAATTTTATTATCCATTTTGGGCCTTCAGTTTTAGGTTTAGTCCCTTATTAAGCTAATTTTTAAGTTATTCACTATAAATAATTTTATCCACTTTTGCTACAATTTTTAGTTAAAACTGAGTATATTTTATTATAATTTATAAATTATTATTATTAAAAATATTGAATCCATTTTTCCAAATTAAAATCACCGAAGTTTCCAAAATTAATTTAAATTTAATCCTATACAGAAGACGATAATGCTGATTTTCGAAGTAAAACCATTCAAAAGTTGGCTATATTTTTATATTTAATTGTCAAATTTAAATTATTTAAAATGGAAAAAATTGGATTAATTGATGTATTATTTACCTAATGCGACTTTAAGACAAATTTTAAATATAATATACCCTTATAAATAAATCATACAAAAAAGTAGTTTTGAATTAAAATTTAGTATTTTTTTTGAATTCGTTGAAAAATGAAACCTCTCCAAAAAATAAAAAAATATCACCCAAACTAAATTTTGATTTTTCTATTTCAATATATTTTTATATTTTTTAAATTAAAAATTATTAATGTTTTAAAAATTATATGTTAAACGGTTTCTCCATTTAATGGCCATAAAATTGTCTTTTAGGAAATTACGTCATTTTATTCATATGATTAGATTTATTCTTATGTTACAACTATAATGTCTTTGGGATATGTGTCAAAATAATTAATTCAATATATCAATTATAAATTTTATTAAAATTATTCATCAATAGTGGCTTTTGAAATTTATCAAAATAAATTGTGTTTTTACAATGTTCTCATTAAAAAAGAATATCACTATTTCTTAAAAATTGTTTCATTAAATTTTATCTAATTAGTAAACATAGAAATTAATATTATATAAATGGTTAAAATATATTTTTCATAATTTATTTAATATTATTCATATCTTCCATTCTAATATATAATTGATAATAGTAATATTTTAATAATAATAATATATTTTAGTTCGGTATAACTCGGTTTCGTATGTAAAGCAATCTATAAAAGGAACTTAGAATTTATTATAAAAAATCCAACATAGTGTTCCATGTACTCCTGTATAATATAATTGTTGTATTTATTTAATTATTAAATTTTTATTTCATATAACACAACCCAAACATAGTGATAGAATATAAAAAGTATATTCAATGTTACATGATGTGAAAATTATCAAAAATATCTAATTATTTCGAATAATAAAAATTCCAAATATTTCATGGCTTTAAATTCTACCCCTGTTAAAATTAATTTCACCCTCAACATTCATCTAGGTTATCAAAGTATTAATACTTGAATTTTCTTTTCATAGAAACCTGTATCGTAAATATTAATACTATAAAATTTCTTTAATAGTGGAAATTTAGAAATATAATGGTTACCCAAAGTAACAAATCACTAGGTTTCCACATATGAGAATATATGTGGGATGTGAAAACATGTAAATGGAATTGAAATATTACTATCATGTTATGATGTAAAGTGATATTGAATGTGGCTAGGATAATGTTAACAATCCCAAATCCATAAATCATTGAAGATCTAAGGGGATATTTGATTTATCAGAAACAAAGGTACTCGGATTGCATTTTTTGTTACAAGATATTTTTTCCTAAATATGAATAATTTTGAAATATATATATATGTAATTAAATTATCTTTTGAAAATTATACCATTTTTTCCTTGATCATCATCCACTTCATCTCTTATTCTAGGAAATATAGATGAATTTTTCTTCCCTAAATTATTAATAGATCTTGAGGTCCAGGAGTAGAATGATGGGTTTTCCCAAATATTTTTATCTCAACAAAAAGGTTATCACATGCAACCCAATATGCATAAATTTTTATATGATGAGATAATAATTTAATATCTAAAAGAATATATGATTTTTAACATAACCCATTCCATTAATGGTTATTATTATATCCCTTCCAGAAGATGGGGGTCCAAAACTCTAGAAATAAGTGACTAATTTTTTTAGAATCAATATAACATTGATCTCTGAAGTTTAATATAGTAGCTCTTATCTGTCACATACCAATCTTGTGAATAAATTCATCAATAATTCTTTTGAAATTTGGTAATGACCTAAATTACTATGAATGATTACTTAAAACATACTTGTTTTATTATTCCAATGTATATTGGATATATTCCTTAAATCACAAAATGTTGTAAAAGTCATCAATGAATGCATAAACCAATTTTCAAGAAGTCATTAATCAATTTTAAGGAATTTAGTACTGCCTAATTTACTTATCCATATCCAACATATATTTATCCATATGAAATTATCTTTACCTAAGGATCATATAAAGGCTTATATTTCCATTAATAATGTGTTTTCCATAAACATCACCATGCTATTAAGAAATTTTTATAGTCCATTGAAACCATTCAACATATTCTTGTAAATCCTTAGCGATGAAAAACAAAGGTTGAACAATCCTTATATATGTAAGCATTGGTATAACATAATTCATTAATCCAAAAACATAAAATATTTAGTTATTCCACTTTATACTTATGTAATAATATGGATACATCAACATATTTATTAATACCCATTTCATTTCAAATTTATTTTGTAGTTTCATCATCATCTACAATATTTAAATTTCTCATACCACTTTATGATTCTCTTAGGGAGTTTTCCACATATGAAATATATTTGAATAATCACATTTCATTCCATAATTAAATAATTTACCCATTTACTATGTCCTAGGGAGGCCAATATTACCATCCATTCCATTAACTGATTCCACTGTTTTTCCATTTTAGCTACTTGCATTGTGTCATTATTTTCCATATTGAAAACATCTTCTTATTCCTCAAATACATTTAGTTGGGTGATTATTTCATCATTATTTACAAAAAAACTGAATATTATTTCCTCCATGTTCTCCAACACCTAAACAATGAGTGAAAGCATACCTTATTTTCTTTGGTTAGTGTGAGAGTTTGATAAGATATAAATTTTTATTCATATTCTGTGAAAAATGATTAGGTATGATCACAAAATCATTCACTTGAGTGATCATCCCATTTGATTGTTTATCAGAAATTTTTCCATCACATTCATAATTAACCCAATTCATTCAAGTTCCTTACATTCACTAATAACTCAAAGAATAGAATTTTCAACACTTATCAACTTAAAAAAACCACATAATTTTGAAAAATTACTTATAGGGTGCCTAAATCGAGGAATTACTTTAGTAATCAAGGACACCATCAGTTATCTTAGTATATTTATAGGAATATTCTACATAAATCCTACATGAAGGTTCATAAAGTGTTTTTAAATTCCCAATGAATGTCCCTAAAAAGATTTAGACCATGTCTGATGTATTGATGATTGTTGGGTAACATTTTACGTAGGAGTCAGGACCAATACAGGTTTTTTGAATTTTTACCCCTCTGAACATCTATGTCAGATCTACCTCCACTTATATTATCTAGACAGGCAGTCATTTCTAGGAAACCCCTCAATATATCCTTTACTGAAATTCTAAAACATTTTCTTATAATTTTTCTTATACTTTTACTTATACTTAGATACATCCCTATACATATCCATAAATTATCCCTAGGGATCTCACTAAACATTCTCATCATAGCTTCTAATGGTTGACTAAACCTTTATTTCGATATAAAATATAGAGAAACAAGCTTAACATACATGGAAATTACATCATTTTAGATTACGATTTAGAACAATAATGAAATACATGCTCGATGACAATAATAGTATAGTGTCCTTAGAAACGTGGAACAAAATATTTCAACTCGGTGATATATCCAACATGTTTCCCACAAATATATTCACTTTTAGTACTTATACATGAAATCATTCCTCATAAAATTGGGAAATGAAACATAAGAAATGGATAACTTAAGATTTTAGTTTGTTTAAACAAATGATATATATAATCAAAACATGATAGTAAGGGTATGATAACATGATAATGACATTTGAAGATCATACCTTTCAATTCAAAATTCATATATGTGAGTCAAGGAATAAATATTACTAGATCATAACACCTGAATCATAAAGAAAACAAGAGAATAATCTATGATATAATAATAGAGGAATAAGTCCTGAAATTTTTGGTAGACACATAATTATATCAAATGTTTTCTATAGTTGTTAAGTATTAATTATAATGTCATCATACTAGAATATTTTAACTCCCTGAATCATCTTAGTAGTCATGGTTCACTCTCAAGACCATCATAGGGGAAATAGTCATCTACTAAACTGATTTCATCCCCCGTGCCATCTATATATTTCTAAACTAGGTTCAATTATCATTCGATCCTTATATTACTAAATCGATTTTACTCCTAATTATAGGCCTATATTTGTGAACTAATTCCACTCCTCTTTCTAGCTGTGTATTACCAAACCAAGTTCATTTCTTATTCCCTCCATGTCATACTGAGGAGATAGAAATCCTTACCCGATTCATTGGATATATATACTTCTCCCAACCATATTAAAATGAAATCACAAATACTGGTTCCTTAAGATCAGAAAAAACATATCATAACCCATGAAATGAAATGGGTGTCATAGGCATGTCATCATATCATAACAAACGGAAAATAAATAGGTTTTATAATGCAAAGACCTTAACCTCGGTAGCCCATAATATGTGACTTATATTAATACATTGGAATAGATAGAAAACTCAAATAGTATAGGTGCAATCAAAAAATTTTTTGAAGCTATAAAACATATATGAATTTTATACAACATCATGAACGTAAAAAACAACATAGAAAAACGATTTGAAACACCCATAAACCCATATATTATCCCAACAAGTAATTCCTAATATACATGTAGAAATCATGGGGGAAAATAAAACAAAAAAATGTGTTGAGATAAAATTCTCAGTAAGGGTATGAAACATAGTGGAAGATTTCATAAACATAAACAATAATAAATGGTGAATAACTAATAATATTTGTGAATAAATCATAATATTGAGCATAAAATCTCATGAATAAAAGATGATTAAATAATTCCATAATAAAACAAAACCATGGATATTATACTAGTAAAATAACCAGATATTCTATCAATTACTAGTTTGATAATGTGGTAATTCATAATTTTTGACATCATAATGCCTCCGCTAAGACACCATACTTAATGAGTAAAAACCCCGTCTAGTTTGTATCATTAAACCTAATAATGCATAGAGGGGATATATAGGGGCCCAAATA
This sequence comes from Viscum album, assembly GCA_963277665.1. Lineage (NCBI taxonomy): Eukaryota > Viridiplantae > Streptophyta > Magnoliopsida > Santalales > Viscaceae > Viscum > Viscum album. The sequence goes on along the minus strand of OY728126.1, from coordinate 1,433,906,121 downwards.
TCACATAATAAGTACAATTAATTCCATATATAAATGGGGATAAACATAAACAGAATATAGATTTGAAATGTATAAAATGTTTCACAATTTGTAAACATAATCACTAACCATTCTGAGTAGTAAGGTGAATGGTATCAAGATAGCACATCCATAGTCAAACTAACCATAAACTACTTAATAAAATATGATGGAAGATAAAATTAAGAGATAAATATCAATAAATCATTAAAATAATTAGGGGTTTATAAATAAATAAAAACACTTATCATTGATAAATTCTTGATAGAAATACCCCCTTTTACTTTGCAATGAATAGTTCTATTGGAAAATTATTTTTGTTTGTCAAAATTGTTTGTATAAAACCATAAATAGAAAAAATGGATTTACATGAAAAATTTATTGATTTAAAAAATAATGGAGTCTTAAAAAATATTATTTATGGTATTTGAAAACTGGTACGAAATTCGGAATTTCCCTTTAAATGGGCTTCTGTATCGCGAAAAATTTAGAAGGGACCCTTATAAAATATGAATTTTCAAATAAAATAAACATTAAATTATATGTATATATTTGTCTAGAAAATATACCCAAAATTTATAATAATTATATAAAAATAATGAATAATTACATTGGAGTATGGATGGAGAAATCATAACCCAAATGAAAATTGAGGTTTGGGAAAAAAAACATACATTATTTATAAGTGTGTTCTCAACTTGCCATTAATGTCAGGGATAATCAAATTAATCCATTAATAAATTAATTTCCAAAATTTCACATATGTATTCAATTATTTATGGTTTTATTACGTTCATTTATGGATTTGTTGATGATTTATAGAGTTTAATTTCATAATTCATGGGCATTCATTTTCCTGGGCTTCCTGATTATTTTTCTTGTTTATAACTAATGAAATTTGTCTAAAATGGGTATAAATATCTAAAATTTGAATTATAAATTATTAATGAACATATATAATAATATATTTTCTTTCATATTATTTTTTTTAATATATGAAGATGAATCATTAGATAACATGTTAATGATAATCATTTTAGATTATATTTAGCAGTTTTAGGTCGTGACGAACTCATTTTGTTTCATTATTTAGTATATTTAAATTTGTTAATGATAGAAAATAAAAAAATTTATAATATAAATTTTAAAATCTATTTCATCCATTAAAATTACATTAAGATCATCCTTAAATGTGGTGAAGGAAAATGAAAACTTTTCATCATTGAAGGCGATAAAACAACCCCATGTGGATGATGTTTCCATTTTTATAATAAAAGGGAGAGTAGAAGGGTCCTGATGATGCATTTTTCAGTTATCATAATTGAATTAAAATATATCTATGATACAAGATTTATCATGAAATTTGGATTAGCTTTGGTTTTGGAGGGAAACAAAAATAAAAGTAATTGAAAAGAAAAGAAAAGAAAAAAATATGATATTACCTCTTGAATTCTCCTCTTTGTAAACCTTTTTAAATAGATTGTATTTGAACTTTTTTAATACCCAATTCTCCTAGGAATTGTAAAGGGACTTCAAAAGAGTATTGAGAAGAATGTTGATAAGGAAAAAATATTGTAATTTTATTGGAGAAGGGATGGTGAGGGGTGGTATTTATAGTGGAGAAGAGGGGTGTTTTTGAATATTTTATTCATTTGTTTATTATTTTGGATGAAGACAATGAATATTTTGAAAATTATCCTTAAATATAATAAAATAATTAAGGATATTTCTATATTAAGGGCTTAAAATTTCCATACATCACTTATGACACAAAAATTCTTTTATTTATCATTTATCGATAATTATCGTATTTTACAATTAAAAAAAGATAAAATATTGTGGAAAAAGCCCAAAACATCACCCTAACCATTTCTCAAACAGTAAAATTAAAAAATTAACACCATTTTATGAAAATATATTTCAAAATCAAGGAAATTTATTTTTTATTTGGAATCATCATTTACTCAAAAAATACATATTTTAAAATTATAAATGATTTTAGAACACATTGAAAATTTATTTAATGAATAATAAAATTTTCTAAAATTCATAAGAAAAATATATTAATTTATGAATAAATTTTATGAAAATAATTTTAAAAATAATTATTAATTATAATCATGTAATAAAGTATTTTTGTCTTTAAAAAATAAAAATAATTATTTTTTTATTTTAAAAATATTAACTAACTTATACTATGATTTAACTATATCATACCTTCATCTATAAGGTGAATAAATTTTACATATACAATCCTTGGAGAAGTCACTATTCATTTTCAATTGTCCTATTCATAATGTTCATATTATTATTCCTAAGGACATGTTACTATTTCATAAGTATAGGTTTTATAGCTTCTAGAAATACCTATTATTTCATTCAATTTTTATTTATAAAGTTTTTATTGTGTTATATAAGTGATTTTGTGTAATCTATATTATATGAAAAAAACAAAAGAAGGAAATACTCATTGATATAATTCGAGGTTGACACATTCTTCCCTCCAACAAAAAATTCATCCTAGAAATTTTTAGATTGTCTCCCCATAAAAATATGTGTGTAGTTCTTTATCACAATATCCTCACACTCCCACATCGACTCTTCAGTTTTATGATTTATCCGAAGTAACATTACCAGACAAGTCATCTACTTCTTGAACACCTATTCTTTAATGTCCATAATCCTAACCGTCTCTTCAAAATATGATAAATTATGTTCTAATTCTATTACTTTATTAGTGTGTACATTCGATGGGTATAGCATATACTTCCTTAATAAAGAGATGTGCAACACATTTTGTACTTTATAAATGCAAGGTGACATCTCCAAATGATAACCCATACCTCTAACTCTCTATATGATTTAAAATAGTTCAATGTACCTAGGGATCAAATTTTATTTCTTTCCAAATCTTATAACACCCTTCCACAGAGATACATTCAAGAAAACCTGATCTCTTACTTTAAATTCCAAATCCTTCCTTCAATTATCATCATATCTATTTTTTCTACTTTGTCATTTTTTTTAATATAGGTTTGAATATACCTTACCTTTTCTATTGTTTCCTCTACAAGATTTGGGCCAAAAAGATTCCTTTGACCAACTTCATCCCAACATGTTGGTGTAGGACATCTCTTTCTGTACAATGCCTCATATGATTCCATTTGAATACTATAATGGATACTATTGTTGGAAGAAAACATCACCAAAGGTAAATAATTATCTCTCATACCATTAAGAGCAAGTGATATTGATCTCAACATGTCTTCTAATGTTTGGATTGTCATTTTTGACTACTCATCAGTTTGAGGGTGATAAGGAGTACTCAAATGAAGCTCAGTGTCCATTTATTTCTGAATAATTTTTTATAATTTGGTTATAAATCATGGATCATGATCAGAAAAAAATTAGATAGGTTCTCCAGGAATTATTAAAAGATTATTAATATAGTTTAGTACAGGGATCTCTAATTTAAAATCCACTATTATAGCAAGGAAATGTATAGTTTTGGTATGTTCGTCAATAATTACCCGTATTGTGTTATTCTGTCTTGGTTTTTTTGGTAGACCAGTGGAAAAATACATAGTTATTTCATCCAATTTCTTTGTATTAAATGGTAAAGCATGCATGGAATCCCTGTGATGTTCTGTTTTATCCTTCGCATGCTAACAGACTAAAAATCTTGATACATAATAAGAAATTTACCCCGTCATGTTATCACACCAGAAATGTTCCTTCAAATATCTATACATTTTAGTGACACCAGAGTGTATAGATAAATTATTACTATTTTCATCATCCAACAAATCCCTTATTAAATCAATTATAGAAGGAACAAAAATCATATACCCAAATTTTATAATTCCATCCCCATTCATGATGTCTTAAAATGTTCCATCATTCACAACATTAATTTTATTTTAAATATTCTCATCATCAGACTATGATATTTTAATCATTTATAATAAGGATAGTTGGGAAACCAATTTAAAAAGTAATTATGTTTCACCTTCCTTGATAATTACCAAATCCATCTTTTCTAGATCCATATAAATGGGATTCTTTTAAATCCACATTTTTTTTCAGAACTCCATGATAATCCATTCTCAATACATCTTCTACCTTAGGTGGTAGTGTATTTAAAAATCATAATCCATGACTTATTACAACCATCACCATTGACTAATGATGACTTATTTCTCTAAGAAGATATATTTCAAAATCTTTTTATCTTTATATATCTCAAATATTTTCCTATAGAGATATTATCTCTATATATTCAGAGAATCAGTTACAACAGGGAACAAAAGGCCATGAGTTGTATTATTATATTCATGAATTTTTATCTACCTTTCTTCTTAGGAAATAAATATATCATTGAATGAATGGACTAAGTCGAGTCATTTTTTGATACATCACTATAAATCAAAAATCAACTATTTCTTAATGGTAGATTCATGATCAGATCATTGACTAATCTCCTCCTCAATTATTCAAATGTTATCCAAATTTTTTTCTATATGAACTTATCCCCTTTATGAGCAATACTGGTTAAAGTGTTAGCTAATCAAGAAAAATTTACAACAAATTTTTGATATTAACCTTTTAATACAATGAATTTATGTACCTCATTTATATTTGTTGGGGTAGGAAATTATGAAACTAACATTGTATTCATAGGATCTACTAAGATTCTATCATTTTAGAAAATATATATAAGAAAATAAAATAATTAAATCCAAAATTTACTCTTTATAATCTTTTTATATAATTCATTGTTTTAAGAGTATTCATAACAATCTGAAAGTGGTGCTAATGGTCTTCATAACTTTTGGACTATTCCAATATATCATCAATAAATACAACAAAAACTTCTTCATGATATTCCTTGTAAACTATATTCATTATATTCATTAAAAAGGATGGTGAATTAGTCAGTCCAAATGGGATTACTGTAAACTCATAATACCCATAACTAGTCAAAATGTTGTCATTAGAATGTATTACCTCTTCACATGAAATTAAAGATATCTAGATCAAAGGTAAATATTCAAAATATATTTATATCCATGAAGATGGTCAGATAAATCATTAATGTTAGGTAGGGAATACATGTTCATTTTTGTAATAACATATATTTCTCTATAATCAATGCATGACCTCATGGATCCATCTTTCTTTAGGAAAAATAGAACAGGGGATCCCCATTAAGAATCACTAGAGAGAATAGATCCTTCATTACTCATGTCCTCTAGTTTTTTCTTTAGATAAATTGATTCTATAGTGTCCGTTATATATGGAAACATTGATATTGGCCATGCGTCAAAATACTAAGTAAATAAAAAACTCAACATCCCACTATAGTGGATGACCAGTTAAATCCATTGGAAATACATGAATTTATTATTATACCGTATGTACATCTTCAATATGAAAATTTCTTTCCTTATCAATATATGGAATTTTATTTTTCTCCCCACAACTTTCAATTATAATAGTTATTAGAGTTGGATCTATATATGACTAAGATCTGCTATTTTCTTCTCTAATGATAAGAGATTCTACATATTCTTCACCCATTAAAATTTTTTTATTGCAATATATGTTGACATCGTATTTTGAAATCGAATCCATACCGAGGATTATTTAAAATATAATCATAGGTTTGATGACATTTCCAGTAACGAAAGTAAATTATTTGTGATAATTGGTACTTATAAACACATATTTTTTGCAATGATACTTCCCTTATGAGTTTTTAATGAAAAATACTATATTAAATCATAATAGAAATATCTAATTTTCTAGAAAAAAAGGAAGATATAACAGAATATGACGACCTATAATAAAATAATTCATTGCCTAATATTTGGAAAATGATTAAATTATATACCACAACATCATTAGGATATTAAACCTCGGTAGTTGTGACTGAATAATCTAGTCCCTCTTTGGGGTAATTTTCCTTAATGATTTAGGCATTAATTTTCATAATGTCCAATAAATTTGTAATTTTAGAATAGAATATTGGTAGCTTCATTTATTCCCATTCAAAAATGTTATTTTTGTCCTTTTTCTCCACACTTGTAACAAACACTCATACCCTTCATGCATGTACCAAGTTGTTTTTTCCCACAATTATCACATGATATAAAATCAACTCTTCCCTTCATCCCATTTTCCTTATTTCCTTTTTATGAGTGTTTGAAAGCCTTATTATTCTATATATTTCCTCTAATGTCATAATACTTATTGAGTTATTAATCTATATTTATAGCACATGAGACTAAATCATCATATGATTATACATTTTTGGGGACGTGTTCCCTTCACGGGAATGGTTTTCAACCATCAATGAATCGATCAATCTTTCCCCTTGTATTATGTTTATTTTCTACGGCATAACATGATAGCCTTGTAAATATGACTTCATACTTAAGAACTTTTTCAACCTCTTTTTTTCAGACTTAATAATTTTCTCTCTATATCTGTTGTCTATTTGTGAAGAAAATATTTTTTCTAGAAAATTTTGATAAAATTATCCCATTCCATTTTTTAATTTCCTCCTAATTTTTTGTTTATATTAATAACCACCACTTATATGTATCTCTTTATATGTGATAACCTACCTTGATAACCATCACCCTGTAATTCCATACAAAAGAGAGACATAACTTTTAACAAGGAACATATCTGTTGATCCGCTCTAAATGGGTTTATAGTCCCATTGAATGATGGAGGTTGTTTTCATATAAAGGAGTATTACATTTCTCCTCCATGTTCTGGATCAAGATTCTCCATATGACTACGGTTATTCTTCATATTCTTGGTCAGCTATCCCAGAACAGTTTTTTGTTGCTCATAACTAGTCGCAACTCTAATACTAATAAAATTATCTTTCATAGGAGTCCAATCCCTTGATGGGATACACTTATTGATACTATTTACATTCCTTACACTAAGAACCATTTCTAATTAATTTAATACCATATAATATTTTATTAATGATAACATATAATTTCGATCTAGAAAAACAATTAACATAAATATAAATGTTTTGCATAACTAATATTATAATCATAAACATGGATTCTTTGGTTAAATATTTACTTTTAAATCCTCAGTAATTGTTTCTAATGAAATTGTGACCTATCCTAATATTATTCCCCAATATTTTAAAAATATGTGCACATTAAGCCCCATTTTCATGTACCAGGTTAACTAGAGTCATGCCTGAGACACCTTCTCAGGGTTTCTACCCCAATGTACATCTATTCTAAAACCACAACCCCTTATAGTATCTAGATGTGATGTATTTCTATAAAGATCCACTAAATCTATACATTAAAAAAACTCTAACATTTTATTCTATTCATATAATTAATTATTATACTTGGGTAATGTTCCCTAATCTATGTTTTCTAACTTTAGTTTTTATGGATTCTAATAAACATTCACTAATAAAAAATGTAATGATCCCAACCCCAGTAGGCCAATGTCGGTACCTTTTATTAATACATTTTCATAGATACACGACCTTAATACTAAAGGGTTGACTGGTTTATTAGTTTATGTATACAATTACATACATGAATTTTACATTACGTCTTGAATAGAAACACAACATATAAAATTTATTAGAAACACCCATAACCTCTTAGGTTATTCTTTCTAGTCATTCATAATGTACATAATCTTATTATGGGTAAAAATAAAACCTAATAAAGGGGTGAGCCCAAATTCTATGTAAGAATATGGAATACTAATGAATTTATCATAAAAATAAAATATAAGGCATCGTAAATACCTGAAAACATATGTCAATAAAACATAATCTTAAGGATAAAATGACAAGAATAAAATATAACTAAATAATTCTATAATAAAACATAACCATAAATATTATAAAAGTTAAATAATCATATATAATATCAATTTCTAATTTTATAATGAGGGAATTCGAAATTCTATACATTATAAACATACCTTCAAATACTCATCTAAGACATCATACATAATGGGTAAACAACCAGTCTAGTTTGTCTCATGATAACTAATGATGAATCAAGGCGATATATTAGGCCCCACCTATAACTTAATAAGTCAAATTCATTCATTGTATGAATAAGGATAAACATAAATATAATATATAAATGAAATGTAAATAACTATCCCCAATCCCAATACGTAATCACTAACCAATCTGAGTAATATGGTGAATATAATCATGATAGCACATCCATAGTTAAACTGATCATAACCCAATTAATAAAATATTATGTATAATAGAATAATATATCATTCATAAAAATCAATAAATTTCAATAGTTTTTTTAAATAAATCATAATACTCTAATAAAATCAACAATAAATTCTTGAGAGAAATACCCCTTTTAAATTGCCAAAAAAAATTGTTCCTTTGGAAAAAACATTTGTATTCATCATAATTGTTTGTATAAAACTAGAAATGCAAAATATGGGTTTTCATGAAAAAATTATAGAATTAATAAAAAAAATTGGATCCCTAAATCTTATTTTCTATGTATCATGAAAATGGGTAAGAAATCGAGAAGTTCCCTTTAATTGGGCTTCTGTATCAGAAATAATTATGAAGGAAACGTTAAAAACATATATTATCCCATCAACAAAAGAGGGAAATGATATAGATATATGTTCCTGGAATATATAAATAAAATTTATATGAATTATATAAAAATAATGAATAATTATATTGGTGTATAGAGGTAGAAATCATAACCCGAGTGAAAATGGTGGTTTTGGAAGAAAACCCTTACCTTATGTCGGAATGTGTTCTACACATCCCCTTAATGTCGTAGATAATAAAAATAAATCCATTATTAAATTGATTTTGAAACTTCTAAATATAAATATGATTCATTATAGTTTTCTTAAGTTATTTATGTCCTTATATATTAGTTATATAATTTAATTTCATTGTTCATTGGTATTTTTTTCTTGATCAGTTCACTTGTATATAATTATTGAAATTTATGTAAAATGGGTATAATTATAAAAAATTTAATTATATATTTTTAATAAACATAAATAAATTTAATTGTTTATTTATGTTATTTTTTCCATATATTAGGTTGAATCATGAGATAACATGTTGACGATAATCATTTTCGAATAATTTTAGCAGTCTTAGATCACAATGAACTCGTTTTGTTTCATCATTTAGTATTATGTAAATATGTCACTTCTATAAGATGATGTGTTTTTAATATTTAAAATCATTTTCAAACATTTAAATGGTTTTATAAATATCATTATATATGTCTAAGGATAATTAAAATGTATCCTCCTTTGAAGTTGATGAAACAACACATCACAGATGATGTTCCTATTTTTATAATAAAAGGTAGAGGAGATGGGGATTGATGATGGAATTATTCATTAAAGTAATGAAATTATGGTATATTTATGTTAATTTATTTATCATGATATTTTAATTAGGATATTTTAGGTAAGTATAAGTAAACAAAATAAATTGAAAAGAAAAAAAAAAGAAAAATAAAGAGGATTTTTACCTCTTGATTTCTTCTCCTTTAGAACCTCCATAAGGTAATTTGTACTGGTATTATATTAGGACCAAAGGATCCTGTAATTGGGGGATGGTATTATTAATGTTATTAGAAATAAAGTTCAAAATTATAAAATTCTGGAAGGTTTGAGGAGAAGGGGTGTTTAGGGGTGATAATTATAGTAGAGGAGAGGGGTGTATTTTAAATAATTTATTCATTTTTATTATTATTTTGGATCAAGAATATTAATAGTTGGGAAATTATGAACTTATATATTAAAATAATTTATTATAGTTCAATATTATGGGCTTACATCTTATATACCACACCTATGAGTCAATAATTCAGGTATTTAACATTTATCATAAATTATCATATTTCACTATTCACAAAATTCAAGTAATTTAGAAAATTTTCAAAAAATAACCCTTACCATTTCTCAATTTGTAGAATTAAACAATTAATCCCATTTTATGAAAATAATTTTCTAAATATGAGAAATTTAATTATTAATTAAAATCATCATTTAGTTGAAATATAATTATTTTAAAATTATAACTTCTATTATAACACTTTTAAAAAACTATAGAATCCTAAAATAATCCTAAAATAATAAGAAAAATATATACATTCTTGAATACAGTTTATAGAAATTATTTTCTTAAATGATTTAATTAATTATAAACATTTAATTAAATATTTGTGACTTTCAAAAATGACAACACTTAACTATTAATTTTAAACATATTCAATTACTTATACAATAATATAATTATATCATACCTTTATTTATAAGAGTCCTAAATTTTATTTAAACATTCATATTTGAGGATACTATTCATTTGGCCAATTTTATATTCATAAGATTTATATTACTACTACTATGGTCCGGATATTTTTTATCCGTATATGTTACTTAACTACTACAAATACCTCTTATTTCCTTCATTATTCATTTATAATGTTTTTATTGTTCTCATTAAGGGATTTTTTATGATCTATACGATAATAAATAATCCTAATAAGGGAAAACTAATTCATATAAATTTTTTTTGTTACCTATAATATTTAAATCAAATCATAAACCATGTAAATTATTGGTTTTCAAAAACATATAACCCATAAAAGTTAAATGAAATTCATAAACCTAAAACCCGTCAAACAGAAATAGTCTTGATAAATGTATAAACCTTTAAAGAGAAACGATTTTCATAAACATATAAATCCTAAAAGAGAAATGGGTTTTATAAATATCATTCCATCATAAAATAAACCATTTAGATAGAGAATATAAATTGAAAATTTGTATAATTTCCCAAGAAGATCTTGTGTAAAAAATGGATGTCATCTTCGATGGAAAATAATTTCAAAAATATCTTTTAGAAAAACTTTTTAGGGAAAATATCCTTCATTATTTAAAAACATATTTTTAAATCATAAACCCTTTTAAAAAACATTATCATTGAAAATAAATATGAATAATTATAAATAAAGCTATAAAATATTTTGAATACCTATATCCTTAAAAATGTGTAATGGATTCTTGAAAAAATTGTAATTATTTTTCATTAAAAATATAGTGAAAACTTTTAGATAATTTATGAAAACATTGTGAAATCATTTTTCATGTAAAATACTTCAAACACTTATAAAAAATCTTGAAAACATGTTGAATACCTTTTTCGTTGAAAATATTTTGAAAAATTATTAAGAAATCATGAAAAAATCTTGAAATCATTTTTCATAGAAAATTTATAAAAGTATATTTTCAAATATTATAAAATAAAATATTACTGAAATACATTTTAGTAAACATGGTTTCGTAAGAACAATTTTTTTCAAATGGAGAAGATAAACGAAATCATATTTTCCTAAAAACATTTTCAAAATTATATTTAGAAATAAAGAGGGGATAAAGTGTACCAATACATAAATACAAAATTAATTACCATAGGAGATGAAAATTAATTATACCACATGGCGGATGGATTTTATAATTTCATCCATGGAAGACTAATCATAAAAAATCTAAATAAACTGTGAGATTATTTCAATAGACTCATACCACTTAGAGCTTTGAATCATACTCCCCATGTAAGAAAATGAAATTAAATGAGTCATGAAATATCATTAAAAATGGATATTCATGATATAACATGTGAATTGGTATTTCATAAAACATATGTGAGAGTATAGCTCCATAACATGGCATGTGTCTCAAGTAATCCAAATTAAGAAAAATTACTTTATCGCTTTAGTAGCTTTATAAAAAAAATACATAAAGTATATATCATCAAATTGGAATGTAAACAAACATTAATTTTTCTATAATCGTAATATAATATATTCATTTGAATTATATACAACATATAAAAAATTAGTGGAAAATAAGATATAAATCTTACTAAATATAATGTGAGACCAGAAAACACTAATCTTAAGTCTTGAAATTATTTACAGAAATTCATACCTCCTGTATAATAAATATAATTTTATTATAAATTTACTACCAAAAAATATTCATTAATATAACACCATATATTATTTTATTATGACATTATATTACACATTTATTAAAAATTCCATGTTAACATTACGTTTCAGTTAATATCCACTATGTTTTTATACATTTTTTGACTTGTTATTCTTAGTATTATTACTTAGATAAGGAATTACATATTTGAAAAATGTAAAAATGATATCAATAACATATATATTCAATACATATGTACTCCTAATAACATATAAAATATATGAATATTAAGTGAACTACATTGTTCATGGAGACAATAGGTCGTACATACACAAGAACGTTGTTTCCATTTTATTGTTGTATTGAAACAATGAATGTAAATGATATATAAAAATATATATATATAATATAATTAAGATAGAATTATTATGCCATATCTATCATATATATTCACTAAAAAATTCATTAATACATTCAATGTAAAGTTTGAATTAATCACATCGCTTTGAGGGGGTAGTAGTCCACAGGTCCAAAAACGATGTAATCATATATCAAAAATATAGAAACCAAGCAGGAATGTTTTATATTTCAGTTAAATAATAATAAATTGATTATAAATATGTTATATATAATATAAAAACATATTTGTAATCATAATGATTATCCATGATAGGTAGTAAAAGAATAAATGAACAACATTGTTTCATGAGGTCGTAGTTCTCCACACACAAGAATGGTATGTTCGTTAACCATTTGATGGAATTGTGTATAAGTTAAAATATAAAAAGTAATATAAAAATGTATTAGTGTATTTAGTATAATTATATAATTATTTAATCATGTATAAATAATTATTGAGGAGGTATAGAAATAAAATAAATGAAAGTAGTTTGAGAAAGGATGTTACCTCTTCTTTAGGTAAATCTTTTTTATATACCCAGATGGGCTTCCTTGTTTTTTATTTCTTCCAAAATAAAGGCTTCAATAGGAAGCTATTTATTTTGAGATATTATATTATAATATTGTGGGTGATCCAAATAAATTTTGAGAGGTGAATGAGTAAGAATGTGATTTTTTTATAGTTGAGGATGAGTGGCATTCTTGATTTTTTTTAAAGGAATTCCACCCATGATTATTCAAACGTAAATTGGATCTTATAATAGTAATGAACCAATAAAAGGTAGTATATTAATGATATATTACCATTAAATGACTTTTGTAATTGTTTTTGGGTCATTTTGGGCCATTATATTAAGGTTTAGTCATTCGTTAAGATAATTTTTCTCTTAATCATTGTAAGAAATTTTAATCACCTTCACAAATCATTTTTGTAAAAAAATACTAAGTTGAACATATTAGAAATTAGACATTAGTATTACTAAATATATTTATTAATTTTTTTCAAATATCAATAATATAAGTGGCTGAAATTAAATAATTTTAGTCACACTGACGTGATGACAATGCGGGTTTTTCAAGGAAAAATATTCAAAAGTTTGTTATGTTTTTATACTCAATTTCAACGTGAGATTTATTAAAATTATCTAAATTGAATTAATTTTAATTATAAGGTATATAATTTTAATTTAAATAATATTAATATATAATTTATCCTTATAAATAAATCAGATGTCAAATTAGTTTTGAATTAAATCTCAGTATTTTTCAATATTCATCGAAATATGAAACATGTCCTAAAAATACCAAAAATGACCCAAAGTGAAATTTTATATATCTCATTACAAAAATGATGTTTACTTTGTATAATAAAAATTATAAATGTTGTCAAATAATATTTAAAATTGTTTCTCTATTAAAAGGTGGTAAAATTACCATATGAATAAAGAAATTATTTTATACATAAAATTGGATTCATTCTTGTATTAGCTTACATATTATTTTAGATAAATTTATAAAAAATTAATATTTTAAATGTAAATTTTAATTAAAAAATTCTAAAATAGTATTTTTTTAATTTATTTAGATAAAATGTTGTTTGTACATAGTTTTCATTGAAAATGAATTTCATTATTTTTAAATAGTTTTTACTTTCATTTCTAAATATTTTTTATCAAAATGAATTAATTTAACATACATGTATAAACCGTAGTTTCATAATTTGTTTAATATAAATCCTATATTATATTCTAATGCATATTTTATTACTTAATAATTTAATAACAATAGTATATTGTTGTTCAGTAAAACTCGGTCTTGCGTTTAATACAATCTATCGATGGAACTCAACAGTGGATGTAATGCAGGGCAATATAGTATTGTGTATTCTCAAATATAATCTATGTTTTTTATTTATATAATGATTAATATATATTTTCATAAAAATTGTTCCAAACATATATCTTTTATATAAAAAATATATTTAGTGTTTTGAAAATATTAAAATTTCAAAAATATTAAATTAATATTAAAGAAAATAATTTGAGAAATTTAGGGTCGTTACCTTGATATAGTTATAACTCACCCAAATATATGGGCATGGTCCTCCACCCATGGAGATAGTAGATCATCATATATTATCTCTTTTTTCTCCATATAGGGGATGTACTCCCTCAATATATAATTATATGGGCATGGTCCTCCACCCATGTAGAGAGATGATGTGCTTGGGTTTTTTTACTTGGCATTTTTTAGGATCCTATAAGTGTTATTATTCTAATGATATATTATTTGAGGAATGAATTCCCATATTGAATATGGTTAATTTTTTTGTTCTATTACATGCCATGTTTTCGTTGGGATAGTCATCCATGATTCCCTCAAACAAGGGCATTGATCTAATATAATGTTTTATCAATGTGTTTTGAAATGCATCCTACTGTGTGTGTGTGTGTGTGCATGTGTGTGTGTGTGTATATATTCTCACTATATAAAAGAAATTTATCCCACACATGTTGTCTCTGTGGAAATTTTTACAGTTTAGAGATGAAGATTGATATTATAGAGCTATTAGAGAATGTGATGATAATTATTAGAAGATTGTGAGAGATAGATAGATCTAGTGGAGAAAGTGAAGATAATTTTTTATCTCATAGTAGTTAAATGTAAGATATATATTTCTAATAATTATCATCCATGGTGTACATGTGGTGAAAATGTTACTTCTATTCCAGAATTTAGATATAGGTAGTGTATTATGTTTTTTTCTAGAAAATCTATCAAAACTAAAACCTCATGAAATACCTCTCAAACAGGAATCGTTTATTACCGAAATCATAATAGTCCTATGAAATGTTAAATACATATGTCATATTCACATAATAAAAAACACATCATATCAACATCATATAGAGGACAACTATATCAAAAAAACTCGATCCCAAAAACATCATCACAAAAATAATAACATATATGAAAACAAAGAATACTGAGAACACATTTGTGACTTTCCTTACCTAGTATATTCCTCTAAGAAAATATGCATTCAAAATAAAAGGATCAATTGGGAGAGATCTATATTACCTAAACTCTCTTAATGATCCTTAATATCAACTATATTCTTCAAAAATTTCACATCATCCTTAATAACCATCACATTATAAAAAAATGATCTGATAGTGGTAAGGAAGATATCAAAAAAATTGAGTTATGTGAAAAAAATAGGAATCTGATCTATCTATGTATGATGATCAACCTAATAGACCACTTAACCTATGTGATATAAATCCTTAAAAGGTTCAATTATATAAAGAAATTATTATCACCTCTTCCAAACCATCACTACTTTGGATGAGGATAATCCATCCAAAACACACAAACCAAAAACAATATTGGACTCCTCCTCTAATTATCATAAGAATTATAGTGGTATTTCAAAATTTAATCCAATCAATAATAACCTAATTGGACTCTCTTATTCTCTTTTCCAAATCTAGTCAATAAATTATTCACTCTATAACAAATGTATATGAAAATAGAATCTTTATGGTCTCCCTTAAAATGAAACATATTGATCCAGGACAATATATTTTTGATAACCATTATTAATAGAAAACTCAACGAAGTTTATGTGCTTTACCCATTAACATTAATTTTTTGAAACCAAGGGTTTAATATTTATTACAGTTTTCGGATAGTCAACTTCATATAACAATATTTATGAGGTTGGAATGTAATGATACATCATAATTGAGCACCAAAACCCAAATGAATATATCTCCACACATGAGATTAAAAAGGATAAACATGATTTGATATTATTTTCATAAAAATGTAATGAATAAAAATGATATTCTCCAGATATTTCCATGATAATGAATCCAAAATGATCAACTCTATGATTAGAAAAAATGATAAAACCTCACTAAATAATGTAAAATCACCTTGATAAATTTACATAATCCAAGATAATTAGGAAATATGACAATAAAATCCATCGAAACAACCTCCCACTTTTAATTAGGAATTGAAAATTGTTATAATAGTCCCACTAGAATATGGTGATCATTTTTAGACATATAACATAATAAAAACCGCGTCAAAAATTTCAATACTAATTTCTTCATCCTAGAACAAAAAAATTGAATCATCATGGAATAAATGATCTTTTATATATTTTGTTATACAGGGAAGGGTGATCTTTAAATCTCATGATGCTTCAAATTTTAATCACCAACATAAAGAAGGCATTCCTTTCGAATAACATGCAATGTTGACCGTCTTCCGGCCTTCCCTTAAGGTCACATGGTAAAAAAGATGATCCTACCACACATTCACCTCATGATCTCCAAATGGAGACACATACACCAAATTTATCAAGGGTTACATCACTATCAACCCATATAGTAAACCTCTACCAAAAATAAATATGAATATGTAATTCTATAATCTCTACTAATATCATCCAAAAGTCTCTACACTCATGACCAAAATCACTTTTTAATATATTTTTTAATCTATATACTACTATATTCTATCTTCCAGATGCGTAAGTGGTCTCATTTTCATATTCCTCTAGGAAATCCATCAACCAACATTGAAATGAGTTAAAATTTCATTGAGATAAGATATATAATAAGATACTGTGATATATTATGAAAACAAAATTATCTAAAATAATATATTTTTGTAACAAATTATCAAAAAAACAACTTAGATAACCTCAGGATCATGGAATGTACAATTATTCCTCATATTTTACACTTTTTTGAGAACACAATTAACCACCACCCTCTATTATATCAAAAACCCCACAAAAATTAAATAAAGATAATAGAAAACATAAAATGTAACCTCATCTACTCAAATTTGATCCCAGGTATAAGTTACTAATATAACCTCTAAAAAATCAAACAACATATCACATTGACTTCAACATATGAAAAAAATTACCTTTTATGTGAAAACATTCACATTATTTATAATTTAAGTGATACCACAAATAGTAATCCTATAATATTTTGTGTGACCACAAAAAATATAATCCTTATCGACATTCATGGTATCCAATTAATATAAAATCCCCCCAATAATTGATTGATCAATAACTATAGAATTTTGACATACAACATGACTCATTACTAGAAAATACACATAAGAATATTATTATAAAGTAAATGTTTATAAAGAACCTCTAAATCAACCCTTATATAGTTATCAAAATCATCCTCATACATTTAATACATCAGTATATAATTAATAAAAACTAAAGATAAATTAATCAAGTTATCGATGAAACATAAAATTCATTTTTCCTATTAAAATAGTTTGGGTATTAATGATCACATAAGAAATAACAAAAACCACAATGTCTATATAAAAAGATAAAATATTATTTGGAATTCCATTATCCACATCCCACATCTGATGATTGCTTAACCGTAAATCAATTTAAGAGATCTCACTTAATCCTATTACAATATTGAAATAATTATTTATCCTTGCGAGTGGATTGTAATTGATTACTATCATAAGATCAACAAATATTAATTCTTTAAAAAGATTTTTATTTCTATCTAACTTCTTCAAAAATAATGGTAGAACACCAAATTATATCCTAAAACATCATAATACTCCTATATAAAATAGACCCTAAATATTAATCTCCATCTTCCAAACCATAGAGTAATCCATAATATAGAAAAATTGAAATCATAGAAATAACCTTCTATAAATCTATCCGATAATAGATTTCACATCATGGGGGTAATGAAATATCTTATACATGAAAGAAATCATTGATTTATAACACAACTCTTAGAAATAATACATCTTAATTCTTCTCCACTGGTATAAAAATATGATTTAGCATCATATTTCTAACATTTGGTTTTTCTTAACTATCCTTAAAATCAAAATTGGTTTCTTTTTACATTGGCTTTAGAAAAATAAAATCAGACATTAATATTAAATAATAAATACTTTTAGCCTAATATTTTCAAAAACTAATGTCAAAATCCATTTTTATTAACTTTTAAAATAAGTTCTAAAATAAAATTAATTATAATATTTTTAAAAATAATATTTTCAAAACCATCTTCTCTTGTTTTCGATATGATCTTTCTAAAATCATCCTACTATAAACTCGTTATGGAACAAAACCTACTCTCAATATTTTAAATTAATTAAATCTAAATATGATTTTTACATTCTTTATCCACAATATTATATCGTTTTTCCTTAATCTATGACACTCATAAGTATTCATTCCACATAATCACTAATCTAATCAAATATTGATGATTATACCATGTTTTTTTGGTCAATTTTCCAAATAATTTTTTCAAACACATATCCTCAATCTTGAATCATTCTCTTACACTTACACCACCCTCAATCATATTTTTCCGAATTCAATATCTATTTTTCATTATTAAATTCTGTGTTTTATATTTTATTTTCTATGTCATGGAAGATTATTTAATAATTTTTTAGTTATAATTTTCATTCATCATTTCATTTTTATATATATGTCATTTTAAATTATAAATTTTTTATTAACGATATTTTAATGTTTTAAATAATTAGTGCCTATAAATAGGATGATCTTTTATTTTAGTTGTTTCTATAAGAGTATTCATTTAAGGTTGTTTTTTTAAAAAAAATATTAATATTTTTTTATTGTTAAAAATATTTTTTTCTTAAACATATTTAGTTATAAATAGTTTTTTTCAATATATCTAATTTCGTTTTTTAATTTTTTTTCTTGTAAATACTATCATAGTTTTAAATTTTTCTAACATATCAATTGTTTGTAAAATATTTAAGCATGATTATATATTTAATTTAATATATGTTTTAATTTTATTTATATACATATATCAATAAGTAATATTATATTCTTCTATTATTGTCTAAATTCAGGTAAATCATGGATCATAATTGGATAAATCCAAGAATAACTAGTGATGATTATGAAACAAGGGTGGAAATTTTCATTAAATTTTCTAAATTAAATAGTGAAAAAATTATTTGCTTTTTATTTCCTAAATCTAGTGTTGGAATAAGATAAATTTAACTTTATGGAAATAAAATAATACTTGATATTCTTATGTTTATATCATAATTTTACATATTGGATATAACATGGTGAAATAACAAATAATTCAATATTTAATTATTAAAAAGATGTTAAGTATGAGATAGAGGGTAATATAAAATAATTAATTCACTAATTAGGAGTTAAAACCATAAAAAAATGAGGAATAACTAAGCAGATATGGGGAGAAAACCTTATTCCCAGGTTTCACTAAATTTATTTCCTTAACAAAAGTGTTGGGATAATTTACCATAGAATCAAGAAATTTTGAGACTGATAAATGTCTCTTTGGATTTCATGAACTATTGAAAGGGATCATTATAGAAGAAAAATAGATTCCATATTTAAGTTAGGAGTAAAAAAATTATCATTTCCATTAAGGATGGGGAAAAAAAATATATAGTCTTTACCTTAAAATGGGATTTGAGTACAAATAAATATGAATGTTTATCAGAATATCCTAAATGTCAGACATTTTGATTAATAATTTATTAGAAATCTAACCAATATTCATTCTCAATATCATGAACCAAACATCCTACAAAACCCATATAGTATAATCCGATAATTCCTAATTTTAAGTGTCTCATTACAAATTTAAATGATGCAAATAGTATATACTAGAAGATAGATTAGAAAATTGCTGATAGAAACCTATGTCACCTAAATAATACACCACAATGGAAGATATTTTCTCACAAATATTTAGATTTTGGAAATGAAGTTATAATTTTATTTATATAAATATCCACATATATATTGAATTTATATATAATCCTTAGAATATAACATTATCCATGTCCCATTATTTTAGTTTTCCACAACTTTTCGACACATATTTGTATGATGTGGAACTATATGATGTTGATATTGATGATTTTTGGAGCAAAACATCATGGCAATGATATTTATATTTATTTATCACCATTCATTGATGATTTAAATTTTTTTGGGAAATATATGTAATTTATTCAATGATAATTTTCACTATAAAGGATGTTTCTACATATGGAAACTTATATGGATACTGTGTTAATGTACATAAATCATGTCCAATTTAAAAAGAGAGTAATTACTATCATCAATTTTCTAATTGATGAAATATTTAGTATATGGGATATTTCATATTTTCTTAAATGAATCATCATTATAAACGGATAAAAATGAATTTAACTATTTACAAGAGTATGATTTTTTTAACATAACTAGATGAAAAATATTATGATAAGGATAAAAACATAGATGTCCCATTTAAAAATAAAGAATGTTCTTGTCATAAATAAAATACATGGAAGAAATGATATATTTAATTTGAGCTACATTATAATAATTTTTTGGAGTTAAAATAGAACATCTATGTTAGGAATGTCAGATAACATATTTTTCATTGTATGATTTGAACATTTTTAAACAAAAAAGCAACAACAAATGATGTATTTCATATTATAATATACTTTATAAAGATGGGAATACGTTTTGAATTCATCTCCCATAATGACATTAAAATAGAAAATATTTTTCTATGGATTGTCAAACATTAAGAATGAGTAAGAAGATAAATTTTTATAAATGTATAATGGTATTAATGTACCAAGTGGTTTTCCTTCAAATCTTAAAATTTTAGATTAATTAAAGTATTTATTGTTAAAATGAATGAAATATCTTTCCAATGAGGTGTTTATGAAATAGTTTCTATTTATTTATTTGTGTGGATAATTTTCAATACATATCCAAAAGTATGTCATTAAATTGTGTTAATTTTTGAATTCCATTTTTATTAAAATCATTTATATAGATTTTTCAGATATAATGGGTAATTATCTTGGCCACATACCTTTTCTATTAGAAATGTAATTTTTCTAAATATTTTTTTGATATAGTAGTTCATCGATTGATTCATTTACTAGATGAGATAATAATATGAAGGATTACTTATTTACATTGGATGTGTCATTTTTAAAGATATATGAAACTTATGATGGGATATATTAATAATATATATCAAACATAGGCCTCTATTATTAAACATTATATATCAGAAGAGGTGATATATTTTTGTAAAGATTTTTTTTAATTAGAATTTGTTGGTCTCCTTATATCAGTACATTTAATAGTAGATAGTGAAGATAACGGAATTCAATTCTTAATGGTAAATTTATTTTTTTTGTGATGAAGTGATGAATAAACATTTATACATTATAAACAACATAGTTTTAGTTTAACCACATATATATTCATATTTTTATAAATTAATGTTATAATATCCATGAATAAATGAAAATTAGTTAATTAATTAACATAAAAACACAGTTTTTTCCTGGTTTAAGATAAAAGTAAATAATTATTTTTTTCCATAGAAACATTTAAATAGTTAAGATGTGGAATTTGTGTTTATCTGATCATGTGGTCTCGTTTTTATATTACAAGAAACACACATACACAAAAAAAACTAAATTGATACGTTTATTATTGAAATTAGTGGGGTAAGTTTATTCATTGAAGGACATCATTTTTTCAGTACCAAAGATAAAAACTCAATTTCTAAATCAATATAATTTTTTGGATTCCTTGAAAATATATGGGTATTTATTTTACAAAATATTAAGCACGATTATTTAAATTTAAATGGGAAGAATATCACGAGTGGTTGATATATGACGGAAATGGATTTGAACTTATTGACTTTAAAATAATTAGCTACAAGGAGAAATTATTTATCATGATTATGTATGACACAAATTATTTTATGTTGTTGACCCATTACATTTTTAGGGTTCCCTTAGTATGGAAGGAAAAAAATTTATTTGGGTGATGATAATGGTAAAGATGTTGAATACATATAAGAAATTTAATGGAAGATTAAAGAATTGCCTAAAGAAAAATAATAATTATATGGTGCACATCGTCCAGACAAGAAAAAATGGTAATGTTGAAGGGATATTGGAAAACAATACATTACTCTCCAAATTAATTAGGTAAATATATGGTTTTTATGAAATATATATTGTTAAAGAAATTATTTTTTAACTTTTCTATTTAAATATATAAATTTTCGTCATTTACACTTTTATTAATATTTTTTATATTCATTAGATTCATATATCTGATTCTGCACATGATTTTGAAGTTCCAAAATGATGAAGATATGGTGGGGCTGATCATGAAGATCTTCTTCTAGAATCTTTTGATGATTCTTACCTGGTTTTTAAAGTTGTATCATTGTTGGTCTTTTCTAAATTTAAGATGGTGTATGCATTTTAAACCTCGAGATTTTCTTGTAACCTTTTTATTTAATAAATTTCTTTTGGAATGGATTGGGTAACCAATCCATGTCTCCTCTTTGAGAATTAGATTCATATATCCATTTTTTGTTGTATGATTTTTCCTTTATCATTTTTTGTGATTATTTTCCTTATATTCATCATTTTTCAGATAAACACTTTTATTCAACAAAACATTTAAAAATTTATTCTATTATAAACCCTAAGTTTTTTACTAATTTAATTTTTTTATCTAAATACACATACACAAAATCTAACATTTTTTGGATCATAATAAAATCTATCATTTTTTGTTATTTTTTATATTAATTAGTTTTAGTTACTCATTTTTTGTTCTGAAAAGTATGGTGTTCCATGTTTTGTAATATATTATGAGAAATAATGTTTTTAAGTATTTTAATTAATTTGATTTAGTTATATATAGGTAAAAAAAATTATTTAAGTAGAATACATATTTCTACATGACAGACAAGATAGAATGGGAACTGAGGTATGTTTTTTTTCATATAAATATACATGTAGAAATTATATTATTTAGTGAAATTAAAAATATATTTAATGAAATAACATGTATTAATTATTCTTATATGGAGATTATATTACCTAAAGATAGTTGGAATGATATTAAATTTTTAACAAAACATTAAATTTTATATAAAGAGAAAAGGTTGATAATAAATCAGGATTATAACAACCATTTGACTAGCCTATATTCCATGTCGGTTTAGACATCCCTAGATATGGAGAGTTGTTATAGGATTTTTATTTTATTACATGATTGGATGAGTTCTGACCAGTCATCAAAATATCTATTATATGATCTTTTAATGGTAAAATTTATAAACATATTTATTTAGTTTTCTATTTGTTTAAATTTTATTCATTCTATTTGTCTAATATTTAAACTATTTAATTTTTTATGAATTTTATCATTCAAGACATGGATTAAAAAATAATGTTGTGTTTATACTTTTCATTAGACACAAATATATAAATTAAAAAAGTGTAGAATTCATTTTATATATTTTGGAGTACAAAGAAACCATGATTCATTCCTTTTGTATGGGGCCATTTATGCATATAAATGATATAATTTTGTCTCTAGTCGGAAAGTGGAAGCCTTTATTTCATATTATTTTTAAAAAGATAGTTGTTAGACTCATTACAATTACAATATAATTTATTTATTTTTTCATCTGTAACTGGCCCCACAAAAACTCACCAACTAATATTATTCTTTTTTATACCCTCATATTTTGTCAGATTTATGGAATCCACTATTGAAAAAGAAAATTATTTATTAAAAAATTAATGAATTAAGATCCATTTCATGTAGTGGCTCAGAAGTGATTCAATAGAATCCTTTATTTCCTCACAATCAACGTGAAATATATAAAAGGCTGAGAATGTAAAAAAATTATTATATACAAAAGATCAAACAAAGGAAGTATTTGAAAATATTATAAGTTAATAATTATTAGTTTCATTTTATATTAATATTTGATAAATGTATTCTATGAATATGAAATTTAAAAATTTTGTTCTAAGATTCCCTTTATAAGAAAAATACATAGAGGGATTTTATTCCTAAGGGTATGATTGTAATTCATACAACTTCTTTAAGAATGTTGTAAGATCAGGGCTTTATTAGAGGATATAATAAGGGTATCCATTTTAGAAACGTTTTTGGGAACACCTGTAGTGTGGAATTGATTAAATAAAAATTCACGGTATTACTTGCTACCTCAAATGAAGAGTTATGAAGGTTAAATGAGTTGATTGATGATATAATTCAATCATCTAATGTCTAAGCCTTTAAAAAGTCATGAGACCAATGTAGGCTACCTACCCATATCCTCCACCTCCGTGCTCATACCAAATCATGTGCTCTGATTTTCCTGTTAGGGATCCCCATGTACATATAATAACATAACGATTTGTATATAAACTTGGGTATTATGTAGATAATATCATTATACATTCATGTCTAGTAATAGTAGTGGTAAATGATATTGTTGATCCAACTACTCAAATTTCATTACCTACTGAGGATGATTACATTGATAGACAGAATATGGATCAGTTTATTAATTTGGCCACCTAATATTTGTCATCAACTGACATATGATGAATGATTTATTATTTATTTATTTTATCATAAAATTTGAAATTACTTATATTTTCTAATACACTTACCTTGTTTGTGATTGATTTGAAAAAACATCAAGGGGTTTAGTTATATAATGTTTTAACAATAACATATATATTATTTTCCTATATAACAAGTTTGTGAAATTTTACATAGCCATAAAAAAGTATTTTTTTATAATACTAGGTCTTGTTGATCTTATGGTGAGACATTTTCCCCTCATAGTCCTAAAATCCCTCTATGAAAGGGATATTCAATAATCCTTTTGGTACTCAATATGAATTAACATCCATTGGGGAACTTCAATATTGGTATGATATTCCTAGGTGAGAGAATCCGACTGTGTTTTTTTGTGAGCGAGGTATACATGGGAGGTGATTTGAGGATAGACATGGGTTTCCATATGGAACCGAATATCCCATGTGATGATATAGAAATTAGTTTATAAATGACATGGGATATTAGGATGTGAAAACTCATATTTATGGTGAATTCAATGTTATATGAGATGATAGTTCTAATAATACTCTAATCCCTTTTTAATCATGATGTGATTTTAGGTAGCAAAGGTGAATCATGGATATATGCATCATTGTTTTTGAATGATGCATGAGTGGCATGTGATGCTGTAGTTATACTTGACATGACTGGGATTCCTTAGCACATTATTAATGAATTCATTATTGGTATATTTTATCTATGGTGGTTGATTTTTCCAGATCACGGATACCTATTTAAGTGCATAAGATTACATATTTTGTGCCATGACCCATGGGAGTGTGATTTCAGATGTAGTAATAGATTATACCGGATCTAGAACATATTGAGTTCCTATGTGATAATTATATATATATATATATATGTGTATTGGAATATAACCAATGAGATGGGTTGTAGTGGTTAGCTCTTCCTTTATAATAGGAGAGTAAGTGTTAGAATGGATTTTCTATGAATTTTTTTTTGTTTCATGGATGTTGAGAGATGGATATGAGCTGTGTTATAGGGATTCAAATCGATGAGTGCCTATGTGTGATCATGGAACTGATGTGATTGATGAAACACTTATTCACATGGATGTCTATGTTTCTATTGTAATGTAAGGTTATATCATGAATGGATGGTGACATGGGTTTCCAGGAACTTTTATCATGTCTTGTAGGATTGACGCATGTTCAATTTTAGATTCTATCAAGAATTGTGAATAATTCATAGTGTAAAGGAGTCCATATAGTGGATAACAAATCATTACATATTGTATGGTGATACACTTTTTTTATGAAAATGTTTGTGAGTCTTGATGATGACCTTCCAGGTAATCTGGGTGTGGGTAGAAATGTGTGTTTCATGTTGTCCCTTAGATATGAGTAGGATGAGTGTGTACAGTCATTGTATTTGGTCCTGGAAATGATGTGGTGTTTGGAGTTATAGAGTTTTTTTAATAATATTGATGGTTATATTAATCTATTGGTTGGGTTCACCATAATAGTCATGAACTAATGTCCTTAATTTTGGGAAGTTTTTCTGTGTCTTAAGACTGGTTGGTAGGAGGTAAATATGGAATTGATTTACCAATGTTTGAAATGGATAAACCTTTTTCTAATTCCTTGTTAAATTCTCTATTTAAAACTCAAATAAAGTTTTAGAGGAGTCTATAAGTCATTATTGATCTTAGAATAGAGTTCTTGTGATTCAAAATAGATTCAGATATTATGTGTCTATATTCTTTTAAAGATAGTATGATGGTAGTTTGGATGGTTGAGGACCCAACCATTTAGTTACACAAATATCAACAATTATAATTTCACGTAGAGGTTTTATCAATTTTGTGATACCTTATGTGATTAAGTAATTGTGATTGTCATATATAATGATGAATCCATGAGTGAGTCTGGGTGTTTTGGTACATGTTAGCCAGATGAGGATTGACTCGTTTTTTAACTTCAAATTAGATGTTTTGAAGAAAAGAAAAATCCAGTGTGTAAATGGACCGTTTAATTTTTTTCATTATAGGTGATTCTAGTAGTTTATAAAACCATGGTTTGGTATTTTTCTTTAGGATCGTATAATTATAAGTTTTATAATCATATTGTCAAGAATGTATCGGTCAATGAAACTAAGGATTATTTAGGTAGATGGGTTCAGTTGAGGGTTGATATAGTGTCGATAATGGAGATGTGGGTGGTCCTATTTAGGAATAACACTGCACTATATTTTTTATGTCTAATATCAAAAGTAAATTCTATGTTTAGGAATACAATGCTATCAGTTAGTGTTCAATTATTTTTCAAGGTAGGTTACGAGTGGTGTTTGAAGGATTAATATGGATTTTTATGGATAAAAATAATAATGGTGGGGAGTTTTTCATGACCCATTGATTGATGATTCGTGGTTTTTTAATATATTTATTTTGTTCCAATGAAGTCTATATTTTGATAATTTTTAATCATATTATAATTATATGGTTTTATATATCCCTAATATATTTATTAGATCTGTATTAATCATCTAGATATGATTAAACTTGTTTATTGAATTTTGGATGGGGTAAAGAAGATAGACTCCATTTTATAGTTTTTTCTATATATTTCATTCCACACTACTATCTAGCCTATTAGGATGGGTGACTTGATGTGTTATGTGAGGCCCAATGTTATGCGGGGGAGAGGATGCACCTAATGGAATGCACCTCTACTGCAAAGGGTCTTTGTGCTATGACCCATAAGGTATGCATGGTGTTGATACACTATTACAAATAAAAATTTATACTATTGGAATTACACCACAATGAATATAGGTTTAGGGTTAGGTCAAATACCTTGGGGTTTTCTACCTCTATCTATGATGTATGTATAGTGATGTGGTTAGGCATTGAGGGGTCATGTTATAACGCTCATGTCCATGCTACAACATTTACATGGGACTTTTTTTATAAACATTGGAAATCCCACCTCATTAATGGTATGGACGGGTTGTGATTTATATCACTTTGATGTGGTGGAGGGACATTAAATTGGATTTTCCCCATTTATACTTTTAAATTTATTCTCTCTTTATGAGATGTGATTTTGGTGGTGTTTCGTGATAAACCTTTTATAGGTTCAACCTATCCTTCCATCAATTCATCCTTCACGTCATCACCTAATAATTTTTATTCATTGAAATATGGTTTTAATTCAAACTACATTAGGTCATAGTGGAGTGAGGATGATGGGGAATTTTTTTGGCATGGATACAAGAGCTACTGAAAGGATGAATGAATAAGGTTCTATGAATTATTGATGATGTAGTGATACTGGATTTATTTTATCAATTATTTCTCATTATTTTTATTATAGTAATTATTAATAAAATATTATAATTTATAATATGATCATAGTTTCATTATGAAAAAGTTTTGACCTCAGTTTGATCTTGGATGAGTCATGGTGGTTTTAACTAAGGATTAATGGGGAATCATATATATGTTAACTCCATATTAAAGGTTGGTGGTCAATTTAATACAAATACATATTATTCATAATACATTCATTACCATTCCTTAAATATATTAATTGGATCAACTATTGAGATAGGTATTGAGTACACCCTAGTGAAAGATATGGGATGTCATTGAGGATCTTGGATGTCAGAAAAGTGATTATTGACACTTTGGGGGGGTTTAGGTAACCAAATAACTATGTTTCAAATAGATTTAGTATGTTGTTTTAGTTAATGAGTTTTCTGGTATCATTCAGAGGCTATATATGAGATATAGGTAGCCTATGCTAGATTCCATTGGCTATTAAATTTTACATGAGAGTCATAGGCTATGTGGGGATAGGTGAGATACCATAACATGTCATACATAGTAAGGAGTGACCACTAGAGGGTGTATTGAGTGTAATCATGTTCCATGAGTGGGATGAGACCTTAAGAGATATATAAGAATAGACATAAAGTTTTCCCTCTTGAAGATGGGATTGATAGATTTCGAAGAGAAATTTGACATGAGACCCATTATGGAATGAGTGAATTACTTGAAGACACAGAATAGAGATTCCATGGGATTTTGAATAGGAATTATTTAAAAAAATGGATAGAAAAACTTGTATTCAAATTGGATTTTGATTATGTTTTAAACAAATTTATTGAGGATAGGGTTGGGTAGTTTGTTTGGGATTGAAGAAAATTACTGGGTATTATATACAACACATATACAATGAGGATAGAAAAATATAATATCGGTGATATTAGCTTATATGTATGGATATTCATTGATATGTGAATCGAGGTGTGGGGCTATGTCTTGAGTGACTAACAATGAACATAGAGATGGTGAGATTATGGGTATATGTTATACATAGAGCGGAAGCACATGATTAATGAATAACTTTGAATTAATTTCTCAAATTTAATGGGTGGTTCACAAATATTTAATGACCTAAATGTAATGCCCACTGAATGTTTTCCCTCATAGGTTTACATGGGAATCCCAAAACACAATAAGGATCTCATGACCATTATATTTATAACTAATTTAAATACAATCATAAAATGATTACCTCATCTTATGTCTTTATTTTATGATTATTTGGATCATATGAAACCCTTTAATATTAATTTATTTTCATTGGTAGGATCCAATTTGGATCCCCTCTTGTGGTGGTCCGCACATATTCTTTGGGTCTCCAAAAAACACCCTAATAGATTTTTTGGTTATTTCATGGTAGATCAATCGCATTTAACTATTCATATTGATTACTTCAATATCCTATGGGAATAAAGGAGATTGTTTTGTTTTTTACAAGATTATAGATAGAAGAACCTAAAGGGAATTATAGTGTGTGAAATGACTCTAAAATATTGATTAACCATACAAAATTGACATAATTGTGTATTTCTAGAGATATAATTTTGGTTAAAATGTAATTTAATTACATGGTGAACCATAAATAATATAATAAAATTTATCATAACTCATGGAAAATAAAAATAGTATCATTATTATTTGATATATAATGCTAACTAGCACAATAATATATTTTATTTTATTGGCATTTAAATTAATAATTTTCACTCGAAAAAATATTGGTTCAAACATCATACATATAATTTATTGAATACCCATATAAATATTTATTAAATATTTTTTCATAAATATGTATTCTATTCCCATCCTAGAGAAAACAATATTTATCAAATATTCAATAAAATAAATATTTTTATTCAAAATATGGTGAAAAAAATTATCTAATCAATAATATTTTAATAAAAATATTCTCGTATCATGAGAATACTATATAATCCAATAATAAAATTCATGTATTATTTTATCTAGATAGAAAATTTATATTTTATCAAGATAAAATAAAATTCTTACGATGTGACCCTTTAAAATTCTTCCTTATTGGAATTATATTGGATTTCATAAAGTTCATGATTAGTATCCAATGATGTGTTATGAAACCAAAGCGATATAAGTTAGTGTCACAATTTCAACAACCAAACATGAATTATTATTGTGTTATATATTCTATTTATCACAATATTTCATAAATCATTTTTCGCAATCGTCTTTACAACCTATATTCTTGAGTCATATTTTTTGACTATCTAAAACAAACTCATCATTTCACCATGGACATGTAATTTATTGTCGTTGTTACATTCCAGAAAAAGTGAATATAAAAAATAATGCACAAATATGTGATGGATAAACATTTCCAAAAAAAATCTTTAATAAAACATCACTCATGGCGTTCCTGATATATCCAACTTCTCCATGAAATTTATCATGATGGTTTATGAAATAAATCTATGTGTATGATCTGTAATATTCATTAATAAAACAATTAAATTATAGGAACCATTACCCTTGATTTTAAATAGGAATATATGATAACAAATAAACATTTATAATTATTATGGGAGGTTATGTTCTCATAATCTCAATTCTTAGAGATTACAAAGTGTGAACTTCATAAGAAGAAGTATCATCATATAACGTGTACTCACACCTAACCATCAGCATTATATGGTTACCATTATAGTAATTAATTGGAATGTAGAAATATATTTCATAATATAGTCATGGAACTTTATGGATCCCATAATATCATATAACTTTTATTACCTTATAATTAAGACAGATACATTATGAAAATATTAAATTAGATTCATGAATAATAATTAAAAAAATGTAACAGAATATTTTATTAAAATTAAAATATATAAATATACAAGGAATACTATGTAAAATATTTTGGTTAATAGAACACCAACCCCATAAAAACTCCACCTTGGACTAGAATCACCAACCTAAAACATTAATTATCCTAGACCTCGCATAATGGTCATGTTTATTTGGACTTAAGACAATACTCAAGCGTCTATTGTGTGATATTTTCTTGGATGTTATAATAAAAAATATTTTCCCCTTTGAAAAAAAATCTCATGATATGATATTTTGAAGTATTTTATTTTCAAACTAATGTTCCACTAGATCCTTTTCTAGAGAGACGTCTAGAGTATTAACATAGTAGAGTGTGATAGGATCTTTACTGTTAGGTACCATGTCACTACCATTGAATTATTTTTATATAAATATTATTCTTTAGATTCATTTAAAGCCACTATATACTCATATTATATTTTATAATCTATAATCACATATAGTTTTGGACTATTTCATCTCCCAAAACCTTAATTGATAATGAATATGAGTTAATCTACGATTTTATATCATTTGGATCTATTTTTAACTATAATTTTTATATCCACTAGTCATTTGTTCCCCATATCATCCAAATACCAGGAACATGTCCTTGTTACACAAGTATAGTCTTTACTACCATCCAGTGGATGCCACCTTGGTCATCATGATATCTTCGTACTACACTTAAGGGGTAATCCGCATTTCTCCGAGTCAATATTGTAACACCCTGAGATTTTAAAATTGTAAAATCATGTACAATAGAATGTATGATGTGAAAAAAAATATTATAAGACAATATAACACCTAAATACATTATGATACATTTATTATTATTTAATTTCTTCACTCTCTTATGATACATGCAAAGCAGGGTTTAAATGAAACGTGATTCTCTACTAAAATATTATGCTTTAATCATTAAAATTTTATCCTTCCCATTATTATACAAGGTGTGAAAAGTAATAAATAAATAATGAAAATTTTATTTTTAAAACATTTATAAAAAACTAAATGGTTATATATTAATTATAAATAAAATAAGAACTATTTGTAAGTGACAAAAATGTTTCTTGAAAAACTCTATTTTTCTAGTAGGTGGATTAGGTGCACATTGCATACGAAATTTAAAATTAATTGTTAATTATTTTATAAAATTTAGTTTATAAAACAAAAATTATTTTTGAAATATAAATTTCAAAATTAAATTTTTCTTAAATTTAAAAGAATTTAACAAAAAATGTAAAAAAAATAAAAAATCGTATTTTTACTAAATACTACTATTTATTTCAAAGTATTTAAAACGTAAAATAATATAATGACATGAAATGAAATTAAAATTAGATAAATTATGTTATGGTTTAACTAATTTAGTTTCTTGTAATCATTTCCATATTGATTTTTTCTATTAAAACATTATATATTTGTGTCAATCATCTCTTTGGGAACACTCTCATTCTTGCATCCCCAGTTTAATTTTAAACAAAATTATGCCGCTTTAATGAGACTAATTTCAAAAAATGGTTTAAATATTTTTAATAAGAATATTTTTTATTGTATACTGAGGAAATTGTTTTTTAAAATAAATAGTTCTAATAGTAGAAATTAATTCCCAATGTTAAAAATGAGTTTATTAGGGGTTAAACTAGGAATATAAGGGTTAAAATTCACCTAAACATTATGAAACCCATTTTTATGGAAATATTTATACCATTTAATATATAATGTTTTATAATGACCAATTTTTAAGCCTTTGTAAATGATAAAAACGTGGTAATAAATTTATCCTTTAAAAAATCTCTTGTGTGTCCTCTCCCCCCTATAAAAGGCCTCCCCTCTCTTCCCATGTTCACATTTCTAAAACGCATTGTTTCATAATAGAACAGAATGAATACCTATTTTAATTACAACATAACATCCTATTGTAATTATCATGATTATTAATCACTTTTATTAATCCTTTAGGAATAATCCTAAAGAGGATCTCTAAAGAAGACGTCAAATTATTAAATAGGTGTATTTGTTTTATTTCGTCATCCACCTCCTTCAAACATTATTAAAATATAACAATAAAATACAAATAGTATAGAAAATATATTTAAATTTTATTATTTTAATGTAACAACCCATATCAATCTCCAGTACTATAAAATGGGAAACATTACTATTGATCCTATGTATGGCGGTATACCACCTCGTGAACGGATGTAATTCTTTTTCAATCACAACCTTTTATGGCTGGATATAATGATGGGATTAACATATTAATGTAATATTTAAGAAATTTTTACAATTCTAAATTTATGATAAAACATATTCCTTCGTAAATTCCATTCCATGGGGGACATGATTACGGTACTCTTGTGTACGGCAGACTACTACCTCACAAAGCGATGTGATTCAATTTTTTATTATTCATTACATGAAATGTTGTAAGGTTAAATTTAGTTAATATATGAGATATATATGATATAAAAATAATTCTGAGAATATAATATCGCACATAACATCTAACCTTAAAATCATTTTGAAAGTAATAATGTCGCTCATGCATACATATGGACTATTTCTAGCACGTAGCGATGTGAAATGTTTAAAATTTTATTTTTACATAGATGATAATATGGTAGTATTTTATTAATATAAATTATATATATGACATAACAGTGATTCATTATTTATTAATTAATTTTTATTTTCTATTTATTCCATCAGTTGATAAAAATGGAAACAATGTTTAAGTGTGTGTACGACCTACTGTCTCCTTTAAATGATGTAATAAATTTTCTATATACAACATTTATATTTTAAAATAAATACATATATAAGAAATATATATTATATTTATATCATTTTTAAAATTATGGATATATTTTATCCTTGATGAAATTAAATGAACCAAAATTAATGAACTAAAACATATATGTAAAATGTAGCAATATTCAACTGAGACAATGATTTTAATAAATAATAGTTAATAAATGTTTGATAAAATACTATAAGTAAATAATATTTCATATAAAATATATTATTTATTTTCTTTAATATGAGTATAAAATCCGATATTTATATTTCATGATGTTTGAACATATATTATTGAATTCTAACTTGAGGTGAGGGTTCGTTTTCTCACATTTACATCTGTGAATCATATTTCATATTCACCTATTATTCCATTGAGTTATGTATATACTTATCCATTTATATTTAATATCTTGAATCTATTAATATTAAGGTTATTTAAAGTTTCATTTTATTATTATTTATTTTATGGTTCCTATGATTCAAAAGATACCAATGTGGTAAGGATTTACTTCACAATCTCACCATTATTTGGGATTATTTTCGTTTAAAAATCACATTGGAGAATTATTTGTTATTTGTTTCCTAAAATAATTATATTTTATTATCATATGGTTATTAATTAACTTTTTTAAGTAATATATTCATTTTTACCCAATTGGTACATAGAATCATTGATTAATTTTTTTTATTAAATCCTAACTTTATTTATCTATTTGGTTGAAAATTCTTTTCATCAAAATCCATTTTTTCTAAAAATATTTTTATAATTTTTCTATCCCTTTTAAAAAAAATTAAAATTTATTTTTAACCATTTTTATTTTTAAAAAATTAAAATTTAAAGTAATATTCATGTCTTTTTAAAAAAATTATTTTGGGATTTTATTGTAATGTGAGAGGAATATTTATTTTAACATGTAGATATTAATGGAATTTTCTTCCTTCATGAGAAATAATTATTTTCTATATAATTTTAAATTTTTTAAAATGTTATTTTAAATGTTATTTATTTTAAGAATATTTGGTGAACATTTTAAAAATAAATATATTTCAACTGTGAAAATTCATTTTCCTCAAAAAAAATTAATGAAATTTTTATAATGTTTCTATTAATCAATGAAATATAAAATTTATTGTAATTAAATCCTTTAGGGATATATTGTGTTTATATCATCTTTATTCTTTTTTTTATGGTTTATGATCATTTTGATGTAGGATGTACACTTTTATTAAAATTGTCTATATTACTCTAGATCGTTTTTGATTATGATTATTTGATTGGGGTCAGTATTAACAATTTTTAAGAAATATTTTTCTAATATTATTGTTTATGTTGATCATGTTTCCCCACTATTATATATGGAATGAATTGGAATTTGTACATGATAGATGGGTCCAGTTTAATGATATCCCTATAATGTGTGGAAGGGTATCATGAGACAAATGAGTTTGTCAAATTATATGGGTTTCTACCCACAGATTCAAACTATCTTTTGGAAGGTTTTGATAATATATTTTAGATATTAAACATTATGTATTACCTTATTATGAGAAATGGTTTTAATTTCAATGTTATTATTTTATTACTTGGATTATAAATGGATAAGTTAAAATATCATGTGATTATTTATATGGGTTTATTTGACCATCATTTATTTCTTCCATATTATTCTCAAGTTATTATTTAAATAGAATTTGTTTCATTTATTCACCATGTCATATTGATTATGCATATATATTCATGATATTTTCCACTATATTCATACCCTAATAATAAATCTGATATCACCCCTCTTTTCATTTGTTTTATTTTCCCAAGGATACCAATTAGTGTTTTGTAGTTGATAACAGGGTTATGTTAATGGAAAATATGGTCTTCTCAAAGAAGAAAAACATTTTATTATTTTTTCAATTGTAATGTGAATTTCAAGTTTTTATCTACATTAGAAATAATAACAAACTATTTTGTCATTTTCTAGGTGATTTATTATATCGTATGGAAGTGTATAAATGTAACCACTAGTTCCGGGTTACATGGGTCGAGATATTTATATTTGGTATCAAATGAAGTTTAGTAGAAACCTTGGGAACTAAATTTTGAGAAACATATATTAGGTTATGTATCCCTATGACTAACATTAAAACAAATTAAAAATATGATAAAATCCTATGATTTTTCTACATTATAAATTATTTGGTTTTTTTAGGAATATATCCCATTTTATATACTAAAACTCAACATGGTTCTATAAAAGGTGTAATTTTGGGTAATTACACTAAAATGGTCCGGTCTGGCCTTACATTAGCAATATTTGGTGCATGATAATGGGATATTCTTTTGTTAATTAATATATTCATTAAAAACCATTATGGTTGATTGGAAAAAAATACAACTTAAAAGAAACCATATAAATATTTATGATAGTATCTATGCATTAATTTTTTAATTTATATGAAATCCTTTGCTAATATTAGGATTATATGTTATGTTTCATAATGTTATGGTAAAACATTGTGTATGTAATTATTTATTAATTGTTCATAGTGTTTGAAATGACAACTGTATCAATTCACAAACCTGTTTAAATATTTCTCTCCTGGGAAAGATAATAAAGCGGGATCTAGTGATGCAGTTGGAACTGGAAAAATTATAACCATATTGAGTTAATAGACATTGTTTATGAGAAATAAAATTTCCTAAATGGATTATAATATTGATCCAACATATAGTATAACAATGTTAGAATAATTTATGAATCAAAAACATATATCATTAAATGACAATAAAAATCCATTTGTATATGGGAAATAGATAAGTTCCAAAGAGAGTATATTTACATCATTGGAAAGTAATTAAATGTGACAGGTTTCCATTTCATTTTATAATCCCTTAGGATATGTGAATCAATGGTGTTCATTGATTCAAAACACCAAGGATAAATAATAAATAGTAAATATGGAATGGAATTATTTTAATGTACACTTATTGGAAATCTATTTTCCTCGTGAGGAGTGAAAAGATATAGAGAGGAAATTTCTGAGTCTAAGAAAAAAAGAAGATGAAGATGTTATTAAGTTTGAATCCATATATACAACAATATTATGGGATTATATAGACTATGTTTGTAATTCAAGGATTAATATTGACCATTTCATTAATTTTTTAATGAAAATACTTCAAATGGATATAGACTCAAAAAACATTTCCTCACATGATGACAAACTATCATGTGGTATAAATACATGAAAATAATTATCTATATATTATGAATTTGAAGTGAAAAAATAAATAAAGTGGATGGAAGATAAGAAATAAGATAAAGGGAAGAAGGGATAGAAGGATTTCGGCCAATGTGATAATTTTATAAACCAATGCCCATGTACTTTCTTTAAGGGAATGGTAGTTTTCTATAGGTGCGGAGACAAAGGACCCCACTGAAATTATATTATAGGAAATTAAGAAGTTTAAAAGGCTTAATGATTCAACTATAACGAGATGCATAACAATGAAAATAAATTACCCAAGAATCCAGAGAATATACCTCAGAATTAGCTAATATATCAAGCTTAAACATATCATATTTTTATAGATGAGGTAGAGTGATTAATGCACTTGGGTTTGGAGTTAATAATTATATTATAAGAGAATTATTATCAAATATATTATTTTTATAAGAATTAGGAAATTTATAAACAATTTAAAGTTGTGAATTTTCATTACAAATTTTATATCATAAGTTTAATCGGACCAATAACCAAGAAAATTAATTTTTATAATGATGATATTTTTATAAAACACATGATTGATGAAATATGACCCTTAATATGTGTCCAGCTTTGAGATAATAAGAATATAGATGTTTCTATGAGATTTTATTGGTAACCGAAATTTTTTTTATTGGTTTGATGGTTTATGTTATCATTCCTAGAGTTTACTATATGTTTGGATTTATGGAATATATTTCAAAACCAGAGATTTTATTTCTATAAGAATTCATGTTTGCATCAAGATCTTTTAGCGATCAAGGTATTTTTTTATTTTTAATAAGACATTAAGATCAATATTATATTTTCTTTAGAATATATTGTTGATTTAGTGATCTTCTATCTAAAAAATTGGCCTTTGAATTTGGAAGGACATATATTGGACAAGTCATAAGGTTAACTATATATAGAATGGATTAAGTTGAACTTTGGGTGTTATTGGATGACATTTTATAACTGTTATTGAATTGTAAAATATATAGATGTAGGAGGAATAAATTTCCATTCTAATGATTTGGTAAATATTATTCAGGAATAAAAATTCATTTTTGATGTTCATTTCTTAGAGGAAGAAATTATGTTAGAATTGATCAAAACATTACCAAAGAATGAATTTGTGCCTATGAAATAGAAATTCATAATTTAATTATATTTTCAGATGTTCTCAATCTAGATGGTAAATAAATTCCTCAACATTTATGAAATAATATTGAAACAAAAATGCTCTTATAATACCTTCAATTCTATTGAACATATGGCCTTTTCATCCATCACATATTTATGGAATTGGGTCATTAAATGTTTAGGATCATTAAATTCATTGTGATCAACGATCTCTACGACTCTAAATTATTATTTATTCTTTTCTTCCATATTAATATCTTAACATTACTCTAATGTTGTCTTATTTGAAAACCTAGTATGTGTTATTCCGGATGACCTTTAATCATTACCACCACTCATATTGAGAGGAATTTTTGTTATACTTTTTTACAATTTTCTGTTTTAAGAATTTTATTATCAAATTTTCAAACCCCTAATTACCTATATTAAGAATATAATTTAGTGTTTTAATTTCTTAATAGTGGTAGAATGAAACCCCATGAGATTTTAAAATTGGAAAATCATGTTTGATAGAATGTATGACATGTAACACCGATAAAATAAAATAATATATCTCCCCAAAACATTGTGATATTTTTCAAAAAAATTAAATTTCTTTTAAAGCATATGATGTAAAAAAATCCACGTTGAAACGAAACATGATACTATATTAAAAACATTTTATTTTAATATGACCATTATAACCCAGTTATTAAGATGGATAGTATGAATTGGAATAAATAAATTAGAATAATTATATGGTTTACACATGTATAAAATATATTTAATGTTTATATATTTATTATAAAAAAATATAAACCATTTGAAATAGAAAGTAATTTTTTCTGAAAAAATAATATTTTTCAGAAATGAGAATTAGTATAACTATATGAATGTAATTTAGAATTAATTATTTAAATTTTTAGAAAAAAAACATAAAAACTTTAATTTCATTTTTTGAAATCTACATTTCAACATTATCTTTTGGTGAATAAATATTAATTTATTAAAAATATTAATTTTTTGATTAATATTTACAAATAATATTTTTTATTAAAAACATCATTTCCATTAAAATAATTTTAAAAGTAAAAATATATTTCTCATTATTTTGAAATTTAAAATGGAAAATTATATTAATAATTAACTAATTTAGGTAATTTTAATCAATTTTATATTTATATTTCTTGTTAAAGCCTTTTATAATTATGTTAATTTTCTCTTCGGAAAACCTCTCTTTCATCGCCTCAATAGTTTAATTTTAAATTTAATGATACAACTTAAATGAATTTAATTGGGAAAAATGGATTCCATAATTGGAATCATAATAATTTGAAATATATAATTTTTTCTGCCTAATTATATTACCAAAATATGTAGTCAAAAATGTATAAATTAATTGTCGGTGTTAAGGTAAAAAATAAGTTTATAGTGGGGTTAAACTATGATTATAAGGGTCAAAAAGACAGAAAACGTTTCCCCACCAATTATTATATACATATTTAGACCCTATAATATAAAATTTTAAATAGTAGACCCTTTTTAATAAATTGTAATCTAGAAAATGTGGGTACCACATTATCATGTTAAAACATCCAAGTATGTCCTCTCCCCCACTAATAAGAGGCTACCCACTATCCTCCACTCCTCGCACCTCAAAAACTATTTTTTCATCCAATAACTAATAAAATAAATAAATTAATTCCCTAATCACATCCTAGAGGAATTGTTTTGTTTTTTAATCCCTCTAAATAACTCTTTAGGTATAAACCTAAACTTGTCATATGATGAAGATGCAAAATTCTTAAATGTATGTATTTGGTTTATTTAGTCTTCAACTACAGTGAAAAATAATTAAAAAATAAAAAATTAATAAAACTGAATTATCCTATATAATAATATTTTATTATGATAATTTTATTACCTATATATATATATATATCCACTTTGATGAAATGGGAAATTAAGTTGTTGATCATGTGGACGATAAACTACCTCCTTCCAAACCAATGTAAGTGATTTTTATGACTAACTTGAAAGGATTTATATAATTATAGATTTAAAATATTTATATTATATTTACAAATTTATTAATATTATTAGTTATTATATTTCATGTACCTTCTCACTTTCCATTCCATGGGGATATAATAAAGCCTCTTTGGTGTATTGTAGACTACTGCCTTGCAAAACAATGTGATTCATATTTTCTTATGCTTTAGAATAGAGATATTAATGTTAAATATAATTAATATAAGTGATATTTATTATCTTAACATATATTATGTAAATATAATATCACATCCTTCTTATATTATGATCAATTGGAACAAATTAACGTCTCACATGCATACAAGTAGACTATCGTCTCCACATATGGATGAAAAATGTTTTTTATTTTACATTTAAATAGATGGTAATCAGAATTTATTTTATTTATATAAAAGAAATTTATGGAATAATAAAAAATCATTAAAATTAATTTTTATTCATTTTCCTTTCATTCCATTTTTTGAGAAAAAATAATGCAATATTCATGTTTATATACGCCCTACCATCCCCACGAGCTATGTAATCAATTTTCTATATATCACTTTTATAATTTACTGTAAATTTATTTTAAATTATATATATTATATTTATATCATGTTTAACAATATTTATATGATGTAACCATGATCATGTTTAAAGTAAAAAAAATACCGAACTAAAACATACATGAAAATTGAAGCAATTATCACCTGAAATAGTGATTTTAATAAATAATTATATATAAATGTGTGATAAAATTCTATCAGAAAATAAATATATAATATGATATATCATTTTGTTAATATAATATATTCTTAATCAAACAATATTTATTATACCAGAGGTTGAAAAACATATGACGAAAGTTAACCCTGAGGTAAGGGTTTCTTATCTCGCTTTAACATCCATGATACATATTTCATATTCACCACTCATTATTTTATGTGATTTATATTATTCCAATTAGATATTTTATATCATAATTTTTTTTACATTAATGGTCTTAAATTTTTCATTTCATAATTATTTCTTTTGTAGGTATTATGATTTAGAATTTTCCCAAGTGGCATGGATTTATTTCACAATATCATTATTATTCAAGATTGTATTTGTTTAAGTCACCCTAGGGGGAATTATTTTATATATTTTTCTTAAATTAAATATATATTATTCTCTTATAGTAATTTAGTAACTTATTCAAGTTATATTACAATGTGTTTATTCTTTGGTAGTTTAAATGATTGAAAAAATGTATCTATGAAATTATGACTTTATTTTTATCTTCGGTCACAAAAAAAATTTCATCAAAATCAATGTTTTATAAAATAATATAAAATTATTTTCTGATTTTAAAAGTGATTTACTAGATGTATTTTTACCCAATTTTAAATTACAAGAAAATTTTCAATATATAATATTTCATTTTCAAAATAATGATCATTTGGTTTTTAATGAAAATATGAATGGAATCCTTGTTTTAACATGTACAATATGAATATAATTTTAAAATGTAAATTCCAGTAATTATTTGGAGTCTTATATTATAAATTAGAAAAAAAAATTCATGGAACAAAAATCAAAATATTTTTTGAACATTTTGTTTTAAAAATAATTTCAAATTAGAAAGTTTATTTTCCTCAAAAATATTTCTAATGACATTTTTATGATGTATCTGTTCATAAATGGAATCACCCCTTTATTTAATATATGATCAACTAGGGATGTATTCTATTGATATCATCATTATTTTTTTGGATTTTTCATAATCATTTTGAGAGAGGATGTAAATTTATATTTCCATTCACAATACAACTCTTGATGGTTTATGATTTTGTTTATTTGATAAGGATTTGTATTTACATTTCATATATTAGTTTATTAATAAATATTTTATTGTGGATTCTATTTCACCCCATTGTTTTTTGGGAATAATTTGGAGTAGTATGTTATAGGTGGGGTATGGTTGTATATATCACCTTGATGCATCGATATGTATCCTGAGACAAATTAATTCTCCAAATTTGATGGTTTTCTACCATAAAATTTGAAAAGTTTTGTAAAAAGGCTTGATAGTATGGTTCGTATGTCCCTCATTATGAGTTACCACACTATGAGATCATTAATTTTTGTCATGTAATTATTATATTAGTTTTAATATATGATGATACATTTCATGCTCTTATGAATATTTATTTTTCTTTATTTGATCATAATTTATTCCTATCATAATATGCTAATGTTATTGTTTAAATTGAGTGTATTTTTGTTAGTAACATTTCCTTATTTATTTTTCATATTTATTAACCATATAATATGATGTATTATTACCATTACTGATAATATTAACTTACCCCTTTCTAATTTTTTATTCACCCCATGATACAAGGAATAATTTTTTAGTGTATATAGTAAAGACCCAACAATAAACATTACATATTCTAGTGATTTTAAATTATAATCCACATTATTACATTACCATGAATATTTTCAGTCTATATTTTTATAGAATATAGACTACAAGTAATAACATAAACCCATGCATTACTTATTAATACTTATACTTAGTATCAATTTCTTCCACAATATAAAAGTCTTAAAAAATTTCTAGTTTCTTTTTATGATTAAATATCCACAATTTTTCCCACGATCTGACACATGTATTTATTATCCCATAAGTGTAGTAAAATAATTTCAAACCATTGGATGAGTAAAAAATATTTTTAAGGGTCATAAATGAAAGGAATCCATTAGTCCAGTGAAGATCCATAAAAATGTTTTTATAAAAACATACCTTTTTATTAAAAAAGAATCATCTATTACATAATATCAACATATAACTTTTTAAAAATAAATTTATTTTTATGAAAAATCATTCTCATGTATATAAAATAATTATAGGAAATTTGGGATCATTTTACATATCACTCATACAAATGGAGTAACCAATATGGCCAAACTCCAACTCTAGAGTACCCAATGCATTGGAGGTTATAATGTTACCACCTATACATGATTTATCATGAGACCACCAATAATTTGGTTGTCACATAACCCCACAACAATATTTTATAACTTCACCACCCCTTACTTTAAACAATACCAAATAATAATATCATAATCATAAATCATGAAGGATTTCATCTTAAAAACCCTCTTTGAAGGAAATGTACTTTTCATTTTGAAATCACCCATCTTGAGATGTCATGCATTTACAACGGAAAAATATCACATAGAGTAACATTTTAAACATATAAGTTATACTTAAAAATGATAATATTATATGAATGGAGAAATTTTTTTCACTCCATATATTTACTAAAATAATTGTTTTTGAAAAAAAAGTCTTAAAAGATGATTTTTAAAAGAATTTCCTTTACAAGTATAATATCTTCAAAGTGGGAATTAATAAATTTAAGATATTATGTTTATTTAATATAAATCAATATAAAAATGTTGAAAAAAAATTAATATATTAAAATTTTGTTTACCTCATAATAATATCACAATATAATCACGTAGTAGTTGTTTATGCTAGATAATGGAAAATTGGTTATGAATTCACTAACATCACATTAAAGGTCCTTCAAGTTTGTTAAATACAACTGTATATTGGTTTAAACAATTTTATTAATTTAATATAGAACTATATTAATTTTTATAACAGCTTATATGAACATTTAATAAAATATTACAACCAATTGACTAATAATGTTTTATAATTTTCATTGATTTCAGGTTCTTTTGTTTCATAGTTTCATGATATGTTCCCTTGTGTAATATTGAGGATGTTATTGAAAATTGTGATTAAAACTATATAAGATTAATTAAATTTCATTATATAACATAAATAAGTATAAATGTTATGTTATATAATTTTTCAATATTTTATGAGGAGGATTAATATTATAAAAGTTTAATGATAAATGTTTTAATTATTATGGATGAATTTCAAGACATAGTGATCTACTTTCATCTTCTACAATATTATGTGAATATATAAATTAAAGAAAAATAAATAGGTTTCAATTTAACTATTTAAATATAATTTAAACATATTGATACTTTTATGACCATCCATGAAGGTTGTAATGGGAAATGAAAAATCATTATCCACAGAGATGGTAAACCATAATAATTTGGACAATGATTCATTTTATAAAATAATTGGAGAAGATAAATGAACTGGAAATGAGATATACTATTAGAAACATAAA
The DNA here is from genome assembly GCA_963277665.1 of Viscum album. NCBI lineage: Eukaryota > Viridiplantae > Streptophyta > Magnoliopsida > Santalales > Viscaceae > Viscum > Viscum album. The sequence goes on along the minus strand of OY728126.1, from coordinate 1,433,861,555 downwards.
AAAAATTATATTCACAATTATTTTAGTTATCATGATTTGATATATGATGTAGGTGATTATAAATTATAAGAAGAAAATAAAATAAGAGAGGTGGGTTAAGATAATTACCTCTTGGATATCACCTCCTTGATGGACCCATTAAAGGCATTGTATTTGGTCTTTCGGTGTGACAAGAAGAACATGTACATGGGTAGAGTAATGGTATATGGGTTTAAGATATTATATAATATTAGAGGGTTGTAAGGACAAACAGGGTACTGAAGAATGGTATTTAAACATAAGGAGGAGTGGTTTTTAGGTGATTAAATAATGATTATTTTATATTTAGAGCTAACTAGATTATGGTGGAATTAATTGCAAATAATTATATTGATAATTATTGTTTTAATGTATTTTTAATGTTTATAAAAAAACAATACACCCATTTAATGTTGTACTTTTATGTTATTTTATTTATTTACCATTTAAGTTTAACCAGTTTCATTAGTTTACCTATACCACTGTAATGTTTTTTACCGTGGTAAACTTTTTGTGTACGAAATTTGAAATGTCAATATAACCTAATTTGGGTTTTTGAATTCCATATTTGGAATCTATTTTACCAAATATAATTCATCAAATTATAAAAATTATATTTAAAACATAACTCACATGAACAACAAACGGTGGGGTTTAAAAGTGAAAAGGATTGAATGTTTGAATGGTTTTTATATCCAATATCAATGTGAAATTTATTCCAATGAAATAAATTTTATTTATAAATTTATATTTGAACAAATTATACATTATAAACAATTTATAATATAATTTATCTATATAAATAAGTAAGAAGAAAAATAATTTCACATTAAAATTCAGTATTTTTCACTATTTATAAAAAAATTGACACTTCTATGAAAAATACCAAGCTTTAACCTTAATATAATTATTCTATTATGCTTTCAGAAATGTTTTTTAAAATATAATTTATAACAGTTTTAAAATTTATTTTTAAACTGGGTGAACAAATAAAAGAATCCAAATTGTATTTTATAAAAAATATATCTTTTATTCTTAAAATTTGATTTATTTTTATCCTAAGAATATGAAAATTATTGAATGCATATCATATAAATTTAATTTATATTTTTCACAAATAGTGATTAATTTAATTTAATAATACTAATTTATTTGGAAAAAATTATTCTATCATTATATGGGTTGTTACATTCTCCCCTACTTATGGAAATTGCATCCTTACAATATTATTCACTTTCTAATCAAGTGGGTATATATTTAACTCATATAAAATTTATATTCCAATGATTTTTCTTCAACCATATTGTTTCTCCAAAAAACCTTAACTTGCTCAATTACCATGTTTTGCAAAACATGCTCTCTATGGTCAAAAATCTAAATAGGTTGGTCCTCATATAAATGATTCTCTTCCAATTGATCTATTTTAGGGATAAAAACATGAGATGAATCCAACACATGCATTTGTAATAATAAATCATTAAAAAAACTGTGTACCTGGGGTAAACTCAGAGTCAATTCCACTTAGTAGGAATGTGGTCCAACTTTCACAATGATTTCATATGGTATAATAAACCTTGGACTTCAATTCCCCTTCCTATAAAAACACATAAAGTTTTTCTATAGATAAACTTTATAAAATTCATGACCACCTACCTCAAAAGAAATTAATCTTCCTCATGTTATAAGTATAACTTTTATACCTTCTCATAAGTTATATCATGTGTTACAGAATTATCTTCACCTTCACAACCATTTCCTTAACCAATTTTGGTCCCAATAACATATATTCTTCTACTTCTTCACAAAAATGTATTTTTCAAAACCTATTTCAATATAATTTCTCAAAATGGTCTATCTATCTACCAGAATGAAATTTGTTATTATAAGAGAATTCAAAAAAAGATTTATATTTATACCAACATACCTATTAATCCATCATATATGATCAAAGCATATTCTACAATATCTGAATTAATATCATGAACTATCTATCATTTTGAGGGTGAAAATTAGTGATGAAATTTAATTCATATCTGAAAGACTTGGGTAGTCCTTTCTCAAAATTAGATTTGAACCTAGGATCAACGTCAGATACTATAGAGAGAGAAACTCCATGTAACTAGAAAATCACCTTTTCATAGTGTCAATAATGTTTATATAAATACATAATATGTCATATATTAATAAGGTGTATAGATTTAGTCAATCGATCAAAAAAACTGAAATCACATTATTACCTCAATATGTTATTGGAATCCCACAACAAAATCAAGGGATATATTTTCTCATTTACACACCAGTACTTGAAAAGGATGAATCATCCCCTTTAGTAACATTCATTCTTCTTTCACATATTTACAAGTAAAACACTTAATGGTATATTCAGTTATATTGATTTTCATTCCATACCACCAGTAATACTCACAATATTTTCTATACATATTAGTTTGTCCCAAATGAATGGAAAATAGTAAACTATGAGCTTATGTTAACAATTATTTCCTCAATTGGTAATTATGATATAAAAATAATATTTTTCCAAAATTGTGAAACAACCTCCTCATAAACATTAAAATTAAAAAACATACCCATATTAATGGATTCTTACTTTCCCAGCAATGATCTATCCTTGTTTTGATCTTTATTTTTTTTATTTTATAAAATTCCACTGCACTAAAACTGGAAACAAAATAGATATTTTCCCTGCATTTAAAAATTCTTGGCCAAAATTCATCAATTATGTGACCCAAGGGTCTCATTATAAATTATACATGGTTAACATAGAATTATTTTTCAAACTCAATGCATCTCCCACCTTTTTTTCTTTTCGATGATGATGATGGATCTTACAATCATAATAATTGATCAGATATAACTATCTTTATTATTTCTTGTTCAGTTATTTCTGAGTGAATATAGAATTCTATCATTTTTAATGAAAATATATTTAAAACATTACTCCATAAAAATGATGCATCCAAATTTCTAATGCACAAATGTCACAACCCATCCTCGGGGCCCATGTCGTGACTACCCCAAGCCTGCCTTCCATAGGCCAGGGGATGGCGACTTGCACCAAAGGCGTAAATCCCGATAACTGGGAAATAAATTGCATTTATAAAAGTAAACAAAACACCATAGAGTACAAGCGGAAGTAAAACACTATGTACAAAGAGAAGTGCTGAAAGGTAAATGGGCCAGAATACAAACCCAAAAGGAATTACAACTACAACTGAACAAAGTAAAAAAGAAAAAACCAACAGCTGGAAGAAAGGAAGCAGCTCCTGGGTCGCCCTCCTCGGATCCTACCTGAACGGTAGGTACAGATGGCGTAGCTCCTGGATCGTCCACCATGGATCCTACCTGAAGGCTAGGTAGAGATAGCCTCCTCAACGCTCTCGCACGTCAACCTCATTCGTGTTTCATCTCGTCGTGTAGTCCACCTCCGGGTACTGACCCGTCGTGTGGTCCACCTCCGGGTACTGACCCGTCGTGTAGTCCACCTCCAGGTACCGTCCAGTCCTCAAACACTCGGCCTCTGTCAGCACTGCCCGTCGTCTGCAACCAACACAACGAGGTGTGGGCAGAGCCCGTGTAGGGGTGAGTATAACGATACTCAGTAGGGACCCCGAGGACCCGACCTTCATTGCGAAGGGATTCAAACTCTGTAACGGCCTACTTCGTCGTCGTCCATCGATCAGCACATTGATAAACAAGCTGTGGAGGGTTATTTGGCCGTGTTTTTTCGGCCCGTGCCTTTCGTGTTAGGTGTTAACAATTGTCAAACAATAACACATGATTTTAATCATTGACGAGGGTATAATTTATCCAAAATAAATTATACGAACACCTTGCAATAAAAAAATACCCATGCATGAGGGTTTAAATTTTTGAATGTGCGGTGTGACGACGTCGCGCATTCTTGCCGCTCGATCCCGCGCGGCATGACAATGTCGGACATCCTTTCCGTTCTTTCCCATGTGGTGAGACGGCACCGCGTCACTTTCTTTCGGACGTCATGTTTTTCTTGCCGTTCATTCCCAAGCGGTGCGACGACACCACATCACTTTATTTCGAACCGCAATGACAAGAAAGAATAAAAAGGGAGGAGGATCGGTCGTGTTCGTGCGGTCCGGCCTCATCCTATTAAACGATAACAAGGGGTTCTCATTACTCGTAGAACGTCAAAGATAGAATCAAGGACAAAATGAAACGAAAACCTACGTTTGATTTGTCGATTGATGTTCATCGTTCGTTGACGGTGTTGTGGAAAGAAGACGATGAAGTTCATCTTTCGCCGCGTTCGTCAGACACTCCCAATCCTGATCTACGTCGGCTGTGGAAGACAATACATGTCGGTAGGATCCGAGGGAGGAAGTCGAAGAAGGTTGTTGACATTCGTCGCTTCCGTCATTGAAGAGGCGTCGTTCTTCGTTGAAGATGAAGTTCTTCAAAAGAGGGAAGAGCTCTTTTCCAAATTCTCTCACACAACCAAAACTCCCAATATAAAATAAGGCCTCTCCTTATTTTATTATTTTGCCATGCATTCAAACATACAAAAATTCAAATCCTAATTCACTTAATCAATTAAACAATGAGTTGTATAATTAATTAATTGATAGGTTGGAAAGAATTTAAGAGGGAGAGAGGGGGGAAGAAGAGTTACACAACTTAAGTGGGGGTTTAGATGAGTTAGGGAGTTATGGGGAATTTGAAAAGGTGGGGGCTTGTGTGGGCCCCACCACACATTATCCTCTCATTTATCCTCACATGGGTAGTTAGGTGCCACCCCAACTTCCCCATGTAGGATAAAATGACCTTAGACTTAAGAAATAAAATTCTCTCACAATTTTATTCATTCCTCAATTAAGCCACAAATTTTAACAACTCCTCCCGTGAAAACGCAACTCCGGAAAAGGAATTCCTAAGAAAATACCGGCAGTTTGGTTCCATCGGTGCCCTCGTAATTTGATTCCGAGAACCGGTTTCAAATATAGAAATTCCCGCTCGTTCGTTCACTGAACGTACCCGAGCCAAACTTTTGAAATTGATTCCTGGCACATCGGGCCTCGGAATCAGGTGCTGTCAGAAACTGCGTTCTTGTAAAATTCCAAAGAAAATTAAGAAAAAAATTTCCTTTAATTTTACGGGTCTTTACAATACACCCACCTCAGGGCTTTACGTCCCCTTAAAGCTATAACACAAACTAGGGGAACAAAAGTGGTACTGAGCACACATCTGAGCCTTCCGCTCTCATGTGCTCACCAGGAGGTTTTCGTGCTGCCTACGAAAGCGCACAAGAGGAATCGATCGTCCTCGTAGAACCCGCTCCCATCGATCCTCAACCTCTACTAGAACTCTGCAAATGTCACCTCAACGCCCAAATCTAGTTCATCATGGTCGATGATATGCGAAGGGTCGACCACGTATCTCCTCAATTGAGATATGTGGAAGTCATCGTGCACCTGGTGCAACTGAGGTGGATGGGTCAAGAGGTAAAACACCTCTCCTACCCAGCTGATGACCTAGAAAGGTCAGTTGAACCTCAAAGTTAACTTGCCGCCTTGGCCACATCTCTGTAAACCTTGTCGAGGTGGGACCCGTATAAGGACGTGATCATCATCATCAAACTCTAGAGGTCTCCAATTCCTGTTAGAACTGGAACTAAAATCGACTATTTCCATGAGGGTAAGGTTGACCGACTCAAGAGTGATATGTCTTACCCTCCTGTGAAAGATTTTATCCTATGCTGCCTGGGGTTTCCTTTTCACCGACCAAGGAAAACCCTTCCCGACGTTTGCCTAAAACCGCCAATTTGAGTATGAACAGTTATAGCCCATTCCATACTCAAACTAACGTCATAAGACCTCAACGCTGCCACCAAGAGATTCAAACCGAAACTCTCACCTCGAGGGTCTGACCACACCATCCACGTAAGTGTGATTATCGAGTCTCCTCCCAAGGTATCTCCAGACGTGAGGGTCAAGTCAACGGCTTACCGGAAACTCTTGGTCTGGGACAAGATTTTTGAAAGAGTGGAATGACTCATTTCGATGTCTATTACTACAACAGCTAGTAGTGGACAAAGACTGTCCCTTGAATCATTTTTAGAGCCATTGGGTCACACTCCTTGACTGCGTGCAGCCGCACTCTTCCTCCGCTCTCCAGCTCCCTGAGCCTGGCGAGGATAACTAAGGAGGGTGGTTGTAGCATGTTAAGACGTAAGCCACCTCACACTGCTCTCCTTAAAGCTTCCTCTTCTTGAAACATTTAACACACCTGAGTCTCTATGACTGGCGTCGGTTTCCTGTTTCTTACTGCACTGTGCAGTCTTCATCCACTCCTGGCTGATCTGCACCTACTTTGCCTATGATTTGAAAGAGCTGCTAAAATTTCTCCTTTTCCGAAAAGAGAAACTCGATCTCATCCCCTGGATGAACCACTCCCATTGCCTAATACAGTCAATCCTGACATGAATGATGGATTCATGCCATGGATGGCGTCTTAAGGCCTCGACGTAACTACTAAGAGATCCAACTGTCACTCTCGCCTCCAAGGGTCGAGTCACACTCTCTGCATTAGTGTGAGGTCACTAGGTCTCCTCCAGTAGAAATCTCAAAAGTGAGGGTCAACTCAACAGTTTTAATCGGGACCACTCAATATCAACCAAACAAAAGGACAGGAAAGAAAACAAAGATAAGTGTCTTTATTATTGCAGCTCATAGTACAAAGACACGAAAACCATAGCAACATGGAATGGGAAGTACAAGGGACGTATCCACTAGTTCTGCTCCTCTCCACCTACTCCCAGAGCTCTACTGCCTTTTCCACTGCTCAGCTATTGCTCAAGCACTTTTCGTTGCTTCTGCCTCAGTGGCTCCTCCAACACCTCCATATCAACTGTACGAGGAGTCGGACAGTCACGTGCCAGGTGACCCTTCCTGCCGCATGAATAACACTGTCTGTTTCCGACACGCCTGGCTTTGACCCCACCCCAGGTGCCCCACACCACCGGTCCTAAAACCCGAGATCGTCCAACTGCTAGTCTGGTCCTCCTGGACCTCTGCATCATCTGTCTACTGCCCACAGATGACTCGGCTACTGATCGAAAAACACTCGGCAAAGGAAGAATCTCCTGTACACGCTCGGGGTGTAGAGCTACTAGCACAAACTCCACCCTGAAGAATGTCTCAAAGTCTTCCCATGCGAAGGTCGTCCCTTCGCAAAACTGAAACAAATGGATCCACCACCTTCCTGCTACTTCCTGAAGAAGGTTGGCAGCAAAGATCACCATGAAGTCTGCCGGTGTCCCCACTATCCTGAAGACTCTCACCACAGCCTCCAGCCAATCCTCAGCCGCCTGCGGGTCCATCTCTCCCCAGAACCTGGGTGGCCTCTAGCGCTAGAAATCGTGCAACGCACTCAAGTGGTGTGCATCGCCTACTACTGGGGCTGGTGGCATCGGTGGCACAACGTATGGTAGAACCGCTGGTGCCTCCGCTGGTGCCTCAACTGCAACAGGGCCCTATACCGAAGCCTTGTCGCTCGACAGGCTCTCAGTACACACATCCCTCTGAGCTCTAGCTGGTCGTTTGAGAAAAGGCATCCTGAAAGAAACAACGTGACATGTCCTGGTTTGAGCTGATATTTAAATAATACTTCTGGAAACACACACGCAATCAGTGTTTTCGTGCACAAAGTCGGAAATCAGTTGTCAGGGTCCTGGTGTATGGATACGTCGGCCGCCCGCACCAACACTGGACTCCTTGAACTGAAAACCACACTTGGTACTCCTAACACTATTTCTTCACAGAAAGAAAATATCAGAGTTATAGGTTCTACGGTAGAATCGACTCCTCTGATACCAATTTGTCACGACCCATCCTCGGGGCCCATGTCGTGACTACCCTAAGCCCGCCTTCCATAGGCCAGGGGCTGCGACTAGCACCAATGGCGTAAATCTCGATAACTAGGAAGGAATTTCCTTTATAAAAGTAAATAAAATGCCATAGAGTACAAGCAGAAGTAAAACACTAAGTACAAAGATAAGTGCTGAATGGTAAATGGGCCAGAATACAAACCCAAAAGGAAGTACAACTACAACTGAACAAAGTACAACAGAAAAAAACAACAGCTGGAAGAAAGGAAGCAGCTCCTGGGTCTCCCTCCTCGGATCCTACCTGAAGGGTAGGTACAGATGGCGCAGCTCCTGGATCGTCCACCATGGATCCTACCTGAAGGCTAGGTACAGATAGCCTCTTCAACGCTCTCGCCCGTCAACCTCCTTCTTGTGTCGTCTCGTCGTGTAGTCCACCTCCGAGTACTGACTCGTCATGTAGTCCACCTCCGGGTACTGACTCGTCATGTAGTCCACCTCCGGGTACCATCCAGTCCTCGAACACTCGGCCTCTGTCAGCACTGCCCGTCGTCTGCAACCAACACAACGAGGTGCGGGCATAGCCCGTGCAGGGGTGAGTATAACGATACTCAGTAGGGACCCCAAGACCCTCAAGGTCTCACTAAAACCAACATGGATAACCACAAAGAAGATCTGAACAGATAACCTCTACATAGGTATATGCCCATGCATATACCTAAGTTATCAAGTAACTAATCTCAATCATGAGGAAAACACCAAGATCATGAAATCAACGAATAACCACTACCTAGGTATATGCCCATACATATACCTATGTTATCAAGTGAACCATCTCAATCATGAGGTAAACACAATGGTCAAAAGTCTCAGCTCAAAGCAGGATTTTCATTAATGAAACAGTAACTACTGAAGAGAAACGTCTCTGGAGTGTACAGTGGTCTTGTCACGACTCCGAGGTACTTCTCACTAACCTAAGACTGCTGAGGTACTCCTCCTGTCGAGTACCGCGAGTCAGCCACCCAAAGACAATAGTGCTTCCCGCCGAGGTATGTCACCCAAACACAGTAGTGCACACCCCCTAGTAGCCTGCTGAGGTACTCTCCGGACGAGTACCACGGGTCTGCACTGTCACATAGGTAGTGCTCCGTCCGCCATGGGTCTGCACCTCACAAAGTAGTGCTCTGTCCACTGGGCTAGTCGACTCACTCCAAGTCGAGTCGGTCAAGCAGTCGTCAGGTCTTAGTCGGCTACACGGTCTCCGTACACCGCACGCTCGTCTCCGGGAGGGTCTGCTCCATGAGCTACAGGTTGATACTCCAAGAATCTCAAAAGTCCCATGAAGAAGTATCTCAAAGGACCGCCTCTTCATAAGGGTCTCAACGCAACAGACTCTGCGTCTATCGGACGCCCAGTCTATGAGTTATTAGTCTTTTTGTCCCAGGGGCCTGGTTGGTTTCGTGAGTGAACCAACCCGGCTGTATCTCAACTTTACCCCGAACTCTCATAAGGTATACTCATAGGGACTGTTTCTCAACGTGATCACCAACGCCGCTGACGGTTCGTCAAACGGACATCCAGTCTGAAAGATATCAGCTTTTCCGTTCCAGGGGCCCGGTTGGATTTCGGGTGCAATCCAACTCGGCCACTATCCAACTGCATCCAAAATTCGGGAAAAGTATTCCAAAAGTTCCGTCTCATCAAGAGGAAAACAATGAGACAGACGACGCATCAATTGGACACCCGGTCTGTGAGTTATTGGCTTTTTAATTCCAGGGGCACGGTTGGTTTCGTGAGCGAACCAACCCGACCGCACTCCGAAGGCATCCAAACCTTGAGCGGAATAAGCCAAAAGATCCATATCACATAGATGAATCCATCAAAGTCGACGGCACGTCAATCGAACGTTCAGAGCTCATGATATAAGCGTTTCTACTCTGAGGGCCCGGTTGGTTTCGTATCCGAACCAACCCGGCCAAACCCAAAGTATTCTGAAACCTTGAGTGCGATATACTGAAACGACCGTCTCGTTCCAAGGATCGCTACGCAACTGACGGTGTGTCGATCGGAGGTCTGTATCCCATGATATTAGCATTTTACCAAAGAGGGTCTGAAAACGGGGGGTCTGGGCCCGGACCGACCCGGCCCGACCCCCCCTAGGTCGGCCCGAACCGAGTCGACCCGGCTGGGCCCGGGCCGGCCGGCTCAATCCGGCTCGACCCGCCAGCCGCGGCTCGGCCAGCACGGCCGAGCGGATGCCACGGAGTGGGGGTGCGCGGTCCCCCCTCCCCCCCCCTCGCCGCTAATTGAAGACGGCGGCTGCCGCCGCCAAGCATCCGGCGGCGTGCCGGCGTGGCGCACCGCCACCGCCTTCCGCGGACCATCGGACGCGCTCCGGTGGTCCGTTTCTCCTGTCGTCTTCACCGAAGGTCATCCCGGGACCCGACCTTCACTTCGAAGGGATTCAAACACCGTAACGGCCTGCTTCGTCGTCGTCCATCGATCCGCACATTGATAAACAAGCTACGGAGGGTTGTCGGGCCGTGTTTGTTCGGCCCGCGCCTTCGGCGTTAGGTGTTAACAATTGGAAAACAATAACACATGATTTTAATCATTGACGAGGGTATAATTTATCCGAAATAAATTATACGAACACCTTGCAATCAAAAAATACCCACGCACGAGGGTTTAAAATTTTGAATGCGCGGCGTGACGACGTCGCGCATTCTTGCCACTCGATCCCGCGCGGCGTGACGATGTCTCACATCCTTGCCGTTCTTTCCCATGCGGTGCAATGAAACCGTGTCACTTTCTTTCAGATGTCACGTTTTTCTTGCCGTTCTTTCCCACATGGTGTGACGACACCACGTCACTTTCTTTCGAACCGCAATGACAAGAAAGAATAAAAAGGGAGGAGGATCGGTCGTGTTCGTACGGTCCGGCCTCCTCCCAATAAACGATAACAAGGGGTTCTCATTACTCGTAGAACGTCAAAGATAGAATCAAGAACAAAATGAAACAAACCCCTACGTTTTATTCGTCGATTGACATTCGTCGTTCGTTGACGGTGTTGTGGAAAGAAGAATATGAAGTTCATCTTTCGCCGCGTTCGTCACACACTCCCAATCCCGAGCTACGTCGGCTGTGGAAGACACTACACATCGGTAGGATCCGAGGGCGGAAGTCGAAGAAGGTTGTTGACGTTCGTCACTTCCGTCGTTAAAGAGGCGTCGTTCTTCGTTGAGGATGAAGTTCTTCAAAAGAGGGAAGATCTCTCTTCCAAATTCTCTCACCCAACCAAAACTCCCAAAATGAAATAAGGCCTCTCCTTATTTTATTATTTTTCCATGCATTCAAACTTACAAATATTCAAAACCTAATTCCCTTAATCAATTAAACAATGAGTTTTCAAATTAATTAAGTGATAGGTTGGCAAGAATTTAAGAGGTAGAGAGGGGAGAGGAAGAGTTACACAACTTAAGCGGGGGGTTTAGAGGAGTTAGGGAGTTATGGGGAATTTGAAAAGGTGGGGGCTCGTGTGGGCCCCACCACACATTTTCCTCTCATTTATCCTCACATGGGTAGTTAGGTGCCACCCCAACTTCCCCATGTAGGATAAAACTACCTTAGACTTAAGAAATAAAATTGTCTCACAATTTTTTTCATTCCTCAATTAAGACACAAATTTTAACAACTCCTCCCGTGAATACGCGTCTCTGGAATAGGAATTCCTAAGAAAATACCGGCATTGTGTTTCCATCGGTGCCCTCGGAATTTGATTCCGAGCACCAGTTTCAAAGATAGAAATTCCTGATCATTCATTCACTGAACGTACCAGAGCCAAACTTCGGAAATTGATTCCGGGCACACCGGGCCTCAGAATCAGGTGCCGTGAGAAACTGCGTTCTTGTAAGATCCGAAAGAAAATTAAGAAAAAAAATTCCTTGAATTTTACGGGTCTTTACAACAAAAAATATCAGATTATTCCAAATCATGTGTAGGATAAGTTTTCTCATGAAGTTTTAATTACTACAAGGTGCATGAAATTACCTATTCATTTTACATCAGAATTCCACCAAGTCCCTTTAATGAAGCATAACTATATATTTTAACATCACCATTTCTCAGGGGTATGAAAACATTGGAGCATGTACCAATATTAATTTCAAATCCAATAATTAGTTATCACATTCTTTTTTCAGATAAATATATCACCTTTTCATTTCCACTAAGTAAGTTGGAAAGATAACTATGAAATTTTTTCAACAAAAAGATGGAAATAGCTTTATAGTCCATGAAAACTTCTTACACTATTAATAGTTTTGGGGATTGTTGAATTATCAACAACTTTTGTTTTTGTGGGATCAACTGTAATTCAATGTTTACATATAATACACCCAAGAAAAGTAATCATTTGTAACCAAAAATAACATTTTCTATAATTTCAATGGAACTTATTTTTATTATGGTTTTGTAGAAAAACCCTTAGATATGTTTCGTGATACTAAATACTATTTGAATATACCATATATTATAAATAAAAGAAACCACAGACATATCAAAACATTACTATAAAACCTTATTAATAAGATCTATAAATACATTAGGGGAATATTTCAACCCAAAAGGAATAAAAAACCCATAATTCTCTTATATAATCAAAAATATTGTCTTCAGAATATCTACCTACTTCACGTTCAATTGAGGGTATACTGACCTAAGATCAATCATTGAATTTACAACACTCACAGGAGGGGATACAACAATTTCAATATGAGTCAAATGGTAATTTTTGTCAACAGTGAAATTATTCAATGAACTATAACCAATACATATTCTCATGGGACCATATTTATTTTTAGAAAATAAAATAGGGTCACCCCATGGTGAAGTGCTAGGTTGAATAAAACCATTACACAACTACTTTTGTAATTTCTTTTTTAGTTCCAAAATATTTTTTTCTTTTATTCGATAACGGGGTTTTTAAAAGTGGATATATATCAAGGACTAAGTCAATAGTAAAATCAACTATATAATTAGGAATTATATCAAGAAATTCATTAAGAAAAAGTTAATGTACTATTTCATTACTAACACATCACTAATCTGGATAGTTCTATTTTTTAAATGACATGTGATAAGTAACTTTCACTACCATTTCTTATTAATTTTTCTACTTATTAGTAGGTAATTAATGGTATTAAATAAGTTTATTAGACATTATTAACTCTACAATATATCTTAACATGACAAAATTAAATCCAATTCATACCCAAAATAATCATAAACTCAACCATGAGTATTTAAACAATATTTTTAGTAGATACTATTTTACTGACAAAATAGGAAGATTCCTATAAATCATAGTTTCTATAATACGTCCACTGGGATTTTTTAGTAACATTTCTATCATACATTCATGATGTGACATAACCAGTATTCATGAAAATTTCTCACAAGTAAGGGAATGTGAACATCCAGAATCAAACATGGTATTTTTATAATTTTAATAGACAAGTAACATTCCTATCACAAATTAATTTGATCACACAACATCAAATGTAGTAGTATAAAAATATTTTTCCATGCCATTTTGTTTTGGATCTTGTTAATTTCTCCCAGAGTGACTAACATAGGATGCATTTTATCATAATTTCCCAACTAATTTCAATTAAAGCATATTTCAATCTATTTTTCATCAACTTTTTCCTTATTTACCTTATAATCACTATCCATGTGACCAATATTTTCATATTTAAATCATTTCAAAGAATTTAAAAGACATTACCATGTTTGTTTCTTACTACACTTCTCACAAGATGGGATTTTTTTTCTTACAGCCAAATTTCATAAAGGAATTCATCCCCAAGACTTTCTAAACAAAATTTTTCTTATTTTTTTCATCATGTGGCACAAATATGTCAGAATACTACGTCTAAACATTCTCATTATAGTGAAAAAGAATCTCATATAATTTTTTAAAAAACTGAATCCAATTATCTCCATATAATTGGTTTCAGAATAGAGTAAATTCTATTATTTTTACTATCAATGTACCCAATAAAATTTTGTATTTTCCTAGAATATCTTCTAAATGTATCTTCAGATGAAGATACAAGATATTCATCCTTCTACCTTACTTATGGAAATTTTTTCTCTACTCTAATTCAAGAAGTATACTAAAATTAATTTTCTGGAAAAAATTCTCTTAAAATAGTCACATTAGATAACATTCAAATCATCTTTAACTGTAGTATTCTTAACCACAGACCACCATCGATAACATTCACCTTCAAAATTTTAAATAGCTTGGGTTACCTATTAGCACTCTGAATATCTCATAAAATTGAATATCTTTTCTAGGTAATTGATCTATCCTTGGATTACCATTGGATTTTAGGTATGAATTACGTCTAGAGGATGTTGCCTCATAAAATACTATACAACTAACATATTCTCTTATGGTTAATTAAAATTCTCCCATAAATTTATACCATCCCAATTGATATATTTGTTCAAAGGATCTATCAGTACAAAAAAATGTATTATTCCAATTCCAAAAATCATTGGATGATGAGATGGAAGGATGTTATCCTCTCAGTGCCTTCCCACCATAGCTTCCTAGTTTCCTCTAAAGAGAACAATTTTATAAATACATATTATTAATGAATTGATATATCAATGTTGCAAATATATTTCTACATAACCATAATGTAAAAAATGATTAATTAGTATTCTAAAAAAAATATTATAAAACCTAATGTTCCCTCAAATATGTTATGATACCAACTTTATGTGCATCTCCTAAACCATTACATATTATATATATTTTAAACTAAAATACACATTCTTATATTACCAATTAAATTTTTGGTTTTGGGTTTTATATAATGAGGACTTCCCTTTCAAAAAAAACACTTATATTACAAGTAGACACTAATAATCAATATCCAATTCTTCAATAAAAAATGTCTAAAAATAAAAAACATGGTTTCTTTTCATGATCAAATCATCAAAATGGTCCCCATTACCTCATCCTTGTCTCTATTATCACATAAATCCTACTAAAATAAATATAATACAGGTTATGAGCACAAAATTTTATTAAGCTATATAAAGTAAAGAAACCCATAAGGTCAGTGAAATCCATAAAAACATTTTTATTATAGAATAATTTTTTATTTTAAAAAAATGAATTATCATTTTAAAATGATCAATATATTACCATTTTAAAATCAAAAAATTTTAATGAAAACAGTTTAAAAATAAAATAAAATATAACCACGTAAGTTGGGAAATAATTTACATCTCACTCTTACAAATAGAGTACCCTATATGGCTAGCCTCCAACTTTGAAATACTCAAAACATTGGAGGTTATAACATAACCACCAGTCCTTAAATTATTATGGAACCAACTATCATTGAGTTTTCACCTATCCATCGGTAATAGGTTTATCACATAACCAAGAATAATTATAAAAAATTATCATAGACCATAACATAAAAATAAATCATGGAATTTTTCATTATAAAAACTCTCTTAAAAAATGAACGTTTAATTTATAAATAATCCAACTTGAAAAGACATTAATGTACAATTAATAACGTCTTAATTGATGGTAAACACATAAAATTTTAATGTAATAATCAAAATATTATTGTTATATTAAATTTTAAAATTTCATTCATTCCAAATATGTAATAAAATCATTATTTTTTACTCAGGTATCTTAAAAAATATTTTTAAAATAATGTCCTTTACAGGTATCATATCATTGTAGTAAGAATTAATTAAATGATTATATTATGTGAATACATTGTTAATAAATATAAAATAATTTTTTAAAAAAATAAGATATTAAATATTAATTTCTGTCTAATATTACCACTGCATAATCATGAAGAATAAGTTTAACCCAAATAATAGAAATTGGGTTAAAACATACTTTTCCTCATGTTCGAATTTCATAAATTATATTAAAACCTATTGTATAATTATTGAAAAGTTAATTTTATATCAATATAAAAGGTTATTATTATTTATAATACCATATATTCCCTTTTAATAACTTTTTACAACACGTTCATTAATAATATTTCATCATTTTCATTGTCATTGGGTGTTTTCTTTTCAGGGTTTCATGATCGGTTCACTTGTATAATATTATGAATTCTCTTGTAAAATGGGATTTAAACTCCAAAAGTTGAATAAAATAGTATTAACAGACTAGAATAAGTATTAAGGGTCCTATATATCATTTCTAATTTGTTTATGTGGATGATTAATTTGTTAAAATGATATCGATAAATGTTTACTTTGTTTTCGCAGTTTATTGGAACACCATAAACTAGTTTAATCTCATTTAATATTATGTGAATATATAAATTTTAGAACATAAAATAGGTTATAATATACCTATTTAAATATTATTTAATGATATTATTACTTTTAAGACCCTCCATGAATGTGGTAGTAGAAAATGAAAAATCATTATCAACAGAGACAATAAACAGCCATAATTTTGACAAAAGTTTATTTAATTGAATAAGATGATATCTGAAATGAAATGGATATGGTATATTTAATGATAAACATAAAATTAATTTATAAAAAATATTTTATAGTTATTGTGATTTGATATATTATGTTCATGAGGACAAAATGGATGAAGAAAAGAAAATAAGAGATGTGTTTTTAGAAAATTGCCTCCTGGATACCACCTCATTGAAGGACCACTTAAGAACAAGGATTTGGTATTTTGGTGAGACCATAAACACTTTTTTGGGGATATATTTAGCGGGAGAAAGTTTGGTATATATTTTAGTAACATCAAGGATTTTGAGGAGAAATGATGTTGTGTGGGGTGGTATTTATAATTGTGGAGAGGTGGTTTAAGTGATTAAATAATAATTATTTAATATTTAAAAAATCCACACTTAGGTTGAATTAATTAGAAATAATTATGTTTTTAATTTAGGTTTTAAAGTATTTTTCTATTCTAGAAACACTTAAAACACAGATTTAATGTTTTAATTCATAATAATTTTAATCTTTTTCCTTTTATCTTTTTCTTGTTTCAATATTATATGAATACCATAATAAATCGTTTTATACCCCACTAAATTGCTTATTCATAAAAATTAAAATTAACACAAAACATAATTTTTAAATTATGATTCCAAATATTTATTCCATAATACCAAATTTAATTCATCTAATTATAAAATGTATTTTTAAAATTAAACACGTAGAGACAATGAAAAATCGGGTTTTAAAGTGAAAATGGTAAGAAGTTTCAACTATTTTTACATATATTTCCAATGGGAAATTCATTTAAATCTGTTAATTGGATTTTTTATTCCATAATTGAACTAATTATACATTAAAACAATTTAAAATAAAATTTTAATATATAAATAAATTATACTAAAATTAACTTTTAAATTAATAATAAATATTTTCAATATTTATAAATAAAGAAACCTCTTCTAAAAAATTAAAAAAAATCACCCTAGCCTAATTTTTTTACTAAAATTTTAAAAAAGACGTTTATTTTTTCAAATAAAATTCACAATATTTTCAAAAAAAATTAGAACTGTTATATAGTTAAATGATTGAAAATTACATTTAAGAAAACATAGGTTTTTTTCATAAAATTAGATTTATTTTAATAATAAAACTATCAAAATAATTACATAAAAAATTAATATATAACATATAAATTTCATTAATATATTTCACTAATAGTTATTACTTTAATATAATGATGCTAATTAATTTGAAAAAAAATTATTTTATCTGTTCATGGGTTGTTACATATGTGCATGGATATGTTAAGGGGATATATGGTTTTCTCAAAGAAAACATTTTCTGTATTTTATGTTTTCAATTTTAATTTAATTTTCATGTTAGTATCAAGTTTACCAGACTGATGAATTATTTATTTCATTCATATTTAATACCTTGTATCTAGTTACAATGTAATAATGTGACTACCAACTCTATGATACAATGGTTGGGGTGTTTACACATATCATAGAATTCCTGGAAAAACCAATCACTAATGTGTATAGAATACATTCTAATATTTTTAATTCATGATCTGTCTAATGAAACATTTTCATGTAATTATAAATTAATTTTAATTTTGAATCAACCCCCTCTTAGATTGTTTCATTCTAAATATCATCACTAAATTTTCTATATACTTCTCTTGACTATGGATGCGAATATGCATAGATATATCATGATGAATATTGATCCTATAAATATTTATTTATTAACTAAAATCTTTCATATAGAATCATTTATACAACTATGGATTTATATACTATAGTATTAGTATTTCATTTTCAATAAATAGTATATCATGAGTATATATTATTAATAAAATGACTTCACACCCACAAAATCTCTTATAAAAACAAGGATCACATTTATTTTTTAAACAAAAATTTATTATGGCTTCATCAAGTTGAATGTTTCATGACCTAGATGCATCCATTAATCAATAAGCGTGTCTCTATCATTTTCATAGCTTGTTGGAATCATTTGGTGCACAAAACCTTCCGGTTTTTTCATATATACATCTTCCTACATGTTTCCATAATGGAAGGATGTTTTTTTCATCCATTTTATAAATCTCATTATCAGGGTAATCTACAATGTAAATTTGAATTATTATAGATTTCAAAATTGAAAATAATGAAATGGTTTTGTCATGTTCTGTGTCTTGAATCATTTTAAACCCTATTCACAACCATTTATACATTATAAGATCTGACAGGTCCATATATGTGTTTTTTCATCTTAAATACCCATTTACAAACTATGATTGTTAAATAAATATGACAAACTACCAAAATATAGAGTTGGATTAGGTAAGTTGAATCCATTTCACATTTGAAAACAACTTTTCACATGGTAATATTGGTGTCACAGACTACATCTTTATATGATACAGAATCATTATTATCTACTAATATTGATTCACGATCATCATTGACTATAAAGCAATACCATTCAATTTGTGGATCCTATCTTGTACTCTTATAAAGAACTTATTTCTCAAAAGAATATTTTTCCATTTGGATTTACATAATTAATTATTCTTCCAACTCTTCTGTATCTTGATACTTGAATTTATTGACTTATATATCACTCCCATTATCACTTTTAGATATATGATCCATCTCAAATAATATAGTACATCTATCATCTACAAAATTTCATTTAATGCATTTTATAGGTCATATTATCTTGTTTACTTAGGATATCCTATAAAAATACACATTGTTCCTTGTGGATAATGATTTTTACCTAAAGAGTCATTAATAAATAATTCACACCCTTGCACATGTTAGTATAAAAACATAGATTTCTTTACACTCCACAATTTTTATGAATGTAAATTTTATTCTTTATATGAAACATATTAGTATGTATGATATTATATGTAACATGTTTCCCCGAAAATTATAATGGAATACTCACATGAGTTTTCATTGATATAACCATGTCCAATAGGGTTTTATTCATCCACTCCCTAACACCTTTCCACTTATGTTTCATGTAGTAGTGAGTTGAGATATAATTTCAAACTCCGATAAATAATAAATGAACTCTTGATTGATATGTTATAAAACATGATCTGATTATAGTTTATTAATATTATTACCGAGGAAATTTTCCAGTTGGTGTTTTTCCATCAATCAGTCAAAGGAATCTAAATTATACCCTCATTAAGTGGACATGTGAATATCTTTTTAAACCATCAGTAAAAGTTATGATGTATGAGTACCCACCCATTGTTTCAACTAAAAATTATCTACACATATTGGTTTGAACTCATTCAAAATTTTATTTTCCCCATTTAACAATTCCACTAAATGGGGATTTTTTTATTTTTCCTTGTAAACATGTGTGACAGGAACTGATTGGTTTTTTTCAAATGATAAGAAATGTCTGTCGTAGTTTAATATAGTCAAACATGTTTCATTTACATGAACTAGTTGGTTATTCTCTTGTTGGGTGAGGTACGATTCATGTGAACTAGTTTTCCCTCGATTTATATTACTTTATTTGTGTAATATAACAAATAAAGGATGTTTTTTATATATTACATACCATATTAAATTCTCTATTTATAAAATAAGAAATAATTATTCCCTAAAATGAAAATAAATATATATGTATCAATTATTTTTATAGAAATATAATTTTTTAGCATATATAAAATAATATGAATATTTTAAAACAAAAATAATTTGTGTTAGCAACGTATGGGGGTAGTCTTTCATTCCCACATAAACTAGTTAATCTTTATTTCGTGCTCATAAATTAACTTCCCATCTTGAAATATTTTGGAATATACTTGGTTTATATATTTGAGTACATATTTAATCACCAAATGTTGTATCTTGAAACCAATTTATAAAAATAAATAAATTTTACACAAAAAAACACAGATAAATATTCTTGTCATTTATTTTCGTAAGACCACTTTTTCATCAATTGTATTTTATATTCAAATGAGAAATTTGTATCATCCTTCTCATATTCTTATGCCTTGGTGATTCTCTTCTGGTATGGTTGTTGTGAAGAAGATTTAGGCTTAGAGGTATTCACATATCCTTCCCTTTTATTCAACAAAAGAGTGGAAGTATTTTTCGGATTCATATATTTACTAGCTTCATAAGTAGTGTGAGAAGATATTAAAGATACTACTCAATGTTGTTCATGTAACACCCCAATCTTCTACAGTATGCGTCTCTTTGAATAATTTGATAGCGTGTGTTGTACGCAACACCGAGTTCTAACACACCACAACCAATCAAACGAGCCGTTATGAATAGTAATACCTAATTTTTGAAATTATATATATTTTATATTTAAAAATGGACTTCACTTTTGGATTTGGAATATCTAATTTAGCCTAAAGGGAAATTTTGGTACTTTTCGGATAACTTTAATATTTTGATGAATAGTGAAAATTACTAAATTTTAATTAAAAACAACTTTTTTAATCAAAATAATTAATAGTGATAAATTATGAATTTGAGTGGTTTTAAATTATATTCAGAATATCGTTTTACCATTTAATTTAATGTTGGTCATTGGACATAATTTTACAATTAAACTGGACATAAACAAGTGTCAATCTTTTGATAATTATTATCTCTTAAAAACACGCTTTTTGTTTTAACAACGGGAAATAATTTTAAATAAATTTCTGCCACTTCTGTGTGTTGAATTTGGAAAAATGGATTCCATATTTGGAATCATGATGTTCAAATTGTGTAAATAAGTAACTTTTATTTTTAGACATTTTGAATAATTACTTCAGTAAATATTTTATTCACCATGGTTAAAGGGTAAATCCGGTAAATAAGGGTTAACAAATAATATTATAATAATAATAAATTACCATAAAACGTGTTATAGCCTCATTTGTTGATACATGTTCGACCATAGTCATATTTTGGTCGATTCCGGGACCCCATGGAGCCACTTGAAGGTGATAGGGACACTTAATTTTAATTAAGTTAAAATAAGTACAAAAATGACATAAGAATATATCTTTTAGAAAAAGAATTTTTACATAGGGTTATGTATATTGGATGTTCAACTATAAACATTCTCTAGAAAGCTAAAAAGGATTCCTACATAATTATATTTTATTTATAATTTTTAGAGATTACATAATTTAATTTATTGATGACACAATGATGATGCAGTAATTACCATAATTGTGAAAATTTAAAATAATTGATATTATAAATACCCAAATAAATATAATTTGAGACTTTAAATGAATTAAAATAATTTTATAGGATAATATGATATATTATTATTGCTTTAATTAAC
This sequence comes from Viscum album, assembly GCA_963277665.1. NCBI lineage: Eukaryota > Viridiplantae > Streptophyta > Magnoliopsida > Santalales > Viscaceae > Viscum > Viscum album. The sequence goes on along the minus strand of OY728126.1, from coordinate 1,433,839,792 downwards.
TTTTATCTAAGTAATCATTCTTTTATGAGTTTCAAAAAAAATCAACTATTGAATAGTGTCAAAATTGACATAAAAGAGTATTTAAAACAAATATTATATTATTAATTGATATTAAATTCCTAAAAATCTAAGGATCGGTCATGAGACTTATATCATGATAGTTATATCAGTAATGGACCACTTTGGGGTCTCTTGTATGTATATAGTATGTTTATTAACCATATAATATAAAAATAAAAAGAGACATTGTAAAAGTGAAACTAATTAACTTAAAGTTAATACTTAAAGATAAGGTTAATATAAGTACCCAAACCTGTCTAAATTCTATTGTTTGAGTGATTTTAGACCTATCACCACCTTAAAATTTAAATAATCAACTTTGGAGCCATTAGAAACCGAATAATAATTTATTATAAATTAATATTTCTAGCTTTTCCAAAGGTGCCCCTCAACCCTCTTATAAAATGGCACTCCTCCTTCTCATTTTGTCACACCATCAATGCCTTTTTATTCGTCCAAACGCTTCCCAAATACTCTCCCAACATCCCTAACTACAACCTAGAGGCCTTAGATTTATCAGAAAGCCAACCTAAGGAGCACTTTTGATCAAATCAAAAGAAAGAACCCGAAAAAGAGGTAATGATTTCACCACCCTTTTCCAAGTTCCTTTCTTCTTCCACTTCTTCTTCAATTTTTATTTCCATTATAAAATAATAACTCCAGTATCATATATATACTGTGATGTTATTATAAATATGTTACAACCATATTCAATATTCTATCCATCCTTTGAATAAAATGTCACCATACGTGCGTACGTACTGCTTACCGTCTCCACATCATGGTGTAATTGTTATTCAATAAATTATTATTTCGATGGGTATAATAATGATGTGTAACTCATGTAAATAATAAATATAACATGATAATGATTCTGTATATATGATATACCATCCATTTATATGTTATTTTAATATCAAAAGAATGATATTGTCACTCGTGCGTACGTACGGACTATCATCTCCACGAACGCGATGAGATTCATTCTCCATCATATCCATTCAAGTATAATTATTATTTTATGATTTAAAAATGATGTTTAAGGACTTGATATCATTCTGGATATGAATAATATAAAACCTATCCATTACAAACATGGCTTATGTAACAAAACATATAACAGAAAATGAGTAAGTTAACCCCCGAAACAATAATAATACTAAGATATTATTAACAAATCACTATTAAAAGATCATATATGATATAATATTAATATATATGATTTTTTTATAATTTAATAACAATTATTTCACCATTATACAGGAGGTTAACCTACCCTCAACCATTGAAAAGTGCAAGGTAAGGGTTGTTTCACAATCTCTTCATTATCCGAGGTTGTTTATACGTAATAATCTACAGGGATCTCTTTATCATCCACATCCATGTTTCATAAAAATGTATTTCAAAACATTTTTACTATTTAAAAGAATAAGGGTTAAAGTCATTTATACCCTTTTTTGACTTTTTATAAGATTTTTATAAAGGAATCTTTCCATCGTTTTCTAAACAAGGTTCTTTTAACCTTTTCGACAGAATTAAGGTAAGAATGTTTTTTTAACTTATACGGCAGGTGCGGTTATTTTCCGCCATTATAAAATCGTCGAAGCTTCCCTTACAAGCTTATAAGAATATTTTCAAAGAAAATGTTTTATTTCATAAATATATGACTTTTAAATGATTTCAAAATAGAAAGAGATATTTCTCTAAAAAGAGTTTTGATTTCATCTATGTCAACATCCTTTGATGGATTTTACGCTTATTTGAAATTGATTTATTATGATACAAAACTTCTATATTGTATTGAAGGTTTTATGATATGTTTGACTATGGATGTTCTATTTTTATACCGTTCATAGTTTATGGTGAAATTATTGACATTTCGTTTGCTAGTTTTAATACGAATGTTTATGTTATGTTTAAACCTTTTCATATGGGAATGCATTGGACTTAATATGTGACGGGTGGAGCCCGCTATAGCTCCTCGATGCATCGGTAGGTCTCATGAGACAAACTAGTGTCTTGGCACAAGGCCTTGAAAAAATTTATTTGTAGTCTTGGCACGAGGCCTTGGCTATGTGGTTATGATAGTCTGGCATTATGGATTCCATCATTATGAAAGTGGTTATTGATATTGCACGCGATTATTCGATTAGTAGATTATCCATGTGAATAAGTAAATGGAATTATTTCATTTTACTTTTTCCATACTATGTTGAAGTTCAGGTTTTAAAGGCTTTTGTTTTTGTTAGACATTGCCTTAAATATTTATTCTTATTTATGAAATTTTCTACTATATTGTTATCCTTACTAGGCATTTGAGCTCACCCCTTTTCTATGTTTTATTTTTCCTAGGAAGTGAAGAAGTAAATTATGAATGACCTGCAGGGATATTATGTGGGGATATGAATTTAGAATATGGAGACAATATTTTGTTGTAGTAGTTTTTCACTTCATGATGTAATGTAAAAATTTATGAATATATCTAGTGTTTCCAAGGCTACTAAACCAATCGGTCATTCGAGATTTGATCTTTCTTGTGATCATGCCAATGTTATGTAATAATGCACCGACTCTGGGTAACTGGGTTTGGGGCGTTATAGTTGGTATCAGAGGAAGTTTAGTACAAACCTTGGAATCTAGATTTAGACAAACTCTGATTAGAGCACGTAGACCTAAGATGAACTTTGAGGATTAATATATAAGAACCTCCTAGAATTTTCGTATTGTAGATATTTTGTGAGTTTTCCGAGCAATATATCCATGTCTGGATACGAGCAGGTAGAGGCGGCTCTGGCACAGATGTACCAAGGGGTAAAACCCGAAAACACCGCTTTGAGCTAGACTCGAACAGGAACTGGTGCACGACAATAGGCCTTGCTACACCCTTGGTTACGACACTCCCGGGGGATATGCTTAGGATAACTACCATTTTCATTAAAAATAATTATGAAGGGTTTATGATTATATACTTCCTCAAAGAAAACATTCTTTTGATTATGGATTATATCCATAAACAGTTCAATTTATGTTAAGTGTTTTATAAGTATGGGATTATGTATTTTGATTCACAAACTGATCTAGTTTATGCCGTTGTTTAGAAATGGAGCCTAGTGGAAGAAATGGAAACTGTATCAATGCACGCACTCCATGTAGGGATTTCCCACCTGCTCAAGATAATTATAGTGGAGCTGGTGATGCAACTGGTGCCGATCAGCTAATCACCATACTGGGATAACTCACTCAGGTTATGAATAATAACCTTACCCGTATGGATCACCCTGATCCGCAGCATGGAGGATCAATGTTAGATTGATTAATGAGGCAACAACCACCAATATTCAATGGGAGAAAAATCCCTTAGTAGCTGAGCAATGGATATTTTCCCTAGAGAAAATATTTCAGGCTTTGGGGAGTAGTGAAAGGGAAAAAGATATCATGGTAGTTTACCGCCTCACTGGAGATGCTGATCAATGGTGGTCACTGATTCAAAATTTGAAGTAATGTGATGAAGTATCAAATATGGAATGGAGGGAGTTCAAAGATCTATTTTTAGAAAAATATTTTCCTCGCGGCCATCGAGTAGATATGGAAAGGCAGTTTCTGAGTCTGAGACAAAAGGAGGATGAGAATGTCACAAAGTATGAGGCTAACTTTACAAGGTTAGCAAGGTATGCTAGAGATTATATACGTAACCCAAGAAGTAAGATTGATCATTTCTTTGATGGGTTAAAAACATTTCTCCATCGAGTATTAGTATCACAATCCTTTTCATCGTACGAAGACATTGTCTCATGTGCTATCAAGACCGAAAAAGAATTCTCTAAGTCTTATGACTTTAAAGAAAAGAAATAGAAGAAGAGACCTGCTGATCAATCTGGGAATTTAAATAAGGGGAAGAAGGGAAAGGTTGAATATCAATCATGTGGTAAATGTGGGAAGAAACACCCCGATACTTTCCTGAAGGGAATGGGAGTCTGTTACAAGTGTGGTGAAAAAGGCCACCAAGCTCGTGATTGCAAGGGGAAGAAGGAAGCTACCAATGTTCAGTGCTATAATTGAAGGGAGATGGGGCATTATGAAAATGAATGTCCTAAGCGTCAGGAGAACATACCTCAGATAAGACCAAGGGATCAAGGATAAGCTTATGCTATCACTACTGCTGAGGTAGATGCTTCGAAAGACACGGTGGCAGGTAATTTAATGGTATCCTCAAGTTTAGCAAATGCATTATTTGAGTCTAGATCATCGGATTGTTTCATATCTTCCCAGTTTGCTAAGAAAATTAGATATTTCCAATTTGATTTAACAAGGGATTTGTCAGTTAAAACTCCTAAGGGAAGTGTCATTGCAACAATGTTTTGTGAATCATTCCCCATTAGAGCACATAAAGGTACTTTTTCTGATGATCTCATCGTCATACTAATGATTGAGTTTGATATAATCCTTGGTATGGACTGGATTTCAGACTATGATGTGATGATTTATTGTAAGAAGAAAGAGGTCATGATTCTTGATGATGATGATAAGGAAAACCTTATCATTAGAGCAGAATCGTTACCACCTAATTCTTATTTAGATCCACCCCCAGTAGCTCAACTAAATTCAATTATTGGGAAGGAAGAGAATGAAATAAATGTGGGTGAGGAATGTAATGTTCAAATAGAGGATGTACCTGTTGTGAAGGAATTTGTAGATGTATTTCTGGAAGATTTACCTGGACATCCTCAAGAACGAGAAGTTGAGTTTTCCAATGATTTAATTCCTGGATCAAGGCCTATATCAAAGACCCCTTATAGAATGGCCACTGTAGAATTAGTTTAACTAAAGAAAAAACTAGAGGAATTGAGTAATAAGGGATTTATTCACCCTAGTGTTTCTCCATGGGGATCCCCTGTTCTTTTTGTTAAAAAGAAAGACGGATCTATGAGATTATGTATCAACTACAGGGAGATCAATGCTATAACAATAAAGAAAAAGTATCCCCTACCATGCATTGATGATTTATTTGACCAACTGCATGGAGCTCAATAATTTTCAAAGATTGACATTCGATCTGGATATCATCAGTTGTGTGTGAAGAAGGAAGACATTCTAAAGATAGCATTTCGAACCAGGTATGGGCATTACGAGTTTACTGTAATGCCTTTTGGATTGACTAATGCACCCTCTATATTCATGGATCTGGTGAATAGAGTTTTCAAGGAGTATCTCGATGAATTTGTGGTGGTATTTATTGATGATATCATGGTATACTCCAAAAGCTACGTAGATCATGAAAATCACTTGCGCATTATCCTGAAGTCTCTGAGAACACATGAATTATATGCAAAGTTTAGCAAGTGTGAATTCTGGCTTCATGAGATTTCTTTTCTTGGCCATATTGTCACTAAAGATGGAATCTCTGTTGATCCTTCTAAGACCAAGGCAATCCAAGAATGGCCATAACCTATGAGTATAACTGAGGTACATAGTTTTATTGGTTTTTCAGGTTATTATCGACGTTTCATCCTGAATTTTTCCCAATTGGATAACCCATTAACAATGCTCACACGTAAAGGGTTTAAATTTGTTTGGACAAAAGAGTGTGAAGAATGTTTCGAAGAACTAAAGAGAAGATTAGTCAATGATCCTATATTGAATCTACCATCGGGGAATGATGGGTTCATTATTTATAGTGATGCATCGAAGAAAGGACTTGGTTGTGTCCTTATGCAGAATGATAGATTTATTGCATATGCATCACGATAGTTGAAAATTTATCAACAAAGCTATCCTACTCATGATCTCGAGTTAGCAGCTGTGATATTTTCTTTGAAGATATGGAGTCACTACCTCTATGGTGAAAAATGTGAGATTTATACTGATCACAAGAGTTTGAAGTATATTTTCTCACAAAAAGAACTCAACATGAGGAAAAGGAGATGGATTTAATTGCTCAAGGATTATGATTGTATGATACACTACCACTCGGGGAAGGAAAAAAAGGTGGAAATGCTTTGAGCATAAAAGATCATGGAGTTTTGAACAATATGAGAATTGAAAGTGATCCAATTTTCATGGATCTATTGATGATGGACATTGGAATAACTAGGGAAGGAGAAACATCAATTCTTTTTCAAATGGTTTCCAAACCATCATTACTAGAAAGGGTTAAGTGTTCTCAGACCGATGATGAAGAATTTCAAAAGAAGATTAAAGCTGTGAATGATGAGAGACTGAGAGACTTTGTGTATGAGGATGTAATTTTGAAATTCGGGAAAAGACTTTGTGTTCCGGATTTACCAGATCTAAAAAGAGAATTGATGGATGATGCTCATAGTTCCAATTTCTCTATACACCCTGGGAGCACCAAAATGTATAGAGATTTGAAGGAACATTTTTGGTGGGACAATATGAAGAGGGAGATTGCTGATTTTTTGTCAGGATGTATGGTTTGTCAAAAAGTGAAAGCTGGAAGGCAACACCCTGGAGGAGTCATGCAACATCTTCCCATACCGGAGTGGAAATGGGACAATATTACAATGTACTTTGTCATGGGGCTACCAAAGACTCCTAGAAGGAATGATGCAATATGGGTTATTGTTGATCGTCTTATCAAGTCAGCACATTTTCTTGCTATAAGAGAAGATCTACCACTGGAACGTCTAGCAAGACTATATATTAATGAAGTTGTGAGACTTCATGGAGTACCCCTATCGATTGTTTCTGATCGTGATCCCCGTTTTACTTCAAGATTCTGGAAGAGTCTTCAGAAATCCCTGGATACTGAACTTCATTTGAGCACTGCCTACCACCCTGAGACAGACGGACAATCAGAATGGACTATTCAAACCTTAGAAGACATGTTGAGATCCTGCTCACTTGACTTTCAGGGTATCTGGGATCAGTATTTACCTCTGGTAGAATTTTCCTATAACAATAGCTTCCATTTGAGTATTCAGATTGCACCATATAAAGAATTATACGGAAAGAGATGTCGCACACCAACCTGTTGGGATGAAGTTGGTGAAAGAAAACTTGTAGTTCTAGAACTGGTGGAGGAAGCGATGGAAAAGTTGAAGGTAATCCAAAATCACATCAAAGCAGCTCAAAGTAGGCAGAAGAGCTATGCCGATAATCGAAGGAAGGATTTTAAATTTCAAGTCTGTGATCATGTTTTCCTGAAGGTATCTCCATGGAAGAGATTCATACGTTTTGGTAAGAAAGGTAAATTGGGTCCCAGGTACATCGGACCTTTCAAAATTCTAGAACAAATTGGGGTTGTAGCTTACAGATTGGCAATGCCGCCAAGTCTCTCCAAAGTTCATGATGTGTTCCAGGTATCTTTGTTGAGGAAATACATGCCTGACCCAACGCATGTACTCACCTATGAGGAGTTAGAACTAGAACCAGATCTGTCTTATTGCGAAGAGCCCGTCAGGATTCCCGATACAAGAGAACAAGTACTGAGAAACCGGACGACGGGTCTGGTAAAAGTTTTGTGGAGAAACTATAAGATGGAAGAGGCAACGTGGGAACCCGAGGAACATAGGATGAAGAACCACCCGAGTCCTTTCATGTGAAAAGTATTCTAGAAATTTCGAGGATGAAATTATTTGAAGGAGGGGAGAATGTAACACCCCAAGCTTCTACGGTACACTTCTCTTTGAATAATGTGGTAGCGTGTGTTGTACGCAACACCGAGTTCTAACACATCATAACCAATCAAACTAGCTGTTACGAATAGTAATACCTACTTTTTGAAATTATATATATTTTATATTTCAAAATGGACTTCATTTTTGGATTCGGAATATCGAATTTAGCCTAAGGTAAAATTTTGTTACTTTTCGGATAACTTTAATATTTTGATGAATAATGAAAATTACAAAATTTTAATTAAAAACAGCTTTTTTAATCAAAATAATTAATAGTGATAAATTATGAATTTGAGTGGTTTTAAATTATATTAATAATATATTTTTACCATTTAATTTAATGTTGGTCATTGGACATAATTTTATAATTAAACTGGACATAAACAAGTGTCAATCTTTTGATAGTTATTATCTCTTAAAACACGCTTTTGGTTTTAACAACGGGAATTAATTTTAAATTAATTTCTGCCACTTCTGTGTGTTGAATTTGGAAAAATGGATTCCATATTTTGAATTAGGATGTTCAAATTGTGTAAATAGGTAACTGTTATTTTTAGACATTTTGAATAATTACTTCGGTAAATATTTTATTTACCATGGTTAAAAGGTAATTCCGGTAAATAAGGGTTAAAAAATAATATTATTATAATACTAAATTACCCTAAAACATGTCCTAGACTCATTAGTTGATACATGTTCGACCATAGTCATCTTTGGGTTGATTTTGGGACCCCATGGAGCCACTTGAAGGTGATAGGGACACTTAATTTTAATTAAGTTAAAATAAGTACAAAAATGACATAAGCATATATCTTTTAGCAAAATAACTTTTACATAGGGTTATATATATTGGATTTTCAACTATAAATATTCGTTAGAAATATAAAAAGATTTCCTACATAATGAGATTTTATTTATAATTTTTAGAGATTACATAATTTAATTTAGTTATGACACAATGATGATGCAGTAATTACCATAATAGTGAAAATTTAAAATAATCGGGATTATAAATACCAAAATAAATATAATATGAGACTTTTAATGAATTAAAAAACTTTTATAGGATAATATGACATATTAGGATTGATTTAATTAACTTTGATAGAAGTGATCATTCTGTTATGAGTTTCACAAAAAATCAACTATTGAATAGTGTCAAAATTGACATAAAAGAGTTTTTAAAACAAATATTATATTATTAATTGATATTAAATTCCTAAAAATCTAAGGATCTTCCAAGAGACTTATATCATGATAGTTATATCATTAATGGTCCACTTGTGGGTCACTTGGATGTATATAGTATGTTTATTAACCATATAATATAAAAATAAAAAGAGACATTGTAAAAGTGAAACTAATTAACTTAAAGTTAATACTTAAAGATAAGGTTAATATAAGTACCAAAACCTATATAAATTCTATTGGTTGAGTGGGTTTCGACCTATCCCCACCTTAACATTTAAATAATAAACTTTGGAGCCATTAGAAACCGAATATGAATTTATTATAAATTATTATTTCTAGCTTTTCCAAAGGTGCCCCTCACCCTCTTATAAAAGAGCACTCCTCCTTCTCATTTCTTCACACCATCAAAGCCTTTTTGATCGGCCAAACGCTTCCACAATACTCTCCCAATATCCCTCACTACAACCTAGAGACCTTATTTTGATCAGAAAGCCAACCTATGGAGCCCTTTTGATCAAATCAAAAGAAAGAACCCGAAGAAGAGGTAATGATTTCACCACCCTTTTCCAAGTTCCTTTATTATTCCACTTCTTCTTCTATTGTTATTACCATTATAAAATAATAACTCCAGTATCATATATATACTGTGATGTTATTATAAATATGGTACAACCATATTCAATATTCTATCCATCCTTTGAATAACATGTCACCATACGTGCATACTCACGGCTTACCGTCTCCACGTCATGGTGTAATTGTAATTCAATAAATTATTATTTCGATGGGTATAATAATGATGTGTAACTCATGTAAATAATAAATATAACATGATAATGATTCGGTATATATGATATACCATCCATTTATATATTATTTTAATATAAAAAGAATGATATTGTCGCTCGTGCGTACGTACGGACTACCGTCTCCACGAACGCGATGAGATTCATTATCCATCGTATCCATTCAAGTATAATTATCATTTGATGATTTAAACATGATTTTTAAGGACTTTATATCATTCTGGATATGAATAATATACAACCTATCCATTAAAAACATGGCTTACGTAACAAAACATATAAAAGAAAATGATCAAGTTAACACCCGAAACAATAATAATACTAAGATACTATTAACAAATCACTATTAAAAGATCATATATGATATCATATTAATATATATGATTCTTGTACAATTTAATAACAATTATTTCACCATTATACAGGAGGTTAACCTACCCTAAACCAAGGAAAAGTGCAAGGTAAGGGTTATTTCACAATCTCTTCATTATCTGAGGTTGTTTATACGTAATAATCTACTGGGATCTCTTTATCATCCACATCCATGTTTCTCAAAAATGTATTTCAAAACATTTTTACTATTTAAAAGAATATGGGTTAAAGTAATTTATACCCTTGTTTGACATTTTATAAGAATTTTATAAAGGAATCATTCCATCATTTTCCAAACAAGGTGCTTTTAACCTTTTTGACAGAATTAAGGTAAGAATGTTTTTTTACTTATACGGTGGGTGCAGTTATTTTCCGCCGTTATAAAATCGTCGAAGCTTCCCTTACAAGCATATAAGAATATTTTCAAAGAAAATGTTTAATTTCATAAATATGTGACTCTTAAATGATTTCAAAATAGAAAGAGATATTTCTCTAAAAAGTGTTTTGATTTCATCTATGTCAACATCCTTTGATAGATTTTACGCTTATTTGAAATTGATTTATTATGATACAAAAATTCTATATTGTATTAAAGGTTTTGTGATATGTTTGACTATTGATGTGGTATTTTTATACCATTCATAGTTTATGGTGAAAGTAATAAAATTTATTATGCTAGTTTTAATATGAATGTTTATGTTATGTTTATACCTTTTCATATGGGAATGCATTGGAATTAATATGTGACGGGTGGAGCCCGCTATAGCTCCTTGATGCATCGGTAGGTCTCATGAGACAAACTAGTGTCTTGGAACAAGGCCTTGACAAAATCTTATTTGTAGTCTTGGCACAAGGCCATGGCTATGTGGTTATGATAGTCTGGCATTATGCATTCCATCATTATGAAAGTGGTTATTGATATTGCATGTGATTATTCGATTAGTAGAATATCCATGTGAATAAGTAAATGGCATTATTTCATTTTACTTTTTCCATACTATGTTGAAGTTAATGTTTAAAAGGCTTTTGTTTTAGTTATACATTGCCTTAAATATTTATTCTTATTTATGAAATTTTCCTCTACATTGTTATCCTTACTGGGAATTTGAGCTCACCCCTTTTCTATGTTTTATTTTTCCCAGGAAGTGAAGAAGTAAATTATGAATGACCTGCAGGGATATTATGTAGGGTTATGAATGTGGAATATGGAGACAATACTTTTTTGTATTAGTTTTTCACATCATGTTGTAATGTAAAACTTTATGAATATATCTAATGTTTCTAAGGCTACTAAACCAATCAGTCTTTCGAGATTTGATCTTTCTTGTGATCTTGCCAATGTTATGTAATAATGCACCGACTCTGGGTAACTGGGGTCGGGGTGTTATAGTTCATATTAAATATAATAGAAACGATAGATAATGTCTAAGTGATGGGTTATAGAATGGGATCAGTGTGTAGTTCATCATGGAATTTTGAACCCTTAAACCTCTAGGAACTCAATGTAGCCAATTATTATGTATAAATTAGAACAATCTCTCACCCCCTCCCTAAGAATTCTCTGAAACAGAACATTGGATATATCAGATCATTAATCTTTAGCTCTATCCTGATAAATAAAATGGAGATATCATAGCTTTCTATTAGTATCCATGTCTTCCTGAGAGTATATAGGTTCACTGAATGTAAATTTTAGAATTAAATATTGGTATTTTATCACGTCCATCATTTTTTATCAAATACATTGAAATATTAAATACATGCCTCCATTGAATGTCGATAACAAACCTGGGACTCTATTATATGGTATTTTTGTTCATGGGAAAATACAACTAATAGTCCTTTAAAAAATTATTTGATGTTACACTCATTATAGAGACTGGATTCATCCAATATTGATAATACATATAATTTGGATGACACACATTACATTATTCAACCATTAAAATATTTACTTATTAGTAATTCACATTATTATAATTTATATGAGACAAAATAAATTTAAATTGATTAACTCTCCCACAATTTTAACAAGTCTCAACTGCCCTTGCCAATGAACCTAGAATGTCTTGTCACACAATTAATTCTACTGTAAATGATCATTATTTTCTATCTTCGAATCCATATATAGGCTGTGAAAATAATATGAAATTATTAATTTTGGTCGTCATTCCAACTTAAATCTAGAATCTTATTGATCATTTCAGTGTTCTCCCCAATATAAAAATCCTAACATGGATTTTCTCAAAACGTACCAAAAATTATTATTGTATAGAAAAAGGCCATTAATCCCAATATTTATTGCTTTTTGTCGACCCAATATCTTTTTTAATACTTTTTGATAATTTAAAATTCCCCAATGTAGGCAAAACCGATAATATAATTTTGGGTTTATATAAAATTAGATGATAGAAAGCTGAATGACTAAATATTAACTTGATGATTTTTTTTATTATGCATAATGATTTCGTATTTTACCCATTACTAAACTTTTTAATATTAAGTTGGTTTTCCATAAGTGAGTAACCATGTCTTGATAAAAAAATTATGTGTAATTGATGATTTCATATTATACTATTTATTCATGTGATCACGATAATTCATTAATAAAATAAATAATTCATTAAGGTATAAATAAATAAATAAATTCCCCATTCATGATCTTATCAAACAGTTAATTTACTGATCAGATAATAAATCAACCAATGACATTGGGTAAAACTCATTATGATTATCTTGGAAGAATTTTTATTATTACATGTTTCCATCTATGTATCACATGGGTTTGTATCATCTCAGTTTTCCCTTGAATAACCTCCACACACCATGGGGTATTTTTTATATTAGATATATTTAAAACACGCATATAGGTGAGGAGGAATAGAGTATTAGTTAAGTGAAATTACATAAATCAATTTGTAAATCCATGTCCTATATAATAAAATTGGTAGGGACGACTCACAGGCCATCCTAATTTATTTAATATTAAATAATTGAAAAACATTCAATTGATTAAATAATTTTATCCTAAATGTACACAGGTCTAGATTAATATCATGATTGTTCATACACATGAAATTAATACGAAAAGGTACATTGGATAAAATTATTTACTATTTGTTCCTTATTTTCAATATAAACATGCATGTATGAATTAATTAATTGATTCTCTTAATCTGAGAAACCATCTTAAGTATCCTGGTGATAGCCTTCATAAATGAATTCATGGAAAATAAGAAGCATTAAAAATAATTATTGATAATTACATTAAATTAATTTATAATTTATAAATTATTCAATACCTTTATTACATATTCAAATACATTTGGTTTCAACAGTTTATTTTTGTATTAATGTTGTTTTAAAATATTTTAATGCAATATAATTTCATATATTATTGTGAGGCCACATATCATATATTTAAGAGCTACACACTATGTTCCCTGATTTTTCTATACTCAAGATAAATATAAAGTGCTTATATGTGAACTTCTATTGAACTTCATATCATGAACTAACAAGAAACATGAAATTTTTAACACTTTTCATGTGTCTATGTAACCCACTCGATATCTCATGGTGTTATTTGGATGTGGGACCGCACAACGTGTACTACAACTACATGTCATGTGATCTACTTATTTTGTGTCTTTTTAATACACAACATTGTACTACATGTTCTATAGACATGAAAAATAATGAGTTACCTGCCATGTACAATGGCTGCCTACAATATATCCCAAATATTTTGATGTCTTTTAGTCTCACACATCTAGTAACCTTTTTTTCTTTTGAAACATTCATAGAAAAATCCTTTATATTACATGATGTATACACCAACTAAAAACCATGTCAGTCATCATGTCCTATGCCATAATTTCATAGTAAAATTTGGTTTAATATATATAAACCACATTTTATTACTTCTCAGTGCACCATTTATCTCATGAAAGATCCAAGTGTATTGTACTTCAGTAAATAGTGTGTAATCCCTCAATATGTCATGTAATATATTATACTATCTAAAATTGTTTTTTATTCATAATTTAATCTCTAATTTTTCTCCATATATTCATATAAATTAAGGGATTATGAATCATGAATGATTATAATTAAAAATGTAAAAATAATAAAAAATGTTCTTTTGATTAAAGGAAGAATAATCCGGAAATAAAAAATATAACCACTGTTGGACATTTAGGTCAATAATAAAATAAATATTTATAAATTTAAAATGTGACCACCTTGATACAACTTATAGGTTTTAGGGACAATAAAAGAATGTAGTTCTCGAATAACCTTGAAGATTTTTTAGATTAAATGGATCATTCTCCAATTATAAATGACAAAAAACTCATGATGATTGAAATTTTTCCAACAAATATTATCATATACATCCTAATACACATCGTTTATCTTATGTATATTAAATTTAAAATTAATTTAAATTTTATATGAAGCAATATTAACTCGTATTTGGATATTTATTTGATTACAATTTTAATCATATAGAACCCTTTTCTGATGACTTTATTTTGTAGGGAGTACCCAAAGTAGATTTCCTCTAGCGATGATCTATGTGTGATCCTTTGATCTCCAAACAACACTAATATATTTTTTGGTGCTACCATGATGGATCAATCATCATTTATTGTTCGTACAGATTCCATCATGACACATTATTATTTAATGTGGTCTTTTCATTCTATAGAATATTATATAAAAAGGGATTTAGAGAAAAAAAAATTGTATGGAATAATTCTAAATTCTATATTAACCACATATGATAGACATAACCATCTACTTGTTGAGTTGGGTTTTAGGTTAAAATATAACTTAATTTAACAAATAATGTTAAATAATATAATAAACATTATCTTACCCCATGAAAAATGATAATAATAATATTATTATTTTCTAGCTTGCACAAAATTGTGCGGTAATAAATATTACTTTTCTGACCCTTGAATTAAAATTTACCTCCAGACACAATCGTGGTCCTCTCATTCTTCTAGACATTTATCAAATATGGAAATAAATATTTTTAAAATATTTATTCACAGCCTCAAAAAAACTATTTATTAAATACAAAAAAAATATAAATAATATTATTTGTAACTTGGTATAAAAATATTTTGGTGATCAATAAAACATAAAATATATATTTTTAACTCTTGATAATAATATTAATTCCAATAATTAAATTCAAAATTAATATAATAGAGATCAAGGTAAACACTTATTGTTTTACACTCTGGGATTATTCCTCATTGGTATAAGGTGATCTTATCTAATGTCCACGTTTACCTTCTAGAAATGGGTCAAGGCACGAAATTAAACAATGTTAATGTCAAAAAATTAACAAACACGCATGAATTCTTATTGTGTAACATAATCCATTTATAAAAATACCCCATCATGTGGGTTACACATCTATATCATCAACCTCTGAAAATCTGAAACAATCACATCATTACACCATGGTCATGGAATTTAATGAAGTAGTTCTATCTCCATAAATAGGTAGATATGTCATCATTCATAAAGATAGAAGGAAAAATCATTCATTTACTTATTAATTTGTGACACATCACTTGTGACATGTAAATCATTTCCAACTTCCCCATAAACTATATCATCAAGGTTTTGGAAGAACATATAATTTCATGAGTAATAAAATTTATTAATAGTAATTCTAAAGTCTAAGAACCATTACACATGCTCCATGATAAAAATATTTTATGATACACAGATATATAGAGTTCTTACATACGTGTGTTTTCACATAATCTCCCATTTTGGAGATTACAATAAGAGAACCTAATGAGAATAAGACTCACCATCTTATTATAAATCATGCCTAATAGTAAATATTCTATGTGTCCTATCATAGTATGTTATTTGACTATAAAACACTATTAAATAATATCTAAATAACACTTCAAGGTTCTCATCATAGAAGGCAACTACCATGACATTATAATTTTGACTAATATAATATAAAATTATTACAATAAATTAATGTAAAACAATTAATATCATTTAATATTACTTTTTATTAATATTAATGTCTTGGAATATACATGTAATCAAAGTTAGAAAATTTTTGTTCTAAAACACAAACTCTAATAATTGGGTCGTACATGTTTCAGGGTTTTTTTAATTTGGTTTATCAGTTCTGTTATTACAGATATAGATGGATGTATTCCTCTACATGGGAGGGGATGGATATAACCATACATCACACCATTCCATTAGGTAGATTATGGTTGGGTAGTTTCCAATGTGCCTAAAACTCTATAAGTTGGGAAATTGGAATCAATTCAATATACCGAGTCTTGTCAGAAGAGGGCCGGGTATGTTCTATACACCCACTCACTTGAGTGGTGATTTAAGTTATATTTAGTGTTACCACTCATGTGAGTGGAGGGGGTTTGTTAAATTAAATGTGTCCAAACCCATTATACGAGGATCATTGAAATATATTATGCATGCCTGGTCATTTGAGAAGAGGGTCAGTGACATTAAATTACCCCACTCCAATGTGAGAAATATGGTTTTGGTTTATTCAGTGTTCCCAGTCTTATGAGTGTAGGTTTTTTGGGTACATTTAATGCTCCAAAACCCATGTGCGGTGGAGGTTTGAGACCTATTCAGTGTCTAGACACATTTATGATAAGGAGGGTTGGTTACTTTTAATGTACCCTTACCTAACAAGGGAATGGTATTGGATCTATTTGTCTACCCTTCCCAACATCTAATTGGGTAGTTTAATTACCATATTAACATCTCTAATGAATAGGGATGCCTATATAATATTCAATGTGGAATGTCATGTGAAGTATTATCTTGGGATTTTAATAATATAAATAATCTAGGTCTTCGGATATGGGTTTGGATAAGTGATGTGAAATTTTTAATGTCTAGCAATAACTGAAGTAATTATTTTTGAGCATCATTTTGGTATATTTAGCATGTGATTACCTAATGTGTGTGTGTTCTTGTGTTTGGAATTTTAATAATGTTTTTTCTTGTATATGTTAAATCAGGTTTGGTTGTGTGTCCTAGTTTCCATGTTAGCACATGATGACCAAATGTTTGTTTCTATTTCTATATTTCAATACCTCATTAAAAACAAAAATGATTTTTTACATTAGGTGGTCCATGTGAGACCCCACAAAGAATCCTTTCACATGACCTCCATTTTCAATCTAGAGTCTATGAAAACCTTCTGAATTTTTTTAAATTATAAGCACAATTTTTATACTAGATCCCACTAGAGAAATATGATATGAATTTATTGTGAGTATATGATGTCTGGAGAAAATATATAAGTCAATACTCGTGTGTATTTTGAATTATTTTTCTTATTTAATCATGTTATCATTTTTTATGCGATCATAACTATTCTGTGACTACATGAATTCTTCAGGGTGTGTTTGATATTGAATAGACATTATAGTTTGATTATATAAACATTAATAGTTTCTTAGATGTTTTTTTATTTTCCCTGTATCTTTTACAATGATTTTAGGGAATAGTATCCCAAATATATAGTTTGTTACCTCATCACAAATCGATAGCATTTGGCATACATGGAATCTTGCATGAGGGTTAGTGGTGGCTCTAGTCGGGACAAAGATGAGTGGTCTCAGACCTATATGTGAAATTTTTCTCCAACATTCATCCATGATCCTCATAATATATGGTTTTTTATGTATAAATCATATCAATTAATAAGTCCCAATAAAATACAATATGTATTGAATTTTTTTTAATCATTCCCATAAATATAATCGAATCAATTATATGATAAAACAGAATCACATGACACTCATAGTGACTACACATATCAATAATTTCTTGTTTTTAATGGTACTCAAATATAAGGACTATTTTATAAAACCATTATACTCCCGTAAAATTATCAAATAAATAATATATATAGGGAAAATTTCTCTAAAAAATTATGATTAAATGTTTGGTAGTAAATACATATGTGAAAAGTATTATATGAAATTAATAAAAAAATCTATCCAAAACCACACCATTATTTCTTTATGATCATAAAGAGTTATATTATTGTATGTTACATAATAATTTTAAATCATAATAATTGTTAAAAAAACACTTTATATACCTTTTAATATTAATTATTACAAATTGTTTAGATGAAATGTATTGATATCATCCCTGAAATTTTGAATAAATGTGTATCATATCCTCCTCAACATCTTTTAAACATTGGTAGATAAATAATAATATATACTTTTCATCCACCAATTATATTGTTTACCCATTATATAATTCAAATAAAAGTAAAATAAAAATATATAATATTTTATTTTTATATAGGTAAGATTCTCTTTACTCCCATATAAAATAACTTTTGAAGTTATATTCAATAAGAAAAACAATGTGAATAATTATATTAAACATATTAACAACTCAGAATGAAAATCTTTATCATATTTTCAATGTGATTATTATATTAGAAAGAAAATGGTATTAAAATAATTGGATAATTGTTCACTTAATAGGGTTTCGAACATTATTTAATAATCCACTAGATTCTTATAATATCTTAATTGGTCCACTACCAATAAATAAATAAAATAACGGTATTTCTAATAATAAAATAGAAAATTTATTAATTTATTTTGTATAGCTATATTATATATTTATTTTTTCCATGTATTCTCAACCCATGGGTTTTATTTGATCATAAATAGTTATCCTCCTTCTAAAACATACTCTCTTCATGTTTTTTGGACCTTGTTTCTACTAGGAAAACTCATAAATACAGCCTAGATATGTTACATTGTTGCCTAAATAAATGTTCAATTATTTTTATTACCGAATTGATTAGTAAATCAAATATTGATTCTACATTCAATGAGTTTTGATATAATACCAATTTATAGACCCATGAGATAAAATATTACATGATATCCATAGGTTATCCCACAATATATCGATTTTATGTTTATTGAAATTACTTATAAATTTTCCCTTCATATGGATAAACATAAAAAATTTGCAACATACCAGTTTACCCTACCCTAATATGGGTAAATAGGTACACATATTCCATATAATTTTGATTTTATACCCCCTTACCAAAATTTATCCTTATTTAACTTCTTTTATCAAAAAGGATACATAGACCTCTTCTATATAATAACAATATTCCTGAACTATTGTCACATGGAACCTATAACTCTTTAACAAAAACAATATTAAAGAACATAATATATGTAATAACGATGATCTATAGAAATTTAAATTGAATAATAAATTTAAATTAGATTTAGTTTTATAGTCCTTTACTATTTAACCACACCATAATATCAATTACATGTATTTCAAAAATATATATAAACAGGAAATGTAATCAATGATTGAAACATTCTTGAAATTTAATTCAATGAGATTAAAATTATTATTTTTTTCTTCAGGGTCTTGGGATAAATATTATATTGAATATTTCATACAATCCAAGCAATGTGAGGTTCATAATTAACATGGATATAAAACTTTTGTACCACTATATCTTAATAGAGACCATACTCGTTAACAAAGGAAAACAACCAATAAAACATTTGGTGTATCAAGAATATTCAATCTACATTAAATTTAATCTATAAAATCAATGATATATATTAAAATTTAATCACCTTTTAATGATAATGGATTCAATTATAAGATGTTTGGGATCAAAAAACATTCTTGTCACCAATATTTTTCTATTTTATACCTAAAAGTCTAAAATAATGTTATAAAACAATATATTAATTTCTTTTTTTCCAAAGGTTAAATGGGTGTAATATTCTCTATTATACCCTCCAATATTTTTCTTTAAGGGATAAACATTTTAAATTATTAAAAATATTTAATCAGTATACATTATATAATAACATTACAATTTATCCTTAAAAAATATCAATCAAAGCTCAATATTTCATATTTATTCATATGTTTATATTCAAATATTTTATATATAATTCCCTATATCCCCACATCTGAATATTGTGAAAAAACATGTTATATTATATTTATACTTTAAGGAATAATATAATCTATGAATTCAAAAAATCAAAATTGTAGCACCTTTGGGAACATGGTGAATAGTTAATGTTGTTAAAAATATAATTTTTCTAAAAAAATACCAAAAAAATATTCCCTTCTATTATATATGAGCTACTACTATATATAGTTTACCTAATTCCCTGGGTATTTTTTAAAAATATAATGTCAACGTAAAAAATCTTGTAGTGGTTTTATACTAATACGATTGTGTATTGAAGAATAGTGAACCATGTAATATATAATAAATCATGGAATAATCATATAGAATCTAAAAGATTATAAATATAAAACATATATATGTAGAAAATAATCTAGATATGATAAATATATTACCATGTATCATCAACAATATATCATAAACATTCTATCATGGATAATTAGAATACTTTTCTATAATTAATATTAACATCCAATACATTGAATCATATAATCTCAAGAGTTTATTCATTTCTCAATATATTGGTGAGATAAAATAATTATTCTCACTATAATTTTTTTTATAATTCCAAAATAATAAATACATATTCTCATACATAAATCATTTTTCATATGTCTTCAAAAATCATTGATAGATACATATAATCAATTGAATACTCATTTACCTAGAGTTATCATTTTGGAATCATTCCTTAAATTATCTTGAGAAATCATTAAAATGATTTTTGATAAAGAAGACATATTCTTATGTATGAAGAGAAATGAAATAGAATATGAAACATTAGGTAATATTAAAATAAATAAATTATATAAAAATACATATAAAATAACACTTTCATAGTTAATTTATTAATTAAACTATTACTATAAATGGTTTTAAAATTTGGAATATATTGGAAATGAAACAATGCCTTCAGTATCACTTCATATTCAGGGAATAATAACCCAGTTTGAGATTGGGAGATTCTAGATAGGGTATATGGGATAGAATAAATTTGAGAATAAATTTTGATGCGATTTAGAAAAAATAGAAAATGAGTGGAGAGGTGGAAGTATATTGTAAGGATTATGATATTTCTTAATAATTTGTGAATATGGGCCTAAAAATAATCTTATGGATATTTCATTTCAAATTACATAAATATATTTATATTGGGTTTTTTAAAATTGGAATAATTTATATCATGTTTTCAAGTAGTAAACATAGGCATAACATATTCAAGCATAGTTTTAATGTGGAAAAAACGTTTTCAACCCGGAAAATTACTTTTCATAAATTGAAAAAAAAATCATTCGAAAGTACATTATTAGTTATGAAATTTATGTTAATATTTTGAAATAAATTATATAATTCATTAAATAATTTTTGAGTCTTAAAATAATTTATAGAATTGTTTTTCGTTTTTATGGGAACATTATCACATAAAACCTATAACATATAAAAAAATTAATAGTCACCCAAATTTTTTTTATAAAACTAAAAAATAAACCATTGTTCAAAATTTCTGTGTTAGAGACTCAGAATTTTTAATACCTTTTAGAAAGATATGTTTCTCCCTATGAGAAGTAATACTTATAAATTGTAAATAATATTTACTTCATAAAATAATATTTTAGTTAAAATATGTTACTTAACTATTGTATATAAAATATTCACATGAACTAATAATGTTATTTAAAATATTTGATATATATAGTCATAGTCAATCATATTATTTACAATTTTTATTGATTATATAAAATAGAAAATTTATATAACCTAATAGGTTAATTAATATTTTAATAGGTACACTACAATTCTAACCATCAGATTATAATGACTATTATACCTTATTCAAATGGTCATATAATACTAATATTACATTTTTATTATTCCAAAAAATTAACTTGTATTAAAATAATAAATATTAAATTTAATTCGATTATTTTTCTCCCCATATTATATATTTTACTTGTATTAGCCCATTATTTTTTTCAAAAATATTTTTTATTAGTAAATTGATTCTTGAGACTAGTATTTTAATGAGATAATGAATATTAATATTCAAACATGTAAGAATATTATTGAACTATATTTATATTAACATTTCAATTATATTAATAATATACAATTTATTTTCCGTTCTTTAAAATGCTATATTAAAATGGAAAATGAGTTAAACATTATTATGTTGTTTATATAATCTATTTATTCATTGTTATAAATGTCTCAATTATCACATTACACCCCATTAAATAATATTATCATTGAAATTTAAATTTATTATCCTCAAAATGTCTGTAAATGGGGATATTTTTATTTCTTTACCTCTTCCCAATATTATGTTAATCGTTCAAAACAATGACTTCTCTATATTACCTTCACAAATTTATTCATTTAATTCTTCATTTAAAACACTTTTCCAAGAATATAGATCAATTCATCTTCATACGACACATCTGATTCAAATTTCCCTCCATCGTTATTGAGTATATGTATTGATTCTGTCATATAATTCATCAATACATTGACATGGAATATTGAAAGATATATTCCCTAAAGACTTATACATATGATATATATATGTATATAATATGAAAATTATGATTTTCATGTGTGGTATATTGTTTAATGAAACATGAATGATAAACAATTATCAAAAATTATTATCCTATATTTGATATCATATATTATATCAATCCACTATATGAATCATTTGGGAGAAAATGCATTTGATACATACATATTGTTCATGGTATTTATTTATGAGATTTAGTGCATGAATAAATGAGACAGTCCAAAGAGAATCCTACAAGATTATAAATTACACACCTATTTGATAACTATGAGTTTGGATTGAGATCTTAAGTCATGGAAAAAACCCCATCAACCCAATGAACATTATTCTTCCTCCTTTTAATATAGTGGTACTAGCATACAGAGGATAGAATATGGGATATTGTTTGAAATTCAAGGGTTTCAGGTGTAGCCTATGGATACTTACAGAGGTGGGATTATTTTCTTACACTTTATTGATCTATATAAGACTCGTCATATTATGACTAAAAGGATTTAATGGATTCTTTTATGAAAGGTAAACTCATTTTAGTGTATGTTCTTCAATTATGTATTTTATGAAAATTTAATATTTATCTTCTATGGAGATCCTGTAAAAAACGTTTTCAGTCATATCCACTAGTTAGATAAATGTTATTAGGTTATTATGAATCATTTAAATGGTATTAGTGGGAAAACATTCCTATGTTTTATGAAACTTGTTTAGAAATGTTGGGTCAATAATGTTCCTTTACGTCTTTTCCATTAAATTATGTTTGGAAAATCACAAACACTCTATCTTAAGGAAAATTTCATTTCCAATAAGATTTCTCTTATTAAATAAAAATTTTCATTCCCAAAGAAATATTCTCCCTATCTTTGTTTTCATTATGCATGATATAGGTTCACTAAATCTAACTCTTTTTATTTCTAAGTGTAAAAGTTGGTTTCATTTCTAAATCCATGTAATACTATAAATACTTAGATATAAAGTATTATATTTTCTGGTTCTGTATTCAGATTCCAAATTCTTCTGAATTCAGATTCCGAATTCTTCTGAATTTAGATTCCGAATTATCCTGAATTCAAATTCCAAATTCTTCCAAATTAAGATTCTGAATTCATTGAAATTCAGATTCCGAATTATTCAAAATTTAGATTCTAAATTCTTGTTAATTCATATTCAAAATTCATCTGAATTTAGATTCACAATTCTTCTGAATTAAAATTATGAGTTCTATGAAATTCAGATTCTGATTTCTCTAAAATTCATGTTCTGAATTCCTCAGAATTCATGATACAAATTCCTCAGAATTCAAGTTCTAAATTCCTCATAATTTAGGTTCCAAATTACTTAGAATTTCGGTTCTAAATTCCTCATAATTCAATCTTTGAATTCCTCATCATTCAGGTTCTAAATTCCTCAAAATTCATGATGCAAATTCATTAGAATTTGGGTGTCGAATTCCTTGGAATTTAGATTTTGAATTCCTATAATTCAGACTCCGAAGTTTATATAATTCGGATTCATAATTCCTTGAAAAACAGGATCCAAATATTCATATAATATTGACTCCAAATTTTTTTCTAATAGACTTCGAACTGTATTTTTCGTTAGACTTTAAAAAATATATTTGGTTGAGAAACCATATATTACATAACCTTCTAATAGTTTTGAAACTATGTTGTGCATTCTGTTTCTATCTAACCATTGTTGAGTGACATATATAAAAGTCCCTCTGAAATTCTAGGAAAAATATGACCTTTGGAGGATAGAACCGACTGTTGGAGAAATTCCTATAAATAGGATCTCATTTGAACGAGCTAAACAAATTGTTTCTCAATCTAGAGATTACATGCTGCTGAAGTGATTTCTAGGTAGAGACTCTCATGCTTTGTTTATGCTGAACATCTTGTTCAGATTTCTTCGTGTGTCTCCTATTACTGTTGAGTAAAATCGAGGGCTTACGAGGATAGGAAGATAGAGATGTCGACTACCTTAAAGTTCGAGAACATCTTTTATAAGGAAGACAGAGGTGCCGACTACCTTGAACATTGAGGGCTTGCGGGGTTAGCAAGACAGACTGTAATATTCTTATGGAGGGATTACCCTGGTGTGTGTAAGACAAACGTTATGGAAAGTATAAATCATGGGACCTTTATCCAAGGTTGTTGGATACCCGACTCTTTGGGATAAAAGATTATATACTTGTTACCTATATTATTTCAAGTTTCTTTTCACCGTATTTTTATTTATAAAGAAATTTTAACTATCTTATGCTTTAATGTACTATTATACTCTCATTATTATGATTCTATATGCTTTAAGGTGGAATATTTTTCCTTGTAAACATTTCTTAAGTTTCATTTCTAAAACCATATATCTGGAATCTAGCAGGTTTGCAGAACAAAAAGGTCTTCTGAATTTACCTTGTTTAGATTTGCTAAACATTGTTTTCCTCATGGTTAAAATGAATGTTATATAACCAAAATTAAAGGTTCCAAATGAGTTTTTAAGGATTACAATTCACCCCCCCCCCTCTTGTATATTGAGCATCTATATTCATTATTCCAATCCTACAATTGGTATCAAAGGTGGTCTATGAAATACTTATATTTACATATAAGTTTTCTTTCCCATGTTTTCAATGTTCTATATTTTCCGTGATTAGGATGTTTATCGTTATTTAAAAACTTTTCTTATTAACAAGTTTCTGTGGAAAGATATTTTTTTGGATGGAAGGAATGAATGTTGGTTCGATTAACAATATTAATCCAACTTGACCACATTTATTTCATGGGAATGATTATGAACATTAGAGAGGACGTATGAAGACGTTTGTTAATAATACAGGAGTGGACTACATTGCTATGCATACTGATGATTACAAGATTCCTGATAAAGAAGTATGATCTTTTACTAATCAAGAAAAGCAATTATATCAACAAAACTACAAGGTATACAATAATTTTTTTGTTCCATAACTTAGAATATATACAATCATATTCCTAATTTTATAGCTGTAAATTGTATTTGGAAGAAATTGGAGGTTACTCATTATGGTACAACCAAGGTTATAGAATCAAGAAGAGTTATGCTTAGATGATAATATCATGTATTTCTATTTCCATATGGAGAACCAGTGTGTAATGTACAACAAAAGATTATGCCTATTGTTAAAAGTTGATAATCCATGGGAGAGAAATAATTAGACGATGAGGCACTTGTGGAAAAGATTATTGATATCATGATTAATGAGTGGGAATCTAAGAGAACAATAATTGATGAGAATAGAAAATTATCTTAGATTACTCCTGATGAGATTTTTGGAACTCTTCTTCATCAAGAGACAATAATGAAAACAAATAATGATCTAAATAAGAAGAAGAGTGGAAATGGAAGTGTAGCCTTTACATCTACAAAAGTCAGGACGCTTGAGAGGGTTACAAGATCCTAGTCAAAGAAGGTTACTATTTTATCTGAATCAAGTGAAAGTGAAAATTCTAAGAATTAACTAGCTAACCTTTCTCTAAGGATGAACAAGATAGTTGGGAAGAAATAATTTCAGTATAAATTTAAGAAGAAAGAGGGAATGGACAAGAAATACTCTAAAGTAACTTTTTATAAATGCAGAAGTGTATGGCATATTAGGCCAGATTGTCTAATGATTAAGAGAAAGGAAAGAAAGGAAAAACATTCTGATATAAATAGAAAGAATTACTACAAATCTAAAGCTAAATTTTTTTGAAAGATAATGACATAAAGAGTACTATTGGAGGGGATTCTTCTGATGAATTCTTAGAGTATAAATCTTCTTGTCAGAAAAACCTTGGTTTACTAGCCAAATTACCTATTGAAAATCATTGTTTAATGGCCAAGGTACACAATTCTGAATCCATAACCATTGTATCATTGAATGATAATTATAGTGACAGTAAATATTATGAATCTTTGGATGAAGATTCCTTATTTGATTAAGTTAATACTATACCTACATATAAAGAAGTTTCTAGGTTTGTTATGATCCTTGAGAATGAAAATTATAAATTTAAGAAAATGCTTGAAAAGGAAAATTCTAGAATTTCTATTCTTACTAAAAAAAGTATCAGATCTTTCTAAATATCTTGATAAGAAAATTAATGATTTTGAAATTATTTCAAAACCCCTTGAGGAAGTTAATTTTGAGAAGGATAAAATTTCTAATGATATAGAAAATGTAATTTCTAATAAAAATGGGTTAGAGACTAACTACAGTATTAAAAATAATGTTTTTAAGGAGAAAAACGTAGTTATTAGACTAAAGTCAGAAATATTTTCCTTGAGGAATTTTTTGAAAAACATTACCTTGGGTAATGAAACCTTTGATAAGATTAATTCCCAAATTTTAACTCTAAGGAATAATTCTCTATTTGGTTAATACTCATCGAACACCGGTTTTCAGTAATAATTATTTTGTTTCTCAAAGTGATCCATTTTTCACTATGTGTCGGTGTGGTGGACATTGGTACAAAAATTGTTCCTTAAACAAAATTCAATCTTTATGTTTTCCTAAAGCTTATTTTTCAAAGAAAATTTGGATGCCTAAAATTTTTCTTTCTGAAGTTTTCAAATCCACAAAATTTAGGGTTTTGAAAGTCTATCACTCTTATTTTCAGGAAAATAAAGATTGTACCAACAGAAAAACATGGTATATGGATAGTGGATTTTCTTATCACCTCACTGGTAATAAAAGCTTCATTGAAAAGATTATCAAGTCTAAGGGTGGAAAAGTAACTTTCAAAGATAATTCATATGGAAAAATAATTGTATTATGTAACATTGTTCATCAAATAAAAACATTGATTTTGAATTTTTATTTTATTAAGGGTCTTAGGAACAACCTTATTAGCATATGCAAGTTATGTGACGAAGGATAACATATGAATTTTATGAATGACAATTGTTTAGTACAAAATTCCAAGGAAGATTTTATTCTTTCTTTCCATATGCTAGAGAATGTTTACACACTAAACATAAAAGACCAAAAGAGCCAAGATCTACCTTGTCTTAGTGCTATGGAAGATCATTCTTGGTTATGGCATAGAAGGTTGGGAGACTGCAACCTTAGAAACCGTGGAAAACTCTCTAAGAAAAGACAAGTTGAGGATCTTCTAGAACTTAGATTTGATTCTTAAAAAGTTCATGATCCTTATAAATTTGGAAGTCAACATAAATCAAGTTGTAAATCATTCACTAAAGCCTCAACCACTGATGCATTACAGTTGGTGCATATAGATCTTTTTGGTCGTACACAAACTGGAAGCATTGAAGGAAAATATTTTTTTTTCTTATTTGATGATTACACTAGATTTACATGGGTCTATTTTGTAGCAATGAAATATGAATCTTTTTTTATTTCAATTTTTTAGAGACCATTTTAAAAACGAGAAAAACCTACCATTGATAACTATTCATAGTGATCATGGACGAGAATTTCAAAATTCTGATTTTGAATCTTTTCTTTGTAGAAAAGGAATTACGTATAACTTCTCAGTATGAAGAACTCCCAAATTAAATGGTGTTATTGAAATAAAAAACAAAATTCTTTATTAGACAACAAGAACCATATTGAGTGAATATTCAGTAGCCGAACATTTATGGGTTGAAGCTATAAGTACTTCTTGTTATACTATAAATCATGTTTTGATAAGACTATTACATAATAAAACTCCTTATCAGTTGTGGAATCGTATAAAACCTAGACTCTCCTAAATCAAGGATTTTGGTTGCAAGGTATTAATTCTGAATACTATAGATAATCATCAAAAATTTGCACCATAATCTAATGAATAATTTTCCTAGGCTACACCACAACTTCTATAGCCTATAGATTTTTTAATAAAAATAATTGTACTATTGAAGAATCATTGTAAAATTTGATGAAACAAATCCCTTTTTTTTAACAACCTCAACCTACATCATTCAAGGTGTTTTAAAAAACTGATTATCAACCCTTGATAGAAGATCCTTATAAGAAGGAAAATGGTCAAGAAAATGTTTCTGAAGCATTTACCCCAGAATATTTCCTACCATATGTTGAGAAACAGGTTTTACAAAACCCAAATTAATTATTCCTTAAGAATCATCCAATTGATAGTATCATTTGTGATATAAATCAAACATTAAAGACTTGAAGTTTATTAATAAATGTAGTAGATCATACAACATTCCTTTCCCAATTACAACCAAAAGGAACTAATGATGCTTTAGGTGATGGTTATTGGATAAAATCTATTCAAGATGAGCTAAATGAATTCAAAAGGAATATAGTCTGGACCTTCTTTGAAAGACCTATGGAAACATCTATTATTGGAGTAAAATTGGTCTTCAGAAATAAGTGTGATGATCATGGGCTCATAATATGAAATATATGTAGATTGGTTCCTCAACGCTATAATCAACAGAAAGGAATAGACTATGAACAAACCTATGCTCCAGTCGCTAGACTTGAATCTATTCATATTCTACATGCCATTGCAGCATTCTTTAACATCAAACTTTTCCCAATGGATGTTAAATGTGATTTCCTTAATGGTTATGTTCAATAGGATGTTTGTGTTGAACAACCTCCTAGTTTTGAAGATTAAAAACATCCTGAACATGTTTTCAGACATAACAATGCTTCATAAGGAATTAAACAAGCACCTAGAGCATGGTATGTTAGACATACAGGGTTTTCATTCCAAAAAATTATGATAAGGGAAATGTTGATCCAACCCTTTTAATATAGAATGATAAGAAAAATGTTTGGATTGTTCAAATATAAGTTGATGACATTATAGTTGGTTTAACTTGGAAATATTTTACTTATTCCTTTACATAGCTAATGAAATATGAGTTTGAAATGAGTATGATGGGTGAGATAAAAATTTTCCTACTTTTTAAAATTTCTCAAAGACCAGAAGGAATATATATATCCCAACCTATGTTTATTAAAGATCTTCTTAAAAAGTTTTTATATGACAACACTAAGATTATAAGTACTCTCATTAGTACATCAAATTCAGTTGATCATGATGAAGTTGGGAAAATAGTAGATCAAGCATCTTTTAGAGGTATGATTGGAATTCAACATTACATGATATCTAGTCGTTCAGACTTAATTTTTATAGTATGCTTATGTGCAAGATATCAATCCAATCCTAAGAAATCTCATTTAAACGAACTGAAAAGGAATTTTCACTACTTAAACGGAACCATAGATCTAGGACTATTTTATAATTCTAGAAATGAATTTTTTTAAAGGTTTTCCGGATGCTGAATTTTTTCAATATAGAATGGATAGTAAAAAGTAAATCTTGAACTTCTCATTTATTAAGAGATTCATTAGTTTCTTGGTTATGCCAAAAGAAACACTCAGTAGCACTTTCCACTACTGAAGCTCAATATGTTGTAGCTGTAAGTTTTAGTGATCAACTATTGTGGATGCAACACACACTCATATACTGTGGTATGAGTTTTACCAAAACACAAATATTGTGTGATAATACTAGTGCCATTTCCTTAAGTAAAACCCATTCACATCACTCTCGTGCAAAACACATAGATAGTAGTAATCATTTTCTTAGGGATCACACACACAAATGCAATATCATTATTCAATTTATCGGAACACAATATAAACTTGCTGATAATTTCACAAAATCAACACGCTCTGATAGATTTGAATATATTAAAAAAAATATAGGATTGGTAACCGTAAGGTAATCATCCATATTAACTTCTTGTTGAAAACTATATCCTTATAGTAAGACACTCCTTTTCATAAATGGTGTACGTTTTCCTATTAGAAATTTTTTTTGTAATCATGTTTTTTTAGTTGTCAAAATTTATTCATAATAAAATTTTTCGTAATCAGGTTTTTTATTGTAATCAAACTTTTTGTAATAAAGTTTTTTTTGTAATAAACTTTTTGGAATAATTTTTTTATTTAAATTTCATTTTAATTTTTTCTAGAATCTAATGTTATCCATGAAAAATTTTCCACATTAGGAATAATTTTCCTAGAAATCTGGAAGATATTTTTTCATTCCTATGTTTTTACAATCATATTTTTACTTGTTGGTATTTTTATATTGTTTGAGAAATGTTTTCAGATTCATTTTTTTTAATTTTTTTCTAAAATCCAAATGTTTTTCTTAAAAACCTCAAAATATTGGAACCTATCAAAATCTGTCTTTGGTTATCATCTCAACCGTCAGATTTGAAAATAATTTTTCAATCAATGGATCAACCATTGAAATTGAACCGTCACCTAAATCGCCTATATAATGTCGTCCTGATAGTTTTCCTGCATTGGTTTTTCCTGATTTTGTGTGTTGAAGTGTTGCCTCAGTATTTTCAAGCCGTTCCAAATCATCAAAAGTTTCCCTAGTTCTGGATGATTGCTGAAGCCTCTCCTCAGAAAGAAATGTTGACTATTAAAAAAATCTCTGATTGGTAGATATACCAAGAGAGGTCAGTTGATCTGAGATTCATCAACATATATGATTCTATCATTTCTAGGAATACTAACTTCAATGGCTAGGAGAGCCTTTGCATTTTAAAACTGAAGGCACGGGATCTGGTGTATCTGGAGTTGATGGAAGAGTTCTATGAAACAGTTTGAGTTTTCAATAAAGCAGGAAGAGATAAATTTTATTTCATGAGTTAGGGAAACACCTACACACTATTGTACAGAATGGAAGAAAGTCTTATTTAAATTCCTTATGAAGGAGAAGAAAAGTTTTATACTCAGAAAATAACTGAGGAATCAAGATCTTTTGAGAAGGAAAAGCCAGTAGAGTGTTTTGGTTTGAAAGGAGTGAAGACTCATATTATCATTCATCTCTCTACAAAATTGTGGATTCTTGAATTGTGTGTTCAAATATCTATAATTCCAAGTAAAGGGGATAAGTATACTTTGAAGAAGTGTGATATCTATATATTGGATTTCTTGGTGAATCTTAGAAAGATAAACTTGGTTAAGTGTATCTTGGTAATGACTGAGAATATCAAGAATGGGAATCTGAAATATCAAATAATCATATATCTAGAAATCATTTCAAAAAATATTATTCTTTTTCTTCAGTCAATCAAAATCACATGTAGTTCCAGGATGATAAATTACCAAGTTAGTTGATGAGTGATTACACCCTAAAAAGAATGATAATTGGTTTTTCCAGTGAATCTGGAGAATTTTATGATCATTTTAAGGAAGAATTATAAGCTTTGTCAAAGAAGTCGGTAGTGGTTGAAACCTCTAAAAAGGTGAAACGAAGAGAAATGCTAAAGAACTGAAAGAGAAAACAAAAACTCATGTGGCCAAGGAAACTCAATCTTCACCCCCAAATCCTATGAAGAAAAAAGGGTATCCTGATGAATTAGTGTCTAAGTGGATGGAAGATATTAATTAATGGAATGAGGGGTAGTCTATGTTTGGCTTGGACCCTACTAAGGCAAAGGATTTTAAAGAAAATGCTACTAAGATTCTGAAATGGAATAGAAAGAGAAGATGAAAAAGACAAAGATGTTTGAGGATGAGATATTACAATCATTTCTTAAGGCTTCTGAAAAAGCCTCTAAGAAAATTCTGGTACAAGAATATTTTTTATTATAACCATTAACGGAGACTCTGGGAAAGAAATTGGTGATTCCAGAATAACATCACAGAAAAGTAGTTGAAGAAGAAGAAGTGGAAGAGGAAATAGAAGAATAAGAAGAGGTGGAAGATGTAGGGAGTGAAACTGATGATTTCATAATGC
This sequence comes from Viscum album, assembly GCA_963277665.1. Taxonomy (NCBI): domain Eukaryota; kingdom Viridiplantae; phylum Streptophyta; class Magnoliopsida; order Santalales; family Viscaceae; genus Viscum; species Viscum album. The sequence continues at coordinate 1,433,807,381 of OY728126.1, read as the reverse complement.
ATGTTTAATATTACCATGATAAGAAAATCCCCTCTGTAAAATTATCGATCCGGACATCCCAAGCTGAATAATCAAAAATTGCTACACTAGGAAAATATGAGATGGTTGAAGAATAAATGAATAATCCAATATATGATGAAAGTGGTAATCATAATTTCATTCATTTGGAATATATGATGGTTCATGCAGAGAGAGAGGGAGTTGAGGAAGATAAAATGGTTCAGCTATCTGACAGAGAGCATGAATCTCCCAAAGAACAAGGCATCATAAAGAGAGTTGACAAGGGAAACAATATGGTAGTAAATATACCATGTAAAAATATTTTAAAGTAGAAACATGTCAGTAATTCATTAAAGAGGAAATCTGAACACAAATAAAAAGAATCCTCACTAACCAAATAATCGTATTCAGAGTCATCTTCACCTAGACATGATTTTGTTATTTAGTATTTCAAAAGTCTAGATGGTACTATTCCTTTAATTCTAAGCATAGATTCAAGATACTTGATGCTTCAAGATATGATAAATAAGAAGTCGGATTCATTTTCCATGGTGATGGACAAGTGTGTTTCACTAGAGGCAGATTGGAAGACCTTTCTCATTGGTTATGAGGCTCATAAAAGATCTTACATGAAGTTGAAAAGCTGGTTAAAGAAAATGATCGATGAAATGATAATTTTTTACTTATTCCATGATAATGTCAAGGATGAATTTGATACTGAAGATGGTATGATCAAGAATCTTACACATACTTTTGATGAAAAGTTAACTCTAGAATTGACTACTCAGAAGTAAGAAGTTAAGGATCTGAATGGAAAGATTAACTATGTGGCCATGGATTGGAAGAGGGAAAATAGATCATATAATAGTGATTGAAGAAAATCATGTTATGAAAGAAGAACTGTTGAATGATAAGGCATAAATTCTTAAGGCTCAGGAAGAGAAAATTCAAGCCTTAGAGAAGAAAAGTGAAGACCATGATAAGTTGCTTAAGCGAGTAGAAGAAGATTAAAAGGATCTCCAGAAGCTAATAACCATTGTGAATAAGATAATATTGAAGGATAAAGGGGGTAATTTCATTAAATTCTGATATTTTGTTTAATCTTCTTCATTTTAAAAATTCTATCAACATTAATGAAATATTATTTTTTCTTCATACATTTCATTGTTTAGTACTAATTTTTCAGGTACTAATTTTTTTCTATTCCCTTTTATTCCTTTTTGGATATCACAAAGGGGGAGAATGGAATTATAAGAATGATACAAAGTAATGAAAAGATTTTCATATGTAAGGTGGAGTTCATCGATTAGAATGTTCTTATCAATGGTGTTTTTCAAATTCAAGAAAAAAAAATCCCATTCAATAAATAATGAATATGATCCTTAGTGATTTCAAATCCTGGGGGGGAGTTAGTTGTATTCACTATGATCCATAAGTAAAGGGAGATAAGTTTTTATTTTCAAGTCCATAATATTTTTAAGTCCTTAGATTTCTTTTAGTAAGGATGTTTGTGCTTTCCAAAAGAGGGAGATTGTTGAGTCAGTAAGTTTTCCATATGAATTTTCCATTTATTTATGTTTTGAAAATCAAAAACACTCTTTCTTAAGAAAAATTGTATTTCCAATAAGATTTATGTTATTCTGTAAAAAATTTCTTCCCAATGAAATTTTCTCCCTCTCTTTGTTTTCATCATTCATGATTTAGTTTCAGTAAATCTAACACTTTTTATTTCTAAGTGTAAAATTATGGTTCATTCCTAAAACATCATCATCCTATAAATACATAGATATAAATTATTCAATTTTTTGGTTCTTTTTTCATATTCAGAATTATTATGAATTCAGATTCTAAATTCTTATGAATATAGATTCCAAATTCTTCTGAATTCACATTCAGAATTCTTCTGAATTCAGATTCCAAATTCTATGAAATTCATATTCTGAATTCTTATGAATTCATATTCCTAATTCATCTAAATTCATATTTCGAATTATTCTGAATTTAGATTCTGAATTCTTCTGAATTTAGATTTTGAATTCTCTAAAATTCAGATTGTGAATTCTCAGAAATTCAGTTTCCGAATTCCACAAAATTCAGGTTCCTAATTCATCAGAATTCATGCTCTGTATTCCATAGACATCGTATCCCAAATTCATTATAATTCAGACTCTGAATTCCATATAATTCAGGTTCCTAATTCCTTAGAATTCATGTTCTGAATTCCAAAGAATCCAGGTTCTAAATTCACCAGAATTCAGGTTTCAAATTCCTCAGAATTCATGTTCCAAATTCCTTAGAATTTAGGTTTCAAATTCCTCATAATTCAAGTTTTAAATTCCTCATAATTCAGGTTATAAATTACCCATTATTTAGGTTCCAAATTCCTCATAATTCAGGTTCAGAATTCCTAGAATTCATGTTTCGAATTTCTAAATTTCAGACTCTGATGTCTATAGAATTATGATTACGAATTCCTTGAAAAAAATCCGAATATTCATATAATATAGACTCTGAATTTTTTTCTCTAAGACTCCCAAAATTATTTTCCTTGGGCTCAGAAAAATAGATTTATTTGAGGAACCATATTTTACGTACCCTTGTTATATTTATGAAATGATGTCATGCATTTTATTTCAAACATACCATAGCTTGAGTGTCACGTGTACATGTCCCTCTGAAATTCAATGAAAAAAATATGATTGTTGGAGGAGGGAGATGATCGTTGGAGAAATGCTTGTAAATAGGACCTCATTTTAATGAGCTAAACATCTTGTTGATCAATCTAGAGGTTACATGCTACTAATTTTATTTTAGAGAGAGAGACTCTAATGCTTTATGCATACTGAAAATCTTGTTCAGATTTCTTCATGCGTCTCCAATTGTTGATGTGTACAATCGAGGGCTTCCAGGGATAGGAAGACAGAGGTGCTGAATACCGTAAAGTTTGAGGAATTTCTTGATATAGAAGACAAAGGTGTGGACTACATTGAAGTTCGAGGGATTTTGGGGATAGCAAGACAGACTCTGATATTCCTATCAAGAGATTACCCTATTGTGGTTAAGACAGACTTTCATGAATGTATAAATCGAGGGACCTTTATCTGTGGTTGTTGGAAACCCAACTCTATGGGTTAAAATATTCTATGCTTGTTACATGTATTATTTCAAGTTTGTTTTCCACCATATTTGGATTAATAAGTAATGTATAACTATCTTCTTCTCTCTTGTACATGTATGCTCTAATTATTAAGATTATATATGCTTTAAAGAAGAATATTTTTCCTTGTAATCTTTTCTTAAGTTTCATTTCCAGAACCATATATCTGAAATCGAACAAGATTATAGAACTAGGAGGTCTTGTGAATTTACCTTGTTTAACATTGTTAAAAATTGTTTTCCTCAAGGATAAAAAGAATGTTTTATTACCAACATTAAAGGATCCAAAATAATTTCACCCCTCCACCCCCTCTTGTGTATTTAGAATTTTCATTCATTATTTCTATCCTATAATAAATGGATAAGAAACTGAAAATAGATAAAAGTTAATAGATTTTTTTTGAAACCTTGAAAACATCATATATACCTATATATTGGGATATATAAAGGGAGCCCAATCTATACCCTTACAAAGATGAGATTTAAAAAAGGATACCAAGGCCCTATACATAAGTATCTATTATGTGTGATGGTATCAAATATTTTACCCATACTTGAGGGTTCATGTTCCGGTAACTAGTGGATTATCTTTATATGTTGTGGTAAACATTAGAGAAAACACGGTTCTCTAATGTATATAAGAAGGTAATTATATATCTTGAATAAAGGTTAATAATATCTACCATTACATATAAGATGATTTTTTTATAAGGTTAATTTTTCTCTTTGTAAAAGTATCCAATTTTTTCTCAAAGTTACGTAAAGATAGTATTGTACATAACCTTACATGAAGAGTTCACATAAAGGTATGAAATTTTCTTCCCTAATATAGTGTTTAATACATAATATTCATGGATATCTATCCTTAATTTATATATCCATAACTATATTACCATTACAAATATTATATTTGTATGTGTATGGTGAGATAACCTTTATGCAAAAATGTGTTCCTTTGTAGGTGTAAAGAGAAATGTTTTTAAAATCGGTTTTTAATTTATTAAATAATTTTAATGGATTATATAATGTTTTTTTAAATAATTGTAAATTTCATTTTACGAACATTTTACTTATAAAGGGTTTATAAATTAATGAAATAATTATAAATGGTTTATATTTATTTTAATGAATGTTTTTGAAACATTTTTCCCCAATTACTAAATTTTAATAATTGTAATGCCTTTTAAATAAATTTTATGGAATAATTTCTGAGCAAAAATTAAAATTTTCTATTTATAAATCATATGCCATAATTTATAAAGAGTTATAAATGAATAAATAAGGGAAAAATATAAAAAAAATTATATTTAAATTATGAATTTTTTGAAAATAATTATTTTTGTTTGTTCATAATAAAAGGGTTCCTTATTTAGATATTATTTAAGCCACATAAAAATATGTTTTGATGATTTATAGGCTCATGTATTAAATAATAAATAATATTATGATATTTATATTTTGTAAAAATATTACATAATTTAAATCTAACTATGAAATTTTTATAATTCATATAATATCTTATATTTAAAATGAAAATGTCATATAACAATAAATATTATAGAGTTAATATTGGAATGAATATCAAATTATTATATTTATAATTATGAAATGATTAAAATTTTAAATCTAAGAATTATAATCGGGTTTAAAATAAGGATTTTTTTATAAAAAAATTCATAAATGGTTATCTCATGATCAAATATTTGTATTGTTAATTTATTAAATAGTTATACCCTTTTATTCTTATTTAGTAAATTTTTTAATAAATCTTAATATTTTGTAAGATTTAGATGAAAATGTAAAACTAATTCTAGGATAAATCCTTGAATTGATTGCTATGACAGACTCTTTAGTGAATTTAGTTTTTTATCTACCTTGACATCTATTTTTAATTCATTTATTTTCATGAATTTAGTTATTTAATATAGTTTGTTCATATTTTTTGTTATAGTTATGATGAATTATATTCTCTATTTAGTAATGTATCTCTGCATAGGGGTTCTTTTGGTTAGACTATCTGCTTACCTAGGTGAATATGCTTTATCTATGATATTGAATGGGGTTGGCTATGTGTCACTCAGGCTTACTCGTATGGGGATTTTTAATTTCATATAATTCTATTCCTTTACATGAAGTGTTTACGTACCATATTCATATGATTCCTTTACATATGTACGAATATTTATTATTCTATTTTGGGTTTAGTAACACAAACGTGTGTGTTTTGTAAATGGGTTCACATCAATATGATTTGACCATATCAATTATGTTGAAAGAATAGGGTTCCAAACTAAATTATTTGAAGAATGAATATATTAAAATTTCATAACATGAGATAATATAGTGAGATTAAAATACATTTAAAATACATATATTGATATTCCATCCTAAAAAAACAATTATTATTACCATGATCATACAACCAGTTAGTTTCATGATAATATGGAGTGCCCTGTATTGTCTTACTTAAGTAATGTAAATAATGAGTGATCATAGATTACCATTGGTTCGTTTCACACCAAAGATGGGATCCCTTGGATTATCTTTATAGTATCTCATTTTTTATGTTTTATTTAGGTTAAATTATCTTTAAAACCCCAATGGTGTAGATACTAATGGAATTTTTTTTTGTTTCTTCATATGATAGATTAGAGAAATTATTGTCAGATCAATAATTCATGATTCATATATGATATGATTGGGATGATTCCCTACATAAATAACAATATAGTGAGTTTCAATTTATAGGAGGGACATTTTGAGTGAAATATGGATCTTGTCCAACTAAGGGTATTATATATTTTAAACGGGCCATCATTTTTCTAGTACCTTATTTAATAAAAATTTTTATAAAATGGTTAATACTATGGGATGCTCATATGATAAAATAATATATTATAAATATATTTATATTATCAAGATAAACATTATGATCTAAACCTTACTAAGGATATGATTAATTTAATAAATTAAAAAAAACATATAACATAAGAAAAGTATATAACAATAATTGGTGATCTAGGAAGAATTATTAAAGAAATTATATATGTTAGAATAATTCCTTCCTTAATAACCAAGTGTTTAAATTTTTAATTATGTGAATCCATTTTCTAAGGAAATCATAGAGTGATTCAGTCAATGTTTCAAATAAATTATATTAAAAAGTTATTATTCCTGTTATTAAATATATACTATTTTCATCTATAGAAATTTTTTTGACATTATGATTTAATTCAAGAAAAGATTATATAATATTTTAAAAGTATTGAGAACGTATGAACTGGATATATGATGTTTGAATTATGGTTTTATATGTATAGTACATGTGGGAAAAAGATCAAACTGAATGAAGAAAAGTTATTTGAGAAGTTTAATGATGTTTATTAACGAATAAAATCATGTTCATTGAAACCTAGTGTTGTTTATAAAGATGAGAAATAAATTCCATATGATGGTATTATTTGAAATATTTGAAGGAGTTTGATAAACTCCCTGAAATATCCAAGATAGGTATAAAAGTTTTAAAAATCAATATTTGAATTTTGAAAGTTATGTGATACTGAATGTGTATTTTATAACGTTTTGTAAATATATAAAAGGTCAAAATAAAAGGAATAATAGGTTGATATTATAGTTTATATTCTTATATGTAGTAAATAGTTACTATATTCAGAATTTGAATGTAAAGGATTTTGTCAATATCATATGAATCATATTATTGTCCACCATTATCTAATTTCTCTTATTTGATATGGGAATTATTTCAATTACAAAGATTTGACCTGAATAATATTGAGATGATGATTTATATATACATGGTTTATGATTAATCAGTTTATATAAATTTTTTTTAGATGATTATTTTGATAAAATAGTTTTATCTTCAACAAAGGTGTATCCAAATATTTGATAAGATGTACGAGAACATTTTCCTACCACCCATTAGTGGTATACTTTAATATAGTCTTATTTTCAAATGATAATGTTCCAAACACATATAATACCATATATGATATAGAACCAATATCTTCTTTGTTTAATTATCCTGCTAAAATTAATTAATTGTTATTTCCTAATATAAAATGGATTGTCTATCTCAAAAACATGTTATGAAAAGAATATTGTCTAAGAGGCTAGTGGAGTATGTTTTATTCATATAGATGATCAAAATTAACAAATAAATGACAACACCCATCTAGAATTAAAGTGTTTTCTACTTAATATCTTTAAATATTTTAGGATATGTGATGATAAACCAAAATATAAATTGTGGAATTTAGTTACCATTTGAAATTCAATATCACTATTTTATAAAGGATTATACTAGTTTAAGATTACAATTATTTTCGCTCAATATCATAAAATATTTTAGAATATATGGTGATAAAGAAGTAAAAAATAATTATTTATATTTAGTTAACATCAAAAATGAAAGACCATATTTGATGAAGGGTAATACCAGTCAAAATGTGAAGTTAATTTCAAATAAAAAATTTCAGGTATGGTAGTGAATTTAAATATAAAGAGTTACATTAGTCACTATAAAAATGTGGTCTTCACTTTATTCTAAAAGAGTTTTAGAGGACAAGTAAACAATAGTGTGAGTAGTTACAGTATTTCAATAAAAATATTTGGTGAAATTTATTTATAAGTATTATGATGATGAACATATGAAGACATTAATATAGAAAACAGAAGTTAAAAAAATAAAATTTTATATTGTGATGTTGAGAATTTTGTAAATGTTTAACAAGTTTTATTGTTTGGGAAATTATTCCTAAGTCTCACCATTATTACAACTGGGTTTCCTTATATATATTTATCACAAAAGAGGTGGTGAGAGTTTCTTATAAAATGGTCACATAGTGATATGATAGGGATTACATATGATGGAATGTGTTAATAGAATCCCAAAAAATGTAGCAACTATAAGGATGAGTCGGTAGTTTATCATATATGATATGTTATGTGTGTGTTAATGTTGGGTTTATTTAATATTCATAAAGAATTTTAGAATATTAAAATGTATAAAATTTAAATGATACTTCTATTTTGTTATAATTTCATTTTGTCTGCATAAATTTATATATATATATACATTTCATAAAGTGAAATGGTAATTAATCTATCAATGTATGAATTTATGTTGATCCATAACTGATATTAATCAAGTCTTATTATAGGTTACAAGAAAACGTCATGTTATCATGATTATCATTCTTATATAGAGATATATAATATTATAAAGAAGAATAATACAAATAATTTATTCATTTTCTACTTTTAATGACCCACTATGTTCAATAAATAGATTTTCATAGAAATGTATCAAGTATACTAGTGGATCATGGATCATATTTTGGTCCTCATTACCTAAGGTTTGAAATATAACTAGAAAGTGAACCTTGATAACTTGATACCGTACTTATTAAATTTTACATATTAATATAGCTAATAAGAGGTGGTTTTGTATATTGTTGATCTTTTCATCGATTAGATCTTTACCAAGATGAGATTTATCTTCTTTTATGATATGTATCGCATCAAGGAACTTGATTGAGATAAACTGTTTGTCTATGTGATCACACATAAGTGATGTATATCTATATAGAAAATTGATATGTGTTGGTGTTATCTATAAGAGATGAATTACAGGTGATCTATTCATCAATCAGATCATTCTATATTCTAAATGTCAATAAAAAAGGAGTTAAGTATATGGGATTTAAATGCTCTCTGTATCATGGTCACTCAATGTATTAGAAAAATGGAAAATATGATGCTTCATTTAGAAAAAATATGTGGACTGGTGGACATAGGAATATACATATATTTATTTGGTTGAGATCATTATAGATCCTTTTATATATTGAGTTTAATTGATTCTTTTCTAAAAGAAACTCTTTACTTAATTATGTGGATCCATAGATTCATAGTTTTTTCAATTCTATAAAGGTCCCGAAGGGAACACTTTTTGGTTGACTAAATGGGCATTGAGTTTGACTGAGAGAGATACTATAATATTGTTTTGAGTTAATTAAAAATTATATTGGAGGGGTAGTCACATCGTATTTCATATAATGTGATATAAAGTGTAGTTAATGATACTTTTCAAAAAATAATTTGTAAGATATCTACAAGGAATTTTGGATATGGTTTCAAATGTTATTGTATATGATATAATATAATTTGATATGTCACCAAATTCTATTAGGATTTAGTGACAGTGGAAGATATAAATAAATGTGATATAAATAATTATATATGTGGTCTGTTTATATATTTCATTAAAATTATTATTTTGATGCATGGTATGTCATTCTAGGAAATATAAATGATAAAAGGTTATTATATATTATTTCCCCATAATAGCTTTCATTTCATAAATAGTTTCCTAATATGTATCATTTTGGAGTATAGTTGTATGATTCATATATATCAAAAATGGTATTTATTCATCAATTTAAATGATTGAATAAATAAGACAACCCAAGGAGTGTCTTTTTGGTTTATAATTAATATAGTTAAACTATGGTTATATGTGTGGATTCGTATGCTTGTCTTCTGTCTAAAATCCATGAACCCAATGATTTATCATCTTCCAACTTTATATATCTAAGTACTAGAATTCTAGGGAGAGAATATTGAATATCTCTCAAACATTTAGGGAATAATGAGTAGCCTATGGATATCTACAATGGTGGGATGATTATTTAATATTATTAATATTTATCAGACTCATTATATGAATATTAAAAGGATTTAAGGACTTCATCGGTAAAAGGTACACAGCTTTTAAAATATTTTATTTAATTCTGTATTTTATGTAGGTTTAATATTTATCATGAGTGGAGATACTTGGAAAAAATGTTTTAATTACTACCACTTGATCTTATTAATTTAATTATACTATTATAAAATCCATCAAATATGTGATGACCTTTTGATATTTTCATTTAAATCACAATCATTATCGTGCTTATTATCCCCATAAAAGGAAGAATCCATATGGGTGACTCCAATAATGTTGAATTAAACTGAAAATTAAAAATTGTCTTTTTTTTAATTAATAAAAAACACTATTCTATCTCTCTTCATGAGAATATTGAATAATTAAAACATAAAAAGTGATACATAATTAATTTAATTTTCTTCGGCTAAAACAAGACACATTCTAAGGATTATATACTTGAAGATGTTTCTTTTTAACAAAATCCCCAATGAATATTTCCTTATTGCTACAAATTTGTTTTGGTCTCCTTAAGACTATTGATTTTCAATGCTTACAAATATTGATAAATCACTGCACTCCACATGTATAAAATAACTCTCTCCTCAACTAATTAATACCTTCATTATCTATGAACCAAGATAGAGAATTATGAAAATATATATTTAGCAATGTGATCCTAATTAATTATCCTAATGAACATCCATGTAAATCCAATGAGATAAAATTTTGGATATCTATCCATTTGTTCTTTGCATTTTGGGAATTTCTTTTTACTAGAAAAACTAGGAAACCTATATTATACATCCCCACTTTTTTATTGTGAGATATGATTAAATTTCTCAATAAGAGTATGTCAATGTGTCCCTAAATTAATACCATTAATTATATTTAAATTAAATGGAAATATTCACTCTCTTATGTCTTTAACTTTTCAATTAACAAAGTACCACTCAATTCATTAGTTATATCTTGAATGATTGGGAAAAACAAACCTAGAAAATTGTCAACCTCACCTTCTATAAGGTGTGATGACCACCATCATAGTGAAATACCCCCTTATTTTAAAACTTATGGTTATAGTTTATATTTTTATGATATATTCATCATGAAATCATTTTCAACATATTTCATTAAGTCGGACATCCTAGTGCAATATTCTCTTCACAATACGCATTCCACATTTTTATACTAGACTAGTTTTCCATGGCCTTTATGTTACAGTGAAACACCTCCATACGTCAATATCCAATATATTAATTTATAATTTTATTTTAAATACTTTTAATACAAAAAACACATAATCTTATATAGACATGTTATGGAATTGTATTCAGAAATTATGGTTCAGGATTTCTTCAGCCCTAAATAGTGATGAACTAAAAAATAATGTGGTCCTGTTTATGGTTTAGGCTTTAAACATACAAGGACCTTGAAATCATTGTTTATTAGTTGCAGTATCATAGGCTAAAAATCACTAATAAGACTTTTTCCTTCATAAAACACCATGTGATTAATTTTTATTACTATTAAGAGTCTATCTGAGGAAATCCATTAAACTTTTTTCTCACTCATAACCCAAACATGCATCCATGAAATTTCATAACCAAATACAATATTTGTCGTTGCATCTAAAATAGAACCATATTAAATTTGAATAATTTAATATTATGAATCTTATAACCCCTTTTCATTGAGATATAATTATTAATATGTTATCCCCAATATAGAACTCTAAATATTTTTTGAAATTAACAGAATAAAACATATATTAACTTGTTAATTTTTTACACCGAGAGCATTTGTATCTTCTTTATTCCCTCAAGTATAGGGTAGTTTCCAATTAATTTCACATAAAAAATATTGATTTTCTAATATGAAAATTTATATTCTCAATATATATTCTTTTCATTTTTATGTATAAGGTATAGTATAAACCACACATACCATAAAATAAAACCATACACTATATTATCAATATATAACATTATATATAAAGGATATATTAAATTTATAATTAAAAAATGATTAATTTGATAATAAAAATAATTATATATAATGAGTCTAATATGAAAATATATTATGTACTACTTTCCAGAAAATTTTAAAACAATGAAAAACAATGTTGAAAGAAAAATATTATAAATACGATTGTTATTTTATGAATGAATAATAGAACAACTATTAAGAAAATTTAGTCAATGTCCAATGAAAGAAACATGAGTTCATTATAGTAATTGTATGTATTATATGACCATTGAAATGTAACATACCTTTAGAATAGTAACTGGCTATTAGAATAGTGATGTTACCATTAAGAATATAAAAATATATAATATGATATATTTAAAATGAATAAAATAATTTAACATTAATATTTCAATACAAAAAAATTAAAATTTTAAAATTATATAACTTAATTGGGTTATATATAAATTTCTAATAAGATATGTTTTAACTTATTTAGTGAGGAAATTTATTTTTATTTTAATAATTAATTAATATTATTACCTAATTTAATATTTGTTTCAATAAATGGATCTTTTCTGCATTTTTTGTGTATAAATTACCTTAATGTTAATATTTTGTATTTTTTCAAAAATTGGAATTTTTGGTGAATAATGAAAATATTTTTTTCACATACAATATGTTATAGGACATTGTTATAGTACAAATTATTGCAAAATAAATAAACAATGGGTTATATGAAAAAGATATCTAATGAGAAAATTTATTTATTTAAAAATTTAATATTTAATTTATATACATATAAACCATTTTCTCAAATTTAAATTCTATTTCATTCAAATAAAAATATATTTTGAATTCATTGAATAGAATTAAATTCAAAATGATACAATTAATTTTTATAATTATTTAACTATAAAATATATATTCTTCATAATAAAATGTAATTACTAATCAAAAGAATAAAAGCTATTCATATGCACAAAAATAATAATCAAGTATTCAATATTATATTAAAAACATCCATATTCTTCATAAATAAACATACCCATGCTCCTCCCACTTATATTCACATACAATCATCTTTCAAAGATTATTCCATAAATGTAATTTCAAAAACAAACATAAATTTTTTTTAACTCTTGGTCGAAGTAAAATAACATTTTTTGATATTTTAAGAAATATAATTTAAGTACCCTCTAAAATAGTAATCTATTACATACAAATATAGATGAATCTATTTTTCTTATTCTTTTATCACATCTCTATAATTAAGATGTAATTTCAAAATAATTACAACAGTACTATAATTACAAACTTCTTCACTTATTTAAAAGAAAAATCGGTTATTCTCAAAATTTTCTTAACTCTCTTAAAAAAATTAATCCGATAATTTAGTTTCTTACTTCCTAGGTGAATGATGATAAATAATTTTTAATTCATCCTTCTTGTATATTATAAAAATAAGTTTCCCATATATATATATATATATATATATATTTTAAATTAATAATAAAGAAAACTTAACTTAAAATATTATACAATGAGAAAAAAATGATGATATTTTTAACACTATACATAGACTATAGTGGTTAGTGAAATCAATTAAAATAATTATTATAAATAAATATCATTTAAATGGTAATTTCGATAGGGTATATTTTGATTTATTGTAATATTCTTCCACTGGAATAAAATTACTCACTTAATTTAATATTGTATAACTTATTGATCAATGAAATAAAAATGATTGGCCATTATTATTATATATAAATGATTTTGGAACAATGGAGATAATAACCTTAAAAAATTAACGTGAATTTAATGATTCGAATAAATGAATAATATATTATAAAAAATGAGGCATAATAATTTAAATAAAAAATAATAATGTTTTTAAATGTATAATTATTGTATTTAACTTAACTATTTATGATATTAGATGTGCATCCAAAGTTTGTAGTGACTTGACGAAACGGGGTTGTAACATTTTTTTTCTTATTTTGTGTTATGGTGTACCTCTCAAAATATCGTTATTTTCATTTTATAACATGTAATATTTATGAACATTATATTTAAATTTACCTTATTCTATCTTTTAATATTCATGCCTTTGGGATTTATATATATTTTTTCCACTATAAAGAATTTATCGGATCCTTTTTACTTTATTCTTCCTATGTACAACAATTCCTATATTGTTTCTGCAAACATTATTTTTCACTTCACGAGATATTTTATTTTATTATATATTGAATCTAAAAATTTACTATATTTTAATATTCATTAATTTATTTTATTGGGTATCTATATAATTGTTTTTACTATTCAGTCTATAATCATTATATAACTCATCTCTCTTTAATTTGAATAGATTATTTTTATTTCTGATATATGTCTATTTTATATGTGGTTTACATATGCTTGAAATATTATAACGAAACTGGAGGGTTAAAAAAATTTCATCCCATAAAATGATTTTGTAGTTCATACATCTCATGATATATTATGTATGGTGAATAGAAATTAGACCAAAAACATTTGGTTATATCATCATTATAACAAGTAGTGAATTATATTTATGATGACATGTTTTATTATTATACATATTTCTCATGATTTCTATGATTTCATTGATACCATTAATCATATTGTATATTTCTATAACAATGTTTCATATCCAATAATTTATTATCTCTTTTTATTTTTTACTGAAACATATATCCATCTATCGAGTTTATTCCCCCATTATTTAAATTTTTAGCTCACCATATTATTTTTGAAGTATCCCAATAGCATGCCATGTAGTTACAAAAGTTGGAAAATATCCAGGTACATATGAAGAATAATGAAATAAAAATTAAAGTTTTTTAATTTTATAACAATATATTATATAATTACTCATCCATATATACTATATCTCTATATTTTTTGTTATGTTTTTAAATATTTATTATGAAAATTATTGAATATTATGTGTTTTAGAAGTGGGTAATTATAGTTGGTATCTAAGAAAGGTCTAGTATTTCTTTGATTATATTAGAGAACCTAATAACAAATTCAGGATAAATAACCTCAATGGAAACTAATAAGTTCATAAATTATGGATTTAGGAGTTATTTTTTATTATTTTATAATTTTCCATTCATATTCTTTTTAAGTATTGAATTCTCATTTAATTTTCCATATGTTTTATTAAATTGGTTAGAATTATGACAATTATATCAATAATCATTGTGATTGTAAATCTACATTTTTCTCAAATGAGATGCCTAATATTCTTATAATGATAGTGAAAATACTTATATAAATATATGTATAATTTACTCAATTTATGAACTTTAGTTTGAACCATGTGGATCTCTTAAACTCACAAGAGATATAAAAATCTTTTATTAATTCATTTCAATGAATTTGGAAACCCTCTTTTAATGGATATTAAAATACATTCATTATAAATTAATGAATTTATTCTAATGAAAATATTTTTTTCAATCTCAAATTTTTTAATAAAGTGACAGTTATCTTGTCTATTTATTACATGGAAGGTGAATATTATTTATCTCCAAAACTGATCTACAAATCAAATCCCAGAAATGTAATTTAATCAATTAAATGGGAATAATTTTATAAAATTTTTTACAAATTATTTTCCTCACACTCACTATATTGAAATTTAGAAAAAGTTTCTTGGACTCAATAAAAAATATTACAAATAAATTTGGTTTTATAAATAAACACAGAAAATGATTAAATGGTATAAAAATGTATTTATTCATACCCTGAATATATCGTTTACCATTTCATTAGTATATAAAAAATACCTTGAAAATTTATAGAAATTTTGGAATTTTATAGTTGTGGAGATATTTTTTTGATATGTATTTATGGTTTAGATTGGGAATAGTGAATCTTTGTAAGATCCCATGTTTTGAGATAAAAATAGTATAATTGATTTTATTTATGAGGATAAAATTATTAAATATCCCAAGGGGTATTATATTATACTACCCACATGTCAAAAGTGTGTGAAAAGACCCATTTTACTGCCACAAATGAACAATAAAATTCATCAAGTGTGTAATAGATGGGTATAAATCTAAAGAATGTTTAAAATACATTAATAATATAGTTCATGTGAGGGAATAATGGAAGTTTCTTCCCAATAATTAATTTATACTATAATGTTTCTTTTATAAGGAACATGAACACTATTTAAATCAATGAATAATTAAATGGGATTATATGGATAATAAATTAAAAAAATCCAAAGGAAATGGAGTATATAAGATCTTATGCTATCAATACTATTGAGGTGGATCATGAAAAGAAATTGAAGATAGGTCCACCTTTTATTCATCAAATAATGTTATATGTTCTAATTTACTCTCTTTTTAGATATTTATTCGTATCATAAATGATATGTTTAGATATTCAAACACAACCTCAATATATATAGGGTGATTTATCCATTAAAATTGTACGTGGTAACATCATTACATATCATAAATATAAATCATCCACAATTAAATTTTATTTTAAAAATATTCTAGAAATTAATATTATACATTATTTGGTAGAATTAACATTAATCTAGGAATGTATTGGAAGCCATTATTTAGATCTAATATCATTATTTGGGTGAGTAAAATCAATTTATATATCATAAACAATCATTTAACTCTTTATAAGTTTGGGGGAGTTATAAATATCCATCAAAAACTACATATCACATATATATATATATATATTTAATATTCCCTCCCGAGAGAGAAAATATTTCCCAAATTATAATGAAAAAAATATACTGTCCTATAAAACATAGGAATTCTAAGGGAATTTTATGATGTGTTAAATAAATAGTGGTATGTTTATTATAATGACTGAGGGTTTTATTTCTAAATATATTATATAATAATGTCATCTACAATATCAAATAGTCCATATAGAATAACCCCTATTGAACTGTAAGTATTGAATTTGAAACTATAATTTATAAGTTCAAGGGTTTTATATTCACAAGTGATTTACCATGGCATACCTCATTATTCTTCTTAATGAAATGGAATGGTAAAATGCCTCTGTAAATTTATCATCAGTAGCCATAAATAATGAACATAACAAGTGTACTCTACCATATATAAATAATGTGTTTAATCAATTATATAGGTAGAGTATTTCGTAATTTTCAATATTTGATTGGGATATTAGGGTGGGAATATGGGAAGTGGGCATATTATAAAGAATGTGTTCTGTAAAATATTCTTAATAATTCTTTTCCAACTCACCAATTCTGAAAAAAAATCATGGAAATAATGAATAAATTTTTCATAAATAATGTAAAAAAATCATTATTATTTATAGATGATATTCTCATATACTGTAAAAATATGGAGGAATAAGAGGACCATTTGAGCCTTTTATATATACACTATTAATAGGTATTTTTATGTATTAAACATTATATTTTAGTTTTCATTGAAGAATATTATATTCATAGAGAATTTAATGATATGAAATGGGATATTTATTGAACCTTCAAAGAAAATGGGGATTGAGATTCAATTAAGTCAATATAATTTATGGTGATTATTATATTTCATGGATAAAATTTTTATTATTGAGGGTTTGAGAGTAAATTACCTTTATTTTTTCAACACCCTAATTTTTTATGAATTTTTTGTAAATATTTTTTAGTTATTCGATACATTTTGATACACACAATTGTCAATATAAATTAGCTGTAATAAATTTTGTTGTTATAAACTAAATGTTAAATTCATTGTATGGATAGGAATAAGATAATCTTAAAAATATTTATAAATTTTTAGATAATGAAAATTATTTTGTAATAAATTTTTAATAAATTAATTAAATGTTTTGAAACTAAGTTTTACAACAAATAATTTTTTTGTGAGAAAATAATATATTTAATTTTTATCACATTTAAAAAAATTATTTCAAAAAATGAAATAATTTCTAAAATAAAAATGAGAAAATTAGATCTGATTTAATTTTTTACAATTTTTTTTAAATTAACTTTTATGATTAATAGTGAAAAAACTGATTTTTATTGAAAATAATTTTTTTTGTTTAGAGAATGTATAAATTTATGTTTTGTTTTAACTAGTTTAAAAATTAAATTAATTTAATTTTTATTATAAATATTGTAATTATGTTCATTTGATTTTTGATTATGTTAATTTTGGTATAGAAAAATTTTATACATAAGAAGCAATTGTGTCCTTCAAAACTATTTTCCTTGCATTTTATGAGGTTATTTTAAAATTAATTTATTCAAATTTATGAGATTTTTGTAGACAGAAAATGATTAAATATTTTTATTTATAATTTAAATTTTTATGATGACACATTCATTTTTTCATAGTGAGTAAAAAAATATTAAAAAATCATCATCGTGATTCAGGTTAAAACGAGTTTACCGGTGCTTCAACTAAAAACATAAGGGGTTTTTTCCAATTAAAATTTTATAAATCATGGGGGTGGATTATATTTGAAACTATTCATATTATAAATTATAATATCTTCTCATATCTAGGGACTAATCTTGATAATGGATTTATTATCTCTTATTCTCTTATGAAATTCCAAGTGCGTCCTCTCACCCATTTATTAAAGGAAACCCCTCATTTCTCTTCTTTACTCCTCATTGATCATTGTTGCACAACAAAAAAACAATTCAAATATCTTTCACACACCCAGATTAATTAATGGGAGGTTATTGTATTCATAAAATACCATTAGATGGGTCTTAAGGAAAATATCATAGAGAGGCCTACCGAAAGAGAGGAAATCATTTTACCCAACCAATTTTAGTTTATTTCTTCTTATACCTCCTATAAATAAATTTATTCATAAAAAATATAAATTAATTATACTAAATATACTAAAATTTTATTAGGAATATGTAACCACCCATATTCACATCTATTCTATCAAATTGGAAGTGAAAGTATCACTTGTGCGTACTTGTGGACTACCACCTCTACGTAGAGTTATAATTTATTTACCATGTCCAGATTTTATCAATGATTTTTGTGATATTTTGAATGTTTTTAAATAATATTTATGAAATAAATATTCCTCACTAATTATAATATCACATACATCTTATTACCTGCTAATCTGTGGGAAAATGATAATGTCGCTTAGGCTTATATGTGGACTATCCCCTCCATGAAGTAGCATGATTCATTTTTCAGATCCACTTTACATAGATGGTAATAAGGATATTTATAATGAATATATATGATATATATGATATAATAATAATTTTTTATGGTGAAATAATATTTACATTTCTTTCATCCCATCATTTAAAATTGAAAACATTGTTCATACGTACGTATGACTTTTCATCTCCATGAATGATGTAATTATTTTTTCAAACTCGTCATTTTATAGATAAATACAAATACATATATAAATCATATATATGATATTTAAATCATGAATAAAATTATTTATTTGATATAACCAAGCACAAGAGTCCCATCCCGGTTGATGAGGACGCTTTACGTGAAACCAGGCGACCTCAGATCAATTACTAGAGGAGGCATAATTTTTGGGTATTGTATCAGTATTATAGTAGTACTGTAGAATGTTCTATAGCAGCTAATATAGTGGGGACTGTAGAAATATTTTAGCAGGTGATCGAGTAGGTACTATTTCGAACTGTAGCAGTCGAGACTATTCCCATGTTTGGGCCTTCAAGAGACCAATTTGGTCCTCGAGTCCTTTAAGGCCTTCGGGCCACCCATGCCTTCGGGTCAGTAAGGCCATCAAGCCACCATAAGGAATTTGTTCCACCTTAAGTGAAGATGAAACTATACAACCATCAAGGAACAAGCTTCAGATTGAGGATGAGCAAGGAGAATTCACCATAGAAGAAGCTAAACAGATTGAAATAATGAGAGGGTATGGCACCTGCCATCGGGACAAGATTGTGCATGCATTGGAATGCCTAGCCGAATAGCCAAGCGAAGGTGGAGAGATGATTTTACTATGATGATGATGGGGAGGAGTAGTTCGAAGTAGTTATTCTGGTTTATATGTAATGTTTGAAGCATATGGAAAATGAATTTATCGAAGGCCTATAGGACATGTAATACATACACCTATGGGGCTTTTAAGGGTTCCACCACATGCCTTGAAAGGTGGATTGCCAAAAATAAATAAAAAATGAAGGCCTTAAATAAATTGTAGGAATGTAACAAAGATCAATATACAATGAATAAAACTACCAAACCCAAATTTTAATGAATAATAAAATAGTTAACCCTCAAAAATAATTATTTTTAAAAAGAATTATTCAAAAAATATTGTTGTAATGTTATAAAAAGATCATATATGATATTAAGATGGTGTAAATAATTATTTAATTTAACTATAATAAATTTAAATTTCATAAATAAATGTTTATAGTTCTTTTAAAGAATGTGTAATTTGAGTTAATGTATTTTCCTCTCACTTTTATGTTCGTGAGACAAAAATCATATTAATAATTTTTTTCTTTTATCGTTTTTATATAATTAACATAAATTATTTTTATAATTATTATCCTGAAAAATATGGGGATATACATATCGATCTAAATTTTTCTTTTTGAGGCGGTCATGATTCAAAATATACTAAATGAGTAAGATAGTTTTGTCGTAATCCCATTATTTATTGAGACTTTTTTTATCACGCTTCTGATTATAAAATATCATAATATACCTACCAATAATTTAATTAATTTTCTTATCCTATTGTTATTTCTATATAAAATAGTTTTTATTACATTATTCTCTATTTAAGAAGTCAGGAGACTAATAGAATATTTTTAGGGAAAATCTACTTTATTCCACTCTTCTGTCTAAAATATTTCTTCTTCTATGTCCATTTTTTCAAGAATGTTTTCAATTTTTATATGATTATTTATAGACATTTTTATGATTTCTTAATTTTAAAAAAAATGTATAAAATGAATCTATTTGTATTTTTTTATACAAGGTACATTTTATATTTTTCTAAAAATGAGTAAGAATTCATTTCTTATCATAAATTACAAGAAAAAAACATCTTCTGTCACAACCCAAACTCGAATACTCCTTTATTTTTTTATTTTATTAATATTAGGTCTTATAATCAAGGTTCGCCTTTGTGTCTCAGTAGAAATAATTAAATTTTTCTAGTTTTTGGGGATATTTTTCAGGTGGCATATTGGTACTGCACGATTAGTAGAAACAATGCGGCTCGGTCATGAAGAATGTGTAGGTTCATGTAGAACCTAATGCACTATTTTATGGTAGCTCCCATGTAATTAGGTTCCAATCATTCAGTGGGAAGAGAGCTTCACATGATTACTGCACGGTTTGGAAAACCGTGTAGTCGTACAAGGTAATTAAAAACATTAAACCCGCTTTTCACTCCCCCCTATTTCACCATAGATCGAACGCCCTATCCTAACACTCATTTTGGTGCACTAAAGGGGTCCCAGGAAACCGCTCTCTTATATCTCCCTCCCACCATGGTGCTTCTCCTTCATATATAAGGTATTTTTAGGTTTTTTTCTTCTCCTTTCTATCTTCCCCTATCTTTTCAGGGATTCTTTTAGTGTTTTCTTCCCTTGTTAAAACCCTAATACCGTGGGATTATGTTTTTTTTCTTTTTTACATTGGTTCTAGGTCGTGTGTTTGTTCTATAGGGACTTATTCTTTCTCATGTTGAATCTTCATTCCATCTGCACATTGTTGAGGTAGGCATTTCTGACATTTTTCTTTCCAAAACAATCCATGGACACATGTTTTCTTTCAATTAATTTTTAAACATTATTCTCACCATTTTGGAAAATAGTTATTTTATTATAGTGTTTTCTTATTGGCATTATTTGTTAAAAATAGGTTTCAATATGGTTATTTATTTATGCCAATGTGTGTACTCCTCGAACATGTTTTATAAAATGAAAAATGAGTATTTAAAGTGAAATTGGGATATTTTATGGGGTTTTTACCTAAAAAATGTTTTCTTAAATTCATTATAATGGGTTTGGTCTTGGTATGTGTGTATTTTTATAAAATTGTCTTATGAAATTTTAAAATGGAAAATGATGTTTCATTGAAATTTTTTGTTGGGGGAATTTCTACGGTATGAAATTTGATGTGGGCTTGTTCATGGGTGAACAAGGTGTACACATGGATGAGCTTGAAAATAATAATGGCATTTGAAGTAATTCTTCATTTGAGCTTGTATTTACAAAACATAATCCTTGTATTTTCATCATTCTTCATTTCTTTCAAAATGGTTCCATGGTTTACAAATGAGATAAAGTGGTTTTGAGATTGTACTAGATGTTATGGCATGTTTTCAATTTATAAAAGAGAATTCATTCATAAATATTTTAAAAAAATGATTGGATATCCTTTATCACTTTGTGTATGTTTTATTCCATGGATTTTAATTGTTTTATGAGGTGAAATTGTTTTTGGAAAGTTAGAGATCATTTGGCATCTTTAATTACCTTGTGAACTTTTAACTTCATTTTGGAATAGTAGGAATATGGAATAGATTTTTAGTTTGTAAAAACTCAATTGGCATTGTTTATCAAAAAATCTGTGTGTTTGTTAACTTTGGATAAAAATTTTCTTTGAAAAATGTGTGTACCCAATTGAAAACCTAATTTTTGTGTGGAATGATTTGAACTTTTATTTCTTATGGAGACCCAGATGGCACATTGTGTGATGAGAAATATATATATATATATATGGTGAACCACTATAGGAGGGTTTCCCTCTGTTGGTTAACGTATATTGGTTTTCGTGTTTGGCGTAGGCTAGTACGGTGATGGTAGGTAAGATAAGTCACTCGTGCATTGGCCTCCTACATACACAGTTTTTATACCACTATGGGTTCATGGGTTTCTTTTAGATGATCGAATAATAGAATCTTATCATACCCACTAAGACAGGTCTATACCCACCTAAGGTTGTAGAAAATACAATTGGGTGGTGCCACTGGTGAGGCTAGGATAGAGCAGCTTGTTGGTTATTGACTTAGGGGCGTAACCAACGCCTACCGTTACTGCCGAACTGAGTATTCCCAGAGGTATTTTATGGATTTTTAGGATCTCCCCTGGTTATTATTTATATTTCTTGTTTACTTTTTGTTGTATTGTTTTCCAACCTATATTGTTTTTTTTCTTTTAAGCACAACACTAGTATCGCATGTTAGTGATTTTTATTATAAAAAGGAAACTAATTTTGGAAATAATATGTAGTGTGTGTTGGATATTAAAATGGGGAAATGGTATTTTTTTAATTAAATGTAAAAACCCAATTTTTATAACTATATTTCAAACAAGGTTTAATGGACTATTATGAGAAAGGAAACACTTGGATTATATGGTGATTTACTATTAAGTTGTTAGCTCACACCATAATTATACCAATAGGTGCCGGTAGGCCCGAGATGTTTCGTAGGTTCATATTCTTGTTTAGGTTCTTAGTTCATCTACTCAACATTGGAGTAATTTTGGTCTTGTGGTTGTAGGTGACCAATATGTCACACAGAAATCAGGGTTGTGTGTTTTTGTTTTCAGATTTCTATTTCTTTCTATTTTTTTAGTTGTAATTTATTATCGGGATCAAATGTCTAATTATTTATGTTCTATTTATTAGATCTTGTGTCTTGTTTTTTAATTTTTATTTCAACATTTTTTTTATTGGGATTAAATCATTCCCACATGTATTTTTTGAGGCTCAACAATAGTTTCTAGCCCATGGGGATCGGGAATGGCCTTTGAGCCATGCCATAGACCAGGTTGGGTGTTGGGTCAGATGATATCCTAGGATGGATCATGAAAAAATACTATCCAAGGTCGGTTCTTGTTATTTGGGGTTTTTATTAGTTGTATTTTAGGATTTTCATGGCTCATGAGGTAGGACATGTTCCGGTTCTTGATCACCACAACCAGTGCAGAAACATGAGTTACCAAGAGTTGTTTGGGAATTGATTCCTTGTCCTTTCTCAGTTTGTTTTGGATTGGGGGATGATAACAGAGGAAATCCATTATCATGTTGTGATTTCACATTAGTAGTGACCAATGTTGGGTCTAACTATGTGGTTTAATATCCTCCTAGTTATTGATGCTAACAGGGGGAATTTATCACTACCACATCATTGGGTAAAGAATAACTGATAGTTCCTCATTTCATTGGTTCATTTTAAGTGTGTTTTATTTAGTTCCAATTGGTGGGATGGTATTTTTGAAAATTTAATTGGTTTTAGAATAATTTTTTTTTCTTTTAAATGGTTTTAAAATTGAAAATTGGGTTTTAAAAATGATAGATTTTGGATTTAAAAATTTAATGCTTGTTTGGAATGGGTAAAGATGTGGTTTGTTGTGACCCTCACAACTCCTTATGAGAATTTTCATGTGAGTGGGTATGTTAGAGGTAATTGTTTTTTGGTATGTATAGATGTAAGTGGATGGCCACACATGTGACAGTTTATGGGAATACCATGGGTGAGTTTTTAATGTTTAAAGGTTTTAGAAGTTTGTTTTTCATTCCCAATTAGATTTTGTTTATGGATATAGGGTTCAATTTTTAAAAGGTGGTTTTGTGTTTGGAAAATTTCTTTTAAATTATGAGGTTTTTAAAATAAATATTGAAATGGGATTTTTTAAAAGATATAAATTTTGTATTTTTTTGTATTTTTTTGTTCTACATGCCTATTATTTTGGCTTGAGGTGTGGCTTTTGGTTTTGATATGGTTTGAGGTTGGTTTCAATTTGTGTTTTTGGTGTTATTCATAATGTGAAACCTAGAACGGTCTCTCAATGTTCTAATTATTCATTCATAGCTCCTGCGTTTTCATCAATGTTTCATATCGTTCATAGTGTTATAGGATTGTTAGTGACAGAGCGTGTCCTCTGGTTTTTTGTAACCCCTGTGGTTGTCAAAGATTGTGTTGTTTGAGTTCTTTTTGGGAGTAATGTTTTGGATCAGTGATGTATGGTTGTCTTGTCATCATTAGAATTTGAGGAGACATGGTAATTGTCCACAACCACCTGCATTCAAGGGTTATACTTAAAGAAGATGATGTTAAGAAAGTTGGTAGGGTTATATGTTGTTTGGTAGGGCCAGCGGTTTTTAAAATTTTATATTGACCACTTTAAAGACATGATTCCTCGTTAAATTTAGAATTCCCACCCAGATATTATGGGAAAGGTTCTCTCATTGGGTAAAACATATTTCAAGTGGTTGGTTGATAAGGCGTTAATGGCTCATCTAGTTTTTGGGGTACACATAGTGGTGGTTGGTTCTCATGATGATTCCCCATTTGGTGGGGAGCGCATGTGAGAGGAACATATTTTGAAGGAGTCACTTTCATTAGTCTCATATTCTTGTTTTTCTGGTAATATTCTTTTATGTTTCTAGTGTGGTCGGTTTGGACACGAGAATCCTTCCTATTGTAATCCGTTAAAGACCTGCCATTATTGTGGACATATGGGTCATCTGGATATGTTTTTCAGGAAGTTTTTTCTAAAAATAAGTCTTTATAAAAGGATGTGAACCTGAATATGAGTTGGGGGTGCTTCATCCATCAGACCCCCAATGGCAGGTCTTTAGGTGAAGCTCACGCATAGTCATAAGTTTCCTGGGGTACGATAATGCCTGGTCTAGTTTTCTATTTTTTAATTTTTGTTCTTCTAGTTGTTTAATTTTCATATATTATTATTATAGCATGATAGATGCATCCTATTGCTATCTAAGGGTATATATTTATTCTAAAATATGTCCCTCTGAATTGTTCATTTACCTTAAGGGATGCTTGATCTATGGATAAATAATTTCTTTAGGTTGTTAGTTTTGGTTTCAACGGTGCTCGTTTGGGAAATATTTAGGTTTTATTAAGTGGATGAGTCATAGTTTTGGTATGTAGTTTAGTTTTATTTTGAATAGTTCTCTTGGGTCCTCCTTGGTGTTGGGGAAATTGACTGGTGTGGATAATATTTAATTCCAGCAGTGATTTTTTTCACCCTTGTGTGAAGGGATATTGATTCCTATTAGATGTTCCCCTATTCTGGAATCCCTGTATGCTAGGTTTTTGTGTAGTAGGTTTTGTTTGAGTCACTATGGTGAAATTTTTTTTCTCGTACTATTGGATTTGTATACTTTGGGTTATAGGTTCCTAGTATTGAGTTATGGTAAGGCCCTTATTTGGTTCGTATAAAGAGGGTTTTGTAAATTCGGGTCGAGAGTTCCCACATCCCCCCCCCTCTCTGGGGCGGTGCTCTTGGGTTCCAAATTCCCCCATTAGTGGAATTATTGTGGTGTGTAGAACCATATCATATTCTTCAATCAATCTTGGTCTTTGGTTTCTTATTCAAACAGTCAGGTGTGACCTATGGAGACAAAATACATCATTGGTCTTTTGGTCTTCCTCGATTTTTTCTGGGCATGGAATCAAGATTTGGTTAATAAAAAATAGTCTTTGGTGGGGATAATGGTCACACCTCAAAGTTGGATACTCCTTTATTTTATTCTTTTATTTATCTTTGCTGATTTTTTTCAAGGTTTGGGTAGGTTTCCCATTTTAAAATTTTGGGTTTTTTGAGTTTTTGGGTGGTTTTGCTATGTGGTTCATGGGTAATGCAAGGTTAATAAAAACTGTGAAGCCTGGTCATCTAGTAGGTGTAGGTTAGGATAGAACCTACTACATGACTACTGCACCGTCATGTGGTAGATCAGATATAATCTTGCACCATTGCTTCTATGGGTAGAGAGTTCCACACAGTTACTGAATGGTTTGGAAAACTGTGTGGTTGTTCCATGTCATTAAAAATGTGATACCCTCTTTTATCTATCCCCCTATTTAACTGTAGATCTAAAACCTTCTCCACCATCTAATTTTGGAACACTAAATGGGTCCCAAGACCCCTCTCCCTTGGTTCTACATCCCTCAAAGGTGCCTCTCCTTTATATCTAAGGTAATTTTTAAGGTTTTTAGGTTGTTTCATCTCCTTTCTCTCTTCCCCTATCTTTTCATGGATTTACTAGGTTTTTTAATCCCTTATAAAAAACCGAATACATAGGATTTGTGTTTGGTGCATTTTTCTTTGGTTATAGGGTTTTTAATTAGTCATTGGGGCCCTGTTCGTCCTCTCATTAATGCTTTGTTCCATCCTCACATGGTTGAGGTTATTATTTCTAACTACTTTCATTATGGCACAGTCCATGGACACGTCTTTGATTTAAATTGATTTTTAAGCATGATTATCACAATTTTATGGAACATGGTGAAATTATAATGGTGTTTTCTTTTTTTCAAACATTGTTAAAAATTAGTTTCGAAGTGGTTCTTTGTTCATTCCTATGTGTGTACACCTTGACCATGTTTAACAAAATGTCAATTGATCCATTAAAGTAAAATTTAGAGATTTTAGGGGTTTTTCTCTTAAAAACATTATTATAATTATTGGATTGGGGTTGGTATTGGTATGTGGTAATTTTTATAAAATGTTATTTTGTACTACTTGAAATGAAAATATTATTTCCTTGAAAATAGTTTGGGGGGGAAATGCTTATGGTATTCCATTTCATGTGAGAAAATCTATGGGTTAACTGAGGGAACACATGGTGGAGATTGAAAATATTGACGGCATTGGAAGATGTTATTTCTTTGATATTTTATTTCCTAAAAATATTCTTCATCTTCTTATATATCATCTTCCCTTGCAAAATGGTTCCATGGTTTCAATATGAGAAAAAAGAGTTTTTGAGATTATACCAGAGGTTATGGCTCGTTAGGAATTTTATAAAAGGAAGTTGGTTCCTAAATATTTTAAAATCCAATTTTTAAATCTATGATCACTTTTTGTATGTTTTTAACCCTGTTATTGAATTGGTGTCGGAGGTAAAATTGTATTTGTAATGATAGGGCATGTTTTTCATCTTCAATTACCTTCGGAACTCTTATCTTGGTTTTGGAATAGCATGGAAGTAGAATTGATTTTGATGATGTAAAGTCCAATTATCAATTTTTTTCTCAAAATTGGTTTTTGGTGTTAACATTGGAAAATAATGTGGTTTGGAAAATGGGTGTCCCTGATAGGAAACCTAAAGTGTATTATGACATTATTTGAATGTTTATTTTTTATGGAGGCCCAGTTTCTACCTTCTCTCATGAGAAATGTGTGTGTGTGTGTGTCTATATATATGGGGATTATCTATGTTAAGTATTTCCCTTTTTGGGTTGTCATATATCGGTGTCGGTGTTTTGGGAATGCAAGTGCAGAAATTGTACGTATGATGAGTCACCAAAGTCTTGCCTCTTACTTACACAGTTTTAATACCACCATGGGTTCCCGGGAGTCTATTAGATGATCATGCGATGGTATCTTATCAGCCCTGGATAGATGGTGTGGTACCCTCTTGGAGTTGTAGAGAGCAAAAGAGGGATGTGCTACTAGTGAGGATAGGATTGAGTAGCTAGCTGGTTATTTA
This sequence comes from Viscum album, assembly GCA_963277665.1. Classification (NCBI taxonomy): domain Eukaryota; kingdom Viridiplantae; phylum Streptophyta; class Magnoliopsida; order Santalales; family Viscaceae; genus Viscum; species Viscum album. The sequence continues at coordinate 1,433,779,016 of OY728126.1, read as the reverse complement.
CATAGGGGATTCACCATATGTCGGAAGGTTGTTCCGAACTGAGTACATCTAGGGATCTTCTTGAGATTATAGGATCATCCATGGTTATTATCTATATATCTTTTTTATTTTATTTTTTATTATTATATAACCTATAATTTTAATTTTTTAATTTTTAGAACAATCATGGTATCCCCTTTTATAGATTTTTATTATAAAATGGAAACTGATTTTTGAAATTATATATATTGTGTTTTAGATTTTAAAATCTGGAAAATGTGTTTATTAATCATATGTGAAAAATCTATTTTTAAAATTTTATTTCAAACTAACTTTAATGGAATATTTTGGGAAATAAAACACTATGATTCGATTATGATTTCCTAATTATCCATTATTTCACACCCTACATGTATCACATAGCACTGGTAGGCCTAAATTGTGTTATAGGTTCAGATTATTGATTAGGTTCCTTGTTCAACTTCTCAATGTAGGATCAGGTTTATTCTTGTGGTTGTATGTGACCAAGAAGACACATTGAGAACACGGTAGCATGGTTTTGTTTTTATTTTTTTATTTTTTTCTCCATTGTTTCAATTGTAATTGTCTACCTGGATCTGGTGTGTAATTATTTATGTTCAGTTGTTAGATATTATGGCTTGTTTGGTTATTTTTATGTCGATTTTTGTTTTTATAATTTGGACTTAAATCACTCCCACATTTATGTTATAATGATCGGCACTAGTTTCCAGATCGTGGGGATTGGGATCAACCTTCCGGCCATGCCACAGACCAGGTCAGGTGTCAAGTCAGATGGAATCCCGAGCTAGTTCATAACATCCTACTACCATGACCTATAAATCATTTGAATTTAATATTAAATTTTCCTAAATTTATTTTCTAAGAAAATATTTTCCATCACATTTATTAATTTTTTACATTTTAAATAAGTGATTTCAAGATGAAAATGTTATTTTCATAAAGATATATTCCAGATATATTTTAAAGTGTTTTCATTAAAGATGATATCCTTTGATGTTACTTTAGACTCACTAGGGATATGATCCAATGACAATATCCAATTTCATTATTTGGATGGATTTTGATGATGATTATTTCATGATTATTTTGTGAATATCATTTCTTTTCCATTGGGTAATTAAGTTATGTAACTCTTTTCTTTTCCATTTTTTATTCTATAACGGAATGATGGAATATTTATGAAACCAATTTCCAATTCATGGGTTATGATATGTTGAAAATTTTATTAACTTATGAAACACATATGTATCATTTTCATTGTGAAATGTGTGATCCCATAATTATATAACCCTCCAATTCAATCGGTAAATATGGATGTCTCATGAGATAATAAGGACTCGAATGGGGAGTGAACCCATATCAGAAATTTATTTTTCTAATATTATATCCTTGGGAGTGAACATTCATTAATATGATATTGTTGATAGTAAACCCAATCCAATATTTTTTTCATGGAAGATATCTTTAACTACTAAATAAACTATTTTATATGCTTATATGTATTGCACAAACTTATGTCTTATGCCAATGTTGTTCTCTCATGGATCATGGTCTACATGTTGTTTATGATTAATCTCTTATGAACTACCATGATTTATGTCATGACTCATGATTATGATTTATGATATATAGGGTATGGTTTTAAAATTTTATGATCATTTTCTATTTCCATAATTCACATGTTATGTTTTTGTAATCATTGATATCCTTCATGTTTAGCCTTGTTGATTATAAGGGCTCACCCTTTCTTGTGTTTCATTTCCCCTGGTTATGGAGAAAGGTATTATGTAAGATGTTTCTAATAATGGATTTGGTTATGAAGAACAAAGTGGGAGATTGTGTGGGTCACATACAAAGAAAATTTATGTAACCATGGTTCCAATGATACTCGGCACATGTGATTATACAGTGGATTGCAATGTAATTATTGAATATTCATCGAATAAGAAGTGATATTTATGTATAAAATGCCTATGATGCTATAATTTTATAACCAACAATCCACGAAAAAATGGAAATGAGTAAATTTTTCCTATATTTATGAATTTTAAGAAGGATTTATAGAATCAAATAAGTATCCCATCACTGAACCATTATGAACACTAACATTAAGTGGGAAGGGAGTTATGATGAACAGTAGAACTTTAAAAATTTTATTAGTTTGTCTACTAAAAAATATGATAAATTGTCATCTTATTCAATAAGATAGTTTAAGGTATATTTGATAAATAATAAATCATAATATCTAGATTACAAATAAGAAATAATTTCATGGGAAATTTAGAGGAATTGTCTCTATAAATAAAAGTGTGACACATATTCTAACTATAGAACATTAATGTATATATTCACAAAAAATAATCTAAATGATCTAAAAATATATTTTTTATTTTTATCAAACACTAATAAGTTTTAGTCCATTACAATCTAGGAATAATGAATAATTTCTTATATGAATAATATACAAAACATCTTGTAAACATATCAACTATGAGGAATTTAAGGGATCCAGTCTTCTTACTAATGTAAATGAAGGACATAAAAATTATAATGTGGGGGAATAATCCTACCCTATTCAAATGATTTCACATCTATTTAGACTAAATATGATTAAGTAAGGATGTCAGGATGATATGGAGAGCTAAAAATTTGGAGGTAATATTTAAGGGAAAAATATAGGATTTTAAAATTTATAATGATGGATTCGAAAGATTTTGGATATGATTATATGTACCATCGTATCATGATATAAATAATGTGATATTAAATAATTCATGTACATAAAAACAATATGTATACCTAGTGTTGAAAAAGATGTATAGTGTACTATTATATAATATTCAGTAGGTGTTCCAAACATTTTTATGTTTTCATTTCAATTTTCATGATTGGGGTGGTTGAAACATCCTACATGTAATGTTATTTTACAATATGGGTCTCTATTGTAGTTTTAAGATGTATTTTTTAAAAACAGTAAAATAAAAAATTACATGTTACCCTATGGGATAGTTTTTTATTGAGGTAATTAATTTCTAAAAATATTTTATTTATTATAGGTTATAAATCATTATCCCTTTGATAATTATGTTATTATTTAAAGTAATATAAGTTGTCCATATGTAATTTTTCATCATCTAGAGAGTTTAAAGGAGTTGTGGAATAATGATTGGTGTGATGAGATGTGATTTTGATATATCTATATAGATTTAATAAAACCCTTTATAGTTATATTCTATTTAATAAGGAACTTCATACCTTTTAATATTATATAATAGGGATTACAGTGGATCCTTTTTCTATCATGAAACACTAAACAATGATATTTCTTTTTCTATTATGCATCAAGGACCATATTTTATTTAATTTTATTTTTATATAACATTTATTACGCGGTGATTAATTTTGTGTTAAATGGATTACTATATGTAATAAAAGTATAAATATTTTGGTGTGGGATATACAAATGATTTATCCTCTCTTGATTACATTTACATGTGTGATAGTTAGAAGAATTGGGGTTTATAGTATGTTGTAGATGATGTTTTCTATCCTCTATTATTTTTAACATGATAACAGGTGAGGATAACTAGACTCATGGGTGGTGATAAATAGTGGATATAAAGTTGGGTATTTTCCTACATCAATATTTACATTCAACCTCAAAATTATTACTTTTATGTGTAGAGGCTGATCAGATACATTAGAGTTATAGGGGTAGTTTAGTGTAGTAAAGATAAGTTTATTTTTCATGGAATGGTCCCATATGTTTTTTAATGGGATGGATATTTTTTATAAAATGTATACAATATTTATTTTTCTTATATTATCCCATATGTTAGGGAAGATAACGTGGAAATTTTTTAACAATGAAATACATAATAAATATGTTGTTTTAGGGTTTATAATGACTCCATCATGTATATTGAGTGAAAATATAAGATTTTTTTATGTTCTTATGAATGTGATTCCCAAAATGAACCTATATATGTGAATTCATATAGAGGGATGGTTTACATGAAGCAATCCTGAATGCCTGTTAAAGATATTCTTCACATAAGGGTCCATATCATGATAGATCTTATCTTAGGTAATCGAATCTTTAGGGATAAACACATGATTTAAGATTCCCATAATTTTATAATGATTGATTTTATGGGAAATAATAGGATTATAGAAAAATCTATGGGGGCTTCACATGAGGCACTACTTTTGTATTACACAGTGGGTGTTTCAGTATCTTTCATTAAAGGATGTATATGGATTTGATTGGTAATGAAGATCTTTCATATAGAGTACATGTCCATACACTATAGATATATAGACATCCTTCTAAAATCAAAATTAAATGTGGAATATAACTTTACCATATCATCTTTAAAGAATACCTCGCTATGGTTTGGTCACAAATGATGAGATTTTATCATATTAAACTCATATAAAATTAATTTTTTTTTAAATTTCGTGTCAATTGAATAATTCTATATGAAATAACATGATATAAAAAGAAAAGGTATTTAGATCATGTAAAGATATCACAAATTAATATGGTTCAATTATACAACCACATTAGAAGTTATCAATAAAATATCAATGTGGTCACAATGAATTCCATTCTTCGACCACTATAGCGTCTTGGGTGGAAAATAAGTTCTTTTAAACAGTATAATTTATTCATCGATTACAATAATTATATATCTGAAATCGAAAATAATTCTCTAATTTGCTAAAAATATTCATCTTCTAATTTATGAATATGTATCTATCACTTTTTCAATTAAAAAAAATCATTCCTTGACCAAATTCAGTACATTTTTAACAAAAATGATCAAATTGGGAGGAAAATATTTTCTTTCAAGGTATTTTCATACATCTTGTATATGGTGTAACATAAATTTTACCACTTAAAATATAATTTAAAAATAGGGGGACCACATAAACATTTAAAATGGTTCTTGAAAATATATTTACTCACATAAAGAGATGTCTTGCATACGTCATCTACTATAAAAAATTTCCCGCTACATAAAATGTATAAAGTCTCATTACACTAATTGGGAAACCATATAGTGTTTATATAAATATCCAATGACTATATACATTTTATTAAATGTGATCACCATATAATCTTTATGTGAATCTTTGTTACAATTCCAAAAATATCACATCATTTTTTAGTTCAACTCCCATTTGGATTCATAATCAAATTTTGAACTTTTTAATTCAATTAATGATATAAATGGTTCTAGGATATATATTATTATCATTCATTATTGTACCTAGGTCCCTCACTCTTGGAAGTAGTTCTAAAATCCTATAAATTATATGCTAGATTGGATACCATGGTAAATTACCCAATATTAACTTATATATATTTCAATAATTTAACAATTACATAGGAAAATTAATCCCAAAATCCTAAGAACTAAAGGTTTATTGTTTTTGAAAATAATATAATTGAGAAACATATTTAAATATATTTTTTATCACTTCTCTATAATCAAACTCCACTAGCCTCCCTTTTAAACATCTTATAAATTATATTCATATTCCTAACCTAAATAATGGGAAAACAATAGAAGGATTATGATCGTATTCACAGTAAGGGAATAAATTATCAACATTTCCAAAATGGTTAGATCATAAGAAAATGAGAATACATGACCATGTGATAAATAATTTTTTAGAGAGAACATGGAACAGTTAAATTTATCAATAATTTTTAATAGAAGGACATGTAGTCTCAAAAAATACAACATTTTATATTGCCTAACTATGTAAAAAAATGATATAATAATCATGATCCATATATAATATCATAGTAATATAACATATAAATGTGGTGTAAGTATCATCATATAAAATTATAATACTGTGAAAACCTATAATAGAATTAATTTCCAAGAACAATCACATGAATCAATCAAAACATGATCATGTCTATGCATAATATTTTTAACAAATCATAATGTGGTTATGTTAACTCACAACCGTGTGAACATAGCATATTGTGATCATGTACTCACACAGCCTTGGGAAACAAACATAATGTGATCATTTACAAACACATCCTTGTTAACAAATAATCATGAAATCAAGAAAATTAAAAACATTTTAAATAAATCATACCACAATAATGTCCATGCAAAACCTTATTATTTCATGCGATATAAAACATTAAAAAATGAATTAGAGGGATTTAATAGACAAAACCCATCATAGAGATTTAACCCATCCAACCCATTTAATAATTATAATCCTTATATGTATGCTCCATAGAAAAAATTAACACAATATCATATAATAATGTACACATAAAAATTAATTGTGTTTTTTAATGTTTCTAAATGGTATACCATAAAATGATTTCCTAAATTAGATTAGTTGATATGAAAAATTCAATCTCCAAAAAGATATATTACAAAAAATAAATTATAGTTTTATAACCAAATCCCAACTCTAAATGATATAGAACCTTTTCAAATTAATAGGAAAATGGAATTCAATTCTAGGAGAGTGATTTCATTAAACATTTACAATAATTTCATAAAAATATGACGTTTCTAGTCACTTTCAAATTGAACAATTTTTAGAAATTGAAATATTTAAATTTTCATAAATTATTTTGATATAAATCTTAATAAATTATTCTTAAATAATAAAAAATGGTTATTTAAAGTTAATTTAGATTGGAAAATAAAATATATGTTCATAAAAGAAAACCAAATCATTTTAATATTTTTAAAATACCATTATAGAATCTCATATCATACAAATGGTAGAAAAAAATTATTCAAAAAAAAGTGTAATGAAAATTTTGATTATAATAAATTATACACATTTTGATTTTAAACTAAGGAAGGATAAAATTATTGATGAAATATTATATCAATATGGATAAAATATAGTCAGTAAAAAAGGACGGGAATTATTCTAAACAATGTTATACTTTTATGATAAGGAAATTCATCACTGAATATTCTTGGTTTTAAAATATTCAATTTCCCTACAGAGAAAGTTAAAATATAATATAAATAATATTAAGTGTAAGAAACCAAAAATATTTGAGATAAGTTCATTGAGAAGTATTATAACTCAAATAAATATGTTTTTAGTTAACAAATTCCCTTACGCATTGGTATTTATTAATTCAAAATCCCATGAAGGATACAAATTGAGAAATATTTTTAAATAAAATAAAATTAATTAATCTATAATAGAAAATACAATTGAAATTATATACACCACAGAATATAAAACAAAAGATGGGTATGGAATATATCTCAAAGAAAGAAAACAGAGACAAGAAACCCTTACCTTTACTCTAAAGATCCATGAAATCGCATTAACCTCCATTATAACAAACATTAACATATTAATAAATTATTTTAGAAACCAATTAATTTATATTATCTCTTATAATTTTTAACTATAATAATTTAATATACATTTATTAGTTAGTTGTAGTTCATTTTCATCATCTTCTATCAGTGATTCTGATCGTTTCTTACATTCTTTAAAATGATTATATTGATCCTTTCTATATGATACTAAGAAAAAAATTATTAAATTATTAAATTTACTATTATATATTGAATATAATGATTTATAAAGTTCTAGTTTCACTTTATGAGAGTTTTATTCTTGATTTTTGAAGCCAAAATCAGTGATAAGATGGTTTGGGTAATTTTCTATGAACAAATGTTTTAATATTATTGATGATTTAAATATCAATATAAATTATCTAGAAAATTAATAATTTCATGAAAAAATTTTAATTAAAAAAATAAATTATTATAATAATTTATTTAGGGTTAATATGAAAAATGAAATACAACGTTCCATGAAGTTGGTAGTTTCCACATACACACAAACAATGTTTTCATTTACCATAGAATGAAACGAATGTATAAAATTATTTAACTTTTCATAATTGTATTCAGGTAATAAATATAATATTTATTCATTAAATATTTTTTATAACCAAAAATGTAATATTGTAATGGGAAACATAATACATCACTCAGTGGATCCTGTAGTCCGCACCTATGCATGAATGACATTCCATTGTTTAGGGAAGTGTTAGGGTTATATAATTGTACTACCACTAATAAGTGATTATTACTCATGTTCAAAATTTGATCTTTCTATTAGAGGACCTATATGAAATAGAGAATTTTGGTAACATGCTTTTATAAAGGGACATAAAAAAATGGGAGATAGATCCATGGGATGTAAAATGTACATATATTCAATAAGAATTATAATTTTTAAAGTTTCATTGATGGGGAATGATATGGATACATTTGCAAGTGATGGTAGTTGTACTTGTAAAATAATATAATAGGACAAGTAATTATTCAAGAAATTTTTGTCTAATATTTCTAAATAATGAAGGAGGGAAAATATTTTGATTGATAAAGAACTCAACCATCAATTTTTGGGCAATGTTTAGTGGATTATTTGCTTTTCTACTTAGTTTTAACTTTTACCATAATTTATTTTTATCATGGATACCAATTTCATAACTTGGGTAATTAATTTTAAGGATCAAAATTAAAATTGACCTTGTTACCTAATTATTAAATTATTTTTTCAAATATTAAAATCATTTTGTCAAATAAAATATTCTTTTTTATAAAAATAATTTTATATATTACTGTAAATATTATATAAAACCCATTTTTTATAAAATAATTATATTTTTTACCATAAAAATTATGTTAATGATAGATTTATAAATATTGTTGATTTTAATAAAATAAATTTCTTTCTTACTCAAAAATAAGGGTAATATTTCTTCCAAAAATAAATAAAACGAAAATCCAGGATCGGAATATTTAATTATAATAAAGTACCAAAAAAATTATTTTAATAAAATATTACATGAGTTCAAATTTGTTATGTATTAGTTTTATAAATTCAAATTTATATTTATAAAAGAATAATTATAATTATTAAATACATATTTCATTAGTAAAAATGTTTCATAATTTTTTAAAGTATGCTTACACTCTAATGATTTCATAAAAGTATCAATATTTTATACGATTTGCATAAAATAATTTTTTTTAAAAAAATACTAAAAAAACCTAACATAATATAATTAAGATGAATCAAAAAATGAAGTCCTTTAATAAAATTAAAATTCCAAAATTGATAAATATATCTTCTAAATGAAAATATTCAATATAATAAATACTAATTTTATAGAAAAGATACTTTTTCAATATTAAGTGTTCTTAATCATATTTCATATCAATTGCTAATTAAATAAATTTAAATATATTAGTTAATATATTAATATATTAACTATTATAATAATAATATTTTAAAAAATATGAAATTAGTTTATTAGTAATGAATTTACAATAATATTAAAACAATTATTTCAAAACATAGTCCTTTTTGACATTAAATCATATTAATTATTTGTTTCTCCAAATGTAATTATTTTTAATTATTTTTTTGTGTTTATTTACTAGAAGTTTTATTAATCTTATTATTTTTCTCTTGATTTTCATATAATATTTCATTGATCATTATTCTTATTTGATGCATTGGAAATAATATATTCCAATTAGTATTTATTTTTAAGGGAAATTAATACTAAAAAATTTGGTCATGAAATTCTCCACACCCAACCCAACACACAAAATTTATTATATACATGAAATTTTAATTATCTCTTATTAATTAAAATTATATGTGTATCTAAAATATTGACATGAATCAATATAAAACTTCTAATGACATATCCACCTCATTATCCTTTGTATGACATGGAAATTATTTATCTAAAATATGATTCATTTGGAGTTCCTAGGAACCTAACTTTAACAACTTACTTTACATTATCTTGTTTCCAAAAAAATACACAAACAAATGGTTATGATATTATCAAATAAGATCATATTAAATGATCATATGAATGTAAAAACTCAATTATAAGATGTATTATCATATGAAACCTTCATTTCAACCTATGATACTTTTGATTCAACTATAATATAATTTGATCCTCTTATTTATCTTTCATTTTAACCTAGGTTTTTATTAGTCATATTACTATTTGGTTCTCTATCCTTAATAGTTACATATTAAATCATAAAATTCCATAACAACCCCTCCATAATGGTTTATAATGAGAATGTGACAACCCAAATCATATCTACTAGAAGTTTAATAAAAGGTGTACAGTTATTCTTCTTTATTATGAACTATATGATGATCGAGTTAATACCCAATCATCCTTTAGGTTTATTACCCCAAAACACGTCTGTGTTAGAATAAGAATTCACTAGATTGTATCAAGAGAGGGATGAAATTGTGAGGAAAGCAACCAATGTCTACTTCACAGAAAAATTTGGATGTAATTTTATACTTATACATGTACATAGGGATTTCAGCGAAGTTCACTCATCCAAAACCGACAAAATAATCAGAATAATTTCCCAAAATAACTAATATGTTTTTATACTTGATGAGGAACGATAGCCCCACACTTTTGGATCTCATGATAAAAATACATATATTATATACAATCATGGATATTAAGTGGTATAACTTAACATAAATATATATATATATATATCAATAATTTAGACATTATTTGTCTAAAATAATCTCACAATCCTGTAAATCCACATTTTACTATCATTGAGGATTAGATACATAATAAAATTATTTTACAATAACTCTAAACATTTAACTATAATAAAACCCAACCAAACTCCCTTATTGAATTCTTCTAATTTATATTAATCTTCATTACATGGGTAATTTGAAGTCAATAGATGTGCTGCACTCAAATTATTAGTAAAGGGAAAACATGTCAACATTTTAATATTTTTTGGGAGATAATTATGTGGGAAAACCTGAGCATTGTCTTGCACCCCTCCTTACAATGGTACCCTGACTATGCAATCAATGAATAAAGAGATATGATGACCCCCAGATTCCCACCTCCAATAGGCCCTCGGTTGGTGAAAAACAACAGGGGTGTACAAAAATCACACATATGTGAGTAATTTCCCTAAATAATATAAATAGGATCTAGAGATAAAATAAGAAACACCATATAAAAACCATTACAAAATCCAAACATATAATCCACCATTCAAATTATCATTAAAAGTTAATGGACAATCAGATTTTAATGTTACCAACAAAATTTAATTTATTAATCCATTTCACTCCACATGAAATTACCACCATTTTTATGCCTCACATGATTTAATTTGTAATTCAGTTTAAACATTTAATGTAATTAAAACACAATAATTAATCCTTCATTTCCACGTATCATAATTATTTTATTTCATAACCACTGAGAAAATACTACACATTTCACTCCATAACACAAAATAAGAGATCATACATATCACCACAACAACACCATAATCAACTCTATACTCAAACCTATCACTACCTTTACCGTATAATCCCCAAAAAAGGTTCAAATAGTTGAAAAATATTCACAACAATCACGTCGACACATAAAATAACATTTAAAGTTTCACTTCATTAATAACTCTAGTTTCAAGTGGCTTTCAATTATTTTAATCATCATTTATTAAGGGTCATTTACAAAAAAAGTAGATTACAAACAACTAGTTCATTATACGTATTTTCATGAATAACATTTTTATAAAGGTTGATCTCAAAAAATTAAAACCCAACATAGGTTTACAAATTAAAAAATTCAAATAACATTCAAGGTTACCAATAATTTTGATTTTTAGTATTAGTAGAAAGGAAGCATAATATTTTAAGAAATATCAAAAAACAGGTAAAAATAAGGGATTGCCTACATTAACATTCAATTTTGTATAATTTAAATTAATTATATGATTATATAATCACATATGGAATAAAAAAACATCAAATTCCCACATATGAAATTCTAATGAGAGAACAAGGAGCATTTACCCTAATTAGATGTACAAAATTCTCATTGACAGAATAGGTGATCATGAATTAGCCACCAATGAAGGGGAAAAACCAAAATTGAAGGGAGACCAACCAGAGCATATCCATATCAAAATAACTTCTTGGTTACTAACCCAAAACAATGGATATCATCAAAAACAAGCTTATAAATGATAGAAGGTCATGTATAATGATGAAGAAAGGAAAATGGAGAGTATCACAACTTGTGGGACTTTGATATTGACAAACCAAGGTGTTTAATCTCTTAAGAGGTGTGGTTTGAGGGTGGTGAGAAGTTAAAGGGTCAAATATGGATCAATATAAGAATAAAAAACAAACTAAAGAATTCGGTACACCCACTTTAATAAAGGGGTATTTGAATTCCTTCCCCACAGCATAGGAGCTTGGGAAACACATGTGGTGATCACTAGTCAAAGAGTGATTCAGAATTTATTTATTTAAATTCACGAATACCATGTGTTTCAAAACCCATTTTAAACTATTTAGATTTATACAATGGGCTAATCCATGTCATATTCTAGGGGGTTTCATCACCAAACATTTTCCAAGACTAGACACTATAGGGAATCACCAACAGCTTGGTTATTTTCAACACTACACCTCTAAGAATATAGAGTGGTGATCTCTAGTTATATTTTTCCTCATCCCTAAAATATTTCAAATCCTCTAAAAAATTTCTAGTCACAACACCCTTTTGCATGGAATCATGGTGTCCTTGTTTCCCAATTCTCATAAGGTGAATCTCTAAGAACCATGCCCAAAGCCTCCATCAAAATGGTTTCCCTATGCCATTTTCCTTCATTCATTTCTCATAGGAGGACACCCATAGGAAACAGTCTCTAAAATAGATCCCATGTAATTTTACTCACTATAACTCAACCCAACACTAAATGGACAACTCCATTTCGATCCTATGAATTCCTATGGACAAAAAACCATGCCCCACAGTCAAGCCTCTTGGAGAAAATCAAAAGAGCTAGAACCACACACATCCTCAAGTCATAATGACCGTTTTAATTCTTATAAATATCATTTTCCTCCAAAACACCTCCAAACTCTCTATCATCCCCACCAAGCCTCAACAAAGCATTAGAAGAGTTAAAATACACTCCCTAAAATTAATTCCCTCTCAAATATTTATAATCCTTGAGAATTAAAACCCAAAATGGGAATTATGGTGAAAGGGAATGGTCCAAAATTCCATCTCATGAGATACAACTCATAAATCTAAATATATCAAAAACACATCCCCCAACCAATTATTATTAGAAAGGTAGAATTGGAATATTCCAAATATTATCAACAAACTAGTGTTACATCCTTAAAGGGGAAAAGATAAAATTCAAAACAACATAGGATACTGAGCATATATTTGTTTCCCACATTCCCACGTACATTCATATAAGACACCATGATTTTAAAATACACATACCAAGGTAATGGATCATCCACATAGCACCTTCACCTATCGATCCCGGATCTCAGCAGTTAGATCCATGAATATTGTCTAATCCTCAATATCAAACTCTAACTAGTGAATGACATGGGATTCGCCATGAATATTCTAATTGAATGGAGACACATATAGGATTTCCTAGATCATGTCCAACCCTGGTAGGATTTCCAACTAATGCACTACCTCACTAAAAATATCCAACATCTCAAATTGTCTAACGAATCAGGGAGAAATAGTATTGCCTCAACCAAAACATTGTGTCCCCTAATATAGGGAAACCATAAATAAAACAAGGTCTCTAACCATAATCTTTAGGAGCCTCTACATATGATAATTTTAGGAATTCTAATGGGATTTCATTACTTAAATCCTCACTCAATTCATTTGGATCTTCTCTATTGTGCTCTACGTCGCATAAGGACCTAAAACAGATTATTCCCCAACCATAGTCCACTATAATATAAAATTACATGTTCATCAATACAATTACTCAAATAGGTACATTCTAATCATGGAGTGGTAGTTATTTTCAAAGGATAACTCAACCAAGGGTATTCTAATCACCCGTGATCCTTTTAATTAAAGGAAACAAACCTTCAAGATATCCTATGGAATCTAGATAGACCACTCTATATACCCATCTATATGGGGACAAATGGAAATTGTGAGGTGTAACTATTAGCCCAAATCATACCACAACCCTCTCCAAACTCACAATGCAATCATAGGACTGTGATTAAAAATGATATGCCTTGGTTCCCTCTGATGACACCTAATTTCATCCACTATAAAATTTCTAGAACATCTATGGTACTTTCCTTGGGAATCACTATGTAAGGAGATGACTTCATAAGTTATTACATGATCACCCAAACAACATCATATCCTCATTTTTTTAAGGTAAACTAAAAAATAAATCCCTTGATATTTCATTCTACTTCCACTTGTGAATACAAAAAGGAGGGAAAACCATTTAGGTACTCAATTCTCAACCTTATCCGACTGAAAGATATGACACCATTCTATAAACTCTGCCTCAAACTGCTGCTTCCAAGGACACCAGAGATGACTCCTCAAGCTATAGCACCTCTTATACACACCCAGATGTACCATTGAATTTTATTTTTCAAAATCACATAAACTCCTTCACACATCACCAATTAAATAAATAGAAAAACCTAAACTAGTATACATATATGACAATCCCTCGACCACCTCTATTGAACATCACCATGACCAACATTGTCTAATCATTTACAACTATGAAACTCTCTAGTATGAGTCCTCCAGGTACGAAATCAGATATGATTACACTTTCAAAAGATATAGGTGACCTATACCACTAACCTCATATAAAAAGAGATGCATTGTTGCAATAAATTTTATCCATGTCCAAGTATCACCGTACTTACAAATGATATTACCATATGAACTCTTACGTTGTTCCTTAGCCACATTATTTCCTTTTCCCATGTGTAGAAAATATTGAAATAATCATCATAGTGAAACTCTGTCCAATTTAATTTTTATGGATTTAGATCACAGTAACAGAAAACATACTTAATAATTCAATAGTTTTTGAATTCCACAAAGCACTCAGGGGTGATGTAATGCAGACATAGCTTGAAATAAAACACTATAACGTACAAATCTAGATCATGGATGGAATAGTTTATCTCTTGGTGATAAAATTTTCTTGACCTATATAAAATCACTTCCCTCTGATACATTAAGAAGAATCACAATCCAAGATGATAAGTATCACAAAATACATTGAACATTATCCATTATATCGGAAGCCAAAGAATAGAACCACAGATAAACCTCTCATATATATAGAAAATAAATCTTGGAATTAATTACATTAGATGAAATGCAGGTCCCTGATTTTCAAGGTTATTAATGGGGCTGTGATTTTAGAGAAATCGGACAAAAACTATAATTATAGCTCATAAGACCATGGAATCTACAATACTCCTCCATGATCTTGGCTGCTACCAAAAAAACCTTTCACAATATTCGAAGGGTTTGAAACCACACACTACTGAGACTCTACATGTCAATGAAAATACACCTCCTATATCCCAAAAAATGAAATTGGGTAGATTTATAAAATTGATGCTATTTGAGAGCCTCTTAGAATGATATTAGATATTAAGTATGGTCCTCCTCTGACTTTGATAATATAAAGATGTTTTCAGATAACAAAACTATGAACTAGTTCAGGAACACATTGAATATAGAGTTCATGATCCTCATAAACAATGTTAGTGAATTTTTTATCAGTGAATGGAATGAATAAAACTCAATGTGTCAATAACTACACCAAAAAGTAGTCTTCAGGATATCCTCCACCTTTACCCTCAAATGGTGATATCCATACCACAGATCGATCATCCTAAACAAACTATCTCCCATAAAATCATAAGAAAAATATATATCCTTCGAAGGGGTAAATGGTTCATGATCATTTCCATATTCAACCTTTACTAATAAAAATACTGACTTATACTCCCATATTAATCCTATTTTAATCCATTGATCTTGAATCTCAAATCACATTTCTCTATGGGTTTCTTATGATAAATATCCATTGATATTAAAGACATACCCTCTTATAAATCTATGCTCAAATTGACATCGGGTTGATTGTGTTGTGTGAAAACCTCATATGGAATGAAATATAGTAAATCCAATAAAACTATGAGAACCTCCACTACATGGTCATCTTATGAAAACATAGCTACCTAAAATATAAGGGTCTCTCCACTAATTCCATCCATCTGAAAACCCCACTCAAAAATAAACACTACCCATTGTCCTTCCGAATTGGTAAATGATACTCTCCTATGAACTAAATTGACAAATTTTAAAGTATAGTATTTCTACTCCATAATAAGGATTTCATTTAATGGGTATATCTATTAAAATAAGAAATCCCCCACCAATTAATGTTTCCCAATAATTAGTCTATATCCCCAAAACTCATAAAATAAAAATATCCAGCCTCCAACTAATAAATTTAACACTAGGGGAACAAGAACCCTACCAACCACTAGTCATAACACATGGGAAAAATCAATAAAACATTAGAGTTTGATGATCTAAAATAAGACAATTCATAAAATAAGTTATATGATAAAATAATCGTACCTTGAACAACCAATATCTTATCTAATGTTGGAACCTTTATATAATGCATCTGTATTCTCTGAGCTCATCTACATTTCTAATAACTTCTTCCACATCGATGAACTGGTATATGATTACTAAACTATATTCTAAAAACCCTTGGTTTTTTCCAATATTCAAAGCATATTCACTCAAACCATACTACTAAATTAAACGTTATATCTACTACTATTGATACTACCTCATAGGAAACTACTGATATTTCCAAAAGAGAACATTACTTCTGATAGCATATTATCCTCCCTATATGATTGCGAATTGACACCAATGATGATCTTGACCCTCGTAGACATAGCATGAAATCATTAATACGGCATTAGATAGATGGAAAGTATCAACCCTACAATAGAATTAATAATACAAA
The DNA here is from genome assembly GCA_963277665.1 of Viscum album. Lineage (NCBI taxonomy): Eukaryota > Viridiplantae > Streptophyta > Magnoliopsida > Santalales > Viscaceae > Viscum > Viscum album. The sequence goes on along the minus strand of OY728126.1, from coordinate 1,433,762,034 downwards.
AGAGGTCATATCCTTATTAGTCAAAACCATAACTACCCTAGATTCTATGATCTACTACATGAATTTATACTCCTTAAAATTCCATTCTATCCTACCCCTCAAGGATATAATTATTTTGAATTAATCATATCAATCACATATTTCTTATTATACACTATCATGTACATGGGATGTGTAAATGGGGTAGTCTATATATAATCCCTATAGGAAACAACCCTACAAGATTCCACTCTCAAGACTCATCATATGGAAAAAGGTAAGTAATAAAGAACAAAATTTAATTAAACAAAATATGTATCCCTCACACACTCAATATCCCCTACTGAATGGAGACAATATTCTACCTATTCATTGCATTCATCAATAATAATAAGAACTGTAGATGCAAATCTTTTTAAAAATAAACCCTTGAAAAATATACCTCTAATAAATCATCGAGATATATTTTTCACCACAGATATATTGATCCTTGAATATCATAGACTTCCACTAGAATACAGTACATGACTATGGTCTAAATCAATTTTAAGTCAATATCTAGCTCCTCCAACTAGGGATTTGTATATATATCAGAGACGATCCCCTTATTACTCACCAGACCTTGTAACTATAAAGCATGAAGCTACCTAAAACACATATAATCCTTCTCTATCTAATTGTTCATAAAATGATAAAATAGATCTACATAATAAAACTAAAATTCCTAAAATACATGTGGAATATTTCTAGGATACATTCCTAGAAACACAAGGGAAACCCTATGGTTGGAAGCAACAATTTTTTTTAAGATTCATTTAATTTAAATTAATTTTAGTTTCCCCAAAATCATTGTGTTCTTTGACATGTGGAAGAAAAAATATTCAATGTACCTCTCCTATGTCTGTACACTATAATCATCACTACTTCAATCGGTCATTTTATAAGACCAGTGATCCTACAAATGATCATGGGGTGCTTCAAAATATATTATATTAATCTGTCTCTCTAATAATTGGCGTGCACCTAAATCAACTAATGGTTTCATTGTACCATTACTATGAAAAAAACACCATTTTCTTACATCAAACTCCACATTATCCCTCAAAAAAGCACCTTTTATACCACATTTTCATAACCTCGTCCCATAAAATATACTTCTCATGGTCTATCAATGTAGAAAGTGAGATAATGGCCCCGGAATCCCATCTCCAGTAGGCCCTAGCTTGGTGATTAGGACTAAGGGTGTTAAAATATCACAAATTTATAATGTATTTTTCTCTATAATATTAATATGTTTTGAAGATAGAATTAATAGGCCCTATGAAACATCATCACATAATCAATTAAAACAAGACACACATCACATACCCTTATAAATTTATCCATATTTCATATATTCTAGTTATCAACCAACTTCCACTTATTAATCCATTTCAGTCTGTATTAAATGGAAAACCATATTGACCTTCACCTACTATAATTTTTTATTCAATTCAACCAATTAATTCAATTTTCACGTAAGAATTCACATCCCACATACATTTATACTGATAATTATAAGTTAATTATATAACAATTGAGTAACTTACCAACATTCGATTCTATATCAAAACATAACATCCCATCAATCTCACCCCAATGACACCACAATATAATCCATACCTAAACTGGCCACCAAAATCACAATAAAAGCCCCAATAAGGTTCGTATTTCCACCAAAGATCCAAAACAAACACATAAATAAATAACAACACATTCTAGATTTCACTTCTACCTGAATTTCAATTTTAAAATGAATTATATTAATTATATCATCCATTATCATGGGATATTTTCTAAAAAACAAGACTGAATGTCACATAATTGGACTATTATTCAGGTTTATGTTCTTTCCCTTTTAATAAAGGGTGAGCTCAAAAAATAAACAGAAAACATCATGGATATATATATATATCACAACATCCAAAACACTTAAAATATTATAATAAACTTTTACTTTTGTTATTAGTAGTGAGAAAGCATAATATCATATGTAATATCAAAAAATAAGTAAACATGTGGGAGTACTCTGTATATCCTTTGGTTTTAGTTAATGATTATTAATTTTATTATTATTACAACCAATAATATCCTCCAAAATGAAAAATAATTACCAAATTATCATGGATTCACTTAAAAGGAATGAACTAGGATCCCTAACTCAATAAGATGTCCATTATTCTCTATGAATGAACGGTTAATCATGAATTATCTACCACTGAAGAAAACATAATCAAAATCAAAGTGTTTCCCCATGAAACATATCCACAAAAGGTACCATCAATAATTTCTTGATTCACAACCCAATATGGAGTATCTACACCGTAATGGACTTTTATAAGGATGAAGAACAATGATAATGATGAAAAATGGATAATAGAAAGTACCTTGATTCCTAAGATTTCAATGTAGACAAAATGATATGTTTAAACTCTCAATAGGTCTAGCTAGAGGGTGATGATTTTTCAAGAAGCTGGCTAGAGTAGAAGAGAATAATCTAAATTCAACTACGGAATAAAACATTTCCTCTTTTATAGAGGATACTTTGAAATCCTTCCCCAAGAAAAAGGGGCTCTCACAATTCACCTATTGATCATAGTCTAAAGGGGAAAACCAAAACATAATCTTTCAAACAACTTATTTTCACATGTTTTAGAACCATGGTCAAACAATTTTAACTATCACCACAGAATATTCTATATTTATGTCCAGGTTTATTTGACCCTAGGTACCTAACACGAACAGCTTCTATAGCGTAGTGCCATTCATTTTGTTGTTTTCCCGATAACATTGTAAAGACTATAGTGTAGTTAGATATAGCTCTCTATTTCCTTTTAAAATGTATATTTAAACTAAAAAACAAAATTTTTATTTCACCATTATCGTCCCCACAGTGTGTTTGAGAAATCTAATCTAATTTCTAATATGGAAAACATCCATGTTTGATGCCTAATTACTATATGAAAATGGCCTACATGGATAATTTTCCCTTGTTCATTTCATACAATTGAACACCCCACATGACACTCCTTCTAAAATGGTTTTCCATTTCATTCCAATCATTATGTCACAACCCAACAGAAAATGGCCCACACCATGGAAAACCACCAAATTCCTAAGCCCAAAATAGTTTATCCCATGAAAAAACTCATAAAATGACTTCAAAGCGGACATTTCCATATAGACCTCCATTGTGTGGTGACCTTGTGAATGGTTGGAACTCTTTTATAGACTCTGGAATGCCTCAAAACTCTCAACCAGAACCCCCAATCCCAAAAAAATATAAATGGAGGTTTTATAAATTTGGGCCTTCACAAGATTGGTTGAAATATCTAATTAAAAATAACGTGGATGAATAATAGTTTCTTGTAAAGTATAGTGTAATGACATGTATTATCAAATTGTTTGACATATACCATAGACTATGAGATTAAAATAATTAGACAATAATCATGATACATGAAGCATACAATATGAATACGATATAGAAATGTTTTCAAATCATAATCTTTGGAAATTGTAATATTGATAAAAAATATAATAACAATCATGCCCTGCATAATCTATTAAACAATTAATAATGTGATAATATCCATACACAACCATGTGAACAGAGAATAATTTGATAATTTCCATGGAAAACATTTTAAAAAAATTAATGTGAACATTTCTATGAAAAACCTTATGAACAAATAATTGTGTGATCATATATGTAAAAAATTTGTGAACCAAGCATAACTTGTTCATGTCCAGACACAACCTTGTGAACAAAATATAATGTGATAGTTTCCAACCACATCATTGATGACTTGTGGGATATAAAACATTAACCAATTCATTGGAGGTATATATCTAACTCAACCTATCTCAATGATTTAATGGACTCAACAAATCACATGGATTAAATGAAACCAACTGGTATCATTGATTTAAAGGACCCAACCCACCTCAACGATTTAATATAAGTAAATCTTAATAAGGTTTTTACAATCCCAACCATCCTCATAATCATAATCAATACACAAATATACCACATTTAAAATCAATCCAACGGTATGAAATGAATACCAAATGAATAAAAATGGGTTTAATAACATTTTAAAAATGGTACCACATAAAATGATTTCAAGAATTATTTAAATTGATACTATTGCAATTGAAATATCATATTAGACCTCAAATAGATATTTTTTGGTGAACCGAACATGCAACCCACCTTGATGGACAATTTTAAGGCTGATTAGTTAGTTTAACAAAAGATTCAATATGTGTATACGAATATATAGTTCTAATGAAAACAGGATTTCACACCAAATGTGATGAGATGTTTCACATAATCCACTCTTCTTTAATGTGAACTGAGTACCCATGCATGTAAGACAGACACAGTGCGTGCAAGAGATGATCATTACGTGTAACACATTTCAAGAAAAGATGTAGTTGCACAACAAAGGTGATGTCAAACTAGATTTTGTGGGTGTCTATATCACTAATGGAACAGAATAGATATACATAAAAATTAGTTCCATTCTATAGAATCTCACTACCAATATCCAAGTATTTTTACTACTATAAAATTTCACCCCAACCCCCCGGGAAGTTCTCTGGGAAACAAAGTGATTCTCTACTACACGTAACTCCATTCATTTAGTGAAATAATGAAAAAACACTGATAACGGACACTTATAGGTGGATAATGTATACAACGTACGTCATATGGGCCCAAAAATAACATTTCCTATTGTGGAGGGATCATCGTACAACTACTCTTAAGGAGGGTTGGGTGAATGCAATGAGGATATTCCTAAATTCCATCCTGATATGCGCCCAAATACACAAATTGAGTGCAATTTTTTCACTTGAATCCATCAGTTTCCTTTTTTTGGATCCCCATTTTCTCATAACTTTCTCATGGACCCCAACCACGTTGTGTGCAACAACTTTTTGTTCACCTATTTGGAACTCCCTAGGTCCCTAGTGCATCCCTTACCAAACATATTGATTATATTTTTAGGTACCTGATAAAGCATTGATCTATTTAATATTTTATGGATAATAAATGATATGATTTCCCCACATTGTGTTAAATACGTTTATTTATAAAATAGGTGTGATTAGATCATTTGTTTGAAAATTTGACTAAAATTCCAGTATTACCCCTTAATGTGAACTTTAGTATTTTGTCCATAAAATATTTTATTTGTTTTATTAGAACATAAAGGATCATAGAAATTCTCACCACTCAATTGGATATAGCTTTTATTTAGAAAATAGGTGATGGATATTGCATTTGAGTGGAGTAAATAGGCCTTGAAGTCAAAAATAGAATGGACTTTCCATATTGGACATCGCTACACCATTCAGGTCATATCATCTTCATCCTTTCATTTATTGGGCCCAAATTTGATGAGGATATAGATGAACCATTTTTTCAAAAACTAGATCTATAGAGGAACAAGTGGTTCTTTAATTATATGGTGAAACAAGATTTGAAATTTGAATTAAATTATTTGGATGAATTTCCTTGTTGACACTTGAAACCTCTTAAAACCTTAGAAATATTATTTGGTTAAACTCTTTCCATGACCTTTGCGAATGCAAAATGTTTCTATGATGACTACACCACCAATGGAAGAGTTATTATTTTTAGTAATAAGTCTACCTATCAAATTCATCTTTAATTTATTTTGAATAAATTATCTACTATAATTCACCAAATATTATCCATTAATTTATTTTTTTATTTAAATGAAACTAATCAAGAAATTTAATAGTTAACACAAAACACGTGTGGTTGGGTATTGTGTGAATTGTGAGAGCACCATCATAATCAGTAATACAAAACCACATGATATATATTTATAGAATTAATATATAATACATATACTAAATTAATCCTAATTTATAGAGTGTATATTTTACCTAATTTACCATTGAGCTTTTCCTATCCTTAAAACATCAATCAAATTAGTGTGTTGTTATTGTATGTTCTGAAACGAGACTAGGGTTTAATTAATATCATATTTGTAGTTAAGTTAACTCTCATAAGGTTAGTGTGTTATCAAATTAGGGAATCATAATTAAGTAGATATTTATTTAAATAATAATTATTAATAATTTAATGAATATATATACTTTTATCACTTATACCTTTTTAAAATATTACCTAAAAAATCTTCTTGTTGGGTTTTATTAGTCACAATTCAAAAACAATAAAAAAACATTAGTATTGCAACATACATATTTTATATTTATATATGGAAAACCTCCATCATTATTAGTAGTTTTCTCTTACCTTTTATTTTATTTTCAAAATAACTTTAATATGTTTTTAAATTACTTCCTCTTTTGAGAGACGGCCTTTGTCATCCACTTTACTACACTAATGTACAAAAAAATCACACTTCATTTGAGAGAACCTACGACAAAGCCTTTTAAATTGGAATTTTTTCCAGGGAGGCAAGTAATTATTTCAACAAGTTAGATTTATTTCTTTTATTTTTCATTTTATTATCTTCTTATTTTCTTTATTGCTTCTTTTCCTAATATTAATTTTTTTCTTCTTTTATTTCATTATTTTTTTACCATAAACTCAAATGCCTTATTTTTATTTTATTATGGTACACTTTTATTATATTGATTTTTATTTTATTTTTGAACTTAACGAATCATAAAGATATATTAGATATTGAACCTAAGATTGAACATATCCTTCAAGATCAAATTAGAGAGTCTCGGTCTATGTGAAGATTCAAAATTCATCCGGTTAAAGATTTCCTCTATTCTAAGAACACTGAAATTGCAGACACTTCATGTCAAAACATAGAATAAGAATCAATTATGAAAAAAAATTGAACATAATAGAACCATTAGATAATTGGTTTTAATTGATAGTAATATCAACAAAATTGTATTTCATACCCAAATATCGAATCAGACATTGAACTGAAATATTGGTCAATTCAATTTCATCCAAAATTCCATGGATTACCAAGTTAGGATCAAAAAATACTTATGAAAGAGTTTAATTTTCATTGTGCAACACTAATACAAATAAGTTTCTCTGAATATCAAATAAAACTATGATCATTCCCATTTTCACTATATAGAACTACAAAAGATTGGATGTGTTCTTTATAACCTAAATATGTAACATGTTGGAAGTATTTGAAACATATTTTATTGTAGATATTTTTTCTATCATCTAAGAACACCTCCCTTTAAAATGAGATATGAGATGTTAAACAATAATAAGGGGTTTCAATGTATGAGTACTGAGAGCGATTCATGAAGTTGCGGGAAAGCTAACCAAAACACCAAATTAGTGATAAAATCCTCATCCAATACTTATACAAAGTCCTTACGCCTATGCATATAAGCACGATGGATGTCGTAGACAGAGGGGAATTGGTGGAAAAAACACCAGTATCTGCATGTGCATTAATCAACAAGATGACCAAAAATTCCCAAACATTTTGTGATCAAGGTACACCACATGTTATAGAAGTAAATAAGGTAAGTCCGTCTTTCCATTAATGTAATTTAATTAATTTGAAGTTTTAGTAATTGAACATTATGTTGAGAGAGATTTCTTGGGATCAAAATACATTTCAACCCACTACTATGAGGCCTTATGGAAGTTTTACTGAAATAGACCACCCAACATATTATTTCCCCAACTACAAAAAATAGAAGATTGTGTTTTAGTATTCCCTAGGAGAACATATCAGAATCAAAAACACCCACATCCCCGGAAAAAGTATGATTACTTTACTCCAACATAAAAACAAGGGTGGAAGGATCAATCAGACATGAGGTATGGATATGGACAACAACAAAGTCCCCCTTTTCAACACAATTTCTAGTAGCCTTCACCTGACTAATATGGTTTACACCAACCCCAAATGAGATTTCATTCTTGTGAATAAAAAATTCAATAATAAAGAAATACTAAACCAAATTTAGATTCTAATACTGATGATATTTTGAAACAAATTGTTCTTAATAAAAAAAATTATTTGAACAGTCAAGGTTTGGAGTTGATGGAGTTGAAGACACAGATGAGCAAGATTTCTACTACCCTCCATGAACTGGTAAGTAAGAACTTAGGAAATATCACATCCCAACCTACTCCAAATCAAAAAAGGGAAATTTTAGTGCTATAACATTGATATTTAGGAATCAAACAACTGATACATCTACACCCATCATTCCATTGAGATTCAGCGCAACTCTGGAGAATACGTATTCAATACCAGATGATGAAAAGCCTAAGGAGAAAGAAAAAGTTACAATAAAAAATTGATGATGTTCCCCCTAAACCTCTTCCTTTTCCAAATAAAGTTGTTCAGACTAAAAGTATTGCTGGATATGATATAAAAAAGAGGTCTTATACACATTCAAGCATGTTGAGATCAACATACCTATACTTGTAGAAATTATGAAAATTTAAAGGAATTCAAAATTCATAAAATAACTTTGTACAAATAAAAGTAGGATCCAGGGAAATGATAGGATCAATCTTGTCGTGAATATTTTATCACTAATTACACCAAATAAAGAAATTCCTACAACGTGAAAGGATCCTAGGAAATTCACCATACCATGCACCATAGGGGAGTAAAAATTTTATGATTTTTTATGTGATTTTGTTTCTTAGATAAATTTGATTTCTCACTATGTATTATATTCTTTTTTAGTTTTGTGATTTAAAGATGAAGATATTGGTGGTTTAGTTGGGGAATGGATCTATAACATATTCAGTAGGAGTCCTTGAGGGTATACATGTTCAGGTAAGAGATATGATCTTTCCCGTATATTTCTAAATGCTTAACATAGAGAGTGATCAGTTAAATTACCATGATCAAATTATCTTATGTATTCCCTTTCTCAAAAATAAAAAAAAATTATCGTAAATGTTAATGAGGTTACACTTTCCATGGAGTATGGAGATAAAGTTGTGATATTTAGTGTTATAGACTCCATGAACTAACCCTAAGAGAACCATTCTACTTTTCTTATCTACCAATTTTTACCACCAAATAAAAACCCCATGGAATTTTCCTATTCTTATGGAGATTAAGAATATTTGTTCTAGTTTGATGTCTAATAGAACTTATTTTCCTGTTACGAATGCAATAAACTCTCTTAGATTTTATTTTGATATGGATTCATATTCTGATTTTTATCATGTTCACTTTGATAATGACATGGCTATTGATAATGTTGATGGATTTGATTAATTATTCTCTGATTTTTATGATTTCTATTTCGATACTAATGTTATTTTTGGACATATATTAGTTAATTAAATATCTACATTCATACACCACCCCCATAATTGAAACTCAATCCATTTCCACCAAATCTCAAATATATAAACTTTTTGAGTGGTGAGATATTACCAGTTATCATTTCCAATAATATACCCTTCTATCATGAATAAAAAAATTAATCTTATTAGGGAGAACATTATCGAAATATAGTGGACCTTGGATAAAATATCAGGTATTAGCCCCTCCATTTTCATTCATAGGATTATTTTAGATTATAGGGATAAACTGGTTAGGTTTTCACAAAGGGGACTCAATCCAAAACATATATATGTTTTTATAAAAGAAGTTTAAATTTTACTTGATGTAGGTGTAATTTATCACATTTCAGATTCCCGGTGGGTGAGTCATATTTAGGTTATTCCTAAGAAAATTTATTTTATTTTTTTAGAAATGAGATAAAGGAATTAGTTCCTACGAGAGGGAAATAGTTGGTGTGTGTATATTGATTATAGTAAACTAAATCAATACACTTATAAGGACCATTTCACCTCCCATTTATTGATTGGATGCATGAGATACTAGCTGGGAAGACACATTATTGTTTCTTGGATAGATTTTGTATACATTTTTAGGTTATTATATCTCATGAGGATCGGGATAATTCAATATTCACGTTTCTATTTGGTACATATTCCTACCAAAGGATTCCACTTAGACTATTCAATTCCCCGGTACCTTAAAGAAATGCTCGGTGAGTATTTTTTTTGGATTTCATTGAGACCTAAATAGAGGTGTTTATGGATGCTTTTACAGTGTATGGAACTTCTTTTAAGGAATGTATCTTTATTTTGGGAAAGTTGTTGAATATCTATATTGAGAAGAATCAGTTTTTGATCTTTTAAATGTTTCATTTCATGGTAGATCATGTCATTTAATCAAATATTTCAGTATAATTTCTCTTCCAATGTCATTATTACTTCAAAAAAAATTGATTTTGTTTTCAATGATTCTTATAGGACTTCATTTGATTAGAGAAATAATATTTTTACCAATTCATTGATCATACAACCCCCATGGTGGGATACTCCATTTGAGCATATATGTGGTGCTTTAAAATTTGCAGTTGGAGTTGTCTTATCATAGAGAGTGAAGGGATATTCGCATGTGATAGAAAATGAATCAAGGACATTAGATTCAGCCCAATCAAACTACAAGACCATGGAAAAAGAGTTTCATTGCATCATATTTTCTTTAGGTAAATTTCATTCATATTTATTGGGCTCTAAAGTTGTTGTTGTTTTAACCATATAGCTCTGAGGTACCTCTTGAATAAGCCATATGCAAAGTCCAAACTCATCTGATGGATTCTCCTTATTAAATAATTCAATAATGAGATAAAGGATAATAATAGATGAGAAAATTTGGTCGAGGACCACATGAGTACGATTACTAATACACTAGAGGCTAAAACATTCAACTGGGTTCCACTTCGGGAAACTTTCCCCGATGAGCATTTTTATGAATTATCAGGTGCACATACTTAGTATGATGATTTATTTAAGTATCTTGTTTCCTCTAAAATTCATTCAAATTTAAAGAAACATAATGCCTAAAAATTAAAAATCTATTCTAGGTTATATTTTTGGATTATCCTTAGCTCTATAGAAAGTGTAGTGATCACATTATTAGGAGGTATGTTCCTGATCATGAGTTTGAGTCGCTTCTGCATTTTTTCAATACAAGTTCTTTTTGAGGACACGTAGGTCCTTAACTAACCACTTAGAAAGTATTAGACTATATATTATATTGGAATATTAGATTCCATGATTTTTATGTGTTTTGTAAGTCATTATCACATTGCCAACACATTGTAAATATTTCTATGACACATGATATTCCTCAATTGAATATATTTTTCTACATGATTTTTGATGAATGGGGAATTTATTTTACGGATAATTTTCCAATTTATTTTACTTATTTGTATATTTTTTCAGTTGATTATGTTAGCAAATTGGTGGGGACAAGGACACCAGGACTAATGATTGTAGTGTAGTTGTGGACATTGATAAGGATTAAATATTTTATAGATTAGGTGTTCCAAATGACATTATCATTGGCCAAAGACACACTTCTACAATTGGAATTTATATTCCCTCTTTTAAAAGTATGGGGTTCTACAAAAAACATCAACACCATACCACCCCCATACAAATGGACAGGGTGAGGTTTGAAACCAGGAGTTGAAAAAAAAAATCAATGAAACCATATAGTCGAATAGGGAGGAATTGATCAAGATAATGGATGATGCGCTTTAGGATTATATGTTATAATAATAAACTCACATCAGTGTGTCCCCATTTTGGATTGTTTTTTAGAAATCTTATTTTCTCCCCATAGAGGTACAAGAGCAGGCATATTGGGTTTTAATGAAATGAAACATACATTTGGAACAATATGGAATTAAAATGAAGCTACAAAATCAAGAGCATGAGGCTATTTGATTATCATCACATGATAACTCAATTCATTAAAAGGAAAGATCAAAATTCGATCATTATATAATTATACAAAATTAGGAATTTCAAGTTGGAGGAAAAGGGATTCTCTACTACTTTGTATTGATGTTGATGTCTAGTGAGTTGCATTCTATATGGTTTGGTCCTTATGTTTTATCTCATGTTTTTCCTTATAGTGTCGTGGAGAAAACTCAAGAGAAACCCATAAGAATATTTATGGTAAATAGGCAGCGGTTGAAGTAAAAATTTGAGGTATTCCCCACATATGTACTTGATATCATCACACTGCATGAACACTTCATCACTTGAAAACATCAGGTTGTCCCTTACCCTCTCACTATTATATTATTTTTATTCATTTTAAATCTATATTTCATGATCATTTTATCAATTCATAGAGTTTCATTAAGTATAATGTAACATTTTAAGTGTGTAGGAGGGGATGGAATGTTGGTAATATTCCATAGGATTTTCTTGTTGTCTATTTCCTTTTTTAATTGTTATTGTTTTAAAAAAATAAAAATCAAATAAAAAAATATATTCACATTCCCATTATATACATGGAATTGATTGAGATTTCATGTTTTATTTCATTCAATCCTCATGGGAAATATGTTAAGAATGGGAATCTTTTCATATTTGGTTGTCTATTTTTCTGAAAATGGGATTTTTTCAATGATATGTTTGATTTAGTATTTATGAATCCTTTAATATTTTTGGAAACATTCAATATAGTACATTTTTTAAAAAACTAGGTCAGTTAATATCTCCATTCACATTTCACACATTCATGACTTGTGATTTTTTCTTACCCAATAGAACTTATAGTAAAATTATGTAATATTTTTCATCTTATAACATGGTAATTATATATTCTCATTTCTCTTCTAATCATTTACAATACTATACAAGATTTTCTAACGAGTGTGCACCTAATATGTGAATGTTGTACTCCATCAAAAAATCAGAATGAAATCAAAAAAATCAAAACAAATCAATAAAGAGGGGAGTGAAGAAATGTAAGACATGTAGATAAATGAGCGGGTTTTGAAATTTGGTTGAAAAGGATGTTGAATAGGTTTGGTGTAATAAAATTAGGTAAGAATAAAAAAAATATTAACCTGAATATATTGGATAGAGGGTGTAAAGATAGGCTTGAAATTATTTCCACACACACATAGGGAATTTGTGGCGTAGTTTACTAAAAATATGTTTTCACCAGATTAGACTCATTGATTTCAGCAGATTTTATTTTGATACAATTTTTGAGAAATTTAATTTATGATTTTCCGAGATTGACTTATTTTTTCTGAATCTTTCTTTGCCCCTATTTCTATCCTTGATTGAGAAATTTCAACATGCATGATTTTCAAGAATACATGATATGAGGTTTTTCCCAGGACTGAAAAAGGGTAAGTTTGGTTGAGTTGATAAAAAAAATTAAAGAATGTTTTATTGATAATAAATGATATAATTTCCAAACATTGTGCTAAAAATGTTAATTTATAAAATATTTGGGATTATATTGTTCATTTGAAAATTTTATGAAAATTCGATTTTTACCATTTAAAGATCACTATAGTATTTCAAAAATAAATTTTTATCTCTTTTATATTTGAACATTATATTTTATTAAATGTTCATAACTCAATGGGTTACAAATTTTATTTGGGAAATCTGAGTATTATCACTAATTGGAGTGGAGTAAATATTCTATGAAGTCAAAGTTTGACTAGACTCTTCAAATTGGACAATACTTCTCCATTTGGGTCGTATGATCTTCAACCTTACTTTTTTTGGGCCCAAATATAGAGTGGAAAAGAAGGTCAGATCGTTACAAAAATAATAATCTTGTAAGGATTGATGGTTCATGCATTTTTTATGTCAAATAGTAAGTATAATTTTGATTAAATTCTTTGGCCGAATTTACCCATTCACACTTGAAACCTCATAAAACCTAGCTTCCCATCCACACAATAATTTGGTATTTTTTTCATTTTTATTGGTTGGTACGTGAATTATAATTTTTAGGAAATATTAGAAGTGGCTACACTCCTATTATAAAAGAATTTAAATAGGGGTACCACTTGAAGCGAGGATCCCTTCATCGAAGCCTTCATCATCTTCTTCGTGTTGAGATATTAGTCATTGTGTAATAAAATAATTAGTTTCATTTTTTATTTCTTATACTTAATTAATTTATATTTAATTTTATTCTTATTTAATCTTCCTATTTGGTATGTAATTCAATTGTATAAACATTATTGATTTATACCCTTTCCATGACCTTTGTGAATGAAAAATGTTTCGACGATGACTACACCACCCATGGAAGAGTTATTATTTTCATTAATTGATCTACTTCTTAACTTATTAATTATTTTATTTTTAATTGATAAGTTACTATAATTAAAATAATTTGATATATTAATTGATGTTTCATTTTAAATTTAATTAAGCATGAAATTTAACAATTGACACAAAACATGTGAGCTCAGGTATTGTGTGAATTGTTAGAACATGAACTTAATCGGTAACACAAACTCACACGGGATCAGATTTTAAAGATAAAATAAAATCCCTAAACTCAATTAATCCTTATTTATAAATTTTATATGTTCCCTATGTTACAACTAACCGTAAACAATATATAAAACAATATTAAAAGGCTAATAACTTACTGACCGGGCGTCTGATTTATGCACTGTCTGTTGCGTTGAAACCCCTATTATGTGGTGGTACTTTGAGATACATCTTCATGGGACTTTTTGTAAGTTGGAGTATCAACCTATGGTATGAGGAACAGACCCTCCTGTAATCAATCTTTCTTAGTGTGGGAACCCTGTAGATAATTGTAACATGAGAAAAGGATCTTATGTGGGTTTGTGCCTTGGGAGCCAATGTGGGTCTATGTTCGAGGATCCCCCATGGATCCAATCTAGGAATCCAAGTGGTACTAATATAGTATCCTACGTGGGAATTTTGTACTAGGATCATATATGGGTCTGATGATTTAGGATCCTAAGTGAGTCTGATGATGTAGGGTCCTACGTGGGTATGCCTCTGAACAGAGTAAGATGATTCAATAGTTACATCTAATAATATTTATTACCGTACATAAGTTATACCTGGTGTGAGTAGAGTCTTTCCTTTGTGGTATTCTTCTGTGTGGCATTACCTTTATGGTACATACATTTGTGGTGATACCTTTTTGATATACTTCTGTGTGGATTTTCCTTTATGGTACTTACCTTTGGGGTGTTACCTTCGTGTTAATCTTTCCTCTATGCAATAGTTATGCTTTTGGATAAAAGATTTGGGCCTTGTGTTTCCTTGTGAATGAGATGGGTAAAACTGATAACTTAGGTATATGTACTGGCATATACTTAAGTAGGGTTGTCAGTTGTTTTCATGCTTTGTGGTTTATCCTTTGTGGATTTTGTGAGATCTTTGAGGGTCTCGGGGTCTCTACTGAGTATCCTTATACTCACCCATGCACGGGCTACTCCCACACCTTGTTGTGTTTAGTGTAGATGACGGACAACGCTGATGGAGGATGAGGCTACTAGGACTGGGGGTAGCTCGGAGGTGGACATTAGACGAGGCATACCACAGGGAGGACCATTCAAGAGTTGTACCTACCATTCAGGTAGGATCCTTTGTGGGTGTTCACTAGAGCTATTTTTAGTTTTACTTGTACATCTTAGTTTACCTGTACTTTATACTTGGGATTGTATTCTGGCCCCTTTTTTCTTTCTGTACACACCCTATTTACTCTATAGTTTCATTTTGTGCTTGTATCCTGCTTTGTGCTTAGTTGAGTGAGTTTAAAGGTTATACAGGAAATGCCTTCCCCGTTTTAGGGAATACTTCTTTCGATTCAAGTCGCCAGCCCCTGGGCAATGGAAGGCGGGTTTGGGGTAGTCACGACATGAGCCCTGGGGGATGGGTCGTGACATTATATATGGGTTAGAGCATGGATACGAGACTGGCATGGGGTATAGGGATCAGGTTTTTAGAAAAATCTATAGAGTATTATAGTATTTTATTTTTGGGGGTTTTTAACACATTATATAGTTACAACTCATCCTTTCATCACATGATTATTTTTTATTTGGATAGAATGGCTTGTTCCTTATTCATCTTGATTTTATTTTATAATTATTTATATTTTTTTTCCATTTCCACTACTCTATTATATTTCAATCATTATTGTAACTCTATACCATATGGTATAGTCTTCCCACAAAATACTATACACCCTCTCTACTGGTCATCAACCTCTATGATATGAGGAGGCCAGCCTCAGGTCTTGTAGCCCACTTGACTCAGTCACGTGGGGGAGTGCTGGTTCAGGGACATTATTAACAAGGTGATATCAAATTATTAGTGGAGTAAAAAATTATCATCACTTTGGAAATGGTTTTATCATAATGAAGTGACTAAACGTGATCATTAGAGAAATATATTATTAAAAATAACATGGAAAATAATATTTATCAATAAAGTATAATATAAGGACGTGTAATATCCAAAAAACATGTCATATGGCCTAATAGTGTGAAATCACAAGAACATAATCATGATCTATGGATAATATCATATTCATATAATATATAAATGTTTTAAATTTAATGAATAATGAATCATAGTGTTATAAACAAATCTAAGTGAAATAGTTTCCGAGAACACTCTTGTGAAAAAAGAAAAATGTTATCATGTCCATGGATTAACTCATGAATAAAGTATAACGTGCCAATTTCCATGAATAACATTGTAAATAAATAATAACATGATCATGTCTGCACAAAACCATGTGAAAAAATAATAACATGGTCATGTCCATGCACAACATTATAAAAAAACCATAATGTGACCATGTCCTTATAGAACCTTATGAAAAATGTACAACATGATCATGTATACACACATCCATATTATCTCATTTGATATAAAAAAAATTCTATTTCATTGGAGGGATTTAAAGGACCCAACCCTTCATAGTAATTTAACTAACCAAACTCATATTAGGTATTTAATGGACCCAACCTATCTTAGGAATTTAATAGACCCAACCCATCTTATAGATTTAATAAACTCAATCTATATCAGTGATTTAAAAAACTTAACAAAAATGATAATGATAATCCATATGCAGCTGTTCCACACATAAAATCAAACCAATATCATATCTTCACAGCTACATTATAGAAAAGGTTTTACAATTATTTCCAAATGGTATCGCATAAAATGACATCAAGAATTGGATCAGTGGATTCCAAAAATTACACGGCACAAAATACATATTTCATAAAAAATTTAGAGATTGAATCATAAAACAAAAATCCATAAGAGATATATCTACTAGAGATATTAGAAATTTTAAGTGAATACATAAATACATATTGTGGGATACATTTTAAAAAGTGTCACAAAAATCATAAGTTACAAGACAACTTCAAAAAGATCAATTTTAGAAATTTTGAAATAATGAAAATTCTAAAATAACAATTTGAAAAATATTAATAAATGATATTTGAATAATAAACAGTGCTTATATAAAGGTAATTTATAGTGAAAGATAAAATATATTATCGTAAAAGGAATAAATTTTTTATGTAACATCCCAAGTAAGTAATGAATAATAGATATTCTTATCTATGTCTATTTATGAATTAGATAGTGTTTTAGAGGCTTAAAATGAGAATAAATCCAATCTTAAGCATGGAATACACTAATATTTTTAAAAGATTGTTTTACTACCTTTTGATGGTAATCCATTTTTAAATCAAACTTTTCACAATTTTATAATCCATATTTGTCTAAATAAAAATATTCTTTATGATTGGGACATTGAAATTTACTTTGGGTAAATTTTTGGTATTTTTCCGATAAAGTTCATTTTTTTAATGAATAGTGAAAAATATTGTATTTTAATTTAAAATCTCTTTTTAATCTAATTTATTTATATTATTAAATTATCTTTTGAATTGGTTTTAAAGTTAAAGTAGAATATATTTTTACCATTTAATCCAATAGTGGTTGTTGGAATTAATTTCACTTTGAAATTGGACTTAAACTACTGTCAATCTTTTGATACTTATTATTTCATAAAACCACGCTATTTGCTCTGACAGTGGGAATTAATTATTATATTAATTAATACAACTTATATGTTTTGAATTTTTTAAAATAGACATAATTTTTGAATTCGGAATATCAAATATTGCTTTGGGTGAAGTTTTGGTATTTTTCTGAAAAACTTCAATTTTTGATGAATAGTGAAACCACTAAGTGGTACTTAAAAAACTGATTTTTTGTTTAAATGAAACTTTACCACTTCTGTGTTTTGAATTTCAAAAATCTGACAAACATGGTTGTCATTAAGAAGTAAAATGTGGTTCAATGGGATTAAAATAATTTTTTGGTGAAGAGTAACTTTTATGTTTTTAATCGCGATTAGAGGTAATTAGTGTAATTTAAGGTAAAAATAATGTTTTAATAATATGAAATGACCTAGAAACATGTCCTACCCTTATTGTATGTTTCATGGACGACCAAGACAATCCATGGGTCAACTTGGGGACCCCATGGAGCCACTTTGGTAGGAAAATGACCTTAATATGTTTTTATTTAATATTAAAATAAAAATGTCACAAACATGTATTGTTTTACTAAAACAATTTTTACATGGGGTTATACAAGTCAGATTTTTGAATATCAATAGTCATTGGAAATCTAAAAAGATTTCCAACATCATAGTATTTTTTTATAATTTTTAGACATTAAATTATTTATGACGTCATGATGATGCATCGATTACCTCATTACTTAACGATTTAAATAAAATGAAAAGATAATGTAAAATCTAAGACCTACACTTGTAAAAAACCTATCGGATGGGTAAATTTCTAACCCTTATCACATTATCCTCGAATTATATCAATGTGGGACCTTTTAAATCCGAAACTCATTTTAAAATAAAGTAACATTTCTTTACTTTCCAAGAGTTCCCATCCTCTCCTCTTATAAAAGGCCCCCACCTCTACCACCTTACCCACACTTCCAAAAGACTTTGTCTCGGCCAACCCCTACCCATTTTGTCTCTCCACATCCCTCTATAACTCTTAGAAGCCTCACAATGGGTAGAAGTTGTCCC
Organism: Viscum album; assembly: GCA_963277665.1. NCBI lineage: Eukaryota > Viridiplantae > Streptophyta > Magnoliopsida > Santalales > Viscaceae > Viscum > Viscum album. Next base: position 1,433,743,063 of record OY728126.1, on the reverse strand, counting down.
AAGTAAGCCTTTGAGCTCAAATCAAAAAGAGTTACCCGATTTAAAGGTAGTGTCTTCTCTTGTGTTCTTATGTTTTATTTTGCTTCTCCAACCCCCTAAACCCTTTTTATTCATTTCTTTTGTAACAACACTAGTGTTATCAATATACTAGGATGTTTTTATAATAATGATTCGAGCTACATTTACACACACCTTCATCTAATGGTTAAGGAGCATACTATTTCTGTGGATGGCGAATTGCTGCCTCACAAAATGATAATTGTTCAATATTCTTCTAACACCTAAAAAGGTGGCCATTAATATGACACTATATTTATATATGATATATAATATGTTTATGTTTTACTTAAGATTCTGTATTTTTCATTTATGGCATACCTTTATAGTTTCCATTATGGGTAAACGCGAAATCTTCATTTTAGGAAGTGCAGACTATCGCCCCCTCAAAGTGATTTGATTCGTTAATACCATATGTGGGACGTATAAAGGATGGAATTAATGATGTTATATATGATATTATACTGTAATTATAATATACCTTTATATAATTATGATTCCATTCCATAAAATACGAAATAGAAATGAAAGTAGCGTTCATGCGTACGTACGGCTTACCGTCTCCATGAACGGTGCATTTTATTTCTTACCTCCAAACGTTATGTAATATTATAAATGCATGTATATACTGGATATATATGATATATATGATATCTACATCATGATGATAACTCTGGATATAATGGATACATGAACAACTTGTAATTATAAAGAGTTTATTTTTTACTCAAGTACCAATAATCGTTAAAACAACCGTTATTAACTTAAATAATTACATATTGTTCATGACATGGTAATAAGTGATATAAAAGGAATAATGAACTTGAAAAAGGTTCTTAAGAAAGTTGAAATTAACTCAAGTTTATTATTCAGGAGGTTAAATAATGATCGAGTCAAGTCGGACCCGAGGTCAGGGACTTCGTCTCAATCTCCATTCATTTAGGAATATTTTGTTTTATACACAACATTCTATTATACGGTGTATAAACCTCTTTGACTTTTACAGTTATTCAAAAGGAATCTGTTTTTATATGAATCATTTACTAAATGACAAAAGGAATGTTTTTTTGTTGTACGTATGTGGCGACAACGACTTCTCCACCGCCATGACCATTATTTGAGTTTCTGCTTCCTCTACAAGCCATACCTTTTTTTCAATGAAAAATAAATACCATGTTTTACTTTACTTTTATTTTGGTATTGAAAATGGTTTTCATAATGTTTTTATTATATCAATGTGTTTTATTGATATCTTGTGATTGAAATGTGGAAATGTTATGTTTCCTTTATGCATGTTTTCTGTGACACGATTATGTTATGGTTCTTTGGAATTGTTATGAAGACGGGTGGTTCCATGATAAACTAAGGGAGGGTGTGCCCGATATAGCTCTCCAATGCATTGGGTAACGCGAAGGAGTTAAACTATAAGGTTTCTCCGAAGAGATTTAGGGAATATACTGTGATGGGTATTCCAAACGTAACAAAGAGGGTTACTCCCTACGTAAGAATGTTATGAATGCCTCAAGTTACCTTTATGTCTTATGATTTCTATGATTTGTTCATGATTTGATGAGGTATGTTAAAGTTCTTATGTTTCATGAGTAATGTATGATTTCATTGAATCTTATGTATACATGTACTCATGTTTCCTTTCCATATTTTCATATCCCTTACTGAGCTTTTTATGCTCATCCCAAGTTTTTGAAATGATTTTCATAGGTCAAGGGAAAGGTACATGATGTGATGATAGTGTCAAGGAAGTGTCAAGTAAGATTCCATGTTTTATATTAAATATGTTTCCATTTAAGGGAAAAATGAATACTATCTTTTATGTAACCACTTTGTTTAAATGTGGAATGTAATGCAAGTTTTATGATCTAATTCTCTAAAACTATAAACCTGAAAAGATCCTCAATGTGTAATATTGAAGTAACTCAAGATTAAGTAAGGTTTAAGGCTGGGGCCTTATAGATGGTATCATAGGTCGGTTTAGATAACTTTAGGAGTTAGAAATCTATTAAATGATTATCCAAAAATATATTTTTTTTATGGTCAAATTGAAATGATATAGAATTTGAAGATTACCATGTTGCTTCATCTAAGACATGTTTGTTAAGAATGGTTTTCCGCATAGGAAACAGGGAAGCAGTGCTAGGAAGGCATACAGAAGGATATAACCTTCCGGATCTGCATCCCGAGATGGTCGTAATTGGAACTGAACAGTTTGTTGCAGTAATGGCACAATTGACTCAAGCGATAAATGGTGGTGGTATCCATGCACGAGATCAGCCAGATCAACCGTAGAGGAACATGTCAGTGGTGGAACATTTCATGAGGAAACATCCCCGATCATTCAGAGGATCATCTGCCCATGTGCTAGCTGAAGGGTGGATTAAAGCACTGGAGAAGATTTTCGATGTCATGGGGTGTTCAGACAATCAAAAGGTCAGTCTTGCTATTTACCATTTGGAGGGTGAAGCAGATCAGTGGTTGTCGATGGTTAAAAATATCAGGGATGCTGATGAGATTGATGCTCTCAACTGGGATGAATTCAAAGGTATGTTTCTTGGAAAGTATTTTCCAACGGATTTTCGACTTATGATGGAAAAACAATTCTTGGAATTGAGGCAAGAGGACGACTCAGTGGCTTCTTATGAAGAGAGGTTCACTCGATTGGCAAGGTATGCTCCAAATTTTATCTGAGACCTTGATAGTAAAATCAATCATTTTACTCAAGATTAAATCCAAAATATCAAAGCTCTTTAGCTTCTCATGAGTTCAAAAGTTATGAAAAGCTTGTTTGATGTGCTGAGAAGGTGGAAATGCAGATTATTGATGATCAAGTGTTCTATAACAACCAGTAGAAGAAGAGACCGAGGTTGCAGGAGAAAGGGAATAATTCTTCAAAAAGGCCTGATGGTAAGAAAACTAAGTTTCCAGTTTGTGATAAATGTGGGAAAAGGCATGCTGGGGAATGTCTTCTGAATTCTGGAAAGTGCTACCAATGTGGTAAGATGGGACATAAGGCTCGTGATTGCACTGAAAAGGATCAGGGTGATGGTAAGTCCAAATTTGATTTGCAGTTAGTGAAATGTTTTAAGTGCAATGAGATGGGTCACTATGCAAAAAAGTGTCCGAAAAAGAGCTTGAGTGATGGGAAGAAGTTAGACTACAAGTAGAAATAGGTGGTGAAATCCTTTGCAACTACTTCAGCAGATGTCAGGCCATCAAATGACGTTGTATCAGGTACTTTGTTTAATTTTTCAGATTATTCTAGTGTGTTGTTTGATTCGGGGTCTACACATTCTTTCAACTCTGAAATCTTTTCTAGTAAAATGGGAATACCATCTCAAGAAATGACTCCTAAACTTGTGGTAAAAACACCTGGGGGAAATGTTGAGGCAAAAAAAATTTATAAGAATCTTCCTATCCTTATCCGTGGAAAGAACCTACTTGAGAACCTTATTGTTTTACCTCTAGTAGAGTTTGATGTTATCCTGGGTATGGATTGGCTCTCTATTTACCATGCTAAGATTGACTATAGAGCTAAAGAAGTTTCTTTTTAGAAAGACTTTCAGTTTGTGTACAAGAATGAACCCTTATGGTTGATAACTTATCAAGAGGCCGAGAAACTTGTAAAAGATGGAAATGAATGTTACCTTGCACACATCATTGAAAACAAAGGAACTGTTCAGATTAATGATGTACTAGTGGTAAATGAGTATCCTGATGTTTTCTTGATGAGTTTCCTGTAATAATACTAGATCGGGAAGTTGAATTTACTTTAGACTTAGTTCCTGATGCTAAGACAATTTCAAAACCCCCTAATCGAATGGCTCAAATTGAGGTTTTAGAGTTGAAGGAGAAATTGCAAGATTTATTAGAGAAAGGTTTCATTAGACCTTGCACATCACCATGGGGTGCTTATGTTTTATTTGTTAAAAATAAATATGGTTCAATGAGACTTTTCATTGATTATAGAGCCTTGAATAACATCACTGTTAAGAATAAATATCCTTCGCCTCATATCGATGATTTGTTTGATCAGCTCCAGGGAGCTCCGTTTTTTTCAAAGATTCACCTGAGATCGGGGTACCATTAGTTTAAGGTAAAGGAAGCAGATGTTCCGAAGACCGCATTCCTTACAAGATATGGCCATTATAAATTTGTAGTAATGCCTTTTGGGATAACCAATGTGTTGGGTCGGAAGAAACACGAGGAATTATGGCAAGAGGGGGGGTGAATTGCCTTTTAAAAAATTGATTAACAAATTAAAAAATCAAAGTAAAGTGCAGCGGAAATAAAGAGGCAAGACACACAAAATTGATAACGGAGTTCGGCCAGAACCCGGCCTACGTCTCCGCTCCCAACTCAACCGTTGAGAGATTCCTACCGCTTGCTTTTCAATGGTTTTAGCAAGAAACCCACTAGGCTTTGAGGTAGCACTAGGACCTATTACAGCTTGCTTTTGTGGTTTAGCAAGAACCCACTTGCTTTTGATGGTTTAGCAAGAACCCACTAGCCTTTTTAACGGGTGAAGGCTAGCTCACCACAACACAAGCCTTTTAAAAGGAAAGGCTTGAAGAAACCTCTTCACACCTTAATGGTGGTGTGAAACCCAAAAGAAAGGGGGAAGAGAAAAGTTTTTGGGGTTTTTAGGTACAAACCCAATTTTAAGCTCAAAATAAAATAAACAAGAAAAACCGTATTGGAGGAAGACTTGGGCGCCAATTGGATGATGGAGTTGATGTAGCGTGCTTTCCCAAGCTTCTTGAGGTGCTCCTTGGATTGGAAATGGATGGAGCACTTGGGGTTCCTTTGAGGAAGTCCGCCGGAGGATTGCCGAATAATGGAAAAAGTGTCCGTTGGCTTCACAATAGTTCCGGTTAGTGTCCGGGGCTTCCTTGGCCTTTATTTATAGGCTAGGAACCCTTGGGGAGGCTTCGGAGCCGTTGGAGAGGTCTTCGGAGCCGTTGGAGGCCAAATGAGAGTTGACTGGTCAAACCCAACGGCTAGTTTGACTGGCCTACCGGCTGGCCGGTGCAGGGCCACCGGCTGGCCGGTGCCTTGACAGTGGCTGAGAATTCTGGTCCAGGCTCCACCGGTCGACCGGTGCCAGAGCCACCGGCTGGCCGGTGGTGAGGCAGTAGCAAACCCTGTTCATTCTGGGTGCCACCGGCTGGCCGGTGCTTGGCCACCGGTTGGCCGGTGTGGAGGCAGTGGCTCTGCCTTCTTCCCAGGGTCCACCGGTCGACCGGTGGTGAAGCCACCGGTTGGCCGGTGGACTGATTTTCAGTCCACTTTGCCTTCTTTCTTTCTTGGCCCAATTCCTTGTCCACCTGATTTGATTCCTATAAACCAAAAACACTTGAAAGAGGATTAGATAAATATGAGGGTGATTGTGATCATGAAAATAAAACCTTGAGGGGTTCGAGAGGTACAACAATCTCCCCCTATTTTGATGATCACAATCACCGAAACAAACAATGTAAAATACTGAGATTAAAGGCAATGCAAAGCACCGGCCAGCCGGTGGCACCCAGAATGAACAGGGTTTGCTACTGCCTCACCACCGGCTGGCCGGTGGCGAGGCAGTAGCAAACCCTGTTCATTCTGGGTGCCACCGGCTGGCCGGTGTGGAGGCAGTGACTCTGCCTTCTTCCCAGGGTCCACCGGTCAACCGGTGGTGAAGCCAGCGGTTGGCCGGTGGACTGATTTTCAGTCCACTTGATGTCCATTCTTGGGCAATCTTCTTGGCAACCTTGTGCCTATCATTCACAAACACTTCAAACAAAATTAGACAAAGATGAGAGTGATTGTGATCATGAAAATTAAACCTCGAGGGGTTCGAGAGGTACAACAATCTCCCCCTATTTTGATGATCACAATCACCGAAACAAACAATGAAAAATACTAAAATTGAAAGGAAATGCTTAAGCATGATGAAAAGGATTCTCCCCCAATCAATCAAGAAATTTCTCCCCCTTTGTGATTATCAAAATAGAATGGGGCATAAAACTTGATTGAGGGAAAAAGGTTGAAAAACAAGATTTGAGATTTGAAAATCAAATGAAATTTTTTAAATTGAGAGTTTTGAAAAAAAAGAATTCGATACCAACTGTTGGAAATTTAGAAATGAAATTTTAAAAGAAAATTTTGAATTGAAAGAATTGAAACCAAGAGTTGAGTTTGAGAGTTTGAATAGAAAGTTTTGAATAAAAAACTTAAACTCCCCCTAAATAAAGCAATAAATCACCGGGGAGATGGATTTTGAAAAGAGACAATTTTAGGCCCGGAGAGACTCGCCAAAAGGGATTTTTCAATCCAAATTTGTTTCATGGCGGGTCTTCTCCTATAAAATTCATCCGAATAAAAAATAGATTTGGGTTGACCGTACCGGGCATTTTTACAATTACACTCATAAATGAGATGCCCGGTTTTCTTGCAATAATTACAAAATTTAAAACTAGAGCTCCCCCTTACAAAAAAAGTGGGTGCATGGGAGGAGGAAGCTCGGTTGGTGTAGCCAAGTCCATTGGTGGTTCGGGAAACGCGTTGGGAACCAAGTATATTATTCAAATTTTGTTCCCCTTGGGTGAACTTGGCTAGGGTCTCTCTTAGATCTTTGATGGTTGATTCCATGGAATCAACATTTGGAAAATTTTGGATTTTAAGGGTCAACTCCTCCTTCTCTTTGAGAATTTGTTCTTTTTCGGAGGAGAGTTTTTTGAAAGATTTTTTTAAAGCAACAAATTTTGAAGAGAGTTCGTGAAAACCATTTTCTAATTGGTCTCTAGCGTGTGAGAGTTCTTCATATGATAGATGATTTAAAGAGTTTGAATTTGAAGAAAAAGAGGAGGAGTCGGAAGATGTTACCTCATGGAATGCCATTAGGCATTTTGTACCTTGGTCGCTTGAGGAGGAGTCGGAGGAGGAGGAGGAGGTGTCACTCCATGTCGCCTTGAGGACTTTTTTCTTTCCTTTTTCCTTTGGCGTGGCCCGTTTCTTGTTGAGTGGGCAATCGGGCTTGTAATGCCCTTTTTGGCCACACCCGTAGCATTTCACCTTGGGCTCCGATCTTTCGGTGGGTTCTTGCTTTCGGTGCTTGCGGGATTTCTTCTTCTTGTGTTTTTTCATGAACTTGTGTATTTGGCGGGCGAGATTCTCCATTTCCGAGTCGTCGCTTGATGATGAAGAAGATGAGGAAGGAGATGAGGAAGAAGATGAGGAGGAGCTTACTTCTTTTTGAACTTTGAAGGCAATATTCTTTGGTGTCTTGATCGGTGTGCCTTCCTTTTGTGCTTGCCTCCTCATCGTGATCTCATAAGTCATGAGAGATCCGATGAGCTCCTCTACTGGCATATTTTTGACGTCCTTAGCTTCTTGGATCGCCGTCACCTTTGGTGCCCATGAGCTCGGAAGGACCCAAAGGATCTTCTTGACCATCGTTTCTGCAGAAATATTATCTCCAAGAGATTTTCTACCATTGCACACGTCAGTAAAACGGGTAAACATTTCAGAAATTGATTCATTTGGGTGCATGGAGAATGACTCAAAATCCTGACGGTACATATCTAATCGAGTATCCTTTACTTTGTTGGTCCCCTCATGGGTAACCTCCAAAAGTTTCCAGATTTCATGTGCGGAGGTGCATGTGGAAACTCGATTGAATTCATTTCGGTCTAGGCCGCAATGGAGAGCGTTCATGGCTTTGCCATCAAGCTCAAAATTTTTAATGTCGGCGGGAGTCCATTTGGATTCATCGGGGGTAGACAAAGTATAACCATGCATGACAATTTTATATATGGGATATCCTATGCTTCTAAGAAAGGTAGTCATGCGGGTTTTCCAATAATTATAGTCGGACCCATCAAAAAATGGATCCCGACCCAATGAGAGGCCCTCGGGGGCAAAAGAGGTTGATGCCATCTTAATGGATCTTAAAATTTTTAACCGGTTAGGGTATTACACAAATTTTCCTCTGATACCAATTGATGGGTCGGAAGAAACCCCAGGAGGGAAATGATGAAAAACGAGATTTTAAATCAATTGAAAATGATATCAATTGTTGAAATGAAAATTGAATAACAGTTTGAATTGAAAGTTTTGAATCAAAAGCAAGAACCCGACAACAAGCGAGAACCCGATGAAAAATCCGTGCCCAATTGCCCAAATTTCTTGATTGATTGGGGGAGAATCCTTTTCATCATGCTTAAGCATTTCCTTTCAATTTTAGTATTTTTCATTGTTTGTTTCGGTGATTGTGATCATCAAAATAGGGGGAGATTGTTGTACCTCTCGAACCCCTCGAGGTTTAATTTTCATGATCACAATCACTCTCATCTTTGTCTAATTTTGTTTGAAGTGTTTGTGAATGATAGGCACAAGGTTGCCAAGAAGATTGCCCAAGAATGGACATCAAGTGGACTGAAAATCAGTCCACCGGCCAACCGGTGGCTTCACCACCGGTCGACCGGTGGACCCTGGGAAGAAGGCAGAGCCACTGCCTCCACACCGGCCAACCGGTGGCCAAGCACCGGCCAGCCGGTGGCACCCAGAATGAACAGGGTTTGCTACTGCCTCACCACCGGCCAGCCGGTGGCTCTGGCACCGGTCGACCGGTGGAGCCTGGACCAGAATTCTCAGCCACTGTCAAGGCACCGGCCAGCCAGTGGCCCTGCACCGGCCAGCCGGTAGGCCAGTCAAACTAGCCGTTGGGTTTGACCAGTCAACTCTCATTTGGCCTCCAACGGCTCCGAAGACCTCTCCAACGGCTCCGAAGCCTCCCCAAGGGTTCCTAGCCTATAAATAAAGGCCAAGGAAGCCCCGGAACTATGTCGGATCATATACGAAGCCAACGGACATATTTTGGATCAATTGGCCAACCTCCGGCGACTTCCTTCAAAGGAACCCCAAGAGCTCCAACAACTTCCACATCCAAGGAGCTCCACTCAAGAAGCTTGGGAGAGCACGCTCATCAACTCCATCATCCATTGGCGCCTGAGTCTTCCCAATTACGGGTTTTATTGCATTTATTTATTTTGAGCTTAAAATTGGGTTTGTGCCTACAAACCCCAACCCTTTTCTCTTCCCCCTTTCTTTTGGGTTTCACACCACCATTAAGGTGTGAAGAGGTTTCTTCAAGCCTTTCCTTTTAAAAGTCTTGTGTTGCGGTGAGCTAGCCTTCACCCGTTAAAAAGGCTAGTGGGTTCTTGCTAAACCATTAAAAGCAAGTGGGTTCTTGCAAAACCACAAAAAGCAAGCTGTAATAGGTCCTAGTGCTACCTCAAAGCCTAGTGGGTTTCTTGCTATAACCATTGAAAAGCAAGCGGTAGGAATCTCTCAACGGTTGAGTTGGGAGCGGAGACGTAGGTCGGGTTGTTGGCCGAACTCCGTTATCAATTTCTTGTGTCTTGCCTCTTTACTTTCCGCTGCATCTTAACTTTGATTTTTAAATTTTTAATCTTTTTTAAAAGGCAATTCACCCCCCTCTTGCTTTCCCAAGGGTTCCTAGCCTATAAATAAAGGCCAAGGAAGCCCCGGACACTAACCGGAACTATTGTGAAGCCAACGGACACTTTTTCCATTATTCGGCAATCCTCCGGCGGACTTCCTCAAAGGAACCCCAAGTGCTCCATCCATTTCCAATCCAAGGAGCACCTCAAGAAGCTTGGGAAAGCACGCTACATCAACTCCATCATCCAATTGGCGCCCAAGTCTTCCTCCAATACGGTTTTTCTTGTTTATTTTATTTTGAGCTTAAAATTGGGTTTGTACCTACAAACCCCAAACACTTTTCTCTTCCCCCTTTCTTTTGGGTTTCACACCACCATTAAGGTGTGAAGAGGTTTCTTCAAGCCTTTCCTTTTAAAAGGCTTGTGTTGTAGTGAGCTAGCCTTCACCCGTTAAAAAGGCTAGTGGGTTCTTGCTAAACCATCAAAAGCAAGTGGGTTCTTGCTAAACCACAAAAGCAAGTTGTAATAGGTCCTAGTGCTACCTCAAAGCCTAGTGGGTTTCTTGCTAAAACCATTGAAAAGCAAGCGGTAGGAATCTCTCAACGGTTGAGTTGGGAGCGGAGACGTAGGCCGGGTTTTGGCCGAACTCCGTTATCAATTTTGTGTGTCTTGCCTCTTTATTTCCGCTGCACTTTACTTTGATTTTTTAATTTGTTAATCAATTTTTTAAAAGGCAATTCACCCCCCCTCTTGCCATCATTCCTCGTGTTTCTTCCGACCCAACACAATGCACCTTCTGTATTCATGGACTTGATGAATAGGATTTTCCATGAGTTCTTGGATAAGTTTGTGGTGGTTTTCATTGATGATATTTTTGTGTTTTATAAAAGTAAAGAGGAGCATGAAAGACATTTAAGGGTTATTTTTCAATCCTTAAAAGAAAAAGAAATAGTATGAGAAATTCAGCAAGTGTGATTATTGGTTACAGCAAATTTCCTTCCTTGGTCACATTGTTTCTAAAGATGGGATAACTGTTGATCCGGCAAAAACAAAGGTTGTTGAAGAATGGCCAAGACCCACAAATGTAACTGAGATTCGTAGCTTCCTTGGTTTGTCAGGATATTACGGAAGGTTTGTTAAAAAAATTTCCTAGTTATCTAGTCCAATGACTAAGCCAACTCGGAAGGGTGTCATGTTTATTTGAACAAATGAATGTGATGATTGTTTTCAGGAAATGAAAAGAAGATTGGTGAATGCTCCAGTTTTGGCACTACCTTCTAGGAATGGTGAGTTTGTTATCTACAGTGATGCATCATTAGAAGGACTTGGGTGCGTCCTAATGCAGAATGATCAGGTAATTGCTTATGCTTAACGACAGTTGAAAACTCATGAGGTAAATTACCCTACACATGATTTGGAATTAGCTGATGTGGTTTTAGCTTTAAAAATTTGGAGGAATCCTTTGTATGGAGTAAAGTCTGAAATATATACCGATCAAAAAAGTTTAAAGTATATATTCACTCAGAAATAATTGAACATGAGACAGAGGAGATGGCTAGAATTAATCTAGGATTATGATTGTACAATTCATTACCATCCGGGAAAAGAAAAATAAAGTGGCTGATGCTTTGAGTCGAAAAAGTAATGCTTTATTAACAATATTGTGTTTGGAACGTGATCCTTTGGTTAAGGATTTGATGAAATTTGGCATATAAGTTATTGGTGTAGTATGTCCTTCTGTTTTGTTTCAGGTATCAGTGAAATCTTCTCTATCAGATAGAATTAAACAAGCAAAGAAGCAAGACAGCGGGTTGCAGAAAAAGGTAGAGTTGGTCCAGAAGGGTAAGTTTCCTGAATTCAACATTGATAATGATTGTGTTTTGAGATTTGGGAAGAGATTTTGTGTGCCTTGTGATTCACAGTTGAAGAGAGAGTTGTTATGTGAAGCTCATAGTTCTCTATTTTCAGTTCATCCAGAAAGTACTAAGATGTATAGAGATCTTAGGGAGTATTACTAGTGGGATGGAATGAAAAGGGATATTTCTGATTTTACTTTGATGTGTTTGACTTGTCAACAGGTTAAATTAGAGAAGCAGTTACTGAAAGGGATGCTTCATCCTTTATTAGTGCCAGAGTGTAAATGGGAAAATATATCCATGGACTTCATTGTGGGATTGCCGAAGACACCTTGAGGTGATAATGCAATCTGAGTTATTGTTGATCGCTTAACTAAATCTGCTAATTTCCTTGCTATACGAGAAACTTTTCCCCTAGATAAACTTTCCCGTTTTTATCTTAAAGACATATTCAGGTTACATGGAGTTACTATCTCCATTGTATCTGATCGTGATCCCAGTTTTACTTCTATATTTTGGAAAGGCCTTCAGAAGTCGTTGGGTACTGAATTAAATTTTAGTACAGCTTTTCATCCTCAATCAGATGGGCAGTCAGAACGAACAATTCAGACATTGGAAGATATGCTACGTGCTTTTTCGATGGATTATCAGGTAAGTTGGGACCAACATCTTTCTTTGGTTGAATTTTTATATAATAACAGTTTTCATTCAAGTATACAGATGGCACCATTTGAGGCGTTATATTGGAAGTGGTGTCGAACTCAATCTTTCTTGGATGAAGTGGGTGAAAGGAAGCTGATGGGACCAGAATTGGTAGAAGAGTTGGCAGAAAAAGTCCAGCTGATACAGAAACACATGAGAACAGCTCAGAGCAGGCAGTGCAGACAACAGGAGGAAGGATCTCTCTTTTGAGGTAGGTGATCATGTTTTTCTCAAAGTCTCACCATGGAAAAGTATTATGTGATTTGGTAAGAAAGGAAAGCTCAGTCCAAGGTTCATTGCACCATATGAAATTCTGGAGAGAGTTGGAACAGTTGCTTTCCGAGTGGCTTTACCTCTGAGTTTATCTCAGGTACACAATGTTTTTCATGTTTCAATGTTAAGGATGTACATGCCAGATCCATCTCATGTTTTGAGTCCAGAGGTGGTTCAGCTGGAAGAGAATCTATCTTATGAGGAACAACCGGTCCAGATTCTTGACCACAGGGAGAAAGTGTTATTGAATAAGGTGATTCATCATGTAAAGGTTTTGTGAAAACGCCAAATGATTAAAGAGGCAACAGGGGAATCTGAAAATGCAATGAGGGCTAAATACCCCCACTTATTCGATAAGTAAATAAATTGCGGGGACACAATTTCCTAAAGGGGGGAAGGATGTAACATCCCAAGTAGATAATGAATAATAGATATTCTTATCTATGTCTATTTATGAATCAGATAGTGTTTTAGAGGCTTAAAATGAGAATAAATCCAATCTTAAGCATGGAATACACTAATATTTTTAAAAGATTGTATTACCACCTTTTGATGGAAAACCATTTTAAATCAAACTTTTGACAATTTTATAAGCCTTATTTGTTGAAATAAACTTATTCTTTATGATTGGGACATTGAAATTTACTTTGGGTAAATTTTTGGTATTTTTCCGATAAAATTCCTTTTTTTAATGAATAGTAAAAAATGTTGTATTTTAATTCAAAACCTATTCTTAATAAAATTTATTTATATGATTAGATTATCTTTTTAATTGGGTTAAAGTTAAATTATAATATATTTTTACCATTTAATCCAATAGTGGTCGTTGGAATTAATTTCACTTTGAAATTGGACTTAAACTAGTGTCAATCTTTTGATACTTATTGTTTCATAAAAACATGTTATATGCTCTGACAACGGATATTAATTATTAAATTAATTAATTCAACTTATATGTTTTGAATTTTTTAAAATATATATCATTTTTTTATTCAGAATATCAAATATATCTTAGGGTGATGTTTTGGTTTTTTTCTGAAAAACTTCAATTTTTGATGAATAGTGAAACCACTAAGTGGTACTTAAAAAACTGATTTTTCGTTTAAATGAAACTTTACCACTTCTGTGTTTTGAATTTCAAAAATCCGACACACATGGTTTTCATTAAGAAGTAAAATGTGGTTCAATGGGATTAAAATAATTTTTTGGTGGATAGTAACTTTTATGTTTTTAATCGCGACTAGAGGTAATTAGTGTAATTTAAGGTAAAAATATTGTTTTAATAATATGAAATGACCTAGAAACATATACTAACCTTATTGGATGTGTCATGGCCGACCAAGACAATCCATGGGTCAACTTGGGGACCCCATGGAGCCACTTTGGTAGGAAAATGAAATTAATATCTTTTTATTTAATATTAAAATAAAAATGTCACAAACATGTATTGTTTTACTAAAACAAATTTTACATGGGGTTATACAAGTCATATTTTTGACTATAAATAGTAATGGAAAACATAAAAATATTTCATACATCATAGTTGTTTTTTTATAATTTTTAGACATTAAATAAATTAAATTATTTATGACATCATGATGATGCATTGATTACCTCATTATTTAACGATATAAATAAAATGAAAAGATAATGTAAAATCTAAGACCTACACTTGTCACAAACCTATTGGATGGGTATATTTCGAACCCATATCACCTATTACTCGAATTATATCAATGTGGGACATTTTAAATCCGAAACTCAAATTAAAATAAAGTAACATTTCTTTATATTCCAAGAGTGCCCCTCCTTTCCTATTATAAAAGGACCCCACCTCTACCACCTTACCCACACTTCCAAAGCCTTTGGCTCAGCCCAAACCTGCAAATTTTGTCTCTACACATCCCTCTATAACTCTTATAAGCCTCACTTTGGGCAGAAGTCTTCCCAAGGTAGCCTTTGAGCTCAAATCAAAAAGAGTTACCCGATTTAAAGGTAGTGTCTTCTCTTGTGTTCTTATGTTTTATTTTGATTCTCCAACCCCATAAACCCTATTTATTCATTTATTTTGTAACAACACCAGTATATTCAATATACTAGGATGTTGTTATAAGATGGATTCAAGCTACACTTACAAACACCATCATCTAATGGTTAAAGAGCAAACTGTTTCCGTGGACGGTGAATTTCTACCTCACGAAACGATGATTGTTCAATATTCTTCTAACACCTTCAAAGTTGGCCATTAAGATGACAGTATATTTATATATGATATATAATATGTTTATGTTTTACTTAAGCTTCTGTATTTTTCATTTATGGCATACCTTTATGGTTTCCATTATGGGTAAACACGATATCTTCATTTTAGGAAGTGCGGACTACCGCCCCCTCAAAGTGATTTGATTCGTTAATACCATATGTGGGACATATAAAGGAAGGAATTAATGATATTATATATGATATTATACTGGAATTATAATATACCTTTTTATAATTATGATTCCATTCCATAAAATATGAAATAGAAATGAAAGTAGCGTTCATGCGTACGTATGACATACCATCTCCATGAACTATGCATTTAATTTCATACCTCTAAACGTTATGTAATATTATAAATGCATTTATATACTGGATATATATGATATCTATGATATCTAAATCATGAGTATATCTCTGGATATAATGGATACATGAACAACTTGTAATTATAATGATTTTATTTTTGACTCAAGTACAAATGATCGTTAAAACGACCGTTATTAACATAAATAATTACATAGTGTTCATGACATGGTAATAAGTGATATAAAAGGAATAATGAACTTGAAAAAGGTTCTAAAGAAATTATAAATTAACACAAGTTTATTATTCAAGAGGTTAAAGAACGATCGAGTCAAGTCAGACCCGAGGTAAGGGACTTCGTCCCAATCTCCATTCATTGAGGCATATTTTGTTTTATACACAACTTTCTTTTATACGGTGTATAAACCCCTTTGACTTTTACGCTTATTCAAAATTAATAATTTTTTATACTAAGCGTTTACTAAAAAAGAAAAGGAATATCATTTTGTCGTACGTATGCGGCGACAACGACTTCTCCGCCGCCGTGACCATTATTTGAGTTTCGGCTTCCTCTACAAGCCATACCCTTTTTTTAAATGAAAAAAATACCATGTTTTACTTTTCTTTTATTTTGGTATTGAAAATGGTTTTTATAATGTTTTTATTATATAAATATGTTGTATTGATATCTTGTGATTGAAATGTGGAAATGTTATGTTTCCTTTATGCATGTTTTATGTGATACGATTATGTTATGGTTCTTGGGAATTGTTATGAAGATGGGTGGTTTTGTGATAAACTAAGGGCGGGTGAGCCCGATATAGCTCTCCAATGCATTGGGTAACGCGAAGGAGTTAAACGTTAAGGTTTCTCCGAAGAGATTTAGGGAATATACTGTGATGGGTATTCCAAACGTATCCAAGAGGGTTACTCCCTATGTAAGAATGTTATGAATGCCTCAAGTTACCTTTTTGTCTTATGATTTCTATGATTTATTCATTATTTGATGAGGTATGTTAAAGTGCTTTTGTTTTATGAGTAAAGTATGATTTCATTGATTCTTATGTATACACGTACTCATGTTTCCTTTCCATATTTTCATATCCCTTACTGAGCTTTTTATACTCATCCCAGATTTTTGAAATGATTTTCACAGGTCAAGGGAAAGGTACATGATGTGATGATAGTGTCAAGGAAGTTTCAAGAAAGAATCCATGTTTTATATTAAATATGTTTCCATTTATAGAAAAAATGTAATACTATCTTTTATGTAACCACTTTGTTTAAAAATGGAATGTAATGCAAGTTTTATGATATAATTCTCAAAAACTCTAAACTTGAAAAGATCCTTAATATGTAATCTTGAAGTAACTCAAGATTAAGTAAGGTATAAGGCTGGGGCCTTTTATTTTATATATTTTTATTACCTTTATCAAAACCCACAATGCAGAAAAAGTTAATAAAACACCATCTTAAAAGTGAGTAAAGATAAATATAAATATCATAAAAAATAATAAATATTTAGAATTTAAAATATGGAAGGGAAATATTGGTGGACAAAAGTAATATAGATACGGATGAAAAAATTCATTAAAAAGTATAGTAATTATTTTTAATTATATTATTAATTTGTGAGAATAAAATTCCTCAAGGAGTAGACTTGGAGATAAAATTTTCAATTTACATAGAGATAAATATGAAGTATCATATAACATAATATTATCGTATAGTAAAAAAATATTGAATAAATAAGTTTCAGGATAAGAATTATAATAAATGAAATGAGGCTTGAGTTAACAAAATCCCTTTCATAGTTGTATGATTTTATAACTAATTTTTTTTTATTTCATGTATAGTAAGTATGATCTAGATTGGATGGATATTTATCAACATCCACATAATTGTATATGAGCTAGAGATCGATATAATATCTTAGAGGTGGTGAGAAGAATCTATCAATATGAGATATTTTTCTTGTACATCATTGGTAGAAATGACTGGATGAGGTTGGAAAAACATATGATACATTGTCCAATGCTCCGGATGAATAATTTTAAACACTTGGGGAAAATATTATCATATTATTCCTATGTGGTGGCATCAATTCTCTATGAAATGATAGATAAATTCATTAATTTCTTCTAAATTATTCTCTTTTAAACAATGAGTGGAATATACAATCGAATCATTTATTTTAAGATCTTTGATACCACATAGAACTTTTTATAAATTTGAGATATATATCATTTATTTTAAACTAATTATTGTGCAACCAGTGGGGATTCATTATGTTTTGGATCATTCTTATTAGTGTGACATAATAGAATCATAATGTAATCTGGTAGGCTTTTATTTTTCAAACATGTTCTTATAATAATCCTTTCTATAATAAACTTTTCAAAGGTTATCAAGCATGTATAATTCTCCAAAAGGTATTTTAATAGTATATCTATTATTAGTTTCTATGTGAGGGGATACCACATGGAGTCTCATTATAATTATTCTCATTCATGGAAGGATTCATTACTTAATTTTTGTATATACAATTATTTTTAATGTAAACAGAATATTAGTTCATGTATTATAAGAAAATGATTATTGAGTTTTTTGATATCATCATCAATATTTCCCTACATTGGTTAAGAATTATATTAGATTGGAGACGTGATAATTTTTCTTATTTATTTATGAATATAACCATAAAAATTGGTGGAAGTTATATAGTTTTCAATAAAATATTGTCCTCTATATGCAATGGTGGGAGAAATTAGGAGTAGATATGGTGTCTCTATGGTAGTAACCACTACGAATGACAATTTCCGAATTTATCTTTCTATAAAGGAAATATAGAATTCCCAAGAAATGGGTTAGATATATTATATGGACCATCTAAATAAATGAGAAATATTAATATCATGCCCATCAAATATTAATTTTGTGATAATGAAGGAAGAAAATTTTATTTTATTTCTTTTTAATGAAAATTCATATATGTTTTATGATCATATAATCTAGTGGGTGTATAGTTATGAGGAAATAAAGTTATTATTTACATGTGTTGGGTGGTTCAGTTCCACTATAGACAATATTTTTTATTAGAATATAGTGGTAATTTCAATGGAGGTTTCAATTTAGAAGGATAAAGTTAGATAATAGAGATGGGTAATTTATCATGGATATGATAAAATGTTCAAGTGATTCTTTAATTTTCATGATGGGTAATGAATTATATAATGGGTTCTTTACATTATGTAAAAGTGGTTTTGATGAAATGGAAAAAGTAACAAGCCATGGTTAGTTGTTTAACCATCATTATAATCAATGAAATTATTTTTTATTATTGTTTTGATTAATAATGTATTTCATTATTAATTAATACAATATACTTATTTATTTATTAGTTTAATCCATGTATTTTCACTTAAAAAAATCTATAAAAGTCTAATGTAATTCTAAACTGAGATAGTGCTGGCCTATTTTTTAAATCTTGCGAAGTTTCAATTAGTGGTTTCCATATCCAATGATGTATGAATTATTTAGTGGTATATATGGGGTTTCTTGTGAAAATATTTATGAATATGAAATTATATGAATATATCAGGGTATCTTTAATAGAGTATTGATGATATTTTGGTTTTTTATTATTTCATGGGAAGTGATTGTTGGGAAAATTGGTAACACTCAAACACATTTTTATAGAATCATTTACTTTCTCATTAAAATAGTGGATCTTGATGTTCATTCCAAGAATCAATGTAAAATTTTAATGAGATATCAAATAATTTTTTAAGTGTCCCACGAAATTTAATACAATTATATTACAAATATATTAAATTTTCATGGTTGAGTAGTTATGTAAGTGGCTTATTTTAGTCTTTTTTTAGGGTAATTTTGTGGTTAATCCTAGTGATAAATATGTTCCTTTATTTTAAAGATTATTATAAATTTCCTTCTAATCTCATGATTAGTTGGAATTTTTTTCTTAAATGAAATCCAGGATTTGGTAAATAAATGGGTTAACAAGTCTATCTATGACATAATTTCTTTTTAGGATGAAAATTTTAAAGTTGTGGATAACGTAAGAGTATAAGTCTTCACTAAGGAATGACAGTTTTGTACTTATAATTCAATGCAAGTATCAATTTCATTTAATTTATAAACACTCATTATAATTAATTATGTGATTTAGTGTCATAATTTATCACCATGGAACGTTTTATGTAGAAAAAATATTTTTTTACTAAAAACGATAAAATTATAAATTCATACTTTATAGAATGTTGGATTGATGAATAGACTTACACATTGATTTTTAATGTGTAATCCACTTAATATGGTATGTTATTAATTTTTGAATGTTCTTAATAAGATTCACTATAGGTTAAAATAATTTTTTAAATGATAATAAAAATAATAATGTTTTCATAAATGACTTGTTGACCTATCCACCACCTTTATATCCATATTATATGGGTGATGATATGGAGGCTAGGGTATGGGAAGGAGTATACCATGAAGAAGGTATCCATTAGAGAGAGTATTATTCCTCCAAAAAGGATAAATCAGTACGGGTATGTTATATATTTTTTCCTTGGACATGTTATTTACTCCCTAAACTTACATATTCTCATTTTACTGATCAATATTTTGATCAAGACTAAAAAATAAATATATTATTCAATATAATTAAAAAATTATATTTAATTTTGTACTTTGGGAAATCAAACACCAAGATTATGTGAAATTGATGTGTAATGTTTTTAAATCTTAAATTGTCATTTAGTTCATAGGTTTTATTGTTTTTATCATCATTAATTACTTTAGATCTATATTTTTTGTGAAAAAAATCACTTCAATTACTTTAGGTTAATTGAAATCCAATGCATGTATTTTTATATAATATATACTTAATTTTTATGTCTAATTTCAATTATATATGGTCGAATTTTACAATTGGTTGATTACCAAAACATACCCTATATCACATGAAATTACCTAAAGACAATCAAATAATAAAATTTACATCATATCTATTAGACTTATGTTTTGAGATAATGGAAAAGATAATTTTCTTCAATTCCAAACATATCTCTACAAATTCTCATAGTAATAAATTGATTAATGGAAAACGATAAGCATTTTGGGGATACTGGTATTTACAAGATGTATTTGGTGGAATTTTATGATCATTGTGTGATTTACACCTCTTGAAAACATCCAAGATTCATGATAAATTGTAGTAGGAAGTGGTGGTGTAATGTTGAAGTCTGGAGCATCAGATGTGATTTTATTTTGTATCATGTAGTGGAAAACTATATCACCTTAGATAAATGTACATAAATAATGCATTAATACCTTGTTTTAATTAGTATATCTCAAAAATAATAACACCATTTGAGGACCGATAGGTTTAAATTATGTACATAAATTACAACCTGCAATATAAATATAGTAGAATTATTTAAAAACATTATAAAATGTTCTTATTTTCTAGGTATATTTTAAAAATTCATGGAATAAGTTGGGGATTTACATAAGAAAGGGTTGAGATATAAATCTAAATAAGGATATAAAAAAATAAAAAAATAATTCAAAGAAGTATATGTGATCTAATGGAAATATAAAGGTAAAAAAATAGTGCTGAGAATCATAATCCTGATTAATGAGACATGATAATACATGATAATATATAGCTAACATGGGAATTTAGAAACAATATAAAACATGAAAAACTCACTATGGGGTCATTATGATGTCCTAATACATAATGTATATTTATACTGTATTTAATTTTTACCCAAAAATTCGAGTGTCTTAGAAAATTATGAAAAAATCACCAATATATAATTTGATCATTGTTATTTAAAAAATAATATTTATTAAATCAAAATAATTCGTTAAATATGTGAATTTATACTATGAAATCAAAAATCACCATTTATTGAGAAATGGTGGGTTCTTTTACAATAACTATTTTTTGACCATTATAAAATGAAAATTATACTTCATTAAATTATATTATCATTTATATTTAATTAATATTATTTAATAATAACATTTTAATGAAATGTTATTTATTTCAAAAAATTTGGAATTCATTGAAAAGAGTTTCATGATTGAACTATATATTTTAAAAAATACAATTTGTTGTTCATCATATCAAATTATAATTTTTATCAAACATATACATTAATTATTATAAGATAATAAAATATAAATATAATATTTATTTTATAAATAAAATATAAATATAAAAAAAATTAACAATTGTGGTATAGATACATAACCCATTATTACACTTGCAAATTCCCAATTATTTAGGTTTAATGTTTTTGATTTTCTTACGGTGGTTCGGAAAACATAGTATGCTTCATGATCTGAACGATCTTGAAATTATCCTATAAAATGTTTTTCTCATTCCTTATTTATTTAATCTCAGTTTGGGATTGGTCAAAATAGAATATCATTGGTGATTTCACCCTTATAATATTCAACAAATAGGCTTCATGGTGTGTGATCCTACTGGCCGAGGCTATCGCTTCCTTCTTATATTCAAATTGGATTCATCATAACCCATTATATATAGTAATAAAAAAATCACTGTATAATAGATATACTATAAAATATTTTGATTCTTAATGGTATTTTAAATCTGACAAGATAAAACATATAATGATCCATAAAACAAAATAGTGCATGTATTTTCTATAATTTCATATCATAATAGGTAATTTTTAAAACGAAATTTAATTTATAATATTTTTTGTCATTACATTCTTCCCCCAACACCCCCACCCCCACCACTATAAAATTAGATTCAAATTTATCATTTCATATACTAAAATTGGTGAGTTTACTTCTATTTCATTTCCTCAATGAGATGCAATGTTTATTCCACTAACATGTTTTTTCACCACATCAATTTAACTTGGTGACTTTTCTTTTTTTATAGAACTTTATCTATATGATCTATGAAATCTATATAATGATTCTAATATTAATGATAATTATTCAATGATAACACCTCTATATTATTTACATCTAATGGATTTGGTATGTACTTCCTCAAGAGGGGTACATGGAAGGAAAAAGGTACCTAAGATAATATAGTTGGGAGATCTAGTCAACTGGCCACAACTTCAAAGTTTTCAATGATCTCAAAGGGGTTTATAAATCTTTTATTAAGATTTACCTTCTTCCCATAAAATTTTAATTTCTACCATGGTGATATATGAAGTAACACATTATCTTTGACCAAAAAATCTAGATCACATAGATTATTTTCAACATAGATTTTCTATCAACTTTGTGTAGAGTTCATATAATGTTGAATGATTTGAACCTTCTCATTATTTTCATCAATATGATCATGTACCATTACCTTATTCTCAAAAACCCCTTGCCAGTATGTTAGGGTCTAACTCCTCTACCCATAAACAGAATCAAAAGGTTCAATTTGATGTCTATATTAGAAACTATTTTTATATGAGGACTCTAATAAGGGATGGTGTTGATCCCAACATTATTCTAAATACATTTAGCCAAATTTCAACATATATTATAGAGTTTTAATGGTTATCATGTACCAATAATATATCTAATAGTTATAATAATTACGTAAACTTAGTTTTATATACAATATTTTCTAAAGGATTATTCAGAAAGTTGAGGTAAACCACGTATCTCAAAT
The DNA here is from genome assembly GCA_963277665.1 of Viscum album. Lineage (NCBI taxonomy): Eukaryota > Viridiplantae > Streptophyta > Magnoliopsida > Santalales > Viscaceae > Viscum > Viscum album. The sequence goes on along the minus strand of OY728126.1, from coordinate 1,433,720,462 downwards.
AGATACAGTAGAGAGTGGACCTCCATGATATCTTACCAATTCCTTTGTTTATACCTTGTAAATTTGGTCAGGAGATAAATACCCCTTCATAATAATTAAATGATCATTCTTGGTTATGAAATCAACTACCAACTAAATGGTGTTATCACCTTTAGGGGTCTTGAGAGACCTATAATGAAATCCAAGGTTATGTTTACCTAATTCTATACTAATATAGGCAATGGTTATGACGTAACATTAGACTAATTTTTTTGACTTTTCAAAATACTAAAAACTAGGGTACAAGATCCATAATCTTACCCTTCATGTTTTCCCATCGAATTATTTTTTAAAATCTCTATACATATTAGGGCTTCCAAGATGAATACTAAAGTATGACATATGAACATTATCCGGAATTTACCTCTTCATTTTTGGTTTTGATACCACACATATCCTTGTTCCAAAACTTATAACTCTATATTTATTAAATTTGAACCCTATAATATTCACTACCATATTTTGTGATACCTCATTATATTTTTTTCCCTTCTTGATCCTCTCATGAATTTATAATTGAGAATTTATTTGAGAAATATTCGATGAATATCCTTTTTTTATTCTGATTTTCATCTTCTTCATGTCCCAAAATATTGGATCCCTTATAATACTAGTCATTTATTGGGTTTTCAGATACATAATACTTAGATCATATTCCAATTTCTTCTCCTTCCTAACATAGTAATAGATTAAAAATCATAGTACATGATCATATCAAACCATTTTTTTATTCATATTGATCTCCTTTCATGTAAATATATACTTTTGGTTTTTTAAATATGTATATATTTTATAATTGTAAACAAATAGATAATGTCACTAAATCATTAACACAAATATCACTACAAAAAAATCTATATCATCAGTTGGGTAGTTCTTATCATGGATGTTAAATTTTTTGGAGGAATATTTTATCACTTTTTCATCTTGCATGATTAAAAAACCTAATTCCCTTTTAGAAACATCATTTTAGATCAAAAATCATTCCCTAGTAGTGAGTTATATAAGTAGAGGTTAGTGATTAGCCTCTTCATTAAATCCTTGAAGCTCTATTCAAATTTATATTTCCAATGAAACATGACTAAATTAAGATGTATCATGGTTATTGGTCTTGTAAAACATGAGGTGATTCTCAAAAATAAATGATAATACCCTGATAATCTAGGAAAAGTTCGATTTCAATCACAGGTTTTGTTCTAGTAGATCCTTAAATTGCCTATATTTTTTTAAGATAAAAAAATATACCTTTATTGGTGATTAGAGGACCCTATAAAGTTACATTATCCATCCATAACTCCCATTTTCTTTACATCAAAAATAAATTTTCCTTTTACAATGTCCTTAGAATAGAATTCAAGTTCTCCACATGTTCCTCAAATATTTTGGAGTAAATGTGAATATCATCTATAGAGACTATCACAATATTTTCTGGTTAATCCATAACTATTAAATTGATTAATTCTATGGATATTTTTAGAGAATTTTGGAGTTAAAATGGAATCACTATGAACTTATGGTTCTTGTACCTTATATGAAAAGTAGTCTTAGTGATATACTCGTTCTTCACATGTACTTGATAATATCTCGACCAAATATTCACCTATGGAAATAATTAGGCTCCATATTAATAATAAAAAAATTATAAAACCATTGAATGTGATAATTGTTCTTTATGGTCATATTTTTGAGCTCTTGGTAATCATCGAAGAGGCTCATTGGCTCATCCTTATTCATCACGAGGAGGACCATTACACCCCTGGTGAACCACTTGTTAATATAAAACCTTTATCCAGAATCTACTTTATTTTTCCCTAAAATTATCATGTTCAACAATGTTCATTCAATATGGACTCAATAATATTATAAAATATTTGGGTGTGATATTTATTTTGAACTCGACATCATAGGTTGTAGAAACACTTAGAAATTCATCAAGAAACACATCATTTAATTCCCTTGTAATTGGATATTCTCAAGAATGATATTTTATTTAGTATCAATAATTTTAGAACTATATTATTTCTAAAAATACAATAATAGTCATTATTGATATATTATTACTAAATAAAATTTATCCTTCTTCATACTCTTGTATTGAATTAGAGGGAAATTTATGATATGCAGATTGTTTTTCTTCACTTAGAAATTGTTCTTTCCTTTATATAATAAATGTTAGTACATAGACTGAATAGAATGAAATTGCAATAAAAGGAGTATCACAGTGTTTTTTTTTGTAAATTCATCCAAAAAATATGGAAAATTGAGGATTTATATACTTTATATGAAATAATTCCCCCATTTTTCATTTTCACTCATAACTCGGCATCCATGTCTTTGTGTGGTGTTTGAATAGCTATACTAAACATGCATGAAAGAAGGAATGTTTAAAACTAGAATATTTATATTATTTAATGAATAACTAGGATACCTATCACCACTTAATTGTATTTATCCATCTCAGTAGTTGGGATGGCATAAGCTCACCCTTTTTCTCTAGTCCATAGAGGTTTTTTTGTCAGTTATCATCGAAAAACCTTAGCTTAGGGAATTGATTAACATAATTTTCTTGTTCCTTGATGTTGAAACATTAGACTATAGGATAAGTGTTGACTAAATCATTCTGTTATTCCATAATATAATAGGTTTTCCATAATCAGTAATGGGTACTAGTTTTCCCTTCCATAGAGCACTTAAAACATTTCCTACTCCCCTTTAGGAAATTTTTGGGATTTTTCTTTCCTCACTTTTTAATATTTGCATATTGGAAATTTTTACAAAATTTTATTTCTCAATCAAACAATTATGATTAAAATAAATTTCCTAATTTTTATCTATAGACTCACGCGACCCTTGAGATTTACTGATCTTCATTTCAACTTTGAGGGAATATTAGACAATTTTCTCATAGTTGTTAGAGAATCCAATTTTCAAATCATTTCATAGACTTTTATTTATCCAAAAAAGAGATAATTATCATTAATTCCATGGGAGTTGGAAAAGATAAAGACATATCAAGAAGGTATTGTGAATTCCACTTCAAACGCCCTGATAGATTCATCCTCATTTTTTCTAAGGCTACGGAAATATCTCTCCATGTTATGATAGAATGTTCAAGGAAAATATTTACTGAAAAACATTTTTTTAATTCCTTCCACCCTATCACTTATATCATATAAAATGGATTTTCATTTTTTAATGACATAAAAAATTAATCATCTTATCATTACATCAGATAAACAACTAGCAATACCTTCTGTTTCTCAGAGCATTTCGAATAGAGAAGACCTTCTCAGTGGATTTGATCTATTTTTTCACAATTATCGAATTGCAGTATCCATTGAAATTTGTAGACCATTGTAATATAAATGTCTCAATTGAAACTTTTTTCCCTTAAGTGGATTTGGGTGTTCTTTATTATTCAAATTTCAATGAAAAACATTAGTAATTTGATAATTAATTTCCATGAAGCTTGTGACTCTTTCTCTCATCATGTTAGGAATGTCATTTGGGAATTCATTACAATATTAGTCACATTGTTTATTAACATGGTTCCTCTTATTCCAATCCATTGAATATATATAAAAGGAAAATTTGTGATTATAATTTTTGAGAAATTAATGACATAAATGCTAAGGCATGAAAATTAAATGGAAAACTCATAAATTACAAATAACATTTAACATGTGAATTTATAGGTCTCAACCAATGTTATGTATGATCTATTTCCAAAAATAAACTCTAAAAGGAATTTTTTTACCCCTAATAATGGTTCATAAGTATCTTCTAAATTTATCAAATCATATCTCCCATGAGTGTAAAACTAGGTTTGTAGTAAGGACCATTTTTGTGCACTTGGGGATGATTAAGTCAATATCAAAGTTCCCTTTTTGGGTTATTACCACTAGATACAATTGAGTCAGAGCCACATCCACATATAGTAACAATACATGGATGTATTTTATCAGAAATAACTAACTCTATGGTATAAAAAATCTAGTTATATTTTTGTTTATTGGTATTATCTCAATTATTTCAATAGAGTTTTCTAATCTCACTCCCAAAAAATAACAACATATTCATCTGATACCAACTATGAAAACCCATATCTTTATTACTCTTTATTTCATAATTCATTGCATAAAACAAAATTTACTAATAAATAAAATATCATGATCACTAGTTTTTGGGTAATTAGTTAAAAAAATAATGGTATTCAGTATAAATAAAATAAGATTATATAAAAACTCCATATCATGTTCCTAGATTCCATAGATCTTCTAAACATGAAGGAGTTAACCTAGGTATGTACATAAAAATGGGTGATATCTATAGCCTATTAAGGGTATAAAAATGAAAAAAAATTAAAGTATTACATGTACGACAATCATAATATTAATGTAACATACAAGGGTTAGAATAAAAATATTGAATAATGAAGTATGATATAACATGATATCATGAAGAAAAATTGGGAAAATTACAACAACCTAAAACGTGACATCATACAAATAAGTCAAGGATAATTTACCAAACATAAAAACATAATCTACTTATGATTACCTCCCATTCCCCATTAATTTATTCTCATGAAATTAAAACATTTCCCAATTCATTTGAGGGATATATAAGTTTTGGACAACCCATCACTCTCTTATCAGGTATATGAAAAAGTTTATCACATATATTATACAAAAAAGGTTGTCATTAATTAATGTTGACACCATGATTATGTAGTGTAGGTTACATATATTCAATTCCAAATTAAATCAATGATAGTTACTAATAGCTTAATATCATTGAGTGAATATGGAAATAGATATTCAGTACACAAATGTGTGGTATGGAATATCACAGGATATTTTTGGCAGCATAACAAGTGTACAAAAAGTTTAATAGAAGGGGTGAATAATAGTGAAAGGGGCATCCAATTTCATTGGATTGATAATTATAATAATAATTCTGATAAAAATCATATCCCAACATGAACATTTGAAAATCAAAATTCATGACATAATCAAGGTTCTTGAGTAATGAAGAAAAGAAGAGGATACCATTCCTTGAGAGGGCACTTCTAAAAGCATGGGAGGAGATTATTAAGAGATGGGGATACCTTGGGAGGGATATATATATGGTTGGTAAGATTTTTCTCAAACTATGATGTATTTATGTAAATTTAAATGTGTGTTTGGGTGTGTTTTATAGAAAAAAATAGGGGAATTCGTTATTAGTTTCAAAGCCTAAGTTTTAGTCCCTGTATGATAAAGTTATCACAACCAAAAACCTTCACATGGTTTTTGTGTACGGTATATAAAAAATAGGGGGTGTAAATTATTTTATATGTAATTGAATCAAAATCATTAAAATAATTCCCCTGGTGATGTATAGGTGAGTCATGTTTATATGGTATTGATTAAAAACCAATAAATTATAATAATGGTTTTTGGGGATTCATTAAGGATTTATGAAATTAATCATATAGATTAAAATCATATTATTTAAAGGTTTAATTAGTTATTTGATTTTGTATATATTTTATTGAATATATCAAATCAATTTTTTTTCATTCTGATGTCATAATATCTGTCATATAGTTTTACAATATAAAAGTTTTACTTGAAAGTTAGACTATCTCAAAAAATTATGAAACAATATCCATTGAATTTTTTTTGTGATGATTTCAAAAGTATTATTAATTTTATCAAAATTATTTTCTAAATAGTTTAATTAATGCTTTTAAATAAAAAATCCACATTTATTGGGAAATGATATTTTTTTTTACAATAACAGTTTTTGACACATATAAAATGTATGTTTGACTTTATAAAAGTATATTATAATTTAGATTTAACAAATAGTATTTAATATTAATATTTTATTAAAATATATTTTATTTAAAAAATTATTTAATTCATCAAAAATAGTGTCTTGATTGAAACTATATATTTCATTAAAATATAATTTTTGTTTATTTATATCAAAATATAATTTTCATCATACTTGTTATTTAATAATTATAAGTTAATTAAATATAAGTTTAATAATTATTTAATAAAAAAATATATAAATTAATACTATTACGGTATAGATACATTTCACATTATTACACCAGTGAATGCCTTAAGATTAAGGTGTGGAATGGTGATATCTTCATGGGGTTTACATGAAAAAAATCAGGTTTCCACCAAAACTGGCACCAAACCCAGCATGCAACAAATTCCGAAGGGCATTCATGGTCCCCATGGGCTGGTACAAGTGCTCGGGTACCATAAAATGAGAATTGGGAACGATTTACCTGAGTTTATAAACTTAAAATACCAAAAGAATCCAATAAAAAGAATCAAGATTTTTCAAACCAAAAAATATTTAACAAAAAATTAGAACTAAATTACTTATTTTAAAACAAATAAAAAAGACAATAAAAAAGGTACAAACCCAAAAAAAATAGCCCATGAACATTCATGGCATGGGGCACCGCCCTTAAGCAATCTCCACAAGACTTCGCCACTAAGGACTTGCTTGAAACCCGAACCACTAGAACAAAAAAATGTACACAGCCGGTGAAAAAAAAATAACCAATTATAATAACACCCAAGGGTGTAAGTAAGGTGTGATCCAATGCGCAATAGGATACCACCACAAAGGGATACTAAGATATAAACATTAAAAGATGAAAAACATGAATGTTTTCAAAAAAAATATAATTTCTAGTTACAATTTCTTAAATATGCAACTTAAAAATATCAGTTTTCATGTGGGATAATATAAAGAATAAAATTTTTTAAAATAAATTCCAAAGAAACCAAATTTTCCATCCAAATGTACCATATGCCGATGGTATGTATACAGGATCTCATGAGCACATGCAATATGAAATAACTCATAGGCACTAGCTCGTTGTGGGTCACAAGTACCTCGTATCTCGGTGAGAGTAACCATCACAAATATATGTTCTCGTGCATGAGCCACTAGTAGGGAACATACCCATAACCTAGTGGTCCCCAATCATCATCATCACAGTTTAGTTAGAGTTGTAAGTGTTAATCATGTTAAGTGAAACTGATGACAAACCTTACAGATTCACTAGCATACTCATACACATCCACCCACCTAGATACCCGGGTTTTCCCTTTGTACTCAAACAAGTTCAACAAGTCAAGAAATATAATTTTCACATGAAAATATTATTTCTTCATCAAAAATTCACCAAATATCCCACATTTATACCACCCAAGTAAAAAATGACCACATTTAATTCAAATTGACTTGAAATATGACTCACACCAAAATAGCCCACAACAATTTTCACATTTCTTTAACACTTCCACAAATCCATTAAACAATTTTATAAAACCATTCCAATATATTACAACTCACATAACAGCCCACTCACATGTTACATAATACCATTTTCATAACCAAAATCCATTTTTCAAATCACACTCACACAAAACATCCCACATCTCTTACACACATTAGTAAATCATTCAAACATTTATGTAAAACATTTCCAAGATGGAACCCATCACAAAACAGCCCCTATCACATTTCAAATGAACCACTTCATAATATACACACATTAAAACAGTTTTCCTTTATAGATTCACCACTTACATAAATAATTAAATAATTAAAATCTTTAATAAAACAATTCCAAAGAGTATGCACAATATTTTCTCATAAAACCAATTTCAAAACCATATTTCAAGGAAAAACCCACACAAAAACATAACCAGAGTAGAATTTTTATCCATAGAGACATTTATAAAACCACTTTCAAGTGTTATAAAATCACCTTGGATAATACCATAAAAGATACAAATGAAAACACCCATTTTCATAAAATGATCTCAAGAAGTATAATAATGTTTTACACAATAAACCTACTCCAAAAAACCCCCTTCCAAGGCCCACATGACAGTAAGGAATTAATATAATAGAATTTTCAGCCCATTTAATCAAATAATAAATCAATTTCATATTTTATAAAACTACCACAAATGATACCACATGTGTTGCATTTGAAAAGTTCACAACTTAAACTAAAATTCAATTATAAAATTAAATGCTAAACCAAAACCCTAAAAAATAGTTTTCCTACCACCCAAAGCATATGGGGCACATGAAAAACCATAAAAAATAGAATTAACTCATCAAGGAAGTTTAAACCATGTAATTACCTACTGAAAGTGTTGAATCCCTTAAAACATGGTGAAAAACATCAACCACACCACCGCCACACCACAAGGAAGAAAAATCCATCCCTAGAACACAATATTCGACCAAAAAGAAACCAAATCAAACCCTAGTTTCTAACCCTAACTTCTAGACATTTTAGAAAATATTAAAAGAGGGAGGAAACCCTGGGGGAAAAGGAAGAATACAAGAAGGAATCAGTTACAATTAAAAATATTGAATAAATCACCCCATATACACAAATATCTGATTTTTAAAATAGCCAACCAATCAATGGATAGTCAAAAAAGGTTGAATAGTTCATTTAGAAACTGTAATGGGGGAAAATGAGATAGAAATGGAGGAGTTGTGAAATAATCAATTTACATTTTCAAATCTGGGATATTTGAGAACTTCCGAGAGGTTTCATCCATCTTCACATTGAAACCGATCTCCAAATAGGGGTAAGAGAGCATGGGAGCTCTCCTTGGTTATGTGGACTCTGGGGAGAGTTCTAATCACTAAAAAACATAAATATTGAAGGATATATTAAATAATTAATAAATATTTTTAATGTAGGAAATGGGTTTTCAGGCAGGCTCAAACCCTTTAATAAAAACCCATATCCACCATGATTATGGATTCTTAAATGGTCCAAATTATTATGGTGGTGTTAATTGTTTAGGGGATGAAAACTAGGAATTGGAATGGATGAAAATTTTGAAAAATGAAAGAGTTATAAAGGAATCAGAATTTAATTTTAAATTTAGAATTGGGCTGACGGTTTGGCCCAATTCATGAAAACTCACCCATTCCTCCAAAAAATCTTGGAAAACCCTCAAAACAAAGCATGAATGGAAACTAAATGAAATTTAACATTAAAATAAGTCATTTATGTGAAAATTCTCCACACCATGAAAAATTTCCGTCCCCGGAAATCCACAGCAAGGCCAGATACAAAAACCAAACCCAACCGATAAACCAAGATGTACTTCTTTGCCAAGCTTCGCCCATAAGGTCCAAAACAGCTCCAGTGATCAATTAAAGAAGGATTAATCTCACAACCTAAACATACAACACTTTTCTGAAATGATCAATCAAATTCATACTTTATCCCAAAAGAAAACACATCAAACACTATCCAAGCAAGACTCAAGTAATTCATCCAAATTAACAACATCTTCGAACAAGGTTACACTTACCATACTTTAACTAAACCATTGGGCGCTCTCCAATCCTAATGTTTAATCAAGGAAGATGTTGGTATCTAGATAGATCTGAATGAGACTACCTACCGCCAAGACAAGACCGTGGATAAATATGAGCTATTGGAATGGGGGGATACAAATATGCACCCCACCATAAGAGACAACCTATATTTTTCTGAGATAGAATTAGGACACTAATAAGGGGAGGCCTAAATAGACTCCCTGGTAGAAATGGTAGAAATCCATTCAAAGTTTAAGATGGTACGTACATGATAATCATAGTGTGTCTCCCAACCATAATAACCAAACATCGTAACCGACCAGCGTGGGATGAAATAGAAACAACCAAAAAAATTAATGATTTGGGAAGGGTGCAGGGTTAGTCCACACAGTTTGTGAAACCGCGCACTAACTATGCAGATCATTCTTTCAGCATGGATTCTTGGCACACTGTCACTACTAATTGGGCACAAACTATGTCCTCATCATGTCTATAAAAATTTCCAAACATTCTCTAATGACTCAATGGAAACCAAAGGGGGGGATGACATTTGGTGATGACATGGGTACAAATCCCTCCACCAATTTCCACCAAACTAGAACAATAGGAGAAAGATAATGACACCAAAGATTTAAAATCTTCTTATCTTTTATACTAAGGATATGAAATTGTAAAAGGGTTTAAACGACCCTGGGATTTCCCTTGACTATGAGCCAGCTTCTCTCCAAGACTTATGGATATATTTCAAATCATTGAAGCACCTTCATCCTCGTAGTTAGGGTTCAGAAACCCCCTAAACGAGAATTCGTCTTTCAGTGCCACCAACAACTACACTGAAATCCCTGATAAGACTGAAAAGACATAACCCATTCCAAACTCACTTTACCTTAACCCAATATTTCATGAAAACATGGGCATAGAAGATGAACAGACATCACATATTGTTTCTTCGAGTGAGAAACTATAGAAGCAAAGAAAACATATACTCACCTTCCTATAAAATGGAAGATTTGGAAGTTTCTGCTTGGGAGAAATTCTCCCAACATAACAGGGAATCTTAGAGGACTACACGACTTTCACCTTTATAGTCAATCAAGCACAAGATATCATAAGGAGTCACTGAACAGGACAATAGATATTTATATAAATAATCCATGGAGAGGGATTGTATACAATGTCCCAAAACAGTACATAATTCTAGAAAGTGGCCACAATATCCTCTCGTGACCAGATTTCCCACACTGCTAGTTTGACGTGAACTCTTTCTTCTAAGAGACTACGATGGACTGGGAGAACCTCTTAGACACCATCTAGACACTCATCGATACAAAAAACCCTAGTCCACTTTCACCTTTGGAAAATTAGGAAACTTAAGAAGCTAAGGTCTATTTCAACCATCCATGACCACTCTCCCACTAGAAGAGGATACAAAAAACCAAGATATGAAAGGTTGTAAAGTCAATCTAAAAATCTCAAGAAAAAAATTCCTTGCATTTAACAACTAGAGGATCTTCTAACAGAGGAACAAATTAGGCTGCACTTCAGTTGTGCACTAACCCTTAATGGGGGCACACCTAATCCAACAAGAGAACTCAAGGACCCAACCAACCTAGTCCATTGGTTAGGACATACCTCAACCATATATAAACAAATTAGGGGAGACACTATAAGGGTTTCCCTAAATATTCTCAGAGGAGACTACTAACTAGCCCTTAAACCCAGCTTACTAACCAAACACAAAACCAAAACACTATTCAAACAAGAGCGGTTCTTGGGATTCAAACATTCCGCAACATCAAAATTTCCAAAAAAACATAATACACACCATCCCATACCACTCATCAAGACATAAATTTTTCCTTTTAAAAACATTTCTTTGTAAACAAATTGTTCAGCGGTTAGAAAATCCCCCAATGGTACCCCATGGGCCCCCCACATGCATGTTTCTATGCCACACCGGGCACCCTCCTCATATACATCTCGGCTCTCATCCAGTCATTCCATTAACCATCCATCATCCCATATAACCCCATGCATGTGGTTGCTCATAAAAATACCAATGGTTAATACAAAAACTCATTCCACTTTTCAAAACCCAAACAATCCACCAACACCTCCTTTTTTCAAGACCGCTAACCACGAAATCGAACCCAAATTACTGCTTTAAAAAAAATTCAGAAAGGCACAATAATTCCAAAGGAAACACACTTTAAAGTTATTCACAACATTTTCAAAACATCACATCCCATTAAAACACCTTTCAATAGTTTAGAAAACTCTAATGGAAACACTTTTCAAAACCATCCTTGACATAGTTCTTTCTTTCAAATGAGGTTAAAACACCCCACATTCCATTACAATACAATTCAAAAATTTATGGTCTCCATTTTCAAAAAACTAACCATTCCCTCTTTATTATATTATCATTTCACAAAAAATTTACTCTTCTTAAAACCAAGTCACTTTAAAACCAAAGTTCCGTGATTTAAAAACTAAAGACCACAAGACAATGCAAGAGGAAACTAGTTTCAGTGGGAGGCTTGGACATATGGTGGGTGGCCATATTCCAGTCACTTCACCATCACAGAGAGTGTTCTATTGAATATCCCCATCTCCACATGGATTTCCAGGCCCTGAGAGCTCACTAAGACCATTAAACCAACTCTTTTTTCATTTGCCCTAACCATCATCATCACAAGAAATCCAAAGGAATCATGTAAATGCCGACTTCCCCTGGAGACTCGAATCATTTCAAGAGGTGTGGTGATCAGGAACACTACCCATAACCTAAATACCAAGTCCCAACAATACTAACTCCAGACTATCCCAACTGTTCCCCAAATAACATGACCCATAGAGTTAACCAGAACCTCCATATATACCATTTTGTCACGAACCAAATATGGTTTCCACCAAAACCAGCACCAAACCCAGCTAGTGACTAGTTCTGAAGGTCATTCCCAATCCCCATGGGCAGGCACAAGTTCCCATGTATCAGAAAATGAGAATTGGGAATGATTTACTCGAGTTTATAAACATAAAACAACAAAAGAGTCAAATAAATCGAATCTGGATTTTTCAAACCAAACAATCTTTTACAAAAATTCAGAACTGAATTACATATTTTAAAATAACTCAACAAGACTATAACAAAGGTACCAAACCAAAAGAAAATATCCCAAGAACCCTAATGTCAAGGGGCATGCCCCTCATGCGATCTCCAGAAGACTTCACCACCAAGGACTTGCTAGAAACCCGAACCACTGGAAGTAAAAATTGTACCAAACCTGGGACAACAAAAATAACCAAGTCTACTTACAGCCAAGTGTGTAAGTAGGGTACGATCCAATTCCCATTAGGATACCACCACTAAGAGATTCCATGTGATAAACATTCAATGATGAAAAGCATGCATGTTTTCAAAAATGTGTAATTTCTAGTTACAATTTCTAAAAGATGGAACATTAAAAAATCAGTTTTCACGTGGGATAATTTAAAGAATCAAAACTATTCAAATAAATTTCAAAGCTACTGAATTTTACATCCAAATTTACCATATTCCAACGGTATGTATAAAGTATCTAATGAGCATAAGAAATATGAAATAACCCCTAGGAACAAGCTCGTTGTGGGTCAGAGGTACCTCAGATCTCGGTGAGAGTAACCATCACAAATATTCATTTACATGCATGAGCCACTAGTAGGATACATACATATAACCTAGTGGTCCCCAATAATAATCATCACAGTTTAGTTAGATTTTTAAACATCAATCTTGCTAAGTGAAACGGAGGCCAAACCCCACCGATTCTCTAGCATACTAGTTCACGACCACCCTCCTAGATACCCAGGTTTTCCCATTGTGCTCAAACTAGTTAAACAAGTAAAAAATATAATTTTCACATGAAAATAACATTTACTCATCAAAAATTCACCAAAAATCCCACATGTATACCACACATGTCACATAATACCACTTTTCATTCAAATTGATTTGAAATCCGACTCACACCAAAATAGCCCACAACACTTTTCACATTTCTTTAACACTTCCACAAATCCATTAAAAAAATTTATAAAACCATTAAAATATATTAAAAATCACATAACTACCAACTTACATGTTACATAATAACCGTTTTCATAAAAAAAATATTTTTCACATCACACTCAAACAAAACATCCCACGTCACTTTCACATCTCTTGTACACTTTAGTAAATCCTAAAAACACTTTTGTAAATAATTTCCAAGATGGAACACATCACAAAACTGCCCCTCTCACATCTAAAATGTAAAATTTCAGAATATACACACTCCAAAACATTTTTCAATATGGTTTCACCACTTACATAAATCATTAAATCATTCAAATCATTCAGAAAACAATTCCAAAGAGTTTACCAAATCATTGCTCATAAAACCTGTTTCAAAACCATATTTTAGGGACAAAACCACACCAAAACACTAAAATAGTACAATTTTCATCCCTATAGACATTTATAAAACCACATTCAAGTGTTATAATATCACCTTGGATAATACCATGAAAGATACAAATGAAAAAACACATTTTCATAAAATATTCTCAAGAAGTATAACAATATTTTACATAACAAACCTATTTGAAAAACTCACTTACAAGGCCGAAATGACACTAAGGAATTAACAAAAAAAATTAGCCCCTTTAAAAAACTAATAAATCAATTTCATATTTTATTATACTACCACAAAATATACCACATGTGTTACATTCGAAAAGTTCACAACTTCAACAAAAATGCAATTATAAAATTAAATGCTTAACCAAATCCCTAAAAAATGGTTTTCACACCACACAAAGCATATGGGGAACATGAATAACTAGTAAAACAAGAAAACTAACTCATAAACGAATGGTTAACCATGTAATAACCTACCAAAAGTGTCAAATACCTCAACAAATGGTGCAAAACATCAACTGGACCACCACCGCACCACAAGGAAGATAAATCCAGCCCTAGACCAAAATATTTGACCAAAAAGACACCAAATAAAACCCTAGGTTTGAACCCTAACTTCTGTACATTTCATAACATAATTAAATAGGGAGGAAACCCTAAGGGAAAAAAGGAAGAATCTAAGAAGGAATCACATACCTTGAAAAATATTGAAGAAATCACCCCAAATACATCAGTATATGAATTTTAAAACAACCAACCACTCAAGGGATATTAGAACAAGGTTGAAGAGATCATTTTGGAAATAGAATGTGGGGGAATGAGTGATAAATAAATAGTTATGAAATAATCAATTTACCTCTTCAAATCAGGGAAATTTTAGAAATTCTGAGAGGATAGTTGGAATCACCAAAAAAACGTAAATATTGAAGGATATATTAAAGAATTAATAAATATTTTTAATCTAGAAAATGGGCTTTGAGGTTATCCCAATACCTTAAATAAAAACTCATATCCACCATTATTATGGATTCATTAATGGTCCAAATTAATATGGTGGTGTTAATAGTTCAGGGGACAACAAGTAGGAATTGGAATTGATGAAAAATGTTGTAAATAAAGGAGTTATAAAGGAATAATAATTTATTTTTAAATTGGGAATTAAGCTCACGATTTGTACCTATTCATGAAAAATCACTCATTACTCCATATAATCATAGGAAATCCTCAAAAAAATAATGAATGGAAATTAAATTGAATTTAACATTAAAATAAGTCATGTATTTGACGGGGGTGGTTCATTGAACATGGTTCAGTTCTTGTTCCCAATGAGCTTTAAATTCACTATTAAATGGTTTTCATTGTGCTTCAGTTATTGAAACTCATCTTGGGCTTTTTCATTGGAATATACTAGTGATTCTATATCCCTTAGATGTTCTGATAAATAGAATTCATATTGTATTATCCTACTAGCTGAGGCCATCAATTCTTTTTTTCTATGTCAATTGGGTTCATCTTAACCCTATATATATATATGTGTGTTAAAAATACAATCACTATATAGAAAAAACACTATAAATGGTTATGATGCTTAAATATCATTGAAATTTGACAATACATAAAACATAATGGTCTGAAAAGTAACATAGTTCATTTTTTTCTATAATTTCATTTCTAAATAAGGTATTTTTAGAAGGTTATTTCATTTATAAAATTTCAGGTAACAAAATTTATTGTCTTGTATATTATGTACATAAAAATCTAATTTTACTACACTTGTGATAATTTATCTATAATATTTATCCTCTATATAATATTCTAGATATCTCACATTAAATAATTATCTTCATAACCCATATATTTGAATCATAATAAATGAGTGATCTTGGATGTAAATTAATAAAAAAATGATATAATAAAAGAATAAAATGCATTATATTATAATTATAAAACATTATAGAGTAACAAAAGATCATAAAAACGTCATTAAGAGTGCATAAAAGATATGAAAGGGCTCAAACACATCACAATAATCATATAACATGTGAGTGAGAAGTAGAAGTTTAGAATACATTAAAAATACATATTAATCATTAAAACATGTCATTTAATGGAAATGAATCTATAAAATTTAACTTAATTTAAAAAACAACTTTTAAATGTTTCACAACCCTAAGCATAGGAAATTTTTTATAATAAAAATTCATGTAACATTTTGGGTTTATGATAATCCTCCCATGTAATATATTACTTGGGATGAAATACCTTAGATACACATTTATCTATGGGATAAATCCTCTTTTGTACCATTTGGCATGGGTTAAATACTTTTGTATAACCTTGGTACTTGTAAAAATACTCCCACCTACCACATTGAACTAGGATAAATCATATAGTGTGCCTCATTGTCTAGGGATAAATCCTCCCATGTATCTTTTGGCATGGGATAAATCCTCTCATTCACCATTTTTAGATTATGATATATAACCATAAACCAATTAATTATAGGGATATATAGGACTCAACCTATTAGCATTCAAACACACATGATCTATAAAAAATGAATCATAAACAAATATTATTTAACACATAGAAAAATTTATGGTATTCATAAACATCAAAAGGGAAATCACTAACTTTTCATAAAGAACCCACAAAAATAAAATGTGTTTCATAAATCATCCCAATGTTATAAAAAACATCATCAACTAGATTATTTGATACAAAAAACATGGTAAAATGAAATAATTAAAGACCATGAATGAATGAAATCATAGGATATCAGAACTCTCATTTTTAAGAAGAAATATATCATAATAACATATTGTTGTTGATGAAGACATAACTTCATAATATATAATCCTTGGACTGTTAATAGAATTGAATGTAAAATTTTTCTCAAAAAAATAATTAAAATAATTGATTTATAAAATACATTCAAAAAATTGTAATGGGAAAGAAAATACAATTAAAAATCTTGATATAAAGAGTTTATAATAAAAGATCATTTAATATTAATAAATGTTTTAAAAAAGAGAAGTGAAATTTTATTGAAAATATTTTAATTTTAAAATAATATTTTATAATGAAGACTTGAAAATAACATAATGTTTTCAATATAATGAAGTGAAATACATTGAAAACTATTAATATTAAAAATAGTATTTAATAAATAAAACATAAAAAATTAATGTATAAATAAAATAAGAAAATATAATTTTAAAAACATAGATTTAAAAAATAATATTTGATAATGGAACCAATAAAAATACATTAAAGTTAACATCCTAAAAGATATAGATTATGATAAAAGTTTTTATTTTTATGGTATGTAAAAACTGTTTGATCATTTTCAAATAATCTTTTTGAAATCAAAAATCATTGAATGGATGGTATAACATTTGTTTTAAAAATAATAAAGAGTTAAAAAAGATCATTGGAGATAAAAAAATTCAACTGGGTAAAGGATAACATTTTTAGGAAGTAAAATCATCGATATGGATGAAAATCCATTAAAATTAATGGTAATTATTCATAACAAAAACATATTTCTAAGAAACTCTTAAAATAAAAATGAAGTATGCATTGGTTTTAAAATATGAATCCCTATTAAATATGGTGAAAATAAAAAATCAAATCATCATAGTTTATAATAGATTAATATTCAAAGATAATTACCAAAGAATAGTGATTATGACCCAACGAAGGGATTTTAGTTAGGAAATCAACATACAACTTGTATAACACTTAAATAAAGACCTCATGTAAGAGAGAGATTAAAATGAAACTTATTTAATCATTGGAAGAATTTAATTCATAATATAATATCTAAAATATTAAGTATTTACACCACATAAATTGACGTAGGTTCAAAAAATAAAATGTGTCCCAAAGAAATAAATTGTGAGTCAAAACTCTTATGAACTTAGTAAAAATTCAATCACCTCCCTCACCATAAAAGGGAAATAATGAAGTTAATCATTAAATTAAATGAAAAAATAAAATTAATGAAATTTTAAATTAATTAAGAATTATTAACCCCACTTAAATAATAAGTAGTTCATATATATGAACAATGTCTCAATGATGGGAAATTGTGACGAAATCCCTTACCTTGTTCTGGATTCGTATTTTTGACATGCTTAACATTCTGAATAACCAAATTATGTTTGTTTGATAAATTATTAAATAAATTATCCTTATATATTTAATTTAATATAGAAATTTTTCTATCTTATGATATTTCTTTATTATATAGTTCATCATTGGTTTTTCATGAAAATTGAATCAATATCGGCTAATTTTTGTAATCATAGAAAAAAAAGACATTGCATTAATAAAAAGTTGAATAATTAATATATTATTTCTAAAACCATATAATAATGGATATTATGTTAATTTAATAAAATAAAATTAGATTTTATGTATCAATATTCATCTATAATAAAATTTTATAGAAATATTCATGAAGGAGGTAAAATCAACCTAAACATGAACAAACATTAACTCGATTTGATAGTGTGGTTAAGTAGGTTTTTATTATGATATAAAATCATTATATAATAATTATAAGGTTATTATTTTTATATATTTATCTTTTTATACCATATTTAAATATATCTATATAATTTATGAAAATCTATATGAAAAAGGAAAAATTATTCATCGTTGAGGTTGGATTCCGTGTGTATGCTCAATTAGCATTGTCGTTTAACAAACCATGAGAGCGGGAGAAGTTGGTTATTAAATTGAATTTTAATTGTCTAGATTAAATGATATATATCATATTTATGCATCATTTCTATCATTAATACCATCCATTAAGGGATATAATGTAAAAAATGGTGTCGCTTTGTGGAGGTGGTAGTCAGCACAATGCACTAATGATGTTATTCTATTTTTCTAAGCGGATGGAAATGGATAAATGATTGTTATAACATTAATTTAACAAAAAAATATGTATAATAATGATACATAATTCATCATATTATTATGTTTTATGATATTGGGATGTGTCTGATTGTGAATAAAAACTTATGAATAAAATAATACTTATGTTGGAGACTTGATCTTTCCTTGGAATATTCCTTAACATTGACAGGATGATTCTTACTATTAGTGACTAAGGGAGTACATTTTTGGGTGTGGGTTATTGTTATAATACAATATAATAGTTTCAAAGAGGAAATTGATGGTGAAGTTCATCTTCTAATGGTGGTAATGTTACCCTTTTATATAAGGGGAAAATTGACAACTTTCATCATATTCATCATTTTTCAATAATGTCCTACAACAATTCATGGTTAATGAATCATAAGTATAAAAATAATGGGTTTTGAAAAATATAAGGTTTAAAATCCTCTCATCATTTCATTTTTTTACAAGTTATGTTTTATTTAAGTATTTTTTAAAATTTTATCCTTTTACTCAAATTAACATGTACCTTGGTCATTAATTTTTAACCATAGTTATCAACATTAATGATAAAAATTAATATTTAATAATTTTACATAATTTTTTTATTATTATTTAAAATTTTAAAATGATTAAAATACATAAAATTTCAAAATGTGTGAGATGTTAATTGTAAAACAAACACACTTAATCATGTAAAAATAGCTTTTATAAAAATTATGTTTCTGAGATTTTAATTTATATATAAGATATAATTATCTAGGATAATTATTGTAAAGAAAAAATTTGAATTTTTATATAAAATTGTAGGAGGGATTCAATTAAATATATAATCTAACTTCATTATGTGATTTTAATAATAGGGAAATATATCTACCCAATTTTTTGAAGTAAGTGTTTAATTTAGTTTCAAAAATATTGGTTATTGATTTAAAATTTTAAAGAAAATTATGTAATTCATAATTTTATACCTTAAATATTTATTTATTACGTAAATTTATTTCTAATTTTCTAAGATAATATTTCATTGTGATAAAATTATAAAAGTATAACTTTCACAAAAACTGTATTTTTTTAATAAAAATCAACATTTTTTAAAAAAACTAAAAAAAATTATACAAAGTAAAATTAAATGTGGGGATTTAAAAAACAAATTTTATTTTATAAAATTTAAGTTATAAAATTTTTAATTTATCATTTAAAATAAAATATATAAAACAAAGAAAATCAATTTTGTTGAAAATAGCCTTTATCATTATAAAATGTTATTTATTTTTTACGTCCTCAATATTTTATAGTCTACCAACTTATTATTAATTATATATTTATTAATAATTTTATCTTAAAATTTTTTAATGTTGGGTGTAAAGTGTGAAAAAAATTATCAAACATACCATTTAATTTATACAATCCAAAATATTTATTCATTAAATTTTCTACATTAAATAAATTATGATTAACCATTTTTTATTATCATTTACAAATGAATATTGTTAAGTGTATAAATAAAATTTATAACACTCAAGAGTTAATTTCTGATGTGTGGTTAACATTACTAATTTAGATGATGTTAAAAAACATTTATATTCCTTTATAAGATCCAGATTTTCAAGATGCTTAATAGTTATCCTTATAATGATATATTATCTCTAGTTTATTTGAAATAATAATTGTGAACTCTTTATTCTCAAAATTGTTGTGGAATCCATGAAAATGTGGTTACATAATTCCCAAATCACATTAAATTCCCCTAAAATTTGAATTAAAATGATTCACATGAAAAAAATTCACACAATCATCATAACAAGATATAATAATAATAAAAAATAATATCAAATCATTAAGATGTTTATTTAACACTCTGAGAAAACACTATAGTCCCACTAGGGTTTCCATATCTATATTCGAATTCGATATCCACAAAACTAGAGTAGAGTTTGAGTGCACCCTTTACTCTTTGTTAATAGGTTATATTCACGGATAAGTATAGTGTTTGATTTCACTTGTTCTTTCATGATCCTACTAGAATACCATAGTACATGAGTACCCAACCCAACAATAACATGACATGAAGGGGGTTCCTGATCCCCATGGGTTTGAGACTAGTGCCTAGGCATCAGTCAACAGTTATAAGGAATGATTTTTTCCTATGAAAAGGCAATAAATATATAAAATATAAAAATAAAACAATGAAAAGATGATATTCCAGACACTCCTCATAGAGAAAACTAACATAAGAAAAAAATAAAAATATCAAATTGATACATCATCCTAAAAAACACAATGTCCAAAAAAATCATAATCTCCATGTAACAAGATGATCATACCTCCACTATCCAGAGATATCACCCAAGGTCTCATGGATCAAGAACATGTGCCACTACCAATTTGTGAATTCCCATTTACTAGACCTGGTATATCATATTATACAAACACCTGAAGGAAAATGTAGGGTGTGAGAGAAACAATTGTGTAGTATTCCACCAAATGTTCCATAAGTAGTTATAAAAAAATAAACCATTTATGCATAAAATTAAATGAATTTAAGGAATAGAATATAATTTTACATTTTTATTCAAACACACTTTCAGAACACGAAGATAGTAAGTATAAAAAAATAGGCATAAATGAAAAAAATTTAGTAAAATATAAGTGCATGAATAAAACAACTCTATAATCACTGGCACGTAATAATCAGATAAAAACAAATACTTATATTTATATACCATTATATCCATTACATTATATATATAGAATCCTCACACTAATCAATCATGTTGAATTGTATCCTTGATCCAATTTATTATTATTTTCAATAATTTCAATTATTAAAATATCTCATACATTCTAAAATTAGTCTTCTTTGATTTTTTTACTTATTTTGATTTAATCATGAAGTTATAGTGACTAATTTTACCATGAGTGAAAATGTGAAAAATTCTAGAATTTTCCTTGAGTGAGGTGATCAGGAATGAAAATTTGACAAATTATAGAAGTGAACATGAGTGAAGTGCCCATGAGTGAAAATTTGACAATGACTAGAAGTTACCTTTTGTGAATTGATCATGAGAAAAAATTTAAAAAAATTTAGAAGTGACCTTAAGTTAAGTGAACATGTGTAAAAATTTGACAATGTCTAGAATTGAACCTGAGGGAAGTGAACATGAGTTGAAATTTGACAAGGTTTGGAAGTGACCTTGAGTGAAGTGATTGTGACTGAAAATTTGAAAAGTTATGGAAGTGAACTTGACAGATCGTACCATGAGTAAAAATATAAATAATTATTAAAGTGGTAGCATATTGAAAAAGGAATTGTCCATGTTAATAATGATGAAGTGACTGCATGCACTAATATAAAGTGATTGTAAGAAAAATAATGAAGTTACCGCATGAATAAAAATAATGTAACTACATAATCAAAAATGAAATAGCTACAAGTTGAAATTTTGAAAAATATTGAACCTAACTTAGGACCTATCTCTGGTTACTTAATTAATTTTTCATATTTAATCTCAAATCATGGTCCATTTTATTTATACTTTTATATTTTAAATTAAGGCATGTTTTCATCGCATGCTTATCTTGATTTTATTATTTATTAAATAATTATTAATTATCTTAATACTAAAGAGTTTTATTTAAAATAATTTAATATAGTATTATCTTTTCAACACTAGGAATGAAGATTCAAATAGGTTTCTTGGAAAAATATGAGTTATAAATTAAATGTGGTTATAATTTTAACAATTTACCTAGTATTTTTTTTGAATGTTTTCAATTGAATTTTTATATTAATTGTAATTATTTTTTGTACAATATTAATTATTATAAAATTTTATCATGGTACACAATGTTTATAAATTTAAATTGTATCAGAGAGAACCATATGGGTATGTTTATCTTGCACATTAAATGAAGATATCACAACAAACCATTGGAAAAGATAAACTACAATGAGATTCAAGAATTTTATTTTTCATAATAGAAATCAATATAATGATTTTGATATATATAGAGAAATATATAATTATTTGGGTATTCCTGAACTATAAAAGTGTTTTATACATTGGTTATTAACTAAAACACTCATCCAAACTATAGTCATTTGATTATTTAATGCGAAAAATATTTTGATACCTCAACTCTTAGACTAATACATTTTCATCTAGTTTTTTGTATTTTATGAATTAAATTTATTTCTTTTTTCATCATTTTAAGGTCATATAATACCCATTAAAAGGTATAATTTTGGATTATTAATCCCAAACAAAAGTCATCCTCTGGGTTTTGCTGCCATGTGGGAAAAAGGTAGTATGTTCGGGTTATGTATAATGGAAGAAAAAGATATTTTTTTGGGTTCAATCCTCCATGGGGGAAAAGTCATTGTAATTAGGATATGACTCTATGTGGGATAATGTTATTTTATGATAATATTATATTAGTGATATTGGTTACTTTATATCTTAGTTAGTGAGAGGGTTTATAAATTTATTATGATCATTTATATCTAAAACACTATAAAAATCCCTGAGTACATATATTTTTTGTTTACTACTACATTAATTTAATAACTCTAATATAATAAGACCTAATTATTAAATTAATATTAAAAAGGGAAATTCACCCCCCCCCCCCACACACACACATTGTCTTGTCAGTCTATCATTTTCCCATTGAGACCAATGATGGGTTTCATAGTAGGACTCCAAGCATGATATATATGTGTTTTTTATGCTCATTATTTAATGACTTAACCTTCAAGGGGAAACATTCTATTTAGGACTATAGGAACAAGTTCAAATGATGGATTCATACCTTCATAATGAACACGTTTTTATGGAGATGATTGTGGATATTAGCATTTACATATTGATGAATTTTTAATGAAACATCATATTGATTATTGGAAAATCAGGGATAAACTTACATTATTTAAGAAGGTTTGCCCGAATAATTAGTTAGAAATTATAAATTAAAATATGTATTGAATTAAAATATTATGAATATTTTATATTTTGAAATAAATAAAGAAAATATGAATAGTCTTTTATCTATATGTTAAAAAAATCATTACATATATAAAATAATTTGAGTTGAACATCATGGATTGGATAAGATTATTATAACTAAGTTGTGTATGTTAAGATCCGAATATCAAAAATTTAAAATTTTTTAAGATGAAACTATTAATCCAAATTTTAATAGGATTAATAGTGTTGTAAATGGTAAGAGTTATTTGGAAGAAAATATAGAAAATATTTTTTTTAAGAGTACTTGGACCACTTTCTACTATGTAATGTGCTAAAAATTTTGTTCTAGATAAAATTAAGAACTTCAAAGAATATATATTTAACATTCTTATTTGATCATTATAAAAATATTAATTAAAAAACAAACTAATTACTAAAGAATATAATTTAAATATGGGGGAAATTTATTTCAAATAAAATATTTCAACTTAATCTTTTAATTCTGAGTTATAGAGTAGTGAAAATATTGATACTATATATGTTAAAAAGCCTTGATATATTTTTTTATTTTATTAAAAGGAGAAACATCTAGCCTAATTACCCACAACTAAAGAAGGACAAAATTAAGAGAAATAAAAATAAGAAAGAAAAGAAATAAATAGAAGAAATAAAATTATATATGTTCTACTGAGGAAATTGGTTCACAAAATTATGTGGAAAATTTGTTTTTATTGGATTCATGAAAACAATTAATCGTCTCTACATGTTATTTATCTCTATAAATGACACTAAAAACCAAAGATTTTGGAATTTTTTAAAGAGGATGATATACTTTAACATAAAGTTGAAAAGATCATTAATTTAAACAACAACCATATGATAAAACATAATATAGTCCTAAGGAAAAATGAAAATATGAAAAAATATATCCAAAATGATAAAAATTCTACACATATAGACCTATAAATTACTTAATAAAATATGAAACCTTCTCTTATTGAAAATTAAAAAATTACGAGAGAATATTATTTTATGTAAAAATTTCACAAAACATAAATAAGAAATATTGATAATGTTTATAAATATGATGACCAAATCATAATTGAAATTTAATGTTTTAAGTCAAATATATCTATTTTTGTTTAAGGTAGCTAAAACACTAATTAAATGGTGAGATTCAATAATATGTAGAAAAATATATATGACCTTGGTTATGATAAAAATTTACCCAAATATAGAAGAAATTATTTATAAAAATCAGGAATGTAAGTAAGTCAACTTTTTTATGTTTTCTATTTCATATGATATGTAATTATGAAAATTTTTTTTCCTAGGTATTTTTAAAATATCTAGGATATAATGAAGTTTTAATTTCTAAATCGTTTTTTTATATTTTTTGTAAACAAATGTTTGAATTCAGTTTGGATTCCAAAATATTTACATGCTAATCCCATTGAAAAAAAATTTTCCATTGTAATATTTATTTTTAAATATTTTTTTGTAGGAAAAGGGTCAAGGAGAATCAAAAAGGTTATTTGGTTCATGGATATTGGATGCTCAAGACACATGACTGGTGATATATCAAAATTTATATCATTTATTAAATGTGATAGATGTAATGTTACTTTTTGTGATAATTATAATGGAATATTAAATGGTTTTGTGTGGTTGGAATTCAATGTTCGGTAATTAATTATAATTTTATATATATTGATGTATTGAAACATGATTTAATTATAATTTCCCAAAAATGTGATAATGGAATATTTTTTGAATTTAAAAAAGATTAATTTATTATACTTAAGGATAAATCGGCTTTTTTATATAATAGAAAACACAGCATTTATTTTATTAATTTTACAGAATTAACTACTATAAAAGTAAAATATTTAAATATTTTACAATATATTTACATTTTTGGAATGGTAGGTTGGGTCATTATAATATTAGGTTGATTTACAAAATGTCTACGAACCAAATAGTTTTACAATTTCCAAAATTTTAATCAATAGCTCCTTTGTATGTGATTCTTTATTGAAAGTTAAACAAGGAAAAATCATTTTCAAGTCAATTAAGGAAGTAAAAAAAATGTAATCCCACATGTTTAGGTTCATTTAGATTTATTGGGTCCTATAAAATCATTTAGTCTGGTGGTAAAGATATTCTTTTTTGATGATTCACTAGATACACATGGGTTTTTTATTACACTAAAATAGAAAATATTATATATATTTATCTAGATTCATAAATAAAATACTTTTATTCACAATTTTACCTCCCATAGAATAGCACAAGAAATTGTGTAGTTGAAATGAAAAATACAAAACTTCAGAAAATGGATATAAAATGCTAAATTATTTAAATTTCCTCAATATTTGTGGGTATATGGTGTGAATATATCTTGTTATATTACCAGTAGAATTATTTTAAAACCCCTATTGAAAAATAAACCTTATATAAATTTAATGGAGAGAAATCTTAAAATGGTCTATCTGAGTGTCTTTGGATTTAATGTTTTTATTCTCAACAAAAAGGATACATTAGATAAATTTGATGAAAAAATTAATGAAGGTATTTTATTAGGATATTAAAATAGTAATAATTCATATTGAGTATATAATAAAAGAACAATGGTTATCCATGAATCAAGTCATGTTAAATTTGATAAAAAAATATTTGAATAAACATGATGATGATATTGATCAACATGAGGATGAATTTATAGATTTTAAATTTAAAAAATAAGACCGTGAATATAAAGATGGATGTAATGGCCCATACTTTTTAAATGATAATTTTTTCCTAAATAAATGTGTTTTATATTATGTTATAAAAGTATTATACACATATACCACATTAAGAAAAAAAACATTAATTAATTAATAAAATTTATTCCATTATCTAATGAATAATCCCATTAAAATTCTAAATATTACAAGGGTACAAAATATATATAATATAAATACTATAATGGGAAAATGTGGATCACCTAGGTCGGCTAGAATTATACCTTCCATCAACAACACTATAGAAATGAAACAAAATATTAGTTATCCAATTACAATAATAGAAAATATAATTGTAGATCCTTGATGGGAAATGAGGTGAATAATAGATTAATGAATGAATAGTTATTTTTAGGAGTTAAATTGGCCATTGGATTAGTAACTTGACCATTGGGAATATTTATCTGACAATTTTGAATAATAACATAACCATTGGAGTAGTAACATTACCTTAAAAAAATTTAATATAAATAATATTAATCATGATTAATTTAAGAAAATATAAATATTATAATTCCAAAAAATAAATATCAAGACTAAAAAATCAAATAAAATAAAATAACATTTTTTTAAAACTGAATTTTAATTTATTTCATAAAATACATAACTTTTATATTGAAAATTAAAATTACCTATGTTATTAGATTGTTTTGATAAATTTAAGATCATTTTTTGAAACCTCATGTTGAAAATTTCTATGGGTTGTTTTTTTTCTAAAATACTTCAATTTTCATGTCAGTAGTAAAAATATAGTCTTTTACATAACTAATGTATCATAAATTACATAATTCATGAGATAAGAATTAAAAAATAATTTATATAACATGATCTTGTACCAAAAAAAAAAAATTTAAAAAAAATTCATTAAAATATTGTAAACCTGATTTCCAAACTAGAAAATTACTTTCCAAGGCCTAAAATCTAATGTTTTACATTAAAATAACTTTTTCTCATTTGTTCAACCATTACATTTAACTAAACTATTAGATTAAAATTGTAATGTGATTAAAAATATTAATACCTTGTTATTTAGTCAAATATAGTTTATATTTTCAA
The DNA here is from genome assembly GCA_963277665.1 of Viscum album. Classification (NCBI taxonomy): domain Eukaryota; kingdom Viridiplantae; phylum Streptophyta; class Magnoliopsida; order Santalales; family Viscaceae; genus Viscum; species Viscum album. The sequence continues at coordinate 1,433,692,878 of OY728126.1, read as the reverse complement.
TAATATCACTATTTAATGTTTTACCTTAGATATAGTATTTTATTCAGTATTTTATTCTTAAAATACTCTTCTCCACAAGTATAAATAACCCTTATCCCATCCCTTGTAAAACCACTCCTAACTCATTTTCAAAAGATTATTCTCTTCCAAAATTTATATTTTAATCATGTTATCATACCTAGAGACTTTTTGGATCTATCCAAATCCAATAACTAATCAAGTTTAGTGTTGTAGTGAAGAAGCAACACTAAGAAGAGGGTATGTTCTCATCAATTCTCCCTCTCATTATCCCCTTTTCTTTTTATTTTTCTCTAAACCTTTTGAACCAAAAAATTATAAGGACAAATATGTGGAATTTTAAAAATATATTAAATATTTTCACGTTCTGTATGTATTATATTTCATACATATTAAATTTTCATACATCCCATTCCATGTCTTTTGACAATGTCCCGTTAAGGGTTAGTTTATCCCCAATGAGGATGTTGCAAATTTTTTTCATATCACCAACCCTGTGTATATTTATAATAAATTATTTATGGAATATAAATATGTATTATATTTATTTTAAACTTTTTTAATTAATTAAACTTATGAATAAATGACCTTGAATAAAATAGTGAAATAGAATCAAAGTAGTAAATTTCTCGAAGCCTGATATCAAAACGCTTCAGTAAAAAAAATTAATGAATATAATGAAAATATTATAATTTATAAATACTCACATAAATTATAATAATTCATTTGTGTTTCAATGTTTTAATAAACCTAAGATTATTACTCAAGAGGTATAAAATAACAAAAAAAGAAGGGTTTAAGGTAATTAGATTCTCAAACCCAACTCTTTTTTATTTGGGATTTCCAAACATCATATCATTTTCAGTATGAATAGTTGCCTAATATTCCTAAGATATTCTTTTACTATTCTTCCCTTTTCTTTTCTCTGGTATACATATTTCCCACTAATCCAAAATGATTTTTAATCCAAATACAAAGATGTTTCAAAAAGAATTTATTACCAAAACAAAAAACTTGAGTCATATCTATAGTATTTCCTCCATGATAAGTGTCAATGAATGTGGAATGGGAGAGCGCTCAATGGGCGATCCTCGGGCAAATGCTTCATGAACCCTAATTCCTCGCCCTCATGCTCTTCCTAATCGATCCTACCTCAAAATCGTCTGCTAATCGATCATGGAAGGCTTTGATACTTCTTGGGAGACTGGCCTTGAAAGCCCCAAATCGGTGTGCGGGATATATGATACGCTTGTTATTGATCAACCGAAGAAATCATATGTGTGAACTTCAAAAGGGATCTCCATCGTAGACGCGCTAAAAGGTATGGATCTGAACTTCTGGAAGGTAACTAATCTCTCTTTTTTCAATAGATTAGATGATGGAAAATACTCAGTGGAAGTGGACCCAGATGCTCTATAATAGAGAGCGCAGATGTGCAGATTTTCACTTCTAGGAAAGATTGCTTATGCTAAAGGTGATCATCCCTAGCCCATTCATGATTTAAAAGCTAGACTATCTCAGTACTGGGGTATACAGAACTGGAAATCAGTTCCAGTGGGTAAGGTATATTATCACACGTTATTTATCACCCAAGATCACCTTGATTACGCGTGGAAAATTGGGAATTTGCAATTAAAACCAGCAATCCTTAAAAAATATGATTGGGATTATGCGTTTAATCCCAACACAAATAGAAATAACGTAACCCAAGTTTGGATTAGAATGCATAGACTGAACTGTATTTTTTTCATCCCAAAATCCTCAATGGCATAGCCTCTTGCATTGGTACCCCAATAAAAATTGACCAAAGAACACTTAATGTTGAATTGGGGATCTTTTCTCAGCTTATGGTGGATGTTAAAATGGACATAGAACTCCCTAATGTTCTATTATTTAGTGCTAATGATTTCAAAACTGAGATAAGTATTGAATATAAAAAAATGAAACCATATTGTGATGTTTGTAAAATTGTTGGGCATAACATAACTAACTGTAGAGTTTTTAGGAAACAGGTTATTCAACCTGTTGAAAATGATTAGAAAGAAATAAGGAATGATAAAAAAGGAAAGGCTCATGAGGCTGGTATTTCTGAAACAAAAAATAACATAAATGAAGTGTGGGTTAAAAAACAGAATACCTTTTCCCCCCTGAACACACCTCTGATAAATCTTGGGCATACATTGTTGATGTAGAAGAAGGACTTTAAAAGAACAAGCTCTTCATGAAGAGATTATTACTATGGTGTTGGACATTTTTAAAAGCCATAATGATCATGAAACACATTTGGCTGACAACTATTTTGATATTATGATGGTTCCTTCTTCTAATAACCCCGATGAAATAGATAAAGAAGAATCATCCATGATTGACAATAAGGAAAAAGAAAAGCAGCGCATTCAAGGGAAAAGGGAGGATCTTATGGACAACAGAAAACACCAATTACCCAACCCTGATGTGAAACTGAATGACACTTCTAAAACTAGTCTGGATTCACAGGTATGTAAAGCTGGTACTACACACATGGAGCACTTCTCTGACCTAATGCAGGTAACTTGCAATAATCATTTTGAGAAATCTGAGAATTTTCTCACTACCACTTCTTTGGAGCAAGGTAACAACTAGAAATAAGAAGATATTCAGAATCCTGGTAACACAAATTTAATTCAGTTTGATTGTTCTGTTACTCCTTTTTCCCAATGCAATACATGTTCTGATGATTTATTAAAAAATAATATGCTTGATGTACAAGATGCGCATCCCCCAGCACAATCTGATAAAACAATTTTGCTACATCATAATAGAACTGTATTACCTGACTGTATCCCTTATATTTTAGAAAATTCTGACAATCAACAGCCTGACAATACAGATCCTTTGAACACTGTTATCACTAATTTACCTGTTTCTCCTTGTAATGCATCATCTTCTAATGGTTTAAAAGAGAACTCAAATGATTTGAATTGTGATCATACTCCTATATATAAAATGGTATAGGAGAAGGATATTTCTGCTACTATTTTTGCTACTCTTTCTGATTCTATAAAAACATTTATATCTGAGGCACAAGCAGTCCAAAAAACTGGACTACTGGATTCAATTCCTGATTCTACTCTGAATTTACCTCATAGTGCCAACAATAGAACTAGTAAACAGGTCATAAACACTAAATATTTGAATGATAATAAAATTGTTTTGTCCAATAATATTGGTACTGTCTTGATATACTCAAAAAAATAAAACAATGTATGTTAACACTCCTATCCCAGAAAACAAAAACAAAATGACACATTCCCATGAGGTTAGAAGATCTAAGTGGAACAAAAGCTCGGGTAAATCAAAGAAAAGGGGTTCTAACGCCAAACAGTGTTCCAAATGAATATAATATTTTGGAACTGTCATGGTATTTCTAAATCTGGCACAATGGTTATTCTTAAAATATTTATAACAACTCACAAGCCAAAAATATTTGCTATTGCTGAACCGAAAGTGAACTATTCCAAGATCATTTCTCACATTTTCTCTTATGGTTATAACTTTTTGGGTTCCTGAAAATATGGTACTTCAGTTGATTCCTTATAGTTATTTTATCATACAATCTTACAAAATGTTACTACTTTTAAAAATTCTAATCAATTTTACACTTTTGATTTTACTTCTGAGAGTAAACACATTTTTTGCACCATGATTTATGCCAAGAACAGATACCAAGATAGAAGGCCTCTTTGGGATGATCTTATAAATTTATCTAACATTATCCAAGACCCTTGGGTCTTTATTGGGGAATTTAATTTTATTATTTGCCCCAATGAAAATGTTGGTCCTTTTTATTCCTCCATTTCAACTCATGAATTTAAAGCTTCCATCAATGATAGCAATATAGTGTAAATTAATCTTACTGGTGCTAAATACACTTGGTATAGAAGAAACCACAAGAAAGTGGTTTCTTGAAAACTCGATATAGATCTCACTAATACTTCAACAATTGACAATTGGGACTCTGTTTCTAGCGTCACACTTCCTAGAATAAACTCTGATCACCATCCCATTCTTGTTAACCTCCTTACTAAAATAAAAAAACCCTCCCTACCTTTTGGATTCAAAAATGCTTGGTCTGAAGACCCTGACTGTGCTTCCTTCATTAAAAGTTCTTGGAACTCTATGAATCATCAATATGATTCATATTCCTGTATTAATAAGATAAAATTTCTAAAACAAGATTTAAATAGTTGGTTTAGAACCAAAAAAAACAAATTGACAAAGGCGTCCTTTCCTTGGAAAGTGATCTGACACAAATCCAAAATCATAACACAAACTCTAACTTTTCTCTTGATCCTCAACTGAAGATCAACATAACATTAAAGCTCAACTCCTTACCATCTCTTGAAGAAAGCTTGTGCAAACAGATATTCAAAACTAAATGGCTTTCTTATGGAGTTAGACATCCTAAATTTTAGAATGCCTTACAAAGAATTAGGAAAATCAATCAGCCACTCACTTTTCTTTTACATGATGACATCCGTATTGACTCTGAAGAAAACATCTCGAATCATGTGGTCTCTTACTTTCATGACATATTTAATGGTCCTGATGTGAATAAAGACCTTAGACCTGATGTCATCCCTTGAATGGTTGACGAAGCTGATAATGCTTATCTATCTTCTATACCTCTTGACCATGAAATAAAAGATATTTTTTTAGTCTAAATCCTAAAATTACCCTAGGTCCTAATGGCTTTAACAATGGTTTCTTTCAGCATCACTGGGACGTCATTCACACCGATGTCTGGAAGCTTGTTAAATCTTTTTTCCCTTCTGGTCATCTCCCACATGGTCTTAATGCTCAATTTATTTCTTTAATTCATAAAGTGGATAATGCTTTCGGGATACAATTATTCCAGCCCATCACCCATATTAATACCCTGTACAAAATCATTAAAAAAATTCTTGTTAATAGACTTACTTCTATCTACAACAAGATTGTTACTTGGAATCAATTTGGGTTTATCAAAGGTAGATATATTGAAGATTGAATTTGTCTTGCCTCGGAAAGTACTAATATTTTAAACAAAACCAACAAGGGTTGGAATGTTTCTATTAAGCTAGACATTAGGAAATCTTTTGATACTATTGACTGGGGATTCATCTTTAAAGTTCTTCAATGTTTTGGATTTAACGAGGACTTCATCACGAAAATCAAAACCTTATTTCACTCCGCACACATTTCCATTCTGATTAATGGTTCTCCCAAATGTTACATTAAATTCTCCAAAGGTGTCAGCCAAGGGGATCCCCTTTCAGCCATTCCTTTTGCTACTACTGAGGATTACCTCAGAAGATTGCTTTTTCAACTTGTAGATCGGAGAAAACATAGACCTATTTAAGCCTCTAGGAACTTAAATGTTCCAACTCATCTTCTATATGCTGATGATATCATTCTATTTCATCAAGGTGATAAAAGGAATATACAAGTGCTAAAAACTACACTTGCGCATTATGAGGATGTTTCGGGACAAGCCATATGTTGGAATAAATCATTTTTCTTTTTGGAAAAGCTTAACTTTGAGAAGGAAAAATTTTATTTTCAACAACCTTGGTATTAAAGATGTTTCTTTCCCATGCACTTATCATGGGGTACCCATATTCTGGGGAAGACCCAAAGCTAGTTACATTTCCAACATTGTTTATCAAATCAAACAACAACTTTCTACTTCGAAAGGTAAATCCTTGTTTATGGCTGGAAGAATCTGCCTGTTTAAATCTACTATCGTTTCTAAAATGGTTTACTCGTTTATGATATAAAAATGGCATGCTAGTAACATTAAAAAAATTAATACCTTTATTAAGAATTTTTTTGGACAGGATATATTCTTGAAAGGAAGCTTGTCACCGTTTCTTAGAGGAATTGTTGTAAACCTTCGGAGAAAGGATGTATTGGCATTAAAAACCTTGAAACTTGTAATGATTCTTTGCATGCTAGGCTTTTTTGGAGGTTATTTCATAACAACTCTAATACTATTGAGTTTATTAGGCAAATATTGAACAATAAACATAAAAAAGGAAACTTAAATTATATTCAGTCCTCTATTTGGCCATCTATTAGGAATATTTATCAAAAGATTATGATTAATTCCATATGGATGGTCAATGTTGATTCTTATTTGTGTTTTTGGACTGATAATTGGATGGGTACCCCCTTAATTTCGTTATTACCATCTAACTCTTCACCTTCAAATATTAATAATACCATTAAAGATGTAATTCACTCGAGCAGACATGATATCCCTGATAGCATTAATCACATAATTGATAGTTACCCTTATTCGATTTAAAAAGGCTTCCCTATTTGGGAACCTTCTCACAATGGAATTCTCGACTCAAATTTTTTTTACAATCATAACTTCTTGAATTCTAATCCGTGTTTTTCTTAGTTGAATGCCTTTAATAAACCATGGAGCAAACCATCGAGACTCACTCTTATATGGAAGATACCTCACTAAAGAATCCTCACTGAAGTCTGTCTTCAATCATTTGGTATACAACTATGTTCTAAATTCCATCTTTGCAATCAACACAGGGAGGACATTAACCATATTTTTCTTTCATGTGCCAAATAATTTTCTTTTTGGAACTATATTTCTAATATTTTTAATTTCAGATGGTCTTTTTCTAATTCTATTACCTCTCAGCTAAAAAGATGTGTTGAACATGATGCCTCTCAGCAAATAAAGAACATGTTACTCTCTATTGTTTCTGATTTGATGCACGTGATTTGGTATGATATAAATAATTTGATTCACAACAAATGATCATTAAATCTCAATGCAGGTGAAGCCAGGATCTTCATTACAGTGCAAGAAGTAGCCTCTATCCAGAAAGCGCACTGCAACCACTCTGTTAGTGACTTTGATATTTTCCACAAACTTCGGATTAATAAAATATACCAGCAACCCAAATACACCCTTGAAGTTTTATGGCAAGCCCTGCTCCCTGGATGGATCAAAGTCAACATTTACGGGCCCTCAAAAGGAATTCTAGGTCATGTGGGTTTTGGAGATATCTTTAGAGACTACCTTGGCCAGTGCCATGGGTTCTTCTGTGGTATGTGTGGTATGGCCTCCTCTTTGGAAGTAGAAATGATGGCTACGATACATGTTGTCAATTTTACTCATCAAAAAGGCTGGAGGGAGATTTTGATTGAGATAGACTCGACCACAATTGTCCAGGCTATCTGTAATGGTGTGATCCATCTCGCATGGCCTCTTACCACCCACTAGATGAGATGTCTTGATTTTCTTCGGGATATCAATTACATTGTCACGCATGCGTATCGGGATGTGAATATGGTTTCCTATGCCCTTGCCAACAAAGGAATCAATCAAGACTTAACTTGGTCTGATGCTTTTCTTCCTCAATTTCCCCACTTGTATGATAAAGATTGTAAGAAACTCCCATCTTTTAGACTCATATAACTCTTTTTTTATAATCAATAAATTTTGATTTGGTCTTTTACTGAGGCACCACCTTCTCAAAAAAACATACACGAGTCATCTTGAGTTATTTCTTATTCACTAAATAATGATGGTGTTTATGAAATTTTTTTCCCATATTCATTCTAGAACCATAAAATTTTTACATTAAATTATTTTTAATTAAATTCTTATGAAAATCATTCCATTCCACTGGTTATTTTATGACTGTTATTTTTATATGTTCTATGTGGCATTCATGATTATGATAATTTATGATGTGATGGGTGGGAGCAAAATTATATATCCCTACAAGTAATTGGTTAATTTGATATAAATCATGGTATTATTTTTATTAGTCATTAAAAATATGATATATTTTTTCACAATGATGATTTTATTATTTATGCACATATTTTATGAGTGAACATGATGCTAGCTTTGGTCAGACCTATTTGTGGTATTTAACAACTATGAAATGATATTTCATTTTTATGTATATTCACATTCCATGAATTTTTCAAATTTCTTCATCATTCATATATTGATGATCCCAATATTTTTCCATGATTATGATGATTATTCTCACCCATATTTTATTGATTCATGTCTCTTATTTATTCTATGGTATCCTTCCTCTTATTTAGAATTTAGCTAACTCTTTTTTTCGATGTATATAATCAGATGAGTACATGTAATATGGATAATGTGAGTGATTCTAACTGTATAAAGTAGAATGATATTGATAATTTTTATGTTTTATTACTTATAAGTGATGTATGATCTTAATTTTCCCATTATACTAAATCATTATATACATTAATGTATAACTATTATGTTTTTTATTTAAAATGATAGAATAGTCATGTAAAAAACATGGTCAATATAGTTGGTATAAGAGGGTATGGATTGGTTAATTTGGTAATTTGGATTAGGGAACATTTGTTAATACCCCTAGAATATTTCTACATATTGTTAAACATCCATGAATCTTTGTTTTAGACTAATTATAAATAGGGGGATCCCATAAAATATGATTTTAGACATTATTTTCACATATAAATAAATTATTTATTCATGATTTATTGAATTTAACTTTTTTTAATCCTTTTCAATCTTATAAAATTTTTGGAACTAAGAGAAATTCTCCACCAACACATTTGAGTAATAATGTAATGATTTTCTGAACGACATCCCCAATATTATATGAGGTGGAGTTAAAAACATTATGGTGATGTTTACCCAGCCATCGTGATCTATAAACAATAACCCAAACCATATGAAATTTATTCCTCCACTAAAGAAGGAACACCTAGCTATTGATTCCTTTATGTTGAAATCACCATTTAAGTTTATTAGATCTTTCAATCCACTTTTCATGAAAAAGTGGGTCAAACACAATAGAGAATAACTTCTCTATTATACACTATTCTGATAAGAATAATGTTACTCTATCCATATGTCGTTTAGATAGAGAACCTAATCAATGGTGTGCATTGAAATAGAAAACAAAACTGAAGGATGAAATGGAATATTTAGAGTTGGAATATTTTAAAATAATATTTATTAACAAGTTTCACCCTATAACTCATTGAAAATATAGATAGGGAGATGGAATTATTAGAGATGAAAAAAAATTAAGGTTAATTTATCATGACATACAAGGAAAACATCATAAGGATTAAAAGATATGCAATAATTTTTTAATCAATACTGAAATAAAAAAATGGAGTATTTGTTGAATTAAAACAATTCCTTTGAAATGCTCTAGATATTCAGGACATTGGGAGTTATAAATTAGTTCAATTTTCCCCCAATGTATATATGGAGTTTGGAAAGTGGTCCCATGATTATGGAAATAATAATAGAATAATGGATTTTATCACTAGTGCGTCAAATGAAAAAGGAAGAAAGAGGATCCAACCACACATGTGTCAAAAAACATTGGAGAAACTATCATGGAAACTTCCTCATAGGGTTAAGGAAATACCTAATGTGTGGTATAGAAGGCCACTAATCTGGTGAATGTTGAAGTAAAATTAATAATCTTGACATCATGATGGAGGAAATAAAGAAACCACTAAATATAACACCCATGGTTCAATGCTTCAAATGTTGGGACAAATAGAACTATGAAATCCAGTGCACTAAACAGAATCTTCTTTAGGGTATTGATCATAAGAAACCACCAATGACAATGGAGGGTGAGAAATATTACCTCATCGCTACAATTAAAGTCGATCATGAAAATAAAGTCATAAAATGTAAAATTATAATTCACTAAAGAATTAAAAATGTTTTATTTGATTATGGTTCTACACATTCTTGTTATCTTAAATGTTTTCTAAAATTGTTGAAATTAATCCCAAAAAAAAATATGTAGAGATATATGTAAAAAATGTAGTCCTTCATTCATTGAAACCCAAATGTTTGACTCTTATCCTATTAGAATATATGGGAATATTCTTCCATAAAAACTCAAAATCCTTACATTACTATAATTCAATTCTCTACTGGGCATGGATTGGATATTGCTATGTATAGCACACACTAACTATCAGGAAAAGTACGTCTCTTTTCATATTCCATACCATACCATGCTCCTCTTCAAATAAAATTGAGATCTATAATCTCCTTTGGAAAATCTCTTGTTAGTGTGGGTTTATATACCCAATAAATAATAATACATTTCTCAAATGGTTGAGTCAATGGAAGGAATAAACCTAGATGAAATTCCCATTTTGAGGGAATAAACTAGTTTATTTCAAGAATGGTTACCTAGACTTACCCTATAACATGTGGTAGTGTTATCAATAGATCTTATACGTGATTCCATTCTTATCTCCAAATTCCCCGATAGAATGGCCCCAATCAGACATGAAGATTTAAATAAACTATTGTAAGAGAATTTATATAATTGGTTCACACACCATAATGAAACAACTTAGGGTCCCCTAGTACTCTTCATAACGATAAAGTGTGGACCAATGTGTTTTTTCATTTATTACAAGGATCTTAATAAGATCTCCATAAAGAATATGTATCCCATACCAAGGATTGATGACTTTTAGATCAACAATGAGAAGATTAATACTTCTCAAAAGTGGATCTTCATTATCAATATCATCACCTAATGATTTAGAAGGAATATAATCTGAAGACAACATTCAGTGTAAGGTAAGGACATTATTAATTCATAGTTATTCCCTTCAAACATACTAATTCACTCTAAAATATTCATGCATTTCATGAATATAGTAATTATATACTATCAAATTAAATTTTTGTTAGTCTTTATCAATGATATTATAATTTTCTCCATTTGAATGGATGAATATGTATAGCATCAAATAATTATACTTGAAACATTTTAGAAGGATTAAATGTTTGATAAATGTGAATTTTGGATACAGAAAGTCAATTATTAAGGGCATGTGATCATCATTAAGGTAATTTATTTATACCATTCAAAAATATATGTAATTGAGTAATGGACTCGAACCAAAGTGTTATATAAATCCATATATTTCTTATATTTTCAAGGTACTAATAACATTTCTTGAGAAGTTTGTTAGTATTTTCTCCCCGAATAACGTATTTAACACCAAAAGGGGTAATTTATGTATGGACAAAAGAATGTGACTATATATTTAATGAGATAAATAAGAGTCTAATCATTTCACCTGTATTCACACTTCCAATAAGTATATAATTTTTTTTTGATATATGGTGATGACTCAAATAAAGGCGTGGGTTGTGTATTCATAAAAAATGATAAAGTGATAGAATATACCTCACTAAAACTGAATATCCCTGAAAAAAACATCATTAAACATGATATTAAAATAGATTTTTTGATCTTTGACTTGAAAATATTATGACACTCCATGTATGGGGATAAGTGTGTCATATATAGAGATAACAGGAGTCTAAAGTATATTCACATAGAAGGATCTAAACAATAATCAATGTTGATGGTTGGAGATAATTATGGACTAATATTTATCTATTCACTACAATATATGAGAGAAAAATAAGAAAACTTATGTTATTTTTAAAAAAGAACATATTACTCTATCCATGATGCAAATTGAGAGAGACCCTACATTCTTGCATCTGTAAAGGATAGATGTGGAAATCGTAATGACTGGGACAACATACTACCTTTCCCAAATTATATCTTGGCCATAAATCTATGAGAATATTAATTAGTCACAAAGGAGTGGTCTAGATCTACAATAGAAGGTGAAGGAAGTAACAGAAGGGAAACTACATGGTTTTTACATTAGTAGAGATAGTATCATTTGATTTGGACCTATAATTTGCATGCCTATATCAGATGATATATATATAAATTGGTTGGATAATGCATATACGTCATCTTTATACATCTATCCAAGAATTATAAATATGTTTTGTGATCTTAGAGAAAACTTATGGTGGGGAAACTTGAAGAAGCAGACTGTTGAGTATTTCTCAACATGTTTGGTATGTCAATAATTTAAATTGGTTGGATAATGCATATACGTCATCTTTATACATCTATCCTAGAATTATAAATATGTTTTGTGATCTTAGAGAAAACTTATGGTGGGGAAACTTGAAGAAGCAGACTGTTGAGTATTTCTCAAGATGTTTGGTATGTCAATAATTTAAATTAGTGAAACGAAATCCCAAGGTGGTGATTCAACCACTACCTATATTCATGTGTAAATGGGAGAACATCATCATGGAATTTGTAAATAGTCTAAAAAATACATCAAAAAAATGTGATATGAGTTATGGTGGATTGACTCACCACGACTACCCACTTCATGGAAATTCAGTAATATATATCTCTTGAACATCGTTCCATGATATATGTAATGGAAGTGGTGATAATTCATGGGGTATCACTTTTAATCATCTATTTTCATATTCCAATGTTCACATATATAGTTTGTATAATTAGTCAAACAAATTGGAAATATAATTTATCTTTAGAACAACCTATCAACCACAAAATAATGGCCAATCTAAAATGACCATTCAGATACACTAGGACATGCTAAGATCTTCCTAAATATGATTTAATGGATGATTATGTCAATATCTTTCATTAGTTTATTTATCAAATAAAAACATCCACTAATGTATTCAAATGGATCCATATGAATAAATACACATAAATCAATATAGAAATCCTAATTTTTGGAATAAAGTTACAGAACAGAAGATACTTGTTCTTGATCTTGTGAATGATGTGATATTGAAGGTTCAGAGAATCCAACAACATATAAAATCATCTAAGATTCAAAAAACATTACTAATAATAGTTGAAGGGGATTGAATTTTGAATTTAGGGACAAATTTTTTCCTTTCTGTATCATCATAGAATCAATTAATTAGGTTTAGAAATAAAGGGAGTATTATTTCAAGGATCATTCATCATTTTGAGATCAATTATCACATAGTTTCACTGGCCTATCATCTTATGATTCCACCAAATATGTGTCATGTTCATGATTTTTTCCACATATATCTCCTAAGAAAGTATATACCCGACCACTCACATGTAACAAACTCTTATGTGGTACAACTGGTGAATGACCTCTCATATGGGGAGTAGTAAGTGAAGATCATAGATCATAGAGATAGAGTTCTAGGAAATATGATAACTGACATTATCAAAGTGTTGTGAAGAAACCATATGTATAAAGAGGCAACATGGGAACCAAAGGAAATAATGAAATAAAAGTAACCTCGTCTATTCTCAACAATGAATATGGGTTGAAATTTATAAGTCAATTCTTCTAGAGGTTGGAATAATTAAATCACCCATAATTTTTAAATAATAATTTGATCGTAAATAACTTTTTGTTATATTATATTATATAATTATTATACACATCTATCACATATAAAAAAAATAACGCATTAATACATTAATAAAAATATTTAAATTTTTCAATGAATAAACCCATTAAAATTAAAAATATTATAAGGGGATAAAATTTAAAAATTGAAATACAACAATGTGAAAATTTTGATCACCATGATCGGAAAGCATTATCCCTACAAGGAACAACACTATAGAAATGAAACAAAATATTAATAAACCAATCAACATAATAGAAAATATAAATGTATAACCATGAGAGTAATTGGGGTGAATAATGAATTATGAAATGAATAGGTACTCATAAGATGCAATGTGAACATTGTAATAGTAACACAGCCATTGGTAATAGTAACCTGAGCATTGGGAATAGGAATTGCACTATTTGAATAGTAATTTAACCTAATAATAATAAATTATAATATAAATTATATTTATCATGAGTAATTTAATTAAATATAAATTTTATAATTCTAAAAAATAAATTTCACGATTTTAAAACTCAAATAAAATATAAATATTTTTTTATGAACTGTATTTTAATGAATTTCATAAAAACATATTTTTTATATTGAAATTTATAATAACATATTTTATAAGATTATTTTGATAAACTGAATATTAATTTTTACATCATGTCATTTAAATTTACTAATGGGGATTTTTATATATTTATAAAATATTACAATTTTTTGGTAAATAGTAAAAATATAGTTTTTGTAGTAACCAAGGGATATTATATTACATAATTCATGACTTAATAATGACTTAATAATTTATTGGATTTGAGGATCTAAAAAATATTTATTTTTTAAAATTACTCATTAAAATAGAATAAAAAATATTTCCAAATCTAAAAAGTACTTTCCAAAATCTAAAATATAAAGTATTATAGGAAATTAATATTTGCTCATTTTTCCAAAATTATTTTTAATTAAACTAATTAATTTGAATTCTAAAGTTATTAAGTTTATAAAACTATTTTTTATTTATTTCAAATATGGTATATAATTTTAAAAATAAAACTATTACAAGATTTACCTTAAATGTAGTGTTTTATTTAATATTTTGTTCTAAAAAATACCCCTCTCAATAACTATAAAAAACTCATCTCCATATCATTGTCAAACCACTCCTCGCTCACTAGAAAATTCCAAATATCTACAAAAATCACTTATATTAGGACTAGTATCACAATTATGGGCTTTTTGGAGACATCCAACTGTAATCATCAAACTAGTTTAGTGTCGAAGAGAAGAAGAAACAATGAGAAGAGGGTATGTTCTCATCAATTATACCTCTCATTCTCCTACCCACATTTTATTTTTTATCCACCCATTTAAAACCAAAATATTATACGGATAATTAATTTTTATGATAAAGATATATTAATTTTGATAACCTAATATAATTTTTATATTTAAATCATATTAAAATTTTATACTTCATATTCCCTCTCTTTTTATAATGTCCCATCGACAATTGGTAAACCACTAACTAATATGTAGCCAATTAATTTAATATCATCAACCCTATAGATAGTTATAAAAAATTATTTATAATATATATATATATACACTCATATATTTATTTTATGCTTCTGGGATAAATTTTACTTATGTATAAATTAACTTGAAAAACATAGAAAACCCAAAGAAAAAGAAGAAATTTTTTAAGGAAATCATGATATCAAAATTCTCAAAATAAATAAGGTAAATTAAAAAATATAATCCAATTGTTATAATTTATAAATATTCCCAAATATATAAATAATTAAATTATGGTTCAATTTTTTAATAAACCTGTGTTTATTATTCCGGAGGAAAAGATGCGATGAAATTAACCAGGATTTAATGTAAGGGGATTCTCGAAACCAACTCCTATTTCTTTGGGTTATTTATCATTATTATAATTTTTTCCATGGATATTCTTCAAATATTAAATAAATATTATTAAACTAAAATTCCATTTTCTTTTTGTGGATATAAATATTTTTTTCTTTTCCAAAATTATTATGAGGAAATATTCAAATATTTGTAAAAAGGAATTTTCTTTCCAAAACACATCCTTGACTCATCTGGAGTTGTTTCTTATTCCCCGAATAATGATGATGTTTATGAAAAATACTTTTAAACTTATTCATTTTTGAACCCAAAATTTTATTCATGAATATTTTCTTTATGAAATCCTTATGAAACTTGTTACTTTATATGGGTAATTTCTAGATTATGCTTGTTATATGTTCCATGTCTCATGCATTATTATGAGTATTTATGATGTGATGGGTGGGATTAGAATTATAAATCCCTCCAATTAATTAGGCATTGAGATGTATCTCATGTTATTATGTTTATTATAGATGAACATCCTTAAATATTTTTACAAAATGATGATGTTATGATTAAGGCACATATGTTACGAGTAAACTTGATTCTAACTTTGTTCACAACTATGTGTGGTATTTAACCACAATGATGTGATGTTTGTGAAAACTGGGTACCTATGATAGCACAACCACCCTGCCTTAACATGGCTGTCTGGTCCTGGACCACCAGGTACCAGTTCCCCACAGACACATGGTCCCCACCCTCGGGCCCACCCACATTCTTGAACGGGTCATTTGACTAATGATAGTCCCCACAGGCCAACACATTTGTTCTTTCCAAAACACATCCATGACACAGCTTTAGTTGTTTCTTATTCACTGAATAATGATGATTTTTATGAAAAATACTTTTTAACTTATTCATTATGGAACCCAAAATTTTATTCATGAATGTTTTCTTTATGAAATCCTTATAAAACTCAATACTTTCTATGGGTAATTTGTTGATTATGCTTGTTATATGTTCCATGTCTCATGCATGATTACGAGCATTTATGATGTGATGGGTGGCCTTAAAATTATAAATCCTTCCAATTAATTAGGTATTGAGATGTATCTCATGTTATTATGTGTATTATAGATGAACATCCTTCAATATTTTTACAAAATGATGATGTTATGATTTAGGCACATATGTTACGAGTAAACTTGATTCTAACTTTGTTCACAACTATGTGTGGTATTTAACCACATCGATGTGATGTTTGTGACAAATGGGTCATGGTAATAGCACAACCACCCCGCCTTAACATGGTTGTCGGGTCCTAGCCCACCAGGTACCAGTTTCCCCACAGACACGTGGTCCCCACCCTAGGGCCCACCCACATGCATGAATGGGTCATTTGACTAATTATAGTCCCCACAGGCCAACACTTTTGTCCTTTCCAATGTGTTTTTTCCTCACTCACACACACCCTAGGTAACATCCCAGAAGGTCACCCATCCTGATCACTACTCCAGGTCAAGCACGCTTAACTGAAGAGTTCTAATCAGGCAGGCTCTCGAAAAAGAAGGTGCACCCTGTTGACATGAGTCATATCATTTATTCATTTAACCCTTTATCATTTGGGAGTGTTACAATCACCCCCCCCCCCCCCCAATCACTACTCCAGGCCAAGCACGCTTAGCTGTGGAGTTCTAATCAGGCAGGCTCCCAAAAAATAAGGTGCATCTTGTTGACATGATTCATAGCATTTCGTAATTTAAATATTTATCATTTGGTGGTGTTACAATTACCCCCCCCCCTCCCTTTAGAGCACAACATCCTCGTTGTGGTCCCTACAACTCAACCCAGGCAGTGCACCGCACTTAAGGCTGGGTTCTTCCTCTGATACCAAATGTGACAACTGGGTCCCGGTGACATCAAAACCACCCAGCCTTAACAAGGTCGCCGGGTCCTGGCCCCCCAAGTACCAGTTTCCCTACAGACACGTGGTCCACACCCTAGGGCCCACCCACGTGCCTAAACAAGTCATTTGACTCATGATAGTCCCCATAGGCCAACACTTTTTTCCTTTCCAGTATGTTTTGTCCTCACTCACACACACCCTGGGTAACTTTCCAGAAGGTCACTCATCCTGATCACTACTCCTGGCCAAGCATGCTTAACTGTGGAGTTCTAATTAGGCATCCTCTTGAAAAGGAAGGTGTACCTTGTTGACATTAGTCATATAATTTATTCATTTAACCCTTTATCATTTGGGGGTGATACAATGTTTATTTATTATGTATAACACCTTCAATGCCTTTTCCCAAATTTCATCCACATTGTTATGACTATGATCCCATTCTTATTATATTATTATGATCATTATGCTCACCTATATAATATTTATTCATGTCTCTTATTTTTTTGATGTTATCCTTCCCCTTACAAGAGTTTACCTCACCTCTTTCTTTTATGTATATCCTTAGGTAAAGATGTGTACTACAGATAATATGAGATATTTTAGTTGGATAAGGAAGAATAATTTTAATAATGTTTATGATTTATTATGTATATTTGATGTATGATCCTATGTTTCCCAATATACTAAACCTTTCGATCCTTAAATGTGTAACTATTATTTTGTTTTTATTTTAAACTATGTAATCATCATTTAGAAAATTTAGGGTCACTATAATGGACATATTGATGGGGAGAATATTTATTCTCAATACGAACCTTTTCAAGGAAAATCTTGTATGGGTCATAGAGATCATCCTATAAATAATTATATTGGTAATGTTAAATAAAATTTCCAAACTAGAAAATTTTTTATGAATTTTTGTGCTTTCCATGCTTTTATTTTTGATTTTTTACCTAAATTTTTTAATAACTATCTAAATGATACTAATTTAATAACATATACTAAATAAATTTTAAATTTGTTTAATAATAATAAATTGAAGAGACTCGTTGTTCCATCAAATGATTCTCATATTATTGAAACAAAATGGATCTTTAGAAGAAAACCTGATGAATGTGAAAATATAATTAAAAATAAATCAAGATTAGTTTCTCAATGATATCATCAAGAATAAGGTATTGATTTGAAAAAATATTTTCTCATATTTCTGGATTAGAATAACTTGGGATATTATTAGTGTTTTCAACTTTTACTTGGATAAAATTATTTCAAATAGATTTCACAACTTCTTTTCTAAATTTTTATATTTATGAAGAATTATATATTATACATACCCCTAGTTATAAAAATGAAAAGCATATTGATCATAGTTTTAAATTATTATCTAAGGATTTATATGGTATTAAAAAAGATCATAAATCATAGAAAGAAATTTTAAATAGTTTAATTTTAAAAAACTATTCAATAGAAAATTTGGTCTTAATTTTTTATTATGAAAATATGTGATGATTTCTTGATTGTAAAAATTTAGGTCTATTATATTGTTTTTGAATTTTCATGTGAAATTATTTTTCAATAAATTTTCATAATTGTTGAATTCTGAATTTGATATGAGTATGATCGGGGAATTGATATATTTTGATGAATTATAAATATTTCAATAATGTGATGATATTTTATAAATAAATCCATGTATGTTAAAGATATTGTTAAAATGTTTCATTTATAATCTCCTAAATGTGAAAACACTTACTAGGGTAGTACATGAAAGTTTTATTTATATAACTTTATAAAATCTTTTTTTTAACTATAGAGGCATGACTAGATGTTTAATATTCTTAACTGGTTCTTAACCAAATTTAATGTTCTTAGCTTGCATGTGTGTTAGATTTCAATGTGCTCCTAAGTAATGTTACATTAAATATATTAATAAAATTATTAGATATGTAAAAGTTTCATTAAATATTTTTTTATTTTAACATTCTATATCTTATTGTGATTTAAAAGTCTATTCTAATTCTGATTTTTTTGGATGCAAGATTTATATAAAAATAACTTTAGTTAAGTTTCATTTACTTGGAAAATAATTAGTTTCATGGGACTCGATGAAATAATATTTTTTTTCTCAGTCAATAGATGAATACGAATATATAGATGTTACATCATTATATTCTAAATATTTTTGGATTAAGAGAACACTTTTTTATTTTGGTTTTATTTTTTATAACATTCATTTGTTATATGGAAATAATTATTATATTTGTATTTCTAGAAAACTAATACACCATTATTCGAATAATTTTTTTTCAATATCATCTTCTAAGGGATCATGATCAAAAAGGAAATATAAATCTTGAATTTATTTCATCCTAAAATATAATTAACTGATAAATTTATTTAAACCTTGTATTTACTTCATTTTTTATAAAATCAAGTTCAAATCATAAATTATTGGAATTTAATAATAAAGTATATATTTAAGGGGATTTTGACTATGATTTTGAGATGAAATTTATATATTTTACATTTAGAGGGAGACTAGTTATGCGAAAAAAATTATCTTTTAGTGTTCATTTCTTTTCAAATCATCATTCAGGGGGAGAATTGGATGTTCAATATTCAATTAAAAACATTATTTTCTTTTCTAGTTATATATATTTCACTTGGGGAACCATATTTAATGATTAAATATATTTTATGAATTTCAAAAACGTTGTGAAATTTTTGGAATTGGTATTAATTTTTCAATTATAAAATGGATGATAATGTTAAATTGGGGTTTTCATCCAATTTATTTGTAATTTTTTTTAATTTAAATAATTATAATTTCTAGTACACTATAAGATTTTTCTCTTATGAGTTTTTACCTATTCTGGTTAAATCTTCAAGTGACCTTGAATTAATTGACCATGAGTGAAAATTTGAAAAAATATAGAACGTGATATGAGTGAAGTGACAGTGAGTGAAAATTTGACAATGATTATAGGTGACCTTATGTGGGGTGACCATGAGTTAAAATTTTACAATTTCTAGATGTGGCCTTGAGGGGAGTAACAATGAGTGTAAATTTGAAGAAATATTGAAGTGGTTTCATGAACAATAATTAAGTGACAGCATGAATAAAAATGAAGTGACCAACTGATCAAAAATTAAGTGACCATATTAACAAAAATGAACTAAAAACAGGAACAAAAATGAAGTGACCACAAGAAGGAAAATGATGTTATCTCATGTCAAACTTCAGAAAAGTGTTGATCCTGCCTTTATGGCCCATCTATGTCCACCTAATTGCTTCTTCATATTTTTCCCAAAAAATGCTTTATTTTATATATTCTTTTATATTTATAATTTCAGAATTATCATTTTACAAGTTTATCTTGATTTAGTTATTCCATAAATAATTATTAATTATTTTAATAATATGGAGTTTTATTTGGAATAATTTTATATAGTATTAAATTCTCATCACATGTTTTGAAGTTTCATACTAGTTTATTTATAGAAAATGCATTCAAAATTAATTGAGGTTATAATTGTAATAGTTTGTCTCGCATAATTTATGGGTATTTTCTAAGAGTCGTTAATATTGCCTATAATTATTTATTAGTATTTCACTATTTATTCTAATTTTTTATCATTTTACATCATGTTATCAATTTTATATATTTTCAATGTAACCCATATGGATATATTTTTCTTCTACATTTAGTAAAGATATCATATACAACATTAGGAAATATATACTACAATGAGATTAATTCATTGGATTTATCGTAAATAAAAAACTGTATATATGAATTCTTTTAGATCCTAATCAATATAGAAGGTTGAGTATATTATTTTAAATACTGTTGAGATATACTTGGGTGATCAACTACAAATCTCATCCAAACTATAATTATTTGATCTTTTTATAATGAATAGATATTTCTACATCAACAATTAGACTGTGATGTTTTTTATGTAATGACTTAGATTTTCACAATTTTTTTTTAGAAATTATTTGGGAAAATTAAGAGACCAAGAGCAGAGATGGATTGCAATTCTGAGGCCCGGGGTTCTCGGAATGATTGTTCAAATAAATTCTAGGTTTTTAATACCGTGTGCACGCATCATTTATGAAAAAGAGGAATATCTCTTTAACGGTTTCCTGTATCAAAAATATGAGTTCGTATTTTAGTTCATAGAAATGTCTTTACCCTAGGTGCGACCTAAAAATGGTTATTTTGGGTCATCTGTATAAAAAGTCACTGAGGACGTAACCGTAAAAAAATAATTAAATAAAAATTATTTCATTTTCAAATCCTGATAACTCATAAATGGTAACTCAAATTGGAAATCTGAGACCATTGTTGAGTTTATAAGGGTTTGATCTCTTTAGGTGAGGCCTAACATCTACCGGCACAGGTTGACTACAAAAGCTAGTTTTGGGATGTTAAATTCATTTGAATATTTAATATAAATATTTTATTTGGACGTTATGTGTTAACACAGAAGAGGTTTCATTTTTTAATAATCCATTAGAGAGTAATTCATTGGTATATCTATAACCCAAGACTTCCCCTAAGGAATGAATAAGGAAACTCTCTTTCTAAAGATGCATGTTAGCGGATCAAGGATTGATGATGACCCAGACCTCCGTTCTTTGTTAATGGTTGATCCAATCTTGGAGGGAGAGTTTCAATCTCATTGTGATTTCTTTTACACTTCTTAGAATCAAATGATGAATTTGGACCAATCCACGAACCAGTTAATCTATGGTTTGGTCATTCTTGTGGGGTGGTAAATTTATTACAGCATTAAAGGGAATAGATCTGGGTGATTATTCTACTGTTGGTTTCTTCATGATCTCGCTAACATGAATAAATCAAGGCTAAATGAACAAGGACCAGATCCATTCTTTGGGAGCTCATGTTCTTAATGTCTCCCCATAAATCTATCTCGTTCCTCATGTGTTCTTCACCCTTGTAACCCCTAGGTGAATGATCTAAGACTGAAGGTTGGGGTCCACGATGGCATTGTGGAGGTGAGATAAGAGTGCAACACACAAGAGGTGTCCCACAATGAAGGGTGTAATGAATAGTGGGCCACTGTAAGGGTATCCAGTGGTGATGGGAGAACGTGGCCCAGAAAGTAGCTAGGTCCCAGGGGGCGCATAGTCGCGGTCTAGTGGGATCACGCCAGAGGATGAGCATGCGATAGCGCAGGCCACGAGAAATAGATAGGAGCCTAGGGAACAGTTCGTGGTGGTTATACATGGCTCATAGGTTGTGTCGGTGGAATCCTATGGTAACGGGGATGTCGTGGGACCATGTGGGGGATACAGACCGACCGCCTGAAACACGGCCCCATCGTATTGACTGAGGGAGACGGATGGCCACATGGTTAGGAAACCACGTGGAGCAAAGGGACATGAAAATGGTGGTCCATGTCCAGATGAGTAGAACTGGAACATACGATGCGGGCCAGACTGAAGAATCGGGCCGTTTCGTGGCCTGGAAGATCACAGTCCTGCGGCCCAATAGGCCAATCCATCATTCTGGGCCTGTTCGTCCAAGCCTAGACTAACCAGTTTGATTTGGGATGGCATATCTAGTTCCGGTCGGGTAGGCATGACCGGGTCAGGTCGAACCTAGACCATACTAGACCCATTTTACTAAATAGGACTTATGTTTCAAACTGTGTGTCTATTTGACACGTTCTTTGTGACTTTGGGACCCTATGATGAGACAATTCTTTTGAGATACTCTAAGTGAGTTTTTATCAACTTTGGCATATGAAATAATGTCTTGTGGTGTAGGTTCTCCTGAAATAAGGGTTCAATGACTAGAGTCCTACAACTAGATGTGACTACTTGATTTTGGTTACTGTGTGACTTATTGGGATGCATAACCCATCGACGCTCCATGAATCACTAATTCTCCAGGTTTCACCAATTCGTTGAGGTATACTAACGCTTTGTGTTCCATTGATGCTTTGTGCTCCACCGAAGGTACATGCACCATTGACGCTATGTGCTCCATCGATGCTCTGTGAACCTTTGACACTTCAACTGTCATTAGAGACAGGGAAATATGTGGACTACAATTGGAAATATTTTTCTTCATGCTTTACACTTATACATGTTTGAGATAGCTGTATTTAATATACTTCATGTGTTTTTTTTGCATTGTACTGATGTGTTTTTTTTGTATACATCGTGCACTTCTTTGTGATATTTTCCTTCATGTTTTTGGGGTCCCTACATAGTATTTTTTTAATCACTCGTACATGGGTTATGAATATATATGTCATGTCTTGTGAAGGTCATCAACGCTTTGATGGAGTCCTTAGTGGACCGGGGATAGGTGGTTCTTAGAGAGAGGTATGATAGAGAAGGTGTGCTTTAGTGACATCAGAAAATTTTTTCTGTACCTATCCTTCAGGTATTGTTTTTTGTAGATGAGTTTTAGGAGCTTGTACTTTTCCTTTTGTTTGGTCTTGTATTCTGAACCTAATTACTTTTTATTTTTTTACTTTTGTACTCTATTGTTGGTATCTTTTTGTTACGCATTATTTTTTAATTACCGGTTTCAATTTCATTATTTTGGGCCTCAAGATGGTTCTGTGTGTATAGGTATGTAATAAAATGCCTCCCATTTGTGGGATATGCCTAATTGGTGCTCGTCACCAGCCCTATGCCTATTGGAGGTGGTCTGGGGGGAGTCACGACACGGGCTCTGGGGGATGGGTCATGAAAGAGTGGTATCATATGAGGTCATTTATATCTAAAGAACAAATAGTATATGAGGTTGTCTTGGGTGATAGTTTTTATTCATTTGAGCTTATATTTCAAGCTAGGGAATCCAGTGTTGGTGTGGAGACCGGCGTATCTATACACCAGGAAGGATTCTGAATTCATCATTCCAACTCAGTAAATGAAGAAACTTGTTATAGGGAAAAATAAATAGTACATGAATCATATAATATTGAGTTTGTTCTCATGTCCTTATTGAGTTAGTTTCATCTCACTAGGTATACTCTATTGATTATGGTATTTTTTGATCTATTCAGAATGCCTCCACGTAGATAGCCAACAAAGATTCCAATGCATGATCATGAGGATTGTCGACCTAGTGATGAGGCTTCGGTACCAGGACTTGTACTGGGGATAGCACCCATAGGTTGTGTACCAGCGATGCCACCACCTGGAGAGTATTAGTAACTACCAGAGTTACCGGTAGAGGATGTACACAAGATGAGTTCATTGCATGAGTTCTAGAGGTAGTGACCAGATGGTTGTAGTATCCATGATTCATCTACAAGGATCAGCATGGATTTGGTGGATCTCAGAGATCTAGACACATGAGGAGGCAACCCTCACCTAGACATACATCAACAATCTATTCATAGAGGAGTTCATTCCAGTGATGTGATGCTCTTTTCGTATGCAGGGCTTATTGTATCTATAGCAGTGAATCCAGACAATAGTGGAAACTTGGAATGGTTTATGAATCTTTCTCGCTACTCTACGGATATCGTACAGGACCCGTTCTTTAGGGATCAAACCATAATGTGGGGATTACACCAGGAGGTCAGTGAATCCATGATATCCCTTTTCATCCCAACATATGTAGGGGTACTAGAGTGATCCATTCTCATAGAGAGTTTTCATGCGGAGCAGAAACCGGTAGTGGGACCTACCACCGGGTGTCAGGTAGCTGAATCATTGGTAGCAAGTAGTCGAAAGATAATTCAGGGATCCAAAAATATCATAAAGATCAATGAATGACCCTAGGACATGGGGTCAGCTGTGAGAGGATCATAGGGCAGAGCAAGTCGGTGGAAGTATAGGTTGTGCTACTCGTGCAGAAGTTGGGGACACATGGATTGATATTACTCGACTCACCATACAGATGATCTGCATACAGTCAAGGGACATATGAGGTCTATTTTAAGGTAGGAACAGGGTGATTTTCCAAGCATTGGATGCCGCATTGGAGTTGGATGGGTAGCAAGATGGGGCAGAACTTCAAGGTACTACTACCACAGCCCCCTGGTGGTCCACCACGGGATCCGATAGCTAGTGGGAAAAGATGAGACCATCTTCAAGAAATGGAGGCCTATGACCCTAGTGATCCAGTGATGATTAGAGGTACAATTTTTGTCTTTTCCACCCTAGCTCTAGTTTTGATATTCATAGGTTATCATCACTCGTTTCTCTCCATGACCATTGTTTGAAGCACATAGATTTCAGAGTAACTCGATCCCTATTCTTAGAGACTCGGATGGGAGGAGACTCCAAGACCAAAAACTAGTGATGATAGTTTTTTCTTACTCTTGATGTTGAGATTTTATATTTGGATTTCTTGGTGGAAGTGTCAGGGCCTTACGGAATCATTCTTGGTATGGACTGGTTACCCACCGTTCATTCCCAAATTGATTATTTTAGGCACGTAGTGAATTGTGTCTGCGGATATGGGACTGGGTTTTTCTTTGTCAGCAAAAAGAATTCCCAAGTATTTTAGGATAGACTCACATTTATGAGGGTGAATCCGATCACACACTAGTTGGATTGAATGGTCCACGACGCAATAGATGAGATGACTCCTCAGTTTCCTGAAGTGGTGGATGAGTACAATGACGTAATTTGGGAAGATTTTCTAGGATTACCTCCTCACAAAGAGGTGGATTTATGTATTGATTTATACCCTCAGAGGACCCTGATATCTACACCTGCATATTGGATGGCTCTTATGGAGCTTCGTTAGGTAAGGGTATGGTTGGAGGACTTGTAGAGGAAGGGATTCACAAGACACGGTTTTTCACCTTGGGGCCATGTTTTTTTATACAATAAGGAAAATGGTATCTTGAGATTATGTTTGGAATTATGGTGCTACAAAAGGTGACCTTGAAGAACATGTATCCACTTTTGAGGATTGACAACCTCTTTAATTAGATGAAGGGAGAGAGGTGTTTCTCAAAGATAGATATCAAATCTAGCAATCCCAAACATTGAGTATAGGATGAGGACATCCAAAAGACATACTTCAGATGTCGATGTGACCACTATGATTACTTAGATATTCCATTTGGCATGACGAATTACCTAGTAGTGTTCATGGGACTCATTAATAGGATCTTATACCCTTACATATAGTGGTTCATTGTGTTCTTCATTGATGAGATCCTAGTGTACTTAGCATCTAAGGAGGAGTATGTGATACACTTGAGGATCATTCTAGGAATACTTAGAGAGCACCGGCTTTATGAAAATCTCCCAAAGATTCACTTATGGATATGAGAGAACCACTTTCTATGACATATCATTTCAGAGGCTAGAGTTGCAGTAGATATAGTAAAGATAGAGGTGGTACTTGCTTGGGATCCACCCAAGAGTGATACTAAGGTGAGAAGTATTTCGGTTTTGGTTGTGTACTATTGGTGGTTTGTACACTAATTTTCTAGTTTACCAGCACCCTTCATATCCTTGACATAGAAGTTGAATATGTTTTTGTGGAAAAGGAAGTACCAGCAATGCTTTTATGAGATGATGTATAGATTGATGAGAAGCCCTATCTTGAGATCACCGTAGGAGGGTGTTGAGTACATGGTGTTTTGTGATGCATCAGGGATAGGGTTTGGTTGTGTCCTGATGCAAAGAAAAGTAGTGATTTCTTATGGTTCATGCTAGTTGAGGTAGAATGACCTAAACTATGCGACCCCTGATCTTAAGCTAGCAGTGGTATTCTTTGCATTGAATATTTATAAACATTTCATGATGGGTGAGTAGTTTATCATTTACATTGACCACAATATTTTCAAGTTTATCTTCTATATAATGTTCCTGAACTTTAGATAGAGATAACGAATATAGTTTTTCAAGGACTATGACATTGAGATTTTTTATACTCCTGTGAAGGGGAATGTTGTGGAACAAGCACTCAGTAGGAGATCAAGCTTTCAGTTTCTAAGTGAGGAATCATAGAAGGTGGTCGTGTTATAGATGTCCTTTGTGAATGGAGATGAATAATCTTATCTACAATTTATTTCATTTACCCATCCACTCTTACGGAAAGTTAGAGAGGCACATCTTAGAGATACTGACTATGAGACTTTATTTGTTTAGATGTCTATAGTGCATTCCCTTGATGGATATTCAAATGTTGGGGAGCATTCCATTCTCTTCAGAGGGCGCACAGTAGTGCATGTGACGTTGTGGGAGGAGGACTTGAGGGATTTCCATAAATCCTATTTTGTGGTACATCCCGATGTAGAAAAGATGTATCAAGACCTTAGACATTAGTTCCAGTTTTTGGGGATGAATAAGGTAGTTGGAGAGTTCATTTATAGATGCCTCAATTGTCAGCAAGTGAAGGCTGATCTCCAGGTTCCATCGGGTTTGACTCAACCCCTTGAGATTCTAGAGTGAAATTGGGAAAGGGATACTGATAGAATTATTGATGAGTTTACAATGAATATCTAGGGGACTTTATACCATATAGGTGATCATTGAATTCCTCACCAAGTCATCCCACATCCTAATGATCTGTTAGTTGGGTTCCATAGAGCGCTTAGGATGCCTCTACGTGTAGGAGATATTTCGGCTTCACAGAGAGCCATCAACAATCGTCTCAGATCGTGATGCTCACATTACATCTCAGTTATGTAAGGGATTTCAGGATACATTTGGGACTTAATTTCACTTGAGCATGGTATTTCATCCCCAGACGGATGGCCATACGGATACTTACATCAATGTAGTAGAGGAAATGTTATGTGCTTTCATCCTAGACATTGGCCATGTTGGGTCGACCACCTACCTCTAGTGGAGTTTTCATATAGAAACAGATACTACTCCACCATTTGTATGTCACAATTAGAGGCCTTTTATAGGTGACCATGTAGGACACCACTCTTCTAGACAGACCCTAGAGAGTCAGCACTCATGGGTCCAGAGCTGGTAATGGATACCCCAGAGAGAGTACATATCATCTAGGAGAATATGAGGAATGAACAGAGATGGAAGAAATCGTATACTGATAAAAGGTAGAGGCCTCTAGAGTTATATGGTTGATTCCATGTGTTTCTTCGAGCCTCACCATGATGAGTATTATAGTGATTTGGCTGGGGTGGCAAGTTATCTCTAAGATACATTAGCCCTTTTTAGATTCTAGGTGGAGTTTGTGAGGTGTAATACCTCCTAACTCTACCCTCACAGTTTCACTGGGTGTATGATGTCTTCCACGTGTCACGGATTAGGAGATATGTGCATGATTCATCAAAAAACATCGACTAGGGTGAGCTGTATATTGAAAATGGGGTGACTTTTTGGGTGTACCAGGGGGAGATAGAGGATCTAGAGGAACATATCCTTTATGGGCAGTTGATTCCTCTAGTGTGTGTTCAGTGGAAGCATAGGAATCTATAGGAGAGCACTTGAGAAGGGGGGCTCAGATTCACGCTCAGTACTCCAATATTTTGGTTGAGTAGCCCCTATTTTTTATTTTAGGGGCATAAATCCCTAAGGTGTGTAGAATTTAATGACTTTAATTTTTCTTGATTATATCTGTGGAAATTATTTGGGAAAATTTCAACACTAGACACTAAGACGACGTGTGATTACGAGGCCGGAGTTTACCGGAACGATTGCCTGATAAAAGATGTTATGTTTTTAGTGTAAGGAATGCGAAACTTTTATACAAAATTGACATAACTGTTAAATGGTTTCTCATATCAGAAATCTAAGAGAACCAATGATCTTAGAGAAGTGTATTTACACTATGTGTGACTTAACATTGGATAGAAGGGGTTATCCGTAGAAAAATTCACCATGGGAATAACTGTAAATAATATAATTAAATAAAAATAAGTTTATTTTGAAACCGTAATGACACATAAAAAATAAAATGTATTGGAAATCAGATACCACTGTTGAGTTCGCAAGTGGCTGTTTTCGTTAGGTGATGCCTAACATCAATCGGCGTCAGTCAGCTACAAAAGTTATTTTTTAGACGTGAACATCATTAAAGTATTTAATAAAAATATTTTATTTGGAGATTACGTGTTTCCCTAGTGGTGGTTTCCTATTTTAATTATCCATTTCATTAGAATTCAGTGTCATCTCCATAACCCTGTAATTCCCCTGAGGCAAGAAGAATAAAGCTCTCTCCCGAAGACGAACGCTGACAGATCGAGGATCGACAACAACATGGACCTTTGTTCTTTGTCAATGACTAATCCAATACATAAGGTAGGGTTTCTATGTCTTTGTGATCTATTTTCCCCTTCTTATAATAAAATGAAAAATGTAGACTAACCAATATACCATTTGATCTATAGTTTGGTTTTTTTATTGAATAGTTAATTTATTGTGGTATTAAATTGAATAGATTTTGGTGATTAAATTTATGTTGGTTTCTTCATGATCTTGGTAACAAGAATAGATTAAGGCCAAAAAAAATAATTCCAAGATCTATAATTTGGGTTTTAAGGTTCATAATATCTACCGCCCTAAATATATATCATTCTTCTAGTGTTCTTTTCCCATTGAAACCCAATGAAAACTATCTGAGACTGAAGGTTGTGATATGTGATGACATTGATGAGGTGAAAAGGGATTGCAGTAGGCAGGAATTGGTTCATGGTGGAGGGTTCAACAAATGGAGGGCCACCGATAGGGTGGCCGGCGGTGAGGGAAGCACGCTGCCCGGTGGAAGGATGGGTTCTGACAGGGCAGATTGCGGTGGTCCAGTGGGACAGTGTCAGAGGAAGAGCCCTCAATGGCGTAGGCCCCAGGTGGCATACATGAGTCATTACAGGAGGCCATAGTAGTGGGATGTGACTCGAAGGCCACGTTAGTGGAATATCATGGAAACGGGGAGGTAGCGGGACCAGGCGGGGAATCCGGACCAGCCTCATGAAACGTGGTCTAGCTAAATTGACTGGGGGAGTAGGATGGCCATGTGGTTGGGAGACCATGTGGACTAGTGGGATGCCTCTAGGGAGTTCCAAATCCATCATAGTAGAAGCATCCCACATGATGTCGGCCAGGCTGGAGAACCGGACCATGGTCCATCATTTTTGTGGTCCAATGGGCCAAGCCCATCCATGCGGGCTGGTTCATGCCATCCCAAACTAATTGGGTTGGGTCTCATCAGCTGAACTGGGTCTGGTTGGGTCGACCAGACAATAATGGGTCGAACCCAGTCCGAACTGTATCCTTTTAACTAAATTATCCTTATCATTCAAACTGTTAGTCTATTTGACGAAAATTTTGTGGCGTTGGGACCCTGCAGCGAGATGACCCTTTTGAGATACTATAAGTGATTTAATTTTGAAGTTGTCATATAAATTAATGACTTGAGGTGTGGTTTCCCTTATAACATGCACATTATGAGTGGAATCCTACGGCTGGCAGTGACTTTCTAATCTTGGGGTTTATGTGACTTGGGGACGGCATTACCCATCGACGCTCTATGCACCATCGACCATCTATACACCATTGATGCTCCATGTTCCACCGATTATCTATGTTACATTGATTCTTCGTGCACCATCGACACTTGATGCTCCATAAACATTCCAGATTCCATCACTGCTCCAAACACCACATATGTTTCGTGCACCATAGATTCTCCATGTGCCATTAATGATCTTTATTCTATTAATGCTTCATTCCCATCAGATTCTTCGTGTGACATTGACGCTCTATGTTCCCTCAACTCTCTATGCACCATCGACACTTCTACTATATTTAGAGACTATGAGTTTTGTGGACTAAAAATGGAAATTCTTCTCTTGGTGCTTTTGACTTATTCCTGTGTGAGATGAAAATATTGACTATACATTGTGTTTTTTTTTGTGGTGTACTAAATGTGTTTCCATTGTGGTATACGTCATGTACTTCTTTGTGGTATTTTATGTCATGGTCTTGGGTGCCTACTGAGTATTCTTTTACTCACCCCTGCATGATCTATACTCACATGTGTCGTGTCTTGTGTAGAAGATTGATGCATTGTTGGGGCCCTTGGTGACTAGCGCTAGGTAGTTCTTAAAGAGAGTCCTGATAGACGAGGCATTCTTCAGTGACATCAAATAGCTATTTTTCTAACATCCCTTCAGGTAGGGTTTTCTATAGATGAGTTTTAAGAGATTGTACTTTTCTTTTTGGTTGGGATTGTATTCTGGCCCCATTTACTTTTCAATTTTGAACTATCATACACTGTTTTTGGTATCTTAGTGGTATGCATTCTTATTTACTTAGTTGTTTCAGTTTCATCATTTTGGTCTTGGAGATGTGTTCATGTGTATATTTACATAGGATAATGCTTCCCAATTGTTGGATATGCCTACTCAGTGCTAGTCTCTATCCCATAGTCTATTGGAGGCAGGCTTGGGGGTAGTCACGACATGGTCCCTAGGGGATGGGTCATGACAATTTAGTTCTTGGGATTTACTTCTTGCAATTTTATTTTTTTCCATTATTTTAATCGTAGATATTTCCAATGAAAAGTTTAGATTATGTGCTTTGACTCCCAAACAAATCCAGGAACTAGGTTGTACCTCAAGGTGGTAAAATGGTATATTCTATGGTTTGTGCCTCTAAGTAGAAAAAGGTAGGTTTTATTTGTATTTATGCCTCTATGGGGAGATTATTTTTAATTGGTTTTTATCTCTATGTGTGAAAATTGCACTGCAAAATTCCATTAGAGTCGTAATAGTGGTTTTCATATCTCTCAGTTATTGATAGGGGTGAAGAAGGAACAAGGATCAGTTTTTTCTGAACCATGATAAAAATAACTAAGTCCATATTATTTTTTCTCTTTCATTAACTTTATAACTCTAATATAATGTCCTTTAATATTTAAATTAATTTTAAAATTTCCAATTCCACCCCCATTAGGATATGTGTCGTCTACACATTAGGACCAACAAATCATTCAATCACTGTCTAAAGTGTGTACACATCCATGAGTCTCATGACATTGGGATAAGATAAATCAAAACCTCCTTATGTAAAATCATGTCAAATTTGGTTTAGTGGAAATTCTCATAATCAATCTATTTTTTTGGAGTTAGAGTTCGAGAATGATTATTCGATTAACCAACTAATAATCTAGGTACACACGTTCTATGAATTAATCCATCATGGTAGAATCATTTATTTCAATTCAATTCATGGTTCAATTGCCCAAATTCAAGTTAAAACATGCCATTAATAGTTTTAAAACAAAATCATGAGATTTCATCAAGATCAAGTCTTTAAAAATCATTAATTTAAATCTATTTATTTACACAATAATCATAATCAAATTACTTCATCAAACAAAAATTCATTTCAATCCACCTTTCTCAAATTTCACCTATATTATCTAGGCCTTTAAAAAGGGGGTTTTATTTAAAAATTTAATTCCATTATAAAAAAATTAAATCAATGTTTAGAAACAAATTGGAAATTAATTTAAAATGAAGCAATATATCAAGTATTCATATGTTTGGAAAAGCCTTACATAACAACCTATGTTTAGTTATATGGTCATTTAACCACCCTAAATGAGAACCACCAATAGAGGGTTGGAGCTGAGAATGATCAAGGAAGAATCACTGGAATTACATCCCATAAAATCAATGATTAGATCAACTAAAAACCTGATGATACATCACTATAAAATGTTAATAGATGATAAGAAAGAAGGATTCTAACTTAAAGAGATTTCACTTACCATAGAGATCAATCGCATCAACTATCCCTTTAATCCAAGAGGAAAGGAGTCATAGAAGCCAAAATCCACTTTAGAGAACCTCTATAATCAAAAGGGTTAGATTACATTTGATTCATTGGTTATTAGAATTTATAAAGGGGGACATAAATTTTTATTTTTGGAGGATTCAATACCTGATTGCATGGTTTCTAGATTTAGGCTACATTTTTAGAACTAACGATGCACCTAGTAGTGAACCCTTAATCGGATTCTAGAGAGTTTCATACTGCTAGGTCACACAGTTTTGAAAAGTCATGTTACCATTGTGCACTCTCTCCTAGGATACTCAATAAGTGTTCATTATTTTAGTATATTGTTTAACTAAACATACACCAACAATACATTACCCATAGTCCATAGATGCATGGTTTAGGAGGAGAATGTTCAGTTCATACTAACGGTGCACCACCCCTCCATACCCTCAAAATATTTACATGGTTTCCTGGTAAAAATTTTATGGTTTTATCCAACGACATGCCCACCACGCATCACCCCAAAAACATTCAAAAAATTCAAATATTCCCTAAGAACAACCCGAAACAATATCCAAACAAAGGATGAAATAATAAAGGGGTTAGAAGTACTATATAGCTTGTAATGGTACATTAGAATCTCCCCATAATAAATTCTTTATTCCCTAGTAATGTCTATCAATAAGACTCTATATAAAAGAGAATAGGATATTTCTCTCTCATAATGTCTCATGCTCCCATGTCTCATGTGAATTAAAACCATACTATAATAACACCCCAACCAAGGGTATACATTTTAAATGATTTTTTATTTTCTGAGATTAAAAAATATACAATCGATACTCAATCTCATAAAAATTAGGCACCACATAAAGTTCCACCCAACTCCAAAAATGTGATGGTTTATAGAGATACATTATGATTTGAAACATCTGAGACACATTATTAATCTATGTCAACTGAAGTAGAAATTAAAAATGGAAAGTTTCCATTCCAATTTGTTCAATAACCAAAAATAGTCCCAAGTCTCTTATTAAAGTCACTCCTTATTTTCCAATTCGTCAGAGACCCAATTCGAGTGAAACTCTAAAAAACATATAGTCACCAATAGATAAATCCAAAGGGTGTCGATAAAGATCATTTTATGATTTATAACAAATTTTTACTATCACTTTTTTATGATTAATTGAATGTCTATTTTTATAATATATTGTTTTAAACTTGGTCATTCCATGGAATTTTCTCCATTCCCTTTCAAACAAAATAGATATTTTCATGGGAATCCATATAATACCTCCAAGGGTGTCATCCAGATGGAAAACTGGAAACTATTTTCAACTAATCCAAATTGGATGTTAGAAGCTCCCCAAAAATCAATAACATAAGAATGAGTCATGTATTCAAGAATACATACA
This sequence comes from Viscum album, assembly GCA_963277665.1. Taxonomy (NCBI): domain Eukaryota; kingdom Viridiplantae; phylum Streptophyta; class Magnoliopsida; order Santalales; family Viscaceae; genus Viscum; species Viscum album. The sequence goes on along the minus strand of OY728126.1, from coordinate 1,433,658,652 downwards.
ACTCATTATATATGGCCTTCCATTTATGGATTATATTTCATGCTCAAAATAATATGGGAACCCATTTTCTCTTGGTGGACTCTCCAAAAATGAGAAGTGAAATGGGGATCCCTGACATAAATTATAAAATATTTCTCTTCATGTGATCGGATGATTTCTTACACATATAGACTTCCCAAATACCCAAAAAAAATTATCATGAATTGGAATGAAGTGATACAATTCGTTTAGCTGATCGATCATAACCCATGTCATATTATTCCTTTAAAGGGTACGTAGCAAACAAACCATGAAATACATTGAAATCTCGTCCCGCATCCAAGTCAACATAAAAATGGGATTATGTAAACATAAATTTAGTTGATATTTATCATTGGTTTTCTGATATGTATAACAAGGAGAAGAAAAATTAAGAATTCCTTATCTCATACCATTCCACTAGAATCATCACCACGTGTCATAGAACATATTCTCGGTGAAATGGTGTGCCACACACATGAAATTAATGTAATACCAAGTCACAAATTTTCCCACAATAAAAGTTAAAAAGTACTAGATTTAATATAATAATATATTCTAAGAAGATAAAGACCCATCACCGATAGTCTCCCCACCATAAAGAGTGTCATTAATTCCACAAAACTCATCATCGAGATACTTCTCCTAAAAAAATAATCTTAATAATAGAGGAGGATAGCTGAATGATCATCAAATTAATTCTGGTCTCATCCACCTGAACTCCAAAATGCATGCGACCAAAGAGACATTAAATTCCACTCTTCATATGATTCTTTCATAGCGTGGGTCAGAAGTTTTCTCCTCAAATCAGCAGTGATGATAATCCCCTTAATAGGGGTTTAAGAAATTTTAAAATTAAAATATTGTAGATTCTCCACCCCTCACCTACAGAGGAGATTCAAACATTTTGGAAGAATTTATAAATCAGTTTTCTTGGAGATAATAAATGGTAAGACTTTCTCTAAAATGTTAAAGGTGCCAAATCTAAAGATCATGCACCAGAACAGTGATTTTGAGATCATGTGAATGATATTTATTGTCATGTGGCCTTGTATTTCATGAACCATAGGCCACCATGTGATCACTCTATATGATAACACATCTCAAACCTAAACTTTATGCATCACAAAATGACCATGTAGCCCTACCCATCATCTAGAAGGGTAAGAATTAGCATATAAGTGAAAAGGTTCTTCAACTCTTCAAAGGAATTTTAAAATTTTTAATCCCATAAGAAAATTATTTATTGTTAAGTGAGAGAAGTCATTAGTGAATATAGCTTCTTGAAATAATTGAAAACATGGCTGCAATATACTGTTAAGCCTGTGAATATTTCAATCCTAAAAAAATTGCAGGACAAAACCCTTGTTATAATAGCCTGAACCTTTTTATAGTCAATCTAAATACCATGTTCTAAGACCACATTTTTCAATAACTTCACTTCCCTAATTTAGAAAAAACTTTTTTATAGCTTTACATAGAGTCGGGGATCTCTCAAAATTTTCAGAACTACTCTCAGATAATGCACATAGTCCTCCTCATATTTAGATTAAATCAATATGTCATCTACAAATACAACCATGAATGAGCCAAGATACTCATGGAATATCCTCTCCCATAGTTCCATAAAAATAATAGGAGCATTGGTTAGAACACAAGTCAAAATATGGTACTCTTAATGACATTTTCATCTCCTAAAGGAGGTCATCAAAATATTATAATCTTTGATAGTAAAATAGTGATAACTAGAGTGAAGATTAAAATTTTACAACCACTTCTCACTTTTCAACTTGTCAAAAAATCATCAATCCGAGGAAAATGATATTTTTTAATATAAATAAATTTCTTTTTTTTAATCAACACAATGTTGAAGTGTTTCATTCCATTTATTTACAAAAATAACAACCGTCCCTCAAAATGAGACACTCAGTAAAATAAAACCATTATATAAAAAATCATCCAAATGGGCCATTAACTCTTTTAATTAGCAGGTTAAATTTTCTAAAGGGGAATAGAGATGGTATAGGTACCTAGTACTATGTCGATAGAAAAATCCACTTCCCCCATCACTGGTAACCTAGATAAGTCATATCTGAAAACATTAGGAAATTTGACAACCACTAGATGAAAGTATCCACTCAATGATTCTTTCTCTATATAAAAATTAAACCCAAATATATTGTTGCCTAACTCCAAAAGGGGTGGTCCTAATCTACTCATCCTCAGGTCCGATTTTCCCTCAAAAATATAGATCACCTCATCAAGGGAATTAAAGTGGATGCATCAATGATAAATTTCAATATAGGGATTATGGGTAATAATCCAATACATCCCAATAATGGAATATAAAGGTTTCATGTCTAGGGAAATATTTTCGAGGTGAGCCTGATATACGACAAATGGAAGGCATAATAAGGAAAATAGAGTCATTGTTCTCTCATTATTTCGAAGGGTGTAGTAATATCCATCACATAAGTTATAAAATTAGTAAAATATTTTAGCATATTCACAATACATGTTGACATGAAATAATGAAAAAGACTTTTATAAAATAAAGAATTAACTAACGATGAATTTATAGTGATTGTTCCTCTCATTGTCGCATGACCAACGTCATCTTCCTCTTTACACTTCCACTCTGTGAAGAATATCTTTTTTAGAATCTTCTGATTGGAAACCCTTAGTTCTTGAGTTATCAAATTGAACCAGAGTACCTATATGTGAAAATGATCCTATAACACTATTTAGGGTAGAAAATATGTGATATAACATTTATAGGTGTCTGAAGAACCTGCAAAAACAATATTTCTTAGGTTCCATAGTACAAAATTGATTCAGATTTCCAATCTTTCCACATTGAAAACAATTCAAAGGGCCTCTGTTAGAAATATTGGTAGGTTGGGGTGATTCCTACTATTGTTATCCACAATAATACACATCCATATTCTTATTTCCATTATAGAAACTAATATGATTTCCATTGGAATTATAAGGAAATCTCTTATACCTTGACTTACCTGTCAGTTGAGGTTGAGTCATCAAATCCCTATCAAATATGTCTGCATGAGAAATTATATTCATTATAAATCCATGAGATTGGATATAATATCAAATAATAATTCCAAATATTTGGGGCATTATCCACTCAATAATAACTACCTTAGGAGAAATCTTAACAAGTTTAGAAAAGTTTTTTGGATATATGAAACATCATTCTATCACTTTAGTGGAGTCTGAGAAACTTTATATAATTTTCCAAAACTATCGAATCTAGAGAAAAGTGTTCTATAAAAAGGTATTTCAATTATTTTCATTTGAATCCATTTTGTTTTTTAATTATAACTATAAAATATATCAAACTCAAGTTTTTCACTTCATCCTTGAACGTAGAAAATTTCACCATTACTGAGTATTGTGTCTATAATAACTGATAAATTACATTAATCCTTGTTGAAAAAATCCACTTCTTCTATAGTACATTTGATCATGTGAAATATGGTCATTAATATCAAATAAACACTTTAGAATGATCTCAAGTTTCATCTCATTAATGTTCCCCCACTAGATCCCGGACAAGAATGGGTGTCGATACGTATCCCGAAGCTTATAAAACTTGAAAAAATATCTCAATGAGGTTGTGATCGTCTAGTTAGTTTTTTCTATGTGGTTCATAGATATCTCACTTCTGATGTCTATTCAAACTTATTCTTTGAATCATAGTACAATAAAAAATCAATAAGAAACAATAAAACATTAGAAAAATACTTATATCATCAAATTAATCAAAAGAAAAACAAATATCAATTTCATTAAATAGAATTAAATTTATTTGGGATTTTGAAATACTAATATCATGTTTAAAGAAAAACCAGAATCACATCAACTTACTCGTCAAATATTATTTTCCTAAACACCCATGGTAACTTAAGGATTTTTATGATGAATGTTATAAAGTAACATGCTTTTAAAATAACCCTTCAGTCATGAAAATCCTGACTTTAATTAACAAGACATTCACAGATATCACACTAACACCCAAGAAATTTGATCAACCTAATTTGATACCATTTTTTCGGCAACCAACCCAAATACCCTAGTATATTGGTAGATAAGAGAGTTTTTTCTTGACCTGAAGGGAATTATAGATCCCAATAATATGTAAACTAATTCCTCAACAACAACAAAATAGTCTAAGGTAATGGTTTCCCCCTAATAAAAAACAAGAAATATAAAATTGTGGAAATTAATATAATGAACAGATGTTATTCCAAACACCCCTAAGAGAAAAAAGTACCATAAGAGGATACAAAAAGATCGAAGTGATACATCATCCAAAAATACAACACAATATCCATCAAGAAAGATTATAATCCTCATGTAATGAGGAGATCATAGATCAATAAATCACAGACATCACCCAAGGACCTATGAATCAAGTACACAATGCTACCTTCAAGTGGTACATCCCTATTTCCTAGACCTAGAATAAAATAATTGATAAATGCTTGAATGAAAAGGTTGGGTATTAAAAAAACAACCCAGTAGGATTTCAAAAAAATTATATACAAATTTCTATAAAAGATATACCACATATGATTCAATTTAAATAATTATATGGAATCGAAAATCATTTCACATTTTCATTCAAACATGATTTCAAAACACAAAGATTGATATTATTTCAAAACATTCTTAAATGAGAATTTCTCTAAAACCCCCAAGGGAATAAATAGAATAATTATATAATCACTAAAATGTAATAATAAAATAATAAAATCACCAAGGTCATATGACCTAAAATCATTTTGTTCCTGGATCTATGATCCTTGCATTACTTAATAAATCAATCATGAATCATGGTGTACACTAGTTCCAAAGGCTCAAGCTGTCAGGATAATATCTACCAACACCCCATTAGGTAAAATCATGTCAAATATTATTTAGTTAGATTTTTAGTAATTAAGACATTGTTAGCAAGTCATATTTCAAGTGTGCTTTTAATATTTATGCACTAAATACTTAGGATCACATGAATTTTCAATCGATCCATCAATCCATCAATCATGGTAAAATCCTTAATTTAAATTTATTTCACAATTCAAATGCCCAAATTCATGTTTGAATGTTCCATTTCAATTTAAAAAAACAAAATATGGGGTTTTCATCATGTTCAAGCCTCTCAAAATCATATTTCCTTAAAGACATTTTCTCAAGAATCGTCATCAAATACTTTGGTCAATTTAGTTATCATTTCAATTGATCTTTCTCAAAAATCAACCAATTTATAAAATATTTCAAAAAATAGGTTTTATTATAAAATTCTATGAATTAATAAAATATTAAAATTATTATTTTAAAATAAACTAAAAATTAATTTCAAATCTAGTAAGAAATCATGGTTTAATGTGTTGGGAAAAGCCCTATAAAACCACCTACATTTAGTTTCATGGTACTAAAAACACTCTAAATAGGAACTACTAATAGAGAGTTAAAAGTGAGGATGGTCAAGGAGGATCCCCTAGATTTATAACCAACAAAATCAAGGTTTATATTCTCCAACAAATTGTGGATCCATCACCCTCAAATAAGGATAGAAGCTAATAAATGAGGATTCCAAATAAAATAGAATCTAAATACCTATGGGTGACTGATCACGTCCATTAAAACATAAATATAATATGAAAGGAGTTATAGAATCTGAAATTTTACATAGATAACCTTAAAAAGAAAAAGGGTCAGATTATGTTCAATTATGGGTGACTAAAAATTATAATGGTGGTTTGGGACTTAAATTATAATTTTTGGAGGTTTAAACCATCTCAAAAAGATTCTTCAGTTAGTCTATATTTATTGAGAAAACACTACACCTTTATTGGGAATATAGATAGTCTCACTTGGTTATTTCATAGGGTTAAAAAATTTGTGCCAATAGTGTGATCCCTTCAAGGCTACTGGATAAGGTCGAATGGTTTGGATGAATGAATTAACAAACCATGAACTAAATGTGTATTCCCAATATAAACATCAATGAAGAATAATTTAGTTTGAATTATTATTTCCCCATAAAATATGGTATAAAAAAACATAACACCATTATATGTTATAATATATTAGTCTTGAATTAATATAGTCAAATAATTGTGATTATGTCCAAAGAAAGATATTTGAGTCATGAAAACCTTTTATAACTTAAGGAGAATTTAAATAAAATCCTAATGAAATATATATATTACAATTGAAATTAGTTTTTCATGAATAAAATTTAATTCAGGATATAATTTTTCATAATGGATTTATATACACTATATAAATGGAATTTTGGGCATAAAAGAAATAGTGTCTCAATGAAATAATTTTTTAGATGAAACCCTTCAACCTAGGTAAAGAATCAATCAAAATGCCATCAACTAGAGAGCATGGAAGTAAAATTAAAATACCACGAATAAAATATATTTCATGAAATTTTATATCAATTGGGTATTATAAACACCACTTAAATAATAATTTTTTAATAAATATAAACTATGGATCAATGACTAAAAATTAAGATGAAAATCCATACCATGTTATGGATTCATTATGACCATGTGATTGACGTCATGCTTAATCAAATTAAGATTATTAGATAAATTTTTAGGAACCATAACCATTTATATTTAATTTAATATGTACCATTTATTATCCTATGCTATTTATTTATGATGTATTTCCTCTTTGTGTTTTCATGAAAATTAAATCACCGTCAACTTATTTTGGTTATCTTAAGGAATAAAAAGGTTATTCTAGTGATTAGTTAAATAATTTATATAATATTTACATAAAAATATAATAATAATTAAATTATTAATATGTTATAGTAAAATTATTTATCTAGTTTCTAAATTCATCCATAGTCATATTTTAGATCATTCTTTAGGTAGGTGTTCAAATCATCCCAAACTTGAACACACTTTAACTCAATTGAATAGTATAATTTAGAAGGCGTTTCTTCTGAAATAATATCATTATAACATAAATATTATGGTATTTCTCTACTAATTTAGCATTTTACACCATATTTGATTATTTTTATATGATTTATAAAAAATACCTGAAAAATGAAAAATGGTTCATCGTAGAGGCAGAATCTTCATGTATGCATGTTTAGTGTTTCCCGTTTTTCAATGCTTAAAGATGGTTAAGGTGTATATTACATTGATATTTCATATTTATAAGTACATGATATATATATCATAATTTATAATCATTATCACCATTAATACCATTCATGATGGGTGGTAATGAAAACAAAATAAATGACGTCACTTTATGAAGGTGGTAGTCCGTGAAAAGTGGTAAAAATGTTATTTTGTTTACCTAAGTGGATGGAAATGGATAACAAAGGGTTGAAACATTTATATAATAACAACGTTGTATAATCATTACATTCAATTTTTCATATTACTATGTTTAAAAAAAATTGGATGAGTAAGATTAATAATAAAAACATAAGGAAATAAAACTTCTATTGGAGACATCATAATTCCTTATAAGTTCCCTTGAAATTGAATTCCTTGTTCAAATTATGAGTGAAAAGGGAATTTTTTTATGGGATATGATTCTATGTAGATTAAAAATTACTATTTACGAGTAATAAATTGAAGGTAAAGTTTATATTTTAAGGGTTGAAGTGCTACATTTTTATAAGAGGTGAAAAGGGGATATTTTTGAAATTTTCATCATTTTTAAATAATGGATTGAAGCTATTCAAAGTTCAATGACTCAAAAATTGAAAAATAGTGTGTTTTGGACAATATAAGGTCAAGAATATCCTCATACATTAATTTTTATACAAGTTAAGAGTTAATTAGGGATTTTATGTTTACTATTATCCTTTTACCAAAATTAAAATTTTCCTTGATAATTATTTTTTAACCTTAATAATTAAAATAAACGATAAAAAGAAAGTTTGTAAAATTTTAACAAATTTGAACATTATGATTTTTAATTTGAAAATCATTTTTAAACATAAAATTTCTAAAGGAGTGATATGTTAATTGTAAAATAAACACAACTAATAAAGTACAAAATAAATTTAGAATCATATTGTTTTAAACAATAAATTTTTATATATATAATATATAATTTTCTTGGATATTATTTTTAATTAAATAAATTTATTTATTATGAAAAATAAAAGATATAAGGCTTTAAATTCAATAAAAAAATATAATTTCACAATTTAAATACTTAATTAGTGTTAAATATCGAAAACATTTTTATGTTACATTATCATTTTAATTATAAAATATAAAAAATGTCAATATATTTCATAGTCCATAGAATTTTTTAAAATGAATAATTTTAATCGTTATAGACATATATTGTTGCATAAAATAATTTTTTCTTTTTAATTATAATAATACATAATGACTAATACATAGAAATTATAAATTTTTCAAAAACCATATTCTTTCACAAAAAATCAATATTTTCGAGAAAAATCCAAAATTAAAAATAAGTAGATTTGTTTTCATGAATTAAAAAAATATTTTTTTGGAAAAAATAAAATCTATTTTTTCTAAATTTTTCTTTTAAAATAAAATATATATTTCAAAGAAAATTTTTTATATAGAAAATAACATTTTTTTAATATTACCTCCTATTAATTAATTTCCATAAAATATTAATGGTATTCCATATTAGTTTTATAGATATTTATTAATAATTTCTTTATTATGTTTTTGTTTTTTTACATTAGGTGTATCTTGTGACATATGTTATTGATCATATTATGAATTTTAAAGGATCCAAAACCATGGTTCGTTATAAGACAACATCACATAGTTCTGGCTGGGGACTCGTATCATGGAATATATTGGGTCTCAAATAGTCATTCAATCAAGTGGTGGGATGGTGAGAGGCCTTTCACATCATCCCTAACTTATGGGGATATGATACCCGATGCATAATGTGTGGTGTTGTCTAATTTAAATAATTGGAAAACATCTTGCATGGTTACATTATCCATATGGGCATGAAATCTCTAAACCATTAGAGAAATCTGATAATTTTGATTAGATGACACTATGTGTGGAAACATCAGCTCTATATAGATGATTTATCCCAATAAAAGTAATGTGATATGGTTTATCTGATCAATTATAATACGACCAAAGACCATTCATGTTACTAGTGTATTGTATAAATTCTATGGGAGGGACATGGGGTATCATGGGGAATCCCTAGATTATCATAATATTTAAAAAGAGATTTGGGGTACATATTTTTTGGAAATAAATGTTTCCTTTTAATATTAATAATACCACAATCCCAATGTGACCATGTTTGGGGTATTTTATAAGTGTTTTATAATTAAATTAATCCATCAGTGATTAATGAAATGTGGAGAAATTATTACATTTAATGAATAATATTTATTGTGTTTTTAAATATATTATTATTTCAATTTTTTCAACTAATCACTAATACTTTATTTAAATAATGAATAAACTTATTAATATGTGAATTATAGAGATATAATGTCATGTTTACTTTGAGTCAATCATGTTAAATGTTTTAATTAATTTATAATAATAATATATAGTGAGATGTGAATAAACATAAATGTGGGGATTGAGTTGGTCAATTTTTTAGACTTCTTAGTCATGTATAAATGAGAGTAATATATGTTGTTTATTCAAGTGTTGTGCTGATATTGGGAAAATTATCAATAAATATTGAATGAAATTCATTAAGTTTTTTTATCTTAGGTATATTTGACAATGGTGATGATATTATAAAATTAATTATGAAATAATTAATTCTAGGAAATACATAAATGGGTATGGGTTATAATGTAAATGGTTAAAATAAATTATAATATTTAGGTAATGATTAAAGATAACACAAATCATTATTAAATGTTGTATGATAAAGGAAATAATATACGGCTGATGTAAGTAAAGTAATTAAATGAAAATTTATTGATAAAAGGAACCAATGATAACTATAAATATTTAGTTAAGAATAAAACTCGATAATTTTAACTATATAATATAAATTTGTTCATTTATACCAATTCTTTAAATTTACTATAATAAAAAAATGTTGAGAAATTGGATGAATTATTATGGTTTCTAATGTTAAATAATATAGTAAGTATTTAAAGAGACTTATATAATAACACAACTCTGATGAATGATATCCTCCCCTAATGATGATATATATTCATTAAGGATTTGTAAGTACCTACTTAAACACATGTATTTAAAGTAAATATAATGAGTTATGATGAAATTATATTTGATGTCTTAGTGGTGTAATATTTCTGTTGAATATTTGGATATGTTGAAAAAAATAGTGGAAGTACTTCAGGCCACTTTTGATAACATGGTCATAAATTATAATTTTTAATTACTTATTGATCGAGTTATAATGTACCTATATGAATAATTTATTAACTAATAGTAAAATTTTATTGAACTATTGTTATCTTTCTATGAAAATTTAATGTGGGAATCCACATAAGATGATGTTGAAGCTCTAGTTTTCTATATGGAATATCTTTTTTTAAAAATAGGACATATTTTATGAAATTATTATTTGTAATTATCCATAATGACATGTGGTAATAGATGGAAATTAGTGGTTATGTGACATTGTTTAGGTTCCCTTTACACTCACCCTCTTATTAGAGAAATAATGAGATGGAAGTTTACATGGCGTTATCTCCCACTGGACTCGATAAAGACTAATGATGACTTATACAGATATCAACCTTTACTCACTCGCATATCTATGTTAAGACATACAATATATAATCTAATAAATAGGTATGGATGGTTATTACTCCAGATACTCTAGAAAGGGGAAGGTTAAGATGGGCAGTTCCTCCAGAATCCTTGATATGAGAAGTTGAAGGATGACAATTCAAATTAGTGTTATCTTGATTTCCCACCATTATTTCTGGGATCAAGGTGGATGATAACAAATAAAACATTATCTCTTCTCCCACCCATGAAGAAATGATTTTGAGGACCAGATATATAGTTTTATCCATGGAGATGTGTATTTTTCTAGTTCCTACACATATAGTTATATCCCTTGAGATGCATATTTCCTTCAACATCGAGATATGTATATATTTTCTAGTATTATGAATCATTAAATTCTATATCACTTCATTTATTGGTATAAACACGTTCTTCCTCCAATATTTCATAATCATTGTATCTAGGTTTAACTTTTACGTGAGATATTTCGGGAGGGATATGTAATCAGTTTAATATTTTATGATGTTATTTATATTCCTTCTTAAATGAACATGGACATTTTTTGGTGAGGGATTTTTAATTTGGTGGTCATAATGAATGTGATTTATTTGTATCAGAGTATTGATTGAACATGGATATTCTTATGTCTATAAATGATGACTGGTGATATTGTAATGTCTAAAATTTTCTTATTATTGAAAAATATTAACAATAGTTATTCATAAGGATATATTGTGACTTTGGATGAACATAAATTATATTATATGTCACCATGTTATGTGAACTTATGCATTTTTATTCATCTCTCTATATAGATTAGCATATACAGATGCTGAATAATCATGGATCCTTGATAGGTATGGCTAATATGGATAGTCGGGGGAGTGGAAATATGATTATAAAATCCACCCTCATGTCATCAATGTTCGCGATTACAAATTTTAAAAATGTGTTTTTGTATATTGTGACTCATTTCAACCATTAAACATTTTATATAGAAATTTTATTATATATTCATGTAATATAACACTTTTTCATTTATTATTTTCAATATTTATATATGATATTCTATGATATCCGGTGATCTATTTTAAATAAAAGAAATGTCTCACATATCTTAGGTTTATCCCTCAGCACTAGTTGCAAGCCCCTATAATAATGTAAGAGTATTCAATGTACTATAATAATGGGTTGAGTTGTAGTTTATAAAATAAAATTTCAATAGGTTCCCAATTATCTTAAGAAATTTCATTAAACAATTTTTATACTAATATATTTTGTAATAAGAGTCAGAAATTTTTTAAAAAAACAATATAAACATTTCAATACAATTCATATTATAAATATGTAAAACATGTAATAAAAAAGAAAAAAATTAATACATGTTTCATTAATTAATGTATGAAAACTTATAGAAACCTTCCTAATAAAGTTATACAGTTTAACCTCAAGAGTTAGGGAAGTACCTAAACCTGAATTTAAGTATCCATTACTTAACTGATCATAAGATCTTTATTTCAATCCTACAATGCTCCAAATCAGAATGATCAAAAAATCTATTTCTATATCCATAATAATCCTTGATAAAGATGATTTAAATAAAATATTTCCCTCTATCCCAAAAATTATTTGATCCACAAGATCAGAAAAATAGTAATTAAAAAAATAAATCATTTTCAAATATGACCTCACAAGCCATGCCCTAAGAAAATACTCTAAATGTTATGAAAGAATTATGTTTATTAAAAATGTGTTAAAACACATCATAAGAAACTTTAGATAATTTTTTTTAGAAAGATAATTCTCTGTGAGATTTTCATATATTTGTATAGGTGCTCTAATGGTCACATTCAATATTTCATGGGAGTGGTTTCAATTGTGTCATAAGAATTCCTTATTTACTAAATATTTTCAACATTGAAATATTCATTGTAATGGTTATTTTGATGTATTATCGTTAAAATGTTTTAATATTCTATTAGTTATAAGTTGAAAACCTTTATCTAATAAAATTATTCATCTTCTTCAAGTAGGCCTAGAATATGTTAGTATGGTAATCTTGTTTGTCTCAATCTGATGAATTATGTTTGGTAGACTTTATTTAAATCTTTTTAGTGGACTTTGTTTCACTCAATAAGATATAATTATTAATTGTATCATATTATAATATCTTTAAATGTATTCTTGATACACATTTTACATGTCAATCTAATATACTTAAGACAAATCTTCATCTTATAGAATAAGTTTTCTCTATCTATTAATACTATAAAATTTCCTACAAAACTACATTATATGTTAAGAAACATAAAATTTTGAAACATGTAAAGGTATAATCAACGGATTATATTTTTTAAAAATAATGTTATAAACTATTGTTTCAACACAAAAATATCCACCTTTTTTAAAAGAATAATATATAGTACATGGGATAAAAATATTAAATTAAAACATTGAAAAAAACTTACTCCCCTGTCTTACATAACTTTTTATAATTCTAACTTTCACCCTTTAATATATTATTAACATTTCAAGTTCTCTTACATGCTTAATAAATCCATGTTTTTTAATTTTTTAAATCACTTAAATGAAATAGAAAATAATTGAATTTGATCCCTAAAATGTTAGAAAACAATTCTTAACAAACAAATGTTATTCATATGAGAAATTATACCATTAATCCAAATCATAAAAAAACATTAACATCAATCCAATCGAATAGTTTGAGCTTGATTATTAAAATAAATTCAATAGTTTAATAAAAAATTATTATTTCTTTATCATCTTCTTAATTGAAGCCTTCATAATCCTTAAGTCATATTAGTCCTTCTCTGAATGTACAATAATGGAATAAAAAATTTACTTATTCTTCTATAACATTGATCATCTTACTCTGATTGGAATGTTCTTGATCATATTGTATCGATATGGTTATAAGATCATCTAGGGATCATATAAGATATCAAACCTCAATATTTATACTCTTAGCATATTTAGAGACTATGTTTTTTCACTTTGGATCCCTTAAACTTATTCATCAAAGAACATCATATTGACCTTTTTATAAATCATCCATATTAAAATACTTATCAAAATTCCATAACTTTAACAAGGTTTCCCTTTAAAAAATTTAAAATATAACTCATTATGAATAATAGTTTAATAAAGATGTTTTAGAGAACTTAATTACTCAATGAAATGGACATTTCTATAAATATACTTTCAACAAACATGGATGTTAGAAAAAAAATCCAATGACTCCTTTATGTATCTTTATTACTTTTTTGAAGTAATTTATTATCATACCAATTCATTTTGATCTCTTATGGAGGGTATAATTTGTAGATTCAGTTGAACCTTATTTAAAATTAGGATCTATAACTTTTGGAAATGTATATAATCCTTTTTCAATAAAATTTGATTGAGATATTTCCATAACATATAACTCTTCTTTGGACTAATCTTATACTGAGGTTTTTTCATTTAACTCTTTCTCTTCATCATATGTGGATTATACTTACTGAGAACATAGAGATACTTTTTCTTCAGATTACGATGATAGAGAGCATAATGTATGTCCAAAAGTTTCCTTATCATCTAATTATATTTTTTATTTATTGAATAATTCTATTTTTATTCATTACTTTTATCTCCCCATGTGCTTGAGAATATCCTGTGGGATGATAAGAATTTTGTATAACTTCATTCTATTTTTCAAAATTTTAATGAAAAATTTTCTATCCAACTTGAATAAAACTGGATTCATTATCCATGTCAACATTAATTCCCTTATGGTTACAAAAAAATATAGAAACCTATTCAAAATATTAATCAATTTGTTTTCTAAAGGATCGGTAGGATGAAAAATAGATACAATATATGTATGGTGGTTGGATGGAGGTTCAACTAATCAAATATAAATTGGAAAAAGGAATCATCCCCTATTCCTTACATATATTGATGGTTTGAGGAACCATTTATTAATTTGTTTCAACTTCCTCATGATCTGAATCAATTTATTTTAGGAAATCTACAGAAACAATGGTTGTATTTACCCCACTATGTGTTTCTTTCTGTATCTTGTCCCTTCATATTATTAAATACATTCTCATTTAAATCTTTCACCTTATAATTATCCAACCAAAATGGTTATCCTTCCTTCTTTTCATTATCATTCTTCATAAACCTAGACAAAGCTTTTTAAAATTTTGTTTTCTTTCTATTAAGTTATTTTTTGATATTTTATAGTGGATTAACCGGCTATTAATTTCCCTATAACCTACATCTAAAGATATTCAACATTATGGGTAGATAAAACTTTCATTGAACTATCTATAAAAATTTTCTCAACCATAAAATAAAAAAGATTCCGCTTTTCTATAGTCACATCTATAGAATATGAATTTTTATCTCTCGGTAGTATAATCACATTTCTAATATTCTAATCCTTCACAAAGTTAAAAAAAATCTTAATGATAAACTTTTAGTAAAGGCAGATTTTGATATTTACTATACCAGTATTTATTGACTCAATATTAGTCAATATAAACTTCACAATGTTGAACTTTAACATGTTACATAGTAAATCAAAATCATTGTGGTCTTGGATATTGAATGTATCCTTATCTCTTTTCCTTGGAATAATAATATTTTGAACCCCAATGGACACAATCCTTACATTTAGTGCAAGGTGTGACCACTTTATTACCTTCTCATATGATGTAGACAAATTTTCCACTACTATAACTTTCTCTAAAAATTCAACCGTTTCGATTGTGTGTGGATAATAAAGAATGCTTCACCTTCTATTATAATTCCAAACATGTTAGAAATTTTTTTTATTAAACTTATAAGAGTATCTAAAAATCCTGAATGAAACATTATTCAATACATCAATCTTGCTAAAAATTAAATTTATATGTAACTCTATGAGTATTTTTTGGAAAATATAAATTGAAATCAAATTTATAAAGACAAATAGTTCAGCATCCCATCTCAAAACACAAGGTCCCAACCCAAGTGCCACAAAACCGCATGCATGCCTCCTCGTGCACAAGATTTTTTCGACTAATATCAATGGTTTAAGTCTATCAAATGGGAGATTATACCATTATTGTAATTTTATAGTACAAATGATAATATAATAGATTTTAATAAAATATAATAACTAGAATAACATATGTAAACTCAATAGATAGAATATAATCTAAACACTAATTGAAAAAGGGCTTCCAATGTGGAAATCCAAACCAAAGTAAATTTGAATCATGTAATAATAAATAAAAATGTGTTAATCTACTATTCTTTGTCTTGGTACCATGCCCAACTCCATGCTCCTCAACTCAAATTCCCACCACGAGCCCATTTCCCTTTCTCAGGACCCTATGCATGATGTCTATTCATGCAATGAAATTCCCTTATAGGGTGTGTGTAATAAATCTTGGTAGAACACCACCAATGCATCCATAATAAATATTAACATTTATAAAAAGTGTATTACATAAAAAAAATAAGTTCATAATAAGAATAATAGTCACACAATAACATATAGGGAAATCATGTGCTAACCAAGTGCCATAAACCCTCAGCCATACGTTCTTCGACTCCATAGTGGAAGTATAAATATACATGCTGGTAAAGATCTGAACTAGTCAAAAGGTTTCCATGTTCTACTCAAAATATAAAATAATTAAGTGAACATTCTACTTGAAAACTAAAATGTATCATGTTGAAAGTATACTCATAATTCACAAGGCATCAGGTATCAACACATAACTCGAAATCCTCAAGGAATCAAGTTGAATATGGTCAACAAGGAAATCATGTTGTAACATCGTCATAATAAAATATAATGTGAACTCCCCCTATAAGGGATAGTTTTAATATATTTTAACCTATAAGATGTACTAATAATAAAACCTCTAAGGTAAATAAAAACACAATAAGGTATAGAACGATAAAAAACATAGCATGACATCATGAGAAATACAGTAGCTTTACAAACCTCATGTGAATCAACATAAATCCAGGTAACAAGAAACTCTATTAATACTCATGGAACAAGGTTTGTATATGGGAAACCTTTTGATGAAAACTTCCAAAATTAATCATCAATAATTGAGACAACAACCAATGCAAACACAATAACTATATCATGGAAATAAGTGAATGTGACATCCCCAAAAGATGAGGAAATTCCAAAAATAATGATCATATACATCATTGTCAATGATTCATAGAAATAATCCATTCAAAGGACTTCACCTAGGAGGGGGAAATATGAAGGTTCTACCACACCTATAAATCCAATTAAAGGTTTATATTGACCAAATTAGACTCCACCAACCTCATGTAAATGAATTTTTAAACATTTTGACTCAAAGAGATCATTAAAAACATTGAAAACATATATTCATGTAATTTCAATGAAATAACCCACATATAAGTTCACAACATGTAGAACTCTTATTTCAATTATCATTAGATTCATTCTACACGGTGATCTTCAATGTGGTTGGTTTAAAATCATCTATAATAGGTGTTTTAAACCTAAATGATTCAAAATAATAAAAAACAATGATTTAAGGAATTCAAGGTCATGAAAGTGGATATATGTAAGTACCCAACCCACAGGGTCCCACCTAGTTGGTGGATTACAAGGCTACCATAACCCCAATCCCACCTTCATAGGCAAAGAGCTGGAGACAATCACTGAGAATACATCACTAAAATTGGAGGACTTTCCCCAAAGTACCTATATGTATGAACTTAGAAATATCAATGTAGAAGTGAAGAGGAATAATATTAAAAGATAATAACATATATAGTTCAAATAATACAAGTGATAACCATTAGGAAAAATAATAGAGTGTGATAATGTTATCTGATATGTAAAGGACGAAAGTACACACCCACCCAGTAAAGATGTCCCAAACTGATAGCAATTCAATAGAAAATAATTGAGAGGTCATGACTCTTGATATCTAAGACTGAGCACTGTACATGGACTGTGTACCCAATAATCCCTTTAGACCTCTAAAATAACTAATGATCTGTCAATTATTTACATAAGACAAGACACATGTGGGAAAATCCCATGAAACGGTGAGTATATATGTACACGGTAGGATTCCTAGGAAACTGAATAAGAAGAAATATAATACACAATATAAGTATCTAGATCAAACCAAAGTAAGAGGGAATAAAAGCCCAATGAAGTAGATGTATTCTCATAAAAGAAACTAAGATTATAGAGGAAGGGGATCTTCATCTCACAACCCAGACCAGGATGATGGGTTTTCCAAAATCTCCAATGTTCAACCATCAATGCCTAGTGTCTTGCATGTCTATCCAAAAAAAACATGTGTACGGATAGGGTATAATATCCAATATAAATATGACTCAATCCCTTATATGATAGGGTGATTTCAATCAGAGTAGAGATAGAGGACCCACACCCTGGTATGATATGTGATGCCACTCAAATTATGGATAGAGGAACCACTCCATGGTACAATATGTGGATTCCACTCAATATATGGATAAAGGACCCATGCCATAGTGTGACAAGGGGATTCCACAAAATGTATATAGGACCCAATTCCTTAAAAGATATGGGGTTCCACTTGGTAGGTATTGGTAGAGGACCATTGCCCTTATGTATCTTGGGGTTCCACTCAATTCATAGGGGACCCCCACCCTAGATTCATATGGAGTTCCACTTAGTATGCAATATAAAGGACTTTCACCCTAGTATGGTAGGTTAATTCCACTCTATACATAAAGGACCCACACCCTAGTTCCATATCAAGTTCAACATAGTGGGTATAGGACCCATTCCATAGTTCCATAGGGGGTTCCCCTCAAACCATTATAAAGAGTATAGGGGTGCCCCACACTAATGAAATAGGGGGGTTCCCAACCTAGAAACTCTCTGATGATCATTCATGGTCTCTACCATCATGAATCTTTTCCCAAATACGTTTCACACTCATAAAATTCCATTTCATATCATAAAATCAACTGTGAAGGAAACCATAGAGTTTCATATAGAAAAGTACTCATGATAGGGTACTTATGGGAAAAAATACGAGTCCATATGAATGGGATAAAAAAAGGTAGAAGTTATTCAAAACGGGAGTACATTGTGTATAAGGGGACCACATAGTGTATAGTCCTGCTCCTCTTACCAGTCATGATCTCTTATGGGCATGAATTGAAGGCCATGTTGCTGCACACAATGTTTAAGGGGCACACATGGTGTATCTCATCCACCCAGGGCATGCATGGCTGCTCCTGTTCATGCATATGATTTTTAGGCCCTGTCATGTACCTGGTCGTCTACCTGGTCATACTTGAGTACTAACGCATTCCCATGTAATCCCTAATTACATGGCCTAACCTACTATATGAGGCCATATCCATCTGCAACTAGAAAATGGATCAACTACCTTGGGAGGGTCACATGGTGTGTGCACCCATACACATGGCTTCTGATCTTTGTCTTCCACAAAACCGTTGTTGTTGTGGCTGGGTGGGGATATGCACTGTGTGTTCTTTAACTGTATAGCATTTTGTCAAATTTTATTAAAAAATTCATTCCATTAATCTGGTTCCCCATATCAAAACCTATCATCGTGAATCATACTATTTGACCAATCAATAGTGGTGGTATTTTCCTCTAACCATTAATTTTGGCCCTCTTGTTGCAAGAAATCAGAAACTAGTCATTCACATGAAGCCCACACCCCCACCAATTCCATTTTCACTCGATCTCATCACCAATTTGGGTCTTATATCAATAGATCGTCACTTTTAACACACAATCTATCTTGAAACTTTCTCAAATCATTAATTTTTACATTGATCTTGAATTTTCCTCGAATTTTAGAGTTCAATCATGCTCGAACATACCTCGTCAATGTTGAACTATAACTATTTGCACCAACGGTGAATAACATAATGAACTAAGGGGGATAAGAATGCAATGAAGGTGAAGAATAATTGTTCAATTATTATTGGACATCAATTTATTAATCAAAAAGCATAAGGGTTAATATTAAAGTAATAAGGTAATTCAATCAGATAATATATTATCAAATAAATTGAGGAGCTCATGCAATGGTTAAAATTTCCAAAAAAAATATTAAATATAAATGTTTTATTAAACAAAATAAGTGTGGAAATTCAAAAATACAATTCCCTACCATGATTATGGATTGATAATTGTTGAAGAATGCATTTTCTAGGGATGGGGGAATCCCGCTGCATTCCCTGCTTGTTGATCACCCCCAATCGAATCATTATTCATCATCTAATTATGATTTCACAATGAATAACACTTATAATAACTTCTAAAATCTACTACGGTTATTTATCAAACCATATTAAATTTTCATTTCATCCAATATATAGTGTAAATTTAGGTCGGGGTATGAAATTAATTAATTAAATAAATAAATTTATTAATCCACTTAATATACCCACAAACTGCTACCCCATATGAACAACCAACATCGACCAACTATTGGTAACACCTAGATAAAAACCTATATTTTTTATTCAACCATGGTTTCATATTTTTTATCTGAGACTCTGCTTGGGAGATTACTCGTTATTTTAAAAAAAAATCACATGTGTGATATTAATATATATTTATTATTAAAAAACTGATTCTAGGCCATGGAATATCACGTTGTCCCAACACCTGGCTCCTAAAATATTCCTTAATTTATTTCAAAGTATTAAATAGAAAAAACACAATCAATATAGTGCATATGTATTTACGGTATCTTTTCAGTTCACACTTATGTAAAGAATTCATCTCTGTGAAAAAAAATACATAACCATTTGTGTATCTAAATTAGTTATGTGGTTTAATCTATTATGTGAGGAATTCATATAAGTGAATTGGTTTTGTGGCTGAATCATATTTGAAACTTTCTTAACATGCCAAATTGAATATGATAATAATTCATATTTGTGAATTGGTAATGTGGCTAAGTCAACTACATGAATCATCTATATGACCATTCGACTGTGCAACTATTTGACTTAGTGAATCATTTGGCAATGTCAAAATTTGAATACATGAATAATTTGGATTTTTGAATAACTTGAAGACCAAATAATTTGTTTTTTCTAAAGCATTTAATTATTGGAATGTTATAATTCTTTCCCTCTAACAATATCTCATCCTCAATTAGTGTCTTTAGATGTATTTATAACGACAGAAGTATTTATAGAATAATACTTTTTCATATCTATTAATACATATAAATAAGATATTAATTTTATTCTAAAGATGAAACCTTGTGTGATATCGTAATAAACACACAACGATGGATTTCGCTGAAATCTTACATTTCACAAAATATTTAGTTATACCAAAAAATATTATAATTATATTATTATTTTAAATGGTAGTTAACGCCTAGTCGTTGTATGGGCAGGAATGAACAGAACATACCATATTATGATGATAAATTTTTGATAAATGTCATTAGATTTATCCAATAAATTATGGTGTCATAAAATGATAATGAATCCAATATTTATCCATGAAATACTCCAAATATTTTAAAAGGTAGTTTTACCACCATTTGATGGAAAGACCTTTTTAAATATAGTTTTTTTTCACTTTTATATGTTTTATTTGACAAAATAAACATCTTCTTTACAAGCAGAATATTAAAATTTTCTTTGGGTAAATATTTGGTATTTTTTTATAAATTTCATTTTTTAATGAATAGTGAAAAATACTCCATTTTAAGTCAAACTGTCTTTTCATCTAATTTATTTATATAGTTATGTTGTGATTATAATTTTTTTGAAAGTAAAATTTGAATAGATTTTTATCATATAATCCAATTTTTGTCATTATAAGTAAATTCACTTTGAAATTTGATATAAACAAATGTCAATCTTTTGATATTTATTATTTCTCAAAAACTCTCTTTTTGATTTTGACAATGGGAATTAATTTTAAATTAATTTCTACAACTTCTATGTTTTAAATATAGAAAATTGGTTTTCATATTTGGAATCATGAGGTCCAAATTTTTTAAATAGGTAACGTTTATATTAATACATAATTAATAGCAACTTTAGTAAGCATTTTATTTAACATGGTTAAAGGGTAAAGCTGAAAAATAAGGGTAAAATATAATATTATAAAAATACTAAATTCCCCTAACACATTTCCTAATACTATTGGATGAGATACTTCCAACCATGGTCATCCTTGGGTTGATGATAGGCCCCCATGGAGCCAATTGTGTGTGAAAATGAAATTTAATTACTTTTACATTAAAGTTGAGGAAAATATAACCCAAACATGTAACTTTTAGTAAAAAATCTATATGGGGTAATATAAGTGATCTATTAAAATATAAATAGTAATAATAAATCTAAAAATATTTACTAAATCATTGTATTTTATTTTTAATTTTTAGAAATCAAATAAATAAATTTATTTATGACATGATGGAGATGTAGTGATTACCTTATTAATGATAGATTAAAATAAATGATATTATAAATATTAAAATAAATTTATTTTGAAACTTTTTGCTCCATCCACAAATTTTATGGATTATTATTACTTTTAATCCTTGAATTAACGAATATTTATTGAAATAATAATGTTTTTATGTATTTTTGTATAAGTCATGAAATGAATAGTATATAAATTGGCATAAATGAGTTTTAAAAAAAATAATATTTTACTAAATGCTATAATAGTCCTAAAAATCTAAGATTCAGAAAAATTACTCTAATAATGTTTCAAATTTCATTAATGAACCACCTGAGGTTCTATTGTCATTTTATAGTTACTACATTAACCGTATAGTATGAATATTCAAGAAGACATGGTAAAAGTTAAATTAGTTAACTAAGGGTTAAAGCTAAAAGATAAAGTTAATTTTATGACCAAAACTTATCTAAAACCAATTTTCTGAGAGTATTTCTACCCATCCTCATCTTATCATCTAAATAGACCAATTTTTTGTTATTATAATTCTAAAATAAATTAATAATAAAATAATACTTTCAAACTTTTCTAAAGTACCCCTCCTCCCTCTCATAAAAGGACACCATCTCAAACCCTTACTCACACCTCTCAATCCCACTTTTCTCATCCAAAATCTTTTTCAATAATCTCCCAAGATTCATCCTTTCCTCCAAGAATCCTTTCCTTAGGCAGAAGTTAATTCAATAAATCCCTTTGGCTCAAATCAAAAGAAGTTACACAATTTGAGGTAACGTCTTCTCTCAAGTTCCTTGTCATTATTTTTCCTTCTTCACTCCCTATGATCTTATTATTCCATTATTATATAACAAAACCATTATCCTAAATTTACTAGGTTCTTGTTATGAGAAGTATTCAAACTACCATTACACAAACCATTGTCTAACGGGTATAGAACATACTGTTTCTGTTGATGGTGAACTACTACCTCACGAAATGATGATTGTTCAATCATCTCCTACCACCTCTTATGGTGGCCATTATGATGGTACTATAATTATAAATGATATTTATGATATTTATTTTATCTCTATAATTCTGTAATTCTCATTTATAACATACCATTATTCTTTTAATGTTGTATATATATGATAATTTCATTTGAAGAAGGGTGGACTACCACCCCCACAAAGTGATAAGACTCGTTCAGGATATACATGGAATGTATAAAGGATGGAATTAATGAACATATGTAACATATATAACATATTATTATACTTAAATTATAATATGCCTATGTATATTTTTATTTTTCATTCCAATAAATATGAAAACCAAAATTAAAGTAGTGTTCATGTGTATGTACGGCTTACCATCTCCATGAAATGTGCATTTCATTTCTCATATCCAAATGTTAATGAATCTTATAAATACATATAAAATAGATATATATGATATATATGATATATATGATATATAAATTATGAATATCATTTTTGAGATAATGTACCTTTGACCACATGGACAATTTGTAATTATAACAAGTTCATTTTTTGACTCAAGTTATAAACATCAAAAAAATGTCTGATATGAACTCAAATAATTAAATAATTGTTATAGAAAAGTAATAATTATATAAAAGGAATAATAAACTTGAAAAATTTTCTAAATCAAGTATAAATTAACTTAATTTTCTTATTCAGGAAGAACAAGGAACATACGAGACAAGCCGAAGTTGAGATAAGGGAATCTTTCACCCTCCTCTTTTAGTCAAAGACTTATTTTATGTTATGTATTTTAATTTACATTATATTATGTGGGTATATGTTCTTATATATCCTTTTTTTACATTTTATTTCCAAGTGATGATATACCCTTTTCACTCTCATCAACTAATTTTCTGAATTTTTAAGTGACGTCATTAGGCTACCGAATTTTTTTAATTTACTTCCTCTTAATCTCCTTTAATTGAGAAATATTTCGATAATATATACCACCTTCATTTATGCGATGTACAATAAAACCATTTTAATTTTACCTTCATTCAAAGGGAATCTTTTTTCTTAGAAAAATTTTACTAAACGACAAAGGTAATGTTTTTAACGTATGCAGCAACAATGACCTCTATGCCGCTGTAATCATTATTTTTCTTTCTCTATAAGACATAATTTTTTTAAAGGAAAAGAAATAAATTATTCTACTTTTGGGTGTTTTGGTATTGATAATGGTTTTTGAAATGGATTGACTATTTCAATATCTTGAAATGATATCTTGTTATTTCAAATTAAATGTTATTACTTAAATTTTGATATTTGTAATATTTTATGTGTTATGATTATATAATGGTACTTGGTTATTTCATGGGTGGTTATTTTATAATGCAATGGAAGTTAGTTATGTGATAAACCAAATGATGGGTTGTTTCATGATAAACCAAGGAAGAGTGGTTATGTTATGACCACCAATGCATTGGGTATGGAATTCAGTCGTATGGCTATTCGATTTAGTGATATTTGTGGGAGTCGATCATATGGTTATTCGATTTCATTATGTTTATGTCCCAAGTTACCTTTATATGTTATGTTTTTTTTATATTATCTTGTGATAATATTTCAGTTAAAAAAGGGTATGTAATGAGCTTATATTTAGTGATGTGTTTTTCTACTTTATAAAGGTGAAAGGTATTACTTTGTTATAAAGTATTCATGGTTTACTTGTTGTTTTGAAAAACTAACAAGTTTCCTTCATTAGGTATCCCTTAATCAGAATTTTATGCTCATCCCATGTTTTTGAAATGTTTTTCATAGGACTTAATGTGGAATAGGGTCAAGGATAGGATCATGAAAAAGTCATGTTATTTAAAACATGGAACTAAACATTTTTTTAATAGTTTTTATTTTATTTAAAAAATGGATACTGATTAGAAGTGTCTACATGAAATATTCAAGTTGTTATATATAATTTATAACCTAATTATCTAAAGTTATAAATATGAGAAGATCCTCAATGTGAATCATTAACATAATTCAAGATTATGTAAGGTTTAATGCTGGGTAATTATAGTTGGTATTAGAGGTCGGTTTAGAAACCTTTAGAGGTTATGGTGTTATTTAAGAATAAGTGACATAACAATAATGGTTAGAATATTATTAAGAGTCATATTTATTTTAGATTAATCGAATGAGTTTACGATAACATGAATAAGTATTTCTTATTGTTTACCCTCCTCATAGGATAGTATATGATGATTTTACTAATATACTCACATAGAACTTTTTGGTTTTAGTAAATGGATAGATCTAACAAGAACAAAAGTAAAAAATAGAAGTGAAGGAAAATGTTTTGGTTTTCTAAATGAGAAACCGAATGAAATGGGAGTGACAATGAGAACTCTTGTGGTTATTCTTAACCAAAAATCTGGAGTAATGATTGAACACTTGAACCTTGGTGTTTTTTCTAAGACATAATATATTTGATAAATGAATACCAATGGAAGTATATTTAATAATCATAAAGGTAAGTATATTATTATTTTTAAATTATGGATGATCCATCTTTTAAAAGTTGAAGGGGAACCTGTTCATGACCCGTAGGCCCAAGGCACAAGTCCCGACTGACCCGAAATACATGACCCGAAGGTTCAGAGGCATATCGTTCCCAATATATGACTCATAAGCCCAGCCCACTTGAACTACCCCTCCCCATATTTTGTGTCATTGATCACCTAGCTCCCCATATTGAATTTTTGATCGGCAACAATTTCCCCATGCAAAGCTTCACAGTGTCTGGTCCTGATGGCGGCTGTCGTACCTTCTCATTCTTCCAATCTGGTTAGCTTTACTTCTGGTGGCTGCTACTCTTGTTTCTCTATAAAGTTAAGTATATTCAAAAACCTATGTGTCAAGGATATGGAAAGAAACACTTACTAAACTGCATCAAAGGGATGATAAACTGTTTCAGATGTGGTAATGAAGGTAATAAAGCAATAAACGTCCTTGGAAAAAGAAAGTGTCAAATTTACTCCTGGAAAGGAAAATAAGTTATTTCTAAAAGATCAATGAAATGTTTTAAATGCGGTGTGCATGGTCATTATACAAATAGATGTCCTATGAAGAAGGTTTGGTAATGGGTTCAGCATGAACATATAAATATATTTTTACTAATTCCTAATGACGTTCCAGTTGAATATGAGGAAGCTAAAAATGAAATTTGAAAGGGATGGATTATTTCTTATCTCATGTTTCGAAATTATTGAAATCTTTGGAAATTATGCATGATTTTGTTTTTAGGCGGGAATTATAATATAATAACATGAAAAAACATAGATAAAATATCATGAAGAATGCTTGATGATTATGATGTCTAGGAATTTAAGAGTGTCGTTGGATCTATGGATGATGATATGTTTAAATGTATTAATGATAAGATAACATTGGAATAATTTATCTAGTATGTTTAACCCTGAGGTTTTATATATGAGAATTTTATTCACAAAATAATTTACTTTTCTTGTGTGTACATAATGGATAACCATAGGGGTTTGTGTGATCTTCTGTTTTTTAGGAAATTGTGGGTTATTAGTTTTTGAGATGAAAAATGTGAGGTACGAAATAACCTTTTAGGTAAAAACATGTGTATGGATATTTGTAAGGATTTAATATAATTTTTTAATGTTTTTATAATTATATAGTATTTTAAAAAGGACAACATGATGTTTGTGTGACAACCTGTCACATCGGACAATATCATGTGAATTAAACCCACAACTAAAGTACGACTAGGATTTACCACCTACCATTAGACTACGTGAAGTACCTTGCAAGTATGACTAATTGTTTTTATTTAAATGATTTTATGGATCAAGAATAAGTTGATTTTGGGATCTTTTTTTTATCAAATGGATATACTTAGGATATGAAAATGATTCAGTGATTATGTGATAAAGTTTATTTTGAAATACGTTCTCTCTTTTGGGGAACACTATATAACTAAGAAAAATAGAATACTATGGGATTTCATTTGTGGAGTAATTATTGAAATTTTATTTTGGAGGAATCTATTTTTTTATTGTGGAAATATAATGATTTGGGTTATTTATGGAAATAATTAACTTATCATAGAGAATATGTCAATAGGTAAATTACATTTTAGTATGATACTTTAAGAGTATTTGATGTTATTTGGGGAAAAATGTTAATATTTACTAAGGAAGAATATGTGATTAAATTATTATGAGTTTTTGGTTTCAATATTAGTTTGGATTATGTTGAACATATTTAACTACCATTGTGTATTTAATGGTCTTTGTTGAACTTTGGGTATTATTTAATGAATTTTGGGTATTAAGGGTAGTATTTATTTTTATAAAGTATTATCCTTTTAGGGATTATCTGATATTGTACTAATCATTTTGGTTTTTTTCAATATATAGTTCATATTTTTTTGATTATTTGATTCTCTAGAAGTTTATTCTAGTGCTTTTGACGTGACCAAGTCATCTTGAATAATTGTCGTTTGGAGAAAAGATGATTTTTTGGTAAAAAAAATTAATGGATGAAACTATACATGAACAATAAGTATGTTTTCTTATGTTCTTAGTAAAACTCATAAATAAATTCCTCAAAATTATAAAAATGAACATAAATTTTCTTTGTCCATTTACTTTTCTTTCTTGGGAGTCAAATATTGTTTAACCCATCACAATTTTGTGATTTTCTGGTGGTTAACATTCTCTTAATCATGTTTTCTATCACTCTCCATCAGAACATGATGGCTACTTTCTCTTCCATATAAATATTTTCCTACATGGAATTCTGCTATGGGTTATCTTATGTGACCTTTATAATTCTCTTTATTGTTTTAAAGTGATATTTTTATTAACCCTTTTTTCTATGTTGGACTTTCTATGATGTTTCCAAGCCTAATTTTAAAATTGCAAGGACGTAATTTCCAAAAGGGGGGAAGGATGTAACGACCCAAATATTTCTAGAATAATACTTTTTATATCTATTAAAACATATAAATAATATATTAATTTTATGTTAATGGGAAAACCTTTTCTGATAGGATAATAAACATGCAATGACATATTTATCATAAATCATACGTTGTATGCAATGTTGAGTTATATCAAAAAAAAATAATATTATTTTTATTTTAAATGGTAGCTAACGTCTACACATTTTACTGGTGAGAATGAACAGAATAAACCATATTATTATTATACATGTTTTCTAAATGTCCTTAAATTTATCCAATAAATTTTATATGCTTAAAATGTTAATGAACCAATTTTAAGTATGAAATACTCTAACAATTTTAAAAGGTAGTTTTACCGCCATTTGACGGAGAACGCTTTTTAAATCTAGTTTTTGTCACATTTATATGTAAAATTTGAAAAAATTATCTTTTTATTTAGAATAGGGACACCTAAATTGAATTTGGATAAATTTTTGGTATTTTTATGATAAATATAATATTTTTTAATAAATAGTGAAAAATACCACATTTTAAGCGAAAACTGTCTTTTCTTCTAATTTATTTATATATTTGATTATAATTTTAATTGGTTTTAAAGTTTAATTGGAGTATATATTTAAAATTTAATCCAATTTTGTTCATTGTAAGTAATTAACATTAAAATTGGATATAATCAAATGTCAATCTTTTGATAGTTATTATTTCTTTAAAGCATGCTTTTAGGTTTTTACAACGGGAATTAATTTTATATTAATTTCTGCAACTTCTGTGTTTTAAAATTGGAAATAATGCTTTCATATATTGAATTAGGAGTTCCAAATTGTATAAGTAGGTAACATTAATTTTTATACATTATGAATAGTAAATTCAGTAAGTATTTTTTTTACCATGGCTAATAGGTAAATCTGCTAAATAAGGGTAAAAAAATAATGTTATAATAATATTAAATTACCCGAACACATGTCCAAATCCTATTAGATGAGATATTTATGACTATGGGACTTCTTGGGTCGATTTTAGGACCTTATGGAGTCACTTTTGTGTGGAAATGACATTTAATTACTTTTAATTTAATGTTAAGGAAAATATAAACTAAACATGTATGTTTTACTAAACCGGTTTTTAGATACTGTTATATAAGTGATATCTTCAACTATAAATATTAATTATAATTCAAATAATATTTCCTACATCATGGTTTTTTATTTAAAATTTTTAGAAATCAAATAAATAATTTTATTTATGACACAATGGTGATGCAGTGATTACCTTATTGATGAAAGATTTAAATAAATGATATTATAAATATTAAAAAAAAAATTATTTGAAAATTTTTATTTAATAAAATAATTTTATGGATTCATATTTCTTTTTTTAGTTGAATTAATGACGGTTTTTTGAAATAATTATATTGTTATGGATTTTTTTTAAAATCGTGATATGAATAGTATATAAATTAACATAAATGAGTTTTTTTAAATAATATTTTATAAAATGATATAATAGTCCTAAAAATATAATATTATACTAAATGAATTATAAACGGTTAAAAATATCATTAATTAACCACTTCAGTTTCTATTTTCATTTTATAGTAACTATATTAACCATATAGTATTAATATAATAGAAGACATGGTAAATGTTATAGTAGTTAACTAAGGGTTAAATCTAAAAGATAAGGTCACTTTTATGACCTAACTTGTCTAAAACCCATTGAATGAGAATATGTAGACCCATCATCATATAATCTTATAAATATATCACTTTATTGATATTCTAATTAGAAAATTAATTAATAATAAAATGATACTTTCCAAATTTCATAAAGTGCCCATCCTCCCTCTTCTAAATGGACACCATCTATAACCATTACTCACACCTATCAAGTCCCCTTGGCTTGTCCAAACTCTACTCCAATAAGCTCCCCACATTCCTTCTTTCCTCTTATAATCCTTCCTTTAGGTAGAGGGTAATTCATGAAATCCCTTTGGCTCAAATCAAAACAAGTTACCTAATTTGAGCTAACGTCTTCTCTCAAGTTCCTTTTCATTATTTTTCCTTCTCCACTCCCTATGATCTTCTTCTTAATTATTTATATAAAAAAAACAGTATTATAAATATACTAGGTTTTTTTTGGTAAGGATTCAAACTACAATTATACAGACCTCCAACTAAAGGTTATAGAACATATTGTTTTTGTGGATGGAAAACTAATACCTCACAAAATGATGATTGTTAAATCTTCTCCTACCACCTATTATGGTGTTCACTATGATAAAACTGTAATTATAAATTATATATATGATATTTATTTTATCTCTATGAATATGTAATTCTCATTTAGGATATACCTTTATGCTTTTCAGGTCATATATATACTATAATTTCATTTGAGTAAGTGTGGACTACAGCACCCTCAGAGTGATATGACTTGTTCATGATATACATGGAATGTATAAAGAATGGAATTAATGTAATTATGTAAAATATATAACGTAGATATTATTATTTAATTATAACATACCAATTTACCATTTAGTTTTTATTCTTTTAAATATGAATAATGAAATGAAAGTTGTTTTCATGCGTATATACAACTTACCGTCTCCATGAACAGTGCATTTCATTTCTTATATCAAAATGTTATGGAATATTATAAATACAAATATAATTGATATATATGATATATATATATATGATATCTAAATAGTGAATATCATTCTATAGATAATTTACTCTTGACCACATGTACAATTTTTAATTATAACAAGTTCGGTTTTTACTTAAGTTCCGTACATCAACAAAATGTCTGGTATTACATAATTAATTGTTTGTTATAGAAAAGTAATAAGTGATTTAAAAAGAATAATAAACCAGGAAAGGTTTCTTAATCAAGTATAAATTAACTAAATTTTATTATTCTGGTAGAACAAGGAATATACGCGACATGTCAGACTCGAGGTAAGGGAACCTTTCACCCTCCCCTTTGAGTCAAAGACTTATTTTAAGTTATGTATTTTAATTTCAATTCACTTATGTTGGGATATGTTTTAATATATCCTTATTGATGTACATATTATTTACAAGTGATGATATACCCTTTTCTCTTTCATCAACTCATTTTATTAATTTTTATGTGACACCATTTGGCTACTAAATTTTCGTAAGGCACTTCATCTCAATTTCCTTTCATTGAGGCATATTTCGAAAATATATACCTCATTACATTATATGGTCTATAATAAAACCCATTGACTTTTACTTTCATTCAAATGGAATATTTTTTCTATTAAATATTTTATTAAACTACAAAAGTAATGTTTTTAAAGTATGTTGTGACAATGACCTCTCTGCTGCCGTAATCGTTATTTGGCTTCATCAATAAGACTTAATGTTTTTAAAATAAAAATAAATCACTTATTCCTTTTTTGGGTGTTTTGGTACTGAAAATGGTTTTTGAAATGGATTGAATATTTAAATATCTTGAAATAATATCTTTTTATTTCAAATTAAAATTTATTACTGAAATGTTGATATTTTCAATATTTTATGTGTTATGATTATGTAATGGTACTTGGGATTTTGACGGGTGGTTACATGATAAACTAATGACGGGTGGTTCTGTGATAAATAGTGGACGGGTGGTTACGTTATAACCTTTAATGTATTGGGTATGGAAGTCAGTCATATGGTTATTCTATTTAGTGATATGTGTGGAAGTTGACCATATGGTTATTCCATTCCAATATATTTATGTCCCAAGTTACCTTTATATGATATAGTTTCTTCTATGGGATTGTGGTAATATTTTGGTTACAAAAAGGGTTGTCAATGAGCTTATATTCAGTGATGTATTTTTCTAATTCTTAAAGGTGAATGGAATTAGTTTATAATAAAGTACTCATAGTTTACTTGTTGTTTCGAAAATCTAATTGTTTTTCTTCTTTATGTATCCCTTAATGAGATTTTTATTCTCATTCCATTTTTTGAAATGTTTTTCACAGGACTTAAAGTGGAACAAGGTGAAGGATGGGATAATGGAAGATTCTTGTTGTTTAAAACATGGAACTAAACATGTTTGAAGAGTTTTTATTTTATGATAAAAATGGATACTGATCCTAAGTGTCTACATGTAATATTCAAGTTGTAATGTATATGTTATGACCTAATTATCTAAATCTCTAAACCTGAAAAGATCCTCAATGTAAATTATTAAATTAATTAAAGCTTATGTAAGGATTAAGGTTGGGGTATTATAGTCTTAGTCAAACAAATTAGGCCATTGAGATCAAACATTATACTTCCACTCCAATGTCTCTTCCTAGATATAGCCATGTTTCCACAAAATCCATAGAAGTTGTATTTTATTCCTTTTAAGAGATTTCTCACTTTGATCTATAATATGAATCAAACACTCCTCCTATAATGCTTCAAGAAATAGATAAACATCCATGCAATCAAAAACATGTGTAGGGTTAGGGATGTACCTAGAGATATGATCCACATGAAACACTTCATGTATACCTTGATACGGAGAATGATGATCTAGTCTATACACCATTATCCAAACTTGATCAGTGATCACTCAGGGTCTAACAAACCATGGTTCTAGCATCCCCTACATAAAAAATGATGATTCCCTACATGAGGTAACACTCATAATAGAACATAGTTTCTAATAGTTAAATCCAAAGTCCATCTATTATGGTATGTATATGAACAATTCATACTATAAGTGGTCACTGACCACTTGTTGGTCGACTTCACTCTTTAGGATGTCTCATGTACTAGCCTCTACCCAACAACTACCACCTCATCCACCTCATTCCATCACAGTGGTGAATTAACCTTCCATCCATAGAGATCGTTGAAAGCTACCATATATATATATATAATCCTAGAATTTTTTTTGTAAGTTATCTCTATCAAAGATAAATGATTATCCAATACACACAAAATTATATGACACAAGAATAAATATTATCCTCTAATATGTGAATCGTCTGATAAGACTACCTGTATTTCTGGGGATGGTACATTATGATCATCATTAACTGAGTCCTTTGGTATATCTATAAGACCTACCAAAAATTTAATATGAAACATTAATATCTATTAGATACATTGATAAAGGAAACTCCATGTAATCCTCGGATCTCATAGATAATCATCCTCTCTATCATGACCACAAAGTGAGTCTCCCAAATTTGTATGTAGTAAGTAACCATTGTTAGTTTATTGATAATCACTGAAACAGCATAATGAACACTTGGGGTGCTGGGTAACCACATCAAAAATTCCATCATGATGTAATACAACTACTTAATGGGAATTACATGTTTCTGGAGAAAAACACCA
The DNA here is from genome assembly GCA_963277665.1 of Viscum album. Classification (NCBI taxonomy): domain Eukaryota; kingdom Viridiplantae; phylum Streptophyta; class Magnoliopsida; order Santalales; family Viscaceae; genus Viscum; species Viscum album. The sequence continues at coordinate 1,433,625,071 of OY728126.1, read as the reverse complement.
TGATGTTAAAACTCAATCTTTACCCTCTAGCAGGTAAGGCATCATGAAAGAAATCAAGGGATGTCCCTCTTCGTCCCTAGACACCAGAACTATTTCCCAAATCAGTGGTAAATCTTCATCGTTCCATGTTGTATCACATATCATGGGATATAGAATTCCCTTATGAGATCCTCTTCGATATTATCATAGAATACTACTCTACCATGCATGAGGATTGAATCGTCATTGTCAAGTAAACTCCTGAGTATCAGGTAACCTCCAACTAGAAGTTCTTGTATCACAATACAATATTGTTTAGTGTCTTATCCATCCATTAGCCAAAATAATATATAATATGTGACCATTAGATTAGTAAATTAATCAATCCTGTACCCCCAAAAGTATCTATCTTCCAATTAGACAACAAGCTCTTTAGCTGGCACTACTCCTCACAAGGCTGGACTCTAAGATGCTTAACAAAATACATATTATGGCTAAGATCATCTCATAAGACATTACATTTCCCTAGTTCATATTCCACTTCAAATTAAAAATTATATAGATAATCCACCAAATTCATCTTCCTCGTGTTCAAACTCCTCTATGTAATGATATAGTGAAATATCATGTGGTTGGTGTAGACAAATAACCTTTCACTGAAGACTTAGTTTTGACAACACTTTAGAGCACACACCATGGTTTCCAACTCTAGATCAGAAGTGGGTTAGTTTTTCACATTAGGTCAAATATAGAATGCCCAAAATCTACTACCTTCTCTCTCAGCCTCAATACCTCTCCTAGACCAATTCTTGATGTATCATAGTATATTGCATATCTTCTTTGAGAAACATGAAGTATCAGTACTAGAGCTATTTTAAACCTCCAATTTTGATTAATAAATAATTATTTACCTTTTTCTAACCACTTAAATGTTACTCCATTATTTTTCAACATAGTCATAGGTGCTAATAAACATAATATGTTTGGGATAAAGCATTGGTGGAACCCCTAAAAACCTAAAAATATCTTAATCTTGACCACATTATAGGGATGTGTCCAGGACTTCATAGCCTCTACCTTCTTTAGTTACATGGATGTTCTAATCTCATACACCACATTCCACCAATAACTTCACCTCATAAATCTAAAAGTCAAACATAAATATTTCGGAATAAATATGGGGTGATTGAATCATACATAAGACTATCTCAGTATTTCTAGAATGCTACTCTAGTGTCATTTAGTAGATGGGGATTTAATCAATGAACACCATGATGAAGGATACTAATTAATGCTGTAAGATATTTTTTAGGGAATACATGAACACTTCTAGTGCATTCATTATTCTAAACTGTAACACCATGTACTCATATAGCCCATACCTACTCTAAAATGTTGTTTTTGGTATTTTATCCTCTTTAACTCATATCTAGTGATAGAACAATAAATGATCAATATTGAAGAACATTTATCTCCCTACAACTGATCAAAAAGTTCATCAATACATGGAAATGAATATATATTTTTCACAGCTTCCTAGTTTAGTTTTCGATAATCAACACAGAGTCGAAAACTACCATCTTATTTCTTGGTGAAAAACATAGGAAAACACCACAATGAATTACCCAAACTTATAAATCCCTTCTACTCAAATTAATCAAAATACACATTGGTATCCTTTATCTCAATAGAAAACAAATGACAAGGGAGTATAAAAAGTAGTTGTTCAAATGGAATAAGCTCTATCTCAATGTAAACTCCTCTATTAGAAATAATTCCAATGAAATTATCTTGAAAGTCTTCTTGTAAGTGATCCATGACTAAGGTAAGTGTCATGGGATTTTCCAATTATCCTATAGAAAGATCAAAAATGGTATTTTCACTATGATCATCCCAAGCTGACTCGTGTCTTGACCAACTCTACCTTCTCCCATTTCCCATTATCTGGTCATCAATAACTTTTCCCCCTTCATAAAAGTTTATGATATACATCTATGATAGAAATAAATATGATCTGGAATTCTAGTCAACTAGTCTATACTAAGATTCATATCAAAGATCATCCTCTCCAAGATTATGAAGTCACATAGATGTCCATAACATGAATTGACCATAGGAAACTCTGAGTATTACTAAAGATAGTCCAATATATTTCAAAAATAGTTTATCAATGTAAAGTAACACAGAGGATAACATGACAAATATATCAATACCAGAAACTACATGTGTAGATATGAAATAGTTGGATGCACTGGTATCAAAGAATGAAATATGTAAATAATATGTTATCAATATTCCACCTTGAATACTTTATGGTCAATCACCACAATCTATGGGAGTCTATTCTACTACATAGACACAAAATTTTGTATCCCACTATCTATTAGAGTCCAGTACACATTCCTAAGACAAAGGACTAATCTATGCCATTATATGAGTCTACTTTTGAGGATCCTAATTGGATCCCCTATCCAAGTATCATGTCTATCATCTACATTTGTGGAACCTCGTCCTCAAATACCAAGAGATAAACTTTTTTAGATTCCCCATATTGTCACACTGCTAACATATTCTATAAGTATATGACTAGAACTTATGATAGTTAATGACCTTTACATTGTTAAAAACTATGGAACTCCTCTCGAGAGGGGATAATGAAATTATACTATGCTTGGTCAACATGCCACTAGCTTGATGTATGTCTTAGACCTTCATCTTACTACTAATATAAGTTTCACTAATTGCATTATTAATATGTCCATCAGTATATGTAACTATGATTGAAAGGAAACCAACTGTTTGATCCTCTTACAGACCCTTCTCTATCATTAGGACGTTTCAGATCATTTGATTATAAGTCATCAAAACAAAGTTCTTGACTCTGAAACACAAATATGATAAAATTAAAATCACAAAATGCATGGTTTTATTTGACACATATCCAACCAATATAGGAAAAAATTAAAGAACCTCTATGAATCATACTGATTAAGTAGACACTTTCATATATCCCTAAAAATCTCCATGAACTCTTATACTTGATCCAACTTCATCATTCCTAGAAATAAATCTTTAACGAATTGTTCCATGAACATTGTTTATGTGCATCACGACCCCCTCCCACCAATGATACCTCTTATAGGATAACAATGATGGAATGGAGATAATGATCCCCAAGTCCTTCCTCTTGTATGAATTGAGTTTGAGAAAATAATCGAGGGTAAAAAAAATCTCAAAAATGGGAAGCATTAACCTCAAATATAATATCGGATCAGGAGATAGGGTAAAAAACCACAAATAAAATCCAACATGTAATAAAAAATAATCCAAAACCTTTCTTGAAATGATTGAAAAATTTCCAAAAATACAAAAAAAAATTCTCTAATGTGAAGTACCAAAAGTAAATACATATAGAAATTACCCAACAGTAGCTCCCGCCCAAGATTGAAATGTCCATCTCAATCCTAAAATTCATTATAGAATCTAGAAATATAATTTATAAACTTAAGGTGATTATTAAATTATACTCAATATTACCATACCCAAGGTATGAATTGAGAATATGAGAATATAATTTTAACATGCTAGATAACAAAAAAACAGAACAAAGAAGCACATAAATAGGTCTACTAACAATCCCAAACTCACCATGGACCACTTACTAAATATCACATCCAATATAATAATATAATTTAAAGAACATAATAAGAAAGGTTCAATGTTTCCACATCCCCATTGATTTTATACTCTCACACCCCAAAATTAAACATCCTCTGCTTTAATCCCTTCCATACATATCACATTGCATACCATCCATCTCTAATATTGGTTGAGATTCATCCCTTCCTACCCCACCATTGCAAGGTTTATCATCTAATTATAAAATGCAGTTTCATCAAATCACATCGCTTCTGTAGACACATGGTCCATCACACTACATCACACCCATAAACACCTAGGCTCCCACATCACATAAAGAAATAAGTATGGTATTATAAATGGGGAGGAAATCAACCTTGTTCCCTCCTCTTACCATGCATTACCCCAACCATATATCACAACACACCACTTCCTCATCACATCATGTATCTTCTAAAGACACATGGTTCAACACTATTGGGTAATCTCTAACACCAACATGTATCGTCATTGCTACTGAAAGAAGATTAGGGAAGAGGGGGAGCTATCCATCAATATCACCACCAACCTAGACGTTGGTGAAAACACCCAAAACCCAAAACCATTAAATGTTGGTTAATTTATCCAACTAGGGAGCGTGTATATATAAATAACATTAAATTAATTATATATAGATAGCGCACAATACCCGACATATGGTCTCACATCAACTATAGTAATGCACACCACATCACTACCACCATACCACACATCAACATCACAACTGCTTACAACACTACATGTAACACCACACAACCAACACACATGCCACATAGTCCTACATTCAATTAAAAACACACCATTTTTCATTTTTTGATATGTTAAACCACTATAATTATTTCATTCATGTTTACACATATATTCATTTATTCAATACATTTATGTCAATTACTTTATATCACAGTCCAATCTATTTATATTCATTTATAAACACATTCATTTGTTTATTTCATTCAGCGTCATAATTTATTCTACAGTTAACCTGGAAACTACCATAGCCACACCACACCACATCAGGACCAACTCCCACTGATCGTCGTCGCGGGACCATGTCAACCAAGCCAAATCTCCACAACAACCATATGCATCAACAATCGTACATCACATCCCCATCACACATCATAGTTTCCACACAAAAAAACCATATATCACAAGAACACATAGTCACCACATACCAACACAACCACTTCCCACCCCAAACTCATATTCCAACCACTCTACAACACCTTGCACAACTTCCCACATCAAATCCTTGCCAACTAACCATCTCATCACTACCCCATACACCACATAACCCCATCTATTTGCCTCCATCACTGAAAAATATTCCACAACACAAAAGGAAACACAATAATGAAAACATAAAAAATAGAAGTACATACCATCTCACACAATTAATTCATGGGATTTCATCACAATATATCTTTATTTAGCATGGGTATTATCTCAGGAAACATATTTTTAAGGGAAGAAACATTATTAACAAAATGATTGTTCTTTATACATTTATTTCGGGTGTGATAAAATAAAAACATCGTAAGGTTCTAAAAACATATAAACTATAATAAAAACAAGGCTCCTAAAAGATTTTATTTTTAGTATAAGCAATAATACGCTACAAATCATCAACAACATATATCACAGAAGTAAGACCAAATATATCTTCCCTAATAATAAATAATATAATTTATTCCAACTAATTATCTTATTATAATGACCCATATTATCTAAAAAATAAAAAAAACCATGAAATCCCCACATAAGTCATGTATAAAGGAAGAGAATGAGGATCCCCTACCTTAAGAAATTTTTTTTGATATCAACGCACACCACATGGTGAATTAAAAATACCCTGAAAACCACAACTATGCTAGGAAAATATAGATTAACCAAGATAACACCAAAGTTTCATCAAAATGAAACTTTAACTCACCCAAAACCAAAGTAAAAACACTAAATAAAATCTCCATGGGAAGAACGCAAGGAATAAATAGAGAAATTAATAAGAACATACCACAATTTACCAAAACACCACCACTAGAACCCATGATTCAAGAAGGAAGTGATGAGGTAGATAGTCCCTCTAAATATAGTAGGGTTCTCCCATAAACAAGAGATATTAAAATGAATGAGAGGGGAAATTGACCAAGAAATATATATAGATGGGCTTTGAAAGGCCATGTTCAAGTCATAAATTTTTAATTTACTATTTGAATTCTATGGGACGATATAATACAAGTTGGTATCCCCCATTTTAATCCATTGGAAGTTTAAAACATCAATACTAACTACCAAACATTATACCTTATTAAGAATTAACATACACTGTAAGCATCAGTTTAACAATGTAAATCCATTTCATAGGATACTCCTCCACCAAACACAAATTATAAGTTGCTTGAAAAACAAATTGTAAACTAGATTTTAATATCATAAACCCCTCTAATGGGATTTGAAAATCATGTTGCTACACAGTTATAGAAATTAATCCATAAAACTCTCCTCAAGGATCTTATAGAGAAACTCCAACACACAAACATAGAAATATAGTGGTGCATGAAGGAATAGGTTTTCATAACATGACATCCTCACATCGTTCAACCAAGAACATAACATCCCTCCAGCATCTAGTAGTCCCTTGCAACATAAGGGTCACAAGAATCACGTTTTTATCTTTAAATAATTATACCATGTTGAAGATTCTCTTGAAAAAACAAATCAATCCCTTAAATTATTTATGGCCCCCAGTTCCCCGCAATGATGAAGGATTTTGGATCCAAATGTCTCGAGCATAATCGACCACAGTCATAGTGACTCTCCTACCTTATACAACCACTAGGTGGAATACTCCTCGATTAAGTAGTCCTTCCACCTGAACCAACGGAGTGGGTGTGGGAGCATGCTTTGCAGAACCCTCCTCCACAATATGCAGTCTCACAAGTCGTCTATGTGATTGAACCATTTGTAACATAAAGGAAATAATTAATACCTAAGTAGTTATATCCAAATTAGTCTACGATATTACAAAAAGTTTTCCATAGGATTATACCCATAATACAAGGTCTAACCTTCTTATTACTAACAAAATTTATCTGTAACTTCACGTTATTCACTGTTATATATATAAGAAAACATAATACCATTCTTAGTTCAACTAATTAATTCCAGTAGTGATATATCATAGAAATATAGAATATCACATAATAGAGGAACTATCCTTAATAGATAGTTCAATCATGTAATTACATTAAATAACTAATATAGGACACAAAAATAGGTATATATATGGAATATAAACCTACATACCAAATCATGACGCATGAACGTACCTAAAATATCATAAAAAAATAATAGAAATCCAGTCAATAGTAACTCAAAGGTATATTACATAGGGAAACTCACATGCTTGATTCCCACCTCGTAATCTCCATTATACCATGTCCCAGTTCAATCCACAATGGAAAATAATAAAAGTATATCTTTGATACCATTTAGAAACACCCTGAACCAAACAACTAGGTATGAATTGAAGTTTCACATAACCACATATGTTCCTCTATATATGCAATAGGTCATTAAATAGATGTCAGGATCTATGTTTGTTGATGGGGAGACATTACCATCAGTGTCATTTCATATTACAAATGATAATGTAACATATTAGAGTAAAATATAATAATCATAGTAAAATGTGGAAACTAAGTAGTTTTCACATTAGTCACACAACATAAAAAAATAAGTTATAACAAAAGAAGAAATCAAAATAAAAGTAAATGTTAAATAGGTAATAACAAATAAAACTACTATAATATTATAGGATTTATCCGGGTATCAATCCTATCACTACACTCATTGGCTCAGACTTTTGAGATGGGCCCCTTACCCATGTTGAATCCTAATGCCTAAATATTGCATAGACATCGAAATTCATGTACATGTTGTGAGTAATAAAACCCACTAGGACACCACCAATGCATTCTTAACAAATTTTCACATGTATAAAAAGTGTATTTCATGATAAAAATAATTGTATAATAAGAAAAACAATCACACAATCACATACTAAGAACTCATGCACTAACCAATCTGCCACAATCCTCATGTCATACCTTCTTTAGATCCATGATGGAAAGATAAATGGAGAATCAAGTTGATATAATTACAATAAATAAGGACTTAGAATGTATCTCATAATCTACAAGGCTTCGATTGAACACACTACTCTAAATCCACAAGTCATTGAGTTGAAAAGCTACTCAAAATCCATAAGGCATTGAGTATTGATACATAACTATGAATCCTCAATGCATTGAATTATGAATTTGACATAAGGCTATAATAATATATCATCATCATCCTAGAACATCAGAAACACACCCCATCTATAGGATAATCATTCCATGATGGTAACCTATAACTTATACAAAGCACCAAACCTCTAAAAGAATGATAAAACAAGGCAAGGTATTGTATGATAAATGAATATAGCATGGAACAATGAGAAATATGTTATCGTTTTCAAGATGTGTAAAATTTATTATGATTTAATGATGGTTTTATAACATAGTTTAGACCGTAGGTCACCTATTAATGAAGCCCATTTCTAATAAAAATTACTAAAAGAGGGGGTGATTTTGAAAATAGTTTTAAGAAAATAACTAATGTAATGATTTTAATAGTTGAAAAACCAAGTGCATTTTAAAAAATATGAGATAATTGGGTCATTTTTACTTTACTATGCAAATTTAATGTTCATTTTTCTTCAAGATTAATTCATGTTTGGATTAATTATTTGGTCTAAATCAAATAGAATCCCGATTAATTCTAATGATTTTATATTAATTATTGAAGAAATAAACCTTGATTGAACAATAATACTACAATGTTTAGAACATATTGATTGAATAAGATATTAAAAATTATATTTAGATCTCAAGAATGTGGTTAAAAATATGATTCTTCTATTTTCTTATCAGAACAACACAATTCACTCACTCAATACCTCACAACGATTGGTTATAAATTAAGATCATATCAATTACATGCATCAAAAAAATATAAAAATATGAAATAATGAAATATAATTGGAATTAAATGTTTTAAAACCCAAATTAATATAAACTAGTGTATAATATAAGCATCGTAACAACCTTGATATGTGTGTAGCTCCCTTACAACGAAAACCCACCATTTAGACCAACATTGAGAGGATGCGGAAACTCAGGTGGATCCCCTTCATAATTAAATATATACCTATGATGATAGGTAGATTTAGAACCTAAAAAGGGATAATAGGGATCCTCTATAACTCAAAAATTTCAGAACATTACTCTGTGTTTGATCTTGAAAATGGGGTTTCCATGCTTCCCTATTATAACCAAAATGTAAAGTGGTTTTGGGAAACCAGTTTTCGATACAGCACTTGTGTCTCAATTTTTAGTTGGTAAATGGAATCATATCAAGTAGAAAAAAATAGAATATTTGTTTTCTATAATCTTGAATATATAATTTTAGAATTTTGAGTCCATTGCACATTATTAATGGGATATATGGTTAGAATACTAAACCATGTTTTTTACTTCATGTAGGTTCATTTTCCTAATCAAATAAGATTTTTTGGGACTCTATATGGATGAATTAGGATTGGGTTTAGTAAGATAAGTTACATCCCATGTATTTTTAGATAGGTTCACAAAAATTTCATCCTACTTGGATACAAAGATTTCTCAAAATATGTAAAATAGTGGAAAAATGTTAATAGGCTTCCATGGAGTTAGGACAATTTTTCTTCCACAACATTCTGGAACCTCCAAATCACCTCCCCATGAAATTAAATTTTCAAAACAAGTATTATTTACCTTTTTAATAGTGATATATATTATATAATTGAATATAATTTGAAGTGAAATTTGTTATTTTTTTTGTAATTTTAAATACAAAACTAATTTAACACAATGGTGTAAGGGTTAAATAAAACATTGAGTCGTGGTGTTATCAAATCTCCACACATAAATAGTTGTACTCCTATGAAAAGATGAATTTCAAAAAATGGAGATGTTACCAAATTCATCCAAATTTAACATCAAAAAAATTGAATCTTTGATAGCAGTGTGATCAAATCAAAAATCACATCAAGAAGTTATTGTCTGTAATCATTAAAAAATATCTCATATAAATTATATTAGAATTAAATTATAAGAGATTCATGATAAAATTATGATCAACTAATTCAAATTTTAACCATTTAAATAATTCTCCATCAATGTGTGTGGAAACCATTTCATGTTATTATTACCACTTTTTATCTAGTAAATATACATTATTTTAAAATTATTCTTCTTAAATGATTCTTTCCACTTAACCTTCCCTACAAACACTGAAATAAATTTTTAAACCCAATCACTTAATCATTATTAGAAGTCAAACCATAAAGTCGTAACCTATATATCCCCATATGCTGTAAATTTCATCACTCCCCTCATTTTTTATTATTTTTTCTATTTTTTTCAAAAGTTTCACCTAGAAAAAATATTACACTCATCTCTCAACCCTTATTTGATCTCTTAAAAATTGTAATTATAACCGTCATAAAAACATCAAAGGTCTAGGAAGAGTGGTTTTTGACCTTCCATACACAAAACCCTTGTGTTTTTTATTTTGTTTTATGATTTTTCATATTTTTTAGTCTGTAAAATAATCAGATATTAGGTACACATGCATTGGTAAATCTTGTACAGTGATGAAAAAGATCTAATAAGTAATGAACTTATGGAAAAATAATTTTGTAAAGTTGATAAATATTAACATAAATTATATTTAACTTATGTTGAGTCGAAAAACATTACATTTCATGGATGAGTACAGTATTGTATGGAGATGTTAACTAACACAATTTTATAATATTCAAATCAGACAAAGGGTACACTCTTCTCAATGGATTCAAAGTGATATAACCATTTATATCATTGAAAAACAACCAATTTTCAAGAAAAAGTTTCACCACATTATTAAATTCATGAAAAAAAATTCTATCAGTGGTTTTTTTAACTATTTTAACAACATGAAATAAGGAAATTACCCATGAATATTTAATAATTTCCATGATAATGTGGGAATAAAAAATATAAAAAAAAGAACATTCATCCACAAAGTTGTGGGGGAAGGGGGGGAAGGTAACAATCAAATGTTGAGATAGAAATTAAGAAAAACAATAAATGTGAAAAAAAATTCTAACTAAGATATGGATATAACCAGGAATGATGGGGGAGAAAAAATACTATTTAGAAAGAGAAAAAGTAAAAAATGAAGAAAGATGGAAACAAATCCTAAATAAACCAAGAATGTACCCATACCCCTCTTTCCCCACCCAGAGTGTGTAGTGTCCTCGCTGTAATAAAATATAATTCATGAAGGAGGGATAAAACCTAGTTGGTTTCATTAGTAGGTCGGTTCATGAACATGGAGTCCTCTATCGGGGACTCCAGAATGGCTTTATGAAGGTGCTTCAGCTGCTTCCAACTGATTGTAAAGTTTTGTTTTTTTCTTTATTTTTTACATGGAAAACACCGAATGGATAAAAATTACTAATATTGTATGGTATAGACTATCGGGAATGGAGCTTACCTAGATAAAACTTCATCCTTACATTTAAAAGATGGTCCTTCTTCCCAATATGTAATAGGCGATGAAGGATGTGGTGGTCGTGGGTATCCTCAGTTCTCTCCTTATAAATCTGAGTGTTATCATAGGAATCTCTTCTCATTTCCTCTAACCCCCAAATATGTAACTTCCTTTGTGCTCTGAAATCAAAAATATTATAATTTCATTATTTAATATCCCAACAGGCTTTGTTATCTATCTCAATAAGGAGTTGACAACTATTTCCAAATTAATCTGATAGGGTAACATTCCAATGGGATTCATAAAGCAGTATTGAAAGCCCATAATGAATTATCAAGTTTGAGATTCTAATATTTTTTATGGGTTGAACCATAATTTTAATCATTAGTTTTACCTCTCTATTTGAAACATCATCTTCACCATTGGTTTGTGGGAGATATGTAGTAGACACTCGATGCCCTACCCCATACCAATGAAAAAGTGATTGAATTGTTTGGTTGCATAAATTAGATCATTATTCACGGATAATGAACTTAGGTAATCCAAACCTATAGAATATTTTTTTCTCAAGATTTCCACAACTTCCTTGAAATGTTTTCTCTTATGGCTCGTGAATCTAAACTTTTTGACACATAATCAACTTCCATAAGAATTTAAAGGGTTTCAAATGATTTAAGAAATTTCCCCATAAATTCAATTCCAAAAACATAAAAAAAAATCTTGAAAGATAATGGTTCACTACTGTAAATTTGACCTGTCCCAATTCTTCTATACCAACGGTTCATAAAAACCGTTGGTATAGGTTCCCTTTCCCAATAGTTTGGCTAAACCGTTGGGAAATCCCACTTTGAGGCCACCTTTAGAAACGGTTTGGCCAAACCATTGGGAAAGGTTATGGCTTTCCCAACGGTTTACCAAAAACATTGGGAAAGGTCCCCCACAAATCAACCTCACCCCAGAATCAAAGGATCTATACCAACGGTTGTCAAAACTGTTGGTATAGATCCTTTGATTTTTTTATCATTTATTCTTACCCAGAACATTATATAAATCAAAATTTAAAATCATTCTAAGAATACATATATATATTTATGTAATTATATTCACAAAAGTCATGTTAGGTTAGTGGTTAAGTCGTTGAATAATAAACTTGGGGTCCTGGGATCAAATCCCAGCGAATGTTTTTTTTTAAATACATATAACAACGGTTCCATAATCGTTGTTATAGATTTTCATATTAATTAAACCAATGGTTTCCAAAACCATTGGGATAGGTTTATACCAACGTTTTTGGGAAAATTGTTGGTATAGACCTATCCTAACGGATTACTTGTCAACGGTTCTCCAAACCGTTGGTATAGGTTAGTTTTCCAGTAGTGGTTTTTTTGGTGTCTTATTTATTTTAAAGACATTCCCTATTGTTTTAAATTGAGGATAAGATTTAAAAAAATGGTAATACATAAATTGTGTTGGCCAAAGAAGACCAGAATCAAGGAACTTGCGAGAATTATATTAGGGACCAAAGTGCACTCTATAAGAAAGAGTGTGTAAATACTTAAGCATATACTGAAACATGCTATCTAGAACAAAACCCCTAATGACATGATCACTAAATTTGCATAAAATGTGGGGGTACTCCCAAATGTACCAAAATAATCATGTTTTATATGATCTATATTGTTTTTAGTGAAATCCATTAGAATTCATGATGCTTCAAACTAATCAACAATTTCATCATATCAAGGAATAACATATTTCACTCAGTATAATTTCTCATCAAGAAACATGTCATTTATGGGAGGGGGATGAGTAAATGATCAAGGACGGTAGTATCCTTCTAATATAGTCTTCCACACAATTCTCTACTCCTTTTTATCCCTAATTTATAGAATAAATTCTTGTATTAGGATCATATTAAAAATGAGATGTGGTTTGGATTCTAGTTTCTAAAGGATATACTACAGGGAAATAAGGTCTATGAAAACAATTACATTGGAACCAAAAACATATGACGTGAATTTATCTATGGGAAACATAATGGAAAGGAATTCTTTTTCAGTTTTAGTGTAGTTTTCTTGTGTACGGTCTAGTTTTTGTGTGGAATAGGCTATGAAATGTGGAACATGGTCAATCCGTTATGATAAGACTACCCCAACTACATAGTTAGATTCATCACGCATGATCTCAAATGGTAAATTCCCCAGGTTGGTTTCATTACTAGGGGTGATGTGAGACTCTTTTTAAATTTTTTGAAATCCTTCTCACATTATTTTTAAAAAAAATATATTCTTTTTCTTGTTGGAGTAAACGAGAGAGGGGAATTGCAATCTTACTAAATTAACGAATGAATAAATGGTAAAATACATCATGACCTAAGAAAGTCCATACATCCAATACATTTTTGGGGAATGTTAGGGAATAAATGAAATCTAAATTTGATTTATCCACATGGATACCATCCCCATAAATGACATGTCCATGTACAATACATTTTCACACCATAAAATGGTATTTCTCATAATTTAATACAATATTATTTTCAATATATTGACATAGGAAAGAACCAAGGATACTCAAACACTAATCATAATATGAACCATATAAAGTGAAATAATACATGAAAACTACCATGAAATCGTCTAGGTGATTTGAAAAATACTAAACACGCATCGCTGGAAAGTATCCGAAGCATTGTACAGAACAAACGGTATCCTCATATAGTAAAATGTTCCTAAGGGTCAAGTAAGAGTTATATTTTACAAATCCTGTTAGGGAATATGGATCTGAAATTATCTAGAATACCCATCAATGAAATAGTAGTTATGCATCCCTACTATCCACTTTTACATCTGGTCAATGAATGGAAATGGTAAATGTTCCTTCCTAGTTTGTTTGTTTATTCAGTGATAGTCTATATAGATATGTCAACTATTCTACACATGTTTCAAAACCAATTAATATTGTTCACTTGTTATTACATTTAGACCATTTTTCTTGGAAACTACTTTCACTTGACTAACCCATTGGTTGTTAGACATAGGTTAATTGATTCTAGTATACAATAGCTTTATTAAGTCTTTTTTAACAACATTAGTTATGTTTGGGTTCTACCAATGTTATACCACCCTCACTATTTTATCCTCATCATTTTTCAATATATGATCCATGAAAATTGGAATTATAATACCATAAATTTTTTAAAGTGTTCATCCAAATAATTTTTTACACTCATTCAAAAGTTCTTGTAGTCTCAATTCATTCTCTGGAGATAGTGAACTAGAAATGATGATAGGCAGCTTGTTTTAATTCTCAATATAATAATATTATGAATTTAAAAGTATGGGTTTAATATAAAATTCTTTGTGATTTTGGATTGATGGGAGTGAATATGAAAGAGATGGGTCAATGATCTCATCAGACAACTCAATGGTAAAATCCTCAGATGATGAATAATCTTTTACAATCTTAGAATTATCATTGATGGTCATGGGTTCCACTATAATCTAGAAATCATCAATTAAAAAAATTGCAAGACATTAATATAAACCACTAAAAAATTCAATGCATTATCCATTAACTATAATTTATATCAAAGAAGAATGCTTGTAAAGAGGATCAAGGGAAAGAAAAGAGGTTTTTTATGGGAAGGAAGTGCATCAATAGAATTAAATAAAAGTGGGGAATGTTATTCTAAGGGGTGCCTCATGGGATCAAGGATGATGAAGTAGAAAATGTCACCACAAAAATATATAGATAATTTACAATTATTAAAATTCATTATTTTTTTATTTTTCTATAAAGGAATAGATAATATAATAGGGGTTATACATTCATCCAATCATCTTTCATTTTAATCACATAAAAATTATACGGAAAAGTTAAATGTTTAACCCTTACAAGAACATCCTATAGCATGCTAGTAGTGTGTAAACTACTCTAGTTTTCTAGTATAACAACAATTATAGTAGGATTTAGTTCCATAACCTTCAATTAGGATAAAATAGACTAAGGCCTCACAATTATAGAGGTACCCAAATCATGCATACCACGAGAAAATAAATACTCCCCTATGGTTCATAGAATCGATACTGTTCCAGGATCATTTAATTTGTTGGGAATTTAGGGATCAATAAATTCTAATAAGTTTCTCTCCAAGATAACATTTTTATCACCATGAAGTCACATTCAATTTGTACACATCTCCTTTAGGAACATTTCATATTGTGCAATTTTCTTTATGGAATCAATCAATAGGATGTTCCAAGATTTATTTATCAAGTCTAGTTTCTTTTTTTTATTTGGTGGGATGGACCTTTGTGTAAATGGAATAGGAATGGATTGGATTTTTCATTCATAAAATTAAACTCTATTTCATTTGAAAGGTATTCTATTAGGAAATGTTTTTTCCTCATTGGTACCATTTTCAGTTGTAGGGATGGTGGTTTCATCATGAGGAGATGACTCTAATGGAGGGTTAATTTGGATTTTATGATTTGTACCGCTTATATGGGTGATGGATCTGACATTTCCCTTATCCCTACAGTTAAATAGTGATTGAGAGGGTATTTTACCCAACCCATGTCTTTGAATTTATCCCACATAGTCGGAAAGTTTTTTTAATTGGGTTCTTAGGTATTGTAAGGTATCTTGGGTGGTTTTTTGGAATTTGATATTCTTTGTTGCCATATGTTTCCTCGTGTATTCTAGGATAGTATAGGGTTTTTGATGAGGTTATTGAAATAGAATTTTGTGGGTTGAATATTTATAGATGTTGGTGGTGGGTGACTAAACTTTTTCATTTGGTTTCATAGTTTTTGAGGTTTTATTGAATACCCCATTTCCCATAGGCTTGTTTTCCTTTCCACCCATGGTTGGATAGATAGTATTCCTATATCCAAATTGGTTTATTATAGGGGAGGCCTAGAAATATTTCCTCACAACTCTCATAATATTCTCATAGATGAGGGAATTCGTCAGAATAATGGGGGGTTAATAGAAAAAATATCATAATGCATTGGAGGAGGAGACTATGACTTTTCTTGGGAAAGAGAAATTTATCACAGAAGGGTACATACGTCTTCAAACTTTGTGTCCACATTCTTCTCTAACTGAGAACTTTGAACCTCATTGACACCTTTAATCGGTAAACTAGACCTTGATCTAATATTTTGTGTGTTCTACGCCTTATTCTTAATGAGTTTCCTTGCTTTGATTAGGTTTTTACCAACTTTCAAACAACCTAAAGTAGCATCAATAATGTTTTAATCAATAGTAATTAAACCTTCATAAAAATAATGTATTAAAAGTTTACCACATATTTGGTGGTGTGTGAAACTTGAAAAAATCCTTTTAAATATTTACCTATATTATTTATTTTTTTCCCCTTATGGTTGTCTTATCCCACAAATTTCTTTTCTTGTTGTTAAAGTTCAAGATACTGGGAAATATATTTTTTAAAATGTCATTTTATGTCCTATCAACCTAAAATTTGGGAATTAACATAATATAGACAATATTTTGTAGTGTATTCTAATGAAAAATAAAATCCCCTAAAATTTACATCTTCTTTATCCACATTATTATGTTTTAATGTTGAACACACAGTGTGAAATTATTTTATGTTCTTATCTGTATCTTCTCCCATGAGTCCATGATATCTTGGTAATTAGTGAACAAAACTAGATTTTACATCAAAATTTGGTGATTCACGTTGTATTTTAACATATGTGGGATGGATCTATACATTATGAAAGGTTAGTAATTTTAATATCTATTTATTTTCATCAATATTATGCATGTTTTTTTAGTTCTGAGGTGGGTTCAAAAGTAAGAAGAAGGATCGAGAATAGCTTCAATGTTTTTTGTTCCTTCTTTCAAGGGATCGGTCGGTGCTTGTTGGTAATGATGATGCATTATTCTCTATAGTTCATGTTTGAAAGAAATTATTTCATCCTATTAATATCATTTAATGTATGATCCATAAAAAGGTAATATTTTTTAAAAAAACATAAACAATAAATGAAGAAAATAATCAAACAAATAATTATAAAATATTTAATGTTTTTATAAAAACCCATTAAAAAGAAAAGAACTCGCTGGAAATGGAGCCAAAATTTGACCTTGCTGTCCTAACACATAAAATTGATTGTGATTTAAGGATTATTTCATGGAATAGTTTAAAACCTAGTCCATAAATCAAGGAGATTTTATGGGTTATTATTATGCATTTTTAATAAAAAAAATATTAAAAGTGGGGGTATTTTTGAAACAAATTTAATGAAAATAACTTAATTTAATGATTTCAATAATTGAAAAACCAAGTGGATTTTGAAAAATATTTGATAATGGGGTTATTTTGATTTCACATCACACATTTCAGGATCATTTTTTCTTATAGATCCATTCTTGTTTTGAGTAATTATTTCACTTAAATGAATTGGAATCCTGATTAATTCCTAAAGTTTTAAATAAACACTTGAAGAACGAAAACATGAAATAAAAATAAAATTTTTACGGTTCATAACTTATGAATGGAATAATATCATCAAAAATAATATTTAAATATAAAAAATATTGGTAATAAAAAGATTCATTTGTTGTAAAATTGAAACAACACAAGTCGCAAACTCAAAACCTCACATAGACTGGTTAAAATTAAGATTATATCAATCACATGCATCAAAATAAGTATTAATATATGATATAATGTGAGATTAATAGAATGAAATGTTTTAACACAATAATTAATCCAAACAAATATATAATAAAATCATCGTAACTCTCTTGAAATGTGTGTATCTCCCCCAAAATGAACATCCACCATTTATCCCAACATCGAGAGGACGCAACTTGAGTGGATATCCTAATTCATTTCAGATCTTCATATGATGATACAGATCTCCAAAACCTAAAACGGTATGAGGGGACTCATATAGAACTCAAAAATGTCAATACATCACTCTTCGGTTGAGCTTTAAAATGAGGTGCCCATGGAACCCTTTTATAGCAAAAATGAAAAATAGTTTTGGGAAGATAGTTTTCAAGATACCATTTGTATCTTGATTTTGGGTTTGTTAATGGAATTATACCAACTATTAAAAAATATAATAGTTTTTTTAGGAATTTTTCTATCTTTATGTCATATTTAGAGTCCATTGGATGTATGGAATGGGAGGTATAGCCAGAATACCGAACCAAAATTTTGAATTCAATAAGATTCGGTTCTTTATATAATTTTGTTCGTTTGGGCATTCATATAGATGAATTGGTCTTGAGTTTCTTTATTTTAGTTTTATCCCATGTATTTTTTTTATAGCTTAAAAAATTACCTCAAATTTTTATGCACATATTTCTTGGAATATGCAAAGATATGGAAACATATTCCTGGTATTCCATATATTTTTCCCATTTTTCATCAAATTCATTCTATATCCTACAAATCACCTCCTCCAACAAAGAAATTATCAAAAAATATAAAAATTAACTTTCAAATAGTGATAAAAATTAAATACATTATTTAAATTTTATGTGAAATTATTTATTATTATTTTAATTTTCAATACAAAACTAGTTTCATTTATTGGTGTAAGGGTGAAATAAAACAATGAATCATGGTGCGATCAAAATACAATAGAATTAAAAACATTATATAAATGAAAATAGAGATAAAAAATGATATACTCTAACAAATATCATGGAAAAAATATCGTATTGGAGAAATATTTAAATGTACACACCCACAAGTAATCATCGAAAATGGAGAGCATAACCCATGATAATATAAGAATTATTACATGGAAACAAGTAAATGTGAGATTCCCAAAAGGTAAGGAACTTCCTACCTTAAGGTTATAGATTTCAACATCAAGGATTAAAAGAAATAATCACTTCCAACCATTACACCCTAGAGGAGGAAAGAGGAAGGTTATTCCAATCCTAGAAATCTAATGAAAGGTTCATATTGATCAATGAAGACCCCAATGACCTCACACAGAAGAATTTTGAGGTCACTTGGACTCAATAGGATCACCCAAAATTAAGCCACAAGGGTTTGAGTAATTTTATATAAAATATCTTATACACACGTTTTCAACAATATAAAAATCCTAATTTAAATTATTATTTAAATCATTATTTTAATGATCTTGAAACTGTGTTGATTAAAATCATCCACCATAGGTCGTTTAAACCTAAATGTATCTGTAGAATAAAAACACAAAATTTATTTCATTAAAGGTTGTTAAAAGAGTTATAGGATTGTTTATAGTTTGTTTCCAGTTTAATCTCACATGAAGAACTTAAATATATAAAAATGTTTATGTGACCATTCGGTTATGTGAACTGGTTGTTTGACTGAGTTGGCTACATGAATCGACAATATGAAATAATAATCTATGAGAATCAGTTTTGTAGATGCATCAACTACTAGAATAAGTTTCATAGCTGAATCAACTACGTGAGGCATTCATCTATTTGAATTAGTTACATGGCTAAATCGGTTATGTGAATTGATTATGTTGTTGAATTGGGAATGTGAATTGTCTACATAAACATTATTCTACCTGACCATTCGGCTATGTGAATCATTTAACTTCATGATAATTCATCTATGTTGATCACTTGGATACATGAATTACTTTAAATCCAAAAAATAGGGATTTTAAAAAAATATTTAGAATATTATAAAGAGACTCCCTTACTTGAAACAAAATCATTGACATAATAAGGGAATCATATATTTCAGACCAATATATATGAAGCATTATTTATTTTATAAATTCTATAAAATATAAATAATTATAATAATATTCCATGAAAAATAATTGGATAATCCTAAATGTTATCCAATAAAGAATAAAACTAATAGATATAAGAAAAATAAGGCGGTGAGAGATCTTCACGGATTTAGATGATGTGGAAAAAATTAAAATCCATCCCTAATATATATAGTTGATGGGGGAATGGTTCAAAATCCAACCATGTACACTGGTTATAAATTATCATATAGAATCCAATGGCTGAAATTTGATCTTCAAAAGATAATGGCAAATAAATTTTAAGAAATCTATATGTTTTTTAAATAACTAAATATTGTTCTGGTAGTTAGAAAGTATTTATATTTTATTGTAAAACCATTCATTTGATATGACAAGAAGGTTTTTAAAAAACTATAAGGTTTTCTCTATAGTTATTATAAATAAAATACTAAAAGTACAACAAAATATATAAAATTTTCCTCCTTGAGGAAAACATAATATCATACCAAATTTCATCCAACAATATGACAAAGCTGAATACATAAGAAATGATATAGTAAATATTCTATCCAGCTAAAATTTTGATGAACCTTGATCTGATGAAACTTAATATATTGCTAGAAAATCCATGTTCTGATATTTTTGTAAACAAGTTATGGAAATAAATAAAGAAAACATATGAAAAAAATTTTTTACCCCTTTTTTTAGGAGTTTAAAACTATAAAGGGGTGAAGAAAATATGATGTAGATAAATGATCCCTTTATCTTGATCATTCCATGAATTTTTTTAAATTTATTAAAATCAATCAGAATCAAGGGACTTTATAAAAATAGCAGCAAGTAGATCTTGAATTTCGATAAACTATAGTATAATATATAATTTTTTTAATGTGATCCCGAAGGAAGTGGTGTATTATTTCTATTTTTATAACTCATTAGTAATGTTTTGGGTTCTTGAATATTGTTTTGAAACTTGTGTATTCGCAAAAAAATGGTTTGTTACTAAAAATTATTCAATAATTTACTAGAGTGTTTTAAATACACAACACTTGAGCATGATAACATTCGACGGTTACATATTCAGCTTCATCCATGGAAATTTATACTATGTTTTTTCCCTAAAAACATTAAAATAAATATTCTCTTAAGAAATTATACGTTATAAGTGATCTTTTCCTATCCATTTTACATCAACCAAATATAGTATCTAAAAAATTATTCAATATCATTTATATAAGAACAAAATAATCCGATAACCAAAGATCCTTTAAGGTAATAAAGAATTCTTATTTCTATTTTCAAATGATATTTCATTGGATTTTCTTTAAATCACACACATAAGTGTATAGAAAACATAACGTCTTATTGACTACATATAATATATAGTAAATTACCAATAATTACACTAAAAAATTTGATTTTCTAGTTTCCAAGATTAATCAATATTAAGGTTATTTGATGTTTTAATATTAGTACATATACATTTATCATTTTCATGACCACATATTTTAAGTAAATCTATAATATTCTATTTTTGAGATAAGAATGATATTTTTTAAATAAATTTTAAAACCAAGGAAAAACATTAGCTCACCAATCATGATCATTCTAAACTCTGATTTCATAAGGTAAATAAAGGAATTGGAAATATATTTTTGAGTTAGACCAAATATAATTTCATCTATATAAATTTTTATAATTATGGTTTCTTTAAAAAAAATTAAATAAAAACATTTAGATTAGAAGATCCCTTAAAGACTTATTTTGAAGTAAAAATATGGAAATTTTATCATACTAAGCTCTTGGGGATTTCTTAAGCTCATAGAGTTCCTATATATGTTTATAAATGTTTTCCCAAGATTTTATATTTTCAAAAAAATCTTTCATTCTATATAAACGTTTTCCTAAAAATGTCCATTAAGAAAAGTACACTACATATCCATTTGAAAAAGAGTAAAAATTAATAATGTAAAAAAGGATAGAAGAATGTGAATAGATTAAATTCTAGATAATAAAGAAATAATTTTTTATATTATATGTCTTTTTGTTGTTTATATCCCTTTCCAATAAGTCTTTTCCTGATTTATTATTATAATTCCATTTTCTGCATGCTTTTTATAGAGTACGAATTTTACTCCAATCATAGTAATATATTTAGAATGTTCTACCATGGTCTAATATTAATTCTTATCCAATTTATTGATGTCATCATGCATTTTTCTTATCCAATGATCATCACATAAATCCAAATCGTGTGTTTTAGGTTTTAGCTAGGATAAGAATGCACAATTTTCACACTCATTTCTTATGTAATTTTTTTTATTGGATTTTTTACATCTCCAATGATGTTATTAGTGGAGTTATTCCTTAAGATCATCTAATTTATTAGTTTTTTTTAATATTTTGTTCACGAATAATAAGTTTAATTTCTTCTTTTTTTATAACATCAAAAATTACTTCTTCGTTTGTTCTTTATTCTAAAGAATTTTAAAAAATGGTTTGAACCCCATTTTTAAAAAAATCATCTAAATATGTGGTTTTGGGTTGTTTGAAAACAAATGGATGCGGTTAATAAAACAATGCATGAACTATTTTCTCCATAGTGTTTTATATTCGTTAAAAGCATGATAATCCTTATTATAGAATATCCAAGAAAAATCAGTTTGTTTACTTTTGTAGCGAATTTATGTAGATTATGTTTATTATTAATGATGAATAAAATCTATCCTAAAACTAGTGAAATATAAAAAAAATTTCTTCCTATCTACTACTCATAAAAAGATTTATTAATAAAATATATGATTAAAACTCTATTTGTTGTATTACAGGTAGTACTAACAACTTAGGACCAAAAAAATAGCAATAGAGTATTATATCAATATAATTATATTAATATTAAGAAAAAATATATTTCTTCTTCCAACTACTTCACTTTTCTAAGGAGTTTTAGGATATAAGAAGTTATGTATAATTAATTTCTTACTACAAAAAGTTTCAAAATTGAAATTTTTGAATTCTATACCATGATATCTATGAATATTAACCAAAGGTAGGTTTTTTAAATTTCTAAAATTTTATATAAAACATTTAAAGAAAAAAATATCTTCTGAATTTTTATAAATAAAATATACACAATTATTTCTAGTGTACTCATCAACCAATACATATATATAATATTTTCCTCTAATACATACAATTTTTTTTAGAAAACAAGTATGACACTAACTCTAAATATCTATAAGTTGATAGATCACTAATTAATTTAAAACATGTCTTATATTGTTTACCATACTAACAGGGGTCATATACTATAAAGTAATTGAACCAATGTTATGTTATTTCTCTAACAAGTTTTTTCTTAGAAATTTTTGTTAACTTTTTTACATTTTAGTTTCCTAACCTTGTTTTCCACAACCAATATTTATCATTAATTGAACATAGGTAGGATATATCTCTGAATCTAAGGTATTATATGTTTTGAGTTTATACATTCTCATGACCATCCACCAGAATAATAAATTAACCTTATAAATATTTAACAACAAATTTATCATTGCTAGATTTGATAATATAATCTTCATCAAATAAGTCACTTATGAACATAAAATTGTGATTATGTCCTATGACATACAAAAAATTGGAAATTAAATATTTTACAAGAAATATGAGGTCACAAATACCATATATTTTTCATAGATAGTAGTATTCAAAATTTACATTTCCATCGTTCATCGTTATGATCTTCTAGAAGATCTTTTTGTTTCATGTCATATGACTACTGTAACTGATAATCATGTACCAGATGTTTTGGAAGTTGGTACTCATCTTGTATCTTTAAAATTAAAAGACTAATATTTTGGTTCCATTACTTCATTGGGTCCATAGTTATTAAAAAATAAATCTTTTGGAATCCACATCTTCCCATATTTATTGTGTTGAATATCAAATAGTTATTTTGAAATGTATTAATTATGAAATAAAAATGATTTAATTTTTTTAAAGAACACTTATTCTTCTAATATCTATCTCGTAGTCACTTAGTGAAAAAAAATTCACTCTTTGGAATAAAATAGATAGATTGAAAATGTGTTTGTACTGAGCTAAAACATATTCTAGAAATATTTCAATGGGTGTTCAACTTTTTATAATGGTTATCAAAAAATTACCTTACCAAAAGTAAAATTTTAAAAAATGATCATTTATAATTGATATATCATAATTAATTTTTACAACTATATTATTGAAATCTTTTATTGAACTAGAATTATATTTATTATCTAATTTCTCTGTAAGATTCTGATTTTATGAAGTATTTTTTGAAATTCAATTATTTTATTCAAAAAATTGTGCCTTCAAATATTAATAATATTTAATCACTGCATTATTCAATTTCTATCCCCATGGGTTTTGGTTCACTAGTTCCACCCCAGCTATACCAATGGTGTTGAGTTGAAAAGTTTCTAGTTTTGAACGTCCACATCAGTAGATTTCATTCCTCTGTTACCCCACCCCCATACCTGTCGTGAATCATTTAATTTCTCTTTCAAAGTAGTATATCTATTTACTTCTTCAATATTGGGAATATTTTCTTCATCCATTGATATAAAAATATTTCATTCTCCTAAATATGTAAAACTATTTTCCTCATTATATTTGAGGTAATGAACATTAAAAGTTAAATTGGTAAAGGGTTTATAATATACCTTTTCTATGTATAATTGGTATGTCTTTGAAATTATTTCATTTATCATCATTTAATTCCATAGAAGAACATTCAAAATATCTATCTACTCCACCAGGACTCTAATTATGTGATTATTTTAAACTTCTACATCCCTTGTTATTATATAAAATTCTTCACCTTTTATCCTTATTCTTTAATATAGAAAAATATCGCCTTATACTTCAAGATTTTTTACACTCATAAAAAATAATTTCATAAGAATATTTCATATCACTTATTTTCTTATGATCTTTTTATACTTATAATGAATACTTTTCCTTCCTATAATTATATTTATACTTTTTGAAATATGGGAAATAACATTATCACCTTACTCTAAGGTATTAATTTCTAGCTCAACATTATATGTGCTTTTAGTATTAGAGGATTTAGAAACGTTTTCAACATACTTATGTTTCTTAGTTGTGGTTTTAGTGGTTAAAGATAAAGTTACACCATTGTTGTTATTTTATTTTTTATCATCACTTTTCATTCTATAATGAGATTTATAATAAAATCTCCAAACTAATCTTAGTAAGATATTTGGTATCATATATTATTGTATGAGTTGAATCTTATTCCTTAGTAATTATATAAAAAATATTTTATATCTACTGCTCATATATCAAATCATTCACATAGAGTTTATAAACTATTTACTATAGTCATAAAATTATGATGAATTTTGGTGACTATATCACCAGGTATAAAATAAAACACCTGATAATTTATAAGAAAAAGTTGTGTTCTAGTTTCAAAAACAATATAAATTCTAAAATTAGTAACGTCAAAATTATTCCATATGATTTTCTCCATTTCAAAAGATAAATTTTGAATCTAACCATTTCTTGTCATTAATTATCAAATTTTATTTCCAATAAGATAATTCAACTAATATTATTCTTTTTTCTATTCTAATAAATATGTAATTTAATTATAAATACCATTATCTATAACAAAATTAGGAATTCAATCACATCTGTATTCATATTTAGCACCATAAAAGATTTATGGTCTTCTAGAATTATTGTTTTTTAAAATATTAATGGAAAAACCAACCATATTAAAGAAAAAATTATCTTTTTTAAAAACATGGTTATTTTAACAAATATATATGTAAAATAAATATATTTTTTACAAAATGTAGGATCATAAGAGTATATAATATACTACAAGAGTTGGTGATTTATAGTTTATAAAATGCAATCTTATAATTTTACCCACACTCTTAAAAAAATTTAATGGATAATGTTATATGCCAATATACATTGAAATCAGAATAAGAAATAGATTATAATAAATGACATAAAACATTCTAAATAATTCACCGTAAAAATATATAAATCCTTTAAGAACATAGATAACAAATTCATATAACTTTTATTAAATAATTTAATAAAAGTTATCAAATAATTCCTAACAAATTTCTACAATTTACCGCAAGAGTTAAGGATTTCATAGAACCATAATGTAGGTATCTATGAAACAACCTATAAAAAGGTATGTCTTATAAGCCTAGGAATCCCTCATTCTAGAAAAATTAAAAAAACTATATTTCCCTATACCTAATAACACTCGATCGAACTGATCGATCTAACTTCTATCTCTCTATACCAATGATCTCTTGATCTATGTGATTATAAAAATTGGAATTATAAGAAAATAATTTTATGGACTTTACAAATATCACCTCACAAGAAATTTGATAATAAAACTCTATATAAGGTATGGAATAAGAACGCTCAGTAACAATGTGTTGCAAACACTTTCTATGAATCTTTAAAAAAATTGTCATCAACAAGATTCTTATCTATAAGTTTGTGATCTATTTGTTGAAATTATCCAGTGGAAACATTCACTATTTCTTGGGAGTAGTTACAAAATCATCATAAAAAACCTCCACATGGTAGGTTAAGGGAATCAACATTATGTTTGATGGAGAGTTTGATATAGCACCATTACAATTCTGAAATGTTCTATCTTGTAGAAGTAGAATATATCTTCATGTAAATTATTTTTCTTCATATAATAAACTATGTATATGTTTGTTCTGTAGATTTTTATTTCTCTATCCAATTAAGAATGTCTAATAAACATTATATTACTCTATCTTACAGATTTACTTATACTCCATCTAATGGACTTATTAAACCGTCGATCTAATGTACTTTGTGTATGTCCATCCCTGTACATTGTATATTTCCTTTTTATATACTTTGAACTAATATCAATTCAATATAAAAAATATTATTCATTTTATAAAACTATAAACATTCATATAAAACAACTTATTAACATGGTAAACATAAAATTTATAAAAATGTAAACATATAAAGAGTGGATTGTGTATTTACAAAGTAGTTATAAAGAGTGTTCTTTCAACTAAAAAATCCCTAGAATATTGGAGATTTCCTTGGGTAGTTTACTTTTTGGTTTTTTGGAAAATAACATGTTCAATTTGGATTTAATTTTATAATTATTTTTAATGAGATTTATTTTCTAAAAATATTATTTCATGTGTTACCGTTACCTATATCAATGCTTTTAATGATTTTTTTAAACCTTATTCCTTTAACCAATTGAAGATATTGAAACCATATTGATGTGTAACTCTTTACAAAACTCACTTATTATGTTATTATCCCGAAGTAAAATCCAACTATATATATTCATAGAAAATACATAAGGTATATAAGACTCTTTAGTCTAAATAATTATAATCAAAAGAAATAAATAATCCCTATTACAGTAGGAAAGGTGTGATTGGTATTAAACCCCCTCTTTTATAAACATATCCTATGATCTCATTATAGTGATAATACTGATGTTAATTCCCACTAATCAGGGTTCGTTACTTGAGAAAAACATCAATTTCATTTTAATTTTAACACCATATATGTACAAAGAAAAATAAACCTTTATATTCAAGATAAAGACTCAGAAAAAATCCAAGGCTAAGGTAGAATAAAATTAAATCAATTGTATTACCTAGAATGTGACTTCATAAATGTAGTAATGATAATTTAAAGAGTTTGTTTAAACACATGCAAACTAAATCATATATTATAATTCATAATATAGTAAAATTAAATATAAAAATAATTTTTGAAAAAAACTAAATAAATGATCATTTCATAAGTTTAAACATGAGATAAAATTTAATGAATAATTTAAAAAATTAAAAATTATAATCAATTTATAACATGATAAACATTATTGAAATTTCATAAATACCTAAACATGAACATCTTATATTAATTATCTCATATATATACTCCATCATATTATAATATTATAAAAAATTTATTCTAATATATGATATCTCAATGAAATGTAACCATTATGTATTTCATATTAAAAATTCATATTTTATATATCATTTTTACATTATCCAAATATACCATATATAGAATTACTTAAACCTTGATCAAAAAAATTCTCAAAACTCTTTTTGGTATGGTTCAAATAATTTCTAAAATAAATATTTAATTTGAACATTTAAATTTAATAATTATGAACAAATCATAATTTAATATAAACTCTATAATTTTTCATTATTTTTTAATTTTTAAACACTTTAAAAATTACCTTATAATTTGAATATAAACACATTACATTAAAATTATATTTCATGTTATATAGAGTGAAGGTATTTCATATTAATGCTTAATATTATGATTATTTATTTAATAAATTTTTCATACATATTTACTAACTAATTATAAAAACAGTATAATTAATTAATTAATATACACTTTATTAATAAAATAAATATCCCAAAATTCCTTTTTCTAAAATTTATTAATTATTTGTCAATTTTCAAAATCAACTCACAATTAAAAATAAAAATCTCACATTTTTATTCTATACTACATTTTAAGATTTCCCCTTAATCGTATGTCATGATATAATTAAAAACCATATATTATGGTTTATGATAGTCTTATAGAATATAAATATTTCACCCTTTAGAGTTATCAATCAAATTTTATAATACCCCATGTAACATTAGGATGATACAATGCTCTATTTTTTAAAATGGAAATAATGATTGTGGGAATTTGTATTCAATGATTCATGATGGTATATTATAATATATAGACAATTTTGTAATATCCCATGTAGAAAACACATATCATATATTATAATGGGTTGAACATAATTTATTTTCAAAAATTTATATGTTATGATATCACATATCATATGGTTTAATCATATCAATTTTTATGATAACCCATATCATATGATACGTCACTATAAAAACACTGTATGGAATTTTTCAATTTATATTCTGATATATATTCTTCTTCATTGAGAAAATGATTTGAAAAAATATATTCAAAGATTTTATGGATTTAAACACACTATTATCTATCTTAGTATTTAATAACACTTATTTAACCAGTGAAAGATATTAAGAGAACATGAACTATGATTATCCAAGATTTGAAACTAAAACAACGTGTAATAAAAAATGGAGAACATACAATTCATAAAAGATAATTGTAAAGGATCGTAAGAGTATCCTATGATGGATATAATTATAATAAGGGTGGAATATTATAGTATAAAAAAATTATTTTTAAATATTTAAACTAAAACAAACAAACCACCTTAAGTAAGATTATCGGACTTAGAATCATTTCAATTATCAAAGTTGGAAAATTGGATTCAAAAAATGATCAGATTATATCATACTAAAAATATTAGAATCTCTATGGATCCTATTATATTAGAGTTAAAATATTAGAATCACTATGGATATTATTATATTAGATTATGTTTATCATACTTAGATTGATACTAATAAACAAAATTTTTATTATAATGATAAGTATAAATTGATACATTCTACATTATGAACAGTGGAAAATAAACTTCTAGAAACAAGTAATAAAATAGATATGTAAATGTAAAATTTACTTACAAGATATTATTAAGAAATTAACTTTTTTAATCCCTAAGATAAATGTATTTAATATCATTGACAAAAGGAATCACATTTATTATACTTATAGTAAAGTATATATTTCCTTACCAAGAAATACCTCGACATAAAGATTGGACTTTCTATATCTTCATATCCTCATAATCTCTCAATATGAAGATCATATCTATCTTACTATCCCCATAATCCCTCAATCCAATGTATTTGATTCACTCTCTTCTTATCCCTGAAATTCCTTGATCATAAAAATGATCGGATGTGGATTACAATTTCAAAAGTTATTTAGGAAACAACCCAGACAAGGATTCCATAAAAATGAAAACTCTCTAAATAAATACACTAAATAAGAATGATTAGTTCACCCAGAAAAAACTTTAGTTTCAAAAATGAACAAATTAATCAGCTCCAAACTCTTCAAATTACATTGTATTTATAGGCGATCTCTCAACATTACTATTTCCATTTTTTTTATATTGCCTCGAACTGCTAGCACTTAACATCTCATTGTAACTGAACATCTGACATTGTGTTAGTGAACACCATTACAATGTTAAATATGTTCTTTCCATTATAAATAGGTATTTTTATTCAGATTTTGAACATCATTCAGTCTGATGGACTTCATTAATAATGTCAATAAGAAATTACTTATGAGTGTTAGTCTGGCTTTATCAGTACCATTATTAGTCCAATAGTCATGAATTTTGTAAGTATGAAATTCATTAATAAAGACAAAATTCTATTCTGATAAAGTTGAGTTTGATAATTGTACTCATACTCAATATGATTTTTTTAATGAAGATTTTATTTTTTATATTTGTAATACATTATAACTTATTCTATGTATGGTAAAAAATAACATTTTCTATAAAAACATGATAAAACACTTAGGAAATAAAAATTTAGTAAACGTGTTTTATGTTATTGTTTTTTATTTACAAAACTATGGGAATAGAAAATTGAGAAGTAAAACTTCTTACTCAAAAATCCCCCCTATTTGGAAAAACACAAACCCCAAAACTTAAATTAAATATAACTTTGAAAAACATACATCCCATTTTTATTTTTATAAATTCATAATTATAGTTATTCTTCAAACCATAACTCCCCTAGAGTTTTCAAATCTTATGAACATGATTTTGAATACGATTAAAAGTTTCAAAATAGTTCTTCCTTAATAAATCTCCCCCCTATTAATTATTCTAACCTAAGGGTTTTATTATTTTCTATAATAAAATATCTACCATTTTATTAAAAATATCACTTCGATAATACTTTCTCCCTCTTTATATAAAATCCCCCCCCCCCTTATGATTTCCAAAAAAATGGGAAGTATTCTACTGTTTCCTATAATTTTTTATAAAGAAAAAATACCAAAAAATATTGAACTAAATAATCATACATGAATAAAATGAAAGAACATGTAACCAATCATGATTGGATAAAAATTCAATAAAAGAATATTTGTAAGAGAATATAATTAATTAAAATAATTCAAATGTTTTTAAATAAACAAATACATCAAAGATTTTATAAAAAAACCTTTTTCCCTCATATGATTCTTAACAAACACATTAATTTTTTTAACTTATGGTGGTGTTTCTATAACATCCCAAATTTATGTTACAGAGCTTCTTACTTAAAAACATCAGATTTCAAACATCGAATTTCTTTATAACAATTATTATTCTCCTTATTTATAAAAAAAATTGGATTCATCTGATCTGAGTCTTGTAATCTATAACTCTAAATTAAATACCTTTTATTGAAAACATTGATGTCATCATTACGATAATCAGTGGAATCTCTAAACTATTCCACAAAAATAACGTTGTCCTACATGCCTTTAGATAATTGATTGGAATATTCAGCTAATTTTACCATGAGTTTATTTATTTTATCAAATTTCTCATTAAGAATTCTGATATGTGAATCAATCACAATATACCACATCACCTACTAAATACATGACATTTTCTGAGCCCAGGAACGTTTTTCAAAATTCTTCAATTTGGCTTTAGTCTAGATTATTGAATATGTCAAAACATTAAATAAATCTGATTTCTAATTAAGTATTTCTTGGATTATATGATTTTTTTTATTTTTATAAAATAAAAAATATTTCCTTCAAATATCCTCAAAACATGAACAATATAATCAAATCCTTTATTAGCAGTAATTCTTGGAGAGTTTGATAATTTTGGATCAGGATATGGAGTTTTGTTTCTACTCATTTTTTCTTCCACTTCATTCCCTTTCTTACTATATTTATTTGAAACATGTTTATCAATATTATTATCACCAAACAATTCATTAATTTTTATATCTTTATCTAAATTAGATTTTTCATCAATTAATGTCATATGATTGTGGTCTAATTTCATTCTTTGATGATGACTCTGATTCTTGTTCTAAATAATAATCATGAGTCAATCCAATTTTTTCTTTTTTATTAGTCTTGGATGGAAATAATGATGAATATGATCATTTAGATTAATTCTTATCAAATTTATTTTATTCCTCATCATTATATTCATTTTATTATGATTCCACTTCCTCTTCTACCTATTCTTCAATTTATTAATCAATTTCTTCATATTCTTCTTCTAATTATTTCTTTTATCCTTATTTTCCTTTCATTTCATCATCAACATCCTTATCAAGCAATTATTAAAACTTTCAAGTTATTCTATGTGTTCTTATTTCTGCTAATTGAGGATTCAATTATTTTTCTACCATTGGTGGGACTACTTCTTCAAAAAGAATTTATGTTTTTTCTTATATACCATAGTAGGGATCTCATCTCTAACAAAAAAAGTTTCTTAAAAAACTAAACCACATTCTAGTATTATCTGATCAGTTTGTGACGTTTGAGGTATTACATCATCATAAGACCTTTCAACTCCTTTTAAAAGACTTCTCACTATTATTATATCTTTTAATATCTTATTTTCTGTTCTTTTTTTCTTTTATTATTATAATATTTTAGCATCTCGGATTTTTAGAGCTTTATCCTCTATGGGGTCAAGTGAGATTTCTATATCCCTTGTTTTTTCTCAAATTTCTTTTTCATCATTCAATTGAAGTCATCATATGGAATTTGATTTTCATTATTTCACTTTATTTGAGGAGTTCTATCATCCTTTTATATTGTTTTTTTTAATATTTTTTATTTCCTTGATGAATTTTCTTCTAAAACTGCACCATCAACTTTATCAAAAAAATTATTTAACATTATTTCAAAAACAATCTCCACTTGTTCCATTGAACTATTTCTAATAAATGAAATATTTTCCCTCAAAGGATATGATTAATTTTCAACTTATAAAATCTTCATACACATTATTACCATCTTATTAATAAAGGTCGAAAACATAATAATATTGAATTTTATAAAAGTTGTTTTAATATTCTCCATAGTGAGAAGGATAGACATAAAAAATCTATCTTCCATATATTCACAAAAAAAATCAAGTACAACAACATTAGATATATTTAATTTATCTCTATCTCCCTTTCTCATAATCCTTAACCCTTTCACTCGTAGGGAAACTACTCAGTTTCTAGATTTAGATATGAATCTTTTCTAACATTTTAATATTTTTAAAACAATTACTCCTTATATTTGATTTTAATAAAAGAACCAAGACTATCGAAAAATCTTTGACAATGAATGTAAGATTCACCTTATAAAGGTTTTCCAACCAAATATTCATGTTTCTTTTAAGATACCTTATTTCATTTCCCATAAATTGTAAAATAACCTTAATCTTTCCCACCTTCCTTAATGAACTAAATGGAAAGATAGAATTCATGAACCTATCTAGAAAATAAAGGGTAAAATATTTATTAGGTTTTTCTACACAAACACATTCCCACCCTTTGAATGAAATTAACAGCTTCAATACATAATTTCATTTCTCATTCCAATATATTTCAATAAATCCCTCCATAAACACATACCACTATGAAATATATTCCTTAGTCACCTCCAGTTTTGTAATTGAAACTGAAGAATGGAGAAAAGGAAAATACTTGACATTGATTCTTTGTTGGGAGAAATAATTTGGGTGTAAAAACCTCTAAATAATAGACTTGAAATATATATAGACTCACCTATATATAGACATTGGGATAAATATTCATCTAACATAATATTAGAAACGGTTTTGATTCAAATAAATTCTGATCGGATGGTAAAAAATCATCTAAAAAAATTGTTTAATGTAATTTTGAACTATAGAAGTTTTTAATATTTTTATTGGACTGATAATCATTCTGATTAAAAATATTTTTAAACACGTTGAACAAAAAAGGAAAATTTTATAAAAAATTAATAACAAAAACATTTATAGATTATCGTAATGAAAAACATCAAAAACTAATATAATAGAAGAATACCATTCAGAGTAGAAATTGTCATTATTATGAATAACCTTCTCTTCTTGGTTTTGGTCAACTAAATATAATCTGATAGTTTTGAAATAAAAAACAGAATATTATCTTTTCATTATGAAATCTAATTATAATAATTTTTCTAAAAATATTGAATATGATTATTTTTTAATCTAATAAATTTATAACAAATAATAAATACATAAATTTTATAACTTTTTCTAAGTTTAGAAATCATTTTAAGAATTATAAAATAGAAATTTTTTTAAAAATTATTATTCTAGAAAACTTGTTATGATAATAGATTTAGTGAAACTAATAATTTTAAGAAAACTAAATGTTTATGAAAAAAGAAATGTTTTGAAAAACATAAAACATATGCACCCTCCCTATGAGAATTAGTATATTAAGTTAAGGATATGGGTAAAAATAATTAGATATGAATGATTACTTTCCATTGATCATTTCTTGCTTCTGTTTCATATACTCAATTCTATTGTAACTAAGGGGTTTTGTAAAAATGTCAGCAAGTTGTTATTGTATTTTGATGAATTGTACAATTATATATCCTTTAAATGAGTGGTACAAAACTAAATTGTGTCTTATATTTATGTTCATAGAATGATAGTGATATTAAGGTTTTTTACATATAGTAATTGTTCTTTTTTTATCACAAAGTAATTGAGTTTTAGTAAAACTCATTCCATGGTCACAGAGTGTGTGCTGCATCCAAAACACTAGAGAACAAAAACATTCAGTGATCACATATTCAGCTTCAATAATAGAATGTTCTACTGAGTGATATTTATTATGTGATCAAAAATAATATATAATATCATAATAAATTAAAATTTCTAGAAGTAATTTTCTTATCCATTCACATTGAGAAATTCAATATCCAAAAAAAAAATTAGTTCAAAAACATTTCTTGAAGAACAGAAATGTCCTAAATCCATAGTTTCCTTAATATAATGAAAAATTATTTCCATTAATTTTATATGGATTTATATTAGACTGTCTTGATATCTTGTATATAATAATATAGAATAACATTAAATCTAGATGACTATCAGTTAAGTAATGTAAACTTCCTATAATCCCTATAAAAGTATTTTAATCAAATTTTTTCCTAGCATCATCAAGATGTAAAGTATTTGAGGTGTCTAAGGGAGTACTAATACTACTAGTATTTTTCATATCAAAATTTCATAAGAATATATTTTATATACTTGTGTTGAGATATAAAATGGACATTCGGGTTTCTGTGAAATTTGAAAATCAAGAAAGTATCTTAACTCACCCATCATTCTCATTTTAAACTAAAACATCAAAATATCTAAAAAGGAATCGGTTAATGATTTTTTATCTGAAAAAATATAATGCCATAAACATAACTTTTTACATTAATATTATTTTTCTTAACTAATTTTATAAAAATAATTTCATCCAAAGCTCCCTTAACAGAATTTTTCGGTAACAAAAATCTAGTAAATCTATCATACCAAAATCTAAGGGCTTGTTTTTTCCAATATAATTATTTTTTATGTTTATAAATAAGTTATGGATGTTTCTTATTTTCAAAAAAATGGTTTTTCAATAAAAACTTCCTCCAAAACATAACTATTTATCAAATCACACTTCAAATCCATTTTAAAGAGTTTGAAATTTTAGAATGTTGTAATGGATAAAAGTATTCAAATAGCTTCAAGTATTTCTACTGAAGAATAAGTTTATTCATAATCAATTTCATATTTTATATTATAACCCGTTGATAAAAATATATCATTATTTATAAGAATTATAACATTTTCATCATATTTTTTCTAAATACCCATTTTACTCCAATTATTGAATTTTATATAGGTCGTTAACTAATCTTCAGACATTGTTCTTCTCAAATTCATTGAGTTAGGATAATATTAACATAATATAATCCACATCACCTAAATAATCATCAATATTGTTAGGTTCAAATTGGGATAATAAATCAATATGTTTAACTTCATTTCCTACAGAATATCTATTCTTAACTAATTGATCATCATCACCGGTAATACTTTCGGTAGGATGATTCTTAAGAAATAACTAACTTGTAATGTTTTGAAAATACTTTTCTTCAAAAATATATATAAATTCATCCTGATGAATAACTTCATAAACTAATTCCTTAATTTTATCAATATAATAAGTACTTTCTTATAAAGGTATAAAAAAATTTTAGAAATAACATTTAAGGATGTAGGTTAAGGTTGATTGAAAACAAAAGGGACAGTTTCACCAAACATAACATGTACTATTTACTCAATTGTATAAGAATTTTTATTAAAATATCAATAATACTTATAAGTAGTGGAATAACATAAAAAATACCTTTATCATATTTGAATGAAAATTTATGTAAATAATCTTTACTATTTAGAATTAATACATTAAAACTCAAAACATTGAAGTAATAGATTTTTTTCTTTCCTTTTTCTATTACTCATAAAGAGTTTTATTAACAAAATGTCAAATTAAAACATGATTAATAGTATACCAAACAATAATAACCACTTCATCCAACAACTTTTCTGCAACTAAGTATTCAATCATCATGGTTCTAGTTATTTCTTGAAAAATTATATGTCTTCTTTCAGCTACTAAATTTTTTAGGAGTTCTATGTTTTGAAAAGTTATGTTCAATAAATTTATTACTAAAAGAAGTTTCAAAATAAAAATTTACAAATTCTCTATCATTATCACTATGAATGGATATTAAAGAGAGGGTTTTCTCATTTTTTACTCTGGTTATAAATTTTTTCAAAAAACTAATGTCTTCTGATTTATCTGTGATAAAGTAAAACCAAGTATATTTTGTGAAATCCTCAAATAATAATATATGTAGTATTCTCCACCAATAATTATAGTTTATGTAGGACCAAATAAGTCTATATTCACTAACATTAAAATATCAAAAGTTAAGAATTCACAAATAGATTTATAACTTGACTTATGTAACTTACCAATTTGGCAAGGGTCATAGACATTTGAATTATCAAACCTAGGATCTAATAGATCCTTAACAAGTCATTTCTTAGTCAATTTTGATAACTTTCTAAGGTTAATGTGTCTGAACATTATATTCCACAACCAAGATTGATCTTCCGTGACTCTAAGGAAAGGTAAGGATTGTCTCTTAAGGTCTTCTATGTTAAGTTTATAAACATTCTCATGTTGATTGTTTGAATGAATAGATTATTCCATGAAACTACGAACTAAATATTTATCAATATTAAAGTTTATAAGGTGTCCTACAACATAAAATTTAATTATTTTTAAAAGTTTATGATTAATACCATTAAAAAATAATACATTTAAAACAATATAATTACCAATAAGAACAATGTTACCTATTCTGATAATATATCCTTGATAATTATCTTTGAATTTTACTTTACCCCCTGTCATTTTGATAATATTCTTAAAAAATTATTTGTTTCCAGTCATGTTCTTGGAACATGTACTATCCATTTTCCATATGTTATTCTTTTTGGTACTAAATTTTTATTACCTAAACAAATAAAAATATACTTTCTGTACTAGAACATTCTTCTATATATTATTATTAAAAAAATTTCGAAATATTTTTCTGATTTTGTTTTAGAAAAATGCCATTTCTATTGAAAAATATGCTTTATTAAAACTTTGGTATCACGTTTTATTTAAGGAATAATTATACTTCCAATACCCACCACTGTCAAACTTAGTTCATAAAGGATCACTTTTATGAAAAAAGTAATTGTTACTAAAAATAAGTTTTTTTATTTGTAAAACCCATTCTAAAATAATTTCCATGAGGTTTAATGTGTTCGTATATTTTATCAAAATTTGTGATTTTATTGGTAAATTTTCTAGAAGTTTCTTTAAATAAAAATAATTATATTACAGTTTTATAACTAAATTTGTATCCTCGTCAATGTTATTTTTTGGAATTAAGGTTTTTTTCAAAAACATTCTTCTCAAGAATAATTTTTTCAATATATTTTAAAATAGTTTATTTTTCAAAATTACTTTTATCAACATATTTAGAAAGATTTGATTTTTCTTTTGTAGAAATATTTATCTTTAAATCATCCTTATCATGTTTTTATATTGAATTATCATATTTTTTGCATATATTACAATTCTCATTTTTCAAATTTTTTCAAAAAAAGAAACATCATCATAATAAGGTAAAGAATTATCTTCTGTTGAGAAAGATTTTTCATCAGAAGAATTCTCATTTTTCTCATCAGGATAATTATCTCTTAAAGTTGTGTTGGAGGGGGATTTAGTTATATATACCTTTTGTATGGGACAATTATTCAAAATAGGTACTTTTGAAAAAATACCTTTATTCCTCTATCCAGAAAATTATTTCTCAAATGAACTTTTAGAAGAATCAAAATCATTAACACTCCATGTGTTAGAGGCTTTTAATTCTTATTTTCCATTATATTTATAATAATTCTTATTATTACTTTAGAAATTTATTTTTTTCATTATTTCCTATTCATAATGGTCCAATTGATTTATTACATTCATAGCATGTGACTTCAGAATAATTCTTATCACCTGTATCCATATAACTCTTTATGAATCGGTCTTGAAAAATATCATTCCATTACAAATCATTAATCCTTATTGCAATATTAGATAACTCATTATCATAATGATTATATGTTCTTGAATTTGATTAAACAAAAAATTTATTGTTTCTATAATATCTAACAATTTTCTCAGCTAAATGAAATTTTGTGGGAATATTGGTAACTTCAAAAGCAACACCTCCATTTTTTTTCCATTTCTCCGTATCTATTTTTATTTTACCTTCATATTGCATAGGAGTTCCAATGATATCATTTAAAGTAAAATTATTTTAGTTTCCTGTCTCATCAAAAACTTTTATTTTTTATTCCCACTCATTGGGAATGATATCAATAATATTTTAAACAATAATTTCATCATAAAGACCTTTTTTACCAACACATTATGAACTATTAATAATTTTTTTGAGCTTCTAGTGCATCCTTTCAACTGATTCTCTAGGAATAAAATCAATGGACTAATAGTCTTCTCTAATCATATTCATTTTGGTCTCAACGACTTTAGAAGTTCCAAAGTGTGTGACTAAAAAAAATTTGCATACACTATTTGTAGCTTCATTTAATATTATTATTCTTAGGGTTTTTGACTTAAATGTTTCAATGTGGTATGGGATGCATTGGAATGTTAAAATTTTTATTTCCCTTAATATTATTTTTATAATATTTAAATGGTTTTTCTATTCATAATTGTCAAAAAACCCTGTTGTTACTTAGAATCCCCTAAGGTATTA
Organism: Viscum album; assembly: GCA_963277665.1. Lineage (NCBI taxonomy): Eukaryota > Viridiplantae > Streptophyta > Magnoliopsida > Santalales > Viscaceae > Viscum > Viscum album. Next base: position 1,433,585,616 of record OY728126.1, on the reverse strand, counting down.
TTTATAAATATACATTCTTTAAATATAGATATTTTATAAGGAAAATTATTTATTTGATATATGAGGAAGGATTTAGGCTAGTACGATATGGATTGGGGACCAATTAATGAAATCCCCTTGATGAATCGTTAGTCTCATGAGAGGAAATAGTTGGCCAAAATTGCTGGGTTTTTACCCAATAGCTTAACCATCTTGTGAAAGTTCTTGATGGTACTGGTTACATATGCCTAGGAGAAATGGCTTCTAATAATTAATCATTTTCCTCACTTAGATTTTGTAATTATTAATCCATTATATTTTGTGTCAAAATACTTATGGATGCATTTCATTCTTAGTTATTTTGGTTTAGATGGAATGAGTTTCATTTTCTTACCTTTCCATACATGTATTGCCTTATTTATTTATGCTAATGGTATGTGTTATTAGCTATTTAATTTCCTTGTAAATTTATTCTCACTAATTAATTATTTATTCTATTTTATTTACACTTACAGATCATTTGATCTCACCATTATTATGTTTCATTTCTATAGGTTATGAAGAACAAATATTTGATTAATCTTTCAAGGATACAGTTTATTTTATTTTATTATTTATCATGTTTTTAATTTATATTCCACAATTTATTATTGGAATATTCAATGTAATATGACCTTAAAAGATAGATAAACTAATCATTCCTTCAGTATTTGATTCCTTGTAATCATTCCAATGTAATTAAATAATGTATTTGCTTTGGGATTATAGATTTGGGGTGTTACATATGATATCAAAGGAAGATTAGTGGAAACCTTCGAAACTAAAATTTGAAAACTTATATTAGGTCATAAAAACATATGTTAGATGTCAAGGATAAGTAAATAAGAACATCCTAGAGATTTTTTAAGGTAGTGATTATGTGATTATTCCTAGAAATACATCCCTATCAGGATACTACATGTTGATATGGTCCTAGATAATGTGTACTTAGGAGTAATAAATCGGGCAAGGTGTTTCGAGCCTAACGTAGGGTAACCTAGTACAAAACAGTGGGCCTTACTATGTACCTATTTTGACACTCTCGGGGGATACACTTAGGATAATTCACAATTTCCTTAGAACCCATTATAACGAATTTTGAAGAAATGATTTCCTTAAAATATCCAAAGTATATGATTCTAGGATTCACGGTAATTAAGTTTATGTGTCATACCATATTTAGAGTTATACATTATGTTATGATTTAATCCAATGTATTATATTGTTTAGAAATAGATCCTAGTAAAAGGAATGTGAACTTCATCGATACATGTGATCTAAAGAGTAATTAGGATCAAATATTTCATGGTCTTGATCCAATTTTAAAAGGTAAATATTCTTCTAATAATTCTCATCATATGAGGACATAGTATCATGTAAAAATGTGATGGGTAAATAATTCCCAATTTCTTATGTCTTCAATGGAAAACAAGACAAGAAGAGGTCATATGAGCCCAATTTAAAAGGGAGTGAGTCGAAGAAGAATAAGGTAAAGAAGGATTTTCCCAAATGTGATAATTTTGGCAATAAAAACTTTGGTACTTGAATTAAGGTAATTATAGTTTATTATAAGTGTGTAGAAAAAGTACTCCTTGTTCTTTATTAAAAGAGAAAAAATAATATTCCAATGTTAAAAGCTTCACCTATAAGTAGATGGAACATTATGAAAATAAATGTCTCAAGAGCTAAAGGAATATACCCCATAAATGCTATTAGATAATGGTGAAGTCATTATAATAACAAAAATAAATAGGAATGATTAATATTACTATAAAACAATTATTTCATTTGAATATTTTATCAGAAATGTAATGATTACAAAAATTATAGAATATATAATGATCATATTGTAGTACTTTTTCATTAAGTATTTTAGATCTTAATCTAAATGGTACCATGACAAGTGATTCAGTAGAAGTTAACTTTTTTGGAAAACACATAATCATGGGAAATAAAACCCATGATATGTTCCAGATTTTAGATCATGATGAAGAACTTGTTAATTTGGAAAAGTGATGAAAACATTGGAATTGATTAATGACTTACTGACAAGTGGTCTATTATATAATTGATGGAGATTACAACACTTCTGGATTAAAGGAATGTATCCAATAACATGTTTCTTTAACAAATAATAAGGAATAATTCATGTTTCTAATAAGTTTGTATAGTAATTTGAGTTATTAACATATTTCAATAGGATACATGATGAAGTTATTAACATGTTTGGAATTTGAAAATTTAGAGCTTCTTCATGTTGATTAAAGGCTAATGATAAGTTTATTTTTGAAATTCAGTGACCATCTTTATAAAGTATTTGATTTTAATCTCTTGGAAATTTTAACCATTTATAAAATGGGTTATGTTGAAATTTGAATATATTTTTAGAGAATAATATATTACATCAATGTACGATGAATGTTTTTATATGAGATAAAGTATAAATAGTTTAAGTCACAACCAAATGATAATAATATGCTTATAGAAACGTACCACGTAAATATATTTACTTATATTCATAGAGAGTGAAATATTACTCACATCTAGGAAAAAATGATATTGAAAAAAAATATTGACCTAGTAATTTCATTTTTTATGAATCAAATGTCCCCTAGATCTTCGTGGATTTATGGCCTTCTGATTTTTAACTTTCTTCTATCCGTATTCTCTAGCTCTCTCCATCGGAACTTGATTATAATATTTTTCCACTTTATCCATGTTTATATTTCCAAGTTATATTACCCCACTAAAAAACTCAGTTATGTAACCAATTTACATTCATTTATCTCTTATTAAGAAGATGTGTTGTCAACCCTATTCAATATATCGGTTTCTCAACAATAGTATTTTCAAATATCAATCCACTGATTACCAAGATCAATTTTAAATTGCAAGGACGTGATTTAATTAAGATGGGTAAAATGTAACACCCCCTGAATTTACAATATTTTCATGTTATAATAAATATTATTTTATCAATATTTATATGAAACACCATTTTAAGCATACACTACACACCACAATGTGTTTGCTTCAGTTACGTGACATACTGTGTTTTACCACCTTTTCATGTCACACCTATTTTAAAAATAAATTTTGAAAATATTATAAATTTTATATTTCAAAATAAACTTAGTTTTTTTATTTTTAATGTCAAAATTATCTTAGGGTGGATTTTTGGGATTTTTTGATAAACTTCATTTTTTGATGAATATTGAACATTATGACAATTTAGTTAGAAATAGATTTTTCATTTAAATAATTGTTACTGTAAAATTATATTTTAAATTAGTTTTTAAAATAAAAAAATAGATAAATTTTTCATATATTAATCCAATTTATGTCATTGGAGTCATCTTTTTATTTAAATTAGTTAAAAAACATATTGAACGTTTGAATGTTTTTACATTATAAACCCACATTCTCACCACGTGTGTGGGATTAGTGTTAATATTAATTTTCTCAATTATGAGATTTCAATTTTGAAATAAATAAATAAAAAGTTTCAATTAGTACAATATTTATGGTCTAATAAGACAAACTTAATTTTTGTCCAAAAAGATTAGTGAAAGTTATTATAATTGATTATGGTGATTATGGTAAAATTAAGTTTAATAAGGGAATAACCTTAATATTAAGGACTAATATGGCTTGTAAACTAGGAAAACATCCATTAGATACCAAAACTTATACCATATCCCATCTAGGATATAATTTTATGGTTTATTGGGATATTATTAAAAGGAATTTTTCTATATAAAATGTTAAGTAAGGAAAAAGATGTTAAAAGAACTGTCATTACCTTTAACATTTATAAAACATTGATACATATAAAAACCAATATATTTTCTTTTATTAATATCCTTTTGAAATATAAATGTATTATTTTTATAACAATATTTTTTACTGATAATTTACTTACTTAAAATGCTTATGAAACACCAACATAGGGATTTTGTAGTTAATAATTAACTAAAATTAATGATACTATAAATATAAAAAGTGAATTTAATTGATTGAATTATTGTATATTTTTATTTATTTATATGAATTTTTCATGTTAGACATATTTAATATTAATATATATTAATACCAATATTTTTTTGACATTATGGTTATTTTAGCATGTCCCATGTGCTTATTTTTAAATTTATTTCCAAAACCCATGGAATTTTTAGTTTCTGAATTTTATATCAAATTTATAACTCAATATATTTATATTTTCTAATAAATATAACTATATTTTTTTCTTTAATGGTTAAATTAATTAGATTATAAAACTATATGCTTTAATAAAAACCAAAACGATAAAATTGGGGAATCGTAGAAGTTAAGAAAACAAATTATTAAAATGTCCATATTTTTGTGTGGAGTACGTTTGAATCGACCCTAAATCTCCTTTGCCCAATTATTTAATGATTTTTGAGGAACTTAATGTATGGTAGATCATCTATTTAATGAATACCTCTTGGTATTTACAAGAGTTCCACTCTGCATCCACTATAAAAAGGCAACCACTCTACCTCTTCCTCACACCTCTCAAGACAAATTGGTTCATCCAACCTCTATAAATATAGTCTTCCAACATTTATCATCTACACATATAATCATCCCTTTGTTAAGGAATCAAACCAATGAGTCATTTTGGTACAAAGAAAAATGAGTCACCCAGTTAAGAGGTAATGTCTTCTCTCAATATCTCTAGTTTGATTTCCATTATCCACCCAATCAAATATTTTTATTCTATGTTTATAGAACAAAACCAGTATCCTCATTATATGAGTATGTTTTTTTGTAAATATTTTGACCTACACTTACACACACCCTTATATAATGGGTAATAAGCATTCTGTTTCTCTATATGGAAAACTATTGCCTCATGAAATGATGATTGATCATTTTTTCATTACCACCTACCATGGTGGCCATTATGATGTAAACTATATTTATATATGTTATATATGATATTTATAATTTCCTTATGATTATTTAATTTTTATTTATAACATACCTTTATTATTTACATCTGGTTTAAATATGATAATTTCGTTTGAGGAAGTGTGTACTATCGCCCGCTCAAAGTGATATGATTCGTGAATACTATACATGGAGTGTATAACATATATATAATAATGGAATTATAATATACCTATTTTTTATTTCTTTTTTATTATGTTAATACAATAATGAAATGGATGTAGCGTTTATGCGTACATACGGCCTTCCATCTCTAAGAACAGATCACCTCATTTCTAATATCCAAATATAATGGAATAATAGAAATACATATATATAATGATTGTATATGATAATTAATCCATGTATTAAATTCTATATATTATTAAACCCTGATGTAATTAATGATAACAACAGATAATAATTTAAAACTTACTCAAGCAAACTAGGCAATTAACACCTGAAATAGTGGAATTAATGAAAGAGTGCTCACAAATGGGTAAGAAAATATTATAAGGAATCAATATATGATATTATAAACATGATTACGGTCATTATATTATTTAGTAACACGTTTTAATACACTATATAAGATCCTAAATACCACAACAAATGAAGGATAAGGTAATGGATTTCATCTCAATTTACATTCAAGTTAGGCTTATTTGTTATTATCCACCAATTCACATTTATTTGGTGTATTTACTAAACTTTAACATTTAATATCATTAATATCCTTACTCTAATGATATAATAATTATCATTTAATATTATTCCTTCATTTGTTTTTTGATTTAAATGTTTCAATGTGGTATGGGACGCATAGGAATGTTTAAAATTTCATTTCCCTTAACATTATTTTTATAATATTTCAATCGTATTTCCATTAATTAATGTCAAAAATACCTATTTTTAATTAGCCTCATTTTAGGTGTTATTTATAAATCCATATTCTTAGCATATGTATACTTGATAATTCATGTTGTTTATTTGGAATATGTGGAATGGTTTGAACTGGTACGACATGGGTTGGGGACCGGTTAATGAAAGCCCCTTGATGCATCGGTAGTCTCATGAGATGAAATAGTTGGACAAAATAGATGATTTATTACCCAATAACTAAAACGATTTGTGAAAGGACTTGACAATACTGTTTCTATATACATTGAAATTTTGGAATCCAATAATTAATCATTTCCCACATTTAGATTCATTTATTATTCATCCATGAGATTTTAACATCGACATATATATAGATACATTTCATTCTCAGTTTATTGATTTAGATAGAATGTGTTTCAGTTTATAACAATGGAATATTGATATTACCATATCTACTTATTTTAATGGCTTGTTTTAACTATTATTTACCTTTACATGTTCATTTATTCTCATTGATTCATTATTTATTTCATTTTATTTACCCTTACAGAGCATTTGAACTCGCCCAAATTATGTTTCATTCTATAGGTTGTAAATAATAAATATTTGATTAATCTTTTAAGGATACATTTTATTTCATTTTATTATGTATCATGTATGTAATTTCTATTTCCCAATGTATTATGGGTATCGGGAATGTAATCTATCTTTCCAATACTGCTAAATTGATCGATCCTTTAGGATTTGATTCCTTCTAATCATTCAAATGTATTAAAATAATGCACTGGCTCGAGGCTTCTAGAGTTGGGGAATTACACTTTAATATATTTGGAATGCATTGGAGATGCAGGTGATGGGAAAGACCCATTTATAGATATCCCCAAGATGAATAAACCGGCCACACGTGATAAAACAAGTTTACATGATTCATAGGTTGAGTCTATATAATCATTCTATAATAGTGGATTAATTAGTGCATAAATATCTATTTAAAATGTGTTGTGCCCAAGTCATTGACTATGATATTCATAATTCCTTGGTCGAGTCCTTGATGGTAATACCATGAAATAAAAAATTTATAAATTCTTTTTATTAAAATGTCAATTATTATTATCCATTTGATTGTCTTATTTTTTAGGATATATTTGGAATCTCAGGTTATTAATTAAATTGAATAGCTAGTGATTAAATTATATGTCATGTTTTTTGGCCTTACATATAAATGGTAGATTTTTTGTATTTTTTCCACTACCGAGAATCATTTCTCACCTTTTATTATGTTTTCCTTTCCCTATGATATGAAGAAGAGATATTTTAATGATCTTCAAGGATGTAATAATGTTTTAGATTTTATGACTTTATTTCAATGCAATATGGAAACAATGTATGTATCTATTATCTTAAGAATGGTAACCTAATTTATTATTTTGGGGTGATACTTTGTATCTTATACCAATATAATAATTATTCATATGATTTTTCTCACTAAACATGGGGTTCCTTCATTATGAGTGTATAAACCCCCATCCACTCAGGGTTCTCTCTATCCTAAGTGTAAATCTCCATTATTTGAGATCTTATTTTCAAGGATTCTATTCTATAATATCACTATATTCAAGGATACTTTTCCACCCTCATATATTATTCATTTCTATTATTATTTTTGTGTTCTTAACTGTTATTCCCAAACTTAGTGGTTTTGCCAGTTTTTTGTAAAATCCCATGATTGATGCTAATTAGTATGAAAATCATAAATGAAAAGGGATCTACTATTGTCATGAACCGACCCACCGAGCACTACATGGAAAATGAAAAGATGAGTGTGACATATTAAGTCTTCCTATAATAGGCTAGGTGTTTTTGATAAGTGCTGAATAGGAATATCTCACACATGGGAGGCATTAAACTGACATTCTTGTACACATGCACACATCTCCAAATGCCAATATAATACAAAAAAGTAAATTAAAAGCTGATAGTAAGATGAATTCATACAACTAGACATCACATCATATTATAACAATTACAAAAAATAAAAATGGAAAAATATAATCACACCAAAAATTTTAAAAGATTCCAACCTTAAAGTAATAAGGGGACTACAATCAAAATGAAACTCGTGGAACTTGTTTAGTTTCTTCTAGATTGATTAAACTACTCCAACTCCTTGTCCTCCTAATAATCCTATAAAAGTCATGTAGTCTTCATAAGACATGACATGTGAGGGAAAATCCCATGTAGGGGTGAGTGTTATATACTGAGTAGGACACCCAGAAATATAAAAACTCAAAGAATAAAATAGATTTATCTCATAAGAAATGATATCATCAACCATATATACTCTTGGTAGACACCAATTTTGAAGGTAAGGTTACAACTAAACCTCCGTCCTAGGATTCCATGCATGTCTTCAAGGTAATTTTCATCCTAGAGAACTCACTCCTCAAGTATTACTAATATTGATGGTGTTCTACCAAGAGTTTGTTCCAGTCAGGCCTCCCCACAAATAAGTACATGCTAGAACATAGAATATTTGTATACATAGATAGTGGATCTCTCTTAGTGATTATGGGGTATACCTAAATCTATCCAGATTAATCCACTAGTACGGGGATCACATGACCATGAAGTTAGTAATGGGATATCTAAATTAGTCTAGGGAAGAATGATAGAGGATCAAACTTCGATCCATATGGAGGGATATATGAATCTATCCAAGACTAATCCATAAAGGAGATAAATCATCATATTATTAGGATATGATACCTCATGATAACCTCATATGGATAGACCAAGGAAATTAACCCTATTGATACTCATCTATATTAAAGAGAATGGGGGCCTCAACCTACCCTGGAGGAAGCATATGACACATATAGAGAAAACAAAATGTTTTATGCATATTCTGGGTATGATAATATCATCATAATTGTGCAAATGTACTCTAGAGTATTTATGGTAACTCTATTCATTCCCATGTAAATTTTTCATCACTATGTAATTTGGTTTTCCCTTTTTAGTCTTTCCATTCCATGGTTCTCTAGCTATATCTAGGTACTCTAGTCAAGCCCATGTACTCTGATTGTGACCTTGTACATGGTTGTTCCTATGACCATGTACCAAGAGGTACACACTAGGTCTCCATCACTAAGACACAAATTATATGTAAACCTCACAATATGTTTTATATTTAACTCTTTATGAAACCCTAGCTTCCATAGAAAGGGGAACACATGGAATGTGTTTATTCAAACTACACATTTTGTAACATTGAAATTGTCACAAAAAAATTAGATTATGCTATGCAGCATCCCCATTCCATTGCCATAATTGATTCTGATGAAAATATCTCCCTTATAGATAAGATCTATAGTTGACAACATCTAAATTATCATTGATGGGTGTATTCCATCCACCCATCCCCTTGAAAATTCTCCCCATTGCACCTCATTGTTGAATCACTACCCCGTATAAGGAAAACACCCAATATGATCCTCAATCATCCATCATCAAATCCAATCCAAAATTGTTCCTAAAATCTCATAACCAAACCCATTGAAATGGTCTATTTTTTCAAATATTAAATGCACAATGAATGGTTTCCATGTATATTTGAACCACCATCCAAAATAAATACTGATGATGATCATTCAAATAATGTGGAGAGAAAATAATTTAACACAAGAGTAATAAATCAATTTATACATTTTTTGGATTTTCCTCAACCAATTAATGAATAAAACATCAATCATAAGGGGATAAATAAGGATAAAAATAACATATCAATTCATAATCCTTGGAATATAATCACCAACAACATATAAAACATCGACCTGTGAAATAATATTCTAGGGATTAATTCAGGTTTGATAAGAGAAATAAGAATGGGGATTAATCTAGAAAAAGAAACATCCTACCTTGATTTTTGATAAATCATTTATAATTAAAAGTTCATCATCTTTGTTTTTTGTGATATCCAAGAACATAATTTTTGAGAAATAACCCTATGGAAAACCGATCTCCAACTTATGATCTCATTGATGTTTATTAGGTCTCTCCACCATGGCCCTCTCAAATCTCTTGGGTTATGTGGATTTCCCTAGTTATTAGCTATAATAGTGTTTAAAAAGGGGATATTTTTTGTCATTCCATTTATTAAATAATTAATTTTTTTATTTACTTGTTTATTCATAATCCCATGACATCTTTTAAACCAAGCATGTAGAGCACATAAATCTTATTTCATGCCTAGGGTAAACCCCGCATTTTAAATATTATGGGAGTATTAGATTTTCAATATATAAAAATATTCAAGAGATATTATACTATTTTAGAAAAAAAAATTATGTGATATGATGTATTTAATAGGTTACTTTTATCAACTCAGAAGCTCCCCAGTCCCTGGAATCCCATGTTGACTCTTTGCCTGGCTCTTAAAATATTATTTAAAATATTTCAAATTTTTAAGATGAAAAAATAGAGTCATTCCATTCTCTCCACCTCGAGGATTTATTTCCCAAAAAATAAAAATCATACTAAAAATATGTGAATACAAATATCATATCTATTTTTCCTACCCCTAGGTTCCCTCTTAAAGATTCATGTCCTTCCATTGGAAACACACCAATTTGATCACTCTACAACAATGGATCTTCTTCAATCAATCCTCAATATCTATCGTGTATTCTATGATGGTATCTCCACCCTTGATGTCAAGATCACCCCAATTGATAACATGTTATGAGTCATGCACATATATCCTCGGTTGTGATACATGGAAGAAATCGTGTAACCTATCTAACTATAGTTGTTGGTATGAGTAGTATGCCACCTCACCAGCCCTGCATTGTACCTAGAAATGGACAATAAATCTTCTCGATAACTTGATATTATAGACAAATATATGCAACTACCACAAATGTAAGAACATTGGGAACACATGGTATCCCTTTTCAAAATCCGATGGGGTCCATCATCGGTCCGTATAAGACTTATAATCCATTGGGGTAGTCATAATTAATTCTGGGATTATCTTCACCATCTCTACTATCACATAGAACAACTATGGGCCCATGAATTTTGAATCCCTTAGATCAATCCAACATAGTGGTGACCTATAGTGTATCTCATATAAGGCCTCTAATAGTTCCATACTGAGAGTATAGTGTTATATTTTTTTATACTCGAACTCCCTAAAGGGTAGAAAATCCTCCCAACTGTGAAAAATTTCCAACATTCAAGCCTAAATAATATCCTCTAGAACCTAAATGATACATGAAATATGGATATATTTCTGGTGGTGACACATTATGATCAATAGTGTCTTAGTCCCAAATGCCTCCTATAATCCTCTTCATAATCGTGACATTAAGAGAGCATCATGATTTGAAATGTTTTTTTAGGGAAATCCATGAATCCATAAAATATTCTTCATATAAGGGCATATAAAATCCTCTACTCAACTCTACTATCATATGGATAGTAAATAGAGAGACTTAGTGAGATAGTCTAAGATCACCAAGATATCATCTTGACCTATAGATAACGTGGAATTGATTCCATGAAGTCCATTGATATTCCATCCCACTCAAACATTGGAACCTTAAAGGGTTGATCCAAAACTATTTAAACATTGTGATTAGACTTCACCTTTGGATAACATAGGCATCAAGAGATAAACTTGGTTATAAACCTCTTCATCGTTAGCCACCAAAACATACACTGAAGTCCCTAGTACATATTCTCTACTCCTAGATGTATCCTTAAGGGGGTGTATGAAACTTCTTCAGTTCCTCCTCTCATGACATCATTGATTCATATTTCATCCTCATAAAAGGTTGATGTGCTCACCACCTTTAGAAAAATCAATTAGGAGAACATCTAGTGGATATCATCACATGTAAGGTATTGTAATCTATATACATGACTTGACCATCCCTAACATGTTTTATAATTATAGGGGTAACAACCATCTACTAGAGGTAATTTGTACCATCCTCATCCACTAAGGATAACTATAATGAGGCTAACTACTCTGACACCTCACTTAGTAGTTGTGAACAAGATCACTTATTAAGAAAGTATTCCACCATATTCCTATTTTTGGGTGTATTTACAATATTAAAGACACAATCCTTGAGGAACTATCTCCATTTCCTCTATATCAAGATTATATTTTCATATAAAATGATATAATTGACACTCTTGTGGTTAGAATATACAATAAACTTCTCACTATATGGATGTTTTTCCATATCATTATGGTGAAGAACACAGCTAGAAACTCTAGATTATGGGTCACATAGTTTTATTCGTAGGGACTTATCTATTAGGGAACATATGTAATCACTTGATACCAATAAATCAAAACAAAACCAAGACTAGTTTTATATACATAGTAGAAGAACACATTCTAAACACCCTCCTTTGGTAATCTCAAGATGAGGGTACTCTCCAAACTCTATCAAAACCCCTGAAAATATTTATGAAACTTCTTTATTTACAAAAAATGATGGACCATATGTGTCAAAGAAATCGATGCGGTCAATATCTTGGAGAAATTACACACAAATATATGAAATTATCCTACCAAACCTTGGATGATTTTTACCTTAGTGATTCTCTTGGGTGTCTCCCAAGATATCACTACCCCATTATTTTCTAGGTCCATTGATACTCTCTCTTATGAAATGATACGTCCTTATAATATTACCTCTTGAATCTTGAACTATCACTTTGAGAGGTTCTTATAATTTTGGTTCTCTCAGAGTGTGTCAAGAACCACCCTCAAGTTTCTCATGTGCTCCCCCTTTGACATAGAGTACACAAGTATTTAATTGACGAGGAATACCATGAATTAGTCCAATATAGGTTAAAAGAACCAAGTTCTAAGTACCATGATCATTATTTGGGAATTATTCATGCTGAATAGAATCACCAAGTAATCTTTGTGACAATAGTGACAACAAAATTTTGTCTTTATAATATCCTTGATTTTACCACAGTGTTGGTGATAGTCCAACATTAGGTCAATATTTAAGAACCACATCTAACCTTTCAATAGGTCGAGTGGGTAATTGATTATAAGGAGTGAATTCATATTCCTAATATTCCCCTTATTCAGGGTATATTAATACACATATAACCCTATTCTATCATGTTTTTTCTTCAATAACAACATTTGGGATTACTAGGAGGAATCATTGTATCTGAAAAATCCCCTCATCTAAAAATCCTTTATTTTCACCTTAATCTCATTAATATCTATAAGATGGCCATCTAATATAACATCATAGATATTTGGGAAATATCTAGGTGGGATTATATACATAATTCAATCTCTATGTGGGGAATTAATCCCATCACATCATTATGGAAGACCTCCACATACTACACCACTACTAATTGAGGTTAAAATCTTGTAACATCTACCGCTCCATGTGTAATACTATCCAAATAATGAGTTAAAACCTATATAATATTATGTATGATACCATATGAATCCTCATATGTTTACTTATAACTAATTATGGAAAACCTCATACCATCAACTCGATCGCACCACATCCTCCTCCTAAAATAGTCAATAGTTTCATGAATTGTACGTAGTTATTCTATACCAAGATTTAAATCATAAAAACTCATTTTTTTCTCTGAAAATATACCATAATAATATATATCCTCCTAGATTCAGGTCACACTTACATAAAAAGTGTTTGATCACTGAATCTCCTCTAGTGGGAGTCTCAAAATGAAAAGGTTGAACCGAAGGCTCCAGTAGAATCACTAGACCTCAAATAAGGGATATAGAAAGAAAATAATGTCTCATTCTAGTTTCTATTAATATTGAAGCTATATTTTATAATATTTATATCTTTCTATGAATCATCCCTAAATCCTCTATTTTATAACCCTCCACTTCATGTAGCTTCCCTCTTCATTGACCACTAGCTCCCAAAGCTAGGAGTGGACCCTATGGGTGGGGTGGGAACACATAAAATCATCTACCACCTCATGTTTCTTTCAACTCTCATCTTCTACATCATCTTCCCTGTATAACACCTTTCAATATCCATTGACTCTACCAGGATATCCCCTTAACCATCTACCTACTTGTTACATGGAAGTTTGGACAATCCCATGTGGCATGTCTCTTCCCATCATTGGATTAACATCACCTCTCTCTCAGCTAATTAGAACTATCTTGTAATCCATGAACTGTATACCCTAAATCGTACCAATATATATATAAATTTCTTACACACATGGATCCCTATGTCTATCTTCTTCAACCAATTTTATAAGTCTTAGCTTCATGTTTCCCACTGCCTACACCAACTATCAGTAACTACTCTTCCAATAAACTCTCCACCACCAGGTCCTACTCAAGCACCCTATCATAAGTAGTAATGAAAATAGATATCACTCTATCCTAGATATATCATTAAATTACAAAATTTATGGTATATGATCAAAATTATTAATCCTTAACCACATTCATAGAGTATCTAGAGTGGTTAATAAACCTTGATGAATACTTTGTTACTGACATTCTACTCAATTGGATCTCTAGACGCTCCAAGATGTGTATTTCGCACAATTGTTCTAGGTAAAACTAATATATGAATATATTATAAAACTCCATCCAAGGGTTAAACACCACATAATGTGTCTATATTACCAAAATCCAACATCACCCTACTAATCTATGGATATGGATTTCTAAAAGGACCACCATTTGAGTGGGAGGGGTCCTAACATCGTAAAAAAATCTCCCTACTTACTTGAGCTAGTCATCTTACAATCTGGGTTCAATATCACCCTAAACTCTATGGGGAGTTGAATACCTCTTAAACTCATGAAATTTTATCATCCTTCATAAATCATCTTCCATCACTTCCTAGACAATCAGGTGCTGAATGGGTATAAGTAAGATTTTCGAACCACCTGTAGGTTCAACCTCTTCCCCAGACTCCTGAACTGAAGCCTTATAACTAGATATATCATCCTCAATATCTTAATAAAAATTTCAATCTATTTTTCATCATAGTGTAATCCTAAAATATACATTTAATTCCATAAAAATGAATATTTCTATAGAGATGACTTATGAATGGCATGGAAACCACCACCCTTTCCTATATGATGCATGTAACAATTTCCTCCCTACCACTAGGTCTGGCATGTATAAATCCAACAAGAAGGTTATATGAGTCATGGTTAATGGATACATCATCCACCACACAATCATTGAGTTCCCTAGCATGAGATATGAACTCAAAACACATTACCACTATTTCTATAGTTTCCCAAACCAAACCTCACATCCAGACTATCTCCAAAATCTAATCCTAAGATGAATAAATATGATACCACTATGTTTGGAACTAACCCATCGGGGCACTCCTGGTCCATTTTTAGATGATAATGAAACCCCAAGAACAACTTCAATAGGTCAGGGGTTGTCTACAACTTTTGAATACACAAATCAAACTCATGGGAGTCCTTGGCAGAATGTACCTGTACACACACATATCTTCATGTACCAATATAATTTTGAAAGGAAAGTAATAGTAAATACTAAGATTCATTCCTATAACTAAACCCTGCATCATATTATGATATTTAAAAAATTAAAGAGTTTCAAGTACAATCCCTACAAAAATGTAAAATTGTTCAACATTATAGTTAGCAGGAGACTGCTATCAAAATGAAAATCCTCAAACATTCTATGGTCCATATATATCAACTAAAATATTTATAATCCTGATCCTTTTAGGACTCCATTAAAAAACCTATCATCTATGTAAGACATGAAATGTGCAAGAAGAACCCTTGCAGGGATGAGTATTACACCTCCAGTTTGATACCCCAAAATCACCAAACATAAATCATTAAATAGAGTCATCTCAAAATAAATGATAATAACAACCATATATGCACAATATAGACACCAAGTTAAAAGGTAATTTTATAACTAAGATACTATTATAGGATTCTAATCAATGATTTAATTTAATATTCATCCTGCAGAACTCATTTTTTGGGTCTTACAAACACTGATGGTGTTCGTTCAATAGGTTGTTCCCATATGGCCTCACCACAAATAAGTACATTATGTAACTAAAGAGATATTGATACAAAAATAGGGTATCTCACCTAGGGCTTATGGGGGATACCTAACCCTACTAGAAGTAATCATTTATTAAGAGGATCGCATTCCCTAAAAGTCAGTAATGGGATACCTGTCCCAACCTAGGGAATAATGATAGAGGATCACACCTCCAGTCATACAGAGGGAAACCTAAATCTGTCAAAGACTAATCCATATAGTGGATCAATAATCCTATACTTAGGTATGATTACTAGTACCCTCATAGGGATTGTAATATTCTAGTATTTCTATCCTACTACTTTTTAGAAATTCAAGTGGTGGAGGTGTTTGAAGGTTGTTCCGAGGTGTTAGTGAGTAGGTTCTATAGTGAAGCTGAGAAAATAATCTTAAAGGAGTTATGTGTCATGGATTATGGTTTTTAACCATAAAGAGTTTCATTGTGTAATGAAAATTTTGGGTGATACATATGGTTCTTTGAGGAGGATTTTGGTAAAACTACCAGTTAAGGAATGGCTTTGGCATGCAGGTGTCAGTTTTGGTCTAGAGGCTTAGGAGAATTTTTTTGGTTCTATAATGAAAATTAACGAATTTGGGGCATGGATACATGGTATGTTCCATAGAGTAGATGATTTGTGGGGTAGGCATTCCAGTAGTGTCATAGTGACTTAAGTTGGAGTTCACTACAATTTTAACTTTGTAGGCATAGATGCACCATGGAGTAGGGTTTCAGCGTAGCCTCTTCTTAGAAAAAATTATTATGTGTCGTGGTTCTTGGGGGCTGTCTCCCTCATGTTCCAACATAGTGTTGAAGTATAGAGAGCATAATTTGAGGTAGGGGTTTGTTTGTATCTCTTATAGTTTTACATGTAGTATGGTTCATGATATTGTTTATATTTTGGATGATTTTATGTAATGGATAAATAATTATAATGAATTTTCCTAATTGAAATTTAAAGTGAATGGGATTTAAATTTTTGTTTTTATAGTGATTGATGTTAGTTTTATGGAAATGATACATGATTGACGCCTTGTTGAATTACATGGTTATCAGGATCCCTTGATTATTCTAGAAATTGCTGTTTTTTAAACCCTTTTTTGTGTTTGGTTAAAATCGCCTTGAATAAATAGCTAACCATTAATACATGGATAATAAATTTGTTACGCATGGGTTTTTTGTTTGTGTGAAAATTTCCATGAAATGTAAAGTGGATTGTGATGAGAATACCCATGATAAATAAATTATATGTTATGTTAATATTTGATGTATTGTGATGATTTGTGGTTTTGTTTTGTGTGGTGTATGTGATAAAGAGTGGATGTGGTACATGTAGGTTATGATGTGGAGATTGGTTTTGATGTGAAAAGGAAGAAATGTGGGGATTGTTGAAATGTGGATGGGTTATTATGATGTGATGTGTTATGTTTCTTTCCTAGGTAATAATCGAATAAATTGTGAATGATTAACTAAAATGGTATAGATTTAAATGGATGATGAATAGAATAAGTAATCTTTTATTTGTTCTTAGAAATGGTTGATTCTTAAATATAAAATTAATGGGTTGTATAATTGGAATAGGCTAGTAATGGAAAATTAAAAAATAATATTAACATTAAAATAATTAAGGCATGTGTCTTTTGGATTGTATCTTGTTTATGTGGCTCCATGAATTTAGTGGTGGCAGTAAAAGTGGAGATTATTTTTAGGCTGGTTGTGATGTGGTTAGATTGGATATAGCTCCAATTATGAAACCATAGGTTAGATTTATGGATGTATATATATATATATATATATATATATTATGGCCTTTGTGATTTCTATACTTACCCACCCATGTCTAGTACCTGTTCCATCAACCAAATGATTGGGGGTGATTTTCCCAATATATCAGTGGTGATGATGGATGGATGGATACCTCCTCATTCCCTCTCTCTCTCTCTCTTCCAGTAAAGTTTGATATTCATGCAATTCAATTCCCATAATTAAAACGTGCACTAATGGTGGTGTTTTATAAGATAATGATTTGAATATAGTGAAGGTTATGAATGTTAGGAAGAGGTAATGAGGTTGATTTCCATCATGTGCCTAATACCCTACTAAGATGGTTATGGTTGTAGATGTGATGTGATAGAACATGTGTTTTCCAGTGAGATGTGATGTGATGTGATGGCCCAAGTGTCTTTGTATCATATGTGTTGTGATGTGATGGGATAACCTAGGTTTTTTTAGGTAGTGTTACTATACAGAAGAGATGGGAGTGCTACGGCCTACAATGTTGGGGTGTCAGAGAAGAAACCCAATACTAAAGTGGTCTGAGGTAACATTTTACAGATAATCTTCTTATTCCTCTATTATACTTGGATTTATTATTTTTCTAGTGCATAATAGTAAATATGGGATTGGTTATTTGACCTAAATATGTTTTTTTGGTTCTGTTATTTTATCACTAGTGTATTAGTATGCTTATTTTACATGTACATGGGAGATTTTTGGGTGTGATCCAATTGAGTATACTTATCTCCTCACACTACATATATAAAAACTATTATTCAGGTTTCTAGGGGAATTATATGGAGTATGTTGAGAATTACTTTCATGGACATTTGGGTTGTTTTTTTTCACTCCATTTGGACTTTTCTTTTGTGTAGTTATTTGGAGGGACTTGTATTTTTTTACGTTACTCATTCATTTTGTGATGGTTTATTGTTAATTTATTTTATATTATACCATGTATCTGTTTGGTATTTTTTTCTATATACTAGTCTTATATTATATAGGGTAATTTCATCCATTTATGTGGGAATTTTTATACTTTTAGTGATTATCCACAAACTCATAACTCCAAAAGTAATGAATTTGGTGTAGTTGTATCTATTTTTTCATTTCCATACAAAGATGGGTACCTTTAGTGGGATGGGGTCCTGACATATTGGTGTCAACTTTTTTGTTTTAGGGATGTGATGGAGTTTGAAGTTAGGCATAGTAAGGATTACTTAGTCTGGTAGGGAAATAATGTCATTTGATCTTGTTGTATAATATAGTTTAGGGAATACTAGCTATGAAATGGGATTTTAAGACCCACATTGATCTAATGTGGGGACTCTATGCCTTTATAATAAAAAAGTGAGGTGTAACTTCTTGTAGGGTAGCATCTTATAATAGGTGAATGCATCCTTATTAACTTGTGTTCTTGTTTAAATTGGGTGGTTTTGGATAATTTAAAAAATAAATTAAATGTTACTTAATAAAATTATATGTTATTATATGTAGGAAATAATTATTTCCCATTAATTTATAGATCCTGGATGTCATACACACATTGTTTATGTTTGTAAGGTTTGTCTTGTTGACTCGGTTTATCATTATAGGGTCGACTCAAATGCAGAGGATAATTAGTTTTTTAGGACATTTCATGCCTTTCAATAGAAGTATTTGGAATAGTATGAGGGTATTCTCTCTAATATAGAGACAGAGAGCTTCTTGGTGGAGCTCGAGGTTACCTACAATTTGATCCAGGCCCAGGTAAAGTATTGGGTCCCTTTTGCAGTTAGTTAGATAAGAGGAGTAGCACATCACTGGTGGTCTTTGTATCATGGTGAGTGGAAGGAGGTAGATTTTTTCAGAGTCAACATTCAGAAAGAGTTCTGATTCGTGCTCCTTTCATCATCTATAAAGTTATTAAAGAGTAAAGAGTTACACTCTCTTCAGCAGGGGATAATGTTTGTGTGCGATCTTCGGATCAATTTCTAAGACCATTTTCATTTCACCCCTAAACATTTTCTTGATGAGGAGTCCCTAGTTTGGAATCATGAGGAGGCACTTCTTCCTTTTATCCAGTATATAGTTACTCCTTTTATGTTTTATATGTACATAGAAGTATAGAAGAAGGAAGAGGTGTTAAATTTTTTAAACTCTCAAGGAGGTGTACCATGGGAGGGGGACTAATGTGGTTCCTCACAGAGTATAGTTTTCACTGGTAGATCTTAGGAACCATGGCCTTTTAGGTTTATACCTCAAGGGATTCAGCCTCAGAATATTTCTTTATGAGCTTATGGGTCTATTGGGTTTCATGATTTTCCTATGGTATTTGAAAAAATATTCTCACTACATTGTTTCACCCGCTCCAATAAATTCTTTATCTCTATGAATAGAGAGGTTTTCAGTGCCTGTAGTGTTTATTGATCCGTTTAAAGGCTAGACTAGCTAGCTTCGTGTGTATCATGGGTGTAAACTAATCTTAGGGCCATATAATTCATGTGTGGAACTTATTTTACTTAAAATATTTTTGTATGATTTTATCCTCATCATTGATTATTTCTATTAATATGTGGAGTTATCAACTGCTTCGAGAGGACAGTTTTATTCACATATGTGGATGTTCAACATCTGATTTTCATTGGTGATTGGGATTTTCATTTAGGAATTATATCTATAGATCCCTATATTTAATTTTGGGCTAAGTTTTCTATAAAATAAGTAGATGATAGGATGGTGGAGGTCTATAAGGTTTTTAGGGAGTTTCATAATGTTTTTCAAGAGGATTTTGTGACACTACCCTCTTGATGTTATAAAAAGTTCATCATAGAACTATAGCCTGGGTATATCTAATTTTTACAAATCCCTATCAAATAGAACCTTATGGATTAATGGAGTTAAAGATCCATATAGATTATCTGATTCATTAGGGATTCATCTGACCCAGTGTGATGTCGTAGTGTGATTTAATATTATTTTCTAAGAAGGTGAATGGTAGTCTAAGTCTATATATAGACTACCAGAGGTTGAATAAGGGTAAAATCAAGAATGGCTACACTATTTTAAATATTGAATTTATTTTTGACCAGTTTAGAGGGGCGGTTTATTTCTTTATGCTTGATCTACAATCTAGATATCACCAATTGAAATTAAAGGAGGATTAAAACCCGAATATTACTTTATAATGTGGGTATGGGTACTTTGAGTCTATGTACATTTTGTTCAGTGTTAATAATGCACCTTTTGGGTTCATGGGTCTTATTAAATCTATGTTACATGAGGTATTAGTCTAATTCAGAGTCATTTTCCTCAATGACACATTGATCTACTCGAATTCATAAGAGGAACATGTCAATCATCTCATGGATATCTTCTAGGTCCTTTGATGACACTAGGTCTATGGAAAGTTGACTGAGTTCATGTATTGGTCATTATAGGTACATTTCCATGGAAATGTATTGTATAAGAATATGTGGTTAGAGAACCATCAAATATCTATGTATTTTTCCTTGGGAATCACCCAAGAATATTATAGAGTTTCACAATTTCCTCTTACTCGTAGGCTATTAAAAGAGGTTCTTGTTTGATATATCTTGGATTATGACATCATTGATAGATTTTAATAGGATATAACCCATTTTTTTATAATTATCAATCTCAAGTAGCATTCAACTACATGATGGGGAAATTGATCAGTTATCACAACTAAAAAATTCACCTATTGCCACATTTAAAAAATGTGGCTATAGATTATATCCATGGTCAAACCATCCATTAATATTATTTTCATGTTTATAGATCTGATATATATCCACGGTTTAAATGGGATATATCCATGGTTTTCCACCATGGAAATAGACCTATATCCATAGTTTTAAGATTGTGGCATTAGGGATATAGTCGTGGTTCTCTACTATGGAAACAGGGTTATATCCATTATTTTCCACTATGGATATAAGGATATTTCCATGGTTTCTCTACCCTAGTAATATCCATTTTGGTTTTCCACTATAGAAATATCCTTTTTCAACTGTGTCTATAGGATTTTAAAAAAATGGGGCCAATGGAATTTAAACCCTAGACATCCACAATAGGAATCCAGCCTCTTAACCACTACTCTACAGAAAATTATTGGTTAATATATATATATAAATATGTTTGTGTCTGTGTGTTTCTTGTATATGTTTTTATAAAACTTGTAAATATCCCTCAAATTAGGTAAATACATTTTCTTGCACTTTTTCTGCAAGAATTATTTTCCCCATGATTTTGCGGGAAACATATATACATTATTTACATAAAACATGGATATAATTGGGATCTATAGACATCTAATTAGAAAATTATTCCTATAGGTGGGGCATATATCCATGGTTTTTGTAAAAAATGTGACTATAGGGATTTTTTGTAGTAGTGGATCCAGTTTATAAGGGAAGGGGTAATGTTTTATGTGTTTTTAACTCATCTCATCTTGGATTAGGAGGAATCTTAATACAGTAGAAGGTAGTGAACTCTTATGGGTCTTTCTAGTTATTATTTCACAACAATAATTATTCTTTCTATGATCTAGACCTAGTAGAGGTTGTTTTTTTACTGAATCTATAGTGATATTTCATCATTGGTGACCCCTTTTTGGTATTCCTCAATCATAAGAGCTTAAGCTATATCTTTTATTACTGTTAACTGAATATGTGATAGCATAGGTGGATAAAGTTTCTCCAAAAATATGACATTTAGATCTTATATACCTCTTCAAAGGAGAATTTTTTGGTTGTTGCTTTGAGAATTATGTAATGGAGGGTCATCATTCATTAGTTTAGAGATGCATGGAGGTAAATAGAGGAGTAAGAAAACCTATACATAGATGAAAGGGTGGTACATGGTATAACATTCCTATTTATTATGATATTATAGTCCTATTTTATGTAGAAGATAGAGGAATTTCATTGGGGAGACTTGGAGGCATAGGTGATGCGCAATCATGTAGCTCTGGGTGATTCTTTACATTGATGGCCAGAACTGAATAATATTTTAGGGGAAGTGATTTTTGATAAAGAAGTGAAAGGAATATTTTCAGTTTCATACTTCACCCTTGGTGGTATACCAAGGAGTATATAAGATTTATAATGTCTTGAGGATGAAATATTGGTGGCTCAATAATAAATGAGATGTGATAGAGATTATGGCTCGACATTTGGTTTTCCATCGGGTAATGGATAAGCACCATGTTCATATAGGTCTGTTGTATCCCTTATATGCTCCCAATTTTAAGTATTATTACATGTATATAGACTACATCATAGGGATACCTTGATCTTAGGGATGTTTTGATTTAATTTGGGTGATCTTCTATTGGTTGAAAAATTTTAATGACTTCCTAGTGATCAAGGCGTCGGGCATCAAAGATGTATTGGCAATGAGGTATGTGGGTGAGGTTGTGTGGCTGCATAGAGTTCCAAGGAACATTTTATCATATCATGATTATTGTTTTACATCATGCATCTAGTGGGGAATTATCATTATTTTTTCACTCAGTTACACATCATCACTACTTCCCACCCTCATATGGATTGGTATATAGAGTGGACTATCCAAACACTAGAGTATATTTTGAAGATGTGAATCTCAAAATTTGGTGGATCTGGGGAAAATTAAATATATTTAATTGAGTTTTACTATTACAACTACTATCCCTCATTTATTAGTATAGACCTATATAATTATTCTTATGGTAATCCATGTCATTCTCCATTTTTTGGTCTAAGGATGCAGTGTCATTAATTAATGATCTCCATGTGGTGAAAATATTAACAGAGAGAGTTTAGGTTTTTCATGAGAGTATGAAGGTAGTTTAGGACTGAAATATGCCTTATTATTATGATAGGATGAGGCCTTTTGATTTCGTGTTTTGTGACCATTTGTTCTTAAATATTTTTCTTAGAACTAGTTAGTGGAGTTTTGGAAGGGTAGTAAGCTTTCTCCCTTATTCATATTACCTTTTTAAGGTGGCCTATCAGTTGGAACTCCCACCATGAATGGACAGGTTTCATGATATACTCCATTTCTCTCATCTCTTTGAGTATCATTATGATGACTCCCTTTTCATGAAATTGGTAGAGTTGGATATCGAGGACAATTAAAAATTCATGTAGTGTTCATTAAAGATCCAATATCATCGAGAGATAGATTTTCGTGGAAGGATCATTCCTTTGGATTTCGTGATATATAGGTATGGTGTCTAGGAGGAGATTACTTATAAGAACGAGACACATATCGGTTCCTAGTACCAAAACCAATTTTATTTTTTTCTCTAATTTTTTCATGGTGATGTGTTGTTTAGATATTTTTTGGAATATGAAATGTTATTTTTTCATTTATATGTGATGTGTGTTAAAGATTCAATTATATTCAGAATGGAAATTCTAAATTCTAATCAATATGTGTTATATTATGAAATGTATTAAAATCATATATGTGAGTTAGTTCTTCGAAATGTATATTATATCATGATATGGAAGATGAAATTCTTTTATTTTTGTTCTTGGGGTCATGTTATGTGTTATTTGTGGCAGTTATTGGCTAGGGTTGTGTCAAGTAATATATGGTGGTATAGATGGTTATGAGAAAAGGTTTGTTGCTTCAAAAAGGAAAAATGGTATAGAAATGTGGTTCTATGGGTTGTTTAGTGAATTGTTTTGAATTATCTCTGAGTATTTTGTTGGAGGTGGTTTTTTTTTATTGGGAGATCCTTAAGAGGTATCTCACATGATGGTTTTTTGGCCCAAACATTTCTTATTTTCTTTTCAGGCTGGTTTTAATTCTTGAAGGTGATAATTTTTTTGGAGGTATATTATGTAACCGTATGGATCTTCCAACCTACTACTTTGTATAAATTATGGTGGTGCACATGTCTGGGAGAAATTATAAAGAGTTGGGGAGTATGCATTGAAGTGTAGTGGAGAAAATTAGATAAATAGAGTTCTATGTCCTGGAGTATGAGGTTGTGTCACAAGGATAGTTAATGAGGCATGTATAGCCTAGTTTTGGAATATGGGTTTTAGAGGAGGATTTTGGTTCTATTACTAGTTTTTTATAGTTGTGTCTTGGAGGTTACAAATGTAGAGTAGAGGCTTGAGAAGAGTATATTGGTTATACGTCAAAAATCAATATATGTGAAGCATAAATACTTGGGTTGTGACATGGAGGAGATTATTTCCATCCTAGAGAGGCCAGTGATAGTAAAGTGGATTGGGTAGAGTTTTTAGTGGTTCTGACTTTATAGGATTTGTTTAACCATGGACCAAGGCTACAAAATAACCTCTTCTTGGAAAATGGGTTCTACAATATGTTATGTCCCATTGAAAAGTGGCCCCTTATCCTATATTATCATATATGTGTCATGGAGATAGATCCAATTCTTATATTATACTTTGAATATACACATTTTGGTGTGGTCCTTTCCCTTTCTTCGTTGATCCCACCCGTTTTAGCAGTTTTCTGTATGGTGAAGTGTTTATGTCCTGGTATTATGTTTTTCGAACCACCAATAAATTCCAAAACCCCCTAAAACCCTATCATTCTTTTGTATTTTCTCCCATTTCATGGGAAACCCAAGTGCATCCTTTATTCTTATTGATCCTCTTTTCCCTTATATTTCAAACCCAAACTTTGGAGATTGATCCTCCGTGGTTATAGGTATGTTTCTCACTTTCCCCTATTTTCTTCTTGTTCCTTGTTTAGGAAGATATGTTGTCTGGTAATCATTTATCTTGGTGATATTTTGGTTAGAGGATGTTGTTTTCATATATATCATCTTGTTTCCCTTTATTGTGGTGCTTGGTGTATTTCTCTCTCTTTTTATAACCTAGCTCAGTGGTTTGGAAAGATTAATTTGAGGTAGGGGTCCTTCATCTCTCTTTTAGTTGTACATGTGGGAGGTATCATGCTCTTGATTATCTTTTGAAATATGGTATGCAAAAAATATAATTAGTATAATGAATTTTTCGAATATAAATTAAAGGGTATCAGGATTGAAACATAGGTTTTTACATCTTTTTATGTTATTTTTATTAAGACTATAAATTCTTGATGTTTGGATAAAAAGTCATTATTGTTAAAAGACATTGTCTTTTAAAGAAATTGATTTCTTTTTGGAACCCTTATTTGTGTCTTTGGTTAACATCTCCAATAATAAAATTGTAACCACTTATATTAGGATAAAAAAATTAGTTGAATATGGAATTCTTGTCTATGTTATAATTACCATGAAAATTAAATTGGAATGTTATCAGAATACTCTTGGTAAATATTAAATAAGTTATGTGAATATGTGATGTGTATTTGTGATGTATTGTGGTGATGTGGGGTTTTGGTGTGTGGTGAGGGTGTGTTATGAAGTGGATGTTGTATGTAGTGATTATGATATAGAGATAGGTTGTGGTTTGAAATGGTGGAAATGTGAGGTTTATTGGTATTAGAAGTATGGGTTTTTATGATGTGATTTATTATTCCAGTTTCCTGGTTAGTCATGGAATAAATTGTGAATAATGAACTTAAATAGCAAGGGTTTAAATGGCTAATAAATACTACAAAAAAATTGTAAAGTGTTCTTAGAATTGGTTGGAGATTAAATTTTAAATAGATGGGTAGGTGAAATTTAATCGGTTGATAATTGAAAATATATAAATTGGATTAAATTTAAAATAAATATGGAATGTGTCTCATGTCTTGTGGCTTGTTTATGTGGTTTCATTCATATAGCAGTGGCATTGAAAGTTGCTATTGTTGTGAGGCTAGTGGTGATGTGATGAGTTTGGATAGAGATGTTTTTGTGTACCCATAGGTTGGTCTTATGGGTGTATGTATATATACATATATTGTATGTTCTTTGTGAATTTTATACCCATTCCACCCATGTTGAGTACCATGTACCAAAAACCAAATGTACTTGAGGTGTTTTCTCAACATCCTGATCATGAGGATCACAACTAGAAAAAATGCATATTTCCACAGTTTAAAACCATGGAAATATGTTCCAAAACCATGGTTGTAGGCTATAACCACGGTTTTGGCCAACTATGGCAGTAGGTCCTGACCTATTGACACAGTTTTAAACATGGAAATATCTTCCTATTTCCACGGTTTTGAAAACCATGAAAATAGGCCTCAAAATTCACCACTGTGGAAGTTACCCTATAGCCATGATTTAAACCGTGGCTATAGGAAGATATTTCCATTGTTTTAACTATGGCTTTATATTTAGAAAACCATGGAAATAGCCTAAACAAAACATGTTCCCATCGAGTTTTGATCCCTGCACCTCTCGTTTACCAACCTGTGACACTTACCACTACACCCATGAACACTTCACATATATATGTATATATTATGATATATATTAATAAAAACAATGTAAATAACCACAAAACTATGGCAATAGGCCTTCCCATCAAAATTTTGGCGGGAATTGTTTTCATGTGGACGTGCATGAACCCTATTGTCGGAGTTTTGAAAAAACGGGGCTATAGGTCTTTGGAAAAAAATGGCTTATAGCCATAGTTTTGAAAACCATGGCTATAGAACATGTAATTGTGGCTATAGATATGGTATATATCCATGGTTATGAAAATTGTGTCAATTGGCCACGGAAAACAGACCTATAGCCACAGTTTTAAAACCGTGGCTATAGTTCTCTAGCAGTAGCTTCATTTTCTAGTAGTGGATGGATGGTTGGATACCCCCACTTTCATGCCCTCTCTTAATGATTAGTTTGTTGTTCAAGTGATGGTCAAAAATTAAAAGTGAACTAGTTGTGTGGTTTTATGAGATTTTGAGGTGATTATAGTGGGGGTGTGCATAGTAGGAGAAGGAACAAGGGTGATATCATTCATGTTCATGATACCCTATTACTCCAGTTAAGGTTGGAGATGTGATGTGATGGAACAAGTGTATTTGAGTGAGATGTGATGTGATTTTATTTCCTAGGAGTCTTTGGGAGAAACATGGTGTGTTGTGATGTGATGTGTGAGGGTCATTTAGGAAGGTATTGTAATGACCCAATTTTTTTCAATGGAAATTACTTTCTTATAAATATTTCATAAAATCACATAAAAACATAAATTAATGAATTAATAAGTTCTAAGTGACATTTAAACATAAGTTTTTCACTTTTGTGTTTGGAATTTCTAAAATATGACGTACACGGTTTCAATCAGAATGTTATTTGGAATCTGATAAGAAAAACAATTTTTTTGGTGAATAGTAACCTACCCTAATGAATAGTAACATACCCTTATGAATAGTGATATACCCTAATGAATAGTAACATTACCTATGATAATATATAAATAATAATCAAGTTTAAAGTACGATATATCTATACTTTTGAATATGTAAGTGAATGTTTTAAAACTAGTTTTTTATAATAAATTATGATTTTAATTAAATATTAAAAAAATTATTTATTGAAAATTATTTATGAAAAATGGACTTCATTTTTTGATTTTACACGTTGAAAAATGTTTAGGGTGAATTTTTGGGATTTTTCTGAAATGCATGAATTTTTTCTGAATAGTAAAAAGCGATAATTTACGATAAATGCTAAATAAGAGATTTATTGAGTCATTGATAATGATCTAATGATGTAAGCCCAATTGTTTCAAAGGAATGTTCATTTATTATTGTTCTTGGTCATGGAATAATTACTATTCCTTGTATGGTGAAAAAAATAATAACCTAATGATTAAAAAATGATGAAAACCCATCACCCCTCCACTATAACCCCCCTCACTCCCTCTTCTCTTCACTCCTCTAAACCTTGTGCCTTGTCAATATTCTACCAAAATCTCTCCCCAAAATCCACCCCCACGTTCAAAATATCCTAGCCTCTTCAAAATACCAAAACATCTTCCCTTAACGGTTCTCAAAGGAGGAAGTCTCAATAGGTAAATTCCTCTTTCCAATTCCTTCATTTCTTTTATGTTCTTTTCTTCTGGATTCTTTCCTCACCTCCCTTCACCCAAAGAGTATGATAACCCCAGTAACATACATGTACTGGAATGTTTTCATGCTAATTGTATATTATATTATCTTCTCTATTTTCTCCACCTGTTATTTGAAATAAATGAAAGCACCGTTTGAGATGTGCTATTTTAATACATTCAAGGACCACTGTTTATCAATTTCTATTATTAACTTCAATTCTGGTTAAGAAACAATTTGTGTTGTGGTTGAACTAGATTATTATATATGTAGTATATCCTATTTTTTTTTATGTAATCCTTTTGTACAAATGGTATTATGTTATAATGAAAAACATGTTCTTTGTAATCAAACCCACCGATTAACAAAAACAGTTATCACTAAGGTTATATATCTAATAATTCGACTGCACTCTAAGTAACCAAATTAAATTTAAAACCATGTAATATCTTGTATGTTCATTAATAGAATATTACTTCAATTATGGACAAAAACATTCATCGTACATGTAATGAAAACATGAATATAAGCGAACTGGTCATTAAAACCAATTAAACAAACGAGCCCGAACAATGAAATTGAACATCAAAACCAACCAAAATGGTTAAAATTAACATAAAACGCTTATACTATACCAATTATATATGAAAGAGGTTATGGAATTATTAATTAATAAATCTACTTTGTTTATTCAGGTCTTTAATATAAATTGGATAACACCAATGGATTTAAGGTAATGGATCCTCTCCATTTCACTCTTAAATCAAGATTGTCTTCTATGCTATGCCATTATATGTGTAATTTTTAATGATGTGGAAAGTTTTTTCACCTCCCCCATACTTCCCACATGTTTTTTAATTGATGAGAAACCCCTTATCTCTCTCATCAATCCCTCTAACGTGCACCCGACACCATGTGGATAATCCGTAACAAAATCTACCTGAACCTCTTTTGTTCTTTCATGTTGCCTTATCTTTATTTATATCAAAATGGAGTTATCTTATCTATTTTTGCATATATTATAAATTCTGTTTATTTATTTAAAATTATTTTATGAATACCCTTTCATCACTCTCTTTTGAGGATATACATGTTTTAAAAATATTCCCTCCTTAGAACTTTCCGATAAGAAACTTAGTTTTAAGGGAACTTCTTGAATTTTTATCCAATTTCAAGTGCAATATATTCTCTATTTTAAGAGCCCATTATATTTATAAAATCAGTATTTTTATTATGAAAACCTTCTTGTTTAAATTCTGATTTTATATAAAATATTTTTCTCTTTTCTCTTTTAAAATCTTTATAGTAATTTCCATAAAACCGCACAAAAATGTTTTAATGGTAATTTTTCTCAAATACATTTATTATATGTTGCCACTTCTATTTTTCACCCCCTACCATGTTATATGCCTATATTACCATATGAAAGTCTATGTAAGTTCTTATAACTTTCTTTCATGGACACTTTAATTATACACTCATTGGTTATACTTTATGACATGATTGTGGTACCCAATTCTTTCCATGGGTATCCTTATGTTTATGAATGGTTGATTATGTATGATTATTTATGTGGAAAGATTATTTATGTGTCAATAATACTCAGGAAAATGTTGAGATGGGTGCACCCAGATAGCGCTCTAATGCATTGGGTAAATTTATATCTCGTGAGATGCGATGTGAAACGGGATTGGTGGTTAGCCTTGACCCATACTAAAATGGGAAACGGGTTTGGTGGTTAGCCTTGACCCATAATAAAAAAACATTTTATAATTCTGACACATTTATAAGATTCCATGTTTATATTATCCCATGTTTATGCGATATGATTTCATATGTTCCATGCTTTGGATATCATTATGTCATGCCTCCTAACTCATGTGCTTAAGATGTTTTTTTATGTTCTTTCCCTTAATGGGATTTTCAACTCGTCCATTTGTTCATGAACACTAAAATCAAGGTGGATCACTTCTTTAGCGGACAAAATCCAATTCTATGAATATCATTGGAAATTCGAGACTTCGACAGTTGTGAAGAGATTGTTCGTTATGACCTCAAGGTTGAAATGGAGATTGGAGACACTTAGTGGTCTCATGGGCCCAGTGACAAGAATTGAAAAATGGAGAACAACATGGGTGGTTCATCGAACAAATACCTTGATTGAAAGAAGCCTAACTTTTCCCTTTGCAAAAGCTATGGGAAGAGGTATTCTGGTAACTTTCTGAAGGGAACCAATAATTGCTTCAAATGTGGGTTGTTTGGTCATATGGCCAAGAACTACCAAAGGGATATGAAAAATCTCATTAATGTTGAAGAAGAAAGGAAGGTTCAGATCAACACTTAGGTTGTAGTGCAGTGTTACAATAGTAAAGAGCATGGGAATTATTCGAACAATTGCCATAAGCTGAGGGTTGTCGGAGGCAATCGGAAACAACTTTCAAGGAAACAAGGAAGGGCTTATGCTATCACTACTACTAAGGTGGAGCAAAAAATTGATGTGGTGAGAGGTTGGCTAGTTATTAATTCAAGAATAGTGAACATACTATTTGATTCTAGTTATAGACATTCTTTCATATCTTGCATGTTTTGTAGAACTATTGAAACACTACCTCAAAATTTGGAGGAAAAGATATCTGTGAGAACAGAAAGTGGGAAAATTATTGCCTCCATGGTTTATAACGTCTCCCCTATTAACATTTTTGGACTGAACCTCCAAGAAAATCTCATCATACTTACTTTAGTGGAGTTTGACACTATCTTGAACATGGATTGCATATCTTTATACAAAGTCAACATCAACTATAAAGAAAGGGAGATCACTCTTCACATCCTGAAGCATCCAACAATTCTACACAGGTGTACGGAGGAAGATGAGTCTCCTTTGGAATCATTGTCTCAAGTGTGGATATTTCTTCTTTATGAGAAAACATATATTTCCCCAATGATTGAGACAAAGGAGAGAATCATGCTTAATACATGACCATTGTGCGCGATTACACTAATGTATTCTCTTAAGAGTTTCATAGTCTTCCTCATAACTGATAGGTTGTGTTCTCAATTAAACTTATCCATGGATCTTTTCCTATCTTAAAGACACCTTATAGAATGGGAATTGTATAGCTAGAAGAGCTGAAGAAGAAGTTGTAGGAGAATATAGAGAGGGGTTTTATATGCCCGAGTGCTTCACCATGGGGTGTGCCAGTCCTCTTCTTCAAGAAGAAGGATGGATCAATGTGCCTCTGCATTGATTATCGTGAGCTCAATATAATCACGATAAAGAACAAGTATCCCCTACCATGGATATATTACTTGTTCGATCATCTTCATTGGGAAAATTGTTTCTCTAAGGTAGACCTTCGGTCGGGATATCACCAATTAAATGTGAGGAAGGAAGATATTCCCATGTCTATCTTTCAAACGAGTTATGGACACTATGAGTTCATAATGATTCCCTGCAGGCTCACTAATACTCCATAAATTTTTATTGATTTAATGAAGGGAGTTTTTAGAGATTACCCTTACAAATTAATTGTGGTCTTTATTAATGATATTCTGATATACACCATTAGAAAGGAGGAACATGAGGAGCATTTTAATACTGTGTTAAAGACATTTTTAAGGGAGAATTTGTATTCAATGTAAATTAAATGTTAGTTCTGGATGGAGGAAGTATCATTCTTGGGGCATGTTATCACCCGCAAAGGGATATCTGTGGACCCTTCCAAGACATAGGCAATTGAGGAGTGGCCCAGTCCAACTTCTGTCATGGAGATCCACATCTTTTTGGGTCTATCTGCGTATTATCAATGATTTGTGAATAAATTTTCAAGATTCTCAAACCCAATGACCTTGCTGAAATGGAAGGGAGTAATGTTTTTATGGACACAGGAATGTGAAGATTGTTTCAAGAAGTTGAATACGAGGCTTATCACTATTCCAGTACTCACAGTCCGTACAAGTGGAGAACTCTTTGTGGTGTATAGTGATGTTTCAAAGATAGCCTTAGGTTGTGTACTAATTAAAAATAATAAAGTGATATCCTAAACCTCAAGGTAGCTGAAAAAACAATAGAAAAACAATCCCACGCATGATCTGGAGTTGGCATCTATGATCTTTGTGTTGAAAATATGGGGGCATTATCTCTATGGGGAGAAGTGTGAGATATATATTGACCCCAAGAGTCTCAAATATATATTCACATAGAAAGAGATTCATATATTCCAACGAAGATGGATATAGCTCATCATGGATTATGACTTCTCAATCCACTACCATCCTCGTATGGCAAACAAGGTGGCTGATGCTCTAAGTAGAAAGAATCCAGCATCTTTATCAATGATGAGAATTTAAAAGGATCTGATCTTCATAGATTTGAAAATGATGGACATGGGAATCATTAAGGGAAGAACATCATCAATCCTTTCTCAAATGATTTCTCAACCATCCATCTTGGAGAAAATAACGGATGCTCAATGAAAAATGTGGAAATTTAGAAAAGGGTGGAAGCTATCAGAAATGGGGAATCCTTAGATTTCAAAATTGATGTGTAAGAAGTTGTCACATTTTGGACCCGATTATCTATACCATCTGATCCAGAGATATAGAAGGAGATATTGAATGATTCACATATCATTACCTTATCTATCCACCCAGAAAGAATAAATATGTATCAAGATCTTTGAGAAAACTTTTTGTGCGGAAATAGGAAATGGGAGATTGTTGAATATACATCAAAGTTCCTGGTATGTTAGAAAGTGAAGTCTGAGAGGAAAAAGTCTAAGGGGATGAGGCAACCACTACCCATACCAGCATGGAAGTGGGAGAACATTACCATGGACATTGTCATGAGACGTTTAAGGACATCCATAGGAAACAATGCTATATGGATCATTGTGGACCATCTTACTAAGATGGCTCACTTTATCAAGATTCAAGGGGACTTCTCATTAGATCAACTTGGACGGGTTTATATCAAATAATTGGTAAGGATTCATGGAGTACCATTATATATTGTATCCGAACATGATCCTAGATTCACCTCGAAGTTCTGGAAAAGTCTCCAACATGCTCTAAGCACTAAACTGAATTTCAGTATGGCCTATCATCCTCAAACTGATGGAAAATCTTAGTGAACTATTCAGACACTAGAAGACATGTTGAGAGTATGTTTTATGGAATTCAATGTAGGATGGGACCAACATCTTCCATTGGTTGAATTCTCTTATAACAACAGTTTTCATTTGATCATCTGACTGGAACCATATGAAGCCCTTTATGGGAAAAGGTGCAGAACACCGACGTTTTGGGATGAATTCGGTGAGCATAGGATACTAGGGCATGAAATGGTCAAAGAAATGGTGGAGAAGGTGAAAACAATTCAGCAGATTATCAAGGAATCCTAAAGTTGGTAAAATATTTATGCAGATAACCTTCGAAGAGACCTTGAGTTCAAAGTTGGAGACATCATATTTCTACGCATATCTCCTTGCAAGAAGGTCATGAGTTTTGGAATTAAAGGGAAGTTAATTCACAGGTACATCGGCCCCTTTGAGATCCTTGATCGAGTCGGAGTTGTGGCCTATCGACTAGAACTTCCACCTACCATGTCAAAAGTAAATTATGTCTTTCATTTATCCCTCTTAAGGAAGTACATACCGGACCCTTCACATGTACTCTCTTCAGAGGTGGTATAGTTAGAGGATGATCTTTCCTGTGAGGAGCAGCCATTGAAGATCTTTGATCGTAGAGACAAAGTTAAATGCACCAAGACTAATCATCTAGTCAAGGTACTATGGCGAAACCAAAAGTACGAAGAGGCAACATGGGAACTAGAGGATGCAATGAAGGAAAAGTACCCGCATCTGTTTTTGGCCTAGAATATAAAATGAAATTTCGAGGGTGAAATTTATTAATGGGGGAAGAACGTAACGACCCAATGTTTTTCAATGAAAATTCCCTTCTTATAAATATTTCATAAATTCTCTTTAAAACAAAATGTAATCAACAACAAAGTGCTAAAGGACCATTAATCATAAGTTTTTCACTTCGGGGTTTGGAATTTTGAAAATCTGATACACACGGTTGCAATTAGTAAGTTCTTTGGAGTCCGATAATAAAAACATTATATTTGGTTACTAGTAACCTACCCTAATGAATAGTAATATAACCTTATGAATAGTGATATACCCTAATGAATAGTAAACTTACCTATGATAATATATAAATAATATTCAAGTTGAAAGTATGATATACCTATATTTAATAATAAGTAAATGAATGCTTTAAAAGTGGTTTTTGATAATAATTTTTTTTAATTAAATATTAAAATAATAATTTTTAGAAAATTAGTTTTGAAAAATGGTATTAATTTTTGGATTCTACATGTTGAAAAATGGTTAGAGTGAATATTTGGGATATGTCTGAAATACTTGTATTTTTTATGAATAGTAAAATGCTGTAATTTAAGATAAATGATAAATAATGGATTTATTGAGTCATTGATGATGATCTTCTGATGTAAGC
Organism: Viscum album; assembly: GCA_963277665.1. Lineage (NCBI taxonomy): Eukaryota > Viridiplantae > Streptophyta > Magnoliopsida > Santalales > Viscaceae > Viscum > Viscum album. The sequence continues at coordinate 1,433,550,391 of OY728126.1, read as the reverse complement.
CCAATTGGTTCGAAGTCACAGGCAATTATAACTATTCTTGGTCATGGAATACTTACTATTCATTTTTTTGTGAAAAAATAATAAACTAATGATTAAAATATAAGAAAACCCCTCTCTCCTCCACTATAAACCCCCCCCCCCTCACTCCCTCTTATCTTCACTCCTCCAAAGCCTTGTGCCTTTCCAATATTCAGTCAAAATCTATACCCAAGATCCTCTCCCACTTCCAAAAGCTCCAAGACTCTTCAAAATACCAAAACCTCTCCCATTAAGAGGTTCTCAAAGGAGTAAGTCTCAAGAGGTAAATTCCTCATTCTAATTCCATCATTTCTTTTAAGTTCTTTTTATTTTGTTTCATTCCTCACCTCCCTTCACCCAAATTGTATGATAACTCCAATAAAATACATGTACTAGATTTTTTTCATGCTAATGGGATATTTCCTTATCTTATCTCCTTTACCCACCTTTTATTTGAATGAAATGAATGCATTGTTTGAGATGTCCTAATTTAGCACATTCAAGGACAAAGATTTATCAATTTCTATTATTATCTTTAATTCTGGTAATAAAGCAATTTGTGTTATAGTTGAACCAGATTATTATATATGTAATATCTCCTATTTTTGGTTCTATAATCCTTTTGTAAAAATGGGTTATGTAATAATGAAAAACTTGTTCGTTTTAATCAATCCCACCGATTAACAAAAACTGTTATCACTAAGGTTATATATCTAATAATTAAACTTCACTCTAAGTAACCTAATTAAATTTAAATCATGTAATCTTATGTATTTTCACTAATAGAATATTACTTAAAATTTGGGAAACCACATTCATCTTACATGTAATCCAAATATGAATATAAGCGAACCGGTCATTAAAACCAAGTAAACAAACAAGCCCGAACAATGAAATTGAACCTCATAACCAATCAAAACGGCTATAAAAGAATTTAAAATGATTACACAAAACCAATTACATATAAAATAGGTTATGTTATTATTAATTAATTAACCTAATTTTTTTATTCATGTCTATAATTACAATTGGAGAACACCAATGGATTTAATGCAAGGGATCCTCTCTATTTCTCTCTTAAATCAAGATTTTCCTCTATGATATGCCATTTTATGTGTAATCCCTAATGATGTGGTATGTTTTCCCACCTCCCCAATACTGGGCTCATGTTTTATAATTGATGATAACTCCCTTATCTCTCTCATCAATCCCTCTTACGCGCAACTGACACCATGCCGATAATCCGTAATAAAATCTACCCAAACATCCTTTGTTCTTTCAGGTTGCCTTATCATTATTTATAACAAAATGGTGTCATCTTAATTTGTTTTTGAATCTTCTAAGTTATGTTTACTTGAACAAAATTATTTTATGAATACCCTTTAATCACTATCTTTTGGGTATATACATGTTTTTAAAAGATTCCCTCCTTAGAACATTCTGATAAGAAAACGAGTTTTAAGGGAACTTCACAAATTTTTACCCAATTTTCAGTGCACTTTATCTTCCATTTTAAGACACCATTGTCTTTTTAAAATCATTCTTTATATTATGAATAACATCTTGGTTAAATTCTAGTTTTATATAAAATATTTTCCTCTTTTATATTTTAAAATCTCTATAGTAATTTCCTTAAAACCGCACAAAAATGTTTTAATGCTAATGTTTTTCAAATACATTTATTATATGTTGTCACTTATATTTGTGACCACCTACCATGTTATATTTTTATATTAACTTATGAACATCCATGTATGCTATAATCCCTTTCATTCAGGGACACTTTCATGATACACTCATTGGTTATGATTTATGTTAGGATTGTGGTACCCAATCCTTTCCATGAGTATCCTTATGTTTATGAACGGTTGATTATATATGATTATTGATGTTGAAAGATTATTTATGTGGAAAGAATACTCATGAAAATGTTTAGATGGGTGCGCCCAGCTAGTGCTCTAATTCATTGTGTAAAGTTAAGTCTCATGAGATGCGAAGTGAAACGGTATTGGCGGTTAGCCTTGACCCATACTAAAATGGGAAGCAGGATTGGTGGTTAGCCTTGAACCATACTAAATAAATGTTTTATAAATCTGGAACATTTATATGATTCCATGTTTATATTATCCCATGCTTATGCGATATGATTTCTTATGTTCTATGATTTCAATATCATTATGTCATGCCTCCTAACTCATGTGCTTAAGACGTATCCTTATGTTCTTTCCCTTAATGGGCTTTTCAGCTCATCGATTTGTTCATGTGTTCCCTAGGGTACCCTATGTAGATGTAAGGGCTCAAAGGATGTTAGGATCTCATTATGGAGATTAAAAAAAGAAGTGTTTTTTTATCCCTTTGTTTTATGTTTTTTTGTACCTAGTCATTGAAGACACTAGACATAATGATCCTTGTCTAGTACTATGATCGTTAATTATGCTTAAAATCATGAAATGTTATATGTAAATTGCTTGGTTAACTATAGGTATACTATACAGAAGTGATGGAAGCATCGGGACATATGATGTAGGGGTGTGAGGGAAGAAAACTAGTGGGAAAGTGGTGTGGGTACCCCTTTATTAATATGCTTCTTATTATGGTATGGATGCATTATTTGGTGAGAAAACATTAGTAAGGATTGAATTACATAGTTGTCTTGTTTATTTTTTATTATTTCTATTGTTTTTCTCATTAGTTTATTATTATGCTACTTTCACATGAACATGAGAGACTTTTTGTGTGATTCTACTAAGTATAATTTTATGCTCACCCTACATATATACAGAATTTTTTTCAGGTTTTGAGGAGGAATATGTGGACCATACAAAGAATTACTAGTTTGTATCTTTGGGATACTGTTATATTGATTCAATATGAATTTTCATTTGGGTAATTATTTTTATAATATTTTATTTTGTTTACATTACTCGTGCATTCTAGTATAATTTTTGAGTTACTTTCTTTTATATTATACCATATACTTGTTTGGTTGTTTTAATTTTAGTTATTGATCCTATATTATATATGGTAATTTCTTCAATTTATGTAAGGATTTTTAAACCATTGGTTCTTTCCACCAACCTAGTACCTTCTGAAGGAAGGACTCAAGGGTCATTATATCTCTTCATTTATTGTCGACCTAGGAGGGTACCTTTATAGAGATGATTTCATGATTGGGATAGAAAAATTGAATGCACCATATGATACTCATCTACATTGATGATAATGGGGGAATCAATCTTCCTTGAAGGATGTACATGGTGAGAATTTGGATTACATAGCATATCTTTGGCTTGTACATCTATGCCTCTATCCTCCAGCATGTGCTCATTTACTCATATATGTATCAATTTACTCTTGTATTTGTTATGTAAACTAGTGGTATCTATATAATCTGGTCATGTCTGGGTACTCTAGCGATGTTGGGTTCTCTAACCATTTCGGAGTACTCTGGTCTTGAACATGCACTCTGGTAGTGTTTATGTTTCTAGTCATTCCCATGCATGTGTACCTAGAGAAACATGATGGGTCACCAATATCAACTCACATGGCATGTGAATAGTCCTAATGGAATTTGATATTTAACTCTCCCTGAAACTCTATCCTCCATAGAAAGGGGTCCCCAGGGTATGTCTTCATATGAACTACACATCGTGTAATAATGAAATTTATAGAATTTATACAATGTTCTACATGGCTCACCCACATTTCTTTAATCTCATATTAAAAAGATAATATTTCATGTGGAGTTCATGTATATGGTTTAATGTGTCTAAAAATTCATCTATGGTTGGATTTTGGACACCCATCTGGTAAAGAAATTCTTCCCACTACACCATGTTGTCGAATCACTAACCCATAAAAGGAAAAATCTTGATCTAGTCATCGATCACCTGTCATCATCATAAATCCATGATTGTGACTTCAATCCCAAAACTAAACCCAAACAAATATTTGTTACACAAATAATCTGTAACACCCGAGATTTTATGAGAAATATTTTGTTTTTATGTTACATGCATAACCAAAGGAATATTTCACTACACACAACACTATCTTGGCTTGCGTTATACGCAAGAGCAACCTTCCTCGATATCTTGCATTGTACGCAATACAGAGTTTCACTAAACAACGATATGTTATAAAAATATTATATAAACTCGACATTATGAATAGTAATACCCACTTTTTAAAATTTTATCTTTCAAAATGGACTTCATTTTTGGATTTGGAATATCGAAATTAGCCTAGGTTAAATTTTTGGTATTTTTCTGAAAACTTTCAGGTTTTGATGAATAGTGAAAACCCTGAGTTATTGGTCAAAACTGACATTTTAATTAAATAATCATTTTTTTAAAATTAATTTTAGGTAGAAATAGATAAATAATACCTATATAAGTTCAATTTAATTCATTGGAGTAATTTTTTGATAATATAGATACATAAAAAATTTACTGAACGTTTTACCGTCTTTTACCCACATCCTAGGAGCATTTGTACTTGTACATAAAACGTAATTTTACCACTTCTATGAGTTGAATTTTTAAAATCATGGAGACACAGTTAATATCAAGGAGTAAAAATTGGTTCAATAAGAGAAAAATAATTTTTGGTGAATAGTAACTTTTTACTTTTATTTACGACGGTTAAAAGTAAATAGGGTAATTAAGGGTAAAAATGATATTATTATTACCCTAAAATATGTCTTAATTATATTGGATAAGTTTAATTCGACCAAAAACAATCTTATAAATAAAATATGACCATTTAGGTCCACATGGATTAGATTAGGACACTGATTATTCTTTTATTTAAAGAAGAGTTGAAAGGGTTAAAATCAAAGTTTAATAACTAAAACATTTTTAATATAGGGTCATACTTAAGATAAATTCGACTATAAATATTAATTAAAGAGAAAGTAATATTTCACACATAATTTTATTTTATTTATAATTTTTAGACATTAAATAATTTAATTTATTTATGACACAATGATGATGTAGTAATTACCTTTTTAATGAAATATTAACATAATTGATATTATAAATACCCAAATAAATGTAATTAGAGACTTTTTATGAATTAAAATAATTTTATAGGTTAATATGACATGTTATTATTTATTTAATTAACCTTTTTTGAACTAATCATACTATTATAAATTTCACAAAAATCAATTACCAAATAGTGTCAAAATTGACATAAAATAGTTTTTAAAACAAATATTATATTATTAATTGTAATTTTGTTCTTAAAATACTAATGTTCAGCCAAATGACTTAGATAAGGTTATATATATTAATAATTAACAACTTGGGGTTAGTTTGTCCTTTTATAGTATGTTTATTAACCATATAGTGTGAGAAAACAAGAAGACACGGTAAAAGTTAAATTATTTAACTTAGAGTTAAATCTAAATGATAAGGTTGAAATAGTAACCTAAACATGTCTAAAACAGATTTTTTGAGAGGATTCCAACCCTTACCCTCCTTGTCTTACAAATAAATCAATTTGGAGCTATTAAAAACCGAATATTACTTTATTATAAAATAATATTTTATGTTTTTTCTACGGCGCCCCTCTCCTCCCTTATAAAAGGGCACCTCCTCCCTCTCCTCCTCACACCACTTTGAGCCTTCATGCTCGGCCCACCCCTACCAATTTCTCTTCTTAACTTCTAGAAAAACATCCTAGAGGTCTTGGTATTCTTCAAAGACCATCTTTAGTGCCCTAAGAGGAAGTTAAGAAGAGGCGCTTCAAAGAAGAGGTAATGTCCTTTACCGATTATTTCTAATTTATTTCTTCTTCTACTTCTTCTTCTTTATTTGTTTAATCATAAATTAATAACATATTATCAATCATATACTGATATGTTATTATAAATATTAAGCAAACCTATTTCACCTTCTATCCATTCTACAGAAAATAAAATCACCGCGCGTGCGTACGTACGGAATACCATCTCCACGCCGTGGTGTAATCTGTTTTGCACCACCACCTTACTTGGATGGGTATAATGGTGTAAAGAATAACTATATGTGATTATTATAACACGATACTAATTCTGAGACATTCCATTTTCCACTCCAATACCATTCAATGGTTATGGGAACGATATCATCGCTCATACGTACGTACGGCCTATCGTCTCCACGATGTGATGCAACTCGTTCTACATGATCTTCATTGAATAATGATTATAAAAATTAATTGAATGAATAAATATGGTATATATTACACTAATACCATTTTGTAAATAAGGTGCCTATAACCTAAAAATAGGAATAAGAATTTATTTGACAAGACATGCATAAGAACATAAAGCAATGAACACCCGAATAACAAGTAGCGATGAAATATTACTAATAAGAATATAAGAATATGACCATATATGATATCATAACAATTAATATGATTCATTAATAAGTCAATGACATTACCTAAATCATTATACAGTTGGTTTGGATATGTACAAATCATATTGGACCTAAGGTAAGGGAAAATCTCACAATCTCGTTTTTATCCGAGATTGTTTATACTTTAATATTTATTGGGGTGTATTTATCATCCAAATACATGTTTCCTCAATATGTAATATTATTTCAATCCTAATACATTTTTTTGAATCCAATATTACTCATTGATGAGTTTTTAGTAAAAGATATGAAAGTAATCTTTTTTGGTTTTTAGTACGAGGTGCTTTTTGACTTTTCCGGCCAAAGTACGAGAAATTTTTTTTAACTTATAGGTCATGAATAGATTTTATGATTTCATAGAACATTATTTCCATGAATATTCCTTTACGAGTTTTTAAGTTTATTTTTAATCAACTTCTTTTATTTTAAACTTGTATGACATTTTAAGAAAGGAAAGATGTTTTTGAAGTAGAAAGGATATCTTCCTCAAGAATGGAGTTCAAGAATTTTATCAAAATTATTTTACATCTAAGATAATATAGGGTTATGTTTATATCCCTATTTTTACATTGATTTGATTATGTTATTATAGAATTATTTATATGATGTCCTTTTATCTTATAGGGATTATGTTATGATGGCATGATGTTTAATAATCTCATTTTTATTACATCGGTTATGCTATGATGCATGATTTATGATATTATGGCACACATAAGAATGGTATCATTATGAGATGGGTGGGACCTATATCTCCCTCCAATTCATTGGGTAAATATTTATATCTCATGAGATAGACATGGCTGGAATGGCAGGTTAATCTGGTTCAGTGATATAGGACTGAAACGAGGAGTGGACTCTGTTCAGAAATGGACTTTGTCCACTAGGATAGTCTTAAAAATGAGTCTTAACTACTAAGAAATGATTCCTTGTGATTATGTGTGTATGCCACAACGTTTCATGTTATGATTATTGGGATTACATTTCACTACCATGATTTATCCCATTTATGATATTGTGATCTCTTTTTCAGATTAAGATTTTCAAAATGTTATGTTCTTATGAATATAATATGATTGATATTTCTTTTGTTTACCCTTACTGAGCATTTGAGCACACCCTTTTGTATGCATTCTTTTCCCCAGGTCAGGATGAAGGGTATTATGTAAGATATTCCAAAATTGAGTCTAGATATGATAAAATAAAAGGGATACAGTGTAGGTGATTTATGAACCAGTTGTTTATGTTTCCCAGTTTCTAGAGACACTATACCTATATGATCCTTTCATGGTTTTGTTATATGTTTTAATAAGTGTGATTCAATTTTGAAGTAATAACAATGTATGTAATTTATGGTTTGTTATAGTTGGTATCAGAGGAACGGTATAGTCAACCTTTGGAAACTAGGATGTGAAAGCCTTAGTAAGAACCATAAGGATATGTCTAAGCATAGAACACAATCATAGTGTTTTAGAAATGGCCATGAATAACCTATGATAAGACCTTAAGTGTGAAATTTTATTCTTGACTATGGTATTTTCCTATTATGATTAGTGTTTATCACATTATGATTATTGGTTTTAGTCAATGGCTAGAACCCGATGGAATCGTGTTAATGCTAAATGTGATGGGCAATGCAATGATTGTCCCCCTGAGCAACCAAATTTTATGGGAGCTGGAGTGAAAAATCTCATAGTGATGCTCACACAACTTTCACAAGCTATGAATCATGCAGGACTTCCAAATGAGTAAAGGAAGGAGAAACATTCAGTTGAATCCTTCATGAGGCAAGCGTCCACCCTCATTCAGCGGGTCTACTGATCCATTAGTTTCTGAACAATGGATCACTACTACTGAAAAGATATTTTCAGTTTTTCAATGTTCTGAACATGATAAAGTCATCTTAGCAGTATATTGTTTGGAAGGTGAAGATGATCAATGGTGGAATCTTATCAATAATACGAGGCAAAGAGACGAAATTGAGTCTATGGAATGGGATGAGTTCAAGAACTTATTTTTCAATAAGTACTTCCCTCGTATTCTTCGAAAAAAGATGGAGAAGGAGTTTCTTGAACTAAAGAAAAAAGATGATGAATCTGTTAGTCCCTACAAAGAAAATTTTACAAGACTTGCAAGGTATGCTTCTAGAATTAATATCCAACTTGAGAGTAAGATCGATCGATTTTTTAGTGGCTTAAAACCATGTCCTCGAAGGGCGTTATCCATAATGAACTTCAATAGCTACGAGGAAATTGTTCAATGTGCTCTCAAGGTTGAGATGGAGAATGGAGTAACCCATCAGTCATATGGGTTTCATAAGAAGAGGAAAATGGAATTCAAAAGGAAATCTAAAGACCACACTGAATAGAAGATGAGTTTTCCCTTATGCTCAAATTGTGGACAGAAACATGGAGGGAATTGTCTTAAAGGGACAAGTAAATGTTTCAAATATGGAAAAGAAGGTCATCAGGCATTTTAATGTCGTAATGATAGGAAAAAGATGTCTAGTGATGCGAACAAAGAAAGGGATACACAGAATGCACCTCCTACACTTCAATGTTACAAGTGCAAGGAAATGGGGAATTATGATAATCAATGCCCTAATCCAAGGGTTGATGATGATGATCAATGTCAAAAAACTCTTAAGGCCAAACACAAAAGAAATTCACATGCAATTTCTATCGGAAATGTAAAGTGCGATAACGATGTTGTTAAAGGTACACATACCATCCACTCTAAAGTAGAAAATGTTTTATTTGATTCTGGATCCACCCACTCTTTTATTTCTGAAGAATTTTCTAAGGGTATTTCCATACTACCTCAAAAATTAGCTATTGAGTTAGCTGTGACAACTTATAATGGAACAATGGTTGCATCAAAATTTTATAATTCCTCTCCAATTGACGTTTTTGGGAAAGTGCTTCCTGTAAATCATGTGATCCTTCCTATTGTAGAATTTTATGTTATTATTGGCATGGATTGGCTTTCCTTATATGGAGCTCATATCTATTTTCAAATAAGGGAAGTCACATTTCATATTCCTGATCAATCTATGATCACCTATTGATGCAAGGATGAATATAACCTTCCAGTGGAAATATCTTCCATCTTATGGGTCTTGATTCCAATAAATGAAGGTTATTTATCTCAAATGGTTGGAGAGAAACTCACGATTAAAAATATTCCCATTGTACAGGAGATTAATGATTTCATTCTAGAGGAATTTACAGGTCTTCCACCAAATCATGAAGTTGAGTTTTCAATAGAACTCATACCGGGTTCTATGCCCATTTCAAAGACACCTTATAGAATGGCCCCAATTGAGTTGCAGGAGTTGAAGAAGAAACTCCAAGAGAATCTTGATAAGGGATTCATACGCCCCAGTGCATCACCTTGGGGAGCACCTGTTCTGTTTGTTATGAAGAAAGATGGACCAATGAGACTCTGAATTGATTATCGAGAACTTAACAAGATCACTATAAAGAACAAATATCCTCCCCCATGCATTGATGACTTATTTGACCAACTACGTGGAGACCAATACTTTTCCAAGATTGATCTTCATTCAGGGTATCATCAATGAAGGGTCAAAAGGAAGGATATACTAAAGACGGATTTCCGTACAAGGTATGGACACTATGAATTTATAGTGATGCCATTTGGTTTTACTAATACCCCTGCTATTTTCATGGATCTAATTAATAGAGTCTTTAGAGACTATCTTGATCAGTTTGTGGTAGTCTTTATAGATGATATTCTTTTCTATTCAAAGAGAAAGGAAGAACATGAATATCACTTGAGAATTGAATTAAAGACCCTAAGAAAGGAGAATATTTATGCCAAATTTACCAAGTGTGAATTTTGGCTTCAAAACATTTCATTTTTTGGTCATATGATCTCAAAAGAGGGGATATCTGTGGATCCAGCAAAAACAGAGGTTATCGAATGTTGGTCGAGACCAAAAATAGTAAATGAGATCTGAAGTTTTCTTGGTTTGGCTGGATATTACCAATATTTTGTGAAATATTTTTCACGATTATCTAATCCACTCACCAGTTTGACTCGAAAAGGAGTTCAGTTCATTTGGACGAAGGAGTGTGATGAGACTTTCAAGGAATTAAAAATAAGGTTATCCAGTGCACCTGTGCTCACACTGCCTTGTAGTGTAGAAAGGTTTGTGATCTACAGTGATGCAACCAAGAAGGGATTATGGTGTGTTCTCATGAAAAATGATATGGTTATAGATTATGCCTCACGACAGTTGAAAATCCATGAGCAAAATTACCCAACTCATGATTTGGATTTATCTGGAGTAATATTTTCATTAAATATTTGGAGGCATTATCTTTATAGTGAAAGGTGTGACATTTATACTGATCGTAAAAGTTTAAAGTATATGTTCACACAAAAGGAGATGAATATAAGACAGATAAGATGGTTGTAGCTAATTAAGTATTATAACTGCTCGATTCATTATCACCTTGGGAAAGCAAACAAGGTGGCAGATGCATTAAGTCGACAAGACCATGCTAGATTATCCATGATGAGGATCAAAAAAGATCTAATATTTATGGATTTACAAAAGATGGATCTTGGAATTATAATGGAAGGGGGAAAATATTATCTTTCTCAAATTAATGTTCAACCATATTTGCATGCGAAGATTAAAGAGGCACAGAAAGAAGATGTAGAGTTACAAAATAAGGTGAGAAATGTTCCTGCATTTCACTTTGATTTTAATGAAATAATAAGGTTCGGGAATGGGGTTTGTGTTCCTCCCATCCCATAATTAAAGAAGGAAATACTGGATCAAGCTCATATTTATTCATTCTCTATTCACCTTGGAATCACGAATATGTATAGGGACCTGAAGGAGTACTTCTGGTGGGATGGAATGAAAAGAGATGTTGCTGAATATGTCTCTTGATACTTTGTTTGTCAACAAGTTAAAGTTGAGAGACAGAAGTCTGAAAGGATGTTACAACCATTACCCATACCAGAATGGAAATGGGAAAACATCACTATGGATTTTGTCACTGGACTTCCTAAAACATCCAAAGGCAATAATGTTATCTAGGTTATAGTTGATCATCTTACGAAGTTGGCACACTTCATTTCTATTAGAGATGATTTCTCTCTTGATCAGCTTGCCAGGATATATGTGAAGGAAGTGGTAAGATTGCATGGATTACCACATTCCATTATATCTAATTGGGATCCGAGGTTTACCTCGATGTTTTGGAAAAGTCTTTAGCACACTCTAGATACAGAGTTGAGTTTCAGTACTGCTTATCATCTCAGACGGTCAGTCTAAGAGGACAATTAAAACTCTAGAAGATATGTTGAGATCTTTCTCTATGGATTTCAAAGGTGGTTTTGATAAACACATACCTTTGGTGAAATTTTCTTATAATAATAGATTTCACTACAGTATTCATATGGCTCTTTATGAAGATCTCTATGGAAAGAAATACAGAACTCTAACTTTCAGGGATGAATTTGGGGAAAGAAAGCTATTAGGATCTGATCTTGTTGATGAGATGGCAGAAAAGGTAAGATATATTCAACAACACATAAGACCAGCTCAGATTCGACAAAAAAGTTATGCCGATAACCGAAGAAAAGACCTAGAGTTTGAAGTGGGTGATAAAGTGTTCTTACAAATATCTCCCTGGAAGAGAGTAATAAGATTTGGAATGAAGGGAAAGTTGAGCCCAAGGTATACTGGTCCTTTTAAAATACTGGATCGTGTTAGGAAGGTAGCTTACCGATTGGTGCTTCCACCGAATATCTCTCAATTTCATGATGTGTTCCATGTATCTTTCTTGAGGAAGTACATACCTGATCCTTCACATGTACTCAACTCAAAAGTTGTACCGCTAGATCAAGATCTTTCTTATGAAAAACAGCCGTTAGAGATTCTGGATCGTAGTGAAAAAGTCCTACGGAACAAGACACCTCGCTTGGTGAAAGTTTTATGGAGGAACCACCAATTATAATAATCTACATGGGAACATGATGATATGATGAGGGAGAGGTATCCTCATCTGTTTGTTACAAAGTGACCAATTTCATGGGAAAAATTCATTTTAATGGGGGTCGAATGTAACACCCGAGTTTTTATGAGAAATATTTTGTTTTTATGTTATATGCATCACAAAGGAATCTTTCACTACACACAAAACAGTCTTGGCTTGCGTTATACACAAGAACAACCTTCCTTGATAGCTTGTGTTGTACGCAATACAGAGTTTCACTAAACAACGATATGTTATTAAAATATTATATAAACTAGCCGTTATGAATAGTAATACCCACTTTTTTAAATTTTATCTTTTAAAATGGACTTCATTTTTTGATTCGGAATATAGAAATTTCCCTAGGGTGAATTTTTGGTATTTTTCTGAAAACATTCAATTTTTGATGAATAGTGAAAACACTGAGTTATTGGTTAAAACCGACTTTTTATTTAAATAATAATTTTTTTATTTAAAGTAATTTTAGGTCAAAACAGATAAATAATACCTATATAAGTTCAATGTAATTCATTGGAGTAATTTTATGATAATATAGATACATAAAAAATTTATTGAACTTTTTACCGTCTTTTACCCACCTCCTAAGAGCATTTGCAATTGTACATAAAACATAATTTTACCGCTTATGTGAGTTGAATTTCAAAAATTATAGAGAAACATGTAATATCAAGGAGTAAAATGTGGTTCAATAAGATAAAAATAATTTTTGGTGAATAGTAAATTTTTACTTTTATTTACCACGGTTAAAAGTAAATAGGGTAATTAAGGGTAAAAATGATATTATTATTACCCTAACACATGTCCTAATTCTATTGGATAAGTTTAATTCGACCAAAAACAACCTTATGAATAAAATATGACCATTTAGGTCGACATGGATTAGATTAGGACACTTATTATTATTTTATTTAAAGAATAGTTAAAAGAGTTGAAATCAAAGTTTAATAACTAAAACATTTTTAATATAGGGTCATACATAAAATAAATTATACTATAAATATTAATTAGAAATATAAAAAGAGTTCCTAAATAAGGGAATGTTATTTATAATTTTTACACATTAAATAATTTAATTTATTTATGACACAATGATGATGCAGTAATTACCTTATTAATGAAATATTAACATAATTGATATTATAAATACCCAAATAAAGGTAATTTGAGACTTTTTATGAATTAAACTAATTTTATAGGTTAATATGACATGTTATTATTTATTTAATTAACGTTTTTTGAACTAATCATGCTGTTATGATTTTCACAAAAATCAATTACCAAATAGTGTCAAAAATGACATAAAATAGTTTTTAAAACAAATATTATATTATTAATTGTTATTTTATTCATAAAAATCTAAAGCTAGGTCAAATGACTTAGATAAGGTTATATATATTAATATTTAACAACTTGGGGTTCTTTTGGATATTTAGTTTATGTTTATTAACCATATTGTGTAAGAAAACAAGAAGACACGGTAAAAGTTAAATTATTTAACTTAGAGTTAAATCTAAATGATAAGGTTAAAATAGTAACCTAAACTTGTCTAAAACCTATTGGTAGAGAGTATTTAGAGTTATCCCCACCTTATCTTCTAAATAAATCAATTTTGAGCTATTAAAAACAGAATATGACTTTATTATAAAATAATATATTATGTTTTTTCTAAGGTGCCCCTCTCCTCCCTTATAAAACGGAACCTCCTCCCTCTCCTCCTCACACCACTTTGAGCCTTAAAGCTCGTCCAAACCCTGAAAATTTCTCTTCTACACTTCCCTAAAAACATTCTATATGTCCTGGTCTTCTTCAAAGACCATATTTAGTTCCCTAAGAGGAAGTTAAAAAGAGGTGCTTCAAAGAAGAGGTAATGTCCTTTATCGATTCTTTAGAATTTATTTCTTCTTATACTTCTTCTTATATATTTGTTTCATCATAAATTAATAAAATCAGTATCAATAATGTACTGATATGTTATTATAAATATGAAACAAACCTATTTCACCTTCTATCCATCCTACTGAAAATGAAATCATAGTGCGTGCGTACGTACGGAATACCATCTCCACGCCGTGGTGTAATCTGTTTTCCACCACCACCTTACTTGGATGGGTATAATGGTCTAAAGAATAAAAATATGTGATTATTATAACATGATAATAATTATAAGACATTCCATCTTCCCCTCCAATACCATTCCATAGTTATGGTAATGATACCATCGCTCGTGCGTACGTACGGCCTACCGTATCCACGATGTGATGTGACTCATTCTACATGATCTTCATTGAATAATGATTATATAAATGAATTGAATGAATAAATATGATATATATTACACTAAAAACATTCTGTAAATAATTTATCTATAACATAAAAAGAGGAATAAGAATTTATTTGACAATACATGCATAAGAACATAAAGCAATGAACACCCGAATAACAAGTAGCAATGAAATATTACTAATAAGAATATAAGATGTGACCATATATGATATCATAACAATGAATATGATTCTGTAATAATTTAATGACATTATTTAAATCATTATACAGGAGTTTCAGATACATACAAAGCATATCGGATCTAAGGTACGGGAAAATCCCACTATCTCATTCTTATCCGAGATTGTTTATACTTTAGTATTTAATGGGGTGTATTTACCAACCACATCCATGTTTCCTCAATATGTAATATTATTTATATACTCATAAAATTGATTAAATCCAATATTACTCATTTGTGAGTTTTTAGTAAAAGATATGAAAGGAGTTTTTGGTCATTTTTAGTACGAGGTACTTTTTGAGTTTTCCGTTCAAAGTACGAGAAAAATGTTTTTTTAACTTATACGGCATGAATAGATTTTATGATTTCATTGAACATTATTTCCATGGAGCTTCATTTAGAAGTTTTCAAGTTTTTTTAATAAAATTCTTTTAGTTTAAAATTTTATGACATGTTAAGGAAGGAAAAATGTTTTTGAAGTAAAAAGGATATTTTCCTCAAAAATAGAGTTCAAGCGTTTTATCAAAATGATTTTCCATATAAGATGATATGGGGTTCTGTTTCTATCCCTATTTTTACATTGATTTGATTATTTTATGATGGAATTATTTTTATGATGTCCTTTTATCTTATATGTATTATGTTATGATGGCATGATGTTTAAGAATCACATTTTTATTACATGGGTTATGCTATGATGTGTGATTTATGATCTTGTGGCACACATAATAATGGTATCATTATGATATGGATGGGACCTATATATCCCTCCAAATTATTGGGTAAATATTTATATCTCATGAGATAGACATGGCTGGAATGGTTGGTTTATCCAGTTCAGTGATACAGGACTGAAATGAGGAGTGAACTCGGTTCAGAAATGGACTTTGTCCACTAGGATAGTCTTGGAAATGAGTCTTGACTACTAAGAAATGATTCCATATGATTATTTTTGTATGACACAATGTTTCATGTTATGATTATTGGGATTACATTTCACTACCATGATTTATCCCATGTTATGATATTATGATCTCTTTTGTAGGTTATGATTTTCAAAATGTGAAGTTCTTATGAATATGATATGATTGATATTTCTTTTGTTTACCCTTACTGAGCATTTGAGCTCACCCTTTTTTATGTTTTCTTTTCCCCATGTTAGGAAGAAGGGTATTAAGTAAGATATGCCAAAAGGGACTCTAGATATGATAAAATAAAAGGGAGATAGTGTATATGATTTATGAACCAGTTGTTTATGTTTCCAAGTTTCTAAAGACACTATACCTATACGGTCCTTTCATGGTTTTTATATATGTTGTAATAAGTGTCCTTCAATTTTGAAGTAATAACTATGTATTTAATGTATGGTTCATTTTATAATCAGTTGCGTAATTAACAGTTTTTGGGTATTTTTGAACAGTCAAACAATGGAATCACTAAAAAGGATTGTTTGAAGAATGAGGGGTGAAAATCAAACAACACAAGAGTGAGAAATGGACATTGTCCATTGTTTATATTGGCCTAAATCAGTTAATGTAGAAAACATAGATCATAGTATAATAAAAAAGAATCAAAATAAGATATCAATTCCTAATTCTAGGAAGAGAAACACCAACCACTAATCAAGCCTTCTCCTATGAATTAATATTTTTGGGATTAATTCATGTTTGATAGGGGATAATAAAAATGATGATTAATCTTGTACAAACAAAAATCCTATATTAGTTTGGATCAATAAATGTTGAGTAATTATTCTACATCATTTTCGTCTTTGAGATCTTATAATTCCATTCTTTGAGATAAACCCCTTGTCTTACCAATCATCAACCCATGATTTAATTGGAATTCATTAGAGATCTCATCCAAGATGCTCTTAAATACCTAGGGTTATATGGATAACCCATGGTTTTGGATATTACATAGTTTAAAAAGTGGAAGGGTTTGGTCTTCAACTTAATAAATAATAAATTTGATTGATTGTTTGTTTGTTTATATTTATTTTCTATAGAAGAGTAGTTTTAAACCAAGAACATGATGTTCACAAATTTTATTTCGTTCCTAGGGTAAGACCTTAATTCGGGATTTAATGATGGTATCTGTTTTCTGATCTGGAAAACTATTCTGGTGATATTCAATTATATCTTAAAAATGGCATGCATGAGATATAATATAATTCATTTTTTTATTATATCAATATCGAGGCCCCTAGGACACAGAATCCCATACTGACTATGATCCTGGTTACAATAATATTATTTAAAATATTCTAAAGTTTTAAAAGAAATATATATATCCATTATAAATAAGATGATTTTGGTGGACCCTAAGTATTCCAATCGATTTATATTGGTTTCTAAGGGCGTTATGATGTGTGAAGACTATTGAGCATATGTGAATAATTTTGTAAAAACCATTTAAGGTTTATTAATAATTAATTAATGATATATAAATTGTTAGGAAAATAATAGGTTTTATATACTACTTTATTAACATTGGGGTCATCAATGACCATTTTCTTATTTTACATGAAAAGGAAAAGGGAATTTAGAAACTAAAAGTCAAATCCTCGATTATATTCTAACATGGTGGAAACTACTACATTCAATAGATTTATGGGATATATTATAAAGTGGGGATAGCATGAGGGTATCCTCAAAAGAGATTGATAAGTGTAAAAAGGGGGTTTTTTGTAAGTAACCTAACATAATGTAAATGTGATGTATAGTTTGATTGATTGATGAACCTTGTTGATCCCTATAATATATTATTTTTTTATTTTACATTCCATATTATCCCTATTTAGTTGTATGAGATGATTGTTAAATTATTAAATTTATTCTTGGTCAGATATATGGTTATGATACAAGGTATGTGATTGATTGCAATGCTAACATGGGTATGTGTATGACATGTGTTTGGTGGTAATGTAAATATAGGATTTTTTTTATATTTTTTTGGGTGCAATGTCAACCTAAGGATATATTTTATATTAGGTTAGGTGTAATTATATCTTAGGGATATGTATGACATGATGTTGGCTGTAATGTCAACTAAGGATATTGTTTGATATGTGGTTAGGTGTAATGATAACTTGGGGGATTGTTTGGAATATGTTTGGGTGTAATTATAAACCATAGATATATACGGTATGTTTTTAGGTGTAATTCCAACCTGGGATTCTGATTATGATATGGGATGGCTAATTTCCAACAAGGATTATATTGTGTGGTAGGTTGGATATAGCATCAACTGATATTCTGGTGGTTATTAGTGTTGGTTTTGTTTCCAATTATTTCTTAGGTGATGATGTATTATGGGTTGAAATCATGTTAGCCTTAGTATCTAGTGGTACATGTAAAAACATGAATTTAACAATACATAGTAAATCAAGGGATTCATGTTATATAATTATGAATCAAATGGTATTTCTTATTGATGATATCATTTCCTTGTAACTTAATCATAAACTTATATATTTTGGATTTAGTTAAGGATATTTGTAGAAGTGTATTACAGAGTTTTCTTCAAACCTGACATGTGTATCCCAGTTTTCATGTAGAATTATTTTTCATGACATAAGAAAGGTAAAGGTCTATGTTGTAGATAGAAAATATGGGGTTATAGGGTTAGAGGTGATAGACATGATTTAGCAAGGACTAGAGTTTAGATTTTTTATTACAAACAATTCCCAAATACACCCTAAGAGGGGTTGAATTAGGCTGTTAAATTTTTCTCATATTCAAATAGATCATATTATCATATTATAATAGTCCATTTTAACCTGTTAATCTCAAAAATATATAATATCTATATAAAGTAATATAATTATTGAGACACTAAGATTTTACTTTGTTCACCATTAAGGGATACTAAAATAAAAATATGTCGACTTTGTATCAATGTAACATGGGATATTAGTACGCATAGTAGATGATTACAATGTTTATAATAGATTCACTAATGAACCATTATTCACCCCCTCTTTCTACCAATCTAAGAGCATTAAAAAGATTTCAGAACATGATAATCTCTCACAATAATTCATTACAATGAAAAAATAACAAACTAGAATATGTTTTCTCATTAAAATTCCATTATTCTTCCCAACTGTAAATATTCAATAAAATTTATCATAGTAGTAATATCTCTTAATTCTCCCAGATATTTCAATATTTTTACTACTTTATTATATCTCATTTCCCAAAATTTCAAGGATTACATTTTTTTATATTATTCTCTATGAATTTTCTACATGTTACTCACAAATTAAGTATTTGAATCACTAATTAAACTATAATTAAGTTTTCAAATTCAACACTTAAACACTAAAATCATGGATTGATTTAAATATATAAAACTTCTTGTATTTATGTGCTTCATGGATTGACCAGATTCATCATTATATGATTCTCACCAGAACTCCCTAATTTCTAAATGAATATATATACTGTAGTATTATCATTAGTTAATTGAAAAATCCATAAAATATGGGTGAAATATTTAATTTAAACCCCTAAAATACAACCTATTATCTTCTCATGTTCGGACACAATTTATAATTGTAATGATGTGATCTTAATTTTACAATGTTACCTTATTAGTATAAATTTTCTAATGGTTTAACACATTCTTACAATATCATTCCATGTATGGTATAATAAATTAGGCCATAGTGTGGTGATTATTGTCTCTAATTTGTTTTAAATTACACCTTTAATGTGTTGTGATCCAAATATACCTCATAGAACATTATTACACTAATTTTTCATGATCCGAAAATACTTTATAACTCGTTCTCATAGAATCAATTCATTGAATCCATATTCTCATTTGGCCCCCATTGTGGAATGATGATACCTATCATATCGCGGTTCTCAAGATGTTATTATTAGGCATCTATTATGATTGTGGAATAAGATTATCCTTCACATTATGGGATTATAAAAATCACTCAAGGTTACTTTTACATACAATATTTAATTGTGTTTTGAATTTTTTTTTAATTTTATGGTCTCTTCTTCCACAAAACTCCACCAATAAAAATACCTTGGCTCTATAATTCTCCCATTTTAGCTAGTAAGAAAAATCAATGACAACCTTACTTCCAATATCCCCCCCAGGTTTTTTTGGAAACCCAAGCTATGTAGAGAGAAATTATACTCCATAAAGACAAGTAAATAAATAAATAAACCCATATATCACTCTATGTCTATGTGATCCATGATCTATGTAGAAAATCAATAGATAAAGAGATAATTTTATGCTGACTTATAAACCTCATCTCATTGAAATTCAATATCACTTGATACCCCTTGTTAAATAAATTTAAAATATTGAACTCCTCCTATTTCAATATTTTAAATTCATAATGATCTTATACCAATGGATTTTATATATCGCGTGATACTAATTGATAAAATAATTGTAAAAAGAGAAATCTCAATATGTTTTAAACCCAAAATTTCTTCAAATATTATCTCTATTGATTGTATCTTCACTTATATTCATACCAAATACTCTCCATTTGAGGTAATAATGATACTTTGGAATTTCAATTGCATGAAATTTCTCCCCCTTTTGAAATAAGACCAAAGGGAAATGTTCTAAGAAAACAAGCAATAAAGTTAAAAAATAGTTGAAAATAGATAGAGGGGGTTTTCTAAAAGACCCTAAGGGTAGGTAGGTGGTTGAACACTAAGTTTTAACTAATGATTCTTAAAATCTAGTGTGGCTAACAGTTTTTCGAATATGTATTCCACATATTTATTTTTACCAACATGATATATTCATGAATACTCCTTTCTCCACCTTCTCCTTAATAAAATTATATTGAATATAAATCTATTTTATAGGTGAGTATTGTACCAAATTATTCATCTTCTATATTGCACTCTTTTTATCATAGTATACTACCATGTAAATATTCATATCTTCTCAGAGATCCTCCCATTTTTTTATTCCACAATTGTTCGGTACACACCTTTATAGCTAAAATAAATTATGATTCAGCAGATCTTAGTGAAATAATTTCATGCTTCTTTCTATGACAACCAATTAAATTTCTCACAATGAATAACAATCCTCTAAATGTGAGTTCTATATCCACAACATCTCTATCTCAGTCCATATATAATAATACATATATGTTTTTTACATGAAAAGTACACCAAACCGTGAATATATTGAATATACATCAGGATTCATTTCATAGTTATGAATTCATAATTGTTGGGAAAACCTTGAAAACATTCTTCCAACAATATATCAAAAAAATTCCTTATCATTATTAAATATGATAAATATGCAATTATCTTCTTATACAGTGTGAGATAAAGTAATCTTCCATATTTGGGCTTCCTGATCTTAGATCAAACATAAATGGGTGTGGAAACTATCTTCTTATCATTTATTTTAGCCTTATTTAATAGTTACCTTTCATATTTATCTTGAGAAAAAATATTATCTGTCATTATGAATTCCTTGTTTTTTAAGAAAGTATGAAATCCCTTTTAGAATTAATATTTTATAATATAAACATGTTATCTATGAAAAATATTTCTTTTTTTATCTTAATACCAACAAATATAATGTCTTCAACATACACAAGCACCATGAACTACTCTTAATTGGTTGATTTCACCTATTGATTATGAAATACACCAGATTTTCCAAATTCCATATTATTTAAAAATGAATCTAATTAGGTGTACAAAGCTCTAGGAACCTGTTTCAGGCGATAAAAATCCTTTATTATACTATTCACTTTTGATCCATCAACACCAATTAGTAAAACCATAGATTGTTTCATATATACACCCTCCTTAGTGACTCCATTTAGAAACACATTCTTTACATCCATTTGATAAATATTTAAATTTATTTAAATATCCATAGCTAGTAAAAGTTTTGTTGATTAAATTCATTCCAAAATATTAAAAGTTTCTTCCAAAAAATACCTTGAACATCTATTTAAAATTTAAACACCAACTTTATATTATTTCAAATCACTTCTATAATCTCGTTATATTTATTTTGAAACACCCACTTTGTTTCGATGATGTTGTGACCAATTATTCTATTCATGATATCCCAAGTTTGATTATTCATTATTTGATCCAACTCCTTGTTCATATACATAACTCATGATTTTCCATTTTCCACTTCTTTAAATAAAGATGTCCATAATAGATAAAATATGGTATTATTCTCTATACTCCTTATCCTCTACATTTGTGTGGGTGTATATTTATCAATAATAATACTTTATTCTTCAACCCTATCTTTTTTATTCGTTTTTTTATTACTAGTTGGTTGTATTCGACAACTTCTTCATCCACAGATTCAATCTAATAGTCCTCTTCACACACCAGATTGTATCAGTCTCCATTATTTATATTAGTCTCATATTCTTCTTCATATGATTTAGTCTAATCTATAATTCCAAATTTTTAAGTCTTTTCTCTAGAAACATTTGACAACACTTCTTCCTATAATCTTCTTTAACCACTTATTAAATCATATGTAGCATATACTCTTGAATGAGTATCCTAATAAAATACCTCTTTCTAATACATATTTATATTTTCATTGGTTTCTCTATTTGTTCTGTATATAGTTCTTTATCCCATAGACCTTAAAGTGTACTGGTGATGGATCCCCCCCATGAATCATTTTATATGGAATATATTTCTCTCCAAATATCAATAAAACCTAGTTTTTTAGATACACCACATTATTCATTTAGTTTTTGAGATTCTATTATCGATGTGAAAAGATTTTTTCTATATTGTTCATTATCTAAATTATCTTTTCCCCAAAACCATTTATTTAGTTTTTCTCATTGATGATACTTAATTATTTATTATATCATTATCTAGGATAATCTATAACTCATTAGATGTGTATCCATATTATTTTTTTTATCACAAAACTTTTATTTTTATTCTTGTTTCATTTTCATCATTCCTTTGAAACAACCTGATATAATAAATTACCACTATTTTTCCTACATGAACACAATCCAAAATTTTATTCAATAATATTGAAAAAATAGAATAAATTACCTCCAAACACATGTTTCAAGAACATTCATGGGGTCATATACAACAATTATTATTAGATCTAATTCAATTGAAGCTATTTTTCTTCTTTATAGGGTAGAGATTTCTCACTATTCTCCCTCTAACAGATGCATCTCAAGACTCATCTCGATCACATATTTGATTTGTAATGTCAATTTTATCCTAAAATTTTAACAAAATCTCTTAATTTTTTGTTAATATTCAAGATCCTCTTATTCCAAAGTTTGTTTTTTTCTTCCACTACGAGGAGAAAAGAGTTATTCTTAAATTCCACTTGGTATAAGTTATTATTTTTTATCAAACCATTAATAAAAAAATTACTTACTTTTGATAAAACATACATTTTTATTAAATGTGTCTTAAATCCTTGAGTCACATAGTTGACTCACACTCAAAAGTTGGTTTCATAGACCATCCATAGAAAGAACATTTTTATTCTTAAACTCATCTTTTACATACCTTTTCTTTTTAATTAATTTAATTTTTAATGCTTCACCATTGATAAAATAAACCATTCCATATATAAATCACTTTGTATTATTTAATAGGTTCATATTTATATTCATGTGGGATGAATAAAAACTATCAGAAGTCCATGAACTATTGTTCATTTTTTCATTAAGAGAAATTTTGGCCAAGTTGTGCTTCTCATTATTCTTATTCTCCTTCAAATAGATTCTCATTTGAGTTGACACATAGGCTGGTATTTCCTAATTTCCTTTGGTATAAAAATTTATATCATATTCATCTTCCTCATATATGTAAAAAAATATTTCTAAAAGTATCATGTTTATTTTCATTACATCCATTTTCCATTGAATTTTATATGAGTAATTCTGACTCCTTCATTTCCTACAATCCAAAATTTTTAACAAAGTTTGAATAATGATAACAATATACATAAATATTATTCACTTTATATGGTTTAATATATATTATCATCATCATTATTAGATTTTCAAGGGTTTATCCTTTAATTTTTCATTTTCCTCCTTGCAAAAAGACATTGAGTGGATAGGATATACATAGAATTTTCACTTCATCATGGGAATTATCTTCCTACTATAACTCTAAATATCTCTATCCTTTGATAAATTTATTTTTTTTAATAATTTATCATTGTTTAAAAATAATCTCTAATATTTTTTCATTTTTTCTATCTCAACAATTCCTATGGTTTTGGATTTCTCTCTATTATAACCAATTACATATTTTTCTGTATTCATGATCCTTTGTTCATTTATAATTTTATCAATACTAACTGCACCATATTTTACTCTTTATATTAAATATTTATTAAATTTTTTAAATTTAAACTTATTTTTTAATTAAATTTATTCTATTCAACATCAGTTTTCTTCAATAAACGTATAACTTCTACTTTAGGGGATTCAACCCTTTTCCTTCTCTCTTTGATCTGAAGAGTATCACATTTTTCGTATTCTTTGATCATTTTATTGAAATTCACAACCAATTTAGGTATAATTTTAGAAGATCCATATTATTACATTTTATTATCTAGGAAGTTATTTTTGGAATCAATTTTGTCAATGCACTAAAATGAATCTTTTATAAATACACCAATTTCCCTACTTTCCATCCATTTAAAATGAAGATCTTCAAGATAACCTTTATGTTATACTTTTAAATCGAAAAAACATTCTATTTTCCTTATTCCTTGGTTTAAATTTTTTAATTTTTCATCATTATCATGATTACAAACTTTGTATATGAAATACACTAAACCTTATAATCATCAAAACATACATTATCATATTCTAATTCATTGGTTACCAATAATAGATGTTGAAATATTTTCTCATACATATTTCAATATTTAATGATTCTTTATGTAGGAGATTTTATCTATTTTTTTGTATGTTCATATTTTAATTCTCTGTTATAGTTCTTTAGATATCTTAATAAAATATTCATAAATTTTCAATAATTAATGAATGTTACAGGTATCTTAACTTTTTACCTTATTTTTCATCACTTGAATTATCTTCCCACTACTGATAGAATTTTTTCACTAAGATATTATTATTTATATCAAAAATTATTTATATAAATTTGTTCTATGTATTTAATTTTCTTCCCAAGTAGGATTGAGACCACTTGGAGGGTGGTGAATCGGAGGTTCCTTTTTTATTTTATAATAATGTTTTTCTTAACCTCTTTGGTAAACATTATTATCCTTTGAAACTTGTTAAGTTTGTGATCCAATAAAATAAAACGTTTCAACATCACATTTTGAATGTAGAAAATATAAAGAGATGGTAGCATATAATATTTACATGGTTTGGAACAAATAACTTCTCCTTTTCAAGTTGGATAGTCTCACCAGTATGGATTCCTTCACTATTTTCTTTCTAGAATAAAAATACACAAGAAGTGAACAATTATATAATCCCAGTAGAATCTTTCATACTATAGTTCGTTATACCCCCCCCCCCCCACCAAATATCATTTATAGTATCCACCTTCTATATATGATTATACTCCCCAGAAAAAAAGCATTTCTTTTTAGCAACTTGTAAGTATCCATAGTTACAAGCATCACTATGTTTCTTATATTATGGTAAACTTATGAAAGTATTCACTTCCTAAAAATCTATGTTGAATCAAAATTTAACTAATTAAAATATTAAATAGCTTCAAAAATTCTCTAAAAACATGTTGGTATTGAAACATAATCTATAAATATTCATCATCAAAAAGTCAATCTGAGCATCCTCAGTCTGGTAACCTCTTTCTGATAGTCTATTGCTGTAGGTAAGTTTGGTTCGATTATTCTTCTCGTCTTAATTATTCAATAGAGTGGAAACTCAATTTCAATCTCATAATTTCTCTATCTTATAAGACTCGTTCTGATGAACAATGCTCTAATGGATGATGCTCTAATGTGCTCACTCAGATAGACTTTATTTAATGAAGCGTCGTCTGTTGAAACTTGTTCCAATGATCGTATTGAACCTCACTCTGATGGATTAATTTCCATGGAACTTCCTCAGCATCAACCAGAAAACACACTTCATTGGGAAACTCAGTACCAGAAAAAATTTGTTAGAGATCTTTGTGGAAGTTAACAATTCCATTGTTTCACATCATACAATTGTCATGTACACTCCTTATATAGGAACCTCCAGTTATGGTTTTTGTGGGATTCATAAAATTTTTCCCTCTCAACAAAAGTTTATGAATATTAGATTATATTTAAATATTGTTTGAAACATTGACATATTCAACTCTTCTCAATAATTTATCAAACATCATACATCGTCATGTTTGGTATAATTTATTCATCTTGATTCATAAATATAATTTTTTATTCTGTTTTTCATTAAAACGATGATATATATAGAATTTAAGAGGACCCATTATGATGACCTCTTCTAAACACTGAAATCCTTCTTATACAGATGCTCAGTACCGACTGTTAAATTTAATACATATAAAACTATTCTATAATATATTAAATGTATTTCTCTTTTTCTTTTATTCATCATACTGATGCTTCTAAGTATGATTCCTTTCTCGGTATCACTTCCATTCTGATGGATCTTGACAAAAATGTAATGTATCAAAATCCTTCTTCTTTTGTTCTTGATTGACATGAAATAAAAATCAAACTTACTCAAACATTCTACCTTCGATAAAACTATGCATCTGATACACAAAGGATACCAACTATATGAATCAGTGTTATAATCCCTTACAATGTATTGGTGGAATACCATGTCTGATGGACCAGTGTGGTCAATGAATTACAGACTTTAGAAAGTTAAATATTTATGCCTTATAATATATTCACAGCTTTGATTCTCATATCATTGTATCTTATACTAATGATCTTAATCCTTTTGAGTCTGGTGTTCCTCACACCTATGTTCTCTAGCCAGTAATACTTTACATCATATTATCCTCTAATCGAAAAACTCCATATTTTATCATGACTTCCTCATGACATTGAATATGATGAAGATCAACTTCATCATTATCTGACATGTGATGGAACATATTGAGACAATACAACCTTCCAACGACTTTTTTCATTCAAACCAATCCTTAATACAATTTACAGCACCCCCTTTCTTTTATAAGGATTACGTATTATGTTTCTTAAATAATTATGATTTATTATAATTCCCAAATAGTAAATAATCGTTGTATTTAGTTTCAAATAAAGACTCTTATATAACTTGTTTTTTGGATCAACATAATCTTTACAGACTCAATATGATTTCCAGTATCTTCTAATATAAATCCCAATATTATGTATCATATTTAATGACTCACGCCTATGAGCTGAGTCCAATTCCTCATTACGATGACGTTTTTTTGTAAACTAAAACTTCTCATTTTCTCAACATTAATCATTCATTATATATTAATAGAAAATAAAATCAAAACATAAATAGGGAATTACAATAACCCCTTTTTGTTTTTTGTCAATACCCACTCCAATAACTACCAATCACTTCTAAATAATACCTCTTGAAGTTTTTTATTTTCTCACTTTTCTCTTCTCTCTCCATCATTTTCTTTCTCCCCCTATTTTTTATCTCTAACAATTTTCATTATCTACCCCTCCCCCCTTATTGATAATAAAATTCAAAAGGGGAATCATGATATATTTCCCCTTTATTTAAAAATTATCTCATTTCCAAGGTTTGGAACTTTTCATTTCAGAATCTTGAAACTTTCTTCAAGAGAACATAAGTATCACATGAGTTTATTAACAAGTATACCTTAAATAAACACTTATAACTCTACAGGGGTGAACACGGAGAATAAAACAAGAATGTATAATCATGTATTTTAATGTTTTTCATTGCTAAACATTCATGTAATACCTTTTTCACGTTTCTT
This sequence comes from Viscum album, assembly GCA_963277665.1. Lineage (NCBI taxonomy): Eukaryota > Viridiplantae > Streptophyta > Magnoliopsida > Santalales > Viscaceae > Viscum > Viscum album. Next base: position 1,433,522,466 of record OY728126.1, on the reverse strand, counting down.
TCAATATTCTCATTTATTTAGAAAAATATTGAAAGGATTTGTTAAAAATAAAATTAACATGCACCTATATCAAAAAAACATATCATAAAGATCATGTTTTCTAACCTTATTACTTTATTTTGCAAGAATATAAAGAGACTCAACATTAGCTTCATTATTTTGACTCCTTCAATTACCTAAAATGTAGTACAAATAAAAAAATGTTTGGGGGATAAGGAGGAACCTTAGTAGTTACTTAGAAGTATATTTTTTAATGATATTCCACGATCAGTATTTCATGTTTATTCTTCTTTTGGTATATTATATTTGATGTATTTACTTCCTTCTATTCAACCCTCTTATATTTTGTTATGAGTTTCTTTTCATCTTCTGATTTATCTGATAAGGATTCTAACATCTTTTCTTCTCTAATAAACTTATTGTTATAATGAGTTTGTAAAAACTCATTCATTCCTGCCTCTTTCTATAGAAGTATTGTCATCAAATTTTTAGTTACATTCCATTATTGCTAACAGATGATTTATTTTTTTAGAATTTCAAATCACTATATGTTAAATTTTTTATCAAATTTGTTATCAACATTAGAAACCTTTTTCCCTTTTTAGTTGATATTTTTTCCTTTCCTAATCTTCATTCCATTAAAACTAGTTCTTTCCAAATAACTAAGTACTATTTCTTTTCAGACTCAGTATGTTTTTATTTCTACACTTTCTTAACATACACATCTTTCTTTATCTTTTAGTTTTCCCTTTTTAGTTCCACATAATTTTTAGAAACATTTTATCTTCTTTTCACGTCATTTATTTCCCTTGATTTATACCTATTTCATCGTGGTCAAATGTTTTACCAATAAGAATAACCTTTGTATCTTAAAATTCCATAGCACCAATAGTGACCTATGAATCTTGATTTTATTGACTGAAATTTAACTGGTTCAAAAAATTTATGTTGTTGTTTCTTCTTGAAAAATCATGGACCAATTTAATCTGGGGGTTACATTACTTAATAATTCAAATATTTATTGATGAAATATGTTTTCTCACAAAAATTCTTTTTTAAAATTTTCTTTTCAGATTCTTTAGAAGTTTCACCTTTAAAATCAACTACCTTAGTGAATTTGTCTCTCATATTTTTTATCTCGTATTATGTTGTAAGAAACATTTATTGTGTTTTTAACAAGTCTTTGTCTTCCTTAGCTAGAATAACTTTTAGAACATCTATTATCTTTTTAGATTCATTTATCTTCAACTTGTTATGATTATTTTCTTCATCAAATGTAGATTGTATCATGTGTAGGTTATCATAACTAACTGATCTTTATTTATAAATTTTTATTTTTATCTCAAGACCACCAATCATCACATTCATAGATATAATGAAATTAAGATGTGTAACTTATTTCTTAATCTGGTCACTATTAATAATAGTTATTCTTTCCACATATTTCTTTATCTTCTTTCTTTCCTTCTTGATTTGAGTATTTTGTTCAATTTATTTTTCAAAATTCTCTTTGAGAATACTCTCTATTAATGTAATATTTTTATCATCATAACTATCTAGATAATTTTATTCATTAATTACATGAGAAATAAAGTTGATTTTTTAGTCAGATTCATCACCAGGTGAGGAATCATTCTTCTTACTTCTTCTCAGATAACTGATCTTTTTCTTTACAAAAGGAAAACTCTCCTTATGTTTCTTACTCTTTTTTCAAAAATTTCTCATCATATTCATTGGACTCATACACTCTAATTTTAATCCATATAGGTTTTTTTTAATTTACTTTCCCTTCACAATTCCAATATTTGGGAGTTTTACTTCTCTAATTTCCCTTATTGTATTTATTTGAAATGTGGGAAACAGTTTTATTGAAATCTTCAACTTCTTCATATTCTTCTTAATCACTTGATTATTTTTCAACATTGTTACCTTGAATTTCCATTTTGACAAATATTTGAATGCAATTTCTTGATTATCCTTTTATTTACATTTCATAACCTTCTATCATCTCATTTCATAAGTAACAAGAGTAATACATAGATAAAAAAATAAAGTTTCAGTATCAGTATATTAAAAAGATGAAACATTTTCATCAAAAATATCAGAAAGAATTATCATGATACTTTCAACAATAGTTGAGTCTTCTAATTTCAAACCAATACATCTTATGGTGATAAAAATGGCATTTACCCTTGTAAGAAAGTCATCAACATATTCATACTCAGTCATTTTTAGATCTTCATAGTTCATCCTCCAAAGTGGTAACTTTGAATTATTCACCATTGTATTTCCTTCATAATTTTTTTTTCAACTTATCCCATAATCCTATTGCAGTTCCAATACCGATTATTCTAAAAAAATCACTTTTAGTAACTGATGGGAGTAAAACATTTTTATCCCTTCCATTAATCTCAATATTTTTTTATCAGTAGTAGTAAGAGGATAATTCTCAATACAAGTAATAAATACATTTATTTTGGCCTCCAATACATCTTACCAAAGGTAAATAAAATATGGAAGCATTATATATCTCTAGATATTGTAGTTTTTTCATTAAAAATTGGAATCCCCTTATTGATCATAGAATTAAAATTATCCATTTTTTATATGTATCTTTTAGAGAAAACCTAGGATCTTATACCAATTATTGTTTCCAAGTATTATCGAGCCCACTAAGAGGGGGGTTGAATCAGTGGTTCCATTTTATTTTATAAAAATTTTCTTCCTTATCTATTTAGTAAACATTCTTAATCGGTGAAAGTTGTTAAGATTATGATCTATTCAAATAAATGATATCATCCTCACCTTTCATATGAAACAAATATAAATAGAAGAAAAGACATTATATTTACATGGTTTGGTAAAAAGACCTACACCTTTCCATAATGGAGAGTCCCACGAATATGTATTGTTTCATTAACTTCTTTCAAGGATATAACGGTACAAGTAGTGAATAATTATATAATCCCATTAATGAATTTCCTTCTATAGTTGGTTATATCCCCCAAATTTCCTTTTGAGTATCCACTTTCCATATCTGGTTATACACTCTTACAAAACAATCATGGATTTCCAGCAATGGGTGAGTATCCATAGTTACAAGGTTTACTTTTATTCATCTTTTCTAATATAATTTAGAAACACTTCACATACTATACAAGTAAGATAAAAATAAATTTACCTGTGTATAGTCTTTTTGAACATAAAAAAATTATCTAAGAAACTTTTTGGTCCTAAAACATCATCTAGAATCTTGATCGGTAAATATTCCTTAGTAAAATCCAATCTGATCTTCATTAGTTTTGTAACCTCTATCTGATGGTCTTCGTATGATGGAAAGTCTGTTCGGATTATTCTTCTACTCATCATTCTTCAATTGATTACAAAATAAATCTGCAACTCTTATTTTCTCTATCTGATGGAAATTTTTCCAATGAAAATAACTCTAATGTATATTTCTTCAGTTGGATCACTCTGATAGACTTTCTATAATGAATAATCATCCATTGATATTTCTATGATGGTCATATTGAACCTCACTCGTATTGATTAATTTTGATGGAACATCCTTAGAATCAACCTGAAAAACAATGTTCAACTGGAAACTCAACAACCAACAAAACAAATGTTATAGATCTCGAGGCATGTTAACAATTATTATTTTCTCACATTGTACAAATTACTTATTTCACTCCTTTAATAGGCTCCCCAATTATGGTTTGGTTCGGATTTAAAAAAATCTTTCCCGCTCAACTAATGTTTTTGAATATTCAATTATCCTTCAATATTTGGTGAAACTTTTACTTCCTCAACTATTCTCAATAATTATTAAAACTTTATACTTATTCATGTTCACAAACATTTCTTCCGTCATATTAATCAATACAATTTTTCATTATGATTCATCATTACGATGAATACATATATAAAAATGAAGATATCAAATTATTATACCAACTTGTAAACATTGAAATTATTTTCATACATATTCTTTATACCATATTTTAAAGGTAACACATTGAAAATCATTATATAATAGCTTCAAAGTGTTTTTATTTTTCCTCAATTTATCAGACCCATGATTGTGAGTCTGATTCCTTTATCGGTGTCACTTTCATTCTAATGGATCTTAACCCAAATATAATTTATGAGAGTTATTCTCATTTCAGTCTTGACCCACTTGAAATAAAATTAATCCTTTCTCAAACATTCTACCTCTGATAAGACTCTAAATCTGATATAAAAATGATACCAAGAATATTAATTGGTGTCAGAATCCCATATAATGGATTGGTGGCATACCACATCTGATGGACCGGTGTTGGAAGTTACTTCTTTACGTTTTCAAGATAAATATTTCTTATTTTTGATATGTTCATGTCATTGATTCTCATATAGATGATTATCATACTAATTTTATTCATCCTTTTGTGTTCGGTGATCCTCACACTGATGTGCAACATCCAATAATACTTTACATCATATTATCCTCTCTTAAAAAAATCAAAAATGTATCACGACTTCCTCATGAATTGGAATATGTTGAATATCTTCTTCAGCTTCATTTGACTTATGATGGAAAGTATTATAACATTATAACCTTCCAAAAGGTTTTTTCATTCCAACTGAGCCTAAATTAGATTGAAAAAACTCCCCCTTTCTTCTATAAGTCTTGCATCACAAGTTTCTAGAATATATAAGATTTATGAGAATTCCAAAATATAAAATAATCATTAGATTTAGTGTCGAATATAGACTATGATACATATTTTCGTTACAATAAACAAATTCATTATATACTCAATACTATTTCTATAAACTTCTAATAGAAATACAAATATGATGGATTGTATTGAATGGCTCTAACCAATGGGATTAGTCTGATTCCACATTAATATGAGGTTTTTCTGTAAACCAAAACTTATCCTTTTCTCAACTTTAAACATTCATTATCTATTGAAAAAAAATGAAACTCAAAATTAACTATGGCCCAACAAATATAATATTCTTTGATGATTTTATTAGTGTGATCTAAGGATTCACCCTCAATTCATATAATTCTATATTTCTATGAAGATCATCAAGAGATAAGTCAGCATGGTTTCCTCATTCAAGCACAAATACCATTATGTTGTACAATTGTGTAAATATTATATGAACATTCTTAATTATGTCAAAATATTTGGGAATCCTCCTATATGATCTATGGAAGATCACTAATATGGGTTGAATCATAGATATAAAATTATTTTTCTGTCCTTTTTAAAACAAAACTCACTATTTTTTAATGTTTAGTGAGATAATATATCTTCACATTCACACAAAAACAAAAATGAGGGAACACAACATATTTAAAAGGTTCACCTCTCAATGTGATATTTTTGTTCCTTGGTGTGATAGGTATTACTCTAGGGTCAAACCATAAACTAGAATCACCATTTGATAACAAACAAGCATGGTATAACCTTGAAATTCATGCTTTCATGTATCCCAACTATGCTTTGGTGCATCCTGCACACAAGTGAATCCCACACTTTAGAAAGATAAAATTTTTAAAACAATTGACACTTTCTAAATTATTGCGTGTGTTGAGTTCTTTCAGTTGTTATAAACATACACATTATAAAGAATGAAAAACATTAACTTTAAACTTTCATAGAAAAAAGTTGCTTCGTTGCTTTTATTTCACAACACATACATAAAACCACTTATATTTTCATCTCCTCCTTCCTTTCTTCTACTTTAGAAACTTATATAATTTTCTCTATTTTCACATATCCATAACTTCTTCTCTTATCTCAGATGATATCGCAAAAATATTGAAATCTATGTCATGTCCATGGATCTATGTGGAGGTAAACATGGAAAAGAACCTTTTATCGTTTATCCTCATAATGGATGGAGAAGGTTTCTATTGGTGGAAGTGAATTTTCTTTCCAGATCCTCCTAGATTTTTCTTGGGTTATTTCTTATAGGGCCACTCAATGGATGTATGTAGATATAGGGTTTCAACTTTAATAGTGTCCATGTCAGATTTTGGTCCCTAATCTGCTACTATAGTGCCTTATGAAACTTAAGTGGACCCTGAAGTATTGTGGCCTCTCAATTTTGGGAACTTTTTACACTACTTGTGTTCCTCTAAAGAATCTAGTGGTACCCTCAGAGTCTAGGATTACTATGGTGGTTTTGGTCAAATAGGAATCATCTTCTCTGATCTAGGTTGGTGAGACTCTTAGTTGGGTGGAATTTTAAAATTCAGATCACTTGTCTCAGAGGACAATTTTATGTCCGGGGTTCAAGTCTTTTGTACCAATAGCTCTGCCTACCATCTCATCTAATGCTAACTTTCATATGTTCATTTCCTATTAAAAATCCACTTTTATGGTAGTGGACATTTTTCATTACTCTCTAGACCAATTCCCTCTTTGATTAGCGATTCCTCTTCAAAGGTGTAAGGAAAGAAAGTTCTGTTCTAGGTGGATATTGAGATGTGTAATTCATCATCAGATTTAAATCCACTTTTCATTTTCTCTTCATTTGAGGGAAATGTCTCCTAGAAGCTGACAGGATAGCTATTTGAGTTGGGTGAAGATGATGTCAGGATATGGTGATCTATGAAAAAAAGGAGGTTTCTTCATTGGAAGATAGTTTTACAATGTCTCAGTCACCTCTGATGTTCTCTAACAACAGATTTTTAATTTTAATGGAGGTGATAGAGTCAGCATAGGTAATAGGCTCAAGTTTCTAGGGAGAAGATAAAGGATTTGAGTCTAATTATAATGATTCAAAGAATGTTTCTATTACACGTGAAAGTAAAAGAAGGAAATATAATAATATCCCATGTTCCAAACCATGGACTTATATTTAGGTGTTTCCTCAGGCTGCAAGGCCTCCAAGTCTCTAATTAAATGACCTCATTAATCATCTAGAATGTATGCGGATTGGGGGCTTTTGATAAAAGTGAATTTATTCAAAGTGATTTGAGTCATTAATAGGATTCATTTTTCATAGTATTGTATCAAAAACAAAATGATGATATCCGTCCCTCTCTCACCAATGGGATGGATTTGTCTGAGTTATAATTTATTTATCCATGCAACGTCCACAATGAGATTTTTTGGAGAAGAGGTGTTTTATTGGAGATAGTCGATGATTCTCAATAGTATATTTTTTAAAAAATAACTATATGTGGTTCATGTTATTTTATTATATTTTTTATAAGTAAGGTGTGAAGTTTCATAAATAAGGGATCTTTGGAAACATCTTTCCATCTTTCAACCTGGTGGTTTTCCCTAGTTTTTTTTGGGGGGGGGACTTCAATACCATTGTAGAGGAACACAAAAAGAGAGGATGTATATATTATTCAAACACAAAAATTATGTACTTTAGAGGTTTCATTATTGATAAGGATCCTCTATCAATCGGTCAAGTTATTTGGTAAAATTTAAATTGTTGATAATTTCTGAGAATATGAAAAATTCAATGAGTGATAAATGTGATGATTGGAGAGCAGGTTTTAAGTTCATAACAGATGTTTCATTGGTTGAATTAAAATGACACATTATTTATAATAATTATTTGAAGGAGAAGATTACACGAAAAAAAATTAATGGGGTTTGTTAAGTTGGTTTGGCATTAAATGTTAAAATTTCCTTATTTTTTTATAAGTAAAAAAGTTTGGTTTATACCTAAAAAATTATCCAAAGTACTAAGATGGCCAGAAATAATCAACCGATTTCTTATGCAGGACATTGGGTTGACCGTGTATAATGGAGGCTAGGTAGGCCAGGCCATATGAAGAATGAAGGACCATGGCTGAGACATTGCATAGTATGGGCCAATATCACACAAGTAGGTGGGTGTAGAAGCACGCCTGATGAACCGTTATATGGTAGTACCAAAGGAGGGAGAGGATATTTCTGAGATGAGTGAGCCACGGTTTTTCTTATAAGGGAGAATGAAGCCCCAAGGCATTTTTATATGGGATTACACAAAATGAATGAGGACTTCTTGATCACTCAAATGATTCATCCAATCCATTCAATAGATCCTACCCATTGATCTTAAATTCCTAGTCGTTCGATCTATCAGTGATCATCTCAATGTATTTGGATCCCATCTAGCCTCATCTTCTCCTACAATCCATCGAGACGCTTCTATATAGAGGATGCTCCATGACCATGTTGTATATAGCTTCAAACAATTCATCTGAGCATCCTATGAGTGATTTGAATATCCAAATATGATCAAAATCACATATTGATCCTTTTTCCTAGTAAAACGCAGTTTAACTATGGATTTGTAGTGAGATGTGGGGTTTTTTATCTTGTGATGGTGAAGGTATTTGAAAAATGATGGAATTATCTCAATGATTCTAGAAGATTCTAATATATTCTTCATTTCCTATAAATACCACTAAAGTATCATGATTCATTTTCTGAATTTTTTTTAGAATCTCTCATTTCTAAAGAAATAAACCATCGTGAATCATTCTGATTCACAAAGGATTCCATGCAACATCATTTGCACGAATAAGGAGACATAATTCAGTAGGAAACATATATGTGACTTTCACACAAGTGTTTCTTCATGAAGAACTATGTTCATAGAGGCAACTAAGATATCATTATATCCTTATGTGTTTATCTACTAGTGTTTACATAAAAAAAATTGAGGAACGTCATGAAAATTTTTACACGCATAGAATCTCACAAAGACCTTGTGCACATCAAGAATATATTATTCCCATTTTATGTGCTAGAATTGTGGATAGTGTGTATGTGTTCATGCTTATTATGTGAAGGGGAAGTATACATTATACAAATTCAAGATATAGTTCATATTCACATGCTTGATACCCCTAAATTGAATATTGGAAGTGTGTGCATTGTGATTTTGAGAAGGTCCTACGTGCATCATGTATATACATATTCTGGTTCGAATTCACAAAGGTAGTATAGATTTAATGCATATTTTAATTCATTTTTTAAGATTCGTATGTTGAGATATAAATAGTGTGCATGGACAATGCGATGTATTCATTTTGTGAAGTGAATAGTGTGTATATTCGTGCATAAAATTGAACAGTTGAGATGAAAATTGAGTTAATGCATGTATTCATGCATGTGTATGTTTATAAACATGTAATAACTTGAATAAAATAGAAGGAAGTATGTATTTTATTAATAAATATTTATTTTCTAAAGATATTTTCATGCACATGAATTAATGTGAGAATAAAATTAGAAGTCCAAGCATTATATTAAATACATATATGATGATTGATAAGTGCACATGATATTTATATTTCTTAATCAGTGTGAAGTGATTTGAGACTGAATGAAGGATATTTTTACTATCAGTGTTTATAAATGTTTTTATGTCCAAGTTTTTCAGTGTTTAGGGAGGCCGAGTCTTCACTAGAAAAAATAATTTTTACTGGATTAGTATTTTATAGAGATATATGATTATATTTTGTTATAAGAGTTTATTTTTGCAATGTCATCTTTATTGAAAAGGTATGTGATTTGTAAACGATCTGATTTGATCATGAAAGATCATGGATGAGGATCTTCAATTGATCATCCTATCTGTGGACCATATATTATTAAGTAGAATAAATATCTTGTGAATGGGTGTCTAACCAATTCTTGAAAAGGATCTAGATATTGGGGGTCTAACCATTCGAAGAGTTAGGGGGTCTAAACAAATAAGGTTGATGATTTTTTTGTTGGGGGTATAACCAGAATTAACTAGAGGATCAATTGCTAGGGTGTTTAACCAGTTTCTACCTAGACCATTATAATTGATAAAAATATTATAGTGGATAATCCATGATGGGGGGTCTAACCAACATGATATGTATGTAGTTCTTAGTATCAAACCTTGTAAAAATACTGTGTATTGTGTTTAATTTACTTTTATAATTGAATGCATGATCCATTTATCTTAACGTGTGATAAGGGATTTAATTAAAAGGTAATAAAAGAATATAGTAAAATAGGTCACACCAGATGCACCCCCCCCCCCTATTAGTGTGACTACATGATCATTAGACACTTCAATTTGTATCAGAGTATAGCCCACCACTGATTTGATCTCCTATACATGTCTATTTGTTTTTTTCAAAAACATATGAAGTGATGATTTTAGTTTGTAGAAAATTCAAAAGATCTTCATATGTCAATTCCAATCTCTTTTCCTGATGTTATAAATACTGATGTTTCATTCAGTATTCAAAAAAAAAAGAAGAAAAAAGTAGAAAAGAAGATCAAGTATAGTCCAAAGATAAATGAAGATCTACTATTAGGTGAAGGCACTCATAGTATAAATTTTTCAGTAAAATCAGTTGTCCATAATTATGATGAATCAAGTTTGACAAGAGGTAAAGATTTGATCAATTATGAAATCATAAAGTATATGAAGATACGTCCTAGATATGTGGTTGCACGTATGATCAAATATTTCAAGGTTCTTCTAGAGGATAATTAATAGGAATAAGATGAGGATAATTCTATGGAATAATCATTAACCAAAAAGTTTATCATAACCAAAACTCTCACAAAACATATGAAAGAAAAGGAAGAAACAATATCTCTTTACAAATAAATATATACTGAATATATTTAGTAATTGTATAGTAATACTTTTTTAGAATGAAATTTTTGAAATTATTTTTACCTATGTTTTCCATGAACATGAAAAGAAGCATATTACATCTATGAATGTAAAAAATTGTCTTTTGAATGACAATGTAGAAAGAATCAAGGATCTTGACCAAAATTTACTAAAGTAAAATTAGATTCATAAATATGAGATTTAGAAGACAAACATTCTTTGGGAATAACGCATGAAATATGTTGAAGATGAGAATATTTATATCAACTTAAAGTGCATTTAACTAGAAGTAAAACTGATAAATACGGAAGAGACACAAGATGGTACTTCCCATGTTGCTGAGAAAATAAGTATTTCTAAGGATTTATCTAATATTATTCCTATTTATAAAAATATGGAGTCCAGTGTCAATAAGAGTTTGATATTATCCAAGGATAATTATTCTATAGACTCTTAAATGATGGTAACCCTTTATCTTGATAAATCTATTTGTACTAATTATGATTTGAGGACTATTGTAGATTCAATATTAAAATATAGAAAGAAATTAAATACAAACTCTTATTGTCTAAATAAATCAAAGAAGAATAAATGTGATACCCAAAAGTATCAATGTTTCAAAGACATTCTAAATGTGTTATAGATAAAGAAATTGATATTTTTTGCTAATATTGGTGTTATTAAAAGATTGAGCATCAGGAAATTAATTGTTTGAATAATATTTCATTAAATGAATATTTTTGAATTCATGCATCTTGGGGTAGTATAGCTAAAGAGAAATTGAAACATGAACAAAAAGTGCAGAATTCATAGAAATAGAATGAGTTTATCAAGAATAAATATGATTACTTTGAAATTTTCTGCGATTATTTCAATAGAAGTGGCCACTATTATAATGAGTGATGTTATGTACCAATCATAAAAAAATAATCTGTTTATATGAATGGAAGAGAACAATATAAAATAAAGCAGATAAGAGATGAAGATAATAGGTCATCCTTAATTTGTGAACAAAAGAAGAAGGTTGTTAAAAAAACAACTCCCAATAAGTTTATGAAGAATGATGTAAATAGTGTCTCGACAAAGAAAATTTGTTTCTATTGTTGTAATAAAAGGTCACATCATGGACTACTGTCAATTGGCCATGAACATTTATACTAATAGAAGAAAGATGGAATTGAAGAAAAAATCAGTCAAGAAGAGAAATAACATGATTGATTTGGTGAAAGACAAGTTTGATGAAGAACCTGGAAAGAATCATAAAAGAGGTAACTTGTTGAATTAAAATGTTTTGTCTAACAGGTGAAATGAGTTTGAACCTTCTAGTAAAATTTGTTTCGTATAGAAATCTAATAAAGAAGATTTCATGAAAAAAGGGAAAACATTTGTGCATTCTAATGTTTAGAAAAAGAAGTCTACACACAAAGTGTAGACTGAGCATGTTTCTAAATAATTATTTATCAATATGGCCCAAATAGTTGGAAGAGGAAAGAAAGTTGGAAAAAGCTGAGAAATCTAAAATTACTTTGTTATCAAAAGATAAGAATCCTTTTTTGTCTAAGAATATTCTTGGGTTGAGAGGAAAATCTCAACCATATTTCTCTAAATGAAAAGCAATAAAGAACCACCTTATTCCCATATATATTGTTTTCTTTTCATGTGGGTAATTGAATTTGAGGAATACACTTTGGGGAATATCTAAATTTATAAAATTAGTGAATATTTTATAGCAAGAAAGATGCCAATCATGGAAGAATAATGACATTATTTTGTCAATTCTCAACATCTCAAATAATCTCATAAGAAAATTGGAATTTATACTTGATGAAAGTAAATCATGATAAAGAACAATTGTGTACATATATTATGGGGGAGAATAGAAAATCAATTATCAGATATTTCTATCTTAGTTGGAATCACATGAATACCAAAAGTTCTAGATAGGTATGAATCTAATATTTCAAAAAAATGTAAGGAAATTCAAGCTTGTCATAATTGAGGTATGATTGATTACATCTCATTTTCATCATGTTAACAAATTACAAATTCTATAAGGAATAGAATTATTATTTAAATAAAAATGGGTAAATTCATCCTTTCACTTTAATTTTTCGAATCATTTTGTTGTGATATATGCATGATATTAGGTTGAAATCTTTTGAACAATTTATAAAAAGAAGTTTTAGTGATTGGTACCACATGTAGGAAGTTTATAGAAAACATTGATATCAAACTAGATCACTCTTGTTTTTCACACAGGGCATTGCTCACATATACTTTGATTTTATTGATTTTATGTCTTTGATAAGTTAATAGCGAATCTGTCATTTTCATAAATAATTCAGCCAATTTGATTCAGAATAGAATATGATATTCCTCAATTTTTTATGTTGGAAATGATAATTCCTTATCATACATTTATTTTTAGTTCTATTTTCAATAAGGGGGAGAAGATATCATTTACTTTTAAAATTTGGTAGCGATAACAAATCCAAAGGGGGAGATTAAAGAGGTCAAGTGATATGTTGAAGTTGAAATTGTTTTCAATTGCTTGAGAATATGAAAGATTCAATGAGTGCTAAATGTGACGATTGTCAAGATGGTTTGAAGTTCAGATGATATTTTTCATTGGTTTAATTGAATTGACACATTTTTTATAATAATTATTTGAAGAAGAATATGCCATGAAAAAATGAATGGGGTTTGGTAAGTTTGTTTGGAATTAAATTTTTATAAGGCCAAATATTTTTCTAAGTACAGATGGTCGGTTTGTACTTAAAAAATAGCCACCCTACTAAGTTGACCAACAAGCCTCAACCAAGAGATTATGCGGGACACTGGGTGACTGTGTCCAGGGGAGGTCAAGTAAGACATCCTACATGAGGCATGAAGGACCTTAGATGAGATAGTGAATAGTATGGGCCAATATCCCGCAATGAGTTGGATATAGAAGCACACTAGAATAATTAGTATGGGGAGGTACCGAAGGAGGGAGAGGATATATTTGAGCTGATTGAGGCATGTTTCTTCTTATAAGGGAGTAGAAAACCTCAAGATGTTTCAATTTTGGGTTGTGCAAAATGAATCAGGACCTTCCAATAACTCAAATGATTCATCCAAGTTGTTCAATCAATCTTACCACTCAAAATTAAATCCCTAGTCGTTCAATCTGTTAGTGATCATCTCAGTGACTTTGGATCCCATCTAAGCTCATCTTCTCCTAAAATCCATTGAGAAAATTCTGTATAGAAGAAGCTCCATGACCACATCATTTGTAACTTTAATCGAGTCATCCAAGAATCATCTAAGTGATTTTAAGATCTTAATGTGATCAAAATCACCTGGTGATCCTTTTTCATGGTAAAATGAAGTTTATCTATGGAGTTTTAGTGAGATAAAAATTGTTTTTATATGATGACGGTGAACTTATGACAAACATGAAGTCAGTATATTACTGATTCTAGAATATTATGATATGTTATTCATTTCCTAATAATACCACTCTAGGATCTTGATTCAGTTTCTTAGTTTTTGTAGAATCTCCTGTTTCTAGAGAAATGAAGAACCATGAATATCTCTGGTTCACGAAGGATTCTGTACAAATTCATTTTCATGAAGAAGGAGAAGTAATTATGCGGAAAACCTATATGTACCTTGAAAACTAGTGTTTAATAATGAAGAAATATGTTCTCCAAATAAACTGAGATATAATGATATTCTAACATGTTTATCTACTAGTATTTTCACAAACAAAATTTGAGGAACCTCACGATAATGTTTACACACACAGCATCTCATGAAAACCTTATGAACATCAAGTATATATTCATCTTATTTTGTGTTCAATAATTGTAGACAGTGTATATGTGTACAGACATATTGTGTGAAGGCGTAGTATACATCATACAGATGTAAGATATAGAGCATATTCACATGATTGATTGTATTGCATTGAATATTGGAAGTGTGAGTGAAGCTATTGAGAAGTCATTGTGTGCGTAAAGTTTATACATATTCCAGTTTGTATGTACAAATTCAATATGTAGTTAATGCATGGTTCAATGAATTTGCGAATATTCATATATTGAGATATAAACAGGGTGCATAGAAAGTGTGATATATTCATTTTGTGATGTAAAGAGTGTGTATATTTGTGCATATGTTTGAATAGTTGAGTAGAAAATCGAGGTAATTCTTGTATGTATCCATGTTTATGCTTATAAACATGTGATTATACAATAACTTAAAGAAACAAAAAGGTGGTGTGTATTTTTATAGGCAATATACATTTTATAAATGTGTTTTCATGCACATGAATCAATGATAACATAAAATAATAAGACCATGCATTGTATTAAATACATACATGATGTTTCAGAAGTGCACATTCAATTTATATTACTTAATCGATGTGAAGATATTTGAAACTAAATCTAGGATAGTTTTACTCTCGTTGATTCAGAATATTTCTCTGTCTAAGTCTTTTAGTGTTTAGTGACGCCGAGTCTTCAGTAGAAGAATGAATTATTTCCCGTGAAATTTTGTTCTAAGACAAATAATTGTATTCAGTGATTTGAGTTTATTTGACAAATAATGAATTTAGTGAAAAGATAATTCAATTATACATAAGTCAGTTTAATCTATCAACATCGTGGATATGGATCTCTAGTTGATCATCCTATCTATGTACTGGATATTAGTAATAAGAATTAGGATCTTACTATTGGGGGGGTTAACCAATTGTTGAAGAGGCTCTAGAGACTGGGGGATCTAACCTTTAGAATTGTTGGGGAGTATAACCAACCGAGGCAGAAGATTTGGTTTGTTGGGTGTATAATCTTAATCAACTGGAGTATCAATTACTAGGGTGTTTAACTAGTTTATTCCTAATCCATTTTAATTGATAAAAATATTATAGTGGATAATCCATGATGGGGGTCTAACCAACATGGAAAGTATAAAGGCCTTAGTAACAAACCTTGTAAAAATAATTTTTGTTGTGTTTCATTTACTTCTAGAAATGCATGCATGATCCACTCATCTTAATAGGTGACATAGGTTTGACTTAAAAGGTGAGAAAGAATTAAGTAAAATTTGTCACACATGATTCACCCCCCACTATGTGACTGTACAATCATTGGACACTTCATTCTAGACATGGGATTCTAAGGAAATAGGTACACCATGTAAAATAAAAAGAAGGGTAATATGAGAATCTTGGGTAGGTTGGACTGGTGGATATTCGGTCTTCATGTTATTGACATATTTTCCAAAGCCTCTATGGCACTCCTCAAAAGTTCCCTATCATACCACTCATAGATCTTCGTATAGTTGAAGAAGGAGGATAGTAGGGATCTGGGGTCATTTATTTAAAAAATGGTTTTGGATGGATGGTTTTATGAAATTGATCAAGGATTCCATGACCAAGATAGAGATGGTTTCTTCATGGGTGGGTTTAATGCACCATTTACAACACTTAAAGAAAGAAATGCATTAATTGATCTTTAGAAAAACAATCAGAGAGAATAGTTTTGAGGGGATTCAAGAATATATTGAGAGTCTAGAGGGGAAAATCACTACAACTATAATGGGGATAATTTTTTCAACCTGGAGGAAAAAATCTCAGATGATAGAATCCTAGAAATAGAATGAGTCTGGAGGGAAAAATCTAGGGCTCTCTGGATCAAATAGGGGGATAGGAACATAGCTTTTTCTAGGTGT
Organism: Viscum album; assembly: GCA_963277665.1. NCBI lineage: Eukaryota > Viridiplantae > Streptophyta > Magnoliopsida > Santalales > Viscaceae > Viscum > Viscum album. The sequence goes on along the minus strand of OY728126.1, from coordinate 1,433,506,128 downwards.
TTTTGAAATAAATATGTTTTTCATGAAACTCAATCTATGGTTGGATGATGGATCCTATACAGTATATTTTTAAGTGTCTATAAATATGTCTCTACAACAACTCATGAACCTCTTGGTAAGGGATATTAGGTCCAATGATCAAGCTAGATTCAGGGAAGACAAATAGAAGTCCTTATTTTCATGTATATCGATAATGGTCGAGGGTACGGATAATAATATGTTAGAGGTGATTCCAAAGGAGGGGAGAGAAAGGTAGTAGTTTTTAGTATAAATTAAGAAAGTTCCCATGGAAAATATATATTTCCAGGGTCTTTCATTATAGAGGAATAGGGCATCATCAATGTTCAGGTTAGGGAAGAAGTTTGGGACTACTTTAGAGGCGACGTTATCTACAGGGTGATGTGTGCTTCTAAATTTTTTCTCAAAAAAAATATTAAGGATCCCACTAGTATCAAAAATTATAGATTAATTTTCTTATGCATATTTGTTTATAAAATCGTATCATTCCTTATCAATAGAGGGATCGGTCGTGTGATGCTATGACTAGACACAGAGGAACAACATGGTTTTGTCCAAGAGAAGATTATACAAGGGAATATTTTAATTGAAAAATATATAGTGGATGAAATCAATAAGAAAATAATATATTCAAATATCTTGAAAAAATTGGACATGAATAAGTCTTAGGACCAGTTAAAATAGAGCTTAATTGTTAAATTCTTGAGATATTTGGACTTTAGTGAATGGGATTGTGACATTTGTTTTTATTATTTTTCTTCCTCGTGGTCTTCCATCTTGATGATGTGAAGGGGAGTTTTCTTCTTTAAGACTATATGATGTTTAAAGTGGGGATATCATATCTCCAAACCTCTTAATTCTTGCACAAAATGATATATCTAGGCACATTAAATATGGTTTGGAGGAGTGAAAGGTCAAGTAATTCTGAAACAGGACAGGTAAAGGTCTGGTTTCTCATTTTATGTTTTCTGATGACATGGATTTTGTAACACCTCGATATTTTTTACTTTTTTTACAATTAATTTAATCTTTTTGATATTTTGAATTTCACGTGACACTAAAAATAGTTTATTTTATATTAAAGAACTATGTTTTTATTTCTTAAAACCAAGTTAATTGTTAAGTACACATAACTTAAATTTTAGCTTTCTCAATACAGTATAATGATATTAAGTTACATTACATGCAACAGTGACCTTCCTCGATGGCTTCTGTACCACGCAAGACCAAGTTATATCAAATAACGATATATTATGTAATATATCCTCAAAATTAAATTAGTATTTATGAAAAGGGTTAAATAACATAATAAAAGATGTGGTTTATAGAAATATAAAATTTATTCATCGGTAATAATTAATTATAAATGAATAATAAAACAAATTGAATATAAATGAAAATATTATTATACCCATAAATTTGTTTTACCCTAACATCTAAAATTAATCATAATGATTGAATGATATTAATATGATATATATATATTATATATCCAATAAATAAATTATATTGATCCAATTGATTTTTATTTACTTAACATAAAAACAAACTTGATTTTATGCATAAAATACTATGTTTCTTATTAAGAAATTTTTAACACATTTTAATGGTGATCCTATTTGAAATAAACTTTTTGGATATTTTATAGATTTTATATATTATAATAAATATAATAATTTAAATGTAAACATAAAAATTAGTTTGGGGTAAATTGTTTGGTATTTTTCTCTAAGGCTTCATTTTTAATGAATAGTTAAAAAATACTAATTTTTTTCAAAACTACTTTTTCATATAAATTATTTATATAGTTAAATTACATTTCAAAATTTCGTTAAGGAATAATTAGATCAAAATTTTAACAATTAATCTAATTTAGACCATTGGAATCAATTTTACTTTGAATTTAACTATAAAAACATAACAAAAGTTTGTATATGTTCACATTAAAAACTTGTAGTGTCATCCCGTCAGTGAGATTAAATTTAAATTTATTTATTCTACAACTATGATTGTAATTAGAAAAAAATGTTTTAATATTTGGAATAAGAATAATTTATATTTTATAAAAAATTCAACTTAATTTTTGACCAAAAAGATTAGTGAATGAAGTAAAAAATAATTACAGTGATTATGGTAAAATTATGTTTAACAAGGGAATTAACCTTAAACATAAGAGCCAAAATGATCTATAAACATGTCCAAAACCCATTTTATGGACTTATTTAATCCATAAAACAACCATTGTTTATTATTTTGTTTTATATTTATTTTTTATGGTAAAAACGTGGGTATACCAAACTTGTTTTCAAAAATAACAAGTGAGTCCTCTTCCTTCCCAATAAAATCCCACCACCTATCCCACTTCTCCAAACATCTAAAACCACTTAGGTTCATCCATGATCTACTCAATACACTTCCCAATAGACCTAACTTACTCCTTATATCCTAACTTTTTTTATAAAGTCTTCCAAGGAATCCCTTTGGTGAAAACCAAAAGGAGTTACCCAATAATGAGGTAACACCCTCCCTCAAACTCCTTTATTTTATTTCCATTCTATACTCCCTAAACACTTCATATTACTTGGTTGCATAAAAAAACAATTATCATAAATATACTTTTATTTTTTATTCTAATTATTCTACCTACACTTACAGACACCTCCATCTAATGTGTAACAAACTTATTGTTTACGTGTCTGGCGAACTATCACCTCAGGAAAATATGATTGCTCATTTTTCATTTATGGCCCTCATGGTGAAAATTATTATGTAAACACTAGGTATATATGATTTTATTATATTTATAATGTCTTTATTCTTATTTAATTTTAATTTATAACATACTCTTAGACTTTCCATCTTGTGAAAATATGCTGATTGTTTTGAAGAAGTGGGGACTACCCCCCTCAATGTGATGTCATTCATTCAAACACTACAAATAATGTATTAAGGATATGTTTAGTGAAAATATATAATATATATGAAATAATAATTCAAATTTATCTATATTATATACATATATAAATATACATATATGTCATTTACTTTCATTCTTTCGATACGTTAAAAAAACAGAAGCAGTGTTCAAGCATACATGTGGTCAATCGTCTCCATGAATGGTGTATTCTATTTAATAATTTTATATTATATATATTATTATAATACACATATACCGAATATTAATGATATGTATATCATTTTTTACATTCTCTAAATCATGATATAATTAATATGGTCAAATATATAACATATTAAGACACATGTAAAGAACAAAGCAGATATTACCTGAAGTGAAACCTCAATATAGAATTGTTAAAAGACAGGTTATATAAAGTTAGAATATAGACATATATAGTATTATATATAATAATATTATTCTGTAAAATATTTATAATAAACTTACATTTATTATACATGAGGTTTTAATGAGTACGATGAGATTCAAGACACAATGTATGGGAATTTCATCTCACTTTTTATTTCTGTGAGATACAAGATTTATTAACCACCCATTCCTTTTATGTGGTATATATACTTACCATTTTTGAATTATATAATTATTATATTTATATTTATGGTTATTTAAATATCAACTTTATTATATTTATTTCAAGGGTTTTATGCATAAAAAGTTACCAAATCTGTAAAGTAATTTTGTCTAAATTTTTCTTCTTTGAGACACATTTCATGTTATGCACATATATTTTTCATGATTTGTACGTACATACTTTGAAAAGATATATCATGATTCTCCTTCTTTTCATGATATTTTAAGATTCCTATAATTTAATTTTCTTAAATGGGTAGTATGGATCAGATTTACCATGTGGTAAGTGTTTTTTAAAATAATCTCCTCGCTTTTTGAGATTGTTTATGACTATACTTACATTGATTAAATCATATGATACATCTCTCAAGAACACTCATGACCATTATTATACAATAGTTATTCTTTTTCCATTATTTGGTGCATAATATATTTAAGAATATTTTTAATAAATAATGGATTTACCATCTCTTTGGTCAAAACTCTATGTTCCTTCAAACATATTTTTTTAAAAAAGGGCTTCCTAGAATATTCTACTATTCTACTATAATGCTTCAATGAAATTTTTACCCTTTTTTATTTTACAATTTTTTTCCAAAAAAAATATTATTATCACATTCCAAACAAGGTATTTTTCTAAACTTTTACCCTGAAATATTAATGTTATTTTCACCTTGTATGGAATGAACAAATTTACTCGTCGTCATTTCTATAAATCTTCCTTTTCATGTTTAACAGGTTAATTTTTAAAAAAAATATTAAAATAATTTTTTTTCAAATGGAATGAAATATTATTTTATAAGTTTTAAGGAAAAAAATACAAAAAATTTTCAATCTTCTTTTATAATTTTTTAAAAAAATGGTTTTCAAAACAATTTAAATCCACTTTTATAAGTTATCAAGCAAAATGGTTGTCAAAATTTTTTAAGCTTTCATTAAAATTTTTCAGGAAGTTTCAAAGTAAAATTTTTTCAATTTTTTTCAATATTTCCTTTATAATTTTTCATGAAAATGGGTTTCAAAAGGATTTATGTTTTTATAAATAATTTCCCAAAGAAAAAGTGATATTTTCCTCAAGAAATGTTTTCAAAAGATATTTCAAAATTATTTTCCATTCAATATGACATCCATTGATGTTACTCCTTACATTCTAGGAAATTATCTAAAAATTACAATCATACTCTTTCATGAATGGTTTATTTTTTGATGTAATTATGTGTATGACACATGTTCCTCCTCAAAGATTTATATGATTTTGAAACCTACATCTTTTCATGGGTTATGCTTTAATGAAATGATTTTTAAATATATCTATTTTCAATAGGTTTTCATGTGATGAAATGTTAATGATACCCATTTAATTTCATGTGTTATGATTTGATGTTTATATAACTCATCTTCTTTTATGGGTCATGATATGATGAATGTTTTATTATCTTGTTCCATATGTATGAATGGTTTTATTATGAGATGGGTGGGGCATATATCTCCCTCCAATGCATTGGGTATATCAAGAGATAATGATTGTAATCAAGTTGACTGGCTTGATCCACTATGAGATGATGGGTAAACCTGATCCCTTACAAGGAAATGACTGAAACTAGGGATAGTGGTGTCTCTGACCCTATAGGTGTAGTCACCATGAAGATGGAAGGTAGAGAAACCTCATCTAGTATGGGAATATTGGGAAGCTCAGTCCCTTACAAGGAAAGAACTTTGACATGGGATGATGGTGTGTCCCACCCAATAGTTTTAGTTCCCCTCATTCTCCATGATATGTTCTAGTAATGTGTCTTGAGTTATAGGTAATTATATCACATGTTTATGTATGCCATAATTCCATGTCGTATTCCTATGATATGGTTCATGGATTGTGTTCCTTATTTCCTTATGATTCGTGTCTTTTAAACATCAATGATTTATTCCATTATTCAAGTTTATGATCTTATTATATGAATGGTATGATATTACAACATAATGACCATGTTCTCATACCCTTTTCCTCATTATTATGCAAACATGTGTCCTTTTTTTACCCTTGATGTGAATCTGATCTCACCTCATTTTATGTTTCATTCAATAGGTTATGATGATATGTTTTATGTATGATGTTTCTAAGAAGTGTCCTAGAAAAGAATAACCTAGTGAGAGATAATGTAGCTGGTGTATATACCAGTCATTATGTATCCATGTTTTTAAAGGAACTAAACTAATAATGACTTTGGGTGTCTATTGGTATAATTTTTTAAGTATTCATAAAAGGTGATGTAATGTATATGTACATTAATAATTTATCATTAAATTTTGTATCAATGTGAATGTTTAGTAAAAATTTCGAAACTATGATGCGAAAAACATAGTGAGATCTCTTGGAATATTTCTAATGATATGTTAAGGTATGTATCTAAGGATATATATAAGTATAAGTTAATGTTTAGGAAAATATCATGGAAATTTGTTAAAGGATAGAGTGAGTAGTTTTCTAAGAATACAAACTTGAATGGATACTACAAGTGGAAATATCTCTTGCATAGATGTTCCTAGAGTTAAAATTCTGAAAAGATGTCCAAGTCCGGACTCTAGGAAATATGGTATACAAAAATGGACCTTACTGCACACCACATTTTAAACTCCAAGGGGATATTCTTTGGAAATTCAATAAATCCTCAAAAATCATTTTAAAGTATTTGGAAACTATAATGATAAAAATTTAGTGAGATCTCTTGGAATATTTCTAATGATATTTCAAGGGGTGTATCTAAGGATATGTATAAGGATAAGTTAATGTTTAGTAAAATATCATGGAATTTTGTTAAAGGATAGAGTGAGTAGTTTTCTAACAATACAACCTTTTATGGATACTACTAGTGGACTTGGCTCTAGAAAATATGTTCCTAGGGTTAAAAAATCTGAAAAGATGTCCAAGTCCAAACTTTAGATAATATGGTACACAACAATGAGACTTACTGCACACCTGGTTTGAAACTCCAAGGGGATATTCATGGGAAATTCACAAACTCCTCACGAATTGTTTTAAAGTATTTTAATAGAATATAAAAATTAATAACCTAAGATAAACCTAATGTGTCATAAATTAAAAGGTGGGTTCTATGATTTAGATGACTTATACGTAATTATGAGGTTTTATTCTACAATATGTGTTTCCAAACTCATGATTTCTGGTTTTAGTCAATAGAGATAACTAGAAGGAACATGGTTAACATTGAATGTTTTGGATGTGGAAAGTATAGGTATTATAAAAAATATATTTTACATGTGGAAATATCATAAATAGAATCAATAATGTGTTATGAGTGTTGGTTTTAATTATAAATATAAAGAGACTGCAAATGACATGTGATAGGTATGTGATGTTCTTCCTCTCAATCAGGTCCTAGTCTTCTGTTTTTAGCATCGTCTGGTTCTACTATTTTTCCTTACTGAAGGTGTCGACGCTCAAATCCCTCATCCTCTACTTCCCTAATTTGGTCTATCATTCTTCAGTTCCCATCCAAGGTAGATTGATAGTGGTGGAAAGAGTGAGACTTTGGGATGTGGGGTGTGGTGGTCATCGGTAAGCCTAGTGCAGTACTTCGTCAATGGTGTTTCTTCGTGTTTTTAGGGTTTTCATATCTATGTATGATATTTGTTTTTTGTAAGTTATGTTCGCGATGTTGTGTTGAAGGTGATGATGATGCGACCATGTTGAGAGGATGTTCCACAATAATTTCATCCTGTCTTGGTTTGTTTATTTCTCTGCTCTGGCTTTGGGACACCCCTATCTCTTCGAGGTGGAGCAGTGCTCCTTTCATCTTGTTTCTTTGGGTTGTGAGATCAAGCGGTCAGTTGATGGTATCAATGGTGGTGGCCTATTTCAGAATCATGGTCTTGGATCTTACTGGTTTCTAGATTTGGTGGACTTCGTTCGAGTTATCTTCTATAGTGAGTTGATAATAGTGGCATTTGATGTGTTTGGTTCTGTTCTGATGGTGGTTTGATGAAGCGGTGAGTTCTGATTATGATCTTTCTATGTCACTTTATTCTTCGATGTTTCTTCATCATTATAGTGTTACGGGTGATGATCGTGTGATGATGTTGATGATGGTATTTGGATGGGGATGTCTAGTGGGTTCTCATCATCATTCTTTGATGAAGGTGATGAAGATGATGAGAGGAGGGTCAATGTCAGGGGCACGTCTCATGGAGGCTCGTGGATCGACGAACTATGTTCTGAATCATCCTTGCGTGGCTGAGAGATTTTGAATTTCGTATGAAATTTTATTACTTCTTTGCTGCTTTTCTAATTTTAGTGATCTAGTAATCTGTTGTATGGCCCGTTTCACACTCACCCAAAAAGCAGTTTTTGAAAATCAAATAAAAATTTAATTTTCAGTCAAGTAATGTTATTTTTTAATTTAATGATTATGTTACATGAATCATGAAATATACAAGTATTTTCTATTTAAGTTTTTCATTAAGTATTGAAAATGAAATTTTAATAGGATTTTATGAGTAAGAAAATTTATTTCATTGAAATATAATATTTTTATTAAGGGAATGTAACCCTTAATTTATTCCTAATGTTGGGATATTGATGTTTGGACAAGTATTTGGTGGATGATAAAAATTACCATAGAATTCGTAAATGATTTTTTGACAAAGTAGTCTATGTTATCATGGATGAAGTAAATAACTTTTGGTATATGAGGAATATATCCAGTAATATTTGAAATAGGAAATAATTCATGTTTTCTATGAGGATTTATGGTAATTCAGGTTGTTACCATGTTTCAAGAGGATTTACAATGAGGGTATTCACATGTTTTCAATGTGACAACCAGGAGATACTTTTTGATATATGGGGTACCAATATTAAGCAGATTTCATGACCTTCATTCTAATATTTTTTATTTTCATTTTTCATAAGGATTAAATGGTTAACCATTCATGAAAGGTTTATGTTAAACATTGGAGGAAGTATTTATGTATTGATATTGTATTTAAAACATTGGTTAAAATTTTATTTAGTGATTAACCTTATTTCAACGAATATCTATAATATTTTGTAAATTATATTAGTGTTATTTTAGAAAATATATCATGTATTTCAGGTGACAACCAATCAATTATAGAAAGTTCATGAGTCTTGAACCCATGGTCGTAGGGTGATAAAGGTTTCATGCCTACCACTAGCCTATGTGATGTTATGGTTAATGTGTATTTTTTTGTTTATGAATAAATATTAATGATGGACTAGTATAGTTACATTATATGTTTAGATATTAATTTATTAACCATATTAATTTTGAACAATAGTTAGACACAAGTATTTATACTTTTTATTCTTTTATGGCCCTTAAGATCTTCTAAAGGTTTATTTTAGAACTTCGTGCATCATTGTTAATTTCTGAACATCCATTTCTTGAAGAAATGGATGAATTGGAAATTGATAAAATAAAAAAAAAGAATGAATTTTTCAAATAGAAATATATCTAGTAAGTATATTTCTATTTATTCTTGGTCAATAAAATAATTACTCAATGTTAAGAAAATGATCAAAAATAAAATAATGTTATCTTAATACCATTTTTTTGAATTGATGTACATTTAAATCATTGTATATTTTTTATTTTGAGTCCCTAAAATTTTTTTTGATCATTCACTTGTCTGTTATTGATGACCTCAATCACTACCAAAAAATATTTATATTTTTCCTATTTGTCCGTGTTTTCAATTTCAACCTATGTTCTCATATGTGGAAACATAGTAATATGTTATTTTGGGTAACCGTTATGTTTCAAAATTTTCCTTTTAAAGGATGTTTTAGGATTAAATTTTTATGATGTGGATTTATATGAAACTAAGATTCATGTATTAAACCTTTAATAACCCAAATTAATTTTTTGTGTGAAATTCATTTTAAGGGGGGTAGAATGTAACACCTGAAGATTTTTTGAAATATTTTTTTAAAATTAATTTAATATTTTTGATATTTTATATTTCATGCAACACTGAAAATAGTTTATTTTATATTAAAGAACAATTTTTGTATTTCAAAAAAAAATTAATCATTCACTACACACAACATACATTTTATCTTTCTCTATATGGATCACCAAGGTGAGCTTGAATTACACGCAACAAAGACTTTCATCGATGTCTTGTGTAACACGCAAGACCGAGATTTACTGAATAACGATATATTATTTAATATAAACTATATTTTAAATAAATATTTATTAATAGGGTTAACTAACATATGAAAATATATGGTTTAAAATATAATAAAATGAATTCATTGGCTAAATTAATTAGAAATTAATATGAAAACTGATTGAATGTAAAGGAAAGTATTATTATACCTACAAAGATGTTTTACCATAACAAATTAAATTAATTACAATTATTGAGTGATATTAATGTTATATATATATCGTATATTTAATAGAATATTTTTTTATTGATCTAATATATTTTACATTCTTAATAAAAAAACAATCCCAATTTTATGAATAAAATACTATATTTATTATTAAGGAATTTTACCACCTTCTAATTGAGAAACTATTTTAAATTAAATTTTTGGATTATTTTTAGATTATATATTTTAACATAAACTTTATATTTTAAATAAAAATATAAAAATTAGGTTATGGTAAATTTTTGGTATTTTCTATAAGGCTTCATTTTTAATGAATAGGTAAAAAACTAAATTTTAGTTTAAAACTACTATTTCATCTACATTATTTATATGGTTAAATTACATTTTAAATTGGTTTTAATGTTTAATTATATAAAATTTTTATAAATTAATCCATTTTAGATCATTTGAAAAAATTTCACTTTTAAATTGACTATAAAAACATAATAATCTTTTGAATGTTTTTACATTAAAAACCCGTAGTGTTGTCCCTTCCACAGGATTAAATTTCAATTAATTTTTTTTGTTTATGTGATTTTAATTTAACAAAATATATTACATATTTGAAATAAACATAATTTATAATTTAATATAATTTCAAATTAATTTTTTACTAAAAATAGTGGTGAATGCAGTGAAAGTTAATTATGGTTATTAAAGTAAAATTAAGCTTAACAATGGAATAAGTCTTAAACATAAGTGCCCAAATAACCTATCAACTTTTACATCATGAATTTTCTGCACATAGTACATCCATAACCCGTAAATTATTAAAAAAATTGTTTTTTGTTAATTTATTATGTAAAACTATGGCCACAGATAATTTGTTTTCAAAAATACCAAATGAGTCCTTTCCCTTCCCTATAAAAGGTCACCACCACTCACACATCCTCACACCTCTAAACCCACTTAGGTTGGTAATTAATTTCTCAATAAACTTCCAAACAACACTATGTTACTTCTTGATGACTAATTTTGGTCTGAAAGACTTCCAAGGAATCCTTTTGGTGCAAACCAAAGGGAGTTACACGATTAATAGGTGACACCCTCTCTCAAGCTCCTTTATTTTTTTCCATTCTACACTCCTTAAACTCTTCTTACTCCAGGATTTTATAATGAAACTAGTATAGTAAGTATAATGGGATTTTTTTATTCTATTGTTTTACCTAAAATTATATACACTTCCATCTAATGGGTAACAAACAAACTGTTTACATGTACGGTGAACTACCGCCTCACGAAATGATGATTGTTCATTTTTCCTTCACTGACTCTCATGGTAGAAAGTATGATAGAAACTATATTTATATATGATATATATATTATATTTATAATAAATTTATTCTTATGTAATTTTTATTTAGAACATACCATTATTATTTCTATCTTGTGTAAATAAGAAAATTTCAGTTCAGGAAGTGTGGACTACCACCCCCTCAAAGAGATGTGATTCATTCAGAAATTCCATGGAATGTATTAAGGATATGATTAGAAAAAATATATTATATATATGAAATAATGAATATAATTTAATGATATTATATACAAATATATCTATACATATATTTCATTTACTTTCTTTCTTTGAATATGTCAATAAAACAAAAGCAACATTCATGTGTACGTACGGCCTACCATCTCCATGAATGGTATATTCCATTTCATACTTATATATTTTCTAGATTCTTATAATACACATATAATAAATATTAATGATATTTATATCATGGTTTAAATTATGAAAATAATGATATAAGTATAAGGATCAAAGATATAACAAATTAAGACAAATGCGAAGAACAAAGCAGATATTAACCGAAGTGAAACCCTAACATAGAATTGATCACAAGTGGGTAATATAATGTTATAATCAATTAATATATTCTATATAATGAAATGATTATTTAAAATATATATAATAAAATAAAATTTATTATACAAGAGTTTTGAATGAGTTCAATGAGAGCCAAGACACGAGGTAAGGGAATTTCATCTCCCTTTTTATTTCTATGAGATACATGATTTATTCACCGCCCATTACTTTTTCATTTAGTGTATACTTAAAATTGATGAATTATATGATTATAAAACTTATATTTAAGATTATTTACAAATCCATATTATGATTTTTATTTCATGGGGTTTATGTTTCAAAAGATTCCAAATCGGTAAAGTAATTTTTGCCAAAATTTTACTTCTTTGAGACACATTTCCTGTTATGGACCTATATTTTTCATGAGGTTTATATTATTACATGGAAATTTTATATCATGAATATAATTATTTTCATGATATTTTAAGTATCATGTAATTTAATTTTCTAAAATGGTTAGTATGGTTCAAATTTACCAAGTGGTATGATTTTTTATTAAATAATATCATTTATTTTAGAGATTGTTTATGATTATCCTTAATTTGATTAAATATTATTATCCATATCTCACGAACACACACAACTTTTATTCTCCTCTAGTTACACTTTTTTTACTCTTTAGTACATAATATAGTTAGTAATGGTTACTTATGAAATCTCAACATTACCCTATCTTCATTTGGAAATTTGTGTTCCTCCAAAACCATGTTTTATAAAAAGGGGTTCCAATAATATTATACTATTATACAATAATCCTTAAAATAAATTGTTAAACTTTTTATATTTTACTAATTTTTTCAATGTAATATTATTTTCACATTATTAAAAATGAATTTTTCTAACCTTTTTAACATGAAAATGAATGCTATTTTTACCTAGTATAAGATATATGGATTTACCCATTGTTATTTATGTGAAGCTTCTTTTGTATGTTTAAAATGATAATTTTTAAGAAGATTTTTTCAAAAACTTATTTTAAAATATATGGCTTTCAAAAGGTTTTCAATTTTTCTTTACATGTTTTAAGGAAATTTTCTTCATAATTTTTTCAAGATTATTTTACAAAGTTTTCAAATAAATGGTTTTCAAAAGGTTTTCAATCCACTTTTATAAGTTTTCAATAAAATTGGTTTCAAAACAATTTCAAGAATTATTTATCATTTTTCAAGGAAAATGGTTTTCAAAATGTTTTTAAGCATTAATTATAATTTTTCAATAAGTTTTCAAGATAAATTGTTTTCAATATATATTGAAATATTCCTTTATAAGTTTTCATGAAATTTGTTTCAAAAGGTTTTTTGTTTTTTAAAATGAATTTTCAAATAAGAAATGATATTTTCATCAACAAATATTTTAAAAAGATATTTCAAAATTATGTTTCATCTAAGATGAAATTTGTTAATGTTACTCATGCCTTTTTAGGAAATTACTTAAAGGTTCCATTAATATTGTTTCTTAAATACTTTATGTTCTAGTGGAATTATTCTTGTGACAACCATTTCTCTTCCACAGGTTATATGATTTTGAAACCTGCTTATTTTCACAAGTTATGATTTGATGAAATGATTATGTAACCTATATATTTTTAATAAGTTATTATGTGACTATATTTCAATGATACCCATTTCATTTAATGGGTTATGATTGGATGTTTACAGAACCCATCTCTTTTTATGGGTCATGATATGTTGAAAGTTTTATTATATGATGGCACATGTATGAATAATTTTATAAGGATATGGTCGGGACCTATATCTCCATCTAATTCATTGGTTAATGATTTATATATAATGATATAATGATGGGAATCATGTCGATGGGATTGATACACTATGGGTACATGGAGAAACTCATTCCCTTACAAGGAAAGGACTCTGACTAGGGATGGTGGTGTGTCCCCCTAGTAGGTGTAGCCACCATGAAGATAGAATATGGGGAAACTAGATCCATTATGAGAAGATGGGGAAACCATATCCCTTGCAATGAAATAATTATGATCGGGGATGGTGGTGTGTCTCTCCCAATAGGTGCATTTCCTATAAAGTTCCTTGATAAGTTCTATAAATTCATCATGACTTTTAGGGAATGATATCACATTTTTATGTATTCCATAAATCCATGTATTATTCCTATGAAATTATTTCATGGATTATGTTCTCTACTTCCTTATAAATAATGTCTTATGAACTGGAAATATTTATGGCATGATCCATGTTCTAATTTAATGATATATAGTGTATGATCTTCAAACATTATGATCAAGTTCTCGTACCCCTAAAATAATTTTTATGCTTACATGTATCCCTTAATTTCCCTTATTAATCATCTGAGCTCAACCCATTTAATTTTTCCTTCTTCAGGTTATGAAGATATGTTTTATGTTTGATGTGTTTAAAAAGGGTACTATTCAAGAATAAATTAGTGGGAGATAATGTATATTATTTATTTACCAGTGTTTATGTTTCCCTATTTCCAAAGGCACTAAACTATTACGGTATTTGGGAATATGTTTGTGTAATGTTTTATGAATTATTAAAAAATTATGTAATTTCTATTTATGTGATGACTGGATCATTATATATTTCTCTTTAACTGGTAGGAAAAAATACATTAGTTGGTTCAATGATATTATAGAATCCTATGGAACGTGGAGCGGCCAAAGGATTAACAAAAGGAAGAGCAATGTCTTCATCTCTAATAAGTGATCTCATAGGGGTAATAGAATTATTCATGAAATAATAGGAATGAAATGTTTTGACCTTTCAATGGTGTATCTAGGAAAACCTATATAGGATTAATGAATTAAAAAAAATGACATCATAACCATGGTCATGGTTGGGATTTTTAAATGTAATAACTATATGATATAATTTGGGTGAGGATAACTATGGTTAATAGTGTTATATTTTCTATTCTTATGAATGTTTTTTCAATTATCAATGCACCAAGTAGAAATTTATAGGGTATTTACATTAATTTGATATCCTTAATTTGGGATGGAAAGCTGTCTATGAAATTCTACTGGGCATCGTAGAATCTAATAGCCAAAACAATAGCTGAAGAATGTATTGGGTGGAATAGTGTTTCAAAAACAATACACGTCATATAGGTGAGGTTGGAATGAGAAATTATTTAAGAAACTATGTTTTGGGCTAAAGTTATTAGGGAAGGGTATGGGGAGAAGTGGAACATGTGGGGTGATCAGATTGGGAAGTTGTCCAGCCTTGTGAATAACATGATTAACAATTTGGATATTCTGAAATATGATGTTCAGTGGGTGGTGGGTCATGTAGATATTAACTATTGGAATGAAAATTGGGCCGGTGAGCCACTTTTCATCCTAATGTGTCCAGTTATAGGTATTTATTTCATAGAACCAAGTAGATATCATAGATTTATCAACTCCACTCTTAACTAGTAGTATAAAATTCTATATGAAAACATATGCATTACTGATCAGCCTGATAGATGTGTCAACACAAGACCACCTACTAGTCTTTTAAATATTTGGTAGTTCTAGGCTGTGAGGAATATGAATATGATACACAAGTAATGGGCTCTAAAATCATGGTGCAATGATATTTTAGTGATCATTAATTTCTTAGTGTGGAGGTTATGGAATCATGTTTTACCTACTGACGCTAGAGTATAGAGAAAGGGGGTCACCATGGATTCGAGATACAGATGTTACGCATGACCATTATCTAAATCTGTGTAGAACCTATTCATAAAAAGTGAATAGACATTCAGCGTCTGGAACATCACAAGACATGATATGGGATTAGTTGTGGTGGGGGATCAATTACACAGTTCATGGTGATTTGGTTCTAAGGAGCTGATCAACGGGGAGGAGAAATAAAGGGTTGCAGCCTACTCTTTGTTGTTGTGTGATAGGTAATCTAGGATTTGAGGAACTCTAAAAGGGATGGTATAAGGTTGTCACCATTTTTCTAGGTCCATATGAAGTCATGTATTACAGAACTTTGGCCTCTTATCAATTTTGGAGGTTCTTCTATCCTGATTAGAATGTTTATTCCAAGTTTTTTTTTATATGATATGGGGGATAGGGGAATAAATAATATAGGGTGATGGGTAAAATAGAAACTTCCTTGTTATGGAAGCAAATTTAATGTGGATGGATCTTATGTAGCCGAGGACATGAGAAGAGGTGGAGTCATTCGGGACCAGACAGGCTCAGTGATTTTATGATTTAGTGTGTTTTACATTGTAAGTACCTCACTGGGGATGGAGGAACGATATATGGAAATTAGGTTTTCTATCTTCATTATTTACAAAATAATTATTATGGTGGTGGATTCATATTCTTGTGTGTTTGTTGGATTAATAAAAGGAAATATTAAATGCCTAAGGGAACTAATTTATTTGGTTAGAAAGTGAAGGTCGCTCATGGAATTAGGGATTAGTGTCAGGGATAGGTGGAGGGAAGGGAAATATGATACTGATATTCTATCCATCAATGGGAATCCTAGGGATAGTATAATTTTTTATTATTGCTCTAGGTCCATTCCTACTAACTTCCATCTCATTTTAAGGAATGATGCCCAAGGGATACATCATTTCTTCCCCCATTAAACTTAGGAATTTTTTTTGTTGTTTAATAATAAAAAATGAAATTTTAGTGACATTGACATAACATTATGGAATGTATTCATTAAAATATATGTGTCTACTAAAAACAAACTATGACTAATTTATATTACAATATCATATTTATAATGAAAATCTTATTCATGAATCAACTTCTACGATGAAAACCCCTGATTTTTTCATGTGACTATTTTTTTAAATAGCATGAATCATGAACTTATTTCATGAAATATAATCCTTACAAAACATATTAAGCATCAATTAACTTAATCTCCAAACATCTTCACCTCACAATAAATGTGATTTTCAGTATAATTTATGCATTGATAACAAAATCCAACATAATGAATCACATCCACTAAAACCTCTTATTTAAAAAATCTTAATAAAATCATATCAACACCTTTTGGTCTCAATAGTCTCTCCCTATAGAGTTTATTTTCATCCAAGGAACAAAAATCACTACCAAAATTTGAATTATAAATAATTTATCACCAATAAATAATTTTAAGACTACATGAGCGAACTCAATGTACAAAATTAGAACATTGAATAAATATTATCATGTTCTCAATAATAAGTGATATATATTAAAACTTGATTATCTCAAACCTTCATGATAATAATATACCACATAAAAATATATTAATAAAATTATAATCAATAATTCATCATAACGATCAACATCGCATCAAATCTGTTCTTAAAAAATTCCTACAAACACTTCACCAAAATATAATTAATGTTCACACATATACACAATTATAAAATAATAAATTTCCCCTTTAAAAATCACCCCTAGATATATGATCTCCATAAATAGTTAAAGAATATATCAATAGATAATGTCAAGAAATTTTTATTGACATTCCCCCCCTGCAAAAATATCCAAATACAGGATGAAATATGAGACTTGTGTGCCATACCATATCCTTGAGAATGGTGAGGTTGAACTCCTAGCTTCAACCATAGATTATAATAATTATCCATATAAAATATCAAGGTGACAATAGTACCTTTTTCTCCTTTGTATTAACATACTCTAACTTCAAATTAATTTCTCTCCATAAGCCCCTTGATAAAGTTATATTTAATATAAATGTACTTTCTTATTTAATATTGAGCATGATTCTTTAAAAAATCGATAGAACTATTATTATCATATCTATTAATAAGTGTTCATTGTAAAAATTTATATAATTCACAAATATCTTTGTTGTTTATTTGTATTTATTATTCACAAAATCTATACTTTTTATTCTAATGAGTTTATCTTATGTTTTTCTGATTATATCATCATATAAGAAGTGAGTCATTTATTTCAATGATATTCATTGTAAGAAAATATAGTCTTCCATTCTATTGAATTATATCTATATGATTTATCTTAAGTTGAGTAATTATCTAGTAGATAACATGATTATCTTACAAATTAAAATCAGTAAATTCTTTAAATATTATTTTCTAGGTAAATTCATTTCATTTTACTAATAAATACATTTATCTTCTATTTTTTCAAATATAGGAAGCTCAGTCGGAAGGAAATTATGAGAATTATTTTATCTTATAAAAAGGGAATTCATAAAATAATTATCTTATGCCAGTAAGAAATTATCTTATGAAGAATAATCATCTTATAATCTTCCAAATATTTCTCTCATAAATAATTTATATTTCACAAATAGTGAAATCATGTCATTCTATGAAATGCAATATACAGAGTGTTTTATCATACAAAGCTACTCATAAGTTTATCTTAAGAGAACAGTATTATTATATTCTGATGTTACCTATTATAAGTTATTATAAGGATCATCGTGATTAATTTTATTATATTATCATAATCTATTAACAATTCTTTTAATTATTTTAATAATATCATAAAATGGGTGTCTAAATAAAAAAATATCAATATGGACAAATTTTCATTTTTTCAAGAATGTAAATATTCAAAGAACAATATTTCTGCTATCGTTGCTGAAAAGCCTTATTCTATATATAAAAAATAAAGAAACATTCCATTAATAAATTATCTTATCAGTTTTTCAAAGGATTATTCATTCTATCACTATGATTATCTAGTATGATTATGTTCAAAATAAAAAATAATATATAAATAGAAATTATATTTATTGTATGAAATAATTGAGATATACAAGTGTATATCAACCCTATGATGACGCAAAGAAAAAAATGAATATACACAAAATAAATCACAGACAAAGCTTGTGTGATTTGATTACAAGTTTATATATAGAAATTGAATAACTTATAGAAATGTTCTTTAAAGATCATCAACTTATATGGATGTGTCTTTATATGCTCTACGTTTCTTCTTGTAACTTTGTTTTGCAACGTTCCTTAAAATTTCATCCATATCTATTTAAAATACGCTCATTGTAATATTTTATTAATACCATAGATAGGTCTTTTAAAGAGATATTGTGTTTAAAAGATCATGGAATTTATATAAAAAGTAACATCTACTATAACTAAGTCGGAATCACCCTAAAATGTCTTATCATAGTGAAAATCACCCAAATAATGGAGTATAGTGTTAGTGGAGTGGACTAGGGGATTTTGATTCGCAAAATCACTATAAATATCCTTTTTTATCTTTTTTACTCTAAGATTTTATATATCTGCCACATTATTTTATTAAAGAAAATATTGGATCCTGTAAACCTTGAAAAGGGTGGTTTTAAAGGAACAAAATTATCATAAACTCAATACACCCCTCTTATGTTTTCGGTTTTCTATTCTCTAGGAAAAAATTAGTATCACAGCTCTTGAATCTCTATTTATTAACTATCATAGGTTGAATTCAAAATTTTATATTTCAAGTGCTTTTTATGGATGATAACATAGAAGGTGTGTCAATAGAAGAGATCTTAATTTTAATTATGAAAATTGTAGTTGTTGGAAGGTGAAAATGACCATCTATTTGAATAACCTTGGATTAAATTTTTGTCCCAAAATTGTAAATCATTATGAAATTCAAAAAACACAACCAAAAACATGGGATGATGATACTAAAGAAAGATAAGACCTCAATTCTAATGCAAATAATGCTATCATATGTGGAATCGGTTTAGATGATTTTTGCTAAGTTCTCCAATGTCAAATAGCCTATGAAATGTGGACTACTATAGTGGTTACTGCTGATGGTACAAACAATTAGATTTCCTTTATATATATTAAATTTCCAAACATAATTTCAACACCATAAAAATGGATGAATGGGAAATAATTACATATTTAAATAAAAGACTCACTGAGATTATGAATAATGTTGTCGCTCTAAAAAACTAATTACTGGTCCTAATAATGAATTAAAAGTGTTAATAGTTCTACCACCTATGTGGAGTGGAATCTTAGATGCCATCAATCAATCTACAGAGGTTGAAAAATTTAAAATAAAATATCTCATTGTAACTCTTATGATATATAAGGTAGAAATGGAATCTAGAGCTGGATAATATAAAATATTTGAGAAATAAAATGTTTCTTTGAAGATTTATACTTCTAAATTTGACAAAAACAATAATGGTATAAAAATATTGTAATGAAATAAAGAAAATTATTCATCAAACAATTCTGGATTTGATATTGAACATTAATAGTTTTATTGAAATTTAGAATGTTATTTAATAATAGTAGAGGTTTCAAAAGACATTTTAACAAGTATAATTGTAATGGTGGAAATTCTAATGAAGAGAGAGTATATGAGTGAATGAATATTACATGCATCAAGCTATACATTCCTCAATTTGAAGAAAATAGAAAAATTGTTAAAAAAACATGAGTTTCATATAAAACTATAAATACAAGAATGATAGGAAAGACACACATAGTGCTTCTGAAGAATCTAGTGATTATTCATATTACGAATCAGAAGCTGAATTGTTTAACTGAAAAATCCAACACGGTTTTCATGGTATATTCAAATGAGTTAAACTCATATTATTCTTCTAAGCATGATTTTGACACTGAAAATTAAAATTTCTCTTATGAAAAATTAAATGAGTAATTACCATGTTAGAAATTAAGATAGATTTAGAAAGAAAAATAAATTTTTCTAAAAATATAACATCAAATAAATGAATAGGTGGGACTAAATAAAAAAATCATATTTCAAAAAAAATTTGAAAATTCTATTACATCATTTAAAAGAAAATATATCCCAATTGAGAACCTATAGAAAGAAATTCAAAATTTTAAATATGCTATAAGTGTTTTAATAAGGTGGATGCATACCTAAACAAAATTCATCATTAAAAATCAACTTAAAAGAGAAAATTTTGTAATAGGAAGTTAAGGTGAAAGGCTCAATTTCTATAAAAACTATATTTCCCTAGTTCAAAGAACAAAAAAATTTAAAGATTACTTTTTTCATATTGCAGAAGTTGGAAATTATGCCAATATATGTAATTTCATAAATCCATAGTTTCTAGGGAAGAAAAATTATTTTCCTAGAACTTTTTTTTCAAATTTCACTATATGGTTTTCAAAACAGAAAAAAATTATTTGGGGTCCCATATCTTCTGTAGAAAATATTTTTGGTCCCAAGAATAATTTGGTACTAAATTGTTTTTATATTTATCATTATATGGAACTATAAAAAAATATAAATACAACATGGTTCATGGAAAGAGGATTTTTAAGACACACGAGTGGATATTTCTGTAACATTACCTCACATTATAAGATTTATGGAGGATATGTCACATTTGGTGACAATGAAAAAGGGAATATATTTCTGTAACGTCCTGGTTCTGGAAGCCACCTAGAGGCGCCCCGTACTCGGTAGGTCACATGGCCTCAAGTGCATTTCCCCAAACACCAGAGGCTGCTGAATAGCAACGAGGGACTTGGGTGTGAAAGTGGGGAAACTATGCCCTCATTGGCAGAGTAACACAGCGGAAGAGAAACAAATATACAATAGAAGAAGAAGTGAATATCCATCAATAGTAAACAACAGAAGACTGAAATAATAAACAACTGGAGCACATATATATAAAACGATGCATGATACATATCTCTATGAAAATTTCCAATCAAGTCACAATGTTGAATACAAATAGTAATAAACCAAGGTACAAAAGAAACAGATAAACAACTCCTCAGCATCGCAAGCCTAATCTTGGTCCCATGCTCTCCAGCTCTACAACAAGTCAAGTTCCTGAAGTAAAATGGGGCTTACCCTTATCTATACCAGTAAAAATATAATCTATTTGGGCTCAAAAGCATGGCCCAAATAGGCTATGAGACTAAATAATAGTAGGAAACCACCCAAAGATCTGTTCCTAACATTCCGTGAATATATGTCAGGTAAAAGTACAAAAATCAGTAAACAGGAAAGTACTCAGCAATAAATAATCCACGGTTTCAATATCAAGTGACAGCTAAACAACAAGTTAAACACAAATAGGTAACCCTATGAGAAGTACTCACAGCCCATTCCCTATGGTCATACCTAACAAGTATAAGCAACCCTCTGGGAAGTACACTCATTCTAAACCCTCTGTTTTTGTCACAAGAATATATGAATAAACTCTCTGAGGAAGCACTTACAGTCAATTCCCTTCATAGTCTAAAGTAAAACAAGACTCTATGAGAAAGCTCACACAGTCAATTCCCCTTATATTCTAAGGTAGTCAAGGACTCTTTGAAGAATATCACATGGTAAATTCCCCTTATAGCCCCAGGTTCAAGGACTCTCTGAGGAAGCTCACTCGGTCAATTCCCCTTATAGCCCAAAGTCGTTCATGTAATTCAACGACTCTTTGAGGAAGCTCACACGGTCAATTCCCTTTATAGTCTAAAGCAGTTAAGGAATCTTTGAGGAAGCTCACTCGGTCAATTCCCTATATATCCCTAAGTGGTCCTAGGCTCTCTGAGGAAGCTCACTCGGCCAAACCCCTTTATAGCCTAACGTGCTCAAAGACTCTCTGAGGAAGCTCAATCAGTTAATTCCCCTTGTAGTCTACTACACCAAGTTCTCATGGCCCAGTGTAGGACAAAGAGCATAGCAATGAAAATGGACAAAGTAAACCTATAGTACTACTTGGCTAGCTAGTCTATAGTATATCATGCATTTCAGAATACGAACTCTCCACCCTACAGTAATAGGCAAGGAAAACAGGCAAGGCGGCCAAAAGGTTAAGTCAGACCAAACAGTCGTCAATAGATAATGGGTGGATAAAACATAAAAAGCATAGAAATCAAACCTATTCACATCCAATTAACCTCTACACAAGCATACAATCATGGTAGGAGATCAGCAGGGAAAAATGGTAAACACACAATACCTCGTTCAAGGGTATCGGTCAAAATTGAACATAGTACTCAAATACGTTCAATGGAAAGTCACCAACCACTTACCGCAGTGTTGTAGGAACGATATACATGACCCTCAAGGCTTGAATTACCTTAAAATGCCAAATATCTACAAAAAAATCGAAAACGTTCAACCCACGATATCTCACGAAAGAGGAGAAATCAGAAGATGGTGCTCGAAGAGAAGGGATAACTCACTGATGTGATTCCAATGCCACCGACGATGTTCTATTCAGAGGACGGACACTCTCTTGGGGGTTCATCGATGAACCATAGCCATACGGAGCTCTTGTGTGAATGAGACCTAGAAGGAGAGCATTCTGATGATTAGACGCGACCCCGGTGCATTTAATGATAAAAAAGTACATGGTGTGTACTCGCCATTTCCGTACTCAGCTTTAGGAGGCCTCCAAGTCACCCCACACACTCGTGTGCATAGCCGTTACATGGCCAGCACCCAGCTACCTGCAGTAACCAAGTACACGGAATGTAATCATAAATTATAGAGCATGTACTTCAAAAATTTCTAGAATTTTTTCTTTTTCTTAAAAACTACTAAAAAATGAAAAACATACCTGAGAAGAAGATCCAGGTTCTTAAAAGTTGGAATTGGATCTGTTATAAATCCACAAATTATCATCATCATCAAATTACTTTATATTAAAGGCTTGATGTAAAACCTGATAATTGTTTTTCAAAATTGTTAAGATATTTATTTAGTTAAAGTTTTTAACAATTCCTTCTCATTTTTTAAAGAAAAATATCAGAAGTTTAGATCAACAAGAACATATAATGTCTATAAATTTTATATTAATTATTTATGTTGAAAAAATGTAAATTTTTTGAATGCTGAAGTAAATAAATCATGGATTTGGAATATAATTCTCAAACATTATAATTTTTATTATTTGAAAAAATTATCAAAGAGAAATTGGAATTTTGATTTTCCTAATATTAAATTAGATAAAAATATAATATATGATGAATTTAAAATGGGAAATAAAAAAATTAATCCTTTAAACCAATTAAATATTTTTCTACTTCTATAACTCTATATATTATTCTTTTTTATTAGTTCAAACCTACTGGGAAATAAATCCTTGCTAAAGAATCATTTGTTTATGTGTTGATTGGTGATTTTTTAATATTTATCTAGGTTTATTTCCTTAAATATATGTCTGAAGCACGATCATTCTTTGTTAATTTTTTTAACCATGAAAATTTTTAAAAGGATTTCAAAATTATGTATTTAAGAAGTGATCATGGAGGAGAATTAAGGGATAATTAATTTAATTAATTATAATAAAAATATGGTATTAAACGCAAATTTTCTATCCTCAGGATATCTCAACATAATGATGTTGCTGAATGGGTGAATATGACCTTGCAATAAATTTCTATAAAAATTTTATGTGAATATAACATGCCTACTTATTGTTGGGATGATTTTTTTAAAGCAACATTCTATGTCATTAAAATAATTCTAATGAGGAATTTCTTAATGAAAATCCCCTATGAGTTATGGAATAATAAAATGCCAATGGTAGGGTACATCAAAGAGTTTGGATAAAAGCTTTATATTCTAAACATTAAGGAAAATATTGGTAAATTTTATCCAAAATATGGTAAAGGTAATTACCTAGGTTATTATTCTACTTTTAAAGATTATAGATTTTTCAATAAAATGTCAAGGATTGTTGAAGAGTAAACTCATATTAATTTTGATAAAAATGATCTTTTTAATCCCAAAATAACTGGTATTGATGATTTGGGTAATTATCTTATGTGGATTAGACATAAACCTATTATTACCAATCAAAATATGATGATTTGGATTTTTTTTTTTATTCAACCAAATACTGTAAGGGTTGATACTAGTGATCAAAAAAGTGTGTCAATTAGACAACCTATAAAACATAAAGATTATCCTTTATAGATAGTTATAGTAAGTTTAGATAAAGGGTTTATGACCACAATAAATTTAGAAAACATTATAGAATTTATTTCTATTTATCCCAGCTAGATCCTATAACTATAGAAGATATTTTAGCTGATGATATTTGGTTTTTAGCAATTTAAAAAGAATTAAACTAGTTCAAGGGGAGAAAGGAATGGGAATTAATTGGAAGAACCTTTGACAGAACTATTATTATAACTAAATGGGTATTTAATAAAAAAATATGATGATCATGGTGTGATCACTAGAAACAAAGCTAGATTGGTTACAAAAGTTCATAATTAAGAAGAAGGAAAATATTATGAAGATGCCATTTTTGTATAGATTTTTTAGAATCAATTAGAATCTTTCTAATATATACATATTATATGAATTTTAATTTATATAATAGAGATGTTAAATAATAATTTCAAATGGATATTTAATGGAAAAGATTTATGATGAACACTTTTAGATTTGATGACCCCCATTTTCAAAATTTTGTTTTTACACTTACTAAATCACTCTATGGAATTAAACAGGTACCTAGAGAATGGTATGAAATATTAAGTTCTTTTCCTTTATCAAATATTTTTAATGGTGGACTTTTAGTACCCACTCTTTTCAATAAAACTTAATCAAAATTTACTTTTCTTGTTAAAATTTATGTTGATGATGTTATTTTTTTATCAACAAAAACAAATTTTGTAATGATTTTTAAAAACTTATGCAATAATAATTTAAAATGTTTATGATGGGTGAGTTAAACTATTTCCTTGGATTTCATATTTCAAAAACAAATTGTAAATGATTTAAACCAAATAAAATATATACATTATTTAGATAAAATTTGTGGACTTGAAAATAGTAAGACTTATTAAAATCTTATGGGATCCAATATTAAACATGACTTAGATGAAGCTGAAAAACTAGTTGACAACAAGTTATATTGATAAATAATTAGAATTTTTTTTATCATGTGGAAAGAAGTCGAAACATTATTTTTTTATAATGTATTTGTAAAATATTTCAATATAATACAAAATAATCTAATTTAAATGACCCTGAAAGTAATTTTAGTTAATTAAAAGGAACTATTTATTTTTCTATACTTTTTCCAAAAATCAATTATTTCTATTTAACTTTATATTCAGATGCTTATTTTGTGGGTGTCAACTAAATAGGAAGTTCACCTTAGGAACCTATCACTTTATTAGTTAATCTTTAGTATCACTGTCTACTAATAAGCTACATATTTTATTGCCTTCATCTTTTTAAGATAAATATATTATAGTTAGAATTTTAAGTGCATAAGTGATGTGGAAGAAACACACCCTAATGCATTTTGGACTCATTTTTAATCATGATTCAATAAAATTTGATTCTGGAAGTGATATCAAATTTTCAAAAAAATCCAATAAACCATTATATTAAAAGTAAAATTGATTTAAAACATGATTTCTTAAGAGATCATTCACAAAAAGGTGATACTATTTAGAATTTTTTTCATAAAAATAAATTAGTACACATTTTTACTAAACCATTTACTAATAATAGATTTGATTTTATCAAATATAAATTAACATAATTTAATTATAGTTAATTTTATATATGTTTTAGATATGTTATAATGATAATTTTTATTTTTTAAAATATTTTATTTATGTTATTTATTTTGAGATTTAGGATTACCATTTTTAGTATTATTCACCTCTCAATATGACATGCAGTTTAGTGAGTCATTATTATTCCACATTTCACATTGAGAAATCCTTCAACTACTGTAAAACAAAAGAAAGTAAGTTAGTTCTAGGTGATAAACCCATTTAAACCTAAGAAGATCTACTTCCTTATGTTCCAAAAAAAATTAACCCTTCAATATCTCGAACCTCTTTAAATAATGGAAAAATATAATAGAATAGATTGAGTTGTTTCAAGTTGTTCCGAGAACATATAGACTATGAGAAAATTATTGAGTGGAATAGATATGTATTTCATATGGATAGATGATAAAAACTATAAAAATATTTATAAAGCATTGGGGATGGGAGTGTACATTTTATGAAGAAGCTAACTTATTTTTTATATGAAAAATAAGTACAATATTTTTATGAAATATATATATTTCATTTTGGTGATAATGAGGATATGGTTATAGAAATAATAAACCAGAATAATTTTTATATATTTTCTTTAACAATAGATGAAGTATTTTAATTACCTTATAAAGGAAATTCTTATTTTGAAACCTTCTTAATGACAATTGATGAAGTAAACCCTAAGGAAATAATGAAGTCCCTTTTTGGAAAGAATGGTGTGGAGAAGAAACTTATAAAAGACCTTGAAATAGAGAAAAATGTTTATTTGATGTTTATTCAGTAATCCATTTCTCAACAAAATATAGAGTATGATAAAAATCCTTTTCAATATGTTACATTATTGTATCTATTTATCATTGAGAAAAATAGAAATTTTAAATGATATATTATGAAGTATATGTTCCAAATTAGAAACAAATCATAAATCTTTATCAATAGAAATGTTAATTGTGTTAAAGTGAAATAATACATAGAATATGCTACTCACCATATTGCAAAGAGAAGAGAAATATCAAACACAACAGAACCCTATGTTAATGAAAATAAAAAAGTTGATGAAGATCTTATTGCCAAAGTGAACTAATAATAATTTTCTCATATTCGATCATACCATACTAGTTTTATAATCCCTACAATTTAATTAGATGATAAAAATAAAAGAGCATGAGAAATATATCTAATGATAATCACTAAAGTGGATTCTTTGAGGAATAAGTTAGTTGAGTCCAGAGATGAAATAAGGACTCTGTAAGAGAAATATTTTTTAAAGTATGATATTATTGAGTTAAATGTGATGTTTCATTTTGGAAAAATTATCAACATATTATATTATAGAAGCATTAGGGTAGAATGTTTTGGATTGAGTTTTTATTGAATCAAATTTGGAAGGAGGTTCTCTTGATAAAGATAATACAACTTCCACCAAATATTATATAGAGTTTTATCTTAACTCCAAATATATGTTACAAGATCTTCAGAGAGATGAGGTTGTTGCAATTTATAGAATGCATATAATTACAGGAATCTCTATTTTTAATATTGATCGGTCTTAGAAGGAAATAAATTCCTTACTAATGAAAAGAGTACCGGTTATCCAGTTTGTTTTTGTTAAATTACAAAAGGATACCTGTGTCATAATATCCATTTTATAAACAATGGTTGTATCATTGGAAAATAATTTTGAAGTGATTGAAGATAAATAGTAAAATTTTCACTGGATAATAATAAATATCTTTAGAAAAAAAATTAGAAGAATAATTTAAAGAATATGTATTTAGTGAACCTTGGTAATTTCAAGTCCCCTAAATAGTAAATGAGATATCCCTTTATACTTATACTACTAGTTTAGTTTGTTTTTCAGATAACAAGTTTGAAGTATTAAATACATTGGTTTATAACTACACCAACAAAGAGGATTTGCATAATTTTTTGGAAATTTGTCTGAAAGAGTATGGAATGCATTAAGTGATTTATTAGACATATGAAAATATGAAATAGTGAATAAACTTATTATGTTCATGGATTATTTATAACATCTCATATACATACTCTTTATTGGGCCTACAATATAATATCATCATGTCTGAACCTCTCAAATATTCAAAAAGTTATTTGATCATTCGAAAAATATATTCACAGGAGAACCAAAGGTTGTCTAAAATAAAAATTATTTACCTCTTCTGGAACCTTATTCTAAGTTATCCTTTACACATTCAAACCAATTTGATTTGTCATGGGCTCAACAGACTACACTCAGTATTCATTTCACTTTGCCAAGGATTTCTTAATATGATAAAGTTGGAATTAGAGGATTTTTAATTACTTTGTCTGATTTTTTTGTAGAAAGTGTTGATGCTCCTGTAACTATATATTAATTACCAATTGTCCAACCTCAATATTTTAAGATTCCACATTTGAAACAAAGACTAGTATCATATAACTAACTTATTTTCTTCATCAGATTGTTTGATTCAATAGCTCCCCTAAAAAAAATTTAATCATAGTTTAAAAATTTTAGTGTTTGTTTACCTATTGTTTTATTTCATGATATTAATTCCTATATTTCTTATTATTTATTTACTTATATAAGATATTGACTTGTATATATTCTTTTTGAATGTTTCTGGACTTTATTATTAATATGGTTACCTATTTCTTTGTCAATCATTATTTCCATGGATTTTTTAGTCTATACTTTCTAAAATATTTTTATTATCAATATGTGACATAATTTATATTTATTTTTCTCTAATTATCTGAATATTTATATAATTATTTTATATATCCTATAAATATTAATTTCATTACAGTTTCATGCCAAATTCTATTCATATTCATTATGTCTTACTCAAAACATTAAAACTTATTCTTGTGTTACATTAATTATACGCTTTTTCCCTATTCTACTTATTTTTATATCACACAAAGTGGGAGAAGAAAAATCAGAGTAAGAAAATTAAAATCTCCTTAAATTGTTTTCATTAATATTTTATTACCATTCAATAGATTTTGTGATCATTAAAAGGGTGGATTGTTGAAAATACCTATGTAGTTCCAAAATATCTTAATTTTTATGTTTTTTTATAATTCAAAAAATACCTATATTTTATTTTAATGATATTATTTTAATTGTTTCATATTGTATATTCTTATAAGAATTGAGTTTTTTATTACAGATTAATTTATTATACTCAAATATAAAGTCATATATTCTACTAGATTTTACCTATTTGATTTAACTTACACTGATTAATTATCTTACATGTAACATAGACATGATATGTATAATAATCTGTATATTCTTTTAAAATTTTAGCCTGTGAAAAAGTACTTTATCTTATTGATAAATAAATTTATCTTCTATTCATTCAATTTTAGGATGATTGGTCAGAAAGAAATTATGAGAAATATTTTACCCTATGGAAAGTGCATTCATAAAATTATTATCTTACACTAGTAACAGATTATCTTATAAATAATATTATTCTTACAATTATCCAATGAAATATCTCAAAAATAATGTATCTTATGAAAATAGTGAACTCATGTTATTTTATTCAATGAAATATATGAAGTGTTTTACATTATGAAGATTCTCAGAAATTTATCTTATGATAACGGTGCTATTAGATAATTATCTTATTAACTAAAATATTTTGTGCAGGGCAACAAGATTAATTTTATAATTTTAGTATAATCCCTTTATAATTTTTTAATGACTTTAAGAGTTTATGAAAAATAATAATCTAAATAAATAAATATCAATTTGGAAAATATGTCATTTTTTCAATGAATAGAAAGATATGAAGAAGAATATTTCTAAAATCACCACAAGATAATATTATTCTATATTCAGAAAATAAGGACACATACCATTAAGAATATCTCATATAAACTTTTCAAATGATTATTTATTTGACTGTTTTGATTATCCAGTATACTTGAGTTGAAAATCAAGAGTAGATATAAATCTTAAAGTAATCGATGAATGAAATAAGAGAGAAACAAATGTATATAAAAACACTCTCATAACAAAAATAATTAATTCATATACATATAAGAAATCAAATTAATTGATTACATGACATGCTTAAAATTTTATCTGTTACAATCAAAGAACCTCAAGAGATATTCTTTAAAGATCATAGTTTTCTCTTGATGTGCCTTAATCTGCTGTCTGCTTCTCCTTAAAACTTTGTGTTGCAACATTCCAACAAATCTCATTCATCTATATTTAATTAGAACTATTTTTAATTTCATGTTTTAATATTAGTGATAGTCTTGTAAAGGGATAGCCTAGTTAAAAATATTGTACCTTTTGTAACAAGTAATAGCTACTTGCACTCAGCTCATAGCCCCAGGAAAAGAGGCTATCATAGTGAAAATCACCAAAATCATTGAGTAGAGTTTCGATGGAGTAGACTGGGGGATTTTTATTTCCTGAAACACTACAAATCTCTTATGTTTTATATTTTTCATATGAAATTATATATTTACATAGTATGATTTGTTATCGAAAATATTGGATCCTGCTTATTTTGAAGTGGGTGATTTTAAAAGAAATTTTTTTCAAGAACTCAATTCACCCCTCTTGTGTTTTCAACTATCCATTTTCTAGGAAAACTATGGAGGCGTCACCTAAATCTCCAAATATTACAATTGTTTCTTATTCCACATTAACTAATATATGGAATGCGTTTTAGCCACATATTCTTACATAATGGTTCTTAAAGTCAAAAAAATCTCTTCTTATTAGTGAGATAATACAAACACCTTTCACCAGAGAAGAAATATCCACCTGAAGTGGATCATTTTTCATCAACACAAAAATCCCAATAATCATATATATAACTAAACAAATATAAACTAATTATACTATCATATTTCAACTCCAAATCTAACGTGCCTCTCATATATCTGAGAATACATTTAAAACTAAAAAATGGTAATTATTTTTGGAACATTGATACCTTGAATAAGGGGTAACAACATTCACTAAATATGGTCTTGATTCTATCAACAATAGAATAATTCTAATTGATTTTATGAATACTTTAGGATCAACATAATTTCCCATACCATATTTAAATATATTTTCCACCACTTAAATGGGTTTGAAAATAGGTTTTCAATCTTCCATTCAAAATATTTTTCAATGTTATTTAGAATTCCTCTCTTGAGAAATAAAAAATGTGATCTTTATTATGACATTTTACTAAGCCAAGAAAGTAATATATTTATCCAAACTAGGATATTTCAAATATATTTTTCATCTCCTTATAAAATATTTCACACATTTCTTCATCATTTATAGAAAATATGATTTCATCAACATAAAAATGATAAGAAGAGATACTTATTTATCATCTTTGATATAGAAATTATTTTCCACTCTTCCCATTATAAAATTAAACCTCTTAAAATAGAAATTAAACATAGAATTCCATGATCATAGAGCTTTATATATCCCATAAAAATCGTTCTTTAACATGAGAACATAGCTTTCATTTTTTCAATAAAATTACCCACATAGTTTTAGAATGTAAAAATCCTCTCATAACTCTACATTGTAGAAGTAATACATGAAATACATCTAAAAAATATTGTATTTCCTTTGTTTAAAAATATAAATATATATTATATTAGTTTCAATCCTTGAAAATAGTGAAAATATTTCATCAAATTCCACTCCTTCAATATATAATTATAATTTTCACATGTTCCTTGATTTCTTTCTCACTAATTCACCTTTTTCATCTAACTTATTTTAGAACACCAAATTTGTTCCTATAACTTTTTTTCCATTAAGTTTGGGGAGTAACTCCTAAGTCTAATTATATTCCATTTTTTCCAATTCTTCATTCATAGTGTCAACCCATGCTTGGTGCTTTAAATATTTTTTGACATATTTAGTCTCAAATTGGGAGAACAATAAAGTATGAGATGTTTTTCTGAGAGTAATCCTATTATATACAAGTTTTACATGATTTGTAGTGATTTTTTAAACATGATATTGTTTCCTTAACAATGTACAAGTTTAATTTAATTATCCTTCCCCACATTAAATGGATCGGTATCTTTCCCCAATCTGTACATCTTCAATATTTTGAAATTTATTTATGCTTTTTAAAAAAATAACTGTTATAAACATTTACAGAACTGACTTTATCATGTGAAATATGTTTCATTTATTGTTCTAGAACATTAAATTAATTATAATTTATTATATTTCAACTTTCTTTTTTAAAACAATGATAAATTATTCTATTTGGTAGTTTTCCAAGAAAGATTCCATCAACTCCCCAAATTATAAATATTACAAGCTTCTCACATTTTACCAGGATAACATAATGAATAAAAAATTGATACTATAGTGACCTATAAATTTCATACATATATATTACCTATTTTTATATGAATATTAAATATGTTACAAAAAAACACACATGAGGACTATAATAGTTTAGTGTGTTTAGAGACTAGTTACACAATATTCAAATTTGGTAAAATATCTTTAGTATCTCCCATAAAGATATTCTCCATTAGTACGCATTTCAATCATATCTTACTTATAACCTTTATTTATAACCTCAGTATAGGAACCCAAAGAAAGGGTGATCTCAAATTCCCAAAAAGGGTAAGAAAGTGAGATATCAATGATCACATAATCATGACATGAGCATAAAGGCATAAGAAAATGAGATTAAAATTTTAAAATCATACCCTACATTCTAAATATCATAATCTTGATATGTGGAATAAATCGTTGTAGTTCATAAGACATAAATCATAATAGAATCAAAGAACATGAGTCATGAGAGCATAACATTGGCATTATATGTTGAATTTCATCATGCATATAAGCATAGAAAATAATTTCCATAGTAGTGAAGTATCACTTAAAAGGATATTGTAGTGGAATTTGGACACTCCTAAATCAATTATAGTATTAATGTTTCACACTCCTTACCATCATAGCAGATAACTTCCCTTACTGAACCAGGTTCACTCCCCATTCCAATCATGTCCACCTCATGAAATATAAATCATTACTCAATGAGTGAAACGGAGAGATGGTTCCCACCTATCACATAATTTATGTTCTACATATGTGTTCCACAAGATCATAATGTATTCATCATATAATAACCCATAAAATGAAATTGGTTTCATAAATATTTCATCATATCGTAACATCTTTAAAGGAGAAAGGTTTTATAATAATTTCACCATTTCATCAAAGCAAAACCAATGTAAAAATATGAAGGATTCCTAAAAATATTATAATGGTATAACCCATGGAATATAAACAAGTTTCATTATAAACCATTGAAATAAATAATAATAATGATATCCTTGGTTCATATCCATAGTAAATCATAAGTTACATCCAATGTTAATCTCGTCGGGAAAGTTTCTTGAGGTCAATTAATTTTCCTTGAAAATACCTTCTTAAAACTAAAATTTCAAAAAATACATTATAAATCCTTTTATTTTAAAATAAACTTTAAAACTTATAAAGGAATCTTTATAAACCCTTTATAACATTTATTGAGGAAAATATATTTTCCTCCTTGAAAAAAAATTAAAACATAAAATATTTTGAATATCATTTTCCTTGAAAACTTATAAAGTAATATATAAAGTAGATTATTGAAGGAAATTATATTCATGTAATAAAAATTATAATAAAGATTCATTTCACATTTTTATTAAAATTTAAATAGGAATTATTTAGAAAACAATATGAATATTCATTTGAAAAAAAAAATATAAAAATTCAAAAATTCAAAAAAAAATATGTATTCAAAAAATCATTTCATTAATTCTTAAAAAAATGAAAACATTTTTATAAAACGTATTTTCAGAATAAAAAGGGTTTTTGACCAAAGAGAGAAATGAAAATGATTTTTATTTAAAAACTATGTTTCAACTCAAGAGTACATAATGAGAAGAAAATGAAGGGAATAATGTATACTCATGAAATAAACATATGGGAATAAAATTCATGAGTTTTTTGAGATAATAATAATAATATTTTATCAGGAGAAACATAATCATAACAAATCTATATAATTGAAATGATTATAATATAAAATCTTTAACACCTTGGTAACTTTGAATTATAATCACACTGAGGTAATAAAATTAAATGAAACATAAAATATAATGAGAATAAATAAATTCATGATAATAAATTTAAAATGGTATATATACACACCTAATAAAATAATATAGGTTCATAACATAATATATATCTCAAGAAACAAAAATAAAGACAAAAAATCCCTTAACACTGTGGAGACTTTTGAATTATAGAACCCATGAATGAGATACTAGAATTGATATAAAAATAATAATAATTTTAAGGAAAATTATCATAAAATAAATTCATGAGAAGTATATACACTATATAAAATAAATAGGTGGGGAATATAGCATGTGTCACATGAAAAATAAAATTGAGATGGAAATCCGTTACTTTAAGTCTCAACTTGCTTCTAACAAATACAGAACTCCAATATAATAAATATTATTTTATTATAAATCAATTAAATAACCATTATTATATATATCATACCATATATGATTTACTTATGACTTTTTATTACCTATATATTTGTGAAAATCACATTTCCAATAATAACTATTGTGGTTTTCATGTATGTTGTGATTGTTATTTTTAGACTAATAACTTTATTCTTGGTCACATGATATCTATAATTTAAACCATGATATAAATATCATATATATTCAATAAATATTTTTTTGATTAATCCATAAAAATTATATTTATAAAATTAAATACACCATTAATGGATATTGTAGGTCTTACGTACTCATGAACGATGATTCCATTTTCTTGATGGATTTAAAAAAGAAAGTTAAATAATATATTTATAATATAAATCATTATAATTTTATATATTTCATTTAAATTCATTAAATTTATCCTTAATACCATACATTTTTATCATAAGTGAAAATTAATCACATCTCTTCACGAGACGGTAGTCCGCCATACACAAAAGTGATGTTATTGTATCCCCCTTGGAATGGAAAGTGAGAAGGTATGTTTGATATAATAATTAAATAATTATAGTTAATTCATAAATATCAAAAGAAATTAAGTACATCATTCCATCCATCCTTAAAATGTGTTTATCAAAAAAACTACACCGGTTCACGAGCCGGTAGTCCACCATACACATGATCAACGAGTTTGGTTTACATTTGATGGATGTTGAGATGGATATAGGTTATTAAATTAACATAATAAAATATCAGTATGTAAGAGATATTTTTTTATTATTTTTATGTTTTAATAAATAATTTAGGGTGTAAAAATAAAAAATAAAAAGAAGGATCATAGTGAAGACCCATCTCTTATAATCACCTCCTTGGGATCTCTTATTAAGAACCATAGTTTTGGTATTTTGGGAGAACCATAAGATCAATAAAATGTATAAGGTTGTTGGAGATGTATTTTTTCAGGTTTTTTAATAAATATATGGATTTAGAGGTGTGAATATGTGAAGGGTAGTGGTGACCTTTTGTAATTGTGGGAACAAACCCACTTGGAAACTACATGGAAATTTCCAAAATAATAAATTAATTTTCAATAAAAAAGATTCCAAATGAGAATAGATTATAAATTTGGGAGTATATGATGGAAATATTTCCATATAATAGTAACTAGTACCCAACCTATACATTTTCAGGCAATAATCATTCAATTACCCATATAAGTACTCTTAACTCTATATTTTTAATATAAAATTCATAAATTGTTTTTTAGAAAGGACAATCGAGATAGATATATCACTATCATTCGTTATTATTTCTAGTCGTTATCTAGGATAATATATATTTAATCTTGTCCAATATTAAATTTAGGTAAAAAATTCTATAAATTAATATTTTTTTGATGACAATTGACTTAATATTTTTGTTGCTATTGAGAAATTATTAGTGTACAAAAATTTGGTTCCAGAAAATATTATTGTGATCAATACATGTTATCACTGATGAATACATATTAGTTTGGTATATTAAAATTCAGTTCTGAACTAAATATCATATATTTTTTATACTGAAAAAATAATATTAACGCTGATACATAAAATATGTGTATTAATGACAATGACTGTTTCTATTGAAAACTATAAAAAAATATACATTAAATTGGATGTAACATTATGTAAGAACCCCTGAATGAATTTTATTATTATAGATTATTGAACCCCTTAATCAATTTTTTTTTATATCATATAGATTAAGAGATCACCTCCTCCAATATACAATATTATTTGTTTGGTTTTCTTGAAATTATTAGATTGGTATCGTAAATACAGGTACTGGTGATATAGTTAATAACCACCAATGTGTTGAATATCTTCTAAAGGTGGGAGTTATTAGATTTATTGAATCCAAGTCCAAAATAAGGAGTTAGTGTATTTTTTGAAATCAAGCCCCAACATTTTTTATAATTTACATAGAGTTTTGAACAAATTGAACACATTCATGATACATACATTGGATTTTATAATTTTAACTTGGATATACTTAATAACACATCTCAGTAAATGCTTATAAAAATTTTAGATTTTATATAAAATAATTTCGTTGGTCTTTTAAAAAATAATTGTATTTGGTCGAAATCGTCGATAGAAAAACGATGTATGTGGAAGGGTTACTGATCACAACATATCGAGATATTGAAAAAAAATTCTAGTACCAGTATAAAATCTAGATTATTTTATCTAAATACAAAAAATATTTTATTAGGGGATGCCAAGTTGAAAAGGCCATGTATGTATGAAAAGGCATCCACACACAAACTACCAACATGAAACAATATCCAACTCTATAATTATAAAACAAATTAGTAGTGGTATTCTCTTGTAGTATATGTATACCCATCATGGATTCACCCAGACCATAGCTTACATCGGCAAGGAATTCATGGTCACCATAGTGGAGCACATCATCTGTGATTTCCCTATCCCCCCATGTGGGATCACTACTTTTGGATGCATTGGAAGAAAATAACACATCATCGAAACCTAATTGCATCATCCCGGCAGTATCGGTGTGGGTGGTGACCCCACCTATGGCGAACTGAACGGGGAGTCGTCTTAGTTTCTTGGTATGCATCACTGGTTAATAAGGGGTGGAGATATTCTTAGAGAAATAATATAACTCATAGTATCCCATATTGTGGATAACCCTAACACCACCCATGACTGACCTCACATGCCTCACAACCTTGATCATGTTGTCATTCAGCACCATTCCCTTGGTGGAATTTAAACTGAAGTATGAATTCAGATCGATCCACAATTTTCTCTAATTATTAAATATGGAAATATGAATTTCTAGGATCACTCCCTTTACCAGCTTCATATGAAATGATGATCCCACAGTCCATAGAGAATTAGAAGATTGTTCCTCCTTTACAATCCCTAAAGATAGCACCCCAACTTATAGGTATGCATTTACCATGGAATCAACATCCATGTTGATCTTGATCTAACCTAGATAGGGAGGTTTCCAAGCATAAAATATGAAGCCATTATAATTACGTAACTATCCTTGAGTTCCCAATCTATCATTAATAGTGAGATCCAAGATCGAGTTCCCATCCAAGTCAGTCTTCAAAGATGTAGCCACCTTGATAGTAGAAAAAATATTCTTCAAGGATGAGTTAATTCCAATGTTCGGCTATCATACCTTCTTTCATTCTTATTCCTACATATAATATACCAGGCCTCAGTAATAAATATCTGAAATAAATTCATGAACTGGGAATATCCCTCCTAGTTTCAATAAAAATCAAGAAGAGTACTGGTATCAACTGCATTAATATACTAAACTTCAAATACATTAGTCATTATGCTCTACACAGATCTGTCACCTGAAACTACATTTACATAATTATGTGTACATACAACACATCAATTAATCAATGCATCTATTACATTAAATCAAACCTTACAGGCAAATAAAATTTTTTTAAAAAAATATCTAATAAAATTCCAAAAATATCTTGAAAAATATTAATCAAAAATTAAATGGGAGAAAAATACAAGAATTTTCTATTCTAAAAGTGGATTCTAGGAATGGAGCTCTTTCTCAGGGATGCATTTGGACTTTTATAAACCCATTTTTAGATTCCATAACCATCTAAATGAAATAAATACAACAATTTCTACTTTTTAAGATCCTAAAAATGACTAAAAGAAAATATAAATTAAGAGAATCTTTAAAAGAATATATAAATTAAGAGAAGCATTAAAACCTTATGTGTAGTAAAACGTTATTTTTAAAGAAATACATCGTTTGAAAATGAAAAACTAAAATTCATATTTTATAAATTATAAAAAGATATAAATTAAGAGAATCATTAAAAGATATAAGTAAAATTTGTACCTTTAGTATCCAAATAGAATTTTTCATTAAAGGAGTAGTAGGAAAATCTCAAATACTTGCAAGACATATTGACCCCCAAGTGATTTCAAAACTCTATAAAAGAGGTAAAAAGATATAAATTTCATTTGTTAATTTATTCCCAATTTGGGATGTTATTATCAATGAAGACACTTGAAAATCCATACCATTATGAATAAATGTATAATTTTAATCAAAAAAGGAAATAGTAGTGGTAAATGAAAAACAATACAGATAATGAATATATGATTGTAAAATATAATGTGCACATATTTTGGTGATATGATAAAATGTCAACAAAATTCAATAGTAACCAGATAATAAGGTATCAAACCATTATTACAACATCTTATAATAGAAAATGTGATCATGTATGCATGTTGTGGTAAATATTAGGTGTTGGGTATAAGTTAAATGCATTGTCTGTTTTGTTTTCTTCATTTTTCAAACAACGGTGAATAAGAGAACCTGAAATAAAGAAGTAACCATAAAAAAATATTTTTATATATTTGAAACACTCTCATTTTATACTATAGTTAATTTTTATTAGTATAAGTGAGAAATGATGTAAGTCCAAACCTATGAAAATGTTAACATTATTTTCAGAATCATTTGTTGATAAAATACCATGCATAATTCTTTTTTATTTGCATTTTTTTAATGCTCACTGAGAAAAAAGTAAATGAAAAAGGTAACTTATATGGATAATGTTATACATTGAATATCTAATTATGAATAAAATTTATCCATTAAAGTTATTAAGTTTTTATCTATGTGTAGAAACATACCTCCATTGAAATTAACATAAACCATAGACAACATAGTAGTCCCAGAAATAGACCCTTGCAGAAATATTATGGAGGAGAAATATAAAAACCATAAAATTGAAGATTTTTTAATTTTAAGAAACTATATTTGATGTGTAGATGTAAAAAAAGAAATTGTTATCTAATATAAAATGTTACTAAAAACTTATTATATTATCTTTGATTTTATTAATCATTCATGATACATAATGGAAAGTGAGAGATGAAATATTTTATATTGGAATCATAATCAGTCAAGTTATTGACTTTTATATTAACTATTTTCAATTCATCTTCAATTCTATTATTAGAGTAGATTTTAATATTTAATTTTCATATAATCTTTTAATCAAATGTCAATCACATATTAACCACCTCATAAAATATATATATATATATATATGTATATATATTTGGAAAAGAATAATGATATGAATGTTCAAGGGAAAAAATATTTGATACTTCTAGATATTTTAGAAGAGTATAATATAACAAACTTCCATTCAATGGTTCTATAAGTAGTAATATTATATTACAAATATAATTGGCTGGAGTGTAATAAAACTAATATGAGAATATAAGAAAAAATTTCAGTAAGTTAATGAAATATAAATTTATGGTGGAGTAGAACACCTTGCACATAGGGACTTCGACAATATTCTTGATTTTTAGTTTAATAAAAAACTCCTTGATGGAACCTGTTGTGATGATTTATTTTTGTTTATCTCATTTAAAACATACTAGACTAAATCTTATTTATTTTTCACTGCATTAAAAAATTACAGAAGGTTGAAACAAAATAAATTAGTATATAAAATAAATAAATATATCAATCATGGACATGGTTGTATCAAACCAGTCATATAACCCTCATCTTCCCAATTTACTATAGACGGCCTAGATGATTTTGTAACAAAAAAATATAGATTTATCGTATGGGTTAACTAAAAGAAAATACAAATGAAATTGTATACAATATAATGGAAACAAAAGTTATAATAATGTGGAAGGTGAGATGGATACTGCATATTAGGCTTTGAAAAAATAAATATTTTGAATACCAAAACAACCTCAAGAAAATAAATTATGAAAATAGAAAAATATGTCAGAATATGCAATGATTTACCTAAGTATTGTGGAAACAGCCACAAGAAAATCACACCTGAAATGTGTGAATGAAACAAAAATTAACAAACCAAGTGAGGAGATTATTTATTTCCTATTGATGGTGTGGTGGAATGATGAGATCCACACAAGATCCACTATGGAAACCTAAGTCCTCACATAAAATCATGCACCTGTATGTACATGGTGAGTCGCATGGTGATACGAGTAGGTAGGGAGGTGATTCATCAATTTCATGAGAAGCAATAATCTGGGGATCAAAATATTCAAAAAATCATGATTAATTTGTATTTAGAAGGTTTGATCCTATTATAGGACTAAAGAGATCAGATTCCATGTGTGTCATCATGGGTAATTGCCAACCTAGCTGTGATATTCTCCACACAAGAAGATGTATGAAAAACCCATTCCTAACTCTAAAATAAATTAAAATAATTAATATTCAGGCCCTTTTCCACATTCAAAAACCCAACACATCATCCAATGTTTTAGCAGTATCCACTTTCTCATGTTTTTATATGTAATAAATCGATGAATAAACCATTGAGTCTAAAAATATTTGTGTTTTTTTCACCAAGCCC
The DNA here is from genome assembly GCA_963277665.1 of Viscum album. Classification (NCBI taxonomy): domain Eukaryota; kingdom Viridiplantae; phylum Streptophyta; class Magnoliopsida; order Santalales; family Viscaceae; genus Viscum; species Viscum album. Next base: position 1,433,464,826 of record OY728126.1, on the reverse strand, counting down.
CTTGAGAACATCACCATGAATCCCACGCCCAGTGCGCCCCCAAGTATGATCTCCACCATCTCCCGCATTGAATATAAAATGCAGTATAATTTAAATAGGAGAAAATAAAATTAAAATGAATACCTAATGGACTGAATAAAATTAAAATATATAAAAATATATAAAATACAAATAAAAAACCATTAAACATTAAAATAAGAACTAAATGGAAAATCATTGCATACCTGAGTAATTATTTCAAGTACTATATTTCTTTGATCGTTAAAGCATGAATCCCTCTATATAGATGACTCAATTCTTCCCCTTACAGTTATTTTAGTGGTATTACTTATCCACAATAACATTAGTGGGTGAAATCTGTAAAATGGAGTCATCTTTGGAGTAATCCATATACCCCGTCAGTTGTAGAACCTCATCCTGCAACGCTAAAAGGTCGCCATGATGTGAGTCCTACAGAACTGGACCCAATCTATTCAGAAATGATACATATCTAGCCAATTTAATATTATTCTCAAAAATTATAGTTATTACCTCACCAGAAGCAATTAAATACATAGGTAAATCATCACCGTCTTCTTAATATTTAGCTTCAAGCTTCCTTTCACCCCATATCCCCTGTTGTAACATATTGCTTTCCAAGAATTTTCTCTTCCACTTCAGTATTAACAAAAATATTTTCTGAGGCCATAAATTGATTACCAGTTTCCTAACATTAAATCCAGGATGACCCTAAAGTATATACTCCTTCCAGATTTTCTCCCTCAACATCGCATGCCTTTACTCATATATATTTTCCTAAACCAAGCATAATAGTTTTAGATTTTAACTCTTCTTTCCTGATAAACCCTTTTATATTATGTTATCTCTTATCATGTCCAAGAATAATTAATTATTTTTTCTTCCTATAATCCTTAAGAGTATGCTGGGAGGTCGATGGTGTCTCTTAGATTACATCTCCATAAGATTCAAACACTGACTTCTAAAATACACTTATTTTCAATAGTCTAATGGATGATCCATTCTTTGGAGTATGTAACACCTAATATTGGAAACACTTATAATCAAAATTTCCAAGTTGACAACATAACATAACGTAAGGGTGAATTAATTAAATGTGAACTCATTTATAAAATCACTCTATTCTGTTTATATTCTAATGAATACACATCATGTTCAATACATACTGGAGAAGCTGAAGCCCATGAAAGGTTTAGAGTATAATAGGCTAACCAGACTGATTTTCTAAAATCCATGAAATCACCAACAACTATTCTTTTCTAAACATATTATAGGGAATGTCAAAAAATTTGACCCAGATCAGCACAAAAGGAAATTCATATTTCTTAAGAATAAAAATCCACTGGCGGTGGTGGAGGTGGTGAGGTAGGGATGTGTGGAGGAGGCGGAGGTTGCGAGGTGGGGATTTGTGGAGGAGGTGGGGATGCGTGGTGGTGAGATGGCGAGGTGATGTCGTGGATGTGGAGACAGTGATGGCGAGTTAGTGAGGTAAAGATTCATAGAATATGATGGGATGAATAGAGAAGGTGGGTATTCATGGTAGTGAGGCAGCAAGGTGATGCAGCAAGGCGAGATATAGGCGGAGACGATGCGGAGGCAGAGGCTATAAAGAGAATGGTGCATGAAGGAGGATGGTATAGGGAAAGGAGGTGAGGGGGATGGGTAATTGGCATAGGTTTGGAGAATATGGGGTTGGGGAGGATATTTAGGGTGGGGGGGAATTAGGTAGAAGGTATAGTGGCGAGGGAGAGCGTAAATGAAGGGGAGGAAGACAAATATGTTAGAAATAACATAAAGGAACCATGTGTAGATGTAGGTACGTCCTATAGTATATATAATATATTTCACAACACACTTATTTCTAATTTTGTTCATGGACCACTCTAACCTGCTAAATTCAAATTTCATCAAAACAAGGTGAATTTCATCCAACCTGATAAATTTAGCGTGATGAGATTCGAGACATCATACCAAATCTTTCTTGATTTAAATAATGTTCTAGACATCTATGCAAATAATATGTTATGTAACATGTCAACATAGACCCATATTGATTGAAATCATGTTCTAAACATCTCGGCATATAATATGATACATAGCATGTCAACATAAACTCATATGTTAATTTCAAAATATCATAAAACATATGAATACAATATACATAATATAAAAGGTGGTCTAGAACAATTAAACATAATATCAAGCATAATTCCAAACATCATGTAAACATACTCATCAATGAATAATAATTACAGTGAGAACAATATCAAGACAAAGATAAGAAGATGAAGATACTTATCAAAACTGTTACAAATTTTCTTGAGTCTTTGATAGAATTGAAAATTTTCTTCAACTGTTTAGGTCAGCTTCTGGAAAAATTGACACAAAAATAGAACATGACACTTTCTCTTTAAAAAATCCATAAATCATCACAAATTGAGGATTGTATTGAGGGGGTAAAAGAAACACCATACATATGTTTCTTTATTAAACTGTTGTAATAATTTTTAAATAGCCACATTCTAAAAAAATGGTAACAAAACAAAGACATAATAATTTGGACATTATTAGAATAGAAATCACAAACTGGGACATGAGAATCATCAAAAAGATTAGTGAAATGGTGGCCTAGGGTTTTTTTGGTATATTTTCTAAAATAACCTTCACCCATAGTCTCTTCAAAAATTATTGAAATTCAATTCTAGAACATGACATCCGAGAAAATTTCCCTCACACCAGTTTTACAACTCAAGGTTGGAGTAAACTCCTGCACATTATCCTCTTAATTCCTTCTAATCCACCAATAGTGGATTATAAAAGGTCGGATCATTCCTATTTGGTCAACCAGGCCCTGACTAAACATCAGTTCTAATGGAAGGGGTCATCATAGTCCCTCAAACCTATAATGGGTCCCATTATATCCTAAAATTTCACCATTGACCTTGAAATACCAACAGTAAAACTTCGAGGAAGAATCCTCTCACCCAATGCCACCCCAGTCTACACTGATGATGCCATTATATCTAGGGAGGTACTAAGAGTTTAATTTAATGATTCCCTATATGTCCAAATTCATTCATGGGATATTCCCAATGTAATCAGAAGAATACCTTTGAAAATAGGTTTCTTTCTCACAGACTCACGATGAGACCTATTGTAGGAGACCCAATCATTACTATGAGGATCAAAAATCGGCCCAAGACTCAAATGTAACATCTTGGAAATAACTAAACTCTTTATTGGGCTCAACCCAAATAACATCATCCAAAGTCTTTGAAACATCAATTTTAAATCAATTTGCAGAGAAATCAGGTGGAAGAGGGCCAAATTTCTACTATCAAAGCACAAAAAATGACCAATGATATTGACAAACATTTTCAAAATAGATGCATTTTTAAAAGTAAGAGGAAAACCTAGTAAGGACATCTAGATAGGTGAAAATGGAGGGTCCAGACTCATATTAATATCAAAGATCCATCTAAATAGAGATAATTTCATTTTATTAATATACTGCTGGGATTTCAACAATATGGAAGAAATATATTAGTCAACCTCAAACTGGATCGGGATGTGCTAATAATCCCTTCACCTTATTGTCATATGGTTTTGTAAACCCATAGATCCCTTGACCATCCTATTGAATGCATCCACTGATGGTAGAATATGTCCTAAATGATCTATACACATGAGAATGAGTACTAAAATCATTGAGGAAGGTTTAATAAAAGATAATAGTGAGACCCCCACCACTAAAAATTGGTGGTTATGGGGTATCCTCCATCGCTGTTAGGACATCATGGAAGCAGAGGAGATGAAGGAATCAGATTCAATGAACCTGGATATAGGAAATGATGTTACACCATGGGTGAACCCAGAACCCTTAGTAGAAAGTGGGGGAGCTATAGTTATAAGAGGAGAGAGAGGTTGGGATGAAGTGTAGATGACTAAGTATGAATAGGCGGAGGAGGAGAGGGGAGTTGGGAAGGGAGGGAGATAGGGAATGTGAGGTTTATGAGAATTGTGGGGAGGAAGCCACGGTAGTAAGATAGAGGTGGTGATGACAAATGAATAATATAAGGATTATATTTAGTATAGATAATTTATTTTATATTTCATATACTCATTTTAACCCTTATAGTTTTAGTTCATCCCCTGGTAAACCCATGTTTACCATAACCAGGGTAATTAATTTTTCACTGTATTCTCTATTCTTTGTGGTAAAAAATTAATTTGACATTTTTATAAAATTTAATTGATTACTATTTAAAATATGGAATCCATTTTTCTAAATTTCATTCACCTATGTGACACAATTTAATTTAAAATAATCCCACATATGTAGTGAGAAAGTAGGTTTTCAAATAGAAAATATTCAAAAGTTTAAAATGTTTTACATCCGAATTCAATATTAAATTGATTAAAATGAAATAAATTGGATTAATAGATATATAATTTTACTAATTTTACTTTTAAAACAATATTTAAAAAAAAATTATATTTTTAAAATCATTAAAATAAATGATAATTCTTAGAAAACTAGTATTTTTAACTATTCATCGAGAAAATCAATATTTTCAAACAAATATCATAAAGTAAACCTAAGATATTTTTTACATAATTATTTAAAAAAATGAACTTTATTTTATCAAATTAATTTTATAAACATTTTAAAATATATTTTTTAAAAAATAAATGTGAAAACGTTGACAAAATTTTTTTTAGAAAAATATAGTTTTTGAGCATAAAATTGGATATATTATTATCACATCTCTAAAAACAGATAATATTAATTTTAAACATTTTATTGAATAATATATATATATATATCTAGTTCAACTATTATCCAAAAGTGATTTGTTTAATTTATTGAGGTAAAACACATTTTGTTCATCAAAATAGCTCTTCATATAAAAAAATATTTTATTTTCAAATAGTTTTTATTTTCATTTCTAATTAATTTTTAACCAAAAAATTAATTTTATATACATGTGTAAATCATATATTATAATACAATTCCTACCCACCATTTAAATGGCTAGGTGATAACTATCATATTAAATAATAATATATTAATAGTATGTCATGTTTTGCTTAGACTCAGTGTTGTGTATAAAAAAATATATACTCAATGTTTCTTGTAACACAAGATAAAATCAATGTTTCATGTAGTAAAAAATATTTAAAATATTTAATTATTTTAAAAAAAAATTATTTCAAAAAATCTCAGGGTGTTACATTCTACCCCCTTAAATAAATTATATCCTCGCAATTTGAACATATGCTCAGTACGAAAGGGTTTGTAATATCAAAATCCCATTGTGGGAAGACCACATCATAAAATGGGTTAATAAAACTTTCCCTTGAAAATAGATATAGTGATGTCACAATGTCATCTAGAATAAAAAATACTAGGTTTCTAAATTGGATAAAATAGGTGGGAAGTGAAAACATAGACATATAAGAGACAACTAACACCCAAATACTGATGGAGAGTGATAGGGAACTTGGTAATGAGAAATTTAATGGCCAAAAATACATAAACCAAAGAGGAATGAGGAAGTACATTGTTATAATAATAAAAATTGATAAGAGGAAAAGATTTCATTTCAATATATTTTTCCTAATTTTTGTGCTTTTTTATGAGAATATATAATTTCTTGATTTCATTTAATTTCATAAGAACAATATCATCATGTGGTTTTGACTTGATCAATTTTTACTTCATCACTTACTCCAAGAAATTAAGATGACTTTTTAATACCTAAATAACTAACAGATCAAAAGATCCATAATATAATTATAATACATTCCTTCTATATCAAGTTATCATCATAAAAAATAGTTTTCACATGTTATTGAATATGTATAAATCTTCATATGGTGAATTAATACATAAATATCCAAAACCTCAACCAATTTAAAACATAAAACATTTCATAAATGGTTATCCATATGACCCTTCCAAAAGATTAAAATCCAAAACAATAGAAATAAGGTCACTAAATTTAAAAAATTAACTTATATTTAAACCCCCAAACAATATGAACTAGTTTTTAATTATCACATATTAAACATGTGAATATCTTCATTATGTATTCTCATGAAACATGGCAATAACTTAAATTTCCATAAAACCTTATTGAAAACATACATGATTCCTTATTCCTTAAATAAACCAATAGATTTTTGAATGTATTCCAAAAATCTAAAAATTGTGTAAACTCTATCATTGATAACATATAATACTTTTTCAACAAATAATTAATTACTTTAGGCTCATTAATACTATCTAGTTTAATTTATCCATATCAATCATCTCTTTATCTAAACTAAACAATAGTTTCATAACATCAAGAGCATATTAAGGTTTAACTTCCCTTAATCAAAATATCACCTTTCCATTAAATCACTTTTCAAGGTCATCATCATTATTGAACTTATTTTTTCAAATCCTTAATGAAGAAACTTATACTGTAAAATCCTTATATATTTTATGATTCATACAGAATAATTCTTTAACTCAAATACATAAACACTTTAATCATCCCACTTCAATATCAAACCATTAACCATTATTCATATTATTATTCCTTAAAACATATTTCCTACAATATAAATTATGATTCATGTATTAACATTCATCAACCTTTATTTATTTATGCTTCTCACATTTAATATAAAAAAATTATATTATAAAAGTCTATATCTTTAATATTATATTTTTGGTCTCTTTATCATCAGAATTATAACCATTACCCATACCACCTTTATAGTTCTCTTCATGATCATTCCCCCTATGAAATAAACTTGAATAGTTCCCATATGTTTAACATTTAAAACATTCATCCTTTGATAATAATTTATGGAGACCAATATTCTCATACATTTCATTGACTAAAATTTTCATTTTCCCTAAAAATTAATTGCTTTGTGGCCTTATTTTTCACACTCAAAACATATTCTCATCCATTTGAGACATTCCATGCAGTTCTTATTCCCACATTTTTTACATATTATAAAATGAGCCTTCTTACCTCAATGGTATCAACCACATAAACTCTCAATAAACATTATCCTTCTTTTATTTGGTAAGTCTAAGAGTTGGTTAAGGTGAAAATATGTAGTTATATATCATATAATTAATTTGGAATAATCATAATATACTTTACTAAAGTAATCACCCCATTTTGTTTCTCATAAACACGTTTTATATCAAATTCAATGTTAATTCAGTTTCTTTTGGTTAACATTATTGACTAAAACTAAAAAATCATTCTGTGAGTAACAATATTAATATTGTGAAACCATGTGATCATAAAAAAATCAATTATAGGATGTTTTAAATCATGAAAAATTATTTTCAATCTATGAAACCTTAGGTTTATCCTAGTTCATTCATGGTTATTATTTAAATCGTCCATGATGATTTGTAAAAAATTTGGTAATTTCTAAAGCATATCCTTTGGTAGTGTCAAACTTGTTGTGCATCAAGGCCCATTTTCATACATCGGGTGATGATCAAGTAGAGTTAAATACACCCTTTTTAGAGTTACTACCCCTTTGTACCTCTGTACTATAGCCACATACACTTGTAATATCTAGAAATAGATTTAATTTATTAGAAACCACTTTCTCTATCTTTTACCAAAATTCCAGAACATTTTCCTATACAGTGGCCCATCCTTAGAATTATCCTTAGAGACATACCTATACATATCATTAGAAATATCCCTATGGATATGACTAAAGTTTTCTCATCTTAATTTATAAATGTTAACCAAAATTTTCATCTAATACCAATAATAGAGACCTAGGTATTTAATTTATAGATATTATATATTTTTAGATTAATATTCAATACGTTACACAAACATTCACCAGATGACTATAATAGTTTATTGTCTATAGATACTAGCTATATAATCTTCAAATTTGGTGAAATATATTCCACATCTCCTATTGATAACTTCCACTTTAGTACTCTTCTCAAATATACCATACATAAAACCTTTCTTCCTAACTTGGGGAAAGGAAACAAAGTAAATGGTGAGCTCAGATGCTCAGTAAGGGTAATAAGTGACATATCAATGATAACATAATAATTAAATGATAATAATGGTACGAGAACATGATATTAACATTTGAAATTCATATCATTCATATAAAAAATAATAATATCAGGGCATGGCATAATGAATTATAGTTCATAATACATTAATTATAAAGGAATCAAATAACATGAATTGTGAGAGAAAACATTAACATAAGACATGGATGTTTGGCACACGCATAAGAATAGAAAACTATTTCCATAGTAGTCAAGTATCAACTCCAAGGATAACATAGTGGAATAGGTTCACTCCCAAAACCATCATAGTAGTCATGGTTCACTCCCAAGACCATAATAGAAAACATAGTCCCTTTATTAAACTGTGTAAACTACCCATTAAAGTCATACATATCTCATTAGATCTAAATATTTACTCAATACATTAGAAGTAGATATAGTTCCAACCCATCACATAATGAAAATCATACATATTTTTTCCATAATATCATAAAACATTCATCATATAATAACCCATGAAATGAAATAGGTTTAATAAAAATTTCATTGTATCATAACCTATCAAAAAGGGAGAGATTTTATAATCATTTCATCGTTTCATCATTTCATCGTTTCATCATTTCATCATAGAATAATCGATGTAAAAATAAGTTGGTTTCATTAAAATTTTATCATGGTATAACTAGTGGAAGAGAAACTAGTTTCATAAACATCTTTTCATCAAAAACCATTCACATAAATAATAATAATCCTTTCATTGGTTTATATCTATAGAAAATCATAAGATACATAAATTGATGTAATATTAGATGGAAAATTATTTTTAATGATAAATCACTTGGAATATTTCTTGAGGAAGAAAACTTTTATTTGAAATTAAAGTTTTAAAACTAAAAATTCATATAATATTTTGGAAATATTTTTCTTTGAAAATAAACTTGAAAGATTATAGATGAAGATTTAAAAATAACTTAAAACATTTCATGAGAAAAATATTCTTTCTTATTTGAAAAAAGCTTTTTAAATAAAAAAATATTTTCATAATACTTTCCTATTAAAACTTATAAATAATGTTTCATATAAAATGATGCTAGAAAATTCAGTTCATATCCCACACATTACAACGAATATTCCTTTCACATTTTTTGGTAAAATCCAAATGGGCATTGTTTGGAAAATGAAATTAACATTCCTTTAAAAATATTGTATGAAATAAAAAATGGGTATAACATTATTCAAAAAAACATTTTTTAAAGTTAAAAAAATAATTCATTTTATTAAAAAAAATCGTAAGAAAAAGGGGTTTTGACTGAAAATATAAATAAAGTAATTTTTTCATAAAAATATTATTTTGAACTGTTGACTGGATAAATATAAAAAATTGAAGGTACAAAATATATTATCTTTATTTAAATAAATTATAATAAAATACATGAGTTTAAATAGTGATAGATCATAATATTTTATCATTGGAAACATAATCATAAATAATCCAGATAAATAATGAGATTGTAACATAAAATCTTTACCACTTTGGTAACCTTTAATTATAATCCAAATAAAGGAATAAAATTAAATGAAACATAAAATATCACAAGAACAAACAAATTCATGATTTTTTTAAAGATTGAGGTACTATGACCACTTTTTTTAAACAAAAAACATCCAGTGAAAGGTACAAAATAGAACCAAGTAGTACATCGAAAATACAGAACAAGAAATTTTACCAAGTTCTAGAGAGGGTTCTCATATAGTTGTAAGGAAGGTTCCCACCTTTTCCATGGGGGTGTCGACCCCTTCTTCCAGTCAGTGTTTGCATCTGTGCACCACCTTCATCAACCACATATTCTTTTGCATCGATGGGAGTCATAATAGATTCATAAGGATCAACATTTGATCCAATTTCATTATTATTTTTAGTGATCATATCAAATTGGTTAGAAATAATAACATTACAGTGTACCTTCCCAAGAGGAGATGAAAATTTCTACATGGGTATCAGTCCTTCCTTTGGTGGGGAGGCTTCAAGCTTGTCCAACATCTTTTGTTCCTCCTCTTCTATCAGTCCGCGTTGATCAGGTAATCCCATGGGCGGAATAAAAAATAGAGATTCAATCTGAAGTGAAGGGGGGGATTTCCCAAGCTCAGGATTAGTATTGAAACATTTGTACTCAGTAACAAGGAAATTAGAAGTAGCTAATTCATGTGCTTTAGAATGGAAGTAATCTTTGAACTTAAGCTTCTTTGAGGTCACAACATCAAGCACTATCATACCATTTATCCATGTTAGAGCATGAATATCCTTCCTAACTCTATCATTGCCAACTTCTTTCATTGAGAGATCCATCTCCATTTGGTTGTCCTCCGATTCTGATTATATTCCTTCACAGTCCATGCCTTGGACCAGAGCATCTTTGAATGAAAGACCTCTTTCATATTGATTCTTCCTTTCAGCAACATCAGCCCATCTAACCTTTATTGTTCCACCCAATTGATGGGTGAAAGTAAGACCTTAATCTTGTATCAAATTTTGAGTTTTCTTATGTCCAGGAGTCTTTAACTCAGAATGAATCATCCTAGCCTAAGCATTTTCAGAAGAATAATTTCATCCATTATGAACCTAAGGTTCACCTGGGTAATTTTTCAAATTTGTGTCATTCCCTTAAGAGGGTTTGAGGCTCTCTTTTCATCTACATTGAGACTCTTTTTTCCCTTTAAGTATTCAATTGGCACATTTCATGATGGAGCGACAGTTGGAACTGGAGTGTCCTATCATGCAGCACACTTCACAATATGGAGGTAGTTTTTCATAGACAATTCTCAAGCTGATTTTTTCATGAGATGTGGAGAGAATCACCTTATCAACCAAAGTGGATCCAAAATCAATTTCAACAAATATTATAGAATAATGGCCAAGGCTATAATTCTTAGTGTCTATGTCTATTCGGATTGGAATACCTACTGCAGAGGCAATGTCAAATAGAATCTCAGAGATCTATAAGAACCAATTTAGTCCATAAATCTTGATCCATACTTGAGAAAACGTTTTCTTAAAATCATGAATACTAAAATTCATATTCCATTCATAAATCCTAAGAGTTCCTGGTTTGAGGTTTACTGACTCAAAACCCCATGCTCGGCCTTTCAGTTCAACAGAGGGGAATAGCAAGTGGAAGAACCCCCTCCCCAACGAGACAGATTTAAAATCACCGAAGCCCCAAATCTTAGACAGTCATTCAATAAGCTCATAAATTTTCTAGGGTTTCATACCCATGGATAGAGATATTCAAGTAATGAAAGAGTTTTTGAAGAGTTCTAACCTTTGCGAGGTAATTTCATTCGAAGCAAACACATGCGTCGTGGAACCCTTTCTAACAATACGGTATGGACTGCAATTTTCTGGGAAGAAAAAAGAGCCAGAAGAAAATCCCAAGGAAGAGATAGCATATAACTATTCTTCAATCTGAACTTTTTTTGTGTCCTACGAGATCCGGGGAGCACTGTGATGTCGAGAATCATAGGAGAAGAGGTTCAAACCTCCTGGGTGGGGTAGATCTACCCTATCGCCATGTGGCGAGGGTTTTGTCTCACATCTCGGGGTGCCCTCATCCATAAAATAAATAAATTAATGATATTACATGTAAAATGGGATATATATACACCTCATGAAATAATATATGTGCAAAACATAACATATTTATCAGAGAATGAAAATTGAGACAAAACACCCTTACCACTTTGGAATCTTTCGAATCGTAAACCCCATCAAAGATAGATCCTAAAATAGATATGTAAATTTAAATAATTTTCATGATAAAATTAATAAATTTCAATCATGATAATTATATACACCATATAAAGTAAATAGGTGGTGAATATGGCATGTTTCTCCCAATAAATAAAATTGAGATGGAAATCTCTTACACTAATTATCGACTTCATTCATACACATTCAAAACTACTATGTAATAAATATAATTTTATTATAAATATATTAAAGAATAATAATAACCCAAATCATACCATATATGATTTACTTATGACATTTTATTACCTGTTTATTTTTTAAAATCACATTTCAGATAATAACTGCTTTGTTTTTTGTGTATGTTTTGATTTGGTAGTTTTGGTCTTATTACATTGATCATGGATACATCATATCGGTAATTTTAACCAAAAAATAATTTTAATATATATTCATTATTTATTTTTTATATTAATTTATAAAATTTAGATATATAAAATGAAATATGCCATTTGTGGAGATGGTAGTTCATATGTATGCATGAACATTGTTTCCTTTTTATTGAAGGATTAAAGATAAAGGTAAATAATATATTACCATTATATAATTATTATTATTTAATATATAACGTTTAAATTCATTAAATTTATCATTTATACCTTCCATGTTTATCATAATTAAAAATTAATCACATTTCTTTTCAGCGCTATAGTATTTTGTACACATGAGCGACGTTATTATATTCCCCACGGAATGGAAATAAAGAAGGTATATTTGTTATCATAATTAATTAAGTGAAATAATTTCATAAATATAATATAAAAATATTAAATCCCTCATTATATCCAACCTTTAAATGTGTTTATGGAAAATAAACTACATCAGTTCGTGAGGTGGTAGTTTGACATAGACATAATTGATGGTTTCCTTTTCCATTTAATAGATGTAGAGATAGATATAGGATACTAAATTATCATAATAACATATAATTATATATTATATATTGGTTTTATTATGTTTTAATTATTAATACATGATTTAATTTGGGAAATAATAAATATAAAATATGGATCTTATTGAAGATAGTTACCTTTTCATAGAATAACCTCCTTTAGATCACTTATTAAAGACCCTCGTGTTGTAATTTTGGGAGGACCAGAAGATCTATAACATGTATAATGATGTTGGGTGGGGATTTAGAAAAGTTTTGGAAGAAATATATGTCTTTATAGGTGTTAATAATTTAATGGTTGTGGTTATATTTTATAAGTGGGGGAGTGGAACCCACTTGAAAAGTACTTGGAAATTTCCCAATAGAATCCAAAATAATAAAGTTAATACTAAGAGAAAAAGCATCCAAAAGACCATATATTCTAAATTGGAGAGTATAATATGGATATATTTCAATAAAATAAAAATTTTACAAGTATTATATTCATCTTAAATACTATCTTCTTATTTTAACTCCAACATAGACCAATTTTTTCTTTAATCGTGGTAAATAATTTTTTATTTTTTCAATATTTATCATGATAAAAAATTATGTTGAAATTATTATATAATATAAATTATTCTGATTTAAAAAGTTAAATCCATTTTTCAAAATTTTATTCACATATGTGTAATATTTTAATTTGAAATTAATCCCCCAAACATGATGAGAAAGCAGGTTTTCAAAGAGAAAATCGTCAAAAGATAAAAAGGTTTTTTTTCATAATTCTATATAAAAATGATTACAATGTCATAAATTGAACTAATATATATATTTTAACTAATTTTACTTTTAAACCCATATTAAAACTATTTTTATATTTTTAAAATCTTTAAAAGAAATGAAAATTCTTAATAAAATTGAGTATTTTTAACTATTCATTGAAAAAATTAAGATTTATAGAAAAATACATAAAATTAACCATAAACTAATTTTGAAATTATAATTTCCAAAATTAAGTTTATTTATAAAATTAATTTTATAAAATTTTAAAAAACTATTATTCACACATTATTTTCAAATGGTGACAAAATAACTTCTTTGAAAAAAAATAGTTTTGAAGAACAAAATTGGATATTTTATTATATCTTCTCTATAAAACATATAAGTTGAATTTTAAATATTGTATTTAATATATAATGTACATATTTCATTACAATATTTCAAAAAAGTGATCTGTTTTATTTATTGAGGAAAATGTTTTTTTTCATAGAAATGGTTTTTCATAAACAAAATTTTCCTTTGTTTTCAAATAGTTTTTATTTTCCTTCCAAATTAGTTGATCAAAATAGATTTAATTTTATATACATATGTAAATAATATACTTTTAAAATTTAGTTAATCTTATTCATACCCACCATTATAATATCTATATGATAACTATCATATTAAATAATAATATTTTAATATTATGTCACATTTTGTTTAAACCATGTTTTGTATATAAAACAATATACACTCAGTGTTTCATGTAATTAAAGCTAAAATCAGTGTTTTATATAATGCACAATATCTAAAATGTCAAATTCATTTGAAATAAATATTTCAAAAAATAATGGGTTGTTACAAAGATACGTAAAACTTGGAGATTTTTTATAATACATATAATAAAAGGAAATATCTGAATTTTTCATGTATATAGAAGAGTTTGGATATTAAGCATAGTATTAATGTCTTGTCTCCAATAATATTGAGAAGTGTCATTGTTGGACAAAAATTTTCGAGCCATATCCAACAAAAACCTATTCTCTCATTGAGCCACACCATTTTTTTGTGTGTATAGTACACTAAGTGTATATTTATTATCTAAATAAACTTAAAATTTTCTATTTGTAAACTCTGTTCCATTGTCTCTCTAGATATTCTTAAATAAAAAACTATACTTATTTTCTGAACCTCATTGAAAACTTTTAAACATTTTTTATTCCTTGAAATTATGTTTAATAAACATAAAAAAAGTAATATAATTTAATACATAAATAAAATTTATAAATTACTTATCAATATTTTTTAATTAATTCCTCAATGGACTAAAAACATCTGAATGAATTAGATCCAAAGTTTTAGTACATTTAATCATAAACATTTAGTGATATTAGTTTAAAATATTCCACTTTTGGCATGTTGGTCACATCCAATCTCTTTCCCTTTTCCAAAATGTAACATCATGGAAAATCATTCCCAGAGAAATCATATTCATCTTATTTTGTCTAAGATGTATAAGAATTTAATTCCATAATTTATTCTTTTATTTCATTCTTAGATATCATGAATTTCATGAATCACCAATTTGGAAGAAATTTAATTTTTTCCACTATCATTTGGTCATAAGTCTTCCATAATTTAGGTTTCAACCAAGAACCCATACATCCTAAACACCACTTTATTTCCTCCATCATAAATATATCAGAAACTTTTCATATTTTGTGTCAATCCATAAAAATAAATAGTGGTTTTGGATTTCATATTTTCATTCCCTGTAATAGTTTAACCAACTCCTTTAACATTTAGTGATCAATAATTTAAAATTTCATTTATCCTCCATTTCAATTCTCAATATCATTTATAATTTTTAAATATATTTTATATGGTATGATCATCCCTTATATATGACTCATGGAATTAATACTTTTGATTCTTTAAGTGACACTTCCACAACAAGGGAGTTATATTTTCCCTTACTATTCATATTCTAAGGATATTGAGATTTAAAACTCATACTTTTTGTGCTAGAAGATATATGATACATTCATATTCCTAGAAACCAAATTGGTCACACCTTCCACAGGCTTCTTAAATTAAATATGTTTTGTGTATTCTATCTAGAATACATGACATGTTACTAAAATTCCTTCTTTTTGGAAGGATGACTCAACCTCAAACCTAGTCTCACAAACCTTATAAGAATATAATGAAGTTAGTTTCTAAAACAACACATATTATCTATATGCATAAAACCTACACAAATCCAACAAAGGCCTAAAAATCATATTTTACTTCAAGTTAATTTTGTTCAAAGTTTCAATATTGACATCCAACCTCCTCTTGATCAATAGTTTTTACTTCCTTTCAAGAAATTTTTTTTATTGAACTCTTGATATATTCTTATTAATATTATAATTATTTTTAACCATTATAAAATCTTTATATGTATTATATTTTAATATAATTTTCAGATTCCCTAAATCGTTATATTTCTTAGACTCATATATTAATCCACTAACATGGTTTTTTTACTTTAGTTTTCTTCCTTCACTCTTTATCAACTCTCTAAATAATGATGTAATCTTGGAAAGAATATTTGTTTTGTATTTTTATTATTATTTATTCTTTTAACACTCTCTAGATTCATGAATATAAATTTAAATAACAATTATGGATAGGTTTAGTTCTTATTAAACTTTTATCAGTTTAGGTTGAAAAAGATCAGGTTTTATTTCCACATATTTAACCATCAAATTTATCTTTATATTAAAGAGATTATCCTTATGAAGAAAGTTCTTTTAATTATAAATATTATTTAGTGACTTAGATTTTTCATCTTTATAAACTAATTCTTTATATTTTTATAATTTATCCTCATTCTTCAATTTCATATTTTTTTTCAAATAATTTAGATTTTTGAGAGACATTATCCAAATTATAAATTCAATTTAAATACCTTCTGAGTTTCCTAATATCCACATAAAAAAATAATTCCATCATCACTGGTAAAATTTTCATCATTCACTTTAGAAATAATATTTTTTTCACCAATATCACTTTTATTATCGACTTATTTCTTTCACCACTACTTTCACCATATTCAAAATTACATATGAAATTAATTTTTTTTATTTGATAAATTCATACCCTTTATCATATAAGTAATTTTTGGACTGAATCAATTATTCTCTTAGAATATTTTTTTTCATTCAATTCCTTCATCACTAACTTCAATTTCATTTATTTTTGCATATTTTTTGGTCAAATTTCTAACAACCACACAGTTGAAACATATATATGGTAAATTAATTTAGAAATTTTTCTTACCAATTCTAACATTTTTAATGACATGACACATTGTTTTATCAAAACATATATCAATGTATGAACCTGAATCTGAACAACTATATTTATCATCTTTATAAATAATGTTCATACCTTCTTATATTTTAAGACTATAAAGAATATATACTTTTCATCCTTTCCATTTTATCTTGATAACATTATATTTCTTACTTTCATAGTAAATAATTATACTGTGAAAATAATCAAGGGAGATTCAACCTGGATCCTTTTCCTTCGGATTAGATACTTTTAAATCAAATATACTAGGTATTATATGTGATATATTCTCTAATATAGTGGATACTTCTAACCTCTCACTATAACCTATGATCATGAAAAGAAATTTATATACCCTCAGTAAAAAGTTTTTAACTGTCTCATCTTCAAACATCTTGTGATATTCATATTTAAATCTCTAGAAGCTCATATTTTATAGATTCAATTTGTTTTTTCCTTCATAGATATTCTCCAGTTGTCCCCTAGTAGATTTTTTTGTTTTGATTAATTTTACCTTTGGAAACTCACTTTCTAAAAGATAATAAATAATAGAATTTCAAGCATGACCATGTTTCTCCATGTAATTGTCAATTTTATTTGTTAGATAAGAACCTTATTTACATGGGTAAAATCCTTTTGTTGTATCCTTTAAATATTCATAATTGATAAAAATATGAAAAGATAAAATTTTGTATTTCCAAACATGATAACAGTTCCCATCAATAGTTGGAATCCCCTTATTGTTCACCAAATTAAAATTATCTGTTGTTGATCATAGAAAATAATGATAAATTATTCTTCCTGAGAGATAATTTAAATATAAAACCACAAAAAATAAAACAGGTCTCTAATACCACTAGATAATCCACTTATAGGATCTGTTGGAGAAGTAACACCCTGAGATTTTAGAACATATTTTTAATATAATTTAATATTATGTCTGATTGAATGTTCCGAGAACAACATTTATCTAAAAACATATATGACTTAATAAATGAATATTATTAAGAAAATTATAGGAATAAAAAAACTCTAGTAAATAAAAATATATTAGTACACTAAAATTTACTATATTTAGAGGATAAATAATTAACATGATCTAATATATTAAAGGATTTTTCATTCTCAAATAACCATTTAAAGTATTAATAAACTAAATAAAAAACATTTAAATAATTATTATGATAATATATAATATTTAAATATATGAATTGATATATTAACATTACTTAAATTATATATTAGTATGGAATAATATTTATAACACATAATGCTTAAAAATACCATTTTTCAGAAAAATAATATTTTCTTTATATTTTGAATTTTCATTTAAAACTTAAATTTATAAATTTTACAATTTTAATTTTATAAAATTAAATTATTCTTTACATTCAACATAATATTTCTATCTTACAATAAATTTTTATGATTTTTTGGAAATTATTTATTTTTAGGTGAATAGAAAAAAAATATTAAAAATATAGTGTTTATGATTATATCAAGAAGTAATTATGAATTAAAAACTTATCAAATATTTTTCATGAAAAAATATTTATTTATGGTTTGAAATGCTGTATTTAAAAAGACTATGTTGAATTTATAAAACTAATGTTTAGAATTTTGAAAATTAAAATATATTCTTTCTAATAATAACCATGTTTATCCTTTCTCATTTAATTAAGTGTTATATAGGTGACATAATGTTTTGGATTTATTTAAAGTTAAATAACTCTCCTTTAGTTAATAATAATCCAATTAATTTCATTAAAATCAACAACATGGGTAATTTGTTCTTAAACAAAACATTTAATCTTAAAAATAAACTTTTTCTAAAAATTAGTTTTTATATGTTTCATCAAATAAAGTTAAAATATTTTTTCTTAATGATATTAATTTTATTTTATAAAATTTATTTAATATTTTTAAAAATTGGTTAAATATTATATAAAAATCCCAATTTTATTTTTAGGCATTAAAATTAAATTACTTAGGTAAAAATTAGTTACCATGGTAAAAACAAAAAATGGTAAAAATGAAAAATATTAAAGTAAAAGACATAATAACATGTTTAAAAATTATTGGTTGATTATTTATAGACTATAAATATTTCCCCACTCCATTATTGTCTATTATTGGATCCGAGTGACCTTAAAATATTGAATTTTTTATTTATATTATTACAAAATTTCACTCCTCTACTTTATAAAAATAACCATAACCACCCCACTTCTATTGAGACATCAATAATTTATTTTAATAAAACCTACCCAAGTACCTCCATAAAATTCCTATACACATCATAGTGGTTCTGGTCATTTAAAATACCACCCTTAAAAGGATTAATTCATTTTACTGTGGATTTTTTCAAGGACTAAGGTAAAATTCCTAATTATTCTTTTTCCATCAATATTATTTTCTTTCTTATTCCATATAATTAATATCTATTTTATCCATTATATTAATTAAATTAGTATTATTAGTATATTATAATTTTATTATCATGAAAAAATAATCATTATATCCTCCCACCGCCCCATACCACTGACTAGTGCTTGGATCACTGGCCACCACTATACCTCAAGCTCACCTCCTCAGACGGCTGAGGTTACAGAATTTTAGTTGGGTCTAATAATTTATCATGGGGTGAAATACATCTGGTATTATATTGGTAAATGATTTAAAAATAACCAAAACTCATCCATCAATATAAAAAACCTGTAGAGTATGTAGAAGAAAAAAATAAACTAAATATGTTGAATGAAATGGAATATTGACATACAAGCATATGGGACAGATCTCCAACTAGGCTAATACCATATATAGAAACAAAATGAAGATCAAGTTAAAAAAACAAAAATAAAGGTATAGGAATACCCACTATAATTATTGACCATCACTTAATCCCAACATCTAAATCCCCACAATGCTTCTCCAGCTCAATCATAAAATATCAATGCGTCATACCAACCTAAACCTCTAGAAATTTAGGGGGTACCCAAGTTCCATGGTTTCTTGAGTATGATGTGATAAAAAAACTTGTAGGAAACCACCAATGGTGCCCCTAAAAATAAATTGTCTGAAGGACAGTTCATGAAGATGTACTCAAAGTAAAATAAATCAATTATAACTTCTAAAGAGATAAAAATTTAGTGTATAAAATAAATTTTGAACCTAAGGGATGATTTTACCATGATAACGGTACATTCCTACGTTGGTCAGTGTCAGAGTTTCTTTGATCATGTTGTGATGACCGTTATAACTAAATCACTCTTAACCATGGCTATTACACCCAACCCTTGTCCAAACTAGAACCCTTAGTAATATACCAATCCTTCTGTCCATTAGTACACTCAGGGGTTCCATGTTCACCCTAGGTTTAACCATACGTGTCTTTGTCCCCTAAGGACCATATTCAACCTAGGTTAACCATAAATATCATGTGTCCCTCGGGATCTGTTTTCACTATGGGTTAACCGTAACCATGTTTCCATGAAATGGTTGTGTTCACCCTCGGATTAGCCATAAATTTATACATCCCCCAAGGGATATTTTTATTATGGGTAAATTATAACATAAATAGATAACATAATAAAAAATACAAGAATAAAGGACCTTTTAAAATTTCTTTACAAAACATAAAAAGGAACCCATGTGAGGGGACAAACCCATTTAACCCATATGTTAACTTTTTATAAAACCATTTTATATTTTCCAAAAAAATACAAATACCATTTCAAAATAAAAACCTTCTTCCATATTATGTCATTTAATAAACCAAAACCATTTCCTTCAAAAGATAAACTACCCCAAAAGAGGAATTTTATTTCCACACCCAACATTTTAGAATCTAATATCTAATTATCAATCATTGTGAATTATCATTTTAAAAACATATAATATGATCACAATTATATTTTAAATCTATTAAAATCATAAAGTCCATTTAAAAAGGTGAATTCATTATGGTACTCAAAACCCCTTATTTATAAACTCAAAAAAATATAGCATTTCATTAGTCCCAATTAAGTTCAAGTATCACATGGAGTATCCTATTGGGATCTCTCAATATAAATGAGTCTATAATGTGTTTAAAAAAACCATATAACCAAGGAAAAGGAATAACAAGACCATTTAATAAATTTTTAAGGTCACCACTCATAAAACTAGTGAGATCGCATAATGGATTCACTATAAAAAGAATTTTTCATTAATTATAAGGTTCACTTATCTCAATTGAATATTTTCCCCTTATTCATCGTTGATCATATTCTAATCCTAAGGCTCATACAAGCCTCATCGAAGGCCAACTGGCTACCATCATCTATCTGAGGTCCTAACTCATTTCCCTCATCTCCAAAAAATATAAAATTGAAATTAATTTTTAACTCAAAGAAACCAAATTTGAAAAATTAATAATCTCTTAAAAGTTAACTTGTTGCTTCTTCACTCTTGAATCATGACTAAATGCATGAAAATGACCTATGGAATGCCTCGACCTCAAACTAGGATGAATCACTAACATATCATACCAATTCCATAAGTAATTAATTTAAATTTTAAATAGAACTCTCAATAAATTTGTTGGTATAACATTCCTTCAATGGGACAATGATTTATGATAGGCAGCTAACATTTTGAGTTATCCTCTATGAGATTAGAGTGGAATCCCCAACTGATTTGGATGATTTTTCCAAGAAATGATGGAATAAAAATACTAATACCTAAACAATGGAGAATAAAATTATAAAAAATAAAGGAGAGGAACTATGAGTATCACCAAAGTAGAATTCATGCCTCAAATCTCTAGAAAAAAAATCCATTTGGAAAAAACCAAAATCATACAGAGAATGGGAGAATAAGAGGTTCTCGATCCCTTGTGCAGGTGAAAAAAAATATTGGAAGGTAGGTTTCCCCCTTTAAAAATTTATTGGAAAATTTTCATTTTACCCATTAAATAAAACATTAGCAAGCTAGTAGTGGGTCACTAGCTAGCTGGTGTTTCTGGGAAATAAGCCAAGATAGTCTAGCTGGTGGCTAGTCCATGGCCATCTGGTGGCTACATACTGAAAACCCATATAGACCAACCACCTTATACTTCTCCACATGCTTCCAAAACCCATCATCCAAGATTCTAAACTCCATTACACAAAAAAATACACCTATTTTAGGTATTCGAACTCTTGTAATGTCATTCTTATGTTTGGTTCAAAATCTAGTCCTCCCTCTAATTGGAAATTCAAACCCCCTATGGAATTTCCATCTCATCCATACATAATGGGTTTTATAATCTCCACACCATATAACTTATCAACCCTAAGAATCCTCCTTGAGAATTTTATCATTGGTAATAACAAACTAAAGTTGTCAACTCATGCTCAAATGGTCATGTTCTATACTTTAATGTTTGACACACTTCTCAGGTTCATCACCCATCTCAAGGTTCCCAACCTTATAATACACATGCCAGTGATATTAACTATCATTGAAACGCTAAGATGATGATTTATTGAGACTATATATCATAAGAAATACTCATTTCATTATCCATTTTATCATGTGATATATGGTGCTCCCCAATATAAGCTTTATCTCAATAAGGATAATGTTAATACTATAGTGCTTCTTCCCCTAGAATTTCATATTGAAATATACTCTCAGTGGTATACTGATCTATTCTTTATGTTTACTATCTTAACACCCTTGAACAAAAGAGAAATCCTTGGTCTCTATCTATTACTAACCCATCATTCTTAATTGACAACTAAATTGGACATGTTATGAATGCCAAAAATGGGCCATATTACACCAATTTTTCATAGATAATCATCATCAATAGCCCGAAACATCTCATTGTGTCTAAAATTTTATCCTTGACACCGAATGCTTTTACAAATGAGGTTTCAAGTTGAACCTCCTCATGGTAACTTTTATCAAAATAATCAACTTCACCCACTGATGCACTATCCATTACCTGATCTCAACTATTTTACTCCCAAATTCAGCCTGAGACTATTATAATATATCCCCTAATGTCTCAACCTAATTTTTGGTGTGATTCCATGGTTGATGCCATAATAAACAAAAAAATAGTTGGTGTGACCTTCCATGATCACAAATGAATTCATGATCTGGTCATGTTCAGACAATTTCAAAATTATCCATAGCCATAATCCCATGTTCGTACGCCACTTGAAAGCATATATGAGTTTATACCTATAATTCCCTAAATATTCTAGTTTCATTTATATTCTTTTATTCCCTATCATCTAAACACCATAATATTTTTTCAAGATTAATTCCCAAAATGATGACCCCTATAGCCTAAGGGTCATAGAACTTCTAAATGGAGTCAGGATACCAACATAGGAGTGACCTTTCCATCACATCACTGGTTAAAAACCCGATCATTGTGGACTATTTCCTATCTATCGCCAGATACAATGGCTTAATGTGTCCAAAACCACTCATGCTTGTGTGACACTCTAAGACAAAACATATCATTTGTTCTCAACTTACAATTTCATCCTTGGAAACAATCAAATTTCCAATCATAACAAGGTTCATTTTTTTAATTGGCTAATAGTTCACTCACAACCACCAAATGTATTACTCTATTCCACTCTTTGATCACCACTTCAATAAGTTTCATTAAGTCACATGTGTTTCTGATCCAAATACATGTTCAATTGCAGTTTCAACAATAAAATAATTCATCTAGGTCCTTCCTAGATTTTTTGTATCACCATACATGATCTATTTAATGTTTCACCTCTCTCTATAGAGATACCTCATGTCCCACAAAAATCTTTGGAAAACTAGGCCCACACTCAGGTCAAACCTTGTATGATACCTTTTTCATTATAAATGTCTACTCTACCATAGAGGAAAATTTAAAATTTTCAACCAAACCTGATCCACTATTCCTATCAGTATCTAATTGATTTTCATCAGTATTTTTCTCACACATAATCATATCCATTTCATAGTCCACAGAAATCACATGCAACCAACGTGTACTACTTCAACCCATTAAAAATGATGGGTGTACGCTCCCATACCATCTTATAATTGACCCCAAAATTAGGGTTTTTTTAGTCACATAACATCCAAAATTAGTCCCTAAATCCTAATTCATCAATCAACCATTCCATTAAAATTTTATTTGCATGAAACCCAAACACCCCAGATGATATCATTCAAAAGGGTGCATGAAATCTCACCTATACTGAGGATATCTGCTCAATAACACTGAGGATTCCCCTACCGCACCTCTGTTCCTGTCAACCAAGAGCATCCTATACACTTTACTTCAAAATTAGTCACTTCACTTGGGACATTATTTATATAAAGATCACCTGCTACATGGGTGTTGTTCCTAAATAATAGGCATTTATTTAATCCCCAAGGTGTTCCAGCCTCATTCTTATACTTAGCCACCACTCGTCACCACTCCATGTCATGAGTATCCACTACTGTTACACTATATACTAAGATGAACCCATAAAAATAGGGTCAGACACCCAAATGGCCATTCCCTTTCATTCTAATCTAGATAACAAGCACGAAAATTTTAAGTGACCTACCTTCCCAAGGAAAAATGAATTTTACATAACTTTCATCAAACCTTTCTAAGAGTATTAACAAAGCTTAGGAACCCCTTTTCTATATCTGAGACACATATACCAGGAGCACCCCACTACATGCACATTCTTAAGGAATCCCCATAACTAAGCCACATTAGTAACACCTCACATTCACCATCTGGAACTAAAAGAACCTATATGTGCTTCCCATCTCTAAGAAAATCATAAAATTGGGTTAATCCATCAAACGGGTCACCTCGTGCAAAACTAAGCCCAAAAATACAAAAATCCAAGTCATGACTATGGTCTTTGGGTCTCCCACCTAGTACATAAGTCATGTATCGCATCAGGGTCACTATGTTAAACCACATATCCCAAGTAAAAAGCCTCATAAAAGGCCATAGATCATAGGTAATCTTCTATACTCATGTCAAAACCCATGGAAACATGTTTATAAACCACCCACTCTTGGGTCCCACGTAAATCTAGAATCACATGACAAAACAATTCCACAATAGAGGAACTAATTCGCACTATGAATCCACCTTCATGAGTTCTCCCTAATGAATACTGACCCCAAAGGTTGAATTTTCCCTAACCAGTGGCATCATCCTAGATGATATGTACCAAAGAAATCATTATCATTCGATCAATTAAGTATAGTACAATTACAATCTATATGTAAAAACACAATATAGGTTGTTACTGTCTCTTGAAGTAATAAATCATGAATAATTATAACCCAAAATAGGTTTATCATCAAGGAATAAAATGCCTAAATTGGCCCACTAAGCCCAAAACACCTCCTAGGAAATTGATTTTGTACCATCATCATCATCATCAATGAGAATATCATAATAGATCCACATGAGCATCCACCAGAGAAAGTTACATACAAAGGTCATCCCATATGATTAGAATGACACCAAGTACTTTAATGGGAAGACATTGTATGATTAGTTTTTGAAACAATAAAAAAATGAGCCTTAATTCAATGATAGAGGTCGCACAAAAGTAGGAAAACTTTTCATGTAGATCTTATGTGCCTAATAATTATGCATATAATACATCTTTCCTCTATAGGAAAAATTTATATCAAATAACTGTCTTCTTTACAATGGACTAAGATCCGAAATACAATGAAAAAACCCATCAACCTCAGACATCATGTGCATCACATAATGTGAGAATCACATAAGTCATAACATCACACAAAGCCGGAAAAGAAATCCCAAACCCCTAGTAACCTAGAATTTCCACTGGAGAAGGTGTTACTAATGATCCATCCTAGTATCCATCAGAGGCTCTACACATCACTAAAACTCTTGACTACCATATCCTAAATAGTAAGATAAAAGAAAATAATTCCTATAATACCACTTTAAAAAGTTCATCCACCCCCAACCACTATCTAGTTCTAGGATTGGTGGTCATAAATATACGTCAATTTCACCTCCTAAAATGCCATAGGCTACCGATTTGTAGTGGTGGTCAAAAGAGACACTGTAAGGAGGCTATATCCATTGTATCAGAGTGCATAATCAAATATAAATAACTACAAATCATTCATTAATATAAATATCCATATGAGTTCAAAGAATAAATAAATAAAAGAAATGTGCTGAATAAAACAAGTAATTTTGGCATGGAAGCATATAGGATGGATTTCCCATTGGGTCAATCCCATATATAGAATGAAAAATAGGAACAAAACGGAAACCAAAATAAAAGTACTATAGGATACATGGAAAACATCAAGACTTGACTCATCCCAAACTACAAATCCCCACTTAGATTCTCCATCTCAATCATGGAATAATTTGGCCTCTACCAAACAATGACCTGAAACATGTGAGGGATTCTTGAGTATACAGGTGTCATGGAGGCACGAATAGGGTGTGATTATTACTCAATTTTCCACCACAAACGGCTTACCTATGAATAAACTATCTGAATAAAAGTTCATGAATATTTTATCCAAGTAAAACAGTTCAATAAAAACTACTAAAACACAAAAAATTAAGTGTATAAAATAAATACCGAACATGGGGGATGGTTTCACACTAGGAACAGTACATACATACTTCATTTGGTGTCATTTTTTCAATGAGCATGTGTACATGATCGTTCCAACAAAACTACCATTGACCATTGTTTATATACCAATCCTTGATCCAAACCATCACACGGTGGTAATATACCCATCCCCAAGGCCTTAAGTCAAAATTGGGAGTTGTGTTCAACATAGGTTTAACCAAAAGTCTCCATGTCCCAGGAGGGTCGTGTTCACCTTGGGTTCACCATAAATTTCTTGGGTCCCTAAGGGCCATGTTTACCCCAGGTTAACTATAACAATGTTTTCACCAATGGGTCATGTTTTCACCCTGTTTAACCATAAATTCATATGTCCCTCAAGAGTCGTGTTCACCCTAGGATAGCCATAACAATAATACATATCACAAAAAAAAAATACAAGCATAAATAACCATTTAACATTTCTTTCCAAATTATTACAAGGAAACTTAGTGAGGGTCTAAACCCATTTACCACATCCATTAAATTTTTACAAAAAAAATCCTTTTTCCAGGAAAACTAGTACAATTTCATAATAAAATACTCCTTCCATATTCCATCATTTATAAAACCAAAACCACTTCCTTTAAAAAACACTAACCTTAAAATGGAATTTTCTTTCCATTCACATAATCTTCGAAACCCATTTCAAATTATTAATGATTTTGAAATATCATTTCATAATCATTGACTAAAATTATAATTCTATTTTTAATCTATTTAAATTATAAAGTCTATTTGAATTGAGGAATATATTAGTGTTCTCAAAACCCGAAATTCTTATACTCTAAAAAAATATGTCATTTAATTAGGCCCAACAAAGGTCAAGTGTCATGTAAAGAACACTATTGGGAACCCCTATATAAATAGGTCACTAATTCATTTCCAAGAAACATTTAATGAATTAAAATGCATAAAGAAACCATTTAATTAATTTTCAAGTTCATCAGTTGAAAAACCGGTAAACCACAAATGGATGAACTATAAACTAAAAAGTATTTGAGGTTAATTAGAGGGATCACCTAGCTCAATTAGATATTTTCTCCTTATGAACAATAGTCTAAAAACTAATCCCAAGGCTTATCAAAGCCTTGTATTACGAAAACCAATTATATTTACTGACCTGAAGTCTAAAATCATGCCCATCATGACCAATTATTAAACTTAAACAATTAAAATTTATTCAACAACTCAAAAAACCAAATTTTAAAAAGGAATAGTCACGGGAAAGCTCATCGGAAGCCTCTTCATGTCGAAACCCCAAAAAAAGGAATAAATAACGAATGATGTGCCCCCAACATCAACCTAAGAAAACAATTTGACCTTTCACCCCAATTCTATAATAAATCCATTTAAATTTTAAATAAAAAAAACCAAATAAATTTATTGACATGATACACCTTCATTAAAATGATGAGCGACATCAAGAAGATGACATCTCGAGATGTCCCCTATCAGGGATAAGGGGAAGCCCAAAATTATTAAAATGATTCCACTAATATTCGATGGAATTGAAATCCAAATCCCTAAACAATATAGAAAAAACTATAATAGGGGAGAGAATTGACAGATATCACTAGAGTTGAAGGCATACCTCAAAATGTTGGAAAAGCCATTCAGAACAACCAAATGTCTTGTGGAGGAAAAGACCAGTGGAGGGGCTTGGTCCCATATTTTTCAATAAAAATAATATTGGAATATATTTTTTCCACTTATAAAAATTAGAGTGGTTAGAAATGTTATTTCCCCCTTAAATGCCTCACCAGCTAGTAAGCATTAGGTCATCGGTTAGTTGGTGTTCCTAGAAAGTATGACAGTCTATAGACTAGACCATCGACTAGTTTTTGTCTATTTAAAGACTATATTGTGTATTTAAAATTTATCAAATACTCATCCTAACCACCTATTCCTTCTCTCGATAATTTTTTAACCCAATTTCAAAGATTTTGAGCTCCATTTCACATCCAAATACACTCGTTTGAGGTACTAAAAAGCTTTATCTTCTTTATGATATTTGGGTCAAAATAAATTTGAGCCAATAATTTAAATTTAAATTTTCTTAATTTAATTTTAATTCCATCCATACACATGGGGTTTTACAATAATTAATTTCCTTATCCCATTTTACATAAAAAACAAAAATGTCGTTTTGGGTATGTGTTGACTATCGTCTCCATGAATGACAAGATTTATTTTTTATCTAACCCTTTAATTTTTAATTAAAAATGTGTACTTAAAAGATAAATATGGTGTATATAAAATTATTAGGATTTTAAAATTATTAACCATTACCTATCTACCTTTCATTCTACAGAAAATGAATCTGTCACTTGTGCGTATATACGAACTACTTCCACCATGAATGTGATGTATTTTATTTCACTTCTCGTCTTTTTTTATAAAAAAATACACTTAAAATATGATTCTCCATCTTAAAAACATATAAATAATATCATTATGATTCTTTAATGATGATAATATTTCAATGAAATCTCTTTTTTTACCATAACCACCAATAGATTATAGTTTGTTCTTATTTGGGTCGATTTGACCACCTACATAAACAGTGCAATAAAATTTTACCACAGGGGACAAAGGAAACATAAATACGGTTTATATTAGATAATAATAATTAAATAATGATTTTATTTTATTTTGGGAATGAAAATGGTAATATCTAGCCCATTATTAAGATACCTCCCATTATTTATGAGAACTACAAAAATAAGCTCTGGGATGACTTCATCGTCAAGAATAATAACTAAAATACTTATCAAATAAAATTTAAAAAATATAAATAATTATAAAACATATATTTTGGTAACTATAATGTTCTATAAATGATAAAAGTTTTTAATCTGTAAATATAAATTGACATCGCCATTATGAAACTAGTACTAAACAAAAAATCAAAGCTAATAACATCGAATGATGAAAATATAATATATCTAACTAATATATATATAATAATAATAAATAATTTCAAATAATTTTATAAAAGGTTATATGTATGAAATATGTTTCTAAAATTATTATTAATATAGTTATTTTTATCGTACAAGAGGTCATAGAATGTTCTTCTAAGAGACATTTAAGGCAAAGATTTTTTTTCAATTTTGCTTCATTAAGATGTGATGTGCATTCAACAATTGATTCCTTTTGTGGTGAACCACTCTAGAAAATGTATTTTAGTAATGTTTATTTAACATTAGTGACATTTTAAAACATCACTAATAAATTTATTGATATTTATGAAATACGTCAGAAATCAGACATTTTTTTACCATGTTTATTTATTTACCAATATTTTCAGAAACATTGGTAAAATGTTACCCCATGTTGAAACCCCTATAGAAATCCTTCAACACTACCCTGGCTGACTACCCCTGGGAGACACCTCCAGCATCGCCCCTCCCTAACTGATACCCCTCTGGTAGGCTTTAACACCTCCCCCAGTCAATTGTCCCTAAACGACACCTCCTACAGGCCTCTGACACCACCCCTGTATGACGCCTCTGACATGACACTCTCCCCCAACTAGACCGAGATGATTTCCCCTGTGTGACACCTCTAACCCCAAGCACTTCTCTCCTTAACCACCAACTATAGCTCACCTCCGACTCCCACCTCCCTCACCTAGAACTATTATTCATTGTCTCTATTTCCTTAATAATTTTTGCTCAATCCCACTTCAATTTCCATATGGGACTACTAAAATATATATATATATATATATATATATTATTTAAAATAATATATATTTTATATATTAAAAATATTTAAAACATATATGTAAGATATTAATATTGTGGATATATACAATATACAATATATATATTTATATATATTGTTCTTAATATATAATATATACAATATAGAAAATATTCTATATATGTACAATATATACATACAATATTCTATACAATATACAATATATACGATATTATTTTTAACATATATAATATAAAATATATTATTTTTAACATATACAATATATAATACATATACACACACAATAGATACATACAATATATAATATATAAACATAAATATTAATAATATGTACAATATATATTATTAATAATATATATATATATTGTTTTTAATATATAAAATATATTTTATATGGTATATGTAAAATATATACATACAATATATACAATATAGACATACAATATAGACAATAGAAAATACAGACAATATATATTGTATACAAATACAATATATACAATATACAATATTTTGGAAATATATATTGTATACAATATACTTACAATATATATTGTATATAGTATGAAATATAAAATATACAATATATACAATATTATTTCTAACATATACAATGTAAAATATATGTATATATATTATATATAATTGTATGTACATATAATATATTTTTTTATATTTATTGATACATACAATATATATATACATATTGTTTATAATGATAAATACTAATATATTATTAACATATTATAAACACACACACATATTAATATATTATTAATATATATTGTTAAATTTATATTAACAATATATTAATGTATATTGTTAAATATATATTAACAATATATTAATATATTGTGTTATTAAAATGTATTTTTAATAATAATAAATAAAAACACATATATATATATATTCATAAATATTATTAATATATTCTAAACATGTCTATTCATATATATACAAAACAAATTTGTTAATAATAATAAATAATAATAAATTATTAAGATATTATAAAGCTTAGATATACAAAATATATATTAATAACATATTATTAATATATATAATATATATTGTTAATAATAATTAACAAAAATATATTATTGATATTTTATAAACACACACACACACACACATATAAACATAAATATTATTAATATATACAATATATATTGTATTTATTTATAAGCACATATTGTGTATATATATAATATTATAAAGACACACACACATATATATATTGTGTGTGTGTGTATATATATAACATTTTAAACATATATATAACATATTATTATTAATATATACAACACACAATATATATAATTGCTATAAAATATAAAAATATATATTGTTGTTAATAAATAAAATATACAATATTTATTTTATACAATATATACATAATATATACAATACAAAATATACAATAGATAAATATATACAATATTATTTTTAACATATACAATATAAAATATATATTGTATACAACATATAATATAGTGTACAATATATAGATTATATATAATATTATTTCTAACATATAATATATATAGTATATATAGTATATTGTTGTATATAAAATATATTATTGTATATATATATTATTATATTTATTAATACATACAATATATAAAATTAAAAATGATAAATAAAAATATATTACTAATATATTATAAACATATGTATATATACACATAAACATTTTTAGTGATGTTTTCTAAAAAACATGGCTAAACAATATATGTTCTTTTCTAAAATATGTTTCTAAACAAACATCGCTAATTTTCCCATGTTTTTTTAAGAAAAGTTGTAAAATTCAACATTAGAAACATTTTACAACGCTACAAAAAAATTCCACTAATTTAGACGTGTTTTCCATAAACGTTTCTAAATTCAACATTTGCAACATTTTGATAAATCGTCGCTAAAAAACATTTCTAAATGTATGTTTTTTGTGGTGTATATATTTTACAAGGATTAATTTTGCCAAAGTTTTTCATGAAAAATGAGTAATTTAAAAATCCATTTCATGTTCTTCCTTTCATGGGTTATCAATTCAGAAGATAACAATGATGTAAGGGTTTTTGTTAACTCAAACACTCTTTCATTGAGTAATAATGACACATCTTTAGCTTCCTGATTCTATGCTTGGTTTCTTCAACCCAAAGATTTGATATTTTAATTTCTATTTCTCTCTCGGTAAAATAGAAAACATTAATTCAAGTATTCCTCGCTAATGAATTTCTTCCCCATAATAATATTACATAGTGAAGAATAATTTTCATTATCTTTATTGAAAAGTTTTATGTCATGCCTATGTTTTCCATTCCCACTAATTTTCTAGTTTATATTTGGAAACCTGATTATTTTTTATCTCATGTAACCTTTATATTTCACTACTATTATTTAAAAATTTAATTTTTATTATCTTTTTTTAGGATGTGGGATTTCAATAATTGTATTTTAAAGTATTAAAACGTTTTTCATTCCATGTTTATTTGTTTCTCTTTCCAATCCACATTTACATGAGATTATCTTTACATATTTTTCAAGGATACATTATTGAAGGTTCTATTTTTAAAATTAAATTATTTCAGAACATTTCACTTCACCTTCTAAAAAATATATTTCTCAAGTGACTGTAACATCATATTGCACACTAAAATGAAATTGATTTCTAAAAATTCTTTTTTATTTTTTATTCCACCTTAATATCTTTCTATAAAGGATTTATTTCATTGAATAATGCTTTTAATGAATCACCCTGAATGTTTTTTTTATAAAATACACTTTTGGGGTGATTTAATTTTGGTATCAACCATTTACATTCTTGAGGTCAATTTTGGGGATACCATCTGAAAATGTTATAAAACTCATTTTTCTTTCCATGGGTCTGATTTGATGAATGATTATTTTCAATTGAAAAACTTATGTATAAATGATTGAGTAGTGGTGTATTTATAACCATCCAATACATTGGATAATATTGTATATCACATGAGAAGATGAAATGTTGGATAAATGTGATGCTAGTTGATTTATTCATAGTTTTCTTGTGTGAATGTTATGTGAGTGGCTTTCTCTCCATGTTTATTATGTGGATGTGATATAGGTATATTTTTTCATAGTTTTTTTAGTGAACATTATGTGGATAGATTTATTCACATATTTTTTGTGTGAATGTGATGTCATTAGATTTTTTCCACATGTTTTTTGTGTGAACATGATAGAGGTATCTTTTTTCCCAAGTTGTTTTAATGTGATATAGGTATCTTTGTTCATGATATTTTATTTGATTATGTTTGTACTATAATTATTTATTATGTTATGTTTCAATTAAATTTTATATTTCTATATGCTTATGATTATGTCCCTTAGATCATGTTTATTATCACACATTTTTTACCATGGTATATATATGCTGATTTGAGATTAAATATCCTTCTATCATGACTTATGAACAACTATTTTTGTTCCATGTTCTTTTGAGTAAGATATTTCTCCCCTAATCATGTTTTCTCATATTCATGTTATCTAACCCTCAATGACATGTTGATAAGTAATCACTTACTGAGTATTTGAGCTCACCAATTTTGTATGTTTCTATTCCCTGTGTTATGAAGATGAGCAAAACTTATGATCAGACTGTAAGGGATTATAATGTGGCTCTATTAATGGGACATTTTTGAAAGTATTGTAAAATAAATTTCTTATATAGCTGATCTCCAAATATGTTAAACCTCTCGTTCTATGTATTTTGTGTTTATTTTTTATATATAATTCTAAACTTATGTAAATGGTGTAAAATAATGATATGTTTATCTGGTATCATCTCACTTTGTATCAAATAAAATGTTTCAAAAAAGTTTTTTTATCATTGGACTTGGGAGTATAGGTCTACGTGCCTCTATTTGTATTAGATTCATGTTTAGTTATTTTTTAGGATTAGTCTAGTTATTTTTCGGTATTATGATAAGATAACTTAATGAAAACCCTATATATAAGAATATATATAGGATAATATCCTAGAAGTTTGGTAAAGTTTGGCGTTTGTGGTTTTTTTTAGAAATTTTATCCATGTTCATATATTGGAAAGTGGATGTAGGTATAGAATAATTTCAAATAGGGGTAATTACTCTGAAAAATGATGGTAGAGAATAGAATCAATATTCACTCAGTCTACAGTGATTTGCCTTGAGTCTTTACACCTGGATAGACACTCTTAGAAGATATGCATTGGTCAATAACATTATCTTTACAAACTTTTATGAAGGGATGAAATGGAATTTGATGATGTAACATATTCCTAGTATGGTTTGAGAACCTAATTGGAAAATTAAAATGGATATAAAATGTTAAAATAAAGTACTTATATGTTGATCTGATTATATCATATTTTAATTGAATGTATCATAGGTTTAAATGATGGTTTCATTTGAGATTACATCTTCGGATTGAGATTTTATATTAACAAGATCTTATAATATAATTTTAATTGATATTATAATAATCATTTTAGTTTTATCATTTAGTTATATATAGGATCATGAAAATGACTCTATAATAGGTATGTCCCTAGAAAATCCTATAACCAACAAAGGAATCATATTTGGTACAAATGATTGAGAAAAAGAAAAATCTCAATATAACTAATTATATTGTAAATGAGGAGTCTATTAGTAACTAATATGGTTAGGTTGATAGCTTGGAAGAAAATATATATTGAGTTTTGTATGGATCTCTCATCTTATTTCATTAATGAATGACAATTAAAACTGGGAGGACAAAATTTATTTAATGTGAAGAATGTAACACCTTGATTTTTTGGAATATATGTTTTATCAAAGTTAATACTATGTTTTATAGCTTGACCCACTCCCAACACCAAAATTAACAATACATGAAATATTGTTGAATATTATTGAGAAAATTATAAGAATAATAAAACCTCTAGTAAGTAAAAAAGATACTACTCAACAAAAATTTCTTACATTTAGAGGATAAGTAATTGAGATGATTTAACATTAAAAATGATTGTTCATTCTCAAATAACTATTTAAAGTGGTAATAAATTAAATAAACCATATTTAAATTATTATTTTAAAAATATATAATATTTCAATATATGAACTTATGAATTAACATTATTTAAATGATAAATTAGTATTAGATAATATTCAGAACCCATAATATTTAAAAATGTAGTTTTTCAATAAAAGTTTTTTCATTATATTATGAATTTTGTTTTAAAAGATAAATTTATATATTTTATCATTGTAAATTAATAAAGTGAAAATAATTTTTTGATTCATCATAATAATATTATCTTAGGATTCTTTTTTTCTTTTTCTGAAATAATTGATTTTTAGGTGAATATTGATTAGCATAGTTTTTTATGAAAATGGTATCATTTATAACTATATCAAGAAGTATAAAATAAAAAATTATAAAAAAAGGTTCATGATAAAGAAATTATTTATGGATTTTAATTATACATTTAAAAATATGAATTCAAAAAAATCATGTTTAATATTTTAAAATTTCTGAAATATGTTTTATAATAAAAAATATTTGTAGTCTTTTTATTTTAAGTAATATTTTTATATATAAAATTATATTTTTAATTTCTTATAAATTTCCAAAAATATATTTTTATTAATAATAAACTAATTAATTTCATTAAAATCAATTGCATTGACACTTTGTTTCTAAACATAACATTTATGCTTAAAAATGCACTTTTTTAAATGGGTTTTTATGCGTTACTTGTGCTAATGTTATAGTTATTTTTTCTTACACATAATTTTTTTGTTAAAATTTAATAAATATCTAAAATTATTATTTTCAAATTATTTAATAAGTTGAATTTTATTTTTAGGCATTAAAAGTAAATTAATTACAAAAAAATAGTTTCCACGATAAAAACAAAAAATGGTAAATGTGAAAAATCATAACACTGAAGGAATTAAAAAATATTAAAAATGTGTGAATTTTTTTTTAGGATTTAGATACCTTAAATATTACCTCAATATATTTTTTCCATTATTGGATACACTTGACCTTTGGTTAGTGACTTTACCTTTTATATTATTACAAATATTATACTCATCTCCCTTATAAAAGGATCCATCACAACGCCACTTTTTCACACCCAAAGCCTCTTAAATTTGAAAAAACACTACCCAAATACTTCCCCAAAATTCCTATACACATTTTAGGGGTTTTTGTTTTTTCAAAATTTCACCCTTCAAAGGCTTAATCATTTTTGGGAAGGATTTTTCCAAGGAGTTAGGTAAAACTTTTCTGATTACACCTTTTCCATTTTAATTATTTTACTTCTTCTTCAACCTATTATGATATATTTTTTCCATTATATTATAATTAAATTATTTTTATTAATATAATTACATTTTATTATTATTATGAAATAATTATTATATACCCTTTCCCTTTTTTACTTATAAAAACAAAAATTCCATCATTCGTACATGCAGACTACTGGCCCCATGAACGGTGTATTTTATTTTTCATCACCACCTTTCATGGATGGTAAAAATGGGTATTAAATGTATTAATATCATATTTATAACATTATAAATATTATAAAATTATTAATCATTCTCTTACTTCCTTTTTTATATGAAATGTGTACGTGTTGCCCGTGCGTACTTGCATACTACTACCTCCAAGAAAGTGACATATTTTGTTTTTCATATAGTATTTTATTCTTTATAAATAAATCTTAAAATATGATTAACCACCTTAAAAACATATAAATAATATCATAATTATTCTTTAGTAATGATATTCTATCAAATTAATTGCTTTATTAACCATAATAACCAAAATATTATAGATTGTTCTTATTTTGGTTGGTTTAACCACCTACAAGAATAATGTTATAAATTTCTATCATGGGTAAATATGGAAGTATAAATACTATTTATATGTGAAAATAATAAGTAAATGATGTTTTTTTCATTTTGGAATGTTAATTTACATATCTAACCCATCATTAAGATACGACCCCTCGTTTATAACAATTACTGAAACAAGCTTGTCACTGACTTCATCATCTCAAATCATAAATACAATACTTATGAAATGAAATTATAACATTATAAATAATTATAAAAAATATATTAAAGTGC
This sequence comes from Viscum album, assembly GCA_963277665.1. Lineage (NCBI taxonomy): Eukaryota > Viridiplantae > Streptophyta > Magnoliopsida > Santalales > Viscaceae > Viscum > Viscum album. The sequence continues at coordinate 1,433,427,430 of OY728126.1, read as the reverse complement.
ATATAATTATCTCATTATTATGAATTTTTAATCTACAATTAATAATCGACACTTCCATTATGAAACTAGTATAAAGAAATCAATGCTAACAATATCTGATGATGAAAATAAAAGATAACAATATATTATATGGGTAATAAATGATTAAAAATGAAGTTTATAAAATTTTATAGGTATTAATAACCTTGTTAAATAAATTTTTATAGTTATTTTTTATACATGATGTTATAGGAAATTCGTCTAAGTGGAATTTAAGGTAAGGGTTTTTGCATATAAATTTTGCTTGAGTGAGATATGATGTCTATACACGACTTATTTTCTATTTTGGTGTATATATTGGCCATATATTTATTTATCATAATTTTTCATGCAAAAAAATTTATTTACCAATATATTTTATTTTATACCTTTAATGGGTTATCATTATGAATTATAATGATGATGTAATGTTTTTTATTAACTCAAACCTCATTTCTTCGAGTTATAATGTATTATCTTGAACTTAAAACTTATATTATTATTTTATTACAACCTAAGATTTAATATTGTAATTTATATTATTATCTATGGAAATTGAATCTTTTTATTCCCCAATTTGTCCTCAATTAATTTCTTCGCCATAAAAGTATGACATTGTTACGAATAGCTCTTGTAAAGACCCGGAAATTTTAAGGAAATTTTTTTCATAATTTATTTGGAATTTTGTGAGTGCGCAATTTCAGATGGCACCTGATTCTGAGGCCCAGTGTGCCCGAAATAATTTTCTGAAGTTTTGTTAAGCTTAAATTAACGTGCATAAGCAGTTTTACTGAAAAAGTGGAATAAATCATAAACGGTTACTCGGATAAGAAATCCGAGGGCACCGTTGAACTCAAAATGGAGGGTTTACCCTAGGAACGACTTATGTTTAGTTGGTGCGGGCCTCCTGTGAGAAATTCCAAAATTGGCATAACCGTAAATAAAATAATTAAATAAATTATTTTATTTTTCAAATGCTTATAACTCACAAACGGTAGCTCAGATTAAAAATCTGAGACCACCAATGGACTTGTGATGTTATACATTATTTAAGAAGATACTAACTTTGGCCGGCGCGGGCCACTAGAAAAAGTTAGTTTTTTGGGCTCAAATAAAATAATTATGTGACAATTATTTTATAATAAAATTAATAATTTCTAAATGGTAACATAGATTGAAAATCCGAGAGTACCGTTGGGTTCGTTGGGACGTGTTTCACTTAGGCAGAGCCTAACCTCGACCGGCGCGGGTTGAGGGTGACTGATAATAATTTTCCAAAAAAAAATTTGGGTATGTTCAGTAAACGTACATGCGGGTTTTTCTATCATTTGAACTGGTGCTCGGAATTGAAATATGAGGGCACCGATGAACTCGCAATGCTGGTAATTGCTTATGGGGACCTTTACCGCAATTGCGTTTGTGCGAGATGAGAAGTTAAATTTTGTGGATTAAATTAGAAGTGAATAAAAATTGGCGAACAATTTTTATTTATATCTAACAGGTTATATCCTAAGTGAGGGAGTTGAGGTGGGATCCACTAGTTCCTAACTACCCATGTGAGGATAAATGTGAGGTGGGGCCCACACGAGCCCCAACCATTCACATTCCCTTAACTCACTTTTAACTCTCATAAATTCCCCCTTACTCCCCCCCCCCCTTGTTTAATGCATGACAACTCCCCTCATTTATTGGAGTGGCACCTCTCCACCTTCTACCCAATTAAAATTTCCAAAACTTATAATTAATTTATGTTTTTTGAATTTTGAGTGGCTTTGGTGAATAAAATAATAGCTTAGCTATTATTTTATTTTGGATTTGTTGTATTGGAACACTGGGGAGCTCTTGAGAAATAGAGAAGGAAGTGTTCTTCTTCGACGAAGAACGCCTCCGACGAAGAACGATGTGCCTTCCTTTCTCTTCTTCGTGACGCCATTCTTCACAATGCCATCTACCACGACGTTCGTCTTCTGTGGATCGACGACGTGCGACGTCTTTGAGAGGTAGGGTAATATTGTATATTTCTCATTTATGTGCTTTACACCCTCGATCTTGAGTGTTTATTTATAGGATTTATCTTTGTGGATTCCTTAACCCGATTTAATTTCTCATGATGAATGAGAATTAAATAAATTAATTCGCGGATCGATAAACAATTAATTGAATTATTTTCCTTCTCGTTTTTCTTGAGATTGAAAATCTTGAAGTGTGATAAATATTTATTTTCCAATTACTTGTGTTCTTGATTCTCAAATAAATGGCCAGACAAACATGGCCATCAATCCGGACATAGTCCATGACCCTTTTATATTTCATTCTTCACAAATTCTCTGCACGTTCATTCACGCCTAATAATTAAGCGCGTCAAAACATCGATGTTTCGTTGAGCGCGGCATACGGACGTGAAGATCTCGACCCAATGATCATGGATATGCGTTCGTATATTTTTTCCAAGTTAAATTGAAGTCGGAATGGAGTGTGGAAGGATCTCGTGGCGCGTGTAAGGCGGTGCGGCGGTGTGACGACGCGAGTAGGAGGCTGGGACGGCGGTAGCCGGATGCAGCATATTCAGCGGAGGAGCCAGCCAGCGTGAAGGCCTGGCGGGTAGGGTTTAGAGGCGCTAAAATGTGAAGGGATTCATAGATTGGAGAGAGAAAGTTTATGTTGGTGAAATAATAATAAAAAGAAAGGAATTAAAAGATGAAAATTGAGTTCGGCGCCCAACAAGGGGCATTTGGGGCGTGGATTGAATTTGGAGAATAAAAATAAGCAAATAATTAATTAATAACAATAATAAAATATTGTTATTATTAATTTTGATCATAAAACACATTTTTGACGGTATCTTCCTCGTGCGAACTCGGTTTCAAGAATTGTCAGCGGCAGTGCGACCCAGATTCTGAGACGGACATTTTGAGTCCAATATTGAAGGTCTTTTTCGGGTTTTTGGATCAAGTACCCGAAACGTTCAAATAATAAAAATATATTATTATTATTAAATCTTCGACCCGCCACAACTCCTGTGTGCGACGTTCGACTGGATTGTCGTCACTGGCGATGTAATCCTGTCATTAATACGGTCGATTCAAGTCTAATGTTGGATACTAAATTCTGGTTCGTGTCTCGGGGCCACGAAACACCGAATAATAATTTTATTAATATTATTACGGGATCTTGTATCGGACATATCTCTCTCATACATTGTCAGAATGAAGAACCGTCTATGACGTTGCGACCCTGGAATTAAGACGGATGTTTCAAGACCAATTTTTGATATTTAAGTCGAGGACAAGGCGCGGGCCCCATGAGGCCCGGTTCACGTGTGTTGCCGCGAAATTAAACTTTTTCAGCGGCTATCCGTTTTTGACCAATGGGTAGTCCATCTCATGTGTTTTTTCGTATGGATCGCAATGGTGTGACCAGTTTGGTTAGCTGGTGTCATTTGAAGTACGACCGGGTTGGTTCGATCCCGAAACCAACCGGGCCCTCGGAGGGGAAACGCTTATAACGTAAGGACCGGACGTTTGATTGATGTGTCGTCGACTTTGTTGGATTCCTCTTGATGAGACGGAACTTTTGACATACTTCACCTGAGGTTTGGACGCAGTTGGAGTATGGCCGGGTTGGATTGTACCCAAAATCCAACCGGGCCCCTAGAACGGAAAAGCCGATAACTTTCAAACCGGACGTCCATTTGAAGAACCGTCAGCGGCGTTGGAAATCAGGTTGAGAAACGGTCCCTTTGAGTATACCCTATGAGTGTTCGGGGTACAGTTGAGATGTGGCCAGGTTGGTTCGCACACGAAACCAACCAGGCCCCTGGGACAAAAAGGCTAATAACTCACAGACCGGGCATCCGATTACGCGCCGTCTATTGCGTTGAGACCCCTATGACGAGGTGGTCCTTTGAGATACTTCTTCATGGGACTTTGAGATACTTGGAGTATCAACCTATAGCTCATGGAGTGGACCCTCCCGGAGACGAGCGTATGGAGTACGGAGACCGTGACGCCGGATGAGACTTGACGACTGCTTGACCGACTCAACTTGGAGTGAGTCGACTAGCCCAGTGGACGGAGCACTACTTTATTTGGGGGCAGACCCATGGAGGACGGAGCACTACTATGTGACAGTGCAGACCCACGGTACTCGTCTGGAGAGTACCTCTTCAGGCTATTTGGGGGTGTGTACTACTGTGTTTGGGTGGCATACCCCGGTGGGAAGCACTACTGTGTTTGGGTGGCTGACCTGCGGTACTCGACAGGAGGAGTACCTCAGAAGTCTTAGGTTAGTGAGCAGTTCCTCGGAGTCGTGACAGGACCACTATACACTCCAGAGACAGGGATCTTCAGCAGTTACGGTTTCGATATTGAAAATCCTGCTTTGAGCTGAGTCTATGATCTTTGTTTTTTCCTCATGATTGAGATGGGTTACTTGATAACGTAGGTATAAGTATGAGCTTATACCTAAGTAAAGGTTATCTATTGAGATACTTCTTTGTGGTTATCCTTGTTGGATTTAGTGAGACCATGAGGGTCTCAGGGTCCCTACTGAGTATCGTATACTCACCCCTGCACGGGTTATGCCCGCACCTCGTTGTGTTGGTTGTAGACGACGGTCAGTGTTGACAGAGGCCGAGTGTTCGAGGACTGGACGGTACCCAGAGGTGGACCACACGACGAGTCAGTATCCAGAGGTGGACTTCACAGCGAGACGACACTCGGAGGAGGTTGACGGGCGAGAGCGTTGTGGAGGCTATCTGTACCTACCCTTCAGGTAGGATCCGTGGTGGACGATCCAGGAGTGGAACTATCTGTACCTACCCTTCATGTAGGATCCGAGGAGGACGACCCAGGAGTTGCTTCCTTTCTTCCACCTGTTTGTTTTTTTCTATTTTACATTCGTTCAGTTTTAGTTGTACTTTCAGTTGGGTTTGTATTCTGGCCCATTTACTTTTCATCACTTTCTTTTGTACTTAGTGTTTTACTTTCACTTGTACTCTGTGGTGTTTTGTTTACTTTTATAAAGGCAATGCCTTCCTAGTTATCGGGATTTACACCTTTGGTGTTAGTCGCCAGCCCCTGGCCTATGGAAGGCGGGCTTGGGGTAGTCACGGCATGGGCCCCGAGGACGGGTCGTGACAAATTGGTATCAGAGGATTTCGGTTCGACCGTAGAACTCTGGACTCTGATCTTTTTCTATGTGAAGCAATAGTGTTAAGGGTACCGAGTGTGGTCTTCAGTTCAGGGAGTCCAGTGTTTGTGCAGCGGCCGACGTATCCGTACACCAGGACCCTGACTTCTGATTTCCGACTTTGTGCATGAAAACACTGATTGCGTGTGTGTTTCCAAAAGTTTTAAGTCTGCTCAAACCAAGTCATCTCACCAGGTATAAATCATTGACCGTGTCGCATCTGTTCAGGATGTCTCCATGCAGACAGTCAGTTGGAGTTCTGAGATAGTACTCGATGATGGCCCACCGAGCGACAAGGCTCCGGTGTAGGGCCTTTTTACCATGTTGGAACCCTCGGGTGGTGTACCAGCAGCAGCACCACCACCTGTTGGGCAGCAGATCCCACCAGCCATACTAGCGAACGGTGCATGCCGAGAGAGCGCGTTGCACGAGTTCCAGCAGCAGAGGCCTCCGAGGTTACGAGGCGAGGCAGATTCCCAAACAGCAGAGCACTAGATGGAGGCGATTGCTAGAGTTTTCCGCCTAGCTAAGACATCAGTAGAGTGGATGGTGGTCTTGGCTACTAGTGTTTTCCAGTGAATGACCATGAGGATGGTCCGCATAGTGATGAGGCTTCGGTACGTGGACCGATGGCTGAGATAGTGCCTTCGAGTAGTGTGTCAGCTATACATCACTACCCGTTGGTCAGCAATTACAATCGGCGGTACCGGTAGATGACATATGTAGGCTTACTACCTTACACATGTTCCAACATCAGATACCCTCATGTTCCGAGGCGAACCTGACTCACAAGCGGCTGAGGACTGGCTTGAGGAGGTGGTTGAGAGTTTTCTAGAGCTTATACAGCTTCGGCAGGACGACGTTTCTGTAGCTGAGTATTCATCGAGGCGTACCGAGCATTCTGGGTAATCGATGAATACGATTCGATCAGTGCTATAGAGCTCGGACCTCTGGGCGTGGTGTGTTTAAGGATATCTGAGCCAGCACCTTTCCTCTATGCATTCCTAATTAGGCTAGGGTCCTATAAAGAACCTTTGTAGTTGAGAATTATTTGCTAAATGGATGCAGTCAGTGAAGGTTAGTAGTGGGAAAGCTGGAAACTGGCGCCAGTCTCAGAGACTTGGGCGTGTTAAATGTTTCAAGAAGAGGAAGTGTTAAGGACAAATGAATCTGCAGAGTAGCAGACATGGAAGCAGAGCTACGAGTGCAGCATGAGGTAGTGTACATTTCAACATGTTACAACCACCCGCCTTTGTTGTCCCCACCAGGACCAGAGAGCTGGATGGAAGGGGAAGAGAGTAGCTGCATGCGGTCAAGGAGAATGACCCAATGACTCTAAGAATGATTTGAGGGGCAGTCTGTGTCCACTATTAGCTGTCGTAGTAACAGACGTTGATACGAATCATTCCTTCCTTCCACGAATCTTGTCCCAGACCTAGAGTTTCCGGTAAGCCGTTGACTTGACCCTCACATCTAGAGATACCCTGAGAGGAGACTCGATAAACACACTTACGCCGACAGGTGTGATCTGGCCCTTGAGGCGAGAGTTTCAGTTGGAACCTCTTGATGACAATATCGAGGCCTTACGACGTTAGTTTTGGTGTGGACTGGGCGATCATAGTTCATACACAGATTGACGGTATTAGGGAAAAAGGTTGTGATTTACTTACAAAAATGGAATGGGTTTTCCTTGGTTGGTGAAAAGGAAACCCCAGGCAGCACAAGAACCTCCAGGAGAGCACATGGGAGTGGAAGGCTCAGATGCATGCTCTGTACCACTTTCTGTTTCCCCTAGTGTGTGTTGAAGATTTCCGGGGACGTAAAGCCCTGAGGTGGGAGTAATGTAAAGACCTGGAAATTTCAAGGAATTTTTTTTTCTTAATTGCTTTGGAATTTTGTGAGTGTGCGGTTTCAGACGGCACCTGATTCTGAGGCCCGGTGAGCCCGGAATAATTTTCTGAAGTTTTGTTAAGCTTAAATTAACATGTGTAAGCAGTTTTACTGAAAGAGTGGAATAACTCTTAAACGGTTACTCGGATTAGAAATATGAGGGCACTGTTGCACTTAGGATGGCGGGTTTACCCTAGGCACGACTTATGTTTAGTTGGCGCGGGCCTCCTGTGAGAAATTCCAAAAATGGCATTACCGTAAATAAAATAATCAAATAAATTATTTTATTTTTCGAATGATTATAACTCACAAACGGTTGCTCGGATTAAAAATCCGAGACCACTGATGGACTTGTGAGGTTATGCATTATTTAAGCAGATACTAACTTTGGCCGGCGCGGGCCACCAGAAAAAGTTAGTTTTTTGGCCTCAAATAAAATAATTATGTGACAATTATTTTATTGTAAAATTCATAACTTCTAAACGGTAACTCGGATTGAAAATCCAAGAGTACCATTGGGTTCTTTGGGACGTGTTTCACTTAGGCAGATCCTAACCTCGACCGGCGCAGGTTGAGGGTGACTGATAATAATTTTCCAAACCTTTTTTCGGGTATGTTTAGTAAACGTACATGCGGGTTTTTCTATCTTTTGAACCGGTGCTCGGAATTGGAATCTGAGGGCACCGATGAACTCGCAATGCCAGTAATTTCTTAATGGGACCTTTACCGCAATTATGTTTGTGCGAGATGAGAAATTAAATTTTTTGGATTAAATTAGAAGTGAATAAAAATTGGAGAACAATTTTTATTTATATCTAACTGGTTATATCCAAAGTGAGGGAGTTGGGGTGGGACCCACTAGTTCCTAACTACCCAGGTGAGGATAAATGTGAGGTGGGGCCCACACGAGCCCCAACCTTTCACATTCCCTTAACTCACTTTTAACTCTCATAAACTCCCCCCTTACTCCCCCCTTGTTTAATGCATGACAACTCCCCTCATTTATTGGAGTGGAGCCTCTCCACCTTCTACCCAATTAAAATTTCCAAAACTTATAATTAATTTAAGTTGTTTAAATTTTGAGTGGCTTGGGTGAATAAAGTAATAGCTTAGCTATTATTTTATTTTGTCTTTGTTGTGTTGGAACATTGGGGAGCTCTTGAGAAATAGAGAAGGAAGTGTTATTCTTCAACAAAGAACGCCTCCGAAGAAGAACGGTGTGCCTTCCTTTCTCTTCTCCGCAACGTCGTTCTTCACAAAACCATCTACCGCGACGTTCGTATTCCTCGGATCGACGACGTGCGACGTCTTTGAGAGGTAGGGGAATATTGTATATTTCTCATTTATGTGGTTTATACCCTCGATCTTGAGAGTTTATTTATAGGATTTATCTTTGTGGATTCATTACCCCGATTTAATTTCTCATGATGAATGCGAATTAAATAAATTAATTCGCGGATCGATAAACAATTGATTGAATTATTTTCCTTCTCATTTTTCTTGAGATTGAAAATCTTTAAGTGTGATAAATATTTATTTTCCAATTACTTGTGTTCTTGATTCTCAAAGATATGTCCAGACAAACATGGCCATTAATCTGGACATAGTCCATGACCCTTTTATATTTCATTCTTCACACATTCTTCGCGCGTTCATTCATGCCAAATAATTAAACGTGTAAAAACATCAATGTTTCGTTGAGAACGGCATATAGACTCAAAGATCTCAACCTAATGATCATGGATATGCGTTCGTATCTTTTTTCTGAGTTAAATCGAAGTCGGAATGGAGTGCGGAAGGATCTCATGGCGCATGTAAGGCGGTGCGGCGGTGCGACGACGCAGATTTCGAGACGGACATTCTGAGTCCAATATTGAATGTCTTTTTCGGGTTTTGGGATCGGGTACTTGAAACGCTCAAATAATAATTATATATTATTATTATTAAATCTTCGACCCGCCACACCTCCTGTGTGCGACGTCGGACTGGCTTGCCGTCAGTGGCGATGTAATCCTGTCATTAATATGGTCGATTCAAGTCTAATGTTGGATACTAAATTCCGGTTCGTGTCTCAGGGCCACGAAACACCGAATAATAATATTATTAATATTATTACGGGATCTTGTATCGGACATATCTCTCTCATAAGGTGTCGGAATGATGAACCGTCTGCGACGTTGGGACCCTGGAATTAAGACGGATGTTTCAAGACCAATTTTTGATATTTAAGTCGTGGTTGTGGCGTGGGCCCCACGAGGCCTGGTTCACGCGTGTTGCGGTGAAATGAAACTTTTTCAGTGGCTATCTGTTTTGGAACAACGGGTAGTCCATCTCGTGTGTTTTTCCGTATGGATCGCAATGGTGTGACCGGTTTGGTTAACCGGTGTCATTTGATGTACGACCGGGTTGGTTCGAACGCAAAACCAACCGGGCCCTCGGAGTGGAAACACTTATAACATAAGGATCGAATGCTCGATTGACGTGTCGTCAACTTTGTTGGATTCCTCTTGATGAGACGAAACTTTTGGCATACTTCACCTGAGGTTTGGACGCAGTTGGAGTATGGCCGGGTTGGATTGTACCCGAAATCCAACCGTGCCCCTTGAACGGAAAAGCTGATAACTTTCAAACCGGATGTCCGTTTGACGAACCGCCAGCGGCGTTGGAAATCATGTTGAGAAATGGTCCCTTTGAGTATACCCTATGAGATTTCGGGGTACAGTTGAGATACGGCTGGGTTGGTTCGCACACGAAACCAACCGGGCCCCTAGGATGAAAAGGCTGATAACTCACAGACCGGGCGTCCGATTGACGCGCCGTCTGTTGCGTTGAGATCCCTATGACGAGGCGGTCCTTTGAGATACTTCTTTGTGGTACATTGAGATACTTGGAGTATCAACCTGTAGCTCATGGAGCGGACCCTCCCAGAGATGAGGGTATGGAGTACGGAGACCGTGTAGCCGGCTGAGACCTGACGACTGCTTGACCGACTCAACTTGTAGTGAGTCGACTAGCCCAGTGGACGGAGCACTACTTTGTTTGGGTGCAAACCCATGGAGGACGGAGCACTACTGTGTGAAAGTGAAGACTTGCGGTACTCGTCCGGAGAGTACCTCTACAGGCTATTAGGGGGTGTGCACTACAGTGTTTGGGTGGCATACCCCGGCGGGAAGCACTACTGTGTTTGGGTGGATGACCTACGGTACTCGACAGGAGGAGTACCTCAGCAATCTTAAGTTATTGAGCAGTTCCTCAGAGTCGTGACAAGACCACTGTACACTCCAGAGACGGGGCTCTTCCGTAGTTACGATTTCGATATTGAAAATCCTGGTTTGAGCTCAGTCTATGATCTTTGTGTTTTCCTCATGATTGAGATGTGTTACTTGATAACTTAGGTATAAGTATGGGCTTATACCTAAGTAAAGTTTATCTGTTGAGATCCTTATTTGTGGTTATCCTTGTTGGATTTAGTGAGACCTTGAGGGTCTTGGGGTCCCTACTGAGTATCGTATACTCACCCCTGCACAGGCTATGCCCGCACCTCGTTGTGTTGGTTGTAGACGACGGGCAGCGCTGACAGAGGCCAAGTGTTCGAGGACTGGACGGTACCCGGAGGTGGACCACATGACGAGTCAGTATCCAGAGGTGGACCTCACAGCGAGGCGACACTCGGAGGAGGTTGATGGGCGAGAGCGTTGTGGAGGCTATCTGTACCTACCCTTCAGGTAGGATCTGTGGTGGACGATCCAGGAGCGGCACAATCTGTACTTACCCTTCAGGTAGGATCCGAGGAGGACGACCCAGGAGCTACTTCCTTTCTTCCAGCTATTTGTCATTTTCTGTTTTACTTTCGTTCAGTTGTAGTTGTACTTTCAGTTGGGTTTGTATTCTGGCCCATTTACTTTTCAGCACTTTCTTTTGTACTTAGTGTTTTACATCCTCTTGTACTCTGTGGTGTTTTTTTTTTACTTTTATAAAGGCAATGCCTTCCCAGTTATCGGGATTTACGCCTTTGGTGCTAGCCTCCAGCCCCTGGCCAATGGAAGGCGGGCTTAGGGTAGTCACGGCACGGGCCCCGAGGACGGGTCGTGACAGCTCTCAACATCTTTAACTGTGGTTTTTATTCCATGTCTATGTTTTTCCTTCCCATAAAAGTTTTACATTATATTTGGAAACCTAATTATGTGTTTTATCATGAGAAATTTGTATTTTTAATCTCATATTTTGAAAATTAATTTTTATTATTTCTTTTTATGGTGTACAATTTGAGTAAATAGTTTTTAAAATATTAAAAAGTTTTCCCTTCCTTGTTATTTTGTCTTATCTTCCACTTCATATTTTCTTAATATATACTTTTTTCTTTCTCAATACTCTATTATTTAATGTTCTATTTTTTAAAATATATTATTTAAAAAAATGTCCTTTTAAAAAATTACTTTTCAATGTGACTTTAACTTAGACATTTCCTCCAAAGATGAAAGATATTTTAAAAAATGATTTTCTAATTTTTCTTCCAAAATTATATTTTCTATAAATGTTTTTTTTTCATCAAAATTATTTGTTTTGAATCACCCTTCAAATTTTCTTATAAAATAATATTTTAGGGTGATTTAATTTTAGGTATCAACCATTTAATTTTTTTTCAGGACAATTTTGGAGATACCATTAGTAAATGTTACAAAACCCATTTTTTTCCATGTGTTCTTTATGATGTGATGAATGATTATTTTAAATTAGATCATATATATATATGTATTATTTATTGGTGGGGTCATATATCTCACTCTAATGCACTGGTTAATACTTTATATTACATGAGATGATGAAATGTTGTGTGAATGTGATGTGGGTATCTTTTTCACAAGTTTTTGTCTGAATTTGATTTAGGTAGATTTGTTCAAAAGTTTTTTATATGAACATGATACATGAAGATTTTTTTCATTAGTTTTTTTAGTAAATGTGATGATGGTGTCTTTGTTCAAAAATATTTGTGTGAAAATTTTTCGGTTATCTTTTTAATATTTTTTTTTGTAAACGTGATGTAATATCATTATTCACAATTCTTTTAATGAACTTGATATGGGTATCTTGGTTCATGACATTTTTTATTATTATATTTATGTAATAATTCATAATAATGTTATGTTTCAATGACATTCCATATTTCTATATGCTTATTATTGTGTCCATATTCTCATGGTTATTTTATCACACTCTTTTACCATTTTATATGTTTATTAATTTGAGATTATATATCCTTACATCATGACTTTCAGACAACTATTTTTATTCTAATTTTCGTTTTAATAAGATAATTCTCACTTAAACATGTTTTATCATGTTATTATGATCTAAACATTGATGAAATTTTTAAAAAAAAATCACCATACTATGTGTTTGAGACCAACCATTTATTATGTTCCATTACCTAGGTTATAAAGATGATTATAAATTATAATAAGTTTATAAGGTACCTAGTGTGGGTAAATTATGGATAAAAGTTTATAAGTATAATAAAATAAGTTTCTTACATAACTGATCCTCAAAGACACAAAACCTTCCATTCTTGGGATTCTATGTTTATTTGTGAGATGTAATGTTTAAATTATGGAAATTATATAAAATAAATATAATTTTATCTTGGTTCATCTCAATTTTAATTAATTATAGTGTTTAAATAAGGTGTTTTTAACATTGGATTTGGGAGTTCGGGTATGGGGTACCTCATGAGATCACTAAGAGGGTGGTTAATCAGTGGTTTAAAATTATTTTTAACTTCCTTTATAAATTTTTGTACACTTGTTAAAGTGTAGTGATATAATATTTATTAACATACACACACACACCACATGAGGGGACATAGAATATTTAAAAGTTTTATCTATCAATGTGATCAGGCTAGTCCTAGGTGTGATATATATTCTTCTAGGATCACAGTACCCACTTGAATAATAATGTAAGTAAAAATGAGTGGGGCATACCATTTAAGATTATGATTACATGTATCCAGACTATGATTTGTCTTATCCAACACTTTATAATGATAAATTTTTAGTAACAACTAAATATTATTCAACTAAATATAATTTCCTCAAGTCATTGAGTGGGTTGAGTTCTTTCACATCTTCTCAACTTGAACAATATAATGTAATAATAACTTCACCATAAATCTTTCACTGGGATAAGTAGCTTCTTCAATTTGTACACACAACACATGCACATAACCACTTCAATTTTTTCATCCTTATTCCTTTTCTTCTACTTTGTATAATCCCATAATATTCTCTATTTATCACATATCCAGGGATTCTTCTCTTCACATCAACATATTATATCTCTAATTTGTTATTTTTTATGAACTCTATTCAATATATTTATATAATTCACAATTTCTACACATTCAAATATGAATTTTTTAGTGCCATGTGGATCATGTAGTCACCTTAAGAGGCGACTAAATTATAAGTGACCAACTTTTACTGAATATATTCAACATAATATTTTACTTCCTTTAAGTTGATCTAACCTCTATCATTAATTAATATGTATTGATATTTATTATATTCCCTCAAAAAATTTCCCTTATGTAATGTAGATAATTTAAAGTAAACAAAACACATATATTTTTATAAGGTTCGGTCCCAGTGTGGGTACCTACTTTTTGTTGCATCTAGAATCACCCATGACCCAGATTATAAACTATAATATCCATCATAGATTATAATTGATGTGGGAAGGAGACACAATTAACCCTAATTATACACTGTATTATGAAAGTGATGGATATTTATTATTATTTAGTATAGTATTAATCCTCCATGTTAGAATGGCATCATTTATACTAGCACAACTAGTTTTTCAAGTCTTCATCTAAACTTCATTCTGGATACAACATCGATTACCTCTAATTTTTCTCTGAACTTATATGAACATTCTAAAATCCTAATTTTGGAAATTCTAAATCCAAAAAACATATCTTCATAAACATCAATTCTCATAACATATATAGGTTTTTACCTAATATTATTATAACTTCTCAGCTTTCCTTGGAACCAAATGTTCTGATTTCCCCAAAATGTTGACCTCATTATATTTTTCTTGAAACCACCAATCTGAAAATTCCTATATTTTTTTATTTTCAACTCTACTCATCTTCATAATATTTATTTGAACTTTAATGAACCTTTTTGTAGGAACAAAATCCTCTAAAAAGTAATGTAATAAATGTGGGATCCAAATTTTGATTTATTTCTTAACTAAAACATCGTTTTACTATATTCTAAGATTTCAAATAAAGTAAGAGTCAATAAACATCATAATAATTTCTTCAAATTTTAATTTCATAAAAAATTTAAAACCTTCCTCAAATATTAGGGATAATCAAAAAAATCCTTTATTAAAGTTAAACATTAAAAGAATAGCTAGGAATATTCCCAATGTATTACTTTACAAAAAAATAAAGACCTTAAAACCTTCCCCCCATGTACAAAAATTATCTATGACTCTATAAATCAAATATTATATAACTTAAATTTATAACTCAAACTTTTTATAGATAAAATTTATTAATTGAACTTTTTATAGCTTAATTTTATAACAAAAACTTTATAACTCATTGATACAAGATTCCACAACTCCATTTGTGATCTTTTTAAATATTTATAAAATACTTATTAACTTAATTTGGTGAACTTTTTCAAGTTATGGTAGACGTTCTCTACCCAATATGTTTTCATTTATTTATCCTATAAATATAAAAATATTCTTTTCTAACTTCATCTATTAAAAACAAAAATATACTTAACTTTCTTTCTCAAGTAATTTTTTTATTTCCCTCATCTTAAACTTCTAGATATTTCTCTATCTAGAAAATTTTACATAATTTCCTCTATCTGAACCTCTTAAAAACTCTCCTCCATTAAAAAATGTTACAAAAATTCCTCCATATAAAACTTTTAAAAAAATTTCTCCATCCAAAACATATTTAATAATTTATATTGAACCATGAATACTTTTAGTACTCATGATGTTGAAAACTTTTAGTATCGTCAAATCGTCGTCTAACTTCCAAAGGAAACACCACAACAAACTCCTTAGGAAAAATTATAGTGAAACCCTTAGGAATATCAATAGGAATATCCCTAAAAAACTACATATTAAAATCCATAGGAAAATTCATATGAAACTCCTTATTATATTTACTCAACTTACACATCGGTTTTTTCATAATCAAATGACAACAAAGACAATACTTTCATTATCATTATCCGACGAGCACCTTAATCCCTCCTTCTGTATTTTTGTCATTACCAAATTCTTCTTAAAGTCAATGAGTATTCTACTCTATTGATATAAAATTAAAATATTCTCCTTTTATGGATATTATTTTTTCCTCTTCTCTTTAATGATATAAATTTAAGTCCCCCTTATTAACATCATGGGGTGAGGAGTAATCTTTCTTCACACTTTTTCTTCTTCTCCAATTTTCTTCTGATTTATTTTGTTTTTTTAGTGAATTATGAAATAAAGTTTATTAAATAAATGATCCACAAATAAATCAACTATAATTCAACATGAGTAGTTCATGGTGTATAAAAAAGGAGTTATTAACTCAGACATTAGAGTTGTTCATAAAAATACACCAAGTGATTCCGAATTTTACAAAATATTCCTTTAGGGGAAGTTCTTCTAGTTTCTATCAAACTATATTTACTACATCCATCTCAAAAAATGGATAAAAATTATCAAGAATAAAATAGTTGGTTTATACAACTTTATAAAATATTTTTTAATTTTTCAAGAATAGGATAAAAACATCAGAATGCCTAAAGATGATTTTTTACAATTTTCTAGATTTTATATATCTAAAACATCTTTATCATAATCTATATCTACATTAAATTGGTTCTGCAAAGTGTTCCATCACTAAATATGTTTATCAAAATTTATTTTCCCTATGAATTATTCAAACACACTAAATTACTTTCAGTGGAATTTATATTTATATAATTATTCAAATTCTAGCTCTTTTCTGACTTTCTTATGATCATCGTTGCACATGACTATATACTTTGAAAATCTAAATACAATAATTCATTTTTTATTGTGAATATTGAAATATAAACAACCATATTATTCATATCATGATTGATTCTCCTTGCACTATATTATCCTTTCGGTGGTAGCATTTTCATAATTCTCTTTCTAGTTTTTTTAACAACTTCTTAAAGATTACTACTGGAAAATAGGTCCATACCCATGTTTTTGAAATAAACTGTGTGTATAGGGATAGTATGTGAACCTATACCCACGGTTTTCCAAAACTATGGGTATAGGCCACCTATACCCACAGTTGTGCTGAAAACTGTGGGTATAGTTTTCTTTTAAGACCTATACCCATGGTTTTGGAGAAAACCGTGGGTATAGGGTATTTTTCGAAGACCTATACCGATGGTTCTTGAAAACCGTAGGTATTGTGGTTTTTTTTTGAAGACCTATACCCACGGTTCTCTAGAGCTGTGGGTATAGCTTTCTCGCGTTATGGTGGGGAAATAAAATTAGGCGGGACACAAAAAATATTGGCGGGAAGAAATTTTTTCACGGTTTAGATTAATATATTTATATGCATATAAATATAAACTATCTAAAGTTCTTTAGCTTGGTTGGTAAACCCTTCTCCGCGGGTGTTGTAGGTCACCGGTTCAAATCCCGTTGGCCGCATTTTTTGAATTTAAATACACCACGTGGATCATATATATATATATATATATATATATATATGCATATGTATGTATATATAACAAATATAAATCACAGCTCGGTTGGTCGGTCGGTGGGGCGTGGCTGCGAGGCTCAGCGCGAGGTGTAGGTTTGAAACCCACATGGCATTTTTTTTGAATTTAAATACCGCATATTAATATATATAGGCAGATTTATATACTTATAATAGATAAAAGTCATAGCTATATTGGTATTTTTGTGGGTCACGGCCGTGAGGCTCGATGTGAGGCGTGGGATCGAAACCCCCCAGCTACTATTTTTGAAGATTAAATCCCCACAGTTCTCAAACTATGGGGTCAACGCTATGCTAGCGTGTTCACGGGCCTGCCACGTTGTGGAAATCATATCCCCAAGGTTTCTCCAAACCGTGGGTATAGTCCAACCCCCTATCCTGACATCGTTCTAGCCCACAGTTCCCAAAACCGTGGGTATATCCTATACCCATGGTTTTGGAGGATATACCCACGGTTCAAAACCATGGGTATAGGGATTTTTTCCAGTAGTGAGATAAAATAAAGTACACAATTTTTAGTCTATATATATTAGCACATAAATATCCTAATATCTTATCAATATGATATCATGTGTCCAATTATTTCACTATACATCCCCCATTACAAATATATGTTGAATTCCAACATAATCACACATGATCTTCTACAGATGATAATAAACTCACGCTCTATTTCTCATGAAATATATAAAATTTTCATAGCCTTAGATAAGAATCTATAGTTTATCAATAGATGTAGGCCCTAATAAATATTCTAAAAACTTTGTATGTCTCATACTCTATCTAGTACAAATAATAAACTTCATGAAATCTTCAAGTAAAAATTTTAATCATTCCCATTTTGTTCTCTAGTCATCTTCTATATAAATATGAAATCAATTAGAAAAAAACACACATTATTTGAAATTATTCATCCATTACACTTATTATGATAATTATCTATCTGAAAACCTCAGTACCTTAAAATTTTCTTCAAGTATTATGATCACAACACCTGAGTTATTCAAGAGATAATCTGTTTTTCTAAACCCTCATCGTGTTCTTTAGGTGATCCATGAAACATTACAGTATCATTAGAACTTCTTATTTTGATACTATATATCCATTATACTCAATTTTATACTCTATATATATTATATTCAGTATAAAAATTTATGTTTGATAATTTTATTTGTTTATTTTAGGTATTAGTGTGTGTAGAACCTTATTATATTCTATATTTTTATATTGTTTCAACATCTATCCTCATTCTATAACATCACATGTTTTTATGGGCCTTTTTTAATGAATTTATTTTCATTGATGTCTTTTATTTCACTAAGTCAAAAATTCCTTTCAAATGGAACTGACTAGGAGCATATTATACGCAACCCCAACTTGGCATAAATTCCATGCAACACCAACTTCGTGTACATTTCATGCAACATCGACTTGGCATACGTTGCACGCAACACCGACTTGGTGTACGTAATATGCAACATTGTGTCTCTACAAAACACCATTTTATTGTTATAATTATTAAAATGAAATATTTATAAAATAATAATTAAAATTAGTAGTATGAATAGTAATACCAAATTTTAAAATATTGTTTACAATTTTTTTATATAAATAAATCATACTTATAACAAAATATATAATTTTTTCTAAATTCATTATATGTTTAAAAATACTATTTCCTCAAATAAACTACTTTTTTATGTACTTCTATAAAAATAAATAAAATAAATTTTGGACACATTTAGAAATTTAATTTGATAAAATAAAATACATTTTTTTTATTTAGAATTTATAAATTATCTTATGGTAAATTTTTGGGATTTCTTTAAGAAACTTCATTTGTTGATAAATAGTAAAAAATACTGAATTTTAATCCAAAATTGATTTTTCATATAATTTATTTATAAGGATAAAATATATTAAATTTTTTCAAAATATTAATTATATCTTATTTTTATAAATTAATCTAATTTATTTCATTGTAACTAATTTCAAATTAAAATTAGATATAAAAACTTACCAAACTTTTCATCATTATTACGTTAAAACCCCGGAATGTCATCCTGTAAGCATGATTAAATTTAAATTAATTTCTGCCACTTCTATGATTAGAATTTTGAAAAATCAATTCCATTTTTGGAATCACAATAATTTATAATTTCTAATAATCTAAACATAATTTTTGTCCAAAACATTTTAGTGAAAGTAATTAAAATTAGTCACAATAATTATATGAAAATTAAGGTTACCAAGGGAAAAAACAATAAACTTAAGGGCCTAAATAACCAATAAACTTATCCAAAACTAATTCTCTAGCCATTATTTGTCCATTAACCTTACTTTTTGGAGTTTTTTTGTTTTTTATGACTTTTTTAGGTGAATGTGTGGGTAAACCTAACTTGTTTTCAAAAATACCAAGTGAGTATTTTCTCTTCCCTATAAAAGGCCACCACCACTCATCCTTCCTCACACCTATCAAACAACTTAGTTTCATCCCATATCTACACAATAAAATTCCCAAAATCCCTCCCTTCCTCTTTGAATCATCCCTTTGGGTAGAAATAGATCCAAGGAAGCGTTTTTTCACAAACTAGAAGGAGTTACCCGATTAAGAGGAAACATATTCTCTCAAGTTCATTTCTTTTATTTTATTTCTCCAACCCATACACTCTAATTATTCCATGATTATAAAAAAAATCCAATATCCTAAATATATTTATATTTTTTATGATATTTTTTCTACTTTCACTTACACACACCTTCATCTAATGGGTAACGAACATACTGTTTATGTGAACGACCTACCATCTTCATGAATGGTGTATTCCATTTCATACTTCAATATTATATAGATTTGTATAATAAAAATATACTTAATGTAAATTATTTTTATATCATTTTTTACGTACTGGAATCATGATATAAGTATAAATACCAAAGATATAACAAATTAAGACACATGCGCATAACAAAATGGATATTACTCAAAGTGAAACCTTAACATAGGATTGTTGAAAAGATTGTAATATTAAGTCACAATAAAACAATATATGGTTTTATATATAATAATATACTTATATAAAACATTTACAATAAACTTACATTTATTATACAACAATCATTTATGAGTATGAAGAGAGTCCAGACACAAGGTAAAGGGATTTCTGGACTCACTTTTATTTCTATGAGATCTACACCATATTCACCACTCATATATTTTTTATGGTGACTATAATTAAAATGAATATATAATATAGTTGATATCCATTTTTTATCAGCATTTACATATCCATTTGATTATTTATATCATTCATGGGGTTTATGTTTCAAGAGTTATCTAATCGGTAATGTAGTTTTGTCTCAATTTTCATTCTTTGAGACATGTTCCATGAACTTCAAGAACCATTTTTACAGAAATGTTTTCGAAGATGATATTTTAAGATATTTTTCATGTAATAAATATTTTAAAAATGGATTTTATGGTTTCCATTATTAATTTATTATTTTTTGAAGTATTTTCAAAGAAACGGTTTTCCAAAAATGTTTTCAAGATTCTTTTTTTAAAAGAAATGGTTTTCAAGATAATTTATATGTTTTTCAAGAAAATAGTTTTTCAAAGCTTTTATGATTTAAATATCCTTTTTTTAAAAATAAATCATACTTTCCTCAATAAATATTTTCAAAATAGACTTCCAGTTTATTTTCCATCTAATATAACATTCATTGATGTTACACATTCTCTTCTAGGAAATGATCCAAAGGTTGGACTAATATTATTTCTTGAATGGTTTTTTTATAAAACTATGCTTATGAAACCCTTTTATCTTCCATGTGTTATATTATTTTGAAAACCATTTTTTCATGAGTTATACTTTGACAAAATTACTATGAATTGTTATGATTCGATTAAATGTTAATGATAACCATTTGATTTCATGGGTTATGATTTGATGTTTATAGAACTCATCCCTTTTTATGGGTCATGATATGATGAATGTTTTATTGTCTTGTGGAACATGTATGAATAATTTTATTATGATATGGTTGGGATATATATCACCTTCCAATGCATTGGGTAAAGATTTATATCTCATGAAATAATTACAAGAATCAAGTTGATGGACTTCAACCACTATAGAAAAAAAGGGAATTCCACTCCCTTATAAGGAAATGATTGCGACTGACGGTGGTGATGTATCCCACCCAGAAGGTGTAGTCACCACGACGATGAAAGGGAGTAAAACCTGATCCATTATGGGAAAATGAGAATTCCTAATCCCTTACATGGAAAGAACTATGATTGGTTATGGTGGTTTGTCCCACCTTGTAGGTGAAGTTCTCATGAAGTGCCTTGATAAGTTCTAGTTATGCATCATGGATTATAGGGAATGATATAACATGTTTGTGTATTCCACAATTTAATGTCTTATGATATGATTTCATGGATTTTTTTCTTTATTTTTTATGATTTGTGTCTTATAAAATTCCATGATTTATTCTATGATTAATGTTTATGATATTATGATATGCAGGTTCTGATCTTCTAATGTTATGATCACATTTTCTTACCCTTATGATCATGTATATATTTACATGTCTCCCTTGTTTACCATTACTGATCATTTGAGCTTACCCCTTTTTATAATTCCTTCTCTAGGTTATGAAGTTATGTATTATGTTTAATGTTTCTAAGAGGATTTTTCATAATGGAGAACATAATGGAAGATAATATATCTCACATATGTATTGGTGTTTATGAATCCATGTCTCCAAAGTCATTAGACCAATTAATATATTTGGGCATCTATTTTTATAATGTTTTAACTATTTTTCAAAATTTATGTAATGTTAATGTATGAAAAGACTAGGTTTCTATAGTTGGTATCAAAGTAAAAGTTCAGTTACTCTTTGGAAACTAGGATGAGAAAACTTTAGTGATAACTCTAAGGACATGTCTAAGGATAAGTATAATGATAATGAAATCATAGGAAAGTGTCATCGAATTACGGTAAAGGATAGAGTGAGTGTTTTCCTAGAAATAAATTCCTATCGGTATACTATAAGTGGATGTAGCTTTAGAATAGATGTATCTAGGGGTAAAAACTTTGACAATATATTTTGGGCTTTACTCGAGGTAATCTAGTACAAAAAAACAAGCCTTGTTGCACACCTAATTTGACACTCCTTGGGGATGTGATTTGGTAATTCACAAACTCTTCATGAACCATAATGAAGGATTTAAATAGAATTTGGATATGAATAACCTAGGATAAACCTCATTTGTCATAGATTATGGAAGGTATCATAATTTAGACATCCTATAAGTGAATTTTCATTAATATGTGGTTTCTTATTACGATAATTGTTTCTTACTCAATGGTTTTGGTTTTAGTCAATGGTTGGAACCCGAAGGAACCGTGATAATAGTGATTACGATGGAAAATTCAATGAATTTCCTCTTGAGCAACCAAATTCAATGGGATTTGTAATAAAAACCCTCTTTTCTATGCTCGCACAAGTTTTTTAGGCTATGAATCATGGTTTCTTACTAATGAGAAAAATAGTGAACAACATTTTATTGATTATTTCATGAAGTAACACCCACCTTCTTTTAGTGGGTCTTCTGATCCACTTGCTGTTGAACACTGTATTAGTACCATTGAAAATATATTCTCTCCTTTACAGTTTTCAGATCACGAGAAAGTCATTATATATGTTTATGGGTTATATTGTGAAGTATACCTTTGGTGACCTCTAATCAATAATATGAGAAAAGAATTTGAAGTTGAATCCATGGATTATGAAAAGTTTAAGAACTTATTCTTCAATATGTACTTTCCTTGCATTGTTCATAAGAATATGGAAAATAAATTCCTTGAGAAGAGGTAAATGGATGATGAATCTATTAGTACCTACATGGATAATTTCACAAGACTTGCGAGTTACGCTTTTTAGAATTATCATCCAATCTGAAAGTAAATTTGATAGGTTATTTAGTGGATTGAATCCAAATCTCACAAGGGAAGTGTCCATAAGATCCTTTAGTAGCTACGAAGGGATTTTGTGTTGTGAAATCAAAGTTTACATGGAGGTTAGAGTTATATATATATCTCAGGTTTTTAACAAGAAAAGGAAGATGGAGTTCGAAGGAAAATCTAAAAACCATGAAGAGAAGAATATGAACCTTAATTCATTCTCTAAGTGTGGAAATAGGCATGGATGGAATTGTCTTATGGGTTATAATAAGTGATTTAAGTGTCTAAGGGATGTTCATTAATAAATTTATTATTGTAATGATGGGAAGAAGTTAGTAATGATGGAAATAGGGGAAAATATATTCTGAATGCACCTCCCACACTAAATTTATTTAAGTGTAATGAGAATGGTAATTATGCTAACAAGTTCCCAAGCCCTTCGGATAGTGATGATTATTAGTGTCAGCAACTTATTAAGTAGAGGGACAGTGGGAAATCTCATTCAATCTCTATTTATAATGAAGGGTGCGATGTTGATGTGGTGAAAGATACACTTATCATCAAATCTAGAACTCATAATGTCTTATTTTAATTTAGATCTACCCACTCATTTATATCTAAAGAATTTTATAAGGGTGTTAAGATTTTACCAAAGTAATTATATGTGGAATTAGTAGTGCAAACCCCAAATGGTACAAAGATTACATCCCAAGTCTGTGATTCCTCTCTGGTTGATGTTTGTGGGAATGTACTTCATGAAAATCTTATCATTCTTCTTTTGGTTGAATTTTATTCCATATTATTCATGGATTGGAATTATCTACATAAATCCCATAACAATTTTCAATAAAAGGGAAGTTAAATTTGATATTTAAAACACTCATATGATCATCCATAAATGAGACGATATGTATGAACTTCTTATGGAGATTAAATCTACATTATGGTTCTTAATTCCAATTCATAAGGGTTTTTTATCTCAAATGGTTTTGGAGAAAATCAGAATCAATGATATTAAAATTGTTTAAGAATTTTTGGATGTCTTTCAAGAATATTTTTCTATCCTTACACCAAAATATAAAGTTGAGTTCCTAATATAACTCATACATGGTTCCACACCAATTTCAAAGACTTGTTTTATAATTTCCTCAATTGATTGGTAGTAATTGAAAAAGAAACTCTATGAAAACCTAGATAAGGGATTCATTCATCCAAGTTTGTCACCTTGGAGTACACGTGTTATTTTTTTGAAAAAGAAAGATGTATCAAAATTAATATGGATTGATTGTTAGGAGTTAAACAAGATCACAATCAAGAACAAGTTTTTTCTTCCACATATTGATGAATTTTTTGATAAATGGTGTGGATCCCAATAGTTTTGCTAGATTGAAATTCATTTTGGATATCATAAATTGAGGGATAAGAAAGAGAATACACCCAAGACAGTATTCTATATAGGGTATAGACACAAATAATATATAGTTATGCCTTTTGGTCTTACTAATTCCTCTATTTTATTTATAGATTTGATGAATAGTGACTTTAGAGAATATCTCAACCAGTTTTTGGTAGTATTTAAAGATTATATTATTATTTATTCAAAGAGAAAGTAATATCATGAAGAGAACTTGAGAATTGTACTAATGACCCTGAGGAAGTAAAAAATATATGAAAGACTTAAAAAGTGTGAATTTTGGATGCAAAAGGTTTCATTTTTTCGTCACATAATATCAATATATGGCATAGTAGAAGATCCATCAAATGTGGAGGCTATTTAATTCTAGCCTAGACCATCGATGGTGATTGAGATCTGTAGTTTTCTTGGTTTAGCTAGATATTATATATAGTTTATGGAGAATTTATCACGACTGTCTAATCCTCAGACCAAGTTAACTCAAAAGGATGTCAAGTTCTTATAGACATATGAATATGAAGAAAATTTCTTGGAACTGATGATAAGGTTAGTCAGCGCATCTGTTCTTACATTACCCTATAGTGGAGAAGAGTTTTTAATATTTAGTTATGCATCAATGAAGGGATTAGGATGTGTTCTTATGCAGAACATCATGGTTATAGAATATGCCTCATGGCAGTGGAAGTCTCATGGAAAAAATTACCCAACTCATGATTTTTGAGTTAGCAGTGGTAATTTGTGTATTAAAGATATTGATGAATTATATTTATGGATAAAAGTGTGATACATATACCAATCATAATGAAGGACCCCAGAACACCCTATAAGGAAAGGGTTGAATCAGGGAGTAAAATTTTTCTTTTAAATCGATGGATCTTGTTCCCATATTGGTAGGAACATGTTAATCCAGTCTAATGAGAATGTGCATAAAATAAACAATCAAATGAAAATTGAGGACACAACAATTTTACATGTTTCACCACTAAGAAGTACATCCAAGGAGAATATGCTGACAGGTTGTTAGTTGTACTAAATTCCACTAATCTTCACTAGTTATGGATTACAAAATTTTAGCACAGTCACTCTATGCCAGGTGGATTGCCATTATAAGGTTTTAGGGATAGCACACTACATCCCTCAGATCACTATCGTTGACTCCCCATTTCTCACAACATTAGGAAGAATCTGAACTCATTTTATTAACTTGAATGTCACTTCAATGGGTTGTAATTAAATCATGAATCATAAACAGTAAATAGATGCTCAGTTGATGTCATGTTTTCCCTTGTATATGTAATCTACTTTTACACATATTATTCATTCCTGAACATTTCATTCATGAACTGGCCATCTTCCTCCATGTACTGTAGTTCTTTGTGTACCGCCTCTCCATACCACCTCTACAAGATACGACTACGTACTACCTTTGAACACCACATTTTCAAACATCCTTCCCTTCTAATCTCATGTACCACCTTCTTTTATGTATCTCTTTACTCCGCATACCACCTCACTTACTCTGTATACTATAAGAGCATTACAGACTAAGATCTCCCTCTACATGCAGACTCTCATTCGAGTACCACTCCCTTCAGCAGACTTCTTCCTTGTGAGATTTTTTTTCTGCGAACCATTCTAGACTTCCCAAAATTCCTCTCAGATTTTATTAATCTAAATCACAACCTCTAATGTATGGATTAGTTCTCCTTATATAGGAAAATGGATCTGCATAATCTGCTAAACTGAAATTTACCAAATCTTCGATACAGAACTACCTTTATCAGGTATCTTGCATCTACTGCAAACAACTTTCCTATACAGAGGCACAAATCACTACATCATTTTTGCAAACGACTCCTTTCAAGGCTTCTCAAAACTCCACCGTGATTTTGTGAATGACATGCCATACCGTGAACCTTTTTCCATCCACGAACTTCATGCCTTCTTCAAAACCTCCTTCACTCTATGAATTGTTCATCCTATATAGTCTGCATACCTTTACCACTTCATGGTTTGTCGTTCTTCATTCCGCATACCAAATTTCTTGATCTATGAACTATTCTCGAAACATGATTTATGGTCCATCGTTCATTTTCTAAAACTCTTCCTTTACCAAAAAAAACAAACTCCCGGTTTTATGGCTTAAAAATTTGTTAAACACTTGGAAACTACTCCACCTTTAATACTGATTTCAACCTCAACTGTATGAACAAATTACATGAAAACTCCTTAATAAACCCAATATGGATTGACAACAAAAACAAACCATACTCTCTTTCTTTCAAAGAATAGCTTTGGTTCCAATAATCTTCCCCTTTGGATTTATTGGTAATCCATAGATAAATTTACTAAATCACCTACAACAGTCAAAACCCGATACACTAGAAAAAACATAGCCAATGACACTCTAAGTATTCATGGGAAATGATCACTATAGAAAAAAAGAGGGTAACCATGAATTAGATTCTCATATCATGGTATCATTTAATGAAGTACTATAATGCTCCAAAAAATTTCTCATAAAACCAAATTTATTTTTTCATTCTCTTTCCCCATTATCCCCCATTATAACTCATTGAATTTCTCCTATAATTAAAAAAACATTTCATTCACCCCCTTTATCCATTCTTCATTCTATGTACTATTAAAATTATCCATTCTCCCCCATTGGAAATAAACCAAAAGAACCAAATTTTAACTTGTAAAGCTTAAAGCACACTCCCCCTGGATTACATCACCCCCATGAACCTGCAAAACTTTCAAAAATATATTAAAATATTTAATACAACTGGGGAGAGGGGAACCCTCATAACCTCCTCATGTACATAGAGGTTGTTGAACACTGAGGTTTAACCAATGATTCTCAAAAACATGTGCTGAAAATGTCTTGGTCAGTATGTTAGCCACTTGATCATAAATTCTAACATGATCCATTTTAATAAGTCCATGATCAACTTTTCCCTTGATGAAGTGATATCAAATTTCAATTTGTTTCGTACAAGAATGTTGGACATGATTATTTGTAAGATTAATTTAACTCTTATTATCATAGTGAATCACTATTGGTTTTTAAACCTTATCTCTAATATCAATCGGTTATTGCCTCATCCACAGTAGCTGAGTGAAAGCCTTTGTGGTGGAGATATACTTAGCTTCTGCATTATTAATAGAATTAATTTCCTATTTCTTACTCAACCAACCTACACATTTCATGACAAAAAAGAATTATCAACCACTTGTGGATTTTCTATCAATAATATCTCCATCCCAGTCAGCATCAAAAAATGTTGATAGTTCATTATCTCTTCCTACAACAAATTATAATTCATGATTGTGAGTTCCTTTAATGTACCTCATTATTTTTTTCACTACTACCATATGTTCATCTTTCATATTACATTGAAATTGGGCTGCTAAGCATGTTTCAAAGAAAATATCTGGCTATATCGTAGTCAATTATAATAAGCTCTAAATTATTCTATTATATAGTGTGGGATCTACAGAAGTCCCATATTCATGATTTCCAAGTTTAGTTTCAACTACAATTGAATTCAACATTGGTTTAGATTCATGCATATTGAATTTCTTCAGTAACTCTCTTGGATACTTTTTCGGATAAATAAAATTTTTGTATTCCCTATGAATCACATGCATCCTAAAGAATTATGTGAGTCTACCAATCATATATATTTAAAATTCTTATTTCATGTGATTGGAAAATTCATACACTAATTTATACATACTTCCTCCAAATATAACATCATCTACATACACTAGAACCATGAACTGATATTTCTAATAATTCTTTACATAGAAATTTTGATCCACTCTTCCTATTTTAAATTCTAACTTCTTCAAATAATAATCCAATCGAGAGCACCATGCTCTTGGTTCCTATTTCAGACCATATAGATCCCTTTTATAATCTTCAATCCTTCATTTCATCATTACAAAGAAGAAATCCCACAGGTTTTTCAATATAGACTTCTTCTTCAAGAACAATATTTAAGAAAGTCGTCTTGACATCCAATTCATACACTTTGTATACTCGTTGAATTTCCAGTGCAAGAAACAGTTTTATTAACTCCATTCTAGCCACCAAGGAAAGTATTTATTCAACATCAACACCTTCATTGTGTGAATAGACATTACACGCCATATGTGCCTTATTTCTAATCACATTTCCATGATCATCAAAAATATTTTTGAAAATACACTTCATACCAATCACATTGTGTGTTCCGGGTCTCTTAACTAGATCCCATATTTGGTTCTTATCGATATGATCCAATTCTTATTTCATGGCATTAACACATGATTCATCCTTTGCAGCTTCATCAAATGAGGTGGTTTCACAATTGAGAGGAATAGAGATTGTGCATTATTCCTCATTCTCCTTGTTTGTGTGGGAGTTGTCCAATCTCAAAAGATGTCGGATCTATCAATTTATACTCTTCGATCTCTCCTGTGAGGTTTAGAGGAATTTTCTTCATCTGTGGTTTCTTATTGTGAGTCAACATCATGATGTGACTCTTAATTTTTTTTATGCCTTATTCTGTATCACTATCTTGATCTATTCAATTTCCATAATCTTTCTTATATTCTATCTCATCAGCAAATGGATTCCTTAAGTCATTTGTAATAATATCTTCAATGATATTCACATCACTCTTTTCTAAAAAATTATATTAAATTTATTAAAACATTTGTAGGATTTTATATTTATTGAATATCTGAGGAATGTTCCTTCATCCAAAATATCACCATACTTTACTTGATTTACTTCTTTGTTTTAGATAAAACATTTACTTCAAAAAAACATGAAAATACTTCAAAGAGGGATTCCTTCCATTCCATAACTCATAGGGTGTCTTGGCTTCGCCTATATAACACCCTTTTCTATTTTGAATATAAACTGCATCTTAAACAGCCTCTTTCTAGTAATTGTGAGAGATATGACTCTCAATCAGTATAGTTATGGTCATGCTGCTCAACTATAGATTATAGTGCTCAATAACTCTATTTTTCTCTAGAGTTCTCACAGTAGCCACCTCATGTTGTATCCCATGTTTCCCCAGATAGTTTTCAAACTCAAGTGTTGTATATTACCCACCATTATCATACTGTAGAACTTTTATTATCCATCCAAAATCATTCTCTATTATTCAGTGATAATTTTCATGCAATCAAGCACTTGTTGTTTCCTGTGTATAACTATCACACAAGACATTATACTATAATCATCAATGAAAGTAATTATGTACCTTTATCCATGAGTTCAAGAAACATTTCATGGACCATAACCATCTATATAAACGAGATCAAGATGATTTGATTCCCTTTTCTTCTTTAGCCAATATGAACTACAAACTAACTTCCCTTGAATGCAGGCATCACAAGTATTTTCTAATTCACAATTTAGATTGGGGATCTCCATGAATATTTTCATCTAAGATATTTTTTCCATGTCCTATTGATTGATGTGACCCAACCTCTGGTACCCTAAGTTTTTTTCTTCTTCAACAGTCATGTAGCAAATGCTCTTTATACTATCAACTTGATATAGGTTTCTATCTGTTCTGCAACCTTTCAAGAGATAATACCACATTATTCCTTTTATAGTGATTACCTTATGATTAAATGTAACTCTAAGTCCTGATTCACAATGTTGACTCACAATCAGGATATTGTGACGCAAACCGTCCACATAAAGAACTTTTGTCTTATTCATTTCTCCATTGGCCAGTTCAGTACTTCCACTACCTTTGATCTTCAAAGCACCATCATTACCAAATCTCACTATTATATCAACCTTTTTCTTGACATTATTTAATAGTTCTTCATTTCCTATCATATTTTATGATCATCCATTATCAAGAATCCAATTGCTGCTATTAATGGTAGCTTCGAGAGCTACCTCTGCAAGGTTGGAGTTTTTAATTTTCATCTTCTGCTTCCAATAAATATTAGATTGATTGAAGGATAAATATGGATTTTAAAATATCTTTTCCATGTGAATGGGTTCATCACACTCACACTCTTCTAATAGAGGAGAAAATTTGTTTTTAATAACAACATTATCTGGTTTGAATGTATTGACTTGTCTTTGAGTTCTGTACAAACTATTCTTTCCATTCCTCTTCCAATAATCAATATATTTATAGAGAAAGTTAGAATAATGAAAAAAATATCTATATAAATTTTTTCCTCTATAAGAATTAATATATGAATTCATAGACCTTTTTTGACTTCTTAGATCTTCCCCATTCAAATAGATCCTTTCCTCTTCATAGTATGACATGGTATGGACCATATATCCATATAATTGAAATTTCATAAGTGGAAATGTCTTTTTCACTTATATTCATCCTCGTGTAAACTCTCTTAGAAGGATAGTTTGAGTGACTTTCATATTGGGAAACTTGATTATAGTTTACATTCTTCCTTTTAGTTTGATTTGAGACTTTCTTTGTTTGGACTTCAAGTGTCTTTGTGATATGTTTTACTTTTATCTTGCCTTTATTTTGGCTCATTTTACTTCCAACATTTGATGTTTCATCATTACAACTAATTTCCTTGTTTCCCATGCATGAGGGTTTTCATCATTTGGAACCTTTTCAAATCCATCAGAACCACACTTAACTCTCTCTATCATCCCATCATCTGATAATTTTCCAAACCAAAATTTCATTATTTGTTTATTTTGGACGTGATTCAATTTCAAGTTTACTTCTAAGAGTAAAAAATTCTTCTTCAAGTCCCTCAACTGTTTTGGTCTTCTCCTCTATTCTAGATGTAAATTCATTAATGACCTTTTCCTATTCTTCAATTATAATATGTGGTTCTACTATATCTTGTGAGCTTTCACAAGTTATTGAATGTTCCTTTACTACTTCCTCAAGTCGATCAATTTCAGCTTCTAGGATATCAACAAATTTTGATGAATCTTCTACAATTTCTTTCCACTTTTTACATCTCTTGAATTGATACTCAATCTTACAAAAATTATCCTTATATTAAAACTAGAGATTGACATCAGTGGTCAACTAATTCTTTATAGCTTTATATCTTGATGGATTTGATTTTTCAACAGTATCCATCATTGACACATGGGTTCTAGATTTAAACTATGGTTCTTTTTCCTCAAATAACTCACTACAACAATATTATTCTTCATAGAAAAAACCTTACTATGTAGTTTCTTACCAGACATAAAACTTCCCTTCTTGAAAACCCTTTTTTGGGGCTTCTACATGTCTCTAGTTTCACTTTCTTCGTCATAAAACTTTTTTGTTCATCGAGAGGCAATGTGCCTGACTCCACCACAACGAAAACATTCCATAGGTAAATTTCCTTCAAAATTTCTTTTTAACTTCTTGAATTTCTTGGAAATGAGGGAAATAATACCTTTTTACTCATTATCTTCATCAATAATGTCTCCATAAATTTCAAGTTTTCCCATGGATTTGAAATCCATTTCCTTGATTACTTCAGTCATTATATATTCTGGTATGACTCTCATCTCGTATTCCACCAGACTACATACCAGATCATCCAAAGAAAGTTTAGAAAGATCCATTTCTTCAAGGGATGACACCTTTTCATTGAAAAGAGGTGGAATTATTCTCAATATTTTCTTTAAAATATCAAGGTATTTTATTTCTTCAACAAGTCCTCACATTGATCCAACAACTTCAGTAATTTTACTGAAAAAGGTATCTGAATTTTCATCATGATGCATCTTCAGATCATCAAAACTATTGTGAAAAACTGGTAAATTTTCCTTCTTCACTTTGATTTCACCTTTATAAATATTCTCTATTTTTTTCAACATAAACTTTGATGACCCTCAGCTAATCGCCTTTAGATATATCTGATTAGAAATAGCTATATTGAGGACATTATTTGTTTTGGAATCAGTATCAAGAATTTTCCTATTTGTATCATTCCTAGACATCCTAGTTGGATTAGAAACCTGTATTCATTGTGTAGTTGCAAACAATACTTCCATTCCAAGAGATCTTAGATGATATCTCATCCTATTCCTATAGATCAGAAAGTTTCTTCCATAAAATAGGGGTACTCCCCCGACATTTACTATATTCACCATTATAGAAATGAAGGGTATATTTGACACCAGAAACCTGCCTTTGATACCACTTAAAGGACCCCAAAATACCCTAAGAGGGGAGGAGTGAATCAGGGTATCAACTTT
The DNA here is from genome assembly GCA_963277665.1 of Viscum album. Classification (NCBI taxonomy): domain Eukaryota; kingdom Viridiplantae; phylum Streptophyta; class Magnoliopsida; order Santalales; family Viscaceae; genus Viscum; species Viscum album. The sequence continues at coordinate 1,433,394,935 of OY728126.1, read as the reverse complement.
TTCTTTTAAACTGGTGGATCTTGTTCTCTTGTTGGTAGAAACCTGTTAAACCTTTATGATGAGAAAGTGTAGAAAACCAACAATCATATAAAAAGAGAGTACACATCAATTTTACTTGGTTAACCACTAAGGGATACATCCAAGGAGCATAAACTGATAGGTTTTCAGTCATACCAAATTCAACTAATCTTAACTAGTTGTGGATTACCAAATTTTAGCACAGTAACTTTATGCCAAGCGCATAGCCATTACAATGTTTCAGGGATATCACACTACATCTCTCAGATCACTTCCATGGACTCCCCCTTTCTCATTGCATTGGGAAGAATATGAACTCAGATTATTAACTTGAAGGCTGCTTCAATGGGTTATAATTAAATCATGAATCCTAAACAGTAAATAGATTCTCTATTGAAGTCCTTTTTTCCCTGCATATGTAATCTAATTGTCCATGTACTATTCATTCTTGAACATGTACTATGTGAACTAGCCTTCTTCATCTGTGTACTAGAGTGCTCTTCATACCACCTCTGTGTACTGCCTCTGCAAGTTGCGACCACATACTACATTTGAAAACCACTTTCATAATCTTTATTCTCTTCTAATATCATTTACCTCCTTCCTTTGTGTTCTTACTTGCTCCACATACCACCTCACTTTTTCCATTTACTACAAGAGCACCACATACCAAGTTCTTCCTCTGTGTACAGACTCTTCTCCGCGTACCACCTCCTTCAGTAGACTTCGTCTTTCTTATGGGATTGTTTTCTCGTAAACCATTATAGACTTTATCGAATGTCTCCTATATTTTATTAATCTTATTCATGATCTCTAATTAATGGATTAATGCTTCTTATATAGTAAAATAGATCTGTATAATCTACTAAACTGATATTTACCAAATCTTTGATATAAAATGCCTTTACCATGTACTATGCATCTCTTGCAAACCACTTCCTTATGCGATGACACAAACCACTACCACGTTTCCACAAAAGAATCCCTTCACAGATTCTAAAAACTCTACCTTGATTTCATGAATGACATGTCATCCCATAAACCCTTTTCCTTATGTGAATCACATTCCTTCCCACGTACCTCTTTCGCTCTACAAACCATTCCACTTATACGGTACACATACTGTTCCTGCTTCATGGATTTTGGTTCATCATTCCACATACCAAATTTCTTGATCCCAGAACTATTCTCAGAACATGTTTTTTGGTCCACCATTCCTTTTACAAAACTCTTCCTTTTCAAAAAAATCCCGATTTTGAGGCCCAAGAAATTAGAAAACACTAGGAAACTATGTCACCTTCAATACTACTTTTAGCCTCAATAGTAGGACCACTTTCTATGAAAACTCATTAATCAACCTAATGTGGATTAAAAACATACACAAAAAATACTTCATTTAAAACAAATAATAACCTTGGTTATAACACATAAAAGTATAAAATGTATATTCACATAGAAGTATTTGAACATTCATTAGAGAATATGGTTAGAGTTGATAAAGGATTATGAATGATCGATAAATTATCACCCTGAGAAAGTGAAAAAAATGGATAATTCTATGATATTAAATGATCATTCTAGCTTATCCATGATTAGGATCGCAAAAGATCCAATGTTATTGGATTTTCAAAGGATGGAACTAGAAATTTTTAAGGAAGGGGGGAAATCTTATCTTTCTCAAATGAATGTTCAACCCTCTAACCGAGTGATAATTAAGGAGAAGTGGAAGGAATATGTAGAGCTATAAATGAATGTTAGAAATGTTCTAGAGTTTATCCTTGATCAATATGAAATGATAAGGTTTGGTAATCATGTATGTGTTCCTTCCATACCAGATTTGAAGAAGTATCTATTTGAAGAAGATAATAGTTCTTCATTCTCTATTTATCCTAGAAGTATGAATATGTATAGGTATTTGATATAATACATCTAGTGGAATGGCATAAAGAGGGATATCATAGAGTTTTTATCTCATTGTTTATTATTCAAACAATTTAAGGCTAAAAGAAAAAAATCTAAGGGGATGTTGCATCCATTACCCACACTAGAATGGAAATGGAAGAACACCACTATGGATTTTATTGTTGGACTACCCAAAAAATATAGATGATTAAATTATATATGGGTGGTAGTCAATAGAATTACTATGTTAGCACACTTAATCACTATTATAGATAAATTCTCCCTACATCATATTTTAAGGATAAACTTTAAAGAAGTGGTAAGGCTGTATAGAATACCATATTCTATTGTATCAGATCGGGATTCGAGGTTCATCCCAAAGTTCTGGTAATGTCTTCAGAAATCACTTGATATATAATTGAGTTTTAGTGATTTTTATCATGATTAGACATATGGTCATTATGAACGAACATTTCAAACACTAGAGGAATTTTTGAGATCTTATTCTCTAAATTTTAATGGTGTTGTGATCACCACCTTCCTCTAGGTGAGTTTTCCTAAAATAATAGCTTTAAATAAATAATTCAAATGGATCCTTATGAAAACATCTATGGGAAAAAATTTAGAGCTTTAATGTGTTGGGATAAGGTTTTAAAAGAAAGCTATTAGGAACATATATCACTAAAGAAATGGCTGATAAAGTTATAACCATTTAGCAGTATATCAAGGCAGCTCAAAGTCGATAGAAAATTTATGATGACAACCAACAACATGATCTAGAATTTAAAGTTCATGAAAAAGTGTTTCCAAAAATATCACCCTAGAATAATGTTATGAGATTTAGGAAGAAGTGGAAACTAATCCATAGGTATATCGGACCCTTTTAAATTCTTGAATGTATTGGGATGGTATCCTAAGGCATGACACTTCCTCCAAATATCACTCAAGTCCATGATTTGTTCCATGTATCTCCCCTGAGGAAGTACATATCAGACCCTTCACATGTAATAAACTCAATGTTCATGACAATGAAGCAAGATATTTCTTATGAGGAACAACCATTTGAAATTTTAGATGGTATAGAAAATATTTTATGAAACAAGATCACTCATATGGTCAAGGTTTTGTAGATAAATCAATGGTTATAGGAAGATACATGAGAAATTGAGGATATGATAGAGTAGAATTATTCTCATTTTTTTACTCAAATGATGAATTTTTAGGGAGAAATTCATTTTATGGGGGGTAGAATGAAACACCCTAAGTTTTTAAGGACTTTTCCGAATGAATTAATTTTCATTGACGTCTTTCATTACAGTAATTCAAACATTCCTTTCAAATAGAACCAACTAGGAATACATTGTACGAAACAAAGACTTGTAATACATTTCAAGAAACGTTGACTTGGCTTAAATTTCAAGAAACACCAACTTGGCTTATGTTACATGCAAAACTAACTTGGCATAAATAACAGACAACACTAAGTCTCTACAAAACACCATTTTATTTTTATAATTATTTAAATGAAATAACTATAACATAGTTGTTAGACATAGTAATATGAATAGTAATAACTAAATTTCAAATATTTTTTAAAATGGTTTTTTATAAATAAACCATATTTATAGCGAAATATATAATTTTTTGTAAAATCCATATATGTTTAAAAATACTATTTTCTCAAATGAACTACTTTTTATGTACTTCTATGAAAATAGATAAAATTAATTTCAGAACATTTAGAAATTTAATTTGATAAAATAAACATCATTTTTGAATTTATAATGTCAAAAATATCTTAGAGTGAATTTTTTGGATTTTTTTGGGAAACTTTATTTCTGGATGAATAGTGAAAAATACTGAATTTTAATTTCAAAATACTTTTTCATATAATTTATTTATATAGTTAAAATATATTTTAAATTCGTTTAAATTTTTAATTAGAAAATATTTTTATAAATTAATCCAATTTATGTCATTGTAACCAATTTCACATTGATATTGGATATAAAAAAATTGAAAACATTTGATCATTATTACTAAAAAACCCAACGGGGAAGTCCCATCAACATAATTAAATTTAAATTAATTTCTTAAACTTATATTAATATAATTTGTAAAAATGTATTCTATATTTTTAATCATCATAATTTATATTTTTTAATAATTTGAACTTATTTTTTTCACAAAAAAAAAATTAGTGAAAGTAATTAAAATTAATTACAACGATTAAGATAAAACTAAGCTTAAAAAAGGAATAAACATTAAATTTAAGGGGCCAAATGACCTAACCACTTCTCTAGAACCCATATTCTAGCCATGATTCATCCATTTCCCTTCCATTATTTATTTTATTTTATATATTTTTTTAGGTGAAAATGTGGGTACACCTAACTTGTTTTCAAAAATACCAAGTGAGTCATTTCCCTTCCCTATAGAAGGCCACCACCTATTACCCTTCTTCATACATCTCAAAACACATAGGTTCAACCAATATATACCCAATTAACTTAATAACATACCTCCCTTACTCTGTGAATCCTATCTTAGGGTATAAATGAATCCAATAGATCCTTTTGGGACAAACCAAAATGAGTTACCTGATTAAGAGGTAACGTCTTCACTAAAACTCCTTTATCTTATTTTATTTCTCCACCCCATACACACATATTATTAAATTATTATAAAACAAAACCATTATACTTGATATACTAAGAAGTTTTTATGCTATGGTTTTTACCTACACTTACACACACCTCTATCTAATGGGAAATGAACATCCTATTTATGCGTATGAGGAACTATCGCCTCACAAAATGATGATTGTTTGCTCTTTCTTTACCACCTATCATGGGGGAATTGTGATGTAAAATAAGTTTATATAAAATATATATTATATTTATAATGTCTTTAAAAAAATTAATTCTTCTAAAATTCACATCTTTATACTTTCTAGTTTGTGTAAATATGATAATTTCCTTTAAGGAAGCGTGAACTACCGCCCCCTCAAAGTGATGTGATTCTTTCACACACTACATGGAATTTATTAAGGATTTGTTAATTAAAATTGTATGATATATAATATATATTCATTATACTATAATAATTATATATGTTTATATAATTATATTTCATTTTATCTACTTCAATATGATCATAAAAACAGAAACACCATTCATGTGTATGTACGACCTACCATCTCCATGAATGGTGTATTCCATTTCATAATTGTATATTATATGGATTTATATAATAAAAATATACTGAATATAAATGATATTTATATCATTTTTTACATACTTTAATCATGATATAATTATAAGGACCAAATATTTCGCAAATTAAGACGCATGTGAATAACAAAGTGTATATTACCCGAAGTGAAACTTTAACATAGGATTATTAACATGCATGTAATATAAAGTAATAATAAATCCATTTATGGTATTATATATATGAATATTATATTTAAAAAAAAAATATAATAAAATTATATTTATTTTAGAGGAAGCTTTTACGAGTATAAACAGAGTCAAGACACAAGGTAAGGGGATTTCAAGTCTCACTTTTATTTTTGTGAGATTTACACCTTATTCGTCACACATATATTTTTTGTGGTGATTATACATACCATGAATATATTATATGGTTGTTATCCTTAATTTTATAGGTATTTACATATCCATTTGACGATCTATCTCTTTCATGGGGTTTATGTTTCAAGAGTTACCAAATCAGTAAAGTAGTTTTTTCTCAATTTACTTTCTTTGAGACACATGCCTTGAACTTCAAGAACCATGTTTCAAAAAAATCAAAGATGATATTTTAATGTCATTTTCAAGAAAAAAGAATTTTAAAAATGGTGTGTATGGTTTTAAATCTTTATTTTTATGTTTTAAAATTATTTTCAAAGAAAATTATTTCCAAAAATGACTTCAAGCTTCTTTTTTCAAAGAAATGGTTTTCAAAATGTTTTCAAGATCTTTTAAATGTTTTTAAAGAAAATGGTTTTAAAAAGTTTTTATTATTTAAAGGAAACTTTTTAAATAATAAAGGATACTTACGTTAAGAAATGTTTTCAAAATATCATTCCGAGTAATTTTCAATCGAAGATAGTATCTTTTGATGTTATACATTCCCATCTAGAAAATGATTCAAAGGTTCCATTAATATTATTTCATGAATGGTTTATGTATTTATATAATGATTATAATGAAACTTGTTTCCCTTCCACATGTTATATTCTTTTTATACATGCTTCTTTTCATGGAATTTTCTTTGATGAAATTATTTTTAAAACTATCTCTATTCCATAATTTATGATGTGATTAAATGTTAATGATATCCATTTTATTTCATGAGTTATGATTTGATGTAAATTGAACTCATCCCTTTTTTGGGTCATGATATGATGAATATTTTAATATCATGTGTCACATATATGAATTATTTTATTATCATATGGGTGAGACTTATATATACCTCTAATGAGTTCAGTAAGGATTTATATTTCATGAGATAAGGTTTGGAATCAAGTCAACGGGCTTGATCCACTATGGGAAGATTGGGAAACTAGATCCATTACAAGGAAAAGACTACGACTGGGGATGGTGGTGTGTCACGCTCAGTAGGTGTAGTCCCCATGAAGATGGATGATGGTGAAACCCAATCCATTATGGGAATATGGGGAAACCTTATCCCTTACAAGGAAAGAACTATGATTGGGGATAGTGTTGTGTCCCACCCAATAGGTGCATTTCCCATAAAGTTACCTAATAAGTTCTAGTTATTCATATTGACTTATTGGGAATGATATCACATGTTTATGTATGCCACAATTTCATGTCTTATGATATTATTTCAGGTCTTGTTTTCTTTATTTACTTATGATTCATGTCTTATGATCGACCAAGTTTTATTCCATGACTAGTTTTTATGATCTTATGATATACAAGGTATGATATTATAATGTTATAATCACATTATCTTACCCATATGATCATTTTTGTGCTTACATATGTCCCATATTTAAACTAATTGGGTATCTGATCTCAACCCTTTTTATGTTTTCTTTCCCAATTTATGAAGATATGTATTATGATTGATGTTTCTAAGAATGGTTCTATTCATAGAGAACCTTGTGGAAGATAACTTTCCTCACTTTTATAAAAGTTTTTATGATTCCATGTTTCCAAAGGAACTAGACCAATTACGGTTTTTGAGCATATTTTTGTATACTGTTTTCAGTATTCTGCAATAGTTTTGTACTGTTAATTTATGAAAAGACTAGATCACTATACAATACATTTAGATGTTAATGTTCTACTTAAATAAATTAAATATTCTTCTCAACTCTATGTTATGTCATTGTGCATAGAAGTTAAAAATGATATTTGAGAAATATATGAATTACTATCTCTCATGGAACTTGACAATTTGAACTACATCTTCTCTTAGATATTCTTTAGACTCCCATATTATTGTTGATGCTTTTTTTTTACAATAAAATAACTTATATATGTACACATATCAAATTTTTCATCTTTCAATTATCTCAATGGAAATGTGGTCACTCATTGTCCATATTCATCCTTTAGAAATGTCGATAGATCTTTGTCATCATAAAACTATCATAGTGATACTAGTTCCTTCAATCAAACTTCATTCACCACAACTTCAGATGTACATCTTATATACCCATTCTCATACAATATATATTCTTTGATTCTCATATGTTTTTATTCCAACATAAAAAAATTCATTGAGTGGTTTCACATGAGATAGTAATCCTATCATCTTACTTCTAATATCCTTTATCCTCCACCTTCCATGAAACTAACCACTTCAATAAAAATATTATTCTGATAAAACATTTTCAATTGAACTCAAAGTTTATTAGAATCATGAAACTTCACAGGTTATGTCCACCTTTTCATATTGGAAAAATAGGAATATATTTCACTGATATTCTTATAATGAACTTCATTTTATATCTGATATTACATTGCTGCCTCCATATTCCATTGAAATAATTTCATCTTAGATGATATGTAAAGTGAATGTATTATAGTTTAAATATTTTGAGAATCCTCATTCACTAAAACCCACTAAATTTGTAGAATAAGTCTCTTAATAGTTGTGTATATCATTCTCACATTTCTTGAATCACTATTAAATAATATTAGAACCATTTTTTCTTGCATATTCATTATATTCTTCATTATATAATAAAAAATCCACTTGTATACATGTGAAAATATGGTTTTCTCACTTTAAAAAATATTTTATATTCCATATCTTTCACATATAGTAAAATTATTTAGTTTATAGTTATTTTACATTATTTGGAACTACTCATAAATAATATAATTCTTATCATAACAAATCATCATATTTATTTCTTCTAGGCTTAGATACATCCATATTTATCATTAGTTATTCAATATACCTCTGTATTACATCATACTAAATTTCCTTCTCAATGTATGTTCTTAGATACTTATGAGGGAATAAGTTGGAGGTTTCTTTTCTCATTATTTAGAGTAATAGTTCTGAGAAAAAATTTTCAACTTATAAAACTTATTTTACATAAAATTAATTTTTATTCAGGATTTTACTGTTAATTTTACAAGATTTAATCTTATTGGGTAACATGGATTCCATATTTACTTATTTATTCTTCACTTTCTGTGAAGTATTATTCTAAAAATTTACTTCTATCCTGCTTGCTTCCTCCAATTTTTATGGCCATACAACCATCACATCTTGTGAAATATTTTTATATTTCTTGTGGTGAGATTTTTCTTTTACAATAACCTTTGTATCATCAAAATCCTTCTTCTATTGATTTATTAGTCTCTTCTATCCAGTTAACCATTCCGTTCTTTTTTCAACAGTATGTCCGACTTTATTACATCTACCATTTAATTTTTAATATATTTAAATATTTTAGGTGTCAATAGATTTTTCTTCTTTTATGTAATTCAGTTGTACTTATCTAAATTTTTATTTTCTTCTATTTTACTCCACTTATAAATAATCCTTATCTATTTTTTATGCCTTTTCATATTTTAAAAAAACTCAATAGACATATGTTTAAAAATTAAATAGAACCAACAATAGTTAATAACCCTTGGATTATTCCATTAAAATGGTTTCTTCTGGATATCTACTTTTCTCTTTCAAACATCTTTGAGGCAACTCCATTTTCTTTTCTTACATCAAAATTCATAAAATTAGTGGTTTTATTTATATCTTTATTCTGCCATCATCATCCAAAAGTATAACCTATATTATTCAATGTATGGGAGTTAGTGCATACAGATTAAATGAAACATCCGTTAACTTTTTTCTTGAACTTATTATAAGATGATGCTTTGAATAATTTCATATTATTCCAACCATTAGACAGAGTATTTACAGAAGTAATAATTTTGTTGAAAACTTTGGTAATATCTCTTTTCTTTCATTTATGTGAATATTAGTGGATAACATGTATTTAAATTTTATTTCCAACCCATTACACTAAAAATTTAAATTTTTCCTCTGATATTCAAAGAAATTTACTTTTTCGTAACATTTATCTTTCATCTTCTAGATTATTTTTTCATGATTATTCCTTTTAATATTTTTGAGAGTTAACAAGATATTTTATTTATATGAAATTTACTTGTAATTGAGAATTATTTAATTTTACTAATTCATTACATACATGGAATACTTCTAACAAGACTTCCAAATTTATATTATTCTCAAAGAGGATTTCTTATGATGGTTATTCATCTAGGTATAATCATTCATTATAGAGTTAAATAGGTTATTCCAATTCTTCTAAAAACTCGGTGATGATTTTTCATTTTCATAATTTATTTTATAATACATATTTTATTTCTTCAAGTTCTGATTCTAGCCTTGATTTATCATCTTTCAATACATTGATATATGTAAGTATATATTTAATAACATCAAATGGAAAAAAATTTCATATAGTATTTGATACATGAGTTGAAATAAAAATTTGATTCATAATATTCATTGATTGACCAATATTATTCTTTAAGATTATTAAATCTAACAGATTTTTTAACAATATTATTACTCACCTTAACATAAAGTAGTGGAGGATTCTCCTTATATTACTTTTGAGGTTCTAGCTTCTACTGCTTCTGAGATTCCTTCATCTTATAGTTATTGAATTTTTTAGTTGAAACCTCCATGTTGTTAATTTTTTATCTTCTATATAATTAACTTCTTAATCTTATGGAAATATTAACTAAATATAAATCAATTAAAAACAACTAGTAACAAAACTTATAGATCCAAATAATGGAAAACTTTTCTCTAATACCAATTGTAGCACCCGATGGATCATGCAGTCACCCTGAGAGGCGGTAAATCAGGGGTGACCAACATTTACCAAATTTATTCAAATTATTATTTTTTTTTTCTTTTAAGTTGATTAAACATCTATCAATGTTTGGATTTATGTATATTATTTTATACTACCTCACCATTTTTTCCTTATTTAAGGTTAATAATGAAAATTAAACAACACACATGGTATTTTATAATGTTTTGTCCCTCTATTGGTACCTACTTTTTATTATATCCAAAATAACCTTAAAATAGATTCTCTACTATAATATCTATCACATATTTGACGTTTTGTAGGAAGGAATCGCCCTTAACCTTAACTATTCACTATATAATTCAATAAAAGGATCTTTATAATTTGATAGTCTATTATTCAACCTCTAAGATGGAATGGTGTTATTTATAATTGAAAAAATAGTTATTAAATTCTCTTTATAAACATCCTTATGGATGGAATTTTGATTACCTATGAAATTACTCTAAACTTACATGCACATCATCAAATCATGATTCAATAAATTGTAATTCTGAAAACATAAACTTCAAAAAAATTAGCACTCATAACTTTTTTAAATTTCCACTTAGAATAGATATGACTTCTCAACATTCTTTGGAAATTAATGTTATGATTTCTTAAAAACATTATCCCAGATAAATCTACCTTGAAAACTCTGGTTGGAAACTACCTCTAATTTTATATTCTCAACTCTACTCAAATTATTCATGTTTTTTCTAAATGTGATTGGCCATTTTTATTGGAGCAACTTACTTTTTAAATTATGGAATATGTGTAGGCTAAAAATTTGAATTTCCAACGTGACTAAAATTTTTTTTGAATTTGTTCAATGCCTCTAAAAAATTTTAGTCAAAAAATTTTATAATACTTTTCTCAAATCATGGTGTCAATGAACATTTAAAACCTTCCTAAAACTTTCTGAGAATCATGAACTTTCCTTCATGAATTTTGAATATTGAAATAATAACTCATCCTTTTCATGTATTACTTTAAAAAATGTAAAGATTCTCAAACCATCATACCATGTACAAATTTTATCCATGATTTTATAACTCAAACATTGCACATATCAACTTTATAACTCTAACTTTTTATATATCAAAGTTATTACTTTAACTTTGTACATATCAACTTTATAACTTGAACTGTGAATATATTTGATAAAATATTCCTCAACTTCATATGGAGGACTTTGTAAATATTTCATTCAAGATTCATCATCTTCATCCGGTGAACTTTGTAAAGATCTAGTGAACATTATATATTTGATATACTCACATTTCTCTATCTAGAAAACATAAAAATATTTTTAACATACTCTATCTAGTAAAATTACAAATCTTCTTAACATTATCAATCCATAAAATTTATAAGTTTTCTCTTTCTATAAAATTCATGTTTATCTATCTAAAAATATTTTCAAACTATATTCCATCTTGACCTAATAGGATCTATCCTTTATCAAAGAATTTTACAAACATTACCCTATCAAAATCATTAATAATTATTTCACTGGCCGAAACTTGTTGAAGAAATTCATCAAAAACCATGAATAATTTGATTAATCCTAATGTAAGAATATTTTAGGTTCATTAAATAATAAACTGACTTCATTAGGAAACTCCACTTGACACTCCTTAAGAAACTCTATAGGAAACTCATTTGGAAACTCCTTAGGAAACTCCATAAGAAACTTTATAGGAAAATCCATTGGAAAGTTATTAAAATTACTCATTCACTTTTCCATAATCAATTTACAAAGAATACAATAATTTCACTATAATCGTCCAATGGGATCTTTAATCCCCCATTTAGATGTTGTCAACACCAAATTCTTCTTAAAATCAATGATTTTTATCTCCCCATTTTTTATAATAAATTAAAATATTCTCTTATGATGGATATTATTTTTCCTCCCCCCATTAATGATATGAATTTTATCCCCCATTATTTAAATCATGGGTTGAGGAGGAAGCTATATTCACACGTTTTCCTATTCTACCCTTTTCTTATGTTGTCCTAAATTTCTTGAGAGAGAGAGATGGAATCACTTTTATTAAATAAATAATAAATAAATCATCCAATTATAAGTCTATGTGAGTATTAATCTATGTATAAAGTAATATTTTTTAACTTGGATGTTAAATGTTTCCATAAAAATTCACCAAGTTATACCAACTTTCCTAAAATCTTCATTTAAGATAAGTTCATTAGGGTTTTATTCAACTTTTTTACTATATATTCCTCAAAAAACATATAAGAATTTTTAAGAACAAAATAACATGTTCACCTCTTTAAAAAATATCTTTCACTTTTTCATCAAAAATAATAAATTATACCCAGAAATATAATAATTTTTTTCATGAATAGGATAAAAATATAAATATACATCGAGTTGATGGAATATTAATTTATCTTGATTTTATATATCTATATCTTCATTATAATCATATATATCTTCATTGTTTAGGCTCGCCAAAGTGTTTCTTCAATAAATATATTTTTTAAAAATTCAATTTTCATTCATCAACAATTTCATTGTCTGGTAAATTATCCAAAAACACTCAATTACTTCAAATGGAAATTATTCACTTGAAATTATTTTAATTCCAACTCCTTTCATACTTCCTTAAAATATTTGTTGCACATGATTGAATTGTTCCAGCACCTCCATCTGATGATTCACTATTTAACATGAATTTTCAAATCGGAACATATTCTTATCATAATGAGTAATTTTCCATGCATAATATTTTTCTTTAGATAGCCACATTCTCAAAATACCCTTTATGATTTTTTGAAACACCTTCATGAATATCAGATAGAATCCACTATTTTTATCCCATATATTTTAGCATATGAGGATCCTAAGATATTTTCTGTCTAGTATCTTCTATATAATACTTTTATTACAAATACTTTATCTATAATATATATGTAATAAATGTATAATCATGCATGATTTACTTATGGGTGATAAAAAAATATGCTCTGGTTCTCATGTAGTATATCACATTTGATTAGACTTCATTGAGCATCCATATTTAATCAATATACATAGACTCTGATAAATATTGGACGAACTCAGAGTGTCTCATCCTATGCCTAGTAAGTATAATGAACTTCATGACATATTAATATTAATATTTAGAATGTTATCATTTTGTTTCCTGGTCATCTTATAAAGAAATCTAGAGTTGGTTAAATAAACCCAACATTGTCTGAACTTGTTCATCTATTACACTCAGTTTGATAATATGTTGTCTGAAACCCTTAAATCAACATACTCGTTTGGATAATTTTAGTTTCATTTTTTCTAATGACAATGCATGCATCCTTCAAGAAATACTCTATTTTTATAAACCCTCATCATTTTATTTTTATGATCAATGACACATAGTTGTATATTTCAAACTTATCTATATGATACTATTTTTAGTTTATAATTATTTCGATATTCTCTATCCATTATACTTAGTATGAAAATATATTTTTGATAATATCATTTATATCCTTTTGTATATTATTGTGTATAGAACCTTATTATATTCTATACTTTCATATTATGTCAACTTTCGACCCCACTCCTTCAATATGTTCATGTTAAACTTAACTCAGATCAATCTTTATCTAAGATCTATGGTATAGCATTGCGCACGGTAGTTTATAATGACATTGAAACAGCACATGAGCTCTTATTTTCAATAGAACTTGATAATTTGAACTGAAAATTATCTTTATTTTTCTTCACATTCACATATTAATGTTATTACTTCTTCATTCCAATAAAATCACTCCTATATATACATATATCATTTTTTCATATTTTTATCTTCTTAACTACAATGTTTTCACTCCTTCAAGTAATTATATCTTCATATTATATAAATATTAATGGATAATTATCATCATAAAAATCTCATAGTGATACCAGGGCTTTTGATCAAACTTCATTCTCTATAATTTCATATGGTCATCATGTATTCTCATTCTTATACATTTTATATTTCTTAATTCCCATACATGTTTATCCAAACTATAACAATCTATTTGAAAGATTTCACTTCATAAAACCTTCTTATGATATTACTTATAATATCCATTAGCCTCAAACTTCTATGAAACTAACCACTTTTGGTATAATATTCTTCTAGTGAAAAATAATTAGAAGAACTCAAAATTTATTTGACTTAAGAAACCTATCGCACTGTGTCCACCTTTTCTTACTAAAAAAACTAAAAAATATTATATCAATATTCTTCTGATGATCATCATTTTATATATTATATTATATTGTTTCATCTATATTCTATTCTACAATATAGTTTAATATTTCAAAACCATGTCATCTTATATGCTATATATAATTCTTTCCTTGTCATTTTATTCATTCGAAAATCCTCATTCACCTCTACCCATTGCGTCTAAAGAACATGTTTCCCAGAATTTATATATTTCATGCTCATATTTTTTAAATCTTCATTCAATTATATTTTCACCATTTTTTCTCTCTTCTTCACTATTTAATCACAAATACACTCGTATGCATGTGAAACTATTGTTTTCTCAATTTCGAACATCTTTTAACTTCTAAATATTTAATTTATAGGAAGCCAGTGTAGTTCATAATTATTTTTCATTCTTTATCACTAGTAATAAATAATATAATGTCTAACATTACCAATATTCAGATTTATTTCTTCCAAGATTCAACACCTCCATATTTATCATTGTTTTTTCAATTTCCTTATATATTGTATCACCTTTAATTTCATTCTCAATCTATGTTATTCATAATATATGATTTAATAATTTTGTCTTTTCATTTCTCATTAGTTAGAGAAATAGGTTTTTCCCAACTTGATAACTTCCTTTACCTTAGATTTATTTTTTTTCATGATTGTACCATTAATTTTCCACACTTAAATTTTTTTAGGACACATGGATTAATTCTTCTTTCCTTATTTCTTCTTTCCATTATTGGAATTATTCTTCTCAACTTCTTCTTTTATCCTCCTCACTTCCACCAATTTTTCAATACACATGACCATAAAATATTTCAAAATATGTTTATCTTTATTATGTTAAGCTTTTTCTTTCACCTAAAACTTCATATAATTCAAATATTGCTTCCATTGATTTATCATTCTCTCCTTTTTTGGCACCCATGTCATGCATTTTTTAAGACTATGGATAACTTTATTACATCTTCCATGTCAGTGCCCAATAATTTTTTAAATTTTCATAAAAACCACTTTTAGGGCTAGAGTGGTAACTCGAACATAATCAAATCATAATAATTCAGTGGGAAAATTCAAAATCAATAGAAATTCCAAATCCAAGTCACTGGAAGATCACATCAACAAAAGCACTAAAAATACCTTAAGAAACCCAAGGATCCTTACATCGAGGTGAGTCTCGTCATGTCCACACATCATCTTCATCATCACAACACCATCGCCATCAACTCATCACTGACGTCGACTTCACCGTTGACCACCACTGTAAGCTTGAAAACCTCCGAACATCATTTTTATCACCATCGTTGGCCGTTAAGAAGTCGTGAAACCATTGTGAAAACACTGATAACTACCACGAGAAATGGGAATGAATAATACCAAAAACCAGAGACAAAAAAATGCTTCACTAATAACTTGAAACACCGAATAAAAAAATGTTGAACAAAAAAATAACTCTCTTTTTTTTGTTTCCACCACAGAAAGTCTCTATCCGCAAACAGAACCTTCCGCAAAGACAAAGATAACTAGAAGCTTCTTCGAAGGAGAAATATGACTCATAACATGAAGGTAATGCCACTCGCCACCAAACCCCACATCCCAAAACTTTTTTGTTACCACCGCCTCAACTCCGACTAGGAGAGGAGCAGAGGAACTGGAGGTTAGAGCAGGTATTTGAGTGGTAGAGTGCTCCGATGAACGAAATCTTGTTGGTCGAATCTCATGAAACAAAAAGAGCAAAGGAAAACCTAAAGGGAACCTACAAAAAAACACCATCAAAAGGGACAAGATAGTGATGCTGAAGTAGAAGTGGAAAATATCCACGTACAGAGAAAATGTGAGAATAAAATTCTGAACTTTGAGAAAAGAGGCCGACAAGAGATCGAATCTGGGAGAAACCATAACTGAATCCATCACCGAAGTGTTAAAGGAAACGCTGCAAGGAGAGGAGGATGATGAAACCAAAGGAATAACGAGATGGATGAATGAAGGGATACCGAAAGAAGGGGAGAATGGGAAACCCTAAATCCCTAGAGGGAATCATTGGTAGAGGAGAGAGCCCAAGAGAGAACAGTGTCATTACTCCTCTCTCAACCCTACATTTTCCATGTAATTTTATAGATATTCAAATATTTTGGTACCAACATATTTACATTCTTACATGTACTTTAGTCATACATAACTAAATTTTTATTACCTTATTATTAACTCCACTTAAAAATAGTCCTCTGTTGTTTATATCTTTTCATATTATGCCAATACTCAATTGGTATGTCTTTGTACTTTCCATAGCGCCAACAGTAACCAATAAGCCTTTTTTATTCTATTGTTTTTTATTTAGGGTGGCAGATACATCTTTCAAAACATGTTTCTTCTGGATATTTACTTTTTTTCAAAAATATTTGGGTAAACTCATTATTTTCTATTTTCTTACTTCCACCATTACAAATGATGTGAGTTTCCCATATATTTATTTTCCAATCTTCATCAATAATTATAACATGCACTATTCAATGTGTGGGAATTAGTTCATAAAGATTCATCAGAATGTGGGCTTTAATTTTCCCTCAACTTATCATAAGATTAAACTTTAGATGATTTCATATCCTTATTATTGTTAGATTGGGTATTTCTGGAAGAAATAAATTCCTTAGACACTACAACAATATCTCTTCTCTTGGATTTATGTGAAGATGTAATTTTACTATCTTCCACGTGTTTTAATTTTATTTCTTACCCAATGTACTTTAGATTTAAAATGTTCCTATGATTTTAAAATAACATTACATTCTATTCACATTTAGATTTCAACTTACAAATTTTTTATTCAAACATATTCCTTTCATTTTGTATATATTTTTCAAGTACTTATATTCTTATGAATTTTACTTGTAATTAAGATTTCTGGGATTATATATTTTCTTTAAATAAATGGTATAATTCTTAAAAAAACATCCCAATTTATATCTTTCTCATAGAGGCTTCTATCTAATTTTCCTTTAACTAATAAGAATTTTTTGTTGCATTGATAAACGGATTGTTCCATTTCCTCTACCAATTCTATAAGGATTTTACATTTTCATAACTTATTTCCCAATGTATCTTCTATTTATTCAAGTCATGATTCCAACTTGGATTTACCATCTTATAATTACTTGATATATGCAAGTATATATTTAATAACTTCAATAGGAACATTTTTTATAGTGTCTTTGATTTCAGATTAAAAATCATTAATTTATTTAATATCTTTATATCTTGAGAAATATTATTCTTCAGGATAATTAATTTCAACATATTTTTAAAAAATATTAGCACTCAAATTAACTTCTGATTTTGTTGGATTCACCTTTAATTTCTTTTTAGAGGCTAATTTATACTACTTTTGATCTTCTTACTTCTTTTAGTTCTTTATTGTTTTAACAAAAAACTCTATATTTCTACATTCTCATTTTATGAAGAAATCACTTCTTCAAATTACAAAAAATTTCACTTCATATAAATCAATGAAAATAACTGGGAACAAGATATATAGATCTAAATAGAGATAATCTATGATCTGATACCAATTATAGTTACTATTAGATCATGCAGTCACCGTGAGAGGGGGGGAATAAAGGGAGACCAACTTTTACTAAATATATTCGACTAAATATTTTACATCCTTTAAGTTGATTTAACCTTTATCATAGGTTGGATGCGTGGATATTTTATGATGATTACTCACAACTTCTCCCTTATCTAATGTAAGTAATTTAAATTAAATAACACGTGGGGATTTTAACAAGGTTTAGTCCCAACGTGGGTAACTAATCCTCACTGCATCCAGAATCATTTTTGGTATAGATTCTTCAATATATTATTCATAATATATTACAAGTGTTGTGGGAAGTAATCATCCTTAACCATAATTCTTCAATATATGATGTACATGAAGAATATTTATACTTTTTTAGGATATTCTTCAACCTCTAGGTAATAATTGTGTTGTTTATACTGGTGCCACAAGTTCTTTAAGTCTCCTTCCAAACATTATTATGGGTGAAACTTCAACTACCTTCAACCTTCCACAAAAATTATGTGTAGGTAGTTCAATACTACTATCAGAAATTTTAATTCTAAAAATATCAACTTCATAAACATTGATTCTTAGAACATCTATAGGTTTTGACTCGGCATCGGGCTAACTTCTCAACTTTCCTCAAAACCCGATGTTCCAATTTTCTCAAAAATTTGACCCAACTGAATATTTTTTGAAAGATATAGTCAAAAACTTCTTCTATTTTTATCTTCTAAACACTAATCAACTTTATCATATTTCCATGAATGTGATTGAACCTTTTTATTGGAATAACTTCTTCAAATATTAAGGAATAAACACAGGCCCCAAATTCTAATTCCCTTCACAACTAATTTTTTTTACTACATTCAATGTCTCTAAAAACATAGAGTCAATAAAATTCATAAATCTTTCCTCAAATATCAATATTAATGAACATTTCAAAAATTCATCAAATCTCACTGAGAATAATGAAATTCCCTTTTTGAATGTCGAACATTGAGATAATAGCTCATTATTTCCATAATATATGGCTTTACAATGTTTTTGTAAAGATCCTAAAACCTTTATGTGGTGTAAAACTTTTATTCATGACTTTGTAACTAGAAATTTTTATAGCTCAACTTTATAGCTCAAAATTTGAATATATTAACATTAAAAATCAAACATTGTACAACTCAAAACTATATCTCAAACATTGTAAGTATTTGATATAAAATTACTCAAATTCATCAGGTGAACTTTTTAAATCATTGATTAAAGATTCCTCAATTTCATCTGGTGAATTTTGTAATACTTTACTGAACATTACTCATCTGGTATTCTCACATTTCTCCATACAGTAAACTTACATATCATTAAAACTTTTTCTAACTGGTAAAATTAGAAATTTTCATAATTTTTTTCAATACAATAAATTTATAA
This sequence comes from Viscum album, assembly GCA_963277665.1. Lineage (NCBI taxonomy): Eukaryota > Viridiplantae > Streptophyta > Magnoliopsida > Santalales > Viscaceae > Viscum > Viscum album. The sequence continues at coordinate 1,433,375,404 of OY728126.1, read as the reverse complement.
GTTTTATTTGTCAGGAATATTAATTTTTCTCCAAAACTAAATTTTTTTAATCTTTCCTCCATCTAGAGCATTTAAAAACTATCCTCAATTTCTAAATTTTACTAAAATTTGTCTCTCTAAATTTTTTTCAGGTTTTTCTCCATCTATAACTTGTTAAATTAACTCATCTTAAAACATTAATTCTTTTAGTAATCATAATGTTATAAAATTTGAGGATAATTAAAGCATCATATGACTTTTATATGAAACTCCATATGTAAATCCTTAGGAAGCTCAATTGTAAACACTATAGGACACTTCATAGGATACATTATATGAAATTTATTAAACTTACTCGTGGAATTTTCTATAATCTATTGATAACAAGGACAGTAATTCCATGGTCATCATCCAATGGGAAATTAAAATTTGAAATTAGAATTTAAATCCTCTTCCTTAAATAAGTCCCTTGGATCATCCTCCATCTAATATTCTCTAAAAAAATTTCATTTTTAGTTATAATAGGATGAATTAACCACAAAACCTCTTAGATAAAGATAAGTCATCAAAGTTGTTAGAACTACCCAGTTTTCAACATTCTCAAACATAGCCTCTTATTTTTTAGTGTATCGTGATAGTTAAAAATAGTTATTTTTTAACCACATAAACATATTATGACGTGACTATAGAACAATAGTGTATTGGTCTTACAAATTCTAGTGGAATGGAAATAAATGCTCATATTACTTGTGTAAGACTATCCTACAGCATGAACCACATTTATCTCAATTGGTTGTGGCATGTACATCACATATGGTGTATGCTCCTTAAAAATTCCAAAGATGCCAAAAACCAAAAGTTCATCTCTTTTAAGGAATGGTTATACTTCAATGTCATTATCACCTTACTGTAACACCAATAAATTTTTTTTACTCCTTTACGATAGATAAGTCCTTAATATTTCATAGGAATGGAAAATATGATCAGAATTATTTGTGGTATATCCATCACTTTATAGCATGGAGTCCTTTAAATAGATAGGGTGGCCAAAAATGGACTCACACTTTTTTGTGACATATTATCTAGTTTATTCTAAAAACCCCTCTTCTTCAATGAACTTCAATAGAAAAAATACATTCTTTTTTCCATGTGAATTCTTCTATCAACAGCTTTTATCATGAACAGTGTACATTAGATATAATCACTATAAACTTGCTTAATTGTTTTTGGAATTAATCACCAAACATATTCACCTTGTAAGAGAATTTATTTTTAATATGAATTATACATTTATAATAAAATACAACATGATGTATAATATCCACTCTAACCACTTCTTTAACAAACACCTCTCAAAATCATCTCAATGCCTCTTAGTCTCTGTAGTCTTTCATCTCATCACCAAGTCAATTATAGATACATAGTCTTAACATAATTGGATACTAAATCATTTTAGATGAATATTCAGTACATTACAAAAATACATGCATGAGGGCTGTAATATTTTAGTGTCTTTGAATAAATGGAACCACAATATTCTTTCCTAGTGAAATATATTTAACATATCCCATAAATACCTCCACCTTTATTACTTCTACCTAAAACCTTTATTCATAACCTAGGGAAAAGAAACATACAAAACGGGTGAGATCATATTCTCAATAAAGGTAAATAAAGTAAATTTATAATCATAACATGAAAAAAGTGGTATGAAACTTAAGCATAACATTTGAAGATCATACCCTACGTATTAGAGGTCATAATAAAGATTGGTGGTTCACAATAGAAAGATTATAAGAGAATTAGGAACATAATTCATGAAATAATAATATAGGAATATAATATGTAATTTTTGTCATGTACCTTGGTTTATAATGTTTTGAACATAAATAAGTAGAAACATGTTCACTCATTAAGTTAAGGACATGAAATCAGTCCCCCGCATAAACTTTTGGAAATAAAGCCAGGTCTATGCATAGAATTGTGAACATGTAATCAGGTTCATTCATAACATTATGGATATGAAACTAGGTCCATGCATAACATTGTGAACATACAATCAAGTTCATGAATAAACTTATGGATATAAAACTAGGTCCATGCATAACATTGTGAACACATAATAAGGTTCACTCATACCATTTTGAACATGTAATCAGGTTCACGTATAAACTTATGGACATGAAAACAGGTCTATGCATAACATTGTGAACATGTAATCAGGTTCATGCATAACATTTTGAACATGTAATCAGGTTCATGCATAAAATTATGGACATGAAACCAGGTCCATGTATAACATTGTGAACATGTAATATGGTTCACTACTAACATTATGAAAATGTAATCAGGTTCACTCAAAAACTTATGTATGTGCAACCAAGTCCATGCGTAACATTTGGAGCATATAATAACTTTCATGCATAACATTATAAACATGAAATCAGGTTCACTCATATCATATATACTCATGAGTCATCCATCATTACCCAATGCATTGGAGGGATATATATATATATATATTCTACCCAAGACATAACAAATTCATAAATACGAGTGCCATAATATTATAAAAAAATAATCATATCATAAGCCGTGAAATGAGATATGCATCATGAACATGTTTTCATATCATTTCCTATGAAAAAGTGGTAGGTATCATAATCATCACCTATGAAAAGAATGAGTTTTCATAAGAATATAGCCCTTGAAGGAGAAACGGGTTTCTAAATCATCATTCCATCAAAATATTAATCATTCATAGAAATAATTTGAATGGTATCATCAAATAATTTCCCTATAAAGGCATGATTAACACCAACAGATATCATCTTATATGGAAAATAATTTAGAAATATCTTTTTAAAACACTTCTTGAGTAAAATATCCTTTATTCTATGAAATTTTTATTTTTAAAACATAAAACCCTTTGAAACAATCTCCTTGAAAATAAACCTAAAAACATATAAATAAATATTTGAAATAATTTTGAAAAACCTTTTATTTGAAAACATATAAATAATTATTGAAAACTTTTAAAACATTTATTAAATATAAAACATTCTTTAAAACCTTTTTGTTTGAAAATAGCATAGAAATATTTTAAAGGAATCTTTAGAAAACCAAAAACAAATTTGAAAACCTTTTTCATTGAAAACCAATTTGAAAAAAATAAATCTTCATAATATTAAAAAAACATTTTTCATTTAAATCAAACTTTTAAAAATTAAATTTAATCTTCAAGGAAATGATAGTCATAGCGGTGGTAAGTTTGAATGTGTTGAACATTCCTTTTTTACCTTAAAAGTTATGAAAAGTGCCTTGATAAGAAAATGATAAGAAGATTTCTTTTAAGGCTGTATAAGGAAAAACATGGGTAAAAAATCCCTTTAACATCATAAGATAAAATTAAATCATTTTTAAATAATATTTATAAATCATTGTTTTAAAAGAATGCAGATTTCTAATTGAAAGAAGAAATAAAGTTGTATTTTCATTAAAAAAATTATTAGTTATCCAATGTACCAAAGAGTGTTAAAATGGTCATAATAAATGAATATGTCATGTAAAACCATAGGATAAGATAATTCATACGTTTTCTTTATGGATGTATCATGACATTTTATCAATTGAAGCATAATCATAAACAATCTCGATAAACAATGAGATAGTTTCAATAGACTCTTACCACTTGGTAACTCAGAATCATAATCTCCACGTAAGAAAAGGAAATTTAATAGAGAATAAAATATCATTAAAATAATAATATTAATGATATAACATTTCAAAGGGAATTTTACACACTACATAGTAAAAGTGACTGGTGAATAAGTCATGTATCTCACAGTAATAAAAGGTGAGATGAAATTATCTTTCTTGGTGAATAAGGCGTGTATCACTGTTGATGCTCATTTTTCGTCACATTGTCTAAAAGAATGGAAAAGGAAATGACTTAGCACAAATTGATTCAGCCTTTGAAGAAAACATCAAAAATTGACAAAGGCATGAACAAGGCTTCAAAAGCACATGCGCTGCACAAGTTCCATCACGGTCGCGCAAGTCCACTAGCGCGATGCCTAATGGTCGCGCAAGTGACTTGCAGGCCCTATGTGATAACTGCCTGGGGTCTTATCCATCCTATAAATAGACACTGTGGGCCCCACATTTGGAGGAGGAATTTTTCCAGAATTCAGATTTAGAGCTATGAACGCCCAAGTCTCTTCTTCAGGTCTTCCGAACACTTCTAAGGTAATTATTTACCTAGAATGGAAGATCTAAACAAGAGGAGTAAGGTCTAAAATGTTATAATTCACTAACACTTGTGCACATAAGGTGTTTTACCTTAAGGGAAATGAATATACTTGCTCGCCGCCCTACTTCCTCACCAAAAATTGTGCACCTCTATTCTAGAAGTACCTCAGGATAATTTTAATGGCATTGGTCAAGGATCGCTCAAGTATTACTGTTATGGTTTGCAAACACGCAAGTACCCATGTGTCGCGCAGGTATACCTGCGCGACCAACACTTGCACGCCCACGTATTACTTGTGCGCCTGCCAGGACTTGCGCGCCCCTGCCTTTTTTGGTGCCATTCTTTCCCATTTAACCCCTCTTATGCCATTCCACCTCTCCTATTAAAGATTTAGTCTTCAAGACACTCTTCAAAGCCATTTATGGCATGATTTCTTGTTTTTTATTCCTTATCTGAAAGGAACTCCATGGAACATCTCTCAAAATCTAGTGATCCACACATCTTTATGTCACTAAAGATTGAGATTTCATTCATTCAACCTCATAATTTAAGATGAGAGAACTCTTTCAACTCTGGGCCTCCTTTGCAGGAGTAAGCCCAAGTCATAATTTCCAAATATGGGCATCCTTTTCAGGAGTAAGCCCCAATCATAATTTCTCTAAATATTGGCCTCCTTTTCAGGAGTAAGTCCAAGTCCCCTAATTTGGTCATCCTCCTCAGGAGTAAGCCCCAACCATAATTCTATTAACCTGGGCCTCCTTTTCAAGAGTAAGCTCGAGTCTCAAATATGGGCATCCTCTTCAGGAGTAAGCCCCAACCATAATTCTCTTAACCTGGTCCTCCTTTTCATGAGTAAGCCCCAGTCTCAAATATGGACATTCTCTTCAGGAGTAAGCCCCAATTCCCTTAATTTTTCTTAACCAGTCCTAATTTAACTTTGATATGGGATTCCTTCTCAGGAGTAAAACCAGATCACAAGTCCTCTCCTAATTTGGGCCTCCTTTTCAGGAGTAAGTCCCAAGTTAGAATATTCAAATCTCCATGAAGCACATATACCTTTATGGACCCTGTTCCTAGATTTATTCCCTGAAGTAAATCCTAATATTCATATATCTGGGAAGTCATACATACCTAAGCCCCACATTATTTCTTATGATTGCATCTTTCATAGCACAATTGTCTGGTTTTTACCAATACCTCTTGTTTCTCACACCGAGCATGACTCACGTGAGCTTATAGTGTAAAAGTAATTATGACATCCTTTTTTGAGACATCAATCATAAACATCATACTCACTTACTCGAAGTATTTGGGTTCTGATTAATTTTCTAAATAAAGGATACGTAGGTATCCTATCTGCGGATTCGATCCCTACTCTGAAATAATCCATGTCCTTCTAAATGACAATAAACTTCAAGTGACCCACTAAGTGGCTTTAAAACTAGCATGGTCATCATAATGACCAAGACACTTCTATATAAATGTGTTGAAGGATACAATTGACCAAGAATCTCTAACAAATACAGATGATTCTCTATCGATGAAGAACCTTGATTACATATAAAAGATTCTCTAAATTTCCTACATATCAATCATTGATTGTCAGATCTAAAGGAAATCTCATTTTATACTTGGTAATGTAATAAGGATTCACGAACATAAATTAAATCTATAAAGAGAGTCTCGGAGTAGACAATAATTCTCCTCAAAAGGGTGTGATGAGTCCGACCTCCCATCCTCTCGACCAATGAAAATTTCTAAGCCTCATCAGTCCACAACTAATGAGCGCCTACCTTTGGAAAGTAGGTTCAAATGGATATGGAATCATTGGATGTTTCTGGTTCTATGAACAAAGTTGTTAGAAACCGCTTGGAATGTTTGAATCTTAAATTGATGAGATCATCCCGGATTCCAGAGGGAAACAAAAAATGGTGAACCCGACATGAATCCTTAACCAAGTTAAAATGATTTTTTACCTATTTGTTAGGCCCCTATTTAAAACTCAATGAGAGGGCCAACAAAAACAATCATTGACATATGTGATCATACAAAAGATGTAGTGGCTGAATTTATCTTGAATACATCTGTTATATCAAATAGGCACTTTTTCCAAGATTTTATGCATTCTAAGAAATGGATTCTCTCAAGTTCACACCTGTGAATACCGCTGCTGTGAATGCCACCACTGATACTCCTGCTAGATCGTCGTCTGCTCTGAGGATGACATCAGCTACTCAGCATCTTCAACACTGGGTATCAAATGCGCTTGTTGAGGAGTACCATCAACACGGTACCATCCAAACTCTGGAGGCTAGCCGAAAATCCCTCCAAGTGAACAACTCACATCAGTCATCCATAAAATGACGACCAGTGATCAAGAAGTAGGCGGTGTTAACCACTGTCTCCAACCGTTTCGGGTCGTTATCCCTGAAACGCAATCACCATTCGCTCCCTTATTCTGGGGAGATGAATGATCAGGTCCCTCAGGGCCTTAATTCAAGAATACAGGAGTCCTTCCTGAGGGCTCCCACCAACAATCGCCACTAGACTCATGCGACAGTGTGCCATCAACATGATGAGGGTGTCGACTCCAGGCGTTCGGCTCAGGTTCCTCGAACCCGAGAAGGCAAGACGAATCGCCAGAGGTGAAATCCAGTTAACACTGAGAAGGTTCTCATCTCTGCCATCTCCAGAGAAGTCCACCAACCTAACTTGGTGGAAAGCAACGAGCGGGCGCACACACCTGCCCGTTTTAATTCCGATGTCCTACAGACTCGTCTGGCAGCAGCACGCCAATCCCTCCAGGCAATTCCGGTGGAGTACTATAGGTAGAAACATACACCTGTTTATACATCATCAGCCATTCAGTAGGCTCTTCTGACTACATATGATAGATATCGTCAACCACGTTTAGCAAAGTGCAATTAGAAGGCACATAAACCTGCTAGTATTGATCAAGCCTACCAAAAGTATCGCTTGGTAGCATTCATAGAAGTCATTCGGAAAGCTTCGGTGACAAACAGGAGGAAGACTCAAATCTCTGCCCCTACACTTGAGTACTATCAGGATTCACTGACAGAAAAAGGAAGATAGGAGAAGGCACATACACCTACTCCAAGCACGAAATGGACCTATATCCCCGTTCCGGCAGCTGAAGTCACCAATCATATTCTGTCAATGGTGAAAGAGCAAAAGAAATTTCTTGATCATATCCTGGATTCATGTCAGGATATTATAACAACTTCAACAACATCTCAGGGAAAGACACATAAATCTATCCCTACCAGTGGAGTGACACATCAACAGTTCACTCCGGAACAGACACACACATCTATTCCAGTCCAAGAGGGTTGTGGGGCATACTCCCCCATATCATACGGACAACCAAGTCATGCACATACACTTGATTTGAGTAGAGATCGTCAGCCTAACTTGGTAATCTCTCATGATCATGCATATACACCTGCTCAGAGTAGCCACTTTTGTCAACAAGTGGATTCCAAGACGAGTAAGAAAGCATCTAAGAAGAAGACCCACCCAGCACAGTCAAAAGATCAAGAGCCAATCTGTAACAAGGCCTTTCTCGATGCTGGAGTTCTTGAAGTCCTCGGACGGTTATCTGTTGGAATTCAAGATTCTACTCTATCATTTCCCAATAGTGGTAACATTAATTTCGAAGTCCTTCAACAGAAACTTCTTCATGAAGGCTTGCTTCATGACAATTCGGTCGATCTGGAAGTTTCATCTTCAGATGCGAGCCATAGGAACCCTCTGTGTGGCCAGAGGACCAATGAGCAAGAGATATCATCTTTTGTGGTATCCCACCATGGTGTTCCTCCCCATGATGATGAATTTTTCTACGAAAGTCCTCTCCGTAGTAGTGATGCACATTGCCCGGAAAATGCTCTAGTGGACAATGCAGTGCCGAGAAAGCCCTATTATCTTGAGACACTTGCATATGCGAAACCAGTCATGTCTGATGTTTCATCGCTGGCAGGTGAAATACTTTCTCAATCAAAAGATAGCCCAGAGTTTAGGTCATTATCCGAACCACCCCTAAGTCATGCATCTTCTAGTTTGATCAATGATTTCTCTACCAATCTTGTTGAATCCAATGATGCAACAAGGAAGCACCAACTCTGGTCAAAACAGGTAGAAGAATATTCATCAAATGATAAAGAGGAAATTTTGAACATGAGAAAACAATTGGGGAAAGGTGAAGTGCCAGTCATGTTTTGGCCAACGGCTGACTCTCAGTACGACATTCCAGAGATGTTGACAAAAGATGGAATTCATGATATTCATATCAACATATGGAAAACTCTTTGTCAGTTAAAAAATAAAGTATTATCTTATGATGAATATGAAAATCATCTTAAGATAATATAAGGGTTACAATGTCTGATTGATTTGGAATCTCTATCAGTCTCTCGATTTCTGAAGGCTGAAAAGTAGCAGAGAGCCCTTCAGTGTTCATGCCTTGGCGCACTAAGAAAGTTGCGCCAGTTAATTTCCAATGCCCCATTTTTTATTCAAGTCAAAGGATGGGGTGTTCATGGAGCACTGCATTTCACAGTGCTCTTTAGTCAGCAAATCCCACCAATAATGGGCTCATGCAATGTTATTTCCCATGGCCGGCCACGGATACCTGGCTTTGTTTGTAACCAAAAGCTTTCCCAAGAACAGACTTCAACTAGTTCCTCTCAAAATCAAGAATACAGAGAACAAGTTGTTGAATTACTCCTACATCAAGAAAAAGAGAATATTGAACATGCCTCTCGTTTGGATCAAGAACATCACCAAGTGACAGATGTGTCAGAAATCATCCAACATTCTTTTGAACCGGGTGATAAAAGTGGATGTCGATTGATGCATCCAGCTAATTTCCGGACCAAGGTCCGCAAGATCAGGATAGATTTTAAGAAAGTCTCAGTCATATCATGTAAAGAGCTACCCAGCTCACCAGACTGGGGACTCTTTTAAACCAACCCTCGGAAACAACAAATAGGATTTTAGGAGTTGAGCAAAGACAGCAGGAACAGCCTCAGTCCATCAGACTGGGGTCTTTTTCAAATCATCAATCCTCTCCTCAAAGAAAGTCAGTCTTTTCTCGATTGGGGAAGAAGCCTCAAGAGGAACGAAGAGCCGAATTATCAGGAGAAGCCATCCAAATTACAGTTCGTCAAGAAGTTCCTGAGGGATTGAATCAACAAAAGGAAATGTCTCATCAAAGACATGGAAGAAGACAATATCACAGAAATGACGATATAAGGGATGTGATGCGTTATGCATCAATTAATGTCATCAATTCTGTTGTTGTTGATCCACCATATGAGACTCATTCAGAGGGATCAGATGAAGAGATTCTACTCAAGAAGTTGTACGCACAGACACAAATGAAGAAGGTGTGTGTACACGAAATCAAAGGTTTACCCAAAATCTGGGTGTTCCTCCAAATAACCCACTTCCCCCTCTCTGAAAGGGATCAAACAAGGGAAATAGAAAGAATCAGGTTACATATCCTCCCTCTGGAGAGGGCCAATCACTCTCACTAGAGAAAAGATTTGCGCAATAGGAGGAAGAAATTATGGAGTTGAGGAGGTTGAATGTAGAGCTACTTCAGGGTAATCTTCTTCCTAAACATACTGGAGTTAGTCAGCCAAGGGAGTTTGTTGCAGTTACTGATATGGATCAAGAATATCCTCTTTTATCAGTACACCCTCACAGGTCTAATCCTACGGGTCAAGTGCAAAAACAATTGGCAGTGCTTCCATAGGTTGCAGTACCAGCCACCACATCTGTCCAAGCTCCAGTCATTGCACCTGCCCAAGTCCAAGTTCAACTGGATGTTTCTCAAAAGTTAATAACTACCATTGAATCATTAACATCTCGGTTAGAGGATATGGAAGGAAAGCATGTGCAGGTTCAATTGGAAAAGAAATCTTACCCTGAATGGGTAGATTCAATCACTCCCCCATCAAATTTTGGGAACCTTGTATTCCCTATTTTCAATGGATCAGGCAATCCTGAACAACATTTGACACATTACGTGTCTTGTTGCGATCCTATGATGGGAACTCTGAAGCAGCAAGAAGCTGTGAAACTCAAATAATTTGTGCAAACCTTGCAAGGACCAGCTTTTGTCTGGTATACAAGCTTGAAATCCCGGTCAATTACCGGATGGGAAGATCTTCATCAACGATTTTTTCTTCAATTCAGCTCAACTTTGCCAAAGACAACAGTTTTCAATCTTACAAACTGTAAGAAAAGGGAGAATGAAAGAGTCTCTGATTTCATTGCTCACTAGAAGGGATTAACATATTCCCCGAGCTTAACACTCCCTCAAGAGGAACTGTGGCCAATCTGTGTGGAAAATTTGTGTGATGAATTACGCATGCCGCTGATCCCTGTGAAGTACACAGGAAGGTTTCGAGACCTTACTTCAATCGTTCAACAAATTGAAGATTCTCTTATACAGATTAAGGCTAAATCTCGTGTAATTCCATTATCTCAAGGAAGGAGAATGGGTAAAACAGAGACTGCTAAGGTATTCCTAAAACAAGAACCTTTACCTGCTTCTACTTCAAAACCTTCATATTCTCGAAGGGATCCACCTTTTAAGCGCCAACAACAAAGGTCGTTTCTTCAAGACGATCAAAGAGATCAAAGACCAAAACAATTTGAAGATCTCATGAGAAAAACATACTCTTTACGAAATAAACAAGTTCCTGGATACTTCATTTCTGCTCTGGAAAATAATTTGGTTCAGTTGCCAAGGCTCAAAAGGCCAAACAAGGAAGGAGATGAAGACCGTCCCAATTATTTCCCATTTCATCAGATGTTGGGACATCTCATCCAAGAGTGTTTTTTCTTCAAAGACCTCCTGCAAAAGATGGTCGACTCGGGACAAGTCAAACTAAACGATTCTTTAGCTCATGTAGCATGTATAAATGCTAAAGTTCCAGAGGAGGAAGGTGAGTGGAAAAAATTCAAAAGCAAAAATGCACAAAAATATGATGATTGGATGGTCAGAAAGACGATCAACCGAGCTCATGCTATTTTGAGAACACAATTGAAGAAACCAATTGTACCTTCTGCTATGAATGTCGCAGGAAAACCCTCTTCCTCAGAGGGAAAATACTCAAAGAAACGACATGATTCAAAGAAAGAAAAAGAATCAGAAGAAGATGAGTACGTGTCAAAGCCTAAGTTGTCTTTGACCTTGGTAGACTTCATGCCATCTACTTCAAATCAATGGGCACCATCCCACCAAACGGCACATCCTAAACAGGCTAATCAAGCAGAATCTTCATCGGATAAAGAGTTGATTTTAGGTTCTGTTAATATTATTCAATTAACAGATCCATATGCCAATCGCAGTTTCGATTTCGATGATCCTGAATTCCCTATATCAAATAGAGGAATCAGAGGAAGTTCCAGAGGCTCAGGATATAGGGGAAGATGTGGATCTTTCAGAAGCCACTATTCCAATTCTACCCCTTCTAGAACTGTGTACGCAGCAGAGACTCGTGGCAGAGCCCTTCAGCGAGCTCAGCAAGAATAAGCAAGTTCTTCTACCAATAGCAAATTCATTCTTGGCACAGTTATTATGGAAGACCGGTTGAAGGTTCCATCTTCTTCCTCTCAGCAAGTAAATGGATCTAATCGGTCTAATCTTCCAAAACCAGGAATATTGCCAACTCCTATCCCAATACAAGATGCATCAACTTCCAAAGCATCTGCTTCCAAGGCACCTGCTAAACCACATATTCTTGTTGGGAAAAGCAAACCTCTGGATAAAAAGTATGATGTGTTGAAACACTCGGCCCAAGTACCAGCCAAGTTATCAATTCTGGATGCTTTGAATCTATCAAAAGATCTTCCGGAAGCACTCATCGAGGCTTTGTCAAGTCCTCAGGAGTTTGAAACTGAAATTGCTACAGTTGAAGTCTATCACATAGAGAATAATCCTTCAGAATGCCATGCAATAATATCTTTTACTGATGAATATGAAGATGATGTTGTGCATGGTAATATTAGACCTTTGTACTTATCTGACAGGTTCAATGGTGTAGACGTCCGAAGAGCTTTCATTGACAATGGTTCAGGAGTCAACCTCATTCCCATTCGTACACTTCGTCGATTAGGCCACATGGAATCTAATTTATCTCCTTCTACCATGATGTTACATGGATATGATAAAAATGAACAAGAACCACTAGGAGAAGTTACACTCAAAACTCAGTTTTGAGATCTTGTATCCAATTCAGATTTCATGGTTTTTGATCAAGACTCAGCTTTCAACATCTTTCTTGGAAGACCCTGGCTACATCAACATACAATTATCCCTTCATCATACCATCAATTTCTCAAATATTGTTTCGATGGTCAAGTTGGGACACTTTATTGTGAGAAGGCCCCGTTCAAGACATGTGAGTCTCAATACATTGTGGCGGAATTCTATCACATGAAGGGAAGGGAGAAATCCACAACAAAGGAGATTACCAAAGTTAATGCTCCATATGGTTTGGAGAAGATTCTAGTAAATCCATTTACACATGTGAGTACATATTATGTGTTGCATATCAGTAAAATTGACAAGATAGACCCAAATCAAAATACTCTTATGGAAAGATCCATAATGTCAATTATGGCAATCGAGCCAGACAACATGGGAGAAATTGTTAACCCACCAAGTAGTTATGAAAGCACAAATGGTGACGTCTTCATTTCATCTGCTGAAATCCAGCAAGTCTATACTTCGCCAACCAGGCCAGACGAGGTTATAGAAACATCGTAGGTGAACAATGATGTAGATTCTCAATCCATCATCTCCTCTTTATTTCCCAATGAAGACCCTTCATCATCAATTGGGTCAGAAATGAAAACCTATTCTTCAAGATGTTCAAATTTTAACATCTCTTCTAATCATGGAAATTTTGCTTCATCATCTACTATGAAAGTAGAAACGGAAGAAATAACACATGATGAAGAAGAAGAGGAAGATCTCAGAGATACTCCTCCAGTATTTGAAGAGGGAATCTCTACCACTGTGGATGAACTTAGAGAAATAAATCTGGGTACAAAAGAAGATCCACGCCCCACTTTAATCAGTGCGGCCATGACTCTTGAAGATCAAGAGATGTATATTTCATTTCTAAAGAAAAATAGAGATATATTTTCTTGAAACTATACAGAAATTCATGGGCTTGATCCTGATGTTTCTACTTGTCATTTGAGTTTACCAGAAGAACATCGAGGATTTAAACAAGTCGCGAGAAGAACACACCCAACTTATGCTTCCAAAATTGAAGCTGAAGTGGATAAGCTTATCAAAGCTAACTTCATCAGAGAAGTTCAATATCCAAAGTGGTTGGCTAATATTGTCCCTGTGAAGAAGAAGAATGTACAAATTAGAGTTTTCATTGATTTCAGATATCTTAATCGGCATTGTCCCAAGGATGATTTCCCAGTTCCGATTACAAAACTTTTAATTGATGCAACAGCTGGCTATGAAGCACTTTCCTTCATGGAAGGATATTCCGGATATAATCAAATCTGAATGGCCCCATAAGACGAGGAATCCACAACCTTTAGAGCCCCTCAGGGTGTGTTTTTCTACCGGGTAATGCCCTTTGGCTTAAAGAATGTAAGCGCAACATATCAGCGTGTCATGCATCGTATCTTCAAACCCTTCTTAGAGAAGTTTGTTGAATGCTATATAGATGATTTGGTAGTTAAATAAAAACAACTTTCTAATCACTTGGGTGATTTGGAAGTCATATTCCGCAAGCTTCGAGAACATAATTTGAAGATGAACCCCTTAAAATGTGCTTTTGGGGTAACCTCAGGAAAATTTCTCGGCTTTGGTGTATGTCATCGTGGTATTTAAGTCAATCCTGAGAAGACCAAGTCAATCCTTGATATGTCACCTCCTAGAAATTTGAAAGAATTAAAAGGACTTCAAGGAAACTTAGCCTATATTCGTGTTTCATCACCAATTTGGCAGTCAAAAGTTTACCCTTCACCAAATTGATGAAGAAGGGAGTCACTTACAAGTGGACTAAAGAATGTCAAGAAGCATTCGATATTCTCAAGAAGAATCTCTTGAGTCCACTGATACTTATGCCACCTGTTGAATAAAGGCCACTTATCCTCTACGTGACAGCTTTAGAGCGATCATTGGGTGCCTTTCTTGCTCAGAAGAATGCTGTTGGGAATGAAAACAACCTCTACTATCTTAGTCAGACTATGCTTGAAGCAGAAACACAGTATTAAAGTATTGAGAAGTGCTGCCTGGCATTAATCTTTGCAGTTCAGAAGTTGAGACACTACCTGCAACATCACGAGGTCAAATTGGTATCACACAATAACCCGATCAAATTCATCCTCAGTCGTCCAATGCTTACAGGACGTCTGGCAAGGTGGGAAGTTATTTTTCAGAAATTCGACATTTAGTATGTGTCTCAAAAGGAAATAAAGGGCCAAGATTTGGCTGATTTCCTAGCTGAACACCCTTCAGTGGAAGACACATCTTCAGATATTTAACTCCCTGATGAGGAAGTCTTCTCTATTCAACAAAGTCCTCAGGCATGGGAAATGTATTTTGATGGTGCTTCCAGAAGTCCAACAGGGAGGAAAATGGAAAATCCTAAATTCAACAAAGTTGGCTTAGGAATTGTTCTCATTTCTCCAGAAAAGGAAGTGTTAACTTATTCCTTCTAATTTTGGGAAGGTGGTTCCAATAATGAAGTAGAATACCAAGCTCTCATCAGAGGCTTGGAATTAGCACTTCAAGAAAAAGTGAATCACTTAAAGGTGAAAGGTGATTCAGACCTGGTAATCAAACAAGTCAATGGGGATTATGCCATCAGAAAAGAAGAAATAATCCCTTTGTATGATTATGTCAAAGAATTAATGGTGGAATTCCCTTCAGAACCGACATTTTATTATGTTCCAAGATCAAAAAATGCTCAAGCTAATGAACTGGCTAATATAGCCACAGCTCTGGTAGATCCAAATTGGGATGAGACAACCATCAGTATTGCCCACCGTCGTGCAATTTCACCTTATGTTCGAATCAGAACAGAGGAAATTAATGAAATTAGTCCCATTCCTGAACCATATGGTCATACTATAGATGGATGTCACCTATCAGGGAATACCTTCAAAATGGAACATTTCCACCTGATAGAGCTGAGAAAGAACAAATCTGGCGACGTGTGGTCAATTTTACTCTTTATGATAGCCCATATCACCTAGAGAAAATTCTCTTCAAACGTGGTTTTGATGGAGTTCTCTTCAGATGCATTGATGGTGAAGATACAATGGCTATCATGAAAGAAGTGCATACAGGAATCTGTGGTGCCCACCAGTCTGGACATAGATTGTCTGATCAGATTCGAAGCCTTGGATACTTTTGGCCTTCAATGATACAAGATTGTGTTGATTTCACAAAGAACTGTCATTCATGCCAAGTACATGCCAACTTCATTCATCAACCTCCAGATTTGCTTCATACAGCTAAATACTCATGTTCATTTTCCACATGGGGAATGGATGTGGTGGGACCTTACCCTTCGGCTACGGCCAAGCCGTTTAAGTACATTCTTACTAATACTGACTTCTTTTCCAAATGGGGAGAGGCAATACCTCTCAAGGAAGTCAGTTCTAAATGCGTTGTTAGCTTCATCAATTCTAACATCATTACCAGATTTGGTGTCCCTCATACCATATTGATGGACAATGGCACCAACTTCTGTTCATCTGAGGTGAAGAATTTGTATCAAGAATACAACATCAAATCCAACCATTCATCTTGTTATCATGCAGTGGCCAATGGCCAAATATAAGCCTTTAACAAGACTCTTTCAAATATACTACAAAATATGGTGGATAAAGATAATAAATAATGGTCTGATAAACACTTCCATGCTTTATGGGATTATCGGACTACCACCCGCAATACAACGCGGTCAACTCCATATTCATTGGTATATGGAATGGAAGCAGTCTTGCCAATTGAAGTTCAACTACCCTCGCTCAGAGTTTCCATTTGTTATCAATCATCTATAGATGAACAATCTCAAAATCAATTGAATGAATTGGAATGGTTAGATGAGAAAATATTGTGCACTTTTCACCACTTGGAAGTCTATCAGAATCGAATAGCACGAGCTTTTAACAAAAAAGTTCGTATTCGTTCATTCACTCTGGGAGAATTGGTATTAGTTCTTATAACTCCAATGATACCAGGAAAGAAACCTCCAAAGCTTGAGCCAAAATGGGAAGGACCTTACTCAATACATAGTGTCTACTACAATGAAGCTTATTCTTTAATCTCAATGGATGGAGAACTCATCACTACTCCAACCAATGCCAGATTTTTGAAGAAGTATTTTGTATAAACACAAAATATATCATCCATGGTCCAGTATGACCTTAAAATGCACCACCGTCCTGTAATAAGATCAACTGCATCATCCACGGTCCATGCATATGACCTTAAACTATTCTCACTTTCATCCAACATGACGTTAAACTGTGAAAAAGACCCTAATACGTCCAACATGATGTTAAATGGTGTACTCTTTTGTCCTTACTGCATGACATTAAACTGCACAGTCTTCTTTTTGTCCAACATGACATTAAACTGTGTTGTCCCCATCATCCTAACTACATGATGCTAAACTGCACAGAAAGCCCTTCTTTATGTCCAACATGACATTAAACTATACTTTGTCCCTGCTACATGACACTAAACTGTGCAGCACTTATAGTCCTAACTGTAAGACTTTAAACTTCATAGACCCTTCATATGTCCTACATGACATTAAACTGTGCATTGTTAGGGTTGTTGCTACCTCTTGTTTCTCACACCGAGTATTACTCATGTGATCTTAGAGAAAACTTCAACCATAACACTCTCTCTGGGCTACTAACTATGTGTAAGTCCCAACACCATCATTTTTTAGGTTGTTTTCCCCAAGAAAAACTTGATCATTAATTCATTCTTTAATTGACCTATGCGGACTTTGATCCTTGCCTTCCAGGCTGGGTACGTAGGCAACCTCCCAAGGTTCAAGCCCAAAACCAACCTTTTCACATCGGTTCACCTCCATCTTATACGATGTTGATTCGTGAAACTGTCCCCAGAATCAATATCTTTACATTGGTTCACTTTCATCCTTGCTATACGACATTAAACTATACAACACTTTTTTCCAGTACGACAATAAACTACAATATTCTTTGATACCCTCACCTGATAGGGAACCATTATTTACATTGATTTTTCAATAATGTTTCATTTCAAAGACTATGTGCATACATGGCAATGCCCAAACCTTTTATCTTGGGTTAAACCATCATTGCACTAATGTCCCCTTTCACCCTTCACATGTACAAACCAAATTTGTACAGAGGGTAGTTATAGAACTACGTGGTCTTGATTCCCATCCTTATGGGATACGTAGGAACGTTCGAGTATCCCTTGAATCTATCCCCAAGACTTTTGGGCCTAACCCCAAATTCCTCTTTCAGTCCCCTGGCTGAAAAGTCCCCATGAAAACACACACTGTGTATTTCTTACAATGGTCCAAGCTCTATGACCCTAATCTAAGATCGCTAATCCTTTTGTCCCACACAAATTCAAACTGTAATTTAAGAACTTTGTATGGCTTGATTCCCATACTTATGGGATACATAGTAAAGTCCAATATTTCAATTCAGGACCCAGCCACAACATGATTATGGTTAGCATTGATCTGTGTATCTCTGTATACATTGGACAATACCCATCTTTATGTGTCATAATCCTAACCTTAAATACTTTCAGATCTTCATAAACCTTTTCTTGACTTCTAGTCACAAAAATTTCAAACTTCTGAGAATTCTTTTGCCTGACTATGCAGTACGTGCTCTTAGGCGGTCTTGCATAAATAGTCTCCATAACAGATTTTTCAGCCAAAATATACTATTATTTGACTATGCATCCAATTCCCTTAGGTAGCCCTACATAATTCAACCCCCTAATGGGTTTTCTAAATACTGGTAACTTCATTCCTGGAAAAAAAGCCTCTTTTGTCTTAAATGAAAATATGTAGGGATCCGCAAAAATATCCATCCTTAACATATTTGTCCTATATCCTTTTTCATGATCTGAAAGTATTCAAGTCTATGGTTTATATTCTCCTTCCCTGCATTTGGGTCAGACCTTCATAGGAGTGATGTCCATCCCGTTCTTTGATAATCTTGTTTGGAAATATTTTCTCCATATTCAAGTACCTCTTTCCATACAACAAACTCTATACTTTGGAAAATTTGAATCTCTATAAACTTTCACTGGATTTTTAGCACTAGGAATGTAAATTTCTGAGAGTTCTTTTTCCTGACTATGCAGCATGTTCCCTTAGGTGGCCTTGCATAAACAGTCTACATAACAGACTTGTTATCGAAAAGATTCTATTTATTTGACTATGCAGCCAATGCCCTTAGGTGGCCCTGCATAATTCAACCCCCTAACAGGTTTGTTAAATAATGGTAACTTCATTCTTGGGAACTGCTACTTCTAATGCCTTTTAGATATTTTTCATATCATTCCTCAGATCCAAATATTCTTAAGTCATAGTTTACATATTTTCCCTCATACTTGAGTATGGTAATATGTTTTCAGATAAATTGTCATGGAATTGAGTCAATTTTAATCCATTTCGGTCAAAGCTATTTCGACCTTAAACATTAGCCTTTTTATGATCGACGTGCATGACTTTAAACTGCCCACAAAAGACAAAGAAACTCTGAATAAAAGTCAAGTTCCAACTCACTAAACATATATTTTGTATAATTTAGGTAATATTGAGCAATTAAAATATTCAATGTTTGTTGGGTTATTTACACTAATCCTAGTAAAAACTAAAACTATGCTTACTAGGCCCATTGTCTTAGGTAAAATTTAAAGTAGACAGCAAAAAAGAATGTAGGTACAAATGATTGAAGGTGAAAGTGTTTTTCATTGATGCACAAGAGTTAGAAGGACATCCACAGACTGGTGTCTCTTCTCTTTTTTAGGAATTACAAAATACTTTCAACATAAATCTTCATTTGATTTACGGCATCCTGAGCTTCATCAGCAACCACCTGGAATTCATTCATTCAACTGGATACCATAAGGGATGCAATTATACAATCTCTTCTTGGAACAATTGTAAAACAATGTTCTAGAGTGCGGTTTGAGAAAATTTTCAGCTGATCAAACAGTGACTCTATTTATGTCCAAGAGACTTGGAAGATGGATACATGGATTTGAGAATGAAGCATTGGAAGTAAAGATCCATTTTAATAAAGTACTATTTTCAGATATTTCTCTAATACCATGTTTGTCTTCTCTCCACCAACCAGAAGTGAAAAACATTTCAGCCCATGGGTTTTCCATTTTCATATCTGCAAGGAAATGGCATGTAGGAAAAATTTGAAAGTCCATGCCAATGTTGTTGCTCTTAATGCACAACCTAACTAAAATAGAGGAGTAGCAGTGCAGCTACATATCAGGCATATAGTTCTTTGCATCTGGAGTTTTGACTCCTTGAAGATGACCATGACCACACAGTGGAAGATAGATGCTCTGTGGGAAATTAAGATGATATTTCTTCAAGTATGTAGCCAAATCTGGGAGAGTGATGTCGCAGATATCATAGAAATCATGGCCAACAATGTTCATCATGTCATCAATCTGCTTTCTAGCCAGTCCATCATTCATTCTGATTCTCTTGGGAGCCATTAAATCTGTACAAGAGTTGAATAATTAACTCTTAAGTAAGTTGATTTTTCATAAACTTTGTGAACAAATTTGAAAAATGGATAAGGAATTAAGGCGCACAAGTCTAAACTTGGCGCGAAAGTATGGATATATCGCGCAAGTTTTTGGCACGCAAGTATCATCACACAAGTCAAAATACCTATACAGCAGCGCGACAGTAAAGGAACATCGGAAAATAGAGCAACTTGCGCAGCAAAGGTGACCTGCGCGGATAGAGCTCGAAGGTTTGAAATCCGGATGCTTTGTACGGAAATGGGGTTGTATATTTATAGCCCAGGATACCCACCTGCGTGCCTACAGACAGCGCGCTCCATCCCATGCGCTCCAGCCCTACGCGACTCATACTTTCGCGTCGCTTTTCCTTTGGTTTTCTTCTTTTCCTCAGAGTCACATCCTCATTTCTTTCAGATCCAACTCTGAGGGGGGACTTTTTTTTACGCTCCTTTTTGATCAAATTGTCTAAAAGAATGGAAAGGGAAATGACTTAGCACAAATTGATTCATCCTTTGAAGAAAACATCAAAAATTGACAAAGGCATGAACAAGGCTTCAAAAGCACATGCGCCGCGCAAGTTCCATCACGGTCGTGCAAGTCCACTTGCGTGACGCCTAATGGTCGTGCAAGTGAATTGCATGCCTTAAGTGATAAATGCCCGGGGTCTTCTCCAGCCTATAAATAGACCTTGTGGGCCACCCATTTGGAGGAGGAAGTTTTTCAGAATTCAGATTTAGAGCTCTAAACGCCCAAGTCTCTTCTTCAGGTCTTTATAACACTTCTAAGGTAATTATTTACCTAGAATGGAAGATCTAAACAAGAGGAGTAAGGTCTAAAATGATATAATTCACTAACACTTGCGCACCTAAGGTGTTTTACCCTTAAGGTAAATGAACATACTTGCGCGCCACCCTACTTCCTCACCAAAACTTGTGTGCGTCTATTCTGTAAGTACCTCGGAATAATTCTAAAGGAATTGGTTAAGGATCGCTCAAGTATTGCCACTCTGGTTTTCAAACGCACAAGTACCCATGTGTCGCGCAGGTATACATGCGCGACCAAAACTTGCGCGCCCATGCAGTACTTGCGCACCTTCAAGGACTTGGGCGCCCCTACCTTTTTGGGTGCCTTTCTTTCCCATTTAACCCCTCTTATTCCATTCCACCTCTCCTATTCAAGATTTAGTCTTCAAGACAATCTTCAAATCCATTTATGGCATGATTTCTTTATTTGTCTTATTTATATGAAAGGAACTTCATGAAACATCTCTCAAAATCTAGTGATTCACACATCTTTATGTCACTAAAGATTGAGATTTCATTCATTCAACCTCATCATTTAAGATGAGAGAACTCTTTCAACTCTGGGCCTCCTTTGCAGGAGTAAGCCCCAGTCATAATTTCCAAATATGGGCATCCTTTTCAGGAGTAATCCCCAATCATAATTTCCCTAAATATGGGCCTCCTTTTCAGGAGTAAGACCCAGTCCCCTAATTTGGGCATCCTCCTCAGGAGTAAGCCCCAACCATAATTCTCCTAACCTGGGCCTCCTTTTCAGGAGTAATCCCCAGTCTCAAATATGGGCATCCTCTTCATAAGTAAGCCCCAACCATAATTCTCTTAACCTGGGCCTCCTTTTCAGGAGTAAGCCTTAGTCTCAAATATGGGCATCCTCTTCAGGATTAAGCCCCAAGTCCCTTAATTTTTCTTAACCTATAAGGCCCTATCCTTAAACCTTACATAATCTTGAGTTATCACAAGATTACACGTTGAGGATATTTTCAGGTTTAGAGTTTTAGAGAATTAGATCATGAAACTTGCATTACATTCCACATTTAAACAAATTGGTTACATAAAAGACAGTATTTATTCTTCCCATCAACAGAAACATAATGAAAATAAAACATGGATTCTTTCTTGACACATCCTTGACACTATCATCACATCATGTACCTTTCCCTTGACCTGTGAAAAACATTTCAAAAACTTGGGATGAGCATAAAAAGCTCAGTAATGGTTATAAAAAAATATGGAAAGGAAACATGAGTTCATATATACATAAGAATGAAATCATACTTTACCCATAAAACACAGGAATATCAAATCATGAATAAATCATAGAAAACATAAGACATAAAGGTAACTTGAGGCATTCATAACATTCTTACGTAGGGAGTAACCCTCTTCGTTACATTTGGAATACCCATCATAGTATATTCCCTAAATCTCTTCGGAGAAACCATAACGTTTCACTCCTTCGCATTACCCAATGCATTGGAGAGCTATATCGGGCTCACCCGCCCTTAGTTTATCACTGAACCACCCGTTTTCATAACAATTTCCAACAACCATAACATAAACGTATCACATAAAACATGCCTAAAGGAAACAAAACATTTACACATTTCAATCACAATATAACATTTTAGTATTTTGAAATAATGAATCCATACAAAAAAAACCATTTCCAAAACCATTTAAAACATTTAATAAAGAGATTTTTGAATCAAAGTGTCCCATACCACCTTGAAGTTTAAAATTTTAAACCATTAATATCCATATAAATAAATCCTTAAAACCATTTTGAAAACATGGATATTAATAAGAACAAATAATTAAAACATTTAAAGCGGTATTTGGGTTAAAGGGGTTTTACAAAAATTAGAGACACTTGAATACAATAATTGAGGAATAAAATTTAGTCAGAACTTTATAATATCATGAGAATAAATGTATTCATGATATAATACTCCAAAGGACAGTATATACACCATATAAGAGTGAATTGGTGCATAACAACAATGAACTCTCAATAGAAATGTCAAATGTGATGAAATCCCTTATAAAGAAGGTATCCTTAAATTAAGGACAAATCAATCTCAAAAATATGTGTGACAAATATAAATACACCCAATATAAGTGGATATTAAGTGTAAAACAATAAAAGTTCATTCACACATATTCAATGGATGACATATTCAATGACTACATGTTGAACCCAAAGAAATCGAAATTGGGTTAAAAAGTTCCCTTGACAGCCTAACGGCATCACATCAAAATGAGTTGATGAGAGATAAAAAGTGTATCTCATCACTTGGACATAAAATTTACATCAATAAGGATATATGAGAACATATCCCAACATAACAGTATGTAAATTAAAAGACCCAACAAAAGAAGTCTTTTAAAAAAAGAGGAGGGTGAAAGGTTCCCTTACCGACTTGGGTATCTTTCAAAACATACACCCCATGAAAGAAGGACAATAGATCATTGATGTAAATACTCATAAACGAAATTATATTACACAAAGAGTAGAATAATGGGCAGTACATACACCACTCAATGAAATTTGTGGCAAATGTAGCATAAATCTCACGGGAATAAAAGTGAGATGAAAAATCCCTTACGAAAACTCGGTAGCCTAACGGCGCCACATAAAACTTCCGAATATGGATTGATGAGATCAAATAGGGTATCTCATCACATTACAATAAAATTTACAGCAAGAGGAATATAAAATAACATCCCCCAACATTACAAAGAGGAGTCTAAAAGAAGTGACATAAAGGAGAGTACTTAAAAAGAAAGAGAGAGGTTAGATCTCTTACGAAAGTTCGGCAGCCTAACGGCGCCACTCAAAACTTCCAAAATGGATTGATGAGAGAGAATAGGGTCTCTCATCACATGAACATAAAAATTACAGTAGGAGTAATATAAAAGAACATCCCAATCATAAGAAATATGAGCTTAAAAGAAATGACATAAAAGAGTGTACTTAAAAAGAAAGAGAGTTGTAGGATCCCTTACCTCGGGTCCGACTTGACTCGATCGTTCTTTAATCTCCTGAATAATAAACTTGAGTTAATTTCTACTTCCTTAAGAAACTTTTTCAAGTTCATTATTCCTTTTATATCACTTATTAACATTTCATAATCATTATGTAATCATTTAAGATAATAATATTTGTTTTGCCGATATTTGGTTCTTAAGTCGAAAGTGGACTTCTTACAATTACATGTTGTTTGTGTGGTCAAAGGTTCTTTATATCCAGAATTGTATTAATGATTTAGATATCATATATGTCATATATATCCATTACATGCATGCATTTATAACATTACATAATCATTTAGAGGTAAGAAATGAAATGCACCATTCATGGAGACGTTAAGCCGTACGTACGCATGAATGCTACTTTCATTTCTTTGTCATATTAATGGAATTAAAACTAAATGAGAGGTATGTATATTTTAATTACAGAATTATATTTATCATTTATATTTATCATTCATCATATATATCCATTATATACATGTACTTATAATAGTACATTACATTTGGGGATAAGAAATGAAATGCACCGTTCATGGAGACGGTAAGCCGTACATACGCATGAACGCTACTTTCATTTCTATGTCATACTTTAATGGAAATAAGTAATAATTATATAGAGGTATATAATAATTCCAGTATAAAATCATATATAATAACATTAAATCCATCCTTTATAGGTCCCACGTATGGAATTAACGAATCACATCACTTTGAGGGGGCGATAGTCTGCACTTCCTAAAATGAAGATATCCCGTATACCCATAATGGAAGCCATAAAGGTAAGACAAAAATGAAAAATACATAATAATAAGTAAAACATAAACATATTATATATCATATATAAAAATAGTGACATCATAATGGCCACCATTGAAGGTGTTAAATGAGTATTGAACAATCATCGTTTCGGGAGGCAGAATTTCACCATCCACGGAAACCATATGTTCTTTAACCATTTTATGTAGTTGTGTGAGAGTGTAGCTCGAATAAATATTATAACAACATCCTAGTATATTTAAGATACTGTTTTTTTTACAAAAGAAGAAAATAAAAAGAGTTTAGGGGGTTGGAGAAGCAAAATAAAACAAATGAACATGAGAGAATGAATTACCTTTAAAAGTGTAACTCCTTTTGATTTGAGCCTAAAGGCTTCCTTTGAAAGGCTTATGCCCAAAAGGAATTTTCTAGGATGAGGATAGGGATGTGGAGAGAGTAAATGGGCAGGGGTTGGCTGAGCCAAAGGCTTGAGGAGTGTGTGAAATGAGGTAGAGGTGGGGGCCTTTTATAAGAGGAGAGGAGGGACACTTTTGGAAAGTAGGAAATATTACTTTATTTGAAAATGTGTTTCGGTTTTAAAAGGTCCCACATTGATATACTTCGTGGATAAGGTGATAAGGGTTCGAAATCCACCCATCCAATAAGTTTTGGACTTGTGTAGGTCATAGAGTTTACATTATCTTCTCATTTTATTTAAATCGTCAGATAATGATGCCATCGCTGCATCATTATGATGTCATAAATACTTTAATTTATTTAATGTCTAAAAATTATAAAAAAACTACTATGATGTAGGAAATCGTTTTATCTTTCCAATTAATATTTATAATCAAAATTTGGACTTGTGTAACCCTACTTAAAAACTGTTTTAGTAAAACAACTCATGTTTGTGTCAATTTAATTTTAACATTAAATAAAAATATATTATTGTCATTTTCCAAATAAAGTGGCTTCATGGGGTCCCCAAGATGGACCATGGCTTGTCTAGGTCGGCCATGACTCACCCAATAGGTGTAGGACAAGTGTCATGGTGTTTTCACATTCTTATAATATCATTTTTACCTTAAATTACACTAATTACCTCTAATCGCGATTAAAAACTTAATAAGTTACTATTCACCAAAAAAATTATTTTCATCCCATTGAACCACATTTTACATACTAATGACAAACATGTATGTCGGATTTTCAAAATTCAATACACATTAGTGGTAATCTTTCATTTAACTGAAAAATCAGTTTGCTTGATTACCACTTAGTTGTTTCACTATTCATCAAAAATTGGAGTTTTTCAGAAAGATACCAAAAATTCACCCTAATCTATATTTGATCTTCCGAATTCCAAAATGAAGTCAGTTTTACAAAATTCAAAACATATTAGTCACATTAATTAATTTAATAATTAATTCCCGCTGTCAGAGCAAATAGCGTGTTTTTATAAAATAATAAGTATCAAAAGATTGACACTAGTTTAAGTCTGATTTCAAAGTGAAATTAATTCCAACGACCACTATTAGATTTAATGGTAAAAATATATTCTAATTTCTCTTTAAAACCAATTCAAAAGATAATCTGATCATATAAATAAATTAGATTAAAAAGAGTTTTTGAATTAAAATACAACATTTTACACTATTCATTAAAAAATGAACATTATCGGAAAGATACCAAAAATTTACACAAAGTAAATTTTGATGTCCCGATTCTAAAGAAGAGTTTTATTTGGTCCAAATAGAATGTATAAGAGTGAAGAAAACTATATTTAATGATGGTTCAACATCAAAAGGTGATAAGTGAACCTTTAGTGAAAAATAGGGCATATACGCCTAAAATTGAATTCTTTCCGTATTTTAAGCCTCTATCCTTTATTGGATAAATGTAAAAACATTTGAAAACATATATAATCATATTTTAGTTATTTATATCCATTCTATCCATTACAATGGCTACATGTTAACTACCATTTAAAATAATATTATTTTATTATTAGAGTGCAACGTAAGATTCCCAAGAAACTCGTTGTTGCGTGTTGGGTACGCCATCGAGCATAGCAGCCCTTTAAAGTAATATTAATACTTTATTCACAAATATGGATAAATATGAAAATGTCATATTCTTTATTTACCTGGGGTGTTACATCCTTACCCCCTTTTGGGAATTGCGTCCTCGCAATTTTTCAAATTGAGCTTGGAAACATCCTTGAACGTCCCACATCGGAACAAGAGTCGGTAAAACAATCACTTTAAAATAAAGGAAGATAAGTACAGAGGTCACCCAAGTTAACCCATACTAGGATTACATGTAGAAAAACATGGACATGGAAGAAAAGAAAAGGGTCATGTTCTTGAGGGAGAGTGATAGTAAACATGTCTAGGAGAAAGTTAACAATGAGAAAATCACAAACTTGTGATGGGTTAAACGGTATTCGATTCCCCAGTAGGAAAAGTTAATAGACAACATTTTTGTTTTAAGTTACTTTTTATTGAGGAATTTATTAATAAGGAAACATAATCACTTATCATGTTGACTTTCAACTTTTACTAGATTCCTTAATCGAACTTATATTTTTTCCAAAAGACGAGTATTTAGGGAGACTTGTTCGCATTAAGAGTACTATAATCAACTTCTAGAGAATCACCTAATCCACAAAAGATAACTATATACATCCCATGTCTTTAGGCTTTAACCAAAACCAAAACCAAAAAGGTTAGTACAAGGTCAGATAATCCAAAAAAGGATAACCCTTTAAAAAGAAAATCTATGCTTAATCTCCAAAATTTGTCCAACAAAACCCAAAGTTCAACGAGGACCATCCGATAAACAATTTGTCCATAAAATTATTCAAATTAAACCAATATAAGATTGAAACCCAAATATTTGAAGGATTTAGTCACATAGTCTTCCAAGTTAAATCGTAACATTTATCTCCAAACAACATCAGTTGCTCCTAAAGTCTCGTATTGAACAGTAATTAACCTTATCACATATCCTCTATGATAGGTTAATCATTTTCATAAATAACCCAAAATCATCTTACTCTTAATTCGTAAAATCATATAACTAGAAAGAATCAGTCAAACTAACTAGGGACATCACGTAGTCCAGTGGTGGGCGATAAATACCAGTCGCACTTTGGTTGTGGGTTCGATTCCCACAGCTTTGTCCGACGCGATGGGTAGTCACACGGTCTGCGTGTTGTCCTTTTTCCAAAACTATATAATTCTTAAAACATTCCCGAAAATGAGATAAAATCTTCAAAGATGATCATAACATATTTTAACCTCATGTTTATCTCATGCCTTTCATTTTCCATCAGAACATATAATAACCCATAATTACCTCAAAAGTAAGGATCATATAAACCCTAATGGTTACCTTAATAATTATTACCTGAATTTCCACATCGAGTTGTCCATCTCGTACATGATGCATTAGAGAACTCACCAAGGTTGAAATGGTTGATCATGACTCCTTGATAGTTGGTTTATAACAACCATGAGATTCCTCATTGAATCCCCCATCTCATCCAGTCTCTTAATCAGAGAACCACCACAGTTTCCTTCAAACCCATTGTCACTTTGGTTCCTGCTAGATCCAGCCATTTACTAAAACCAAAAAGGTCATTGTGAGTATATCAACATAACCATCATGTACTAATGAGGAAGATAAACACTAAGATATACTTACTCATTCACTTTATCTAAAACTAGGACTCTTTCTGAAATCCTAACCACTATGGTAATGTCACTTGTGCTTATAGAATACCCTAACCTCTAAAGTTATCTAAACCTCCCTTTGATACCAACTATAAGGACCTATCCTTAAACCTTACATAATCTTGAGTGATCACAAGATTACACATTGAGGATCTTTTCAGGTTTAGAGTTTTAGAGAATTAGATCATGAAACTTGCATTACATTCCACATTTAAACAAATTGGTTACATAAAAGACAGTATTTATTCTTTCCATCAACAGAAACATAATGAAAATAAAACATGGATTCTTTCTTGACACATCCTTGACACTATCATCACATCATGTACCTTTCCCTTGACCTGTGAAAAACATTTCAAAAACTTGGGATGAGCATAAAAAGCTCAGTAAGGGTTATAAAAAAATATGGAAAGGAAACATGAGTTCATATATACATAAGAATGAAATCATACTTTACCCATAAAACACAGGAATATCAAATCATGAATAAATCATAGAAAACATAAGACATAAAGGTAACTTGAGGAATTCATAACATTCTTACGTAGGGAGTAACCCTCTTCGTTACATTTGGAATACCCATCATAGTATATTCCCTAAATCTCTTCGGAGAAACCATAACATTTCACTCCTTTGCGTTACCCAATGCATTGGAGAGCTATATCGGGCTCACCCGCCCTTAGTTTATCACTGAACCACCCGTTTTCATAACAATTCCCAACAACCATAACATAAACGTATCACATAAAACATGCCTAAAGGAAACAAAACATTTACACATTTCAATCACAATATAACATTTTAGTATTTTGAAATAATGAATCCATACAAAAAAAACCATTTCCAAAACCATTTAAAACATTTAATAAAGAGATTTTTGAATCAAAGTGTCTCATACCACCTTGAAGTTTAAAATTTTAAACCATTAATATCCATATAAATAAATCATTAAAACCATTTTGAAAACATGGATATTAATAAGAACAAATAATTAAAACATTTAAAGCGATATTTGGGTTAAAGAGGTTTTACCAAAATTAGAGACACTTGAATACAATAATTGAGGAATAACATTTAGTCAGAACTTTATAATATCATGAGAATAAATGGATTCATGATATAATACTCCAAAGGACAGTATATACACCATATAAGAGTGAATTGGTGCATAACAACAATGAACTCTCAATAGAAATGTCAAATGTGATGAAATCCCTTATAAAGAAGGTATCCTTAAATTAAGGACAAATCAATATCAAAAATATGTGTAAAAAATATAAATACACCCAATATAAGTGGATATTAAGTTTAAAACAATAAAAGGTCATTCACACATATTCAATGGATGACATATTCAATGACTACATGTTGAACCCAAAGAAATCGAAATTGGGTTAAAAAGTTCCCTTGACAGCCTAACGGCATCACATCAAAATGAGTTGATGAGAGATAAAAAGTGTATATCATCACTTGGACATAAAATTTACATAAATAAGGATATATGAGAACATATCCCAACATAACAGTATGTAAATTAAAAGACCCAACAAAAGAAGTCTTTTAAAAAAAGAGGAGGGTGAAAGGTTCCCTTACTGACTTGGGTATCTTTCAAAACATACACCCCATGAAAGAAGGACAATAGATCATTGATGTAAATTCTCATAAACGAAAGTATATTACACAAAGAGTAGAATAATGGGAATTACATACACCACTCAATGGAATTTGTGGAAAATGTAGCATAAATCTCACGGGAATAAAAGTGAGATGAAAAATCCCTTACGAAAACTCGGTAGCCTAACGGCACCACATAAAACTTCCGAATATGGATTGATGATATCAAATAGGGTATCTCATCACATTACAATAAAATGTACAGCAAGAGGAATATAAAATAACATCCCCCAACATTACAAAGAGGAGTCTAAAAGAAGTGACATAAAGGAGAGTACTTAAAAAGAAAGAGAGAGGTTAGATCTCTTACGAAAGTTCGGCAGCCTAACGGCGCCACTCAAAACTTCCAAAATGGATTGATGAGAGAGAATAGGGTCTCTCATCACATGAACATAAAAATTACAGTAGGAGTAATATAAAATAACATCCCAACCATAAGAAAGATGAGCTTAAAAGAAATGACATAAAAGAGTGTACTTAAAAAGAAAGAGAGTTGTAGGATCCCTTACCTCGGGTCCGACTTGACTCGATCGTTCATTAATCTCCTGAATAATAAACTTGAGTTAATTTCAAATTCCTTAGGAAACTTTTTCAAGTTCATTATTCCTTTTATATCACTTATTAACATGTCATAAACATTATGTAATCATTTAAGATAATAATATTTGTTTTGCCGATATTTGGTTCTTAAGTCGAAAGTGGACTTCTTACAATTACATGTTGTTCGTGTGGTCAAAGGTTCTTTATATCCAGAATTTTATTCATGATTTATATATCATATATGTAATATATATTCATTACATGCATGCATTTATAACATTACATAATCATTTAGAGGTAATAAATGAAATGCACCGTTCATGGAGACGGTAACCCATACGTACGCATGAACGCTACTTTCATTTCTTTGTCATATTAATGGAATTAAAACTAAATGAGAGGTATATATATTTTAATTACAGAATTATATTTATCATTTAGATGTATCATTCATCATATATATCCGTTATATACATGTACTTATAATAGTACATTACATTTGGGGATAAGAAATGAAATGCACCGTTCATGGAGACGGTAAGCCGTACGTACGCATGAACGCTACTTTCATTTCTATGTCATACTTTAATGGAAATAAGTAATAATTATATAGAGGTATATAATAATTCCAGTATAACATCATATATAATAACATTAAATCCATCCTTTATAGGTC
The DNA here is from genome assembly GCA_963277665.1 of Viscum album. Taxonomy (NCBI): domain Eukaryota; kingdom Viridiplantae; phylum Streptophyta; class Magnoliopsida; order Santalales; family Viscaceae; genus Viscum; species Viscum album. The sequence continues at coordinate 1,433,344,146 of OY728126.1, read as the reverse complement.
CCATGTATGGAATTAACGAATCACATCACTTTGAGGGGGCGATAGTCTGCACTTCCTAAAATGAAGATATCGCGTATACCCATAATGGAAGCCATAAAGGTAAGACAAAAATGAAAAATACATAAGAATAAGTAAAACATAAACATATTATATATCATATATAAAAATATTGACATCATAATGGCCACCTTTGAAGGTGTTAAATGAGTATTGAACAATCATCGTTTCGGGAGGCAGAATTTCACCATCCACGGAAACCATATGTTCTTTAACCATTTGATGTAGTTGTGTGAGAGTGTAGCTCGAATAAATCTTATAACAACATCCTAGTATATTGAAGATACTGGTTTTGTTACAAAAGAAGAAAATAAAAAGATTTTAGGGGGTTGGAGAAGCAAAATAAAACAAATGAACATGAGAGAATGAATTACCTTTAAAAGTGTAACTCCTTTTGATTTGAGCCTAAAGGCTTCCTTTGAAAGGATTATGCCCAAAAGGAATCCTCTGGGATGAGGAGAGGGATGTGGAGAGAGTAAATGGGCAGGGGTTTGCTGAGCCAAAGGCTTGAGGAGTGTGTGAAATGAGGTAGAGGTGGGGGCCTTTTATAAGAGGAGAGGAGGGGCACTTTTGGAAAGTAAGAAATATTACTTTATTTGAAAATGTGTTTCGGTTTTAAAAGGTCCCAGATTGATATACTTCGTAGATAAGGTGATAAGGGTTCTAAATACACCCATCCAATAAGTTTTGTATATGTGTAGGTCATATAGTTTACATTATCTTCTCATTTTATTTAAATCGTCAGATAATGATGTCATCGCTGCATCATTATGATCTCATAAATAATTTAATTTATTTAATGTCTAAAAATTATAAAAAAACTACTATGATGTAGGAAATCATTTTATCTTTCCAATGACTATTTATAATCAAAATTTGGACTTGTGTAACCCTACTTAAAAACTGTTTTAGTAAAACAACTCATGTTTGTGTCAATTTAATTTTAACATTATATAAAAATATATTATTGTCATTTTCCAACTAAAGTGGCTCCATGGGGTCCCCAAGATGGGACATGGCTTGTCTTGGTCGGCCATGACTCACCCAATAGGTGTAGGACAAGTGTCATGGTGTTTTCACATTCTTATAATATCATTTTTACCTTAAATTACACTAATTACCTCTAATCGCGATTAAAAACTTAATAAGATACTATTCACCAAAAAAATTATTTTCATCCCATTGAACCACATTTTACATACTAATGACAAACATGTATGTCGGATTTTCAAAATTCAATACACATTAGTGGTAATCTTTCATTTAACTGAAAAATCAGTTTGCTTGATTACCACTTAGTGGTTTCACTATTCATCAAAAATTGGAGTTTTTTAGAAAGATACCAAAAATTCACCCTAATCTATATTTGATATTCCGAATTCCAAAATGAAGTCAGTTTTACAAAATTCAAAACATATTAGTCACATTAATTAATTTAATAATTAATTCCCGCTGTCAGAGCAAATAGCGTGTTTTTATAAAATAATAAGTATCAAAAGATTGACACTAGTTTAAGTCTGATTTCAAAGTAAAATTAATTCCAACGACCACTATTGGATTTAATGGTAAAAATATATTCTAATTTATCTTTAAAACCAATTCAAAAGATAATCTGATCATATAAATAAATTATATTAAAAATAGGTTTTGAATTAAATTACAACATTTTACACTATTCATTAAAAAAAATGAACATTATCGGAAAGATACCAAAAATTTACACAAAGTAAATTTTGATGTCCCGATTCTAAAGAAGAGTTTTATTTGGTCCAAATAGAATGTATAAGAGTGAAAAAAACTATATTTAATGATGGTTCAACATAAAAAGGTGATAAGTGAACCTTTAGTGAAAAATAGGGCATATACGCCTAAAATTGAATTCTTTCCGTATTTTAAGCCTCTATCCTTTATTGGATAAATGTAAAAACATTTGAAAACATATATAATCATATTTTAGTTATTTCTATCCATTCTCGCCATTACAACAGCTTCATGTTAACTACCATTTAAAATAATATTATTTTATTATTAGAGTGCAATGTAAGATTCCCAAGAAACTCGTTGTTGCGTGTTGGGTACGCCATCGAGCATAGCAGCCCTTTAAAGTAATATTAATACTTTATTCACAAATATGGATAAATATGAAAATGTCATATTCTTTATTTACCTGGGGTGTTACATAACCAGTCCTAATTTACCTTTGATCTGGGATTCCTTCTCAGGAGTGAAACCCAATCATAAGTCCTCTCCTAATTTGGGCCTCCTTTTCAGGAGTAAGCCCCAAGTTAGAATATTCAAATCTCTATGAAGCACATTAACTTTATGGAACATGTTCCTGGATTTCTTACCTAAAGTAAATCATAATCTTCATATATCTGGGCAGTCATACATACATAAGCCCCACATTATTTCTTGTGATTGCATCTTTCATGGCACAATTGTCTGGTTTTTACCAATACCTATTGTTTCTCACACCGAGCATGACTAACGTGAGCTTAGAGTGTAAAATTAATTATTAAATCCTTCTTTGAGCCATCAATCATAAACTTCATACTCCCTTACTCGAACTATGTGGGTTCTGACTCCTTTTCTAAACAAAGGATATGTAGGTAGCCCATCTGCGGGTTCGATCCCAACTCTAAAATAATCAATTTCCTTCTAAATGACAATAAAATTCAAGTGCCCCACTAAGTGGCTTTAAAACCATCATGGTCATCATAATGACCAACATACTTCTATATAAATGTGTCGAAGGATACCATTGACCAAGAATCTCTAACAAATACATATTATTCTCTATCGATGAAGAACCTTGAATACATATAAAAGATTCTCTAAATTTCCTACAAATCAATCATTGATTGTCAGATCTAAAGGAAATATCATTTTATACTTGGTAATGTAATAAGGATTCATGAACATAACTTAAATCTATAAAGATATTCCCGGAGTAGACAATAATTCCCCTCAAAAAGTTGTGCTGAGTCCGACCTCCCATCCTCTCGACCATTGAAAATTCCTAAGCCTCATTAGTACACAACTAATGAGCACCTACCTTTCGAAAGTAAGTTCAAATGGATATGGAATCATTGGATATTTCTGGTTCTATGAAAAAACTGGTTAGAAACCTCTTGGAATGTTTGAATCTTAAATCGATGAGATCATCCCGGATTCCAGAGGGAAACAATCACACGGTAATAAATAGTGTGTTCGTTACCCATTAGATGGAGGTGTGTATATGTGTATTTAGAACCATTATCATATAAACAAACTAGTATATTTAGGATACTGTTGGTGTTATAAAAGCATGGAATAAGAATAATTGAGGTGGTGGAGAAAGAAAATAAAAGGAAGGATCTTGAGGGAGGGTGTTACCTCTTAATCGGGTAGCTCCTTTTGGTTTGCACCAAAGGGATTTATTGGAAATGTTTTTGTAAAAAAAGAGGATTAAATAATGAAGGTAGGGAATTTGGGGGTATATTTGAGCATATATTGGCCTAAACTAAGTGTTTTTAGAGGTGTAAAGGGAGGAGAGGAGGCCTTTTATAGTGGAGGAGGAGTGACACTCTTGTAATATTTTGACAAAGGAATTACATATAGATTTTTCACATGTAAAGTGGATCCAATAATGGAAAAAATAGATATCATTGAGGATAAGGTATAAATATTTCCATCTAATGGGTCTTGGACAAGATTCTAGGTTTTTTTGGGTTTTAAATTTAAGGTTTAGTCCTTAATAAAGCTTGATTTTACCATAATCGATGTAATTAATATTAATTACTTTCACAATTCCATTTTCTTCAAAAACGAAGTTAACTTTATTATAAATGATAAGTTATTATGATTTCTAATATTGAGTAAATTTTTCTAAATTCCAATCACATATGTGGTTGAAATTAATTTAAATTTACTCCCACCAACATGACGACACTACGGGTTTTGGAAGTAAAAAATGATAAAAACTTAATTAAGTTTTTATATCCAATTTCAATGTAAAATTGGTTACAATGACCTAAATTGGATAAATTGATAAAAACATTATCTAATTAAACTTTCAAACCAATTTAAAATATAATTTAACTACATAAATAAATCATGTGAAAACCTAGTTTTGAATTAAAATTTAGTATTTTTAACTATGTGTTAAAAAATAAAACTTCATAGAAAAATAAAAAACAAATTCATACTAACCTAATTATTATGTTACTATTTCAAATATAAATTTTATTTTTACATATTAAATATATACAATTTATAAAAATTGGATTTAAAATTAGTTCTCTGTTAGAAGGCTGCAAAAATGCCTTAATAAAAAATACAGGGTCTTAACATAAAATTAGGTTGTTTCTTATCTTATGTATATCAAATATATTGGATAAATATTAAATATATTATTTAATATATATAATATATATTATTTTAATATCACTAACTAATTATAATTAATTTAATTTATTAATTTAAAATGGATTGTAATAATAATAATATCTTCTTTTATATTCAATTAGTTCTCATATTCAATTCTAATCAATTTGTAACTAATGAATTAAACCATGTCTTTTCATAATTTATTTAATCCTATTAATAACCATAAAATTAATAGATATGTAATATCTTATTATATTAAATAATAAAATTTTAATAAAATATTTTTATTCAGTAAAGATCGGTCATGCCTTTTACGCAATCCATTGAGGAAAGTTAGTGTTGTGTGAAATAAAAGATAGAATTGGTCTTCTATGTACAGAAATATAAAATTTATGTTTCATGTAGTGCATGATTAACTTGGTTTTACATATCACACATTCTAAACATAGTACTTTAATTGAAAATAAACTATTTTCAGTGTTTCGTGAAATAAAAAATATCAAAAAGGTTAAATTAATTCGAAAAAATAATTCACAAAACATCAGGGTGTAAAATTCTACTCCCCCTTGGAATTAATTTTTCCCTCATAATTTATCAGGTTACCAAAGGTTTAATACATGAAATTTTCATTCATATAAACCCACATCATAAAAATGAATACTCAAACTTCCCCTAAAAATGTAAGGTTGGAACCCTAACGGTTACCCAAAATAACTCATAACGAGATTCCCATATAGGATAACATAGAATGGAAGTGAAAAATTGGACATAGAATAGAAATATCACCATCAATTTATGATGGAGAGTGATACAAAACAAGGTTAGGATAAAGTTAACAATCACAAATCCATAAATCTACGATGACCCAAGAGACCTAGTGAATAATTGGAAATGAAGGTATTATGACAAAAAAAATTATTCAATATCATTTTTTCCTAAAGTTGAATAATTTTCATGAAAATATATACTTTCATTATTTCAGAAAACTGTTATCCTTTATTTTTCATTGATACACTTCACCTCTTTCTCGAAAAAGAAAGGTGACTTTTTCATTTCGAAAGTACTAATAGATCATGATATCCCTGATATGTCACCCCATTTGTCATAAATTATAATCAAAAAATATATTATGAACAATCTATCCAATATGAAAATATCCTCATATGGATAGATTACACATTAACCTTACTGACTTCATCTAAATTTTAACTTAAACTTTCTAAAAATGGTTAACCTTATAACCCTTCCAAAAGATGAAAATTAAAATCTTTAGAAATAAACTCATGAACATTTAATCATATCATTACAGATAGAAAATATTCATCCTAAACATTTAATAAAATCATTTAATATGGAAAATAGGTAGGTCTCATAATCACCACCTATGAAAATAAGCGGGTTTCAAAATTATATAACCTGTGAATGAAAAATGGGTTTCATAAACATCATTCCATAAAAACATTAAACATTCACAAAAATAATATTAATGTAAGAATTTCATAATTTCCACATAAAGGAAATAATAACACCAACAGATTTCATCTTATATGGGAAATAATTTGGAAAGATCTTTTAAAAACACTTCTTGAGGAAAATGTCATTTCTTCTTTTAAAAATTCTTTTTTAAAACATAAACCATTTTGAAAACTATTTCCTTGAAAATAATAATGAAAACTTATAAAGAGATATTTGAAATAATTTCTGAAACATTTTTCTTTTAAAACTTATAAATAATAAATGAAAATTTTTATAACATTTCTTAAACATAAAATATTCCTGAAAAACTCTTTCTTTGAAAATAACTTTGAAATATTTTAAATGAATCTTTAAAAATGATAAAACATTTAGGAAAAAAATTCATTGAAAACCACATTAAAAACAATAAATTTCCATAATATTAAGAAAACATTTTTCATTTAAATTAAACTTTTAAATTTAAAATGGAATCTTCAAGGAAATGATGGTCACAATGGTGGTAAGTCTGTACATGCTGAACATTCCTTTTTTACCATAAAAGTTATAAAAAGTTTCGTGATAGGAAAACAAAAAGAATATTACTTATAAGAACATATAAGGTAAAACATGGGTAAAAATATAATTTAAAACGATATTATAATAGTGTAACATTTTTTAAACCATTTTTAGAAATTATGGTTTGAATGAACACGGATTTCCGACTGAAAGGAGAAATAATGTCAAATTTTCATTCAAACAATTTCTTAGTTATATTAAGTAAAAATTATAGTTAAAATGGAAATAATAAAATAATATATCATTTAAATCCATATAATAAGATAATTCATGTGTTTTTTGAGATATGTATTATTAGATGTCATCAATTGAAGCATAATCAAAAACAGTCTCAAAAAACAATGAGATTGTTTCAAAAGACTCCTACCACTTGGTAAATTGAAATCATACTCCCTGTGTAAGAAAATAAAATTTCATGAAGAATATAATATCATAAAAATAAAAATATTCATGATATAACATTTCAAAATTTATTTTATACACCACACAATAAAAGTGAGCTGTGAATGAGGCATGTATATCACGGTAATAAAAGTTGAGACGAAATTCCATTACCTTGTGTCTTGACTCTCATCATACTCATTAAAACCTAAAAAATAATAAATATAAATTTATTATAAATATTCCACATAACCTTATTATATATATATATATAATATCATATATGGTTTGATTATGACTTTATATTTCACTATTGTTAATAATTCTATGTTAAGGTTTCACTTCGGGTAATATTCGCTTTGTTCTTCGCATGTGTCTTAATTCGTTGTATATTTGGTTCTTATACTACTATCAAGATTTCCATAATGTAAAAAATGATATAAATATAAATATTATTTAGTATATTTGTATTATAATAATCTATATAATATATAATTATGAAATGTAATGCATCGTTCATGGAGAGGTTAGACCGCACGTGCGCATGAACATTATTTTTGTTTAATTGTCATATTGAAAGAAAAAAATTAAATGAAATATATATATATATATATATATATATAATTATCCCAGTATTATTATTATATCATATATATCATATAATTTCACTAAACCCATCCTTAATACATTCCTTGTAGTGTATTAATGAATCATGTCTCTTTGAGGGGGCCATAGTCCCCACATCCTCATAAGAAATTATCATATTAACACAAAATGGAAATTATAGAGACATGTGTTGTAAAATCATTACATAAGACTAAATAAATTATAAATATCTTATATATTATATATAAATATATTTTCCATCATAATTATCACTATGAGATGCGGTAAATTAAAAACAATCATTGTTTTGTGTGGCAGTAGTTCACCTTACACATAAACAGAATGTTCGTTACACATTAGATGGAGGTGTGTGTATGTGTAAGTATAACCCATATAATAAAAACATAATATTATATTTAGGAAACATTTTTTGTTATCAAATTATGGAAAAATAATAATTTATGTGGTGGAGATAGAAAATAAAAGGAAGGAGCATGAGGGAGGGTGTTACCTCTTAATCAGGTAAATGCTTTTGGTTTTCACCAAAGAAATTCCTCTGAAAGCTTCCTATAAAAATGAATACCTCCATAAAGAAGGTAGTTAAGTTTTTAGGATATTATATTAGTTCTTGGCTATACCTATTTGGTTTTATATGTGTAAATAAGTGGAGGAGAGTATGCCTTTTTATAGTGGCGGAGGAGTGTCACTATTGTAATATTTTGAAAAAGGAATTCCATACACATTTTTCACATGTAAAGTGGATATAATAATGGAAAACATTATAAAAAAGGGATTATAGGGTCTAAATATTTCCATAAAATGGCTCTTGGGAAAGTTTCTAGGTCTTTTTGGATCTTAAATTTAAGCATTAGTCCTTAGTTAAGTTTAATTTTACCTTAATCGATGTAATTAATTTTAATTACTTTCACTAATATTTTTAGAACAAAACTAATTTAAATTTATTATACATTATAAATTATTATTATTCTAAATATGGAATACATTTTTCCAAATTATAATCACATGATATATAGAAATTAATTTCAATTTAATCCCTCTGACGAGACGACATTGTGGGTTTTTAAAGTAAAAATGATTAAAAATATTTCTAAGTTTTTAAATCCAATTTCATTGTTAAATTGGTTACAATGACCTAAATTGGATTAATTGATAAAAAAATATTTTCTAAATAAAATTTTAAACCAATTAAAAAAATAATTTAAGAATATAAATATATGATATTAAAAATTAGTTCTGAACTAAAATTTCGTATTTTTAACTATCCATTAAAAAATAAATAAAATTACAGTAAAATACCAAAAAATCATACTAACCTAATTATTTTGTTCCTATTTCAAATATGAAGTTTATTTTGATAGATTAAATATATAAAAGTTCCAAAAATTGTATTTAAAATGGGTTTCCATTAAAATGTGGTAAAAATGTCTTAATGAAAAATACAGGTTTTTAGCATAGAATTAAGTTTATTCTTATATTATGTCTATCAAATATATTGTATAAATGTAAAAAATATTTTATTGAGTATATAAAATATATATTATATTAATATAACTAAATAATTATAATTAATTTAATTTATTAGGGTAAAACAACTTATAATAATAATAATATTTTCCTCTATATTAAATTAGTTATTATATTCAATTATAATAAATTTGTAACTAATGAATTCAACCATGTATTTTCAGTGTTTCTTGAAATGAAAAATATCAAAAAATTTAAATTAATTCAAAAAAATAATTCAAAAAAACTTGGGGTGTTACATCAACAGATATCTCTCAAAACATCAATATAGAAGTTAAAAAAGTGTTTATATTCTTATTTTTTCTCATCTTCAAATCATAAACCATGTAATACTACACATGTAGATTTTTATATTTTAATTTGGTGTCCCCATTGTTGATGTTAGACAATTTTTAAAAATTGAATTCTATAAATTGTAATTTATTACCTTTATTAATATTTGATTTAACATAGATCCAAAAATTATAATTTTGAGCCTTTTATGATTTATTAAAATACTCTTATCTATTTCTGTCATCAATAACTTTGTAACATCAATTATGTTAATTATATGCACTTTTACTGAGTATATGTTTTTTTTTGAGACATTGTTGAAGAAAAATAATTTAGTTATTCTATATTTGCTAGTTTCATAAATCAAATAAAGGAACAAATTTTACATTTACATCATTCACTATGTTTGAAATTTTGAAATATAAGTTTAGAAAGTTTAAATCTTTCTCTAAAACAACTTATTGTAACCATGGGCCTAAATACACAATAAAAGGGGGTGAATTATACTGTTAAAATTTTCACATCTTTATCTAGGTATTTTTATCTTGTTTCGAATAACCCTTTGAACCTAACATGTAACACCCTAAGATTTTGTGAAATATTTTTTTAATAAATTTAAATTTTTTCATATTTTAAATTTCACGCAATAATGAAAATAGTTTATTTTATATTAAATCACCATGTTTTTCTTATGTAATACGCAATGCCAAGTTAATAACATGTAACACTAAGGTTATCTTACGTTACATACAAGACTAAATTCCATTGATGGCTTGCATAACATGCAAGATTGAGTGTCACTGAACAGTAATATACTATTAAAAATACTATTATTTAATATAATAAGATATAACCTAGACATTAATTTGATAGTTAGAAAATGTATTACTAACTTATGAAAATACATGGTTGAATTTATTATTTAAAAAGTAATTAAAAATGGATATAATAACCAATTGAATATAAAGAGAATGTTTTTATAGATAAATATTTTTATTCTCAGAAAGATATTTAATCCTAAAAAAATAAATTAATATAAATTAGCGTGTGATGTTAAGGTAATATATATATTATATATCCAGTAAAATTATTTTTATATTCATCAAATATATTTTATAAGCATAATATAAGAACAAACCCAATTTCACACATAAAAAACAATATTTGTATCAAGGATCTTTTACCACAATTTAATAGAGATCCTATTTTAAGTAAATTTTTCTGATATTTTATAAATATTATATGTCAAAATAAACTTAATCTTTGAAATAGAAACATAAAAATTAGTTTAGGGTAAATTTTTTTGTATTTTCCTATGAAGTTTCATATTTTGAGGAATAGTGAAAATGTTGAATTTTAATTCAAAACTACTTTTTCATATAAATTATTTATAATGTTATATTATATAATTTTATTGGTTTTAAATATTAATTAAATTTAATGTTTTTAAAATAATAAAATTTAGTTCATTTGAATCAATTTCACATTGAAATTTAATATAAATTCATAGCAAACGTTTTAACATTTTTTCTTTAAAACATGCATTATCATCCTATCTAAGGGATTAAATTTAAATTAATTTCATCCAATTCTATGATTTTAGTTCAGAAAAATGGATAAAGTATTTTTAATAATCATAATTTATAATTTCTATAAGTTCAACCCAGTTTTTGACCAAAAATATTAGTGAAAGTAATTAGAATTAATTACAATGATTAAGAGAAAAATTAACTTAATAAAAGACTAAAATATTAAACTTAAGACCCAAAACGACCTATAAAATTGTCAAAAAAAACTTTTATGGCCATATTTCAACCCTATACTCCATTTTATCCACTTTTTTTCATTATTGGATCCAAATGATGTGGTAAAAACGTGGGTGTAATTCCTTTTCTGAATATCTACATGAGTGTCATTCCGCTATAAAAAGGCATCATCTCATCCCACTTCATAACACATCTCAATACATTTTGGATCCAAAAAATATCTACACAAATAGATACTAAAAATTTGTACCCTTAACCTAGAATCTTCACCTTTTTAATAAAGCAAACCAAAGAATCCTTTTGGTTCAATTCAAAAGGAGTTACCCAAAGAAAATGCAACAACCTTCTTCAATCTCCTTTATCTTATTTTCATTCTAAACCCCCCTCATTTATAATTATTCCATTATTGTACAAATAACATTATTCTCAATATACTTAGATTCTTTTATGATAATATTTATACCTCCACTTACACACACTTACATCTAATGGGTAATGAACATATTGTTTATGTGAATGGTGAACTACCACCTCACAAAACAATGATTGTTCTTTTTTCCTTTACCGCCATTCATGGTGGAAATTACGGTGGACACTCTATTTATATATAATATATATGATATTTATAATTTATTTAAAATTATTCAATTATTCTACGATACATATCTTTATACTTTCTACTTTTTTTAAATATGATAATTTTGTTTGAGGAAATGTGGACTACTGCCCCCCTCAAAGTGAAGTGACACGTTCACACAATACATGGAATGTATTAAAAATGGGTTTAGTGAACTTATATGATATATAAAACAATATAATGATACTTTAATGATATTATATATATGTATTTCATTTTATATATTTCTTTCAATACAAAAATAAAAACAGAAACTGTGTTCATGCGTACATACTGAAAACCGTCTCCATTAATGGTGTATTCTGTTTTATACTTTTATAATATATAGATAATTATAATACCAATATACTGAATATAAATTATATTTATTTCATTCATTACATTCTTTGAATCATGATATATGTATAAGGACCCAAGATATAAAAAATTAAGACACATGTGAAGAACCAAGCGGATATTACCCAAAGTGAAACCTTAACCTAGAATTGTTAACAAGAGGGTAATATAAAGTCATAATAAAACCATATATGGAATTAGATATAATAATATGGTTATTTTTAATAATTATAATAAAATTATATTTGTTATAAAGGATTTTATATGATTGCAATGAGAGTCAAGACACAAGGTAAGAGAATTTCATCTCACTTTTTATTTTTGTGACATTTGTGCCTTATTCACCACACATTTCATTTGTATGGTGTTTATAATTACAATGAATTTGTTAAATTAATTTTATTATTAAATATATAGGTATTTACATATCAATTCTATGATCTTTCTTTCATGGGTTTAATGTTTCAAAAGTTATCAAATCGGCAAGACAGTTTTGTCTCAATTTGCCTTCATCGAGACACATGTTTTGTTATACACCAACATTATTTTTTGAGGTGTATCTACTTATATATGACCTATTATATCATTAATATAGTTATTTTTATGATATTTTAGGCTTAATTTAATTTTATTTTCTAAAATGGGGAGGATGATCCAAAGTTTCCAAGTGGTAAGAGTTTATTAAAATAATATCATTGTTTAGTAAGATTGTTTATGATTATGCTTTCATTGATGAAATATTCTGATCCAACCCTCAAGAACTCTCAATTATTTTCTTAAAATTTGGTTATTAATTTTATATACAAGTAATGGTACCATTTTTTCCACGTTTTGTTTCATAATATGACAAATAAATTGTTTACAAGAAAGTCTTAATTTACCTCTCTCTTCGGTTAGAAATATGTGTTCCTTCAAAACCATATTTTCTAAAAGGTTTCCAAAAATATTATACCATTATCCTATGATATTTAAATGAAATTTTTATTCATTTTTTACCTTCAAAAAACAAAATAATTTTTAAAAAGTTATCTTCTTGTCTTTTTCTTATTGAGGCACTTTTCTAAACTTTTTACGATGAAAATGGAATGTTCTGCACGTAAAGATTTACCCACTGTCATGACCGTTATTCCATTAAATAATCCTTTATAGTATTAAAAGGTTAATTTTTTTAAGTAAAATTTTTCCCTAATATTATGTAAATTATTATTTTTAAAGTAGTTTTCAATAAAATGTTTTTCAAAATATTTTAAATCTTATTTTATAAGAGTTGTGGGAAAAAATGGTTTTTAAAACATTTAAAATATTTCTTTATATGTTTTTAAAGTATTTTAAAGGAAGTGGTTTTAAAAAAATCAATATTCCATTATATGTTTTCAAATTATTTTCATGGAAATTGTTTTCAAATGCTTTTTCGATCTTTATTTATAATTTTTCAAAGTACTTTCAATGAAATAATTTTCAAAATGTTGTCAATATTTCATTATATTTTTTTAAAGTAGAATGTTTTAAACATGTTTTCAAAGATTAATTTATAATTTTTCATGTTTATTTTCATTAAAATGGATTTCAAAATGTTTTATTTCTTAATAAAATATCAAATAATAAAGGATATTTTTTTCAAGAAATATTTTCAAAAGATATTTCAAAATTATTTCTCATCTAAGATGACATTTTTTTGGTTACTCATGATTTTATAAGGAAATTATTTGACATTTACATGCATATTATTTCTCATAATCAATTATGTTTTAATGGCTAGATTTTTATGAAACTCATTTCTCTTTCATAGGTTATATGCTTTTTGAAACCCTCTTTTTTCTCAGGTTATGTTTTTGATGAAATGATTATGAAACTTGTATCTTTTTTCACAGGTTATTGTATAATTACATGTTTATGATACCCATTTCATTTAATGGGTTATGATTTGATTTTTAATGATAATTTTTTCACATTTATGTATGATTTCACTATGATATGGATGGAGCATATATCTCCCTCTAATGTATTGGGAAAATATTTATATCTCATTAGATAGACTAATATGGTCTTGGGAGTGAACCTTCACTACTAAGATGGCCATGGGAGTGAACCATGACTACAAAGATGGTATGAGAAGTGAACTCATTCTATTAATATATCCATTGGAGTGAACCATGACTACCAAGTTGGTATGAGGAGTGAACCCATGATACTAAGATGGCCTTGGAAGAAATTCCTTGACTACTATGGAAATCATTTTATATGCTTATGTGTCTTCCACACTTCCATGTCTTGTTACCATGTTACGCTTTCATAGATTTTGTTCATTATTACCTTATGATTCATGTCTTATGAACTAATGAGATTTATTCCATGATTCATTTTTATGATTTTTGATATGTTGGGTGTGATCTTATTATGTTATGATTGTGTTCTCAGACCCATATTCTCATGTTTATACTTATATGTCTCCCCGGTTTACCCTTATTGAGCATCGAAGATCACCCCTTTTTAAGTTTCCTTCCCCGGGTTATGAAGATATATTTATTCTACAATATTTCTAATATGGGTTCTATTCTTGGAGAAAACTAGTGGGAGATAATGTATCTCTCTCATGTGCCTATTTTTATGCTTCCATGTTTCCAAGCGCACTAAAATAATATTCTTTTATCATCTATTTGTATAATATTTTAAGTATTTCGAAAAAGTTATGTAATGTTTATGTACATTAATATTGTGTCATTATAGTTATTATCAGAGTGAAGGTTTAGTCATCCTTTGGAAACTAGTATGATAAAACTTTAGTGATATACCTAGGTATATTTCTAAGGTTGGGTTCAGGGATATCTCTAAGTATAAGGATAAGGATGAGTTAACATTTAGGAAATTTTCATGGAATTTTGGTAAAGGATATAGAATGTTTTTTCCTAGAAATAAATTCCTATATGGATACTTCAAGTGGATATGGATCTTACATAGATATGCCTAGGAGTAACAACCCTGAAAAGGTGTGTCAGACCTGACTTAGCATAACCTCAAACATGACAACGAGCCTTACTACACACCTTGTTTGAAACTCCTGGGGGATATGCTTTTGGAATTCACAAACTATTCATGAACCATAATGAAGGATTTAAATATAAGTTTTCTATGAATAACCAAGGATAAACATGATGTGTCATAGTTTAATAAAGGTTTCATACTTTAGACATATTATAAGAAATTATTTTTTGTGATTGCATAGTTTCCCTCTATGATAAGTGTTGTTCACACTATGATTTATGGTTTTATTCAATGGAACAAACCATAAGGAACTGGTTCGATGTTGAATGTGATGAAAAATTTACTGATGAGAAGTCAAATGGGATGATCACTGGAGTAAAGGATGTTGTGATCATGCTTGGCTAGTTTTCACAGAACATGATTAACAAAGTGTGCCTTAACCAACTCTCAGACTCACCAAGGAAGATAAGGAAGGATTTGGCTGAGATTTCAGGTAATAGAGACCACGTAAGAAATAATATTCAGTTTCCTTTGTGTCAAGGAAGTGGAAATAATCGCCTTTGTGAATGTATAATAGAAACAAGAAGGTGTTTTGACTGTGTAAAATAAGGACAAAAGGTGACTGCAAAGGAAAGATGAAGAGTTTGGTTAACAAAGTGGATAGTAATATCCCCCCCCCCTCCTAAGATATAATTAATGGTCAAATGGTTTAATTGTGTAATAAAGGTCCATTATGAAAATCAATATCTCTAGTGGAAATCTCCCGAAGAAAACTAGAAAGGTGGTATGAGTAATGGGTTTGTTGTTGAAGACGATGAGACTATATATGAAATGTGAAATTAAAGAAGTATTAATTAATAATATGAGGTGGAATTCGTATTTATTATGGATTAATTGTAATAATCTATGTTTTTTAAAATTTTGATTCAATAATTATGTTATATGAATGGTGATGTATACAAGGATTTTTCAGTTTATGCTTTTCACTAAGGATTTAATGGATTATGTTGAATATTTCTAATGGAATGGAAAATTGATTTAATGGCAAGATGATATTTTGAATAAGTGAATATAAAACTTAATATGTTCCCAATGTTAAGATAATGTTGTTTGGATAAATATATGTGGGATATGAATAAGTAAATTGGATGGTATTGATTACCTTGGAACTAATTAAGGACTTGTTGACAAGAAGTTTTTTCTTTCATTGACGAAGTTTACAAATTTTTTGGATTTAATGAATAGATCCAATATACTTTATAATAAGGAAAAATTCACGTTTTAAATAAGTATTCATGGTAATTTAGGTCATTATCTTGTTTTAAGAAAATACTTAATGAAGGTATTCACATGTTTTGGAATATAACTACCATAAGCTACTTTGTGATATATGGGGGTCATTTTTAAGATGATTTCATGACCCTTTTCTATTGTTTTGTATTTTAATATTTCATAAGGGTTATAAGGTTAACCACTAATGAAAATTTTAAGTTAGACTTATCAGGAAGTATTTATGTATTGATATTTTATTTAAACCCTAAGTTAAAAAGCTATTTAGTGATTAATCTTTTTTCAAGGATATCTATCATATTTATTATGTAAATTATATTAGTGTGGTTTTATAAAATTAAATCATATATGTATGATGATAACCAATCAAGGATGGTAAGGTCATAGGGTCTTGAACCCATGACCAATGGATGATAAGGGTTTCATGTCTACCACTAGCCTACGCGATGTCTAGGTTAAAGTGTAATTATTTTATATGAGTAAATATTAATGATGAACTGGTAGAGTTACTTTTTTGTTTAGATATTAATGTATTAACCATATTTATTTTGAAGAATAATTAGAGATAAATAGTTATAAATTTCATTCTTTTATGGTCCTTAAGATATACTAAAAGTCTGTTTTAATGCTTCAGGCATCAAATTTAATTTCTAAACATCCATTTCTTGAAGTAATGGATGAATTTGAAATTGATAAAAGAAAAACCAAATAATGAAATATATATATATATATATATCAAGTAATTATATTTACTTATATTCTAGGTTAATAAAATAACTACTCAATATTAGAAAAATCATCACAAAAAAGGTGTTTTTCATGATACCATAATTTTTATGGAACCCATTTCCTTTTAAATCATCACAAGATTATGACATTGAGTACCTCAAATTTTCATTGAGCATTAAATTGTTTGTAATTTATGACCTCAATCAATCCCAACAAATATTTGCGATTTTCCTCCAAGTATTTTTTTTCACGCTCCACCTATGTTCTCTTACATGGAAACCTAGTTATTTGTTACTTTGGGTAACCATTATGTTTTCAACTTTCCATTTCTAAAGGATATTTTAGGATTCATTTTTTATGATGTGGGTTTCTATGAAAGGAAATTTAAATTATTAAATCTTTGATAACCTAGAAGTATTTATAGGGAAAAATCATTTTAAGAGGGGTAGAATTTAACACCTCGAGATTTTTTGAATTTTTTTTTTTGAATTAATTTAATCTTTTTGATATTTTAAATATCATGTATCACTGAAAATAGTTTATTTTATATTAAATCACTATGTTTGGATTATGTTATACACAGCACCATGTTAATCATTCACTATTTGAAAAATAATTTTTATCTTTATTTACACAAAACACTAAGGTTAGCATATATTACATGCAAGACTAACTTTCCTTGATGGCTTGTGTAACATGCAAGACCCCGTGTAACCAAACAATAATATATTATTAAAAATATTACTATTTAATATAATAAGATATAACCTAGTTTTTAAGTTGATGATTATGAATATTATTAACTAAATTATAAAAATACTTGGTTCAATTCATTAGTTACAAATGAATTAAAAATGGATATAATAACCAATTGTATATAAATGGAATGTTTTTACAAAAAAAATATTTTTATGCTCACAATGATATTTCATACTAATAAATAAAATTAATTATAATTATTGAGTGATATTAATTTAATATATATTATATACCTAATAAAATATTTTTTATATTCATCTAATAGATTTTATAAACATAAGATAGGAACAAACCCAATTTCATACCTAAAAACCTATATTTTTATTAAGGCGCTTTAATCGCCTTTTAATATAGAACATATTTTAAATCCAATTTTTGGATATTTTATAAATATTATATGTAAAAATAAATTTAATATTTGAAATAGGGACATAAAAATTACGTTATGGTGATTTTTTGGTATTTTTATGTAAAGTTTCATATTTTGTTGAATTGTGAAAAATACTAAATTTTAATTCAAAACTACTTTTTCATCTAATATATTTATATGGTTAAATTATATTTTTAATTGTTTTTAAATTTTATTTATGTTAAAATTTTATCAAATAATTCAATTTAGGCTATTTTAATCAAATTCACATTGGAATTGAATATAAAAATAGATAAAACTTTTGAACATTTTTACTTTAAAAACCCACATTATCTTCCCATATGCATAATTAAATTTAAATTAATTTATGACACTTCTATGATTTGAGTTTTGAAAAACAGATTCCATATTTTTAATTATAATAATTTATAATTTCTAATAAGGTCAACATAGTTTTTTACCAAAAATATTCGTGAATTTAATTGAAATTAATTACAACGATTAAGAGAAAATTAGCTTAACAAAGGACTAAACCTTAAACTTAAGACCCAAAACGACCTATAAACTTTTCTAAAATCAATTTTATGGAAATATTATGACACTATCATACTTTATATATAATTTTTACAATTATTTGATCCACTTTACAAGGAAAAAATGTGGGTGGAATTCCTTTTACAAATATTTATAAGAGTTCTACTCCTCCTACACTATAAAAAGGCCTCCTCTCCTCCCACTTCCTCACACATATCAAGCCAGATTGGATAGATAAAGATCTAACCAAATACCTCCTAAACATCCCTACCCTAATCCTAGAAGCATCTCCTTTAGAATAAAGTAATCCAATGAATCCCTTTGGCTCAAACGAAAAGGAGTTACCCAAAGAAGAGGAAACATCATTCCTCCAGCTCCTTTATCTTATTTTCATTCTCCACCCTCTCAACTCTAATTATTCCATGCTTAAAATAAAATAGTATCATAAATATATATGTGTTTGTGTCTGTGTGTGTGTTTATAATAATTTTTATACCTATACATACATACACCTCCTTATAATGGGTAATTAATATATTATTTATGGGTACGGTAAACTACCGCCTCATGATACAATGATTATTTCTTTTTCCTTTACCACCTCTAATGGTAGGAATTATTATAAACTCTCTATTTATATATAATATATATTATATTTCCAATATAATTAATCTTGTATAATTATTTTACAATTCATGTCTTTATACTTTCCATTTTGTGTAAATACAATAATTTCGTTTGAGGAAGTGTCGACTACCTCCTCCTCAAAGCGATGTGATTCATTCAAACACTACATGGAATGTATTAAGGATTTTTTTAGTGAAATTATGTGATATATATATATATATCATTATAATTATAATTTAATATATTTCATTTTATTTCTTTCTTTCAATATGACAATAAAAATGGAATAAACGTTCATGCATACATACGACCTACTGTCTCCATGAACAGTGTATTCCATTTCATAATTCTATATTCTATAGATTATCATAACACACATATACTTAATATAAATGATATTTATATCATTTTCTACATTTTTTAGATCATGATATATGTATAAGGACCCAAGATATGACAAATTAAGACACATGCAAAGAACAAAGCTGATATTACCTAAAGTGAAACCACAACATTGAATTTTTAACAAGAAGATAATATAAAGTCATAATCAATCCATATATGTAATTAGATATATGAATATGGTTCTATGTTAGATTTATAATAAACATATATTTATTATATGGGATGTTTTTATGATTAATATAATATTCAAGAAGGAAGTTAAGGGAATTTCAACTCACATTTTATTTCTGTGAGATTCATGCCTTATTCACCATTCATTTCATTTTTGTGGTATGTATATTTCCAATGAGTATAATTTAATAATTTTATCATTAAATATATTTTTATTTACATATCTATTATATGATCTTTCTTTCATGGGGTTAAGGATTCAAAAGTTACCAAATTGGTAAGATAGTTTTGTCTGAGTTTTCCTTCTTTGAGAAACATGTTTTTTTATGCACCAACATTTTTTTTTGAGGTGTATATACTTAAATTTTACATGTTATATCATGAATAAACTTCTTTTAATGATATTTTATTCTTCATGAAATTTCATTTTCTTACATGGATAGTATGATTCAAAGTTACTAAGTGGTAAGAGTAAATTGAAACAATCTTATCATTTATCAAGATTGTTTATGATTATGGTTTTATAGATGAAATATTATGATACATGTAATGTCGCATATTTTACATGTATTATTTTTAAATATTATATGTAATTAATTTGAGGCCACACATTGAGGTGGAATGCGATTTTGAGGCCCGGGGTTCCCGGAATAAATTTTTGAAATAAATTAAACATTAAATAAGACACGTGATAAGTTTTCATGAAAAAGTGGAATAACATATAAATGGGTTCCCAGATCAGAAATATGATATTACTATTTCATCAAAAGTAGTGACTTTACCTTAGGATAGGTATAACATCAGCTGGTGTGGGTTGGATGTAAAAGTTAATTTTTGGACGTTTTAAATAAATAAAATAAATTAAGAATCTATTTTATTTGACGTTACGGTGACGCATAGATGTGTTTTACCTTTTATTTAATAATTATTATGGTAGGGAATCAGGGTTAAAATTCAAAACCCTAGATGAATCCCTAGAAAATTTTGAGACAATACCCCTTGGAGAAACCTCTCAACAAACGGTGATGATAGATCTGATCATGGATCATTGTTCTAGTGGGTTGGAGGATCTCATCGATGAAAGCAATGTGATCATCCTTCATCAATGATCGATCCAAACTCATAGGTAGGGCATGTGATTTTATTTACTTTTTTCCATTCTTTGATTCAATTATGAACATGGATCAACCCATAAACAGGTTGACCTGTGGTTCGTTTCATCTTGCGGGATGGGTGATTTCGGGTTTGATTCAAGGGATTGTTACTATTTTGATCTAGTTTCTTGATCCTTCTAACATGAGAGGATCAATGAAAAAACAAACAATATATGAGGTTCATTCCTCGAATTGTTTATGTGATTTATTCCTCCTTTCTCCCCATGTGTTCTTCGTTCTTCGTGGTATTATGAATGAAGGATTGTTGCATATTCGATTCGCTGTGAAATGATCAAAAATCATTGATCTAGCATTGTGATGACCTTGGGGAGGTTTTAATGTGGTTTTGATATAGGGATAAATATATTTTGGGAGATATCATTCTTTGATTGTTCTTCATACAGATGATCAGAATCGGGTTTCAAAGCCGATTGAAGGCCCGAAAACTATCAAATCAGTGATGGAAGGGTGAGACGACCATGGGTATACAGTTTTGAGGCAAAACTAACATAGGATAGGGAACAATAGTATTATCCAAAGAAATATAAGAAGAACAGAAATTCCGGAAAATCTTTAAGAACACAGCGTGTATCTTGGGATAAACGGCGTGTAGGGCTAGTTCAATGCTATCTAGGGTTTTGGGCGGTAGAGAAGCATCACACGGCCTGTGAAACCTATCACACGGTATGTGGGACCTTCTCTGATCCTTGGAATGTATCAAGGAGGATACATAGACATAGGGTGGAGTGCACAGCATGTACTCCACCACACGGCTATACCCTGATCACATACACGGGATACCCCATGTACTGGTGCACGGGTAGGCGGACATAGGTTGACATCGTGTTCCAGCACATGGCTGAGGTACACGGGTGGAACCTGGATGGATGATCATGGCATTTAATCCTTTCTACACACCATCTATACCTTTTTCCTACATGACATGTTCTTTTGACATGAATCGTTGTACACAATCAATACCCAGGGTCAAGGGGACACAGCGTGTGACCCTTCTATACATAATGTAAATTTTTCTACATTTCTTGATCTACCTATCCACTATATCATGGACAAGTCTCATTTGGGTTGGATACCCCTTTATCATTCCTCTGATGGTTATCAGGTATCATTTCTTATCCACAAGAGAATGACCTCCTTCAGTAGGACTTTCTGGATAGAGTCGGGAGTTCCCTCTAATTGTCTCAGAGTAGGATCCTCTATCCATTCTTGTTACCTAAGTAGAGTCAAGTTATCGATGCGAAAAATCTGACTGTAAATCAGCCATATACATAGTAGGTGAATCCATATAAGTCTTGGTATACACCATGGCCATGGAAGTGATCCCCATTCGTGTATCATGATCTTCTTCACTCGTGGAGTTGGCTCTCCTGAAATGAGTGTATCATTTTATATCTTCATATCTATTAGCATATCTCTCTCATGGAGGTTCCCAATGAATAGTGACTCTTGGATTAATGTTGTTAGGGATATCAGATTCAGAAGTGAGTTCTCCTGAATGAGTGATTTTTTGAATCCTCGGACAGAATCCCTAGTGTGGGTATGCGGTCATTGTTACTTAACTCTAGACTATGGGTCTAGGTTTCGAGTATATCTAGATATTTTATTGTTATATGTATTTTAGAAATATACTATGTAGATCTGAATGTACCTTTACTTTGTGTACTTATTTTTGATTTTCAGGGTTTCCTATTGAGTATTTTTGTACTCACCCTTACACGGGCTTTGCCCGCACGTGTCATGTCTTATGCAGATGAGCATCCTTTTGATGGAGTCCTAGGAGGACCATGATTGGGTAAAGATAAGTGAGTTCCATATATTCTGAGGTGTTCCTATGGATTTGATCATCCATCCTAGTACCTATCTTTTTTTACTACAGGTTGGAATTTGTAGTTGGAAGTCTCTTTATTTTTGGTGGTCTTTTATTCTGGCCTAGTATATTTTCTTGTACTTTACTTTCCATTGTACTCTGTTGGTTGGGGTTAGTAGTATGCATGAATTTTTGTTCCTTGGCAGTGTTTAAATTTCATCTTTTGTGGGATTGTAGATGTTTTCATGTGTACATGTACATAGGTAATCCCTCCCATGTTTTTGATATGCCTACTCAGTGCTAGTCACCAACCCCTGGAATATTGGAGACAGGCTTGGGGAGTCACGGAACAGGCCCCACTGGGAAGGTTCATGATAATCCATCTTTCAATAAATATACATAATTTTATTAAAATATGGTTATTCATGTCATATACATGTAATGTTACCATTTTATCCCTATTTGGTACATAATATGATCAAGAAATTGTTTTAACGAAATTCCAAATTTACCTCTCTCTTTGGTCGGAAATCTGTGTTTGTTTAAAACCATATTTTCTAAAAGGTTTCCAAAAATATTTTAATATTCTATTATGATATTTAAATGGAATTTTTACCCATGTTATACCTTTTTAAAATAAAATTTTTTTTAAAGAGGAATCTTCTTGTCATTTTCTGGTCGATTCACTTTTCTAAAAAATTTATAATGAAAAAGGAATGTCCGAAACAAACAGATTTACCCACCTTTGTGATTTTAATTTAATTGAGGCTTCCTTTACAAGATTAAAAAGTTGTTTTTTAAAATAAAATGTTTTCCTAATATTATATAAATTTTTTGTTTTAAATTAGTTTTCAATAAAATTTATTTCAGAAAATTTTCAAGCTTATTTTATAGGTTTCAAGGGAAAAAACGTTTTTAAAATGTTTTCAAGTTTTCCTTACAAGTTTTTAAAGTATTTTAAAAGAAATTATTTTCAAAACATTTTCAATATTTCATTATAAGTCTTAAAAATATTTTCAAATATATGTTTTTCAAATTTCTTTCAATAATTATTTATAGGTTTTCAAATTATTTTCAATAAAATATTTTTCAAAACGTTTTCAAGATTTCATTATAAGTTTCCAATAATTTTTCAAAGGAAAAGGTTTTAAAAATGTTTTTAAAGGTTTATATATAATTTTTCATGTTAATTATCATGGAAATGTTTTTCAAAAGGTTTTATATTTAAAAAAATC
Organism: Viscum album; assembly: GCA_963277665.1. Classification (NCBI taxonomy): domain Eukaryota; kingdom Viridiplantae; phylum Streptophyta; class Magnoliopsida; order Santalales; family Viscaceae; genus Viscum; species Viscum album. The sequence goes on along the minus strand of OY728126.1, from coordinate 1,433,320,062 downwards.
GTTTTCCAAATAAGAAAGTATATTTTCCTCAATAATTTTTTAAAAAGATCTTTCTAAATTATTTACCATCAAAGATAACATCTGTTGGTGCTACTCTTAGCTTTTTGGGGAAATGATTCAATGTTCCCATTCATATTATTTATATTAATGGTTTATGATTTGATTGAATTATGTTTATGAAACCAGTTTCTATTTAACGGTGTATATGCTTTTGAAACCTCCTTCTTTTCATATTTTAAGGTTTTGATAAAATAATTATACAACCTTTATCTTTTTCCATAGGTTATGATATTATTACATGTTGATGATACCCATTTCATTTCATGGATTGTGATATAATTTTTAATGATATTTTGGAACATGTATGTATGATTTCACTATGATATGGGTGGGAGTTATATCTCTCTCCAATGAATTGGGTAAAGATTTATATCTCATGAGATGGACTAAGATGGTCTTGGGAGTTGACCTTGACTAATAAGATGTCCATGAGAGTGAACCATGACTACCAATGTGGTATGAGGAGTGAAATAATGCTACTAATATGAGAATTTTAGTGAACCGTGACTACCAATATAGTGTGGGGAGTGAACCCATGCTACTAAGATGGCCTTGGAAGCAATGCCTTGACTCCTATTGAAATAATTTTATGTACTTAAGTGTTTTTCATAATTACAATTTGTATTCCTATATTATGATTTCATCAGTTATGTTCTTTATTTACTTATTATTCATGTCTTATGAAATGAAATTATTTATACCATGATTCATTTTTATGATTTTTGATATGCAGGGTGCGATCTTCAAATGTTATGATCACATTCTCATACCCCTATCCTTATATTTATTCATATATTTCTCCATGTTTTACCCTTATTGAGCATCTATTATCACCCCTTTTTAGGTTTCCTTCCCCAGGTTATGAATATATATTTCTTCTATGATATTTCTAAGATGGGTTCTAGTCTTGGAGAACATATTGGGAGATAAGTGCAAGGACATATTGACTTTACATTAATGTCTGATCCAAGGAGGATATGTTGAAGTTAAATCAGTATAATAAGAGATATAACTACTCAATATAGATTATTATAGGTTTTATTAAAGACACATTATTGATCCAAGGTTAAATTCATATTTTTACCTATCAACATTCTACTTAAAAATATAGTTATAATGTTTTCATGATTGGATGATTTCTCACAAGAATTACTCAAAAACAATAAAAACCAAACCAACATTTTTATTGTCATTATTTTTGTTTTTTTATTCTCAAATTTGGATCTTAAATAAATAAAATTCAAAAAATTGAGCTCTCTCTATTCTTCCAGATCTATAAATAATATTTATAATTCATTCTTCCTAAATTCCTAATATTTCAATTATCAAATCTTCTAAAAAAATTCCATGAATTTAAATCATGTCACCATCTAATTGGGTCTTTAGACAACTCATTAAATTCTAAATACGTTTTCCAAATACAATATTGATCCTCCTAAATCAAATATGGATTTTAATTTCAAAAACTTCCAAGATTTACTTTCTTTATGGTGTGACCACCTTTATTAAATCATGATCCTCACTAAAACTCTCAGGATATTTTATGATGAAATATATTAAAATATTGTCATCAAAAAATATCTATATCCATATAATATAATCAAAATATATTATATAGATCCCTAAAATATTTTGTTCTGAGATTCTTAAATTCTCTTGAAATTCATACTTGTTGTGGCATGATCTTCATTTGTGGTGTAACTTTACTAGTCTAAATTTTCCAAGAGTTCAAGTATTTCTTATAATAGTGTTCCCTCTATAGAATTTACAAGTAATTCGTGGTTTTGGGATTCATTACACTATAAATTTTTCAAAATTTCACATGCACTCAAGCATGATCTATAAATTCCTTACAAAATAATGTTGCATCAATTTTTAAAAGTCAGACATCAGTCGTGGCATGTTCCCTTTGCTTCAACTAACTAAATCTATATTATTATTTGGATACCATTGTTGAATAGTGAAACCTATCATGGTGTGGTAATCAAATAATATTCTTATATATCCCTAAGTTACTCTTATCCAAGACATTTTGTGTCATTAAATCCAACTCAATGTCAAAATTCATCCTTCACTACCAGATTCATTTATTCATATATGCTACCATTATAACATAAGATTATCCTTTATAGTGTGGGATTCAATTATACACATTGGGTTTCTCATATTTACCATGATTCATAGAGTGATGAACATATATTTTGTAAATGTGATCTTCTTTCACTACACTCCACATATTTAAACACCTTGATTTCATAATTCTCTCATTTGATTCAACAAACACAACCAATATCAACCTCAATTCCATTATTTCTTCTCATTCATAGTATTTTGTTTATTTATGAGCTTTTCATATATGATCAACCCATGGTTGATCTAGTTTATTTTTTTATGAATCATTTGAAATTATAATAGCTCCTTTTGATATATCATGTATGTTATTATTGATTTATGGTTGGTTCATAGTTTTAATGTATATATTTATACCTTTATATTATAATGGCCATTTATTGAGACTACATTGACTTTTTCTTATGATTAAATAATATATAGGTTATAGTGTAATCATGATGCCAATAGACCCTCACTGCTAATCTAAATCCTCTCGTATACAGGGATATGTTCCTAAGATCATATGAAACCATGGGTTTGGTCACAGTTTGGGTAAGCTATATTGGGATATTAAAAAGTTGTATCATAGAATTATTTTGTGTTTTTTCCATTTGGGTGGGGTAGTTGGAGGTGGGACGTTTTCAGGGATTGATAAGGACCTAAATAATGGGATTATAAAACCCGCATATAGGGAAATTCTATGTTACCGTGTATACGAGTTTTGTTCTTTATTTTTAAATGCTATTATTTCTCAATTCTCAAGAATATGGTGTGTGATTTTTGGTTTATTTTTTTACTCTTATCCAAAGAGGAGATAAGTGTGAATTCATGTTTCATTCATTGTATGTAGGACTTGGATGACATTAATAAGGTTTATTGTGTTAAGAAACCTGATTATATTATAGGGTATAATTATTTAAAGTTTCAAAAAAACCATATAGTGTTTTCTATATAACTTAATGGTATAAATATATATAACTACACAATGTTTTTAGTTTTATTATTATTATTTGATGGTTAATTTTTCATATCAAATGTGTATTTTTTTCAATGAGATTGGGTTTATAAGTCTAGAGTAAACACCTATATTGTAGAGACCCTTATATTGTAGGTAATGTGTAAATAGTAGAATGGTGTTATGTTTGTTACTACTTACCCTATCTATGATATCAAGAATTAAGGTATAAATTTGTTCTGATCCCTTTACTTTGGACTAAATATATATGTTATCAAATAGAAATTAAACATAGTTCTCAAAGGATAAGGATGATAATTATCCCCTAGGAGTTTATTCAAAACCCCATGTTGTTCTAGTACCAATTATAGATGAGAAACTCAAGAAGAGTCAACTTTGAGTTATACAGTCTTTGGATAGAGATGATCCATGGTTTAGGTTATTTATATCTAATATTATATGAGTATTGTAGATGTATAATCTATCTATTTTCACAAGAGAGTGTGCCCCACAATATGATGGGTTCTTGGTATAGTCTTCTTAGGTGATATTTTATCATATTGAGACACTCACTGAGAGGAGGGTGGATCTGGAGGCATACATTTTATGAGGATTTAATAAGCACTGGTGGGATATATTGGTATAGGTAACCCAATAGGTAGGGTTTTCCTCAAAGAATATTTAGGTCCACTTTTATGATCATTCCACCCATGAGGTCTTGAAGGAAGATGGGATCTGGGAGGTCATGCATCTTACCCATAATAAGATTCCATTCATGGATTAGACAACTCATTTTACAAATATTATTCATTTTTCTTCAATATTGGTTTGGGATGATCCAACTAGGGCCTAGCACTTTGAGGATGGGTTGAGATACTATATACATGTTCATATGGACATTTTCTTCCTAATGTAATTTTATAAGGTTATGAAGTTGTGCCTCATAGCTGAGTGGAACCTAAATGAGGTAAAGGGGTCTAACAAGTTGGCTTCTTCTATAAGGGACTACAGAGAGTATTTGGGTAGATGAAAGTCTATATTTTATATTTTTACCTGGGTTTTGATGTTTATAATACCCATAGTACTGGTTTATCTCTTCCACCTTAGGTAAACGGTTTAATCAGTGTTACCAATGTGTTAGGTTGGGACATGTACTTTGTCATTGCCACTAATAGCCTATGGATTGTCGATTATATAGGTGGATAGAGAACCTATAGTGGTTTTTTTGGAGAGTTTTATAGTTAACTGCTGGTAGGGGTTGAGGTAAAACCCTAAGATCTTGAGAAATGGCATGGGTAACATAGTAGAGTAGTGGTTAGGGTTCATTCATTCATTTGGAATATGAAGGAGGATGTGATGCCCATGGGAGAGGGATGTAGAATCAGTTAGTTGTTACCCATCATGGTATTTTAGCTACCGAGGCATAGGGTCATGTCTTAGGATTGTTTCATTCCATCAAGACAACTCCCACTAATCATAGAGAGGGGTGATCGATAGTTCGAGGTAAAATTATAGGGGTTCCAATCTATGAATTTGTTCAATTTGATACTAGTGTGTCTATTGATTCACCCTTTCTGGTGTAATCCAAGCATATTTAAAGATTCATAGGTTCATCGACCATAGTCAGTGGTTATTCGATTCTCTATGATTTCTTTGTATTGAAGATTTATAGTTTTAATGTTATACTTGGGATAGATTAGTTGAATCGATATTGAGTGCACATTGATCATTATCATAGATGGGTATCTTTTACATATTTTAATATAGGGCATTATAAACTTTCTAAATAGTTGGATATGTAAGAAAAAATTCAATAACTAACCATCAGCAACTAGGGATGATTTTTACCCAATTTTCAAGCAATGTTCTAAGAGATAAGAAGATACGACTATCAATATTTCCTTGTATTTTTTACCAATTTAAATGTGTATTTTCAAATGACTTATCAGGGTTCACAACAAAGAGATGGGTAAATATTATGATTTAGTTGATGTTAGGAATACATCCCATATCCATTTCTTCAAATAGGATGGCTCTTATATGGAATACATAGGTAAGGATTTAGTTACATGACCTTCAGGCAAATGGATTTCCTCACTCGAGAACATCCTCATGGAATGATTCTATTTTTTTCAAGAAGTTAAATAGTTAATTGTGTTTATATATAGATTACAGATGATTGAATAAAGTAAGGGTCAAGAACTAGTATCCTTTCTCTTATATAGATGATTTTCTTAATCAGATAAGGGGATCCAAGTGGTATTCCTAGATCAACATTAGATTGGTATATCATTAGTTTCATGTGAGACTATATGATATTCCTCATACTAATTTTATGAGAAATTATTCCATGTATATGTAACATATGATTTCATTCAATTTAATAAATGCACCAAGAGTGTTTTTAGGCGTGATTAATAGGGTCTTAAATCCTTTTTTGGATTATTTTTTTCTTATTTTTTCCATGAAATTTATTTGGATTCTTAGTCAAGAGATAATCATGCTCAATATTTGTATATTTATTTGAGTGAATTGAGAGATAATGGGTTGTATTCCATGATCTAGGAGTGTCAATTATAGATAATTGATGTCCACTTCTTAGGTCATGTGATTTCAGAAGTAGGCATAACTATTGACCATTAAAAGTTCAAGGTTGTGGTTTCTTGGTAGCAACCCAACAATGTTTTCAAGATCTATTCATTCTTAGGATTAGTTGAAATCTATAGTGTATTCATTCATGAATTATTATTATTGTAAACTCCAATTAAATCTCTGACTAAGAAGGGGTGAAGTTTAAGTGGTATGATCCATAAAAGTGAAACTTCTAAAAGATAATGAGTAGGTTGATTTATGAACCTATCTTGTCCTTACCTTAATTAGGTAAGGATTATTTCCTATATTATTATGCATCCAGGGTTGTTCTTATATCAGTGTTGATACAGTATATAAAATTAATTGATTATGGGTTTAGATAGTTGAGGATGCATGAGTAGAACTACCAACACCTGATTTAAAACTATAAGTAGTGTTCTACATGTTAATATGGTTGTGTTATTGCTTTTTTGGTGAAAGTTTCATTTTTTATACCAACCATAAGATATAGATTTATATATATTCAAAATGAGACCTACTCCTTTGGCAGTAGAGGTGGTTCAAATATCTTCACTAGTTTAACTTAAATAAGGAATATACCTCTAGAAGGTGAATGGTGTGGCTGATACCCTAAGTAAAAAAAACATAGGCATAGGTAGTTCAGGAATAAAGCACCATGTGACAGTTTATGATCCTATTCATTGAGACTCATCTCGATTTCTAGGAGGGAACAACAGTCCTAGCATCCTCAATAACTACATTCTCAATAATTTATAAAGGGGACTCAATTTCGTGACATATATTTCTATGATGAAAAATATATATGGTGGGGATCCTATACTATATTTATCTTAGAATGATAACAGGATCATATATGTTTGAGGTCAATTTTTGGACCCTATGATATTTCAAAAGGAGTTGATATTTGATTAACATGCCTTAAAAAGGGTTGTTAACCTGTAGATTACCAATATATGTCATGATAACTGTTGGAGATATTTGTATCTTGAGATGAATAATAATATTTTAGGGTTCATTTTTTAGTGATTCACTTATCAATGGGTGAAGGTTGAGAATCCATTAATTTTAGGTCTTCTTTAGCCTATACACATTCCTAAATTTAAGATAAAGTCTGTAACGATAGATTTTTCGATAGGGATGTCAATTTTATCACAATATAGAGATAAGGTATGAGTTATTTTCAAACAGTCAGAAAGTGACATTCATTTCCTACCAATAAAAGAGACCCAATATATTGAAAATTTGGGATGGTTTTATGTTCAAGAGATAATACATTTTCATGGTATAATCTAAAGTATCCTTTTAGATCAGGCTAATCGATTCATTTCATTCTTATAACATGGTCTATATAAGTCACTTTATACTTAGGGGAATTTGATAACAACATAAAATTATTTGGTTGATGGTCATCTAGGTGCACTGTCTGGATATTAAAGGATACCTATAAGATTGTGTTACTGATTTTGGTAATTCAAGGGAGATTCATCTATCCTTATCCATTTTTTTAATAATATTTATCATTCATTGATAAATATGGTACCCTTTGAGGCCTTGTATAACAGGTTGTGTTTATCCTCTCTATACAGGTTATGAGAAAGGTAATTCCTTTTTTGTTGGGCCAAGTACCATGTAGAAGACATCAAATCAAATTAATTTGTTCCATAAGTGGTTATTAATCAATCATAATAGGAAACAATCATATTTCTACTAGTGAATTTGTCCTGTAGAGTTTGAGGTGGGTGATAGGGTGTTCTTGAAAGTGTATGTTCAGATGGAACATCGCCAAATAAAAAGGTAGTTAAATTTAGTTCGTTGGATTATGGGACCACTTGAGGTCATAAAGAGGATTATTACAGTGTCATACTGATTAGTGCATCTTCATAGATATAGTTCTATGTATGATGTGTTCTATGTATCCCAACTCATGATATACCACATTAACCATTCTCATGTGATCAATTTCAATGATACAATGTATAGATTAATACATCATTTGAGGAATGACTAGTTCATATAATAGACTAGAGGAAAAAATATCATATGTGGTAATGTAGTAACTTTGAAATATTTGTATTGGTAGCATGGGAATAACCGATAAGATACATGGGAGTGGGATGTGGATTTTAAAGTGATATAGACAAAAATATATTTTAATAATTTCAGATGATGCCTATCTAGGATGATGTATTATATGGTGGGGAGGTTGTAGTATCCCATGAAACCTTAGGCATGTAATTATTTAAATTTTTTCCAACCCATGTGTATTTTGATGGATTTAGGATGTTATTGGAGTTGGTAGAGCCTAGGGTTAGTTGTTTTGTGGTTTGAAAGTGGTTTGGGATAAAAAATTTCTACATGTAGAATACCACACTACATCATACATAATTATAACATAGTGAGGTCTATGTGAGATTAAACTTTTGGTATAGGTGGCTAGTAATGATGAAATATATGGTGGTTTCACCCTAAATCCCTGAATAACAGTGGGTATTACACCATGATAGAAGGGGTCACACTATAACATGACCTTAGGATAGCGTGGTCATGGTTTCTAGATTTCACCTAGAATGATCATTATTACATGACCAAAAAACACGCCACAATGTGACCCTGGGTAGGGTAATTGTGTCATAACCCCATGTGGTCAGAATTCAATGGTCCCTCTACTCAGTTTTGTTTAATTTTTTGATTAAATGATTTTAAATAAGGAAACATAATTAAGGTTTTCCCCTTATTTCTCTTCCCTAGTAGTGAACGACCCCACTCTCTATCTTCTTATGTTTATTTCCTTCCCTTGTGTGAATATCTTCTATTTGAGCCTTAATTTATAGGATACCAATCTCAATAGATTACTAGAGGTGAGGCTACCAATCCTACCCTATATATTCTTCATTTCTATCATTTTTTCAACATTATTTTATATTAATGCCCTAATTTATAGTTTTTATAAAATTTTAGAAAATACATCAATTAAATATGGTTTTTCATATAATATTTTATGGAAGGGGAACTTCTAAGATGAGTTAGGTCGTCCCTAATATTTATTTTCAGTTTATATGGGTTCTCATGAGATTTTTATACAGGAAATTTATTAACCATTTGTAAATTCTTCAGTATGAATCCAAAATAGGTTTCTTTGTAATTAATGAATTAATTGGAAATAGTTAGGTTAATAAGAGGTATTTCATATAATTTTACCAACATTGTGGTCATTGATTACCATGAACTTGTTTGAGGTTCTATGGAAAAGGGGATTAATAACTTGTAAGGGGTTTCCTCAGTTGTGTTATAACATACTAGACCTTAATTTGTGGTATAAATTATAAATCAATTATGGGAAATATTTTAAAGTTGTTCTATCATGGATTTGGATTCAAATTATATTGATAAGTTGGAAAAAGGGATTATGTGTGAGTATACCAACCTAATGTAAGTATGAAACAAATTTTGATTGAATTTTTACACATGTTAATCCATGTGGGATATACTCATTTGTGTGGCATGCCTTATTACCCTTATGGTCTTTTATGAGGTGATTATTATATTATTTATGTTTAAGATTGGTTTTTTATATGTTTATGAGAATTGGTATGTGATTGGTTGTAATTCCAACATGGATATATGCATGATATTTGGTTTTGTGTAATTCCAACTAGGGGTATTGTTCGATATATGGTTGTCTATAATGCCAACTTGAGGCATTATTTGAGACGCAGTTGGGTGTAATGCCAACTCAAGGATATGTTTTCTATGTGATGGGTTTTAATGTGGGTCTATGGATATATATGACACATAATTTTTTTTAATTCCAACATGGGTATTTTTTTATATATTGTTAGTTATAATTATAACTTAGGGTATTGTTTGGGATGTAGTTAGGTGTAATAAAAACTTGAGGATATGTATGAAATATGGTTGGGTATGACCCCAAACTTGTATTTTTAATGGTATATGGGTTGGGTGTACTTATAACTAGGGTTATATAGTGAGGTGTGTTACATATACTTTCAAATGTGTTTTTGTGGTTTTTTAAAGTTGGGTATATCTCCAAATAGTTTTGGGATGATAATGTCTTATTGATAGACGCCAAGTTGACCATTGGTATCATTTGAGACATGTTCGTACTCGACTTTTGAATTGGTAAAGGAAGGTATGGTCAATATCGGGTATCAATTTGGAGCATGAGGATATGAAAGGTATATAGTATTGATGATATAATGGACATGTAAATTCTTTATACACATATATATATTTTTTATTTACTTATAGACACTATCGTTGGTGGTATACTAGGTTGTACTCACAACTTTCATTGTAATCTTGGAGTGTGTGAAGACTTTATAGTTTATTATGTAGGTAAATGAAAGATTCTTGATGCATATAGTTGAGTAGGGGTTTTAGGGTTGGAGTTAGGATATGATACCAAGCAAGGAATTGGGTCTAGTTTTGTGTTAATCCTCAGTATTTTGTTTATTTTAGACACTATTATATACGATTGACCCATGGGTTATCTTGTTTATTTATATATGACTTTTCAGACATTACAGTAACTCGTTTTGATATATCATGTCTTTTTGTTATTTTTTTATGGTTATCTTATTTTTTTTAATGTACATATTTCTACCTCTATATTTTGATAACTATTTATTAATTTTATTTTCTCTATTTTTTATGTTTATCTCATCTATAGGGTATTGTCTCCCAATGATACCAATAAACACTCACTACTAGTTATAAACCTTTAGTATATAGGAAGGGGCATATACGGTCATAAGAATACACTAGTCAAACCATGGTTTACGTTTTCCACATAGTTTGGGTACGTTAGGTTAGGATATTAAAATGTTCCAATGGGAAATCCAAATTTTATAGTGGAAGTGGATTTATAAATATTAATTATAAATAACATTATGAGAATGAAAAATATAGTTTAATTGAACTAGGAGAATATTTTATTTATAGAATCACTCTGGAATTCATTTTATCTATTAAAAGTTGATTTATTTACATTTAGATTCAAATATAAATTCATTTTGTAAATTTTAATTATTGTAAATAATATAAAATTTTGAAGAATCGTGTTTAGGCATATGGAAGAGGTTTTTCAACTGATTTACATGGTAACAACCATACCTTATGCTATATATATTTCAATATCATTAAAATCTAATGTATTTTTATGGACAATAAGAGATTTTATTTGAATTTTCAAGTGGTAATGGCTTGAATTAGACCACTTTTAAGAAAATAAGAGTGATTTGGAACAAATGGTGAAATTATTAGGTGAAAGATGGTGAAGAATTAAATAGAAGTTATACTCCAGTAAAGAACCTAGGACTACCCAAATAGATAGAGGATTTATATCAAGTACCATATTTGATAATTGGTTGAGATGAGGAAGAGGGTATAACTCCCATTACTAAGATTTCTTATGTTGAATAAAATTAAGGTTTTCTTCTAAAAGTAAGAACTAATTTACATAATGATCGAAGCATTGTAGTGACTATTGGATTAGATGAGAATAAGGAAAATTTACCTATATTACTTGTGTTATCCTTTTAAGGGTCTATTTATGATGTATTCTTATAACTTGATTGTGGAAATAATACATCTATGAAGAGATAAAATTCTCATATTATGAATTCATTATCTATTTTTTTCGAGAAGTTCAAATATTAATGGTGAATTATATTAAGTGATATTGGAAACTCCAAGTATATTCAATCTAACCAGTTTATATGAAAGAGATCCAAATTGTGGTCATTTTTATTTGATGGATAGAGAGGGATAGATTTATATTCTTCCATCTCAATCAATGATTTACTTAGTTACTACTATTTAAAACCTAAATATGTTTGATATATAATAATAATTTGTTAAATTATATGCTTCTATATTTTTTGAGACAACATATGTTGAAAATTTTAAAGTGGAAGTGGTTGAGATAGATATTTTATCAAATTATTCTAATATTGTTTGTACTTATTGTTATACAATATGTTTTTATCACACCAAAGTATGGGGAGAGAAGTTTGTCTTTTTTTAGTTACATACACTTTTTCCAATTCCATTTAATAGTCTGACGTCGAATTTTAGATATAATCAAATATATTATAATTAGTATATAGTAATTAATTACTTTTTAAAAATTAAACTAAATGGTTGTGAACCCACTATCATTCTTAGAAAATGATTCATGGATACTTAATATGTCAATCAATCTGATCTAGATAAATTATAGTAATGCATTTTTAAATTGATAAATATTTATTTTATAAAGTTCATTAAGGTATAAGAATAGGAATAATATCAAGGAACCATTATATCCACCAGATCTATTATGCATCATGTTTAACCCAAATTTTTTAAAAAGTTTAATATCGTTAATTCAAGTTTGTATGTGATTGAAATATATGTTACTGAGATATCAAGGAAGTTATCATAGAAATTTCTTCTATTTTAACTCAAATAACATTATTTGCACCTATATTAGAAATACCTACATTATATTCTTTATGTTTATGAACTAACAAGGTAGATTAATAGAATTATTTTGAATTATATTTTTCATATCATAATTCACCCTCTTACTCAAGTTCTTAAATTTCATGTTACATCCTATATATATAACATAATAAAGGTATTTAGATAGATAATTTATGTGTAACATAATGGTTTTATAAAATAAATACAACATTATAACATGAAAATTATGAATAATGATGATAACATATCTTCATTATATCTATATTTTATTAAATACACTTTTAACGAATGTGTTACTGAAAAAATTAAAGTTTTCAATAGTTTTAGATATTATCTAAAAAGTGGGGTCACCAAATAATTAATATGTGATCTTATTTTGGATTTTTTTAATAAATTAAAAATGACTCCAATGAAAAATTAATTTAACGATCAATTTTTCAAAATTATTTATTTAGTAAAAGGTTTGTGTAAATTCATTAAAAATAAAACTCATTTTTAAAATTTTATAAAAATATGGATAATTTATTTAAAGAATACATCTGTGATTATGACCTTGTTTATGAAAGATATAGATAAAAGTTATGGTACATAGGATCCTCCTAGTATACCTTTAAAATTGATATTTTCCATTTTTCTTAATTTATTTCTTATATTCCACCTTCAATGTCTACTCCACTCTCTACTTTTATAGTTTTTTCTTCTTCACACCCTCCTCCTTCTTCGGAATGAAAAATAACCAACTAATGCTTATTTATTCTACTTTATAGATTATATAGATTTAGATTAATAAAAAATTATTTATTTTAGTTATTTCGATTTTTTATGACCCTTATTAATGATGTAAATTATTTTGAAATTCCATTATATCAAGTTATGAACTCAGATGAATATTTCATTTCTCTAAACATGTTATCCAACATGTTTTGTGATATTACTTCTTATAATAAATCATTATTTTTCAAATACATTTTTCTACTATTGTACTTTATTATTTTCTTATCATCATTATTTATAAAATAAATATATTTTTACACTAACACGGAGGGATAAATAGTAAATCCTATAATTTTTAATATTTTTATTTATGTAAAACTAATAATTATTGGATTAATTTATGTTTATTTATAATGATTTTTCATTGTTAAATTTTTATATTTATATTGATTTATTCTTTAAAAAACATTATTATTTTTGTTCATCAGAAAATTTAATGTTGTTGGGTCAGGTCTAGATATTAATTATTTTAATGAATCAAAAATAATTTTTTACTATATTATAATAATTCCTTAAAGAGAAGGATAAGATAATGTTAAAGGAATTAAAATTTAAAAAAATCAAGAATAAATCTACTTAATTAATTGATAATGTCTACTACTCATATGAAAGGACTTAGTAAAATATGGATGAATATTTGAGAAGGCTATATTAAAGATAGTCATGAGTAATAATGAAGAAATTATTTAGTAAACATGTAATACATATCATCTTAACTTTATTTTCTTTGTAATAAATATAGACAGTCACAGGCTACCATACTTAACCAAGGGTGACCGTGTAGTTTAAATGAGGTGTCCAATAATGAATTTGAAGGATTTTTTGAGTCTCATGAGTTGTCATAATAATTATGCCAAGTATTCATCCAATATACTATAATATTTATTGAATTTTTATCAATATGTTTATGATTCTACAAAGTAATAAATTATCAGGTATATTAATTCAAGTCATCATGAATATGAATATAAATATGAAAATCCACTATGAAGTTGTTCCCTAGTGAATTTTCACTAACTATCTATTTAGGTTGAGAGCTTGTTATCTAAATATTGGTATTAATAGTTTTAAGAAATCAATTCATATAATTGCATGTCCAGAAAAGAGGATGGTCGGTCACCTCATCCAATGGAGGGTCTTATTTTCTAGTTCATGACTCATTTTTTATTTAAGTCATATTTGTAAAATACATACCAATAACAATACTAGTTAACCATATTTTTAAATTTATCAATCACTACTATGAATTAATGTAGAAAATATTATGTATAATATATTCTCCACCATCACCCTCATTGGTTAATTATTCTCTACTTTAAATCCATAAAGTTTGTAATAATAGAATTTATTGATATCTAGAGAGGTGGTTAGTGTTGTGGAGTTGGGATTGTTCCTATGAGAAGGGTTACCTATGTATCCCTATAGAGAGAATCACAACCCATATAGTTCGGTTCCATTTAACAATGAATGCTATACCTTTTAAGGTAACATGATAAGTAATGGTATGGTTCCATTAAATTTTAAGCAACCATGGACAATAAAGTTCCTTTTAAGGTTATTTTTCTAGGACCAAAGAATTATTTTTAAGGTCAAGAATCAAAACCCATTATAATTTATAATTTAAATTCCTATGAATAAAAATAATATTGAGAGGTTTAAAGTCATGTGGAACACACTATAAGTTGAAAGATATCTATAAAGGGTTTATGTTGAACTTATTTATAAGTAACCCATTATTATTGTCTCGTGTATATTGAAAACTATATAGTAAAGGATAGCTGGAAACATGGGTGATATGAACCAGTGAGAAAATATTGGGGTTACACTTGATTGGAGGACCATGTGATTATTTATGGATCATTGATTAGACTGTGGATGTTGAAAGGATGTTAATTTTCAATGGGATCAGATTCAAAGAAACCTATATCAATGTTTTGGGTCGATAAGAGTCTCAAAAATGTCTTAAAGGTAAGGATACAGATTATCAATGGAATACATGATTAACCTTACCTCATGGATCTTACCAGTTATTGAGTAAAATTAAAGGACATTTTCTATAAAGTGATATATTACCATTATTAAAGGAATATGTAATCGAAGAGATAGTGTGAAAGGAGATAGTGATCGAGGCATGTGAATGAGGTAGATTTAGATAAGGAATTTTTGGTGTATTCTTATCAGGGTTTAAACCGAGATTATAATGTTTCGGTAAGGACTTTTTAACCATTAAGAGGAAGGTATTAAGTTCAAATAAGGTAATAGACTGTGGTGAATAAGGTATCCAAGTGTATCTTGGGAAGATAGGAAAAATATTATTTGTTTGATTCTTGATATCCATTATATTAGATACTAGAAATAATATTTTTTTAATGGGTTCACCCTTAGTAAAATTTTATACATATGTTGATCATTTGAAATAGAGAAACTCACACTTTAAGTATCTTCTAAAAATACTTAATATTGATTTTATGTGAAGGGTTGGTGTTCACTAAGGGTGAGGAATTAAAATTATGGATACCATATAAGAATCATGTGATCATCCCTCGATGAATAAATTACATAAGATAAAAAAGGGGGTCCTTGGGAAGGATTTATATAGACCATACCATGAATATCTTATACGGGAAATGAATTTTTCATAAATAACATACGTGGGAGACCAACCCACTCTTTAGATGTTAATTTAAATTATCTATGTGGAAATTATTATCTAAAGGAATTCTCATAAAGGATTCATCCACAAATGAAGTTATTTGTCTAAATTAATTCCATTGAAAATCACTCTATGTTGTTGGTCCTTAAAAATGTGTATGAAGGGTTTATTTATGGAAAAATATGTGTAACTACATCTCTAGGACTTACTGAACCTCCACCACATGAATTCTTTTATGGTAATATAAGATAATATTTAGATCTTTGTGAACATTGGTGCATCTATAAATGAATTTGGTCTCTACATGAAGATTCCATTTAGATTCCATAAACAATAAAGGTCTAAAAAATCTAGAGATTAAATTTAAATCATGTCTATAGGCATCAAATAATCAGTTTTTTGTGTGATTATCTCATGATTATGAAGTGGCTTCATCTCACTACCACAAATGACACATACCACATGTAATTCCTTCATAATATTCATGATTTTTATATCATATGGTATCCTTTTTGGGAGGTATATAATATATTAACTTGGATTTTTATCTTCATTTTATGTTGTTAACTTTTTTTGAATCCATAAACCCCCTTTGGAATTGCAACCATTTAGAACAAAAAGGTTCTAATTCTAAGAAAAAATATGAAATTATATATAATGTTTATCCAGTTTATAAAAATAGGAATATAAAAAGTTTCCTCAACCCCTATATATTTTTAAATAGGTCCCTCATTTCATACTCTGTATGTAATGAGAATATTATAAAACATTATCTCATTTTGTATAGGACTTTTTTGCATTATTGTATAAGACCCATTCATGAAAGAAATCTACAAGACGCCAATTGACCACATAAAAACTTAAGTGGTGCCTCATTCACAATAAAATATTTACATGAGACTGGATATAAATTATATATTATACGCTTTTCATAATTTTTATATGGGATTTTATTATTTTCTAAAAAAATGGCAGTCTTCTTCCATTCATGTCCTTTTTTTAACTACTCCAACCTTAAATATTTTTCATTTTCAATTAAATTTAAATATATATAGAGTAATCCATTGATCTTTTACCATGACATAGATATATATGGACAACAATGTTGAGTGTAATCAACACGAGTGCATTTTTCTAATGAAAATTCTTATTTTGGAGTTGATTGGACCAACTCTTAGAATCTTTAAGGTGTTTGGTTACTATTTATGGATTCAGATTGCTAAAAAATGTGACCATCCCTTGAACTCATCTAGGAAAGAACTTATTATAATAGTAGATAAACCACCAACATTCACTTACTCTCGTCAATGTATTTATGGTAGTACATTTCATTAAGGAGTCCATGTGTGTAGATGGGTATATCCTTAGATATTCCCCCATGACATTTAGAAGAGGTTCCTTTTATATTGGAACCATAGATTCATAGATACTAAATCATTTTTTAGAAAGATTACATAGGCCATATAAAGGGGTAAAATACATGATTGGTCCATCATCTGAGAGGTTCTTTTAGGATGGATTGGGGGAACCCCTACTATCTCTTCCAAATCTACACTTAATTTGAGAAAGTGTTGAAGGATTTTGGGAACTATGAGGTAATATTGATGTCATAGTCATTTTTCCACCACAAAAATAATATTATTCTTGACCAAATTACCAGGTGGAGACCTGAAATCAACACTTTTAACCCGATTCATATAAAGGATAGTATCAACCTATGGGATGTGAACATGATGAATAGAGTTCTAATATTGTGGTATATGTATGATTATCCTCCCCCACTTCTTTATTAGATGATGTATCTATTTTAATTAGAAAGGGACATCGTGGAGAATGGCCCATGTCTATACATTGAAATTACCTTTAATTCCTAGTTTAGACTCTTTTACAGTTCAAATGGTCAAGGGAAGATGAATAGGATTCCATGAATTTGTCTAACATGTAAAACCCATGGGGATAGAGGTGTATATATAAGTTGTTAGTATAATTAATGGGGTAGTAATACATCACCAGTATAAATATATTATTACATATGGTATAATTCCTTGTGATTTTTTAATTGGATATCTTCTTATGATCCATCAATAAAATCATGGAGTAAATAATAGATCCTTCATTATATAGGTACAGCTGGAGAAATAAAAATAGATCAAATTAGATATTTTGATATTAACCATGTTGTATTTACATCATGGATATGTTATTAGGTTAAGGCCCTATTCAAGAGATTTATATCCTTCTAGGTTTTATGAGATTGGATCATTACTTGTATTGGGGATAAAAATTCACTAATAATTGGTTCATTATTTGCAATAAATTCAAGACATATCTCCAATGTATTTCAAAAGTGAGTCATATTTCTCTAGGAGATTGATATTTGGACAACATTATGAATTTCAAAAAAACAAATTTCTTTATGATGTACTGGGCTCTAAATAGAACTATATATAACAACAGAACTAGGATATGTGATCATTATTCTTTCCAAATTTAAATTTGAGAAGGAATATTGGTAACTATATTTGATGAAAATTTCATTTGAAAATATTATATGCCTTTTATATTCATCATTTAGTTTCAATGTGTGTAGAAGACATGTAATGATCTACCTTATAATACATGTACTGAGTGAAACCCCTATGGCCACACATAGTTCCGGTTGATACATTCCTTGAAATACATGGATTTAAGGGTTGAAGTTTCTCTAAATGAGGCAAATATCACGTTATCCACTAACTTATCCAAAACCCAGATCAATTCATACCTTATTTGGATGTTGGTAGACTTAGTGAACCAATTCAAACTTCCACCATCAATTTAAGGTGGATAGGAGAAGACGTATCTATAAGAGATATGAAAACCATAAAAAAATTAATTCACTACGAATAACTACAACCAATCAAATTCTTAGAAAGTACCTAAGGTATCTACACCTATATATTCCCACAATAAGACTAGATCATATATCAATAATTCCCACTGATTCTCAGTTTATAGATGGATGTCGAAATCAAGATAATTGGATGAGAACATATTCAAATTAAATAGACCAAGTATACTCTCCATGTATAGGAAATAATATTGACAGATCTTGGGAATATCATCAGACCCTTCTTAATTACTTACAGTAATCGTCTTGATGATGTTAAAGTTTATATCAATGAGTTTTATGCCCTATTTAACTTGTTTAGGGGTCAATAGTTTTACTCCAATTGAGTACTTAGACTAATGGTTCTTCAGTTAGGTAGTGGTGATGATAATGATGATGAATATGATTTTAATTATGATGATATATAAGCAATTGATACCACCAGTGAGTGGGAGGAAAGTCAAAGATCATCCTATAATAAGGTAGAATCCATTATCATTTGTACCAGACGTGATTATATTGATATTCCCACTAACAAACTCTTTAATAATTAATGAGAATAAAAACTAGTTCAATCTTCTATCAAGTCCCTAGATTATTTATGAAGGTGGAGACTGTTTGGGATTAGTTCTTAATTGGGTAGTAGGGTTGAAGAATATACTTCACCTTCTCACATGGTACAATTGTGGGCCATGACTTCAAACCCATTATAGGTATTCCAAGTTCCACCATTATTTAATCTATTCATGGAGCCTTTCATAGAGTACATCAACTAGTGAGAACGGGCAGTGGAGCTAGAACTCCAATTATGATTTGGAATGGAAAGTAAGTTTTTAGATCATATATCTTATTAGATATGTTTGGATTTTTTTACTAACCTTCCATATTTTAATATATTGGATAATGATATTTAGTCTCATCACCACCAAATTTCCAAGAGTAGTGACTCTTGCTCTCCGAAAGAAACCACCTGGTGAAACTTTTGATAATGAATTTTAGAAAAGGACAAATTATAACATAGATATAAATTTGGTGGATAGTTTAATAATATAACTATGTTTGTAGGTGATTTCATGGAGACATTTATAATTTTACCAAACATCCACAACCTGATGTAGTAATATTGAGTGAAATCTTGGATAATTTTATATTATCTCTATATATACTATAATTTATTTATATGTCCTTTATGTAGTATATTTTTTAATGTTTACAATCATTTTACATGAGAATAGTTTTTGGTGTAGAACAAATCTTACTATATTAGGTTTTGGGTTTGAAATTGGTGTCTCTACTAAAGTTAACTTGAATTTTGAGAGTATATATAATTCCTAAAAATAAAACACACAAAATATTCTGAGAGTAATTTCCACCCCCTCCCCCCCCTGAATAATGAGAAAATGGTGGTGAGAGATGTCGATCCTCCCACATTAAAAGGTGATTATAAAATTTTATTTCCTTTGTTTTTCATATTTTTTTACTAACCTTTCATGGATATCAATTGAAACATCCATACCAAGAATAATGTAATATCAAGTAGCAACAAATTTAGTGGCTCAAATTCTATAATTTATAAGGGAAATTACTACACAAGTTCCAATATTCTCATGGGGTGCTTACATAAGGCGATCTTGAGGATATTTAGTCCCAAAAAATGTATTGATCCATATTATGTTCTTTTAATTAGATCCAAGGTCTACAAATAATAAATAGATTTTCAATAGTAGGTTTGGAAAATCATTTGGAGGTTAGTAATTGAAAATAATATAAATAATAATGGTTCATGTTTCACCATCTGCAACACATCTTCAACATGTTGGGATACTATAGTTTTAAAAACTGTGAAATCCATGATGAATTGAAGAAGATAATAAAGGAATAAAAGTGGGAAAGGGTACTTTGATCAGATCACCCAATAATATAATATGTAGTTCTCTCCACAAATCTCTAAGAGGTACCACTCCAATAAAAATCACATCATGAAGTGATTTCTTTAGAGCATCAATGCCTTATCATGGAGGGAATGGAATAGGTGGACTAGCTTCATCAAGAGATA
This sequence comes from Viscum album, assembly GCA_963277665.1. NCBI lineage: Eukaryota > Viridiplantae > Streptophyta > Magnoliopsida > Santalales > Viscaceae > Viscum > Viscum album. Next base: position 1,433,299,484 of record OY728126.1, on the reverse strand, counting down.
TTTATATCTAAGAATGAGGTGGAAGAACAGTGGATGTTGTCTTAGGAGTGACAAAAGGAAGATATGGATATTTTTTCAAGGGAGTAAGCATTGTTCCCCACTAAAGAAGTTAAATACACAAGATTAGAAGAAATCCATCAAAGTATGGTTTGTTTATAACAATCAATGATCCACCTTAAAGATTTAATCAATAATACCCTGTCACCGTATTATGATTCATTTTATCCCCCCCCCCCCCCGCATTAAAAATCTAGGAGAGGATCTAAATTGTGGATGCACCTCCTTCTTTTTCTTAACGGATAACAAAATTTATTATCTAAAAATTGTTTTTAATTTCATTAATTTTTATTTAATTGAATATTAATCCCTTTTAATTCATGAAAACATACATGTATTGACATCAAGTTAATTAAATCATCCTAAAAATTAAACGGATGTGGGTTTGGTAAATCATATTCTCAAAATACTAGAGTGAAATGATGAATTGGGAATCAATCAATCATCTTTTTAAGTTTTGTGCTTTCAGATGGATATAGGAAAGTTGGACACACATTGTATATACAAAAACCATAATCTAAGGTCAAACTATTGGTTTAAAGGTTTAGAAGTTCAGTTTAATCCTAAACTTTTTCTCTTAGATAGAAATAGGTGGGAAAGATATATAGCACATTTACCAACATTTTAATCCAAGTTTAGTCCATTCATATATATGGAAGTGAATGACTCAACCTAGTTGAAATTATGAAGATGAGTTGTATATGGTATAATCAATGCCCAATATGTTTCAACTGCCCCAAAATTACATCATCATAAACTCTATATTAATCATTTAAACCAATATGTATGTGAGAAAAAAAGGTTCTCTAACTTTTTTTTAGATCCATAGACCTAGAAATCATGGATTGACTTTTTATAGGGAAAATTATTGGTCCCCACAAACCTTATTATCCGTTTTTTAGTACTATACATTTTTTAATAAATGAAAGGTAAAGTCTTGGTAGGTATAAAGTTAGATTTCTCTTAGACAATTCTTTATGGGATTTTAAATTGAAAAAAATGTGGCTTTTCCTCTTTAAACTACTCTTAATTTCTCCTAGGATACACACATATTAGTACTAGTGAGAAAACACCTGACTTCTGGTCAAACTTCCCATTGAAGGATTTCAAATTGATGATCATTGTGTCTCTTTCCATTGTTATTTTATGGTATTTCAAGTCAGATAAAAAAGGGGAAAGATGTTTAAGGTTATATATATTTGACCAAAATATGGCTGATGATTAAGGTCATACATCTTTGAACAAAATTTGGTTGATGTTTAAGGTCATACATATTTGACCAAAATATAAGGAGATCTATATTGGGATAAGGGAAAGGTACACCATATGTGAATAGAGAGATCTATAGTAGTTTATAAACACTTAGGGATAGTTTTATATAGTTTATGGTCATGGTTCTTAGACCAATATGATAAATTTGACAACCTAAATGGGGATTTTGAGAGCTAGACTCATTTCAATAACTTTTAATTGAGGATGAGAATGATGTAAATTTCAAATAGAGTCATTTGAATTAGGGAATGATGAAATTGAAATGGATGGTCTAGGATAAGTACTAACTACATTTGAATTATGGGACCATTATCATATTATTGAACATTCCTGCATAGGATAACCACTAAGCAAGTTCCAATGAAATTTAACACTGTTATGTTTTAAAGTTAATATGGGTTTATAGGTTCTTTTGATCAAGATGAAAACATTATCATAGTTGATTATAGGTGGGTCAAATAAATGATTCATTTTCTGTCACCAAATCTAGGGGTTATTTTGGAATTAGATATACCCATTCCTAATAGCAATGTAATTTGAATGGTAATTCAAATACTCAAGCTAAAAAGCATACAATATGGGGATAAAATATTTCAAAGGTACTTATAGTACTTTGGATTAGAACTGGCCAAGATTTAGTTATTATGAAATATTGGTAGGGGAATTAAATTGGATGAATATTTATATTTACATCTAGGATATATGGTCCAAACATTTTTATATATCATACAATAGCAGGAATCAATATGCACATAGGTTTAAGAGAAAAAAAATATGTTCCTAATATAAAGTCCAGTTTAAAACTACCTAATGTGAATAAGAAGAGCATAAGATAAGGGAGAGGTTTAGTGGAGATAAATTTTATGGTTATTCACATAATAATATAATTGGGTTTCATTAAATATCCAATAATAACAGGAATTAATCCTTATATATTTCTCAGAAAGGGGAAAAAGTATCATCCTAACATAGGGTTAATGAAGGAAAAGCCTATGTGAATTGGTAAACCCAGGTGATAGGATAGTGGGGGAAAAGGGGATGATAATGAAATTTATGTTTGGTAATAAGGTAGGTAACCAGAACATCTCTATATATCATTCCATTACAGGAATCAAGTCATACATATTTCATAAAAGTGGTCTATATGTAGGTTTGGCTCATGCTCGGGGGGAAATGAAAAGGTTTTTTTTTCTAGTTCTAGTATATTTAATGAAACCTAATGATAATGAGGATATATTGATCACTTTTATGGGATAGGTAATTAAATAGGATGAAATTTATGAGTAAACCTAGGATAATTAATTTGGGCATCACAACATATACTATAAGGATAAGAATCAATCCAGATGTATTTCATAGATAAAAAATAATTATATCAATATAAGGTCAACATCAGTTGAATAGATTTAAATTAATAAGTCCATATTATATGATGTTTTATAATATAAACAAATATAAAATTTTATATTTATTATAATATTGAAGATATGTACATCATTACATATCCTAAAATAACAACAATTAAGCTACACATAGTTCTTAAATGGGGGTCTCTAGCAAAATTTATCTTATAAATAGGAGGAAAATGTTTTTATCCAAATGTAGGTTTGTTAGAGAAAACACAAGTCCAATTATGAGATCTTGAACACTATAATGTAGGGTAAAATTAAGGAAGATGATATTTTTGACTGGGATATGGATAGGAAATCTAGGAGTCACTATATATCCTACAATAATAAGAATCAATCCACTTGTTGTTCTTAAATATGGGGGAATATTTTATACTAAATAAAGATCATAAATGGAAGAATCTACATGATATGACTCTTACATAGAGAATAATTCTTTTTTTGGAAATTAGGTCATATTAAAAAGGCCACTCCAATTAGTTTAAGGGCCATGCTAGAGATACCATTATGTAATGCAGTTTAATATTTTTAAATAAGTATAATATGTTATGTTGTTTAAGTTCATTTATTTATGACTTGGTCTGCATGAACTTTAGGTTCATTTGATAAATATTATTGTGTCTTATAGTTTCTAATCATATTACCAGCATCATTATATCTTCACAAAATGTTATTTGAAGTATTTATAAAAAAATATTTCTTTTCTTATGAGTGAAATGTGATATTTATCCATTGTGATCAAGGAATAAGGTCAGTTGGAGTATAACGCTTATATGATGAAAGTTCTTTTCCATTTCTAATCTAATTTTATGGGGTTCTTTCCAGGTATGATCTAAAATTTTAAAGTTAATACTAGTTTGGATGAACTAGTAGAGATAGAAATTATTATTGAATTCTTATAAAATGTAGTTCTAATGAAATTAATGGTTTTTCAATGTGTATTACCTTTTCTCATCAAGTAATTCCAAATCATAAATATATATAATATTTCTATCTCTATATTTCTTAACATAAATAGTGATGAGAAATTATAGAAACTAGGCCTCTATGGGAAAGATTTTTTTATTATAAACTAGTGAATATGGGGTTACCTATGTAGAAGTATGGGTTATGGTGTGATAGTATCACAAATAATACATGAGTTTATCTTTCCAATACTTATTATCTTTTTTCACTATATTCTTAATTATATTTGATATAGTTTTGTTAAATTTATTTATTTATCTATTTACAGTTTCATGATTGTGAGATAAGTGATTGGACATAATATTGAACTCTAGGTACAACTTATTTATCTCAAGGACATATAATTTGGTGTTATTTTATATCAAGATAATAAGAGGGACTATAAATTTAGTGATGATATCAAACATTATAAATTTGATAAATAAGTTTGGTATGTATCAGACATTCATGGAAACTCTTTCTGAATTCCATAAAATCCTACATCATTGATGACTAGAAATATCCAAGTCTCCTAGTTTGGTGGAAGAGACTGGTCCCTTATTATTGAGAACTATAATCATTGGTATAGAATTCATGGATAATGGTGATGTTATATCCACCTTTAATGCATCTAAGAAATAACCCATCAATTCCTCATTTTTATAGGCCATTTTGTAATTTTTACCAACATCTAGGTCTAGATTAGCTAACCAGCAAAGGATTTGTTATTTACTAGATCAATCTTATAAAGTAGTCATGTCTTGAAGATAATCCATTATTGGAGACATCCAACTAGTTATTGTGTTATTTGGTGAGGGTGGAGATTCACTTTGACATATGGTGGTGCTAACTTCAATGATTTCCTCCATATTGTTACTGATAAACGTGAAGACAACCCTGTGATGTGAAATATGAATCACTCTATTTTATAAATCTAGGTTTACAATGGTGATATATTCATTTAAAAATGTTTTATATTAATCATTTTGTAAGCATGAAATATTATACATCACTGGATTTAAAGGAAAATATGACCTCAACTTTTAAATCTAGTTGAAGAGGGGTGTCGATTCTTCCTATATAGTAGAATAGTCTTCATTGTTTTTTAAAATTTAAAATATTAAGTATCCCTTGATGTTCAATTTATAAATTGATATTTATAGTATCAATTTAAATCCAGTGAATATATCATGGTATTATTCCTTGTTATTGGAACACACTTTTATGAGGAAAAAATAGACTATGAATACCTTTATCATAGAAACTAACACAATCCTTGAACCAACTCAATTAGTCTTGAATAATTCATACTTATAAAAATTAGACTTCAATAATCATCATTGAAATACATTTCCCATATTTGGAAAATTTCATGGATATAGAAAAATTATTCATTAGGAATTTATGTGTCCATTCATAAGTCTTTTCGTTTAGGATTTATTGTAATGAATTATTTTAGAACTTGCAACATAATAACCTTTTGGGATATGAATATGATGTCAAAATACTATAGACTCGTTACCTATCACGACAAAAAAACCCATCAACATTGGGAAACTAGGGATATATTTTATCAAATTCAAATAATATATCAAGTGGAACTCATTATACTATATATAATACAAATTCTTTTACATAAAAAATAGCAGTGATGAGAAATTATTCTCGATACCAATGTATGGGGTCTTACCCTCTTGAATTTTTCTAAAATAGTAGTAGATACTCTTCTCTTTTCCCACATCATTATTTTTTGTGAGATACTCCATAGTATCTAAATAGTGGAGGGGTGGTTTTCCTTATATGGGTGGTGTCAATGCTATAGGGTGAAAGAGATATTTATTGAGGTCATAAAAGGCCTTCTAGAAATAATTATCACACTAATAATTTGTTCCTATTTTAATTATGGAGGAAAATAACTTACAAATGAGGTTTTCTTAATGCACCTAATGTAGGGAATAAGTACTTCAGGTGTTCTCAACCCTTGAATATTTTGAGGAGGATGCATATCGAGTATCACCTTGGTTTTATCAGTGTCGAATTCAATGTCATGATGGAATACAATAAATACAAGGAAATTCCCCAACAACACTAGAAATTTACATTTCAACAGATTCATTTTCAATCTATATTGTCATAACTTGTTTAATACTACCTCAAAGTTGGAAAGGTGATTATAAAATTAGTTTTATTTTACTACCATGTAATATTCATAGAATTAAACTATATTTTTTAGAAAGGACTTATATGTGGTGTATATAACACTGGTAGGTATCCCCAACATTCTTCAAACCAATGGGATAACTCAATAAAAATATACCTCTTGAGGTTCCCTAAAAGAAGTGGTTTCTCCATATTTTGGACATACTATAATTTTATTATATCTATAATAAGAATCCATGAATTAAATGTATTAAAAACTTGTTGTTTCAACAATCAAAAAATCTTTGTCCATGAATATAAAATTATGCACTGGATAGTATTTTTCTAGTTCCCTAAAGCTAATGAAAACTATGATTTATCTATCCTTTTTATTAAAGGGTATAATTTTGGTGATCCATTTAGGGTATTGAACCTTCTTGGTGTAGATAAAACTGATAAAATTGTTAAACTCTACTTCCACCACCCTATAATGAGTTTTATTTATTCCCCTAAATACCTATTTATAATAATGGTGGTTGTCTGTTTAACCTAAGTGATGATTGGTTACCTGGAGATCAAACTCTGAAATAATTGTGTAATTCCATGAAAAAACATTCTAATGTCACTTTGGGAAAGATATATATTATTATTATTATTAAAGGGACATGGGGGAGTTGATTAATATTGGTTCTGGATCTTCTTTAGTACCCATCTTCACCTATTAGAGTTTATTGACAATGTTTGAGGTGCCTTACTCAAACACCAAATCAGTAACTTTGATATCTTTCTCTATATCATTGTAAAAAGTGGAGTAAATACTAAATTTTTGAGATATGAGATATGATATATAATTTTTATTACTTATATTATGTTTATACCTATCTGAGGAGAGTGAGGGTTCATCATGCATGGATGAAACCATATGAATAGGTGTGAAGGTTCCCAAACCCATTTTTCTTCTTTTAGAGTTTTTATCCATCCACTAAAAGAGCCTTAGTAGTGTTTAATGAATATTAGTTTAAACCATGTTCAAGTATAGATTATCAGAGTCCATATTGATTCATATAAATTTTATAGGAATCTATTCCTCTTATGATGAAGAATTTTCAATAGAAGCATCCTCTTAACTATTATATGAGATGAAGGTAATAATAATACTTATGTTAGTGGATAACATGACTTGATAATTTCTTAGGTATGGATTTTTTTCTTCAATATTATTGATGGAAAGTATAAAACATTTACTCACATTACTCCAAAGATTGATTAGGGTGGCCTATAGGACATTGAGGAAAATGATTTTTTATGGTATTATTCACCAATTGTTACATATCACCCATTTTATAATAACCTACATCAATGTATTGAGATTTTCAAGATTCAAATGGTGAGATATCAATATAGAGTACCTCTAACTACCCATAAATATAATATTTTAGTCATTGATGATTTAAATAGGGCACTAATACATGCATGTAAAGCCATAACCTTCCCAATAAGGAATTAAAAATCATGTACTATAAGACTAAAATAAATTATGAATTAGACATGAGGTATCGAAAATTGTTTCCCAACTAGATCCTTCAAAGTAGTTTTCTCACTTTTTTTATACACTTGAATAATTAGATTAAATCAAGATAATTATTTCTCAGTGTATTGAAAATGGTGGAGGGTCCAAATTGGGATGAGGTTGACTATGGAAGCATTTTAAATAAGGGATCAGTGAATTTTAACATCTTTGAGATTTATAGATATGTATAAGGGTTTAATTTTACCTTTTAATAAAGTTTATTAGAATTTTTTAGTGAAAGAAATTATTGTTTGACATTCAGTGGAGTCTTTATCTACATAGTATTTTTTAGCTGCATCAACTTTAGTTTTAGACACATGATAGCATGAAACATATTGAATAAGAGTGTCCCTTAGTTCCTTATATTGATAAAGGATGTCAAACATTTCAATTAAAGTATGTATCAAAAATATTTTCCTTGATACATCATTGTTTTTATCTAATAGACTTTTATTATTATTTCACATGAGCCTCATCCTGATTTGTGAGGACTCGACAAGTGCATCAAAGAGACCTGAGATAAAATTTATGTGGATACATATTTATGGGTATTGTAACAGTACTGTAGTAGGTATTGTTCGGTACTGTAGCATCTAGATCAACTCATCCATCTGGGCCTTTGGGCCATTGGTTTGGTCCTCGGGTTTTGCAAGGATTTCGGGCCACCCAAGGCCTTCGGGACAGTTGTCTCTCAAGGCCTTCAGGCCACCCCAAGGCCTTTGTTCCACATAAATATGCAAATGTATCAGTCAGACTACAAGGGGTAAGGATAAAAATGAGGATCAGAGAAGGCACATTCACCAAATCAGAGCTAACCAGAATTGGAAGAACGAGACGGTATTGCATTTCCATCGGTACCGGTCATGTCCAGCTCTACACAGGACAGCTATCCAAATAGCCTTGTGAAGGGGTAGTTCTGATATCATGAAATGTTCTAGGGAGGAGCAGTTCGAAGTTGTCTTGTCTGGGTGATTTCCTCTAATACCTACAGGTCATGTAATTGCCTCTAAGATTTCCGGACTTGTAAGGGTTCCACCTTACCCATTGAATGTGGATTATCAAAATAATAAAAAAATTCCTTCCAGACATTTAGTCAATATACTTGTATTCCTACCACATGGTTGTTCTTGATCTTAATAAATAGGGTCTAGAGTTTCCTGTGTTGATAACTCCTCCCTTAGTCAGAATTTGGTGGCCTCTAGGTTGTTTGATGGTCATTCTGAGTTAGCCTCTCCACATCATGATATTGACTTGATTATAACTATTTATCTATAAATTGGACCACTAAAATGATCAAATATAGTTGGGTCCTAAATGTATAAGGATCAGAATGATTTTCCTACTAATATTCTCTAATCACTTTTCTTTAATTCTCAACCACATGTATAACTTTAAATGGAATGAATCTTAAATGGTAGGGTAAAACATATCTCACCATCCTCAACCTAAAATTACTCCTCCATGATTACTTATAGATAACTTTCCTTCATTGGATCATTACTCATAATTTAATTGGTTTGTTAGGTGGGAAAATTTTACACTACCACATTGTGGCTCCTCATCAGATGAAAATTCTATTGATTAGGGTGGTGTCCAGTCTCCCAATGATGAGAGAAACAAATATAAAATATTCTGAACCCATTTGGGTACCTGTATGGGATCTTATTCCAATAATTTTATTATTTGACATTTATTACATCATACCTTTGAATACTGTGAATTTTAAAATGTCACCATAAGTATTTTAGTAGAAATTATGGTCATAATTAGATAATTCGTTCATTCCTCAATGATGGCGCATACATAGTTTATTGAATTTATAGAAATCAAATCATCTAATTTCCATGAATTTCTATGTGATATATTTTTTCATTCTCTTTATTCCTATAGAGGTGAAAAATAGATATAAGATACATGATTAGGGGAATGTATCAAATTTATATGTAGTTTTTCTATCATCATATGGATAAAGTCCTTGAAAATAAAGTAGTCATGAATTTTGTTTATGAACATTTGATGGTAATGGAATTAATCATGGTGATCATTCAACCCCTCCTTATTAGGATTCTTCATTTATGATAATGTGGATAAGTTCTTCACTAAAGCAATGATGAAACACCTAAGTACTTGTTCTTTTTTAAAAGGAATGGACAATGTTCATTTTATCCTCAAAATTTCATATATTATATTCATTCATCAAACCTGGGTAAGGGATTTGTTTCTATTGTTTCTTGGGAGGAGTAATTGTATTATAGTTAGAAGGCTTGAAAGATAGATCTGGTACTGGAAATGACATGAGAGAAATGGTCTCAGTTTCTACCTTGTCATATTTCTTTCAATGAATTAAGGATGTTAGTTGGGATTTAGATTTGGAATGTCTAAGGGAATCTTCCAACTATAATTAAAATATAGTGAATTATAAAAATAAATTAGGATATTTTAACATGATAACAAATTTCAATATTTTATCATAGATATTATTTATATAGAAATTTAGAAACTACTCTTATGGGAGATACATTTTTAAGGACTAGGTTAATCCTTTTCCCCAAGTGATGAAGTCAGAAACCCTCCCATTTTCATTCTATTTTTAATTTCATAGGTTAGGATAGTCATCCTCCTAAATTTTGAACAAAAATAAAAAAGGAATTTCATTGAAATATCTTCCTAATATAAAATAGATCAAAATTATGTAGGGCTGGATCAAGCCACAAAATGTATCAAGCTTTCAAGTACTAATTTTTATCATTTACTAATGCACTATCATTCCCATTATAGGTATTCATCAAGAAAAGAAATCCTAAGATTTTATTATGGGTCTCTCATGTCATTGAATATAAATAAGGTGGGATTCTTAAAACAGGATTTAGGAGGATACAAATACATCCACTCAGGATATGGATTACTCTCTGATTTCACATGATCTCATTTACCCACCATAGTTTCCATTAGACTAGTAATATAATAAATGAATTTAAAAATATATTATGTTATTACTATAGGATTCATCATATAAATGGGAATAGTTGGTGGATCTTGATATAATTAGTAATTATACACTTTTAGTGGATAACTGGCATTATTTGACCTTGGATAACTCACCTAAAATGGTGGTTTTTATTTCCTTGGTGTAAGAAATTCTTCATAGTCGACCATTATTGGGGCCAGGTAGATTGTTTTTTTACCTTGGGTTGGTTTGATGGATTTACTATTCCCTTATTAATCAATTAATCTCTTCTTGTTTAATAGATTCAACCAAGGGAGGCATAATGAATTTGGCCTGAGATTTTCAATCATTGGATATGTTTCCTCTAAGTAACTTTTAATCAATTTGCCTCAACTTTTCTAACTCAGCCTCATACCGAGTAGTATTTTCCTTGATAGAAAGAGGTTTGACTTCTTTAGGTGGCAGGTGGGTTGTGGATACAACTACACCTTTTACCTTTTCCTTGGTATACGTATAAAAATTAGACTGAAGTGAGATGTTTAGTAGATATTCTAAATAAAGAACTTATCATTGATTTTATGTAAAGAAACATTCTTCTTACACTTTAATGTGGAATATATTCTAAATAGATACCTTAATATAATATTCCTATATATCGGTATCATGATCTGAATTATCTATAGGGTTTTCATAGATAATGTTTATTGACACAAATAACAAAGTAGTAATCAAATCCTAATCTATGAAATATTAGTAAGGGGATTCATTATATTATGTGGATGTTTTCTGGTATAGGTCATAATAATCTTTTGATCTTTCTCTGGTGGAAAACTTCATGTAATTTCAAACCCTTTAGGTATTTTATTCCCACCCTTGAATCTTATGTTTGATGAAGTAGTAACTCTTTCATGGATTTTGATCCTAAGTGAATCTCCCATGCTTTCCTTAAAAAGTGCACCTGATTGAGGTGAGGAGTTATGAAATTACAGTGAAGAAAACTATGGTGCCTCTTCTTCTAGAGATAGTACCTTCCCATAGAATACTGAATTTCTCATAGGATGGGAAGGTAAGAGTTTTCTTTGCCCTATGGAATGAGATGGATTTTTCTCTATTATAATCATGACATCACACTATTGTAGGTTTGATGATTCTATAGGTAGTGGTGGAGGTAAAAAATGCTACCATACTTATGGAATGAGGCTTCATCTATGTTGCTAATAATTATTATTGTGTCATTCACTTATTGAGATAACACCATGGTGGTATTTGGGTGCAGTATTCATTCTGGATACTCTGGATGAGAAGTTTCAGCCATAAAAATAGGCTCAACTTTTTTATAACTTCTTTCCTATATACTATATTTCTATTTCACATTTATACAAACCTCGTGATGAATTTTATTAATATATTTTTTTCTTTAATTTCATATTTTATGAGATATATGGATAGTAGTGTTTCTTTGTACTATACAACTATCATATCTGTATCATGGACCTAATTCCTGGCCTATGGCAATGTTATTTCATGTTTCCTTACCTGACAAACCTTTTGGGAAAGTAAGTGTAATGAAGTGTATAGCTTCATATTCACCACACCCTCTAATTGGAATTTTGGATGGGGTGTCCTGGATTTTTTTAATGAAGCATCCTTAAACCACTAATGTGGGATTATTATATATTCTCTCACTACTTTCTTGATTTTGGATTCTGGGTCATATAAAGGGAATTCAGATCAACATGGTGACATTATAGAAACCCAAGGATTAAAAACACTTTATTTCATAATTATTTACATTGATTTCCAAGAAATAAAAGCCAAGGATCAAGATTTATGGTGTATTTTGATTATTATATACATAAATAATTCCTATTAAACATAAAAACATTATCATTATTTAAAACTCCACATAGTTCTTCTGTCTCCCATATATCTTCTAAAACTACATAGGATACCCTGGGTAAAATACATAAGGAAAATAGTGAGATATAAATCCAAGTAAGTGTATAAACATGGAAATAAATTATAACATTATATTCAAGATTCATAACATGATATAAAAAATAGGATTATCATAAGTACGGAAACATGGACAAAGGAAGTCACATAATAAGATCATGGAATCATAGAATATGTGGAAAAAATACTACATGACAATATAAACATAAGTCAAAGGTCACTCCTAATACCATCATTATAAAGTGTAAAAAGGACCATAGTGTATTTTTCTCATTCTACATCACATAATCATATTGTAAAAAGTCACATGGTGGATCAGGTTCACTCCCTAATCCCTTACATAACATCTCATGAGAAATAAAACATTAACCAATACATTGGAGGGATATATAAATGTATTCCTACTAATCAAATAAATTAAAATAATATATATTCATGCCATGAAATAAAAATAAACTATAAATAAATAATAATAGTGATCAAACCCATGAGAAGGAAGTGGGTTTCATAATTCTGATTCAAGGCATAACTGAAGTCTAAATCATAACGATTTCCAAAATAATAAGGAATTAAATAATTTAAAATTTTAATAAATAAAAAATGTAAATATATATTGAACTTGGGGTTCCAAAATATAAAATTCATAATAATTATCTAATATAATAAAGAATTAAAAAAAACCACTTGGATGGTTCTTTGTGAAATAAGTAAAGGATGTTTTTTAAAAATGTAAGAGTTAAATGTTTTCTATAAAAAATAGAATCGATCCAAGAGGTTTATCCATAAAATAATGATGAATTTTAGAATATATTAATTTTTAAAAAAATTAATGGGGGTAAATTATTGGTATTAAGAAAAAAATTGAAATTTACCTTAAATCAGATTTACTTAAAAGTGAGAACTTTAAAGTGAACTAAAAACCTGTTTAACACCAAAAATGAAAAGGGTATTTTACTAGGTATATATATAAGTTACATATATAAAAAATTATAAAAATTTAATGAGAATAATATTTCATAAAAATGGATAAAAATATAGATAATGTGTGACTCAAAGGTAAAAATAGAGGTACGGAATATGGAACAAATGATCATGGAAGAAAAACAATTTAATACTCATGTGTTTCAAATAAAACATCATAAAAATATATAATAAAACAAAAATTTTAAAATTAGATAATTTAAAAATTATGTTCACATGAGATAATACATAATTATGATTCCAATTAAAAATGATAACATTGGTGGGAAGGGAAATCATTGACAAGTAGGAGAAACCATCATTTATTAAGATGGGAATTATTCTTAAAAAAATTCAATAAGGAATAAAACTCATAAGTAAGGGATATTTGAATAAAAAAATCTCCCAATATATAATTATGGTATAACATATGAAATGAAAGATTAATCTCAAGTAGAAACATTTTAACTTAAGAAATTATGATGAGTTATGAAAAACCCTTCTATTTTTTGGAATATATCAAAAATATCCCACAAAAGGGATGATAAATGGAAGTGAATATTTCAAAAAAATTAATAATTTATGATATTATAAGTCAATTAGGTATTATTTACACCATAAAAATTAATTTTGGATCATAATATCAAATCATGCCTCAATAATGATTGATTGAGACCGAAACCCTTACCTTCTGTTCGAAAGTTCTCTGCACTTGCGCTTAACTTCATGAATAACTAATTTAAGTTTATTAAATACATACTTAATAAAATTATTCAACTATATTTAATATTTCAATTACCTTTAACTATCATAGTTTATTTATTTATAATATATTATTATTTCCAACATCGGTTACTTGAGGTTGTTTGATTAATTTTTATATAGCTCCTTATGTATGTTGATCATGGTTGAAAGCATTTTAAAATAGTTTTTTAATATAAATAATATTAATAGTTATGTACATAATTTTTATATAATAAATATATTTTTAAATCCATACATTATGGGTGGTGATGATAAATGAAATCCATTTTTCATGGTAGAGGTAGTCTGAACATATGCACAATTAATGTTTTCATTTCACAATGAATGAGAGAGAATGAGGTTAAATGATAATTATGGAATTTTAGAACCATATTTATAATATATTTATCATATTTATTCATCCATCACATCACTTATACTATCCATTCAGGGTGGTAATTAATAATGGAATATGTCTCTTTATGAAGGCAGTAGTACACGCAATGCACTAACAACGCTTTTGCTTTTCTTAGTGGATGGAGAGGAATAAATAATAGTTATTAAATTAATATAATATAATATAAGTGTAATAATTATATTGATAAATTATATTTTTATATATATAAGTGGTTTGGAAGATTAATTTTAAGGATAAAATATTATAAAAAAGTTAATACATATGTCGGAGACTTGATCTTCTCTTAGAGATCTTCTTTAAAAATAAGGCCTTAAGATAACCTATAGAAACTAGGGGATTAAGTATGAGTAAATGAATTATATGATATTTAATTTTATTATATTCTCAAGGAAAATTCTAATTTTAAGTGTAATCATGGAGTATTATAAGTGATCCCCTTTTATTAGTGATGAAAAGTGTACTTTTTTAATACTTTTTCCCCTCAATGACATCATTACACTATTACTTGGTAAATGATAAAAAAAATCATAATTATGGATTTTGGGGTGTTATTTGGTTACTAAATCCTCAAAAAATACTTTCCACTCATGTTTTAAACATGTTTCGTGTCTTTTACCATAGGTTTTTCATTTTAACATTTTGTTTTTACCTTGGTAACTATTTTTTAACTATGTCATTTATATTTAATATGAAAATATAGGACAAACCCTACTACCAGTTATTGATTTTAAAAATATAAATATAATATCCATTTAACCTAATTCAATTTATAAATAATATAAAATTAACTTTTTAATTTAAAACATTAATATATAGAAAAAAAAAATTCTAGAAAAATGATGTTTTCACAATTTAGTATTCCTAATAAAATTTAGTATTGATTAATATATGAATGGGTGTTAATATATTTATATGTAGGTTTAAAAAAATACATTTTAATCATTATTGATAATTTATTAATTTATTTTATTCAATAAAAATAATGCAATGTTAATAAAGAAATTGTTGAATATAACTGTTTTACCATAATCATGGCCATTATCGTTAATCTTAATAATCATGATTTTATGCCAAAAAATTAAATTTAACTTGTTAAATAATATTATAATTTTGATATAAAATATTAAATCAATTTTTTTAGATTTAATTTATAAAATTTATGAAAACTAATTTTTAACATATGATGATAGAACAATTTTTAGTGTAAAATATTACTTCCGTTTCCAAAATAGTAAACACCAGTTTTATAAATACAACATAGTATTATTAAGTGAACTATTTTGATATATAAATACATTTTTTATATAATAAACATTCAAAAAAATTAAGCCTTACTTCTATTATTATAATGTCATAAAAGTGATTGTTTTAGAAAAAATGGTATTTTTCACAATTCACCTAAAAATCAACTATTTCTAAAAAATCCCAAGAATTCATCTAAATATAATATTGATATTATAAATTAAATAAAAGTGGTTAATTTCTATAAATAAAAATTCTATAATTTAATAATTTACCTTTTATATAAAATTTTAAAATATAATGAAAAATTATTTTTATAGGAAAATAACTTTTCAAAGTATTTACCATTATCATTCCTATTTTCTATTCATTACTAATATAATTAGTTCTAATATATTATTCGTATAAAAATAAAATATTTTTCATATCAATAATATACCTCTTCTATAATATATTTAGTTTCTTAAAATAAATCACATAAAAAGATAATATAAAAACAATTTTTTAACCATAAGGTGATCTTATTAGTTATATAACTACACTAAAAATAATGATATTTATTTCTATATATATTTCATAAATTGGTTACCTCTATTTATAACAATAAATTTAAAATCCACAATATAATATTTGAATAATTTTTTATGGTTTTTCTTAGTTCGATGTCGTGTGTAGAACAAGATCTTAGCAAAATATTTATTTAATGATAATATATAGAGATGTTAAATTATCCCCCTTCATAAATAAATTTTTTCTTTTAAATTTAGAAACTCTATTGATGGGGGGATTTCCATTGGTAGATCCTTATTAACCACACATTTGTAATTGATTATGATTTTATTTAACATATAAAGTGATATTTCCTTATAATAAATTTGATATCAGCCCTTGGTAAAGAGAGACAATCCATTCTTAATATAATCCTATTGGATGAATAAGATAAAAATCTATAAGGTGTAAATTTACTCAAACCATAATTAAGTTTTATATTCCATGGATATAATAATTGTACAATCAAACTTTTTTTATTTATTGATCAATACATAATAAGTGAAATCTCACATGTCATAAGACATCAAAAAATATAGAGTGTAAATTCACTATTTATCTCAAAAATATGAGTTTTATAGGATTTTACTTATTCCTATGATCTTGGAGGTGGTTGGTGTTGGTTTTATACTTTAATGCTTGGATTGGTGAATAGGGTTTCATATTTCCCAAATCCCTCACATATAAAACATCAAATAGTTAGTGGATACTTAATAATAACATTATATACCTTCATTGTATCATTCTTTTTCCCTTGACAACTAATTTTTTGATTCCCTCCTTTACCACAAGTAAAACATCTTCCAGTCCTCTTAAATCAATTCCGTGTGTGCTTATTTTCACATTGTTGACATATAATATGTTAAATATTATTTCCCTCATTTTCTTTATCACCTGAGTTTCTATGAGACTTTATGATTCTCTTATTTGGTGGGTTAAGTATTTAAATGTTTCTCACATTCTTAATCATATTTCTTGATAGTTGGTTTTCCATAATTTCCATGTTTCTTATTCCAACTACTACTTTAATGGGTTGATCAATTAGATAATTAATGCATTGTACCTCACAGCTATTATTATCTAGGTTCCTTATAGTTATATCTATTACTAAAACCAAAAGGAGTTAACATGAGTGAAGAAAAATTATCATCATAAGATAAGTATCCAAGATAACCAAAGTGATATTTAACCTAAATGAGTATCAATTTATAACACCATCGTGTTAGACTATAATACTTTTTTATCATGTTATATCAATCTATTTTTAACCTATATCTTCTATAGTTTAACATATATCATTTTAATATTAAATTATATCATCCTTGGTTCAATCTATATCATGCATGATTAATATTAGTTTACCTTGAGTTGAGTTCTCTTATACTTATCAAACTAGTCCCTAAAAGTAACTATAAAATCATTCCTTCATAATAGCTCATAAAGATAATATAATCAATGAAAGTATATCCCTTATGAGTGCCTATATAAGTGTGCAGTCTTATTTCCACTCATCATGCATCAGATTGATGGTTGATTAATTTCTCTACCAACCCTTTTCTGGGTGATTACCCATAAGTGTATTTATGCCACATCCGTATCAAATTTTTAATATCCCAAAAGGGATGTAATATCTAGGAAACCTACATAATCTATAGTTTAACAAAATTTCATGATGTTATCCAATACTTAGACTCATATCTAGGTATTTCTCTAAGGTTATCTCATCCTGGTCACTAGAAATAACTAGACCTTACTTCGATAATAATTATAGCAATGCAATTCTTAAACAGACTTTATTTCATACTTTTAACATATATTTCCAATAAATACATTCCAAATATTGATTAGTCTAGTCTATTTGGAATATTATACACATAAATACATCATCTTAAACATAGAAACAACATATTTATTTAAAACTTCACCGAGTTATTCTACCTCTCATAGATCATATAAAACTATATTGGATACCCTAATAAAATACATAAGGAAAATAGTGAGCAAGAAATATCAGTAAGGTTATAAATAAGAAAATAAAGTATAAAATTTGAGTCAAGTGTCATAACCTGGTATCAGAAATAGGGTTATCATAATCATAGAAACATGGCATAAAAAGATCACATTAGAAGATCATTAATCATATAATATATGGTAAAAACATAATATATTACATCATAAACATAAGTCAAGTTTCACTCCCAATACTGTCATAATAAAGTGGGAAACTTCCCATAACAGATTAGGTTCACTACCCATTCCCAAAAACATAGTGTAAAATTTACCATAGTATATTTGGTTGACACTCTAATACCTTATATAAAATCTCATGGGATATAAATATTTACCTAATATATGTAAGAACTTGGGTTTTTAGAACGGGTCAAAATCCCAACCCTGTTTGAATTTTTGGCTTGTTCCTGAGAAAACTGGGAAAATCTGGGAAGTTCTGGAAATTTCCAGACTACACACCATGTACTCTAAATTAAAAACCATGTATGGGTTAGGTTATTATCAGTCATGTGCTATCTGAGTACATGTTGTGTGATGACTGTGTAGGTATTTCCATTACACGGCATGTAGTGTTGCTCAACACGTCGTGTATCCTCCTTTCAGCGTACAAGATGGGTTCAAGATGGGTATCAACCCCTGTAGAGTGTCCAAGCCATGAGGCTATCTCCGCTTAAATAGGGATATGGAAAATGCCACTACACAGCATGTAGTCCTTAAATACACATCATGTACTTTTTTTATTCGCTTAAATGAAAGGGTGTCACATCTTAATTTGGAAAATAGCTTGTTTTCCCCCAACTTCAGAACAGGTCCATTCAAGATTTCTGAAGAATTTTTTCTACCCTAGAATCATCATCCTACAACTTTTATTCAATCTGTCAGTGGTTCTGGGATCACAAAAGCGAGACTAAACGAGTGCACCGTGTTCTGTTCCAGTTTCCTTGCCTCATGCGTCGCAGTTTCCATCCAAGTGGAATTGCCGAAATTTTATGGAAACATAGATCTATGAAGACCGACTTTGAATTGGACCTCGATATCATATGTTCCTACGTCTATGAGTATCAGGTAAGTGGTTCATACCTTCTTTTGTGTTTTCCCACACCTTTGGGTGGTGCAGCTTAAATCACGTATTCGGGTATTTTGAGAGAGACCTTGTTTTATCTTCTATTGTATGTTCAATTGATTATTAGACATATGGTATGCCTTTGGGTGTTTCCTTTTCCTATTTTCCTTGAGCGGGGTCAGGAGAGGGGTCATTTATCATTTGGTTCATTTTGGATGGGGGTTTCAAAATGGCACAAGTTGATTTATTTGGTTAAACTGTCGAGTTATTGGTTAAGTTATGATGTGATTTGTTATAGTCTTCCAAGACCTTGGTACTGGTTTAGGGCAACACATATTTGTGAAATTTGACTATTTGGTTTATTTTAGATGCTTAAAGTTTTTTTCTTTTTGATTTTATATATATGTTTGTGAGGTGTGATATTTCATATGTTGGAACCTTTGGGTTGTGCTAGTCATGGCCGGGGTATTATTGAGTGATGTTGATCATAGGTTGGGTTTGGCCCAGATTACATTGGGGGGTTCTGACCACAAGATTGGGAATCAAGGATATTGGCTTGAGGTAGGGTGACTATCAGGATGGCCATGGTTCGGTTTACTTGGATGGCGAGACCATCATACTTGAGTGGCATGGTCGTAGGGACACGAGGTGTCAGAGGTGTTTTGGCTTGGGTACTATTTTGGTGATCACCACTCACTCGGAGCTTTGAGTAGTGTGCACACATAGAGACTCATTGATGAGGTGATTTTGACCACTCATGTGGGAAGATTCCCCTGTTAGTTGCGATTTAGGTATCATCGGTTTGGGGGTGCTTGTGGTAGGAAGCCACGTGGAAGGTGAGGAGCCTTCAGGAGATAGAATTGAGGATATCGAGTTGGGGGAAAAGGATCACCATTATATTTAGGGCATACATCATTGTCCCTTCGGTTACTTTATTTAAGGGAAGACATTTTTTCCCTCTGGTTAATTATTTGAGGACAAGTATAGTTGTTCCTTCGAGTTACCACTTCTTGGGCGTGACCTTAGGACGTCGGTACTTGAGACATGCGGTGTCAGGGGGGCACATGGTGCCGGGTTACTTGACAGTGATTCCAGTTTTGGTCCAAGAAGGTGACACTCCATGGTGGCTACTAAGCACAAGTGGATTTTGTGCTTATTTCTGCATCATATTGTTCATTGTTTTCCTTATAAATGCATGCTTTATTAAAAACTTACATTAGGTATGCGTCGTTGGGTGGTATCCTACTAAGATTCATCTTACACACTACACGGGCCCTTCGGGACATGTGCAGAATTTATGGATTTACGTGCAGGAAAGAGGTATGCTTCGGGAGCTGGACTACATTAGTTATTACATGGAGATGTTATGGACCTTGAGGTCTTGATTAGATGGAGTTTACTTTGTTTTTCTTTATTTCCTATATCAGCATGCTTACTTGTTTTATAGCTACATTTTGTCAGCCATTGGTGTATTTAAATATGAATATGTATGACCTTATTTGGATGTATGTTTGTTGTTCAGTAGTAGTTACAAGTGATAGTCATTATCTTGTGTTTACTTTCCGCTTCTGTTGTTTATATTTATTGCTTCTGTTGTTTATCGATTTTTAATGTGCTTCTGCTCTGCGAGTCTGGTTCGAGTCTGATGAGTCATTTATTCCACTACATATTTATTTTTATACATGGAACGTTACCATTATTATCCTCCGAGAGGGTATAGACTCTCCACTATACCTATAAGACCCTCACTGCTAGTCGGCAGCCTTTGGCATTTAGGGAGGTGCGCCTAAGGAAGTAACACACGACCCGTTTAGCACTGTTCGGGTGGTTGTTTGGGTCCGGTCATTACAAAGTGGTAACAGAGGAGTTCTTGATAGGGATTTAGTAGAAATGTTTTGCTGGATACTAATGATATTGAGACTTATTTTTTTTACTGCTGGTTTTACTATTTGGGTTGTGGTAGACAGGAGATAGGTTGTTACTGAAACTGGGTTTCTAGCTTGTGGTTGGGTGCCTTCAGCCCCAGGTACGAGGGATGAACCAAGTTTCCATGGGTGGGAATTGTTGTTTTATTTTCCACAGATTATAGTTTATATGATTTCCACCTTGGTGTATCACTTGGTGTATGATGTTATAGATTGTGATATGTAACGCTTG
Organism: Viscum album; assembly: GCA_963277665.1. Lineage (NCBI taxonomy): Eukaryota > Viridiplantae > Streptophyta > Magnoliopsida > Santalales > Viscaceae > Viscum > Viscum album. Next base: position 1,433,278,046 of record OY728126.1, on the reverse strand, counting down.
ACCCGGTGCGGTAAGGGAGGATTGGAACATGGCTCGGTATGGCAAGGATTGTTTTCTTGGAATTTAATAGGCACATGTTAGGGTATTTCAATTACATAATAGCACGTATTCCTTGTGATGTGATAATAACATGTGAAAAATGTGAATTTCCATTCTTTTTATCCTTTTAAATGGGAATAGGTAAAATTCCTAATAAAATTGCTTGCTTATTTCAATGTGTTATGCCATGTTTTGTATATTTGTAGAATTGCAGTATATATGGTTCTGGATATTGAATGAGCATGTAGTTATTATGGTTGAGGTGATCTTGATCACCAGGATTGGGTGACTAGGTCGTCGGTTTGAGGTAATGTTGGTTGTCAGGATGGCCATGGCCTGAGGTACTTTTGATACATGGCTTAGTTAAGGGAGGGTAAGGAGGCCATGAGGTCGGGATGCTGTGGGCAAGGGTTGTAGTGGAGGAGAGTAAGGGTAGTTGTTTTATGCTGCCTCTTTACTTCTTTCCTTATCTGCGTTGAATATATATTATTATATATATGGGTTGTATGACCATTTATGGTATTTAGTGGGTTCCTCTTATACGTCTCGATGAAGCATCAGGCGGGTGATGATACAGTGATGTAGGTGCACGATCAGGTACAGGATCCTGTGCAAGAAGAGAAATAGCTATAGGTACAGGATCAGAGATATGATCAGGTTCAGAATCTAGTGCAGGTAGGACAATCACCGGGTTTGGCAGCGTTCATACCATGGCTCGATGAGCAACTCTGAGCTAGCCTGGTATGTTTTGTGCAGGGGATCGACAGAGGTGCACAAGGTACAGATCCATCTATGGAATATATGATGTGTGAGTTCCATTCACAACACCCATCACTTTTTTAGGGTGAGGGTGGTCCACGGGTGGCTGAGAACTGGATAGAGATCATGCAGATGATCTTTGAGCAGCTTGAGACGCCTCTAGGGCGGATGGTCAAGTTGGCGACGTACATGCGGTGATGACCGGAAAAGCGTTGGAGGGATGTGTAGGTGTAGGATTGTATGCACAAAGGGCTAGCATGGAAGTACTTTGAGGATAGGTTATTTGAGCACTTTTACCCAGATACAGTGAGGGCCGAGAGATCTCAGGAGTTCTTGATCCTTCAGTAGGGAGACATGTCTGTCATGGACTATGAAGCTACTTTCACTGAGCTGTCTCGCTTTGCACCTGGTATGGTAAGAGATAACGCAGAAAGGGTGAGGCACTTCGAGGATGGATTGAGAAATGACATTCGGATCCAGTTGAATATCTTCAGGTTGGGTTCATTCTCAGAGGTAGTGAATCAGGGACTCATAGTAGAGGGTAGCTAGAGGGATAGGCCCCCGATTGGTCGGGGAATAGTTTTAGGTAACAGTATGGACAACAGGACGCAAGGAGGGGATGAGTTATAGTAGGTCATTCCAGACAAGGAATTGGCTAGACCAACTCATATCAGTTCTTCAGTGGTTTTCTTTTAGTGTGGACAGCTAGGAAATGTTCGGACTCAGTGCGATAGGCCTCCAAAGGAGTGTCAGGCATGTGAATAGGTCTGGCATCTAGAGAGGTTCTACAGGTATCCTTCTCAGATATCCAGCAAGTAGGGACCAGGAAAGACGGTGGCATCTGGAGTTGGTTAAGGTTTAATACTAGGTGACAGTAGCTAAGGTTCAGCTGCATGCGGAGGACGTGATAGAGATAGCGGGATCTAGCTGAGGGGTCAGTGGCTGGTGGCTAAAGCAGCACTATAGGGAGTTCAGGCATCAGGTAGCCGTATTGCAGGCCAGGTGTATGCCATGGTGCTGCTAGAGGCTGAGCAGGCTGGTGAGCCGATGAAGGTTAGAGGTACACCATGGGTGTGGCTATGATTTCCATGTTATCTTTTTGGCATGACCTGTAGAGGAATGTCCATTTTGAGTGCATGTGATACATTGGACCAATGTAGACTGACTATATGCTGGTCTGTGGGATTGGTTCCATATCAGGTGTGTGATATATTTGTATATTTGTATGAGATGTGTATCATCAGGGGCATCGAGAATGTGGGTTACTTGATGTGTTGTGGTCATCGGGGAATCAAGGATGAAGATTACTGGAGGTTCTAGGCACAAGGTTCGTTTTGAGCATCCATGGGATGTCGGACCTCGTGGATGCGGACACCGATGTGGTGCAAGAGATGTTTGGGGTGTCAGAAACGACATGGGAAGACCAAAGAGGCACAGGGGTGACGATGTGTCATTTAAGGACCATGAGTCCGGAAACAGGTTAGTGAACCCTTGTTTTTTTGAGTTTTTCCAGGTTGAGACCGAGTTAGGCAATTCCTATAGTGGGGAGCCCCATGAGGAATTTTTCCAAAACCTTTGAGACTAGGGAAGTCTAGGTTTTTTTTAATTGGGGTGGTATGTTCGATGCCATCTTCGGGTTTCGTTTGATAGCTCGGGGATGAGCTATGTTAAGGTGGGGAGATTGTAAGAACCTGGGTTTTTAGAACGGGTCAAAATCTCGATCATGTTTGAATTTTTTTCCTTGTTCCTAAGAAAATTGGGAAAATATAGGATGTTCTGAAAATTTCCAGACTACACACTGTGTACTGTAAACTACACGTCGTGTATGGGTTAGGTGAGTATCAGCTGTGTGCTCACTGAGTACATGTTGTGTGATGACCGTCTAGGGATTTCCACTACACGACGTGTAGTGTTGCTTGACACACCGTGTATCCTCCTTTCTGTGTACCGTTTGAGTTCAAGTCAGGTGTCAACCCATGTGGAGCGCCCAAGCTGTGTGGCTATCTCCGCTTAAGTCAGAGTACGGAAAAGGAAACTACATGGCGTGTAGTCATTAAATACAATCCATGTACTTTTTTTACTTGCATAAATGAAAAGGTGTCACGTATTATTTTGGAAAATAGATTCTTATTATTCTTCAACTTTGGAACAGGTTCATTCCAACGTTATCAAAAAAACGTTTCCCACCCTAGAATCATCATCTGACGGCCGTTCTTAAATCCGTCGATGGCTGCGAGATCGCAACAGTGAGGCTAAACTTGCACACCCTATTCTATTCGAGCTTCCTTGCCTCACGCATCGCAGTTTCCATCCAGGTGGAATTGATATAATTTGACATAAATGTAGATCTACGAAGACCGTCTTTGAATTTGAGCTTAGTATCTAACATGCCTACGTATACAAGTCTTGGGTAGGTGTTCCATACCTTCTTTTGTGTTTTCTCAGACCTTTGGGTGGTGTGGCTTCAAGCGTGTATTCAGGTATTTTGAGAGAGACCATGTTTTATCTGATATTATATATTCAATTGCTTATTAGACCTATGGAATGCCATTGGGTATTTCCTTTGTCCTGTTTTCCTTGAGCGGGGCCAAACGAGGGGTTGTTTCTCATTTGGATCATTTTGACTGGGGGTGCCAAAATGGCACAAGTTGATTTATTTGGTTAAACTACTGAGTTATTGGTTAAGTCATGATGTGATTTGTTAGATGCTTCCAAGACCTTGGTACTGGTTTGGGGAAACACATAGTTAGTGGAATTCGACTGTTTAGTTTGTTTTTCCTGCTTAAAATTTTTTTCTTTTGATTGTATATATATGTGTGATGTGTGATATAGCGTATGTTGGAACCTTCGGTTTGTGTTGGGCATGGCCTAGGTATTTTTGAGTGATGTCGATCATAGGTTGGGTTTGGCTCGGGTTACATTGGGTGCTTCTGACCACAAGATTGGGGGTCAGGGACGTCAGCTTGAGGCAGGGTGACTGTCAGGTTTGGAATGGCCTGATTTACTTGGATGGTGAGACCATCTAACTTCAGCGGCATGGTCGCAGGGACATGAGGTGTAAGAGGTTTTGTGTCTTGGGTACTATTTTGGTGATTACCGCTCACCTGGAACTTTGAGTAGTGTGCACACAGAGAGACTTCTTGATGAGGTGTTTGTGACCACTCTTGTGGGTAGAGGCCCCTGTTAGTTGATAGTTAGGTATCATTGGTTTGGGGATGCTTGCCATATGAAGCCACGTGGAAGGTGAGGAGCCTTCAGGGGATAGCATTGAGGCTATCGAGTTGGGGGTAGAGGCTAGCCGTTATTTTGAGGGCAGACAACGTTGTCCCTTTGGTTACTTTATTTGAGGGAAGACATCGATGTGTCTTCGGTTAATTATTTGAGGACAGGTATCGATGTTCCACCGAGTTACCACTTCTTGGGCATGCCCTCAAGATGTTGGTACTTAAGACACATAGTGTTGGGGGCACATGGTGTTGGGTTACTTGACATAGATTCTGGTGTTGGCCAAAGAAGGTGATACTCCATGGTGGCTGTTGAGCACCAGTGGAGTTTGTGTTTATTTGTGAATTTTACTGTTTACTTTTTTCCTTATAAATGCATGACTGCTTAAACACTTATATTAGGTGCACATCATTGGGTGGTATCCCACTGAGATTTGTCTCACACCCTGCAAGGGCCCTTTGGGGAACGTGCAGACTTTATGGATTTATGTGCAGGAAAGCAGTCAACTTCAGGATCTAGACTGCATTAGGTATTCCATGGATATGATATGAACCTAGAGATCTTTCCTAAATGGAGTTTACATTGTTTTTCTTTCTTTCATGTATCATCATGCTTACTTGTTTTGTTGCTACAGTAGGTTCGCCATTTTCGCCTTTACATGTGTATATGTATGAATTGCTTTGGATGTATGTTTTTTGTTCAGTAGTAGTTACATGTGATCAGCATTTTGTTGTGTTACTTTCTACTACTGTTGTTTATATTTATTGCTTCCACTGTTTATCGATATTGAATGTGCTTTCGCTCTGCGGGTCTGGTTCGAGTCTGATGAGTCATTTATTCCTCTGCATATTTATTTTTATACTTGTACCAGTACCATTATTATCCTCCAAGAAGGTATACCCTCCCCACTATACTTATAAGACCCTCACTGCTAGTCAGCAGCCTTTGGCATTCGGGGATGTGCGCCAAAGGTAGAAACACCAGACCCATTTAGCACTGTTCGAGTGGTTATTCGGGTTCGGGTCATTACAATAGAGATGTAAAATTATAGGTCCAACCATAAAATAAATCAGAATCATCCATTTCCATGCCTTATAAGGAAACTAAACCATATATAAATCATAGGTAAGATCAAATCCATGAGAAAGAAGTGGGTTTCATGATTTGGATTCAAGGCACAACCGAATGCTAAATCATAAGGATTCCTAAGAAAATAAGGAATTAAATATTTTTGAACTTTTATAATTGAAAATAGGATATAATTATTTGATATAAAGTTTTAATTTATAAATTCATGTTAATGATATGGTAGAAGAAATAATAAAAATGAACCACTTGTGTAGTGCTTTGTGAAATTAGTAAATCGTGTTTTCTTTAAAATCAGGAAAGATATTATTGTTTTCAATAAAACCATAATTTAACCAATAGGGTTAGTTATAAAATATTTATGTTTTTTATAAGTTATTCATGATTTAAAAAAACATTTTATGGGTTGATGCTTAACAAAAGACAATAAATAGGAAAGTTCTCCTAAATTGGGTTTAATTAAAATTAGGAATTTGGATGTGAACTAAAAACTTGTCTAACACCATAAATTAAAAGGATATTAAACTTGGTATATATTTAAGTTACATATATGATAAAATATAAGAGGTTTATAAGAATAATATTTCATAAAACGGGATAAAAATAAAGAAAACATGTAAATCAAAGGTAATGAGGGTGGTACGGAAGATCGAATAAATGATCATGGAAGGAAAACCATTTAAAATACCTTTATTTCAAATCCCACATCATAAAAAGGTATGGTAAAACTTCATTTTAAAAATATAATAAAATAAAAATAAATTTCTTTTAAGATATTATATAATTATGTTTCCAATTAAAAATGAAAGCATTGGTGGGAAGGGAAATCATGGATAAGGAGGATAAACCATTGTTTATGAGGATAAAAATTACCCTAAACATAGTTGAATTTTAAAGAAGTAACATAACTAATAAATAAGGAATATTTGAATCAAAATTTATATCCCAATATAGAAATAAGGTATACCATATGAAATGAATGATGAAGATCAAGTAGAAACATTATAACTTAATAAAGAAAAATGAGTTTTGAAAAAACCCCTTTATTTTACTAAGGATATCAATCATACCCTTAATAACTAAGATCATGTATAGAATTTATGTTTCCAACTTAAAAAATAATTTATTATATTATAATTAAATGGATCATAAGTTACACCACACAAATAAAGTTTGGTGCATTATATCAAAGCATGCCTCAATGAACAGTGACCAAGACGGAAACCCTTACTGCGTGTCTGAAAGTGACCTAAACCTGAACTTAACTTCCTAAATTGAAAAGTTAATTTTATTAAATATTTAATTAATAAACATATTCAACTATATTTCATATTTCAAGGTCCTTTAATTATCATTTTTCATTTATTTGTAATATATTTTTATTTCCAATGTTTGTTACTTGAGGTTGTTCGGTCATTTTTTTAACTCCTTATGTATGTTGATCATGGTAGAAATAATTGTATGATAGTTTCATAAAATACATAATATTAATAGTTTTATAGACCTAATTATTATATATTAAGTATATTTTTAAGTCCATATATGATTTATTGTGATGAAAAATGAAATTCGTTTCTTGGGGAGGTGATAGTCTACATGTACGCATGATTAATGTTTCTATTTATCAATGAATGAGCGAGAATGAGGGTAAATAATAATTTTTATATTTCCAAATATTATTTATTTTATATATATCATATTTAATCATCCATTACATCCTTTTTACCATCCAATAATGATGATGATGAAAAATGGAATACATCACTTTGTGGAGGTGGTAGTCTGTACAATGCACTAATAACACTTTTGTTTTTATTGGTGGATGAAGAGTAATAAATAATGTTTATTCCATTAATATAATAATATATAAGTATAATAATGATATTTATATCATTATATTGCTATTTATATAATATATTTTTAATATTAACACTTAATATAAAAGATTACGATGAAGGTAATACTTATATTGGATACTGGAACTTCTCTTAGAGATATTCTTAGAAAAGAAGGCCTTAAGATAAGTATAGAGACAATGGGATTAAGGATTAACAAATTAATTATATGGGAGTTAATTATCCATGGTTAATTGGAAATTTGAATGGTATGTTTGTAAATACCTAAACTTCTCCTTCATAAATATTATATCTTAATAGATAAATATTCAATATATAACATAATGATCCAGGAAAGAATCATTTAGGTCTAGTGCCTTTGGATACTTTGAGACATAAGAAATTTTTCCAAAAGTGAGTAATGTAATCTCCCACTAGGTTCTTCATAACTATATCCATTATTATACATATCATACATAATACCTTTCATCATGACTTGGGTAAAATAAACATAAGAAAGGGTGAGCAGAAATTCTCAGTAATGGTAAACAAGGGAGATACCAACTTATCATGAGCATAATGGTAGATAACATGATAATAACACTTGAAAACTATACTCTGTATATCATATATCATAAACTTTAGTCATTTCATGAATATTTTAAGTTTATAAGACATGAATCATAATGGAATCAATGAACATGATCCATAAGGTCATAACATTGGCATAATATATGGAATTTTGGTATACATATAATTATATAAAATCATTTCTTGGTATTTAAAGGCTCGTTTACATTACTATTAAAGTCAAATGGGTTCACTCTGAAAACCATCATAGTAATCAAGGTTCACTCCCAATACTATTATAGTGGACATATTCCATTACTAAACTGGGTTCAAACCCCCTTCCAGTACTGTTTATCTCATGAGATATCAATCCTTACCCAATGCATCAGAGCGATATATAGGTCTCACCCATCATATAATGAAAATAATACATATGTTTTCCTTAATATCATAAAACATTCATCATATCATAACCCATGAAATGAAATGGGTTTAATAAATATTTAATCATAGAATAACTTATGGAAAACAAAAAGGTTTCATATTCAGTTAATCATTTAATCATATAAAAACCTATGAATAATGAAGTTGGTTTCATAAGAATCATTTCCTCATAAATATAAACCATTAAAATAACGAATAAGAAATGAATCCTTGGATAATAACCCTATTAAATCATAATTATCATCAAAGTATATCATCTTATAGGTAAAATTATTTTGAAATATTAATAGGAACATTTAATGAGAAAAATTACCTTTTCACTTTTAAAAATACTTTTTAAAACATAAATAGTTTTTATAATACATTATAGGAAAATAATATTTTCACTTTTGAAAAATAATTTTTAAAAAATAATGCATTTTTAAAATCCTTTTCTTTGAAAATAACCTTGGAAACATATAAATAATATTTAAAATAATTATTTGGTCATGAAGGTGTAAAATATTTTCCATCCCGTACACGTTAAAATAATGATTAATTTTATAGTTTCATTAAAATCCAAACAAGAATTGTTTTTTGAAAATAAAAATAAGGATATTCCTTTTAAAAATATTTTTAAAAGAAAAAAATGGGTAAAAATATCATTAATAAATCATTTATATAATTTTAAAAAAATTAGAATATTTTTTATAAAATATTAATATGGAAGAAAAATGGGTTTTCGACCGGAGAGAAAAATAAAGTCGGTTTAGTATTAAAACATATTTTTGAATATTGAGTAGATAAAGACTCAAAAATGAATGTAAAACATTAATCATCATGAAATAAACATATGTTATTAAAATACATTAATTTATTGCGATATATATCATAAAGTTTAATCATTGGAAGAATAATCACGAACAATCCTAATAAATGTTGAGATTATAACATAAAACCCTTGCCACTGGTAAATTTGAATCATAAGGCCCATGAAATAATAAAAATAAATGAAACTTATAACATAATGTGAATAAAAAAATTCATTATATTACATGTCAAAGGGGTTGTATATGCACCTCATAAAAGAAGATAGGTACATAACATAACATATGTCTCACATAAGGAAAACTGAGACAAAAATATATTACCATAAGTCTTTACATCATTTATAAAAGTTAAAACCTCTTGTATAATAAACATAAGTTTATTATACATATATTTAAGTAACATAATTATATATATTATACCATATATGATTTACTTATGACCTCTTATTACCCATTTATTGAAAATTTCATGTTAATGTCACATTTCAGGCAATAACTACTTTGTTTTTCATGTAATATTTTATTTTTTATTTTTTTGGTACTCTTAAATTTATCATGGTTTCATCATATATATAACTTTAACCATTCATATATATTAAGAAGATATTTATTTAGAGTAATCCAAAAAAGTTAGAGAAAGGAAATGAAATACACCGTTCATGGAGACGGTAGGTCATACGTACACATGAACCTTGTTTCCATTTTCTCGATGGATTTAAAAAAATGGTAAATAATATATCATTAAATAATAATTTTTATTTTATATATATCATATATTTTAATTAAAATCATACTTATTACCGTCAATGTAAAGTGTGAATAAATCACATTGCTTCATGACCTGGTGGTTCCTCGTACACACGAGTGACATTATCGTATTTTGATAGAATGAAATGTAAGTATGTATATGTGATATAATAATTATAAATGTATAAAAATATTATATATATCATATATAAACATTTAAACTACCATTATATCCATCCTTGATAGGCTGTGATTGAAAATTAATAACATGTGTTCGTGAGGCGGTAGTTTTCCGTACACATGAATAATGATTTTGTATCCCATTTGATGGAAGAGGATATGAATATAGGTAATTACCTTAAGAAAAAAACATCTCAGTATATAGAATTTTATTCTTTATTATATAATATTTTTGAATTTTAATTTAATGATGTGGATGAAGAAATAAAATAAAACATTCGGTTAGGGACGTTCCCTCTTCTTCAAATAACTAATTTTGGTTTGCACTAAAATCCTTCCTAGGTTGGATTTATAAAAAAAGTAAGACTTATTTTATAATAGGATATAAGTAAGGGATTTATTTGGGTAGTTATTTCTCAAACCAAAGGCTTTTAAAAATGTGGAGAGGAGAGGATAGGTGGTGACCATTTATAAGTGAGGTGAGTGACACACTTGTAATTTTTGAAAAGAAAAGGAATTATCACATTTTCTGCATTCCAAAATCTCCAAAATGGACCATTGTAAAAAATATTATACAAGATAAGGTCTAAATATGTCTATAAAATAAGTTTTGGAGAATTTTGGGTTTTTTAGCCCATATATTTTTAGTTTAACTCTCGGTAAACCCATTTTTACCGTAACAGAAGTTTAAAAAAAATATAAAAAATTAATATTCAAATTATTTAAATTAACTAAATTATGTTATATGATATATAATTAAACTAAAATTACTTTTAAATCCATTTTCAAATAAAAATTACCTTATAAAATATTTTAATGAAAAGGAAATTTTCAATAACAAGTAGTATTTTCACTATTCAGAAAATTTAATCTTTTCAAAAAATCCCAAAAATTTATCCTAAGATAATTTTGACATGATCATTTAAGAAATAAATTTTATTTTATAAAATTAATTTTCTAAAATTTTCAAAATTTATATTAATTATTATTCACAAAAATTAAAAAAAACATTTGTTTGAGAAAATAATATTTTTGAAACAAATAAAAACTTTGCTGAATATTAAAGATTTTTTATTAATATGATATCTTTATATAAAACCATTAAAATTAATATTTAAAATTTAGTTATTCCTATTCATTCCACCAAGTTTAATGGCCAGGTAATAATGGTTGTGTTTAAATAATAATATTAATAGATTGTCACAATTTGTTTAAACTTAGTGTTGCATGTAACGCAAGATATCAAAAAAATATTTGTAAAAAAAATATTAGGGTGTTAAATTATAACTACTTTAAAATGGATTTCACCCTTAAAATTTCATCACTTTCATATAAATTGATGAAGATACTTATGCCTCTTCATATCCTCAAGTTCCCACGTTGCTTCCTCAAACTGGTGGTTTTTACACAAGACATTGACCAGGTGAGTGGTCTTGTTTCATATAAATTTATCTATTAGATCCTTAATCTCCACTATTTTTTCCTTATAATAATGATATTTCTCTAGTGGTATGATCTTTTAGTTCAGTACATGTAATGGGTTAGACATGTACTTCCTCAAGAGAGATACGTCGAACACATCATCAACTTGTGAGGGGTTTGGTGGAAGAAAAAACTAATAGGATACGATCCCAATATTATTAAGAGTTTTAAAGTTATTGATATACCTAGGTGTTATTTTTCCATTATTTCCTAATCTAACTACCTTCATTCATGGAAAAAATCTTAGACACAAATTATCCCCAACTTCAAATTCCAAATCATGTTATAAATTATTAGCATAACTTTTCTACCGACTCTGAGATGCCTTGATATGTTTCTCAATGAATCTAACTATCTCTTCCATTTATTTATATATCTCATGTCCTAATATATTTCTTTCTCTAACTTCATTCTGGAATGTTTCATCTTTATTCTTATTTTCATAGAGGTCTTCATAAGGAACCATCTAAAGGCTCTAGTGAAATCTATTTTTGTATGGAAACTCAACTAGAGGATGGTGTTGATCCTAACCACCTTTAAAATATAGAGAAAAATATATCAAAATATCCTCTAGGATTTTAATTTTTCTCTTATACTAACCATATTTTTTATGATGATACATAGTACTAAAACATAACTCCATATCAAGATCTTATTAAAGACTTTTCCTGGACATTGAGGTAAACCTCAGATCCTGATCAAACACAATTGAATGTGGTACTCCATGAAACCTCACCACTTCCATAATGTATATCCTAAAAATATTATCTAAAGATAAATCTTATCTAATAGTGATAAATTTACTAAATTTTTAAGGAGATCAACTAAAACCCATATATAATTATTCCCTTAAATCATTTTGGGGAGTCTGATGACAAAATAAATGGAGATGGTTTCCCATTTCCATTACTGTATGAGTAATGGATATAGTATCCCCTTATAATTTTTTTTACTTATCCTTAACATGCTAGCAAACCAAGCACCAAGATAAAAAATTTGTGATATCTCCCTTCATGTCGTCCCACCAAAATTACTCTTTTAAATATTTATACATATTCATACATACAGGATTATTAGAGAAAGAAGAATTATGATCCTCCTTTAAAAACTAGTTGAAATTTGGTATGGGTGGAAAACATACACAGTTCCTAAACCTAATCATTCCATCATAATAACGGTTAAACTTAGGAAAATTTATAACCATCTTTTTCATCTCTATATCTTCCTTCTGTGTCTATTTTATCTTCACTTAGATATATGGTTGGATATTTAATTGATCAAGATAATATTTTTCCCCTACCTTTAGTATTTTCATATCCATACTTTTAAAACCCCAAAACATTGAATCTTTTTGGAACCTCATTGTTTCTTCTAGAAATGGGGATGACCTTGTTTGTTTAAGGTTCAAACTTTCCAATTGGTTTCAAACGGGTTTATTCGTAGAACCAGAAACATCCAATGATTCTATATCCATTTGGACCTACTTTCAAAAGGTAGGTGCTCATTATTTGTGGACCGATGAGGCTTAAGAATTTGCATTGGTCGAGATGATGGGAGGTCAGGATCATCACACCTTTTTTGGGGGGAATTATTACCTACTCTGGGACTCTATTATAGATTTAAGTAATGTTCAAGAATCCTTATTAATTCACCAAGTATGAAAATGATTTTTCATTTATATTTGGCAATCAATGATTGATATGTATGAGATTTATAGAATCTTTTATATGTATTTGAGGTTCTTCATTGATGGAGAATCATCTGTATGTATTTATAGATTCTTAGTCAATGGTATCCTTCAATACATTGTATAGAAATCTCTTGGTAATTATGATAACCATACTAGTTTTAAATCCACTCAGTGGGGCACTTGAAGTTTATTGTCATTCAGAAAGACAGGGATTATTTCAGAGTTGGGATCATACCCGCAGATGGGCTTCCTATGTATCCTTGTTAAAAAGGAATCAAAATACATGTAGTTTGATAAGAAGGATATATTTTAACGTCATATGGGATGGAAAATAATTAATGAAATATGGTCTTAAGCCTTATAAAGGCTTCCTATGTACTCTACTTTTATGGAAGAGATCAAAGTACACATAGTTCGGGTAAAGAAATATGAGGTTTATACATGGTTAATGGCCCAAAAAGAGATGTCGTGATTACTTTTACACTCTAAGCTCACATGAGTCATTCTCAGTGTGAGAAACAAGAGGTATCATTAAAATTGACTATGGTTACATGAAATATGCAGTCATGAGAAATTATGTGGGGCTTACGTATGTATGACTGCCCAAGTAGATGAAGACGAGGACTTACTTCAGGAAAGAAGCCCATGAGCATGGTCCATAAAGGTATTTGTACTTTATAGAGATTTGGAGTTTTAACTTGGGGATTACTCTAGAGAAGGAGTCCTAAATTAAAAGGGACTTATGATTGAGGTTTATTCCTGAGAAGGAGGCCCAAATCAAAAGAAATTAAGATTGACGCTTACTCCTAAGGTGGATTCCCAATTAAAGGGAACTCATAACCTGGGGATTACTCCTGAGAAGGAAGCCCAATGTTAAAGGAAATTATGACTGGGGCTTACTATTGAGAAGGAGGCCCAGGTTAAGGGAAATTATGACTGGGGATTACTCCTAATAAGTTGGACTAGGTTAAGGGGACTTGAGACTTGGGGCTTACTCCTGAGAAGGAGGCCCAAACTAGGGGTACTTGGGGCTTACTCCTGAAGAGGATTCCCTAAATCAAAAGATCTTATCATCTTAAAGGATGAGGTTATATATGAAACCTCTAACCATGGTGACATAAAGATTGCAAGTCATGAGGTTTTGGGAGATGTTCTCATAGAATTCCTTTCAAATAAAAAATCCAATAAAGGAACCATGCCATAAATGGATTTGAAAAGGTCTTCGAGGGCTAATATCTTGAAGAAGAGAGGTGAACGAGAGAGAGGCACAAAAATAAAGTTGGCACGCAAGTATAGTCACGCAATTCATTTGGCGTGCAAGTCTTGGTCGTGCAAGTCTTGGTCGTGCAAGTGTACTTGTGCGGCATGGGTTCACCTGGGCGATGAAGAATCTATAGGGTAATACTTGGGGGGGACTTAACTATAGCCTTTAGTATTATCCTAAGATGTTTCCAAAAGGGAGGAGTGCAAATGTTTCCATTTTTACGGAGGTTTGGAGACTTAGGTGTGCAATTTTTGATTAATTATAAACACTTAGGCATTATCCTACTCCTTCAAGTCTTCTATTCTACGTAAAAAGTCACCTTAGAAGCTTTCAGAAGAGTTGAGTTGAAGACTTGGGCGACCAGAGCTTGAATCTGAGTTTTAGAAAATTTGTCCTCAAAATGGGGGGCCCACAGGGGATATTTATAGGCCACCAGGAACCTTGCGTGAAAAAAATAATAGGGCGCACAAGTGACTTGCGTGACCCATAGGTGTCGTGCAAGTGACTTCCACGACCCATAGGTGGTGCGCAAGTGACTTGTGCGGCGTGCCGGAAACTTGTGTGACTCCCTCCAAATGGGTTCCTTGTCCATGGCTTTGTCAATTTTTGATATTCTTCAAAGGGTGACCCTCTTTGTGCTTAAGGTATTCCCTTTTCCATTCATTGGACTCTATGACGGAAAGGAGCGTCAATAAAAGTCCCCCCTTAAAGTTGGATCAGAAAAGGAAAGAGGATCCAGCTATGAGGTAAAGCCGGAGAACCAAGGGTCTATGGTGCGCAAGTTCGGCGTGAAGATGTTGGGGCACACAAGTATGGCGCGCAAGTGGTCTGGATCACCTATATATACAGGCTCACTCCTACACGAACTCATTCAGCTTCCAGCAACTCGAGATCTCGTCGCACAGGTGCTTCGATTTTCGGTCGTCGATCTTCTGTATTTTTGTCGTGCTTCTGCCGAAGTTATTTGACTTGCGCGTCATGACTAGGGTGGAATAACTTGTGTGGCCCTATTTACTTTAATGTCAAGTTGGGACTTGTGGACCTTAATGCCTTTGCCATTTTTTTTATTTTTTTCAACAAGATTTCACAAAACAAACTTACTTAAGGTTCGCCTGTTTGATCTTTGTGCAGATTCAATGGCTCCCAGAAGAATTGGATCAGCTGATGAGTTGTCCAGCAAGAGAATATATGGCATGATAAACGTTGTCGGCCATGATTATTATGTTATCTACGACAACACTCTCCCATATTTGGCTAAATACTTGAAGAAATGTCATGATAATTCCCCACAGAGCATCTACTTTCCTTTATATGGCCATGGTCATCTACAAGGAGTCAACTTTCCAGAGACAAAGAATTATATTATTCATTCATGGTTTCAGACATACACCAATTTTTCTTCAGAAAATGTCTCAGTTGCAGGATCATTTGCCAATGCTGGAATAGTGGAGAAGGCATTCATAATGCATCGAAGCCCATGTGCTCCAGATTTGAAGCCTCACAAGCCTGAGCTGCAGCCACATTGTTATCCCTCTATTTTCCAAAATTCTTAGATAGAACAAAGGGATGGAAAATAGTTGGGATTTCCGTCCTAGATGAGGTGTGAAGCCAACTTGGATGTGGTCATATTGGGTGCAAAAAACCTGTGCAGAGTTTTTAGATGATCTGAAGGGAGCTACAATATATGAAGTATTCTGTTCTGGGCAGACATATGTCTACAGGAATGATAATTTCGTTCCGTAGTTAATCAGTCGTTGAAGCCCGGAAACAAATTCTTTCCATCTGACTCATGGAGAAGTAGGCATCCGTTTGTGGGATGTCTACAAGATTTCCGGGGCTAAAATTTTGAGAGATATTTATGATGAATTCATCCCCCGCAAGGTGACCTGGAATGATTCGGAGAAGACTTCGGCTTTGGCTCGAGAGTTAATGAAAATTTTCCACAATCTTAAAAATACCAAAACCATGAAAACCCACTCTAGAAAAGATATCCATCCAGAGGAGTGGATGGACATGTTTCTTATTAAGAAGAAAGATGAGGGACCTTCATGTACTCATCCTAATAGTTGCCCTAGAGTAGCAAAGAGGGGTTCTCCAGGAACATTTTTGAAAATTTTGGAAGTAGGGTAGTTTGATAGGTGGGGTTATGAAGTGAACCATAAAATTTCAGTGAAGACCCTTCTAGAAGTCTATTTGTCTTTGTGGCTCAGTGTTTACCTTTTACCAGTTCAATATTCGAAAGGAGGCGTGAGGCCGGGGACCTTTGTCATTGCATCCAAGCTAGCTGAAAGGAAAATGGTTTGGTTGGCCACCCTAGTTTGGAAAAGATTCATAGGAGCTTACTTCATGTATATATGGGTAAGTATCCTCAAAGAGTAGTGGGACCATTCCATGTTTTATGGGGATGGATCACCACTCACTTCATGACATATGTTGTACAATGTGGGGTATAGGTTTCTGGAAGTTCTTTCCGGCCGTCTGTTCAGGCCTTTTTTGG
This sequence comes from Viscum album, assembly GCA_963277665.1. Taxonomy (NCBI): domain Eukaryota; kingdom Viridiplantae; phylum Streptophyta; class Magnoliopsida; order Santalales; family Viscaceae; genus Viscum; species Viscum album. Next base: position 1,433,261,419 of record OY728126.1, on the reverse strand, counting down.
AATTTCTCCCTAATCCCTCAACTATTATGATATCAAAATAAGTCTGAGCATGTTCAAGTAGTTTCACTTATTTACTTATGGAAATCTGCCAACAGGGTGATTTTTTGATGATGGAATAGCCAACCTGGAATTAAGGGCATATATGCTAGCATGTAGAGATGGCACACTGGCCATGAGAATTGACGGAGAAATTATATGTGAGGCCTATGCTTCATACTGATTCACACGTCAATTCAAATTTATGCAGCAAATTACTGTATCCCCTCTGGTGCATGTAATTTTATAGCAGCATCTGATGTTTGCTCATCAACTATGGTTGCTGACATCTATAGTGAAGACTGTGGTAGTATTTGATCTACCAGCTGTTGGAGTAGCAAGTCGATTGACTACATGGTATGCCGAGAGATGGGTAGCATCATACCCTGAAGGGGTACTAAATCAGCCGGTCCCTCAGGTGGGGACAATGAAGTGAACCATTAGAAAGGAAGATTTTCATTTGGAAGTTTATTCTTCTTCACCCAGAGCTAATTCACCAGGTTCTTCACCTAGAGCTGATTCACCAGATTTCCAAGATGGGGATGATGAGGCACGAAATGCATCAAAGTGGCCTCGTGCCAGATATAATCTACCTGCTAGTGTCAAGATACCTACTCTATTGACTCCTAGTGAGTTACATAATTGAGGTAATTTAGTCTCCATTATTTTATAGAGCAACAAGTTTCATTTTCTCATCCTTTATATGTGATCGCAGGAGCTGGGAAGAAGTTGAATTCCCATATTATAGGACCCTCCTCACGGCCTTCTGGTGCACATTATGAATATTTTTGACCAAAGGATGTCTGAACATGGCGGATTTTATATTGTGATGTTGAAACCTCCTGGATGGACTTATGTGAAGGGATGCATATCCCTGGAGTGGGGAATCTCCAGGCTTCCTCTGACATCCATTTTGAGGACAACCCCAATGAATTGAGGACTTACATCAAAGAGCTGGAAATGCTCATATATTCCACTGATAAGTCAGTTCCTGTCACCAAGCGGTTGAAGGTAATGACGGACTGTGGTACCACTGGGGGGATTGATCCTTCATTAGATGAAGATTGGCATGACTATGTGGCTCCAGAAGATGAAAGTTTTCCTTTTTCTCATATTTCTATTTTCTTTATTATTTGAATTTAGTCATATATTTTTTATTTAAGGAAAATAATCTTCTTCATCCTGCAACATGTAAAGGAAAGAACCACTGAAATCCCTTATCCATGGAATAGCCCTAGTGGCACCGCTCTTGGAGCCACTGAATCTCTTCATGAGATGGGTGAAGTATCTCTAGGCCAGCTAGCCATGGATGAAGAGTTAGAAAGGGAGTTATTGTCTCCGATAACTATTTTCGAAGATGATGATGCCATTCCGCCCAAAAAGGACAAGAAGAAAAAGCATCGAAGAAAGAACACCATAGTCAAATGCTTTATCAGTAGTGGAATGTCTTTCTGGTAGTCATAAATCTTAACTTATGAAAAAGTGCTCAAAATTCTCGAGATTTCAGGGGCTTCTTCAGTTTCCCCTCTAAGGGAAAGGACTGACTATCCTCAGAGTACAACTGAGGGTGTTTGAGAATAGCTGCAAGTTCCTACTCAAATGGTCGTTCCTGAAGAAATACTGAGTGGAAATGAGCTGGTGTCTATTCCCAACACCGCTCTTATTTCTGATGCCATGAGAGAAAAGACTTCTGGTAAATTAACAATAGTTCATAGAACTTCAAATGAGACAACAACTACCTTCAATTATGTGATGTTTTAGGTTCAACACATGCACCAGAACATTTGGAAACCACTGCAGATGACCCCACAACTGTCTATGAAGAAGCTATCTGGGGTCATAGATTATCAGATGAATGTCATGAAGAAGACATGTTGAGTTCTCCCATTGGTGAGACTAACCTGGGATCTGAGACATCATTGGATAAAATGATGAAACTTGGCATGTCCTTTTATGAAATTTTAGATCATGTTAAATTACCATGTGATTTAGATGATTTTGGAGATCTAGTTATAGAATCAACTGAACGTGAGTTTCATCATTTGTCTTTTTAATCTTCTCATGATTACACTTCTAACCCTATTTGGTTAAAAATGTATAGTTCCATCTAAAGAGACTGTTGAACCAACAATGCTTGAAAGGGGTTTATACATTGATGTAAACCCTATTATTGGAGAAACACTGGCTTAGGTGGAACTTAACATGGCAGACCCTCATGAAACCCATCCTGAAAATCTTGTTGAAGCTAGGAAATATGGGGAGGATTCTTTACAAGTTTCTTATCTACTATTAGGTAAAATATGATGATATTTGTGACTTACTTAACCTGCAAGAAAATAAATCAACTTTTACTATCCTTGGAAAGTAACCATACTTTCAATTGACCAAACAGGGTTGTCAACTTCAATGGCTAGATCTGGAGGTGAAGCCTTAGCCTCATCCCAAATAGTAGTAGAAGGCGAAGCAACCAGGGTCAAGGAAGGAGAAGAACAGGGAACTTCCTTAAGTGCATTAATCCTAGAATATGTTCCTCCCTGTGATAGCGATGCTGAATCAGACCCAGAGGTGCAAAAGGCACTACAATTCTCACGTTGCAAGGCATGGAAAAATATATGGAAGATAATATATGAGGTGCCTCGTGAAGAGCTGCCTTCAAAAATTCCAAGACTTCCATCCCTATTCATTATGTTGGGACTTGGACGTTTTTAATATCAAGAAATCCATGTCGTAGTGAAACAAGACATTCAAAGGAGGGAGAAAGAGAAAAGGTTCCATCAAGACCTTATCAGAGCTAGATTTCTGATCAATATAAATGAATTTCAGGCTGTAGTGTCCCAAGATGAGGCTGATCATGCTGCAAAGCTGAAGGAACCAAAGCAAAAGATCAAGGAGAAGATTTTCCAGTAGTTTCACCTTCAGCAAGAGCTAGATGCTGTTATTGGGGATCTTGAACAGCTTCATAATTCATTGGAAGAAGTCCAAGCAGATGGTATAAAACCCATCAAAGATTCCAAAGAAGAACTTCGTCCAGCTGAAGAGAGTGAATCTAGTCGAGTAGATGAACTTCAAGTGGCTTTTGATGAAGCTCGAGATGCTGTGAAATATATGAGAAGTCATCTTGAAAGTATTCTATAATTTCTGAAAGAAAATAGAAGAGACTCCAGTCTGTGGATGTTCTTCTAATCTTATTCATCAATGAAAAACAATTCATCTTCAAGCATGACAATTTCTCTTTATTTTTACCTAAGACAATGGGCTTGGTAAACATATTTTAATTTTTAATAGTGTTATATAAACAACCCCACCAACTTTATCTTTTAATTCTTCAATATTTCCTAAATCATACAAAATGTATGTATAGTGATCTGGGAATCGACTTTTGTTCAGAGTACCCTTTATAGGTTCTCAATTTAATGAGTACCATGTCTTTTGTTATTGGAAGTTTAAATTCATGCATGTTTTACTATAAAAAGGCTAATATTTAAGGTCGAATATCTTTGAATGAATGGATGATATTCACTCAATTCTTGATATTTTTTTTGGAAACATATTACCATATTCATGTATGGAGGGGGGGAAATTGTAAACTGTTACTTGAGAAATTTTGAATATGAGGAATGACATGGGAAAATAGCTAAATGGAATTAGAGGAAGCCTTTTCTATGAATGAAGTTACCACTACTTGAAAAACCTGTTATGGGGGTTGAATTATGCAGGTCCAACTAGGGCATAAGCTGCATAGTCAAATAGTTGTATCTTTCGGCTGACAGGTCTATTATGTAGAAAAATTATGCAAGGCCACCAAAGGGCATGTGCTGCATATTCAGGAAAAAGAACTCTCATAAATTTGACTTTCTATTGCTAAAAGCCGAAGAAGGTTTAATGGGGATTTAAATTTTCCAAAGCATAGAGTCTTCTTTATGGAAAAAAGGTACTTGAATAGGGAGAGGATATTTCCAATCAGAATTGTCAAAGAATTTGAGGATTGTGACTTCTACGAAGGTCTGACCCAAACATAGGAAAAAAAGGTATATGTGGTTTCAAATCATATGACTAAAACCGGAGATAGAAACATTATACGAAATAATACTTTCAGATCATGAGGAAGAGTATAGAACAAATATGTTAAGGATGGAAGTTTTTTTTTGCAGATCCCTATATATCATCATTAAGACTAATAGGGACAAAAGAGGCTTCTCCAAAGAATGAACTTAACATTACTTGAAAAACCTTTTATGGAGGTTGAATTATGCAGGGCCAACTAGGGCATAAGCTGTATAGTCAAATAGTATCATCTTTTGGTTGACAGGTCCATTATGTAGACAACTTATGCAAGGCCACCTAAGGGCACGTGCTACATAGTCAGGAAAAAGAACTCTCAGGTATCAGACATTTTGTGACCAGAAGTAAAGAAAATAGTTATAGAGATCATGAATATTATTTTTATAATGTTGTGGTTGGGTCCTGAATTGAGATTCTGTATTTCACTATGTATCTCATTAGGATGAGGATAAATCCATACATAGTTCTTGAAATATAGTTTAACGTCATTCAGAACAAGAACAAGGAAGATCTTAGTTTGGGGTCATAGAGCTCGGACAATAGTGAGGAAAACACATTGTGATTTTTTTATAAACCTGAAGTGAATAAAGACCAGGGTGTTCCATATCACACCATGTGCTCCCAAGGTCACTTTTCAGTCAAGGGACAGAAAGTGTATTTTGGGGTTAGGCCCAAAGGCTCGGGGCTGGACTCGAGGAATGCTCAAGTATTCCTATGTATCCCACGAGGATTGGAATCAAGCTGCACATAGTTCTTGAAATACCCTTTTTATAGATTTAATTCATACATATGAGGGGTAAAGAAGATGTTATTGCTATTATGGTTGTACCCAAGATTAATGACTTGGGTGTCACTATGTATCTCATAAGGATGAGAATTAAGCCACACATAGTTATTGAAACATGACATGGTTGGAGAGCATGTCAATAATGATTCCTCTCGAGTGAGGGTATTAGGGATTGTTGTATTTTATTGTCATACAGGACAACAGGTTCAAAAATAGTTTAAATTTATATGCATGGACCAGTGCTATACATTTTAATGTCTTGCAGAAAGGACAATGGGGGGACTGTATAGTTTAATGTCATGTAGCTAGGACGATAGTACATACATAGTTTAACGTCATGTAGGATGAAAGTGAACCGATATGAATAAGATGGTTGACAGGGGCTTTACGGATCAACATCGTATGGGATGAAAGTGAATCAATGTAAAGAAATTGGTTTTGGGATTGAACCTCAAGAGGTTGCCTACGTACCCGCCCTAGGAGGCAAAGATCAATGTTTGTGTAGTTCAATTGAGAGGGATTTGACGATCGGGGTGTACTTGAGGACAGTGACCCAAAGATGATATTGGGACTTAAGCATGGTTAGCATCCCAAATAAAATGTCATGGTCGAAGCTTATTCTAGGATCACATGATTCATTCTCGGTGTGAGAATCAAGAAGCAACAACAGACATGATGATCGTTTCATGAAAGATGTGACCACGAAGGATTATGTTGGGCTTATACATGGTTAGCTACTTGGGGAATGCATGAAAATAGTGTTTAAGAGACAATTGTGCATGTAGCGATCACAGTTTAATGTCATGTGTCACAGACATGGGGTGCTTGGCAGTTTAACGTCTTGCAGCTCAGACAATGCATAGTTTAACGTCATGTTGGATGAAAAAATGGACACAGTTTAATGTCATGTTGGATGATAGAGGGGAATATGCAGTTTAATGTCCTATAGTAAAGAAAATAGGTGTATTTGTGTTATACAAAATACTTCTTCAAAAATATTTCATTGGTTGGAGTTGTAATGAGTTCTCCATCCATTGAGATTAAAGAATAAGCTCCATTAGAGTAGACCTTATGTGTTGAGTATGGTCCTTCTCACTTTGGCTCAAGCTTTAGAGGATTCTTTCCCAGTATCATTGGGGTTCTGAGGACCAATACCAATTCTCCTTGAATGAATGAACGAAGATGAAATTTTTTGTTGAAAGCTCGTGTTATTCGATTCTGATAGACTTGTAAATGGTGCAGTGTGCACAATCTTTTTTCATCTAGTCATTCCAATTCATCCAATTGCTTTTCAGATTGTTCATCTATAGATAACTGATCAAAAATAGAGACTATAAGCTAAGGTAATTGGACTTCAATAGGAAAGACTTCTTCCATTCCATATACCAATGAATGTGGAGTTGATCGTGTAGTAGTGCGGGTGGTATTCTGATAATCCCGTAGAGAATGAAAACTTTTATCAGGCCATGACTTCTTATCTTTATCCACCATCTTTTGAAGTATGTTTGAAAGAGTCTTATTGAAAGCCAATAATTGACCATTGGATGCTGCATGATACTGAGATGAATGGTTGGATCTGATATTGTATTCCTGATATAATTTTCTTACTTCATATGAACAAAGGTTGGTGCCATTATCCATAAATATGGTATGAGGAACACCAAATATGGTAATGATGTTGGGATTGACAAACCTAAAAATGATTTTAACACTGACTTATTTGAGAGGTATTTCCTCTGCCCATTTTGAAAATAATTCAGCAGCAGTAAAAATATACTTAAACTGCTTAGCTGTAGCCGGAAGATAAGGTCCTACTACATCCATTCCCCAAGTAGCAAACGACCAGAAATATTTAGTTGTACGAAGAAACTCTGTAGGTTGATGAAGGAAGTTGGCAGATATTTGGAAATAATGAATCTTTTTAGTGAAATCAACACAATCTTGCACCATTAAAGGCCAAAAGTATCCAAGCCTTCGAATTTGACCAGAAATTCTATGTCCAGACTAGTGGGAACCACAAAATCCTACATGTACTTCATTCACAAAAGACATTATCTCTTCATCATTAATACATCTGAAGATAATTCCATCAAAACCTCACTTGTAGAGAATTATTTACTAATCTGGGCTATAATAAAGAGTAAAATTGACCACACGTCGTCGAGCTTGTTCTTTCCTGGCTTTATCAGGTGGGAGTGTTCCATTTTGAAGGTATTCCCTGATAGGTTCCATCCATCCTGTAGTATGACCATATGGTTCATAAATGAGACTGATTTCATTGATTTCCTATATTCTGATTTGAAAAAAAATGTGAAACTACACTATGGTGGGAAATATTGATGATTGTTTCATCCCAATTTAGATCTGCCAGGGTTGTGGCTACATTGTCCAGTGCATCAGCTTGGGAGTTTTGTGACCGCAGGACATAAGAAAATGTCGGTTCCGAGGGAAATTCTACCATTAAATCTCTGACTTAATCACACAAAGGGATTAACTATTCCTTTCTGATGGCACAATCCCCATTGATTTGTTTGATTACCAAATCTGAATCACCTTTTACCCTTAAGTGATTCAACTGTGCCTGAAGCGCCAATTCCAAGCCTGCGATGAGAGCTTGATATTCTAGTTCATTGTTTGTACCAAATTCCAAAAATAAGGAGTAGGGTAGCATTTCCTTTTCTAGGGAAATAAGCATGATTCCTAACCCAACATTGTTGAATTTAGGATCTTCCATTTTCTTCCCTATTTGACTTCTAGAGGCACCATCAAAGTACATTTCCCATTTTTGAGGATTATATTGAATAGAGAAGACTTACTCATCAGGAAGTTTAATATTTAAAGATGTATATTCTATATATGGGTGTTCAGTAAGGAAATCGTCCAGAGATTGGCCCTTTATTTCCTTTTGAGACACATACAAGATATCAAATTGCTAAAAAATATCTTCCCACCTTTCCATACGTCCTATAAGCATTGGACGACTAAGGATAAATTTGGGCGGGTTATTGTGAGATAGGAATTGGACCTCATGATGTTGCAGGTAGTGTCTCAATTTTTTAACTTCAAAGATTAATGCTAGGAAGAACTTTTCAATACTTTAATATCAAGTTTCTTCCTCAAGCATAGTCTGACTGAGATAGTAATGGTTGTTTCCATTCCCAGCATCATTATTCTGGGCAAGGAAGGCACCCAATGATCGCTCTAAAGCTATCACATAGAGAATAAGTGGTCTTCCTTCAACATGTGGCATTAATACCGTTGGACTCAAGAGGCATCTCTTGAGAATATCGAATTCTTCTTGACATTCTTCTGTCGACTGGTAGGTGACTCCCTTCTTCATTAATCTGGTGAAAGGTATACACTTGGCTTCCAAATTGGAAATGAAATGTCAAATATAGGCCAAGTGTCCTTGAATTCCTCTTAATTCCTTCAAATTTCTAAGAGGTGACATGTTAAGGATTGATTTTGTCTTCTCAGGATCAACTTCGATACCACAATGATGTACAATAAATCCGAGAAATTTTTCTGAGGTTAACCTGAAAGCACATTTCAAGGGGTTCATCTTCAAATTGTGTTGTCGAAGTTTGTTGAATATGATTTTCAGATCATCCAAGTGATCATAAACTTGTATGTATTTAACCACCAAATCATCCACATAACATTCAACAAAATTTCCCTAAAAAGGGTTTGAAGATATGGTGCATGGCATGTTGATATGTTGCACCTGCATTCTTTAGGCCAAAGGGCATTCCTCGATAGAAAAACACACCATGAGGATCTCTGAAGGATGTAGACTCTTCATATTCTGGTGCCATTCATATTTTAGTGTACCCAGAGTAACCATCCATGAAGGAAAGGGCTTCATAGCCATCTGTTGCATCAATTAATAGTTCAATCATCGGAACTGGAAAATCATCCTTGGGAAAATTCCGATTAAGATCTCTGAAGTCAATGAAAACTCTAATTTGTCCATTCTTCTTTTTCACAGGGACAATATTAGCTATCCATTTGGGATATTGAACTTCTCTAAAGAATTTAGCCTTGATAAACTTATCAACTTCAGCTTTAATTTTGGAGGCATAATTTGGGTGTGTTCTTCTTGCTGCTTTCTTGAATCCTCGATGTTCTTCTGGAAAACCCAAATGATGAGTGGGAACATCGGGATCAAGACCTGTCATTTCTATATCATTCCAAGCAAATACATCTCGATTTTTTTTAGAAATGAATTATACATTTCTTTCCCTACAAGAGTCATGGTTGCACTAATTAAAGTGGGGCGGGGATCTTCTTTTGTACCCAGATTTATTTCTCTGAGTTCATCCACAGTAGTAGAGATACCCTCTTCAAATACTGGAGGAGCATCCCTGAGATATTCCTCTTCTTCTTCAATATGTGTTACTTCTTCTATTTCTAATTTCATAGTAGATGACGAAGTAGAATTTCCATGGTCAGGAGAGAAGTAAAAATTTGAATATCTTGAAGAAGAGGCTTCCATTTCTAACCCTATTAATGATGAAGGGTCTTCTTGGGGTAATAAAGTGGAGATGATGGATTGAGAATTGACATCATTTTTTTCCTCTGGTATCGCTATAACTTCTTCTGACCTGGTTGATGAAGTATAGAATTTCTGGATTTCAGCAGATGAAATGAAGACATCTCCATCTAAGATTCCATCATTACTTAGTGAATCAACAATTTCTACCATGATTCCTGGCTTGATTGTCGTAATTGAAATTATGGAAGTTTCTATAAGAGTGTTTGGATTTAGGTATATCATGTCAATTTGACTGATAGGCAGCACATAATCTATACTCACATATATGAATGGGTTTACTGGAATCTTTTTCAAACCATTTGGAGCATTAATTCTGGTGACCTTATTTGTCTTGGATTTTTCCTTTCCCTCCATGTGATACAATTCTACCTCAATGTATTGAGATTCACACATTTTGAATGGGGTCTTGTCACCATACAATGTCCCAATTTGACCATTGAAACAATATTTGAGACATTGATGGTGTGAAAAAAGTACAACCGCATGTTGATGTAGCCAAGGTCTTCCAAGAAAAATGTTGAAGGTTGTGTCCTGATGAACAACCATGAAATATGAATTAGACACAAGGTCTCCAAACTGAATTCCAAGTGTAATTTTTTCCAGATGTTCTCGTTCATTCTTATCATATCCTTCCAACATCAAAGTAGAAGGAGATAAATCAGATTCAGTGAGGCCCAATTGACGAAGTGTATGAATAGGAATGAGGTTGACTCCTGATCTATTATCAATGAAAGCTTGTCAGATGTCTATGTCATTGACTTTTCCAAATAGAAACAAAGGTCTGATATGTCCATGTACAACATCATCTTCATCTTCATCTGTAAAAGATATCACTGCCTGCCATTCTGTAGGATAATTCTCTATATGGTAGACTTCATCCATAGAAATTTCAGTTTCGAATTCTTGAGGACTTGACAAAGCCTCAATAAGTGCCTCCCGGAGATCTTTTGATGGATTCAAGGCATCCAGAATTGATAACTTGGATAGTACATGGGCCAAATGTTTCAAGACATCATACTTTTGGTCCAAAGGTCTGTGTTTCCCATCATGAAAATGTGGTTTTGCAGGTGCCTTAGAAGTTGATGCTTTGGAAATAGATGCATCTCGTATCGGGGTAGGAGTTGGAAACAATCCTAGCTTCGGTAGATTAGACTGACTAGGTCTATCTATTTTCTGAGAGGAATAAGGTGTAACCTCTAACCGGTCCTCCAAAATAACTGTGTCAGGACTGAATCTGTCATGCGTGGAAGAACATTCTTGTTTATGTTGAGCCTGCTGAAGGGCTTTGCCACGAGTTTCTGCCGCATATACAGTTCTAGCAGGGGTAGGATTGAAATAGTGGCTTCTATAATGTCCATGTCTTCTCTTGTATCCTAGACCTCTGTCTCTTCCTCTAACTCCTCTATTAGATATAGGTAACTTAGGTTCATCATAATCGAAATTGTCATTGGCATAAGGATCCGTTAAATGAATCATGTTAAGAGAACCCAAGATCAATTCTTCATCTGATGAAGATTCTGCCTGATGAACCAATTCAGTATGTTCCATTTGGTAGGGTGGTGACCGTGCTTTTGAAGAAGACGGCATAAAATCTTCCAGAGTCAAAGACAACTTAGGCTTTGACACGAGATCATCTTATTATGACTACTCTTATTTCTTCAAATTATGCTTCTTCTTTGAGGAATTTTCTTCGGATGAAGGGGGTTTTTCTATGGCAGACATATCAGAAGACACAATTAGTTGACTCAATTGTGTTCATAAAATGGCATGAGTTCAGTTGATCATTTTCTTGAACATCCAATCATCATATTTCTGCGAAATTTTACTTTTGACTTCATGCCACTCGCCCTCTTCCTCTGGATCAGTAGCAGTAACACATGCTACCTGGGCTGAATAACCTTTCAGTTTTACTTGTCCAGAGTCTACCATCTTTTGCAGGAGGTCTTTGAAGACAAAACACTCCTGAATGGGATAACCCAACATCTGATGAAATGGAAAATAGTTGTGGAGGTCTTCATGTCCTTCTTTTTTTGGCCTTTTGGGCCTTGGTAACTGAACCAGATTGTTTTCCAGAGCCGAGATGAAGTAACCAGGAAGTTTTTCATTCCAGAAAAAATAAAATTTGTTCCTTAAATCCTCAAATTGTTTCTACCTTTGATATTTTTGACCATCTTGATGAGGAGGCTATTGTTGTTGATTCTTAGGAGGTGGATCCCTTCGATATAATGAAGGTTTTGAAGTGGAAGAAAGTATAGGTACTTATTTAAGTGTAACTGTATAAGTCTCTACTTTCCCTATTCTTCGTCCTGGAATTGATGGAATTGCATGATTTTTATCCTTAGTCTTTATAAGAGAGTCTTCTATCTGCTGAGTGATTGAAGTAAGGTCTTGAAACCCTCTTATGTATTTCATAGAGATCATTGGTGTGCGTAATTCATCACACAGATTTTCCACACAGATTGGCAACAACTCTTCTTGAGGGAGTACTAAACTTAAGTAATATGTTAATCCCTTCCAGTGAGCAATGAAATCTGAAACTCTTTCATTTTACCTTTTCTTACAATTGGTAAGATCAAAAACTATCGTCTTTGGAAATGTTGAGCTAAATTGAAGAAGAAATTTTTTACGGAGATCTTCCCACCCATTAATTGATCGAGATTACAAACTTGTATACCAGACAAAAGAAGGTCCTTGTAATGACTACACAAAACACCTGACATTAACTACTTCTTGTTTTTGAGGAGTTACCATCATTGGATCACAATGAGAAACAAAATGTGTTTAGTTTTGTTCTGGATCTCTCGAACCATTAAAAATTTAGAATGTGGTATTCGCAAAATTTGATGGGGGAGGAATTTCATCCACCCATTCAGGGTAAGATCTATTTTTTGGTTAAACTTATGCACTCTTTCCTTCCATAGCTTCCAACTGAGCTGTTAATGATTCAATGGTACTCAGTAATTTTTGAGAAACATCTAGTTGAGCTTGAACCTGAGCAGGTACAATAACTGGAGTCTGGACGGGTGTGGCGACTGGTACTTCCACTGATGGTATTATTGTTGGTTTTTGTCACGTATGACCCATAGGATTGGACCTATGAAGGTGTACTTGTAAAAGGGGATATTCTTGATCCATCTCAGTAGCTGTAACAAATTCCCTTGATTGATTAACTGTAGCATGCTTAGAAGGAAGACTACCTTGAAGTAGTTTTGCATTTAACCTCCTTAACTCCTTCATGTATTCTTCTTGTTGTGCGAACCTTTCCTCTAATGAGAGTGATTGTCCTTCTCTAGAGGTAGGGTGGGATGTAACCTGACTTTTACCCTTTTCTTTGGCATGTACCTTTCTGGAGTATGGAAGGGCATTACCCAAAGGAATGTCTTTCCCCTAGGAAACCCTCTGTCTTCTGGTACGCACACCTCCTTCATTCATTTCTGTGTGTACAGCCTATTAAATAGGAACTTATTCATCTAATTCCTCTGAGTGAGCCTCATGTTTTGGGGGATCAGTGACAATATCATTGATGACATTTATTGATGCATAACGCATTGCATCCCTTCTGTTAGTGCTTCTGTGATACTGTCTTCTTCCATGTCCTTTATGAGACATTGACTTTTGTTTGGTTGATCCTTTAGGAACTTCTTGATGAACCTTAATTTGAAGGGAATCTTATGATAATTCAGTTATGTGTTCCTCTTGTGGTTTCTTCCCTAATCGAGAGAAGACTGACTTTCGTTGAGGAAAAGATTGAGAATTGGAAAAAGTCCCCAGCCTGGTGGACTGGGGCTATTTTTTTTCCTGGTCAACTCCTTGAATCCTATCTGTTGATCCCGAGGGTTGGAGTAAAAGAGTCCCTATCTTGGAAAGCTGAGGTGGCTCTTGAGCTGCTACATCTGAAACTTTCTTAAAAGCCCTCCTGATTTTGTGGATTTTAGTCCGGAAATTGGCCAGATGCATCATCTTACATCATCTCAAATCACCTAACTCAGATGACTGTTGGTTTATTTCTGACACCTCTATCACCTAATGGTGTGCATTCTCTAAACGAGAATCTTGTTCAATATTCTCATTCGCTTGATGCAAGAGTAATTCCACATTTGTTCTTTATATGCCTGACTTTGGGAAGAACTAGTTGAGGCCTTTTCTTGAAAAATACTTTGATTACACACAAAACCAGTTAGATTTGGCCAGCCATGAGCAATAACATTGCATGAGACCAATTTTGGAGGGCTTTGTTGACTGGAGAGCATAGTGAAATGCAATTCTCCGTGAACACCCCATCCCCTGATATGAATACCAGATGGGGCATTAGTAATTAACTAGCGCAACCTTTTTAATGCGCCAAGGCATGTATGTTGAAGGGATATCTGCTGCTTTTCAACCTTTGGATGTCTGGAAACTGAGAGAGTTTCCAAGTCAATTTGGAGTTACAACCATTCTATTACGTTAACATAATTTTGATATTCATCATAAGATAATATTTTCTCTTTTAAGTGACAAAGATTTTTCCATATGTTGAGACGAATATCGTGAATACAATCATTTGTCAACATTTCCAGAAGATCATACTGAGAGTTAGCCAAAGGCCAAAACATGACTAGTATTTCACCTTTCGCTAGTTGTTTTCTCAAATTCAACACTTTCGCTTTGTCATTTGATGAATATTCTTTTACCTGATTGGACCAAAGCTGGTGATTCTTTATTGCTTCATCAGATTCAACAAGATTGGTATAGAATTCATTTTTCAAACTAAAAGATTAATGACCTAGGGATGGTTCAGAGAATAACCTACACCCCGGGATATCTCCTGATTGAGAAAGTATTTCACCTACTAGTGGTAAGGCATCAGACATGACTGGATTCTCATTTATAAGTGCCTCAAGATAAGAGGGCTTTCTTGTTACTGCATTTTCCATTGAAGAATTTTCCAGAAAATGTGAATTACTACTGTGGAGAGGAATTTCGCAGTTAAATTCATCATCATGGGGAGGACCACCATGGTGGGTTACAGCAAAAGATGAAACTTATTACTCTTTGGTCTTCTGACCACACAGAGGGTTATCGTGGCTCTCATCTGAAGATGATACTTTGAGATTGACCGAATTTTCATGAAGCAAGCCTTCATGAGGAAGTGTCTGATGAAGACCTTTGGAATTATTGTTGTTACTTTTGGAATCTGTAAATGAGAGAGTAGAATCTTGAGTTGCAACAGACAATTGTCTTAGGGCTTCAAGAACTCCAGCATTGAGCAAGGATTTATTGCATATTGGATCTTGATTTTTCAATTGTGCTTGATGGGGCATTTTTCTAGACACCTTCTTACACACTTTGGAAACCACTTATTGATGAAAGTTGTTATTATGGGAAGGTGTATGTGCTTGCTTAGGAGAAATGGTTAGGTTAGTCTGATTATATCCATTTAAATCAGGTGTATGTTCCCAACTTGATTGTCCATATGACATGGGGGAGTATGCCCTATGACCCTCCTGGACTAGAACAGAGGTGTGTATCTGCTTCGGAGTGGTATTTTGATGAGTCAGTCCACTGATAGGGATAGATTTATGTTTCTTTTCATGTGATGTTGCTGAAGTTGTTATAATATTCTGACAGGTATCTAGAATATGGTCAGGGATTTGCTTCTACTATTTCACCATTGTCAGAATATTCTTGGTGACTTCAGCTACCAGAATGGGAATATACGTCCATTCCATGTTTGGATTAGGTGTGTGTTCCTTCTCTTGTCTTCCTTTTCTTGTCAGTTAATCCTAACAGTACTCATGTGTTGGGGTAGAAAGTTGTGTCTACCTACTGTTTGTCATTGGGGATTTCAAATTGACATCTCCGGGTGCTACCAAACGAGACCGTTGGTTAGATTGATAAATTGCAGGTGTATGTGTCTGCTTATTTTTCTACACCAAATATGATTGTTGAAATTCCTTCGATACTAGAAGACGAGACTGCTGGCAGAATTGATGAGTGTAAGCAGGTGTATGTGTCTGTTTACACCACATTTGATTGGTGAGCTTATTTGGATTCAGTCAGACAAGCCTACTGACTGGATGATGAATTATAAATAGGTATATGTGTCTGCCTATAGTACTCCACCGAAATTGCCTGGCGGGATTGATGTGTTACTGCCAGAAGAGTCTGCTGGGCAGTGAAATCAGGACAGACTGGTGTATATGCCCGTTCATTGTTTTCCATCAAGTTATATTGATGGACTTCTCCGGAGGGGGAAGAGGTAAGAACATGCTCTCTATTGACCAAATTTCACCTCTGACGGTTCTTCTTGCGTGCTCAGGTCTGAGTAACCTGAGACAAACACCTAGAGGTGATACCCTCGTCATGTTGAGGGTTCACTACCGCATGAGTCTGACGGTGATTGTTGGTGGGAGTCCTCAGGAAGGACTCCTGTATTCTTGAACTGAGGCCTTGAGTGGCCTCTTAATTCACCTTCCTATAATATGGGAGGTACTGGTTGTTGCATTCCGGGGATAACAATCCGAAACGGTTGGAAACGGTGGTTGGCACCACCTGCTTCTTGACCACTGGTCGTCGTTGTCCTAACAATGAGGGTGAGTTGTTAACTTGGAGGGCTTGTCGAGCGTCCTCCAGAATCGGTATGGTAACATGTTGATGGTATTCCCTCAACAATGAATTTGATACCCAGCATTGAAGACACTAATTAGGTGATTTCTTCCTCAGAGCAGACGAGGATCCAGCAGTAGTAGCGGTTGAGGCATTCATAGGTGTGAACTTTAAAGAAACCATTTTGTATTGCAGAGAGATCTTGGAAAAGAATGGATGTTTAATAGAGAAGATATAATCAAGATAAGTTTGGCCAGACTACATCTTTTGGATGAGTACATATGTTATTGATTGCTTTCTTGGCCCTCATATTGAGATTAATAGGGGCCTAACAAATAAGTAAAACATCATTTAACTTGGTTATGGATTTATTTCAGGTTCACTATTTTTTTCATCTGGAAATGGGGATGGCCTTGTTTGTTTAAGGTTCAAACTTTCCAATATTTTTATAATGGTTTTATTCGTAGAAACAGAAACATCCAATGATTCTATATCCATTTTGACCCACTTTTCTAAGGTAGGTGCTCATTAGTCGTGGACCGATGAGGCTTAAAAATTTTCATTGGTCGAGAGGATGGGAGGTCAGGCTCATCACACCATTTTGGGGGTAATTGTTACCTACTTTGGTACTATCTTATAGATTTAAGTTATGTTCACGAATCCTTATTAATTCACCAAGTACAAAAATGAGTTTTCCTTTAGATTTGGCAATCAATGATTGATATGTATGGGATTTAGAAAATCTTTTATATGTATTTGAGGTTCTTCATCGATGGAGAATCATCTGTATGTATTTAGAGATTCTTAATTAATGGTATCCTTCAAAAAATTTTATAGAAATCTATTGTTCATTATGATAACCATACTGGTTTTAAAGCCACTCGGTGGGGAACATGAAGTTAATTGTCATTCAGAAATATAGGGATTATTTCAGAGTTGGGATCATACTCGTAGATGGGCTACCTACGTATCCTTGTTAAAAAGGAATCAGAACCCACATAGTTCGATAATAAGGATATAGTTTAACATCATATGGGTTGGAAAATAATTAATGAAAGATGGGCTTCAACCTTATAAAGGCTTCCTACGTACTCTAATTTTAAGTCAGAGATCAAAGTCCACATAGTTCGGGTAAAGAAATATTAGGTTTATGCATGGTTAATGGCCCAAAAAGAGATATCATGATTACTTTTACACTCTTAGCTCACGTGAGTCATGCTCGGATTGAGAAACATGTGGTATATGTAAAATTGACGATGGTTCCATGAAAGATGCAGTCATGAGAAATGATGTGGGGCTTACGTATGTATGACTTCCCAAGTAGATAATGACCAGTACTTACTTCAGGAAAGAAGCCTAGGAGTAGGGTCCATAAAGGTGTTTGTACTTTATGGAGATTTGGAGTTTTAACTTGGGGCTTACTCCTGAGAAGGAGGCCTAAATTAAAAGGGACTTATGATGGGGGTTTATTCCTACGAGGGAGGTCCAAATAAAAAGAAATTAATATTGGGGATTACTCTTGAGGAGGATTCCCAGTTAAAGGGAACTTATAACCTGGGGCTTACTCCTGAGAAGGAGGCCCAATGTTAAAGGAAATTATGACTGGGGATTACTCATGAGAAGGAGGCCCAGGTTAAGAGAAATTATGACTGGTGCTTACTCCTGATAAGGAGGCCCATGTGAAGGGGACTTGAGACTTGGGGCTTACTTCTGAGAAAGAGTCCCAAAACAGGGGAACTTTGGGCTTACTCCTGAAGAAGATTCCCTAAATCAAAAGATATTCTCATCTTAATGAATGAGGTTATATAGGAAACCTCTAATCGTGGTGACATAAATCTTGTAAGTTAGGAGGTTTTGGGAGAGGTTCTCACATAATTCCTTTAAAATAAGGAATCCAACAAGGGAACCATGCGATAAATGTCTTTGAAAAGGTGTTCGAGGGCTAATATCTTGAAGAGGATAGGTGAACGGGAGAGAGGCACACAAATAAAGTTGGCGCACAAGTATAGTCGCGCAAGTCATTTGGGGCGCAAGTGTTGGTCGCACAAGTGTACTTGCACGGCATGGGTTCACCTGGGCGACGAAGAATCTATAGGGTAATACTTGGGTGAGAATTAACTTAATACTTTAGTATTATCCTAAGATGTTTCCAAAAGGGAGTCATGCAAGTTTTATTTGAAAGGGTAGGGTGGCGCGCATGTGTTTCCATTTTTAAGGAGGTCTGGACACTTAGGCATGCAAGTGTTGATGAATTCTAAACACTTATGCCTTATACTACTCCTTCATGTCTTCCATTCTAGGTAAAAATTTACCTTAAAAGCTTTCGGTAGAGTTGAGTTGAAGACTTGGACGACCAGAGCTTGAATCTGAGTTTTGGAAAATTTGTCCTTGAAATGGGTGGCCCACAGGGGATATTTATAGGCCACCTGGCACCTTGGGAGAAAAAAATAATAGGTCATGCAAGTGACTTCCATGACTTATAGGTGGTGGGAAAGTGACTTGCATTGTGTGTAGGAAACTTGCACGACTCCCTCCAAATGGGTTCCTAGTCCATGCCTTTGTCAATTTTTGATGTTCTTCAAAGGGTGACCCTCTTTTTGCTTAAGGTATTCCCCTTTTCCATTAATTGTACTTGTGATGGAAAGGAGCTTCAACACTCATCATGGATAATCTTGCATGATCGATTTGACTCAAAGTATCATCCACCTTGTTCCTATTCCCAGGGTGGTAATTTATTGAGTAGTCATAATCTTTAATCAGCTATAACCATATTCTACAGTACATATTCAACTCCTTCTATGTGAATATATAATTTAAACATTTTTGATCTATATATATATCAAAATTTTCCCTGTAAATATAATGCATATGTATCTTTAATTCAAAAATAACTGAAGGTAACCCTGAATTATGAGTTCGGTAATTTTGTTCATGAACCTTCAATTGTCATGAGGCGTAAGCTATAACCATGTCATTATTCATAATAACACATAACAATACCTTCTTAGATTCACTAATATAGGTTAAAATATATATACACTATAGGTTAATGTAAACATAGGTACATTGACTAATATTCTCTCTAATTCCTTGAAATTTTCCTCACACTCATATGTCTAGAGGAACTTTCATCCCTTCCAAGTTAACTTATTGATTGGATTAGATATTCAGGATACATTCTCCACAAACCATTGATAATGTCAAGTTAAACCAAGAAAACTATAGATCTTAGTCTTCATGCCTGGTCTAGTCCAACAATCAATAGCATCTGTCTTTTTCGGATCTATCGATATACCATGTCTTGAGATTATATGGCCCAAAAATGAAACCTTTTGAAACAAAAATTTACATCTTGAAAATTTTTCATATAAATTATATTTTCTTAGGTTCCTTATTATAATTATCAAGTGATCTTCATGCTCTTCATTTATCTTTTAATAGATAAGAATATAATCAATAAAGACTTCCACAAACTGAACAAGATAATCTCTATGTACTCTATTCATTAAATTTATAAAGATAGCGAGAGAATTAGTAAGAATGAATAGAACCACTATATATTAATATTTTATATAACTTGAATATAATATTTCCTAGGTTATACCCTCTTTATTTACCCTCAATTGATGATATCTAAAATGAAGTTCAATCTTGGAAAAGTACTAACATCTATGCAGTTGATCAAATAGTTCATCAATATGGGGTATAGGATACTTATTCTTGATCATGATTTTTTTAAGATCCTAATATTTAATTCAAAGTCACATCAATCCATACATATTTTTATCAAAATGAATAGGTTCACCCCATAGTGATACACTTGTCCAAATGAATCCCTTTTCATGGTTCTCTTTAAATTGCTTCTTCAATTCCTACAACTCAATTGGGTCCATTCCATAGGGATTCTTTGAAATAGGAAAGGAAGTGGGTATGAATTCTATTGAGAAATAAACTTCACATTTTGGTGGAAGGATAGGATACTCTTCTAGAAAGACATCAAAAAACTCTCACTCAATATCTATATCATCAATGTTGAGTTTCTCCCTAACCTTATGAGATAAAAAACCCTCTTGAGTAGGAACCAAAACCCATACAATAGATGTGATTTTCATATGAAATTAATATTTATCATTTCACTAATAGATTATCATAGGTTGGTTTGTAATATAAAACTTTACTTTAATTCCTTGGTAGTTAATTTGGGTTTTATATAGAGAAAGACAATCCATTCCTAAGATAACATCAAATTCAACCAGAGGAAGAATGATAAGATTTTTAGAAATCACATTCTCAAAAACTTCAACTAGAGAGGAATCATATGATTGAGATTAAATTTTAATACAATTAGGGGTTTTCAGTGATAATTTAGTATCAAATAATTTGGTTGGAATCTTGATACCCTTAGAAAATTCATTAAATATTAAAGAATGGGAAGATCTAGAGATAAATAAGACATTAGTAGTTCTAAAGTGGATGGTAAGTATACCTTTATCCACATCTTTATTTCACCTTTCATCATAAATATTGATCACATGATATTTACCTTTGTATCTAGTATTAAGAGGTTATTGACAACAATCATCATCATTAACCTTCGAATTTGGTCAATGGATAGCAAAATGACCATACTCCTTGAATTTGAAATAGTGTATTGTGGATGGTGAATTTTGTGGATATTTCTCTCTATTCATGTCATTAGTTTACTTCTCTCTATCTCTTAGAAATTTTATTTCCTAATAACCTTCCCTTTAACACTTAAAACATTTCCCGGTCCCCTTAATAAAATTTCCTTTATGTATCCATCCACACTTTGAGCATAAAGGAAAGATCATCTTCTTCACTCCAGGGTTCTTATAGTTTCATTTCAACTCCATTTTCCATTTATTGTTAAAACCATGATGTTAATAGGTAACTATAATATTCATTTTCACCTTGATAGAACATTAAATGTTTTTTCATATCTACAAAATTACCTTATAGATAACACCCTTAAAAGACTTGTTTTTAATCCACTTAAGAAATGATCAACCATACTTTTAGGTTGGATGAAAATTCCTTAAGCGTACCTTGCAAGTCTTATAAAATTTTCCTCATAGGTACAAATGGATTTATCATTATTATGCTTCAGATCAAGTAATTCCTTCTCTATTTTTTGTAAAAATTCTAAAAGTAGATTAATTATTTAAAAATAATCTCTTAAACTCATCCCACACCATGGAGTTAAATTCATCATATTAATTTGTATTCTTGATGAGATTACAACATTGATATGATTCTCCTTTCAAATAATTGATATCCTAAATTAATTTTTCATGTTCTGAACACTATATAATGGAAGATATATTGTAAGTGGAACTAATCCATTAATCATAAACTTTTGGATCAGCGGATCCACTAGATGAAGGCGTAATCTTCCTTATAAAGGACTCAATATAATGGTGTTCCATCCTTTTATCATTTGAAAGTTTTGAAATATTCAGGGATTAAAACATTTATGTGAGCATAGCAATGATATTTTTCAGTACAACTCCCATAATTCGTGGCTGCTCAGGAGGAAAATCATTCCATTTTCCATCACACTCGTCATTAACATGGTTCCTTTGTGTTCCATACATTGAATAAAACCAAAAATAATAGTGTGAGAAACAATAATCATAATGGGGAACCACATAATTACAAAAAATATCTTATATGATGTCTGTCATGAAAAAATATTTTTAATATATGACATCCTAGATTTATCCTAGGTCATTCATGGTCATATTATGTCTAAATCATTCATGATGGTTCATAAAGAGTTTTTTAATTTTAAAAGAATATCCCTTTGGAGTGTCAATCTAGGTGTGAATCAAGACCCATTTTTATGCACTAGGTAATGATTGATTCCATCTCAAGGCACCCTTTTTAGAGTTATTACGCCTAGGTACCATTTTTCAAGACCAACATTCACATGTAGTATCCAGATAGAGATTTAATTGCTTGGAAAGCACTCTCTCTATCCTTTACCAAAATTTGAGGACATCTTCCCACACTTTGACTCATCCTTAGCCTTATCCATAGATATATCCTTAGGTATCTCACTAAATTTTTCCATCCTAGATTCTAAAGGTTAACTACAACTTACTCTGATACCAATTACAAATACCCAAACTTCTTATTCGTAAATATTATATTCTAATAGATGAATATTATTATATAACATAATGATCCATGCTAGAATCATTTAGGCCTAGTGCACTTGGAAACATGTACACATAAATAACTAGTCCATAAGTGAGCTGAATAATCTACCACTATGTTATTCATAAATCAAAACCTTCTTAGAAATATCACATATAATACGTTTCATCATAACCTGGTGAAATGAAACATAATAAAGGTTGAGCTCAGATTCTTAGTAAGAGTAAATAAGGAAAATATCAATAAATTATGAGGAAAACAGTATGAGAACACGAGAATAATGCTTTAAAACAAATAAATGTATATCATTGATCATAAAATTCAGTCATGGAATAAATATTGGTAGTTTATAAGACATTAATCATAATAGAATCAAAGAACATGAGTCATGAGGGCATAACATTTTCATAAGTCATGAAAATTTATCATACAAATAACCATAGAAAATCATTTCCTTAGTCATTCAAGGATCATTTATAAGACTATTATAGTGAAATGGGGTCACTCCCCAAACCATTTTAGTATTAAACATTCTCTCAAAATACTATCATAGTGGATAGAGTTTCTTATTTAACTGGGTTCACTCCTCGTTCCAGTCATGTTCATCAAATGAGATATCAATCTTTACCTAATAAATAGGAAGGAGATATATATCCCACCCATAATATGATAAAAATAATACATATGTGTACTAAAATATAATAAAAAAATCCAACATATCATAACCCATGAAAATAAATGGGCTTTATAAAACATTCATCATATAAAAAACCCATGAAAAAAAATGGATTTTATAAACATTTCATCAAAGAATAGTCTGTGGAAAATAAACAAGTGTCATAATAATTTAGACATAACATAGCCTATGAAAAAAGTAGTGGGTTTCATAAGAATCATGTCATCATAAACATAAACCATTAAGAGAAATAATATGAATGGTATCCTTGGATAATATCCCCTGCAAATCATAAGTATTATCGATGGATGTAATCTTATATAGAAAATGATTTTGAAAGATTACTTAGAACATTTATTGAGAAAAATAACCAAATAATTTTGAAAAAGACATTTTAAAACATAAATAATTTTTAAATTCATTTTATTTGATAATAATCCTCAAAACTTATAAATAAATCTTTAAAAATAATGAGTCAGTCATGACGGCGGAAAATACCACTCATGACATACATGTTAAAACAATGATTCCAATAACATTTTTAGTAAAATCTAAACTGGAATTGTATTTTCAGAAAAACATGAATATTCCTTTTAAAACACTTTTTAAAATTAAAAAATTTAAAAAAATGTCTTAAAATACTATTTAAAATTTTAAAACATTTTTATAAAACGTGGATAGGGAAGAAAAAAGGTTTTTTGATTGAAGAGATAAATAAAGTCTGTTTACTTCAAAAACATTATATTTTAATATTGAGTACAAAATTTGAGTAAAATGAAGGTAAAACATCCATTATCATTAAATAAATATATTAGTATAAAATAAATTAGTTTCTTTCAAGATTGATCATAATATTTCATCATTGGGAGCATAATCATGAAGAATCCCGATAAATGATGAGATTGTAACATAAAACTCTTACCACTTTGGTAACTTTGAATCATAAAAACCATTAATTAATATCATTAAATTAAAATTATAATATAATTAGAATAAATAAATCCGCAATATTACATGTCAAAGTGGATATATATGAACCTCATAAAAGAAGATAGGTGCATAACATATGTCTCCAAGAATGAAAATTGAGACAAAAATACCTTACCTTAGGTCTCAAATTTCTTTGTACACACTCAAACCTACTATATAATAAATATAAGTTTATTATACATCTATTAAAACCCCATAATTATATATATAATACCATATATGATTTAATTATGACTATTCATTACCCGTTTATCAACAATTTCTTGTTAAAGTCATGTTTTGGGGAATAACTATATTTTTATGTAAGTTTTGATTTGTTATTTTTTTTGGTCCTATTACATTGATAATGGTTCTATAATCTCCAAAATTTTAACCATGATATAAATAAAATATATATTTATTGTATATTTATTTATAGTAATCCACAAAATTTAGAGATAGAAAATGAATTACACTGTTCATGGAGATGGTATGTCATAATTAAGCATGAAATTTATTTCCATTATATCAACGGATTAAAAGAATGAAAGGTAAATAATATATTATAATTATAGAATAATTTTATGTCATATATATCACATATTTTCATTAGGCTCATTCTTTTTACATTCTATGTAAATCATGAATGAATCACATCGCTTCGCGATGTGGTAGTCTGTTGTACACATGAGCAATGTTATGGTATTCTCACATAATAGAGATTAAGGATTTATATGTGATATAATAGTTATATTGGTATAATAATATCATATATATCTTATATAAACATTTAATACGTCATTTTATTTATCTTTGAGAGGTGAAGATGGAAAATTAATAATATCAATTCACGAGGCAGTAGTCCACCATACACACAAGTGATGATTTCATATCCAATTTGATAGAAGATGAGATGGATATAGGTAATTCCCTTAACATTACATCATTTAATTATATGTAATATACAGTGTTTATTATATCAACATGTTTTAATAATAATTTAATAAAGTGGAGTATGAAATAAAACAAAATGATCAGTTGGGTATGTTACCTATTCTTCGGATAACTTCATTTTGTTTTCATAAATAATATTACTATGTTGGATTTATAACAAAACTAAGGATTATAGGACGATATTATAGAAGTAAATAATTTATTTGGGTAGGTCTTTTATGAACCAAATGGTTTTGAAATTGTTAATAATAGAGGAAAGGGTGTGGCCTTTTATAAGTGTGGTGAGTGGAACACTTGTAATTTTTTAAAAGAAAGGGGTGTACCCATATTTTTTATATGAAAAAAGGATACAAAATCAAAAAATATCGATATTTAGACATTAACATGTCTAAATATAAAAATAAAATGGGTTTTTACAAGTTTTGGATCATTTTTAATGCATATCATTTTAATTTAACCCCTGGTATAACCATTTTTACCTAACCCAAGGAAAATAATTTTTACTATATTTATTATTCATTATAGTAAATAAATTATTCTGAAATTATTAGATAATCTAATTTATGATTATTTAAAAAAATTGAATCCATTTTATCAAATTTAATTCATATAATTAGAAAATTTTAATTCAAATTTACAGCCACAAATGCGATGATAAAGTGATTTTCCAAAGAGAAAATGTTCCAAAGTTAGAAAAGTGTTTATATAAAAATTAAATATCAAAATCATTATAATGAAATAAATTATATTAATTTAAATATAATTTAAAAAAATCCTTTAAGACAATTTTTTTTAAAAAATAAACCTTATAAATGAAAAATATAGTTTTCAATAAAAACCAATATTTTCACTATTCATAAAAAAATTAATATTTTCATAAAAATCCTAAAAATTCACCCTAAGATAATTTTGAAATGATGATATAAAAAATTAATTTTTTTTTACAAAATTAGTTTTCTAAAAGTTTAAAATTTAAATTTTATTAGTGTTCACAAGAAGAAATAAAAAACATATTTTTAAGAAAATAGTATTTTCAAAACATATAAAGAATATATCGAAGATTGAGAATTTTTTTACCAACATGATTTATTTTAATAAAACCATTATACTGAAAATTTTAAATTTTTTCATTCCTATTCATTCTCCCACGTTTAATGGTTAGGTAATAGCGGTTGTGTTTAAATAATAATTTTAAAAGTTTTCACAATTCACTAAAACTCGTTGTTACATGTAATGAAATATATCAAGAAATAAATTTATTCAGAATAAAATAAAAAATATTTCACAAAATATCCTAGTGATACAAATTTGAACCATGGTTTTGTGGAAGTGATCCCCTTTTATAAGTGAAGAAAAGGAAACTTTTGGGAATTCCATTTACCCTTCCAGGATATAATTACACTATTCTTTGGGAAATGACTCTACAACTTCTTAATAATGGATTTTTGGGTGATATTAGATTGATAATTCCTCATATAATTATTTTCTAACATGTTTTAAACATGTTTCAAGTCTTTCACCATAGGTTTTTACATTTTAGCATTTTGATTTTTACCTTGGTAACTAGTTTTCAACTATGTTATTTATATGTTATTTAAAAATATATGGTACCCTATCTTATAAAATATTTATCTTATAAATATAAATTTAAAATAAATTTAATAAAATTAAAATTATAAATAATATAAAATTAATTTTTAAATTAAAATATTTATTATATTGAAAAAATATTTTTTGTAGGAAAATGTGTTTTCACAATTAAGTGTGTATTATTTATTTTTGATTACTAAATGAATGAATGTAAATATATTTTTATATTTGATTAAAAATAATTTAATAATAATTATTTAGATTCTTTTAACCTATTTTATTAGATAAAAAATGTGCAATTTTAATAAAACAATTTTTGAAAATACCATTTTTACAATTATTACGGTGATTTTCTTTAATCTTAGTAATCATAATTTTGTTAAGAAATGAAATTAAACTTGATACATAATATGATAATGTTGATATAAAATATGAAATCCATTTTTTAGATTTAATTTATACAATTTATAAAGACTAATTTGTAAAATAAACGAATAAAATAGTTTTTAGAGTTAAATACTACTTAAGTTTTAAAAATGATAAAATGGATTTAATAAATACAACATATTATCTTTAAATGATTTATTTTACTCTATAAATATATATTTATATATATATATATATATATTAGAAAATATTTAATTCATTCTTGTATTATAATAATGTCATAAAATTGATGGTTTTAGCCAAATTGGTATTTTTTACTATTCACCTAAAAATCAACTATTTATGGAAAAATAAATAAATAAATCTTAATTTAATATCTATATTATAAATTAAAAATAAAATTTTATTTTATCAAATTAAAATTCTAAAATTTGATAATTTAACTTTTAAATAAAATTATAATATATAATAACCAACTATTTTTATAGGAAAATAAATTTTTAAAGTATTAACCATTACTGTTGTTTCTTTCTATCAATTAATGATAAAAATATTTTTATTATATTATTAATGTCAAAATATGTATTATTCATATAAAAAATATACCTTTTCTATAATATATTTAGTTTCTTAAAATAAATCACATAAAAAATTATTTTAAAGAGAAAACATTGTTAACCATAAGGTGATCTTATTAGTTGTCTAACTAAAATAAAAATAATGGTCTTTATTTCAATATATATTTCATAAAGTTGTTACATGTTTTTATACCTTCTGATTTAGCAACTTCATTATAATAGTTACATAATGTTCTGTGCTTTTTCTTGGTTTGGTATTACATATAGAACAAGCGATTAACATAATATTAATTTAATAAAAATAATTTGTGGAATTTGGGTCGTTACATACACTGCTCATCTAGTGATGTGAGGTGATTAGTTCATTACACATAGGGAAGGTTCCTAGACTTAAGGTGATGGAATTCACCTATAGGATACAATAGATATATGGAATACATTCCTATTCCATGGATTCATAAATATCATACTGGGGAGTAGAAACGGGCCAAAACATTATTGGTATTTCATCCTCAGTAATTTATCTTCACATGATATTGGAATTCTACTCATCTTATATGATTTTTTCCTTGACAATCTCCAACCATAAAATTAAATTCCCCATTATTTCATCAAGATAAGTGAGATCATTTTTAATATATTCAACTATTTCTATTATTTCCTAGTTTGGGGGTGGAACTAATGGTGATTTTTTCCTTGATTTACTAATTGGTTGGGGTGAAATGCCACTAGTTGATGGTAGAGTGCCTAGTGTATTCACCTTTTAATTTTTATGTGCCTCCTTGTATAAAGGTGACTTTGGAATCAATATTGAATAAGAAGGGTCTTCCTACTAAGGAAATGTTTATCATGAGGAAGACCTTCACAAAGAGGATCGTGGGGAGGACCTTTATGGTTGTTGATTTATGATTCTCCATCTTGTGGAGGAACTTTAATTTGATAATTTATATGGTCACCATGGGGAGGACCTCTATGGTTTTTTTTAAATTGTGATCAGCATAGGGAGGACCTTTGTGGTTACTGGTTTTTTAACCACTAATATAGAGAGGGCCTCCAATTCTTATAGATATTTTTTCACAAGAATGGCCTATAAAATATATACCCTGAGGAGGACCTCTAGAGTTTTTGGATTGATCTCCATGGGGAGGAAATTCATGGTTTCCAATTCTTTTCATTAATATGGGAATGAAATCCAATTCATTTATTTACTAAATAAATTCCATGAAGAAGACCTCCATAGTTTATCATTACTAATTTTTTAGTCAGAGAAGGATCTCCTTATAAGTTTATAATTTCACTGTATTAAGTACCTCCAAAACTAACATCATGGTATGTAACTTCATGAATGTTGGATGATATTTCACCATTAGTGTAATGTCTATACTTGGAATCCACTTAACCCATTCCCCAATCCAATGGGTCACATGACCTCAAGAGCACCTCCCCATACACCAGAGGCTGCCTACCAGCAGTGAGGGTGTAAAGGTGGTACAGTGGGGAGAATATACCCTCATATTAGTGTGGAACATTGGATACAACTATAAACATACAATAGTGGAATAATATGTTAACATAAATAATAAATAAGTGTGGAATCATAAACAACTGAATAACTAAATAATAATAATAATAATAAATCCACTAAGCATTATCAATACATGGATGATTGGAATCCTGATATATTGAAGGGGAAATAGGGGACAAAAATATACAATCATGATATACAAAAAGTAAAATAAGGATAAAATACAAAAACCACTCTACCGGAATCTTGAGCATATGCTTGGTCCTCTTCTTATATGATTCATCTATATGTCAAACATATCAAGAATCAATAGAAGGGAACTTTAACTTATAAGCACCTATAGGAAAATAATATACTCGGGTACTAGAGGCGGTTTGAGTTGGGTGTGAGATAAAATCCAAGTAGGCCACCCCCAATGGTTTCTATAAGTAATCCAAGTAGTGCTCAAAACTAAACAGTGTGAAGGTAAAAATGAAAAAATAAACATTTAGGAATAAATAAAGAAATGTCCTCTTAGGTTTCTAAAGGACACTTGGTGACTCTACCATCTATGGCTCATGGCCAGGATGAATTTCTAACCAGTCACTATATATATAGTAATAATATATATATATATATATATATTTATATATTTAATCCGCCTATATGGACTAAGTTTGTGCGGATGTAAGTGTCCATATACTTGGAATACTAGTTCTTGGTGAATTGAGGTGTAACTCAGACATCCATGACAAGTCTAAACGATCCTATATGCTCAATATATAGAATGCATTCCCTACATCTCATAGTTAGTGACAGATTTCATTCTCATCACTTGATATGGTGAGTGTTCCATCATGTCAACACTCAAAACAAGGGACGTGAAACATCAATCCCACAATCCAACTAGTGCCAGTGGTGTGAGACATCATGTTCAACACCAAATGTAATGGATCATGAAACCATCATTCCCAAAAGATCACTTATCATCATACCACGTCTTATATTAAGGTGTAATAATATTTTTAATAAAATACATGAGGAATTAAATCTCATTTATCTCAATAATTAAGTCTAATTAAAAACAAGGCATTGCAACCTAAGATGATCATTTAAATAATCATGAACAAATAGTGTGTCCTTACCACCCTTTATAAATTCATTTCATGTAAACCTTTTAATCCATTAAAAGAATAAACAAATCATAACCAATCCCTTCAACTTAAATCATTCCATTTTATTCACTAAATCATAGAAATTCAATTTATAGGGAGCAAAGAAGAACTTAGAAGGCATCATTAGAATTTCAGAATTTACATATATTAGAAATTCCAAATATAAGTTGGTCCAAGAACTTATGAGATGACTTGGTTTCATTAAAAATTTATATAACAGGGAAAAATCAGTTAATGATCCAAGATGAATGATTATAAAGCGATACAAGAATATATTCAATTAATTATAATAAGGAAGTTCAGGTCAGACCATCCAAGGGGAGTCCATAAATGAGGTCAACATCATTTAACCTACTAAACAAGGATCAACAGGTGTATATCAAGGTGTGTAGATCAATTTAATATGAATAAATCAATTAAATGGAGACGTGTGGCAAAGGTCGGTGTGAGGAACAATGTGAAATCTATGAAATGCCAAAAATATTGGGTAAAATGATGATACTACCTAACTTAGGGTCATTGATGACTCCTAATCCTATGGAAGCCTCATATTTGAAGTAGGTTAGAAGAAAAATGGAGAAATAGTAAAAATACATGAAAATAGGGTAGAAGATCTTGAACCTAAATAGTAAATAGGATCTAAAGATAAACTTAAATATGAAGTAAGAGGATTGTAGATCTTACCAAAATGAGTCTGATACTTACAAAAGATCTTGATTTAGAAAACAGATGAAGGAGTTAACTCAATCCCTATGTTGAAGAAGATGGGAGATCATAGGAGGAGAAGAATAAGAAATTGGTTGCTATATAAATGAAGGAGGAAGAAAACAAAAGAGTTAAAAGGTTCATTAAGGGTATTATGGACATTTCACCCTCAAATTAGTAGGTGCATGGTTTTTCTACATGGTCTGTCCAAACCATGCTCAAAATGTGGTCATCTATGTGCTTAAGGGAAGAACTCATAGGGTTAAGGTGCATAGTTTCCCTAACCATGCAAAAACCAGGAAAATCCCATTGTTCAATGTCTATTGTTATTCTCAAGATTATGATCTTGGGGTTTCACGGTTGTAGATAAATCATGTGGTGCATTATGCTCCTTTTTTACCATGTAGAGTTAGTAGAGACCTTATAGGCTAGGTGGCATGGTATATATTAAACATTTGGCCCAGTCATTTTTCTAAAATCTCTGGATTCTGGGATCCAAACTATCCCCAAACACCCTCGTTACCCCTATGAATCCATTGTGAAAATTTATAAGGGTCGTTTAAAGGAAATTTAACCCAAAAAATGGGTCGTTCCTTCATGAAAATACGTGTCGTTACAACCAACCCTTTTTAAAGTAAATCACCTCTCTAGTTGTCCTTATAAGGGTAAAGAGGTGTCATAAGAGAATATATTCGTCCACTAAACTTGAATATCATCATCCCACTCCCTGGTCTCGTTTAGTACTACGTCGTGCTTCTATAGCACTCGTACCAATGGAATTGACCTACCTAGGAGTGTCTTAACACTTTGATCAACAATAAACACTTGATACTCCTCAAAGGAAGAATTTACATCCAATTCAACATCGTCATGATGAAAGAGATGCGATGGATATGAATAATATTGGTGAAGCTGAGATACGTGAAAGAAATCATGTACAGAATAGTATCTCAAAGGATGTTTCAACGGGTAATCCACTGGTCTAATCCAATTCACAACCTCGAAGGGTCCAATAAACCAAGTTGAGAGCTTACTCAGTCTTTGTATACATCTATGGCCCAACCTGGATGAGACACAGAAGAAAACCCAATCTCTGTCCTCAAACTCAAGAGGTCACCAGTATCTGTTGGCATACATCTTCAATTTGAATTGAGCTATCATTATGTGATTTCTGATCACCTATACATTCTTTGAAGTCTCTTTCACAAGATGTGGTCCAAGCATAGCTTCCCCCTACCTCAGTACAGAACAAAGGTGATCAAAAAGGCCTTCCATATAAGGATTCATAAGGAGCCATCTCGATGGTATCTTGAAATATGTTATTATAAGAAAACTCAACTAGTGTAATGTTAATCTCCAAAGAACCCCCAAATTCAAGGACACATGTATGGAGCATATCCTCTAGTACCTGAATCGTACACTCTATTTTTTCATCTGTATGTGGGTGATAGGTTGTGCTCATAAGTAACTGAGTACCGAAGGCCTTCTGTAGCCCCTAACAGAACTGTGACATAAATTTAGTTCCTCTATCAAAAATTATAAAATGAGGATCTCCATAAATACATAAAACCTCCCTGATATATATAATTCCTAGATCATCTACCAATAAGGTCTCTTGAACATGTATGAAATGTGAGATCCCCATAAAATGATCAATGATAACCCACACTATATCATTTCCACAAGGTGATCTAGGTAAACCAGTCATGAAATCCATTCAAAAAGAATCCCATTTCCACTTAGAAATAGATAGTGACTATAAAATCCCTACTGGTTTTTGATGTTCTACCTTTACCTGCTCGTAGGTGGAACACCAAGTGATAAATCCAGAAATATCACAATTCATACCAGGACACCAATACAAGAATCGTGAATACAAATACATCTTGGTAACACTAGGATGTACTTACTATGATAAGACATGAAATTCCCGCATCAACTTCTCTCTAATGTCTTTTGGGACCCATAAACTCCCATGGAATAGTATATTATCATCCTCATCCATGGTTCAACCTTAATATGTATCATCCTCTAAGAAACTTTCCCTTAGGAAAAGGCCATTAGTATTATATTTTTGTGTCATTCTTACCCATTCTTGAAGAGTAAAGGTCACTACTAAGATGAGAGGGTATCCTAACCATAGTTTTTCTGAACCTAAATGTTCATTTTTGAGAATAAGGCCATGATATTCCATTCACCAATGGACTCCTATACTACTTGTGTCTGAGTCTTCCAGCTCGAAGCATCAGCTGCTACATTTCATTTACCAGACGTGTAGGTAAGCTTGAAATCAAATAACTATAGGTATTGAACCCATATGTTATGCCTGATATTTAGATTCTTCTGTGTCAAGTTTCACTTGATGCTTTTTTGATCATTGAATACCTCAAAATGATCTCCAAGTAGATATTTTCTCTAATGGAGTTGAGCATGAAATATAAAACCTAGATCATGGTCATGCATTGGGTAATTCCACTTATGTGGTCTCAACTGAAGAAACTCATACATGAAGAATCACTCATCCTATATTAGGACAACTTCAATCTTCATACCCGATTCATCATTGTAGATTGAATAGCTCCTTCCTAGATCTAAAAGAATCATTATCGGTGATGAATTAAAATTTCCCTTAAACTCATGAAAGGATTATTTACAATATTTTTACCATTTTAATTTCACAACCATATTTTTCAAGACCATAAACAACACTGAAAGGCATGAAAAATCATGGATGAGGCGTCTGTAATATTCATCTAGCCACAAGGAACTATGAATGTAAAATATTTTCTTGGGCTATTCCTAGTAAAAAAAATATCTCACTTTATCTAGGCCTACTGAGACTCCTGAATCTAAGATAATGTGAACCAAGAAGTCCACTTTTTTATCCAAAATTTGCATATACAAAGCTTAGTATAGAGTTAATTATCTCTTATTGTATTCAGCATGATCTCAAGATGGTTTTCATGGTTGTGTATATTTCATGAATAAACCAAGACATCATCAAAAAATAATGCCATTAATGAATCTAGATATGGGTGTAAACCCAATTTAGTAGATCCTTGAACACTTCAGGTGTGTTCGTAAGTCCGAATGGAATGACTAGGTACTCATATAAACCATACATGTTCCTAAAAGTTTTCAAAGGTATGTCTAATGACCTAAAATGCACCTGATGATAGAACAACATCAAATAAATCTTTTAAAACCCTCTCACTCCTTATATCCGATCAAATAGGTCTAATATGTGAGGCAGTGGATATCGATTATTTTTCATGAGCTAGTTCAATCAACAGTAATCCATGCAAAGTCTGAGGATACCATCTACTTTCTAGGATAAAAGGACTAGTGAACCCTAAGGAGAAGTTATGGAGCGTATGAATCCTTTAGCCTCCAAATCCGCTAATTACTTCTTGAGTTCCATAAGATCTATAGGTGTTATCTAATAAAGAGTAATGGTGATTGGTGTTTCCCCTGACACGGGCTCAATAGTGAATTCAAAATCTCTCACTGGAGGTAAACCAAAGAAGTCATTAAAAAGTACTTCCCTAAAACACTCCACTACCAGAGGGAAAACAACGGTTCATAACCCATTGATCATCTAGGAAAATACTAGCAATTTGAGATGTCACACTACCCATCCTCTGCTTCTCGGGCCCACCTCTAGTTGAATTGAAATTTATTTCTCACTTATGCACATTCTTACCACACTCTAGTGATATAAATGTCACCCTATGAAGATATAAGTAAATTTGGTCTTGATAGGGAACTAATCAGTCCATTCCGATGATTACATAAAACCCCATCATGTTAAGGAAAAAAGATTCCACACCAAGAGGTAACTTCCTATCTCAAGGGAAAAATCCTTACAATAATGAACTCCCTCTGATCGGATACCTAACATGGTATCTGGAATCATGAATCCATATAAGTGTTCAATCTTGAGGCCCAAACTCTCTGTAATAGTATCATATTTAAATTAGTGAGACATGCCTACATCAAAATAGTAGACACTAAATTGGAGGCTACTAGAATATCATGTCATATAATAGAAGGTTTGGTGCTCTGCTTCTCTAGAATAGGCTGGAATTCTTGTAACTAGCTTGTACCACGACCCTGAATCACTACCTAACTTTCCTAAGCATGCCTACTCTACTAGCGCTAAGAATAATCAGTCTAAATACCTCTTCTATAACTGCAACCTTGACCTAAGTGTTCAGGGGTATTCTAGCTACCTTCCTAGCATGATCCTACTAGCCCTACTCTTGAACATGGGGTAGGCGTAGATCCTAGCTCTCTAGGAACTAGTGGAAAGGTTCTATAGTAATACCGGATATGCCCCATATTATCGTAGCCTCTGCATTCTACAAGATCTTATAATCACTAAGGATTTGTGTGTCCTATATTCCTACACTAGTGACATATCAAAAATCTGTCAACACGAGGATCTCAACTACTGCTACCTCTATGAGTAGCTTTAAAACATCTATTTCTCCTAGAAGAAGAATCATTGATAGATCTAGGTGCCAAACTTCTCTAACATTCACCATCAACTTCCCTCAAATTTATCTCTGTAATAAAGGTCTAGTTGAGTATTATTAAAATAGTATTCAACCTGAATACATTAACCTACAATTATATGGTGTTCACCATACTATCATTGAATCATCTTGCCGACATAAGATTATCACCCACTAGAATAAGAGAGAACTGTTGCAGCTTAGTAAAACTAGAAGAGTATTGCATCACAAAATTGCATCCATACTTCAGTTTCATGACTTCTCTAGCTCTATCAGCCATCAAAATCTGGGGAAAGAAATAGTTATGGAAGGTAGTCTGAAATTCTTCACATACCATGTCTCTATGTCAATCTACATGGGTAATAACATCCCACCACCAATTAACAAAATCTCATAGATTATACGTATAAAGCTTTACCATATTCTCTGGAGGCATATTTAGATGCTCAAATATAGAAAGGTTAACTTCAAGCCATGACTCAACAACATGTGGTTCACCATCCACTAAAAAGGGGGAACGATGTTGCTGTTGGAATTCCTGAGTCAACTCTTCCATACCCAGGGTAGGTAAAACAACACCTTTCATGTAATGACCCAAAGCTTTCAATGGAAATTTCCTTTCTTATAAATATGTCATAAAATAACATGAAAACACAACATAATGGACTACTAAGTTCTAAGTGACTTTTAAACATAAGTTTGTCAATTCTGTGTTTGGAATTTTGAAAATCCAACATACATGGTTGTAATTAGTAAGTTATTTGGAGTCCGATAATAAAAACATAATTTTTTGTGAATAGTAACCTACCCTAATGAATAGTAACATACCATTATGAATAGTGATATACCTTAATGAATAGTAACCTTACCTATGATAGTATATAAATATTATTCAAGTTGAAAGTATGATATACCTAAATTTTAGAATAAGTAAATAAATATTTTAAAACTAGTTTAAATAATAAATTATGATTTTAATTAAATATTAAATTAATAAGATTTAGAAAATTATTTTTGAAAAATAGACTTCCTTTTTGGATTATACATGTCAAAAAATGGTTAGGATGAATTTTTGAGATTTTTCTGAAATACTTGAATTTTTATGAATAGTAAAAATACGATAATTTACAACAAATGATAAATAATGGATTTATTGAGTCACTGATGATTTTCTACTGATGTAAACCCACTTGGTTCTAGATAACATGATAAAAATACTATTCTTTCTCAAGGAATACTCACTATTCCTTGTCTTATGGGGAAATAATAAATTAATGAATTTTATATTGTGAAATTCCCTCTCTCCTCCACTATAAAACCCCCCTTCATTCCCTCTTCTCTTCACTCCTCTCAAGACTTTTTCCTTGACAATATTCCACCAAAATCTCTCTCGAAGGTCCTCTCCCATGTCCAAAAACTCCCAGTCTCTTCAAAATATGAAAAACTCTCCCCTTAAGAGGTTCTCAAAGGAGGAAGTCTCAAGAGGTAAATTCCTCTTTCCAATTCCTTCATTTCTTTTAAGTTCTTTTATTTTTTGTTTCTTTCTTCACCTCCCTTCACCCAAATGGTATGATAACTATAGTAGCATACATTTACTGGAATTATATTATGCTAATGGGATACTTCTTTATCTTCTCTCCTTTCCTCACCTTTTGTTTGAAAGAAATGAATGCACCGTTCGAGATGTGCCAATTTAGCACATTCAAGGACAACAATTTATCAATTTCTATTATCATCTTTAAATCTGGTAATGAAACCATTTTTATTAAGGTTGAAACAGATTATATATATTTAATATATCCTATTTTTATTCTTTAATATTTTGTACAAATGGTATTAAGTTGTAAACCAAAATATGTTCTTTGTAATCAGTCCCACCAAATAATAAAAACAGTTGTCACTTTGATTTTATATAATAATTCGACTTCACTATAAGTAAACAAATTAAATATAGAACCATGTAATCTCTTGGATGTTCAATAATATCATATAACTTCATTTCTGGACAACCACTTCCATCTTTCATGATTATCCGAACTAGAATATAAGTGAACCGATCTTTAAAAACCAAGTAAACAAACAAGCCCGAACAAAGAAATTGATCCTTATAACTAATAAAGAAGGACTTGAATGAAATAAAAAGTGTTATAATAAATAAATTACTTATATAATAGGTTCATGAATTATTAATTAATAAGAAAAAAATTTTATGCGGGTCTTTAATAACAAGTGGAGAACACCAACAGATTTAAGGTAAGGGATCCTCTCCTTTTCACTCTTAATCAAGATTGTTCTCTATGCTATTCCTTTTTGTGTAATAACAAGTTGTGGGGTATATTTTCTCACCTCCCCCATACTTCCCTAATGTTTTATAAGTAATTATAAACCCTTTAAATCTCTTATCAGGCTCTCTTAGTTACACCTGATACCATGCCGATAAACCGTAATGGATTCTACCCGGACTTCCCTTATTCCTTCGGGTTGCTCGATCTTTCTTTTTTACAAAAATGTATTTGTCTTTTATTTTTATGTAAAACTTATAAATTATGTTTATATTATACAAAATCATGTTCCAAGAACCATATCTCATTCTCTTTCTGGGATATACATACTTTTAAGTGAATCCCTCCTCGATACTTCCTAATAATCACACTCGTTTTAAAGGAACTTCTCGAATTTTTACCCCATTTTAAGTTCACACCATCCTCTGTTTTAATACACTGTTGTCTTTATAAAATCAGTATTTTTATTATGAGAACCTTATTTGTTCAGTTCTGGCTTTATATAAAATAATGTCCTCTTTACTATTTTAAAAACTCTAAAGTATTTTCCTTAAAACCGCGCAAAAAATGTTTTAATGCTAATGTTTCTCAAATACATTTCTTATATATTGTCACTTCTATTTGTTACCACCTACCATGTTATATGCCTATATTACCTTATGATCATCCATTTATGTTTTAATTCTTTTCTTTTATGGAAACTTTCATGATACACACATTGGTTAGGCTTTATGTCATGATTGTGGTACCCAATTCTCTCCATGGGTATCCTTATGTTTATGAAAAATTGATTATGTATGATTATTTATGTGGAATGAATATTTATCTGGAAATAATATTCATGAAAATGTTAATATGGGTGCACTAAGATAGTGCTCCAATTTATTGGTTAAAGTTAAGTCTCGTGAGATGTGATGTGAAACGGGATTGTAGGTTATCCTTGACGCATAATAAAATGGGAAACGGGATTGGCAGTTAGCCTTAACCCGTACTAAAGAAATATTTTATGATTATTCCACATTTATATGATTCCATATTTATATGATCCTATTCTTATACGATATTATTTCATATGTTCTATGCTTTGGATATCATTATGTCAAGCCTCCTAACTCATGTGCTTAAGATGTATCCTTATATCCATACCCTTACTGGGCTTTTCAACTCACCCCTTTGTTCATGGGTTCCCCAGGGTACCCTATGCAGATGTAAGGGCTCAAAAGAAGTTAGGAGCTATTTATGTAGATTAAATAAATAAGTGTTTTTCCCATGTTCTTGTTATATGTATCTAGTCTTCCAAGACACTATACATAACGATCCTTGGCTTCTACTCTAATGATTAATTATTCTTAAAATCGTGAAATGTTATATGTAAAAGGCTTGGGTTTCTATAGTTGGTATTAGAGGATGGTCTAGTTATTTTTTGAGATTAGGAATAGAGATCCTTTGTGAGAACCTTAAGGATGTGACTATGTATAAGAAAACATTCCTGAATTTTGGTGAGTATTGAGTAAGTTGTTTATAAAGTAAATACATCCCTTTCTAGATACGAGTAGGTAGAGGCGGCTCTGGAACAGATGTATTGTAACATCCCAGGTATATAAAGAATAATAAATTTTTATATTTATTCATATTTTCGAATTAAATATTAATTTTAATTAAAAGGGGTTGCTATGTTCGATAGCGTACTCGATATGCAACGATGAGTTTCTTTGAAAACTTACATTGCACACTAGTAATATAATAATATTATTTTAAATGGTAGTTAACACATAGCCGTTGTATTGGTGGTAATGGATAGAAATAACTAAAATATTATTATATATGTTTTTTAAATGTTTTTACTTTTATCTAATAAAAGATAAAGGCTTAAAATACGGAAAGAATTCAATTTTAGACGTATATGCCCTAGTTTTCACTAAAGGTTCACTTATCCCCTTTTTATGGCGAACCATCATTAAATATATTTTTTGTCACTCTTATACATTCTAATGGACCAAATAAAACTCTTTTTTAGAATCGGGACATCAAAATTTACTCTGTGTAAATTTTTGGTATTTTTCCGATAAAGTTCATTTTTTAATGAATAGTGTAAAATGTTGTATTTTAATTCAAAACCTCTTTTTAATCTAATTTATTTATATGAATAGATTATATTTTGAATTGGTTTTAAAGTGAAATTAGAATAAATTTTTACCATTAAATACAATAGTGGTCGTTGGAATTAATTTCACTTTGAAATCGGACTTAAACTAGTGTCAATCTTTTGATAATTATTGTTTCATAAAAACACGCTATTGGCTCTGACAGCGGGAATTAATTATTAAATTAATTAATGAAACTTATATGTTTTGAATTTTGTAAAATGGACTTCATTTTTGAATTCGGAATATCAAATATAGCTTAGGGTGAAGTTTTGGTATTTTTCTGAAAAACTTCAATTTTTGATGATAGTGAAACCACTAAGTGGTACTTAAAAAACCGATTTTTTGTTTAAATGAAATTTTACCACCAATGTGTTTTGAATTTCAAAAATCCAACATACATGGTTTTCATTAAGAAGTTAAATGTGGTTCAATGGGATTAAAATAATTTTTTGGTGAATAGTAACTTATTAAGTTTTTAATCGCGATTAGAGGTAATTAGTGTAGTTTAAGGTAAAAATGATGTTTTAATAATATGAGATGAGCTTGAAACATGTCCTACCATTATTGGATGTGTCATGGCCGACCAAGAAAATCCATGGGTCAACTTGGGGACCCCATGGAGCCACTTTGGTTGGGAAATGACATAAATACCTTTTTATTTAATGTTAAAAAAAATGACACAAACATGAGTTGTTTTACTAAAACAATTTTTACGTAGGGTTATACAAGTCAGATTTTTGACTATAAATATTCATTGGAAAGATAAAACTATTTCCTACATTATGATATTTTTTTTATAATTTTTAGACATTAAATAAATTAAATTATTTATGACATCATGATGATGCAGTGATTACCTCATTAATAAACGATTTAAATAAAATGAAATGATAATGTAAAATCTAAGACCTACACATGTCCAGAACCTATTGTATGGGTTTATTTAGAACCCTTATCACCTTATCCTCAAAACAAATCAATGTGGGACCATTAAAATCTGAAAATCATTCTAAAATAAAGTAACATTTCCTTACTTTCCAAGAGTGCCCCTCCTCTCCTCTTATAAAAGGCCCCCACCTCTACCACCTTACCCACACTTCCAAAGCCTTTGGCTCGGCCAACCCCTTCCCATTTTGTCTCTAAACATCCCTCTATTACTCCTTGAATCCTCACTTTGGGAAGAATTCTTCCCAAGTAAGCCTTTGAGCTCAAATCTAAGAGAGTTACCCGATTTTAAGGTGATGTCTTCACTTGTGTTCTTTTGTTTTATTTTGATTCTCCAACCCTCTAAACTCTTTTTATTAATTTCTTTTGTAACAAATCCAGTATCTTAAATATACTAGTATGTTGTTATAAGAAGATTTCTAGCTACACTTACACACATCTACATGTAATGGTTAAAGAACATATTGTTTCCGTGGATGGAGAATTGCTGCCTCCCGAAACGATGATTGTTCAACATTCTTTTAACACCTTCAAAGGTGGACATTAAGATGAAACTATATTTATATATTATATATATTATGTTTATGTTTTCATTATTCTTCTTTATTTTTCATTTGTGTTTTACCTTTATGGTTTCCATTGTGGGTACACACAGTAATTTCATTTTAGGAAGTGCGGACTACCGCCCCCTCAAAGTGATGTGATTCGTTAATGTCATATGTGGGACGTATAAAGGATGGATTTAAAGTTATTATATATGATGTTATACGGGAATTATAATATACCTATATATCATTATTATTTATTTCCATTAATGTATGAGATAGAAATGAAAGTAGTGTTCATGCGTACGTACGGCTTACCGTCTCCATGAACGGTGCAATTCATTTCTTATCCCCAAATGTAATGTAATATTATAAGTACATATTTATAATGGATATATATAATGTATGTTACATATAAATGATGAATATAATTCTGAAATTAAAATATACATACATATCATTTAGTTTTAATTCCATTAATATGACATAGAAATCAAAGTAGTGTTCATGCGTATGTACGGCTTACCGTCTCCATGAACGGTGCATTTAATTTCTTACCTCTAAATGATTTTGTGATATTATAAATACATGTATATGCTAGATATATATGATATATATGATATCCAAATCAGGAATGTCATTCTGGATATAAAGAACCTTTGACCACATGAACAACATGTAATTGTAAGAAGTCCACTTTCGACTTAAGAACCAAATATCGACAAAACAAACATTATTAACTTGAATGATTGCATATTGTTTATAACATGGAAATAAGTGATATAAAAGGAATAATGAACTTGAAAAAGGTTCTTAAGAAAATAGAAATTAACTCAAGTTTATTATTCAGGACGTTAAAGAACGATTGAGTCAAGTCGGACCCGAGGCAAGGGAACTTCTTAACCCAATTTTCGTTCTTTGGGTTAATCTCCTACTTTCAAATTATGTCATGATATTATAATGTATTATCTTGTATTTGTAATTTATTTATGTGTACTTATGGTGAATACACATAATAGATCTATTTTATTTAAAAAATGATCTTGATAAGGGACTTCGTCTCAATCTCCTTTCATTGAGGCATATTTCGTTTTATACACAACTTTCTTTTATACGGTGTATAAAACCTTTGACTTTTACTTTTATACAAAAGGAATCTTTTTATACGAAGCGTTTTAAAAAACAACAAAAAGGAATGTTTCTTTTAACGTATGTGGTGACAATGACCTTTTCCGCCGCCGCGAGTATTATTTGTTCATTGGCTTCCTCAACAAGCCGTAATGTTTTTGAAATGAAATAAAAACCATATACTATTTTATGTATTTTGGTATTGAAAATGGTTTTTATAATGGATTTGTTATGTCAATATATTTATTTGATATATTGTGATCAAAGTGTGGAAATGTTTTCTTTCCATTATATTTGTTTTATGTCTTATGATTTTTATAATGGTACTTGGACATTTGACGGGTGGTTACGTGATAAACCATATGACGGGTGGTGCCGTGAATACCAGGACGGGTGGTTACGTTATAACCTCCAATGCATTGGGTATGGAAGTCGGTCGTATGGCTATTCCATTAATTATGTATGGAAGTTGGCTACATGGCTATTCCATTAAGTGATATGTGTGGAAGTCGACCGTATGGTTATTCCACTTAAGTATGTTTATGTCCCAAGTTACCTTTATATGTTATGTGTTCTTTATATGGGTTTTATGGTAATCCTTTGGTTACAAAAGGGTAATTAATGATATATTTTTTAGTGAAGAGTTTTTACTACTTCATGAAGGTGAAGGTATTACTTTGATAAAGTATACATGGTTTACTTGCTGTTTGAAAAAATAATAGTTTTCAATCTTTGTGTATCCCTTACTAAGATTTTTATGCTCACCCCAAGTTTTTTTGAAATGTTTTTCACAGTAATTAATGTGGAATAGGGTCAAGGATGGGATCAAGGGAATGTCATGCTATATAAAACATAGAACTAGACATGTTTCTTTTTAAGATTTTTTTTATTCTATGGAAACTTAGTAGAAGTGTCTACTTTGTAATCTTTTGAGATGTAATATTTATGTTCTAATTCTCTAAAACTCTAAACCTAAAAAGATCCTCAATGTGAATTATTCATTTAATTCAATATTATGTAAGTTTTAAGGTCGGGGCCTTATAGTTGTTATCAGAGGTCGGTTTAAAAAACTTTAGGAGTTAGAAAAGTGTTAAATTATAAATTAATTTATGGTATGATTGAAATTATTTAGCATTTATGGATTACCATGTTGCTTCGCCTAAGGTATTTCAGTGTTAAGAATGGTTTTTCGTAGAGGAAACAAAGAATATTTTCTGGGAAGGCAGACATAGGGAAATGACCTTTCAAATCAGTATCTTTAGATGGTCAGAATCAGAACTAAATAGTTTGTTGTAGTGATGGCTCAGTTGACTCAGGTGAAAAAATTTGGTTGTTTTCATTGATGATATTTTGGTGTTTTCCAAAAGTAAAGATGAGCATGAAAGACATTTAAGGGTTATCTTGCAAACCTTGAACGAAAAGAAATTGTATGGAAAATTCAGCAAGTGTGAGTTTTGGTTACAACAAATTTCTTTCCATGGTCACATTGTTTCAAAAGATGGCATAACTGTTGATCCTGCTAAAACAAAAGTTGTTGAAGAATGGCCAAGACCCACAAATGTAA
Organism: Viscum album; assembly: GCA_963277665.1. Classification (NCBI taxonomy): domain Eukaryota; kingdom Viridiplantae; phylum Streptophyta; class Magnoliopsida; order Santalales; family Viscaceae; genus Viscum; species Viscum album. The sequence goes on along the minus strand of OY728126.1, from coordinate 1,433,217,545 downwards.
CCGAGATCCGTAGTTTTCTTGGTTTGGAAGGTTACTACCGAAGGTTTGTTGAAAATTTTTCACGGTTATCTAGTCCAATGACTAAGCTAACTCGGAAGGGTGTTAAGTTTATCTGGACAAAATAATGTGATGATTGTTTTCAGAAGTTGAAAAGAAGATTGGTGAATGCTCCAGTTTTGGCACTTCCTTCTAGGAATGGTGAGTTTGTTATATACAGTGATGCTTCGTTGAAGGGACTTGGTTGTGTCCTTATGCATAATGATCAGGTAATTTCTTATTCTTCACGTCAGTTGAAAACTCATGATGTAAATTACCCTACACATGATTTGGAATTAGCTGCTATTGTTTTTGCTTTAAAAATTTAGAGGCATCATTTGTATAGAGTAAAGTGTGAAATATATACTGATCACAAAAGTTTAAAGTATATATTCACTCAGAATGAATTGAACATGAGACAGAGGAGATGGCTGGAATTAATCAAGGATTATGATTGTACAATTCTCTACCATCCGGGAAAAGAAAATAAAGTGGCTGATGCTTTGAGTCGAAAAAGTAATGCTTCATTAACCATGCTACGTTTGGAATGAGATCCTTTGGTTTTTGATTTGATGAACTTTGGCATAGAAGTTATTGGTGCAGGAAGTTCTTCTGTTTTGTTTCAGGTATCAGTGAAATCTTCTCTATCAGACAAAATCAAGCAAGCACAGAAGCAAGATAGTGAGTTGCAGAAAAAGGTAGAGCTGGTTCAGAAAGGTATGTTGCATGAATTCAACATTGATAGTGATTGTGTTTTGAGATTTGGGAAGAGGTTGTGTGTACCTTGTGATTCACAGTTGAAGAATGAGTTGTTATGTGAGGCTCATAGTTCCTCGTTTTCAGTTCATCCTGGCAGTACTAAGATGTATAGAGATCTGCGGGAGTATTACTGGTGGGATGGAATAAAAAGAGATATTGCTGATTTTACTGTGAAGTGTTTGACTTGTCAGTAGGTTAAATCAGAGCGGCAGTTACTAAAAGGGATGCTTCATCCTTTACCAGTGCCAGAGTGGAAATGGAAAAATATATCCGTGGACTTTGTTGTGGGATTACCGAGGACATCTCGAGGTAATAATGCAATATGGGTTATTGTTGATCGATTGACTAAATCTGCTCATTTCCTTGTCATACAAGATAATTTTTCCCTAGATCAATTTTCCCGTTTGTATCTTAAAGAGATAGTCAGGTTACATGTATTTCCTCTCTCCATTATATCTGACCGTGATCCCAGGTTTACTTCTAACTTTTGGAAACGCCTTCAGAAGTCGTTGGGTACTGAATTAAATTTTAGTATAGCTTTTCATCTGCAATCAGATGGGCAGTCAGAATGAACAATTCAGACCTTGGAGGATATGCTACGATCTTGTTCGATGGATTATCAGGGAATTTGGGACCAACATATTTCTTTGGTTGAGTTTTCTTATAATAACATTTTTCATTCTAGTATACAGATGGCACCATTTGAGGCATTATATGGGAAGCGGTGTCGAACTCCAGCATTTTGGGATGAAGTGGGTGAAAGGAAGCTGATGGGACTAGAATTGGTAGAAGAGATGGCAGAAAAAGTTCAGTTGATTCCAAAACACATGAGAATAGCTCAAAGTAGGCAGAAGAGTTATGTGGATAACCAGAGGATCTGTCTTTCGAGGTAGGTGATCATGTTTTTCTCAAGGTTTCTCCATGGAAAAGTGTGATGAGATTTGGTAAGAAAGGAAAGCTGAGTCCAAGGTTCATTGGACCATATAAAATTCTGTATAAAGTTGGATCAGTTGCTTACCAAGTGGATTTACCTCCGAGTTTATCTTAGGTACATAATGTTTTTCATGTTTCGATGTTGAAGAAGTATATGCCAGATCCATCTCATGTTTTGAGTCCAGAGGTAGTTCAGCTGGAGGAGAACCTATCTTATGAAGAACAACCAGTATAGATTCTTGACCGAAGAGAGCAAGTGTTGCGAAATAAGGTAATTCACTAGGTAAAGGTTTTGTGGAAAAACGATATGGTTGAAGAGGCAATGTGGGAATCTGAAAATGCTATGAGGGATAAATACCCCCACTTATTTTGATAAGTGAATAAAATTGCGAGGACGCAATTCCCAAAAGGGGGGAAGGATGTAAAATCCCAGGTAAATAAAGAATAATAAATTTTCATATTTATTAATATTTGCGAATTAAATATTAATTTTAATTAAAAGGGTTTGCTATGTTCGATAGCGTACTCGATACGCAACGATGAGTTTCTTTGAAAACTTACGTTGCACACTAGTAATATAATAATATTATTTTAAATGGTAGTTAACACATAGCTGTTGTATTGGCGGGAATGGATATAAATAACTAAAATATGATTATATATGTTTTTTAAATGTTTTTACTTTTATCTAATAAAATATAAAGGCTTAAAATACGGAAAGAATTCAATTTTAGGCGTATATGCCCTAGTTTTCACTAAAGGTTCACTTATCGCCTTTTGATGGAAAACCGTCATTAAATATTGTTTTGGTCACTCTTATAAATTCTATTGGACCAAATAAAACTCTTCTTTAGAATCGGGACATCAAAATCTACTTTGTGTAGATTTTTGGTATTTTTCCGATAAAGTTCATTTTTTAATGAATAGTGTAAAATGTTGTATTTTAATTCAAAACGTCTTTTTAATATAATTTATTTATATGAATAGATTATCTTTTGAATTGGTTTTAAAGTGAAATTAGAATACATTTTTACCATTAAATCCAATAGTGGTCGTTGGAATTAATTGCACTTTGAAATCGGACTTAAACTAGTGTCAATCTTTTGATACTTATTGTTTCATAAAAACACGCTATTGGCTCTGACAGCAGGAATTAATTATTAAATTAATTAATGAAACTTATATGTTTTGAATTTTGTAAAATGGACTTCATTTTTGAATTCAGAATATCAAATATAGCGTACGGTGAAGTTTTGGTATTTTTCTGAAAAACTTCAATTTTTGATGAATAGTGAAACCACTAAGTGGTACTTAAAAAACCGATTTTTCGTTTAAATGAAATTTTACCACCTCTGTGTTTTTAATTTCAAAAATACAACATACATGGTTGTCATTAAGAAGTAAAATGTGGTTAAATGGGATTAAAATAATTTTTTGGTGAATAGTAACTTATTAAGTTTTTAATCGCGATTAGAGGTAATTAGTGTAGTTTAAGGTAAAAATAATGTTTTAATAATATGAGATGAGCTTTGCACATGTCCTACCATTATTGGATGTGTCATGTACGACCAAGAAAATCCATGGGTCAACTTTGGGACCCCATGGAGCCACTTTGGTTGGGAAATGACATAAATACCTTTTTATTTAATGTTAAAATAAAAATGACACAAACATGAGTTGTTTTACTAAAACAATTTTTACGTAGGGTTATACAAGTCAGATTTTTGACTATAAATATTCATTGGAAATATAAAACTATTTCCTACATTATGATATTTTTTTTATAATTTTTAGACATTAAATAAATTAAATTATTTATGACATCATGATGATGCAGCGATTACCTCATTAATAAAGGATTTAAATAAAATGAAATGATAATGTAAAATCTATGACCTACACATGTCCAGAACCTATTGGATGGGTTGATTTAGAATCATTATCACCTTATCCTCAAAAAACATCAATGTGGGACCATTAAAATCTGAAAATCATTCGAAAATAAAGTAACATTTCCTTACTTTCCAAGAGTGCCCCTCCTCTCCTCTTATAAAAGGCCCCCAGCTATACCACCTTACCCACACTTCCAAAGCCTTTGTCTCGGCCAACCCCTGCCCATTTTGTCTCTCCACATCCCTATATTACTCATTGAAGCCTCAATTTGGGCATAAGTCTTCCCAAGGAAGCCTTTGATCTCAAATCTAAGAGAGTTACCAGATTTTAAGGTGATGTCTTCACTTGTGTTCTTTTGTTTTATTTTGTTCTTCCAACCCCCTAAACTCTTTTTATTCATTTATTTTGTAACAAAAACAGTATCTTAAATATACTAAGATGTTGTTATAAGAATATTTCTAGCTAAACTTACACACATCTTCATCTAATGGTTAAAGAACATACTGTTTCCGTGGATGGCGAATTTCTGCCTCCCGAAACGATGATTGTTCAACATTCTTTTAATACCTTCAAAGGTGGCCATTAAGATGAAACTATATTTATATATGATATATATTATGTTTATGTTTTCCTTATGCTTCTTTATTCTTCATTTTTGGTTTACCTTTATGGTTTCCATTGTGGGTAAACATGATAATTTCATTTTAGGAAGTGCGGACTACCGCCCCCTCAAAGTGATGTGATTCGTTAATGCCATATGTGGGACGTATAAAGGATGGATTTAAAGTTATTATATATGATGTTATATTGGAATTATAATATACCTCTATATCATTATTATTTCTTTCCATTAATGTATGATATAGAAATGAAAGTAGCGTTCATGCGTACGTACGGCTTACCGTCTCCATGAACGGTGCATTTCATTTCTTATCCCCAAATGTAATGTACTATTATATGTACATATTTATAATGGATATATATAATTTATGTTAAATATAAATGATGAATATAATTCTGGAATTAAAATATACATACCTCTCATTTAGTTTTAATTCCATTAATATGACATAGAAATGAAAGTAGCGTTCATGCGTGCGTACGGCTTACCGTCTCCATGAACGGTGCATTTCATTTCTTACCTCTAAATGATTATGTGATATTATAAATACATGTATATTCTAGATATATATTATATATATTATATCCAAATCAGGAATTTTATTCTGGATATAAAGAACCTTTGACCACACGAACAACATGTAATTGTAAGAAGTCCACTTTCGACTTGAGAACCAAATATCGACAAAACAAACATTATTAACTTCAATGATTACATAATGTTTATAACATGTAAATAAGTGATATAAAAGGAATAATTAACTTGAAAAAGGTTCATAAGCAAATAGAAATTAACTCAAGTTTATTATTCAGGACGTTAAAGAATGATCGAGTCAAGTCAGACCCGAGGTAAGGGAACTTCTTAACCCAATTTTCGTTCTTTGGGTTAATCTCCTACTTTCAAATTATGTCATGATATTATTATGTATTATCTTGTATTTTTACTTTCTTTATGTGTACTTATGGTGAATACACATAATATATCTATTTTATTTAAAAAATTATCTTGGTAAGGGACTTCATCTCAATCTCCTTTCATTGAGGCATATTTCGTTTTATACACAACTTTCTTTTATACGGTGTATAAAACCCTTGACTTTTACTTTTATACAAAAGGAATCTTTTTCTACGAAGCGTTTTACAAAAAGACAAAAAGGAATGTTTCTTTTAACGTACGTGGTGACAACGACCGTTTCTTCCGCCGCGAGTATTATTTTGTCATTGGCTTACTCAACAAGCCGTAATGTTTTTAAAATGAAATAAAAACCATATAATCTTTTATGTATTTTGCTATTGAAAATGGTTTTTATAATGGATTTGTTATGTCAATATATTTATCTGATATATTGTGATCAAAGTGTGAAATTTTTTTCTTTCCATCATATTTGTTTTATGTCTTATGATTTTTATAATGGTACTTGGACATTTGACGGGTGGTTACGTGATAAACCATATGACGGGTGGTTCTGTGAATACCAGGACGGGTGGTTACGTTATAACCTCCAATGCATTGGGTATGGAAGTCGTCCGTATGTCTATTCCATTAAGTTTGTATGGAAGTTGGCCGTATGGCTATTCCATTAAGTGATATGTGTGGAAGTCGACGGTATGGTTATTCCACTTAAGTATGTTTATGTCCCAAGTTACCTTTATATGTTATGTGTTCTTTATATGGGTTTTATGGTAATCCTTTGGTTACAAAAGGGTAGGTAATGATATTTTTTTCAGTGAAGAGTTTTTACTACTTCATGAAGGTAAAGGTATTACTTTGATAAAGTATACATGGTTTACTTTATGTTTGAAAAACTAACAGTTTTCAATCTTTGTGTATCCCTTACTGAGCTTTTTATGCTCACCCCAAGTTTTTTTGAAATGTTTTTCACAAGACTTAATGTGTAATGGGGTCAAGGATGGGATCAATGGAATGTCATGCTATATAAAACATGGAACTAGACATGTTTCTTTTTAAGAGTTTTTTTTTATTCTATGGAAACTTAGTAGAAGTGTCTACTTTGTAATCTTTTGAGATGTAATATTTTTTTTCTAATTCTCTAAAACTATAAACCTGAAAAGATCCTCAATGTGAATTATTCATTTAATTCAATATTATGTAAGGTTTAAGGCCGGGGCCTTATATGTATCTAGGGGTAAAACCTGAAAACACCGCTTTGAGCTAGACTCGAATGGGAACTGGTGCAAGTCAACAGGCCTTGCTAAACTCTTGGTTACTACACTCCCATGGGATATGCTTTGGTAGATTCACGAGCTTTGTACAAACTATTATTAGAGAGAGAAAAAATCCAATAAGAATATAAGATAAGAAATAGATCTAGGATAATCTAGGTTTAAACTTATGGAATCACAAGTTAGTATATACTTCTTCTTTATAAGTTTATCCTTTATGTTTAAATTTTACTTTTTATGTTCAATAGATAAGTATTCAAGACCTATAATTATACATTATTTTTCCTAGTTAATGGAGAGTAATAGAGGAAAACGTTCCAAAAACCAATGTGATAGGCAATGTGAATATTTCCCTAATGATATTCCTGATATAACAGGAGCGGGTTCTCAAAACTTCATGACAGTACTTGATCAGCTAGCTCAAGTTATGAATAATAACTTGAATCATGTGGAATGCCCTACTCATCCAAGAAAAGAGCAAGTTTCCATAGAATCCTTTATGCAGAAAAGGACACCCATGTTTATCAGATCTTCTGATCCCCTCCTCGCGGAAAAATGGATTAACTCCATTGAAAAGATATTCTTCGTTCTCCAGTGCTCGGAAGAAGAGAAGGTTGTACTAGAATTCCATCATTTTGATGGGGAAGCAAATCAGTAGTGGACATTAATCATGAATACAAATTCCCAAGAGAAATTGATTCCATGGATTGGGAAGAATTCAAGAGGATGTTTTTCAACAAATATTTTCCTTGAACCCTCCATCTCAAGATGGAAATATACTTCCTCATACTCAAGCAGAAGGAAGAGGAGTCCATCGGGGCATATGAAGAAAACTTTACAAGGCTTTCACGGTACTCCTTTGTCATTGTCATGAACACTGAAAGTAAGGTTGATCGCTTCTTTAGTGGACTAAATCCGAGTCTATAAAAAAGTGTTAGAAATTCGAGACTTCGATAGTTATGAGGATATTTTCCGTTGTGACCTCAAGGTGTAAAAGGAGATTGGAGACCCTCAGTGGTCTTTTGGGACCAGTTACAAGAAGTATAAAATGTAAAACAATATGGGTGTTTCATCAAACAAATCCCATGATGGAAAGAAGCATGATTTTTCCCCTTGAAAAAATTGTGGTAAGAAGCATCCTAGTAACTGTCTGAAGGGAACCAATAATTGTTTCAAATGTGGAAAGTTTGGTCATCTGGCCAAGAACTACTGACAGGATATGAAAAATCCCGCTAATAATGAATAATAAAGTAAGGTTCATATCAATACTAAGCCAACAGTGTAGTGTTACAACTACAAGGAGAATGGGCATTATCCGAACAATTTCCCAAAGTCGAGTGTTGTCGGTGGAAATCAACAACAACGTCCCAGGAAACAAGGAAGGGCTTATGTTATCACTACAGATAAGGTGGATTCGAACAACGATGTGGTGACAGGTATGCTGGTTATTCATTCTAAATTAGAAGACGTACTATTTGATTCTCGTTCTACCCATTCTTTCATATCTTGCAAGTTTAGTAGAAATATTCAAACACCACCTCAAAATTTGGAGGAAAAGTTATCTGTGAGAATAGAAAATGGGGAAATCACAGCATCCATGGTTTATAACTCCTCCTCAGTTGATGTTTGTGGATTGAACCACCCAAAAAATCTTTTCATACTTCCTTTAGTGTAGTTTGATGAAATTTTGGGCATAGATTGGCTATCATTATAAAAAGACAACATGAACTGTCGGGAAAGGGAGATCACTTTTCATATCCCAAAGTATCCTCTGATTATTTACAAGTGTAAGGAGGAACATGAGTCTCCTTTATAATCTTCATATCAAGTGTGTATATTGTTTCCTTATGAAAAATGCATATCTAGCTCAAATGATTGAGAAAAAGGATATAATCATGCTTGAAGACATGCCCATCATGAGGGGTTACACTGATGTATTCCCTAAAGCGTTGTCTGGTCTTCCTCCCGACCTAGAGGTTGAGTTTGCAATTGAACTTATCCCTAGATATCTGCCTATCTCAAAGTCACCTTACAGAATGGACACCGTAGAACTGGAAGAGCTGAAGAAGCAGTTACAGTAGAGTATGGAGAAGGGTTTTATATGCCCAAGTGCTTCACCGTGGGGTGCGCTCTTCATCAAGAAGAAGGATGGATCAATGCGTCTCTACATTGATTATCGTGAGCTCAATAAAATCACGATAAAGAACCAGTATCCCCTTCCATGGATAGATGAATTGTTCGATCTGCTTCATGGGGCCAGTTATTTCTCTAAGGTGGACCTTCGGTCAGGATATCACCAACTAAAGGTGAGGAAGTAAGATATACCCAAGACTACCTTTCGAACGAGGTATGGACACTATGAGTTCATAGTGATTCCCTTCAGACTCACTAATGCTCAAACAATTTTCATGGATTTAATGAATAGAGTCTTTAGAGATTACATTGACAAATTTTTGGTATTCTTTATTGATAGTATTCTGATATACTCCAAGGTCAAGGAGGAACATGAGGAGCATTTAAAAACTATGTTAAATACTTTGCGAAGGGAGAATTTTTATGAAAAGTATAGTAAATGTGAGTTCTGGAAGCAGGAAGTATCATTCTTGAGGCATATTATCACTAGTAAAGGGATATCTGTGGACCCTTCCAAGTCGAAGGCAATTGAAGAGTGGCCCAAGACAACTTCTGAAATGGAGATCTGTAGCTTTTTGGGTCTAGCTGGGTAATATCGACGATTCATGAAAAACTTTTTACGATTGTCAAACCCAATGACCAAGCTGACACAGAAGAGGGTAAAGTTTTTCTAGAAGGAAGAATGTGATTTAAGCTTCAAGGATCTAAAGAGAAGGCTGATCATTGCACCTGTACTCACATTACCAAAAAGTGGATAAGGTTTTGTGATATACAATGATACTTCAAAGAAAGTCTTGTGTTGTGTACTCATGTAAAATTATAATGTGATAGCCTATGCCTCACAGTAGTTGAAGATCCATGAGAAAAACTACCTGATGCATGATCTAGAGCTAACAGCCATGATTTTTGCCTTGAAAATCTGGTGGCACTGCCTTTATAGTGAGAAGTGTGACATATACACCGACCACAAGAGCCTAAAGTATATATTCACACAAAAGGATCTCTGCATGCATCAAAGGAGATGGTTAGAGCTAATCAAGGATTACGATTGCTCGATTCACTATCATCCTAGAAAGGCGAACAAGGTAGCTGATTCTCTAATTAGAAAATAACATGCTACTCTATCCATGTTACGGATTGAAAAAGACCCTATCTTCTTGGATATGAAAAGTATGGATTTAGAAATCATAAGGGTAGGGGATACATCTTACCTTTCCCAAATGATTGAAAACCCATCCATTCAAGAGAAGATTAAGGAAAAACAAAGGGATGATGTGGAGTTACAAAATATGGTCAATGCAGTAAAGGAATGGAAGTTGCAATAGTTCCATATCCATGACAATGGTGTGATTTGGTTTGTAATGCGGCTTTGGTTGCCTTCATCACTTGGGATAAAGAAAGAGTTATTATAAAATGCACATAGCTCAACATTCTCTATCCATCTTGGGAGTACCAAGATGTATCGTGGTCTCCAAGAACACTCCTGGTGGGATAACATAAAGAAATATATTGAGGAATATATATCAAGGTTCTTGGTATGTCAGAAAGTTAATGCAGATCAAAAAAACTCCAAAGGGATGATGCAACCATTTCCTATACCCATGTGGAAATGGGAGAATTTCATGATGGAATTTGTCATGGGTCTCCCGAAGACGTCGAAGGGAAATAATGTGATATGGGTTGTGGTTTACCGACTCATCAAGACTTCCCATTTTATCACTATTCGGGAAGACCACTCACTTGAACAACTTGAAACAATATCTGTGAAGGATATAGTAAGACTGCATGGCGTTCCACTCTCAACTGTCTCTGATTGTGATCCAAGGTTCACATATAAATTCTGGAGGAGTCTTCAACATGCTTTGAGTATTGAATTAAACTTCATCACATCCTATCACCCCTAAACTGATGGCCAATCTGAAAGGACTATTCAGATGCTTGAAGATATCCTAAGATCCTGCTCTCTAGAATTCAAAGGTGGATGGGATCAGCATCTCCTGTTGGTTGAGTTCTCATACAACAATAGCTTCCACTCGAGTATTCAGATGGATGCCTATGAAGATCTGTATGGAAAGCGATGTAGAACTACAACCTATTGGGATAAAGTTGAAGAAAGAAAGCTATTTGGACCCGATCTTGTACAAGAGATGACAGAGAAGGTTCAAGTCATCTAGAAAAACATCAAAACTGCTCAGAGTCGGCAAAAGAGTTACGCTGGCAACCGTCGAAGGGACTTAGAGTTCGACGTTGGGGATAAAGCCTTCCTTCAAATATCACCATGGAAGAGAGCCATTTGGTTTGGAAATAAAGGGAAGTTATGTAACATCCCAAGTAAATAATGAATAATAGATATTTTTATCTATGTCTATTAATGAATTGGATAGTGTTTTAGAGGCTTAAAATGAAAATAAATCCAATCTTAAGCATGGAATACACTAATATTTTTAAAAGATTGTTTTACTGCCTTTTGATGGAAAACCATTTTTAAATCTATATTTTGACAATTTTATAATCTATGCTGTCAAAATAAACTTATTCTTTATGATTGGGACATCAAAATTTACTTTGTGTGAATTTTTCGTATTTTTCTGACAATGTTCATTTTTTTAATGAATAGTGAAAAATACTGCATTTTACATCAAAACTGCCTTTTAATCTAATTTGTTTATATGATTAGATTATCTTTTGAATTGGTTTTAAGGTTAAATTTGAATATATTTTTACCATTTAATCCAATAGTGGTCATTGGAATTAATTTCACTTTGAAATTGGACTTAAACTAGTGTCAATCTTTTGATACTTATTGTTTCATAAAAACACGCTATTTTCTCTAACAACGAGAATTAATTATTAAATTAATTAATGTAACTTATATTCTTTTAATTTTGTAAAATATACATCATTTTTGAATTTGGAATATCAAATATATCTTAGGGTTAAGTTTTGGTATTGTTCTGAAAACTTCAATTTTTGATGAATAATGAAACCACTAAGTGGTAGTTAAAGAAACTGATTTTTCATTTAAATGAAATTTTTCCACTTCTGTGATTTGATTTTTAAAAATCCAACATACATGGTTGTCATTAAGAAGTAAAATTTGGTTCAATGAGATCAAAATAATTTTTTGGTGAATAGTAACTTTTATGTTTTTAATCGCGATTAGTGGTAATTAGTGTAGTTTAAGGTAAAAATAATGTTTTATTAATATGAAATGACCTAGAAACATGTCTTAACCTTATTTGATGTGTCATGGCCGACCAAGAAAATCCATGGGTCAACTTGGGGACCCCATGGAGCCACTTTGGTTTGGAAATGGCATAAATAACTTTTTATTTAATGTTAAAGTTAAAATGACACAAACATAAGTTATTTTACTAAAACAATTTTTACATTGGGTTATACAATTCGGATTTTTGATTATAAATAGTAATTGTAAATATAAAAATATTTCCTACATCATAGTATTTTTTTTATAATTATTAGACTTTAAATAAATTAAATTATTTATGACATCATGATGATGCAGCGATTACCTCATTAATAAAGGATTTAAATAAAATGAAATAATAATGTAAAATCTATGGCCTACACATGTCCAAAAACTATTGGATGGGTGGATTTATAACCCTTATCACCTTATCCTCGAAAAACATCAATGTGGGACCATTAAAATACAAAACTCATTCTAAAATAAAGTAACATTTCCTTACTTTCCAAGAGTGCCCCTCCTCTCCTCTTATAAAAGGCCCCCACCTCTACCACCTTACCCACACTTCCAAAGCCTTTGGATCGACCAAAACCTGCCCATTTTTTCTCTCCACATCCCTATATTACTCCTTGAATCCTCACTTTGGGCAGAAGTCTTCCCAAGGAAGCCTTTGAGCTGAAATCTAAGAGAGTTACCCGATTTTAAGGTGATGTCTTCACTTGTGTTCTTTTGTTTTATTTTGCTTCTCCAACCCCCTAAACTATTTTTATTCATTTCTTTTGTAACAACTCCAGTATCTTAAATATACTAAGATGTTGTTATAAGAATATTTCGAGCTACACTTACACACATCTTCATCTAATGGTTAAATAACATACTGTTTCCGTGGATGGCGAATTTCTGCCTCCCAAAACGATGATTGTTCAACATTCTTTTAATACCTTCAAAGGTGGCCATTAAGATGTCACTATATTTATATATGATATATATTATGTTTATGTTTTCCTTATTCTTCTTTATTTTTCATTTTGGGCATACCTTTATGGTTTCCATTGTGGGTAAACACGATAATTTCATTTTAGGAAGTGCGGACTACCGCCCCCTCAAAGTGATGTGATTCGTTAATGCCATATGAGGGATGTATAAAGGATGGATTTAAAGTTATTATATATGATGTTATACTGGAATTATAATATACCTCTATATCATTATTATTTCCTTCCGTTAATGTATGAGATAGAAATGAAAGTAGCGTTCATGCGTACGTACGGCTTACCGTCTCCATGAACGGTGCATTTCATTTCTTATCCCCAAATGTAATGTACTATTATATGTACATATTTATAATGGATATATATAATTTATGTTAAATATAAATGATGAATATAATTCTGGAATTAAAATATACATACCTCTCATTTAGTTTTAATTCCATTAATATGACATAGAAATGAAAGTAGCGTTCATGCGTGCGTACGGCTTACCATTTCCATGAACGGTGAATTTCATTTCTTACCTATAAATGATTATGTGATATTATAAATACATGTATATGATAGATATATATGATATATATGATATCCAAATCAGGAATTTCATTCTGGATATAAAGAACCTTTGACCACACGAACAACATGTAATTGTAAGAAGTCCACTTTCGACTTAAGAACCAAATATCGACAAAACAAACATTATTAACTTAAATGATTAAATAATGTTTATAACATGTCAATAAGTGATATAAAAGGAATAATTAACTTGAAAAAGGTTCTTAAGCAAATATAAATTAACTCAAGTTTATTATTCAGGACGTTAAAGAACGATCAAGTCAAGTCGGACCCGAGGTAAGGGAACTTCTTAACCCAATTTTCGTTCTTTGGGTTAATCTCCTACTTTCAAATTATGTCATGATATAATTATGTATTATCTTGTATTTGTACTTTCTTTATGTGTACTTATGGTGAATACACATAATAGATCTATTTTATTTAAAAAATGATCTTGGTAAGGGACTTCGTCTCAATCTCCTTTCATTGAGGCATATTTCGTTTTATACACAACTTTCTTTTATACGGTGTATAAAACCCTTGACTTTTACTTTTATACAAATGGAATCTTTTTCTACGAAGCGTTTTACAAAACGACAAAAAGTAATGTTTCTTTTAACGTACGTGGTGACAACTACCTTTTCCGCCGCCGCAAGTATTATTTGGTCATTGGCTTCCTCAACAAGCTGTAATGTTTTTAAAATGAAATAAAAACCATATAATCTTTTATGTATTTTGGTATTGAAAATGGTTTTTATAATGGATTTTTTATGTCAATATATTTATGTGATATATTGTGATCAAAGTGTGGAAATGTTTTCTTTCCATTATATTTGTTTTATGTCTTATGATTTTTATAATGGTACTTGGACATTTGACGTGTGGTTACGTGATAAACCATATGACGGGTGGTTCTGTGAATACCAGGACGGGTGGTTACATTATAACCTCCAATGCATTGGGTATGGAAGTCGGTTGTATGTCTATTCCATTAAGTTTGTATGGAAGTTGGCCGTATGGCTATTCCATTAAGTGATATGTGTGGAACTCGACCGTATGGTTATTCCACTTAAGTATGTTTATGTCCCAAGTTACCTTTATATGTTATGTGTTCTTTATATGGGTTTTATGGTAATCCTTTGGTTACAAAAGGGTAAGTAATGATATTTTTTTCAGTGAAGAGTTTTTACTACTTCATGAAGGTGAAGGTATTACTTTGATAAAGTATACATGGTTTACTTGATGTTTGAAAAACTAACATTTTTCAATATTTTTGTATCCCTTACTGAGCTTTTTATGCTCACCCCAAGTTTTTTTGAAATGTTTTTCACAGGACTTAATGTGGAATAGGGTCAAGGATGGGATCAAGGGAATGTCATGCTATATAAAACATGGAACTAGACATGTTTCTTTTTAAGAGTTTTTTTTTATTCTATAGAAACTTAGTAGAAGTGTCTACTTTGTAATCTTTTGAGATGTAATATTTTTGTTCTAATTCTCTAAAACTCTAAACCTGAAAATATCCTCAATGTGAATTATTCATTTAATTCAATATTATGTAAGGTTTAAGGTCGGGGCCTTATATGTATCTAGGGATTAAACCTGAAAACATCGCTTTGAGCTAGACTCGAATGGGAACGGGTGCAAGTCAACAGGCCTTGCTGAACTCTTGGTTACAACAATCCCGTGGGATATGCTTTGGTAGATTCACGAGCTTTGTACAAACTATTATTAAAGAGAAAAAAAATCTAATAAGAATATAAGTTAAGAAATAGATCGAGGATAATCTAGGTTTAAACTTATGGAATCACAAGTTAGTATATACTTCTTCTTTATAAGTTTATCCTTTATGTTTAAATTTTACTTTTTATGTTCAATAGATAAGTATTAAAGACCTCTAATTATACATTATTTTTCTTAGTTAATGGAGTTTAATAGAGGAACACGTTCCAAAAACCAATGTGATAGGCAATGCGAATATTTCCCTAATGATATTCCTGATATAACAGGAGCAGGTTCTCAAAACTTCATGATAGTACTTGATCAGCTAGCTCAAGTTATGAATAATAACTTGAATCAAGTGGAATTCCCTAATCCTCCAAGAAAAGATAAAGTTTCCATAGAATCCTTTATGCGGAAAAGGACACCCATGTTTATCAGATCTTCGGATCCCCTCCTCGCGGAAAAATGGATTAACTCCATTGAAAAGATATTCTTCGTTCTCCAGTGCTCGGAAGAAGAGAAGGTTGTACTAGAAGTCTATCATTTTGATGGGGAATCTAATCAGTAGTGGACACTAATCATGAATACAAATTCCCAAGAGGAAATTGATTCCATGGATTGGGAGGAATTCAAGAGGATGTTTTTCAACAAATATTTTCCTTGAACCCTCCATCTCAAGATGGAAAGATACTTCCTCATACTCAAGCAGAAGGAAGAGGAGTCCATCGGGGCGTATGAAGAAAACTTTACAAGGCTTTCACGGTACACCTTTTTCATTGTCATGAACACTTAAAGTAAGGTGGATCGCTCCTTTAGTGGACTAAAGCCGAGTCTATAAAAAGTGTTAGCAATTCGAGACTTCGATAGTTATGAGGATATTTTCCGTTGTGACCTCAAGGTGTAAAAGGAGATTGGAGACCCTCAGTGGTCTTTTGGGCCCAGTTACAACAAGCATAAAATGTAAAACAATATGGTTGGTTCATCAAACAAATACCATGATGGAAAGAAGCATGATTTTTCCCCGTGAAAAAATTGTGGGAAGAAGCATCCTAGTAACTGTCTGAAGGGAACCAAGAATTGTTTCAAATGTGGAAAGTTTGGTCATCTGGCCAAGAACTACTGACAGGATATGAAAAATCCCACTAATAATGAATAATAAAGGAAGGTTCAGATCAACACTAATCCAACAGTGTAGTGTTACAACTGCAAGGATCATGGGCATTATGCGAACAATTTCCCAAAGTCGAGTGTTGTCGGTGGAAATCTACAACAACGTCCAAGGAAACAAGGAAGGGCTTATGTTATCACTACTAATAAGGTGGATCCGAACAACGATGTGGTGACAGGTATGCTAGTTATTCATTCTAGAATAGAAGACATACTATTTGATTCTGGTTCTACCCATTCTTTCATATCTTGCAAGTTTAGTAGAAATATTCAAACACCACCTCAAAATTTGGAGGAAAAGTTATCTGTGAGAATAGAAAATGGGGAAATCACAGCATCCATGGTTTATAACTCCTCCTCGGTTGATGTTTGTGGATTGAACCTCCCAAAAAATCTTTTCATACTTTCTTTAGTGTAGTTTGATGCAATTTTGGGCATAGATTGGCTATCATTATAAAAAGACAACATCAACTATCAGGAAAGGGAGATCACTTTTCATATCCCAAAGTATCCTCTAATTCTTTACAAGTGTAAGGAGGAACATGAGTCTCCTTTATAATCTTCATATCAAGTGTGTATATTGTTGCCTTATGAGAAAGCATATCTAGCTCAAATGATTGAGAAAAAGGATATAATCATGCTTGAAGACATGCCCATCATGAGGGGTTACACTGATGTATTCTCTAAAGAGATGTTTGGTCTTCCTCCTGACCTAGAGGTGGAGTTCGCAATTGAACTTATCCCTAGATATCTACCTATCTCAAAGACACCTTACAGAATGGCCACCGTAGAACTGGAAGAGCTGAAGAAGTAGTTATAGTAGACTATGGAGAAGGGTTTTATATGCCCAAGTGCTTCACCGTGGGGTGCTCTCTTCATCAAGAAGAAGGATGGATCAATGATCCTCTACATTGATTATCGTGAGCTCAATAAAATCGCGATAAAGAACAAGTATCCCCTTCCATGGATATATGAATTGTTCAATCTGCTTCATGGGGCCAGTTATTTATCTAAGGTGGACCTTCGGTCAGGATATCACCAACTGAAGGTGAGGAAGTAAGATATACCCAAGACTACCTTTCGAACGAGGTATGGACACTATGAGTTCATAGTGATTCCCTTTAGACTCACTAATGCTCAAACAATTTTCATGGATTTAATGAATAGAGTCTTTAGAGATTACATTGACAAATTTTTGGTATTCTTTATTGATGGTATTCTGATATACTCCAAGGTCAAGGAGGAACATGAGGAGCATTTAAAAACTATGTTAAATACTTTGCGAAGGGAGAATTTTTATGAAAAGTATAGTAAATGTGAGTTCTGGATGGAGGAAGTATCATTCTTGAGGGATATTATCACCAGTAAAGGGATATATGTGGACCCTTCCAAGTCGAAGGCAATTGAAGAGTAGCCCAAGCCAACTTCTGAAATGGAGATCCGTAGCTTTTTGGGTCTAGCTGGGTAATATCGAAGATTCATGAAAAACTTTTTACGATTGTCAAACCCAATGACCAAGCTGACACAGAAGGGGGTAAAGTTTTTCTAGAAGGAAGAATGTGAGTTAAGCTTCAAGGAGCTAAAGAGAAGGCGGATCATTGCACCTATACTCACATTACCAAAAAGTGGATAAGGTTTTGTGATATACAACGATAATTCAAAGAAATTCTTGGGTTGTGTACTCATTTAAAATTATAATGTGATAGCCTATGCCTCACAGCATTTGAAGATCCATAATAAAAACTACCAGATGCATGATCTAGAGCTGACAGCCATGATTTTTGCCTTGAAAATCTGGAGGCACTACCTTTATAGTGAGAAGTGTGACATATACACCGACCACAAGAGCCTAAAGTATATATTCACACAAAAGGATCTCTTCATGCATCGAAGGAGATGGTTAGAGCTAATCAAGGATTACGATTTCTCGATTCACTATCATCCTAGAAAGGAGAACAAGGTAGCTGATGCTCTAATTAGAAAATAACATGCTACTCTATCCATGTTACGGATTGAAAAAGTCCCTATCTTCTTGGATATGAAAAGTATGGATTTAGAAATCATAAGGGTAGGGGATACATCTTACCTTTCCCAAATGATTGAAAAATCATCCATTCAAGAGAAGATTAATGAAAAAAAAAGGGATGATGTGGAGTTACAAAATATGGTCAATGCAGTAAAGGAATGGAAGTTGCAATAGTTCCATATCCACGACGGTGGTGTTATTTGGTTTGTAATGCGGCTTTGGTTGCATTCATCACTCAAGAAAAAGAAAGAGTTATTAGATAATGCACATAGCTCAACATTCTCTATCCATCCTGGGAGTACCAAGATGTATCGTGATCTCCAAGAACACTCCTGGTGGGATAACATAAAGAAAGATATTGAGGAATATATATCAAGGTGCTTGGTATGTCAGCAAGTTAAAGCAGAAAAAAAAACTCCAAAGGGATGATGCAACCATTTCCTATACCCACGTGGAAATGGGATAATTTCATGATGGAATTTGTCATGGGTCTCCCGAAGACGTCGAAGGGAAATAATGTGATATGGGTTATGGTTTACTAACTCATAAAGACTTCCCATTTTATCACTATTCGGGAAGACCACTCAATTGAACAACTTGAAACAATATCTGTGAAGGATATAGTAAGACTGCATGGCGTTCCACTCTCAACTGTCTCTGATCGTGATCCAAGGTTCACATATAAATTCTGGAGGAGTCTTCAACATGCTTTGAGTATTGAATTAAACTTCATCACATCCTATCACCCCTAAACTGATGGCCAATCTGAAAGGACTGTTCAGATGCTTGAAGATATCCTAAGATCCTGCTCTCTAGAATTTAAAGGTGGATGGGATCAGCATCTCTCGTTGGTTGAGTTCTCATACAACAATAGCTTCCACTCGAGTATTCAGATGGATCCCTATAAAGATCTGTATGGAAAGCGATGTAGAACTCCATCCTATTGGGATAAATTTGAAGAAAGAAAGATACTTGGACCCGATATTGTATAAGAGATGACATAGAAGGTTCAAGTCATCTAGAAAAACATCAAAACTGCTCAGATTTGTCAAAAGAGTTACGCTGACAACCGTCGAAGGGACTTAGAGTTCGATGTTGGGGATAAAGCCTTCCTTCAAATATCACCATGGAAGAGAGTCATGTAGTTTGGAAAGAAAGGGAAGTTATGTAACATCCAAAGTAAGTAATGAATAATAGATATTTTTATCTATGTCTATTAATGAATTGGATAGTGTTTTAGAGGCTTAAAATGAAAATAAATCCAATCTTAAGCATAGAATACACTAATATTTCTAAAAGATTGTTTTACTACCTTTTGATGGAAAACCATTTTTAAATCTATATTTTGACAATTTTATAAGCTATGTTTGTCAAAATAAACTTATTCTTTATGATTGGGACATCAAAATTTACTTTGTGTGAATTTTTGGTATTTTTCTAACAATGTTCATTTTTTTAATGAATAGTGAAAAATACTACATTTTACATCAAAACTGCCTTTTAATCTAATTTATTTATATGATTAGATTATCTTTTGAATTGGTTTTAAGGTGAAATTAGAATATATTTTTACCATTTAATCCAATAGTGGTCATTGGAATTAATTTCACTTTGAAATTGGACTTAAACTAGTGTCAATCTTTTGATACTTATTGTTTCATAAAAAAACGCTATTTGCTCTAACAGCGGGAATTAATTATTAAATTAATTAATGTAACTTATATGTTTTTTATTTTTTAAAATAGACATAATTTTTGAATTTGGAATATCAAATATATCTTAGGGTGAAGTTTTGGTATTGTTCTGAAAAACTTCAATTTTAATGAATAGTGAAACCACTAAGTGGTAGTTAAAGAAACTGATTTTTCATTTAAATGAAATTTTGCCACTTCTGTGATTTGATCTTCCAAAATCCAACATACATGGTTGTCATTAAGAATTAAAATTTGGTACAATGAGATTAAAATAATTTTTTGGTGAATAGTAACTTTTATGTTTTTAATCACGATTAGTGGTAATTAGTGTAGTTTAAGGTAAAAATAATGTTTTAATAATATGAAATGACCTAAAAACATGTCCTAACCTTATTTAATGTGTCATGTCCGACCAAGAAAATCCATGGGTCAACTTGGGGACCCCATGGATCCACTTTGGTTTGTAAATGGCATAAATAACTTTTTATTTAATGTTAAAGTTAAAATGACACAAACATAAGTTATTATACTAAAACAATTTTTACATGGGGTTATAAAATTCAGATTTTTGATTATAAATAGTCATTGTAAATATAAAAATATTTCCTACATCATAGTATTTTTTTTATAATTTTTAGACTTTAAATAAATTAAATTATTTATGACATCATGATGATGCGGCGATTACCTCATTAATAAAGGATTTAAATAAAATGAAATGATAATGTAAAATATATGACCTACACATGTCCAAAACCTATTGGATGTGTGGATTTCGAACCCTTATCACCTTACCCTTGAATTATATTAATGTGAGACCTTTTGAATCCGAAACGCATTTTAAAATAAAGTAACATTTCTTTACTTTCCAAGAGTACCCCTCCTCTCCTCTTATAAAAGGCCCCCACCTCTACCTCCTTACCCACACTTCCAAAGCCTTTGGCTCAGCCAACCCCTGCCCATTTTGTCTTTCCACTTCTCCCTCTTACTCCTTGAAGCCTCACTTTTGGCAGAAGTCTTCCCAAGGAATCCTTTGAGCTCAAACCAAAGGGAGTTACCCGATTTTAAGGTAATGTATTCACTTGTGTTCTTTTGTTTTATTTTTCTTCTCCAACCCCCTAAACTCTTTTTATTAATTTCTTTTGTAACAAAACCAGTATCTTCCATATAATAGGATGTTTTTATAAGAATTATTCGAGCTACACTTACACACACCTACATCTAATGGTTAAAGAACATACTGTTTCCGTGGATGGCGAATTTCTGCCTCCCGAAACGATGATTGTTCAACATTATTTTAACACCTTCAAAGGTGGCCATTAAGATGACACTATATTTATATATGATATATAATATTTTTATGGTTTCCTTAAGCTTATGTATTTTTCATTTTGGGCATACCTTTATGGTTTCCATTATGGGTAAACGCGATATCTTCATTTAAGAAAGTGTGGACTACCGCCCCCTCAAAGTGATTTGATTCGTTAATACCATATGTGGGACGTATAAAAGATGGAGTTATGATATTATATATGATATTACACTGGAATTATAATATACCTTTATATCATTATGATTCCATTTCATAAAATACGAAATAGAAATGGAAGCAGCGTTCATGCGTACGTACGGATTACCGTCTCCATGAACGGTGTATTTCATTTCTTACCTCTAAATGTTATATAATCTTATAAATTCATGCATTTACTGTATATATATGATACATATGATATATACATCATGAATAACATTCTGGATATAATGGATATATGAAAAACTTGTAATTATAAAGGGTTTATTTTTTACTCAAGTACCAATGATCGTTAAAACGACTGTTATTAACTTAAATAATTACATAGTGTTCATGACATGGAAATAAGTTATATAAAAGGAATAATGAACTTGAAAAAGTTTCTTAAACAAGTAGAAATTAACTCAAGTTTATTATTCAGGAGATTAAATAACGACTGAGTCAAGTCGGACCCGAGGTATGGGACTTCGTCTCAATCTCCTTTCATTGAGGCATATTTTGTTTTATACAAAACCTTCTTTTATACAGTGTATAAAACCCTTTGACTTTTACGTTTATACAAAAAGAATCTTTTTTATACGAATCATTTTACTAAATGACAAAAGGGAATGTTTTTGTCGTACGTATGCGGCGACAACGACTTCTCCGCCGCCGTGACCATTATTTGAGTTTCGGCTTCCTCTACAAGACATACCTTTTTTTAAAAGAAAAATAAATACCATGTTTTACTTTTCTTTTATTTTGGTATTGAAAATGGTTTTCATAATGTTTTTATATCAATGTGTTGTATTGATATCTTGTGATTGAAAGGTGGAAATGTTATGTTTCCTTTATGCATGTTTTATGTGATACGATTATGTTGAGGTTCTTGGGCATTATTATGAAGACGGGTGGTTCTGTGATAAACTAAGGGTGGGTGAGCCCAATATAGCTCTCCAATGCATTGGGTAACGCGAAGGAGTGAAACGTTAAGGTTTCTCCGAAGAGATTTAGGGAATATACTGTGATGGGTATTCCAAACGTAACCAAGAGGGTTACTCCCTACGTAAGAATGTTATGAATGCCTCAAGGTACCTTTATGTTTTATGATTTCTATGATTTGATGAGGTATGTTTAAGTGCTTATGTTTTATGAGTATAGTATGATTTCATTGACTCTTATGTATACATGTACTCATGTTTCCTTTCCATATTTTTATATCCCTTACTGAGATTTTTATGCTCATCCCAAGTTTTTGAAATGTTTTTCACAGGTCAAGGGAAGGGTACATAATACAATGATAGTGTCAAGGAAGTGTCAAGAAAGAATCCATGTTTTATTTTAAATATGTTTCCATTTATAGGAAAAATGAATACTATCTTTTATGTAACCACTTTGTTTAAATGTGGAATATAATGAAAGTTTTATGATCTAATTATCTAAAACTCTAAACCTGAAAAGATCCTCAAGGTGTATTCTTGAAATATCTCAAGATTAAGTAATGTTTAAGGTTAGGGCCTTATAAGTTAAGCCCAAGGTACATTGGACCCTTTGAGATCCTTGACCGCATAGGGGTTGTGACCTATCAGCTTTCACTTCCTCTGAATATGATTCAAGTTCATTATGTGTTTCATGTATCACTCCTGAGGAAGTACATACCTGATCCCTCACATGTACTCAACTTAGAGGTGGTGCAGCTGGAAGATTATCTCTATTATGAGGAGTATCCAGTGAAGATCCTAGACCAAATATATAAGGTTATACGCAACAAGACAACCCACCTTGTCAAAGTGTTGTGGAGGAATAAAAATTTTGAAGAAGCTATTTGGGAATCGGAGGAGGTGATAAAGGAAAAGTACCCTCACCTGTTTACGACCAAGAATGTAAAACGAATTTTTGAGGGAAAAATTTCATAAGGGGGGGGGAAATGTAACGACCCAAAGTTTTCAATGGAAATTTCCCTTCTTATAAATATTTCATAAAATAACATGAAAAAACAACATAATGGACTACTAAGTGCTAAGTGACTTTTAAACATAAATTTTTCACTTCTGTGTTTGGAATTTTGAAAATCCGACATACACTGTTGTAATTAGTAAGTTATTTGGGGTCCGATAAGGAAAACATAATTTTTGGTAAATAGTAACCTACCCTAATGAATATTAACATAATCTTATGAATAGTGATATACCCTAATGAATATTAACCTTAACTGTGATAGTATATAAATATTATTCAAGTTGAAAGTATGATATACCTATATTTTAGAATAAGTAAATAAATGTTTTAAAACTAGTTTTAATAATAAATTATGATTTTAATTGAATATTAAATTAATAATATTTAGAAAATTATTTTTGAAAAATGGACTTCATTTTTGGATTCTACACGTTGAAAACTTTTTTGGGTGAATATTTGAGATTTTTCTGAAATACTTGAATTTTTCTAGAATAGTAAAAATACAATAATTTACAATAAATGCTAAATAATAGATTTATTGAGTCACTGGTGATGTTTAGCTGATGTAAGCCCACTTGTTTCAGGATCACATGATAAAAATACTATTCTTGGTCATGGAAGACTCACTATTCCTTTTCTTTTAGGGAAATAATAAATTAATGAATTTTATATTGTGAAATTCCCTCTCTCATCCACCATAAAACCCCCCTTCACTCCCTCTTCTCTTCACTCATCTCAATCATTTTTCATTTCCAATATTCTTCCCAAATCTCTCCCCAAGGTCCTCCCCCACGTTAAAAAGTTCCCAGCCTCCTCAAAATACCAAAACCTCTCCCCTTAAGAGGTTCTCAAAGGAGGACGCCTCAAGAGGTAAATTCCTCTTTCCAGTTCCTTCATTTCTTTTAAGTTCTTTTATTTTTTGTTTCTTTCCGCACCTCCCTTAACCAAAATGGTATGATAACTCCATTAGCATACATGTACTGTAATTATTTTATGCTAATGGGATACTTCATTATCTTCTCTCCTTTCCTTGCCTTTTGTTTGAAGGAAATGAAAGCACCGTTTGAGATGTGCCAATTTAGCACATTCAAGGGCAACGGTTTATCAATTTCTATTATCATCTTTAAATATGGTCATGAAACCATTTTAGTTACAGTTGAACCATATTATATATATATCTAATATATCCTATTTTTATTCTTCATATTTTTTACAAATGCTATTAAGTTAAAAAGCAAAATATGTTCTTTGTAATCAAACCCACCAATTAACAAAAACGGTTGTCACTTTGGTTTTATATAATAATTCAACTTCACTATATGTAACCAAATTAAATAAAAAACCATGTAATCTCTTGGATGTTCACTAATATCATATAACTTCATTTCTGTACAACCACTTTTTTCTTTCATGATTATCCGAACTTGAATATAAGTGAACCGATCTCTTAAAACCAAGTAAACAAACGAGCCCGAACAAAGAAATTGATCCTTAAAACTAATCAAGAAGGCTTTGAATGAACTAAAAAGGGTTATAATAAATAAATTAAATATATAATCGGTTCTGAAATTATTAATTAATAATCGTAATTTTTTTATTCAGGTCTTTAATAACAAGTGGAGAACACCAACGAATTTAAGGTAAGGTATCCTCTCCTTTTCACTCTTAATCAAGATTATTCTCTATGCTATGACTTTTTGTGTAATACCAAGTGATGGGTTATATTTTCTCACCTTTACCATACTTACTTAATGTTTTATAATTGATGGGATACCCCTTATCTCTCCCATAAACCTATCTTAGTTACACCTGATACCATGCCGATAAACCATAATGGATTCTACCCGAACTTTCTTTATTCCTTCGGGTGGATCTATCTTTCTTTTTTACCAAAATGTGGTTGTCTTATATTTTTATTTAAAACTTATACAATATGTTTATATGCTTAAAAATCATGTTCCAAGATCCATCTCTCATTCTATTTTGAGGATATACATTCTTTTAAGTGAATCTCTCTTTGATATTTCCCAATAAGCACACTCGTTTTAAAGGAACTTCCTGAATTTTTACCCTATTTCAAGTGCACTCCATCCTCTCTTTTAAGACACCATTGTATTTATAAAATAAGTATTTTTATTGTGAAAACCTTATTTTTTCAATTATGTTTTTATATAAAATAATGTCCTCTTTACTATTTTAAAATCTCTATAGTATTTTTATTAAAACCACACAAAAATGTTTTAATGCTAATGTTTCTCAAATAAATTTCTTATATGTTGTCACTTATATTTGTTACCACCTACCATTTTATGTGCCTATATTAACTTATTAACATCCATGTTTGTTTTAATCCCTTTATTTCATGGACACTTTCATGATACACT
Source organism: Viscum album (assembly GCA_963277665.1). Taxonomy (NCBI): domain Eukaryota; kingdom Viridiplantae; phylum Streptophyta; class Magnoliopsida; order Santalales; family Viscaceae; genus Viscum; species Viscum album. The sequence continues at coordinate 1,433,191,769 of OY728126.1, read as the reverse complement.
CATTGGTTATGCTTTATGTCATGATTTTGGTACCCAATTCTCTCCATGGTTATCCTTATGTTTATGAATAATTGATTATGTATGATTATTTATGTGGAAATAATATTTATGTGGAAAGAAAATTCATGAAAATTTTGAGATGTGTGTACCCAGATAGCACTCCAATGCATTGGGTAAATTTAATTCTCATGATATGTGATGTGAAACGGGATTGGCGATTAGCCTTGACCTGTACTAAAATGGGAAATGGGATTGGCGGTTAGCCTTGACCCATACTAAAGAAATGTTTTATGATTATGCCACATTTATATGATTACATGTTTATATGATCCTATGCTTATACGATATGGTTTCATATGTTCCATGCTTTGGATATAATTATGTCGTGCCTCCTAACTCATGTGCTTGAGATGTATCCTTATGTCAATACCCTTACTAGGCTTTTCATCTCACCCCTTTGTTCATGTGTTACTAAGGGTACCCTATGCAGATGTAAGGGTTCAAAGGAAGTTAGGAGCTCTTTATGGAGATTAAATAATGAATTTTTTTTCATGTTTTTGTTATATATACCTAGTCTTCCAAGACATTATACTTAACTATCCTTGGACTGTACTCTAATGATTAATTATGCTTAAAATCCTGAAATGTTATATGTAAAAGGCTTGGGTTTCTATATTTAATATTTTTTATCATAAATATAAATACCACACTAAACTAGGATTCAATTCATATATCAAAAAGAGGAAGATATTCCATAGGTGGAACTGTCAGAGGAATCACTAGAAGCTCAAGGCCCACCACCTTAGGTGCATTGTTGTCACTGCCTTTAGGGCATGCGACTAGAGGATGTCATGGAGTCATGATACTAAAATTTAAAATGAAAACATTTGAATATATATTAATAATAGAAAATATTTCAGATATAAAATTAGGATAGGTGCATAGACTACCTATAGAAATGATCACTCCTCTCTTCTTACTCCAAAAGACAAGTCTTTGAGATAGAAGAGACCATAATGTCCATAAGAATGTAAGAGACTCTACTTTACCCACTACTAAGGGTGGGTTAAGATATGAGTCTTTGTTTCACATGTATTGGACAACTAATTTAATTTTAAAAGTCATATTCAGTCTAGAATTTTCTAGTTCATATATTTAAATCACTTTAAATAGTTGAATTAGGTATATTACCATTTCTAATCCATATGGGACCATACTCTTTATGAACCAAAATATGAAATCCACTTAAGCCATACCATAACACATTCTGGACTTTTTGACCAATGGTTCATGGCTCAACATTCCATAATTAACAACTTAAGTTATCTACTTTAACTTATGTGGGAAAACATTTTTAGGTTAAAGAAGTCACTTTAAGTGTAAATTATGTTTTATAACCCCTATAAGAAATGTTATCACATTTTAATACATAATCAAGGCACAAATAAAATGAAACAGGAATATTCATGGTGAAAATAAATATATCATGTGAAAATTCATGGTATATTAGTCCAATTATGCCTATAATAATTCATATAATGTGACATCATAATTTCATTGGGCCTAGGTAAAATAAATATCATTTCAATATTACTAATAATAATAACACCACAAAACAAGTTAGTCACCCAACATTGAATTTGTATCAATTATAAATGTCATAATTAATATCTATAATTACCCATCCTAGGTAATTTGGTTTTCCCCTATACATGGGTTAGCTTCATCCATAAACAGGGTCAATTCCAAACTCCATTAACTCCTAGTCTTCGGTTTATTACCCAAATAGTAAGAAAAGGGAAAATAAGGCTCTGATACCACTTTGTAACATCCTGACCTAGGGTACACTTAACCCGTTCCCTAAGCCGGTGGTTCACAAGGCCACAACCATGCCTACCCATATTCTAGAGGCTAACAGCTAGAAACGATAGTGTAATGGTGGTATAATGGAGGGACAATACCCTGATATCATAGTGTCATAGTGATACAATTATAAACATACAATGGTGGAAGCATATGTTAACAAACATAATAAATAAATGTGGAATCATAATAAACTAAATAAATGAATTATAATAATAAATCCACTAGGTAGTGTCAATACATGGATTCATAGTATGGTGGTATACAAAAGGGGAAATAGGGGATTGTCATATACAATCATGTGATACAAAAAGTAAAAAAAGGAAAAAAGGAAAAAAACTATTCCACTAGAGTCTTGAGAATATGCTCGGTCCTCTGCTCCTATGCTCCATCTATTAGTAAATCATATCCAGAACAAGTAACATGGTGCTTTACCTTATCAGTACATGCAAAACAAATAATCTAATTGGGTACAAAAGGCAGATCGAGTGGGGTGTGAGAAAAAATCTTATTAGGCCACCACCAAAAGTGTCTAGAAGTAATCCAATCATTTATTGAAACTAAATAGTGTGCAGGTATAAATGAAATAATAGAAAATGTCAAATAAATAAATAACAGCCTGTTTAGGTTCCTAAAGTACACCTAGAGACTCTACTTCATCTCTTGGTTGGGATGAATGTCTGATCAGTCACTATATATATATAGTAATATATATATATATATATATAGTTATATATCACATCCTCTTATATAGAACAAGTGTGTGTGGACATAAGTGGCCACATACCTGGAATACTAGTTGATGGATGGATCGGGGAATAACCTAGACATCCATTACCAGTATAAATGAGACTATAAGCTTGAGTAATAATGTACATTCCCTAAATCTCATATTGAGTGGGAGACATCATGCTCGTCACTTGATATGGTGAATGTGTCATCACATCAACACTCAAAACAAGGGAAGTTGTGTGTTAAGACCATCGTCCAACTAGTGTCAGTGATGTGAGATGTCATGCTCAACAACCAAGGTAATGGTCCATGAAACAATCATTACCAAAATATCCCTTACCAATGTACCATAGCCTATATCAAGGATTAATAATATTTTTAATAAAATACATGAGTAATTTTGTCTCATGCATCTCAATAATGAATTCCAATTACAAACAACGCATTACATTCCATAATGATCATTTAAATAAGTATAAAAAATAGTGTGGCCTTACCTAAATTAATCTCATTTAAACAATTTAATCCATTTAAATAATTAAAACCATCATGATAAATCCATTCAACAAAAATCATGCCATTTAATTCACTAAATCATATAAATTCAATTTATAAAGCATAAATAAGCACTTTAAAGGCGCCATTAGTGTTTGTGAATTTACCTACATAAGAAATTCCAAATATAAGTCTATAAAGACACTTATAAGGTTCCTTGGTTTCATTAAACATTTTTTTAACAGATGAAAATGAATTAATGATGCAATAAAAATTCTTAGAAGGTGATCTTGAAATATATTCAATTAATTATAATAAGTAAACTCAATCTGGCACACCCAAGGGGAATCTATAAATGTGGTCAACATAATTTAACCTACTAAAAATGGATCAATGGGAATATATCAAGGTGTGTAGATCAATTTCATATGAAGAACTCAATTAAATGGTGGTGCGCAAAATTGGTTGGAGTGTGGAATAATGGAAAAGCTACAATAACCAAAACTCTTAGGGAAAACAATGGTACCACCTACCTTAGGGTCATTTGTGACACCTCATATAATGGTGGCCTCATATTTGAAGTAGGTTTTAATAAAATGGAGAAATGGTCAGAATCCCTAAAAGTAGGTAAAAATATCATGCACCAAAATAGCACAATATATCTGAAGATAAACTAAAATAAGAAGGGAGATGATTTTAGATCTTACCAAGATAGATCTGATTCTTCTGATGGATCTTGATTAAGATAATGGATGAAGTATTTACCACAATACCTAGTTCAAAGAAGATGGGATCTCACAGGGGGAAGAAATCAACCACTAGAGAAATGGAGGAAGAAAAGAAAAGAGTTGAAAGGTTAATTAAGGGTATTTTGGGTATTTCACCCTCAAAATAAGGGTTTCACGGTTTGGTTTCATAGTTTGGAAAAATTTTGTACAAATTGTGTTCATTCCACTACTTAAGGGAAGACCCCACATGGTTAAGGCTTACTATTTCCCTGATCATGCACAAATTGTGTGAAATCCCACTACCCAATGACTGCAGTTGTTTACATAGTTAGGAACCTGTGGTCACACAGATACAGACAAACCGTACATCCCCTATTTCTCCTTAGTTTTTTCTATATGGTTAGTAGAGACTGTGAAGGCTGGGAAATATGGTTTCTACTAATCCTACATCCTAGTAATTTTTCCAAAATCGTGGGGTTTTGGGCTCCAAATTAGCCATTTACACCCTCATGACCTGCATGGATCCATTAGGAAACATTATAAGGGATTTTTAAAGGAAATTTAACCAAAAAAATGATTCATACCTTCATGAAAATATGGGTCATTACAATTGGGAGGGCCTCTACAACTGGTATTCATATTATTATGGGGAGGACCTTCATAAAGAGGACTCAGAGGAGAACCTCCAGAACTAACTAATTGTACTTTTTTATTATGTGAAGATTCTTGGTTAGGGAATTATTGATTATTTTTATGGAGAATACCTCGATGGTTGGTATTTCCATAATCATAGTGAATACCACTGTAAAAAGTGAGCTAGAGAGGACCTCTAGTTATATTGGATGTAATATTATAGTGAGGACTTCTAAAAAGTTTTTTTCTTCCCCCACTGGCAAGGGACTTGTTGAAATTACCATTTATTCCTGCATCAATATAATATAAGGATTCTTGTGGGGCATACTTAGTATAACATACATAGATATTACATCATTTTAGATAAATATTCAATAAATATCACTATTATTCATGCCCTATAATTATAAAGGTTTAGTGTATTGGAGAATACACACATAAACATCTTATTTCATAAAGTATCTTCAACATCTCACAAAAATTTCTTTAATCATAGTACTTTCCTTAGACATACCAAACTTAAAACATTTTTTCATAACCTAGGGAAAATGGAAACATAAGAAAGGGTGAGATCAGATGCTCAGTAAGGGTAAACATGGGAGATATCAATCAATGATCATACATGATAATAATGTTATTATAACATGATAATAACATAAGTAATTCATTCCCAATCAATTAAATATCTTTAATAATGAGTCATGGTGTAAGGCTTTATTATAAAAAAAGAAACAATTCATAAGATTATGGAATCATCAGTAATCAATCATGATCCATGAGAGAATATTGTAAACAAAATAAAGTGGAATAAGAATGATCATATAAAATTTTGAACATGTATAACTAGTAATAGGTTCACTCATTAAGCTAAGGACATTAAATAAATTCCTCACAAAAACTTATATATATAAAAATAGGTCCATGAATAAATTTATAAAATAAAACTAGGTCTATGTATAATGTTTCAAACAAGAAATTATGTTCACACATAACATAATTATCTCATGAGTTATTCAACATTAGAAAATTCAGTGTAGGGATGTAATTGACCCAACCATCACATAATTTAGTTCTATGTATGCCATAAGATCATGAAAATATTTATCATTTCTTCATGGCTTAGCCCAAGGAAAATAAAATTGGTTTTATCAAGATATCTTCATAATAGTCATAAACTATCCATGTAGTGAATATATATGGTATCAATAAATCATATCCCAAATGAATCATAAGTAACATTAATTGATGCTGTAATTTATATAAATACCTTTAAAAGATCACTAGAACATTTATTGAAAAAAAATACTTTTTTCATTTTCAAATTAATTATTTAAAATCTAAAAATATTCATCAGATTAAGAAAAAAAACTTTAAAAATAACCATGGAAAAATATAAATGAGTCATAAAATAAAATAGTATTAATTATGATAGGAAATTCTATTTGCGTAGTATACATTAAAAATAACATTATTTTCATGGTTAAAAAAATCAAAAATGACTTGTTTGAAAACATTTCATTAAAAAATATTCATTTTAAACCTTGTAAAATGAATTAAAAGGTAGTGAAAATGACCTTTTAAAAAATTCATGTATAGGTAAAAGATTCCATAAAACAACTTTGAGTAAAATGGATATGGAAGAAAAAGTTCATCGATCGAAAAGCAAATAAGGCTGACTTTTATTTAAAAACATTTTCTCAATCATTTCAAGTATTAAAGAGAGGAAAAAGGAACTATTATTGTAAAATTACTTGAATAAATATAGGATAATAAAATATATTCTTTTTAAAGTATAATATCCATATAATTTCCCTCAATGTAAATTTATCATATACAATCCTGAAAAGAAATGGGATTATATCATAATTCCCTTACCTCAAGTATCGTCCTACTTATTATGTGTTTAAGCCTACTTTATATTAAATATATATTTATTATAAATCTATTAAAAATCATATTGATACATATTATACCATGTAAAATTTAATTATAATATCTTTTCACCTATTTATTAATAATTATTTATTAAAATCACTGTTCTGGGTGATAATTGTTTTGTTCTTCGTGCAAGTTTTAATTGAGGAGTTTTAGTCCTTGTGATTTGATCATGATTCCATCAAATAAAAAAATTTATTCATTTAATAACTATAATATTTAATCATTATATAAACTTTTATAAATATTCATTTAAACTAATGATTAAAAATGAATTACATCACTTCATGGAGATGGTAATTCCTACATATACATGAGTGATGTTTTCATTTTTTGATGAATGGAATGAAGGAAAGGTAAATAATAATTAAACTTATAGAATAACTATTATATCATAAATATCATATATATTTATTAAATTTATCATTATTACCATTCATGTAAATCATAAAAGAAAAATGAATCGCATTGCTTCTTGGATGTGGTAGTCCACAAGTATGCATGAGCAACTTATCGTTTCAAAACGAATGTATAGGTAACAAATTTGTTAATATATTATAATTATATATGAATTTTTTTCATAAATATCATAAATATAAATTAAATATTTAATAACAACCAATAATGAAATATTTTTATGGAAAATGAATCATATCTCTATGTAAAGGTGGTGATACACACGTATGCACAACCAATATTTTCATTTCCCATTTTGGTATAAAAGGAGACGAATAAAAGTTACACCATTAATATAATAACATATAATTATATGGTATATATTAATTTTATTATATCATCATGGTTATAAAATAATTTAAGGAGCTATAAGAACATATAAAATGAAAGAATTAGGTTAAGAGTTATAGCTCTTCTTTCGACGACCTCCTTTGACTTGCACATTAAGCCTAAGATTGGTATTTTGATAAAAAAATGGACCTATAGATCATGGTGATGGATTTTAATAATTTTTTTCTAGGATTGGGAAATCAATAAGTCTTATTAAGTTTGAGTAATAGAGGAGATTTGGTGTTCTTTTATAATGGAGGGAGAGGACACACTTCCAATTTTTCAAAAGATTGAAACATATTAATGTCCTACTGAAGTCAAATAGCTCAAAATTTTATCAATATAAAATATAGAGTGATATATAATATAAATATATTCATATAATAGGATTTAGAAAGGTTTGATGTTATTTTAAAACTTATCATTTTATTTTAAACCCTCTTTAATCCCTTTTAACATTTACCATAGTAATGAATTTTTACCTCGATTACTATTCATAATGACCAAAAATAAAGAAAAAATTGTTAAATAATATTTATTATTATGATTCCAAATAATAAATCCACTTTAAAAAATTTAATATCTATAATTTTAAAAAATTAATATTAAAATAAACCACTAATACGTGATGAAAAATAGTTTTTCATAAAAATTTATTTGTAAGTATAAAACAAATTTATAAAAAAATTACGAATATTGTAGATTCTAATAAAATTAAATGGATTATTTTTAATAAAAATGAACTATTTAAATTTTAAAATAAATTAAAAATAAAATGGGAGTTTCTAAATACTTGAATGGAAGAGACATTTTTCTAGAAATCGATATTTTTTACTATTCACTGGAAAATTAATCTTTTCAGAAAAATCACAAAATTTAAAATTAAGATAATTTTTATATAGTGATTTAAAAATTTATAACATTTTTATAAAATATAATTTCTAAGTGTGATATAAATTAATTATAATATTTTCTCACAAAAAATCAATAAAGACCATTTTTTAAGAAAAAGTATTTTTTAAGCATAAAATGACTTCACTAAAAATTGAATGATTAATTAATAAGAATTAATCAATAAATTTGTATTTATTGGACCATTATAAATATATTTCATAATTTAATAAATTTTAGTCATACCATATAATCCAATTTCTAGGTTATAAAGGTATATTATATCACGGTTCTTTTTTATTCCTCCCAAAAACATTAACCAGGTGAGTAGTCTGGTTTTATACAACTTTATATATATGATAAAAGATTTGTAACAGTTTTTATTTATATTAAAGATCATTAAAAGGTGGTAAAAACTATAAGTTTAGTACATATAAGGGATCAAGTATGTACTTCCTTAGGAGAGACACATAGAACACATAATAAACTTGTGAGAGGTTCGGTGGAACCATCAAGTAATAAGAAACTATCCCAACCTGATCAAGAATAAAAAAGGGGCACTACATCTAGGTATTTTCTTTCCTATATTTCTAAATATCATAAACTTCTTACATGGAGAATTAATTGTAATATATTCTCACTAACTTAAAATTATAAATCTCATAAAATATTTTCATCATAACACATCTATCAACTCTGAGCTTCCATGATGTGTTGTTGAATGTATTTAGCCTTGTTTTTTATTTTATCTACTAGATAAAGTCATAATATATTTCTTTATCAAATTTCATTCCATCATATTTGAGACCTACACTTACTTCTATAGAGGGATTTATAAGGATCCATCTGAATACTCGATTGAAATATGTTGTTGTAAGAAATTTTATCCAAAAGAATATGTTGATCCCAATAACGTATATGAAGAAATATCTAAATATTTTTCTTGATTTTTAATGGCCCTATCATATTGACTATATGTATGAGGATGATATTCAGTACTGAAACTCAAATCTATATCCAGATCCTACTGAAGACTTCTCTGTAACTTCAAAGTAAACCTCGTAACCTTATCAGATACAATCCATCCAAATAAAATTTTTATTAAGAAGGGGGTGGTAAACAGCACCAAGAAAAACCAAATTCATGGGGGCCTAAAATAATGTAGTTCGAGAGAATCACCTCTAATCAAATTAACACCCTCAGGCCTTAGGCTGATGGGGTCAATGATACAAGTGTGGATAGAGCTCTGATCCGCCAAAGAAGCAAGGTAATCTGCAACCCGATTTCCTTCATGCCACGTATGGGTAACCTCGATGTTATGGAGGAGGGTTATACATTGCCGAACAATATAGGATATGGACCATGGGGTGGAGACTTTACCATGTAGGGAGTCGTGAAGAATCAAAGAGTCTGTCTCCGCCTGAGAAATAACTAAATTCTGCAGAAAACAAAGGGATATTTCAGTAGGCATGACTTTGGACAAGGCCATGATAGAGTTTCCAATGTAATAGTATGAAGAGAAAGTAAGGACCACATTCCCCCCACCCCCACAACCCCCCCCCCCCATCCTCTCATAATGCCACGCACAAAATACCCATCAGTGTTCAACTTGTAACCATGATCAGGAGGCTGCCAACACACCCATCTGCCCGGAGAACTAAAAAGTGGGTGATGAGTCAAGGTAATATTGGCCTGAAGAAAGCGCAAGGATGGATCAACCCGCCACCCTTCGATAAGTCGAACCAAGTCCACCAGAAGAAATCGGATCCTCGTAATGATCGACCTCGCCGAAGAAGGAGCCCCTTCGAACCTTACCTGGTTTCTACCTTGCCACAAGTTCCATCATCCTGCATTGAGAGTGGTATTCTATGTAATATTTGAGTTTCCTTAATGTATATTTTATTAATTTTATCAAGATATAAATATTATAAAATAAAAATTAAATGTGGTGACTTCATAACACGATCAACTACAAGAAAAATAACATTATGGAATATATATGTATTGGAGATTCTTGTAACAAAATACATGGGGATTTTTTCCCATTTCCATTCAGGTATGGGTAATGGTTATAACATCCCTTTATAATTTTATCTCTCATCCTTAACTTTTTTATATATTAGGAATCAAGATATATACTCTACATTATCTATTTTCATGTTATCCTACTAGAAATACTCTTACAGATCTCTATACATATTCATACTTACATAATAAATAGAGACTATTCAACTATGAGCTTCATCCAATAGATCCTTCAATTTTTTTATTAATGGGATATATACTTTTTTTTTTGACATTATCATTCTATCACAATCAGGGTTGAACTCAAGAACATTTATCACCATTATCTTTAGTTTTATATCCTATTTATGTGCCTTTTTAATCCTCTCATGAATGGATGGTCTAAAATTTATCTGATAAAGATAATATCTCTCCCTTTTACTCATTATTTCAAGATAAATATTCTAAAAACCCATAAATATTTCATCTCTTTCAATTCTCGTTATAGAAAAACAAGCATGGTCTTTCCAACTTTGAGAATCAGCTAAGTCATTCCCCTTCCCAGGGTGGTAATTGATTGAGTAGTCATATTATTTGATCAATTATAATCATATTATCTTGTTTATATTCAACTATTTTTGAGTGAATGTATACTTAAATATTTAATTATTAGTATATATATATCACTTGTTTCCACATATAGGTAATTCTTCCATATTTTCAATGAAAAATTACTACTACTAACTCCAAATCTTAAGTTGGGCAATTTTTCTCATTAATTTTAAATTAGTTTGATGCATAAGTTGTCACCATATCATTATGCATGGGGATGTATCCCATTACCTTATTGGATTAGTCAATATAGATAAAACCCCATTCTCTATTATAGGTTATTTTGAGCATAGGTGCTCTAACCAACCTTCTCTATAGTTCCCTGAAATTATAATCACATTTATCTATCCACAATAACTTGGATCCCTTCTATGTAAAATTAGTTAATTTATTTGATATCCATGATAAATTTCTCAAAAATCATTAGTTTTTTCCTTACAATTCAAGAAAACTTCATATCTCAGTCATTAGGGTTGGTCTATCCCATTATTAAATAACCTTTTTCTTTAAAGTATTCATCGATATACCCACACTTTAAATAATATGTCCCAATATTTATAATTTATATAATCAAAATTCACAATAGGTAAATTTTTCATATGTATTCGCCTTCCATAGGGCCTTCATTGCAATCCTAAAATATTATTCAAGTTCTTCCTTGATCTTTGAATATATAATAATGTAGTCTATAAATACTACCATAAACTGATCAATGTAATCTCTAAATATTCTATTCCTTAAATATAAGAATATGGTAAGATAATTGGTAATTATAAATAGTATTACTATAAACTCATAATGAACATACCACATACAAAAGACTTACTCAGGTATATCCTCCTTATTAACCCTTAGGTGATGATATCTAGATCAAAGATCTATCTTGGAAAAATATTTAGCTCTACATAATTGATCCAAAAATTCATCAATACAGGGTATATGATGCTTTTTCTTGATAGTGATCATGTTAATTTCTCAATAATCAATAAAAAGATGTATTGAACCATCTTTCTTTTTAACAAAAAGAACAGTTCAACCTCACGGTGATGCACTTGAGTGTATGAATCCCTTATCAAGATTATCCTAGATTTTCCTTTTTAATGCCTATAACTCAATCGTTTCCATTCTATAAAGTTTCACTGAAATAAGTGTATCACTAAGTATTAGTTTTATTGAAAACTCAACTTTATTATTTAGGGGAAGACTAGGAAATTCTTTAGAAAAAACATTACCATAATATTGAAAAAAAAATTTATCTTTGATGTTGAGTTTCCCACCAACCATTTGAGATAAATATCCCTCATGAATAGGTATTAAGAACCATACAATAGAAGTAACTTACATTATAAGTTCATATTCATCCCTACACTAAAAGATGATCATAGGGTTATTTAGAATATCAAATGTAACTTCCCTTCCTTGGAAATTGATATTAGATCCATATAGATACAAACAATCCATTCCCAGAATCACATAAAATTTAACTAAAGGAAGAATAAAAATATTTACAAGAATTAAATTTCCAAAAACTTATATCGATGAGGAGTTATATACTTCAGATGAAATCATTGTACCATTAGAATATTTTATTGCTAACTCAATATATAATTATTATGGATGTGAATGAATATCCATAGATATATTTAATTATATAAATGAATTTATATGACTAAGCATAAATAAGATACTTCAATATTTTATCATGCTTATAACCACCTCAACTTCATAGTTCTATCTTTATTCCCTTACTAAAACAAAAATTTTAGGTGACCATAAAACATTAATAATCAGAGTAAAAATTATATGATTATAAAAATCATTATTATGATGTCCTAAATTATGATACCTTCTTTAAAATAATGATACCTTAGGTTTGACCTAGGAATCCATGGTTATCATCTATTAAAATCCTTAATAATGACTCATAATGAAATTTGGAATTAACCTAAGCATACCCCCCAGGGGTGTCTATCCAGGTTACTATACTAATCCCAATCAGCATACATTGGTGAAGATTGAGTTAACACCCAATCCACCCCTTTCAGAGTTTTCACCCCTAGTGGTATTTGTGTCATAGTCACATTGAAAATAATTTATTTTATAAGAAAACCACATAATTATAAATTTATTAAATCTTCACAATGTTATCCTATACTTAGACTTATACCCAAGGTTTTTAAAAAATTTCTATAATAATAATCTCAAAAAATAACTAAACCATTCTATGATACAAATTGAGGTAACTCAATCATAACATACATATATATGACACCATTTTAGATGAATATTCAATACATAATATAATTATATTTACCCCAAAATCATAGAGGTTTAGTTTCTTTGGAGACTAGATATATAAACATATTATTTCATAAAGGATCTTAAATATCTCCCAAAAAAGTTCTTCTATAATAGTACCTTCCTTATAGATTCCCAACTTAAAGAATTTCTGCATAAATTGGGAAAAATAGAAACATAATAAAGGGTGAGATTAGATGCACAGTAAGGGTAAACCTAAGAAATATCAATCAGTGATTGTACATGATCTTAAGGGTATGAGAACAAGATCAAAACACATGTAAGGCATGCCCAAATAATTAAATGTATTTAATCATGAGTCATGGAATAAGGGAGGATTCTAATATATGGGATCAGCTCTCATTTTGACCTCTTGATAGCAATGGAACCCTAGTGTCTTGTTGTGGTCGGTGACGATGGCTACTCCATCTATCCTACCTTCTTCACAAAAGGGGTAAAATTCTATGATCTTCTCTCCCTTTACCAACCTTGCTTCCCTACCTAATTTTACACCCATCCACATTTGGATAAAGGTATTGTCATGAACCGTCCCCCAGGGCCCATTCCATGACTACACCAAGCCCACCTTCCATAGGCCAGGGGCTAGCGACTAGCACCGGAAAGGCATATCACTAAAACTGGGAAGGCATTTCCTTTAAACCTGTAAACTCACACAAACTAAGCACACTGCAAGATATAGGCACAAAGTAAACTATACAGTAAACAGGGTGTGTATAGTATGTAAAGGGGGCCAGAATACAAGCCCAACTGGAAAGTACAATTAAAATTGAAAACAGCTCATGTGAATACCCACCAAGGACCCCACCTGAAGGGTAGGTATAGCTCTCGAACGGTCGACTCTGCAGTATACCTCATCTAAGGTCCAACCCCAAGTAGCCTCCAGCCCTGGTACCCTTTTCCTCAATTAACGTTGTTTGTCGTCAGCACAAGACACAACAAGGTACGGGTGTAGCCCGTTTAGGGTTGAGTATAATGATAATCAGTAGGGACCTCGAGACCCCCTATGGTCTCTCATAATCCACCAAGGATAAGCCACAAAGACAAACCGTAATTACAAAGCATGAAACAACAATCAAACAAACTTAGGTATATGCCCATAAATATACCTAAGTTATCAAGTATACCCGTCTTATTCAGGAGGAAACACAAGGCCCAAATCTTTATCCAAAATCTCAACTGTCCCACAAAGGTAACACCACAAAGGTAAGTACCACAAAGGTAACACCACATAGAAGAATATATCATAGGTATCACCATGAAGTTAAGTACCAAAAAGGTAATTCCACATAGAAGATTATCACAAAGGTATCACCACACAGAAGAATACCACAAAGTTAAAGACTCACCTCACACCAGGTATAACTTATGTACAGAAGTATAGATGATTATTTGTATTGATATATCATCTTACTTCATCGAGAAGCTCTATTGTTGACCCACACAGAATCAAAGATGACCCACACTGAATCTAAAAATGACCCACATAGGATCTGGAGATGACCCACACAGGATCATTATGCACTGACCCACATAGGATCTCTAAGCACTGACCCACACAGGATCTGAAGATGACCAACATAGAATCTAAAGATGACCCACACAGGATCTGAAGACTCTTCAAGTATAGTCAGCCACAGAGTTCCCGCACTAAGCATGATTGATTCTGAGAGGTTACACTCCTCAAGCGACCGTTCTATACTTCAACTACCACTAATTCCAATGAAGAAGTATCATGAAGGTTTCTCACATTATAAGGGACACAACATGACAGACGACACATCAATCAGATGTCCAGTCTGTAAGTTATTAGCCTTCTAATCCTGAGGTCTCGGTTGGATTCGTGTTCGATCCAACCCAACCCTACTTGAACTTTATCCAAAACTCAAGTGGAGTATAACAAAAGGACTGTCTCGATCTAAGAATTTTGGTGCCATAGACGGTTCGTCAAATAGACACCGGATTCTCAAGAAATGGCCAAAAAGGCGTATCTGGGTCCAAATAGGCCCGAGTCCAGTCCGACCTAGTCGGACCGACCCGGCTCGACCCAGGTCCGGCCCGACCCGCAAAGGGGGTGGCCCAGTCGAAGCTGCATGCTGGGCGCGGCCTGGTCAGAGCGGACCGTTGGGCGTGGCCCGCTCGGTTCGGTCCGCCATGGTGGGGCCTGCCCTAGCCGCACAGGGGGGAGCCCCCCCCCCCCAGTATTTTGAATGGTCCAACAGACCGTTCGGCATGGCCAAATCAGTGGCATCATATAGCGCTGCCTGCTAGCATGTGGGACCTATCAGAGTGGTCCCGTTCAGCGTGATGTGGTCGGTCGGTGGTTCTGGCCGACTCCCTCTTTCTAATGGTGCGACGACACCACTGTCCTCCAACGGTTGGCCGGTTGCCAGCCGCCCTAGTGCACTGCTACGACTTGATATCCACGACCTCCTCCTCAGTTAGTGACGTGGACGTGCACCGCCCCGGTTCCTGACAGTCGGTCGGGGTGTCAGCCGCCACCTTCATTCACTGCGACCGATGGGACATAGCCTCCTTTGGTGGTGCAGTTGCAACGCTTCTGTCATCGCGGTCGGCCAGTGTGCCAGTCACCACCCATACCCTGCTGGTGTCGGTCACCGGCATTATGGTCGGGTTCCGCTCAACCACTAATCTACCCACGAAGAACACATCAACATAAATGGATCGGAGGGATCGGGCCATGTTTGTTTGGCCCGCACCCTCTGCGTTAGATCGATATCAGGTTGTTCAAGAGGATTTAAATCAATGTAAGACCATGAAGAACAATATTAACACTTCCCTACCTCTTTTTCTCATTAGAGGTGGCATGAGGAAGGAGATGAAGATGTTGACGTTCGTTGCTCCCACAATACACTACAAATAAGGTTCCTCATTTTTTATCCAGAGGATGTTCTCTATTGAAGGAGGTTCCACATTGGCGGTTGTTCTTCCATGTTCTCTAAGGCTCTCCCAAGTCCTCCTCTTTGCCAACGATCTCCCCCATGAGAGGTGAGGAGCCAATATTAATTAAGTTAAGTAAATTAAATCAATTAATGTTTTCTCATTAAATTGAAAAAAACAAGGGTTTCCTCACATTAAAGGGGAGTTCGAGTGGTCCCCACCACCAAGATTAAAAATAGAGGTTTCAAGAAAGAAAAAATAAAAATCTATTTATTTTATTTTTCTTATATCACCAAAAAAACTGAAAACCTAACATCCACCCTCATCCTACTATGGTTGAGATGAAGGTCTACTTAAGAGAATATCGGTGTTGCAAGTTCAACTGTGTCCTCAGATTTTAGTTTTTAGCACCAGTTTAAAAGTTACAAAATTTCACTCGCACGTTTACAGAACGTACCAATAAAAAAGTTCAGAAATTCATTCCAGGCAAACCAGGCCTCAAAATCACATGCTGTCAATTTTCATGAACTCATAATAATTCCATATAATTAAAGAAAATTACATGGAAAAATCCAACTCTTTACATTATCCCCACCTCAGGGATTTTTTTCTTCGAAAGCCACAACACAAACTAGAGAAACAAGTGGGGGTACTATTCACGAATCTAAGCCTCCCGCTCCCATGTGCTCTCTTGGAGGTTCCCATGTTCAACGTATGTGCACCAGAGGTATCGATCGCCCATGTAGGACTCTCTCTTGTCGATCTTCAATCACTATTGGAACCTCTGAAAACATCACCCCATCGTTTAATTCTAGTTCATCGTGGTCGATGATGTGAGATGGGTCATGCACATATGTCCTCAACTGGGATATGTGGAAAACATCATGCACCTGGTGAAACTGAGGGGGAAGAGTTAAGTGGTATTCCACCTTTACAACTCTATTGAGGACCTGAAAGGGTCGGATGAACCTTAGAGATAACTTGTCACCCCATCCAAATCTCCGCAAACCTCATTGTGGTGAGACCTGTATAAAGACATGGTTACCATACTCTAACTCTAGAGGACTTTGTCTCCTATTATCATAAGACTTCTGCTTGATCTGTTCTGTCTTCATCTGCTTCTGGATGATCTGCACCTTCTCTGTGGTATCTTGTACCATCTCTGGTCCCATGAGTGCTGACTCCCCTGGGTTAGTCCAGTACAGAGGTGATCTGAAAGGTTGACCGTACAATTCCTCGAATGGTTCCATACTGATGGTGGAGTGATAGTTGTTGTTTTACGCAAACTCTTACAAGGTTAAGTGATCCTCCCAGCTACAACCAAAATCATGGACGTAAGCACACATCTTGTCCTCAAGGTTCTGAACGGTCTTCTCTATCTGACCATCCATCTGAGGATGAGAAGTGGTGCTCAATCAAATATGAGTCCCGAACACCTCTTGAAACCCATTCCATAGCTGGGAAGTAAACGTGCATCATGATCGGAAACAATCGTAGATGTCACTCCATGAATCCATACAATCTCCAGCACGTAGAGGCGTCCCAAGACCTCTACTGGTCTTTGCTCTCTGATAGGTAGGAAGTGGACTGACCTGGTGAGTTGGTCAATGATCACCCAGATCGAATCATGTCCCTTGGAAATTTGTGGAAGTCCTATCACAAATTCCATAGATACTTCATCTCACTTCCACTCTGGAACCTCTAGTGGTTGAACTAAGTCTGCAAAAACTTGATACTCTACCCTCACTTGCTAACAAGTGAGGCACCGTGAGATAAACTCTACCAATGATTTATTCATTCTCGGCCACCATTACTGATGCTGGAGGTCTTGGTAAATCTTCTCCACTCTTGGATGTACCGCTAGAGGGGAAGTATGGAACTCCATCAACACTTCCTCTCGTCGCACCACCAGTACCATAGTACACCCTCTGAAGAGGATGATGTGCTCCCCGCCTTCATAAAATCCATCAGATTCTTATCCTATGGATATCTGAGAATGTAGAGCCTCATAGTCAGTGTCCCCAAGTTGCGTCTCTATGACTCACTGAAGGAGTGGGGGAGTTACTGTCAGAGACTGAAGATAAGTTGCTCCATCTCGATCCATGTAGGATATCTGCCAAGCGGCTAGATTCTACGTTGCCTCACTCAGAAACTATATACCTGATCTCTTGATGAGTGAATCTTATACTACATTCCCCTTCCCAAGAGTATAGACTATCCCGAAGTCATAGTCCTGGAGGAACTCAATCCAACGTTGTTGTCTTAAGTTCAGTTCCTTCTGATGGAATATATACCTGAGACTCTTGTGATCAGAGTAGACTATAAAATTCTCACCCATCAAGTAATATTGCCACATCTTCAAGGTGAAGGCCACTACTACTAAATCTAGATCATGGGTAGCATATTTCTACTCATATTGTCATAGATTTTGAGAACCATACGTGATCATTGCTTACTCTTTCATTAGGACACATCCAAGTCCGGTTCCTGATGTGTCGTAGTAGACTACGTACTCAACACCCTCCTCTGGTAGCCTCAAGATGGGGGCACTCGTTAGTCTCTACCTCAGCTCCTAGAAACTCTGTTGGCATCTATCTGACCACATGAAGGGTTTCCCCTTCTTCTTCAATGCTGATAAGGGTGTCGCAACTATAGAAAAGTCAGGAACAAACCTCTGGTAGAAACCATCCAAGCCCAGGAAACTCTACACCTTTATCACACTCCTGGGTGGCTCCCAAGAAATCACAACATCAATCTTTGCTGGATTCACCGCAACTCCAGCCTTTGAGGTGACGTGTCCCAGAAAGTGAACCTCTCAGATCCAGAACTAGCACATTGAGAGCTTACCATAAATCTGGTGCTCTTGGAGTGTGTCCAGAACTATCTAGAGATGATAGGCATGCTCCTCCTCCATCGTTGATTATATCAAGATGTTGTCACTGAAGACAACTACAAAGAGATCGAGGTATGGATAGAATATCCTATTCATGAGTCCCATGAACACTACTGGGGAATTGTTCATGCTAAATGGAATAACCAATAACTCATAATGGCCATACCGACATCTGAAGGCCATCTTCTACACATCCTCGTCTTGTACCCTGAGCTGGTGATAGCCTGATCTGAGGTCTATCTTCGAAAACCATCGTTCTCTCTTCAGTTGATCAAAGAGATCGTCAATCCTCGGTAGTGGGTACTAGTTCTTCACAGTCACCTGGTTTAAGAATCGATAGTCCACACAGAGTCTCACACTCTCATCCTCCTTATTGGTAAACAAAATCAGGGTAGCCCATGGAGAAACACTGGGCCTAATGAACCCCTTCCTCTGTAAGTCCTCCAGCTATACTCGTAGCTCTCAAAGCCCTACGGGAGCCATCTAATATGCTGGTGTAGATATCAGTGTTGTCCTAGGGTACAAGTAGATGTAAAAGTCCACCTCTATACGAGGAGGTAAACCCAAAACATCATCAGGGAAAAAATCAACGTACTGGTCCACCACTACAGGATATCTTGGACTATCAACATCAACCGCCTGGATGGTAAGGCTAGACAACTGATGTGTTATAATCTATACCCTCCTCTGGTTAAATCCATCATGTGTTGTAAAGGTTCCCTTCTCACTGGTGAAGAAAAACCTAGTCCCATCCTCGCAGACACACTGCACTTTACGCCTAATATAGTCGATCTGATCATGGACTGTAGATAACCAATCCATACCCAATATGACTTTTTAAGGCCTCAACACCACTACTAGAAGATCCTAGATGATTCTCTCACCTCCTAGAGTAATCTCACACTTCTGGCACCAGTGTGTAATCGTCGAAGCCTCTCTCGTAGGAGTCTCTATCTGTAAGGATCGAGCCAATGGCTCCACCAGAATCTATAATCTCCGAAAAAGGGTTGTAGAAATAAAAGATTGACTGGAACCTGTGTCTATAAGTACTACAACTAAGGTGGAGTAGACATAGATCGTACATCGAATCATCTCCGGAGCACCATGGTCATAGGCCTCAGCTTCCTAGAGCTGATCTCATCCTTGTCCATATGCTCCATGTGGTCGGGGTGGACCACCTGGAGGTGGTGACGGTCGAACCTTGAATCACCGCCCACCACCTAATATGTGGCCAGGTCCTCTTACACATCTTCCTTCTACCTACGGACCTCCTCGATCAAATCTTCGCCTCTTCCCAGGCAGTCCTTCGACCATCTGTTGGTCGTCCGTACGGTGGGTCGAGCAGTCATGAGGCATGTGACCCTGCCCATCACACGAGTAACACTGCCTGCTCCTCGCCTATCCTTCTCTATCTCGAGAGCCCCTCCCAACCGGCCCTATATCCCACGGTCGTCCACCTATCGGTCTGGTCCTTTCAGACCTTTGCATCATTTGTCTGCCGCCACCTACAGATGACTCTACTATATAATGTCTGGTGATGGGTCTCGCTGCCGCTGACTGCTCCGCAAGGAAGCTCTGCACTAATAGTTCTTTATCTAACACTCCTGCTTACATTGGGATGTTGAGGGAAATCTTCGACACTATAATCTCCCATCTGAGCCCCTTCTCAATGGTCCGAGTCCTGAAGAAAGTGTCTTGTACCATGTTAGTGGAGTAGTGCGAGAGGTCGGTGAACCTCACTGAATACTGAGCCACGATCATGATAACCTACTACAAGTTGAGAAGATCCTCTATACACACAGAGCATAAGGTCACTGGGATGAACTCATCCTTGAAAAGGCTCTCGAAGTCCACCTAGATGAGATTGACCTTGTCGTGAACCTGGAACATCAAGCTCCACCATCTGCCTGCTACGTCCTGAAGAAGACTGGCGGCGAGGATCACCATGAGACCATCTGGTTTTCCTACCAGTCTAAAAATTCTACCCACGGCCTCCATCCAGTCCTCAGCCGCCCGTGGATCCGTCTCTCCTCAGATCCTCAGTGGCCTCTAGCACTTAAACTCGTGCAACGCGCTCAAGCGGCGTGCACCCTCTGCTGCTGGGGCTAGTGGTGATGGCATCCCAACGGGTAGTGGTGATACTAGTACGCCACCTGATGGTACAACTACCGAAAGGGGTCCCTGCACCGAAACCTCATTGCTCGGTGGGGTGTTATCGCGTACTCTACCAGAAACCCTGGATGGTTGTCTACGTGGAAGCATCCTGAAAAAAATCAGGTGCGCCATGGTTAATAAGTTATACTTGGTGAGCTGACTCAAATAGATATCAAAGAAAAATTTTCAAAAACACACACGCAATAAGTGTTTTCATGAAGTGAGTCAGAAATCAGAAGTCAAGGTCCTGATGTATAGATACATCAGTTACCGCACCAATAATGGATTTCCCAAACTAATAACCACACTCATAACACTTAACACTATTTCTGATTAAAAGATCAAAGTCCAAGTTCTCTGATAGAACTGACTCCTATGATACCAATTTGTCACGAACTGTCCCCCGGGGCACGTGTCGTGACTACCCCAGGCCCACCTTCCATAGGCCAGGGGCTGGTTACTAGAACCGGAAAGGCATATCCCTAAAACCCAAAGGGAATTTCCTTTAAACCTATAAACTAACAAAAACCAAGGACACATCAAGATACAAGCACAATGTAAACTATATAGTAAACAAGGTGTGTACAGTAAGTAAAGGGGTCCAGAATACAAGCCCAACTAGAAAGTACAAGTAAAACTAAAAACAGCTCATGTGAATACCCACCAAGGACCCTACCTGAAGGGTAGGTTCATCTCTCAAATGGTCGTCTCTATAGTACGCCTCGTCTAAGGTCCACCCCCGAGTAGCCTCCATTCCTTGTACCCTCGTCCTTGATCAACGATGTCTATCGTCTGCACAAGACACAATATGGTGCAGGCGTAGCCCATGCAGGGGTGAGTATAACAATACTCAGTAGGGACCCCAAGACCCCCTAAGGTCTATCAAAATCCACCAAGGATAAGCCACAAAGAAAAATCATAATCACAAAGCATGAAACAATAGTCAACCCTACTTTGTTATATGCCCATACATATACCTAAGTTATCAAGTATACCCATCTCATTCATGAGGAAACACAATGCCCAACTCTTTAGCCAAAATATCAATTTTCCCATGAAGGAAAGAATACCACGAAGGTAACACCACAAAGGTAAGTACCACAAAGGTAACGCCACACAGAAAAATACCTCCTAGGTATCATCGCGAGGGTAAGTACCACAAAATAAATGCCACATAGAAGATTACCAAAAAGGTATCACCACATAGAATAATACCACAAATGTAAAGACTCAGCTCACACCAGGTATAACTTAAGTACGGAAGTATAGATGATTACATGTATTGCTAGATAATCTTACTTTGTCGAGAAGCTCTGTTGTTAACCCACACGGGATCAAAGATGACCCACACAACATCTGAAAATGACCCACACAGGATTGGTATGTGCTAACCCACACAGGATCGCTGAGCGCTGACCCACACAGGATCCGAAGATGACCCACATAAAATTTGAAAACTCCTCAAGTACAGTCAGTCACAGGGTTCCCTCACTAAGCATGCTTGATTCTGGGAGTTTTCGCTCCTCAATCCATCGGTCCACACTTCAAATACCATGAATTACCATGAATAAGTATCACGAAGGTCTATCATGTCATAAGAGACCCAACTCTATAGACAACGCTTCAATCGAGCACCCGGTCTGTAAGTTATTATCCATTTAGTCCCTAGGGCCTGGTTGGATTCGAGTTAGATCTAACCTGATCGTATTCCAACTTTATCCAAAACTCAAGTGGAGTATACTGAAAGGACCATCTCAATCCAATAATTCTGACGCCATAGACGGTTCGTCAAATGGACTCCCGGTTCACAAGATATGGACAAAAAAGGTTTATTTGGGTCTAGATAGGCCCGGGTCCGGTCTGACCCGGCCCGACCCACAAAGGGGGCGGCTCGGCCTGCTCGGCATAGTGTGGTCGAAGAGGCCCACTCAGTGCGGTCTGCATGGCTGGGAGTAGTCCACCGTGGTGGGGCTCGCCCTAGCTGCACCGGGGGAGGTGCCCCTGGTATTCTGAATGGTCCAATGGACCATTCGGCTTGGCTAACCCAGTGGTGCCATGTGGCGCCACCTCCTAGCACGTGGGACCCACCGGATCTCTCCTGCTCGGTGTGATGCGGCTGGCCTATGGTTCTGGTCGGCTCCCTTCTTCTAGCAGCACGACCGCACTGTTGTCCTCCCATGGCCAGCCGGTTCTCTGCCGCCCTCATGCACCGTCGTGGCTCGATAGCCACAACCACCTCCTCAGCTGGCGGTGCGGACGTGTGTTGCCATGGTTCCTCTCGGCCAGCCGGGGTGCTGACAGCCACCATCCTCTGGCGCGGCCGATGGGTCGCGACCTCCTTTGGCGGCGCGGTTGCGCCGCCGCCCATACCCTACTGGCATCAGTCACCGGCGTCTTGGTCAGGTTCTGCTCAACCATCGATCCACCCATGAGGAACACTTCAACATAAAGGGAGCGGAGGGATCAGGCTGTGTTTTTTTGGCCCGCAGCCTCCGCTTAATATTGATAGCTGGTGGTTCAAGAGGATTTGAATCAACGTAAAACCACGAAGAACAATATAAACAATTCCCTACCTCATTTTGAAATTGGAGGTGGCGTGAGGAAGGATATGAAGATGATGAAGATGTAGATTTATGTCACTCCCGCAATATGCTCCAAAGATGGTTCCACATTCTTGATCTAGAGGATGTTCTTCTTTAAAGGAGGTTCCTCGTTGGAGGATGTTCTTCCAAGTTCTCCAAGGCTCTCCCAATTCCTCCCCTTTCCAAACGATCTCCCCCATAGGAGGTGAGGAGACAATATTAATTAAGTTAAGTAAATTAAATAAATTAATTTTGGATCATTAAATTGGGGGAAAACCAAGGGTTTCCTCACATTAAAGGATAGTTCGGGTGGTCCCCTCCACCAAGATTCAAAATGGAGGATTCAAGAAATAAAAATAAAAAGTTATTTATTTTATTTTTCTTCTCCCACAAAAAAAAACTAAAAAACCAACTTCCACCCTCATCCAACTATGGTCGAGGTGAACGTCTCCTTAAGTGAATATCGGTGATGCGAGTTCAATGGTGTCCTCGGATTTTAATTCTAAGCACTGGTTCAAAAGTTAAAAAACACTTCTTGCACGTTTAGAGAATGTACCTAATAAAGTTCATAAATTCATTTTGGGCACATCGGGCCTCGGAATCACACGCCATCAATTTTCGAAGACTCATAATAATTCCATATAATTAAATAAGTTACATGGAAAAATATGGGTCCCTACAGGTACCTTATCTACACCTTGGTGCCCTAGCACTTTCCCAATCCCTATAAGAGTTATCTGAAGCATCAGCCCTCCACAGTCTCTCCTTGGTAGCTCATTTTGATCAAAGGAATCCATTTATTGACTTGTTTGATACCTATAATCTGAAGAAGCATGTCACCATCAGGTTGCTGGATCCCCATCACTTTAATCTTTGTTTCGCTAATGTGTATGATCTTGCCTCAGATGGGTCCAAGGGATAGCGTTTCTATGAGGGTTCTCATTTATTTATCTTTATATAGGGCTACAATTTTCATTGTAACCAAGATTCGTCAACCTTTCTGATCTGGGTTAGTTTCCAAATCTTACATCTTCCATTCCAAAACCCCTTTATCCTGAAAATGCTAGGCAATATCTCTAAACTATTTCTGGTGTTTGATGACTACTTGTGTTCCCTATTCCACCCATTTTCCCAAATTATTTTCATGGAATTCGATGCCTCAAATCCCCCAGTTGAATCTTTTTGTATCATGGTGGAAGAATAACTCAGATACTGATAGACAATGGTGTTTGAGTCTTGGTTTGACTTTTTCTAATTGTGTGGTCATTTAGTCTACCCACATCATGATTGTTATCTCAGTTTGAAAGAGTATCTATCATGTCACGACCTAGAGGTTACAAATGAGGAGAGTAAATTTACCTCTTTTTAATCTTTTTCCTCCTCCTAATGCCTATTCGAGAATTACTAGTTTGAATTCTTTTGGAATGGTCATTTCTTATGCTCAAATGGTGGTGTCAACTCACACTGCATCTGGTAATGATAGTAAGGGGAAGACAATTTCTAGCCTTATGGGAGAATAATTATGACTTAAATCACTAACCAATCCAATGTTTGTAGTGTATAAATCAAAGTCAGTGATTTATATTGGATATCTCGAATGTAATGTTTCATTGAGAGAGTTTTTCATCCCTAGTTATGGGTTTTTAGTGGACATATTGGCACTTAAAGGTTTAACTCATTTCGCCTTGGATTCAAGTAAAGGTGGGGTGAATGAATAGAACAGAAGGAGTCCTAGAAGGACCACTCTCCCCTCTAATTTTTGTAATTGTTTTTAATGTTTGGATGTTCTAGGTTTGGATATAAATAGAAAAGAGAAGGAGGTTGTTGTTTCTGATGAGTGGTAGTCTGTCATTCTAAGATGGAAGAGGAAGAAGGTCGGATATTTGACCTAGGTGCTTCTTCAATAGATGGACATTTATTTTCACTCTAACTCATCTTCAAAGAGTGATAATTATCCATATGAAATAATGGATTTTAGGTTCGACTATAGGAAGGGGAATCAATGAAATTTTTCTTCAATAAATTTTCCATTCAATCAAAAAAACTAAGCAACGAAAGGACTACTCCAATATTTTAAAGACCAAAGTCACTATATTAGTAGGAAAATCGAAGAAAACTTAGGCATGGTCAAGGACAAATCTAGTGGTACCTCATCCAACATCACCTCCCAATGAGGTTATTTCTAGTGATAAGGTCGACCTAGTGATATCTCATACATCATCACCTATAAATGAGGATGTAGATAGTGATAAGGATTAGGGGATGAAAGTTGATAGGTTAAAATATCCTTACCAGATATTACATTTAGAAGAATTTGATGATTTCTAAAAGGTGACATGGAAGAAGGATACTGACTAGAAACTTCTCTTGAATTAAATGGAAGATATTTTTTAGGAAGATTTTGATATTAATATTTCAAAGGTGGGTGTTGACATAATATATGAGAGATCGGTCTAAGTTGACTTTAATGATGAGAAAATTGATTGGATCAACAAACAAGATCATATATTGGTATGTGGAATCAATAGTGGTAAAATAAACTTAGAGGAATATATAAAGATCTAGGAAATATTCTCCTACCACTTCTAGGAACTCATCAAAGATGATCCTAACATGAAGGTAACCTCTATCACATGGAGTTTACATAGGGTGAGTAATTAAATTTTTTAAAATATTTATAGAATACCTTGATAATTTTATATGTGGTTTAGACTGTGGTGTTACATGTAATATTACTGGGTTCTCACTTCCCCTTAAAAAAATTATAAATTAAAATTTTAAATTGAGGAGTCATGGTATAAGGATTTTTCATATAAATAAAAATGTCATAAGATTGAAAAATCATAAATAATCAATCATGATCCAATAGATAAAATCATAAAAATAATAATTTGGAAAAATTATACAGTTTTAACATTTTGAACATTTATAAACAGTAACATATTCATTCATTAATTTAAGTACATGAAATCAGATCCTCACATAAACTTATGGACATGAAAAAAAATCCATCCATGAACTTATAAACATGAAACCAGGTCCACACATAATATTGTGATCATAAAATTAGGATAAGAAAAAATAGTTATATCATGTGTTTTCTATATTTTACTAATGCATTGGAGGGATATCATAGACCAACCCATCATATAAACTATTCATATTTATTATACATTATCATGAAAATATTTATAATTTATTCATAGCTTAGCCTAAGGAAAACAAAATGGGTTTCATATCTTAATAATAATCATAAAACAAAAATAGAATGAATAAATTTGATATCATTGGATCATATACCTATTGAAACATAAGTAACATCAATATATGTTTTAATAGATAGGGATACCTTTAAAACATCACTGGAACATTTCTTGGGGAAAATACCCTTTTCATTTTAAAATCCATTATTTAAAATCTAAAAATTTCCATAATATTTGGAAAAACATTTTATTTGAAAATAAATATGGAAGTATAGAAATAATTGTTAAAATCAAAGAGTAATAAGGATAATGATAAAATATATTTATCCCATACACATTAAAATAGAACATTATTTTGACACTTTTGTAATAAAATCAAAAAACAAATTGTTAAAAAAATGTTTATTTAAAAATTTTCTTTTTAAAAAATTGAAAATGAATTAAAAGGTAATTAAAATTACCTTTTGAAAAAATTTAAACTATATGAAATAACATCCATAAAACAATTTTGAGTAGAATGGATAGGCAAGTGAAAGGATGAAGGGTGATAAACACTAAGAGGGTGTGAATTAGTGTTTAAATTTTTTTCACAAATCCCTTATTTTATTATTATTATTCAATAAATGTTCTCTCAATATACTCATAAATTTAGATAAATAAAATATCATAGAAATATTTTTAATGAGGTTCGCCTCCTTTAAGGATGACTATGTCCCCGATGCATCATGGTTTTATCCCACACACGCTAATCTCCTTTTATTATCAATAAGAACTCAAACAAGTTTTTGACCTTGGACCCGACGAAATTTTTGATAAAAACAATTATAGATTAACAAAAGTGGTGTGTAATAATCAAAAAATGAATGAATCATCTATAATATATCCAAATGAATCATCTTTTCTTCTTCCTCGGTGTGATCCTTGTCACTGAATTCTTATTCCTCATGTACCTTGAGTGGTACATAAATTTGTATTCTCTCACCAAAAAAAGATCATGAATCACTATTTTTTAGTGTATATGAGAAAAAACTCTCAATAATAGGTATAAATTACAACCTAAATTCGTATTATTTCCTCAAGTTATTTTATATGAGGATTCACCAACTCTCCCTAAGATATTGCTTTGTCTGGTCCACTTTTCATGCGTTGTTATGGCTCATTTTAAATGCCATAATAAATGATCAAATCTATAAAAAAATATCATAGAGACTCAGACTTCAAAATTCAACATGATAAAAAATATATTCATCCTTAAATACTGATCCTTTATAAATCACCAAATATTTTCATTTCTTTATACATCTATGATGTGAAAAACAACCATATTACAATCAGTTATGTAGAAAATAACTATGTGGTTCACTTTGAACTTTGGATGTATTACTGAAATGACTATATCATTCTTATCATAATTTGGATAATTTGATTATTTAATTACTTTATTTTTCATACATATCTCAAATGGATATGTAAATTCTTATCAAAATTCCAATATAGTAGGAATGACTACATGTAAATCAGCTACATAGAAATATGGATACATCACTAAATTATCTCACATAACTGAAATCTCTTACATAAATCCCCATAAGATATTTTCCTTCAATATTATTCAATGTAGATGAAATTATCATAAAATAATTCAAAATATATTACATTTTAAAAAATATCATACATGTATAAGATAAATTCCTTCATAAAAAAATCAAACTCCTACTCCATGCATGAAATAGAACAATCTTACAGAACTCAAAAAAATGTTGTAAATCATGCCCCTTAATCCACCAACACAATTCATTAATTATTTTAATATCAGATCAATAATAATCCTAATTTTTCTTCTATTTAAAGAAAATAAAATATCATCCTCATATAGGTTCAAAAATATCTAATTTTGGATTTTTTTGAAAAAATAACATCCTTAACTTCTCCCTATTATTGACAAGAAACCCAAAGTAAAGGAATTTAGGAAACAACTACTGAATAGAAATGATTCTTGAATTGATTAACTATTAGTCTACATGAGATAAATAAATATAAAAAACAAGATTGAATAATATAGAAATAAAATTTATCATCAAGATCCAACTCAACTAAACTATTCTTTATACACAACTTGAATAGTAACAGAAAAGAGTTCTTTTCCTCCACCACTTAATACATTCATCAAAAAACCCCACAGGTTAAGGAGAACATATTTCTCCCCATATATATTCCATATCTTCAAGAATAATATAATATTAAAATCAATAAAAACATACCTCATTGTTGGGAAGTGGACTACACTCCCATTTGCAGCCTTAACTTCTCAAAGGACTCTATTTTCAGTCTCTTAATGGGGATATTAGCAATTATTTCTTTAGAAGGAAAAAAATCCAGTTTTAAGATGCTTTCAGGCACCTTCCCTTTTAAGGAATTAAACTTGATATCAATGTTCTTGGATCTAAAATATTGAACTGGATGATTTGATATATTGATTTTACTTTGATTATCACATTCAATTATAAGAGGATATTTAACTTCAATATTCAAATCTATAAGTTGTGTCTTAATTCATGTCATTTGAGTAGCTACTTTTGATGTATCCATATATTTATATTCTATTTAACTCAAATTAATTTATGTTTTCTTAATTTAGTTCCATGATACACAACTTCTTCCGAAAAAATGCTCCACCAAATTTAGATTTTCTATCATCAATAGTGCATGCCCAGTCAGTATCTACAAACACTTTTAAATCAATCACCTTCTTCTTCTTATACATAAATATGCGATTATATTTATTTTAAATGTATCTTAATATTCTATTTTATTCCAATATATTTTCTTTTTTAGGATTATATTGATATCTGGAACATATAGGGATAACATATACAATATTAGGCATGGTCTCTATTAAGTATAGTATACTTACAATAAAACTCTAAAAGAAATTTCATTAAAATATTCGCCTTCATTATACTTTCTTAATTTTATACCCACCTAAATTGGAGTGGAACACCTCTACTTTCATTCATGTCAAATTTATTCAATAACTCCTTTGAATACTTCTCTTGTGATATTAAATTTTAATCAATTTATTGGGTAATTTTTAGGCCCAAAAATAATTTCATCTCATCGAGCATTAATATTTCAAACCTCTCCTTGATGTGCATTAAAAAATCTTCACATAACCTTTATTCATTTCTATATAAATAATATCAACTATATACACATATATAAAAATTGATGTGGTGTTGGTATTCTTGACATACATATTTCATACAAATTTTCCCTTCTTGAATTCCATAGTTCTCAAGTATTCATCAAGTATAAAATATCAATCTCTTGGGTTTTTCATAAATCCATAAAGAGATTTATTCAGTTTACATACCTTGTTTCCATCTGAATCTAGCATGATACCCTACAGATTTTCCATGTATAATAATTCATTAAGATTACCATTTAGAAAAATCGACTTAACATCCATTTAGATACTATAGCTAATAAAATCTTAATGGATTCAATTCAGGCCACTAGAAAAAATGTTTTATAAAATTCAATTCCTTAAATATATGATTATCCTTTAAAAATTAGTCTACCCTTGTTTCTATACACTTCTCAATTTTAATTAAAATTATTCCTCAAAACCCACATTATTGTAATTAAATTATTTTATTTGGGTCTAAGATAAAGGTACCAAGTTTCATTCTTCTCAATTTAGACTAGTTCTTTATTCATAGCCCAAAACCACTCCATATACTCAAAATATTCCTCAACTGTTTGAGGTTCAATATTTAAATGAAAATATATATGGACGAATTCCATAATTTTTCTTATGTTTTGAAATCCTTAATTTTGATCACCAATGATATTTTAATATGAACATGATTATTTAATATATTTATATATCCTTTTAATCTATGATTTTCATCATTATCACTAGAGTATGCTGAATCAAAAATATTTGTTTGAATATTAGTGTTTTCTTCAATTTCTTTGACTAGTTCAGAATTGATAATGGCATCCATACAATTAACAATGATATCATTCTTGATATATTCCTAATTTTCAAAAATTATGGCATCGTCACTATTAATAATTCTCTTTAATTTTATATTGAAACATCTATAGGAACTTATATTTGGTGTATAACCAAGAAAAATTATATCTTTAACTTTTTCATCAAATTTCCATCCACTTTTATCCTTATTCTTTATCAAACATAGGCTACCAAACACTCTAAAATTTTTAACATTTTGATTTTTACTAAATTAATTTTCATAGGGAGTCGTATCTAAGTTTGGCCTTAATATACATATATTCTTAATTATTCCTATTATTATAATGTCATGTAATCAATATTATCTTGATTTATCATGCTCTGTAAGAATGATTTTTTCCATATCAACTCAACTCCTGATCTTTATTTCAGTTACACCATTATGAAGAGTAGTATATAGAACACTAAACTCATGTATTATTCCATTTTTATCAAGATATTCAGTGAACCTTCTATTAGATAATTTGCTACCATTATTTGATCTTAGTATCTTCAAGGATAATCTTGTTATCTTCTATATAAGTTTTCTGAAACTCTTGAACCTATTCAAAGACTATGACATGTGTGACATGAACATGATTCATTCCATATTTTTTAAATCATTCATAATATTAATAAAATTATTTTCACAACTTTTTGAACTTTATTTCATAGGTCCTAAAACATATGATTGTATTAACGCTAGAGGTATTTAAGTTTGGATATCAATTCCTTTATGAGTTTTGTTCACTATTTTCCCTTTTTACAAGTTTTATATACACTAAAAATATATTCTTTCATAATTGGGATATTTCATATATATTCTTATTTGATAATATTCTCCATGTTCTTTTGTCCAACATGGCAAATTATTTTGTGCCACAAATTGTTTTCTTCTTGCTGGATAAAATAAAAAATTATTCTAGCTTCTCCAACTTGAAATAAATTACTAGGGGTTCTCAAACCCTTTGCTATAACTACCCCATATTTCAATATCTTGACAAGAAAACTATTTTTAATGAATATAAATTCATTTTCAACATCATTGAGTTGTGATAAACTCAATAAATTTTGTTTTATCCCATCAAGAAACAAGATATTGTTTGGACTAATTTGATTCTTCTCAATGTTTTATGTTCCAACTCCTTTAATTTATAGATAGATATCATTCCCAAAGTCAAAGATCCTACCACACACTTATTAATACTTTTTATATTTTTTAAATCTCCTATCATGTGTGATGAACAATTAATATCCATGTTATAAGTTCTTTCATATTTACAAGATTTAAACGCCACTTCCACAATATTGGATTGATGTTTGATCTGATTTTGATTTTGTTTATTTCTAAAACTTTAACATAAATTTAAATAATATAGAATAAAATACACAAATACATATAATGTATGTACTTACTCATCACATCATCCCAAAAACTCTTGTAATATTTCTAAAATATTTCTTTCTTCAACATTATTCTCAGGTTGTTTATTCTTATGTTGATTTCTTATCTAATTTTATTTTCTCCCCCTAGAATCATGGTCCATTCTCTATGCTGGTAAAGAAATATTATTCCAAAAGTTTTAATATTTATGGAAAAATACACCACAACATCACTAGTGACATTGAAACATTATTCCTTCAAATAATTATTGATGTTAAGCTAATTTTTCAACTCTTAATTGTTTTTTTTTCATTGAGTTTTCTTGTAAATAACCTATATGAACATCGTATTATGGATTTGATAGACTATTTGAACCCTTATTATTATATACTTAGGATTGTTTTTCCCTTTCTATCATAATTATTAATTGGATCAGTATTTTCACTTTTTTTTGTTTATTTTATAACTATAGCTTTCTTTTAAGGTTGTTTTCCATGACTTTTTTCATCAATACTTCCAATATTCTGAGTAATATTAAAGCTTTTAATCTTTTTTTGGAACATTATCCCACTTCTTTAATATCCTCATTTAAATCACACCTCACATTTTCATTCATTTTCTTAATTTTATGTATCCTTTACTCATCTTGTCATCTTCTTCATTACCAAAATAAATCTTAGAAGTTGCAACTTCAATAATTTTACCTCTCTTGTTAATTTCAAGATTTAGATTCCCAATTAATTTAAAAAAATATTCTCAAATTAACATTCACTTTTCTTTTTTGGGATTTCTTTGAGTCGAGTATTGTATTTTCTCATCCTTCTTATCTTCTTTAAGTACATTTTTGTTTCCATCCTCATAGTGTATTCTTTCCTAGTCTCACCTTCATCTTCTTTATATTAATTATTATACAATGATTCATCATCTAATGACTTATTTTATTATTTTTGTTCCATAATCACTCATTTTGAGGCTCCTTTGAATATTTTACTATTATAAACAAAAATTTTAACTGATAAAAAATTTCTTCTAAAATATCTAGGTGATAACTTATTCTTTCCCTTTGAGTAATTTTTTTACAGAATCCCTCTTATTGGTCACATTTGTAGAAGTTTTATCATTATTATCCTATTATCTATATTTCATGGGGAAATTTTAAGAAAATTATCCAAAGTTTCCACAATTAAATCATTTGAATAGAATTTTACCTTTATACTTACCTCTCCAACATTTTATGATTCTTTTCATATGATAAAGTATTTCAGTAGAGTATTTTGTATCTCCATATTCATCATGAAATCTCTTATCCCCTTCAATTTTCAAAATTTTAAAATATTTATAGGTAATCTATTTTTTCTTTTTACCTTTTATTTTTAGTGTTACTCCTCTTCTCATCTCATAATTTATGAGAGTATTGTAAATTTCATCAATAATTAATTCATTGAGATCTCGTTATTCAAGTGCTGAGATTTTAGTATCAAGTTTATCTAGAAATATTACCATCACCTTATTAATAATAATCAAGTTATAAAGGTTTTATTTGAATCCTTTTATAGTTCTAAAAATCTTATTAATTCTTATGAATAAATAATTAACCAATTATTCTTCTTATATTCTGGTACCTTCAAACTATTATCTACTGATATGAAGCTTGGATTCTTTCACCTTTTTGTTTCCTTCATAAAAACTAAGAATATTATTCCTTGTATAATTGTTGGTTCGTCATCCCATGAATTTTGTTAAATCATTTTCAAATAATGAAGAAAATAATTAATTTCTATATTTTCCATCTAATACAATATTTCCCCTATAATAAAAAGTCCAATTCAAAGTTTTTTTTGGCATTGTAAATCTATATTGAGAATAATCACAAACTTAAATAGCAAGAGAGAGGAGGTAAGGTAGAATTATCTATTTCTAGGTATGAAATCATATTCCATATAATATTTGAAGGCCCTTTTTGTTAACTAAATTGGGTTGATCTATAAGAAGCACTTGAGATAAACACTATACATTAAACTTGATCTGATACCAATAAAAAGGTTTACACAAAAGGGGATAAACATTAAGAGGGGTGAATCAGTGTTTAAAAGTTTTCCAAAAATACCTTATTCTATCATGCTAATTCAACACATGTTCTCTCAAGATACTCATCAATGAAGATAAATAAAATAACATAGTGAAATTTTTAATGAGGTTCACCTCTTTTATTTTTGATTTCATCCCTATTATGTTGTGGTTTTTATCCTACACACACTTCTCTCCTTTTATTATCAAGAATAACTTGGATAATATAATGATCTTATACCTTATGAACTATCTGTTACAAAAAAGTACAGCTTAGAAAAAATTGTGCTTAATAACATTAATTACATGAGACTCCAAAATAGTACCAAATGTATCTTATTTAATTATACCTCAATGTGATCCTCGTTATTGTATTTTTCTTACAAGTGTATTATGTGTGGTACATGGCTTATTATTTGTGAAAAAAACAAATAATTGTACAACTCTATTTTTTAGTTTAGATGAGAACCAAATATAAATAATAGGTAGCATCGACAACCTGAAATCTTGGAATTTCCTCAATTTTTATAGAAGAGGATTAACTAAATCTCCCCTCAAAATTTCCATGTCTTGTCTGATTTTTATATTGCATCAAGATTCATTTTAAATCCTAAAATAAATGAACATATCTACAAATAAATATCTTAGAGAATCAAAATTTGAACTTCCATGAGATATAAAATATTTTTATCCTTAAATCTCAATAATTCATAATTCACATAATAATTTTATGTATTTATGTATTCATATATGATGCACAAAATAGCCATATTACAATCAATCATGTTTAAAATGACTACGTGATTCACATTTAACTTTATCTAGGTTATTGAAATAGATAAATCATTCTCATCATAATTTTCAAAATTTTCTCATTCAGTTATGTTATTTTTCCAACATATCTCAAACAACTATGTAAAGTATTCTAAAAATTACAATGTTGTAGGAATGACTGTGGGAAAATCAGATACATAGAAATATGGCTATATCAAATAATTATATCACATAATTGAAATCTATTAAAAATACCCCTATAAAAAAATTTCTTCAATATTAATCTGAGTATATGAAATTATCTTATAGGAATTCAAAATATATTATGTCATCCAAAATATCTTACATGCATAAGATAAATTCTTTTTACAAAAAGAAACTATTTCTTTAAGTATGAAATTTTTTTATCTTATGGTGTAAAATAATTTACTTACAGGTTTTATCATAGGATAAATTCATTCTATAAGATAAATAAATTTTTCATTTCTCTTTTACTTTTCATGGTACTTATATAATTTATTCTTCTCAACTCTAAGCATCTTGAAAATAACACTGACCCTAGTCAACCAATTTAGAACTTCTCGAAAGGTGTTGTAGATTGTTCTCCTTCATCTACCAAAAAAATTATTTGATTCCTTAAATATCAGATCAACAATCATCATATTTTTATTATATTGAAAAAAAACATCATACTCACATATTTTCAAAAAGAAGAGAAAGTTTATTGTTCAAAAAGGAAATAAGGTGGAATTTTTTTAAAAACGTTTTGTCGATTGTTTTAAGTTCCAAAGAGAGGTAAATTGTAATATTACTTTAAAATTATATCAATAAATATATAAAAATAAAATATATATGTTTTAAAGGATAATATATATATAATTTCCCTTAATAGAAATTTATCATGAACAATGCCGAAAATAAATGAGGTTATATCATAATTCCTTTACCTAAAGTCTCATCGTGCTTCACATACATTCAAACCACCAGTATAATAAATATATATTTTTTATACATATATTCCAAAATAGTATTAATACATATAATATCATATAATATTTACTTATAACATCTTATCACTAATTTATTAATAATTATTTATTAAAATTATTATTTTAGGTGATAACTATTTCAATTTTTGTGCATGTTTCAATTAGACAGTTATGATCCTTGTACTTTTATCATGAATCCATCATCTAAAAAATGTTAATTGTAACACCCCATCCCAAATAACCAAGTTTTATATGTAATTTTTACATAACCACATGTGTAACTCTTTATACACAAGATTTTTTCAACTAGTGTTAAGGAACAAGAGGGGCATAATGGGGAGACTATGCCCTTGATATCAATTAAACATCAGAGTATACAATGGAAACGATAAAAAAATAAAGAATAAATAAACCATCATAATATAAACATATATAATAAGTACCAACCTAAGAAATAATAGTATACATATCAGTCACATCAGTTAAAAACTAAGAAAAGGGGGTCCCCAGAGGTGTTAGATCAACATACGAGATAACAGTACTAAGAAATAAGAAAAAAAATATCCAATCCTGAATTCCATCTTACGAATCTCCATACCCTTCTACCAATATTTCTCAATCACCCACTATAGTTCCTTTTCCATTCACTATATCTTTGTTCATGACATATAAAATTTCCACTGATATTTTTGAGTAGGGTTTGATTATGAAACCCAGTAAGATACCATCAATGGTCTTTAAAATAAGTGAATAAGATATACCGATGCATTCCATGAAATTAAAAAATAATATATAATCCATAATTATATCTAAAAATTATAATTAATATGATGGGACCTTATTTATTGACTCCACCTACTTCATCTTCATTATATAAAGTATATCCATGGGTTTCCTAACACATCCCCCTTTGATGGAATAGTACAAAAACACATCTAATTCATCCCCCTTGAAGGGATAGTCTATGTACATTTCGACCAAGATTCTGACACATCCCCATCAAGGGATAGTCCATATGGATTAACCTGTATGATCACCTATAAAGATAGAGGAACAATGCATATGATACATAATCACAAAATGATAGATCAATATCATTTCGTGTCAAGAAATATTCATAACCATTTTAATATAAATGAGAAAAAACATCAAGCATAGGTCTCATGGGGGTATACACGTACACATCATGTGATCAAGAATAAAACATAGGTATTATAAGGATATAAATACATGAAAAAAATAATTCTAATATCCCATATAAACATGTATTGATGATAAGGATCTCTTGCCTTAGGTGAAATAATGTTTCGATGAAAAGGGTTGTTATCTAAGTCTAATTGCACCACTCCAATACCTATAACCATTACCAATCTGAAGTGATTAGAATTATAGGATAAATTTTTAATAGATTACACATCCAAAATATAGGATTATATCACACATACTGGATAAAATCCACTATCGATGATGGTCTAGGTTCAAACAAAGCATAGTCACCAATTCCCAAAATCAAGGCATTGATTATATCAAATATCAATAATTCCCTCATTAGACCATGGGGAAACCCTTAAATCCAATAAATACATAAATAATATAATTATTTTTTACCAAGGATAAGATAATATTATTAATATAGAATAATATTTAACTCAAAAAATTTGAAGCATATGATCAAACTGATGTTTGGTCATCAAAGAAATGAGACAAAAAGAGAGGAGAGTGCCCAAAATGCATAGAGAGAGACTAGGGTTAGGATTATAGGGAATAAGGTAAGTAAAAAAGAAAGGTGATATCACATAATGTATTATTCTAGAACATAATACATTCATTTCATGAATAGTATATTCACTTATTGAACTATCGGGATAGTTTAAACACTAAATAACCCATTGCCTTGTTTAAAAACCCAAAAAAATCACATTCACATTGTAACATACCAAGATTTTAAAAGAAGAAAATTAGGTTGGGAAGAATATATGACATGAAACACTAATATTAGATGATAATTTAACACCCATAGACTTTATGATATATTTATTTTAAAATAAATTCAATCTATTTTATAGCTTGTGATGCATGCAATATTGTGTTTAAACAAAACACAATACTCTATTAAAATATTATTGTTTAAAATGTGTTCATTATAAACTAGAAGTTATGTTAAATGGTATGAATAGGAATAACTAATTTATTAGAATATATTTTTTATAAATTTTCATTGGTTATATATCAATTATAAATAAAAATAAAAAAAAATTGAAAGAAAAAGAAATGTTTTCTGAAAGCTGTATTTTTTTTAAATGCGATTCAGTCGCGCTTTGCACACATAGATTAAAATTAATTTTTACTAAATTTTGAAACATTAATTGATAAAATTAACTTAATATTTTAAATAAACAAATTTAAATTATCTTATGATGAATTTTTTTAATTTTTTTAAAATTTTTCATTTTTTTATGAATTGCAGAAAATACTGATTTATATTGAAAACTGATTTTTTTGTTTAAATAATTTACAAGGATAAATTATACTTTAAATTGGTTTTAAAATAAAATTATTTTAATAATATTAATATTTAACTAATTTAGATCATTATAATCAATTTTATATTGAATTTTGATATTAAAACCTTCTATACTTATGAGAATTTTCTATTTGTAACCCCTCTTTTTCACTGCATCAATGGGTATAATTTTATATTGGATTCTAAAAATTATGTGAATTTAATTTATAAAAATGGATTTCATATTTGTAATAAGAATAATTTATATTATCTAATAAGTTAAACTTATGTTTTTTTACAATTATGAATAGTAAGAGTAGTAAAATTTAATTATTGTGGTTAACATAAAAACTGATTTACTGGGGGTTAAACTCAAATGATAATGGTTAAATTACCTAAAAACTTAAAAAAACACTTTTTTATACATATATAGATCTTATAACCTCTAATGGTCGATAATTACATATTTTATAGGCTTTTGGAATGATAAAAATGTGGGTGTAATTGAATATTTTCAAAAATTCCATGTGTGTCATCTCCCCCACTTATAAAGGGTCACCCTATATCCTCCATTATTCAAACATCCAAATACATTAATTTAATTTATTCCCTACCCAAATAAATTCCTTAATCCCCTACCAATATCATATATCCCATGGTTTTATCATAAATACATCCTTTTAAGGATTATCATGTAAACCTAAAGAAGTTATTTAAAGAAGAGGTAACATTCTTAAACAAATGTTTTTATTTTGTTTCTTATTAAACATAATAAAAATATTATAAAAAATTATTATATAATAAACTAAGTAAATTAAATATAGTTAGATGTTGGTATTTTTAGTTAATTACCTATATACATATCCTCTTCCATTAAATGATAAATGAAACCGGTGATCATGTGTATAACAGACTACTGCCTCACGAACCATTGTAATTCATTTTCCATTAATAACTTTAACATTGGGATATCATGATGTATTTAACACATTTATATGATATTTATGATATTATTATACTTCTATAATTTTAATATCATATATATATTCTTATGTTTCATTCTATTTAAAATACAATAATGTCACTCGTGTGTACGGCGGACTACCGCCTCATGAAGCGATGTGATTAGTTTTTCACTTAAACATTACATGGAAGGTAATAATGATAAATTTAATGAATATATGTGATATATATGAAATTTTATTGATTCTATAAAATTAATATATCACCCACTTCCTTACCCTTTTACCCATTATGGAAATGATAATTTCACTCATGCGTACGTATGACCTAACATCTCCACGAAGCAGTGTGACCCATTCTCCATCTTCAAACTTCAAAAAATTATTATAAATTTTTTTATAATGAAATAAAATAAATTTATAATATTATTATTATGTATATTATTAATCTATATAATATTCTCAAGAATCATAACTTTCATGATAAAACACGCATGAACAAACGAGGCAATTAACACTAAAAAGAACGAAAATAATGAAACATTATTAACAAATGGGTGGTAAAATGTTATAAGGGGATCATATATAATATTATAAATATTAATATGGTCATTTATAAATAAATAACATGCTTAAAACTATTATATAGTAGTTTAAATCACATTGAACCAAAATTAATCATAAGCTAAGGGACTTCATCTCAAGTTCCCTTCATTGAGGCATATTGTAATGTTATGAACCAAATTTCTTTTATATGGTGTATATACTACCCCTTTTTTCATGTAATATCATTAATAAATCAAAATTAATGGTATTTAAAATTTTAATTTTAATTTTTTCTATCTTAGGGGATTTGACTTGAAAATTCCAAAGGGGTAAAGAATTTCATAACTAAATTTATTTTCATTGGGTTATATTACTTATTCATTGTCTTTGATATTATAAGGTTATGTGTGTAAAGAATTTTTTAATGTATTATGTTTTATTTACAGTTTTTTATGTTTATTTACATTTGATACACATAATATATTCATTAATTAATTCTCATTTTAATGTTATGATCTTTGTAAGGGTTTATTTCACAATCTCATTTTAATCGGGATTGTTTATACTTGAATTTTTATTGAAGGAAATTATTTGATAATTTTCTAATAAACACATTTCCTTTTATTCTACTATGGTTATTAATTATATCTTTTATTAATATTACGACATTACTCTATTTGGTACTTAAAATTATTAAGATGTTTTTTTAATAAAATACGACATCATTTCTCTCTTTGGTCGAAATCATTTTTCTTCCAAAACCATGTTTTTAAAAAAAATCAAAAAAGTTTTTAACATTATCCAAATTATTTATTAAAAAATTGCCCATGTTTTACTTTTACAAAATGTTTTGAAAGGAATATTTTTGTTTTTTTTCAAACAAGGCTCATTTGGATTTTACCAAAAATGTGAAAAGAATATTTGTTTTAACATGTATGGTATGTATAGAATTTCCTGTCAACATGACCAATCAATTTTTTAGAGAATAATATATAATTTTGAAAGGTTATTTTCAATATATTTTGTGACAATTTGGTTTTATAAATAAATATTTTCAAATTGAAAAGGTTATTTTTCTAAAGAATGTTTTTAATAACATTTTCATGGTATTTCTATTCATAAAGGAAATCAACCCATTTATGGTAATTATGATCAAATGGGGATATATTATATTGATACTATCCTTATTATTTCTCTAGATATTTTCTTATCATTTTGACTAGGGGGATTATCGATATTTTATTTCTTTATTAATTTTCAAAATCATTAACTTTTCCTTGAAACATTCACTTTCTTATCATTATTATAAATTACATTTCCCTTAACTATACATATTATTTATCATGGATATAATTATTAAATAAACTATATATCATTTATGCATATATTATTTTACATTGAAGGTTTTATGATTGACTGTGGAATTTTTGTTAATTTATATTCATTACTCGATAAAACAATTTTTTGATAGGGCATATTATTTATAAATTAAGTCAATTATTATATATATAAAAAATTTTTTGTACATGAATATATGAGTGGGTCATATTTATAGATATACCATCAATGCATTATTAGTCTCATTATATGAATTAGTTGGATAGCCTTAGTTAAATGAGTTTTTAGTTTATACCTACCCATCGGTTTGAAACTGTTTTGTGAAAGGTCTTGGCAGTAGATGTATCATGATGCCTGAGCTCATGAAATCTAATAATTAAGAATTTCATTGATCATGAATTCAATTATTATTATCCATAATATTTTTGTAATGATATTACCTCTGGATGCATTTCATTCTCATTTTATTGATTATATGGCATCTGTTTTCTGTAATTTACCTTTCTATATTGATTATGCCTTATCTAATCATGATAATCATGTAATTGATTAAATGTACTATTTGTTCATATATTTAAATTTATATATTGTTTATTCCTTGTTGATTATGATTCATTTATTCAATATAACTTCCACTTTACGTAACTCTTACTGAGAATATTAGATAACCCTTATTTTGTTTCCTTTCTTAAGAATCCCTAAAGTGTACTAAGAATGATATGCAAGGATATTCTATAAGGAATAATGATATTCCCAAAAAAAAATTGTAATCTTTGTATTCAATTTTAATATGGGGATCATGTATGTATCTAGTTTACCAAGACTAATAAACTATTCAGTCCGTTGGGATGTGATTCCTTGTATCTTATGCCAATGTAATAAAGCAGATACTGGA
This sequence comes from Viscum album, assembly GCA_963277665.1. Taxonomy (NCBI): domain Eukaryota; kingdom Viridiplantae; phylum Streptophyta; class Magnoliopsida; order Santalales; family Viscaceae; genus Viscum; species Viscum album. The sequence goes on along the minus strand of OY728126.1, from coordinate 1,433,149,562 downwards.
TTTGGGTTACTAGGGGAAGTGACTTTATAGTTGGTATCAGAGGAAGCTTAGTAGAAACTTTAGGAGCTATATTTATGTGAACATGGATTAGAGAACATAACCCTATGATATAATTTGAAGATAATTATAGAATAACATCCTAAAGATTTATTAAGGTGGATATTATATGGTTTTTCCTGGAAATAAAAACCTGTATGGACACTACAAGTGGATGTGGTTCTCAAACAGATGTACCTAGGGGTAATAATGATGAAAAAGTCATATAGGGATTGACTCTAGAATTAATTGGTATAAGAACACAGCCCTTAATTTTCACCTATTTTTACACTCTTGAAGGATATTCTTTGGATAATTTACATTTTCTTTACCAGCCATTATATAGATGATAATAATTAATGACTTAGGTTAAACCTAATTTGTCTTAAATTGAAAAAAATGGGTCATGATTTAGAAATCCTATAAATTATTATTCATTATTATGTGGTTTACCACTATGATTATTTTTTCTCACACTATGATTTTAGGTTTTATTCAATGGATGGAACCTGAAAGAATTGTGTTAACATTGAATATGAATGAAAATGTGATGACTATGATAAACCAAATGGGATGATTAAAGGAGTGAAATATTTCATGATTATGACTAATAAGTTGTCCCGAAATATGATTAATAACCTATAAATTAACCAAATATTAAACACAACAAATAAGAGAAGGATGGAGTTCGCTAAGAGCTCAAATGGTGGAGACCATGGAGGAAATAAGCCCCAATTTCTTTCATGTCATAAATGTGGAATGAGACACTGAGTAAGGCATATCAAAGGAATGGGAAAAAATTATTTGTGTAAAATAAGGGCATAAAGCACAGAATTTATAAGGAAAAATAGAGAGTACAATGGAAGGAAATAAATTTCATCTCAGGGATCCATTTTTAGTTCATTGTCTTAAATGTGGGGAACCTAGGAAATGTCATATTCAATTCCCTATTCTAAAGGTTGACCCCTAGAACAAGGAAGGACATTTATTTAAATAAAACAATTGATGTATTTATGTATTGGGATTAAATAATTAAATTATAGAAGTATTTTCACCAATGGTATTTTGGACATAAGAATCATGAAACATCTAAAAATTATGTTAAATTTTAGAAGCAAATATTTCATCATTAACTTAAAATTTATAGAAAATACCATGGGTTTATAATTTTAAGGTTAATCATAAGTTCAAATTCTTAAATTCCCATTTTTAAAATTTTTATGGTAGGAATATGTCATGATTAAGGATATTTTTAGAAAACATTTTTGGGTGTACAACCTATTAGTTTAGTATATGAAAAATTTATTTCACGAAGAATTCCATTACATTTATTTTTTACTTAATATTAAATGTATTGGTAACCTTTAAGGTTTATCTGGTATTTTATGTTTTGGTAATTATGGGTCATAAAAATTTGGAAATGTTATAGGATTAATATGGTTTTAGAAAAATTAAAACCCACATACCAGATGAAACCCCATCACATTTGGAAAGATTGAAGGTCTTAAACCCACAGCTAAAGAATGATAAGGTTTTAGTGCCTACCATGGGGCTATATGATGTTCTAGTTAATATTTAATTATTTTTAATTAAATGATTTGATGAATAAATATTAATGATGAACCAATGCTTTTATTGTTGAGTTTCATATATTAATAACTTGTTCTAACCATATTGGTTTTGGAAAATATTTAGAAATAGTTATAAATATTTTTCACTCTTTTGTGGATATTACAATCTATTAAAAGTTAATTTTAGTGATTCGGAGAAAAAAATAATTTTGGATATTCAGTTATAGGAGTAAGAGATAAAGTTGAAATTAATTGAATGACAACCAAAGGATGAAACTGTGTTTATGAAATAGAAACATATAAATTAAGTATATTTCATTATATTATTATACAATAAAATAATTCCTCATCTTTTGGAAAAATATCTTGAAACAAAAAATTTTATCCGTTTACCTTTATATTTTAGGAATCAATGGTTTTTTAACTTATTAAAGATGTACGGTTTTGAGGTTGTTTACTTTATCTTTATCATTTAAATTCTTGTGATCAATGACCTCTATCACCCTCCACCATTATTTTGGAATTATGCTTTTCTTTCATACTCATATCTTCACTTTCCACACAAGTTCTTCTACTTGGAAACCAAGTTATTTATTATTTCATATGACCATTATTATTTATATTTCTATATTTTAAGAGTAATTTTTATTAACCCTTTTTATGATATGGATTTTTCAAAAAGGAAATTTCAAATATAAATCCCTTGAATTTCGAGGTCAAGTTAAAATTGTGAGGATGCAATTTATTGAACATGGAGAGAATATAACACCCCAAGAGTTTAAAAGATGAAAATTTGGTTTGATAGTGTATATGAAATGAAACACCAATATTATAATAGAATTTAACACCCTGATACTTTATGAAATACTTATTTTTAAATAAATTTATTCTCCTTGATATCTTACGATGCATGAAACATTGGGTTTAAATAAAAATCAATACTCTATTAAAATAATATTATTTAAAATGTGACCATTATAACCTAGTTTTTAAGTTGGTGGGTATGAATTGAACAGAATAATTTATGAAAATATATGTTTTAAATGTATTCATTTGTTATCAATTTATTATAAATAAAAAATAAAATTCAGTTGAAATAAAAAAGAAATGGTATTAGAAAAACTATATTTTTCCTAAAAGGTGGTTGAGTCCCGCTATGCGCACAAAATTTAAAATTAATTTTTAAAAATTTTAGAACTTTTATTTGATAAAATTAAATTCATTCTTTAAATTAGCATATGGAAATTATCTTCGGGTAAATTTTTGGTATTTTTCTAAAATGTTTCATTTTTCTATGAATAGTGAAAAATACTAATTTTATTAAAAATTGTCTTTTAGTTTAAATAATTTATAAGGTTAAATTTTTTTAGAATTTGTTTTAAAATAAAATTAGTTAAATTATATTAAAATTTAACTAATTTAGTTCATTTTAATCAATTTTATATTTAATTTTGATATTAAAGTCTTCTATACTTATGAGAATTTTCTCTTTAGAAACCCTCTTTCTCATCACGCATGTATGTATAGTTTTGAATTGGATAATACCACTTATATGAATTTAATTTATAAAAATGTATTCCATATTGGTAATAATATTAATTTATATTATATAATAATTTAAACATAATTTTTGACCATTATGAATGTAAAATCAGTAAAAATTAATTATCATGGTTGAGATAAAAACTGATTTATTAGGGGGTTAAACTAAAAATATAAGAGTTAAAATGACCTAAAAACTTTTTCGAAACCTATTTTAGGGAAATATTTAGGTCTTATACTATCTAAGGTTAGATAATGTCCATTTTTTTATGCTTTTTCATGATAAAAATGTGTGTGTGGTTATTTCTTTTCAAAAATTCAATGTGTGTCATCTCCCCCCACTTAAAAAAGGACACCCCCACTCATCCCCTATTCTGTCACGACCCGAGCCAACGGGGCTCGATCCGCGACTCCCCAAGCCCGCCTCCAATAGGCGAGGGGCTGGCAACCAGCGCCGAGTAGGCTATCACACACATGGGAGGCATTAGCCTAAGGTACCTGTACACACGCACCCACAAACACCTCCATGCAACAGTGCATAGATATAGAAACTGAAATGGAAATGCATGCATACAATCTATCCCAAACCAGAGTGCAACACCAAAAGTACAAAAGGAAAAACAGGGCCCACCAAAAGAAAACTACAAAGCGCGTCCAACCTGCTCTGAATAAGTGGAATGCTGCCACAAACACCCGTCGGAAAACTCCCTCGACATAGCTTCGGTAAACACCCCGGTCAACTCGCTCACTAAGCTCCGCCTGCTCCGAGTCCTCCTGGGACTCCGTCAAAAGGCTTTTGGTCTTCACAAGACACAAACATGTGCGGGCAAAGCCCGTGCAGGGGTGAGTATAAACATACTCAGTAGGCACCCCAAAACCCAAAACCAAAGAGAGAAACTGAAAGGCATCAGTCCGCTCATCCCAGCCAGAGGGAACCCAGACGAGAGAGAAACTCCATCTCGTGACCATCCTCATCTAAACACAACTAGTCATCTCATCTCATGTGTATGCCCATACATACACCTTGAACAATCCAGATATACACAGCTCACACCACAAATCCACAAGAGGTACCGACCTCATCAACAGCAACTGCCCCGAACCAGGAGAGTACACCACACGAACATTGTCATACCAGATGACACTCATCCGAGAGATACACTCCATCGGGTCCCAAACAAACATCTCAGACGCTCACCCGAGAGACCACGCTCATCGGATAACATCACTGAGGAAACATCGCTGAAACAACATAACCACCAAACTCCTCGGATAAGGGATCGCCGCTAGGGTCCGCTAGGGGATACCAAGACCCACTCCGGTATACGTAGCTCACAGATAGGGGATCACTCCCAGGGTCCGTTGGGGGATACCACGACCCGATCTGGCATACATAGTTCTCACAGATAGAGGATCACACCCAGGATCCGCTGGGGGATACCACAACCCGATCTAGCGCTCGACAGAAGCTCAACACTCAGATAGAGGATCATCGTCCATATAAAGATGGTCACGACGATACTGGAACCCTATCTGGTATAACTCGCGATGTAAGGGATCAAACCGACGATGCTGCAACCCTACCGAAACCACGCGATGAGTAGGGGATCGCATAACCAACGATACTGCAACCCTACCGACACCAAGCACAGAGTAGGGGATCATATAACCAATGATATCGCAACCCTACTATAAACATCATGCTGAGTAGGGGATCGTAAACCCGACGATGCCACAACCCTACTGTGCACGACCCACCGCGTAGGGGATCATATTCCCGGTGATGCCACAAACCCTACGGGGTTAACCTGCTAAATAGGTGATCGCCGCCCGTGAATAAGCGGTCACAACGATACCAAGAACCTGATCTTGGGTAAAGATGCTAGAGGATCCCGCTCCGGGCCCACCGGAGGGATGCCACAATTCTAACAGTAAACATCCCATCGAGAGGATCACAAACCCATACGAAGGTTGTGATTCCACATGAACCCTCGTAGGAACGAACAAAGGGAGAACCCTCAACCACTACTGGTCCAAACGTCGCTAACCCGAGCGACCCTCCACAACGCCACACTGCGCACCTCCTAGGCCAAAACCGAGGCCACCATCGTGTTCCACGCGGAAAAACACGTAGGATATGCTATTTACTCACCCGAAACGGAGCGGCGGTGAAAAAGGCACTATTCACCGTAGCTAGCTTGTGCGGGGCCCACACAATGATCCCGAAACCCATCGAGAGGACCATACCACGGTGATCCCCTCAAAAAAACAAGCGGAATCGACTACTCGCTCGTCCGAAACAGACACCCGGTGAAAAAGGTACTATTCATCGAAGCCAGCTCGGGTGGGGCCCACGCCTGGATCCCAAAACACATCGAACAGATCACACCATTGCAATACTCTCGGAAAAACACACAGGATCGACTAATCATCCGCCAAAATCGGACTCCTGGTACAAATGTTGTGTTTCACCACAAACGCCAAAACCCGGCCTCATGGGGCCCGCACCCCGTTCTCAGTCCCAACACCCAGAACCATCTCAAAAAGTCCGTCGTACCATCAGGGTCTCAACACCACTGAAGGCACGTCAATCGGACGCTCCGGGTAGAAGTTACAACGGCCCGAAGTCGTAAAATAATAAAATAATATTATTTTATACGAAGTTTCTAGAACCCGGGCCACGATCCCGAACCTTTAAACCCTCGAACCCACACCGGAGGGTCCACCTCATCGTCAGGGTCACGTTGCCGCAAACGGCGCGCGAATTCGGCTCCCGGGTTGCAAGATACGGGGGTTTAAAGACCCCCATATAACAAAAAGAGGTCGGACCGGCCGCGACCGGCCGGTCCGGCCGGCCGGGACCGGCCGCCGCGCGCCGCCGGCGCGCTGCCGCCCCGGTGTCGCGCCGGCGGATCTTCCGCGGACCGTCAGGGGCACCCCGGTGGTCCGTTTTACGATCTGGAGGCGTCTACACGTCCCTCGGGACCCCGATCTACACTGCTACGGCTTCAATTTGCAGAAAAACGCTGCAAAAACAGGATCGGGGGTTAAAACTCAAATCTGCCTACCTCGCGGGTGAAACGCCGACGTTCTGCCTTAGATCCGCGCTCCAGAGCTTCCGTTGCACGCTCCTGGAACATTCACCGTCGAATTCTGAGCTCTTGGCCGCTTCATTTTCTCGATTCGGCGGAGCGGCGGTGAAAAACGGCGAAGAACGTTGAGAGGAACGATAAGGGGGGGGGGGGCGCTGATATTTATATCAGCCGCCCGCCGGCGCCAAACCCGCCTCGGACCCGACGCCTGATGCGAACAAAAGTAAGGTCACCCCTAGGGTAAAAGCGTCATTCTGAATGCAACGGAAGACTCAGATTTTCCATCCGAGACTCTGTTCATAAGTTATGTGAGCCGACGCTCACACACTTACTTCGCTACTTATTTACGAAAATGCCCCTAGTGGCGTTTCTCACCGCAGGCTCGCGCCCGCAAATTTTACTCCCCGCCTAGGGTAAACGGAACATTCCGGATGCAACCGTGCCATCAGATTTCTGTTCTCATCTACCTTTTAGGAGATATCACACCCCCACCACGTGCATAGTATAAAAATACTTAATATTTTTATAAAATTAATTTCGGGCACACCGGGCCTCAGAATCGCACGCCGTCTTCGCGCCTAGCTCTGGAATTATTCGTAGAAATATTCCAAATTTTGATAGGGCCAAAAACCCGGGTCGCTACATCCTACCCCCCCCCCCCCTTAGAACTTGTCGTCCCCGAAAATCCCTAAGCATAAGGAAAGCGACTTGACTCTCAACTGGGTCTCACACACCAGAGAGCTCACCAACAAACACCCATGCATGAACGCATAAGTTAGAGGGACTCATCCACCACACCTCAATACTATCCGCTTTGGGCTGCACTGACTCGCCCGCACGGTTTTAATCGCTTCACAAAAATGTGTCTCGGTGGGGGAAGGATCCCTCTTCCTCACGCATTCGAAGCATGCAGAACAACTCTCACACAGGGTCTTACCAACACCTTGAACAAAACTCGAGCAAGCAACAAAAGGAAAGAGTACCTCTAAACAGTGTTTGACAAACTACTGCAGTAAGTAGAAAAGACACAAGGCGTACCTCTATCCATCCGCGGTGCCTCTGGGTCGACTGCCTCCAGGGCATGCAGTTGTCCTCGCCCTCGTCCACCAGCTCCCTGAGCTTGGCATGGACCACCTGGGGGTGGGGGTGGTGGCAACTGGTACTGCCTAACACCGCCTCCTGCTGCACCAGCTCCGCCGCCACATCCCCCGCCCTGCGGACCTCCTTGTTCGAGAGGCTGCCTCTGCCAAGGTGGTCCATCGACCGGCTCCCTCTCAACAACACGTCGGGTCGGACAATCTCTAGAAAGATTTTCATGACCGTCGCAAGCATAACACCGCCTCTCTTGCTGCTGAACAAAACTGTCATGTGAGCCCTGTGAGCCATGAGCCTCAGATCCTCCATCCTGGGGTTTCCTCCGGAAAAGTCGACCACGTCCTGACCCCTGAGTCTGTCGTCAGCTACTAGATACCGATCCAACTGAAAAAGTCTCATCCCTTGAGTGCCCAGCACTAACAGGGGGAATCTTCTCAGCTAGAAACTCTCCACCACCAACGCTCGCTCCAGCACTCCAGCATAGGTGGGCAGGCACAAGGAAACCACACCTGCTCGGATATCCCTGCGTAAGCTCTTCTCGAAGGACCGAGCCCTAAATAACGGGTCTCGAACCATATCCAGGGAGTAGCGCGACAGGTCTGTAAACCTCGCTGAGTACTCTGACACAGTCATGCTCTCCTGTCGAAGCTGCATAAGCTCCTGGATCCGCACTGACCTCAGCGACACCGGATAGAACTCTTCCCTGAAGAGCCGCTCAAACTCTGCCCACGTGAGCATCTCCTCATCATGGGACTGCATCACTAAACTCCACCATCGCCCGGCAGAACCATGCAGAAGGCTCGCCGCTAGGACCACCATCTGATCTGGAGGTGTCCTCACTAAGAGGAAAACTCGGGTGACTCCCTCAAGCTAGTCATCAGCTGCCTGGGGGTCTAGATCACCTCGGAACCTCAGAGGTCGCTGCCTCTAGAACTCATGCAGTGCACTCAGCCTACGCCCAACCTCGTCCTGCACCGCCGGCACAATCAGCTGCTCGACAGGTGGTGGCTCAACTGGCAGACCACCTGGAGGTGCAACCTCAGAACCTGCGCCCTACTCCACAGCCTCTACACGGGGCTGGTCATCAGCACAATCCTGCTGCGGAACCCTCACTGGCTGTCGTCGTGGAGACATCCTGAAATACATTCAAGACACACCACAATCAAAGAGTATATCTGGAGAGTTGACTCAAGAAGGACAAGGAAAACCCAAAAACCCAGTCTTATATGATGCATGTACCATTATGTCCCCGCGACTAGTGTATGAATGTCCCGAGTCGAAAGGCAGGTTATCAGAGTCCTGGTGTATGGATACGTCGGCCGCCACACCAACATTGGAGTCTCTGGCCTGAAAGCCGAACTCGAAACATCCTAACACTACCGCTATGCAACCCGAACCAAGCTCACAGCTAGACCAGCTACGCTCTGAGATCCCAAAGGTAGAACCTCCTCTGATACCACTCTGTCACGACTCGACCCAACGGGGCTCAAGCCACGACTCCCCAAGCCCACCTCCAATAGGTCAGGGGCTGGCGACCAGCGCCGAGTAGGCTATCACACACATGGGAGGCATTAGCCTAAGGTACCTGTACACACGCACCGACAAACACCTCCATGAAATAGTGCAGAGATATAGAAACTGAAAAGGAAATGCATGCATACAATCTATCCCAAACCAGAGTGCAACAACAAAAGTACAATGGAAAAAACAGGGCCCACCAAAAGAAAACTACAAAGCGTGTCCAACTTGCTCTGAAGAAGGGGAACGCTGCCACAAACACCTACTGGAAAGCTCCCTCGGGACAGCTCCGGTAAACACCCCGGTCAACTCGCTCACTAAGCTCCGCCTACAACGGGTCCTCCTGGGAATCCGTCAAAAGGCTTGTGGTCTGCACAAGACACAAACATGTGCGGGAAAAGCCCATGCAGGGGTGAGTATAAACATACTCAGTAGGCACCCCAAAACCCAAAACCAAAGAGAGCAACTGAAAGGCATCAGTCCGCTCATCCCAGCCAGAGGGAACCCAGACGAGAGAGAAACTCCATCTTGTGACCATCCTCGGCTAAACACAACTAGTTAGCTCAGCTCAGGTGTATGCCCATACATACACCTTGAACAATCTAGATATACACAACTCACGCCACAAAGCCACAAGAGGTACCGACCTCATCACCAGCAACTTCCCCCAACCAGGAGAGTACACCACACGAACACTGTCATACCAGATTACACTCATCCGAGAGATACACTCCATCGGGTCCCAAACAAACATCACAGATGCTCACCCGAGAGACCACGCTCGTCGGATAACATCACTAAGGAAGCATCGCTGAAACAACATAACCACCAAACTCCTCGGATAGGGGATCGCCGCTAGGGTCCGCTAGGGGATACCAAGACCCACTCCGGTATATGTAGGTCACCGATAGGGGATCACTCCCAGGGTCCACTGGGGGATAACATGACCCGACCTGGCATACGTAGTTCTCACAGATAGGGGATCACACCCAGGATCTGCTGGGGGATACCACAACCCGATCTGGCGCTCGACAGAAGCTCAACACTCAGATAGAGGATCATCGTCCATATAAAGATGGTCACGACGATACCGGAACCCTATCTGGTATAACTCTCGATATAGGGGATCGAACCGACAATGCCGCAACCCTACCGAAACCACGTGTTGAGTAGGGGATCTCATAACCAACAATACTGCAACCCTATCGACACCAAGAGCTGAGTAGGGGATCATATAACCAACGATACTGCAACCCTACTATAAACATCATGCTGAGTAGGGGATCGTAAACCCGACGATTCCACAACCCTATTGTGCACGACCCACCGCGTAGGGGATCATATTCTCGATGATGCCACAAACCCTATGGGGTTAACCTGCTAGATAGGCGATTGATGCCCGTGAATAAGTGGTCACAGCGATACCAAGAACCCAATCTAGGGTAAAGATGCTAGAGGATCCCGCTCCGAGCCCACCGGAGGGATGCCACAACTCTAACAGTAAACATCCCATCGAGATTATCACAAACACATATGAAGGTTGTGATGCCACACGAACCCTCATAGGAACGAACCAAGGGAGAACCCTCAACCACTACTGGTCCAAACGTCGCAAACCCGAGCGACCCACCACAACACCACACTACGCACCTCCTAGGCCAAAACCGATTCAACCATCGCGTTCCACGCGGAAAAACATGCAGGATAGGCTGTTTACTCACCCGAAACGGAGCACCGGTGAAAAAGGCACTATTCACCGTAGCTAGCTCGTGCGGGGCCCACACAACGATCCCGAAACCCATCGAGCGGACCATACCACGGCGATCCCCTCGGAAAAACAAGCGGAATCGACTACTCGCTCGTCCGAAACGGACACCTGGTGAAAAAGGTACTATTTACCGAAGCCAGCTCGGGTGGGGCCCACGCCTGGATCCTGAAACACATCGAACGGATCGCACCATTGCGATCCTCTCGGAAAACACAGAGGATCGACTAATCATCTGCCAAAATTGGACTCCTGGTGCAAAAGCTGCGTTTCACCACAAACGCCAAAACCCGGCCTCGTGGGGCCCGCACACCGTTCTCAGTCCCAACACCCGGAAACCATCTCAAAAAGTATGTCGTACCATCAGGGTCTCAACGCCACTGATAGCACGTCAATCGGACGCTCCGGGTAGAAGTTATAACGGCCCGAAGTCGTAAAATAATAAAATAATATTATTTTATACGACGTTTCTAGAACCTGGGCCAGGATCCCGAACCTTTAAACCCTCGAACCCACACCGAAGGGTCCACCTCGTCGTCAGGGTCACGTCGCCGCAAACGGCGCGCAAATCCGGCTCCCGGGTTGCAAGATACGGGGGTTTAAAGACCCCCGTATAACAAAAAGAGGTCGGACCGGCCTCGACCGGCCGGTCCGGCCAGCGGCCCTTCGCCGCGCTGGGCGGCCTGCCGCCGCGCCGGTGCCGCGCCGGCAGATCTTCCGCAGACCTTCGGGGGCACCCCGGTGGTCCGTTTTACGATCCGGAGGTATCTACACGACCCTCGGGACCAGATCTACACTACTACGGCTTCAATTTGCAGAAAACGCAGAAAAAAAGGGATCGGGGGTTAAAACTCAAATCCGCCTACCTCGCGGGCGAAACGCCGACATTTTTCCTTAGATCCGCACTCCAGAGCTTCGGCTGCACGCTCCTGGAACGTTCGTCGTCGAATTCCAAGCTCGTGGGCGCTTCGTTTGCTCGATTCGGCGGAGCGGCGACAAAAACGGCGAAGAACGGCGAGAGGAACGATAAAGGGGGGGCGCTGATATTTATATCAGCCGCCCGCCGGCGCCAAACCCGCCTCGGACCCGACGCCCGATGCGAACAAAAGTAAGGTCACCCCTAGGGTAAACGCGCCATTCTGAACGCAACGGAAGACTTATATTTTCCATCCGAGACTCCGTTCATATGTTATGTGAGTCGATGCTCGCACACTAACTTCGCTACTTATTTACGAAAACGCCCCTGGTGGCGTTTCTCACTGCAGGCTCACGCCCGCAAAGTTTACACCCCTCCTAGGGTAAACGGCACGTTCTGGACTCAACCGTGCCATCATATTTCTGTTCTGAGCTACCGTTTCGGAGATATCACACCCCTGCCACGTGAATAGTATAAAAATACTTAATATTTTTATAAAATTAATTCCGGTCACACCGGGCCTCCGAATCACACGCTGTCTTCGCGCCTAGCTCTGGAATTATTCTTAGAAATATTCCAAAGTCTGATAGGGCCAAAAACCCGGGTCGCTACATCTCCACACCTAAAAATCCATTTGGTATAGAAAATATCTTCCCAAATAACATCCTTATTCCCCTAAAAAACATCCTAGAGACCATTGTTATTATAAATCCAATCTAGTAATGATTTTTTTGTAAACCTAAAGAAGTTTTCTGAAGAAGAGGCGACCTTCTTAAATGATCATTTTTATTTTGTTTCTTCTTACACCTCTATAAAATATAATTAAATCATTTTTATAAAAATTTTAAAAAAAATATTAATTATAATTATATGTTATTATGTTAATTTAATGACCTATATCCATATCCTCTTCTATCAAATGGGAAACTAAACCCTCGATTTTGTGTACAGAAGACTACCGCCTCGCGAACTGATGTAATTAGTTTTCTATAAGAACCATCCAAGTATATGTATAATGATTAATTTTATACATTTATATGATATTTAATATATTATTAAATTTAATATCACATATACCTTCTTATGTTCTATTCCATTTAAAATATGATAATATTGTTCAGGTGTACAGTGGACTCCAGCCTCGCAAAGCGATGTGATTCATTTTTCACTTACAATTTACATTGTAGGTAATAAGGATAAATTTAGTGAATATATTTTGTATATATTAAATTATATTTATTATTTAAAATTAATATATCTCCCACTTTCTTACCCTTTCACCCATTAAATAAATTATAATGTTGCTCATGCGTACGAACAGTCTATTGTCTCCACGAAGCGATGTGATCCATTATCGATGTTCAAATTTAAATAATGATTATAAAAATATATCTAATGAAAAAAATTATATTTATAACATTAATATAATTCTGGATATTATCTACCAATATAATATGCATAAGAATTGGATCTTTCATGACAAAACACGCATAAAAAAACAAACCAATTAACATCTGTAAAATAATGAAATATTATTAACAAATGGGTGGTAAAATGTTATAAGGGGGTCATATATGGTATTATAAATATTAATATGAATCAATTAAAATTTAATAACTTTATTGAAACCATTATATAGGATTTTTAATAATTTTCAACCAACAAGAAGCATGAGGTAAGGGACTTCGTCTCAATTTCCCTTCATTAAGGGATATTGTAATGTTTTGAACCAATTTTCTTTTATATGGTATATATAATTTACTTTTTAATATACTATCATTAACACTCCTTACTTAATGCTATTTTAATTTTAAATTTAAATTATTTCTTCTAATGGTATTTGACTTGAAAATTACCAAGTGGTAAAGAATTTCATAACTCAATTTAATTTAATTGGGTTATATTACTTATTTATTATCTATGAAATTATAAGATTATGTTTATAAAGGATTTTGATTATATTTTTTTTATTTAAAAAATTTATGTGGATTTAAATTTTATATACATGATATAGTCATTGATTAATTTCCACTTCAACGTTATTATCTTTCTAAGGGTTTATTTCATAATCTCATTTTAATCAGGATTTTTTGTACTTGGATTTCCATTGAAGAAAATAATTTGGTAATTTAATAATAAAACCCTTTAATTTTATTCTACTCAGTTTATTCATGATTTTTTAAAGTAATAGTTCCATATTCTTACCTTTTGTACTTAAAATGATTTAGGAAATGTTTTAAATAAAATACGATATAATTTATCTCTTCAGTCAAAAATCATTTTTCTTCCAAATCCATGTTTTTTAAAAATGTTTTAAAAATGTTTTTAACATTCTAAAAATGAATTATTTTATAAATTTTTACCCATGTTTTACTTTTTAAAATATGTTTTTAAAGTAATCTTTATGTCATTTTCTAAAAAAGGCATGTTTGGATTTTAACAAAAATGTGGAAAAATCATTATTTTAATGTGTACGGCATGAATGGAATTTCCTATAATCATTTCCACTAATTTTTTTAAATATTTATTTATAATTTTTAAAGGATATTTTCAAATATTGTATTTTAAAAAAAATATGACCTTTCAAGTTTTAAAAAAAAATTCAACGGTAAAAGTTTTTCTTCCTAAAAAATGTTTTTAATGAAATTTTAATGGTATTCTTATTCATCAATGAAATCAACCGTTTATTTTTTTTATTATAAATTGGGGATATGCTGTATTGATACCATCATCATTATTTCTCTATATTTTTTACAACCATTTTAATTAGGGAAAGTTTTAACATTCTCTTTCTTGATTAATTTTTTCAATCATTAACTTTCCATTGAAATATTAAATTTCTTGTCATCATTGGACATTAAATTTTCACTAAATATCCATAGTTTTTATCATGGATATAATTATTAATTAAATTATATATCATTAATATATATACTATTTTACTTTGAAATATATATGATTGAATGGGGAAATAATTTTCAATATCCATTCCTTAATCGATGTAGAAATTTATTAATAAGGCATATTTTTTATGAATTAAACTGATTATTTGATATATTAGGAATGATTTAGACATGAATATATGGGTGGGGTTTGGTTATAAATATTCTCTCGATGCATTAGTAGTCTCATAATAAAAAGAAGTTGGCTATCCTTAGTTATATGGGTTTCTAGTGTATACCTACTGATTAGTTTTAAGCTGTCTTATGAAAGGTCTTAATAGTAGAGGTTTCAGGATTCCGGAGAACATGGAATCTAATAATTAAGCATTTCCTTCATCAAGAATTCAATTATTATTATCCATGATATTTTCACCATGATATTATCTCTAGATTCGTATCATTCTTAGTTTATTGATTAAATGGAATTTGTTTTCAATTATTTACCTTTACATATTGATTGTGCCTTATCTAATCATGATAATAAAGTTATTGATTAAATGTAATGTGTGTTTAGATATTTAGCCTTCCATGTTTTATATTCTTTATTTATTATGAATTATTTATTCATGATATTTTCCTCTTTACTTAGCTTTTACTAAGAATCTATGATCACCTTTATTTTTTTCTATTCCTTGTATTCTAGTAAGTTTACTAATAATAATATGCAAGTATATTCTATAAGAAATAATGATATTCTCAAAAAAAATATGTTTTAATTGTTGTATTCAAATGTAATATCTTAATCATGTATGTATCTTGTTTACCAAGACTACTAAACTATTTAGTACTTTAGGATATGATTATTTGTATCTTATGTCAATGTAATAAAGTAGGTACTAGTTGTGTGTTACTAAGGTCAGGGTCTTTACACACTTTTTTAATAACATCTCATGTCATGAACTAATTTTCACATCCTAAAATCAAATTCATAGATTCTTCCCAGAATCAATTCACATTGTGAATACTCATTGACAGTGTGTATTGGATTCTATATCTAGTTTCCATATTTTTAGTTATTTCCTTCTCCAAAAAACCCTACAATTATAAAAATAATTTAATTACACCCTTAATATGTAAAAAAACTAAAAATAAAAAATACCTTTAAATTTATTTTGTTAAACATCTCCCCCTATAACAATTTATCATCCTTGAGAAGTGTCTCTAGAGGTCTTCTTGAACAACTTAGGCCACTGAACCCAAATTTTTATCTCTCAGTCCCATGTATCTTCTTCAATATGAATGTCATTATATTGAATCCAAATAATAATAATGGTCTTCCATCATATCAATTTATTTCTTCGGTCAAAAATTCAAATGGGATGCTTTAAAAAATATGCATATGGTTCCAACTCAATATCCTTATAGTTGATGAATTTCACAGGATAAGTATAATACCTATAAAGATAAGACATGTGGAACACATTATTCATACCTTCATTCCATAGAGGAAGATCTAACTAATAGGCCCCCATCCTGATACACTTGAAATTTTCAAATGGCCGAATGTACTGCGGTGCCAATTTCACTTGTCTCCTCAAACACTTATTCCCTAACCAAATGAACACCTATAATAACACTCTATCACCCATATAAAACTACAAGGGTTGTATCATATAATCAGGATATGATTATTCCATAATCTAATAAATAATTAGTCCATTTTTAATCAACAGTACCTAGACTAAGGTCTCTTGTACCATGCTAAGATTAAAAACTCAAGATTCACTTATCTCATGTCGGCGTAGTGGTGAACAACATGGAAATTCATAGAGATACTCAAATAGAGACATATGAATCAAAGACTATATTTTTTATTTTATGATAACTCCACCAGATCCAAGTGATCATCCCAGTCTCCTTTGAAATCTAGAACACATTCATGAAGCATATCCTTTAAGTTCTAGATCATTCTCTCTAACTTCCCATCAGTCTGAGCATAATAATCCCTTCAATTTATTCCCCATCACATTATACATATACTTCCAAAAGTATGATTTAAACCAATGGTATCTATTAAATACCATAGTTGAAGGTACTCCATGCAACCACACAATTTCCCAAACATAGATCCTTTATATCTCATCTTCCAAGTTAGTCTCCTGAATCATCAAAAAGTGAGACACATTGGTCAACCAATACACTAATACTCACATGGAATCTAAATCACTTAGGTTATTATAAAAACCTATCATGAACTTCATATTAACCTCATCCACTTTCACAAAGGCACTGGAAGTGGCCAGAGAAACCCTCCAGGCCACTGATTATCATCATTGATCATTTGAAAAGTCAGACTACTAGAGACAGTGCCTTCAATGTCTATTTTCATGATGGGCCACCAAAATTATTGTCTAGAATCATGATAAATTTCATTTGATCCTAGTTTTAATTCCTGCTATAATTCATGAGATTCATCCATATGCTCTTCCCTTATATAGGATGGAATCATCACTCTTCCATGAACCAGAAGAACACAACATCCATCTAAGGTCTATCCAAGAAATGAACCATTTTTGGAAAACCTCTCACATATTAAAATAAACTATATATTAAGATCCTAACTATATTTAACCCATTACACCAATTAGTATGTTATCACCAAGGGTACACAATTCACTTTCCCTTGATCCTCAGTTATTCCCACTTACCAGTCTTCTAGAAAATCAACAAGCTTCCACCCTAATTCTGATGTCTTCTCTCCAAATTATTTCATCTTTTTACTAATATAATATTAAATAACATTCTTCTTCCCATGAGTATACTCCATATTAAGGTCGAAATTATTCAAGTACTCTACCCAGCATCTTTGAAAAATATTCAAGTTATATTGGGAGAAAATATACCACATAATCTTGTGGTTCATGTATATAAAAAATATCTCATTAAAGAGATAATTTCACAAATGTTTCAGTTGATAGACCATAGCTACCAAATATAAGTCAAGATTAGGTTAGTTTTGATCATGGGGTTGAAGCTGATGGCACCCATAAGAAACTACCTTATCACCATGCATCATAATAGCTCCAAATCCAATTCTATATGCATCACAAAACACTATATACTCAACTCCAGGCTCAATAATAATCAGAATTGGATCTAATGCCAACCTCTTATTTTTATCTAAGAAGGCCTTTACACACTGATTTGTCCATTCAAACCCAAATACCTTATTGGTGAGCATGAACATAGGTTCTTAAAAGTAGTAAAATTCTTTAATTAACCTCCTATAATACCCATATAAACCAAGGAAACTATGAATCTAAAACATGTTCCTCAATCAAGACCAAGCCATAACTACTTCTACCTTTTCTTGATCATTAGATACCCCTTCTCGAGAAACCAAATTCCCCTGAAAGTGAACCTCCTGCATTCAAAAGTGAAACTTCAATAAATTAGTGTAAAGTTTAATTTCTAAAATCCTACCCAATATGGTCTCAATGTTCTCAATATGTGATTCCATAGACTTGTAATATATCAAGATGTAATCAATGAACACAATAATGAAGGATTCCAAGAAAAAGTGATAGATCTTGTTCATGGGATCCATTAACACTATCGAAGAATTATTTATTCTAAATGGCATAATGAGATACTCATAAAAACTATATGTAATCCTAAATGTTGTATTTGGTATGTCTTACCCTATGACCTAAAGCTGATGGTAGCCATAACATATATCAATCTTTGAAAAAAATGGGATTGATCATACAAAGTCATCAATCCTTGACAATGGGTGCCTATTTTTCATAATGATTAGGTTCAATATTTTATAGTCCACAAAAATCCAAAGAATACCATCCAAATTATTAGTAAATAATGCTGGAGAAACCAAAATGGAAGGTATTATTTAAATAAATTCTTCAAGTTCAATATCTTTAAGTTATTCATGGATCTCTTCCAACTCTATCGGTTCCATATGAAATGGTGGAATCAATATAGGTCATACATTGGGTAAAATATTGGTCTCAAAATAAAATCCCTTATCAAAAGGAAACCTTGAAAAGGTATTCTAGAAATATATCTTAGAACTGGCTCACCATAGGGGGTTAGATGAGGTAGTAACAATCTGATCCACTATTAGGATCATGCTATCTATATAAGCTGAAAAGACTTCTCTCTGATGAGGTTTTGGTCCCACTCTTCCTGATTCAAATTTTCATTCACCGATTAAAATGAAATTATACCCCTGTGGTGAATATCATGATTTTGGGTATTGTTGGATGGTGGTGGGATATTATGCTTCAGGCTGGTATATATGAAGGTTTGACAACACCCCAACTCAAATCACTGGGTGCGGGCCATAATTTCAAATGAGATCATTCTCAGTAACATCCTCCTACACAATAGGTTTCACAATTCATCTACAAGGTGTAATTTCTAGAAATTATAGACTAACTTTTAGAGAAAGACAATTGATGACCAGGAATACTTATAATAGATCATAGGAACACACATAAGGGTTTAAAACAATGTACAACATAAGAAGATACCCATAAAAAAGGAAATACACCCAAAGTACTACCCAAGACCCAATACAAGCCTCTATCACATGCATGTTAGTCGCAACCGTATATATACACTCAATTATAGAATACATAGGCTCAAATAAAAGAGTTCAAGTAATAATAAACCAAAATTACATATCATAAATTGAAATAGGAATTTAATTATTTTTTATCTATCTATTAAAATTAACAATCATATGTCATGTGACCCTACATTCCTAAAAATGATTCATAAATGAAAAAAAAATCCCATAATCAATATTCCAACATCATGTGCAGCACCCAAGGTTACTAAAATCAAAGATAACATCAAATGGAAAGAATATCAATGCCCATTTTCATAGAAACTTGAAGATGCACTATGAAGTATTGGACAGACACTAACACAGTTCCCCTGACCAAGTCTCAACCATCCTATCTCTTATCTACCCTATCACAAATCATGGAAAGGAATGTAAATAATCTAGTGAACCTTTTCCTCCGGTACCATTTTGTAACATCTTGACTCGAATTATTGGGTTCAGGCTAGAATTCTACACAACTTCATTCACACCTCCTCATATGCAAGAGGTTTTCAACTATAGGTTAGGGAAAATAGAGACATCATGGGGAGAATATTCCCTCGGTATCACGTAAACATCATAGTATATAATGTAACAGATAACAAAATCAAAAAATAAAGAATAAATAAATCATCATAATAGTAGTATACATAACGAGTATCAACCCATGAATTAAAATTATGTATTATTAGAAACACCACCCAAAAATATAGAAAATAGGATCTCTTCATTGGTGGATCAATGTATGAGATGAAATTAGTAAGAAATATGTACTAGAAATATAAGCCTGAAGTCTATCCTATGACTCTCAACATCTTCCTACCAATTCTACTCAGTATCCTACCATAGGACCTTTTCCCTTAATCATATCCTTGTACATAAAATCTACATTTTCACTGAGATACTTGTGTAGGGTGTGATTATGAAACTTAGTAGGATAACACCAATAGTTCTTAATATATGTATATAATATATATTGGTGTATCCCATGAAAGTAAACTAAGTGAAGATAAGAAATAAGTATATCACACAAGCATAATGCATATATAGGGTCCTTAGTGACCATATCAACCTACTTTGGATCTATGTTGGAAGGAATTTCCATGATCCACCTGACACATCCCCCTTAATGGGATGTTCTAAAAACATGTCTAATATATCCACCTTGAAGGGATAACCAATATACATATCGACCGAAATTCTACCATATCCCCCTCATGGGATAGTGAATAAGGATATTCTTGTAGACTAAAATGAAAATATGGAGGAATATTATATATGATATATAGATACAAAATTATAGATCAATGTCATTTAATATTAATAAAGTATCATAACCATCATAATCCACATGCAAGAAAACATTAAGCATAGGTATCACAGAGCTACACATGAAAAATTCATATAATCAAGAATAAAACAAAGGTGTCATGGGTCTATACACACATGCAAAAAATCATACCAATAACCTTTACAAACATTCATTACTAATAAGTACCGCCTATCTTAGGTGCAATGATGTTCGGATGACAAGGGTTTCTATATGAGTCCAATTGAACCACTTTGAAACCTAGAACCATTCCTTATATGACACAATTAGAATTATAGGATCAGTTTTTAAGAGATTACACATCCAAAATGTTTAAATAGATCACACATAAAAAACAAAATCTAATATTTATGATGGTCTATTTCTAAATGAAATGCATATGCCAATTCTAAAAAGCTGGGTGTTGATTCTATCCATGAAAAATAATTCCCTTGTTAAACCATGAAAACCCCATAGAGAATATAAATAAGTAGATAATATAATTAGGTTTTACAAATTATAAGATAATATGATTTATCTATATTAATATAGAACTCTCCATGTTTGAATCGCAGGATCAAACTTTTGTTCGGATATTGAAGGAAGGAGACGAAAAGAGAGGAAAGAGCCCAAAAATTCCGAGAGAAGTAGACTAGGGTTTATAGTAGAAGGAATGAGTAAAGTGAGAAAATAAAATGAATATTTATAAATTTAATATACTATAACAGACTCTATTCATGGTGTGAATTATGGATTTATGTTGTGAACTATCAGTATGGTCGATACATCAGAAAAATTATTTCCTTACTTAAAAACCCAAAAACTGCATTCACATCATGAATAAAATCTCACATAATTAATGGATTTTAAAATCCTAAAATAAAATTTAGGGTTTCTTCCCAAAATCCATTCACATAATTAATATTCATTCATAGTGTGAACTGACTCCTATAGTCAGTTTCCATCTTTTGAGTCATTTCCTTCTCTGAACACCATTAACATGCCTCTATTCATTTAATTACACCCTTAAGATGTGGAAAAAAAAGATTAATAACTTGAAATTTATTATGTTAAATTAATAATTTCCTAATTATCATATTTTTTAATTATATAAAAATTTATAACTATTCATATAAATAGTGATAAAAAATGAATTACATCAATTATGTGCCTACACACGAGTGTTGTTTCCACTTTCAATGGATGGTATGAAATAAAGGTATATAGTAATTCACTTTTATAGAATCGTTATTATATCATAAATATCATATATATTCATTAAATCTATCATGTTTACCATCCATGTAAATTGCAAATGAAAAATGGATCACATCACTTCATGGAGGTGGTAATCCATATGTACACACAAGCGGGGTTATTGTTTCACAATGGATGGGGGAAAGAAGGTAGATAATATATTATATTTACATAATATTAATTATTTCATTAATATCATATATAAATATTAAATCCATCATAATGGATAACCATGAAATATGGCTATGTAAAATGAATCATATCGATATGTGGAGGCGGTAGTCCACACATATGCACAAGTGGTATTTTAATTTCCCATTTGGTGAAAAGGGAGAAGAATAAAGGTTGTTCTATTAAAATAATAACATCTAAGTATATAGGAAATAATTTTTTTATTATATCATCATATTTATTAAATTATTGAATGATTAATATGAATAAAAAATGAAATCACTCGGTTAAGAGATATACTTCTTCTTTAGACAACCTCCTTTGGAATACACATTAAGCCTATAAGGATGGTATTTTGATCAAACCAATACCTATATATCACTGGTATGGATGTAAAAATGGTTTCGGGGTAGTATTTTCTTGATCTATAAGGCTTATTAAGTTTTAAAAAAGAGGATATGTGGTTTCCTTTTATAATGGAGGGAGAGGACACACTTGTTGTTTTTCAAAACATTAAAATATATTAATGTCTTACTCAATAAAAATGGATCACAATTGGATAAACATAAAATATATGATGATATGGAACCTAAATATATTCATAAAATAGTATTTATACAATTTTTTAGGTTATTTTATCCCTTATCTCTTTAGTTTAACTTCCCACTAACCCCTTTTAACATGTATAGTAGTAATGAATTTTTACCTCGAATACTATTCATAATGACCAAAAATTAATTTGAAATTAATATATAATATTAATTATGTCTATTCCAAATATTTAATCTATTTTTAAAAACTTAAATCACTATAATTGGAATAAATTAATTTTAAAATAAACCCACAAAACATGATGAAAAATGGTTTTCTAGAAAAACTCGTTTTTAAGTATAAAAATGATTTTATACAAAAATTAAGCATAATATCAATTACAATGACACTAATTGAATTAATTTAAATCAAAATGTACTATTTAAATTTTATAATAAATTAAAAATAAAATGTGACATTGTAAATACTTGAATAGAAGATACAATTTCTATAAAGTTGGTATTTTTTTACAATTCACTAAAAAATTAAGCTTTTCAGAAAATTATAAATATTTTACCTTAATATAATTTTGATATGATTATTTTAAAATTGATATCATTTTTATAAAATACAATTTTTAAATGTGATTTAATTAATGATAATATTTTCTCAAAAAAGATAATAAAGACTATTTTTTAATAAAACTTATTTTTGAAGAATAAAACGACTTCACTAACAATTAAATAATTAATTAAAAAGTATTGATCAATAAATTTTTATTTAGTAGGACCATTATACATATATTTAAAATTTTATTTATCCTATTCATACCCTCAATCCAATAGCTAGGTTATAAAGTTATATTATATCAGGGTTCTTTTAGACTCGAGGTTGCGTGTAAAGAAATCTGTCAAATAGTTAATGTTTAATTCAAAGGAAAAAAACATTTAAAAATATTGGGGTGTTATAGCTTTCCAATAGTGACTTCAAGTCATCCCATATTTTTTATATGATATTTTGATGGGTATTAAGGATATTTATGTCCACAAAAGTAGGGGCATGCTCTTGGTCCTTGATAGATGATAACTGTCTTTAAGACCTCCTACTTGGTTCCATAGTTAGGTAGCCTAAGTTGAAATAGTGTAAATGAATTCATTTATAGTCTCTTTAGGAATTGAGGTTGATCATTATTGTTGGTTTCCATGTTTAATGGGATATCTCATAATAAACTCTTGGTGGGCCATAGGGATGTAGTGAATGTCCTCCTTTACCTTCCGGATATAAGGAAGGTAGGTATTTCTTTTCTTCTATGATAGACTTGTGAAGTGGTTTAATGTGGTGATAGGGTCCACTGGTCTCCTCATTCCCTATCATTGATGGTATGGCCTATGGGTATTAAATTTAAAAAAAAATTGTGATCCAACTTCAAGGTTGGAATGAATCCATTATGGTTGTATTTCAAATCTAGGCCATTAAACACCGTGCATTTGAGATGTTTGGTCAATGAAAAAACTAGTCAAGGTTGAGGGGTTGTAGCATTCATCATGCTCAAGACATACATATGAAGAGTCACATTCTGGATATGGAAGACACCTGGTCTATCCCACCATTTCTTCAAACCTAGACAGGTAAATTGATACCTAATGGTGTAATTATTAGTTATTCCATTTGGATTTTACTTGAGAGATGAGTGAAAGAAACCATAAACAAGGATCTCAACAGTTCATCATTGTAATTAAAACTACATAATCAATCGATCTCTTTAAAATTTAAAGTATTTAAAATTGTGTTTATCAATTTTTCCCCAATCACATTTGCATCAACTATTTATTTTAGTTGTGGACCTCATTTATAAAGTTAGGCATTCATTAGGATAAACTAAATATGATTCGAATTTCATGTCGACATAAGAAGATGGGATATCATCTCATCCCATAAAGGGTCTAATTTCTTATCATGAGTTTCTCTTAAAGATTTAAAATGTATTTGTAAAATCCTTCCAAGTAACAATACTGGTTACCCCTATTGTAAAAGGGGTCAATCATTACCATGCATTGATTTGAACATCTATATATATCATAGGTTATCTAAATTCACCTTTTTTGGTTAATTATTATATATTTTAAAGACATATTGTTGGGAAATATGAAATTTTTTACCACTTAGGGAAGTGGTTGGTGTTGTAGATTTGGAATTATACCCATGGGAAGGGATACCTCTGTATTCCTATAAAGGGAATAAAAACCCATTTATTTTAGTTCCATTTAATGAGGAATGTCATACCTTTGAAGTTTGTGTGATAAGGACTATTTTGGTCCTTTTAAGGTCATCTAACCATGACCAATGAAGTTCCTTTTAAGTTTATGCATCCATGACCAAAAACATTCCTATTAAATTCATATGAATATGATAAATTATGAGTTCTTTGAAGTTCTAAGGATTTTAATACTATATTCAAGGGACCTAGTAATGGTTCATATGGGACTTATGCATTAGAATTATTTTTTGGTTGTCTCTTTTCTATTTATAACTAAATGATAAAGTATTACTAGAAACATGGTAAATTTGATCCAATTATGAAATATTGGGTCTTACAAAAAATTAGAGACATGTGTTTTTTTATGGATTATTTATTATACTGGGGATGTTGATAATATGATGAAGATCTATGGGGTACTCATTAGGGTGGTTAGGATGAATGTTTTTTCTAAGAAGAGTCTCACTAATGTCATAAGGGTAAGGGTACTCATTATAAAGGCAATACATTACTGTCCATAGCCTTTAAACCTTAACCATTAGAGAGGGAAAAATGAGATCTTATATAAATTACCTAACTCAAATCTTCAAAGGAAGACATTATTTAAACAAATTATTAAAAGCAGTTAGTAACCCAAGCATGTGAATTAAGTCACTTTAGAGGATAACTTGTTCTCATGGTTTTAACATGACTGATAATGTGTCCTTTATGTCTTTTATTCCATTAAGTTGAAGTGGTTAAGTTCATCCAAGGTAATAGACCAAGGAAAATAAGTTATATAATATTTACTTGAAAATATATGCAGATTTTTATTCAGTAGAAGCATGAGCGCCATGTTATTAAACCCACTAAAGAGTCTTCTGTGAAGAGGGTCACCCTTGACACAATATTATATAGAGATGTACCATTTAAAAGTGCAAAAACAAACCTAAAAAATTCTTTTAACCAAAAAATATTAAGTTTATGTGGAAGGGTGGTAACCCTAAAGGGTAAAGAAGTCAAAGGCTAGTAGAAAAATCAGATTCATGTGTGCATCCCTCTGTGATGATATTATGTGGGATAAACAAATTGGGGCCTTTTGAAGGATTTATGCATCCCAACTTGTGAAGATATCACATGATTAAGTCATTTAATAACTTATTCGTGATAAAACCCATATTTTATACTTAAATTTAAATTATACCTAGTAAATTTATTTTCTAAAGATGTTCTAATGAAACATATATTCACAAACGATGTGATTTCTCAAAATTTATGCCTCTGGAAATCATGTCATGTTGCTAGTCCCTCAGAATTTATGTTAGGGGTGTATTTATAAGATAAAATGTAACTATTTCCCCAATACTTGAATAACCACCACCACATGAAATATTTTATGGATGCCTAAGATCTTCATTTTGGATTTGTAGTCTAGGTCATATCAAAAAAGTAAGGTAATGACTACATGAATACACTGAATAGTAGCTACAAATGATAAAATTATTCTAAAAAGTTTTGACACCACATGGAAATCATGCATGTTGTCCAAAAATTATGATTTTTTCACATGATTATCTCATGGACGTGAAGGAATTTCATCTCACCACTGCAAAAAATGTATACCCCCAAGCAATTCATGTATAGTATGCATGATTTTTGGTCAGTTTACTATACTTTTTATATGGTATAGAATATATTAACTATGTGTTTTCCCTATCTTCATTGTAATTATTTAACCACTTTTCTGGAATCAATAGTAGTTCAAATCAATTTACTATGAAAATATCTCCAAGTAACCTTGAAGTTCATCAAAGTGAATGAGAAATAAATTCATGTGAAAATTTATAATATTTAAAAGTAGTTATACATAATATATATAATAATCAATAAAATCTATTAAATATATTAGATAATTTATTTTTATGATAAAATTATTCCACAAAGTTTTTTTTCAGAGGTAGATTTTCATCATTATTCTTCAATGGAATTATTTCATTGAATGAGATATAAATATGTTAAAGACACTTATAAGTATATTGGATATATTTAAAATTTTAAACAAATATGAATTTTATGATACTCTATTTTCATAAATAATCAAATTGAAAGGAACTTTAAGCTGATCCATTGAACTGTACTAATAAAAAATATTAGGGAAACTCTTATAGGATTTTATATATGAAATTTTATTAGCCTTCATAGCTAGATACTAAAGGGATTCACTAAAATTTTTATATTATTTCACTTTATTTTAGTTTTATTTATTATTTTGAGAGATATCCCTTTTTATATTTATATATTATCAAGAATCACATTCTATATTATAAATAATTATATTAATATTCATGATATCAATTTCATTCACTTTTTTTAATCCCATGAATAATCATATAAGAGATTATATGTCAATAATACATATTTACTTCTACTATGTATACCTAATCTAGGTTTTGGAATCACTCTTTGGGTAAATAAATAATCTTTACAATTATAGTTTTTTTATAATGGATTTTTTTCACGTGGAGATTATTATTGTCTATCTTATAACAATATATCTTATATTAATTTATAATATGATTTAATTACTCAATATTTATTACTGGTTATTTTTTTGAAATTTATTGATGTCATTTAATATAAAAATATTCATCAATTTGATCAAAAGGTTCAATTATTTCTCTCAAATATATGTTTAAATTGTTTTTTTAAAATAGTTGTGTACCATGATAACCTAAATCTTCTACTGTTGATTTTTTGTGTGGGTAAAATTATCAAAAAAAATTAATATATTCTTAAATATATTTAAATAGTTATTGATAAGTTCTTTCAATAAAAATAAATAGAATACCAAAACATTTTAATATTATATTTTTACTAGTTAATGTATTTTTTATATGGGTATTTTAAAATCTAATTTCAGTTTTAAATTCCATATTTTTGTTGATGAAGCTCAATTCATCACCCTATTGAACTATATAGATGTGGTAATTTATAAGTGAGATTTTAGGGAAAACATTTATCATTGTGAGGTTAGTAAATTGTATTTTTGGAACCTTGGAATTGGTGGGAGGGATAAAAGGGTGTTTGTGGGAATTAAAATATTGGGTATTATATATATATATATAAACATAAAATATATTTTCTAGAATGATTCTTCATATAAATTTAATGGAATTTGACCCTTTAAAAATAGTTGATAAAATATTATTTTTTAATTACTCGTCATTTTATTTTACTATTTAAGAAAATTATAAGAAATCACTCATTCCTACTTTTGATGTATTAAATCCAAATTTTCATTATTATATTTTGAAAAATTATTTATAAGCAATTAATATTTAATTATAATATAACAAATCTAATTTCACTAAAAATAATATATTCTATGTGAAAAAAAAATATTGATAAGTAAACACAAAAAATTAAATATATCTAATTATTTATTTATAATGATTAAAATTTATTTCTAATAATGAAATGATGGTTATTTTCAACTGTCAGATAATTATCACATTACCTCATTCTCATCCAAAATTTATTTAACTACTATTTCATTATGATATCATTATAAACTCTCTACAATCTACTCTCAAACAACACTTCTCATTCTTTTATATTTTTATCAAGGTTTTATCTTCTTCAATATATAAATATAATTGATTATACTTTTTTATAGTGACTGTGATGTTTATAGTCATGCTACTTATTGGATTCTATAAGCCAAAATATTTATAACTCTTATTCATTATTTTTGTTTATATTTATTTTTCACTGTAATTTTTAACAGTCATGATGAATGTAAATTTTTTATTTTATGTTGTGTTATTAAAAAGTGATGAAATTTTTTATTTTTGATAAAGAAATGCATTAATTTTCTTTATTTATTTATTTTCTTTTATAAAATCATGGTTATTGGACTCTAAGAACTTGTAATGATAAAAAACATCACATTTTAATCATGATTAAAGATAAATGTAACTCACCAAAAAGAATCTTATCAAATCATGTAAAATAGATATAAATATACATATTTTCAATGAACAATTATATCATCATGAAAACTATACATTTAATGCTTTAAGAACCTATATTTCACACTTTAAATAGAAAAATTCCATAAAGAATCATTTGGTTAGTCACACAATAATATATTCTAATAAAGTACCATCATGTGAATACCACTATATGGGTTCACAAATCTCAAGGAAAAATCTTCATTCCTCTAAAAATAAAAATCACTCATGGGGAGGGGATAGTAACTTACTCAACTACAAAATGAACTATGAAAATCATATTTTATTATATATTCACTCTTGTCATATTTTTTAAAATCTTGTCTTCATAACATGTACCACATTGGGAGGGGATAGAGTCTAATCATTAGCCCATTCAAGAGTGTAATAACCTCACCCAAATCTCATGATGTCCCTACCTAAACTATCACAATTCCTCAAATGTGCTTTCTGATTATCAAATGTTGGTGTAAAAATAAAAGGGTGATGTAATTGTATTTAGTAAAAAAATGAACCCATAGATAATTAACCTAAAAATTTATCAGAATCTACTAGATAATTGACATGATCACATAATACATCAAATAAATGATAAATTAAACTTTTCCATTAAGGAAGAAAAATTATATGTTGAAGGGTTCATGGTATATTTTAATGATGATAATAAATGAAAATCTAAATGTATATTTACTTCACAAAATTATGTTCTAAAATATAAGTGCAACCATCATTCAAGTTTCATGAGGAAGTAACCAAAAATATACATTAAATTACCAAAATGAAATCAAATTAGCTAAGACATATGACCTGATTCATGGACCAAAAGCTCTGAAAAGGTCATCAAAAATCTTATCTATTGATTCTAAGAACTCTCCTACATTTTCCCCTTCACTTTTCATGGATCACACAAAACATGATCAATATTCATCAAAAGGGGAAATTTGTTTGGTGTGATTTCATCATAGCTAATAGGTTATCACCACCTGGCCCCTACTAATCTATCATAAAACTAAGTGCATGAAGTAAGAGTATCAAGTATGAATTTTAAACAATATACAAAATATTATTAATTTACATGAAAAGTGTTGAGATTGAATATACTAACAATTAATAGGATTGGTTTCTATGTGTTGTATAAGCCACCAAGTAAATTAACCATACCTACTTCAAGAAACACTTAGAATCCATTTCATTGAATCTGTACATCAGTGGGTACCAATGGATATATAAAAAAGTTCCATAGTAATAATAATACTAAAAATGAATTATTATATCCCTAAAAAAGAGTCAAGGTATATCATTTCCCACCCCATATCAAGTTTTATTTCATAAAAAAGATAGGATATATTATTTCATGTTCTAAAAGATATCGGGTATCATAATATCCATCTCGTAATACACACACACACACAAAAATATATATATATATAATGGGTAAACATTGTTTTTGGTGTTTTGAAATTTTTTATCTAGTATTGTGAGGTTTCCACTTATCCATAAAGTGGATTATTCAGAAAATAAAGTAAAGGATTTAGAGGTAACTATTATACCCATGTCTATAGATATATAGTGTACCCATACCCAACTATTATCCAAGAATAAAAGAACTTAAAAGAATATAATAAATATAGAAAAATATCCACATAGACTTTCTCAATTTAATAAATCATTCAACATGTATATATATCACAATAATTTCTAAAAGTTTCAAAATAATCAAAATATATGATTTAAGGCACCTATATAAACTATTTTTCCATCATATTCACAATCCATAAACTATATAAAACTATTTTGGGGAAGCATATAGAGAATAATAATAATGATAACTAGAACTAGTAATTCAAAAACATTATATTGGTCATGATATATCAAATAAACCAAAGAGTACATAACTAATGGTATGATGGATGACAAAATATAATCACATAAATGAAGAACCTAAAATTTAATCAAACTCAAACCTTATCAAAACCAAGTTTTAAAAAAATTAGAGTAATTTAATTTATAATTTTAGGTTCCCTATACCCCATGCTACTACCATCATTACCTTTGCAATAGTATAAGGGGATAGTAGGGTTCACCTACCCAGTACTCTGTTTATCCCACTCATGAATTCCAAAGATATAATTTTTTAAAATAAATTAAATATTTTACCAACCTAGGTGAGAGGAACTTATGGATTTAGTCATTTCATTAATAAATAGGGAAAATCAAAAGAATAAAATGAGGGTGTTACCTTTGATTTACTAATGGTTGAATCATGTAATAATATAATGAAAGAAAACCCAAATGATGTGATTGATTTTAGGAAACCTAACTAAGAAAAATTGGTTATTTTATCCACTACCATAAAGGAAGAAATCAACAATGTGAAAAAATAATTCCCTACCTTTACTTCACTAAAATTAAAGCCACGTAGCACCTAACAAATGAATCCATGAATGAATTAAAGGTAAAAGAACTTAGAGATTAGGATATAATGAGGAGATAATTTAAGGGGATTTATGGCTTAAGAATAAATAGAAAATCTCAAATAAGGGACTTTGTTATTTTATATTTTTAAAGGTGAAAAATTAATTTTTACACTTTAATAAAAAAAACTACATGGAATTTTATCGGGTACCTCATACAGATCAACTAGGTACTTGATTGCTACACTATTCATCACTAAAGCACACTTTACACTACCAAGTACCCAATACTCCTCCACCTGGTACTTGATGTTTCACCTACACCATATCCTCCACCTTTTAGTTTTCCTTCCCTTCATTCCACACACCCCCTAAAATTTCATTGTTAATCATTTTAATATAAGAACCAATAAAACTTAAAGAAATTAATTTCCCATAGAGATAAAGGTCAATAAAAACTACCCACCATTGGGATTATAATCCTGAAGAATATTTAAATAGATTCATAAGGAAATATGTTCAAACACTAAGCTTTATCCTTTGTCTCTTACTCCCAAATTTCATTTTTTTAGTCTCCCATATTTCTATATCACACACATAAGAGGAATGACCTTCCCTCATAGAAACTTTTCACTTCAATAGATGATGTGAAGAGGGTATTATTTATTTGAATTGTTAGCTTCCAATTCAATATTATTGAACTAGATCTCATGATTAGGGTTTTTTTTATATCTCCTCTGTTGGGAAATATGAAATAATTTATGTATAACACAAAATTTATGAGGTAAATCAAGAATAAAATTAGTTTATTCAATAAACTCTAATATTTCAAAAGGGAAAATAAATCATGGTGTGAAATTTCTTTTCATACCTTTTCATTAATTACTTAAATGAGGAGAAAACCAAAGGGAAATAAGATCAATGACTATAAATTCGAAGGGTTATCTCCTATGATTAATATATTAATTTTAGTATATTTGAGTAGTAATAAGCCTTTTCAAATCATATTTACCTACTCATTCATTTCCTAAAATATTTTAATCCCAATAAAGGGTGATTTTCGGACCTATATCTAACATAGTGGAAAATGAAAAGGATTATAATAGAGGGAATCAAAATGAGTTGTCTAATTGGGTGATTGATAGATGATATTTTATAAAAATTCTCTAAGTGATAGGTAATCTTACCATGATCCACTAAAATCAAGAATAAATTCCAATGACATGTATTCAAAATTATGAATAGTCTACTTAGTGTAACCATTGGTCTGGGGGAAGTATGTTGTGCTCAATTTTACCTAAGTACCAAGAGCCTACTATAACCCTTTATAAAATCATTATATAAACCTCAAATATCAATTGAAAACAATATTATTTGGAACCCAATGAATATTTATGATCTCTTTAATATATAACCTACCCATCTCATATAGAGAATAAGATTCTCTAGTAGATAGAAAATGATTTATCTTAGTTATGCAGTTAATAGTCACACGCATTATATATTGTCCTTGTAGAGATTGAGGAATTATATTCATGAAATATATCATGATAAAATCTCATTTCCATACCACAAAATTAAGTTAATACAAAAAATCAATGATCCATTGGTTTTTTAATTTTACTCATTGGAAAGTGAAGAAACTAGAGATAAACCTGATTATCTCCCAATTCATGTAAGTCCACCAAAATTGAATACAAACATCATGATACATATTTGAGATATTAGGGTAAACTTACCATTTAGATAATGGATACTCTATCATCACATCCTCTCATATACTAGTATAAACAATAATCTTAACATAAACATGGATGCAAGAATGATAATCTCAAGACTATCCTTCAATAATCTCCCCACCATCAAGTATTTCTCGAATAACAACAAAATAATGGTGGAAAATATGAAATTTCGTGACTCATTCCATGATATAATATACCAAATAAATAATAAACGGTTTTATTCTATACTAATCCACTAAAACATCTAATTGAATTTCAGTCATCATAGAAATAGGTTTGCATTCCAATTTTTCTTCATGATTCTTCTAGGGTTGGGATTTTTTACTAGGATAATTCATGAAAATATTGCCATTCCTAGGAGTATATAAAAGATCAAATTCAATAATAAAGATATTATACCCACTTTCATTGCCTCGTATTTAAATCACACTAATAAAATATATACTTGAGGATTTTTTCCCAATGTATTCTACAAACCAATCACTAAAAAATAGTTACTCCATATATTTATGTAATTAAAAATAACTACTAATTCAAGATTATCAGTGAGGTAGTTTTTTTTCATGTATCTAGATCTTTAATGATCCATATGCCACCACTCAAGGATCTTGTATGATCACACATCCCATCCCACAAAATAGGCATTATAATATCCATGAATCCTTCACTTACATGAGGTAATATCAAAATAATAGTATTATTCAACCTCTTAATTAGATCATAAAATTTTTCTTCACATTGATCATAAAATAAATACTTATAAACTTTTTTTTAAAGGTTTTAATTGAATAATTATTACTTGAAAATCTTGTATGAAGTAATGGTAATATCCTGTAAGTCCCAAAAAACTCTCAATCACAAAAATATTAATAGGAACCTTCCAAAACATAACAACGTATACATTTTTTGGGTCCATAAAAATCTCAAATTATTAGAATAAATGCCTAAGGAAATTGAACTCACAAATATATAAATATCATTTATAAATTTTAGCATTAATCAAATTCTCTTTTGGGGTCTCTAAGACAATATGAAGATGCCTACCATGCTCATCCTAAGATTTTGAATACAAAATAATATAAATAAAAAATACAACCATTACGGAGA
Source organism: Viscum album (assembly GCA_963277665.1). Lineage (NCBI taxonomy): Eukaryota > Viridiplantae > Streptophyta > Magnoliopsida > Santalales > Viscaceae > Viscum > Viscum album. Next base: position 1,433,115,738 of record OY728126.1, on the reverse strand, counting down.
CTAAGAACAGATAATGTCACATTCATGACTTATTTTAAAGGTATTTTTAATTTAATTTCCATTATTTATTTATTTTGGAGGTTTCTCGTGCATTTTTTAAAGAATGGGTGAGTTTTCATGATTTGGGCCAAACCGTGAGTCCATTTCCAGATTTAAAAACCAATTTTGTTTCTTTTATAACTCCTTAATTTTTCAATATTTGTCCCCCATTACACTTCCCAAATGGCCTCCCCTAACCTATTAACACCACCATATTAATTTTGACCCTTTAGGAATCAATAATCATGTTGGATTTGGGTTTTTATTTAAGGAATTGGGCTAGTCCAAAATCCCATTTCCATTTTTTAAAAAAAATTGTTTATTTAATATCTTTTTCAAGTTTTATGATTTTTTTTTTGTGATTTCAAGTCTCGCCCAAGACCATGGAACCCATGAGCAGCCCCATTCTCTTCCCCCCCATTTTGGAGCTCGTATGAATTGCAAAATAGGGCATAACTTCTTAGGGTTTCTCAAATCATCCAGATTTGAAGAGGTAACTTCTTTCCTTCATAACTCCTTTAATTCTTACTCTTTTCCCCCCATTTAAGTTCTCACATGACCTTATAATACTTATTCTATCCTCAATTTCATTTTTTGATGTTTTGAAATTCATATACTAGTGTATTTGGGGAGATTTATTCATGATTCCTCAAGTAAGTGGGTCTCCTTCATTCTTCCTCTCATTTTCCTAGGGTTTTTTCCTTTTTCTTTGGGTTTCTTACAATTATTCTTGATTTTAATAATGTATAGAAATTGGGGATTCTAACCTAGGGTTTTATTTTGGATTTATTGGCCTTTTATTTTGGTTTTAGTCTTGATATATGTCCCTTGTGGTGCAGCGGTGGTGCGGTTGGATTTTCACACAAAGATTCAAGGGTTTTGATATTTGTGGTATGTGATTCCATGGTTAATCGATGATAGATGAGTTAGATATACTGAATTTATATTTTGATCAAACTTATCATCCATTATACTTGTTGAGAAATCTGGTTTTTGTGACTTTTGTTGAGAAAATGATTTTTAGGCACCAATTTGGAGTTAAATTGGGTGTTTTACATGTCTATTTTATGTTATTCCAAATGGGGTTATTTTATAACTCATGTGATTAGTTTATAGAAATTTTTTGGGTTATGAAAATTATTTTTTTTGAATATGTTTATGCCCATGGTGTTTAAAGTGGGATTTTAAAGGGATTTTGTGTGTAAAGCATTGTTAGATTTTGTGAAGTTGTTTTATTGAAATTCTAAAGGTTTTATTGGTGGTGTAAGTGGTGAAAAACATGTGCAGATATTGTTTTGATTTATTATGACCATAACTGGTGTTTTTATGCAATAATGGCTTTTGGTATCATTATATAATGGTTTGAGCACAAAGGGGGTAGCTTGGGTACCTAGGAGGGCAGATATGTACTAGTATGCTAGGGATCTGGATGGGTTTTGTCCCTGTTTCACTGAGAAAAATGGATAATGAAAACACTAAAAAAACTATATTGATTATTATTGGGGAACACTGGGTTATGGGTATTTTCCCTACCAGTGGCTCGTGCACAAGAATGGATTTTTATATGGTTACTTTACACTGAGGTATGAGGTACGTGGGGCCCAAGACTACCTAGTGCCTAGGGGTGTTCCTGAGATTAGTGCTCACTGAATCTTTTGTATTTATCTTTGGAATATGGTGTTTTTTCTAGAAAATATAGTATCATATATGGTTTATTCTAATGTGATTATTCATAGAAAATTACCTTTGAAAACTATTTATATTTAAATTTTTTATTCTTTAGAAATTATTTCCACTACGTCTTGTTTACCAAAAATGGCATGCTTTTTATCTTGTATTGTTTACTATATGGAATCTCTTGGGGGTATACTACTGGTATTAGTATAAAACCCTACTTACATCCCTTGGGTGTAAGTAGACTTGGTCATGTTTGAAACATGTAAAGGAAAGGATTTGGGTGACGGCGGTTCGGGGTGTTAGTTCCCATTCATGGTGCGGCGTTGGGGAGACGAATTGTGGGTGATGACCCCTTTTCGTTTGGAGTCATTGGGGCTATTTTGATGATTTTTATGGGTATTTGGACCTATTTTTATATGTTCGAACCTATGTATTCAGTTCTGGATTTTGTTTAAGTCTTGTTTGGCTTGAATTTTCATATTCAGTTTATCAATTGTTTTTTATGTTTTATATAACCATAATCGGGTAAATCATTCCCAAACTAAAATATATAATACCCGGGAAAATATACCAGCCTGTGGGGATAGGGAAGTCCCTTAGGGCCTTGTCATGGGCTGGGTTTGGTGCTAGTTTTGATGGCGGCCAGATTTGGTTCGTGATAAACGGTATCAAATGAGGTTGATGTTTTTGGGTTATATTATTATTTTGGGATGAGTCTGGCTAGATAGGAGCTAGGACTGTTGGGACTCAAAGTTTTAGTCATGAGTAGGGTTCTTGGCCCACACCTCTCTTGGAAGACCTTGAGTCACCATCAGACATTTGTACTATTTTTTGACTTCACTTCTAGGTGATACGTGTGGGCTGCAGACTACACGTGGACATCGGGAAGGGGTGAAGTAGTGGTTTATTTTATTGTTGTGATGTTTTTAGCTTCATTATATTTGATGATATTGATGTACTTTTATATAACTTTTGTACTGATTTTTTCTCTTGTGAATTTTTCCTCTTTGTAGTAACATTCCTCCCTAGAAAGCTCCCATGCGTCCACAGGAGGAAGCCAGAGAGAGTTCTCCCTCACCGCTTGATCAGAGGTTAGTAGAGGATGTGGTTCAGGTTTTCTAGGCTCTACAACATGGAACAACTCCTATTCCATCTCCTGTTAGAGAATATGAGATTTTTCCTAATAAGGAAAAGTTCTAGGAGTTTCTGAAATATAAGCCTCCTACTTTTTGACGTAGCATAGAACCCCAGGAAGCAAATGAATGGCTCGAGAAGATCGATCCCATGTTCGAGTTCCTAGACACACCTAAGGATATCAGGGTGAATTGTACCTATTTTTTGTTGGAGTGTCCCAATTAAAGGTGGTGTGAATCGGTACTTCAAATTCAGAAGAATGATCAGATGAGTTAGGGAGATTTCAAGGTTGTCTTCAATGACCAATACTACCCTGAAGTCCTAGCATACGCCAGATCCCGAGAGTTCTTGAATCTTGTTCAGGGGTATATTTCTGTGATGGAGTATGCCAACCATTTTTCTGATCTGGTTCAGTATGCTCCTAAAATTGTATCTAATGAGCAGGTGAAGGCCCAAGGGTTTGATAAAGGCTTACGACCAAAGATATACTCCTAGTATTCTTGTTTAAGATGAGGACCTATGCTAAGGTGGTCGACGGAACATGTATGGAGGAGATTGACCAAAAAGGGAGGTATGGTTTCTCCGGTTCAGTATCATTAGTGGGTAGTGGCATCTCTTCAGAGAAGAAAATAAAGTGTGAGGAATAGGTGAAGAAGGGAGATGGTAGTTCATGCCACTCTTCCAGACAGTTTTCATCTGTGGCTTCTGATGCAAGATCAGTCATCTGCCACAAGTGTGGGAGTCCATGGAACATCCGACTAGCATTCCCACTTCCTCAAAATCCCTGTTATCAATGTGAACGTATGGGTCACTTGTAGTGATTTTTTGGGGTGGCACATCCACTTTAGATTACGGCAGGATCAGTGGATTTAAGAGGATTTCCAGCATATTCAGAGCCATTAAGGACAGGGGGTCTTGATTGGGTGGATATAGTGGTAGGGTTGGTTCATATTCTAGTTAGAGCCGGTTTAGGGCACATCCATAGACTAGAGATCGTCCTCAGGTAGAGACCAGACATCTCCATGTGGTGGATCAGGCACCAGTAGGATCAAAGGTGATATCGTCGATAGTTTGAGGTACCATTTTGATTGTATATTCTATAAATTATCCTCTTTTTGATATTTGTGCCTCTGTTTCATTAATTTCTTCCCGTTTTTTGGACATTCTAAATTTCCCAACCGATTTTTTGTCTTTTGCGATGTAGTTGGTGACATTGTTGGGAAAGAAGGAGCAGGGTATCAGGTCCCTATTGTGTGAGCTCTCCATTTTAGGGGTCGAGATGGAGTGGGACCTCTTTGTCTTAGATATGGATCTATTTTCTATAATACTTGGAATGTATTGGATAGTGTACTTATAGGTGCACATCGATTCCTATAGACGGCGTGTCAGTTTCACAGCACCTGATGAGAGTCGTTAGGTTTTTCATGGTGAATGGGATCCTCGGTCAAGTTTTGTGAGACATCCACTCCCAAAGTTAGGAGATCTTGTTTTTTATTTATCATTCATCATGATAGAGGATGATGGTCATGATCCTTACAGAGTACTACCTCATGTAGTTGATGAGTTTCTAGTGGAATTTCCGGATGATTTTTTAGGTTTTCCCCCAGAGTGGGATGTGGAGTTCTCTATTGATCTGGAACCGAGAATAGAGTCCATATCTCTTCCTTCATATCATATGGCCCCCACTGAGCTGACGGAATTAAAGATACAGATGTACAACTTAGAATCCAAAGGATTCATTCTCTCGAGTGTATCTCCTTTGTCCACTCTTGTGTTGTTTGCAAAAAAGGTTGACGGATCCCTCCGGTTGTGAATTGAATACCAGAAGTTGAATAAGGTAACAATCAAGAACAAATATCATTTGCCCCGAAATGATGACTTGTTCAATAAGTTAAAGGGGTAAAGGTGGCTTTCTAAAATATAATTGCATTTGTGATATCATCAACTCAGGGTGAAAGAGGCGGATATCCCAAAGATAGCCTTCCGAAGTAGGTACGGCCACTTCGAGTACTTGGCCATGCCCTTCGAATTGACCAATGCTCTAGTGGTCTTTATGGAACTCATGAATAGGGTGTTCTATCGATATCTTGATTCTTTTTTCATGGTATTTGTGGATGACATCCTATTTTATTCAGGATATGATGAGGAACATGATCATCACTTGCGGATTGTTCTGGGAACCTTACGAGAGCATCGCCATTATGAAAAGTTTTCCAAATGCACCTTCTGGATTCGGGAAGTGAAATTTGTAGGCCATGTGATCTCATAATAGGGGGTTTCAGTGGACCTCGAGAAGATTAGTGTGGTTATGTAAAGGGAGAATCTAAAGAACGTTTTCAAGATCAGGAGTTTCCTTGGCCTGGATGGTTATTACAAGTAGTTTTTTCGGGATTTCTCTCATCTTGCTTCACCGATGACTTCACTCACCCAGAAAGGGGTGAAGTTTTTATAGGTACTAGAATGTCAGGAATCATTCAAGGAGTTGAAGAGGCAGTTGACTACCACCCCCATTCTAATTTTTCTAGAGGATGTAAAGGGGTATGTGGTGTATTTTTATTCTTTGGGTATGGGTATTAGATACATGCTTATGCAGGATGATCATGTGGTGGCATATGTCTCTTGCCAAATTTTACCAAATGAAAATAATTACCTGACCCATGACTTGGAATTAGCATCTGTGATGCATGCTCTAAAGACTTGGCATCACTATCTATTTGGGGAGAAATTTTTGGTCTACTCTGATCACAAAATCTTGGCCTATATCTTCTCGTAGAAGGACCTCATCATGAGGCAGTGTTATTGGATTGAGTACTTTTAGGGGTTCAAATTTGACACTGTCTATACCCTAGGCAAGGGTAACGTGGTGGTCGACGCCTTGAGTAGAAGAGTCCCAGTGCAAGCTTTGAGGAAGTTCAGTGATGAGTGGAATCCGATGGCACTCTTTTCTCATATACATGTGGAGACCAAGGATAAAAATAGGGGTGCATTCTTGGCGAGCTTTTAGTTGACTTCTTCTCTGGTGGAGCTAATTTAGTAGGATCAAACTAGTGATGATCTTTGTCAACGATCAAAGTAGTTTCTTCATGGTGGGGAGATGTCCTCTGATTGTTCATCTTCTCCGAAGGGAATATTGTGCTTCAAGGGTCATTCAGTAGTGTCGTTATATCTACGGAAGGTGATGATGGAGGATAGCCACCAGTCTCATTGGTTTGTCCATTCGGGTGCCACCAAGATGTATTATGATGTCTGTTGGCTGTTCTGGTGGCTTGGTATGAGACAATACATCGCGAACTTCGTGTTGAGATGCTACACATACCACCAGGTGAAATAAAAACATCAAAGGCCCTCTGGTTTTATCTAGCCATTAACCATTCCAACCTGAAAGTGGGACAAGGTTGCCATGGACTTCATTGTTGTCTTACCTCGTACACCTCGGGGTAAGAATTACATTTGGGTGGTGATTGATCCTCTGAAAAAATCATCCCACTTCATTCCGATTAGAGATATAATTAAAGTGGATTAGTTGAGTTGTTTGTATATTTAGGGTTTGTTAAGGCTCCATTATGTTCCATCATCATTCAGCTCAAATAGAGACCCCTATTTCACTTCTTGGTTTTCGGAAGGCCTTTAGAAGGCCTTGGGGTCTCAGATTAAGATGAGCACGACATACCATCCTCAAACAGATGGTCAGAAAGAGAGAGAAAATCAGATTTTGGAGGACTTACTTTGTACATGTGTTCTGGACTTTGGAGGTTCCTGGGATAGCCAATTAAGATTGGTTGATTTTTCTTATAATAACAGCTACCAATCCTTGATTTGAATGGCTCATTTTGAGGCACTCTATGGTTGGCCTTATCGGTCCCCACTGTGTTGGGCCGAGGTAGGTGAGACCTCGTTGTTGGGGCCAAGTATAGTATAGGAGACATTTGAGAAGGTCAAGTTGATCATGTAGCACTTATTGACGGCTCAGAGTTTCCATAAATCATATGATAACTAGAGGTGTTGAGACCAAGAGTTTTCTATGGGTGATAGGGTATTCTTGAAAGTGGCCCCTCGTCTGGGCCATCGTTGATTGGGAAAGAAAGGGAAGCTGATGTCACAGTATGTCGGACCTTTTGGGATCACCGAGTATATTGAAAAGGTGGAATACAAGTTGGATTTATCTTCATATTTGACATCCATCCATGATGTCTTCCATGTCTCCCAGTTGAAGAAATACACCCCGGATTCATCCCATGTACTGAATTGGGAGGAGTTGGATATAGAGCCTGATTTATCTATTTTTGAGGGGCTGGTGAGAATAGTGGACTTCCAAGAAAATTCGCTTCAGTTAAATTATATTCCACTGGTCTGTGTTCTTTGGCAGTATGGGAATGATACATATGAGACATGGGAACGGATGTCAATGGTTTAGGAAGAGTACTCATTCTTGTTTTCTGATCAAGCTTCAGGTTGACTTTTTGGGGCAGAAAGTCTTTCATGGTGGGGATAATTGTCACATACATGACTTATTTTAAAGTTAATTTTCATTTAATTTCCATTCTTTCTTTTTTGGGGGGGTTTTCCATGCATTTTTTGAAGAATGGGTGAGTTTTCATGATTTGGTCCAAAACGTGAGGCCATTTCCAGATTTAAAAACCAATTTAGTTTCTTTTATAACTCTTTCATTTTTCAATATTTTTACCCCATTCCACTTCCAAAATGGCCTCCACTAACCTATTAACACCACCATATTAATTTGGACCCTTTAGGAATCCATAATAAGGATGGATTTGGGTTTTTATGTAAGGAATTGGGCAATCCCAGTAGCTCATTTCTAGTTTTAAAAACAAATATTTTTATTTAATATCTTATTCAAGTTTTATGATTTTTCAGTGATTCCAAGTCTCCCCCAAGCCCACTAAACCCATACATTCCCCCATTCTCTTTCCCCCCTCTTTGGATCTCGTATTCATCACAAAATAGGGTAGAACTTAGGGTTTCTCAAATCGTCCAGATTTGAATAGGTAACTTCTTTCCTTCATAAATTCTTCAATTCTTACTCTTTTTCCCACATTTCAGTTTCCACATGACCTTATCATACTTATTCAAACCTAAAATTCATTTTTTTTGTTTTTAAATTCAGATACTAGTTTATTTGGGAAGATTTATTCATGATCCCCCAAGTAAGTGGGTCTCCTTCATTCTTCCTCTCATTTTCTTAGGGGTTTTTTCCTTTTTCTTAGGGTTTATTCAAATTATTATTGATTTTTATAATTCCCATAAAGTGGGTATTAGAACCTAGGGTTTGATCTTGAATTTCATGGACTTTTATTTTTGTTTTAGGCTTGATCTAATTCACTTGTGGTGTGACAGTGGTGCGGTTGGATTTTCGCCCAAAGATTCAAGGTTTTTGATATTTGTGGTAGGTTATTCTATGGCTAATAAATGTTAGATTAGTTAGATTTGACGAATTTATATTTTTATCACACTTATCTTCCATTATCCTTTCTCCGAAATCTGGTTTTGGTGATGTTCGTTGAGCAAATGATTTTTAGGCACCGATTTGGTGTTAAATTGGGTGTTTTACATGTCTATTTTATGTTATGCCAAATTGGGTTGTTTTATAACTCATGTGATGGGTTTATATAAATTTTTTGTGTGATGAAAATTATTTTTTCTTGAATATGGGTATTCCCATGGTGTTCAAAGTGTTATTTTAAAGGGATTTTGTCTATAAAGCATTGTTAAATTTTGTGAAGTTGTTTTATTCAAATTTTAAAAGTTTTTTTGAGTGGTGTAAGTGGTAAAAAACATGTTAAGCTACTTTTTTGAGTGATTATGACCAGAACTAATGTTTTTATGTGATAATGGATTTTTTTATAATGATATAATGGTTTGAGCACAAAGGGGGAAGCCTGGGTACCTAGGAGGGAAAATATGTACTAGTACGCTAGTGATCCAGATGGGTTTTGTCCATATTTCACTAAGAAAAATGGATAACAAAAACACTAAAAAACTATATTGATGATTATTTGGGACCACTTGGTTATGGGTATGTTACCTACTAGTGGATAATGCATGATAAAGGATTTTTCTATGGTTAATTTACATCAAGGTATGAGGTACATGGGGCCCAAGACTACCTAGTTCCTAGGGGTGTTCCTGAGATTAGTGCTCATTAACTATTTTGTGTTTATCTTTAGAATATGGTGGTTTTTTCTAGAAAATATAGTATCTTAAATGTTTTATTATAATGTTCTAATTCCTGGAAAATTACCTTTGAAAATTTTTTACATTTGAAAGCTTCAGTCTTTAGAAATTATTTCCACTCCCTCTTGTTTACCAAAAATGACATGATTTTTATCTTTTATTGGTTACTCTATGTAATATCTTGGTGGTATCCTTTTGGTATTAGGATCACACCCTACTTACACCCCTTGGGTGTAAGTATAATTGGTCATTTTTTACACAGGTAAAGTAATGGCTTTGGGTGATGGTTGTTTGGGGTGTTAGTTCACAATCACGGTGTGGCGTTGTGGAGACGGCTTATGGGTGATGACCCCTTGTCATGTGGAGTCCTTGGGGATATTTTCCTACTGTTTTTATGTGTATTTGGAAATATTTTTATATGTTATAACCTATGCATTCAGTTCTGGATTCTATTTAAGTCATGTTTGGCTTGAATTTTCATATTCGGTTTATCAATTGTTTTTTTATGTTTTCTGTAACCATAATTGGGTAAATAGTTACCAAACTAAAATATATGATACTAGGTAACTTGTTCCAGACCATGGGGATAGGTAACACCCTTAAGAACTTTTCATGGGCTGGGTTTGGCACCATTTTTGATGGCATCCAAATTTGGTTTGTGACAGATAAAATATTCAATTCATTATGGACATAAATATTTGGAATGTATTCTACCCTAACTAGAAGATGATGATACCCAATTCAAAATTAAACCTTATAAAATCACTTGAATCCTATAAATTGATAAATAATATCATAAATTATGGGTAATAAATAATGGTTCTTAATTATAACATAATTCAACCTTTGATAGTTTATATATATTTGAAAACTTCCATCAACCATCTAGGTAAAAAAGACCATAGGGAAGTATTAGGTCTAATAATTCCATTTGACATGAGAACTTCTAGCTATATTTTTAGTTCCATTAGACCAGTTAGTTCTATATATTAGGTTGGAATGGAAATTATATACATCCCTAGAAATAAATAAATATATAATTCTAACTCACATTGGCATGTTATACCAAATAAATCCTTAGAAAAAATACTATAAAAATGATCAACCATGGGAGGTAATTATTTCTGTTTAAATGATATAAGAATAAAACTATTTATTTCTATAGTTAACTCAATATTTTTCTAATTTTTTCATGTTTTATAATTTTGGAACTCCCACTCTTTAATAAATGTATATCAAATACCATCTAGAGAGGTGGAAAACATGCCTTTTATAACTAGATCAACTAATCCATGCCCATAATTGTATCAAAATTATTCATATAAATACAATAAAAATCATATAAATGGATATATGTTCCCATAATAAAATAAATATAATTATAAATGATACAATGATAGTAAATTTCATTACATAAGGGCCCTCACCAACATCATCGGTGAACTGCTCAGCAGCATATACTCCACAATACCCTCAAACTGGACCTAAGATTAATATCCCTACCAAGATGAAGATGTAGATAACTATTTATTCTATCTACCTCATATACCTCCTCATATAGTTCATCCTATAGTTGATTGAATATATCATATAAAATTTACACCTGACTTAGAATTTGATGTATGGGTCTGGTGGGGTCATTTTATAAAACTCTCTATTGGTCTTCTCCTAAGGACCCTTTAAATATATCTAAAATGACCACATAGGTGATACTAATTTGATTCTAAATTATATTTATGATTTTATGTATTTTTTTATCCATACTAATAACATTTAATCATAATTATTCCTAAGATATGGTTAAAAGAAACAATACCACCTTGAGTAACCTATGAATATACAACCATGATTAACTAATCTCAATGACTCTTTCTTTCATTATTGTAAGATACCTCAAAAATGATTCAGGTAATAAATGAACCAAAAACTCTTTAACTTCTTTTGAAACATTTCTTGAGTAAAATTGACTTCTTTATGACTTTACAGAATATAGGAAGATTGAACATAATTACTTAAGTCTATAGTAGTTGTTTAAATCCATCTCAAATGGATTAACATTTGATTCTTCATCCCCACTCAATTTGGGAGTGAAGTGAATTAAATTGGTAAATATGGAATTATATTCCATTAAAAACATTAATAATGGATTTTGGTACACAAATTCTCTATATTTAACTCAATAAATATTATCAAGACAAAATTTATTAAAAAATTAATCATGTAATCTCTTCCAAGTCATTATTTTATCCTTCTTTACCTCATACATCACATCACAACATTGATTAATTATCCAATTGAGCATAAAAGTTTCCAAAAAAACCTATATTATAAATGAGTCTCAATACTCTTTAATATCCAATAGATATAATCAATTGACTCCTTAACTTCCTATAAATATATATCACCCCTAAAACTTAAAGGGTGTTGGAATTTGAAATCCATCATAACCTCCATAGTATTATATTATGGTAATGGTGTAACATTATCTATAGTTTGAAGTTTCTATGTAATATCATCTTACAATTTTGATCAATTGTAGGTCTATTGGGTGGATCATGATCAATTTCTCCTTTCTAGATCACTTTAGGTGTTCATTGTGGAGGAATATTCTATATTTAAATATAGAATCACATTAAATCCCTTTTTTTAGAAAAATGGATTATTAAAATAAAATCCACATAGTTATTATCAATTTCAAAACCCATACCCCACTCTCATGAATTTCCTTTTTATCAAATCATTTAATTATTTAAAACATATTTTTCATTTATTTTTCTTTTTAAAAAAATACTTAAAATATAATCATGAAAAAAACTAGCTAAACATAAAATTAAAGGAAGTTTATAAATAAAATGAAGCAATTATTAAATGATATTAACCTAATCATCACTAATAAATAGATATTAAAACATTATTTTTTTCTTATTAATGTTTTATATAATATTAATTTCTAGTTGATTTCAACAATAAATTAAAAAATATTAAGTTAGTAGAAAATATTTCATGTCATATAAATTGTACCTACATATAGATTCCTGTGTATGATTCATAAGAATCAAAGGAATATTTCAAATTCTAAATAGATTACTAGCATGGTAAAACTTAGACTACCTATGGTAACTCAACATTCCACCATAATTATGTTATCCAAGTATATTTATACTTTACTTCCTAAGTATTGGTGATCATATCTCCAAGATATTCCTAAACACACCTACCCTTGATGGTCTCTAATACCATTTTGTTACAACCCAACCCCGATCACCTATTAACCTAACCCAGACCATCACGATACCACAAACACACTTCCTAATCATCATAGGTTGGCATAAACATAGAGATGTGATATAAGTATATTTGGGAAATAATTTTCTCCCATAGTTAATTGAACTAAAAAATATAAGATTATACTCATGAACTATCATGACCCCTTTATATATAGGATAAATTATAAAATAAACCAGACTATTAAGGGAGATAACATATACGCCATAGTATACCTAATATATTTGAATGATAATAATAAAAATATATCTAAATTTATACTAACACCACACAAGTATGATCCAAAACATAAGTACAAACATCATTAAATTATTATGTGGATATAAAATATATATATATATGTAATTCCCGAATAGAAATAAAAAATATAATATATCATGCCTGGGTCACGAACCAGAAGATCCAAAAAGGTCCTCTCAGCTACTATCTCCTGATTCTAATAACTCTTATGAACTGGACCCTTCACTTTATATGTATCATTTAAAATAGGACCTTTATCCATCTCAAAGGGATGTATATAGGGTGTGATCACATCATACCCAATATATGTTCAATATAAAAACCCTAAAAATTTATCATAAAACTACGGGTATACATTAGAATTATAAATTAGGTAGTGAAAACAATATACAAAATATTATCAGTTTTTAAGATAAGTGCAGAGATTGAATATACTCACAACAAATGGAGTTGGATTCAAAGTATTATACAATATACCAAGGAACCTAACCATACCTGCTTCGATCCATACTCTGAATCTATGTTGATGAATCTATTCATATTTTGATACTAGTAGATATATGATCATGTACCATAGGAACAATAATATCAAAAGGAAAACCATAAACCATAAACAAAAGGTTAGAGCATATAATTTCTCATCCCATATGAAATTCTATTTAATAAAAAATTCAGGGTATATGATTTCCCATCCCAAACAAAGTTAGGGTATCATAATACCTTCCTTGTAATATATATATATAATGGGTGGTCGGTGTACCCATTCCCATGGGTAGATGGTGTACCCATGCCCAACCTTTGTCTAAATATCAAAGACCTATATATCCAATAATAAATCTAGAACAATATTCACATATTATTTCTCACTTTAATACATTAGTACACATGTATATGAATTATTAGTATATTATATAATCTCTCGAATCAGGTGCTACTAAACCAGTTCTTGGAGCCAGTTCTCCACATGACCTCAAGTGTGCCTCCTTATACACTAGAGGATGCGAACTAGTAGTAGGGGTCTAATATGGTACTGTGAAGAGACTATACCCCCATATTAGAGTGCATAAATAGAAGTAAATAACCAAATATCAAACACATCATATCAAGAAAAAATAATAAATACACAGAAATAAGAGTATGTTGTAATAAAATGAAATACAGTATAGGACCAAAGGGAATTTCATACATACCACCAACCACCCACTGGTTTGATTACATGACATACCAAAAATAAAATAAACCACAAAAAGGATCCATATCATCTTTGAGTTGAACCCATATAGTCTCTTTAAAATATCTGATCTATCTTGCCCGACCATACGAAACTCAACACAAGACTTTTCCCAAACCGATTCTTTCAATAAACATGTGATAGATTCTCAGGTACCCATGTGTATTTGTAGCCCAATTAGTGTGTGAGTATAACTCAGTAGGAAACTACCAAAGGTTTCTAAAGAAAATTCCATTTAGTAAAATAATTTTTGATGATATCTAAAGGTGAACTAAATAAATAAGACAATAAAATAAACATCATTCACCATTAAACATTTATCATTATCCTTTTAATCATTTGGGTTCTACAGAGTCATCAAATCAATCAATCCTACTTTGTTCATGCTGAGAGTACAAGCCATATACCATAGGGATCACAAATTTATGTCACTAGGAATAATTCATTACACAATTACATTAATCTAGTTTAACTTGGAGCGTTATTCCAGGCACTAGAATTGGGTATTAAAAATGCCATTTCTGACTATCACAATCATACATAATACTACTGGTGCCTCGAGCATCAGTCTAGAACCTATACCATAGATGAAGAACACCATGTCCAACATCCTAATCACTAATATAGAACTCCATTTCCATACCCTTGGAGTCGATAGCATCAGTGCATCATCCAAAAACTGCGGTGTACCGATGCTCCTGGATAATCAGTATGGCCTTCCCAAAACCATGGATGAGGAATTCTATGTCCAACATCCTAAACCATAAATAATACTATTGGTGCCTCTATAATTAGTCTAGCACATATACCATGGATGAGGAATTCCAAGTCCAACATGCTAATCCATTCTATAATTATTAAATTCCATTATTCAGGTTTCAACATTCTTAAACTTTTTAACATATTAACATTAATGGTTTACCACTAATCATTTATCAATATTAATTTACACTTATCATTTCATTAATACCAAGGTCCCAATAGCCTTTAAAACCAAAATATGTCACAACAAGGCCCAGTTCCTTTCACATGTAATAAAATACTAAAACCAAACATCCTCATTAAACATTTTTTAAACCTACCTTCCTAAAATGGGTATTTCTATTTTAAAAACAAAAAATTTCCAAGACCTTTATTTTCCATCAAAACCATTAAAATAGACATCATATAATCTTCAATAAAAAGGGAACCACACACTCATTCAAAACAAAATTTTAAATTCATTTAAAACCCATTTTTTGTAAACCACTTGTAGTTCAACACCTCATTTCAAAGAAATAATCATTTCAAAGAAATAATCATTTCAAACATTTTCACCCATTTTTTAACCAAAACTAGGTCAAAACCCAATGCACACATTTATAACCATTTTAATGGCCTCATATTAATTTTAAAAAAAAACTAGTATAGGAAAAATTTTAATTCATCTTCCAAATATGTTATAAAAACATTTATTTTCAAGCTCCACCAAGTTTCCCTTAACCATTCATTCAAACCAACCAATTATCTTAACTCAATTAATCTCATAACCCACTTTATTTAAGAAAATGGAACACCCTAGTTTTGGTTGTAAGTTCGGTCTTAAAATCACAAATTGATCCAACGTGATCTGTGGGATATCCAAGGTGTCAATCCAAATCCCATAAACAAATTAATAAATCCAAGGAATAAAATAGACAATACAAGGGATTAATTCACAACCTACATACACATGAAGAAAAATTAACAATACTATGGGTAAATCTCATAGACCACATACATTATTTCTGAAGATTTGTAAAATATTTCCAAATCATGGTGGTCTGGCTAAGTCTCATCCAAGAATCCTCAAAACCCCTCAAATCTCAATAGAGATCATCTCAAATACATAATCCCAAACTTAATTCTTAGAAACAAAAATTAATTAATTATAATATCTATAATTAATTATGCAATTAAACCCCAATGATACATAATTTCTAAAAACTCACCAGGTAGATCACCTCTTATCAAAAATCCAACAAACCTCCATTAAAGGTCTACAATGGAATTCTAAAACTATTGTTGGTCAAATAAATAAGAGGAGATACCATTTAAACACTTAAATAAATTAATTCATTAGAAAAAACCTAATAAAATTCACCACGGACACATACCTTAACAAAACTCTATGAAATGACACATGGAATCCATCATAGGATCTCCTTCACCCAAGATGACCAAAATACCCATCATCCTTATCTAATTCCACCATGATCTGGAGGAATCATAATCAGGTCCCTAAAACCCCACATCTAAAATTAGTAAGAACAATGGAAAGGGGAAAGGGAAGGAGGTGGAAGAGAAATCTCACCATAAATGATGAAAAACACCAAGAATTCACCCCAAAATAAAGGGGGGAAAAGAGGAAGAAGGGGTTTGGGAGCCCCTAGTTTGAGTTCCTCTACTGTGGGAGAAAGGGGTTGGAATGGATAAAAATACCAAGGGTTTATTTTGGTTATTTCATTTTTAATGAAATTTTGGGTAGTCACACGGTTTGGCCTCATGTGTAACATCTCGATTTGGGATCCACTTAAATTGTGCTCTATAGTGGTGGGTCACATGGCCTCAACTGCTTTACCATGTACACCAGAGACTACTAACTAGAAATGAGGGTGTAAATGTGCTATATTGGTTAGACTATACCCTCATAATAGAGTGTCATATAGGATAACAACATGAAGCATACAATACCGGAAGTATCGTATAAATAAACACTAAAATGACTCTAGAACAGTAACTCATCATAGTAGAAAGCTGATATAACATATGTAATAAATAATTATATGAAGAATAAATAACCGAGAAACTAAATATTAATATCAAAATCCACTGGGTAGTTTCATATACATGTATGCATGGCAAGATGATATACAGAAGGAGGAAAAGGGACACGCATATACAATCATGTTATAAAAAAACTAAAAAAGAATAAAATGATTCTCCACTAACATTTCGATCATATTCTTGGTCCTCTGCTCCTATGATCCATCTATAGGTAAAGAATATCAAGAATTTCTGGTAGTACTCTTTCCATTATCCAAACCTGTAGAAAAATAATCTACTCGAGTACCAAGGTCATCCTGAGTAGTGTGTGAGATAAAATCCTAGTAGACCACCACAAATGGTATCTATAATTAATCCAAGCATTTCTCATAGCCAAATAGTGTGCAGGTATAAATAATTAATAGATAGTGATGAATAAATAACCAGTCTTCTCAGGTTCCTCAAGGACACCTGGTAGCTCTACTTGTTTCGACTCATGGAAGGAAATAGTGTCTAATCAGTAACTATATATATAGTAATAATATATATATTATATTTATATATTCCATCCACCTATATGAAATAAGTACGTACAAACATAAGTATCCATATACCTGGAATACTTAGTGTTGGCTAGACTAGGGCATAACACAGACATTTATAACTAGTCTAAATGATCCTATAAGCTCAAGAAATAGGGTACATTACCTACATCTCATAATGAGTGGGATGTTCCATTCTCATCACTCGATATGGTGGGTGTGTCATCATGCTGACACCCAAAACAAGGGATGTGGTGCATCATGCCCACCATCCAAATAGTGTCAATGGTGTGAGACGTTATGCTCAACACCCAATGTAAGGGGGCATGAATTTTCATGCCCAACAGAACCCTTATCATTTTTTCATATCCTATATCAAAGGCATAATCATATTTATAATAGCATACATGAAGAAATACCTCTCATGTATTAAATTTACCATGACCATTATAACTAAGGCTTTAAATTTCAATCAAATAATTTAATAAATCCTTAAATACTCGGTGTGTCCTTACCACCCTTTACAAGTAATTTCAATGAAATCATTTAATTCATTTAAGTAAGGAAACCATCATGAACAACACATTCCCTTTAATCAATCCATTTAATAAACCAAAACATAAAAATTCATTTTACAAGGCACAAATTGGAACTTAGAAGGTGTTATTATCAATTAATAAACAACCTACATGGTCAATTCCATTTATAAGTGGGGCCAAACACATAGGAGGTTCCATGGGTTCAATCATAAATTATAAAATATAAGAAATTCCATTTAAAATCCAATTCAGATGATTATAATGTGTTTTGAGCATTTAATAATTTAATTATAAAGGGTAAATTCAAGTTGTCGTTATCAATGGGTATCCATGTTCAATGTTTGAATCCTCTATATACATAACATTGATCCTTAGGAGTGACACAAGGTGCATATAAAAATTTAGAATTAAGAAATAAATGTTAAGGTGATGTGCAACATAGGTCAGTGTGCATTACAATAGAAAAGCTACAAAAACACAATAAATTTTTTGTAAAATAATTATACCACTTACCTTAGGTCCATTGATGACTGCTCATCCAATGGTGGCCTCAGATTCAAAGTAGGTTGGAAGAAATCAAAAAATGGTCCTACACCCTGAAAATAGGTCAGAATATCTTGAACCTAAATAGTGAAATGTATCTAAATATAAACTGAGATAGGAAGGAATAATAAGATATACCATACATATAGATATCCAACTCCTTTGATGTATCCTGATTTGGGATTCAGATCGATAAGATATTGAAGTTCCTAGATTGAGGAGAAAGGGAAGTTATGGGTGGAGGAGGAGGAACTCATCCTATGGAATGATGATAGGAGAAAATAAAAGGGTTTAAAAGATTAATGAAGGTGAAAAATAATTTCTCCCATGAATATAGGGGGTCATGGTTTGGTTGTATAGTTTGGTTGCATGGTCTATCCAAACTATGCACAAACCAGGCTCCCCTTACTACCCAAGGGAAGATCTTGTGTGGTTAAGGCACAAGGTTTCCCTAATTGTGCCCAACTGTGAAAAACATACTCTTTCATAAACTCCATATGGATATAATGGTCATGTGCCTTGGGTTGCATGGTTGTATAAAAATTGTGTGTCCCCTCGGTATCATCTACTTCACTCCACTCGGTTGGTAGTGACTGTTCAGGTTGGGCAGCACAGTTTCTACTAATCTTGTGGCCTAGTTTATTTTCCAAATTTGTAGGGTTCCATGCTCCGAAAAATCCTTGGAAACCCTCTTGACCCCTGTGACTCTATTGGTTAACATTTTAAGGGTCGTTTAAATAATTTTTGACCAAAAAAAAACAAATCATACCATTGTGAAAATATGTATTTTCACAACCTACCCTCCTTAAAGAAACTCGCCCCGAGTTGGCCTTCTAAGGGTAAGGAGGTATCATTAGAAAATAGTTTCGGCCATTGATCTTGTATGATAGCTTCCCATTACCATTTCATATCTTGTACTTGTTCGTGCTTCAATAACACCCATAAAAAGTGAACTGACCTACCTCAAATTATCATAATGATCTGTTCGATGATACGAACTCGATACTCCACAAAATAATCATCTACATCGAACTTGACGTCGTTAGGATGAAACACATGTGATGAGTCTAAATAATATCAATGAAGCTGAGATACATGAAATAAATCATGCATAGAACAATACCTATGAGGAAACTATATCTAGTAAGACATTGGTCTGATCTATTCCAAAACCTTTCAGGTTCCAACAAACCTAATTGAGAGCTTACCATGCCTCTAAATATGTCTATTTCCCAACTTGGGTGAGAATCGCAAGAAAACCCAGGGTCCGAACTCAAACTCAAGAGGTCACCAGTGTCGGTTGTCACATGGCCCCTGCCTAAAATGATCTTTCATCATGCTCTTTCTAATCAACTAGACCTAATATGTAGTTTCATGAATGAGACGTAGTCCACGAATAGCTACCCCCTTGCTCTATCCATCACATAGGTGATCAACAAGTACTACCATATAAGGCTTCATAAGGATCCTTCTCAATGGTATCCTGAAATATTTTATTATAAGAGAGATCAAAAAGGGGAATTTGTTTCTCCCAAGAACCCCCAATGTCAAGGAAACGTGAATGGAGCATGTCCTTTAACACCAAAATTGTATGATTTGTCTATCCATCAGTTTGTAGGTAACAGGTTGTGCTCAGAAGTACCAGTGTACCTAAGGAATTTTCCAACCCCTACCAGAATCATGATGTAAAGAGAGAATCTTTATTAAAAACGATATTTCATGGATCTCCATGAATAAATACAACCTCCTCGGCATATAGCCTCCCTAGCTCATCTACCGAGAAGGTCTCTAACATAAGTAAGAAATTTGAAGCCTTCATCAAACGATCAATGAAAACCCACATTGTATTGTTTCCATGAGTTGATATGGGTAAACCAATCATGAAATACATAAAAACATCATCCCATTTCCACTCAAGAATGGACAATGGATATAAAATACCTATTGGTTGTTGATTTTATGTCTTCTCCTACTGATAGGTGGAACACCTAATGATGAAATTGGTAATATACTATTTCATAGCAGGCCACCAATACTGGCACTATAAGTATCAGTATATCTTGGTGAAACTAGGATGAACTTCCCATTATATGGAATGAAATTCCCACATCATCTCCTCTCTGATTTCATTTAGGACCCATACACATCCATGGAATAGTAGAGTATCATCCCCATACATGGTCCAACCTAAAGATGTAACATCATTTGAGATAGTTTCTCTTAGGTCAAGGACCTTGGGATCAGATAGTTTCCTCATTATTATCCTTTCTAGAAGAGTAGAGGTCACTGATATGGATGTGAGGATAATCTGACCATGGTCCTCCTAGACCTCAATGTACATCTCTGAGAATAATTCCATGAGCTACCATTCTTCACTAGCCTCCTGAACTAACGGAGTTTGAGCCTATCATATCAGAGCATAATCCACTGCATTACCTTTACTAGGTGTGTAGGAAATCTCGAAATCCAATTATTATAGGTACTCAACCCACCTGTGATGCGTGAGATTCAGATCCTTCTATGTAAATATGTACTTGAGGATTTTTTGATTAGTGTATACCAAAAAAATCTATCCAATTAGATAGTGTCTCCAACAGTGTAGATCATGAACTACGGAAGCTAGCTCAAGGTCGTGCATCGAGTAATTCTAATCATGAGGCCTCAACTAATGAGATATTTAGGCAATGAATCACTCATCCTATATCAGAATAGCTCCAAGCTCGATACCTGATGCATCAAAAAAGACTGTATAGACCCTAATTGGATCTAGAAAAATCAATATCAATGATGAAGTCAAACATCTCTTAAAATCCTAAAAGGATACTTTAAAAGATTCTAAACATATGAATTTCACACCTTTATTTATCAAGCCCATAAGAGGCATTGTAAGATGTGATAAATCTTAGATGAAGCATCTATAATACTCAGATATCCCCAAGAAACTATATATGTCAAATATGTTATTTGGATGATCCCATAAAACTACATACATCACTTTCTTTGGTTTTACTAAAACTATTGACTCTAAGATAATGTGACCTAAGAAGTGGAATTTATCGATCCTAAAAGTGGAATTTACTAAGCTTAACATAAAGATGATTCTCTCTCAGTGTATTCATCATGATCTTAATATGGTTATCGCGGTCATGTCTAGAGTGTTAATACAATAAGATATTGTCAATAAATACTACCACAAATGAATCCAGATACGAGTGGAAAACTTTATTCATGGGTGCCATAAAAACAAAAGGTGTTTTCATGAGACCGAACAACATGACCAGGTACTCGTAAAGACTATACCTACTCCTAAAAGTTATTCAAGGTATGTCTAATGACCTGACATGCAGTTGTTGATAGTTTGAACTCAGATATATCTTTAAAATAATTATTGATCCTTGGATATGATCAAAGAGTTCATCTATTGGAGGTAGATACTAATTCTTTACCATGAGATAGTTCAATAAACAGTAATCCATAAAAATTATAAGGCTACCATCCACCTTCTTGAAAGAAAAGATCAGTGAACCCCAACGAGAAGTGTTAGGGCATATAATGACTTTAGCCTCCAGATCCTACAATTGCTCCTTGAGCTCTAGAATATCTATAGGTTCCATACTATAAGGATAAATGGAACTAGAACTACTCCTAGAACTGTATCAATAGTGAAATCTACCTCTCGCACTAGAGGTAGGCTATAAAATTCATCATGGAAGACATCCTTGGAATTATTAATCATTATATAGAAAATATAGGGTCACAACCCCTGATCATATCAAAAAATACTAGTGATCTAAGCTATCACACTACTCAACCTCTATTGTTCAGGTCCTAATCGCATATCTTGCTAATCACATTCTCCCCTATTCACTTTTCTACCACCCTCTGGTGATGTAAATGTCACCCTCTGACGACAGTGGTCTATATAGACTTGATAGGGAGCTAACAAGTCCATATTTATGATTTGGTAAAATATTTTCATGTTAAGTATGAAAAGATTACATACAAATAGATATTATCCAATGTTAAGATGAAAATCCTTACAATGGATAATTATCTCTGATCGGATACATAATAGAGTATCAGGCATCATAACGCCAATGAAGTGTTCGATCTCAAGGCCCATACTCTCAATAATATTATCAAATATAAAAGAGTGATATGTTCATGTGTCAAATAATGTAGATTATAAAGTGGAGGCTACTATAATAGTACCTAGAACTATAGAAGGTCTAACACTCTGATCCTCCAGTATTGGCTAGACTGCATGTAATTGGCATGCACCGTGGCCCTGAGTCACTGCCTGACTACCCTAAGAAATCCCACTCTGATGGTAATGATAATCATGAGTCTGACTACATCTGTATTGACCATCACCTTATCCTAAGTGGTTGGTGGTATTCCATCTTCCTGCCTGGAATTATCCAAATGGACTTGCTCTGAAATGTAGGGTATGAGTGGATCCCCACTCATTAAGCACTGATGGGAAGGTCATGCAGAAGCATTGGATACACCCCATCCCTACTGTAGCCTCTACATTCCACTAGATCTCATAAGCATTGAGTATCTTATATATTGGCTCCCCTCACTATTAACATACCAAAAAGATGACATTATTAGGTTCCTGACTATTTCTACCTCTATGAGTAGCCTCAAAACATCACATTCACCCAGAAGAAGAAGCATTGATAGATCTAGGTACTGAAACACCCTAACTAACACCATCAAATTACCTCAAATTATGCTATGTAATATGTGTCTAGTATACTATCTATGATATGGTCATCAAAAAAAGACATTGACCTATGAACGGATGGCATATACCATCCCATCCTTGAATCTTTTGGCGGTCATGAGATCATCACCCGCTAGAGTAGGAGCGAACCGTAGCAGCTTCATAAAGTGAGAAAAGTATTCCATGATAGACATACATCCCTATTTCAGGTTCATGAATTATCTATCTCTTTCAGGTCTCATAGTCTTGGGAATGAAATAGTCATAGAATATAGTTTTTAAATCTTCTCAAATCATATCTCTATTATGTTCTTCCTGGGTGATAACATCCCACCACTACTTAGTAGAATCGCATAGAAAATATACATTAAGTTTGAACCTATGCTTTAGATTCATCTCTAAATTCCTAAATATAGAAATAATAGCTTTGATCCAAGACTCAATAGAAAGTGGTCTTCCATCCCTCAAATAGGTGGGAGGATGTTGCTACTAGAACTCTTGAGTCAACTATTCCAAAATTGTGGTAGGTTGAACCACACAATGTATATTCTGAAACATACATAGAAATCCTTCTCAAAACTGAGCATCGGTGACCATATTAGGAATAAGAAGATCTTCCACAAGTGGAACTATGGGAGGGATCATTGGTATCTCAAGTCCCACCACCTCAGATGCATGGTGTTCACAGCCTCTAGGGTGTATGATTGGAGTACGTCATGGTGTCATGATTCTACAATTACAAATACATGCCTCAAGAGATATCTTAACAATTGATAATATTTCATATATAAAAGTAGGATAGGTGCATACCCTTCCTATAGACGGATCATACCCATCTTCCTACTCTAAAATCCAAGACTGGGTAATAGATAAAGGCCATAGCAGACCATAAAAATGTAAGAGATGCACTAACTACCCTCTACAAAGGATGGTTTGGGATCTAGGTCTTTGTTTTGTATATATAAGAGATAAATTTAATTATAAAAGTGATATTCATTTTAATTGTTGATTATTTAAACATTTAAATCTCTTTTAATGGTAAAATTATATTGATCACCATTTCCAATCCATAAGGGACCATACTCCTCATGAACCAAATTATGGTTTCAACTTAATCCATACCATAACACATTTCATCCCATGAAACTATTGGACTATGGCTTAGCTTTTCATAACTAACTACTTAAGGTGTCTGATTTAATCTATTCAGGAAAACACTATTAGGTTATGTCAGTAACTTTAAGTTTCAATTATGTTTTCTCATACCTATACAGAAATTAATCACAATTCCATATATATTCAAGGCACTAACAATATGTAATGGGAAAATTCAAACTGAAAATAGACATGGCATGGAAAAATGCATGACATATTAGTCTTATTGTTCCAATAATGATGCATGTAATGAAACTCCCTCATTTCATTAGGTCTAGGTAAAATAAATCATCATTTCAATGATACCAATAATAATAACTCCATAAAATTAGTGTGCCACCCAATGATGAAGTCGTATCAAATATAATAGGCATAATCAATAATAACAATTTCCCATATCAGGTAATTTGGGTTTCCCCTATACATGGGTTAGCTACATCTAGGAATAGGGTCATATCAAAATTCCTTTAACTCCCAATCTCATGTATAATACCCAAACAGTGATACAAATTAAAAAAATAGCTCTGATGCCACTTTGTAATGCCCCGACCTAGGAACAATTTAACCCATTCCCTAAGGTGGTGGGTCACATGGCCTCAGGAGCATCTCCCCATATGTTATAGTCTAATAACTAGTAACAAGGGTGTAAAGGTGGTACATTGGGGAGATTATACTCTCATATTATAGTGTTATAGTAGATAAAAACGTGAACTATAGAATAGAAAAATCTTGGTATAAACAGACACTAAAATGAATCTAGAAAAGTAACCCACTAAAGCATAAAGTAGATATAACAAATGTAATAAATAAGTGGTATAAGAATAAATAACTGAGAAACTGGATAATAATATCAAAATCTATTAGTGGGTGTCATATACATGGATATATGGCATGCTGATATAAAAAAGTGGAATAGGGGGTAGGAATATACATTCATTCTATACAAAAACTACAAAAAGAATAAAATGATGCTCTACTATAATCATGAGCATATGCTCGATCCTCTACTCCTATGCTCTATATACAGGTAAAGAATATCAAGAATCAATGTTAGGGAACTTTCCCATATCCATAACTATAGAAAAATAATCTACTTTAGTACCAAGGGAAGCATTGGTAGGGTGTGAGATAAAATCCCCGCAGGCCACCACTAATGGTCTCTAGAAGTAACACAAACAGTAATAATAGCTAAATAGTGTGTTGGTATAAATAATTAAGAAACGGTGTTGAATAAATAACAAGCCTACTCAAGTTCCTCAAGGACACCTAGAGGCTCTACCTACTTCGTTTTGTGGCCGGAAAGAGTGTTTGATCAGTAACTATATATATATATAGTAATAATATATATAGTATAGTTATATATTTTATCCACCTATATAGAAAAAGTATGTGTGTATGTAAGTGTTCATATACTCTGAATACTAGGTGCAGGTTGGACTGTGGCATAACTCAAACATCCATAACTAGTCTAAATGAGCCTAAAATATCAATAAATAAGGTACATTCCCTACATATCATAATGAGTGGGAGATTCCATGATCGTCAATCAAGATGGTGGGTGTACTATTATGCTGACACCCAAAACAAGGAATGTGGTGTGCCATTCCCACTATCCAAATAGTGTCAATGGTGTGAGATGTCATTCTCAACACCCGATGTAAGAGAGCCTGAATTTTCATGCCCAACTGAACCCTTACCATAATTCCACAGACTATATCAAAGGAATAATCATATTTATAAGAGTATACATGAGTAAATACCTCTAATAAATTTCATTTACCATGACCATTATAACTATGACATTACATTTCAATTAAATCATTTAATAAATCATGCAACACTCAGGGTGGACTTACCACCCTTTACAATCCATTTCAATGAAATCATTTAATTCATTTAATGAAGGAAACCATCATAAACAATCCATTCCATTTAATCAATCCATTTAATAAACCAAAACATGGAAATTAATTTTAAAAGGATCAAAGTGACACTTATAAGGTTTCATTATTAATTTGGAAACTACCTTCATCGGAAATTTTGTATATAAGTGGGGTAAATAACTTAGGAGGTGCCTTAGGTTCAAAAGAAAATTATATAATGGAGTCAATTCCATTTAAAATTCAAGTCCAATGCTTAAAAGGCATTCTAATAATTTAATCATTTAATTATAAAGGGGAAATTTATTCAGGCACACCTAAGGGATTTTTGGGTTCAAGGTTTTCATTCTCTATCTATATAACATAGATCCTTGGGAGTGTCACAAGCTGTGTATAACAATTTATAATTATGAAATAAATTTTAAGGCGATTCATGGAATAGGATAGAATATGGCACAATATAGAAGCTAAAAAGCACCATAACTTTTATGGAAAACAACTATACCACCTACCTTATGTCCGTTGATGACTCCATATGTGATAGAGGCCTCATATTCTAAATAGGTTGGGATAAATAGAATAAAAGTTCATACGCTCAGAAAATAGTGAAAATGATCTTGCACCTAAATAGTACAACAGATCCAAAGATAAACTAAGATAGGAAGGAAGAGGAATATAGAGTATATATCTATCTATCAAATTACTTTGATGGATATTTATTTAAACTTTGTATTAAGAATATATTTAAGTTACAAGATTGAGGAGAAAGGGAAGCTACAGAAGGAGGAAGAAGAACCCATCCACTGGAATGAAGACAGGATAAAAAGAAAAGGGTTTAAAAGATTAATAAAGGGAAAAAGATTAATTCCACCCTAAAATATAGGGTGCATGGTTTTTCGACATGGTTTTTTCAAACCATACATAAACCATGATCCCCTTACTAACCAAGGTAAGATCTCACCTATTTAAGGTTCACAGTTTCATAAACCATGTGGAAACCATGAAAAAAGACTCTACCAAAAATTGTAGATGGATTTCACGGTTGTACACCTTGGGATCCATAGTTGCATACAAACTTTTTGACCCTCGAGTCTCTTCTTCCTCATCCTGTATGGTTAGTAGAGACCATGTGGGATGGGATACATGGTTTCTACTAACCGTGTTTCCCGGTTAATTTTTGAAATTTTCAAGGTTTTAGGCTCCGAAAAAACCCCATACACCCTCATGACCCCATGACTCCATTGGGTAACATTATAAGGGTATTTTAAATTGTTTTTAACCAAAAACAAACAATCCATAACTTCATGAAAATATAGGTCATTAAATCATGGTTTTCCGATACCTGCACCAACCATGTGATTGGAACTATCCAACCCAACACCCCCTCATGGTTCAGCCACACAGTTTTCCAAAATGTGTATCAACCATGAACACCCCATTGGAAAAAATTTGTAATTACGTTCATGGTATTTATGAAACCGTTCACTGGATGTGAACCCTATATCAGATCCTCCTTTACCTCACACGGTTTCCCTTTTGTATTTTATTTTTTACCATAAATCATTATCAAACCATGAAACTTAACCATGTTTGGTTCAAAATGAACTAAAAACCGTTTTATCATCAAAGTGTCACATAGTTTATCCAAAACTATGCACCCTGTCTAGAATTGTCAAAAACTTTTGAAACTTAACCTAAAGTCTCCAAAGCTAATATGAATGCCCAAGATACCTCCTAATACTTGTTCCTTGTCTCGAAACTTAACTTTGAGGAATTAAAAATCTATTAATATCATTATGAGTCTTGAGATATTTAACATGTCATGTCAATGAAAATTAAAAAAATCCTTCTGAAAATTTCAACCCATATGGACACGGGATCTCACAACCTCCCCCCATAACACTTATCATCCTTGAGAATCTTTAGTCATCATCTATCTGCACCACCTGACCTATGTGGGTCGCAACATTTTTTCCAATAGCCTTATTAATATTTTAATATCTTGAAACACTACTAAGGCACAACCTCTAACTAAATTCCCTCAACTGGTTCCCCAAGAAATATTATACTTATAACCAATAAGTTTCGATACTTAACACCATTTCCACCAAGAAATCCCAACATAACCTGAACTCGCACTCCCACCAAGCACCTGACACAGTTCTCAACATATCACGTTACAACACCCACGATAAAGCTAATCATCTTTGGAACCTTCCCTCAATATCAAAAACTAACCATAGTGGACACACCCCTTATTTCCATGAACAAACTATGAAAAACTAGATTTTCCTTGAAAAATTTGTCCAATATTCAAAACTCTCCCATCATCCCCAAAATGACACACTAGGTGTGATTGTTAGCTTCTCACACCCACCTTATACACTGATATGGTTTAGAATATCCCCGTCCAAATATCCCTAAAAATGATTATCCTCA
The DNA here is from genome assembly GCA_963277665.1 of Viscum album. NCBI lineage: Eukaryota > Viridiplantae > Streptophyta > Magnoliopsida > Santalales > Viscaceae > Viscum > Viscum album. Next base: position 1,433,087,327 of record OY728126.1, on the reverse strand, counting down.
ACCATCAGTACATTTCTACCTCATATAATTATAATTCCTTTGCTCCCATAGGCATTCCACAACCATCTGAACACACTCACTTAGGTATATACCTAACTCCTAGTGTGGTTCCATAGTAAAATTCCCCAATAACCCAAAACCTTCATCATGCCCTATTGTACTACTAACACACCTGCAACATAAGAAACATGAATTACTCTTCATATCCACTTCAATCCCAAGTCCAATTCTCAACCCAATCATCCACCATATCTGATTTCCTTCTAACATTCCCTCTATAATTTAAGCACACACCTCAAAAAAATTAACTTGCATCACAATTACCCCACGACCAATCCATGTCCAATTCCACATGCATGTGAACCATCCAACATGAGGGTCACACCTTCACAACCAATACATCACTCCCCGCCATAGAAGTTTTTTCTTCACTGACTCGCCCAAGAAACCTCAACTGCCTCATCCAATGCTCCAAACACTACTATCCCAAGAATTAGACATGGAAATTTTCCTCTCAAGTGATTTAACAAACAAAACATAAAATATTTCCCATTATCGACATTCAAGAAAGGATCTCATGGTCTTCATCAACATATATTCCATTACATTGACCTCACTCACCAATAGTAGATGGTGTGTGTCATACCATAAGGCTCCACTTACACTGATCCATGAGTGAAAATCTAGGAATACCCCTCATCAAACCAGAAGAGACATTTAAGTAGCTAGGAATATAGCCATTTCTCTCTCAGAATACCCATCATGATTTAAATATATTGAGAATGATCATCACTAACTAATATTTTTTGAATATTTCTTCGATTAATACCACTAAAACCTCATCCATTATCGATGTCACTTATCTCTTTAGGGATATTTAAAACCCATCAAAAGGTATTGGGACTCCCTTCCAACAATAATAACATCATACCCACATTGGTCCTCATACTACTCATGGTTTCCTACTCTACTCAAGCACCTTGGGCATATTCTCTCATAATTTTTGATCGAAAAACCAAATGACACAACACGTCACCATATGATCATGCCTCCAATGACTTATTAACACTAAACCATCACACATGATCTTATGTGACCACACTATAGAACTTATTTACAACCATAGTGAGTCATGTCTCACTAAAAACAGCTCAAAGTATCCAAATACTAGCCATGCCTACCCCACATTCCCATATCAACCAATGTAGATCACCCTTGGTGCTTCCTAAAACCAAAGGAAATTAATTTATCTAAAAACACTTACACGATCACTCAAGGCTTGAGCTTCATTAAAAAATTCTAATAAGTTCATGTGTGCTCTCCCGATATTCTTAGATACATATCTAGAGCTATCCAGGCCAAGCACCTAACTAGTCCTACCCCCTAAAACCACATCCACTACCGAATCATCTTTTTATGTGGTGCTTTCCACCTAAAGAAAATCAAATTCCTTTGTGTGTCTCATGATGTAAACATGATTGGTATATCTCACCTGTATGTTTATCCACCAAAGAAAACCTTCACTTCCAATATATCTCAAATCAACCAGGAACATCCTATATGCACAACTGTCACATGAGAGAGATAGTGAAATAATCCTTTCCCTCTAGAAATCAACCATAAGGATAAAATACTAGAACTCAAGTTCTATTTCTTAAAACCAAAGGCATCTTATGTGTTAAAACCCCATACTTAGCTACACCTTTTTTGTATTTTTTGTCAAAATTAAAAAACATACATCTTTACCTCATGCACCCAAAAGCATGAATAACTTGAATGAACTCTCTCACGGGTCACCCTTGAAAGCCACAAGGCACTACTTCCAAATATAGAGTCATGTCAAAATTTCACAACTTCCAGCCACCCAAGGTCTATGCCATCTCACAAAAGGCCACAACTCACCAAGAATCAAAAATGATTCTGTATCATCATCATAGAACATAAACAAGGTAAAACACCCTCATCTAGGTCTTCACACCATAAAGTCATAACATATTTACCAATTGAAAAAAACTAGGGAACCCATCCTCTTAAAGAAACTACACATTAGACCACTCCTTGGAGGACCCTATCATGAAACTAATCCCAAAAAAACTACTGAAAAGGGTCCAATGGTCTTATACTTATACCATACTTCCCACCAGGTTCACTAAACCAACCTTGAATGAGGAATACACTATAATCCTCATTGTGGATAATCTCACCATCGATCTATAAAACTTTCTAAAAATTAAGTCCATAAGATCACACACTATCAGGCCTATAACATGTGGATCATACATGCTTATCATGATGCATGAGAATCCTATTGCCTCTATAATTTAGGATTCAAAACCAAATCACGGGTCTCATATCAATAGTACAAGATCCATAAATTCATAATGAAACATTAAATCCAAATATCATGTGCATATCTCAAAGAAAAAATCATATACAACTATAACATCACAAACCAATAATATCAATACCAACCCTAGTAACCTAGACTTCCTACCGGAATAGGTGTTCACGATGCACCATCCTGATATCCATCACAAGCTCCAATACATTCCTACATATCCTATATTCTAAATCCTAAATAATAAATGTCCTAATCTAGGTTCCACTAAATCGGTTCCCCAATTTGGTTCACCACATGACCTCATGTGTGCCTCCTCATATGCCAAAGGCTGCTGAATAGAAGTGGGGTTATAAGATGGTACTATGAGGAGACTATACCCCCATATTAGAGTGCACAAGAAGAAGCAAATAACCAATACATCAGAGCATGTGGAAAGAATAAATACATATAAACAAGATAATTCTATAATAAAAATAAATACAGTAAAGATCTGAACGTCCATTTCATACATACAACCAACCACCCACTATGCCATTTACATGACATAAAAAAATAAACTACAAAAAGGATCCACATCATCTCCAAAATTAACCTATAAAATCAACTAAAACTATCTAATCTATCTTGCATGACCATGAAAAACTCAAAATCGTCATCAACCCAAACCTTTTCCTGCAATAAATATTTGATAGCTTCTCAGGTACCCATATGCAGTGGAGGCTCAAAATGGTTGTGAGTATAACTCAGTAATCCACCACCAATGGTGTCTAAAAAATACCAGTAAGTAAAATTGTGTATATATATATCTATAGGTTCACTAAATAAATAAGATAGTAAAATAAACATGTTTCACAGTTAAACATTTATCATTAGCCTTTTAATCATTTGGGTTCTACTGGGTCACACAATCAAACAAGCCTACTTTAGTCATGCTGAGAGTCCAAACCATATACTATAGGGGTCAAAAAGTTAAGTCACAAAGTTGTATTCATTTTTCAATAGAATTAATCCAGTGTACCTCAAAGAATTAGTCTAGTTACTCAAACCAGGGATTCAAAACACCATGTCTAACCATCCCAATCATACATAACACTAGTGGTTCTTTAATAATCAGTCTAACACCTATACTATGGATGAGAAACACCATGTCCAACATCGTAATCACTGATATGGAATCACATGTACATACCATTGGTGTCAAGAGAATCAGTCCATCCTCAAAAAACTACAGTGCACTGGGGCACCTGGAATATCAATTTGGCCCACACAAAACTGAGGATGAGGAACCCCATGTTCAACATCCTAAACTATAAATAATACTAGTTATTACTTTATCAGAATTATATCACCTATACCATGGATGAGTAATTAAATTTCCAACATCCTAATACATTTCATAATTATTCCATTAAATTATTCAAGGTTCAAACATTTTTAACATATTAACATCAATTATACACCACTATTCATTTATCAATATTAATTTTTCTTTATAATTTCATCATTACTAAATCCCCAATGGACTTTAAAACCAAAACATGCCTCAATAAGGCCCATACCTTTTATATTTCATTAATTTATAAAACCAAAAATTATCATCAAACATTTTGAAAACCTCTTTTCATTACATGGGTCTTTCTCTTTTAAAACCAAACAAGGTCCAAGACCTTCATTTTCCATAAAACCATTAAAATATTCATCATAGAATATTCAATAAAAGGGGAACCACACACTCATCAAAATAGAAAATTGAAATTAATTTAAAATTCATTTTTATAAACCACTTTCAATTCAACACATCATTTCAAAAAAAGAATCATTTCAAAACATATCTTTCCCCAATTTTCACCCAAAATTGGGTCAAAACCTAATGCACGCATTTAAAACAACTTCAATGGATTCATTGGAATTTTATAAAAAAATATAGTAAATAAATAATTTCAAGTCATCCTCCCAACATGTTATAAAAACATTTATTTTCAAGCTCTACCAAGTATCCCTTAACCATTCATTCGAATAAAACAACAATCTTAACAAGGATAAGCTCGCAACCCACATACTTTTCCCTTTACAATTTCATTATACCATTTTTAGAAAAGAGAAAGACTCATGGGTGGCCATAGTTTCATTATAATAATCACCAATGGATCCAAAGGGATATTTGTGAGGTCCAAGGTATCAATCCAAATCCCATAGAAAAATCACTTAAGACAAGGAAGTAAACAAACAACACATGGGATTAAGGCATAGCCTTCATACACATGAAAAAACAATTAACAATACTATAGGTAAAGATCATAGACCACCTAAATCATTTCCAAATATTTGAAAAATGTTTCCAAACCATGGAGGCCTTACTAAGGCTCATACAATATTCATCCAAACCCCTATGCACCCAACTGATATCGTCTCAAACACCCAATCTCTAACCTCGGTCCAAGAAACCAAAATTAATTAATTATAACAACTATAATTAATTAAGATATTAAACCCCAATGTGGCATAATTTCATAAAAATCTCCATTTTTGGTAAAATTCCTAAGAGGTAATATTATTTCAACACTTAAATAAATTAATTCATCAGAAAAAAACTAAGAAAATTCACCATGAATACATACCTTAATGAAACACCACACAAAAATGTGTGGAATCCATCTCAGAATCTCCTCTACCCAATCCTACCAAAAGCTCTGTCATCCTTCACTAATTACACCATGATTTGGTGGAATCAAAATTAAATCCTTAAACCCAAAAATCTAAAATTAAGAAGAATTGTCAAATGGAAAGGGGGAGAAGGGGGAAGAGAATTATCACTTTAAACACTGAAGAAAAATCAGGAAAGAACCGCAAAATCATGGGGGGAAGGGGTTTGGGGAGCCTCGATTTTATGGACCTATACTGAGGGATAAAGGGGGTGGAATTGATAAAAATACTAAGGGGGTATTTTGGACATTTCACAGTTTTAATTAAATTTTAGGTAATCACGCGGTTTGGCTGTATGGTTTTCCAAATCATTAACCAACCATGAAGTTTGACCTATCCAAGACAACACCTAAATGGTTTATCCACATATTTTTCCAAAATATTCTCCAATCATGAAAACGCCCACTGGAAAACTTCTACAATTAATAGAATAGTTTTTCTAAAACCATGTGTTAGTTGTCCATCTTATCTTAGACCCTCATTTACCTCAAATAGTTTTCCTTTTATCGCATACGGTTTACCCCAAACTATTCTCAAACCTTTAAAATTAACCATGATTATTTCAAAGTGAACTAAATACATTTTGATCATTAAGGTGTCACACAATTTCTCTTAAATTATTCAAACTAAACCATGCACCCTGTCTAGAATTCTTTGAAACTCTCAAAAATCAACCCAGTGTCTCCAAATCACATTATAACACCGAAGCTACCACACGAGACTCATTCCTTGTGTAAAAACATAACTTTGAGGCATTCAAAATCTTCTGATCTAATTTTGAGTATTCATCCAATATTTGACTCATCCAGAAAATGGAAATTTTAAAAATCCTTCTAAAATTTTTAACTCATCTAAACACGGAGTCTTACATATTAGATAATCTTATTAGAATCAATATCTATGATTTAGGTAACATGCATAAAATATTTTTCCATCATATTCACAATCCATCAATAATAAAAAAATCCATGAAAACATGTAAAAAATAAGAAAAATTATAACCATCATAAGGCATTCCAATAATTTATATCATTCATGATATGTATTGTAAACCAAAAAGGAAATAATTGATATCAAGAGAGATAATTAAATATAATCACATAGAATGGAATCTAAAATTTAATTCATTTCAAGACACATAAAAAATAGTATTTTAAAAACATTTAATTTAAGAAAACTAATTTATTATTTTAGGTTACTTCTGAACCATTCCATTGTGATCATTACCAATATAATAGTTTAAGAGAGGTGGAGGAGCCACGTACTAAGTATCATGTTTAACTCACTTTCAAAGTACCAAGGAAGAAGTTATTCCACCACTTTAATGATATAAATAACAAAGGTAGGAGGAACTTGAGGATTTATTAATTGAGTTAAGAAATATAGAAAATTATTAAATTAATATGAGGGTATTACATTATATTTAAAAATTATTAATTCATGAAATAGATTGATAGAAACCCAAAATATGTAATGGATTTTAGGAATCCTAATTAATAAAAATTAGGGATTTAACCAACTTCAAATAATTAACAAAGTAATAGGTAGAAAACAAGATGTCCCTAACTTTACTTCACTAAAAACCACACCCTCCATCACCTATTAAATGAATACAAGAAAATATAAAAGGTATAAGAACATGGAGATGATGATAGAATAAGTAAATCACTCAGGGGATCCATGGCTAAATAATGAGAATAAAATTATAAATTATGGATTTTATGTTTTTTTATTTTTAAAGGTGAAAATCAATTTTACCCCTAACTTAAAAACCCACCCAAAATTCTACTAGGAACCTAGTATATAGTGACCTGTATCTTTTAAACATAACTATTACATCATTTTTGAGGTAAACATACATTATAATACAAAACACAAAAACAATTGGTTTAGTACCTTATTAAAATTATTTACATACACCATGAATACATATTATTCATTAAAATTTATTTAAATCCTTCTTCATATTCCTTATATAAGCATTCATGATTTACTTAGTACAAGTAATCACCTAGGGATATATATCAAATAAAGGGTGAGAAAAAATTTTGATAAGTGGAGGGATAATAGGGATTGAACATGAGACAATAATAAATATAATACATGGGTGTTAATAATCATAATCAGTATATCATAATCATATAATTATCATCATAATCATGAGAAAATTATTTAAGGGAAACATGGAATTTGGAACATACATAATAATGAAGCATCATAACATTTTGGACAATCCCCGTGCATGGAATGTGAAAAAATATAATTCCATTTTCATACATAATAATATTATGAGGTATATCACTTTGCATAATTAATTTTAGGGATATATAATTATATTACCACTCATCACATCATAATATTCTCATAATCATGCATTTCATAGAGAAAGGAAACATATCTCAATCATAAACAAGAAACAAACCTATGATAAAAGAATGAGTTTCATGATGATGTCATAAGTAATAAGTTAATAATAACTTGGATATTTCCAAAATAATAAGGGAGAATATAAATTTGGACATTAAATGGTGTCATTAATAAATAAAATATCATATTTCTTTAAAGTTATAGAATAAACATAAGAAGAATCAAGGACTGGGATCAAGAATAAATTCATTATCAATTATCATTCAATTGTCTATATTATTTCATATCAATGAAATTGAAGCATGAATATCCAAAAAATAAGAAAATATAAATAAAAATAGAATAAATTTAGAAGATATTATAAAATATTCCTTGGGAAAATAGGGATAAATAAAGTATAAACACAAAAGAGAAATAAAGGGTTAAGAGTCCCCTTACCTTAGGTACCATTTTGGTTTCATCGCATTTTCGCCTCTTCTATATTCAACTTTTGTTTCTTAAAACATGAATAAATAAGTGTATTAAATTTATTCACATTATTATTTTTCAATTATAACAAACATATTAATCTTTTTGTTAAGGATTCAATGGTCCAATTACATGTTTCTTTAAATTGTCTTTTTTTATTTCATGGTTTTGATTCATTATACTTTTACCAGTAATATAATTACCTCCAAAATCATAAAAATAAATAAACCTATATATTATACCATTCATATATTATTTTCTAACCATAAATTAAGGTGTTGATATGTAAATAATTGACAGCATCCTCATAGGAGGATAAAATCAACCATTAACAAGACCTCAAAAAAGGGGGAGAGAGAATATATTTTATAAATAAATTACAATAGTTATTACATATCATAATAAAATTAATAATTTATATAATTTTTAATTAAATAGTTTAGTAAATAATAAAAATAAAATATATTAGTGAAGTAAAAATGAAAAAAATAAAAAGAAGAGTGTTTCGGGGTTACCTCTTTGTTTACGCTTACTCCATTGCTAAGGAACTAAAGACTTGAGGGATCAAAGATAAATGAAACTATAATGTACCTAAGGATAATATTAGTTATATGAGAGTGGGATTGGGTATATTTTTTGAAATTATAATTATTTAGGAAGTTATTTTCCAAGGAGGTGAGAGGGTTTGTTTATACTTGGAGAAAGGAGTATTTTTAGGTTAAAATATTGAATAAAACATTATTTCAGTACAAGGACTTGTAGTTGTGGTATTATTTGAGACTATAAATTTTATTGGACTAAAAATAAAAATTTATGAATTTAAAATAATTTAAATTCCAAATTTTTTTATTTTACGCAAACAAAGTAAGAAAAAATGGAAATTTCTCTTTAATGTAATACCTTTTCTTTTAAGACATTGGAAATTAATTTTTTTGGTTTTTAAATTGATTCCATTATTTATAAAAGAATTATTTATATTATTAAAACTATTAAGGTTCAATATAACCATTTTAGAATTTATTAGATAAATATTATATGATTACTATTTCATAAAACATGCAATATTTGAAAAAATGTATTTTTACTATTCACCTAAAAATTGATGTTTCTCATAAAAATACCAAAAAATTACTATTATAAAATTTATATGTGATGATTAAAAAAATGAAATTAATTTTATCAAAAATAATTTCGAAATATAGGTAATTTTAATATTTAAATATTAATATTAATATTAGAGGTTTTGTAAAATATGTCAAAATACACATTATTAAAAATATAAACTAATAATTTCTATGAGTTTCCAAATTTTAAAATTTATTTTATGAAACTATAATATTTATATTTACTCATTTTAGTCATATTAAAAATAATTTACAACTCATTTTACTATTTTATTGGTCAAGTTTCTATTCTAACGATCAAATTGTTATTTAAATGCACATATTACTATTCCAACTTCCATATTACAATTATAATCGTTAGATTTTCATTATACTTCCTATAAATACCTATAATTTAATTTATTAATAATTATCATATTTTTCTATCAAATTTACCATCATTTTTTTCAAAATTTCAATCATATTCCTAATGTTTTGTTTTATGTTTACATTGTTGTTCATGACTATAATAATTCTAGGGGACCATGATGTTAAATAATTTCAAATTATTCTTATGTTATTTTTCTATTTTTATTGTCCCAATGAATTTTTAATTTTATAAAGTTTATATATTATCCATATCTAATATTTCATATTGATTAAATAATGTATTTTTGGATTTTTATTATATGGTACATATGCATTATACTATACCATATTCTTAAGTATAACACACATGTATATTAATAAAGAAAATCCCATATATAAAAGTATGGATTATTATATTCTCCCCACTTTTTAAATTTTTATATTTGAATTTTTAATTCATATCGTGGGTTGGGAATAGATTAGTGTACTTTTTTCATTACATACTTTGGTTCCCATGTTTACTCTTTATACTTATGGTTTTTTCAAATTACTTTTATAAGGTGGGTTGTCTTTTTGCATAAAACCCTTTCTCAATGGTCTAATATCTTCACTAGTTTCTCCTTATAAAGAATTTTGTGGTCTGTTTGTACTACCTTTGAATTTAGTACATGTGAGGGGATGGGTATGTAATAAGTTATATATAGAACACATCAGGTACTTGAGACAGGTTTGGTGGAAGTTTTAGTAAATGGTCCATATCTCTTATGTGATCAAGAGTATCAAAGGGGGAAATATACATAGTGTTGAGATTCCTTTTATTTACAAACCTCATGCCACTCTTTTAGGGTGACATTCAAAGGAAAAATTTATCACTAACTTCAAACTCTATGTTTATTCAATGATCGGAAGCGTATCTCTTCTATCAACTTTTTTCTAATTTAATTTGTTTCTAGATGGCTTGAACCTTCGCTAAAATATCTTTAATAGGTTTTGGTCCCAGTTTATTTTTTTCCAACTTCATCCCAATATGATTGAGTTATACATCTATTCCACTATAGATCCTTATATGGGTTCATCTGAATACTTGAGTGGAAACTATTATTGTATGATAATCAAAAAGGGAATATATTGATATTAGCCTCCTTTAAAGTCTATAGATAAATATCATGGTATGTCTTTGAGTTTTATAATAGTCATTTAATATTGAATATTATTCTATGGGTAATAGGTTGTACTAAAGTTCAACTCAGTATTTAGGGAATATTGAATACACTGCCAGAACGTAGAGGTGAGCATTGGATCCTAATTTGATACAATCAAAAGTGGTGCCCCAAATAGCCTCACCACTTCATTTATATGTATCTTATAAATCATATCAAGTGAAAAATATTCCTGAATTGATATGAAGTGAGTATCTTAGTGATTCAATTCACTACAGGCCATATGGAATTATTTCCTTTAAATGTATTCCGAATACCCATGAAAAATTCCATGGTGGTGTTCTCCCATTTCAATATCAGTATAGTTAATGGTTTCATCATCCCTTTATACTTATAATTATCTACCATAAAAATATAACATGAAAATAACTTTTAGGTGTAATCAGGAATCTCCTTCTTCATATTATCTCATAAGAAGTGCTCTCAAAAATCCTGGTACATCATTGTTCTTCTAGGGTAGTTGGAGAAAGTTGAGTAATGTGAATCATCAAATAACTCTTTCTTTATATCTGGTTTTTATGGCACAAAAATTATATTTTTGAACCAAATAACACCATCATTATCAATGTTAAATTCATGAATCCAACCTTCATTTGTTTTTATCACCTTATTTTGAAGCTATAGACCATACCTTTGTGCCTCCTTGATTTTCTCTTAGATTGATGGTAAAGTAATCATTTGGGAAAGTTAGGGTGTCTTCCTTGTATTTATAATTTATAGATCCATCCTTTGTATAACAATGAAGATAGGGTCTTTGAAAATCCTCATTAAAGATAGAGAGGCACATTCCTTTCTACTAAAATAATCATCTACCTTATTCTTCTTTTTAGTATGGTAGTGAATAAAGTAATCAAAATCCTTTATTAACTCCAACTATATTTGTTGATTCGTTTCTAACTCTTTCTATGTGAATATATACTTTAAAATATTATGGTCAATATATATGTCACACTTCTCTCTGTATAGGTAATTCCTTTAAATATTTAGTGTAAATATTATATCATATAACTCTAAATCAAGCATAAAGTAGTTTTTTACATGGTTATTAAATTATCATGTGGCATAGGATATCACATCATAATTTTCCATGATTACACAACCCAAGACTTTATTTAAAGAATCATTTCATATCAAAAACCCTTATTCACTTGGGGGTAGTGTGAGTATAGGTGTATTGAATAGCCTCTTATTAAGTTCCTTAAATATCTCTTCACATTCTTATATTCATAAATACATTTCCCCCTTCTGTGTTAACTTAGTTAATGTGATAGATAATGATAATAAATCCCTCAAAAAGTGTCAAAAGTACCTATAAAATCCAATAAAACTATGGATCTTTATGACCCTTGTGTGTCAAGGCTATTATTCATTTTCCATTATCTTTAAAGGATCAACATAAATTTATACACTCATGATCACATTCCCCAATAATTTGTCTTATTACATCTAAATGTCACACTTTCTAAATTTAGAATATAATTTTTCCTTAATATAAATATCCTAATCCTTAGGTTCTCCTTATATTCTTCTTTGATATTAAAGTATTTGAAAATATTGTTAATAAATACCACTAAATATTTATAGAGGTAATCTCTAAATATTATATACATAAAATCCATGAAGACTATTTTAGTTTTTGTATGTTTAAATTGAATCACTATGAACTCATAGTTTCCATATCATATACAAAAATTTGTATTTTGAATATCTTCTCTCTTAACCTTTAGATGGTGATATCAATAATGAAGATTGAAAATTGGGAAGCATTGATCTCTTCAAAGTTGATCAAACAGGTTATAAATCCTTAGTAGTGGATATTTTTTATTTATGGTGATCTTTTTTGTGATCTCGATAATTAATAAAGAGGCATATTGACCCATCATTATTCTTAGAAAAGAGTAATAGTGAACCCCAAGATGATTCAATTGTTAATATAAATAATTTTTTCAAATTATATTGTGGATTCTTTTTTAACTCATCTAGTTCAATCAGGTCCATTTTATAGGGGCTCTTGGATATAGGCATTTCATCCGTTATAAGTTTTATTGATAACTCTACTTCAATATCTAGGGGAAATACAAATAATTATTCATGGAATACATCATTATATTCCCTTACAATTAGAATGTCTCCAAGGTTAATGATTTCTTTTTTCTAAACCATTTGAGAAAGATATGTTTCTTCATTTGGTATCAACACCCATAACTTTAAATTATTTTCTAAAGGAGATTCATAATCTTATTTTAATTTTTATAGAAAAATAATATGGTTATGGATATGGTAATATTTTCCTTTTCCCAAAATTTTATGTTATCTTTATAAAATTAAATACAATTCATGCCTAGTGTAGAATAAAATTATACCAAAGGAATAATTATGAGATTTTTTTTGAAGAATATTCCCACATATGTTAACCAAGGAAGATCCCAACACTTGGGTTTCAACAATTGAAACACTAGGTATTTTCACAGATATCTCTACTTTAAGATACTAGCGATGTGATTCAATAGGTCTAAAATAACTTATAGGATATAAATTAAAGTGTAAAACTTAAATAAAATAAAACATTAACCATTATTTAGTGAATAATAAGTTTACCTTTCACCACATCATTTGGTTGATCCACCTCAATTATGTTGATGGTGTATGCTTTCCCTTTCTCCCTTTTCTTAAGTGGTTGATAATGTTGATTACCCTCAAATACCTAGGATTTAGTGTACTGGCTTGTATAATACCAAAGTTCTATATAATTCAAGTATGGAACCATGGGTGGTTCATTGGGTAGTGTCTTCCTTTCCTATATCATATTAGTTGGCTTATTCATATACCATTGACATTAATAAGCTTTATTCCCTTATTTTCCAAACATGAATCATTTCTTTGTTCCTTTGAGTAAATTTTTAGGGTTCTTTTTTCACATATATGACATGTGGGTAGTTGGATTTTATTTCCTCATTTATGATTTGATCCTCTAACTTGAAACTTCATCCTTTGTTTCTTATATCCATATCTATTTCTAAACTCCATTTATCCATTGAGATCACAGCGAACCACTTCTTAATAACTCTTAAAGTCTTGAATTACTAGATATTTTCAAATATGTGGTTTTAAACCACTAAATAATATATTTATTTTTTTAATATGGTTAATAATAAAGATACAAGTGTACCTATAAATGATTTTAAAAAATTACATCATAATTTGAAAAAAAAAACATTTTTCTTTTTCTTAAGATCCAAAAATTCTCTCTTTGTCACGGTGTGAAGATTTTAAGGGAAATATTTTCTATGAAATATTTTATTTAATTATTTCCACTCCATTTATTTAACATCATCCTTTATCTTTGTATTGTTTATCAGTGAACATCATTGATCAGAATCTCCTTCTAAATGGTATGTGTTCATAGTAGTTTTCTCCCTATTAGAACAATGAATAATTAAAAATATATTTCTCATGGATTTGACCCACTTTTATATAATAAGTATATCAAAAATACACTAAATGAAAGTTTCCATTTTCATATAAAGGGTTAAAAGGATAAATTAACTCGCTTGGGTGGAGGTGTAAATTCCACATGGTTCAGTTTATTATTCATAACCTAGTACAAGTGGTTAAATACTATCATGGGTTTTTAAACTCTATATATGATTACAATAGAAGATTTATTCAGGGAATTATTTTATTGTCTGTTACATGGGTTATTGGAATGGTTTCTCTTGGATACCTATATATTATAAAATAAAAATGGTTAGAGTAAAACATAATTCAATAAATCATGGGTAAATAACTTATTCACATGTATAAATTAATTATAAAGTCTTAACTTATGAGGTATATAAGTTTAACCTATGTTTTTTTACTAACCTAATTCCCAAATTTGATACCGACTTTATCATATTGAATCTTTAAAACATGGCTATTATAACATTTTTAAGGTAAACATATATAATAATACAAATCTCAAAATTGATCAGTTTAGTGTCTTTTAAAAATTAAGTTCATAAACATGAAAACATAAATTTATTTAAATCCTTATTCATAATACTCCTATTTTCTTCCATGATCTCCTAAGAAAATGTAATCACCTAGGGACATACATAAAGGAAAGTTTGAGATAAAATCTTAGAAAGGGGAGGGATAATAGATAAGGATCATGAGACGTAAATCAATATATCACATGGGTGATCATAATCATCCCCATCATATAATAAGAATGGAATCATTATCATAAGTATGAGTAAATAACTTAAATAATAAATATAATATATCACAAGAATAATAATTAAACATCATATATTTGTGTACAATTCACATGCATATATTGGGGACAAATATAGAATCATTTTTCATGCATAATAATCTCATGAGATATAACGTTTTACCTAGTGAGTTAGAGGTTAATAAAATTATGGGCCCAAAAATCACATCATAATATTCTCACAATCATAAATTCCATATATAAAAGAAAAATATCTTAATTATAAACATGAAATAAACCCAATATAAAATAATGGTTTCATTGTGATGTTATAAAGCATAAGTCAATGAATAAACTTAGAGGTTCCGAAAATAATAAATGAGAATATCACCTTAGATATTAAAGGGTTTTATTGATAAATAAAATATTTTGGTTCTTTAAAAGTAGAGAATAATAATAAGAATAATCAAGGAAGTACTTATTTAATAAATTATTTATCAATAATCATTGAATCATGGAAAATATTTAGTCTCAATGAAGTAAAAGAAAGAATATCCTCAAAAGAAAAAAAGGGAAATAAAATATAAAATACCTTTAGAATATATTTTAGTTGATTCATAGGTAAAGAGGGTGAAATATAAGATAAACCTAAAAAAATGTAGGGTTGAGTCCTAGATAGAGTACTACTTTTCTTGAAATCATTTGGGACATTCCTCTCCTTCATTCTAGTAGGTCGTAGGGATCCCCGTGTGGAGGTTACTGTCAATCAGCTACTCAGGAGAGTTCCTGCTGACCTCCCTATTAGTCCTTTATCTCATGAATAATCACTCAAATTATATCCCCCTCATGTTAAGTTGAGATTCATGAATCCTAACCTAATATTTGAGGACGTTTTTTCCAAGTTGAAACATGATTTGGGTTGTTTCAAGATGAAAAATTTGGCCCTACGGGAGCCTAGTTCCTCCACAATCCCTTCCTTTGTTGATATGGTTAATTCTAGAGGTATGTAGAATGGAAAGTAGAAAGATTAATGTTTTTATACTGGTGGTGATAGGAATTATAAAGTTTAAAGGGTTCTTAATGAGTTTCAATACTTTACTGGTCTAAATGCACCATTTCCTCTTAGTCATGGGTGGCCCGACCTATGAAAAACATCAAATCCAATTAATATCCAAAACTATTTATATACATTGAATATAATGGAAAGGATAATGATGAACCTAAAGGATGGAAAACATACATTATAATATGGAAATAGAAGTAGGTGAGGTCAAGGTCTTCAGAAGAGAATGAGCTAAGTGACAAAGAATCATACCCACAACCAATGATGAACAATGAGAAAGAATCCCAATGGTCCATGATGATTGTGTCTAGATCAAGGAAGGGAAAGTAAGGTAATATTCTTTTTGGGAATATCCTGGTCTACAAGGGGGTGAAGTAAAGCCTCAAAAATATTACTCAAACATTCCTAAAACCATTTTAACTAGATATTCGTGTTTGGAAAATAAAAATGGGATAGAAGAAAGACTGGGGGAGTCGATAATGGTTTACGGTGTCAAGCAGATCTATGGTAAGCCGGGTGAGAATACTCTAAGAGAGGGAATCAAGGTACCTAAAGGTGAATTCAATGTTCAATTCTAGGATATAGTGCTTTTATAATTATTCATCATGATGGGAATAGGTGGGAGAAGATGACAGTAAATACTTAGAGCTTCTTCATCACTCCAAGGAGGAAATATTAGAAGAATCCTTCCATATCAATTCTTTGATGGAGGATGTCAATAGAATCTATGAGAGAATGATTTATTTAGAAAATAATGATGAGAAAATTATGTGTATCAACAAAAAAGATCTCATTTTTGGTATGGGGCTTCAATGAAATAAATATCAATTTGGAGGAATATATCCATACTTGGTACAATATGGACAATAATTTTGAAGTTCTTATAAAGGATGATCTGGATACATAGGTAACTTCATTCTAATGGGGGTTATATAAGGTAGTTGACTCAAATATATTTATTCTTTTCTTTAATGATTTTTCGATATCCTTATTTAGTTATCTCTATTGTGTTGGACTTATTTGGTTTCCCACTTTTTTCTTAAAAGTTCCTTTGAAATTAATATTTACTTTTCAATAAAATAGAGGGTTGGGTGTCCCATTACCATAGGTCACATTTTTGTTTTTTCAATCTTTTACCACCTATATATTCAATTTATGTTTATTAAAACATCAATCAAGAAGTTAATTACAATTATTTATGTTATTTTTGATCAATTATAATCATTATATTAATATTTTTGTTAAGGGTGAAATGGTTTGATGAAAATTTTCATTAAATTATCCCATTTTTTTATTTCATTATTTTGATTCATTGTTATTTTAACATTAGTATAATTAACTCCAGAAGCATAAAATACATGAAATTATATATTATACCTTCTATATCATTTATTATAACCAGATATGAAGTTGGTGATATGTAAATAATGTTCAACTTCCTCATAGGCAGATAAAATGACCATTAATAGGACGTTTAAAAAAGAGGAAAAGAGAGTATATATATTATAAATAAATTATAATAGTTATACCATATCATAATAACATTAATATTTTACATAATTTTGAATTAAATAGTTTATAAATGTATAAATAGAAAATATTTTAGGAGAATAAAAATTAAAAAATGAAAAAAGTGGATTGCATGGTTACCTCTTCATTGACACTTACTCCTTTTCTAAGTAACTAAATCCTTGAGGGTTTAGAGTTGAATGCCACCGGAACATAACTAAGTATACTAGGTTTATTATAATAATATAATTGGATAGATATTGTTAAATGAAAATTTTTAGGAAATTGATTATCCTAGGCGGCTGATGGGGTATTTATAGGTGGATGGAGGATTGTTTTTGAATTAAAATGTTGAATAAAATAATATTTAAAACCCTAGACTTGTATTAGTGGTATTATTTTAAAAATATAAATATTATTTGATTAAAAATAAAAAAAAAATTATTATTTTAAACCATTTAAGAATTGAATTTACTTATACAAAATAAAGGAAAAAATGATTTTTTTTTATGGAATACTTTGTCTTTTGAGACTTTGGAAATTACTTTTTTGTTTTGGAATTGATTTTATTATTTATAAATGAATTATTTGTTTTATTAAATCAATTTTTGGTAAATATAATCATTTTAGAATTTATTATATCATTATTATATCATTATTATGCAGTAAAACATGAGGTATTTGAAAAATTGGATTTTCATTATTCACCTAAAAATTATGTTTTCAGAAAAATAATAAAAAATCACTCCTAAAAATTTTCAGTGTAATTATTAAAAAATGAAATTAATTTTATCAAAATAATTTTCAAAATTAGTTAATTTTATTATTTCAATATTAATATTTAAATTATGGTTTTTCTAAATATGTTAAAATACACTTATTAAAAATATACACTTATAATTTCTTTAAGTTGAATAATTTAAATATTTATTTAATAAAACTTAAATATTTATATTTACTCATTTTAGTTGTATTAAATATTATTTATAAGTCATTTTATAGTTTTTTTATTCTAATCACTATTCCAACAGTCAGATTACTATTCCAATGGTCATATTACTATTCCAATGGTCGTATTAATATTCTAAATATCATATTGCCTTTATAATTTGTATAAATACCTCTCACTTATTTCATTCATCATTAATTTAGTTTTTTCTCAAAGTTCTCTTAATTATTTATAAAATTCCAATAATATTCCTAATGATTTGTTTTCAATTTACAATGTTTTTCACAACCATAATAATTCTAAGGGACTATGATGTTCTATAATTTCAAATTATTCTCATATTTTTTTATGTGTTATCTCATTGTATGATTTTTAATTTTATTCATTATACTTATTATCCATATATAACATTCCATATTGATTAAATAAATTAGTGTTGGTTTTTATTATGTAGTGCATGTGTTTTATACTATACCCTATTCCAAAATATAACAAAAATATATATTTAGAAGTAAATTTCTATTTATAAAAGTAACAGTTGTTACATGGTAAAAAGACTTCAGGTATGTGGTGGATACACTAGTAACTAATGTAGCACACCATACACTATAAGTACCTAGTACCCCTTTATCGAGTACTTGATTCTTTTCCTGTCCCATTTCTTACACTTTTCCCCCCTTCTCTTTTCCTTCATTCAAAACACTCCCTTTTTTAATTCTAATTCAATTTTTATTTCATTTTCAAAATAATCCCACTTTTTACTAAGTTTATAAGAAACCCTTATATGGCCCAAAATCCCATAGGCACAAAGTCCTAAGACTGACCCAAAAACCCAAACTGTATCAACCCCTTTTGCTTGTATGTCATCCATCCACACCATATTGGTAGTTTCTGCAACTCTGTTATCATTATCTCAACCAATTTCATGCTCTATTAGTCATTTTTTTCTTCCAATGATCGATTTCACCTACTGCTACTCCATTTAAGGTCTCCATGTGTCCAACCGACTTTACAACGTCTTACATTTCACTATACTATACTCCACAAGGCCCATATCTACTCCAGTACATCACTCTAAGGCCCATTATATGATATAATGGTATCCCTATGTCTTTAAGGTCCAATTACATGGCTATAAATTCAATTTTGATGAATATTATTGTTGTTACATTACCCCACAATAGTACTCACACTACTATTGTGTTGTAATACTACTAGATTATTATAGAAATTCATCACTTTATGAATTTGAATACAGTTCTGATGTAGGATTATGGGGATCCTTTACCACTCAGTTAATCCCACAACTACCCAAACACTCCCTCAAACATCAATTTTAATCAATTTTAAAAATGAACCAATAAATTTAAAGAATTTAATAATTTATAAAGGTGAGCATCATTGTAAGATTCATCTCAAAAACTAGATATTAGGTCATTATTCAGATTGAACATGAGAGGATGTCGTATATATCTCATATCTATAAAAATGTGATCATCCAACCATATCTCAAGGTAAATTTAATTCTTGATCTGTTAGTAATTATAAAACAAATAAAGCTCAATCCAATCCTTGATATTGGCACTATAAAGTAACATCTTAGTCATCAACCCCTAATAAAAATTTAGTGGTAGATTAATGGAAATGAAAACTCAATAACTAGGAAATTAGAAATATGGTATAATAGTTTCACTCATGTAATAAAATTCACTAAGGGTATTCCTATAACAACCTATGATGTTATGAGTTGTGAGATTTAGAGGGAATTTTTATTTTTTTAATCTGGTGATAAGAGTGTTTTGATAATTGAGACACTAATCAAATATATAAGAGTGTTTGAATCCCTAAAAGGTATTTTGGATACGGTTTAAGTTCTGGTAAGTGTCTGTTGTGTTCATGAGGAATTTAGAGCAATGGTCAGGGTGTTGGGATACCAAAAAATTATAGCAGCAAGCCATTCATAGCATTACAGGTGGTAGTATCACCATGAATATCATTTCTATAGGGTTTTTAGATTTTAAAGGACCCATAAATGGCCATTCATTTTATTAATTATGGCTTCATACCATGAATATTTCCCTCATTTATGTGAGTATGGACCCTCATTTATCTTTCATGTCCTGAAGCAATGCTTCACGCCATGAAAATATTGATCTTGGGATTTAGTCCCCTATGCATGGGGGTGTTTATGTTGTGAACCAAGCGTTCAAATAATTATCCTTTATTATATCCCATTTTCTAGGGGTTTTATTATAGTTTTTACATGGGTTTTATTTTAATAACTCTTTGGGTTATCTTTATTTAAGTCTATCAAATGAGAGGGAAGATCCCTCTTTGGTTTTTCTCATCCCTCTCCTTGTGTGTATTTAATCAGGTTGTTTGAGGGAGTTTTTCACCCAATTTTTATTTAGTATTCCTAATATCCTCCCTTTTTTTATTATTTTTTTATCCCTAAATAATGGTTTGACCAGTATTTTTTTTGAGGAATGATTTCACTGAAGCATAGAGAAATCGATGTGATTGATGGGGAATTCATGTATGGCTTGAAGAAGATATCCAAAGAGAATGAAATGAAGTTTCCATTAATAATTTTACATAAGGTATATATATAATTTATTTATTTATTGTTTTTATATATTTTTGGGTAAAATTGGATATCAATTTCGCAATATAATTTGGGACTTTTGTGTCTCCTAAGGTCAGGTGCATTTAAAGAGTGGAATGTAACCAATTTATCATGGATTTAGAATTGTAGGGCTTCCTGGTGATTTTGGAATATATTATTTCAATTTGGGTTCCAGTATTAAATTTCTAATTAAAAAATTTATTGATTTTTATTAATGAAATAAGTTCTCATGAACTAATAGGATGTCAATACAAATGCAGTATTAGATTTATGACCATCGATTGATGTATGGGGCCTTGAATTTATTTGATTCACCTATTTGATTTGTGATTTTATGCTAATGTTCCATCATTAGTATTATTGTATATATATTTCTTGTCTTTATTCATTTTATTAATAAGTTTGAAACAAGATCGTGTTGACCTAATAGTCAACATGGGCTGCATATCTTGTTAAACGATTTGGTGGTGACACCTTGGTTGAATGAGTCTTGTGGACCTCTTTATACATTTTTAGAGACATGTGTTATATATTAAAAGTAAACTATTTTTCATTCTTAAAATGTGTTCTTAAAATATTATTTTGGTTCTAATTGTAATTTTAAGTGAATATAGTGATTTTTTATATGGGTTTTTAAATGGTATTTCAAAATGGGAAATGGTTTTTCTAAAGAACATTTAATAGGATTTGGCTAAGGGTATATTGTGATTAAGATGACACATGGTGTTTTTATAAATTATTTAAAAAATGGTTTTGACTTGATTTCTAAATGAAATCCTAATATTCTTGATTAATCTAGTTTTGATCTATTTTAAACCATGTGGGCGATGCCCCAGTTTTTTAAAATCTTGCGTGCTTCTTGATTGTGGTTTCCTTATGTGTATGTTGGTTCAAGATGATGTGTGTTGTGTGTGTGTGTCCATGTGATACATTTTCTTGTGGTATCAAAGTGGTGGTTTGGTCTGCGTAGGTGGGAGAGAACCCTTAGAGTGTTGAAATGAGTATTGGGATGGGTTGAGATATAAGGCTAGGTCATAGGTGACTAGTTCCCCACTGGTGAGATGGTGATCTATAAGATAGGTTGTGTGCCATGTTTGTTGTTTCAAGTGTGTTCTGACTATATACTTGGGATAGGATATGGATATTGGTGTGGGAGAGGTTCTAGATTTCAGACCTCTCTATGAGTGAGATGGAATTGGAAGGATCTCCATGGGAAATATAAGATCCTAGTGTTCATGATACTGGTGCATACCCTGAGTGATAGGGTAGTTGTTATGGAAGGGGACTTTCCATGAGGGAGATGTAATGCATAAACATTCCTTGAGTGAGATGAAATGTTATTATTAGAGGATTCTAGGTCATTCGTGAGTGAGATGACTGGACCAATTTGTGAGATCATACTGTGGGACCACCATGAGTGAGATGGGGTCTAAGTTGTGATGTTATTTGGGTTATGTATGAATTACCCCTCATTGAGTGAGAAGGTATTGGATGGTTGGTGATGTATCCCCCCTTGAGTGTGAATTAATAGTTATATATGTGGTATGAGATAGAATGTGTCATGGATCCCTACTATGTGTCTTTGGTCATGGGTTGAGGACTTGGTTGGACTCCTTACCTAGTATCATTGGGTATGGGTCAGAATTGTGGTACATGGTGACTTCCTTCTGACATATAGCCAAAGTAGGTAGGGTTGGGTGTCATGGAGTCCTAGTTAACATGTGAAAATGTAACTTTTTAACTGTATGTGCATTGTTTGTTATGTTTTTGGATGGTATTTCTTCAAAAACATGGCTGAGAATTATATATATATTGAATGCACATACACTTGATCGTAGTAGCACTCAATATTGTTGAGTAATATGGGGTTACAACTTGTTTATTGGCCTCACCCATACACATTTTTATGACATGGGTTTCAATGTATGTGGGTGTGATTTCCTATTTTCTCTTAGAATATAATTATCACTTGGAGATGGACACATGGCACAAGTATGAAAAGTAATAGATGCCAACGATTCAAAGGGATAATTATGTGATCCAGTATAGTGGACAATGTATTTATTATTTTATATATTGTATAGTATGAATTTTCTAATGTTCCATTTATTATATATAATTTCTTCTTTATTATTTCTTGATATTACTACTCTGTTATTATTGATGCATCATATAGGTAGATTTATTTCTTTATATTATGAACTATGGGGCCCTATTTAGCTCTATGTTATATTTCTATAGGTATTTTTTGATGTCCAATATACAGATAGATCATGCCAAATTTTTAGTAGAATTTGGGCATGACCCTAGGGTTTATTTTGAGGGCATAGCCTCCCCATAACTATGTCAAGACCTCACTACTAGTCAGTATCATATGGTGTATGGGAAGTCACACTTGAGATCAAGTGGAATCCTCACTCGAGCATAATTTGGGTAGTCTAGGTCATGGTGTTACAACAACCATATTTAGTATAGTTCAAATTGGATTAATAGAAGACTTGGTAACCAATACATGCTACCCTCTATTGAGGAATTACTAGTACTATGAAAATTCCTTGAAATGTTTGTAATAAAAAAACCTACATCCATGTCATATCCGATTCTTAGATCACCATAATAATTAAACAATGATTTTTCATCAATAGTGATGATGAAACATTTCACAAAATCATAAATAAAATATAGAACTTAGTCAACATTATCATTTGAGAAATAGAGATTCATATGAAGAACTCTACCAAATTCCCTTAACCTATGGTAGAACTACTAAAAACCACTCTCAAGTATTCCTAAATAATTAATTGTTTATCCAAATAAAAAATAGAGTAAAAATAATTAATAACAAGAAGAAACAATGTATTCATGATATTCATAGTTATTAAAAAATTGTTAAATATTTTATAAAAAATATATGATGTGTAGATCGGTCGAGTGATCCACACAACCCATTAAACCATGTTATAATATCAAGAGATTATGAAATAAAAAAAAATACTAACCTAGTGAATTTTACTAATAAAAATGTCACATTTTATCACCTGATTTCTCAAATTTTTTGGACTTACACAATGGATTGTAAGAGAAACATTTTGTGTCCACCTATATCTTTTAACTCTACATGATCTTGATAGTATGAATTATTCATTACACTACATGATGCTTGAGTTGTGGGACATACATGAACCTTGGAATCATGTAATCCATATCACCATATGAGGTATATGGAATCTATAAATTAGTGTTATATAACTATATAAATCTTAACTCAAAGTACAAAATACAAAAAAAAAATCTACCAAGAAACATTCTATGCACATCAAACTATATGACATGTAAATTAAGAAAATGGGCATAAAATGTAAAAACAGAGCTTAAATTGTAGTAAATTACCATTATATTTAGATAAAAATATAATATAATAAAAATTTTAATATTTTATGTCAAAAAAATTCTAATTTTATAGGATGAATATCAATTTTAAACTTACTAGGTCAAAAATAAACCTAAAATGGTTTTTTGAAATTTTCCCTTAGAAATAAGATTTTATGATTGATTGAAAATGTAGTATTTAGCTATTAAAATTTTTATTTACAATAATTTTTAATAATATGTATAATTAATAATTTATTGACTATAAATTTGACAGAAATAAAGATAATATCATTTAGAGGTAAAATGGATATTTTTCAGAAAATTTCTTTTTTAAGGCATAAAGTCCTTCCATTTTAATTAATTAAAATAAAATTTAATGATTAATTATTTAAATAAAATTTATAGATTATATATCTAAATATATTAATTTAAATTAATATAATGATTATTACTAGTAATATAGTTAATGTAATATCATCTTATGGTTGAAAAATACATTTCTTGAAAAAACGTTTTATGACATATATTTGGGTTTATTTTTAAATTAAATTATTACACTTCTATGAGTTGAATTTGATAAAATTAATTCTATATTTGGAATCATAATATAAAATATTAGGTAATAATCTAAACTTAATTTTTTTTATAAGGAATAGTAAAAACATAAAAAATTAATTACCACGGTCAAGGTAAAAACAGGTTTTCCTGAGGTTAAACTAAAATGATAAGGGTTAAAATGACCTATAAACTTTAATAAACACGTTAGTTTATGGGATTTAGACCTTGAAATTTTCACATTATAATATTATTCATTTTAGATTCATATTTTCAATAATGCGACTTGAGATTGTTTTAAAACTTTGAAAAATTACAAGTGTGACACTCACATAAATTATAAAAGGGCACCTCCTCCCCTCACTTATTCGCACCTATAAATACATTTATATTGACCAAAACCTAAAAACATATCTCCAAAAAATAATTATACATGTTATATAAGTATTTATCTTTCCAAAATACCAAACCTATAGTCCTTAATAAGATATCTAAAAGAGGATTTTCTGAGTGAAGGTAATCATATTCATCAAGCTCTTTCTTTTTACTTCTTCTTTTACCACCTTTAATTATGTCTTAAAAATTATAATATAATATAAAAATTATCTGAAATATGATGATATTTTATTATTTTGAAGTAATAATATTTATCTATCTTCGTATCCATCAAATGGGAAACAAAACTATCGCTCATGTGTACGGCGGACTACCACCTTGCAAACTGATGTAATTTATTCCCATCACAGACTCACATAGATAGTAATAATGATGGTAATAATGAATATATATGATAATTATGAAATAATATGTATACTTTAAAATTAATATATCATGAAATTCCTTACCCTTTCACCCATTAAAGAAAATATATCATCTCTTGTGTATATATACGGCATATCATCTCCATAGAGCGATGTGGTTCATTTTCAATGTCTAGTTTTCAAGAATGGTTATAAAAATGTTTCTAATCAGTAAATATGATATTTATAACATTAATATAATTATTTAAATTATGTAACTATATCCTATACATAATAAATGTAATTTTTTTGAAAAAACATACATAAGAAAATAAAGTAGCTAATACCCAAAAGAATAATAATGAAAGATTGGTAATGAATGGGTAATAAGATGTTATAAGAGGATCATATATGATGTTATAAATATTAATATGGTTGTGAAATAAATTAATAAAATATTTAAAACAATTATACATGATGTTAAAATATGTTTAACTAAAGGGAAGTGTGAGGTAAGGGATTTCATCTCAATGTCCATTCCATTGAGATGTATTTGATATTATACACCCATTTACTTTTATGTGATTTACATACTAACACTTTGGTATATTTTAAATGAATACCTATTTATTAATAATGATTAATGTTTCAATTAAAACTTATTCATTCAAGGTTTTATAATTTAAAGTTTACCAAAGATGTAAATATTTATTTTACAATCTTCTTTTTTGGGATTTGCTTAATTCTCGTTGAAGGAATATAATAATACATCATTCATAAAACCCATATATTTTATTATCCAATGGATATTTAATTAGTTTCCATATTTTATTTTTAATTTTCCTATCTTTTAACTTTAATTAATAAAATATATTTTTAAAATAAAAACTAATTTTATTTCCCTTTTCATCGGATATATTTTTCTTCCATGTCCATATTTTTTTCAAAATTATTTTAAAAAAGTCATTTTTATTACTCAAATGATATATTAAGTATATTATAAGTTATCCTTGAATTTTGAAATGGTTTTAAGGGAATATTTATAATTTTTAATGAAAGTTATGTTTTCAACATTCTTTACAAAAATTCAAAAACAATTTTTTTTTAATGTATATGACGTTAACGGACTTCCCCTCCATTGTAACCATTTTATGATATTTATATTATTTTATATATTTTTAATTTAAAAAAAATATTTAATTAAATATTATTTTAATATTTCACTTAAATTTTCTTTATTTTTCCAAATAATATGGTTTTATTATAAAACATAAATTTCTGATGAACTAATGATCATCTCTTATCTCTTATTAATTGTGTCATAATTAGATTTATCTTGAAACATTCACTTTCTTGTGATCGTTTTACATTAAATTTCTATTAAATATCCATATTATTTATATCATGGATATGATTATTTCCTTAATCATATACCATTTTTACATACAATTTTATAATATGAAAGTTATTTAATTTACAAGAGAAAATCTTAATAAATACATATATTTTACTCAATACGGATATTTATTGATAAGTAATATTGTTTATGAATTTAATTAATCATTAAATATGTGAGGATTGCATTGTTTATGAAGTGATGAGTGGGAACAGTTATAGATAGCCCATCAATGCATAGACTGGTGTCATGATACAAATCAGTTTGTCAAATTAAATGGTTTTTTGGTGTATGCAAACCATTGATTAAACTGTTGATACGTCAATTTCATGTATATATTTTATAGTATTTTAATGTGATGATTTGTGTATTTCAATGATAAATCTTCCCAATTTTGGAATGAATTTACTTTTTTTATGTTTTGTAATATTAAATAATGAATTTGTGGAAAAGGAACGAAAAGTGGAGAGAATATGAGTTGAACAACCCTTTAAAGTGAAATAGATATGCTCTAGAAAAGTCATGACTAGCATACATAGTTTGAAAGCCAAGTACACATTGTGTACTATCAGTACATGTCATGTACTATCAGTATACATCGTGACAGAATTCAAACAGTCAAATAAGCGTACGCAGATTCAATGCGGTAGAAGGAAAAATCAGATCTGAAGTACATGTTGTGTAGCCCAAGTACACGTCGTGTAGGCATCGACACAAAGAGAAAAAACATGCAACGCGGGCCATGGATTTGGACGGAAAAAACTATAAATAGAGGCCTAGCACGACCTTTCAAATCACTCTAGGACTGAATAATGATAAGGAACACCCCATGGAGAAGATTCATGCATGAAGTGATGATCCAGTGTTGGCTTTGCTACCTTTTCTCTTTCGGGTACCCAGGATGCTTGCTCTTGTCGTGAGTGAGTAGTCCTTCTAGTTCCAGGTGATGTGATTATAAGGGGATGTGTGCTTAGGGATTATTTATTTACGTTATTAAAGTTTTTGGATTGATGTAACTAATTATTTCAATTCCAATTCATATTATTTTCGTATTTCATGACCATTGTGTGTGATTCGAGGTGTTTCATTTCATTACATCAATTAATTACCCTAATTGTTTCATGAACATTATGCAATGTAGGTTAGTTATGTTTAAACATGGTTTTGGGTCGCCTATTTTTGTGATTGAACCGAGCAGATGACCATTATAAAGGTGTAATGATAGTAATAGGATAGGATACCAATAACAAGGTTCCCTACTAACCCAACTTCGACACGAAAACTGAATATATACACTTTCAAGTAAATCCCTAGAACACGAACCTGAAAATCACTGAACCTCACATGCCTCCCATCTTAATTCAAACCCCAATCAATCCTGCTATTTTTTATCTTTTCTCACAAACAACCAATTAATTTCAATTTCAATTTCTTAATTAATTTAGAATATATGGATCATCCTTGTGGTTTCAACACTCGAACTTACCAAGTACTACATTTTTAGTTATGATTGACGAAGTTTTATAAATTACAAAATTTAGTTAGCCCTGTAAGAATTAACGACGCCCTGTGGGCTATCAAATGTCTTGAAAAAAAAATTTGATAGTATAGATATCATGATTTCTAAGATCATGAAATCCAATATTATGGATTTAATTAATTGAGAATTTAGTTATTAATATCCATGAGAATATTGAATTGATATTATTTGTCGATTCATTTCATGATCAAGTTATTTATTAAAAGAAATGAATTTTCAGTTATTTATCTTTTCATATTGATTATTTCTTATTTACTCATGATAGATTCTATTATATGTAACCCTTAAAAAGTATTTTATCTCACCCTTATTTTTTTTCCTTTCCCCAGTTATGATGATGAAATATTTGAATGAGTTTCAAGGATATCGGTAATTTTATTTTTTATATGTTTATAATTTATTCCCAATTTTAAATGAGTATCATGTATGTATTTGGCTCTTAAAGAATACTAAACTGATTGATCCTTTAATATTAGATCCCTTTTATCTATGCCAATGTAATAGAGTAACCATTGTCTCTAGTTTTCTAGAATCGAAGTTGTTATAGTTGTATCATAGGAAGTTTAGTAGAAACCATGGGAACTAGGTTTGGGAAAAAATATATTAGGGAACACAAATTTATGATATACTTTGAGGATATGTCTAAATGTAGGATAATATCATAAAATTTTTGGTAAGGTACATATTGTGTGGTTTTTCCTTGCAATACATCCATTTCTCGAAACTATAAGTGGGCATGATTTTGGCATGGATTCATCCAGGGGTAGTAACCTTGAAAAGAGTCAGTCAAGTATATCTCAACCTTCATTCTAGGGCATGGTGAGTGTGAACTTACTATTCACCTAATTTGACACTCTTATGGGATATTATTAGGATTATTCACATTTTATTTAAAAACCATTATGAAATATTTGAATATATTTTTACGATTTAAATATATTACCAAAGAAACGAAGTTTATAACTCTGAGATTAACAGTGCATAAATTTTCAATTTATGTTAAGTGTTACATAATATTTAAAATTATATATTGTGATTTAAAATTCATAATGATATGAGCTAATTCAATATATTCCATTGTTTATAAAAGGCTCCTAGAAGAAATAAAGATATTAATAATCATGACCAATGTTGATATTTTCCTACTGAGCAAGATAATATAGTTGGTATTGGAACTTATAAAATCATGGCCATATTAGGGTGGATTAATTAGGTTATGATAAATATAATTCTATGAATAGATCAATATATTACTCCAAAGTGTGATTCTCTTGTGTTATATTTCTTCATGTGATAGAATCCTTCATATTTTAGTAAAACTATTAATCCAATGGTAGATGAGGAATGGATTAAGTCCCTATAAAATATATTTTTCTCTTTGGGATGCAATGAAAGGGAAAAGGTTATATCAATAGTATATTATCTCAAAGTAAATTATAATCAATGGTTTTATTTTATCCATAATACTAGGGAGTAATAATAAATAGAACAAATTAAATAGAGAGATTTTAAATAAACATTCTTTGACATATATTTCCATCGTGATAAATAAAGTGAAATGAAGATAAAGTTACTTATCTTAAAGAAAAATGAAGAATAAATCATTGTGGATTATATGGATACCATTACAAGAATATCCAAGTATCCTATAGATTACATATATAATACGAAATTCAAGATTGTCTATTTGTTTGAAGGGATTAATATAAGTCTACAAAGGGAACTAATTTCTCAAATTTATAATATGATGAAATAGTATTATGTTCCATAAAAATAGATAAGTAATTTTATAGATCCTATATATTCAAGGGAAATAAAAAAGAATAAGAGGTTGGTTGAACACCAAGAAAAAGGGAACACGTCAAAAAAGAAGAAAAATGGGTAATTATTCAAACCAATGGATAATTATTCAAACCAATGTCCCCTAGGGAATCTACCAAAGAAGTTCCATATGGGAAAAGTCCAATATTATATTATTACTAAAACAGAGGTTGAAGTTCTAAAAGATGTGGTGGTAGGTAATTTAATCATAGCGTCAAATTTATCTAATGATTTATTTGATTATAAGTCCCCACACTCTCTTATATCTTCTATGTTTTCTAATAAAATTAGATATTTTCTGAGAACCTTAAGAAGGGAGTTGTTAGTCAAAACTCTTAGTGGAAATATCACTATAGTAAGGATGTGTTAGGAGGTTTCGATTATGAAACATAATCATGCTCTATTTTTTAACTTTATTAATATACCTATAGTTAAATTTAATATAATCCTTGGTATAAAATGTATTTAAAAATATGATGTAAAAAAATATTTCAAAGGAAATTATGATTCATGATGAAAATATTGAATTTATTATCTTTATAGTGGAGACTTCATCATCAGATTCATGTCTAAATCCACCTCTAATAACTTTTCTGAATGAGATTCTTGGGGAAGAATAGAATACACTACCTAAATATAGAAATAGTAAACTTCAAATTGAGGATGTACCTATTATGAAAAAATATATTGATGTATTTCATGAGGAATTACCAGGACATCCACCAAAGAATGAAGTTAAATTTTCCATTGATTTAATCTCAGATGCAAGACATATATTAAAGTCTTCCTATAGAACATCCACTATGGAATTATTGGAGTTGAATAAACAACTAGAGCAGTTGTGTGATAAGGTATTTATAGACCTAGTTTTTCACCTTGGGGAGCCCCTGTTCTTTTCATTAAAAAGAAATATTGTTCAACAAGGTAGTTCATTGATTAAAGGGAAATCAATGCTATTATGATAAAGAAAAAGTATCTTTTACCTCACATTGATGACTTATTCGATCAACTTCATGAAGCTCTATATTTTTCAAAGATTGAACTTTGTTTTGGGTATCATAAATTGTAAGTAAATAAGGAAGATATTCCAAATACATCATTTTGAATGAGTAATTAGCATTACAAGTTTATATTAATTCCATTTTGAATGATTAATACACCCTTTGTTTTTATAGATCCAATGAATAGAGTAATCAGGGAATATATTTATATTTTTTTTGATATTTATTGATGATATATTGGTATATTATAAAAGTTATTAAGACCATGAGAATCACTTTTAGATCATTATTGAGACTCGTATAAGAAAAGAGTTATATGGGAAATTTAGCGATTGTGAATTCTAGCTCCAAAAAGTTTCTTTTCTTGGACATACTATCTCTAAGGATGGAATATTAGTTGATCCTATGAATAAAAAGGTATATTAGTAATGGACTACACCACGGTACATAACTATGGTATATAGTTTCATTTGCTTTTTAGGTAAATATCAGTGATTTGTTTAAAAATTTTCCTTATTGGATAACTCGTTAACCAAGCTTAAACATAAATGTGTTAAGTTCACAAGGACAAAGGAATGTGAATAATGTTTTAAAGAATTGAATAGGAGATTGTTCATTTCCCTAATTTTGACTCTACCATTAGGAAATGATGGGTTTGTGATATATAGTGATTCATCAAAGAAGGGACTTGGTTGTATCTTTATACAGAATGATAAAGTTATTTCCTACGTATCAAGACAGTTAAAGACACATGAATAGAACTATCCAAATCATGACCTTGAGTTATAATTAGTAATCTTTACTTTGAAGATATAAAGAAATTATATCAATGGAGAAATATATGTTATAGAAACAGAACATAATAGCCTAAAATACATCATTCCAAAGAAATATATTAACATGTGGAAAATATTATGGCTCAAACTACTCAAGAATTATTATTTATCAATACACTACCACCCAGGGAAGGTAAATAAGTAATGTATGCATTGATAAGGAAATATTATGGAGTTCTGTACAAAATGAGGATTGATAAGGATCCTATGTTCATTAATTTAGTAAATATAGATCTGGTATTTAGTAAGTATGGGAAAACATCACACCTTTTTAAAAAAAATCCAAATAATATTTATTGGAAAAGATAAAAATTTCCAAACATAATGATAATAATTTTCAAAAGAAAGTTATGTTCTTAAAGGATTGAAAATTGGAAGACATTGTATATGAAGATGGAATAATAAAATTTAGAAATATTTTATGTGTTTCATCTATTCCTGGGCTAAAAATGAAATTTTTATATGATTCTCATAGCTTTAATTTTTCAATACACCTCGGTAGCACTAAGATGTATAGGAATTTGAAGTAAAATTTTTTCTTGGGATAATATAAAGTGTGAAATTTCTGAATATGTATCAAGAAGTTTGGTTTTTAAATAGGTAAAGGATGAGAGATATCACCCTATAGGAGTCATGAAACCTATAAATATTCTTATGTGTAAATGGGATGACATTATTATGAAATTTGTAACTATATTGCCAAGAACTCCTATAAAGAATGATGCAATATGGGTTATTATTGATCGCCTAACAAAATATACACATTTACTTTCTATAAGAGAATATTTACCACTTGATTTCATTCCAAGAATATATATTAATGAAGTCATAATAATTAATGGTGTGCCTATTTCAATTTTTCTTTATCATGATTCACAATTTACATCAAAATTATGGAAAAGTCTTCATACTTCTTTTGATACTGAGCTATATTTGATCATTTCCTACCATCCTCAAACTGATGGATAGTCTGAAAGGACTATTAAAACTTTATAATACATGATGAGGTCATTATCACTTGAATTTAAAGGTATGTGGGATCATTATTTACCTTTGGTAGAGTTTTACTATAATAATATATTAAATTCAAGTATTCAAATGGTGTCATATAAAGAATTATATAGAAAGATATTTTTTACTCCAACGTGTTGGGATGAAATTGGTGAAAGGAATCTTATAGGTCCATAACTTATTGAGTAGACAATGACAAAGGTAAATACTAGTCAAGATCATATTAAAGAATCTTAAATTAGAAAAAATACTTATGCCGATGTCAGATAAACTATTTTCAATTTCAAGTGGGAGATAATTTTTCTTGAAAGTATCTCTATGGAAGGGCGTTATAAGATCTGATAAGAAATGTAAACTGAGCCCCATGTACATCAGAACTTTTGAAATTATGGAAATAATCGGAGTTTTGGATTAATAAATGGAAATTTAACTAAGACTATCTAAATTACATGATGTGTTCTATATATATTTGTTAAGGAAGTACATTCTAGACTCAATGCATGTGCTCACCTCTGAAGAAATAGAATTGGAACCTGATATATATTATTATGAATATATTTTATAGATTCTTGAAATTGGAGAGAAGTATTGAGGAATAATGTGACTCAACTAGTAAATTTACTTTGTATAAACCATAAAATAGAGGAATAAACATGGGAACCAGAGGAATTTATAAAGAATATCCACCCTTATTTGTTTAGAAATTAATATTCATGAAAAATAGGAGGATTAAATTTTTTATAGGAGGGAAGAATGTAACACCAGAGCTTAGATTATAGTAATTGAACATTATATTTTAATAAAACTATAATAAAATGAACATTTTAATATTTTAGGGCACAAAAATTATAATTTTATCGGATTAATATCAATTTCAAACTTACTATGTCAAAATAATCCTAGACTGAATTTCTGAAATTTTCCCTTAGAAATGAGATTTTATGAATAATTGAAAATTTAGTATTTAAATATTCCTATTTTTATTTATAATATTTATAATTAAAATAATATTTACTATTAATTTTATAAAAATAAATATAAAATCATTTGAAGGTAAAAAGGTATATTTTTCAAAAAAATAGTTTTTTTAAGGAATAATTATTTACATTTTAATTAATTAAAATAAAAATTAATAAAGAATGATTTAAATAAATTTTATATAATATATGTATAATTATATGAATTTAAATTCATATAATGATTGTTAATAGTTATATAGTTAGTTTAAGATCATATTATGCTTTAAAAATGCATTTCTTGATAAATTATTTTTCAACACATTTTTCGGATTTATTTTTAAATTAAATCCTACCAATTATATGAATTTAATTTAATGAAATTTATTCCATATTTTAAATCATAATGATTAATATTACTTAATAAGTTTAACTTAATTTTTTGTCATAATGAACAGTAAAATAGTAAAAATTATTTACCATGATTAAGGTCAAAACGGGTTTATCGGGGGTTAACTATACACTTGATGAAACCCCATTGGTTTATTGTATTTATACATTAAAATTATCCCATTATAATATGATCCACTTTTTATCCATATTTCCAAGAAATTGACTTGACATTATTGTAAAATATTGAAAAATTTCAAGTGCACCATTCACCTAAATTATAAAAGTGTGCCTCCTACCATCACTTATTCACACATATAAATCCATTTAACTCAACAAAACCCTACCAAAATCTATCCTAAACATCTTTATACATTTCATAGGTTTTTTTATTCCAAAAATACCACCCTAGGGTCCTTAATAATAGATCCAAAGGAGGTTTTTCTAAATGAAGGTAATCATCTTCACCAAGCTCTTTCTTTTTACTTCTTATTTTAGAACCTTCAATTATGTCTTAAAAATTAAAATATAATAACAAAAATATATACCATATAATAATATTTTATTGTGTTTATTTCATAATATTTATCCATATCTTTCTCCATCAAATTGGAAACAAAATCATCGCTCTTGTGTACAGCAGACTACCACCTCGCGAACCGATGTAATTTTTTTTCTATCACCAACTCACATGGATAGTCATAATGATAGAAATAATGAATATATATGATAATACTGATCTAATATTGATTCTACAGAATTAATATATCATCAAATTCCTTACCCTTTCACCCATTAATGATATTATATCATTGTTTGTATGTACGTATAGCCTACCATCTCCCCAAAGTGGTGTGATTCATATTCCATGTACAAATTTCAAAAATGATTATAAAAATTTATCTAATGAGTAAATATTATATTTATAACATTAATATAATTCTGTATATTATGGAATGATATTATATAGACAATAACCATAACTTCTATGATAAATCATGTAAGAGAAAATGAAGCAATTAATACCTGAAAAAATAGTAATAGTGAAAGATTGTTAATAAACGGGTAATAAGATATTATAAGATGATCATATATGATATTATAAAAATTAATATGTTTTTGAATAAATTAATAACATGTTTAAAATCATTATACATTAGGTTAAATCATATTCAACTAAATATAATCATGAGGTGAGGGATTTCATCTCAATTTCCATTTCATTGAGACATTTGATATTATGCACCTATTTACTTTTATGTGCTGTAAATACTACCCCTTTGGTATATTTAACATAAATATATATTTATTCATGATGATTAATGTTTCAATTAAATATTATTATGTTAATGGGTAATAATTTAAAGGTTACCAAAGTGGTAATGATTTATTTTACAATCTCCTTTTTTGAAATTTCCTTAATTTCCATTGAAGGAATATTATATTACATCCTTCAAAAAACCCAAATATGTTCTTATAATCTATATATTTAATAAGTTTCCATATTTTCTTCCAAATTTTCCTCTATTTTAACTTTAATAAATAAAATATATATTTAAAATAAAAAACTATTTTATCTCTCTTTTAATCGAATATATTTTTCTTCCATGTCCATGTTCCTTTCAAAATTATTTTAGAAAATTCATTTTTCTTAATAAAATTGTATGTTAAGTAAATTTTAAGTTATATTTTACTTTTTAAAACGTTTTAAAGTAATATTTATTATTTACACTAAGAGAAACATTTTAAACTTTCTATATAAAAAGTCAAAAGGAATGTTTTTTAATGTATAAGGCATTAATGGAGTTCCCCACCGCCATAACCATTTTATGATATTTAGATTCTTCTACACATTTTCAATTTTTTTTAAAAATAAAACTCTTTAATGAAATATTATTTTAATATTTCACTTCAATTTTCTTTATTTTTCCAAAGAACATGATTTTATTATAATTTATATATTTCCAATGAACTAATGGTCATCTCTTATCTTATTAATTTTGTGGTCATTGAATTTATCTTGAAATATTCACTTTTATTATGATCATTGGACATTAAATTTTTATTAAATATCCATTTTATTTATTTTATGTATATGATTATTTTCTAATCCATATACCAATTTTACATATGGTGTTTTACTTTTAAAGTTATTTAATTAACTGTGGAAAATATTGATAAATCTGTATTCTTTACTCTATCTGAATATTTATTAATAAGTTATATTGTTTATGATTTGAATTGATAATTAAATATATGATGAATTTATTTTATATATAATGATGGGTGATTCTTGGTTATAGATAGTCCCTCGATGCATTAACAAATCTCACGAAACAAATTAGTTGGAAAAATTAAATGGGTTTTTGGTGTATGCATATCCATCAATTAAACTGTATTGATGCAAGGTATTGATGGTATATATATCATGATGTCTAAGATCATTCTATCTAATATTATGAATTTCCTTCATTAATAATTCAGTTATTATTACCCATTAGATTATTTCATTGATATTAACCATGGATGCATTTCTTTCTCATGTTATTGATTAAATAGAAAGTGTTTTTAGTTATTTACCTTGCCATATTGATTGTGCCTTATTTAATCATAATAAATTACATTGTAATAAAAAATTATTGAACATTTGATCTCACAATTATTTTGTTTCCTTACCCCCAGGATATGAAGATGAAATATTTGAATTATTTTCAAGGATGTCGAGCAATTTCTTTTGTTATATTTTATATTTTATTCCCAACATAAAATGGATATAATGTATGTATCTGGATCATCAATACCACTAAAATGATCAATAATTTAGGATTAAATCCATTATATATATTCTAATGTAATAAATAAACCATCGGATATGGGTTACTGGGGTCAAGGTTGTTATATAGAAATTCTTCTAAAGACATCAAATATTCTTTTAATGGACATAACTTCCTCTACAACCCAAATAGGTCTAAATTTATTAATATATTGGATCATATAAGGTTAAATTATAACTTTATAATCTACACCAACCTCAAAATATTTACCAAAATGAAGTTATGGATGATCATATGATTTTTGTTAAAAACACCAATGTCTGACATAGAACTCGTTTCCCTTATAATCATTCTAAAATTTTAATTTGTTTTTCTATTTTTTAATGTATTTCAAATGACTGTACATTTTAAAAAACTCTAAATAAATCAAAAATATTGTTTAACATCCATTTTGGGTAAAATAAGATCAAATCCAGATTTAATAATCTAAAAATAACATCATAATTTGGTAAATTCCCATAAATAAATATAAAATATGATTGATTTCTAAAGAAAAATATTATATTAATGAATAATACCTTAAAATGTTTTATTATATCAATGTTGGTTACTTCCTCTTAATCAAATATAATTTAGGGTTTTCAAGGATATGGATTAGAGATAATGAGGATAATTACCGTAATTTTTTTATTTATACTCTCAATTCCCACAACTACTAAATAACCTAAAATATAATTATATTAGAATGTCACAAGATTAAAATTTCCACTAGAAAAAACATACTTTAATATCCATGAAAAGATTATAAATTTTATTTAAATTCTCTAACATGATCAAAATTATCATTTTATCCACAAGGGGGGAAATGATCAAAATTCCCGTGAAACTAGTGTTTTAAAAATTAGAAAGGGTCTAATGAATTGATCATTAGAATTGTATCCTTGTTATTTTTTGAATATTTTTAATTAAAATATTTAATATAGTATTTGGCCTAGATTAGGTTACCATGAATTGATGTAAAAACTAGTCAAACTGGTTTGTTTTAACTAAAAATGGACTAGACCTGCCTGACTTTGTTTTAAAAAAATTAATTATATATATATAATAAAAATATATAATATTGACAAAAGAGAGTGAAATTTTTTCAACCACCCAAGTTTATTGATATGAATTATTCAATCTCTAAATGCTAACCTCTCATATTCAATGGCTGATCTTGTTCTAAAAAAATTACATGAAACTTCAAACTCTTAAAAAAGTCGTTCTCAAGTCTATACAATATTAAATATTGATACATTCAAGTAAAATATGAAACAAATATATTTAATTGCTCAATTATTATATTTATTAATTCTAATGAGTGTACTTTTTTAGAATTAATGTTGGTGATTTGTGATAAGTTTAACATTATGAACACACATTTCAAATTTTTAACACTTTATATGGAATATTTTATTCAACACACCCAAAAACTTCCTCTTTTATCTTCATTATAAATTACCTAATAGTTTATATCATCAATTACATGAAGTTATATCCTGTGTGGAGATATTTATTTCATCTTCCTTTATATGTAAATATCATTAATTCAAACTAAATACATTAAAGAGAAAACATAG
The DNA here is from genome assembly GCA_963277665.1 of Viscum album. Taxonomy (NCBI): domain Eukaryota; kingdom Viridiplantae; phylum Streptophyta; class Magnoliopsida; order Santalales; family Viscaceae; genus Viscum; species Viscum album. Next base: position 1,433,048,400 of record OY728126.1, on the reverse strand, counting down.
TACATACACATTTTATTATATGGTTTTATTAGTGTTATTATTATTCATTAAACTAAAAAAATATTTAGAATATATATTAAAATATTAATTTTTTAAAATATATTACAAATATGTTAGATAGTGTAGAAAAAAATGAAAACATGTCAGTTTTATTTTTAACCAATTTATTTTTCTCAAATAAAAGATAAATCAATAATTTTTTTCTGACACTAAAAAAATAAATTTAAAATTGATAAAATTGTTAAGATGAAAAAAAAATCATTATCATTTAACACTTTTTGTTTCTATATATATTTAAGAGAGACCAAGGATCCTACAACCCTGATTCTTTTTAAATAATGTTATAGTATCTTTAGTTGTTAAAGTTCTATGTTTTAGTTTCATCCTATTATTGTGAGGTTTTTTTAATATTATTATAATTTCCCATTTTATTGTGGGGTTTTTTGGGTGTCATGTGGTAATATAAATGAATGATTTCAAAGTAATGAAACTTTTTCTTGTGTGAATTTTCCACTTGTGCTGAAAGAGGATCGGGAGGCAATTCAAGATCTAAGGAGGAATGATTTGTTGAGATAAATAATTTTGTAGAGGGTATTAAATATTGTATTGGTATAAATAATATAATGTTGAATATGGTATTTGGATGATTTATTTAATATTTTAGGAGTGGGTGGAAATTAGTTTATATTTTAATTTATTTATGAGGTTATAAAAATGATATTTTGTCCCAAAACCATGGTTGGTTATAGTAAGACATTTGATATTAAATGAATATCATACTCATCTTTAATTAAATAATAATAATTTTTTAAGATTTTGGTTATGGGTCCAGGTTCATAATTGTTAGGACCATAGGGTTATGATGACATCCTAAGGCTCCCTAAGAGTGGGGGTGAATCAAGGTGTAATATAATTTAAAATTATTTTTCTCATACCCTTACCCATCATTGGATTATATTAGAATGTGAGTAAGAACACGTTCAATCTTTCCTTCAATCAATTTTTCCCTCATTGAATAAAAATCATATATATAGAATTTAAATCATAAAAGACATAGATATTTTTACTTGGTTCACCCACACTAGGCTATATCCAAGGAGCATACACATAGATATGTGATGGTGTATCAAAATCCAAAAGTAACTAATTTTGTATGGATACAAGTTTTTAGTTATGTTCACTCTATACCAAGGTACAATAGGGATCACTCATGGTTCACCCATGGATTATATACTCTTCTTCCTACTTCACACACTACTTAGATAAAGGATTCAATAGTTTATAAACATGATGTTCACTTCATGTTAAGAATAGACATCTAAAACTTTGTGCATCAATACTCTAGGATTAATTACCTAATTTAATCTAACTTTATTGTGTTATACATATCTAATTATGGATGATAACTTATCCTAAAGAGTGAGTATAATCTTTAAATTCCATAAAATCACAGGATAAAAAATCCTACAATTAAAGATTAATTCTACACTGTAATTATCTTTAGTATTCTTTATCTTCTTATCCAACAATCTAATGTTTCAATAGAGATATGTTTTTAATAAGAAACCAGGTTTGGAAATAATGATATTTCTTCTATTACAATTTCTACACATAAATCTATATCTATTAATCATATTATTTATCCTCACAATCTACCAAATATAATCAATAGTAACCTTACAATAATCCTTCCACCAAGGTATCATATAAAGAAATAAAACCCTTTATTGAATGGATCGTCTCTCTCTTTGTAAAACAGATTTAGAAATATAGTTCCTCCATTCATTATTCACTCAAACCTTGATGTGCCAATTAGATTCTTCAGTAATAAAACTATATATTTCATTCATTCTCTATATCTTATTCTTGGATCACTTCTCTTCATGTAAACTGGATTTATAAATTTTTTCCCCCTTTCCAAAATTACCAAAATAGAATACATATTACCCTCCAACTCAATCCCTTTGATTCATAGTTATGATCAATCCTACTTTACTTAATCCATGTGAACATTTGAAGTGTCTCATGTGATTTAGTGTGGTCAATCATGTCTATTAAAGTTTATTCAACCTCTAATACTTGGATCATAATCTTCAAATTTGTAATTCAAACATAAATCATTATTTTTAAAATTTCAATCAACTATGACATGTATGGCCTCCACCATGGTCATTTTTAGTTCAATATCAACCTTTTACCTCCAAGATTTATGGAGTTTTAAAATCAATATCCAATTATTTTTGGTAGTTTTGAATTTTTAATTTTATCAAATCTCATCCAACTACAATGTGGGTCACTTATAAACACGACATAGTTTTTTTATTGAAAATTATAAGATCCAAAAAAACCACCATGATTAAACTACTCATTTACAGTTCAATCATGAAAGGCTAATACTCATAACACTTTACATTCTAGAATGGCCAACTCCTATTCCCCATTTCATTAAATCCTACGTAGATATTTTCATAGCTACCACAATTCCTGTTATAGACCTCCCTATTTATCAAATAGATTTTATCAACACATAATGACATCTACTATGTAATTTACATAATCATATCTAGTTTTCATTTTATCCTTCAATAATCATGAAGTCCAAAAAATCATCATGCCTAGAAAGTCATTTTTCTTACTCGAACATATCTCTTCTTATAAAATAGACACCTCCCCATTTCTACTCTAATATCCTTACTATTTTTCTCTTAATAATATCTCACACCACAATATATTCTATTCCATTATTATAAAATTTATTTCCTCCTTAAATAAACAAATTTTATCCAAATAATTCCTTGCATGTTCTTGACTCTTTAAACACCTTAATAAACTAGAATAATCTATGTATTCCTCAACTAACAATTGTTTATATTCATTTAAATATCACCATATCTTAAAAGTATTTCAAAATTCTCCAACATCCATCATATCACCTTTGAAGTCATGTTTCATCCCCATTTGGATTTTATCTCACTTATCAACATGTTCATCTTAACATTCTCCAAGATAGAAACTCTTCTTCATTAATGACTATACATAAACTCCAAAAGATCCACCATTAATTGATAAAAAATCAAATAAATAAGTTTTGGTTTCAATATTATCCCCCTTTTAATTTTTTTTCAATTCTACCATAAATCCAACTCCATAATCAAACTCAAACTATTCTAAATAATTGTACTGATTTTATGATGCATTACTTATCCCCCTTTAACAATAAAATTAAAACGTTCTTATTAACATATTTTATTCTCCTTAATCCACCTTTATCACTAAAATTAATAAGGTTATCTTCATCAACTCTTTAACTTTCACTCACACTTGTTCAAAACAATTCTTGAACTAGATTTAGAGAGACTAAGATTTCCTCTTTGATAACCACTTATTGGTTTAATAAAATCTCCTTCTCACATTTATGTTATTATCCCCATTTTGGTTCCAAATGAATGAACCTAGACAACTTTAACCACTTGGGAAATATAATGATATTAATAGAGTTAAAACTCCATCATTTTTATGAAACTCATTTATGAACTTTAGATATTTAAATATATTTATTTCACATCCAGACCTTCGGGGACTTTTAACTAAGTTTATGTTATCTTAAACACTGATTTATAATAGTTCAATGAATTATTGTATTTTTTTACCACTTATAAAACTATTAGAACATTCCCTATAACCTATAACACTTTTAACTACTTTGTTGTTCTCTAAAAACCTGTAGTCTTTTTTCACTTATTGAATATCATTTTCATTTTTATTTGATAATATTTGTTTAATAAATTTATTTATTTTTATTTAAATATAAACTCCAATTCCAACCATAGTTTCATTCTTCAATGATTTTCATTAGATGAACATAACACATGGAAAATATACTCTAATAAATCCTCCAAGCCTACTGAGTTGGAAGTCGATGTAGGAAATAAGAGTTTAAGTCAATAGCATCAATGTTGTAAATTGCACTCACTTACTACCATAAATACATAAAACTTGGTATTTATCTTACTTTAAATATCTCACTATGATCTCAATAATACTTTTATAAAAACATTAGTGAATAAAATTTAATCCACAAAGTATGTGAATCATACTAATTGATACCACTTTTTGCAACAAGTTGTGATATCACTTGATGTCAATAATCTTCTTTCTTTAATAGAGTGTATCTTTTAAAATGTGTAAATAATCCTTAGAATCATAAAATCCAACTTCTCATAAAATTATTTTAACTCTAGAACCACTTAATAAATTGATGATCCATATTTGGAGCCTATTTTTAGTATCTTTGGTACCCTGAATAATCATATTACACAAAAATGTTAGATTAAAAAATAAATAAAACAATAACTCCTCTATGAATGTAGCCATTTATTTTATTTATTAATGGTATGTAACCACTTGGTATATAGCCAAATATTATTGATAAAAGATGTATGTTTGGGGGTGGTTATGGGAAATCATGTCACGACCCATCCTCAGGGTCCATGTCGTGACTACCCCAAACCCGCCTTCCATAGGCCAGGGGCTGGCGACTAGCACCAAGGAGTAATTCCCGGTAAAAAGGGAAGGAATTTCCTTTCTAAAGTAAACAAACACCACAGAGAAAGAAAGCAGTAGAAGTAAACACTAAGTAAAAACTGGGTACAACAGTAAGTACGGAAAAGTAAGTGGGCCAGTATACAAACCCAAACTGAAAGTAAAGTACCACTGGAAATGGAAAACAACAACTATAAAGTAGAGCCGCAGCGTCGAGCCTTCCAATGGAAGTCCCACCTGAAGGGTGGGTACATATAGCCTCCACTGCTCCTCGGGTCCAGCCGACCGCTCCGAGTACGTCCCGCCCAGTGGTCCACCTCCAGGTATTGTCCTGCTCTGCAAGCCTCAATCACGATCAGCGATTTCCGTCGTCTGCAACCAACACAATGTAGTGCGGGAATAGCCCGTGCAGGGGTGAGTATAAGCTACTCAGTAGGGACCCCGAGACCCCCGAAGGTCTCCCAGAATCCACAAAGGATAAACCACAAAGGAAAGATACAATCACGAAGTAACATTCGACACTGCTTAGGTATATTTCCATACATATACCTAAGTCATCAATTCCAGTACGCTCCAACTTCCGAGCCCATGTACAACCCAGTCCACACAGGAAAGCAAAACGTAAATCCGCACAGGATAGCAGAACACAATCCACATAGGAAAGCAAAACAGGATTCAGCTCACACGTGTATACTTCTTCGTAAGACGATAGAGATGATCAGATATATCCACTGATTCATCTAAGTCGTCGGACCCACAAAGGATCGAAAGGTATTAACCCCCGCAATGACCCACAAAGGATCTGACCCACACAGGATCGATAGGTAACTAACCCCCGCAAAGACCCACACAGGATCGGACCCACATAGGATCTGTAGGTGCTGGCCCACACAGGACCGCTGAGCGCTGACCCACACAGGATCGAATCCACACAGGATCTGTAGCACTGATCCACGTAGGATCGCTGAGTGTTGTAGTCGTCGTCGTCGAATCCACTGAGGATTTCTGTACAGTCGTCGTCGTAGTCGCAGCCAACTCTAGGGTTCCCGCACACAGCAAGATCGTTCGGGAGGGTACGGTCCACGAGCCGAGAGGCTTATACATCAACTGACACATAGTCCGGAGTTGATGTATCCAAAAGTTCTGTATTGTCAAAAGCAACTCAACGTCGCAGACGGCGCGTCAATCGGACGCCCGGTCTGAGAGTTATTGGCTTTTTCGTTCTAGGGGCCCGGTTGGTTTTTAAGTCAAAACCAACCCGACCGTACTCCAACTGCGTCCAAACCTCGAGCTGAGTAAGCCAAAAGAACTGTCTCACTAAGAGGAATCCATCAAAGTCGAGGGCACGTCAATCGGACGTTCGGAGTTCAAGTTATGAGTGTTTCCGCTCCGAGGGCCCGGTTGGTTTCGTGTACGAACCAACCCGGTCAAACCCAAAGTACTCCAAAACCTTAAGTGTAATATTTCAAAACGACCGTCTCGATCCAAGGATCACATTTCCGCTAACGGTGCGTCGATCGGAGGTCTGTAGCCCAAGATATGGGGAAAAGACCAAAAGAGGTCCGAAAACGGGGGGTCTGGGCCCGGACCGACCCGGCCCAACCCCCCTGGGTCGGCCCGAACGGGGTCGACCCGACCCGGGTCCGGGTCTGACCCGGATGGCGCGACACGGCCCGGCCGGCACGGCCCGGCTGGCGCTGGCTGGGTAGCCAGTGGGTCGGCTCGGTCGTTACGGCAGAGCGAAGCGTAGGGCGCGCTGCCCCCGCGTGGAGAGACCGCAGCCCCGCGTGGGGCCGCCCTTGCCGTCGGACGCGTCTGGTTGCCACGTCCCTCTCCCTCCGGTCCTGCGTGGTCGCGGGATCACGGCCTGCCACCGCGGCTTCAGTCGCAGCGGCTCCTCCCGGCGGCGCGCCGCCGTGCCGGCGAGGCGTGTCGGCGGGCCGCTCCGCAGACCACCGGACGAGTTCCAGTGGTCAGAATTGTGTGTCGTCTTTGCCAATGGCCCTCCAGGGGCCCGTCTTTCACTGCAAGGACCTCACATCGCCCGTGCGGCCTGCTTTGTCGTCACCCGCCAATCCGCTCACCAAGAATGAAGAGGCGGTGGGTTCGGACTTGTTCGTTGGTCCGCACCCACCGTGTTAGCGGTTTTAAAAAGTCTTCCGAAAAAAAATTTAGACATACGCTGTGGGTATAAAATCACAAAGATTTAAATGCACCATTTTAATTCATGCCAAGTATATAATTCACAAGGAATTAAAATAACCGCAATCCCCTACCTCAATCGATTGTTGATCGAAGATTGTCGCGGGTAAAAAAAACTTCGCGAAAGAAGCGTCGCGGAAGGAGAATCGTCGGTGTCGCGGTACAGGGTGTCACGTCATAGATCTCCGAGGGTTCGGCGTTCTTCATCGGCGACGATGAGTTCTTCGCGTTCTTCGCATTCTTCGCGTTCTTCGCGTTCTTTGCGTTCTTCAACGAATGAGGTTGAAGATCTTCAAGCCTTAGAGTTTTCTCCCAATCCTCTCAACAAGAAACCCTTCAATAAAATAAGTGTTGGTCTTATTTTATTTCCCATGCCAACGTTTTGGAATTCATAAAAAGAATCCAACAATTAATTGAATTAATTTCAACGCTTAAACCGTTCAATTAATAGGGGCGTTTAATATTTAATTAAACGCACAGGTTGACTTTATTTAAAAAGAGGTTTCGCGGGTGTGTTACTTAGAGGGAAAGAAACGGTGGGGCTCGTGCGGGTCCCACCTCACAAATATCCTACCAAGTGGGTAGGATATTATGGGTCCCATCTTATCCGCTTAACCTAGGTTAATCCACTTAAGTAAAATAAAAATAAAAAGTCGCACCACTTTTATTTTTATTCCTTAACTTAACCCCAAAAATAAAAAAACCACACCCAAGCAAACGCAACTCCGGAAAAGGTGTTTCTAAGAAAATATCGGCGTTGTAATTCCATCAGTGCCCTCGGAATTCGATTCCGAGCACTGGTTCAAAAGTTAGAAAACCCCGCTCGTTCGTTCACTGAACCTACCCGAGCTAAACTTCGGAAAATGATTTCGGGCACACCGGGCCTCTGAATCAGGTTTCGTCAGAAACTGCGTTCTTGTAAAAATTCCCAATAAAATAAAGAAAAAAAATTCCTTGAATTTTACGGGTCTTTACATCACTCCCACCTCAGGGATTTACGTCCCCATAAAGATACATCAAAAACTAGGGAAACAAATGTGGGTAATGAGCACGCATATGAGCCTCCCGCTCCCAAGTGCTCTCCTGGAGGTTCCCATGCTGCCATCTGATGCACACTAGAGGAATCGACCTTCCACGTAGGACCTGCTCCTTTCGATCCTTGATCTCCACCGAGACCTCCGCAAAGGTCACCCCATCATCAACTTCCAGCTCCCCATGGTCAATGATATGTGTCGGGTCGTGCACGTATCTCCTTAGCTAAGATACGTGGAAGACGTCGTGCACCCGGTGCAACTGAGGTGGTAGAGTCAGGCGATAGGCCACCTCGCCAATCCTACTGAGGACCTGGAATGGTCCGATGAAGTGTGGAGACAACTTGCCTCCTCGGCCAAATCTCCGAAATCCACGTCGAGGTGAGACACGCAAGAAGATGTAGTCGCCATCCTCGAACTCTAGTGGCCTCCGCCTCCTGTCAGCATAAGACTTCTGCTGGCTCTGAGCTGTCCTCATCCGCTCGTAGATGACCTGGACCCTGTCGTGGCCTGGACCATCTCCAGTCCCACGAGTGCTAACTCCCCAGGGTCTGTCCAGCACAAAGGAGATCTGCAAGGTCGGTCTTACAATGCCTCGTATGGTGCCATCCCGATTGTGGAGTGGTAGCTGTTGTTATACGCAAACTCCACCAAGGGTAGGTAGTCCTCCCAACTGCGACCAAAGTCGAGGTCACATGCGCAGAGCATGTCCTCGAGAGTTTGTATGGTCCTCTTCGTCTGTCCATCTGTCTGAGGGTGAAAGGCAGTGCTCAGACGTAGATGCGTCCCAAACGCCTCCTGCAACCCCTTCCAAATATGGGAAGTAAAGCGAGCATCTTGATCAAGGATGATAGATTGTGGAATACTGTGAAGTCATACAATCTCCTGAACGTAGAGACATCCCAATCTCTCCACTGAGCCCTGCTCCCTGATGGGTAAGAAGTGAGCCGACTTGGTGAGTCGGTCAACAATCACCCAAATGGAGCCGTGACCTCTGGAAGTGCGTGGAAGTCCAGTCATGAAGTCCATAGATATCCCGTCCCACTTCCACTCCGGGGCCTCCAAGGGTTGTACCAAGCCTGCTGGTACCTGATGCTCTACCTTCACCTGCTGGAAGGTGAGGCATCGAGAAACGAACTCTGTCACAACCCTCTTCATGCCCAGCCACCAGTGCTGTCATCTGAGATCCTGGTACATCTTCGCCACTCCAGGATATACCTCCAAAGGAGAAGTGTAAAACTCTCTCAGCACCTCCTTCTGTAAAGAAACTAGTACCAAGGTGCGTCCTCTGAAAAGGACGTCGTGCTCTCCTCCCACGGAGAATCCATCAGGTGTCTGTCCTGAGGATATCTGCGCACGCCGCGTCTCACAGTCAGCATCCCCCCGCTGTTCCTCTCTGACCCGCTGTAGTAGTGGAGGAGTGACTGTGAGATACTGAAGGAAGGCTGCTCCATCTCTATCCAAGAAGGATATCGGCAAAGCGGATAGCTTCTCCATCGCCTCCTCAAGTAGTTGAATGTCCGTCCTCCTGCTGAGAGCATTGGCTACTACGTTCCCCTTCCCAGAAGTATAGACTATCTCAAAGTCATAGTCCTGGAGGAACTCGAGCCATCGCCGCTGTCTCAGGTTCACGTCCTTCTGAGAGAAGATGTACCTGAGACTCTAATGGTTAGAAAAGAATGTAAAGCGCTCGCCCATCAGGTAGTGTCGCCATGTCTTCAGAGCGAAGACCATTGCTGCTAACTCCAGGTCATGCGTAGCGTAGTTCTGCTCATGTAGCCTCAACTGACGTGATCCATAGGCAATCAACGCCTTCTCCTGCATCAGGACACATCCGATTCTGGTCCCTGATGCATCACAGTATACTACGTACCCTACTCCCTCTTCCGGCAACCTCAAGATAGGTGTGCTGGTCAATCTCTGTCTCAGCTCCTAGAAGCTCTGCTGACATCTGTCTGACCACACAAAGGGTTTCCCCTTCTTCGTCAAATCTGAGAGTGGTGTCGCAACTCTGGATAAGTCTAGCACAAATCTTCGATAGTATCCAGCTAGTCCTAAGAAACTTCGCACCTCTGTCACGCTCCTGGGTGGATCCCAAGCTAGCACTACCTCGATCTTCGCAGGATCCACTACAACTCCCTCCTCAGAGATGACGTGTCCCAAGAAGTGGACCTCACATATCCAGAACTGACACTTAGAGAGCTTTCCATAAAGCTGGTGCTCTCGGAGTGTGTCTAGTACAACCCGCAAGTGGTAGGCGTGCTCCTCCTCAGTCGTCGAGTATATCAAAATTTCGTCGATGAATACCACGACAAATCGATCAAGGTATGGCTGAAAGATCCTATTCATGAGGCCCATGAACACTGCTGGAGCATTGTTTATGCCGAATGGAATAACCAAAAACTCATAGTGGCCATACCGACATCTGAAGGTCGTCTTCTGCACGTCCTTGTCCCGAACTCTGAGCTAATGATAGCCTGACCTGAGGTCTATCTTTGAGAACCACTGTGCTCCCTTGAGCTGATCGAAGAGGTCATCAATCCTCGGTAGCGGATACTTATTCCTCACTGTCACCTGGTTCAGGCGACGATAGTTGACACAAAGTCGCAAGCTCCCATCCGCCTTCTTGGCGAACACTATCGGGGAAGCCCAGGGTGAAACACTGGGTCGGATGAACCCCTTGACCTGCAAGTCCTCCAACTGTACCTGTATCTCTCGAAGCTCGGTGGGAGCCATCCGATATGCTGGGGTGGATATTGGGGCTGTCCCGGGGTACAGATCAATATAAAAGTCTACCTATCTGCGAGGAGGTAGTCCTGGAACGTCGTCGGGAAAGACGTCCGCATACTGATCCACCACTACAGGAAAACTAGGACTCCGCATGTCAACTTCTCCCAAGATGAGGCTAGCCAACTGATGAGTGATGGGTTGTCCTCTCCTCTGTGGAAGTCCATCCTGTGCTGTAAAGGCTCCCTTCTCGCCGGTGAAGGTGAACCTGCTCCCGTCGGTGCGTACACATCGCACCTTGCACCTAATACAGTCAATCTGTGCATGGACTGTAGATAACCAATCCATTCCCAAGATGACATCGTAAGGCCTCGATGCCGCTACAAGAAGATCCCAGCCGAAGCTCTCGCCTCCTAGAGTAAGCGCACACTACCGGCACTAGTGTGTAATCGTAGAGTCTCCTCTCGTAGGAGTCTCTATCCGTAAGGATCGAGCCAACGGCTCTGTCGGAATCTCTAAGCTCCGAACAAGGGCAGCGGCTATGAAATAATGACTTGCTCCTGTGTCTATAAGAACTACAGCAAGGGTGGAATAGACACAGATAGTACCTCGAATCATCTCGGGCGTTCCGTGGTCGTAGGCCTCCGCTGCTTGGAGCTGTGCATGTCTCTGCCTGCCAGCTCCCTGTGGTCGGGGTAGACCTCCTGGTGGTGGTGGTGGTAGAGCCACAAAGCGTCGCCCACCATCTGCTGCTCAGCCAACTCCTCTGCCTCGTCCGCCTGCTCCCTGCGGACCGCCACGGTCGACCCTCTGCCTCTGCCTGGGTGGCCCTTCAACCATCAGCTGCTCCTCGGCACGGCAGGTCGGGCAGTCATGATCCATGTGGCCCTGCCCGCCGCATGTGTAGCACTGTGTGCCTCTCGAAAGATTGGCTCCACGCTGTGTGCCCCGCACTGATGAGCCAGTGTCCTGAGGTCGTTTTCCTAAGGGTCTGTTCTGCCTGGACCCATGAGTCATCCGTTGACTGCCTACTGCAGAAGACTCTGCTACCTGCCGCCCTGCGGTAGGTCTCACTGCTGAAGAAGGCTCGGAAAGAAAGATCTCGATCAAAAGGGCTCTCTCTAGTACTCCTGCGTGAGTCGGAATGATGAGGGAGATCAGTGATGCCCTGATCTCATGCCTCAATCCCTAATCAAAGGTCCGGGCCCGGAAGAATGGGTCCCGTACCATGTCTGTCGAGTAGCGCGAGAGATCAGTAAATCTCACCGAGTACTGGGTGACTGACAAGCTGCCCTGCCGCAGCTGAAGAAGCTCTTGGATGCGCACCGCACGGAGGGTGGCCGGGACGAACTCTGAGCGGAAGAGGATCTCAAATTCCGTCCAGAGAAGAGATGCCTCATCGTGCACCTAGAGCATCAAGCTCCACCATCAGCCCGCTGCCGCGTGCATTAGGCTCGCTGCGAGGATCACCATGAGGTCTGCTGGTGTCCTCACTAACCTGAAAACTCGTACCACTGCCTCCAGCGAATCCTCGGCTGCCTGGGTGTCCGTCTCCCCACGGAACCTGGGGGGTCGCTGGCGCTGGAACTCGTGCAGTGCACTAAGGCGACGTGCATCGTCAGCGGCTGGGGCTGGAAGCATCGGTGGCTCGGCGGGTAAAGGTACTGCTGGTGCCTCAGCTGTCAAAGGGCCCTGTACTGAGGCCTCATCGCACGGTGGGCTATCGTCACGCTCAACACTCAGGACCCTAGCTGGATTTCGTCGTGGGGCCATCCTGAAAAGAAACAGGTGCTCCACGGTCAAACAGTATACCTGGTGAGCTGACATAAAGTAATCACAAAGAAAACATGAAACACACATGCAATCAATGTTTTCGTGTATTAAGTCAGAAATCAAAAGTTAGGGTCCTGGTGTACGGATATGTTGGCTGCCGCACCAACACTGGACTCCCTAGACTGATAACCACACCCAATATGCTTAACACTATTGCTTCACATAGAAAAAGATCAGAGTCCCAAGTTCTGTGGTAGAACCGAACTCCTTTGATACCAATTGTCATGACCCGTCCTCGGGGCCCGTGCCGTGACTACCCCAAGCCCGCCTTCCATAGGCTAGGGGCTGGCGACTAGCACCAAGTCGTAATTACCGGTAAAAAGGGAAGGTATTGCCTTTGTAAAGTAAACAAACACCACAGAGCAAGAAAGCAGTAGAGGTAAACACTAAGTAAAAACTAGGTACAACAGTAAGTGCGGAAAAGTAAGTGGGCCAGAATACAAACCCAAACTGAAAGTAAAGTACAACTGGAAAGGGAAAACAACAACTTTAAAGTAGAGCCGCAGCGTCGAGCTGTCCACTGGAAGTCCCACCTGAAGGGTGGGTACAGATAGCCTCCATTGTTCCTCGGGTCCAGCCGACCGCTCCGAGTACGTCCCGCCCAGTGGTCCACCTCCAGGTACCGTCCTACTCCACAAGCCTCAACCACAATCAGCGTTGTCCGTCGTCTGCAACCAACACAACGTAGTGCGGGCATAGCTCGTGCAGGGGTGAGTATAAGCTACTCAGTAGGGACCCCGAGACCCCCGAAGGTCTCCCAGAATCCACAAAGGATAAACCACAAAGGAAAGATACAATCACGAAGTAACATTCGACACTGCTTAGGTATATTCCCATACATATACCTAAGTCATCAATTCCAGTACGCTCCAACTTCCGAGCCCATGTACAACCAAGTCCACACAAGAAAGCAAAACGTAAATCCACACAGGATAGCACAACACAATCCACATAGGAAAGCAAAACAGGATTCAGCTCACACAGGTATACTTATTCGTAAGACGATAGAGATGGTCAGATATATCCACTGATTCATCTAAGCCATCGGACCCACGAAGGATCGAAAGGTACTAACCCCCGCAATGACCCACAAAGGATCTGACCCACACAGGATCGATAGATAACTAAACCCCGCAAAGACCCATACAGGATCGGACCCACACAGGATCTGTAGGTGCTGGCCCACATAGGACCGCTGAGTGCTGACCCAAACAGGATCGGACCCACATAGGATATGTAGCACTGATCCACGTAGGATCTTTGAGTGTTGTAGTCGTCGCCGTCGAATCCACTGAGGATCTATGTACAGTCGTCGTCGTAGTCGCAGCCAGCTCTAGGGTTCCCGCACACAACAAGCTCGTTCGGGAGGGTCCGCTCCACGAGCCGAGAGGCTGATACATCAAATGACACATCAACTGACATATAGTCTAGATTGGATGTATCCAAAAGTTCCGTACCATCAACAGGAACTCAACGCCGCAGACGGCGCGTTAATCGGACGCCCGGTCTGAGAGTTATTCGTTTTTTCGTTCTAGGGCCCCGGTTGGTTTTTAAGTCAAAACCAACCCGACCGTACTCCAACTGCTTCCAAACCTCGAGCGGAGTAATCCAAAAGATCCGTCTCACTAAGAGGAATCCATCAAAGTCGACGGCACGTCAATCGGACGTCCGGATTTCAAGTTATGAGTGTTTCCGCTCCGAGGGCCCGGTTGGTTTTGTATACAAACCAACCCGGCTGAACCCAAAATACTCCAAAACCTTGAGTGTAATATGTCAAGACGACCGTCTCGATCCAAGGATCACATCGCCGCTGACGGTGCATCGATTGGAGGTCCGTAACCCAAGATATGGGCAAAAGACCGAAAGAGGTCCGAAAACGGGGGGTGGGCCCGGACCGACCCGGCCCAACCCCCCCCCCCCCCCCCCCCCCCTGGGTCGGCCCGAACCGGGTCGAACCGACTCGGGTCCGGGTCCGACCCGGATGGCACGGCTCGGCTGGCGCTGGCCAAGTGGCCAACGGGTCGGCTCGGCCGTTACGGCCGAGCGAAGCGGGGGGCGCGCTGCCCCCGCGTGGAGAGACCGCGGCCCCGCGTGGGGCCGCCCTTGCCGTCGGACGCGGCCGGTTGCCGCGTCCCGCTCCCTCCGGTCCCATGCGGTCACGGGACCGCGGCCTGCCGCCGCGGTGGCTCCTCCTGGCGGCGCGCCGGGCGCCGCCGCCACCTGCCGCCGGCGCCACCGTGCCGGCGAGGCGCGCCGGCGGGCCGCTCCGTGGACCACCAGACGAGTTCCGATGGTCGGAATTGCATGTCGTCTTCTCCAATGGACTTCCCAGGGCCCGTACTTCACTGCGAGGACCTCACATCGCTCGTGCGGCCTTCTTTGTCGTCGCCTGCCAATCCGCTCTCCAAGAACGAAGAGGCGGTGGGTTCGGACTTGTTCGTTGGTCCGCACCCACCGTGTTAGCGGTTTTAAAAAGTCTTCCGACAAAAAATTTAGACATACGCCGTGGGTATAAAATCACAAAGATTTAAATGCACCATTTGAATTCATGCCGAGGATATAATTCACAAAGAATTAAAAGAACCGCAATCCCCTACCTCAGTCGGTTGTTGATCAAAGATTGTCGCGGGGAAGGAACATCGCGAAAGAAGCGTCGCGGAAGGAGAATCATCTGCATCGCGGTACAGGGCGTTGCGTCGTCGATCTCCGAGGTTTCGGATTTCTTCATCGGCGACGATGCATTCTTCGCATTCTTCGCGTTCTTCAACGAAGGGGGATGAAGATCTTCAAGCCTTAGATCTTTCTCCCAATCCTCTCAACAAGCAACCCTTCAATAAAATAAGTTTTGGTCTTATTTTATTTCCCATGCCAACGTTTTAGAATTCATAAAAAGAATCCAACAATTAATTGAATTAATTGCAACGCTTAAACCGTTCAATTAATAGGGGCGTTTAATATTTAATTAAACACACGGGTTGACTTTATTTAAAAAGAGGTTTCGCGGGTGTGTTACTTAGAGGGAAAGAAACGGTTGTGCTCATGCGGGACCCACATCACAAATATCCTACCAAGTGGGTAGGATATTATGGGTCCCATATTATCCGCTTAACCTAGGTTAATCCACTTAAGTAAAATAAAAATAAAAAGTCACACCACTTTTATTTTTATTCCTTAACTTAACCCCAAAAATAAAAAAAACCACACCCGAGCAAACGCAACTCCGGAAAAGGTGTTTCTAAGAAAATATCGGCGCTGTGATTCCATCAGTGCCCTCAGAATTCAATTCCGAGCACCGGTTCAAAAGTTAGAAAACTCCGCTCGTTCGTTCACTGGACGTACCCAAGCTAAACTTCGTAAAATGATTCCGGGCACACCGGGCCTCGGAATCATGTGCCGTTAGAAACTGAGTTCTTTTAAAATTCCCAAGAAAATTAAGAAAAAGAATTCCTTGAATTTTACGGATCTTTACAAATCCCATCTAGGTTTAATATTTCATGATTTCACCTATAAAAACCCTCATAAATCTAAATAAAAAATATCAAACCTACCCCACCCCCACACAATTCTCTAGGATTACCCACAAAGTTTTAAAATAAATGATTAGATTAAAATATTTTTTATTATACATTAAATTTGAACAAATATCTATTTCATTATATGGAAACCTATATATGAATTAACAATAAGTCTCCCATGAGAGAGATGGAAGAATAATTCTGAGGAAGGTCGAAGGATTTCTTTGAATTAAGTGATGTAGTGAACATACACTAGGATCAATTCATGGATGATATAAATTTATAACCATAATTTGTGGCATGTATTATTTTCTCCCAGTAATTTATGTAAATCTCCATCATTCATGTGGGATTCAACTCTTTTTCATTTAATCTATATCTAAACTTCAGGTGATATGTTTTGAGATTTTTACATGGATGGTTAAATATAACACATTCATCAGGCACATCTCACATGGATACTAAATAAAAAACTAAAAAGGAGGTTAACTATGCATGATATATAGAAACTACATATTCATGAAGACTCCTGGGGTGATCAAGGAGTATAATGACTATAATGATGTTCATAGTCTTTTCATGTGGTACATTTATCACGGGTCCTCATTCATAGGGCTACCAAGAAAACCACCACTTTTATAATTAGATCCTTCTTGTTTGTCACTTTATCATATTAAAACTCATTCTCAAGCTGAATATTATTGGAACCCCTATAATAAAAATTATATTAGTAGCTACAATGATAATGTTTGTACCGTTTTACTCCAAACTTCTATGCCATTTTCATTTGTGGGGTCTTGTCTCTTCATCTTCCCACATTTATATATGATATAAAGGTATAGATCCAGTTCTCATTGGTTTTAATGTGACTCTAGATATGTTAAATTCTCAAATATTTTTAAAAAAATGTGTAAAAATATACATATATATCATTTTTTATTTTTTATTTTTTAAAAGTAGGCCATGGGAAATCCTACACCTGAATGGGATTCCTCACCTTGGCCCACATCCATGTGGGGGGAAACATAGATAATCCCATGTTAAAAATGGTTAAAAAAAATATCCTTTCTCCACCAAAAATATACCCCATGACCATGACACCCATGATTCATGGGGTTGTTTTTCATTTCTACCTGATTCCACTTATTTATCATTGTATATTTTAATAGCACTAGATATTTTATATTTGTATTTGATGACACTTTATCTTAAACTAAAGATTGATACCACTTGAAAATATCCATCACCACTTACAATTCCATATTTACCTTGATACCACTTGAAGTCATATATTGGTATTTTTTCTAATTGGAATTTCTTAGAAAACTAATTGTTGTTTTGAATAGAACTCTATTACCACTTGAAATTCTATATTATTCCTTAATTACATTTATTCTTTCACCACCAATGCTTATTGAATTTATATGAATTCAACCCTTTTTAATGATTTCACCCCATGGATCATATCTCACTATTAAATAGATATTGATCCAACAATAGTTATAACAATTAAAAATATAGGGAGAGAGGTACTTTCATAAACATCCTCAAGTAGAGGAATATGGTTTTTCATGATATACAAACCCTTTTCTTCCAATACTTCCTTGTGTAAACCCATTTAATGACAATTTCTGTACAAAATTCATCCTAGACAATTCAATTAAAATTCACTATATTCATCAGCTTTGAATTCATCTCCAATATGAGAATAATACCACTTGAGCACATTGAATATTTCATCATACTTCCTTCACTAGAGGATCTTCAATCGGTCTTCTCCTCATTCCTTGTGGTACAATTTTTTAAACCTATAAGGCATGATTCATTATTTTCTTCTTCAATATCCATTAAAACCACCATGTATTTATTTCCCCTTAGTAAATATTTCTTTAATATTTCATCCTTCTTTCTAAAAACTGGGGAATATTCTTTCTTCTTCCACTAAATTTGTTTACATTCTCTCTATGATTGATGTTGTAAATAATCTTCTGTTAGTGCTTATTGAACCTTCAATTTTTCTCCCCCATCACTATCCTTAATCGCAGTTAATTTGTTCTTTAATTTAATGGATTTGTGTTCCTTCTACTCATGACTCCCTATTGATATATGAATGGAGACTTTATCTATAAAATATTCATCACTTATCTAGTTAAAATTATTTTATGTATATCCATGATTATTGAAAATAAAACACATCCTTATAAAAACATACCTTGTGTATTGCAACAAGTCTCATTCTACCACTGAGTGCTTTAGCTTCCAAACACACATCTATCACACATCCAACAAATATGTGATAATTTTATCTCAACACCACATTTCATTCAAAACCTTCACTTCTTCATTTGGTAAAAATATTTTACTTAATCACTAATTCTAGAATCTCTTTTTCTGGGACCAAGTTGACCTGAAGTACGTTGATAGGGGTGAATCAAGGTAACCACTAATTAAAAATTTTATTTCAAATCCTATAGGTTGTAAAGATAATTTTACCTTGTTATAAGGAACACATTAAATCTATTTCCCACTCAAGTAGTTAATCTCATTAAATAACACAAATGAATATAGAAATATAAATCATGAATAGGATGCAGGGAATTTACTTGGTTAAATATAAAGGTATAATACAAGGATCATACATCTATAGTGTGTTAATGTTCCAGAGAGTAACACTACTAACTATAGTTATTATAATTTTTTAAGAAAGATTAAATTTCAATCCTATAGTCACTCCCTTTTCTTCCCTTTTCTCACTAATTTAGTGAAGAAAACAATAATTTTATAGACTTTGTGGTCTCTTCTATAGTTTAAAGACTTGATAGTCTGTCTTTATTCAATGTGAGACTCTAATTATATCACGGATTCTGATTTGATGTTCATTAGAACTCTTCATTGTATCACTCTCCTTAAATTCTTTATGATATAAACACCTCAATGTGAGGGTTGGATATTTGTATAATAGAATATAAAATTTGAAACAAATCACTCTAAATAAATATAATATTGAACTAGAATTAGCTATGGTATGTTCTATCTCCAATTCCTCAAGAAACCTGATGTGTCAATGAAACTCCTCAAACTTCCTTTTCTAAGACACTAGATTTTGAAATGTGTTTTATTATATATCTATTATATTCACTTATTTTGAATGCCAAAAAACTTAATTTAATGAAATTTTATTTCTTATTAGTTTTTCCTTTAAATTCCCATGCAATAAATTTGTTCAAGTCAATTCATTTGTGTAATACTTTCCTTCACACAAAACAAAGTTTTATGAATATAATATATTCATTGAACTTCATGATACACATAATTCACTCAAAAAAATGTTGGTTTATGTAACTCATCATAAAATTCATGAGTATCACCTCATAGTTAAAATCCCCCTTTGTCAGTGCAAATATATCTTCGAATTTCCTTGATTTTCTCCACAAAGATGTCATTATTGTAAGTTAATTCTTCTCCACTTCTAAAAACTTGATATAGATATTTTATTATCTTCATTAATCAAGAAATATTTTTCCATCCTATTTGATATCAAGATCTTCCAGCCTCTTCAAGGAACATTTTATACCATTATATGGCATCTAAAAATCTATTGTCTTTTTTAGCCAATTTAATTTTTTTTCAAAAATATTCTGAAGACTTTTCCACCTCTAAAAATATATTAAGTTCTTAATTCAATATTTTTTAATCATCAAGACTTTAGTTTTTTCTAAATACTTATTTATTAGGCCTATGGAACTTTTACCATTAGTAGACCTCCAGCTATTAAACTTCAACCTTGATTTCACTTGATGAATGAAAGAAATTCTATATTTTTATTTTTCAATCTCTAATCCACTTCATCATTTTGGCTACATTCAACTCAGATATTTTTAGAAGGTTAATTTACCACTTAGAATTAAGTCATTGAAAAATACTCTAAGATTATTGATTCAAAACTCAATGTTGGAAAAAAAGAGTTTAAGTAAACAACCTCAAATATATCTATATCACTCACTTAATTACATAAACACATGAAGAGATGAAACTAGAACATTCAATTTCTTTCAAAAATTTATCTTGTGATATTAAACACTCTTAAATGAAACAATCAATAAATAAATTATGAAGTATAAATTGTGTGAGTAATGCCACATGATATAACAACAAATACCACTTATTCACGACAAAAATGTGATTCCACTTGATGTTCATAAGCCTTATTTTCTTCATATAAAATATTATTTCTATAAATAAGGATAAACAGACTTTCTTTGTTCATCACCACCCCCCCCCCCCTGAATGCCTTCAGTGCTCACCTATGGATATTGAGATAAAAATCAGAATGGGGAAACTAGTTTTTGGTTATGATACTTTATTTAGACCATTATTTAGTATCCTAAAGAATAATCAGTTGATACTACATTATCATCACAATAATAAAAAAACCAGAGTTCCATGAATGTCACTGCTTTTTTCTTTAGGTCCATCTTATTCCTCTTATTATCTTGGAACCACTATAAACATAGCCTAAAATTACCTATTGATCATAATGTTTTTCTTGATACCATTGGCCATATCTGATAGTAAATTATCATTAATGTTGTTCCATATCAGGATCTACATAGTTTGGTTTTCTTTATTATAGTATATAATGTCTAGATCTATCTTTAAACACTAAATAGGTATCTTGACACCACTTTTCAAGTTAGTTCAAGGACTTAACTTCATTTATACTTTTGAACAGTCCTAATTACAAATAAGACTTATAGTATATTTGACTCACCAATTGTATTAAATTACTTTTATCTTGATCACTTCTTCTCTTTTAGCACAACCACATTTCATCTTTCAGTACAATCATAAATATTATTTCAACATAGTCATTGCATGGATCATGTCTCCCCCTTAATCCAACACCACTTCCATCAAATATTATAAATATTTAAGTACATAGGGGTAGGGATTCCTATAAACTTCTTCAGGTAGAAGAATATGGTTGGTCATGATGAAACAACCCCTTGTTTCCATCTTTTATCTTATCCTAGTTAGTGGTTCTCCTTTGGCTGAGACTACTCATACAAATTTAATTCAAAAAAAATTCTCTATGTTTCTTTATCTTCTTTATCTTGAGATTATATTTTATAGTAATATTAATCCCACTTATGAAATTTTATTATAATGACTTGCATCCTTCAACATGATTCTGCCACCATGGGGAGGGGGTTCTCCCACCAACCTTAACCTTTTTCCTTGTGGTATGATATGTGAAACCACTAAGGAATTCCTCATATTTGTTCTTTTATATCACCATTAGAGTTACTTTGGAATTTTTTATCCATTGTGAGTCCTTATTAACTTGCATGTTCTTCTTTATCACAGTTGGAGTAGCTTCCTTATTCTTCTTCTAGATTTGTTTTCATTATTTCCAAGATGGTTACTATGAGTGAAACATCATTGATGTGTGTTGAGCCTTTTATTAAGCTCCATTTTTATCCTCCGAAGTGATTGATCTATTTTTCAGATTAATATATTCCTTTATATAGAAATTATCTTCTTGTTTTTCATAAGAATATATAAATTCCTAATGATACTTTAAGCTTATTTCTTAATTGATTACTTTAAATATTCCCATGGTTATCATATGTTAAAAATATCTCATTAAAATAATACCTTTTGTACTTATTTATTAGTTGATATACTCATATAGTAGTTTTCCTTTCACTCTTGAGCCATTGGTCTTCTAGACACACACTCATGGTGTGCCCCAATTTTCCATAGTAATATCACTTTAGATACATTCCTCTAAGATCCTTTACTTCTATATTTATAAAGATTCTTTTGATTACTTCCAGATTTTAGATTTAGATATTTATAAATACTATTTTTTTAGGTTTCTTTGGAGGGAATATTTATCATTTCTTTTCCCTTTTGTAGATCTGATTTTTTTTCAATATCCTTGATCTTATCATATTTATCCTATAGTTGGGTATCCATATTATTTATCCTAAACCCAAATTCATATCTATATTTTCTTCTACATTAAAGATGAATCTTTATGGGGATAATTTTTTTCTTTTAGAAATTTCTCTATGGCTATCTGTTTTCCTACATCATGTGTGAGTTGTTTAAGTAAGTCACTTTTATCCTTCATCTTCACGCCCATTTTCATTATATCCACATTTATGGCCACATACACTCTATTTATCCTTTTATTATCCATTAACAAATCTTATATGAATATTAGGTCCACTTGATGAAGGATTTCTTATTGATCCACATTTTCATACAAGTATTGGATCTTTTCATGATCACTATATGAACATTAATTGAACTGATGAATAGATTTAATTTCCATTTTTCCTCAAACACTTCACTTATTTCCTTCCCTAAAGAGGAATATTAATTATTTAATGTAAAAGTATCATAAAAAACAATATTAGTAGAATATTTAACATTGATATCAATACCATTTACCTCAGTGGGTGTCTTCTTCTTCTCAAGAGTCTTCTTCATATTCTTATTTTTCTAATATTTTAACATAATTTAGCCTTCATTCGTTTTAAAGGATGATACCTAAATCTCCTTCACCTTAAATAGTTTCCCATGTAAAATATCAAGAGTCTTCCACATCTCAAATGTAGTATCACAGTGAGAGGTGTTCTTGATTACTTCACTAGAAAATGATCTTATCAAGATATTATTAGTCATGGAATCACCAACTCTTTGACAAAACTTTGTTAAATCGTCATCTTGAAGGATATATTTTATCTCCTCATTCTCACACGATAGTAGAAACATAAAAATTTATTTTTTTTCAATCAAAAAAATTTGTTCCTATAAAAAATATAGGATTCATAATTGAATCCATGAGCATAAAAAATCCAACCAAATATAAAGATTGAACCTTAATTCAGAACCTTTTGTCTTTGGTGTCGCTTTTTGGGGATAGGTTTACCTAAAGTATGAATCAAGGTGAGAACCAATTAAAATTTTCTCTTATTTATGTTCTATAGTTCATATAGATATTATTCCTTTTTAGAAAGAACACATTAAATCTCATTTTCTCTTGAGTAGCTGGTCTCATCGAATAACTGATACGAATGAAAAAAAATAAAGCATGTACAGGACACTGGGACTTTACATGGTTCACCATAAAGTGAAAGTATAAGGATAATGCATCAATGGTGTATCAAAATATCATAGGGTAATACTACTCACTATAGATATTACAATTGTTTAGGAAACATATATTATCAATCCTAGGGACACTCCATCTTATTCCCTCTATTCACTACATTGGTGAAGGAAACAATAAATTTATAGACTTTAGGGAATATTAAATAGTTTGATTACTTGATTGTATATATTTGTTCCACATGATATTTCTTACATCATAGCTTCGGATTTGATTCTCCTTTGAACTCCACTATTTTCTCTCTCCTTAATCAATTCTTGATGCGATCAATGCATCAATGTGAGGGATGAATATTTATCTTCAAAAATATCATAGTAGTAATAAATCAATCTTGATGAAAATAATACCAAAATATAATTATACTTATTATTTTATATATACAATTACTCATGTAGCCTAATTTTTTAATTAAACTCCTCCTTCTTCCATTTACATGACACTAGATTTGTAAATGTGTTTTATTCTCTATATGTTCTCTTCACCTAGTGTGAATTCCAAAATTATTACTTTCATGAAACTTTAGTTAGAATAATTATGGACTTGTAAATAACTATATATTAACCTTATTAAATATATTTTACTCACATAATACCATCCTTAAAACAAAAAAAAAGGTTTTTGAAAACAATATTTTCTTAGAACTCAGTGATTTGCCCAAGTAATTCTCAGAACATGGTAGTTCATGTAAATCCTTCGTTTAAATTTACATTAGTGAAATAAAAATATGTTACTCTCAAGAATATTCCTCTTACAAGTATAACTATTTTATTATTAAAGACTCTAATATCTATATAAAAATAACAATCCTTCACGTATTATGAAACCTTCATCTTGCATAACTCCGCCTTAATGAAAATTACACCACTTTTCTTCATCCACACAGCTATTCTCTATAAAACTCTAACTTTTCATTGTGACTTGTTATCTTAAGATTCATTAAACACTACTTCATTAAAAACCACCATTTAATTGCACCTTATTTTCACTAACTTCATAAAACTCTATATTTTCAAAAGAATTCTTCCTTTGCTCTGAAATCCTGCACAAAAGTTTCTCACTCGTTCAACTCTGAATTTTCATGAGAATTATTTATTTTCTTTAAAATTATATGAAATATATAATTCCATGAAGTTCCACATAACTTGTGTGATAATCCTTCATTTTATTAAATATTCATCACAACCATCTTGAACAGACTCCCCTTTTTGAAATAGAAAGAACTTATAGAACATTGACTTCTAAAAGATCTTCTTCTCAACACCATCTCTATGAGAAAGATTCAATCATTGAAACCTTATTTAAAAATGTAACATCTATTGAAGCATATCAATTCCTATTAAACTTCTCTAGAATTCACTACATATCTCTTCCTTCTTCCATAACTCTTACACATAAGAGAACTATATTTCATTTTCTATATATCAAGTACGGATCAGGAATACTATTATAAACCAGAATTTTCCAAATTTTTGCAATTCTATCCTCATTGAGAGATTCAACTCTTAATATCATGAAAAGTAAGAACATATAAAACCAATTATTGTTCCTTTTCTTCTAATATACTGGAAAAAATCATAACCTATGGTTTTTTCAATAAACACTTATTCATTCCCACTTATTCATAAATAACATTCAAATATTCAATCAGATCCTCTACCTATAACACTTAAAAATATTTCAATTCTTACCCAACTTCTGAAATAACTCTACTGTAGGAAGTACCTAAAACTTCTGAAAAAATAAATATTGTGTATGTCATTTAAAAGAATCTTGAATAAATATATTAGTTTTATTTAACACATTTAATAGCTATTGTCAAAAAATATAATACAAAACACTCTAGTTCCAATAATTTCTTTTTTGTACTCTACTTATTAAGGATACCATGGGAGGGATATTCACTATTACTTTTATGGATTTCAATCTCATTTAAAGATCCTTTATTTTCATATCCTTATCATTCACTTGGGTAACCATAGATTCCAACCTTGAATAGGATTCATTTCTAGATTTGATCCTCTCTTAAAGTTTTGTTTTGAGAAGAAGTAAATTATATTTAATTTCATTTTTCATATCCATCTATTATTACACATATCATGGATATTATTTGAGTAAATAACTTTTACTTTTCATTTTTCACCCATCCTTTTGATATATTACTTAAATAATAACTCTTCTTTATTTAACATTTTTTACCCATAATAAATTTTGTTATGAACACATGATATTCTATATGAATAATGTATAATTGATCCACCTTATCATGTAAGAATTGGATATCATATTGGTTGTTTCAATAACATCCTCTCAACTAATGACTTGATATCCATTTCTTTCATAGTATCACCATCCACTTTACTCTTTGTATGGAAATATGAATATCTAGATATAATTTTTCAAAACATCATTGGTAATATATTTATTACTAAGATCAATCATACATACCTCAATTGGAGTGTCCTTATTCTTAAGAGTCTTATTATTCTTTATTCTATTATTATTTCATTTTTACATTAGGAAATTTTATCCAACTTTGTTAATTAAAATACCATCATCACTAAAATTTCTTTTATCTCTTGAATTAGGCACCACAATATCCTTATATTCCGCTAATTTCCCATTAACTTCTTACAAAATATTCCAAATATAAAATGCACTATTGAAATGAATATTTTTATTGAATACCACATTAGATAAACCTTTTTTCAATACCTTTTATGTCTTCATATCCTAAACTCTTCATTATTATTTCACAAGTCAAAATATTGATATATATATTCTACGACCTCATTACCACTAGCCTTTAAATAAAAAAATTCTTTTATTATAACCTTAAAAGTAAGCACCACTAAAAATGGAAGGCTTTATAACCAAATACATATACGCAACAAATCTAAAAACAATTTTAGATGATCGAATTCCAAATCTTAACTTCTAGTATTTGATTCTACATGTTAGGGCTATAGAGTTTTGTTTACCATCCCAAGGCACCCTGAGAGGGTCTGAATATGGGTGTTATACAATTTAAAAAGTTTCTCTATGACCCTCTCTCATCGTTGACTCTTGATACCATGTGAGTAGGAATAGGTTCAATCTCTCCTTCCCTTGATTACACCCTCTCTGAATAAAGTCGCAGATATAGAAATTAGAGCACACAATACATAAGGATTTTTTACTTGGTTCACCCAAAATAAGTGACATTCAAGGACCACACACACAGTGATTTTATAATGTACCAAATCTAGTATAAAATCATTGTCTTTTGTGGATACATGTTTTTGGATATGGGAACTCTATATCAAGGAATACTACCTTTACAAGGTTTAGGTTTCGCTCACTACTCACATAAGGATCACTACCTCTTATTTATACTCTACACACCACTTCAAGGAAGGATTCAACAGTTTATATACATGATGGTCTCTTCATGTTCAGTGTAGGCATATGAAACTTTATCCATTATTAATCTAGGATGGACGATTCAATTTAATCCACCTTCATGGAACTCTGCTTCTCCAAGGTCTAATGAGAATAACTCCCCAAGAGTGGGTCAAGAATTTTCCTTCCAAATTATTACATTAGTGACAAACTCTACCAAATGAGTATTAATTCCACACTTGAATTGTATTTGGTGTGTTGTATCTTCTTCTATAAAAACTAGATGTATCAACAGAACATTGTTTTGAACCAAAATCCATATATAGTAATGATAATCTTACTTTTATTCTTATTTCATCACCCAGATCATGATCTATTAATCACCTTACTCTTATTTCAAATCTACTAAATATAATCAATAAAAAACTCAAAAATATCCTTCCACCAAGGTGCTGAATGAAAAAATATATTATGCTATTGATTCACTCTCCCTTCTCTTTGTAAAACTCGATTTAGCAATGTAATTCCTCTACTCATTATTTAGTTGAATCTTGATGTAGTGATTTTATTATTTATCAACAAAACTAGATATTTCATTCATGATCTATCTCTATTTCTTGTCTCATGTTACTTCATGTAAATTGGATATGGAAATTTTTCTCCCTTTCCAAAAAATAAAAATTATAATATATATCATCTTCCAAATCAATACCTTAAATAAATGGAAAGGATCAATACTTGTTTTTCTAATATTTATTAACACTTCATATGTCCCATGTGATTTAGTGAGGTAAAATGTTTCCATTAAAATCAATTCAACCTCCAAATATCAACCCACAAACTTTAGAGATTGAATTCAAATGGAAATCATTATTTTTTAGATTTTGATCCACCATGAAATATATGGGCTCTACCACGGCTATTTTGAGGTCAATCTCGGCATTAGAACGCCATGATTTATAGTGTGTTTCACTCCATGTCCTAATATTTTTAGCTATTTTCAATTTTAAATTTTTATGAATTTAAACCAACCATGGCATGGTGGACTCCAAAATGTGGCATGGTTTGTGTTTCTTTAAAAAATTGATCTCCATGGAAATATGTAACACCCGAGGTAAATAAACAATATGACATTTTTATATTTATCCCTATTTGTGAATAAAATGTTAATATTAATTTAAAGGGAATGCTATGCTTGATGGCTTACCCAATACGCAACAACGAGTTCCTTTGAAATCTTACGTTGCACTATAATAATAAAATAATATTATTTTAAATGGTAGTTAATGCCTAGCCGTTGTAATGGAGGGAATGAACAGAACTAACTACAAAATGATTATATATGTTTGTAAAATATTTTTACTTTTTACAATAAATTTTAGAGTATTAAAAATGTGAATGAATTCAATTTTAAGCGTAAACATTCTAATATTCTTTAGAAGGTCGATTAATCGCCTTTTGATGGCGAACCTCTTTTAAAACCACTTTTTGACAATTTTATGTGTTATATTTTACAAAATAAAATTCTTCTTTAGAATCTAGACATCAAAATTTACTTTGTGTAAATTTTTGGTATCTTTCCGATAAAGTTCATTTTTTAATGAATAGTGAAAAATGTTGTATTTTAATTCAAAACCTCTTTTTAATATAATTTATTTATAAGATTAGAATATCTTTTGAATTGTTTTTAAATTAAAATTAGAACATATTATTACCATTTTATCCAATAGTGGTCATTGGAATTAATTTCACTATGAAATTGGACTTAAACTAGTGTCAATCTTTTAATAGATATTGTTTCTTAAAAACACGCTATTTGTTTTGACAGCGGGAATTAATTATTAAATTAATTAATGAAACTTATATGTTTTGAATTTTTTAAAATAGACATCATTTTTGAGTTTGGAATATAAAATATATCTTAGGGTGAATTTTTGATATTTTTCTGAAAAACTTCAATTTTTGATGAATAGTGAAACCACTAAGTGGTAGTTAAAGAAATTGATTTTTCATTTAAATGAATCTTTGCCACCTCTGTGTTTTGAATTTCAAAAATCAAACATACATGGTTGTCATTAGGAATTAAAATGTGGTTCAATGGGATTAAAATAATTTTTTGGTGAATAGTAACATTTATGTTCTTAATCACGATTAGAGGTAATTAATGTAGTTTAAGGTAAAAATAATGTTTTAATAATATGAAATGACCTGGACACATGTCCTACCCTTATTGGATGTGTCATGGCCGACCAGAAAATCCACGGGTCAACTCGGGGACCCTATGGAGCCACTTTGGTAGGAAAATGACATTAATAACTTTTTATTTAATGTTAAAATAAAAATGTCACAAACATGAGATGTTTTACTAAAACAATTTTTAAATGGTGTTATACAAGTCATAATTTTGACTATAAATATTAATTAGAAATATAAAAATATTTCCTACATCATGATATTTTTTTTATAATTTTTAGACATTAAATAAATTAAATTATTTATGACACCATGATGATGCAGCGATTACCTCATTATTTAACGATTTAAATAAAATGAAAAGATAATGTAAAATCTAAGACCTGCGCTTGTCAAAAACCTATTTTATGGGTGTATTTTGAACCCTTATCACATTATACTCTAAATATATAATTGTGGGACCCTTTTTATCTGAAAATCATTTTATAATAAAGTATCTTTTCATAACTTTCCAAGAGTGTCCCTCCTCTCCACTTATAAAAGGCCTCCACCTCTACCTCCTTACCCACACCTATCAAGACTTTGGCTCATCCAACCCCTACCCAATTTTTCTCTCCACGTCCCTCTTTTACTCCTAGAAGCCTCACTTTGGGTATAAGTCTTCCCAAGGAAGCCTTTGAGCTCAAATCAAAAAGAGTTACCCCTTTTAAAGGTAGTGTCTTCTCTTGTGTTCTTATGTTTTATTTTTCTTCTCCAACCCCCTAAAATCTTTTTATTCATTTATTTTGTAACAACACAAGTGTCCTCAATATAATATAATGTTTTTATAATAATTATTCGAGCTACACTTACACACACCTTCATCTAGGGGCTAAAGAACATACTGTTTCTGTGGATGGCGAATTTTTGCCTCACGAAATGATGATTGTTCAACACTCATATAACACCTTCAAAGGTGGCCATTAAGATGACACTATATTTATATATGATATATAATATGTTTATGTTTTACTTAAGCTTCTGTATTTTTCATTTGTGGCATACCTTTATGGTTTCCATTGTGGGTAAACACGATAATTTCATTTTAGGAAGTGCGGACTACCGTCCCCTCAAAGTGATTTGATTCGTTAATGCCATATGTGGGACGTATAAAGGATGGATTTAATGATATTATATATGATATTATACTGGAATTATAATAAACCTTTATATCATTATGATTTCACTCCATTAAAGTATGAGATATAAATGAAAGTAGCGTTCATGCGTACGTACGGCTTACCGTCTCCATGAACGGTGCATTTCATTTCTTATCCCCAAATGTAATGTACTATTATAAGTACATATATATAATGGATATATATGATGTATGTTACATCTAAGTGATTAATATAATTCTGGAATTAAAATATACATACCTCTCATTTAGTTTTAATTCCATTAATATGACATAGAAATGAAAGTAGCGTTCATGCGTACGTACGGCTTACCGTCTCCATGAACGGTGCATTTCATTTCTTACCTATAAATGATTATGTAATATTATAAATGCATGTATATACTGGATATATATTATATATATGATATCTACATCATGAATATAATTCTTTATATAATGGATATTTTACCACATGAACAACTTGTAATTATAAAGAGTTTATTTTTGACTCAAGTACCAAGGATCGACAAAACGACCATTATTAACTTAAATAATTACATAGTGTTCATAACATGGTAATAAGTGATATAAAAGGAATAATGAACTTGAAAAAGGTTCTTAAGAAAGTATAAGTTAACTCAAGTTTATTATTCAGGACGTTAAAGAATGATCGAGTCAAGTCGGACCCAAGGTAAGGGACTTCGTCTCAATCTCTTTTCATTAAGGCATGTTTCGTTTTATACACAACTTTATTTTATATGGTGTATAAACCCCTTTGAATTTTAATTTTATACAAAAGGAATCTTTTTCTTTGAAAAGTTTTACTAAATGACAAAAAGGAATGTTTCTTTTAACGTACGCGGTGACAATGACCTTTTCCGCCGTCGCGAGTATTATTTGGTCTTTGGATTCCTCAACAAGCCGTAATGTTTTTAAAATGAAATAAATACCATATAAGCTTTTATGTATTTTGGTATTGAAAATGGTTTTTATAATGGATTTGTTATGTCAATATATTTAAGTGATATATTGTGATCAAAGTGTGGAAATGTTTTCTTTCCATTATATTTGTTTTATATCTTATGATTTTATAATGGTACTTAGACATTTGATGGGTGGTTACATGATAAACCATATGATGGGTGGTGCCATGAATACCAGGACTGGTGGTTACATTATAACCTCCAATGCATTGGGTATGGAAGTCATCCGTATGGCTATTCCATTAAGTGATATGTGTGGAAGTCGACCGTATGGTTATTCAATTTAAGTATGTTTATGTCCCAAGTTACCTATATATGTTATGTGTTATTTATATGGGTTTTATGGTAATCTTTTGGTTACAAAAGGGTAAGTAATGATATTTTATTCAGTGAAGATTTTTTACTACTTCCTAAAGGTGAAAGGTATTACTTTGATAAAGTATACATGGTTTACTTGTTGTTTTGAAAAACTAACATTTTCATTCTTTGTGTATCCCTTAATGAGCTTTTTATGCTCACCCCAAGTTTTTTTGAAATTTTTTTCATAGGACTTAATGTGGAATAGGGTCAAGGATGGGATCAAGGGAAAGTCATGCTATCTAAAACATGGAACTAGAAATGTTTCTTTTTAAGAGTTTTTATTTTATGGAAATTTAGTAGAAGTGACTACCTTGTAATCTTTTGAGATGTAATAGTTATGTCCTAATTCTCTAAAACTCTAAACCTGAAAAGATCCTCAATGTGAATTATTCATTTAATTCAATATTAAGTAAGGTTTAAGGTCGGGGCCTTATAGTTGGTTTCAGAGGTCGGTTTAGATAACTTTAGAGGTTAGGGTATTCTCTAAACATAAGTGACATTACCATAATGGTTTGTATTTCAGAAAGAGTCCTAGTTTTAGATAAATTGAATGAGTAAGTATATCTTAGTGTTTATCTTCCTCTTTAGTAAATGATGGTTTTGTTGATATTCTCACACTGACCTTGTTGGTTTTATTAAATGGCTGGATATAGCAGGCACCAAAGTAACGGTGGATGTGAAGGAAACTGTGACAGTTTTCTGAGCGAGCAACTGAATGATATGGGATCTGCAATGAGAACTCTTGTGTTTATCCTCAACCAACTATCTGGAGTCATGATTGACCACCTAAACCTTGGTGATTTCTATAAGGCATCATATATGCGAGAAACAAATCCCTACGGAACTACAGGTAATAATCATAAAGGTAAGTGTGTTCAAAAACCTTTGTGTCAAATATTTGGAAAGAAACACTAGTAAAATGTTTCAAAGGGACAGAAATATGCTATAGATGTGGAAATGGAGGTCATAAAGCAAGAACCTACCATGGAAAAAGGAAGCATCCAGTTGACTCGTGGAAAGGGAAAGAAGTTCTTTCTGAGGGATCAAGTGAATGTTTTAAATTTGGTGTGCATGGTCATTATGCAAACACATGTCCTATGAAGAAGTTTCGGGAATGGGATCACCAAGATCGTACAAATATTCATTTACCAATACCTAATTCCATTCTGATTGAGGATGAAGAAACTAACAATGACTTGTCAAAGGTATGGATTATTTATTAACTTTTGTTTTCCTATTTTGGAATCTTAGGATATGATTCATGATTTTGTTTGTAGGAAAGAATTATTTCAGAATAAGTTGGAAAGGAATGGTTAATGGATCATGAAGAATGTTGAATGAGTAAGAAGTCAATGTATAAGGTATTCAAGAGTTATGGTAAAATTATTAAGAGTATTAAGTCTCTTTTGTTGATGGGGTTACATTAGAAGACTTTTTATAGTATGTGTAACTCTGATGTTTGATATATGAAAATTTTATTCAAGGAATAGTTATCTATTCTTTTGTGGACATAGTTATAAAGAACCATTTGGGTTTATATGATCCTTACTTTTGAGGTAATTATGGGTTGTTATATGCTATGATGGAAAGTGAAAGGCATGAGATAAAATTGAAGTTACATTATGTTATGGTTATTTTTGAAGATTTTATCTCATTGTTGGAGAATGTTTTAAGAATTATATAGTTTTGGAAAAAGGACAACACGCAGACTGTGTGACAACCCGTCACGTCGGACAAAGCTGTGGGAATCGAACCCACAACCAAAGTGCAACTAGTATTTATCGCCTACCACTGGACTACGTGAAGTCCCTGGTTAGTTTGACTGATTATTTTTAGTTAGATGATTTTATGAATTAAGAGTAAGTTGATTTTGGGTTATCTATGGAAATTTATTAACCTATCATGGAGGATATGTGATTAGGTTAATTACTTTTCAATACGCGACTTTAAGAGCAACTGATGTTGTTTGGAGATAAATGTTACGATTTAACTTGGAAGACTATGTGACTAAATCCTACAAATATTTGGGTTTCAATCTTATTTTGGTTTACTTTGAAGAATTTTATGGACAAATTTTTTATCGAATAGTCCTCGTTGAACTTTGAGTTTTGTTGGAAAAATTTTGGAGATTAAGAATAGATTTTATTTTTATAAAGGGTTATCCTTTTCTAGATTATCTGATCTTGTAATAACCTTTTTGGTTTTGGTTTTGGTTAAAGCCTAAACACATGGAAAGTATATAGTTCTCTTTTGTGGATTAGGTGATTCTCTAGAAGTTGATTATAGTACTCTTAATGTGAACAAGTCTTCCTAAATACTCTTCTTTTGGAGAAAATATGAGTTTGTGTAAGAAATCTAATAAAAGTTGAAAGTCAATATGATAAGTAATTATGTTTCCTTATGAATAAATTTCTCAATAAAAAGTAACTTAAAACAAAAATGTTGGGTATTAACTTTTCCTACTGGGGAATCGAATACCATTTAACCCATCACAAGTTTGTGATTTTCTTGTGGTTAACTTTCTCCTAAACATGTTTTCTATCACTCTCTATCAGAACATGACCCTATGTTTTCTCCTCCATGTCCATGTTTTCCTACATGGAATCCTAGTATGGGTTAACTCGGGTGACCTCTGTACTTCTCTTTCTTTATTTTAAAGTGATTTTTTTACCGACTCTTGTTCCGATGTGGGACTTTCAAGGATGTTTCCGAGCCCAATTTTAAAATTGCGAGGACGCAATTCTCAAAATGGGGGAAGGATGTAACACCCCAGGTAAATAAAGAATATGGAATTTTTATATTTATCCCTATTTTTGAATAAAATGTTAATATTAATTTAAAGGAAACGCTATGCTTGATGGCTTACCCAATACGCAACAACGAGTTCCTTTGAAATCTTACGTTGCACTATAATAATAAAATAATCTTATTTTAAATGGTAGTTAACGCCTAGCCGTTGTAATGGAGGGAATGAACAGAACTAACTACAAAATGATTATATATGTTTGTCAAATATTTTTACTTTTTACAATAAATTTTAGAGGATTAATAATGTGAATGAATTCAATTTTAAGCGTAAACATTCTAATATTCTTTAGAAGGTCGATTAACCGCCTTTTGATGGCGAACCTCTTTTAAATCCACTTTTTGAAAATTTTATGTGTTATATTTGACAAAATAAAATTCTTCTTTAGAATTGAGACATCAAAATTTACTTTGTGTAAATTTTTGGTATCTTTCCGATAAAGTTCATTTTTTAATGAATAGTGAAAAATGTTGTATTTTAATTCAAAACCTATTTTTAATATAATTTATTTATATGATTAGATTATCTTTTGAATTGTTTTTAAAGTAAAATTATAATATATTTTTACCATTTAATCCAATAGTGGTCATTGGTATTAATTTCACTTTGAAATTGGACTTAAACTAGTATCAATCTTTTAATAGATATTGTTTCTTAAAAACACGCTATTTGTTTTGACAGCGAGAATTAATTATTAAATTAATTAATGAAAATTATTTGTTTTTAATTTCTTAAAATATACATCATTTTTGAGTTCGGAATATCAAATATAGATTAGGGTGAATTTTTGGTATTTTTCTGAAAAAACTTCAATTTTTGATGAATAGTGAAACCACTAAGTGGTAGTTAAAGAAACTGATTTTTCGTTTAAATGAAACTTTTCCACCTATGTGTTTTGAATTTCAAAAATCCGACATACATGTTTGTCATTAGGAAGTAAAATGTGGTTCAATGGGATTAAAATAATTTTTTGGTGAATAGTAACTTTCATGTTCTTAATCGCGATTAGAGGTAATTAATGTAGTTTAAGGTAAAAATAATGTTTTAATAATATGAAATGACCTAGACACATGTCCTACCCTTATTTTATGTGTCATGGCCGACCAAGAAAATCCATGGGTCAACTTGGGGACCCCATGGAGCCACTTTGGTAGGAAAATGACATTAATAACTTTTTATTTAATGTTAAAATAAAAATGTCACAAACATGAGATGTTTTAATAAAAGAATTTTTAAATGGGGTTATACAAGTCATAATTTTGACTATAAATATTAATTAGAAAGATAAAAGTATTTCCTAAATCATGATATTTTTTTTAGAATTTTTATACATTAAATAAATTAAATTATTTATGACACCATGATGATGCAGTGATTACCTCATTATTTAACGATTTAAATAAAATGAAAAAATAATGTAAAATCTAAGACCTACACTTGTCAAAAACCTACTGGATGGGTGGATTTCGAACCCTTATCACATTATCCTCTAAATATATAATTGTGGGATCCTTTTTATCCGAAAATCATTTTATAATAAAGTATCTTTTCTTAACTTTCCAAGAGTGCCCCTCCTCTCCTCTTATAAAAGGCCCCCACCTCTACCTCCTTACCCACACCTCTCAAGACTTTGGCTCGACAAACCATACCCACTTTGTCTCTCCACATCCCTATATTACTCCTAGAAGCCTCACTTTGGGCATAAGTCTTCCCAAGGAATCCTTTGAGCTCAAATCAAAAAGAGTTACCCTTTTTAAAGGTAGTGTCTTCTCTTGTGTTCTTATGTTTTATTTTGCTTCTCCAACACCCTAAAATATTTTTATTAATTTCTTTTGTAACAACACCAGTATCATCAATATACTAGGATGTTTTTATAAGAAGGATTCGAGATACACTTACACACACCTTCATCTAATGGTTAAAGAACATACTGTTTCTGTGGATGGCGAATTTCTGCCTCACGAAACGATGATTGTTCAACACTCATATAACACCTTCAAAGGTGGCCATTAAGATGACACTATATTTATATATGATATATAATATTTTTATTTTTTACTTAAGCTTCTGTATTTTTCATTTGTGGCATACCTTTATGGTTTCCATTGTGGGTAAACACGATAATTTCATTTTAGGAAGTGCGGACTACCGCCCCCTCAAAGTGATTTGATTCGTTAATGCCATACGTGGGACGTATAAAGGATAGATTTAATGATATTATATATGATATTATACTAGAATTATAATATACCTTTATATCATTACGATTTCACTCCATTAAAGTATGAGATAGAAATGAAAGTAGCGTTCATGCGTACGTACGGCTTACCGTCTCCATGAACGGTGCATTTCATTTATTATCCCCAAATGTAATGCACTATTATAAGTACATATATATAATGGATATATATGATGTATGTTACATATAAGTGATGAATATAATTCTGGAATTAAAATATACATACCTCTCATTTAGTTTTAATTCCATTAATATGACATAGAAATGAAAGTAGCGTTCATGCGTACGTACGGCTTACCGTCTCCATGAACGGTGCATTTCATTTTTTACCTCTAAATGATTATGTAATATTATAAATGCATGTATATACTGGATATATATGATATATATGATATCTACATCATGAATATAATTCTTGATATAATGGATATTTTACCACATGAACAACTTGTAATTATAAAGAGTTTATTTTTGACTCAAGTACCAAGGATCGACAAAATGACCATTACTAAATTAAATAATTACATAGTGTTCATAAAATGGTAATAAGTGATATAAAAGGAATAATGAACTTGAAAAAGGTTCTTAAGCAAGTAGAAATTAACTCAACTTTATTATTCAGGATGTTAAAGAACGATCAAGTCAAGTCGGACCCGAGGTAAGGGACTTCGTCTCAATCTCTTTTCATTAAGGCATGTTTCGTTTTATACACAACTTTATTTTATACGGTGTATAAACCCCTTTGACTTTTACTTTTATACAAAATGAATCCTTTTCTATGAATCGTTTTACTAAACGACAAAAAGGAATGTTTCTTTTAACGTACGCGGTGACAATGACCTTTTCCGCCGTCGCGAGTATTATTGGGTCTTTGGCTTCCTCAACAAGCCGTAATGTTTTTAAAATGAAATAAATACCATATACTCTTTTATGTATTTTGGTATTGAAAGTGGTTTTTATAATGTATTTGTTATGTCAATATATTTAAGTGATATATTGTGATCAAAGTGTGGAAATGTTTTCTTTCCATTATATTTGTTTTATGTCTTATGATTTTATAATGGTACTTGGACATTTGACGGGTGGTTACGTGATAAACCATATGAAGGGTGGTGTCGTGAATACCAGGACGGGTGGTTATGTTATAACCTCCAATACATTGGTTATGGAAGTCGGCCGTATGGCTATTCCATTAAGTGATATGTGTGCAAGTCGATCGTATGGTTATTCCATTTAAGTATGTTTATGTCCCAAGTTACCTTTATATGTTATGTGTTCTTTATATGGGTTTTATGGTAATATTTTGGTTAAAAAAGGGTAAGTAATGATATTTTATTCAGTGAAGAGTTTTTACTACTTCATAAAGGTGAAATTTATTACTTTGATAAAATATACATGGTTTACTTTTTGTTTTGAAAAACTAACAACTTTCATTCTTTGTGTATCCCTTACTAAGATTTGTATGCTCACGCCAAGTTTTTTTGAAATGTTTTTCACAAGACCTAATGTGGAATAGGGTCAGGGATGGGATCAAGGGAAAGTCATGCTATCTAAAACATGGAACTAGACATGTTTCTTTTTAAGAGTTTTTATTTTATGGAAATTTAGTAGAAGTGAATACTTTGTAATCTTTTGAGATTTAATAGTTATGTCCTAATTCTATAAAACTCTAAAACTGAAAAGATACTCAATGTGAATTATTCATTTAATTCAATATTAAGTAAGGTTTAAGGTCGGGGCCTTATAGTTGGTATCAGAGGTCGGTTTAGATAACTTTAGAGGTTAGGGTATTCTCTAAGCATAAGTGACATTTTCATAATGGTTAGGACTTCAGAAAGATTCCTAGTTTTAGATAAAGTGAATGAGTAAGTATATCTTAGTGTTTATCTTCCTCTTTAGTACATGATGGTCTTTTTAATATACTCACACTGACCTTGTTGGTTTTAGTAAATGGATGGATCTAGCAGGCACCAAAGTAACGGTGGATGTGATGGAAACTGTGACAGTTTTCTGAGCGAGCAACTGAATGATAAGGGAGCTTCAATGAGAACTCTTGTGTTTATCCTCAACCAACTATCTGGAGTCATTATTTACCACCTAAACCTTAGTGATTTCTATAAGGCATCATATATGCGAGAAACAAATCCCTACAGAACTACAGGTAATAATAATAAATGTAAGTGTGTTCAGAAACCTATGTGTCAAAGATGTGGAAAGAAACACCTAGGAAAATGTTTCAAAGGGACAGAAATATTCTATAGATGTGGAAATGAAGGTCATAAATCAAGAACCTTCCATGGAAAAAGGAAGCATCTAGTTGACTCCTGGAAACGGAAAGAAGTTCTTTCTGAGGGATCAATTGAATGTTTTAAATTTGGTGTGCATGGTCATTATGCAAACACATGTCCTATGAAGAAGTTTCAGGAATTGGATCACCAAGATCGTACAAATATTCATTTACAAATACCTAATTCATTCTGATTTAGGATGAAGAAACTGACAATGACCAGTCAAAGGTATGGATTATTTCTTAACTTTTGTTTTCCTATTTTGGAATCTTAGGATATGATTCATGATTTTGTTTGTAGGAAAGAAGTATTTCAGAATAAGTTGGAAAGGAATGGTTAATGGATCGTGAAGAATGTTGAATGAGTAAGAAGTCAACGTATAATGGATTCAAGATTTATGGTGAAATTCTAAAGAGTATTAAGTCTCTTTTGCTGATGGGGTTACATTAGAAGACTTTTTATAGTATGTGTAACCCTGATGTTTGATATATGAAAATTTTATTCAAGGAATAGTTATCTGTTCTTTTGTGGACATAGTTATAAAGAACCATTTGGGTTTATATGATCCTTACTTTTGAGGTAATTATGGGTTGCTATATGTTATGATGGAAAGTGAAAGGCATGAGATAAAATTGAGGTTAAATTATGTTATGGTTATTTTTGAAGATTTTATCTCGTTGTTGGAGAATGTTTTAAGAAGTATATAGTTTTGGAAAAAGGACAACACGCAGACCGTGTGACAACCCGTCGCATCGGACAAAGCTGCGGGAATCGAACCCACA
This sequence comes from Viscum album, assembly GCA_963277665.1. Lineage (NCBI taxonomy): Eukaryota > Viridiplantae > Streptophyta > Magnoliopsida > Santalales > Viscaceae > Viscum > Viscum album. The sequence goes on along the minus strand of OY728126.1, from coordinate 1,433,009,179 downwards.
ACCAAAGTGCAACTGGTATTTATCGCCTACCACTGGACTATGTGAAGTCCCTGGTTAGTTTGACTGATTATTTTTAGTTAGATGATTTTATGAATTAAGAGTAAGTTGATTTTTGGTTATCTATGGAAATTTATTAACCTATCATGGAGGATATGTGATTAGGTTAATTACTTTTCAATACGAGACTTTAAGAGCAACTGATGTTGTTTGGAGATAAATGTTATCATTTAACTTGGATGACTATGTGACTAAATCCTTCAAATATTTGGGTTTCAATCTTATTTTGGTTTACTTTGAAGAATTTTATGGACAAATTGTTTATCGAATGGTCCTCGTTGAACTTTGGGTTTTGTTGGACAAATTTTGGAGATTAAGAATAGATTTTCTTTTTATAAAGGGTTATCCTTTTCTGGATTATCTGATCTTGTACTAACCTTTTTGGTTTTGGTTTTGGTTAAAGTCTAAAGACATGGGAAGTATATAGTTCTATTTTTTGGATTAGGTGATTCTCTAGAAGTTGATTATAGTACTCTTAATGTGAACAAGTCTTCCTAAATACTCATCTTTTGGAGAAAATATGAGTTTTTGTAAGAAATCTAATAAAAGTTGAATGTCAATATGATAAGTAATTATGTTTCATTATGAATAAATTCCTCAATAAAAATTAACTTAAAACAAAAATGTTTTCTATTAACTTTTCCTACTGGGGAATCGAATACCATTTAACCCATCACAAGTTTGTGACTTTCTTGTGGTTAAATTTCTCCTAAACATGTTTTCTATCACTCTCTATCAGAACATGACCATATGTTTTCTCCTCCATGTCCATGTTTTCCTACATGGAATCATAGTATGGGTTAACTCGGGTGACCTCTGTACTTCTCTTTCTTTATTTTAAAGTGATTGTTTTACCAACTCTTGTTCCGATGTGGGACTGTCAAGGAAGTTTCCGAGCCCAATTTTAAAATTACGAGGACGCAATTCCCAAAAGGGGGGAAGGATGTAACACCCCAGGAAAATAAAGAATATGACATTTTTATATTTATCCTTATTTGTGAATAAAATGTTAATATTAATTTAAAGGGAACTCTATGCTTGATGGCTTTCCCAATACGTAACAATGAGTTCCTTTGAAATCTTATGTTGCACTATAATAATAAAATAATATTATTTTAAATGGTAGTTAACGCCTAGACGTTGTAATGGAGGGAATGAAAAGAACTAACTACAAAATTATTATATATTTTTGTCAAATATTTTTACTTTCTACAATAAATGTTAGCGGATTAAAAATGTGAATGAATTCAATTTTAAGCATAAACATTCTAATATTCTTTAGAAGGTCGATTAACCGCCTTTTGATGGTGAACCTCTTTTAAATCCACTTTTTGAAAATTTTATGTGTTATATTTGACAAAATAAAATTCTTCTTTAAAATCGAGACATCAAAATTTACTTTGTGTAAATTTTTGGTATCTTTCAGATAAAGTTCATTTTTTAATAAATAGTGAAAAATGTTGTATTTTAATTCAAAAACTATTTTTAATCTAATTTATTTATATGATTAGATTTTATTTTGAATTTTTTTTAAAGTAAAATTAGAATATATTTTTACCATTTAATCCAATAATGGTCATTGTAATTAATTTCACTTTGAAATTGGACTTAAACTACTGTCAATCTTTTAATAGATATTGTTTCTTAAAAACACGCTATTTGTTTTGACATCGGGAATTAATTATTAAATTAATTAATTCAACTTATATGTTTTGAATTTTGTAAAATATACATCATTTTTGAGTTTGGAATATCAAATATAGCTTAGGGTGAATTTTTGGTATTTTTCTGAAAAACTTCAATTTTTGATGAATAGTGAAACCACTAAGTGGTAGTTAAAGAAACTGATTTTTCGTTTAAATGAAACTTTGCCACCTCTGTGTTTGGAATATTAAAAATCCGACATACATGGTTGTCATTAGGAAGTAAAATGTGGTTCAATGGGATTAAAATAATTTTTTGGTGAATAGTAACTTTTATGTTCTTAATCGCGATTAGAGGTAATTAATGTAGTTTAAGGTAAAAATAATGTTTCAATAATATTAAATGACCTAGAAACATGTCCTACCCTTATTGGATGTGTCATGGCCGACCAAGAAAATCCATGGGTCAACTTGGGGACCCTATGGAGCCACTTTGGTAGGAAAATGACATTAATAACCTTTTATTTAATGTTAAAATAAAAATGTCACAAACATGAGATGTTTTACTAAAACAATTTTTAAATGGGGTTATACAAGTCATAATTTTGACTATAAATATTAATTATAAATCTAAAATGATTCCCTACATCATTATATTTTTTTATAATTTTTAGACATTAAATAAATTAAATTATTTATGACACCATGATGATGCAGCGATTACCTCATTATTTAACGATTTAAATAAAATGAAAAGATAATGTAAAATCTAAGACCTACACTTGTAAAAAACCTATTGGATGTGTGTATTTTTAACCCTTATCACATTATCCTCTAAATATATAATTGTGGGACCCTTTTTATCCGAAAATCATTTTATAATAAAGTATCTTTTCTTAACTTTCCAAGAGTGCCCCTTTTCTCCTCTTATAAAAGGCCCCCACCTCTACCTCCTTACCCACACCTCTCAAGCCTTTGGCTCAGCCAACCCCTTCCCACTTTGTCTCTCCACATCCCTCTATTTCTCTTAAAAGCCTCACTTGGGGTATAATTCTTCCCAAGGAAGCCTTTGATCTCAGATCAAAAAGAGTTACCAGTTTTAAAGGTAGTGTCTTCTCTTGTGTTCTTATGTTTTATTTTGCTTCTCCAACCCCATAAACTCTTTTTATTCATTTCTTTTGTAACAAAACCAGTATCCTCAATATACTAGGATGTTGTTATAACAAGGATTCTAGCTACACTTACACACACCTTCATCTAATGGTTAAAGAACATACTGTTTCTGTGGATGGCGAATTTCTGCCTCACGAAACGAAGATTGTTCAACACTCATATAACACCTTCAAAGGTGGCCATTAAGATGAAACTATATTTATATATGATATATAATATGTTTATGTTTTACTTAAGCTTCTGTATTTTTCATTTGTGGCATACCTTTATGGTTTCCATTGTGGGTAAACACGATAATTTCATTTTAGGAAGTGTGGACTACCGCCCCCTCAAAGTGATTTGATTCGTTAATGCCATACGTGGGACGTATAAAGGATGGATTTAATGATATTATATATGATATTATACTAGAATTATAATATACCTTTATATCATTACGATTTCACTCCATTAAAGTATGAGATAGAAATGAAAGTAGCGTTCATGCGTACGTACGGCTTACCGTCTCCATGAACGGTGCATTTCATTTCTTATCCACAAATGTAATGTACTATTATAAGTACATATATATAATGGATATATATGATTTATGTTACATCTAAGTGATGAATATAATTCTGGAATTAAAATATACATATCTATCATTTAGTTTTAATTCCATTAATATGACATAGAAATGAAAGTAGCGTTCATGCGTACGTACGGCTTACCGTCTCTATGAATGGTGCATTTCATTTTTTACCTCTAAATGATTATTTAATATTATAAATGCATGTATATACTGGATATATATGATATATATGATATCTACATCATGAATATAATTCTTGATATAATGGATATTTTACCACATGAACAACTTGTAATTATAAAGATTTTATTTTTGACTCAAGTACCAAGGATCGACAAAACGACCATTATTAACTTAAATAATTACATAGTGTTACTAACATGGTAATAAGTGATATAAAAGGAATAATGAACTTGAAAAAGGTTCTTAAGAAATTAGAAATTAACTCAAGTTTATTATTCAGGATGTTAAAGAACGATCGAGTCAAGTCGGACCCGAGGTAAGGGACTTCGTCTCAATCTCTTTTCATTAAGGCGTGTTTCATTTTATACACAACTTTCTTTTATACGGTGTATAAACCCCTTTGACTTTTACTTTTATACAAAAGGAATCTTTTTCTACGAAGCGTTTTACTAAACGACAAAAAGGAATGTTTCTTTTAACATACGCGGTGACAACGACCTTTTCCGCCGTCGCGAGTATTATTGGGTCTTTGGCTTCCTCAACAAGCCGTAATGTTTTTAAAATGAAATAAATACCATATAATCTTTTATGTATTTTGGTATTGAAAGTGGTTTTTATAATGGATTTGTTATGTCAATATATTTAAGTGATATATTGTTATCAAAGTGTGGAAAAGTTTTCTTTCCATTATATTTGTTTTATGTCTTATGATTTTATAATGGTACTTGGACATTTGACGGGTGGTTACGTGATAAACCATATGATGGGTGGTGCCGTGAATACCAGGACGGGTGGTTACGTTATAACCTCCAATGCATTGGGTATGGAAGCCGGCCGTATGGCTATTCCATTAAGTGATATGTGTGGAAGTCGACCGTATGGTTATTCCATTTAAGTATGTTTATGTCCCAAGTTACCTTTATATGTTATGTGTTCTTTATATGGGTTTTATGGTAATCTTTTGGTTACAAAAGGGTAAGTAATGATATTTTATTCAGTGAAGAGTTTTTACTACTTCCTAAAGGTGAAAGTTATTACTTTGATAAAGTATACATGGTTTACTTTTTGTTTTGAAAAACTAACAGTTTTCATTCTTTGTGTATCCCTTACTAAGATTTTTATGCTCACCCCAAGTTTTTTTGAAATGTTTTTCACAGGACTTAATGTGGAATAGGGTCAAGGATGGGATCAAGGGAAAGTCATGCTATCTAAAACATGGAACTAGACATGTTTCTTTTTAAGAGTTTTTATTTTATGGAAATTTAGTAGAAGTGAATACTTTGTAATCTTTTGAGATGTAATAGTTATGTCCCAATTCTATAAAACTCTAAACCTGAAAAGATCCTCAATGTAAATTAATCATTTAATTCAATATTAAGTAAGGTTTAAGGTCGGGGCCTTATAGTTGGTATCAGAGGTCAGTTTAGATAACTTTAGAGGTTAGGGTATTCTCTAAGCATAAGTGACATTACCATAATGGTTAGGATTTCAGAAAGAGTCCTAGTTTTAGATAAAGTGAATGAGTAAGTATATCTTAGTGATTATATTCCTCTTTAGTACATGATGGTTTTTTTAATATTCTCACACTGACCTTGTTGGTTTTAGTAAATGGTTGGATCTAGCAGGCACCAAAGTAATGGTGGATGTGAAGGAAACTGTGACAGTTTTATGAGCGAGCAACTGAATGATATGGGAGCTGCAATGAGAACTCTTGTGTTCATCCTCAACCAACTATCTGGAGTCATTATTTACCACCTAAACCTTAGTGATTTCTATAAGGTTTCATATATGTGAGAAACAAATCCCTACAGAACTACAGGTAATAATCATAAAGGTAAGTGTGTTCAAAAACCTATGTGTCAAAGATGTGGAAAGAAACACCTAGGAAAATGTTTCAAAGGGACAGAAATATGCTATAGATGTGGAAATGAAGGTCATAAATCAAGAACCTGCCATGGAAAAAGGAAGCATCTAGTTGACTCCTGGAAAGGGAAAGAAGTTCTTTCTGAGGGATCAATTGAATGTTTTAAATGTGGTGTGCATGGTCATTATGAAAACACATGTCCTATGAAGAAGTTTCGGGAATGGGATCACCAAGATCGTACAAATATTCATTTAACAATACCTAATTCATTCTGATTTAGGATGAAGAAACTGACAATGACCAGTCAAAGGTATGGATTATTTCTTAACTTTTGTTTTCCTATTTTGGAATCTTATGATGTGATTCATGATTTTGATTTTAGGAAAGAAGTATTTCAGAATAAGTTGGAAAGGAATGGTTAATGGATCATGAAGAATGTTGAATGAGTAAGAAGTCAACGTATAATGGATTCAAGATTTATGGTGAAAATCTTAAGAGTATTAAGTCTCTTTTGTTGATGGGGTTACATTAGAAGACTTTTTATAGTATGTGTAACCCTGATGTTTGATATATGAAAATTTTATTCAAGGAATAGTTATCTGTTCTTTTGTGGACATAGTTATAAAGAACCATTTGGGTTTGTATGATCCTTACTTTTGAGGTAATTATGGGTTGTTATATGTTATGATGGAAAGTGAAAGGCATGAGATAAAATTGAGGATAAATTATGTTATGGTTATTTTTGAAGATTTTATCTCGTTGTGGGAGAATTTTTTAAGAATTATATAGTTTTGGAAAAAGGACAACACGCAGACCATGTGACAACCCGTCGTGTCGGACAAAGCTGCGGGAATCGAACCCACAACCAAAGTGCAACTGGTATTTATCGCCTACCACTGGACTACGTGAAGTCCCTGGTTAGTTTGACTGATTCCTTTTAGTTAGATGATTTTATGAATTAAGATTAAGTTGATTTTGGGTTATCTATGGAAATTTATTAACCTATCATGGAGGATATGTGATTAGGTTAATTACTTTTCAATACGAGACTTTAAGAGCAACTGATGTTGTTTGGAGATAAATGTTATGATTTAACTTGGAAGACTATGTGATTAAATCCTTCAAATATTTGGGTTTCAATCTTATTTTGGTTTACTTTGAAGAATTTTATGGACAAATTGTTTATCGAATGGTCCTCGTTGAACTTTGGGTTTTGTTGGACAAATTTTGGAGATTAAGAATAGATTTTCTTTTTATAAAGGGTTATCCTTTTCTGGATTATCTGATCTTGTACTAACCTTTTTGGTTTTGGTTTTGGTTAAAGTCTAAAGACATGGGAAGTATATAGTTCTATTTTGTGGATTAGGTGATTCTCTAGAAGTTGATTATAGTACTCTTAATGTGAACAAGTCTTCCTAAATACCCATCTTTTGGAGAAAATATGAGTTTGTGTAAGAAATCTAATAAAAGTTGAATGTCAATATGATAAGTAATTATGTTTCATTATGAATAAATTCCTCAATAAAAATTAACTTAAAACAAAAATGTTTTCTATTAACTTTTCCTACTGGGGAATCGAATACCATTTAACCCATCACAAGTTTGTGATTTTCTTGTGGTTAAATTTCTCCTAAACATGTTTTCTATCACTCTCCATCAGAACATGACCCTATGTTTTCTCCTCCATGTCCATGTTTTCCTACATGGAATCCTAGTATGGGTTAACTCGGGTGACCTCTGTACTTCTCTTTCTTTATTTTAAAGTGATTGTTTTACCGACTCTTGTTCCGATGTGGGACTTTCAAGGATGTTTCCGAGCCCAATTTTAAAATAACGAGGACGCAATTCCCAAAAGGGGGGAAGGATGTAACACCCCGGGTAAATAAAGAATATGACATTTTTATATTTATCCCTATTTGTGAATAAAATGTTAATATTAATTTAAAGGGAACGCTATGCTTGATGGCTTACCCAATACGCAACAATGAGTTCCTTTGAAATTTTACGTTGCACTATAATAATAAAATAATATTATTTTAAATGGTAGTTAACGCCTAGACGTTGTAATGGAGGGAATGAAAATAACTAACTAAAAAATGATTATATATGTTTGTCAAATATTTCTACTTTTTACAATAAATGTTAGAGGATTAAAAATGTGAATGAATTCAATTTTAAGCGTAAACATTCTAATATTCTTTAGAAGGTCGATTAACCGCATTTTGATGGAGAACCTCTTTTAAATCCACTTTTTGAAAATTTTATGTGTTATATTTGAAAAAATAAAATTCTTCTTTAAAATAGAGATCTCAAAATTTACTTTGTGTAAATTTTTGGTATCTTTCAGATAAAGTTCATTTTTTAATAAATAGTCAAAAATGTTGTATTTTAATTCAAAACCTATTTTTAATCTAATTTATTTATATGATTAGATTTTATTTTGAATTTTTTTTAAAGTAAAATTAGAATATATTTTTAACATTTAATCCAATAATGGTCATTGTAATTAATTTCACTTTGAAATTTGACTTAAACTACTGTCAATCTTTTAATAGATATTGTTTCTTAAGAACACGCTATTTGTTTTGAAATCAGGAATTAATTATTAAATTAATTAATGCAACTTATATGTTTTGAATTTTATAAAATAGACATCATTTTTGAGTTTGTAATATCAAATATAGCTTAGGGTGAATTTTTGGTATTTTTCTGAAAAACTTCAATTTTTGATGAATAGTGAAACCACTAAGTGGTAGTTAAAGAAACTGATTTTTTGTTTAAATGAAACTTTGCCACCTCTGTGTTTTGAATTTTAAAAATCCGACATACATGGTTGTCATTAGGAAGTAAAATGTGGTTCAATGGGATTAAAATAATTTTTTGGTGAATAGTAACTTTTATGTTCTTAATCGCGATTAGAGGTAATTAATGTAGTTTAAGGTAAAAATAATGTTTTAATAATATGAAATGACCTAGACACATGTCCTACCCTTATTTTATGTGTCATGGCCGACCAAGAAAATCCATGGGTCAACTTGGGGACCCCATGGAGCCACTTTGGTAGGAAAATGACATTAATAACTTTTTATTTAATGTTAAAATAAAAATGTCACAAACATGAGATGTTTTAATAAAAGAATTTTTAAATGGGGTTATACAAGTCATAATTTTGACTATAAATATTAATTAGAAAGATAAAAGGATTTCCTAAATCATGATATTTTTTTTAGAATTTTTATACATTAAATAAATTAAATTATTTATGACACCATGATGATGCAGTGATTACCTCATTATTTAACGATTTAAATAAAATGAAAAAATAATGTAAAATCTAAGACCTACACTTGTCAAAAACCTACTGGATGGGTGGATTTCGAACCCTTATCACATTATCCTCTAAATATATAATTGTGGGATCCTTTTTATCCGAAAATCATTTTATAATAAAGTATCTTTTCTTAACTTTCCAAGAGTGCCCCTCCTCTCCTCTTATAAAAGGCCCCCACCTCTACCTCCTTACCCACACCTCTCAAGACTTTGGCTCGACAAACCATACCCACTTTGTCTCTCCACATCCCTATATTACTCCTAGAAGCCTCACTTTGGGCATAAGTCTTCCCAAGGAATCCTTTGAGCTCAAATCAAAAAGAGTTACCCTTTTTAAAGGTAGTGTCTTCTCTTGTGTTCTTATGTTTTATTTTGCTTCTCCAACACCCTAAAATATTTTTATTAATTTCTTTTGTAACAACACCAGTATCATCAATATACTAGGATGTTTTTATAAGAAGGATTAGAGATACACTTACACACACCTTCATCTAATGGTTAAAGAACATACTGTTTCTGTGGATGGCGAATTTCTGCCTCACGAAACGATGATTGTTCAACACTCATATAACACCTTCAAAGGTGGCCATTAAGATGACACTATATTTATATATGATATATAATATTTTTATTTTTTACTTAAGCTTCTGTATTTTTCATTTGTGGCATACCTTTATGGTTTCCATTGTGGGTAAACACGATAATTTCATTTTAGGAAGTGCGGACTACCGCCCCCTCAAAGTGATTTGATTCGTTAATGCCATACGTGGGACGTATAAAGGATGGATTTAATGATATTATATATGATATTATACTGTAATTATAATTTACCTTTATATCATTATGATTTCACTCCATTAAAGTATGAGATATAAATGAAAGTAGCGTTCATGCATACGTACGGCTTACCGTCTCCATGAACGGTGCATTTCATTTCTTATCACCAAATGTAATGTACTATTATAAGTACATATATATAATGGATATATATGATATATGTTACATATAAGTGATGAATATAATTCAGGAATTAAAATATACATACCTCTCATTTAGTTTTAATTCCATTAATATGACATAGAAATGAAAGTAGCGTTCATGCGTACGTACGGCTTACCGTCTCCATGAACGGTGCATTTCATTTCATACCTCTAAATTATTATGTAATATTATAAATGCATGTATATAATGGATATATATGATATATATGATATCTAAATCATGAATATAATTCTTTATATAATGTATATTTTACCACATGAACAACTTGTAATTATAAAGAGTTTATTTTTGACTCAAGTACCAAGGATCGACAAAACGACCATTATTAACTTAAATAATTACATAGTGTTCATAACATGGTAATAAGTGATATAAAAGGAATAATGAACTTGAAAAAGTTTCTTAAGCAAGTAGAAATTAACTCAAGTTTATTATTCAGGACGTTAAAGAACGATCGAGTCAAGTCGGACCCGAGGTAAGGGTCTTCGTCTCAATCTCTTTTCATTAAGGCATGTTTCATTTTATACACAACTTTATTTTATACGGTGTATAAACACCTTTGACTTTTACTTTTATACAGAAGGAATCTTTTTCTACGTAGCGTTTTACTAAACTACAAAAAGGAATGTTTCTTTTAACGTACGCAGTGACAACGACCTTTTCCGTCGCCGCGAGTATTATTGGGTCTTTGGCTTCCTCAACAAGCCGTAATGTTTTTAAAATGAAATAAATACCATATACTCTTTTATGTATTTTGGTATTGAAAATGGTTTTTATAATGGATTTGTTATGTCAATATATTTAAGTTATATATTCTGATCGAAGTGTGGAAATGTTTTCTTTCCATTATATTTGTTTTATGTCTTATGATTTTATAATGGTACTTGGACATTTGACGGGTGGTTACGTGATAAACCATATGAAGGGTGGTGCCTTGAATACCAGGACGGGTGGTTACGTTATAACCTCCAATGCATTTGGTATGGAAGTCAGCCGTATGGCTATTCCATTAAGTGATATGTGTGTAAGTCGACTGTATGGTTATTCCATTTAAGTATGTTTATGTCCCAAGTAACCTTTATATGTTTTGTGTTCTTTATATGGTTTTTATGGTAATATTTTGGTTAAAAAAGGGTAAGTAATGATATTTTATTCAGTGAAGAGTTTTTACTAATTCCTAAAGGTGAAAGGTATTACTTTGATAAAGTATACATGGTTTACTTATTTTTTTTAAAAACTAACAGTTTTCATTCTTTTTGTATCCCTTACTGAGCTTTTTATGCTCACCCCAAGTTTTTTTGAAATGTTTTTCATAGGACTTAATGTGGAATAGGTTCAAGGATGGGATCAAGGGAAAGTCATGCTATCTAAAACATGGAACTAGACATGTTTCTTTTTAAGAGTTTTTATTTTATGGAAATTTAGTAGAAGTGACTACTTTGTAATCTTTTGAGATGTAATAGTTATGTCCTAATTCTCTAAAACTCTAAACCTGAAAAGATCCTCAATGTGAATTATTCATTTAATTCAATATTAAGTAAGGTTTAAGGTTGGGTCCTTATAAAATAACCATGATCAAATTCCCATTTCCAACTCAATCCAAAAAAATCTATTAATTAAAACACTTTTCACTATGATTTGGTTGATATCAGCTCAATGTTTCACTTAATTTTACATGGATATATTCATGGTTTCCACAACACCTATTATGAGCCTTCCCATTTCTTAGAGATATTTTATCAATATAAAACAAAATCTGCTATATCATTTTCATTATCATATCCTCATTTTAATTTAGCCTTCAATAACCACAAATTTTAAAACACCATGAAACATGGTCGGTATTTATTTTATCTTACTCAAACATAGATTTCCTTATAAAATAATCAACTCCTTGTTTCCATTATAATATCATATTCATTTTTATATTCAAAAATAGTTTATTCCATAATGGATATGGTGATTTCCTCCTTTACTAAACAACCTTTATAATTAACTAAATGATTCCTTTTATACTTTTACTTCTTCAAACACATCAATATACCAAAATAATAAATTTATTCCTTTTATAATAGCAGTCTAAGCCAAATTTATCATCACCTTTTTAGTAATCTCTATATTATTCACCAAATTAATATGATTCAATAGCAAGTTTCCTTTTTCTTCATATTTATTTAGGAATATACTTATCTTTAAATTCATAAAATACTATCCACCTTCCATTATATCACTTTTAGAGGCTTGTTAGCTCTCCCTTTAGATTTTGTATCACCTGTCACCATGTTCATTTTCACATTATCTAAAAAACAAGATCTTCTCCATTTATAACCATCCATAAAATCTAAAAAAATACACAATTAATTAATATAAAAATCAACATAAAACCTCTAGTTTCATCAATAATTTTCCATTTTATTTGTTTCCAAGATTATTTGATGACTATAACTCGTAAATTTAATCAAATTTTATATATTGGAAATTCTCAATATGGGATTCTAGGTTATTTTTTCTAGGAGCCTAGAGGTGAAGTTTTTTTAGTATGAATCATTAAATTCAATATTATCGTAAGATTAATGGAGTTTGGTTCATATATTTCTTTTAAATATGATTGTATTCAAAAAAAATATTAGTGTGGTCATTTAAGTTATTCCTGGAAGGACTGCTTAGGATGGGATTATAGTGCTCATACTCTCTCTTTTAAGACAATTGATTTTTCTAGGCCATGGTTGAGGGACAATATAGTGGTAAAAATGGTTCTCTATTATTTTATTATTTTATTTAAAGTTTCATAGTAATTTTGTTAATTTTTTCATGTAATAAATCCCTTTATAAGGTGCATGATGGTAGATATTTACATATAATACATCTTTAATTGTTTTTTAGGGTATATGGTGAACCATATAGAGTATTCCCTTCTATTTACTTTAAATAAACTTGGGATTTTATAAGCTTATAAGGATATTCTAGATAAAAAGGCAAGTTCTTCCTTTTATTTTAAGGGTAATGGTAACGATGTGGAAATATTTAAGGTTGACATATTCTAAGATAAGAGGAAATGTGGATGGTCTGCAAATTTTAATATGGGTAAATTTATAATCATTTGTGGATTTAATTTCTATAGTTACCCTTCATCCCTAACAAATGGTATCAAAAGAAAAGGTTTCTCATTCAAGGTTTATCACACCAGTAGTAGCACTGGAATGGAACCAGATGAAGGAAAGATCTAGAATAAGAAATTTGATGGAATAGATTTTGGATTCTTGTGAATGTAAATTGAAGACTATCTGATTCAAAAGAACTTGTAAGTCTTATTGTATGGGGAAAAGTTAGTGATTATGGAGAAAGATAAATTTGAATGATTATATAATAAATTTTTTATGCTAGTAAGAATATATTTGGTAAGAAATGTTGTGTTCATCATTTAAGAGAATAAAATAACAGTGGAATTTTTGTAGGTGTTGGAGGATATGTATGAAAAACTGATAGACCTCAATAAGGTTTTCATATTGAAACAGTTCTTCAAATTTATTTTGTCAAAATTAAGAGCAATGGAAGATCATGTGAATGGATTCAACATGATTCATGGGCAGCTCCAATCATTAAAGTTAACTTTTATCGATGATGTATGGGCATTTCTATTATTGTATTCACTTATGGAGAGCAAGTATTTAATAGTTAATATAGTTAGCAACTCCAATAGAAATCCAAATCTAGTATTTTATGATATCTATAATATAGTATTGAATTTATAATTAATGCATAGGGAAGTTCAGGTACTGAATGATAGTGAACTTAATACTGATTGAAGGGGAAGGTCGGCCCATCGAAAATAAAAAATGAAACCAATGAAAGAAAATTATCATGAAAGAAGAAAAATTAATTTGGATGGCCCTAGTCCAACCTACTATAAATATGGTAAGAAGGGATATATCAAGAAGGACTACAAGATTCCAAAATGAGAACACTATAAAGGAATCAACATTTGGTAGTTCTGATTCTTTTAACAAAACAGAATAAAGAAAAGGTTATCTACTAAATTTGAATACTCTAGTAAAATCTTAGGTGATTTACTCTAGATAACCCTATCATTCAAATGAATATTATATATTCATAGTAAATTTTTTATCTATGAAGTTTGATAAAGACCATATGGTGGATAGTGAATCCCTAGATGTTTCTAAAAAATGATATGTTAGCATATGAAGGAATAATGGAGGATTATTAAATTAAATGGAGTTTTATAATATCCTTAGCCATGGATGAAATCTAATTTCCAATGGAAAACATGATGATGAGGGCTATGGGACTAAATTTTTTGATGGGTTATGGAAAGTTACCCAAGGATTAATGACAGTTGCATGAGGTGTAAAGAATGAGACCCTTTAATGTACATGGGATGGAAATTTCTGAAAGTAAATATTCCACTACTAGAAATAATATCTATACCAACAAGGATATACCCACATTTTTCCAAAACCATGGTTATAGGTTTTACAAATGATCATATCCAAATGGTTTTATAAAAAATGTTGGTATAGGTTATTTACATAGAAGTTATACCAATAGTTTTGAATAATTGTTGGTATAGAAGCCTGTAAACTAAGTAAATAACAATGGTTCCAATGAACCATTGGTATAGAGTTCTTGTTATTTCTATACCAATGTATTTAAAGAACTATTGGTATATAATTACCCCTAAATTTTAGTTGTGACCTACACCTCCTCATATCTAATTCCTGCTGAAAATGAGCCCTATTAATGCCTTTCTATTCTTCCCCAACAACGGTGACCCTTCCTCAGTTTCTTTTTTCATTCATTTTTTCTTCAACATCAAATTGGTGAGTTCTAGATCCATCATTTAGTATTCCCCATGTGCAGTTTCACCAGATTTGATTTGTTGTTTCTTTAAAAAAAGTGGCTTCTATGTGTAGAGTGGTGATGATACAACATTAATCCAAGATTTATTATGAAAGGGTATTACTCCTACTTCCATACTGGGGGTCTAGATTAATAGATTATAATATATATTGTGTTAGTGATATTCTATGAGTAGATTTTGGGAACCTGTGTGTGAGGGATAAGTGATAGACATTTTTTTGTTAGAATGTTGGGTCCTCTTTCACTTTCCATTTTCTAATTTTATTAATGTATTTAATTTGTTTCATTATTTAATTTTTTGGACTTTCTTAATGGCTAATTTTATTCATTATTGTAGTGAAATTTATATTTTTATTCTTCATCCCACCTTGATGACCCCTTTTGATATTCTTGATATGATAGTGATATCCAATAATATATTGATATTTTATTTTGTTGAGTGGTGATATTATGGATGTGATATTTTAAATTCTAATTATTTTTTAGATATGTTATTTTTTATTCAATGAGGTAATTTCATAGGTTAATTGTGAATTTTATAAAATTATTATCTATACTTAGGGGAGGGGTGTATTGAACTCGAGATGAGATCTCGTATTATTTTCAACAAAGTTGGTTCTTGATTTATATGTTTTATATATTACTTACATGATGTGATTTATGATACATTCTTTTATAGGTATAAATCATACCTTTTGATGCTAGGTTGTTATGTTTTTATGGGTAGTTGAGTAAAATTATTTTGAGGAATCATTAATTTGAGCATCAGTTGTGAGAGGATAATAGATAATGGTATCACCTTGTGAATTACATAAAGGTGACTTGATATATGATTTAACTTGAGATCATTTAAATATGGTATTGGTTGAATTTATTATCTAAACTTTGTGAATGTGATTATGTTTGATTGAATAAAATATATATATTATAATGAGTCTTAGATCAAGATATATAGTTGAATTAGTTTTTGAATGATAACCTAACCCTAGGGAATATGTGATATATGTGAATCAATTTTTCTCCTAGGTCATCTCTTCTAAACCTTAATGCATCTAGTATACTCAATAAAAATGAGACATAAACCTTCAAGAATACTTATAGTATAAATATATACCACATTTTCACTAATATTTGATACTAATAGTTCTAAATACCTACTCATAACTCCATAAGAATTGAATCCTCCGTAGAATGCCTATTATTCCATGACACCCTTTAAAATGAATCTAGATGTTATTTATATATCTAACACATAGAATATTCCATGAATTATTATAGCTAAATATGATGTTACATAATTTAATCCATATCTCATCTAGATAAAATTTTAATAATAGTTCAAAAACATGAATAATAAATTACATTACCTACTAAACGCACACATTCATTTATAAGTAAAATAGAAATGATGATCTAACATAACCATTAACAGTGCTCTATACTACCACTTCAAATTAAAATACTCATTACATAACTTATCAATCAAACTATAATATAATACCACACAAACCAAACCTAACGCAAACTACATTGAACTAAACCAAACTAAACAAATGGGGACCTAACCTACTTGAAAGGAAATGCTTTAGATCGACCTAATAAAAACAAAACTGACTTAAAATTACCAAAATCAACCTAAATCCAATGGGATGAAATAAATCAAAAGTATATCTTAACCAAAAATAACCAAATTTACTTGAAATGACCTGACATAAACAAAAAAAAATGGAACCAAACCCAACTAAACAAAAGTGAAATTTACCATGAATACCAAATTCAAAACTAAATAAACTAAATTTAAATGAATTTATTAGACCCTAAGAAAACTAAATTGTACAAAACTGACCTAACTAGACTTGAAAATAAATGAACCAAACCAATTAACCCTTTACACACTGAAACCTAACTGAACTAACAAATCTTATATATATCATAACCAAACCAACTCAACCAAATCAACTGAATTGATTTGAAATAAATTGATCTAACCCAAGTAGACTTGAGTAGTCCTGAACTACACTAAACTGCATCAAATAGAACTAAAATAAAAATAACTAAACTAAATTGAACCTAACTAAAATAAATTCTATATTAATGATAAAAAATGAACTAACTTGAAAAATATTAAATAAAACACTAATAGGCATACACTGACCCAAAACAAATAAAACACCAAACCCAACCAAACTAAATCGACCAAAACTAAATTAATCATAAACAAAAAGAACTAATCAAAATTGATCGGAATCAAATTGAAAATATAGAACCAAATAGAATAAATATATTGAATTATCCTAACCTAACCCAAAACAAACCAAAAAAATATAATTGATTTGAACCAAAGTAAATAGAACCAATTTGAACCAAACTAACCAATTTGAATCAAAATATACCAAATTAAAAAAAATGAAATTGAACCAAACCATATGCATTTGAACTAAATATACACAACCCCAACCAATTCAAACTATACCAAATCAATAAAAATTGACCTAACCTAACCTGACTAAAACTGAATTTAAATGAACCTAATTAAATTGAATTAACAAAAACTAAAATAAACTGAATCAAAAGAACCTGAATGAGACTAAATTGAAGGGGAGAGTCACTAAGTCACCTATCTTAAGGTCCTTTATGACTCATCAATTTATTCACTCAATAACATCTCATTTAAATATCACCCTAGGTATTTATATTCCATAAGACACAATATCATAATTAAAGTCTTGTCCCTCGATGTATTCGGCACATTATTAATCATTGATATAATTGAATTCAATATCATGGTTTTATATTTATAGTATTTTTGTGTGTATATATATATATATAGTATTTTTATTTTATATTATGATTTTCATGTAGACTAGTGTGTTAGTTATGGTTTCATATAAAGTGAACAATTCTTGTTTCCTTAAATATATTTTTGATTAAACATAAATATTATTTAATTTATTTTATGACATAACATATAATATTTTTTTATATAATGGATATAATTTGGATGTATGAAACTGGTCGAATCTCAATATATTTTCAAAACAAATTATAGATGTTTTTAGATTTTTAATTAAATAATGCTTTAGATTGTGGTCACATACACTCCCCATGTTATAATTATGTTGAAATAACTTGTTTTATTTATCAAGAAATTAGATACCATATAAAAAAAAATTGGTTTTCAACCAAACTAATATGTGTGGTATCATAATGGGAACAAAATGTAATCTCAAAATGTTCATGATCCAAATGAGAGGACTAGATTGGATAATTTATTAGATGACCAGTTTTTGTTTACTCATCATCATGAGAAGGAAAGGATTCCAACCCAAGAAGACTTTAATACAAGAACACATGATACATGTAATTAAAATGATGATGTTAACATGGTGAAAAAAATGAATGATGTTGTCATGACTCTAGTATATCGGCAATGTGGTAAAATTAAAACGCTGAAATTTTTAATCTGACTATTTCATGGGAAAACCTTGTATGGTATTTCTAATACCTCTATTGATTACATTCTTACCTTTTTAAAGGAATTGCTTCCATATGATTTAGATATTCCCTCAAACCATCATATGGCATGAAAATTAGTTGAGGAACTTGGATTTTCAAAAAAACAAAATTCATGCTCACTTGAAATATTGTAGCTTATTCTGGGAGAAAACTAATGAATGAAATGATTGTATAAAATGTGTCACATCACGATAGAATACAAAAGCTGATGGAACACCATCTAGTGTGTTATATAAAGTAATGTTGAAATTTCCATGGATCCTAAGACTCCAAAATATTTTCATTTATAATGAAATTTCAATAAAAATGAAATGGCATGATACTGAGAAAAATAAGAATAATGATGAGTTGGTTCACCTTACAGATGTATTTTCATGGAAAACATTTGATTCCTGATATCCTTATTTCATAACTGACGTGTGTAATTTTAGGTTGGGTCTTTCATGTGATAGTTTTAATCTTTTTGGGCAGATGCTTACTTCACCCAGCACATAGCCATTTCTCATACACATTTATAACCATCCTCCATGGATTTGTATGAAAAAACCTTTCGCTTTCACGAGTATACTCATATCTTGACCTTCTAAACCTATAAATTATATATATGTATATGTGAAACCTTTAATAAAATATTTTAAACATTTTTGGAATGTGGGTGTGAACACATACAATGCATGTTCGAAATACACATTTCAGACATGTGATGCCCTTATGTAGATGATCAATGATTTTACTGCTTATACAATGATGTCTGGATGGAGAATGAAGTGAAAACTATTATCTCCTATTTTTATGAAGAATACATGATCTTGAAGACATAAATATCATCATAGTTTTTGTTTAATGGGACATAAATGATTCTTTCCAATGGACTATCCATATATGAATAATCATCAAAGATTTGAAAATACCAAAGAGATCAATAATCTACCTCATTGTATATCTAGAATTTGTGTGCTTAATGACTTTAAAGATTTCACTTTTTCATTCGGGAAGGGTCAAATAAAATATAGAAAGAGGAAGAATTTTTTCACAGAAACCAGTTACAATTAGAAGAAGAGAAATATCTTCTTTTAATTTCCTTATTTGTCAACCAATTTGTTACATCATTGCTTATACATAATGAACATTGAAAATAATATATGTGAAATTTTTCTCTCAATTTTTCTAAATTTCAAGGGAAATAAAAAAGATTATTTATGATCTCAATGTGACTTGGTGGATTGAGGCATCAGACCATAATTGCATCCTGTGTGTATCAATGAAAATAAATGGAAAGTTTTGTGTGTTTATTATTTGATGAAACCTATATAAAAATCAATTTTTATAAGTACCAGAGACTATTAAATTTTTTTATGTCTATTCAAGAAACATATCAAAACAGCTCAGTATAAGAGAGTTGAAGTTGAAATATTTGAAGAGTCATGATTATCACATCCTTCTACATGAGTTGATTCCAATATAAATCCTTTATCTTATGTCTAATAATTTAAGGGTGTAAGTTATTCGGTTGTATCATTTTTATAGATATATTTGGGCTAAAAAATTTCCATGTCTTTCTTCTAAAAAAATTGGCACTGGCACCATTAATTTTGTGTGAGTTAAAGAAAATATTACCTCCATAATTTTTCACATGCATATTTCATCTAACTTTCCATATTCCAATCAAAATAATTCTCATAGGACCTGTTGTTTTTAATTGGATGTACCAAACTAAAAGAAATATGTACACATTAAATTTTTATATCCATAATAGTAATCATCCCAATTTTTCTATCATTAGAGGTTACTTGGATCAAGAATATGTGGATATATCTTCTATGTATTTGTCTGATCTAACTATGAGATAGAATAGAACAATGAGAAATAAATAAGAATAGTATGATAATATTGAACCCATTTTTCCATCACTTATCTAAATAGGTGGAATTCTCAAATCATATATGTTGACCACATTAAGCCTTGAAGATCGGGATATGGCACATCGCACGATTTTGTTTAACTATAAATTATTTGATGACTACTTCAAGTAAAAAAATTGAACATGTATATTTTATATCATCTCATGTAATTGTACATATCTATCAAACTATTTATAGTTTTTTGGTAGGTAACATAAACAAATGATAAATAGAAAGCATCTCTCTTTATCTTTTAGAAGGAGAGAATTTTCATAGAAAATATTTTTCATCTTGGTTGAAATTGAAGGTAGAAATATTACTATAATAAATTAATAAAATAAAAATTTAATTAAGTTTAATATTAATTTATATTTTAGGTGTTGATATTTCCTGATAACTTTGTGTCTGAGGAAATAATATCTTGGGATTTTGGTCCTAATTCCTTGATTCGTGAATGAAAATTAATTATGATCAATGGGTACAGACTTACTATCACTGAATGAGAAATGAACATAATAACACAAAATGATGCTTTTATGATAACTATAACAATAGATTTTTATTCTAATGCATCAAATAGTAGACCTCGATTTAAAAATGTATCTTATTATGGAGTCATTGAGAAAATACTAATATTGTATTATTACTCTCATGGTTAAGTCACTATGATGAAATGAAAGTGGTTTGATTTGATGATCATTCATAGAAAATTTATTGATGATTATGGATTTTGAGTTATTTACATGACTCGCACTCTTACTACTAATGAACCATATGTATTGGCATCAATGGATAAATAAGTTTTTTATGTGAAAGATCATATTGAACCTAAATTTGGTGTCATTATTGAAGTAATCCCAAGACATATTTTTTATGATGTTGATGATGTAATTGACACCATCCCTTCTCTCATTGGCCCTAGTTCATTTATTAATTATTATGACTATAATAGTTAAATTATAATAGTTTATTGTGAACTTGAATTTGTGGTGGTAAATATATAAAATCATCCATCTATGTTCTTAGTTATTTTGGTTGAGCTCGGGTTGTTAAGGTTGGTACTATTCAAATTGTTTTACTATTGATAAAAAATATTTTGTATCCAACTTGACCTTCATTTGCATTTTTAATATTTAATGGTTGTAGTTTTTTTTTCTGAGGTCCATTTTTTAATATTTAATTGAACTATATTCAAACCTACCAAACCAAAAAAAAACTGAAACAATTAAATTGGAACAAAAAACAAGATTAATTGAATTGGACATATTAAACTAATTAATATAAAAATCAAAAAAAATGAAAATAATGACCTAACCAAAAAATAGAAAAATGACCAAACCCAAAATATGAACCAAAAGACCTAAGACAAATAAAAAAATGAAAAATGACCTAATCATTTGAAAAAAATGAACCAAATGACTTGTGAAAAATAAAAATAGACAAATGACCTAATCAATTGACCAAAATTAACCAAATTATCTAACCAAAATTGAATTGGATAAAATTAAAAATATAATAAAATTATATCATACCTATTCTAAACATGCTAATTTTGATGTATTTATTTTTTTATGACATTTCTTATGTTTTTATATTATTCCCACTAAATATATAATGTTTTTTATATCAATACGTAACCTGTATTTCATTTGATAATTGGTATTCCTTAATAAAGTCGTGTCTCGTATTATTTTTTGTTTGTTTTAAACATTATTTATTTATTTCTAATTAATTCCATTTTTTTTCAAATGCATGAAATGAAAAACATTGAGGAGATACAAATAAAAAGGATAACAGACAATAATCTCTGAATGAGATAGATGGGAATCCCTCATTTGGTTCTTGTTGTAATTATTTTATTTCAAATATATATATCAATAAAATATAATGTCACGTGATTAATTTTTTTTAACTTCTAATCAGGATCCACCACCTAAGTGATAGTTATTCTTCAACTAGCCTAGTGGTTCAAGCACTCTGGTTGACTTTTTTTCTTTTTACTTGTATATATTTCGGATGATATTACCTTTTTGACAAGAATTGTACATATGAGTATGATCACATGATAGCTTAGTAAGGTCTCGATATGCATCACATTTTACTATATCTTTTAGGTGTGGTTGGAAAAGATGGACAAGACATTTGTATGACAACCTTTTTTCCTCTTATCTAGATAAAAAGAACATATCTTCTTCTCCACTTACAAGGTATAGATTCCCCTTTGTTGTTTTTATATATAGAACAACTATAATATATCTTCCTTTGATTGTACATATCTTCTTAGTAAATCTTACAGTATTCCCTGAGCCACATAGTTGACTGAAACTAAGCAAGTTTGACTGATACCTTCAAAAACTAAGACATTAGCACATCTCATTTCTTTTCCCCCAAACTTGGATTTTTCTAAGATAATTATCTTCATAACTTCATCATTTAAAAAATTGAAAACACCTTCCTTGTAATATTTTATGCCTATAACATGATCCTTATTGCCTGTTATATGGGATGTGCATTCGCTTTCAAGGAACCATACACTAGAACGATCTGATTCTTTAAGGGAAAATTCTATAATCACTGCCTTCTCGACTCTTTTTTTTCTAATCCATGTTTTAGAATTCATAATTAGTATATATTTATCATCTTGTTATTCCTAAAAGTATTATGGATCTACTTTATCTTTCAAAGCTACAAATCAGTTTTTTGTTTTCATCTCACTTGATGATTCGTTGATTTTCTTCTTGTGGCCAATTTGGTTCTGCTTTGGCACATTCCTATGCATGGTTGATGTATAATATTTGGACATGTGTCCAAATCCTCCATACCAAAAACAATTTCCCTCGAAATATATCCTAGATTATTGAGCTCTATTTGTCTGCCTCTATTGTTCTTGTGCCCTTCAGTATCTCTTGGCTATAGAACACACATTTTGTGAGTGTCCCATATTTCCATAGCAATAACACCTGATGTGGGGTGCATTCCTGCATGTTACTTCTACACCAATGGTTGTCCCTTGGGTTCTCTGAATCTTATAATTATTCTTCATACCCAAATCAATATTCAATTTTAGAGTAGGTGCTTTTGTTATGACTTCAACAATTATTACTTTCTATTTTTTATCAATCCCCATATCAGCCTTATAATTTGGATTTGACTGTTGCTTCTATTCTATAGGACCTATATGCACAAATTTCATCTTTTCTATGGCCTGAATGATCTTCTTTCCCGATGTCATGCCGAGAGTCAATATTTTTTTCTGATCCTTAACACTTCATCGCAGGCTGATGAATTCCTCTTCAAGTTCCTTGATACATTTTATTTTTTCTTTTTCATTGTTATTCAAACTATCAATTTCTCTTTATTGTTCTTCTCTTTTGAGATTGTAATCAACAATATCCTCTGATCACTCTGGTATTGAATACTTTAATTTTTGAATTTCTTCATTCATCTCATACTTATCTTCTTCCTACTACTGGATATAAAGTTTGGCATCACAAATCACTTTGTTGTCTTTCTTCGTTTTGGCTCTCCAAACATCTATATCTTCAAGAGAAGATTCCAATTCAGCCTGCATATCAACTCTTACTTCAACCTATTCTTCATTAAAGTTGTTTTCTTCCATTTTATAGGATTTAACTATAACTTCCATCATAGAATTTTCTCAATGGTATTTTTATTTCTCCACCTCTTTAACCTCAGATTCATCTAAACTGTCATTTTCTTATGAAAGAAGATTTTTTTTTGAAGAAATTTATCTTCAGCTTTTTCTTTCCTTTAAAATGAGATGAATAATTCTTCATGGGAATTTCAACTTCATCCTCATCATCATATTGAAAATTCTTAGGGAACCTTTCTACAAGATTTCCAACCTTTCTGCATCGAAAGCATGAAATTGGGAGTTTCCCTTTGAAATTTCTTTTTCTTGTTTGAATATTTGAGAAAAGGAATGATATTAACTCATATGTCTCTTCTTATTAATATCCATATTAAATGGTGATCTTTATACTATCATTGAATTCCACCTCTTTGAAATTCCCTTTTTCCACAAACTCAATGTCCTAATTTATCATATCATATGCGATAATAGTATTGTAAAAACTATCCAATGCCACCTCCTTTGGATATTTATCTTCCAACACAAAAACTTTTGGATTTAACCCAGATTGAAGTCTTCTAAATATGTTCTTAACAATCTTTACATCTTCAATAATTTATCTAATACCACACATGTATTCCACAACAACATTAACCATATCAAATAATGCATTAACAGACTTATTTGGGTGCATTTTGAGATCCTCGTACTTGTTCTATAGAACCTAAAACCTTACTTCTCTAAATTTTTTAACCTCCCTCATAAGATTTAGCAACTTTTCCCATATATAATGTGATATTTTACATGAAATCACATTAGTATATATTTCGTTTGATAGGGATCCCCCTAAAGTGTTGATTCCTTTAGCGTCAGCATCCAATTCCCTTCTTTCAGCTTCTGATGAAGCACTACTGTCAATACTGGCTGAAATACCATGCATAATTACTATAAATACATTAATTCCTAAAGATAATAAGTAGTGATACATCCAATTATTCCATAACATAAAATCATTCCCATCAAATATCATAATCCCTTTATGATTGAAAACCTCAATTAAAACCCTTGAGATATAAACACTAATATTAACCTTTATCCCTAACACCAATTGTTATCCCAACTAGGTTAAATACCCTGAGAGGGGGGTGAATCAGGGTATGATAGATTAAAAAAACTTCCCCTTAGGATCTTGTTTCGTTGTTAAAAAAATGGTATTCTCTCCCTTTCTATATGTAATGTATGAATGGAAATGAAATCATGCACGAGACACAACAATTTTACTTGTTTCACCCTCACTGGGCTACGTTCAAGGAAAAAACAATGGCAATGTGATAACATACCAAATCCACAAAAAGAACATTATTGTTTATAGAGTTCTGAGTGGACTCATTGTGTCTTCTAGTTTATAGCCAATCACAATTTGAAAGCTCACTTGTCTCTCAACTAAAGTGTGCTCATTGATCCTTTAGAATAATGCACTTTGATCACATGAATCAGTATTTTTTACACCTCATTTAGTGTATCATTTAGTTCCACTTTCATCCATTTGATGAATACCCATTTACCAAAGAATCACTGGGAAAATTAAATCTTTCGCACAACCTTTGGATGTCTTGCGTGCAATTTTAACACTTTGCATGTAATATTTGAGTTTAGGGCTAGAACTCCCAACTTCTATGCACTATTACTGAACAAAATCTTGAGAGAAACTTTTATTCTTTGTTCACAACTCTCTTTATATGAAACTTTCTTTGCATGCAACTCTTACGAGATTTAGAGCCCATATTTTCTCTAAGGGTTGAGATACTGAATGGGGGGATAGTCACTTATTTATAGACATTCTTGACCCTGTGTGCAAGTTTCTTGCTCACTGACCACCTTGTGTGAAACATTTCCCCCAAGAATAGAAAAACAAATTTATCATCACATTGGTCATGTAAGTATCTTTTTTCACACAATCTTTATCTCAATTTTTCAGACGTGCATAACTCTTCCTTTTTCATGAAAACTCATATTTTGCTCATATTCAAATCTTTTGTGCAATTCTTTCCTTATAATTATTTTTATAAGACGATCCTAAAATATAACTAGTGCACAATATTCTAATTTAACTTCAATCTTGCATGAAACTTTCTTTTCCAAAAACACCTTCCTCTGTTTTCCAATTTTGGACCCCAAAATTTTGGAAAATACTGGGAAATGGTGCCACCTTATATATGCTCTTTTTATACCACCTCTGGAGCATCCTTTCTTTTTTATTTCACCTTTCTCAATATATATTGTCAACAATCTCTCTATAATTACACAAATGGCCATGGAAACCTTCTTTTTCAACAAATAGAATCAACCCAAAAATATCACAATGTTACCTTAAAGGATTTTTTCTCAACAGAGTTCCCAGACTGATGATTTTGATCAGAAGATCATACTAGAGATAGTTAAGATTACCGGAAAGAGGGTTATCGGTATGAGAAAGATTGGGTTGAGTATTTTAGAAGAAGTTTAGGAAGCACTAATTTATTATACATGAAGATCAAGAAGGTTTTAAATTTCACAGACTGAGAATTGGGCCATTAGACTGAGGCTATCAGACTGAAGCCATCGGGCACTAGAAAATCAGACAGAGGCATATTAGATTAATATTTTGGATAGACCTTTGGTGGATCGGTTTGAATAATTTACATGTTTTTTTATAGCTCAAATTCTTTTAGGAAAATTTTTGGTAATATGACGGGAGTCAATATAATCATTTCTATTGGGAGATATAAGGTGTATAATGGCAGTTGACACAAGTTTTATTCACTTCTTCATAATAGTGAATTTTCATAGACCCACAAGAGTGGATATGGAAATAATGTAGGTTCTCACACTGAGGTTGAACCTTTTAAATCATATGTCTATTTTTTACCTTTCTATTTCTACATTCACTTGAGTTTTCTAAAAGTTGATCAGGAATAAACTTTAACAAGTTGTAGGGGTTAAATTTAATAAAGTTGAAATTTAAAAAAAGGTAACAACTGATTCAACCCCCCCCCCAATTTTTATTCTATTCTTAGGAACTTCAGTTTCAGATGAAAAAATTTACTAAATTTTTAGATGTTGTTGGATTGAGGGTGTTAGTTTTAAGGGGGGTTTCACTTGGATAAATAGAGGGGTGGGTTTAATAATAGTTTCAAATATGTTGTAAATTAATCATTATTTAGGTTCATGTAGAATTTTTTTACCTTTATTCACTCATCATTTTCCCTATGAAAATTTAGATCATCATGTATTTCTCTTTGAAATTTTGAGGGATAGAGAGATATGGAGGAAGAAGATGTTTAAGTGTGAATTTTTTAGTGAGAATGAAGGGTTTTGAAAGGGTTATTTAGGGTCCTTAGAGTGATATGTGAAATTAGTGGGTTTGTAGGTTCTATCAATTGTATTGGAAAGATTGGAAGGGGGATTATTTTTTTGAATAATTAGTTTATTAGAAAAATTCATGAAAATATTGCTTCTAATAAGAAAGAGATGGAGTATTCTCATCAATGGATTTTGAATGAACAAGATTCCTAATCAAGTAAAAGGGTGGAAGCAAACTTACAAGATTTTTGGCATGTGTGGAACAAAAATTTCACCGAATTTCTAACGATATTTGACTCAAAAATAGAGATTTTAAAATTATTTTTTCAAGTTAAGGCTTCTCAATAGTGGTGAAATAATTTTAGTAATGGGCTGAGGGGTTTTACTAGGGAGACTAGGGTCGAATATGTTACAAATATTTTAGTGGACCATTTTCATCAAGTTTATTCATAAAACCATCCCTCAAAATTTTATTTGGTTATGCATTATAAAAAGGATAAGGTCACAAATGATATGAATGAATTTTTTTTGGATGTTTCATAGTGAAGGAGGTTTTTGAAACTCTTTTCCAAATGGAACTGTTAAAGTCCCCAAGGTATAATTCATTTTTTAAAGCCTGTGGAAATTTTTTTTCCTAACCTCTCTAATTTTGTTTTTGATTTTCATAATTCCAATGATTTCATTGAAAAAATGAATTTTACTCATATTTTGTTTATTCCTAAGCTAAAAAAATACCATTTAGGTTGATAATTTTTGACCAATCAATCTCAAAATTTTCATTTATAATATTTGGACTAAAATTAATGTTAATATATTATGTAGAATTATTCTAAAAATTATTTCTTCAAGGAAAATTATTTTAACTAAGAAAGTATATTTCAAATAATGTGTCACTTTCAATTTGATTATTTATATTTATTTAAGAATTTGGACTGATCCCTGGCTTATTGATCAGACAGGCACGAAGGCGTCATCCCCTATTTATCCAGGATCCGAACATGCCACAGTCTGTTGTCTTTTTGATGATCAAGGGGCGGGATGGTGTCTGGAAAAACTCTTCTCCTGGTTTAATGAGAGGGATAGGAGAATTATACTGAGTATTCCCTGTGTGTCAGACGCAGGGCCAGATCAACTCTTCTGGACAAATGACAGCTCAGGAGAGTATACAGTGAAAGCTGGCTACCGGCGAGCTCTTTCTTCTCAAATTACAGAAGGAGATGCGAGGCCCTGGACATCAATTTGGAAGCTTAATGTTCCCCCTAAAGTTCGCTTTTTCTGGTGGCAGGTGTGTACTGGTATCCTCCCAACCAAGAGCCTCCTTGTCTACAGACACTTTTCAAACGACAACTCATGCCCTTTCTGTCCCTCTGTGATTGAATCCCCTCTCCATGCCCTTTTTCAATGTCCCGGGGCTCAGGAGGTTTGGAATGGCTGGGGATCAACTATAGAGCTGTGCCTGGACGCCGCCTCAGATCTTACATCTCTCCTGATGCGTTGGTGTTCCTCCTTTTCGCCAGCTAAAGCAGGCGCCCTGTGCATTTTGACTTGGATTATCTGTAATAGGCGGAACGAGGCCATTTTCAATCATTTCCGGAGGCCCCCCAGATTTTGGATTGACCGGGCATTGTCATGGATTGCGGTCTGGCAGAACCACCCTGAACAACAAAGACTTTTCACCCCCCCCCCCTCCTCTTCCCCAACATTGGTGCCCCCCACCGGAAGGGATAGTTAAAATAAATGTGGATGCCTCTCTCCCTAGGGATGGCCCAGTTGGACTTGGTTTACTGGCTCGAGACAACCTGGGAAATCTCATCGCTGCCAAATACGAAGCACGTTATGCACTTTGGGAGCCCTCAGTCGCGGAGGCCGCCGCCATCCTTGCTGGGTTAGACTTTGCAAAAGATCGCGGTTGGGATTCCATTCACATCGAATCCGACTGTCTCACTGTTATCAATGCCATCAATCTCACTGACGGCGGGCTTCAACCTTTCGGCCCCATTATCCGGTGTATTCACTCGCGGAGACAAGGCTTCAATTCCTGCAATTTCTCATTTATTAGAAGGGAAGCGAATGAAGCCGCTCACAAGATGGCAGGCATTGGCCCTCCTTACGAGGATTTGCTGTGGTTCAATCATTTTCCCTCGTGGTTATGCTCCTGTATTTCTGCTGATCTCCATCATTAATGGATCCGTCTTCTTTTGTCAAAAAAAATAATTTAAGA
The DNA here is from genome assembly GCA_963277665.1 of Viscum album. Classification (NCBI taxonomy): domain Eukaryota; kingdom Viridiplantae; phylum Streptophyta; class Magnoliopsida; order Santalales; family Viscaceae; genus Viscum; species Viscum album. The sequence goes on along the minus strand of OY728126.1, from coordinate 1,432,979,906 downwards.
AGGGTAATGTGCAGGAAAATGGTTATGAATCTTGATATTGGCGATGCATATGATAGGGTAAAATAGATTTTTATTTTTGATAAGGTTATATGATATGATGACTTGGGGCTGTGAATGATTTATTTTAGATACATATCTATTATTTCTTATTAATTTTTTTTTAATGGGGATAAAATTATTTTTTTTTTCTTCAAAGAGTAGTGGGTTAGGATGATACCATTTCCCCTTATTTTCTTTTACTTGGTGCAGAATTTTTGGATTCTATGCTTAAAGGGGTTGTTAATAAAGGAGAGTGGCATGAAATTATAATTGTTTGATCATGTCCCTTGGTTCATCATTTGTGTTTTGTAGATAATTTGATTATTTATCATGGTCCACAATGGAAAATTTGTCAAGAAATTAAGGATATGTGGAATTAATATAAGCAGACACCATAGAAAATATAATTTTTTAAAATGTTATGATTTTCTTGATCATAGTACATCAATAGTGTGTATACATGAAATTAAAATATTTTTGGGGTCTAAAATGCAAGAAAATAGTAATAGTTACTAAACTTGAAAATTACTACCATAATTTATAGATCTTATTTAGATGGTTTTACAATGTTAAAAGGAAAATAGTGAGTGTAAATCTTCAAGGATATGAAGAAAATATGTTGTCAAGGGTGGATGGTGTGTGTCAAACAGTTTTGTTTCATTGGAATTTCCATTTTATGTTATTTCCGGTTTTTTATTCAAAAGGGTTTTGAAATTAATAGAATTTTTTTATCAATATTGTGGTGGGGAGATAATTAAAATAATAAATCTATTCATTAACTTAGTTGGAAGGTCCTTTGTGTTTTAAAGGATTGAGGGGCACTGGGTTTTATGGATTTAAATGGGTTTAACATGGAAATATTGGAAAAGAAAGGATGGAATATTTTTTATGGACCACATTTTTTTTTGAGTTATTAAGGTTTTTTATTTTCTTAATGGGAGTTTTTTTAGGGTGGCACCTTATGTGTGGCGGGGCTTGTTAGAGGATAGGTAGGCATTGTGGCAGGGGGTTCAATGTAGGGTTGGTTCAAGGGAATACATTAGTTCTTAGTGGAATATATTATTGTCAACCTTGTTTACTTTTCAAGTTGTTTCACCATGTAAGGATGAAAATTCAAATTTGAGGGTGTGTTTTGATGATTGGTGGAGGTTTTAGCGAGAATTATCAACTTGTTCACAAGTTTTTCTTTTTTCTCATGAGAGAATTATTATTCATAATATTTCTTTGCTACTTTAATACTAATTTGATAAATTTATTTGGTATAATGAATATTTAAGTATTTTTTTAGTCTAATATACTTATGATATTAAAATACAAGTGATTAAGGGCTCTTATAAAGTCAATTAAAATACTTTAAGATGATTGTGAGGTGTTAGAGTCCTTGAAATAAATTACGCTCAATTCATGTTTTGACTAATATAAAACATTTTGGTTAGTGGTTGACGTATGATGTTATATTAGTTTGTTATTATAGAATCTATATTATTTTACACATAACATTACATGATTTATGCATAATTATACATCAGAATACAAGAAAAGGACCGTGAATTCTGGTGTCTTTTAATACTAGGTACATAAAACTGAAAATATAAAACATTTCTTTATTTAATCTTTATATTGAGCTTCTAAATTCCATTGTGCTCATACATCAGCATAGGATAACCTGGGGATAACATGAATTAAGGGGTGAGAAAAAAATCCCAGTAAGGGAATAATTATAAGAATGGAGATTTAGCACATGGGTTAGAAGGCATGACATAATGAAAATAGATGGCATGGAACATATGGAATCATAACATATAAACATGGGATCATATAAACATGGATTCATGGTAATGTGGCAGAAAAAAAAACATGAATTTAGCACTATTCAAGGATAATTGCACATGGAGGTTCACAAGTCAAGGTTAACCACCAAGACCATTTCACATGGTAGCACAAGTCAAGGCTAACCACCAAGACCGTTGCACATGGTAGCACAGGTCAAGGCTAACCGCCAAGACCGTTAAACATAAAGTCTCATGAGACTCAACCTTATCCAATGAATTGGAGAGATATCAGGTATCACAAATCTTAACATGTTCATGAATTTATTTTCCACATAAAGAATCATATATAATCAATCATACATAAACATAAAGGTTACCCATGGAAAGAAATGGGTATCATAATCATGTCATAATACATAATAAATGGGTGTATCATACAAGTATTCATGAAAGTAAGGAATTAAATCATACATGTACATTCATAATGGAAAAAGGAATATATCATGGTAATTTATTTCAAACAGAAGTGACAACTTAAAAAAAAGGTATTAAAGAAATTTTTGAATTAAAACATTTTAGTGCGGTTTTGAGTAAAATACCAAAGAGCCTTTAAAATAGAAAAGGGCATAATATTTTATATAAAATAAGAAGTTAACTAAGATTTTTTTCATAATAAATATACTGATTTTATAAAAACAATTGTTTCTTAAAATAGATGATATTGTGCACTTGAAATTGGGAAGGAATTCAGGAAGTTCCTTTAAAACGGGTTTGCTTATCTGGAAGTATTGAGGAGGGAACCATTTAAAAACATGTATATCCCTGAAACAGATGATGAAAGGCTATTTATACATGAATTTGGTACATATAAACATCATTATAATATGTACATAAAAAATAATAGATAACTTTTTTAGGGTAAAAAGAAAGATAAAGAAACCCAAAGGAGTAAAGGAGGTTCGGGTTGAATCTCTTACTAAACCTCAGCATAGTAACGGGTGTACTTAGGAGGGATTAATGAGAGAGAAAGGGGTCTATCATAATTTATATATCATTAGGGAATTATGGGGGAGGTTTGAAAACATACCCCATTATTAGGTATTAAAAATAAAAGGGCATGACATAGAGGAGATTCTTGAATAAAAGTGAGAAAGAGAGGATCCCTTACCTTAAGTCTGAAGGTGTTCTCCACTTGATATGAATTACCTGAATAATAAAATTAGGTTCATTAATTAATAATTTCATAAAATATTTTACAAATAATTGATTTATTATAACCTTTTTAAGTTCATTCATGGTCTTTTTTATGGGTTAAGATGTTCAATTTCATTGTTTGGTTCTGCTTGTTTCAGGATCGATTTACTTATATACAAGACCGGATAATCATGTAAAATGAGAATGGTTGTTCAGAATTTGAGTTATGTTTTATTATTGAACATCCAAAAGGTTACATGTCTATGAATTTCATTTGGTTACTTGGTGTGAAGATGAATCATTATATAAAACTTTAGTGATAACCTTTTGGGTTAATTGGTGGTTTTTTATCACAACGAACACATTTCGTTTTATAAATCAAAACCATGTGTAAAAAAAGATTCCAGAACCATATATGAGAAATAATACACATATTATATTATTTTTCAACCATAATAATGTTTTCATGGACATAATTGAATACGGTAATGGAAATTGAAAACCCATCATCCTTGAATGTGGTAAATTAACACATCTCAGATGGTGTTTTTACTACTATTATAAAAGAAGGGTAAAAGAGAGACAATAATAAAGTATTCCATTATCATAAAAAATTACAATAAATATAAGGTAATAGAGTTTTAATAATATTTGGATGAGGATAGGTAAGGATATAAAATAAAATAAATGAACTTGAAAGGAAAGTAAAAGAATTGAAAAGAGGAATTTACCTCTTAAAAAATCTTCCTAGAGAGCCTCTTAAGGGGAGAGGATTTGGTATTTTGAAGAAAAAAAGTGCTTATGGATTTGGGGTAGGATCTTGGGGAGATATTTGAGTATAATTTAGGCAAGGAACAAGTTTTTATAGGAGTTAATAGAATAGGGTAGTGTGGGTGGTTTTTATAGTGGAGGGGAGGAGGGTTTTCTTAATATTTTAATCATTAGTTTATTATTTCTCCATAAGACAAGAAATAGAGATGATTATATGACCAAAAATAGTAATAACTATATGTGAGTTCGAACCAAAGTGTATTTACATCATCTATGACTCAATCATGATGCATAAATTCAGGTTTTAGCACTTATCATAAATTATCATATTTTACTATTCATCAAAAATTCAAGTATTTCAAAAAAATCCAAAAAATTCACCCTAACTATTTTTCAATGTGTAGAATCCAAAACTGAACTCCATTTTATGAAAAAAGTTTTCTAAATATATGAAATTTAATTTTTAAATAAAATCATCTTTTACTTGAAAAATATATATTTTAATATTATAACTAATTTTATAATACTTTAAAAAACTAACTACAGTATCATAAAATTATCATATAATCATAAGAAATCAAAAAAAATAATTTATGAATATATTTTATGAAAATAAATTTTATTTTTTAATTATTAAATTATTCATAAATTTTTAATTAAATATTTATGACTTATAAAAATACCAACACTGTCATATTGTAACTTATAAGATGGATAAATTTTATTTATACTTTCATTAGTAAGGTTAATATTTACTTGACCGGTTTACTATTCATAAGGGTCATATTACTATTCATAAGGGTAAAATTACTATTCATAAGGGTCATTTTCTATTCACCAAAAAATTAAGTTTGTCTTGTTGGACTCCAAGAATCTTACTGATCGTAATCGTGTATGTCATATTTTCAAAATTCAAATCACAAAAGTAAAAATATTATGTTTAAAGGTTACATAGTACATAGTAGTTAATTGTGTTGTGATTTCATGTGATTATATGAAATAATTATAAGAAGGGAATTTCTATTGATTGAACTTTAGGTTGTTACATTCTTCCCCCTTATGAAATTTATCCCTCAAAATTTCATTTTATATTCTAAGTTGTAAACAGGTGTTGTAACGACCCAAACTTTTACTAATGAAAATTCCTCTTGATCTGATTAAATGTATTATTATGTAAAATGGTTATATAAAACATATGCACTTCTTTGGTTTTATGTTTTTAGATTTTAAAATACCATTAATAATTGTTATCATTGCTAATATAATCATTAAACAGTGATCACATGATTACTATAAATATAGAGCTTTAACAAAACCAATTTACTCAGACAAAGGAAGTGATGGACTCATCCAGTAGAATTTCTCCATATAAAGCCCATGTTTTGGAGCTCGGAAAGGAGGTAGCATCACAAGGCTTCACTCTTGACCAAGACTAAGCTGAGCTTCAACACATTAAGCTTGAACGGAACCGCTTACTAGAGAAGTAGAAGTTAATAGAGATTACCACATGAGCGATGTTATCTGAGCCTCCCCAAGAGTTTGTTACCATCGCACACCTTACCCTTAGTTATTATGTAGGTGTTTTAAGTGGTTATGTAACAATACCCTATCACCATGATTATGTGCATTATTTTTTTATAGAATAAAGAATATAAATTCATTTTATTATTGTTACTTTGTAAATATTTTTTAAAGCACAGATAGTATTTTTGGTTAATATTAAATTAAGAAATCTATTTTGATGAATTAATGGATTTTTGAATAAAATATTATTTTAATAAAATATTATTACTAAATTACTTTTTATTAAATATAAATTATTGTATAATTTTTATGAATACAATTGTAATTTTTATTAAGGTTTGAAAGCTGTTTTTGTGTCAAAGCCCATGAATTTTTTATAAATGTTGGTTTTTATTTTAAAAGTAAAAATTCAAATATTTTGAAAATTATTTAGATAATGAGTATTATTTTTTGATTCAGGATGTCAAAATTATCTAATGGTGAGTTTTTCATAATTTTCCGAGACAGTCGAAATTTTGGGTAAAAATTAAATACAGTTTAAATATATAATGTGTTTTATGACATTATAATGACCCAATAGTGATGTAATAAAATAATATAAAAGGTATTTTCGGCCAATATATGTTTTACCTTTAAAATAATGTGATTTTAGGTTTTTTTTATTTTTCAAAGCCTTAGTGGACCCTCCAAGACTTATAAAACATTTTAACATTTTAAAATCATTTCCTTAACAGTGTGACTCACCTCCACATAAGAAAGCCTAATATTTTAATAATTTCTACCATTGGCCTTATAAAATAATTTTTTTCACTCCCCTTTGGTAAAAACCATGGGTTGATTTGTGTTTTTGATTATTTTAATGTGTAGTGTCCAAAACCTAAATAATAAAGAATTTCCTCTCTTTCCCTGTATAAACTCACCCAAGATTCCACTTATCTTCACTAAAAACCCTTGGATAACATCCCTACCCTACCATCCTCTCTATAAAATCCTCCCAAGGTGCCCCAAGATCCCAACAAGCCTCTCTCAATCCCCTCCCAAGCCTGTGAGATCACACTTCTAAGTAAGGGATCTCTTCCATTCTCATTTTTATCCAAATTTCATTATGTTGTTATACCATTTTTTCAATTAAAAATTTTGGGGTATGATTTCTCACCTCCCCCATACTTCTATAATTATGTTTTAATGATGATAAATCTCTTTCTCTCTCATTAATTCCTCCCATGAACACCTTTTACCATGCCGAAATTCTGTAAAGAATTTCTCTTTTCTCATTTACATTCAAGCAATTTTTTAAATTTATGAATCTAAATTACATTACATATATTGGAACATGTATCTATATGAACCCACTTACTATCCATCTCATTTACATATGATTATATACCCATTTCTACCTCATTAACCATTTTTATAAATTCTTATATCACGTCGTTATGCTGCCGAAATTGGATCACGATTCTCCAATCCAAAGTCATTGTGTAGTGAATATCATAACCACTTCTCTATCAAGGGTATTCACCTTTATGAACATTTACTTATTTGTTAAATAGTTTCATGTATGAATTCCAAATTCCTTTATCATGGAATAAATGATGATTTTTAATAAATCCATGTTGTTTGATCTATGTGGCATACTTATGCATAAAATTAAATGATTAAGAAGGGTGTGCCCTTATAGTGCTCCAATGCATCGGGTAAAGATTAGTATCATGATACTTCAAGTAGAATGAGGGTTTACTCATGATAATTAAATTTCAATTATATTTTACTCGTGCTCCATGTGCAATGATCCTTAGATCATGCTAATATCATGTTAAATGTTGTTGCCACATTTCCATGTTATGATAATCATGTTATATCATGCCTTTATGTTTATGTTTATCTTATGATCCATTGATATGCCTATTGTCTAATATGTATTTTATTCTTCATTTTATGCCTTTTTACTCCCTTACTGGGCTTTATAGCTTCCCTTTTTCTTATGCATGTCCTCAGGTTATCTCATGCAATGCTAGGTACGAAGGAATGTTGTGGTCATGTAAAAGAAGTTTTTAATAAATATATTGTGTTTTATGTTCTAAGTTGTTATGTAATGTTCCTAATTTCCCAAGACACTAGAAATCTTGGTCCTAAAAGTTGTCTTAAGTGTAATTTTATATAATAAATCATGTTTATGTGTGTAATAAAGATAGGGGTCGTTATAGGTGTGGGTATCTTTCCTTCATTTCCTCCTCCAGTTCCCATGTTTCCTCTTCGACTTATAGTTCTGTCATAGTCCTTTGACCAGGTGAGTAGTCTTATTACGTAGAACTTTATCTCTATGATCCAAGATCTTCACTAGATTCTCCTCATAAGAAATATCATTCTCCAATTGTACCACCTCTGAAGAGAGTACATTCAAAGGATCTGGCATGTACTTCCTTAAGAGGGATACATGAAAGACACCGTGTACTTTAGACATGGTAGGTGGAAGTGCTATTTGATAGTTCACAACTCCAACATGGTCAAGAATATTTAAGGGGTCGATGTGCTAGGACTTATATTTTATTTCTTCCCAAACCTCATGACCTTATTCCATGGAGATATGTGGAGGAATATCATGTCTCAAACTTTGAAATCAAGGTCCCATCAATGATTATATGCATAACACTTCTTTTGTATTTGGGATTCCTTGATGTGTTGTTGAATGGTTTTTACCTTCTCCACCATTTCTTTAACCATTTCAGGTCCTATTAGCTTATGCTCACCGACTTCATCCCAACATGTCGGTGTTTAGAACCTTTTCCCATAAAAGTCTTCATATGGTTTCATTCAGATGCTCGAGTGGAAACTATTATTGTAGGAGAATTAAACCAGTGGAAGATTTTGGTACCATACTCCTTTAAAGTTTATAGAACATGATCTCAACATATCTTCCAATGTTTGAATAGTTTTCTCATATTGTCCCTTAGTTTGAGGATGATAGGGCGTACTGAAGTTCAGTTCAGTGCTTAGAGCATTCTGGAGACTTTTCCAGAACATCGTGGTGAATATAAAATATCTATCAGATATAATAGATAATGGTAATCCATTTAGCCTTACCACCTCTTTGATATATATCCATGAAATTTTATCCAATGATAAGTCCTCTCGAATTTTAATAAAGCGAGTTGTCTTTGTAAGACGATCCACAATGACCCATGTATAATTGTTTCCTTTGGATGTCCTTGGAAGTCCAGTGAAAAATTCCATAGTAATGTTCTCCTAATTCCATGTTGGTATGGGTAGTGGTTTCATCATCCCCTTAGAATTTTTCCTCTCATCCTTCACTTGATGACATACCTGTCACTTTGATGTATATTCAGCGATCTACTTCTTTATATTGTCCCACAAAAAGTTCTCTCAGAGATCTCAATACATCTTTGTGCTCCCTAGGTGAATAGAGAAGGTTGGACTATGCACGTTATTAAAACTCTCCCTATTTATCTATGGATTGTATGGTACACATAATAGTGACCAAAATATTACAACTCTTTCCTCATCAATATTGTACTCATAGGATTTTCCATTTCTGATAGCTTCCACCCTTTTCTGAATTTCCACATCTTTTCTTTGAGCATCCTTTATTTTCTCTGTGAGGGATGGTTGAGCAATCATTTGAGAAAGTCTTGATGATTTTCCTCCCTTAATTATTCACATATTCATCCTCTGTAAATCTAAGAATATTTTATCCTTTTCAATTCTCATCATTGATAAAGATACAATATCCTTTCTACTTAGAGCATCTTCCACCTTATTTTTCTTATTAGGATGGTAGTGGATTGAGAATTCATAATCCTTGATGAGCTCTAACCATATTTGTTGGAACATATTGAGCTCTTTTTGTGTGAATATATATTTGAGACTCTTTTGATCAGTATATATCTCACACTTCTCCCCATAGAGATAATGACACTAGATTTTCAACACAAATATCACAGCTGCCAATTCCAGATCATGTGTAGGGTAGTTTTACTCAGGGATTTTCAGCTACCTTGAGGCGTAGTCTATCACTTTATCATTTTGCATCGGCAAACAACCTAATACCTTCTTTGAAGAATCACTATAAACCACAAATAATTCTCAACTTATTGGGAGTGTGAGTACTGCTGCATTGATAAGCCACTTTTTGAGCTCCTAAAAATTTTTCTCACATTCTTGAGTCCAGAAAAACTTCACTTCCTTTTGTGTCATCTTGGTCGTTGGGTTTGAAAATCATGAAAAGTTCTCCACAAATTGTCGGTAATACCCAGCTAGACCCAGAAATCTATGGATCTACATTATAGATGTTGTCCTAGGCCACTCTTCAATTTCCTTTATCTTAGAAGGGTCCAAAAATATCCCTTTACTGGTGATAACATGCCCCAAGAATGATACTCCCTCTATCCAGAACTCACATTTACTGTACTTTGCATATATTTTCTCCCTTCGTAAAGTCTTTAGCACAGTATTCAGATGCTCCTTGTTGGAACCAAGACCATTCTATGAAAGAAATGGAGTTTTATTTGTTTTTTTTGTCAATCCTCATTAGAATTTCAGAATGTTTTCTAGGAAGGGGATCATACAGTTTAAGCGGACAACAGTATTGAAGGTGGTTCCGTTTCCCAGTGTTTTCCAAATTTTTGGGCCTGAAAATCAGGAAATGGAGAATTGTGTGTTTGGAAAAGGGATTTGCACACAAGATTGAAGGGTTTTTAGAAACTTTCATGTAAGGATTGTTTTTGGATAAGTGCATCAAAATATATTAAAGTCAAAAAGTGTGCGAAAGATGGTGTGGTGTGAAAGAATCTTATCCGCCTAATACGACGTCAAAAGGGGTTTTGCGTGCTCAGAAAGACACTTACGTGCACCGATGAAGATACATCAAGATATTACACTCAGGGTCTTCAAAGGCCTATAAATATGAGGCTACCCCCAAGGAAGTATTAAGGATTTTTCAACAAAAAACGGGTTCCTCTGTCGCGCGAAATATTTGTGCACAAAATATTGGTAGAGGGTTAATCTTGTTCACAAGGTGTTCCTTTAGTCTGAAAAGACCAAGTGAACCCTTCGATGTAGTTGCGTGAAAGATAAGTGTTGTGCGGAAAGTAGAGGTTTCGTGAAATCCATCTTGCATGAAAAAACCCAAATCTTTCACGCAATTTGAGGTATTGTTCACAAGTATAGTATTGTGCTTCTGACAGGATTTTGATTATTCGGGTTGTGTGATCAGTGCTTTCAAGTGCATCAATTTATGACTTCGATTAAAGAATTGTCTCATACTAAACAAATACAAATTATTCAATAAAAATCTATTGAAGCGACCTTCAAGTCAATAAATTTAGTTTGACTTCTCTCAAGGCAATGAGCTAGGGGGTCGAGGGAAGTGATCTGAGGGATGCAGTGAGCTATCCATGAACCTTTGTAAAGGTAGTGTTCCTGGGATAGAGTGATTGTATCCAAACCTTGTAATCCATAGCTATTGAAGTTTAGTGGAATTAGGTAAGACCGGAAACATGTCGGTGTATGCTCCTTGGACGTATCCCTTAGTGGTGAACTGAGTAAAAGTATTGTCTGGTCTCTTTTATTATGGTTGTGTGCTTTTTGTTCCCTTCGGTATTGTAGGTTTAATGAGTTACTACCACCATGGGAACAAGTTCCTTGTTTTAAAAAAGAAAAATTTGACACCCTGATTCACCCCTCCCCTCTCAGGGTGTCCCAAGTTCCTACAAGTGGTATTAGAGGGTAAAGGTTACTAGTGTTAGATCTATCATTTTCTGTCATGGATAATGCAGTTGATTCTAGGGGAATCCCTCTATTCGATGGAAGTAGTTTTCATATTTTGAAGAATAGAATGAGATCTCATTTAATATACCTTAGAATGGAAGTCCTATTTTCTAATGTGCAAGGAATACAAGTTACTGATCCAACAGGGCTTGCTATGACTGATACAAATAGTAAAGTTCTTGATGAAGATTCTAAAACCTAGAATGATATCATTACAGCTCTTTTAGATCAGATCTATCAAACGGTGATGAGTTTCACCTCAAAAAAGTCCATATTTGATAAACATGAAAATATTTATTAATTAGACATAAAATTGAAGGAGGAAAAACTTCAAGTCCTGCACAATAGGTTCGACGATCTGAAGATGCATCCTGATGAGAATGCATATTCCTTCTTCAATCGAATTACTAAAGTAGTGGAAGCAATTATATGTCTTGGAGAATAAATCAAATATGTTGATATCATAAAGAAAATATTTAGAAGACTTCCTTCTATGTACAATGAAAAGGTGTCATCCCTTGAAGAAAGAGATCTATCTAAACTATATCTGGATGATCTACTAAGTAGTCTAGTAACATATGAGATGAGAGTCAAACTAGAAGATGTTACGGCTTGTGTTAGCAAAGAAATGGAATTCAAAGCCATGGAAAAACTAAAAATTTTAAGAGATAATGGTAGTAAATATGATTAGTAAAAAGAAATTCTCTCTCTCATTTCCAAGAAGTTGAATAAGGAAAAAGGAAAATTTAAAGGTAAGTTACCTCTGGTACATTTTTGTTGTGGAAGAGTTGGGCACATTGCCTCTCAGTGCTAAAGAAAGTTCAATGATAAGGGAGTAAAGAAGAAGACGTTGAGAAGCCTTGGAAAAGATTTTTCAAAAAGGTAGACTTCAAATATAGAAATAAAGTATAGAATAAGAGTTTTGTCTGTGAAGAGTAAGATGATGATATTGAATTCTGTGAAGGAGAAGAACCAGAATTTAAAACTAAAAATCATGCTTCCATGGTGGATACCATTGAAAAGTCAAAACCCCCAATCAATAAAGATAAATATAATAAGATGACTCCTAATGGTGATCCCAAGTTGAAATATAAGGATTCATTTTCCAATCTTGAGAAAAAATGTAAGAGATGCAATAAGTGGAAAGCAATGGTGGAAGAATTATCAGAATATGTTGATGAGGTTGAAGCTGAAATTGAATGACTAGAAGAACCAGTGAGAGTACAGTATTCAATCCTTGAAAGCATATATGATGTTTTGTAACTAAATCTTAGAATTTAAGAACAATCAAAAGTTATAAATGACCTTAAGTCTAGACTAGAAGAGAAGTCCAAGACTGTTGAGGGTCTTGAGGAAGAAGTTGTTACTCTTAAGAGTAAACATGAGTATCAATCAACCACAAATGAGGGTAAGAAGAAAATTCATTTTGGAAGATTATATGATACATAATTACTGGTAAGATCCAAGCATGGTTCAAATGGAGTTGAAAAAATATTGAGTGATCAAAGACCTGATTTCATGGGAAACAGTGGAATCAATTGTGAAGTTGAGACATCAACTGCTAGAAGTGAAGAGAGTCAAAAGAAAGACAAGATGAAAGTTGGACATGTTGAAAAGTTACCTGAAGTGCTAAAAAAGAAACCCTCAATCCAAACTAAAAGAGGAACTGAATATTATCCTTAAACTTTTAGAAATGACAGGCATTCCAAAAAAATTTCCAAGGAAGAAGGCATGAGGAGAAATACATGTGAGAAGACATTTCCTCTCATGAAGTGTTAGTTATGTGGATATCTAGACCATACCATGTCATATTGTGAAGAGGAAAGGAGGTATTTGAATGGGTAAGATCTGGGAATTCAAAAAAGGAGACTAATTTCATATCCTATATCTTATAGAAAAAAATATTTTCTATGGATATGGTTTTCACTGTTATAACCTTGGACATAAAGCTTTGAATTGCAGGCAGAGTTATGACAGGAGAAATTCATACAACTCTCAAAGACGGGATAATACTCACCCTCTCGATGGTGTTTTTCTCATAAATAGTTTTTCTCCTTTGGAAGAAGAGTATGTGTATGAATAATCTGATTATGTGGAAGAAATAATTGGAAGGCCATCAGTGTCCTACACTCAATCCAATATCACATGAAAAGAGAAGAAAAAAATTAAGAAATCCAATCTTGTATAAGTAGCCCTCAAAGCTACAAAAAGCAGCAGCACCTAGATTCTTGATAGTGGATGCTCATCCCATATAACTGTAAATGCTTACCTTTTAAATAACATTAAAAATAAGGTTGATGGAATAGTGATGTTTGGTAATGATGGTGCTTTGAAGATTAAAGGTAGTGGAAATATTTCTTTGGCCAATAGAGAGCTGAAGAAGACTGAAGTTCTTTATGTGGATAGTCTACGTCACAATATCCTCAATGTGAGTCAACTATGTGACTCAGGGATCATAGTAACATTAAATCAAAAAGGATGCATTGTAAAGGGAAAGACAGGGTATTCTCTCATGAAAGTCTCCAGAATAGATGGAAACTTATATCAGGTTGACAGTAAAGAGAACTCTTGGTATATGTCTATTGAAGAATAAAACAACATGTGGCATCGAAGGCTGGGGAACATTAACCAAAAATACTTGGAAAAGATATATAAGTTGAATATAGTCATGGATATCCCCATTTTAAAAAGTGAATGGGAAAAGGCTTGTTATTCTTGCATACGGGAGAAGCTAGTATGTAGTTCATATCGTCCAAAGAAGAAAAGGACATCACACCTTATTGATCTCATCCATACAGATGTATGTGGTCCGATAAACATTGTCAGAACTCATAGAGATAGGTAATTCATCCTTTTCATTGATGATTATAGTAGAATGGATTGTGAAATGGTTATTCATAGGAAGCAGCAAGTACTTTATTTCATAAAAACTTATCACTGAATTGCCGATAATGATATTGGATGGACAATAAAAGTCCTATGATTTAATGATGGAGGAGAATACATGTCCATTGAGTTTGAGAATTACCTATAAAAACATGGAATACGGCATGAGGTAGCTACTGTTAGAACTCTGCAGCAAAATGGAGTTGTTGACCACCGGAATTGATAGGTCAACAACATGGCCAGGACTATGCTAGTTGAGAGTTGTATCTCTTGCCATTACTGGAAAGAAACTGTTAAAGATGCAGTGCACATTCAAAATCTAATGGGGCTTTATATGGGAGAAATGAAGACACCATATGAATTGTGGCATGGAAGGAATCCTTCTTTGAAATACTTTTGGGTTTTCAGAAGAAAATTTTTCATCATAAATAAATAAGGAAATCAAGGTAAGTTTGGTGGAAATACAGATGAAGGAATATTTCCTGGATATCCAATGAATATAAAATCTTACAAGTGTTTCAATAAGTGCTTGGGGAGGATTGTAAAAACTAGTTATGTCAATATCATTAAAGAAAAAACCCCAAATGCTTCAAATAATTCCTACACTAATGAGATAGAAGATGAGGAAGAATGTGAACCTAGAGTAAATGAAAATACAGAAATAGAGTAAGATGTACAAAATTCTCAGGATTCACATCAGGATGTTGACTTAGAATAAGAATTTGAAGTTGAACCATAGCTAGATATAATTCAGTTGAATCTCATAGGAGGAATCGAAGATCAGAAATTTATCAATCCAACATCATTGGGGATTGGATTGCACCCACACAAACGAGGAGAATGGGGAGTAATGAATAGTATGCATTTCTATCATTTGTGGAACCTTCTTCATTTGAAGAAGCTGAAAAGGATGAATCATGGGTGGAGTCCATTAATGAATAGTTAGATAAGATAGACAAAAATAAGAAATGGGATCTGGTGAAGAGACCTGAAGGTCACAATGTGATTGGTACAAAGTGGATCTTTAAGAACAAATATGATGAGCATGGTAATGTGATCTGAAATAAGGAACGACTGGTGTGTAAGGGACATTCAAGGATTGAAGGTGTTGATGTTGAGGAAACATTTTCTCTAGTAGAAAGACTAGAGTCAATCAAGCTTTTCTTTTCCATGGAAATTAAAAGAGGATATAAAGTATATCAAATTGATGTCAAGAAAACATTCTTGAATGGTGTTCTTGAAAAAGAAGTCTACATCGAACAACCAGTGGGTTTTCTTATGGGTACTGATGAAATAAATGTTTGTAAACTAAACAAGGCCCTCTATGGTTTAAAGAAGGCACCATAAGCATGGTATTCCCAGCTGGATTCTTATCCCAAGAATCTGGAATTCAAAAGAGGATGAGTAGATCACAATCTCTATGTGAAGAATTCTCCGAAAGATCATTTCATGGTTCTTTTTTAAGTTTATGACATTATATTTTGTGTCAATAGGTAGAAATTAGTGGATGAATTTTCCAATCACATAAAATCATAATTTAAATTGTCTATGATTGGGGAGATCACATATTTCTTGGGGCTGCAGGTGATAAAAAAGAAGGATTACACTTTCATTTCTTAGAAAAAGTATGCAAGAGATCTACTGAAGAAATTTAATATGCATGACTCTGAACCAATGTCAACTCCAATTGCAGTTGGAACCAAACTTTTAAAGAATGAGTATGGGACCTCTGTTGATCCCACCATGTACAGGAGGATTATTTAAAGCCTATTATACCTAACAGCGACACGACCTAATATTGTCTTTGAAACTTTATTAGCTACCCGATTTCAGAGTAATCTAAAGGAACAACATATGACAACAGTAAAAATAATCATAAATTACATTCAAGGTACTCATATATTTTTTTATACTTTGCTACAGGAAGGGAGAGTGAATTATCAGTGTTTTTTTATGCTTATTGGGATGGATATGTAGTGGATAGAAATTACACCAGTGGTGGAGCATTCTATATTAGGTATAAATGTGTTGGATGGTTGAGCAAGAAACAATAAAGTACTTCTCTTAGTACTGCTGAAGCTGAGTATATATCCTCTACAAAGGCATGCACTCAACTATTATGGATGAAGCAACAACTGGAAGATATTAGTGATGATGTGAAACAACCAATGGTGATTTTCTGTGATAACAAGAGCGCAATTGATCTTACAAAGCATCATGTTCATAATTATTGTACAAAAAATATTGAAATAAAATATCACTTTATCAAGGAAAAAGTTGAACAATGTTTGGTTAAAATGGATCATGTGGGAACTGATGAGTAAGTGGCTAATATTCTACCCAAGACACTGTCAGTAGTTGTGTTTGAGAAACATCGGTTAAACCTCGGTGTTCAGTCACCTCCCAGTGTATAAGGAGGTTCTGAAATACACCTCTCCCCAGTTATGTTAACTATTTTTAAACTGTTTGTGGATGTGATGCAGGTTTATGGGGGAGATTATAAGGACCCAGCCTTAAAACATTACTTAATCTTGAATTAAATGAATAATTCACATTGAGGATCTTTTCAGGTTTAGAGTTTTAGAGAATTAGGACATAAATATTACATCTTACAAGATAACAAAGTAGACACTTCTACTCAATTTCCATCATAAAACAAAAACTCTTAAAAAGAAACATGTCTAGTTCCATGTTTTAGATATCTTGTCTTTCCTTGATCCCATCCTTGACCCTATTCATCTTTAAGTCTTGTGGAAAACATTTCAAAAACTTGCGATGAGCATAAAAAGCTCAGTAAGGGATATAAAAAAATATATAAAGAAAACATTTTCTATGTATACATAAGAATCAATGAAATCATATTTTACTCTTAAAACATAAGCACTTCAACATACCTCATGAAAGCATAAGATTTATGAATAACTCGTAGAAATCATAAGACTTAAAGGTAACTTGAGGCATTCATAACATTCTTACATAGGGAGTAACCCTCATGGTTACGTTTGGAATATCCATCATAGTATATTCCCTAAATCTATTCAGAGAAACCTTAGCATTTAACTCATTCGTGTTACCCAATGCATTAGAGAGCTATATCGGGCTCACCCGCCCTTAGTTTATCACGGAACCACCCATCTTCATAAACAATTCCCAAGAACCATAACATAATCGTATCACATAAAACATTCATAAAGGAAACATAATATTTCCACATTTAAATCACAAGATATCAATACAACACATTGATATAATCAAAACATTATCAAAACCATTTTCAATACCAAAATAAAAGAAAATCAAAACATGTTATTTATTTTTCATTTAAAAAAAGTTATGGCTTGTAGAGGAATCTGAAACTCCAATAATGGTCATGGCGGCGGAGAAGTCGTTTTCGCCGCATACGTAAGACAAAAACATTCCCTTTTATCGTTTAGTAAAACTCTTGGTATAAAACGATTCCTTTTGAATAAAAGTAAAAGGAAAAGGAGTTTATACACCATATAAAATAAAGTTGTGTATAAAGAAATATGCCTCAATGAAATAAGATTGAGATGAAGTCCCTTACAAAGACGGTATCCTTAGATTAAGGATAAATCAACTAAATAATTATGTGTGAAAAATATAAATACACCCAATATAAGTGGATATTAAGTGTAAAACAATCAGAGGTCATCCACACATATTCATATCATGACATAATCAAGAAGTAGAAGTTTAACACAAAGAATCTAAATTGGGTTAAGAAGTTCCCTTGCAAAAATTTGATAGCCTAACGGCGTCGCATCAAATTTTAGAAAAAGAGTTGATGGGAGTGAAAATGGTAACACATCACTTGGACATAAAATTTACATCAATAAGGATATAGAAGAAAATATCCCAGTATAATAATATGTAAATTAAAAGACATAACAAAAATAAGTCTTTTAAAAAGAGGAGGGTGAAAGGTTCCCTTACTGATTTGGGTAACTTTTGAAACGTACACCCCATGAAAGAAGGATTATACAACATTGATGTAAATACCCATAAATGAAATTATAATACACAAAGAGTATAATAATTGGAATTAAATACACCACTCAAAGTAAATAGTGTAAATGTAGTATAAACCTCATGGGAATAAAAGTGAGATGAAAAATCCCTTACGAAAACTCGGCAGCCTAACGGCGCCACTTAAAACATCAAAAAAAAGGATTGATGAAATAAAATAGGGTCTATAATCATATGAACATAAAATTTACAGTAAGATTAATATAAAATAACATCCCCCAACATAAGAAATAGGAGATTAAAAGAATTGACATAAAAGAGAGTACTTAAAAAGAAAGAGAGAGGTAGGATCCCTTACCTCAAGTATGTCTTGTCTTGTTCGTTTCTTTATATTCATAAATAATAAACTTTGGTCAATTTATAATTGCTTAAGGAACTCATTTAAAGTTTATTATTCAATTAATATCACATATTATAATGTTATAATAATTAGTTAATTATGAGAGTTCATATCAGATGTTTTTGTCGATGTTTGGTACATGAGTCAAAAATGAACTTGTTTGAAAATGATTGTCCATGTAGTTATAAGTAAATCATCTCCAGAATAGTATTAATGATTTAAATATCATATATATCTAGTAAATATTCATTTTATACTATTCTATAACATTTGGAGATAAAAATAAATGAAATGCATCGTTCATGGAGACGGTAGGCCGTACGTACGCATGAACGCTACTTTCATTTCATTGTCATATTAATGGAATTAAAAATAAATAAGAGATATATAGATTATAATTCCAGTATAATATATATGTTATATAGGTCACATATTTTCATTAATTTCATTCTTTATACATTCCATGTATTTCATGAACGAGTCACATCACTTGAGGGGGCGGTAGTCCACACTTCCTCGTATGAAATTATCGCATTTGCACAACATGAAAAGCATAAAGGTATGTTTTAAATATAAAATACAGAAGCATATAGAAAAAATAAATACCATATATATCATATATAAAATACAGTGACATCATAATGGCCACCATGAAATGTGTTAAAAGAATATTGAGCAATCATCGTTTCGTGAGGCAGTAATTCGCCATCCACAGAAACAGTATGTTCTTTAACCATTATATGGAGGTGTGTGTAAGTGTAGCTAGAATATTTCTAATAAAAACATCCTAGTATATTTAATATACTGGTTTTGTTACAAAATAAAGTAATAAAAATATCTTAGGTGGTTGGAGAAGCAAAATAAAACAAATGAACATAAGAGAAGACATTACCTTTAAATCGGGTAACTCCTCTTAGTTTGAACCAAAAGGGTTTCTTGAAGAGCTTTCTGCCTAAGGTAAGGCTTATATGATGAAGAGAGGGATGTGGAGAGATGAAATGAGCAGAATTTTTCTGATCCAATGGATTGAGAGGTGTGGGTAAGGTGGTATAGGTGGGGGCCTTTTATAAGAGGGAGGAGGGCCACTCTTGGAATGTTTTAAAATGTTACTTTATTATAAAATGAGTTTCAGATTTTAAAGGTCCCACAATTATATATTTCAAGGATAAGGTGGTAATGTTTCGAAATACACCCATCCAATAGGTTTTTGAAAAGTGTAAGTCTTAGATTTTACATTACCTTTTCATTTTATTTAAATCATCCATTAATGAGGTAATCGCTGCATCATCATGGTGTCATAAATAAGTTAATTTATTTAATGTCTAAAAATTATAAAAAAAATACCATGATGTAGAAAATCTCTTTATATTTCCAATGAATATTTATAGTCTAAGATATAATTTACACAGACAAAACTAAAATTGTTTTACTTGGGTGATACATACTTTGGTTATACTTTCCTTTTAAAAAACATAAAATGATAAAGTGTCACTATCACCCAAAAGTGATTCCATGGGGTCCCAAAGTTTGGCACAAGGCATCACATGGTTGGACATGACACAACCAGTAGAATTAAGACACATGTTGGGGTCATTTTATATTATTATGATATTATTTTATTACCCTTAACTACCTGATTACTAATTAATCACGATAATTAAAGATAATTACCGTCATTACTATTCATAATGTCGAAAAACAAAAGCATCTTAATTACATAATTTGGACCTTCTGATTACAAATATGGAATCCATTTTATCAAATTCCAAACACAAAAATTGTAGTAATTAATTTAAAATAATTCTCGTTGTCAAAACCAAAGACGGGTTTTTAGGAAGTAAAATCTATCAAAAGATTGATTTGCTTTTACATCCAATTTATAAGTGAAATTACATAAAAAAGACCAAAATTGTATTAAATTATAAAAACATAATTAAATTACACCTTAGTACCAATTAAAATTACAATATAACTATATAAATAAATCAGATGAAAAGGCAGTTTGATTTAAAATGCAGTATTTTTCACTATTCATTAAAAATGAACATTTGTCAGAAAAATACCAAAAATTCACCCTAAGATTTATTTGATATTCCAATTTCAAAAATGATATCAATTTTACCAAATTAAAAACATATAAGTTTTATTAATTAATTTTATAATCAATTCCCACTGTCAAAACAAATAGCGTGTTTTTAAGAAACAACATTTATCCAAAGATTGACACTTGTTTATGTCCATTTTCAAAGTGAAATTAATTATAATGACCACCATTGGATTAAATGGTAAAATATATTCTTATTTCAATTTAAAATCGATTAAAAAGATAATCTAACCATAGAAATAAATTATATGAAAAAACAGTTTTGAAGTAAAATGCAGTATTTTCCACTATTCATTAAAAACTGAACATTGTCAGAAAAATACCAAAAATTTATCCAAAGTAAATTTCAATGTCTCAATTATAAAGAAGGATTTTATTTTCTCAAATATGAAATATAAAATTCAAAAAAATTAGATTTAAAAAGGGTTCTCCATCAAGAGGCGGTTAAAACAATCTTTTAAAATTATAAGAGTATTTATTCTTAAAATTGGATCCATTTGCATTTTAAACCTCTAAAATTTATTGGATAAATGTAAAAATATTTAACAAACATATGTAATCATTTTTTAGTTAGTTATGTTCATTCCCGCCATTACAACAGCTAGGTGTTAACTATTATTTAAAATAGTATTATTATATTATTAGTGTTCAACGTAAGATTTCAAAGAAACTCGTTGTTGCGTATTGGGTACGCCATCACGCATATCATTACCTTTAAAGTAATATTAACATTTTATTCAAAAATATTGATATATATTATAATTTCATATTCTTTATTTACCCGGGATGTTACATCCTTCCCCCCTTTTGGAAATTTCATCCTCGCAATTTTAAAATTGGGCTCAGAAACTTCATTGAAAGTCCCACATCGAAAAAAGAGTCAGTAAAACTATCACTTTAAATGAAATAAATATAAGTACAAAGGTCACCTGAGTTAAACCAAACTAGGATTCCATATAGGAAAACATGGATATGGAAGAAAAAAACAAAGGGTCAAGTTCTAATGGAGAGTGATAGAAAACATGATTAAGAGAAAGTTAACCACCAGAAAATCACAAACTTGTGATGGGTTAAATGGTATTTGATTCCACCGTAGGAAAAGTTAACATACAATGTTTTTGTTTTAAGTTTCTTTTCATTTAAGAATTTATTTATGGGATTAACTAAAACATAAGGAAACATACTTACTTGTCATGTAGACTTTCATCTTTTACTAGATTTTTAACACAAACTCATATTTCCTCCAAAAGATGAGTATTTAGGAAGAATTGTTCGCATTAAGAGTGCTCAAATAAAATTCGAGAGAATCACATAATCCACAAAAGATGAACTATATATTTCCCATGTCTTTAGACCTTAAGAAAAACCAAAATTGTTAGTACAAGATTAGATAATACCCAAAAAGGATAATCTTTTACAAAAAGAAAAACTACTCTTAATCTCCAAAATTTGTCCAACAAAACTAAAAGTTCATCAAAGACCATTAAATAAACAGATATCCATAAAATTCTTCAAAGTAATCAAAACTAAGATTGAAACCCAAATCTCGGAATTATTTTATCACATAGTCTTCCAAGTTAAATATTATCATTTATCTCCAAATAACATCAGTTTCTCTTAAAGTCTCGTATTGAAAAGTAATTAACCTAATCCCATATTCTCCATGATAGGTTAATCATTTTCATAAATAAACCAAATCGTCATATGTCTACAATAAAAAAATAGATTCTTCCAAAATAAAATTCCACCATTTCTCCTCACTTGAAATCCCAAAGTATTCTATTTTCTATAGGTATATATTGTTTCCACGAAAGAGAGAACATCTTCCAAAAAAACCTTTATTACTCAGTCACCAAATCATTTTCCTACGCTAAGGATATCCATTTAATAAAACATAAGTTCCCAAAATCAACTTATTCTTGATCCATAAAATCACTTAACTAAAAATTATAAGTCATACTAACCAGGGACTTCACGTAGGCTAGTGGTAGGCCATGCGCCCTTGTCGCCCTTCGGTTGTGGGTTCGATTCATGTGGCCTTGTCGGACGTGACGGGTTGTCAGCCATCTTGTCAGTTGTCCTTTTTATAAATATAAAAAATAACCCTAACATGTTTTAACCTCAATGTTTTCCTTATACCTCTCATTTTCATCCAAATTCATTATGATCTCAACATATTAATTCTTGAAGTCTTATTTCACCATCATAAGATAA
The DNA here is from genome assembly GCA_963277665.1 of Viscum album. Taxonomy (NCBI): domain Eukaryota; kingdom Viridiplantae; phylum Streptophyta; class Magnoliopsida; order Santalales; family Viscaceae; genus Viscum; species Viscum album. The sequence continues at coordinate 1,432,957,228 of OY728126.1, read as the reverse complement.
AATAAAATGATCCCCAAAAAAAGAAGAACATCATACCTTGATCATGGTGTCCATTTGGTTTCATCGTCATCTTGTTCACGTAGTTATAAGGTCCATGCATCACAAAAGTGACTTAGAGATCCTTCAAAATCATTTTCTTCCTCCATCCAAATACACCTTGTACAACATGGGTCATATGGGTGTTCACAGAAAAACAATTTTGGAAAATAATCATGTATGACATATAATTTCAAAACATCTGATAAGACATGATTTCTATAAAATAGTCTGACCAAATTTGAGTTGAAACTTTCAATTAATGGTCCTTTTAAAATACCATAGGTATGTGCTGAGAGACCATATTTTAAAAGAAAATATAAATAGGTTACACAAGGGTCTCCTTCTTCAGCACCTTCTTTAAAATCATAATATGCTTCAAAATTTTGTGATAAGGTAAAATATTTGAAAATTCCTTGATAATATCTACCTTTCTTGAAAATATGAGAATATTGTGAAAATGGGATTTTTCTAAATACAACCCATGATCCACGATGATAACGAGGTATAGTGGAGGTGTTTGATATCTCAAACAGCTTATTGCAAGTGATTTTTATGCTAGAAAAAGTTTCACAATCATCTGAACATGACTTTGCAATAATTATTGTAGGAAATTCATCAGGAAGAGATAAGAATGTCGTTTGAGATCCTCCTCCTTCCATTTCCTTGATCTGAAAAAGTTATAAAATAAGGATTTAACTAAGATAATAAACATAGGGACTAATCATGTGTTTAACGAAAACTCCTAATCCCTAAAGTTGTCTAAACCGACCTTTGATACCAACTATAAGGACCCAGCCTTAAAACATTACTTAATATTGAATTAAATGAATAAATCACATTGAGGATATTTTTAGGTTTAGAGTTTTAGAGAATTAGTACATAACTATTACATATCACAAGATAACAAAGTAGACACTTCTACTTAGTTTCCATCATAAAACAAAAACTCTTAAAAAGAAACATGTCTAGTTCCATGTTTTAGATAGCTTGTCTTTCCTTGATCCCATCCTTGACCCTATTCATCTTAAATCTTGTGGAAAACATTTCAAAAACTTGGGATGAGCATAAAAATATCAGTAAGGGATATAAAAAAAAATATGTAAAGAAAACATTAGTCCATGTATACATAAGAATCAATGAAATCATACTTTACTCTTAAAACATAAGCACTTTAACATACCTCATCAAATCATAAGATTTATGAATAACTCATAGAAATCATAATACCTAAAGGTAACTTGAGGCATTCATAACATTCTTACGTAGAGATTAACCCTCATGGTTACGTTTGTAATACCCATCACAGTATATTCCCTAAATCTATTTGGAGAAACCTTAGAATTTAACTCCTTCATGTTACCCAATGAATTGGAGAGCTATATCAATCTCACCCGCCCTTAGTTTATCACGGAACCACCCATCTTCATAAACAATGCCCAAGAACCATAACATAATCGTATCACATAAAACATGCATAAAGGAAACATAACATTTCCACATTTAAATCACAAGATATCAATACAACACATTGATATAATCAAAACATTATCAAAACCATTTTCAATACCAAAATAAAATAAAATTAAAACATGGTATTTATTTTTTGTTTAAAAAAAATTATATCTTGTAGAGGAATCCGAAACTTGAATAATGGTATTGGTGACAGAGAAGTCGTTGTTGCCGCATACGTAAGACAAAAACATTCTCTTTTGTCATTTAGTAAACCTCTTGGTATAAAAAGATTCCTTTTGAAGAAAAGTAAAATTCAAAGGGGTTTATACACTGTATAAAATAAAGTTGTGTATAAAACAAAATATTCCTCAATGAAAGGATATTGAGACGAATTCCCTTACAAAGATGGTATCCTTAGATTAGGGATAAATCCATTAAATAATTATGTGTGAAAAATATAAATACACCCAATATAAGTGGATATTAAGTGTAAAAAAATCAGAGTTCATCCACACATATTCATATCATTACATAATCAAGAAGTATAAGTTTAACCCAAAGAATCAAAATTGGGTTAAGCAGTTCCCTTGCAAAAATTCGATAGCCTAACGGCGTCGCATCAAATTTTAGAAAAAGAGTTTATGGGAGAGAAAATTGTAACACATCACTAGGACATAAAATTTACATCAATAAGTATATATAAGAACATATCCCAGTATAATAAGATGTAAATTAAAAGACATAAAAAAAATAAGTCTTTTAAAAAGAGGAGGGTGAAAGGTTCCCTTACCGATTTGGGTGACTTTTGAAACATACACCCCATGAAAGAAGGACTATAAAAAAATGATGTAAATACCCATAAATGAAATTATAATATGCAAAGAGTAGAATAATGGGCAGTACATACACCACTCAAAAGAAATAGTGGAAAATGTAGCATAAACCACATGGGAATAAAAGTGAGATTAAAAATCCCTTATGAAAACTCGGCAGCCTAACGGCGCCACTTAAAACATCAAAAAAGGATTGATGAAATAAAATAGGGTCTCTCATAATATGAACATAAAATTTACATTAATAAGAATATAAAATAACATCCCCCAACATAAGAAAGAGGAGCTTAAAATAAGTGACATAAAAGAGAGTACTTAAAAAGAAAGAGAGAGGTAGGATCCCTTACCTCAAGTCCGACTTGTATTGTTCGTTTCTTTATATTCCTGAATAATAAACTTTGGTAAATTTATAATTGCTTAAGGACCTAATTTAAAGTTTATTATTCAATTAATATCACATATTATAATGTTATAATAATTAGTTAATTATGTGAGTTCATATTAGATGTTTTTGTCGATGTTTGGTACATGAGTCAAAAATAAACTTGTTTGAAAATGATTGTCCATGTAGTTATAATTAAATCATCTAAAGAATAGTATTAATGATTTAAATATCATATATATCTATTACATATTCATTTTATACTATTCCATAACATTTGGAGATAAAAAGAAATGAAATGCACTATTCATGGAGACGGTAGGTCGTACGTACGCATGAACGCTACTTTCATTTCATTGTCATATTAATGGCAATAAAAAAATGAGAGATATATATATTATAATTATAGTATAATATATATCTTATATATTTCACATATGTTCATTAATTTCATTCTTTATACATTCCATGTATTGCATGAACGAGTCACATCACTTGAGGGGGCGGTAGTCCACACTTCCTCGTATGAAATTATCGCATTTGCACAACATGAAAAGCATAAAGGTATGTTTTAATATAAAATACAGAAGCATATAGAAAACATAAATACCATATATATAATATATAAAATATAGTGACAACATAATTTCCACCATGAAAGGTGTTAAGAGAAGATTGAACAATCATCGTTTCGTGAGGTAGTAATTCGCCATCCACAGAAACAGTATGTTCTTTAACCATTAGATGGAGGTGTGTGTAAGTATATCTCGAATATTTATCATAACAAAATCCTATTAGATTTAAGATACTGGTGTTGTTACAAAAGAAAGGGATAAAAATATCTTAGGGGGTTGGAGAAGCAAAATAAAACAAATGAACATAAGAGAAGACATTACCTTTAAATCGGGTAACTCCTCTTGGTTTGAACCAAAAGGGTTTCTTGAAGAGATTTCTGCCTAAGGTAAGGCTTATATGATGAAGATAGGGATGTGGATATATTAAATTATCAGATTTTGGCTGACTCAATGGCTTGAGAGTTGTGGGTGAGGTGGTAGAGGTGGGGTCCTTTTATAAGAGGGAGGAAGGGAACTCTTGGAATGTTATAAAATGTTACTTTATTATAAAATGAGTTTCGGATTTTAAAGGTCCCACAATGATATATTTAGAGGATAAAGTGATAAGGTTTCTAAATACACCCATACAATAGGTTTTTTACAAGTTTAAGTCTTATATTTTACATTATCTTTTTATTTTATTTAAATCGCCCATTAATGAGGTATTCACTGCATCATCATGGTGTCATAAATAAGTTAATTTATTTAATGTATAAAAATTATAAAAAAAATATCATGTTGTATGAAATATCTTTAGCTTTCAAATGAATATTTATAGTCTAAGAGATCATTTACACAGACAAAACTAAAATTGTTTTACTTGGGTGATACATACTTTGGTTATACTTTCCTTTTAAAAAACATAAAATGATAAAGTGTCACTATCACCCAAAAGTGATTCCATGGGGTCCCAAAGTTTGTCACAAGTCATCCCATGGTATTCCATGACACAACCAGTAGCATTAGGACACATGTTGGGGTCATTTTATATTATTATGATATTATTTTATTACCCTTAACTACCTGATTACTAATTAATCACGATAATTAAAGATAATTACCGCCATTACTATTCATAATGTCCAAAAACAAAAGCGTCTTAATTACATAATTTGGACCTTATGATTCCAAATATGGAATCCATTTTATCAAATTCCAAACACAAAAATTTTTGTAATTAATTTAAAATAATTCTCGTTGTCAAAACCAAAGACGGGTTTTTAGGAAGTAAAATCTATCAAAAGATTGATTTGCTTTTACATCCAATTTATAAGTGAAATTACATCCAAAGACCAAAATTGTATTAAATTATAAAAACATAATTAAATTAAACCCTAAGACCAATTAAAATGACAATCTAACTATATAAATAAATCAGATGAAAAGGAGGTTTGATTTAAAATGCAGTATTTTTCACTATTCATTAAAAATGAACATTTGTCAGAAAAATACCAAAAATTCACCCTAAGATTTATTTAATATTCCAAATTCAAAAATTATATTAATTTACCAAATTAAAAACATATAATTTTCATTAATTAATTTTATAATCAACTCCCATTGTTAAAACAAATAGCGTGTTTTTAAGAAACAACATCTGTCAAAAGATTGACACTTGTTTATGTCCATTTTCAAAGTGAAATTAGTTCTAAAGACCACCATTGGATTAAATGGTAAAAATATATTCTTATTTAACTTTAAAACCAATTAAAAAGATAATATAACCATAGAAATAAATTAGATGAAAAAGCAGTTTTGAAGTAAAATGCAATATTTTCCAGTATTTATTAAAAAATGAACATTGTTAGAAAAATACCAAAAATTTATCCGAAGTAAATTTCAATGTCCCAATTATAAAGAAGTATTGTGTTTTTTCAAATATAACATATAAAAGTGACAAAAATTATATTTAAAAAGGGTTCACCATTAAGAGGCAGTTAAAACAATCTTTTAAAATTATAAGAGTATTTATTCTTAAAATTGGATCCATTTGCATTTTAAGCCTCTAAAATTTATTGGATGAATGTAAAAATATTTAACAAACATATGTAATCATTTTTCAGTTAGTTTTGTTCATTATCGCCATTACAACAGCTTGGCGTTAACTATTATTTAAAATAGTATTATTATATTATTAGTGTGCAACGTAAGATTTCAAAAAAATTCGTTGTTGCGTATTGGGTACGCCATCGAGAATATCATTACCTTTAAAGTAATATTAACATTTTATTCACAAATATTGATATATATTAAAATTTAATATTATTTATTTACATGGGATGTTACAGAGATACTATCTAAGGGGTGTTTTGAGTTGTACAGTAAAAAAATGAAAATACTGGTCTTTGGGTTTATTATCACTGGGGGAGAATAAGTAAATTCAGGACATGTAATGGACATGTAATGCTTATGTGACACAATAAGAATTTGGAGTTAAGAGGATAAGGAATACATTGGACTTGTAATGCTTTTGTGACACGATGAGAATTCAGTGTTAGGAGCAGAAGGAATACATTCAAGGCATGTAATTATTCTATAACACAGTAAGAGAATTTTTTGGGCGTCTCTCAGAATTCCAAAACATGGGATCCCAACTCATGCTTCCCCTCTTGTTTTATATACAGATCATTGCTCACATAGACTTAGAGTGTTTTCTGAGTTGATTCTTGTGTTTCAGGTATGCTTGTGGATGGTGCTCTATTGAATTTATCTAGTGATTTCCAACAAAACCAAAGGGGGAGATTGTCAGAACCAAGACCATTCTATGTAAGAAATGGAGTTTGATTTTTTTTTTTTTTTAATCCTCATTGGAAGTTCAGAATGTTTTCTAGGAATGGGATCATACATTTCAAGTGGACAACAGTATTGTTTGTTTGCATGATCATTGCTTTCAAGTGCATCAATTTAGGACTTCGATGCAAGCAATGTCTCATGCTGCACAGAGACAAAGTATTTAAAACAAATCTATTGAAGCGACATTCAAGTCGATAAACTAAGTTTGACTTCTCTCAAGGTAGTGATCTAGGGGGAGTTGAGGGAAGTGATCTGAGGGACGCAGTGAGCTATCTCTGAACCTTTGTAAAGGCATTGTGTCTGGGACAGACTGATTGTACCCGAACCTTGTAATCCACACTAGTGAAGTTTAGTAGAATTAGGTATGACCAAGAACCTGTCGGTGTATGCTCATTGGACTTAGTCCTTAGTGGTGAACCAAGTAAAAGTGTTTTGTGGTCTCTTTTATTGTAGTTGTGTGCTTTATATTCCCTTCAGTCTTGCAGTTTTAATGGTTTCCTACCACTGTGGGAACAAGATTCTTGTTTTAAAAAGAAAAAGTTAACACCCTGATTCACCCCTCCCCTCTCAGGGTGTCTTGGGGTCTTACACTCCTCATGTTCCTCCTTTCTCTTGGAGTATATCAGAATATCATCAATAAAGACTACCAAATTTTTTTGAGGTAATCTGTAAATACTCTATTCATTAAATCCATGAAAATTGATGGAGCATTAGTGAGTCAGAATGGCATCACTATGAACTCATAGTTTCCATACCTTGTTTTAAAGGAAATATTGGGAATATAATCCTTCTTCACCTTTAATTGGTGATATCCTGACCAAAGGTCCACCTTAGAGAAATAACTAGCCCCACGAAGCTGATTGAACAAGTCATCTATCTATGGTAGGGGATATTTATTATTTATTGTGATTTTATTGAGCTCACTATAATCAATGCAGAGGTGCATTGATCTATCCTTATTCTTAATGAAGAGGATTGGCACACCCCATAGTGAAGCACTTTGGCATATAAAACTCTTCTCTATATTCTCCTATTACTACTTCTTCAGCTCTTCTAACTATGCAGTGGCCATTCTATAAGGTTTCTTGGATATAAGTAGAGATCCATGAATAAGTTCAATTGAAAACTCAACCTCTTGATCAGGAGGAAGACCAGGAAATTATTTAGGGAATACATCAGTGTAATCCCTCACAATGGTAATATCTTCAAGAAGTATCATCTCCTTTGTCTCAATCATTTGAACTAGACATTATTACTCATAAGGAAGTAATATACACACTTGAGACAATGATTCTAAAAGAGATTAATCTTCCTCCTTACACTTGTAAATAATTGTAGGATGCTTCGGGATGTGAAGATTGATCTCCCTTTCCCAAAAGTTGATGTTTACTTTGTATAAATATATAAAATACATGCCCAAGATAACATCTAAATCCACTAAAGGAAGTATGATAAGATCTGTTGGGAGGTTCAGTCCACAAAAATTTACCGAAGGAGTAGTTATAAACCTTGGACGCAATAATTTCTTCATTCACTATTCTCAAAGATAACTTAACCTCCAAATTTTGAGGTGGTGTTTTAATAGTTCTACTAAACTATCAATATATGAAACAATGCATAGAACTAGAATCAAATAGTACATTTTCTATTCTTGAATGAATAACTAGCATACTTCTCACCACATCATTGTCTGGATCTACCTCATCAGTAGTGATAGAATAATCCCTTCCTTGTCGCCTTGGAGGTTGTTGCTTATTTCCTCTGAAAACCCTTGGATTAGGGAAATTGTTCACATAATTCTCATGCTCCTTGTAGTTGTAACACTACACCAATAGTTGAGAATTTATCTGAACCTTCCTTTATTCATCCACATTAGCATAATTATTCATATCCCTTCAGTAGTTTTTAGTTATATGACTCATTCTTCTACATTTGAATCAATTCTGGGTTCCCTTTAGACAGTTCCTAGGATGCTTCTTCCCACAATTTTGACATGTGGGACGTTCGATCTTCTTTCCATCATGGGATTTATTTTTCGAACCACCCATATTAGACTCTATATTACGCTTTTTGTTATTGGGCCCACAAAACCACTGGGATTCCCCAATATCCATTTCAACCTTGAGGGCACAATGAAAAATCTCTTCATAAATGTCAAAGTCTCGAATCACCAACACTTTTCAGAGACTTATCTTTAGTCCACTAAAGAATTGATCTACCTTTATTTTAGTGTTCATGACAAATACAGAGGCGTATCTTGCAAGCCTTGTGAATTTTTCTTCATTCTCCCTGATGGACTCATCTTCCTTCTTCCTGAGTCTAATGAACTCTCTTTCCATCTTGAGGTGGAGGGTTTGGGGATTTTATTTATTGAAAAATATTTTCTTGAATTCCTCCCAATCCATGGAATCAATTTCCTCTTGTGATTTCGTATACTTGATCAGTGTTCACCACTGATCAGCTTCCCCATCAAAACAATAGACTGTCGGTACGACTTTCTCTTCTTCTAAGCACTAGTGGATAAAGAATATCTTTTCAATGGGTTTAATCCACCATTCTTTGAGGAGGGGATCGGAAGATCTACTAAACATGGTAGGCCTTTTCCACATAAAGGATTCAATAGAAACTTGCTCTTTCTTTAGGGGAGGAGGGCGTTCCACATGATTCAAGTTATTATTCATAACTTGAGCCAGCTAAGTAAGTACTTTCATGAAGTTTTGAGTCCCCATTACCATCATATTCGGCATATCATTAGGGAATATTCACATTTCCTATCACATTGATTGTTGGTACATTTTCTTCTATTTCCATCCATTAACTAAGAAAAATAACGTACAATTATAGGGCTTTAATACTTAGCTATTAAGAATAAAAAATGAAACTTTTAACATAAAAGGATAAACTTGTAAATGAGAAGTATATCCTAACTTGTGATTACCTAGGTTTAAATCTGGGTTATCCTTGATCTATTTCATAACTCATATTCTTATGGGCTCTTTTTTTATTCCCTTAATAATGGTTTGTACCAGGCTCATGAATTGACCAAAGCATATCCCTCAGGAGTATCAAACCAAAAGTGCAGAAAGGTCTATTGTCGTGCACCAGTTCTCGTTCGAGTTTATCTCAAAGCAGTGTTTTTAGGTTTTACCCTTTGATACATTTGTGCCAGATCCACCTATACCTATTTTTATCCATATGGGTATGTATTTTCTTAATAAACCACTTACTCTATACTTAATAAAACTTAAGGATGTTTCCTTATACTTAGTCTTATTCATAAGGTTCTTACTAAAGTGCTCTAATCTTAATCTTAAAAAATAACTAGACCATCCTCTGATACCAAATATAGAGTCCCTATCCTTTTACACATAACATTACATGATTTTATGCATAATTATAAATCTATACAAGCCAAGGATCGTGAAGTCTAGTGTCTTTGAAGACTAGGTACATAAAACTGAAAACACAAAACATTTATTTATTTAATCTTTATATTGAGATCATAATATAAGGCCTCAGCCTTAAACCTTACTTAATCTTGAGTTACTACAAGATTACGCATTGAGGATCTTTTCAGGTTTAGAGTTTTATAGAATTAGATCATGAAACTTGCATTACATTCCACATTTAAACAAAGTGGTTACATAAAAGACATTATTCATTCTTCCCATCAACGGAAACATATTTAAAATAAAACATGGATTTTTCTTGACTCATCCTTGACACTATCATCACATCATGTACCTTTCCCTTGACCTGTGAAAAACATTTCAAAAACTTGGGATGAGCATAAAAAGCTCAGTAAGGGTTATAAAAATATGTAAAGGAAACATGAGTTCATATATACATAAGAATGAAATCATACTTTACCCATAAAACATAGGCACTTTAACATACCTCATCAATCATGAATAAAACATAGAAATCATAAGACATAAAAGGTAACTTGAGGCATTCATAACATTCTTACGTAGGGAGTAACCCTCTTGGTTACATTTTGGAATACCCATCACAGTATATTCCCTAAATCTCTTCGGAGAAACCTTAACGTTTCACTCCTTCGCGTTACCCAATGCATTGGAGAGCTATATCGGGCTCACCCGCCCTTAGTTTATCACAGAACCACCCGTCTTCATAATAATTCCCAAGAACCTCAACATAATCGTATCACATAAAACATGCATAAAGGAAACATAACATTTCCACCTTTCAATCACAAGATATCAATACAACACATTGATATAAAAAATTATGAAAACCATTTTCAATACCAAAATAAAAGAAAAGTAAAACATGGTATTTATTTTTCTTTTAAAAAAAAGGTATGGCTTGTAGAGGAAGCCGAAACTCAAATAATGGTCACGGCGGTGGAGAAGTCGTTGTCTCCGCATATGTACGAAAAAAACATTCCCTTTTGTCGTTTAGAAAAACGCTTCGTATAAAAAAAGATTCCTTTTTGGATAAACGTAAAAGTCAAAGGGGTTTATACACCGTATAAAAGAAGGTTGTGTATAAAACAAAATATGCCTCAATGAAAGGAGATTGAGACGAAGTCCCATAAAAAGACGGTATCTTTGGTTTAAGGATAAATCAATTACATAATTATGTGTGACAAATGAGTACACCAAATATAATTGGATATTAAGTGTAAAATAATCAAAGGTCATTCACACATATTCAAAGGATGACATATACAATAACTACATGTTGAACCCAAAGAAATCGAAATTGGGTTAAGAAGTTCCCTTGACAGCCTAACGGCGCCACATCAAAATGAGTTGATGAGAGATAAAAAGTGTATCTCATCACTTGGACATAAAATTTACATCAATAAATATATATGAGAACATATCCCAACATAACAATATGTAAATTAAAATACCCAACAAAAGAAGTCTTTTAAAAAGAGGAAGGTGAAAGGTTCCCTTACCGACTTGGGTATCTTTCAAAACATACACTCCATGAAAGAAGGACAATACATCATTGATGTAAATACTCATAAACAAAAGTATATTACACAAAGAGTAGAATAATGGGAAGTGTAGAGACCCGAAGCTTAACGTACATGAACATTACATTACTTTTGCGAAATACTTAAAAAAACACACACACAAGGATCGTAATAGTTTAGTGTCTTTGGAAACTCGGAACGTAATCTTCTAATCGTGGTGAAAGATCTTCAATATCTCCCATAAAGATCTTCCCTTTTTTTTACCTAAAACCTTTCTTTATATCCTGGGGAAAAGAAAACATAAAAGGGTGAGCTCAAATGCTCAGTAAGGGTAAATAAAAGAAAAATCAATCACATCATATTCATAAGAACATAACTTTTGGAAATCTTAACCTGCAAAAGATAGCATAATTTCATAACATGGGATAAATCATAGTAGTGAAATGAAATCCTAATAAGCATAACTTAAAACATGAAACTTTGTGGAATACACACATAATCATAGAGAATCATTTCTTGTTAGTCAAGACTCATTTCCAAGACTATCTTAGTGGACAAAGTCCCTTTCTGAATCGAGTAACCCTCGTTTCAGTCCTGTTTCACTGAACCGATATAACCTACCATTTCAGCCATGTCTATCTCATGAGATATAAAATCTTTACCCAATGCATTGGAGGGAGATATAGGTCCCACCCATCTCATAATGATACAATTCTTATGTGTGCCACAAAATCATAAATCATACATCATTGCATAACCCATGTAATACAAATGGGAATCTTAAACATCATGACATCATAAAATAATTCATATTAGATAAAGGAATTCATAAAAATAATTCCATCACAACATAACCAAATCAATGTAATAATAGAGATAAAAACAGAACCCTTTATTATCTTAGATGGAAAATAATTTTGATAAAACACTTGAAATGAATTCTTGAGGGAAATATCCGTTCTTCTTCAAAATCAATTTCTTTTCACAAAACGTCATGCAATTTTAAAAGAAAGAGATTTTATTGAAAATAGTCATGAAATCTTTTGGAGGAAGCTTCATGAAAATAAAACCGTAAAAAATTCGTTCTTGCTATATAAGTTAAAAAAACATTCTTCGTACTTTTGTCGAAAAAGTCAAAAAGTACCTCGTACGAAAAACGACAAAAGATTCCTTTCATATCTTTTACTAAAAACTCACCAAAGGTAAAATTGGATTTAAAAAATTGTAGGTGGATGGAAATAACATTACATATTGAGGAAACATAGATGTGGATGATAAAATACACCCCAGTAAATACCAATGTATAAACAATCTCAGATAAAAATGAGATTTTGATATTTCCCTTAACTTAGGTCCGATTTTCTTCGTAAGTGTCCGAACCTCCTCTATAATGATTTAAATAATGTCATTTACTTATTACAGAATCATATTCATTGTTATGATATCATATATGGTTCACTTATGACTTTATATTACCTGTTCTTTTGTAAATTCCATGTTAAAGAGCGTTTTGGGTAAAATTGTTTCATTTGTCGTCCGTGTTTTGACTTGTAATTATTCATATGATTACTTAGATCATGATTACTTAATTCCAGAACATAAAACATGATTTATATATATATATATATATTCTGGATATACATATATATAATAAATCATTAAATGGAAAGAAATACACCATTCATGGAGACGGTAGTCCGTACGTACGCATGAACGTTGTTTTCATTTCCTTATTGAATTGAATGGAATTAAGTAGATGACATACATATAAATATAAATAAATCCATTATCATTATTATGTCATATATTTCATTAGTACTTATTATATATACTTTATAATCATTCATGAATGGTTAATCATTGAGAATGAATCTCATCGCGTCGTGGAGACGGTAGTCCGTACGTACGCACGAGCGATGATATCATTCCCATGGTCGTGGAATTGTGTTGAAGTGTATGTATACTATTTCAGTATCAATATCACTCTATAATAATCATATATAGTTACTCATTACACCATTATACCCATCCTTGTAAGGTGATGGTGGAAAATAGATTACACCACGGCGTGGAGACGGTATTCCGTACGTACGCACGCGCGGTGATTTCATTTTTCCGCAGGATGGATAGAAGGTGAATTAGGGTTGTTTCATATTTATAATAACATATCAGTATGTAAGTAATACTGATGTTATTACTTTATCATGAAACAACTAAAGAAGAAGAAGTTGAAGAAGAAAGAAATTGAAAAGATCGGTAATGGATATTACCTCTTCTTCGAAACGCCTCTTTGAATCCTCCACTTAGGGAACTAAGATTGGTATTTAAAGAAGAACAGGACATCTAGGATTATTCTAGGGAAGTGGAGAAGGGATTTTGGCAGGGGTTGGCCGAGCTTGAGTGATCAAATTGGTGTGAGGAGGAGGGGGAGGAGGTGCCCTTTTATAAGGGAGGAGAGGGGCACCTTAGGAATATCTCAAAATATTATTTTATATTAATGTCAAAATCGGTTTATAATGGTTCCAAAGGGTCTTATTTCGAAGGTAAAGTGGGGATGGGTCGAAATCCTATCAACCAATATGATTTAGACAAGTTTAGGTTATTATTTTAACCTTATCAATTAGATTTAACTCTAAGTTAAATAATTTAACTTTTACCGTGACTTTTTGTTTTCTTACACTATATAGTTAATACACTTACTATAACATGCCAAACTAACCCCAAGTTGTTTATTATTAATATATATATCCTTATCTAAGTCATTTGGCCGAATATTATATTTTTAGGAATAAAATAACAATTAATAATATAATATTTGATTTAAAAACTATTTTGTGTCAATTTTGACACTATTTGATATCTGATTTTTTTGAAAGTCATAAAAGAATTATATGTTCTAACCAAGTTGATTAAATAAACACTAATATATCATAGTAACCTATAAAATTAGTGTAATTCATAAAAAGTCTCAAATTACATTTATTTTAGCATTTATAACATCAATTATGTTAACATTTCTTTAAAAGGGTAATTACTGCATCATCGTTGAGTCATAAATAAATTAATTTATTAAAAGTCTAAAAATTATAAATAAAATATCATTATGTAAGAAATCTTTTTATCTTTCTAATGAATATTTATAGTCGAATTTATCCAATTTAAAACCCTATATTAAAAATGTTTTATTAAATATACTTTGATTTTAACTCTTTTAACTCTTCTTTGAATTAAATAATAATAAATGTCCTAATATAATCCAAGTGGGCCTAAATGATAATATTTTACACTTAAGGTTGTTTTTGGTCGAGATAAACTTTTCCAATAGAATTAGGACATGTGTTAGGGTAATATTAATATCATTCGTACCCTTAATTACCCTATTTACTTTTAACCGTGGTAAATAAAAGTAAAAAGTTACTATTCACCAAAAATTATTTTCATCTCATTGAACCACATTTTACTTACTGACATCAACCGTGTCTCTCGGATTTTTGAAATTCCATTCATAGAAGCGGTAAAATTAAGTTTTATGAAAAATTCAGTTTTTAACTACCACTTAGTAGTTTCACTATTCATCAAAAATTGATGTTTTTCATAACAATGCCAAAATTTCATCCTGAGCAATATTTCGTATTCCGAATTCAAAAATGAAATCTATTTTACCAAATTCATAACATAGAAGTTGCATTAATTAATTTTATAATTAAATCCCGCTGTTAAAACAAATAGCGTGTTTTTAAGAAACAATATCTATCAAAAGATTGACACTTGATTATGTCTGGTTTAAATGTGAAATTACATTCAATGACCAACATTGTATTAAATTGTAAAAATATATTCTAAATATACTTTAAAACCACTCAAATTAATAATTTATCACTATTAATTATTTCGATTAAAAAATTTGTTTTTGATTATAATTTAGTAATTTTCACTATTCATCAGAATATGAAAGTTATCTGAAAAGTACCAAAATTTCACCTTAGGCTAAATTCGATACTCCGAATCCAAAAATGAAGTCCATTTTGAGAGCTAAAATTTCTAAAATTTAAATAGTGGTTATTACTATTCATAACGGCTAGTTTTAATAATATTTTAATAGCATATCGTTGTTTCGTGAAACTCAGTATTGCGTACTACACATGCTATCGAGGAAGGTTGCGATTGCGTGTAATGCAAGGCAAGTCAAAGATGCGTGTTGTGCAAGCTCCTTTTGGGGTAGCGTACAACACAAGACATTAATAAAATTAAAAAGAATATTTTTCATAAAATCTCGGGCTGTTACATTCTACCCCCCTTAAAATGAATTTCGCCCTCGAAATTCGTCGGGTTTATAAATGGTTTACTATTCGAAAGTTTCTTTAATAGAAACCCACATCGTAAAAAGGAATATCAAAACCAATATTTAAAAAACAAAAGTATGAAACGTAACGGTTACCCAAATAAACTAACCACTGGGTTTCCACATAGGTGAAAATATGGATATGGAAGAGAAATCTAACCATCATGTTCTGATGGAGAGTGGTAGAGAACATGGCTATGGAAAAGCCAGCAATCACAAAGCCATAAATTTGTGACGATCTAAGGTACCATCTGATTCATCAGATATAAGATCACTAGGACAACATTTTTGGTTTTCAAGATCATTTCCCTAAAGTTAAAGAATTTGAATTAGGATAAATACTTACTTTATTTTGGTACAATCTCACTGTTGTTCGTGCCTTTAACAATTTCCACTTCATCTCTTAAATAAATGAAGTTGAATTTTTTATTCGTGAAGTGTTAGCAGATCATGTGATAGAATGACGGGTCATTCCATCTGTCTCAAACAAAAGGTTAGAAAAAAAAATTATATACATAAGTCGATCTATAGTGAGATTAATTATATATGGTTCCTAAAATGGACTTATACATCATATGTCATACATCTTAATATAATAAAACTAGTTTCTACTAAACAGGGACTTCCTGTAGGCCAGTGGTAGGCGATAAAGGCCAGTCGCACTTCGGTTGTGGGTTCGATTTCCACAGCCTTGTCCGCCGCGATGGGTTGTCGCCCGTCCTGCAGGTTGTCCTTTTTCTAAAACTATATTACTATAACATCCCATCAATAATATCAAAAAAAACTTTTATCCTTAAACAACACTAACTTATTTCCAACATAATCCATTCCAATCTTTAGGCTTATCCATAATACTGCAGTCCACTCTCATAACATAGTGAAAACGATTACCAGAGATTTAACACCATCGTCGATTCCCATATATCATAAGATATGTTTTGTTGGTCACATTCCAAACATTCAAAGTCCTTAATCGTGTATTCTCTTGAATACCTTAGTGAAAACATGAATGCAGTTAAAATTTAACACTTTCCACATACCAAAATCCTCAAAATTCTATATACTCAAACAATGATATCACTTAGTCCTTATATCAATCATGAGATCATGAATACTGTTAAACATTTCGTTTTCTCATTTTCCCTTCATTATGCTCATATCATCTTATTTCCAAAAATATCTCAATCACTTTGAATACCACATTAGACCAATACATAAATATTCCAATACTTTATGATACAACATTATTTTGGAATCCCATTACATAAACACTTAATCATTCCACCACATTGTTATCATATTCAACATCGCCAATGGTGATCGCATGTGACTTCCCTTTGTCCTTTGCCTTAAGAATTTGCTCATGTCGATCATCACTAACCCTTTTATTAGGGCCTTTATTAGCATAATGCCCCATTTCCTTGCACTTGAAGCATTGAAGTGTTGGTGGTGTGTTCTCTGCAGTGTTTGCTTTATTCACATCATTATAATCCCTTTTTCCATTACTTTGACACTCAGCTGCTCGATGACCTTCTTTTCCACACTTAAAACATTTTCTAGTCCCTTTAAGACAATCTCTACCATGCTTCTTTCCACACTTTGCGCATAAGGAAACATTCATCTTCTTTTCACCATTATTCTGAGATTTCTCCTTGAACTCCATCTTTCGTTTCTTGTCAAAACGATGAGATGGATATGTAACACCAACTTCCATTTCTACCTTGATAGCACAACGCACAATTTCTTCATAGCTACTAAAGTCTCTTATAGCTAATGCCCTTCGAAGACTTGGTTTTAAGCCACTGAAAAATAGATCAACTTTACTTTCAGGTTGGATGATAATGCCAGATGCATACCTTGCAAGTCTTGTAAAATTTGCTTCGTATATACCAACAGATTCATCATACTTCTGCTTCAGCTCAAGAAACTCCTTTTCCATCTTTGTTCGAAGAATACGAGGTAAGTACTTACTGAAAAACAAGTTCTTGAACTCATCCCATTCCATGGACTCAATTTCATCTCTTTGCCTCGTATTCTTGATAAGATTCCACCATTGATCAGCTTCACCTTCCAAACGACATACTGCTAAGATGACTTTATCATGCTCAGAACATTGAAGAACTGAAAATATATTTTCAGTGGTACTGATCCATTGTTCATAAACAAGTGAATCAGAAGACCCACTGAAAGAAGGTGGACGTTGCCTCATGAAGGACTCAATAGAATATTGTTCCCTTCTCTGCTCATTTGGGAGTCCAGAATGATTCATAGCTTGTGTAAGTATAGAAATAAGATTTTTCACTCCATCTACCATAACATTTATTTGTTCAGGAGGGAAATCATTGCATTGTCCATTGCATTGATCAACACGGTTCCTTCGGGTTCCAGCCATCATCTAAAACCCAAAAAGAATAGTGTTAGAGGCAAAAATCATGCTAGGGAAAACAACATAATAAAGGGGGAGTACCTTCAATATCTAACATCTTAGGTTTAATTCTATGATCGTTAGTGTAATTCTAGTACTATAACCTATACGTATACTTAACCTTAGGGACATCCCTAGAGATACCTTAGAAATATCTCTAGGGATCTCACTAAAGTTCTCACATCCTAGTTTCCAAAGGTTGACTAAACCTTTCCTCTAATACCAACTGTAGAGACCCAAAGCTTAACGTACATGAACATTACATTACTTTTGCGGCATACTTAAAAAAAGCGCACACACAAGGATCGTAATAGTTTAGTGTCTTTGGAAACTCGGAACGTAATCTTCTAATCGTGGTGAAAGATCTTCAATATCTCCCATAAAGATCTTCCCTTTTTTTTACCTAAAACCTTTCTTTATATCCTGGGGAAAAGAAAACATAAAAGGGTGAGCTCAAATGCTCAGTAAAGGTAAATAAAAGAAAAATCAATCACATCATATTCATAAGAACATAACTTTTGGAAATCTTAACCTGCAAAAGAGAGCATAATTTCATAACATGGGATAAATCATAGTAGTGAAATGAAATCCCAATAAGCATAACTTAAAACATGAAAATTTGTGGCATACACACATAATCATAGAGAATCATTTCTTGTTAGTCAAGACTCATTGCCAAGACTATCTTAGTGGAAAAAGTCCCTTTCTGAATCGAGTAACCCTCGTTTCAGTCCTGTTTCACTGAACCGATATAACCTACCATTTCAGCCATGTCTATCTCATGAGATATAAAATCTTTACCCAATGCATTGGAGGGAGATATAGGTCCCACCCATCTCATAATGATACCATTCTTATGTGTGCCACAAAATCATAAATCATACATCATTGCATAACCCATGTAATACAAATGGGAATCTTAAACATCATGACATCATAAAATAATTCATATAATATAAAGGAATTCATAAAAATAATTTCATCACAACATAACCAAATCAATGTAATAATAGAGATAAAAACAGAACCCTTTATTATCTTAGATGGAAAATAATTTTGATAAAACACTTGAAATGAATTCTTGAGGGAAATATCCTTTTTTCTTCAAAATCAATTTCTTTTCACAAAACGTCATGCAATTTTAAAAGAAAGAGATTTTATTGAAAATAGTCATGAAATCTTTTGGAGGAAGCTTCATGAAAATAAAACTGTAAAAAATCCGTTCTTGCCGTATAAGTTAAAAAAAACATTCTTCGTACTTTTGTCGAAAAAGTCAAAAAGTACCTCGTACGAAAAACGACAAAAGATTCCTTTCATATCTTTTACTAAAAACTCACCAAAGGGTAAAATTGGATTTGAACAATTGTAGGTGGATGGAAATAACATTACATATTGAGGAAACATAGATGTGGATGATAAAATACACCCCAGTAAATACCAACGTATAAACAATCTCGGATAAAAATGAGATTGTGATATTTCCCTTACCTTAGGTCCGATTTTCTTCGTAAGTGTCTGAACCTCCTGTATAATAATTTAAATAATGTCATTTACTTATTACAGAATCATATTAATTGTTATGATATCATATATGGTTCACTTATGACTTTATATTACCCGTTCTTTTGTAAATTCCATGTTAAAGAATATTTTGGGTAAAATTGTTTCATTTGTCGTCCGTGTTTTGACTTGTAATTATTCATATGATTACTTAGATCATGATTACTTAATTCCAGAACATAAAACATGATTTATATATATATATATATATATATATATATATATATATATTCAGGATATACATATATATAATAAATCAGTAAATGGAAAGAAATACACCGTTCATGGAGACGGTAGTTCGTACGTACGCATGAACGCTGTTTTCATTTCCTTATTGAATTGAATGGAATTAAGTAGATGACATACATATAAATATAAATAAATCCAGTATTATTATTATGTCATATATTTCATTAGTACTTATTATATATACTTTATAATCATTCATGAATGGTTAATCATTGAGAATGAATCTCATCGCGTCGTGGAGACGGTAGTCCGTACGTACGCACGAGCGATGATATCGTTCCCATGGTCGTGGAATTGTGTTTAAGTGTATGTATACTATTTCAGTATCAATATCACTCTATAATAATCATATATAGTTACTCATTACACCATTATACCCATCCTTGTAAGGTGATGGTGGAAAATAGATTACACCACGGCGTGGAGACGGTATTCCGTACGTACGCACGCGCGGTGATTTCATTTTTCCGTAGGATGGATAAAAGGTGAATTAGGGTTGTTTCATATTTATAATAACATATCAGTATGTAAGTAATACTGATGTTATTACTTTATCATGAAACAACTAAATAAGAAGAAGTTGAAGAAGAAAGAAATTGAAAAGATCGGTAATGGATATTACCTCTTCTTTGAAACGCCTCTTTAAATCCTCCACTTAGGGAACTAAGATTGGTCTTTAAAGAAGACCAGGACCTCTAGGATTATTCTAGGGAAGTGGATAAGGGATTTTTTCAGGGTTTGGCCGAGCTTGAGTGCTCAAATTGGTGTGAGGAGGAGGGGGAGGAGGTGCCCTTTTATAAGGGAGGAGAGGGGCACCTTAGGAATATCTCAAAATATTATTTTATATTAATGTCAAAATCGGTTTATAATGGTTCCAAAGGGTCTTATTTCGAAGGTAAAGTGGGGATGGGTCGAAATCCTATCAACCAATAGGATTTAGACAAGTTTAGGTTATTATTTTAACCTTATCAATTAGATTTAACTCTAAGTTAAATAATTTAACTTTTACCGTGACTTTTTATTTTCTTACACTATATAGTTAATACACTTACTATAACATGCCAAAAGAACCCCAAGTTGTTTATTATTAATATATATATCCTTATATAAGTCATTTGGCCGAATCTTAGATTTTTAGGAATAAAATAACAATTAATAATATAATATTTTATTTAAAAACTATTTTGTGTCAATTTTGACACTATTTGATATATGGTTTTTTTGAAAGTCATAACAGAATTATATTTTCGAACAAAGTTGATTAAATCAACACTAATATATCATAGTAACCTATAAAATTAGTGGAATTCATAAAAAGTCTCAAATTACATTTATTTGAGCATTTATAACATCAATTATGTTAACATTTCTTTAAAAGGGTAATTACTGCATCATCGTTGAGTCATAAATAAATTAATTTATTTAAAGTCTAAAAATTATAAATAAAATATCATTATGTATGAAATATTTTTATCTTTCTAATGAATATTTATAGTCGAATTTATCTTATGTACAACCCTATATTAAAAATGTTTTAGTAAATATACTTTGATTTTAACTCTTTTAACTCTTCTTTGAATTAAATAATAATAAATGTCCTAATCTAATCCAAGTGGGCCTAAATGATAATATTTTACACTTAAGGTTGTTTTTGGTCGAGATAAACTTTTCCAATAGAATTAGGACATGTGTTAGGGTAATATTAATATCATTCTTACCCTTAATTACCCTATTTACTTTTAACCGTGGTAAATAAAAGTAAAAAGTTACTATTCACCAAAAATTATTTTCATCTCATTGAACCACATTTTACTTACTGACATCAACCGTGTCTCTCGGATTTTTGAAATTCCATTCACAGAAGCGGTAAAATTAAGTTTTATGAAAAATTCAGTTTTTTAACTACCACTTAGTAGTTTCACTATTCATCAAAAATTGATGTTTTTCATAACAATGCCAAAATTTCATCCTAAGAAATATTTCATATTCTGAATTCAAAAATGAAATCTATTTTACCAAATTCATAACATAGAAGTTTCATTAATTAATTTTATAATTAAATCCCGCTGTTAAAACAAATAGCGTGTTTTTAAGAAACAATATCTATCAAAAGATTGACACTTGATTATGTCTGGTTTAAATGTGAAATTACATTCAATGACCAACATTGTATTAAATTGTAAAAATATATTCTAAATATACTTTAAAACCACTAAAATTAATAATTTATCACTATTAATTATTTCGATTAAAAAAGTTGTTTTTAATTATAATTTAGTAATTTTCACTATTCATCAGAATATGAAAGTTATCTGAAAAGTACCAAAATTTCACCTTAGGCTAAATTCGATACTCCGAATCCAAAAATGAAGTCCATTTTGAGAGCTAAAATTTCTAAAATTTAAAAAGTGGTTATTACTATTCATAACGGCTAGTTTTAATAATATTTTAATAGCATATCGTTGTTTCGTGAAACACAGTATTGCGTACTACACACGCTATCGAGGAAGGTTGCGATTGCGTGTAATGCAAGGCAAGTCAAAGATGCGTGTTGTGCAAGATCCTTTTGGTGTAGCGTACAACAAAAGACATTAATAAAATTAAAAAGAATATTTTTCATAAAATCTCGGGCTGTTACAGGAAGTGCATACACCACTCAAAGGAAATTGTGGAAAATGTAGCATAAATCTCACAGGAATAAAAGTGAGATGAAAAATCCCTTACGAAAACTCGGCAGCCTAACAGCGCCACATAAAACTTACAAAAATGGATTGATGAGATCAAATAGGGTATCTCATCATATTAACATAAAGTTTATAGAAATAGGAATATAAAAGAACATCCCCCAACATAACAAAGAGGAGCTTAAAAGAAGTGACATAAAGGAGAGTACTTAAAAAGAAAGAGAGAGGTTAGATCTCTTACGAAAATGCGGCAGCCTAACGGCGCCACTCAAAACTTCCAAAATGGATTGATGAGAGAGAATATGGTCTCTCATAATATGAACATAAAAATTACAGTAAGAGTAATATAAAAGAACATCCCAATCACAAGAAATATGAGCTTATAAGGAATGACATAAAAGAGTGTACTTAAAAAGAAAGAGAGGAGTAGGATCCCTTACCTCAAGTCCAACTTGTCTTGTTCGTTTCTTTATATTCCTGAATAATAAACTTTGGTCAATTAATAATTGCCTAAGTACCTCCTTTAGAGATTATTACTCAGTTCATATCACATATTATAATGTTATAATAACTGTTTAATAATGTTAGTTCATATCAGACGTTTTTGCCGATGTTTGGTACACGAGTCATAAATGAACTTGTTTGAAAAAAGATTTCCCATGTAGTTATAAGTAAATAATTTCCAGAATAGTATTAATGATTAAAATATCATATATATCCAGTAAATATTCATTTTATACTATTCCATATCATTTGGAGATAAAAAAAACGAAAATCACCGTTCATGGAGACGGTAGGCCGTACGTACGCATGAACGCTACTTTCATTTTTTTGTCATATTAATGGAATTAAAACAAAATGAGAGAGAGATATATATGTTATAATTCCAGAATGATATCCATAATTTAGATGTAATATATTACATATATATCCATTATATATATGTACTTATAATATTACATAACATTTTGAGATAAGAAATGAAATGTACCGTTCATGGAGACGGTAAGCCGTACGTACGCATGAACGCTACTTCCATTTCTATTTCATATTTAATGGAATTAAAACATAATGATACATAATAGTATTTTAATTCCAGTATGGTATCATATATAATATCATTAAATATACCCTTTATATGTACCAAAAATGGTATTAACGAATCAAATCACTTTGAGGGGGCGGTAGTCCGCACTTCCTTAAATGAAGATATCGCGTTTACCCATAATGGAAACCACAAAGGTACGCCATAAATGAAAAATATATAAGCTTAAGTAAAACATAAACATATTAGATATCATATATAAATATAGTTTCATATTAATGGCCACCTTTTAAGGTGTTAGAAGAATGTTGAACAATCATCGTTTCGGGAGGCAGAAATTCGCCATCCACGGAAACAGTATGTTCTTTAACCATTAGATGTAGGTGTGTGTAAGTGTAGATCGAATCCTTATTATAACAACATACTAGTATATTTAAGATGCTGGATTTGTTACAAAATAAATTAATAAAAAGAGTTTAGGGGGTTGGAGAAGCAAAATAAAACAAAAGGACACAAGTGAAGACATTACCTTAAAATTGGGTAACTCCCTTTGGTTTGAGCTCAAAGGATTCCTTGGGATAACTTCTGCCCAAATTGAGGATTCAATGAGTAAGAGAGGGAAGTTTACAGACAAAATGGGCAGGGTTTGGCCGATCCAAAGGCTTTGGGAGTGTGGGTAAGGAGGTAGAGGTGGTGTCCTTTTATAAGAGGAGGGGAGGGGCACTCTTGTATAGTTACAAAATGTTACTTTATTTTCAAAAGATTTTCGGATTTTAAAGGTCCCACATTGATTTATTTCAAGGATAAGATGATAAGGGTTCAAAATCCACTCATCCAATAGGTTTTATACATGTTTAGTTCTTAGATATTAATCTTTCCATTTTATTTAAATCGTTAAATAATGAGGTCATCGCTGCATTATCATGATGTCATAAATAATTTAATTTATTTAATGTCTAAAAATTATAAAACAAATACTATGATGTAGTAAATCTTTTTACCTTTACAATGACTATTTATAGTCAAAAATATGACTTGTATAACCCCATGTAAAAAATTTTTTAGTAAAACATATCATGTTTGTGTTATTTTTACTTTAACATTAAATAAAAAGATATTTATGTCATTTTCCAACCAAAGTGGATCCATGGGGTCCCCAAGTTGACCCATGGATTTTCTTGGTCGGCCATGACACATCCAATGAGGGTAGGACATGTGTCTAGGTCATTTCATTTTATTAAAACATTATTCTAACCATAAACTACACTAATTACCTCTAATCACGATTAAAAACTTAATAAGTTACTATTCACCAAAAAATTATTTTTATCCCATTGAACCACATTTTACTTCTTAATAACAACCGTGTATGTATGATTTTTTAAATTCAAAACACAAATATGGAAAAATTTCATTTAAACGGAAAAATCAGTTTTTATAAGTACCACTTAGTGGTTTCACTATTCATCAAAAATTGAAGTTTTTCAGAAAAATCCCAAAAATTCACCCTAAGATATATTTGATATTCTGAATTCAAAAATGAAGTATATTTTAAAAAATTCAAAACATATAAGTCACATTAATTAATTTAATAATTAATTCCCGATGTCAGAGCAAATAGCGTGTTTTTATCAAACAATAAGTATCAAAAGATTGACACTAGTTTAAGTCTGATTTCAAAGTGAAATTAATTCCAACGACCACTATTGGATTTAATGGTAAAAATATATTCTAATTTAACTTTAAAACCAATTAAAAATATAATCTAATCATATAAATAAATTAGATTAAAAATAGTTTTTGAATTAAAATACAACATTTTACACAATTCATTAAAAAATGAACTTTATCGGAAAGATACCAAAAATTTACACAAAGTAAATTTTGAGGTCCCAATTATTAAGAAGAGTTTTATTTGGTCCAATAGAATGTATAAGAGTGAAAAAAACTATATTTAATGATGGTTCGCCATCAAAAGGCGATAAGTGAACCTTTAGTGAAAACTAGGGCATATACGCCTAAAATTGAATTCTTTCCGTATTTTAAACCTTTATCTTTTATTGGATAAATGTAAAAACATTTAAAAACATATATAATCATATTTTAGTTATTTCTATCCATTTCCGCCAATACAACGGCTACATGTTAACTACCATTTAAAATAATATTATTTTATTATTAGAGTGCAACGTAAGATTCCCAAGAAACTCGTTGTTGCGTGTTGGGTACTCCATCGAGCATAGTGTCCCCTTTAAAGTCATATTAATATTTTTTATTCACAAATATGCATAAATATGAAAATGTCATATTCTTTATTTACCTGGGGTGTTACACCTAACTTCCATTGTGAACATACATCGGTATAGGATAACCTGGGGATAAGATGAAAAAAGGGCTGAGATAAAAATCCCAGTAAGGGAATAAGCATAAGAATAAATCTTTATCACATGGGTTAGAATGCATGACATAATGAAAATAGAAGGCATGAAACATATGGAATCATAACATATAAACATGGGATCATATAAACATGGATTCATAGTAATGTGGCAGCAACATAAAACAGGACTTTATCATGATTCAAGGCTCATTTCACATGGAGGATAACAAGTAAAGATTAACCACCAAAACCATTGCACATGGTAGCACAAGTCAAGGATAACTTCTAAGACTGTTACATATGGTAGCACAAGTCAAGGCTAACCGCCATGACTGTTGCACATAACGTCTCATGAGACTCAACTTTACCCAATGCATTGGAGCACTATTTGGGTGTACCCATATTAATATACTCATGAATATGTTTTCCACATAAAGAATCATATATAATCAATCATACATAAACATAAGTGTTAGCCATGGAAATAAATGGGTATCATAATCATATCATGATACATAATAAATGGGCGTATCATACAAGTGTCCATAAAAGTAAGGAATTAAATAATACATGGGAATTTATAATGGTAAAAGGCATATATAATTATAAGTTATTTCAAACATAAGTGACAACTTAAAAAAAGTATTAAAGAAATTTTAGAATTAAAACATTTTAGTGAGGTTTTGAGGAAAATACCAAAGAGCATTTAAAATAGAAAATGTCATAATATTTTATATAAAACCAGAAGTGAACCAAGAGGTTTCTCATAATAAAGATACTAGTTTTATAAAAAAATGGTGGATTAAAATAGATGATATTGTTTAATTGAAATTGGGAAGGTTTCGGGAAGTTTCTTTAAAATGGGCTTGCTTATTGGGAAGTATTGTGGAGGGAACCATTTAAAAACATGTATATCCCTGAAAAAAGATGATTAAAGGGTCTTGATACATGAATTTGGTACATATACATGGCATTATATGATTTACATAAAATATAATAGATAACTTTGTTTGGGTAAAAATAAAGATAAAGCAACCTGAATGATTAAAGGAGGTTCAGGTTGAATCTCTTACGAAACCTCGGTATGGTAACGGGTGTGCTTAGGAGGGATTAATGAGAGATAAATGGGTATCTCATCATTTATATATCATGAAGGAAGTATGGGTGAGGTGTAAAAACATACCCCATTATTAGGTATTAAAAATAAAAGGGCATGGCATATAGGAGATTCCTGAATAAAAGTGAGAAAGAGAGGATCCCTTACCTTAAGTCCGAAGGTGTTCTCCACTTGATATTAATAACTTGAATAATAAAATTAGGTTCATTAATTAATAATTTCATAACCTCTTTTACATGTAATTTATTTAGTATAACTTTTTTATGCAACACCCCAAGCTTCCATGGTACGTTTCCCTTTCAATAATGTAGTAGTTGTGTTGTGCGCAACTTTGAGTTTTAACACACCACGACCAATCAAACTAGTTGTTATGAATATTAATATCCACTTTTTGAAATTTTATAAATTTTATTTTTCAAAATGGACTTAATTTTTGGATTCAGAATATCAATATTAGCTTAGGGTGAATTTTTGGTATTTTTCTAAAAACTTTCAATTTTTGATGAATAGTGAAAAACTTTACGTTATTGTTTAAAACTGAATTTTTATTTAAATAATTTTTTATTTTATTCAAATTTATTTTAGTTAAAAATTGATACATAATATCTATATATGTTCAACTTAATTCATTGGAGTCATTTTATAATAAATTTAGATATATAAAATTTTATCGAACTTTTTACCGTCTTTTACCCACCTTCTAAGAGCATTTTCAAATTTGCATAAAACTTAATTTTACCGCTTTTGTGAGTTGAATTTAAAAAATCTGTGAGACATGGTTTACATCATTAAGTAAAATTTGGTTCAATAAGATGAAAATAATTTTTGGTGAATAGTAACTTTTGACTTTTATTTACCACGGTTAAAAGTAAATAGGGTAATTAAGGGTAAAAATGATATCATAATTACCCTAAAACATGTCCTAATTCTATTGGATAAGTGTAATTCGACCAAAAACAACCTTAGGAATAAAATATTATCCCCTTTGATCCACTTGGATTAGATTAGGACATTTATTGTTATTTTATTTAAAGAAGAGTTAAAAGTGTTAAATTCAAAGTTTAATAACTAAACCATTTTTAATATAGGGTTATACATAAGATAAATTAGACTATAAATATTAATTAGAAATCTAAAAATATTTCCTACATAATTATATTTTATTTATAATTTTTATACATTAAATAGTTAAATTTATTTATGACACAATAACAATGTAGTAATTACCTTATTAATAAAATATTAAAATAATTGATATAATAAATATCCAAATAAATGTAAATTGAGCCTTATGATGAATTCCACTAATTTTATAGGTTAATATTACATGTTAGGGTTTATTAAATAAATTTTATTATAAGTGATAAATTTTTTGTGGATTTCAAAAAAAATCAAATACTAAATAGTATCAAAATTGACATAATTGAGTTTTTAAAACAAATACTATATTATTAGTTGATACAATATTTCTAAAAATATAAGGTTTGGAAAAAGGACTTATATAAAGTTATATATATTAATAATGAACCACTTGGGGTTCTCTTGGCTTGTTATAGTAAGTTTATTGACCATATAATATAAAAATACAAAGAGACATGGTAAATGTCAAACTATTTAACTATGAGTTAAATCTAAAAGATATGGTTAATATGGTGACCTAAACCTGTCTAAATACTATTTTTTGAGAGGTTTTAGACCCATAACAACCTTATCCTAAAAATAAATCATTTTTTAGCCATTAGAAACCGAAAATTATTTTATTATAAAATAATATTTCAAGCTTTTCCTAAAGTGTCCCTCACCTCTCTTATAAACAGGTACTTCCCTTTATCTTAATTTCACACATCAAAAGACATTTTTCTCAGCCAAAACCTTCCCAAATATCCTCCCAAATATCCTCCCTTCAACCTATAGTCCTTAATTTGATCATAAATCCAACCTAAGGAGCCCTTTTAATCAACTCAAAAGGAAACACCCAAAGAAGAGGTAATAATTTCACCACTCTCTTTCAAGTTCTTTTCTTCTTCCACTTCTTCTTTATTTGTTGTTTCCATAAAAAAATAATAAATCTAGTATCTTATACATATTGTGATGTTATTATAAATATGGTACAACCATATTCATTATTCTATCCATCCTATAAATGACAAAGTCACCATACGTGTGTACGTACAGCTTACCGTCTCCACGTCGTGGTGTAGTTTGTTATTCAAACACTTAATTATTTGGATGGGTATAATAATGAGTATAAATGATGTAAATAATAAATATAACATGTTAATTATTCTTTATATATGATATAACATCCAATTACATATGATTTCACCATCAATATAATGATATTGTCGCTCGTGCGTATGTACGGATTACCGTCTCCACAAACGCGATGAGATTCAATACTCATCGTAATCATTCAAGAATAATTTTCATTTTATGATTAAAAATATTTTTTAAGAACTTAATATCATTCTGGATATGAATCAAATACATCATATTCATAACAATCATTGCTTACGTAACCAAGCATATAAAGGAAAAGGAACCAGTTAACACCCGAAACGATAATACTACTAAAATATTATTAACAAAGAAATATTATAACATCATATATGATATCATATTTATGTATATTATTCTTGTATAATTTAATAAAAATTATTTAACTATTATATAGGATGTTAACTTACCCTCGACCAAGGAAAAGTACAAGTTAAGTGTTAATTATACAATCACTTTACTTATCCAAGGTTGTTAATATATAAGTATCTACTGGGACCTCTTTATCATCCACATCTGTGTTTTCTTAAAAATGTAATTCAAAAAAAATTACTATTTACTATAATATGGGTTAAAGTAATCTATACCCTTATTTTACCATATATGTTTTGAAAGGAATCTTTTCGTCGTTTTCCAAACAAGGTACTTTATGACCTTTTTGAAAAAATTAAGGTAAGAATGTTTTTTTAACTTATACGGTGGGTGAAGTTATTTTCTATCGTTATAAAATCGTCTAAGATTCCCATACAATCTTATAAGAATATTTTCAAAATAATTTTTTTCTTTTATAATTATGTGACCTTTAAATGATTTCAAAATAAAAAGAGGTATTTATTTCAAATAGTTTTCATTTCATCTATGTTAACATCCTTTGATGGATTTTAAACTTGTTTGAAGTTGATTTATTATGATAAAAATCTTCCATATTGTATTTAATGTTTTGTGATATTCTTGAATGTGGATGTGTTATTTTTATACCATTCATGGTTTATGGTTAAAGTATTAAAATTTTGTATGTTAGTTTTAATATGAATGTTTATGTTATGTTTAAACATTTTCATATGAGGAATGCATTAGACTTAATAAGTGACGGGTGTAGCCCTCTATAGCTCCTAGATTCATTGGTAGGTCTCATGAGACAAACTAGTATCTTGGTATAAGGCCTTGACAAAATCTAATTTATAGTCTTGGCACAAGGCATTGACTATGTGGTTATGAAGTCTGGAATTATGCATTCCATCATTATGAAATTAGCTATTGATATTGCATGTGATTATTCGACTAGTAGAATATCCATGTGAATAAGTAAATGGTATTATTTTATTTATATTTTCCATATTATGCTAATGTTTAAGTTTAAAAGGCTTATGTTTTAGTCTTATACATTGCCTTAAATGTTTATGTTTATTTATAAAAGTTTATGCTATATTGTTATCCTTACTGAGCAACTGAGCTCACCCCTTTCTATGTTTTATTTTTTCTAGGATGTGAAGAAGTATATTATGACTAACCTATAGGGATGGTCTAAGGGATATGAATGTGGTCAATGGAGATAATTTTGTTGTTGTTTTTCATTTTATAATGTAATGTAAAACTTATGAATGTGTCTTGTACTTCCAAGGCTACTAAACTGATCGGTCTTTTGGGATTTGATCTCTTGTGATCATGCCAATGTTATGTAATAATGCACTGACTATGGGTAACTGGGGTCGGGGTGTTAAATTTTAAGTTCATTCCTGTCCTTTTTGATGGGTTAAGAGGTTAAATTTCATTGTTTGGGTCTATTTGTTTCATGATCAGTTTACTTATATATATGAACAGATAATCATGTAAAATAAGGATGGTTGTCCAGAATTGGAGTTATATTTTATTATTGAACATCCATAAGGTTACATGGTTTTAAATTTAATTTGGTTACTTGGTGTGAAGATGAATCATTATATAAAATTTTAGTGATAACCTTTTGGGTTAATTGGCGGTTTTTGATCACAACGAACACATTTTGTTTTATAAATCAAACCCATGTGTAAAAAAAGATTAAAAACCCATAGATGAGACATAATACATATATTATAGTCTGTTTCAACCATAATAATGGTTTCATGACCAGAATTAAATATGGTAATGAACATTGAAAACTCATCGTCCTTGAATTTGGTAAATTAACATATCTCGGATGGTGTTTTTACTACTAGTGTAAAAGAAGGGTAAAGGAGATACGATAATAACATATTACATTATCATAAAAAAATTCCAGTAAATATAAGCTACTGGATTTTTCATAAAATTTGGATGAAGAGAGGTAAGTATAGAAAAGAAAATAAAGGAACTTGAAAAGAAAGTAAAAGAATTGAAAAGAGGAATTTTCCTCTTAAATTAATCTTTCTTGAGAGCCTCTTAAGGGGAGAGGATTTGGTCTTTTGAAAAGACCAAGGGCTGTTGGAAGTGGGGGGGGAGATTGAGGAGATATTTGGGCATAATTTAGGCACGGCACAATTCTTGAGAGGATTGAAGATAAAAGGTGAGTGTGGGTGGTTTTTATAGTGGAGGGGAGGAGGATTTTATTAATATTTTAATCATTAGTTTATTATTTCTCCATAAGACAAGAAATAGTGATGATTCCAAGACAAAAAAAGTAATAAGTGCATGTGAGTTCGAACCAAAGGTCATTTACATCATCCATGACTCAAGCATGATGCAGAAATTCAGGTTTTAGCACTTATCGTAAATTATCATATTTTACTATTCATCAAAAATTCAAGTATTTCAGAAAAATATCAAAGATTCACCCTAACCATTTTTTGATGTGTATAATCCAAAAATTAACTTCATTTTATGAAAATAATTTTCTAAATATGGAAAATTTTATTTTTAAATAAAATCAACATTTACTTGAAAAATACATATTTTAAAATTATAACTGATTTTATAATACTTTGAAAATTAATTAAGGTCTCATAAAATTATCATATAATAATAAGACATCAAAACAATAATTTATGAATACATTTTATGAAAATACATTTTATTTTTTAATTATTAAATTATTCATAAATTTTTAAATAATATTTATGACTTAAAAAAATACCAACATTATCATATTATCACTTATAATATGGATAAATTTTATTTATACTTTCATTGTTAAGGTTACTATTTACTTGGCTGATTTACTATTCATAAGGATCATATTACAATTCATAAGGGTAACATTACTATTCATAAGGGTTGTTTACTATTCACTAAAAAATTAAGTTTGTCTTATCAAACTCCAAACATCTTACTGATCGCAACTGTGTATGTCAGATTTTCAAAATTCAAATCATAAAAGTGAAAATATTATGTTTAAAGGCCACATAGTACTTAGTAGTTAATTGTGTTGTGGTTTAATGTGATTATATGACATAATTATAAGAAGGTAATTTCTATTGATTAAACTTTGGGTCGTTACAGTTATGCTCTTTCAAAGAGATGGGTCTCTCTTTAAGTGGAGTTTTCCCGATGTTCAAGTCTTGAAAAGTGTCGAATAAGTTTGCCTTATTTTTATCTGTATATGTGGGAGATCCATTACTCACACCAGAGGATGGAAATCTCTGACTTCTCACATGTGTCAAGTTAGACAAATCAGGTTATTGATGCCCCATCAAAGTTAGTGGTTTCATTTTAGAGAAGTCGTGTTTGGAGGTCAGAATTCTCAATCCAATGGTTGGAGATTGTGTGTAGTGATAGTAAGTTGTAATAGTGTGTGGAGAGTGTGTGTAGAGAGTTATTTGTTTGGAAATATATTTTATTTCCATTTTTTAAATATATATGTTAAAAATATTTTAAAAGTAACATAAAAAATTAGAAATTTCTTGGTCAAATATTTTCAATTTCATAAAAAAATTATTTATATAATAAAATAATTTTTTAATATACTTTTGCAAAAATGAAAATAAAAAAAAATCCAAAATTGAACATAGTGTAAAATTTACACGATTATGGATATTCTTCCTTTATCCAATGTTGATTTTATATAACACCCCAAACATTTTATGGTATGCTCCTCTTAAATACATTTTATTCATAACCTATATTTCAAAAAACATTGTTTTCCTTTGAAACAACACTTGGTTATTTAGGAGATAGTCATAACCTATCCATTAAACATAAATTTTCCACTTCTATGTTTTGAATTTTGAAAAACGGTCATCTAGAGTTGTGACAGTAAGTCATTTGGAGTCTGATAGAACCAATTTGATTTTTTGATGAATAGTAATATTCCATTATGAATAGAAATATGAATAGTAATATGACCCTTATAAATAGTAAATAATGATAATATTTTATTTTCTTAAGGTAATAAGATAATGAGATCTTAATTAATTTTTCAATGTGATATAAAACTAATTATACCTTTAAAATTGTTATTTTTGAATAAAGTGTGATTTTATTTAAAAATAAAATTAAAACTACATAGAAAATTATTTTCAAAAAATGGAGTTCATTTTTGAATTCTACACATCGAAAAATGGTTAGGGTGAATTTTTTTGGATTTTTCTAAAATACTTGAATTTTTCGTGAATAGTAAAAATACAGTTTTGATTTTTCGGTAGTTTAATGAAATCATAATGATTTAATAATTAATATAAAAGGATGTTCGACTTGTGTATAGTAACATATGACACGAGGTTTCCTAAGTGGATGAAACCATGGTTTTGAAAAAACCACTAATGAGGTGTCCCTTTTTGGGTAACTGGCCCGAATGCCTTCATTTTTATTGATTTTTTGATAACCCCCTTTCAAGGGATGAGGGGGAACCCTTACAAGGCCCGTAGGCTCAGATATTACATGTCCCTTAGGCTTAGGAGATTACATGACCTGAAGGTCTTAGGGAATGCAATCAGACTATCTACAAGGAACTGCCCCTCCCCAGCATATGCATCGTGATAGTAGCTCTCCACCTTCGCATGGCCATCTAGATAGGATTCCCGTGCAAGAACAGGCTGGTCCCAATGGCATAGACATACCCTCTCATTCTGAAAAATCCATTTGGTTCTGCTCTGGTGGGTGCACCTTCTCTGAATCCTCTTCTGGGGCTGCTCTGTTTTTGTAGTGTGTTTAGGGCAACTGCATGTGGCCCGAAGGCCTTGAGGTAGCCCGAAGACCTTAAAGGTGGCTCGAAATCCCTACTGACCCGAAGTCCTGGGTGGCCCAAAAGCCTTAAGGACTCCAAGCCCAAACCGGTGGCCCAAGGTGAATAGTTCCAACTGCTACAGTACTGAACAGTACCTACTACAGTACCCGCACAGTGTACAGTCTGCTATAGTACCTGTACAGTGTATAGTTCTGCTACAGTACCCGCATAGTGTACAGTTCTGCTACAGTACTGCTACAGTAACCTTAAAATATGCCTCTACCTAGTTTTGAACCTAGGTCTTTTGGATGCACTTAAGGATACCTCACCAACTGGGTTGACGCTCATGTGTGTGTCCCTTTTAATTAATAAAAAACTCCCTCTTAATTACTATAAATACCCACTCACCCCCTTTGTTTTCTTTCATTCCAAACTCATTATCCTTGAATATCTGGTAGTATTACCTCCCTAGTATTCCTCCCAAGGTGTCCTCAAACCCCCAAGGTCCCAACCTTCATGTTTTGGGAGTTACTCTACAAGATAAGAGAATCAACCACCCTTCCCTTTTCTTAAAGCTTTCATTTATGTTTTCTCCTTTATTTTCATTTGGATTATGTTGGGATATTTCATTCCATATTCCCCTTACTTCCCATATTATGTATGAGTGATGAGATACCACCTTTCTCTCATAAAACTATTTTATGAAATTTTAAGTGATGCTATTAGGCTGCCGAATTTTCGTGATAGATTTCTCAATTTTTCTTCTATTTTGAATTAATTTATTTTATACTTCTTTCCTCATATCCGCTAATCCAAATGCTATGATAATTACATTACCTTACATGAACTGTAATAATATTATGCTAATGTAATATTTCATCATCATCTCTCTTTCCCCCTCCTCTTATACTAAAAAATGAAAACATCGTCCGAGATGTGTTAATTTATCACATTCAAGGACGACGGGTTCTCAATTTTCATTACCATGTTAAATTATGGTCATGAAACCATTTTTATGGTTGAACCATATCATAATATATGTATTTCATCTCATTAATGTTCTGGAATCCTTACACACTCATAATATGGAATAATAATACAAAACAAGTTCATTGTGCACAAAACCGCCAAGCTAAATCAAATTGTTTATCAATAAGTTTTAACTAATGATTCATCCAAAAGTATATAACCTAGAATCATTATAAGATCTTTTATATCTCTTTAATGTCACTAATAATATATATTAACAATTCTGGATGTTTAACCACATTTAAAATGAAATTTCATTCATGAATACAAGTAAACGAATCATGAAAACCAAGGAAGAAAATGCTTTCAAAACAAAAAAATTAAACCTCTTAAACCCATAAAAAGGGCCATTAATGTGACGCCCCAGGTTTTATAAACTGGTCCTAGTGAACAATGTTGTGCTTTTTAATGATGTCTCTTGTTTTATTTTATTTTATGCTTTGTGTGCTGATAAAGAATTCGAGTGGAAATCAAACATGAAGAATACAATAAACTGTTACATATTTAAAAGATACATTACAACAGGACCCATCTAATTGAAAGTACCATGCACAAGACCCAACACGGCCACAGCAAGACTACAAAGAACCACAACACGGGCAATCGGATAGTCATCATCTTCAGGGTCCATCAGTGTGAAAAGTATAACCGCCAGAATCACCGCGCACGCACTCAGCACCATAGGTATGAGGAGAGCCATCCGCCAAGGGTCCGGTGTTTTGAAAATATAAAACATCCTACCCCTTGATTTTATAATGGACCTCTAAGGGAATATGACCGTTTTTTTTTTTTACTGTTGGGTTCCAATGGATAAAGTGCATCATTTTATAAAAATTTTGTCTTTATAACGCTTTTATAATATTATGGTATTTTAATTTTTTTTTTAATATAAAATATTAGAATTATATCTTCAAGTATTAAAAATAAAATATTATTCTTGAAAATGAATCTATTTTTATCATGATGATATTTATATGATGGAAAACATGGTATTTTTAAAATGTGTCGAACATCAAGTCTACAGCGGTATCAGCAATAATTGAAAAAAATGTATCTTTTTGGATCTCTAAAACTATGTGTTTTGAATTAGAGAAAAACTACAGGTCTTTTAAACATAATTTTATAAATAAACAAGTGAAGTAAGTTATAAATTGTATTTTAATGGTTATAAGATCATAGTAGTTATAAAAGTATGGTATTAAAAATATATCTTTTTAAAAAAAATAGTTATATCAAATAGTATCATTTGTTTACTTAAACTAAAATGGGATTTTTGGATTTGAAAATTATGATTTAAAATTACTTATTATGTTTTATACAAAATCAAATTATAATGTTATGGTTATATATGTATATATATTAAAAAAAATTGAAGTAGTAAAATGTATAATTTTAACGTTTATTAAACCGTTTTTTTTTTCAACGCACTGTTCCTACCCGGAGAAACGTGGCTGGCCGCGCAATAGCCCTGCGCATCTTCCTCCGTCCGATCTCACCTAGGAAGATCCCATCCATTGATGTGTTTTAAAATGCTCAATTCTTCTCGGCCTTCCGATCTCTCTCAGTCGGATCTCGGCCGTCGTTTTTTTTTCCTCATTCTCCAAACTCGTCTTCTTCTACCTCGCGCCAGGGACCCGCGAACCAGTGCTTGGTTTGCCCGATACGCCTCCCTCTCCACTGCTCACGTTGACCTCGTGCACCCACCTCCATAGGACACCGTAGGCTCGGCCTAACCTTCCCCGGATATTCTTCCTTTAAGAACTGAGAAACCACAGTGTAAACGGGGACCTCCGGAGCCAACCCGCGCCACCGCGACACCAGCCTCGTCGCCGCCTCGCCGTCGCCTCGCCACCACACGAACCACCTCCAGTTTCGCACCATGCCCCCGTGCACGACCACACTAGTGTCGGCTCTACGCTTCTAGACACCAGGTCGTCACCTTACAGCGTTTCCAGGAGGCCTCGACCTCACCGGACTACCTCCGGCCACCCAGCAAGCCTCCCTCCGAAGAGCTCCTCCCTTGAGCGGTAAGGGTGCCACGTTTGTGTGTTTTTTTTCTCCACCCATGTTTCTCGGTTCAAGTTTGTATATATATGAGTATATATACATATAATCCTTATAGTTAAAGGTATATATATATTCCATGCAAACCATACAAAATATGTTTCTAAGATTTCCTTATAATTCAGTATTTTATGTTAAGAATTATACCTTTGAAAGGGGTTATTTTAAAACAAGTCCTAACGCGTACGATCTTTATGTAAGCCTTATATATATATAATTATATAATTTTATAAGTTATGTATTTCAATGCAAATCAATTTTTGATTCTTACTTTGTCTATGAATGATATTGGATGCGAACCAGGTCTTTGTTTTAGGTGCAAACATGTAATAGTTGAAATTGAAGTTTTATATATTTATAGTTTCTTGAACACTTAAAACCCATAAGGTTTTGTTCTTTTTAAACTGAATAAATGATAGATTGTTAGAGGTTTCATATTTCAAGTGAATCATGTTTAATTTATGAGAAACCCTATATATATACATTGTGTATATATATCCCTATTTATGTATGTGTTTTTAAGATTAATATCTGAAAACCCTAGTTTCAAGAAATGGTTATTAATATTTTTATGCATGTAGGATTTTAGCGCTTGCATATGCTGTTTTATAATTTTGTGTCTAAGGGTACAGCAATGAACTTTTCTAAGGTTGCCCTTGAAATGATTTATGTTTTTTTTAAGGATATGCTTATGCCTATTTTAAACTCATTTTAAAAGGATAGGGGTTTAAGGGTTATGTTAATATGTAGAAATCCTCTATTATTTTTATACCAAACTCGCTGCAATGATTTTTAGTGAGCAGAGTGTAACTGAAAATTCTATAACCAAGGAGGAATAATAATTAATGACAGGTATTATTTTTTTTAAAGTGGTTTATTTCTAAGTGTCGGAATTTTAAAGATTGCAAGTGTTTATTATTTTTATACCAAGCATGCCGCAGTAATTATTAGTGGATGGGGTTTTGTTGCAAGTATTGTGACCTGTGAAGAACAATAGTTAATACCAAGTAGTTCATTTCCATGTACTGGAATTTTAGAAACTCATCATTTAATACCCCTTGGGAGCAAGTCTCACACATTCATCATTTTATGTGCTTAAATAATTGTTCTATGCTCATAGTATGCTTGCTTAACCATGCCTGATTTTATTCCATATTTTCCATTTTATCTGTCATGACATGTATTTGTAAACCAATTATATAATTGTTACCTTATTCATATTGTTCGTGCATATGACTCAACATGATAATGAACTAAGAACTAAATTACCCAAAGTGGTATGGGACACCTTGGGTAATGAGTAACGAAGATCATATTACCCAAAGTGGTATGGGACACCTTGGGTAATATGAAATGAAAATCAAATATTCAAAGTGGTATGGGACACCTTGAATATCTGACCTTATCAACATGTGAGAAATGTATGGGACTACCCGGAATGGGGTCCGGTAAGAAGAAAACCCTCCAGGTTGGGGACTGGTTAAAGTAAGCCCTCCGGGTTGGAGACCGGTAAAAGTAAGCTCCTCGATGCATCGATAGTTCTCGAGACAGTCAGATTGGGTTTTTACCCTTAGGTCATGGTACAAGGCCTTGACACAGAGACCATGAGTCCTTCAGCATACATTTCTTTGTTTGTGACCAACCTAGTGATTATTTCGATTAGAGGAATAACCTTGGTTATAGAACCTTACCTATGAGTATCAGATAAAAAAAGAAACACAAGACATGTGATATGGCAATGTTGATGCATGACCAATTTCTTTTCCAGAACTTTATTTCAAATGTTGTATTTCAATTA
Source organism: Viscum album (assembly GCA_963277665.1). Taxonomy (NCBI): domain Eukaryota; kingdom Viridiplantae; phylum Streptophyta; class Magnoliopsida; order Santalales; family Viscaceae; genus Viscum; species Viscum album. The sequence continues at coordinate 1,432,918,078 of OY728126.1, read as the reverse complement.
TCATGTCCTGATGTGCATATTTTGTGTAGATGATGCGCTTGTGCGCGACTCTGATGACATTTTCATCTTGTTGTTCATACACACCTTTCTTGTTTATGGACACTTTACTTCGTGCAACCCATGTATTTTTATTATTATGCTTATCTTGTTTACTAAGTGAGTTACCGCTAAGTGTTCTAGTGCATACGTATGAAGTACTTTAACTCTGATGTATCAACCTTTGTTTAGTCTTGAAGTTTTTCTTTTAAGAAAATTTTCTAAGTATGGAAAAGTATTTTTCAACGTAGTTTTCAAAAGCTGTATTTAAGTATTTTCAAAAACCCCTTACTGAGTATTTCAATGCTCACCCTATGTTTTATGTTAAATTTTTACAGGTTGATAGAGCCTTTCCAAGACTTGGATGTTTGTTCTTAGCTCAGAAAATAAAGAAGAAAAGTTGTTGTCTCTGATTCTCCAGGATCTAAACCAGAAAGTTCCTCCTGATGGGTTATGATGTGTGACTTATTTGTTTCATTTGTGCGAAATAAATTGCACACCATAACCATAGCACCGGCTCTGGGCTACCAGGGTCGGGGCGTCATAGTTGGTATCAGAGGAATGGTTTAGGCAACCTTGGAAAATTAGGACAACACAAAAACATTAATAATGTTTTACTAAGTAGGGTTTGTTCTTAAACTTCTCAAATGGCAAGACAGTGAACCACGCCTAGACTCTTGACTCTCCCTACAGAAATCATAGAGGCTATTGTAGCAAAATCCTGCTCAACAAGTTACCAACCTTTTGTTAACTTACGACTCACGTGAAAAACCCTCTATGAAATATCAAAAAGCTCGAATGTCCTTCGAATCTTCCGAGGGTTAGAAGTTGTGTATAACCAAATGGCTAGTGCGCTGTTTGAGAATTATAAAAAGAAAGGGAAGTACCATGAGGGAATCTTCTTGTGTTTCACCATGAACAATAAATGGTTGGCCTTCCTGGCATTTGGAGAAGCTGAAAAGCAGTTGGACTTCCGCGCAGTCTTTATGTACCAAATCCTGTGCTTCAGCATGCTTGGGGAGCTCTGCGATTTTGGATCTTTCATAGAATCCTTCAATTATGAAGTGGTTTGAGAGATCTTTAGGAACCAAATCCAAGTGGATGTCGCGAAGCTTGATGTCACTCGTTCCCATCTCTGGAAAACCACCTGTATCAAACGGGAGCTTGGCTTCAACAACGATCCACTTTGCCAAAAATGTATTTGGTAAAAGGAGACCCACAAGCTTTGTTCAGCCCTGGGGATTGAGTTGAATAGTAACTTCTTCCATGGGTGGTGGAGGTAAAGGGACATCACCAAGGGTGTCAGAGAAGCGGTGTGAATAAGTCAGTGTATGTACGCTGATCAAATTGCGGGGACGCAATTCTTTTAAGAGGGGGATAATGTGACGCCCCAGGTTTTATAAACTGGTCCTAGTGAACAATGTTGTGCTTTTTAATGATGTCTCTTGTTTTATTTTATTTTATGCTTTGTGTGCTGATAAAGAATTCGAGTGGAAATAAAACATGAAGAATACAATAAATTGTTACATATTTAAAAGATACATTACAACAAGACCCATCTAATTGAAAGTACCATGCACAAGACCTAACACGGCCACAGCAAGACTACAAAGAACCACAACACGGGCAATCGGATAGTTGTCATCTTCAGGGTCCATCAGTGTGAAAAGTATAACCGCCAGAATCACCGCGCACGCACTCAGCACTAGAGGTATGAGGAGAGCCATCCGCCAAGGGTCCGGTGTTTTGAAAATATAAAACATCCTACCCCTTGCTTTTATAATGGACCTCTAAGGGAATATGACCGTTTTTTTACCGTTGGGTTCCAATGGATAAAGTGCATCATTTTATAAAAATTTTGTCTTTATAACGCTTTTATAATATTATGGTATTTCAATTTTTTTAATATAAAATATTAGAATTATATCTTCAAGTATTAAAAATAAAATATTATTCTTGCAAATGAATCTATTTTGATCATGATGATATTTATATGATGGAAAACATGGTATTTTTAAAATGTGTCGAACATCAAGTCTACAGCGGTATCAGCAATAATTGAAAAAAATGTATCTTTTCGGATCTCTAAAACTATGTGTTTTGAATTAGAGAAAAACTACGGGTATTTTAAACATAATTTTATAAATAAACAAGTGAAGTAAGTTATAAATTGGATTTTAAGGGTTATAAGATCATAGTAGTTATAAAAGTGTGGTATTAAAAATATATCTTTTTAAAAAAAAAATAGTTATATCAAATAGTATCATTTGTTTACTTAAACTAAAATGGGATTTTTGGATTTGAAAATTATGAGTTAAAAGTACTTAGTATGTTTTATACAAAATCAAATTATAATGTTCTGGTTATATATGTATATATATTAAAAAAATTGAAGTAGTAAAATGTATAATTTTAATGTTTATTAAACCGTTTTTTTTTCAACGCACTGTTCCTACACGGAGAAACTTGGCTGGTCGCGCAATAGCCCCACGCATCTTCCTTCGTCCGATCTCGCCTAGGAAGATCTCGTCCATTGATGTGTTTTAAAATGCTCAATTCTTCTCGGCCTTCCGATCTCTCTCAGTCAGATCTCGGTCGTCGTTTTTTTTCCTCATTCTCCAAACTCGTCTTCTTTTACCTCGCGCCAGGGACCCGCGAACCAGTGCTTGGTTTGCCCGATACGCCTCCCTCTCCACTGGTCACGTTGACCTCGCGCACCCACCTCCATAGGACACTGTAGTCTCGGCCTAACCTTCCTCGGATCGTCTTCCTTTAAGAACCGAGAAACCCCAGTGTAAACGGGGACCTCCGGAGCCAACCCGCGCCACCGCGACACCAGCCTCGTCGCCGCCTCGCCGTCGCCTCGCCACCACACGAACCACCTCCAGTTTCGCACCACGCCCCCGTGCACGACCACACTAGTGTCGGTGCTATGCTACTGGACACCAGGTCGTCACCTTGTAGCATTTCCAGGAGGCCTCGACCTTACTGGACTACCTCCGGCCACCCAGCAAGCCTCCCTCCGGCGAGCTCCTCCATTGAGCGGTAAGGGTGCCACGTTTGTGTGTTTTTTTTCTCCACCCATGTTTCTTAGTTCAAGTTTGTATATATATGAGTATATATACATATACGCCTTATAGTTAAAGGTATATATATATCTATATATATATATATTCCATGCAAACCATACAAAATATGTTTCTAATATTTCCTTATAAGTCAGTATTTTATGTTATGAATTATACCTTTGAAAGGGGTTATTTTAAAACAAGTCCTAACGCGTACGATCTTTATGTAAGCCTTATATATATATAATTTTATAATTTTATAAGTTATGTATTTCAATGAAAATCAGTTTTTGATTCTTACTTTGTCTATGAATGATATTGGATGCGAACCAGGTCTTTGTTTTAGGTGCAAACATGTAATAGTTGAATCTTTTTAAACTGAATAAATGATAGATTGTTAGAGGTTTCAGATTTCAAGTGAACCATGTTTAATTTATGAGAAACCCTATATATATACATTGTGTATATATATCCCTGTGTATGTATGTGTTTTTAAGATTAATATCTGAAAACCCTAGTTTCAAGAAATGGTTATTAATATTTTTATGCATGTAGGATTTTAGCGCTTGCCTATGCTGTTTTATAATTTTGTGTCTAAGGGTACAGCAATGAACTTGTCTAAGGTTGACCTTGAAATGATTTATGTGTTTTTAAGGATATGCTTATGCCTATTTTAAACTCATTTTAAAAGGATAGGGGTTTAAGGGTTATGTTAATATGTAGAAATCCTCTATTATTTTTATACCAAACTCGCTGCAATGATTTTTAGTGAGCAGAGTGTAACTGAAAATTCTATGACCAATGAGGAATAATAATTAATGACAGGTATTATTTTTTTAAAGTGGTTTATTTCCAAGTGTCGTAATTTTAAAGATTGCAAGTGTTTATTATTTTTATACCAAGCATGCCACAGTAATTATTAGTGGATGGGGTTTTGTTGCAAGTACTGTGACCTGTGAAGAACAATAGTTAATGCCAAGTAGTTCATTTCCATGTACTGGAATTTTAGAAACTCATCATTTAATACCCCTTGGGAGAAAGTCTCACACATTCATCATTTTATGTGATTAAATAATTGTTCTATGCTCATAGTATGCTTGCTTAACCATGCCTTCTTTTATTCCATATTTTCCATTTTATCTGTCATGACATGTATTTGTAAACCAATTATATAATTGTTACCTTATTCATATTGTTCATGCATATGACTCAACATGATAATGAACTAAGAACTAAATTACCCAAAGTGGTATGGGACACCTTGGGTAATGAGTAACGAAGATCATATTACCCAAAGTGGTATGGGACACCTTGGGTAATATGAAATGAAATGAAAATATTCAAAGTGGTATGGGACACCTTGAATATCTGACCTTATCAACATGTGAGAAATGTATGGGACTACCCGGAATGGGGTCTGGTAAGAAGAAAACCCTCCAGGTTGGGGACTGGTTAAAGTAAGCCCTCTGGGTTGGAGACTGGTAAAAGTAAGCTCCTCGATGCATCGATAGTTCTCGAGATAGTCAGATTGGGTTTTTACCCTTAGGTCATGGCACAAGGCCTTGACATAGATACCATGAGTCATTCAGCATACATTTCTTTGTTTGTGACCAACCTAGTGATTATTCCGATTAGAGGAATAACCTTGGTTATAGAACCTTACCTATGAGTATCAGATAAAAAAAAAGAAACACAAGACATGTGATATGGCAATGTTGATGCATGACCAATTTCTTTTCCAGAACTTCATTTCAAATGTTGTATTTCAATTATCATGTCATGATGTGCATATTTTGTGTAGATGATGCGCTTGTGCGCGACTCTGATGACATTTTAATCTTGTTGTTCATACAGACCTTTCTTGTTTATGGACACTTTACTTCGTGCAACCCATGCCGTTTTATTATTATGCTTATCTTGTTTACTAAGTGAGTTACCGCTAAGTGTTCTAGTGCATACGTATGAAGTACTTTAACTATGATGTATCAACCTTTGTTTAGTCTTGAAGTTTTTCTTTTAAGAAAATTTTCTAAGTATGGAAAAGTATTTTTCAACGTAGTTTTCAAAAGCTGTATTTAAGTATTTTCAAAAACCCCTTACTGAGTATTTCAATGCTCACCCTATGTTTTATGTTAAATTTTTACAGGTTATAGAGCCTTTCCAAGACTTGGATGTTTGTTCTTAGCTCAGAAAATAAAGAAGCAAAGTTGTTTTCTCTGATTCTCCAGGATATAAACCAGAAAGTTCCTCCTGATGGGTTATGATGTGTGACTTATTTGTTTCATTTGTGCGAAATAAATTGCACACCATAACCATAGCACCGGCTCTGGGCTACCGGGGTCGGGGCGTCATAATTAATGAACCTAATAAGGTTATAACAAATAAATTAAATGTATAGGAGTTTATATACTTATTAATTAATGAAGATAAATTTGATTATTTAGGTCATTAAAACAAACTAATAACACACTCTAGCATAAGGTAAGAGGTTTCTCATCTCACTTGTAATTCTATGAGATTTCCATTTTTCACAAATTATTTCTTTTATGTGGTATATGTGTACTTCCATTTGATATTTAATATCATTATTATCTTTATATTAATGGTATTATGTTATTCATTTAGCGATTATTGACTTTTGTTCATACGATTCAATTGATTACAATATGGTAAGTGAATTTGTCTGAATTTCCATTTTATTGAGACCTACTTGGTATTGTGCACCCAATATTTCTTTTGTGGGGTATCTACTACCCATTTGAGATCATATTTCATTTTAAATTATAATTTTGGTAAATATTAATTTTCTTATAGCATGGAAATTACTATTTCCTTAAGTCGTATACCATTTCACATATGGTGTTAATTTAGAAAGTTGTTTTAACTACGGAAATATTGATGAATCTGTATTCTCTACTCTATACGGATATTGAGAAGGTAGATTGAACTTGTATTAAATCTATGTATAAAGAATTATTTGGACTTGTAGTGGTAGGTGGGGCCCTCTATCTCCCCTTGATGCATTGGTAGGTCTCATGAGACAAATCAGTTAGCAACAAACCCTTCGATTTTGTTTCCAAAAATCATATGGGTTTCTACCCACAGAACTAAACTGTTTTAACGGTATTATGGTATCATGTGATAGATACATGAAATCTAATTAATAATCATTCTATTTATTCATTATCAGTTTTTACTATCCAGGATGTTTTCACTATGACAAAATCTATGGATGCAATTTCATTCTCAGTTTATTAATGGCATGAGTTTTTTATTTATTCACTAGGCCATATTGATTATGTCAAATTGTTTATGATTTTCTTATTATTGAATTCACGCTTCTGCTATTTTTAACCCTTACTGAGTGTTTTAGATCACCCCTTTAATTTTTTACCTTCAATATGTGATGAAGAGGAGATCATTTATTGAGTTCTTGTGGATGCGTTTTTTAGTTTTGGTTATGTATTGTATTTTGTAACATTTTCCAATGTAATTTGAGTTACATCTATGTATCTCATTTCTTCAAGACTACTAAACTGATCATTCCTTATGGATTTTCATTCCTTCTAACCATGCCAATATAAAAAGTAATGCACTAGCTCTAGTCTAGAGGGGTCAGGTCATTACAGTTGGTATCAGAGGAAGTTTAGTAGAAAATTTGGAAACTATAGTAGGAAATGTATAGTAGGGAAAAATCCATAAGGTATAATTTCAGGATAAACGTACAAGAACGTCCTGGTATTTTGATAATTAATAGATTATGTGAATATTTCTAGCAAATACATCCATGTCTGGATACAAATAGGTAGAGGTGGCTCTGGCACAGATGTACCTAGGAGTGAAAGCTCTGACAAGGAGTTTCGGGCTTGACCTGGGGTATCCTGGTACACAACAATGGGTCTTGCTGCACTCTTGGTATTGAAACTCCTTGGGGATATGCTTAGGATAATTCACATTTTCTTTAAAAGCCATTATGAAGGATTTTAATGTAAATTTTTCCTCAGAGAAGACATGTTTATGAGAATAGTTATTCATAGAATTTCAATCTGTGTTAAGTACTTTTATATTTGATTTTCATAACCTAATCTAGTGTATGCCATTATTTATAAATGGCGTCTAATGGAAGAAGGGGAATCAATACTCTTGGTCAATGTAGGGATCTCCCCACTAAGAAAGTCAACACAGTCAATGTTGGAGCATATCAAATTATGACCATATTGGGACTACTTACTCAAGTTGTAACGAATAACCATTCCACACCTATGTTGGATCGTTTCATGTAGCAGAATACCCCATATTTTAGCGGGACTACTAATCCAGTCGTTGTTGAGAAATGGATTAAGTCCCTTGAAAAGATATTCATGGCATTAAGATGCAATGAAAATGAAAAGGTAATACGGGAAGTATATTGTCTCAAGGGAGATGCTGATCAATGGTGGTCCTTGATTCAGAATACCACGAAGGAAGAAGAAATAGAAGATATGGAATTGAGGACTTTTAAGGAAATATTCTTCGAACAATATTTCCCTCGTGAGAAATGAACTGAAATGAAGAGGAAATTCCTTGTCTTAAAGAAAAGGGAAGAAGACAGTGTTGCAGAGTATGAGGCTGCCTTCACAAGGCTAGCCAGGTATGTCGTAGATTATTTACATGACTCAGTAGATAAGATTGATCATTTATTTGAAGGTATTAATCCAATTATTCTAAGGGCACTGTCTTCTCAAACATTTTCATCATATGATGAAATTGTATCCAAGTGCCATCAAAACAGAGAAGGAATTTTCTAGATCAAATTTGTTTAAGGGAAACCAAGATAAAAAGTGGTACTCTGATAACCAAGTGAAAGGTGAAGCACCGAAGAAGAACAAGGTAATGAAGAAATTCCCATTATGCGAGAACTATGGAAATAATCATCTTGGGAAATGCTTGAAAGGCATTGGAGACTTCTATAAGTGTGGAGAAAAGGTTAATCTATCTAATGAATGAAAGAGGAAGAAACAATTTTATGATATTCAATGCTATAATTGTAGAGAGATGGAGCACTATGCAAATTAGTGTCCTAAGCGCCAAGGAAACATGCCTCATGAAAGGCCAAGAGAGCAAGGGAGAGATTATGCGATTACAACTATGAAAGTTTAAGTTCTTAATGATGTGGTGGTAGGTGCTTTAATTGTTTCCTCAAACTTATCCAACACTTTATTTGATTCTAGATCATCACATTCATTTATATCTTCCCATTTTTCCAAGAAAATCAGACATGTCCAATTTGATTTAATAAAGGATTTATCAGTCAAAAATCCTAGGGGATGCATCATTGTAAAAAAGGAATGTCAACTAGTCCCCCTCATGTCACATAAACATATTTTATTCTCTAAATTTATCATCATACTGATGAATGACTTTGATATAATTCTCGGTATGAATTGGCTGTCAAATTATGATGTGAAGATTTATTGCAAAAAGAATGAAGTTATAATTTTTGAAAATGGTGTATAATCCCTTATCTTTAGAGCAGAAAACTTGCCACCTAATTCTTATCTAGATCCACCCCCAGTAGCTTTACTGAATGAAATAATTGGAGAGGAAGATAAACCAATATATATGGGAAAGGAAAGAAATCTTCAAATTGAATATGTGCATATAGTGCAAGAATACATTGATGTATTTATAGAGGATTTACATGGACATCCTCCAAAGCGAGAAGTTTAGTTATCTATTGACTTAATTCCTGGTGCAAGACTTATATCAAAGACCCCCTATAGAATGGCCACTGTGGAGTTAGTGGAGATAAATAAACAACTAGAGGAGTTGAGTGACAAAGGATTTATTTGACCAAGTATTTCTCCATGGGGATCCCCAGTCCTGTTTTTCAAGAATAAAGATGGATCCATGAGGATATGCATTGATTATAGGGAAATCAATGCTATTACAATAAAGAATAAGTATCATCTACCTCGGATTGATGATTTATTTGATCAAATTCATGTAGATCAATACTTTTTGAAGATTGAACTTTGATCCAGATATCATCAGCTACGTGTGAGGAAGGAATATATTCCTAAGATAGCATTTTGAACCAGGTATGGGCATTACGAGTTTACAGTGATGCCTTTTGGACTGACTAATGTACCCTCTATTTTCATGGATTTAATGAATAGAGTTTTCAAGGAATATCTTGATAACTTCTTTGATGTATTGATCTATGATATCTTGGTATACTCAAAAAGCTATGAAGACCATGAGGATCAATTTCAGATTATTCTGAAAACTCTTAAAAGAAATGAATTATATGGGAATTTTAGCAAGGGTGAATTCTGGATTCAATCAGTTTCTTTTCTAGGCCATATTGTCTCTAAGGATGGAATCCTAGTTGATCCTACAAAAACAAAGGCAATCCAAGATTGGTCCACTCCGACAAACATAACTAAGGTACACAGTTTTATTGGCTTAGTAGTTTATTATCAGTGTTTCGTTCAGAATTTTGCCTGATTGGCTAATCCGCTAACCAAGCTCACACGTAAAGGAGTTAAGTTTGTGTGGATAAAAAAATGTATAGAATTGTTTGAATAATTGAAAATAATATTGGTCAATGCTCCAATTTTTACTCTTCCATCTGGAAGTGATGGATTTTTAATATACAGTGATGCATCAAAGAATGGGTTAGGTTGTGTCCTTATGAAAATGGTAAAGTTATTTATTATGCATCAAGGCAGTTGAAGACTCATGAGAAAAATTATCCAACACATGATCTTGAGTTATTAGCTGTAATATTTTCTCTGAAAATATGGAGACATTATCATTATGGTGAAAAATGTGAGATATACACAGATCACAAGAGTTTGAAATACATTTTCACACTAAAAGAACTCAACATGAGGCAAAAAAGATGGCTCAAGTTACTCAAATATTATGATTGTTCAATAAACTACAACCTAGTAAAGGAAAATAAGGTGGCAGATGCATTAAGCAAGAAATATCATGGACTTCTGACTCAAATAAGGATTGAGAGAGATCTTATATTCGTGGATCTACTAAAGATGGATATGGGAATTTTTAAGGAAGGGGAAACATCTTTCCTCTTTCAAATGATTACTAAACCATATTTACTAGAGAAGATAAAAATCTTTCAATATGATGATGAAAATATACATAAGAAAATTATTATTGTTAAGGATGGGAGATTGGAAGACTTCATGTATGAGGAAGGAGTTCTGAAGTTTGGGAAGAGGTTATGCATCCCATCAGTACCTGAGCTAAAAAGGGAAAAATTAGACGATTCTCATCGCTCAAATTTCTATATACACCCAGGTAGCACAATGATGTATAGAGATATGAAGAAATATTTTTGGTGGGATAATATGAAGCGGGAAATTACTGACTACATGTCAAGGTGTCTAGTTTGTCAACAAGTGAAGGTATAGAAATAACATCCTAGAAGAGTGATGAAATCTCTACCTATTCCTATGTGTAAGTGGGATAACATTATGATGGATTTTGTCACCGGACTACCAAGGACACCTAGAAGGAACGTTGCAATATGGGTAATTGTTGATCGTCTCACAAAATCAGAACATTTCCTTCTTATAAGAGAGGATTTACCACTTGAGTGTTTGGAAAGACTTTATATTAAAGAAGTTGTAAGACTTCACGGTGCACCTCTATAGATTGTTTCCAATTGAGATCCCCAGTTTACATCAAAATTCTAGAAAAGTCTCCAGAAGGCTTTGAATACTGAGCTTCGTATGAGTACTTCTTATTACCCCCAAACCGATAGATAGTCTGAAAGGACCATTCAAACTCTGGAAGACATGCTGAGATCATGCTCTGTTTACTTTCAAGGTATGTGGGATCAATACTTTCCTTTGGTGGAATTTTCCTACAATAATAGTTTTCATTTTAGTATTCAAATGGCCCCATATAAAGCATTATATGGAAAGAGATGATGAACTCCAACTTGTTAGGATGAAGTTGGTGAGAGGAAACTTATAGGCCCAGAATTTATTAAAGAGGCTATGGCAAACACTACTGGAAATTTTATCTTTATCAACGGTTTAAAATCATTGGCAAAGGCTGGACAACCATTGGTATAAATTATACCAACGGTTGTCCAAACCGTTGGGTCTAGAGCCGTGGGAATAGACATATCCCAACGGTTCTATGAGAACCATTGGGATATGTCTGTAAAATTGAGTATATACCAATGGTTCATTGAAAATGTTGGTATAAATGATTACCAGTGGTTTAGAACCATTGGTAATATCAAAAACTATCTGTATACCAACGGTTTACAAACCGTTGGTATAGACTTTTACCAATGGTTTCCCACAAACCATTGGTAAATATAAAGTAAGAATAACTATAACAATGGTTTTTAAACCATTAGTATATAGTTTTACCAATAGTTTACATAAAACCATTGGTATAAGTTCTGTTTTTACAAATATGCCAATGGTTTTAAACCGTTGGCATACCCTTTATATACATGCAGCAGCAAGCCGGCCTCCCCCTGTGCACCTGCAGTAATTCCACCAGCTTCCACCAGCAGGCCTGCAGAATTCATACACAATTATGAGTACCTATAGAATACATACAGGGGGTTGGGGGGAGGTCCATATAGAATACCTACACAATTCTCAATACCCAAAATACATACAAAATTTTGTATGAATTCACACATAATTCATACAAAACATAATTCATACATAATTTTTAATACCTCTAATTATTTATTTAATTACCCTCTACACACATACAGAATTAACACATAATTTATAAGGTAATTGCACCAAGTATACACACACAAGAATTATACCCATACACCATTAACACGTAATTCATAAGTTAATTAAATACATAAAGAATTAAATTTAGAATTCAAGGGGTTGGGTCTGTTTAGGGGGTTGGGGTGGCTTTCCAAGGGGTTAGAAGTGTCCAGGGGGTGGGGGTGTGTCTGGGGGATGGGGGTGTCCAGGGGGTGGGGGTGTTCGGGGGGATGGGGGTGTCCAAGGGGGTGGAAGCTGTCAAGGGTGGGGGGATATCCAGGGGTGTCCAGGGGGTGGGGTGGTGTCCAGGGGGGTGGGGGTGGGTCAGGGGCTTGGGGGGATATCCAAGGGATTTGGGGTGGTGTCCAAGGGGGTGGGGGGCTATCCAGGGGGGTGGGGGCTATCCATGGGGGTGGGGGTGTCCAGGTGGTGGGGTGGTGTCTAGAAGGGGTGGGGGATCATCCAGGGGGTTGGGGTTGTCTAAGGGTTGGGGGGTTGTCCATGGGGGTGGGGGTGTCCAGGGGGTGGGGGTGTCCAGGTGGTGGGGTGGTGTCTAGGAGGGGTGGGGGCATCCAGGGGGTTGGGGGTTGTCCAAGGGGGTGGGGGTGTCCAGTGGGTAGGGGTGTCCAGGTGGTGGGGTGGGGTCCAGGGGGTGGGGGTCCAGGGGGTTGGGGGTCATCCAAGGGGGTAGGGGGTGTCCAGGGGGTGGGGGTGTCTGGGTGGGTGGGGGGTCTGTCCACGGGGGGGGGGGGGGGGGGGGGGGGGGTTGTCCATGGGGTGGGGGTGTCTAGGTGGTGGGTGGTGTCCAGGGGGTGGGGGTCGTCTAGGGGGTGGGGGTTGTCCAGGGGGTAGGGGTGTCTAGGGTGTGGGTGGGCTGTCCACGGGGGTAGGGGTGTCCAAGGGAGTGGGCGGGATATCCACGGGGGTGGGGAGGCTATCCACGGGGGTGGAGGGGTGTCCAAGGGGTTAGGGGTGTCCATGGAGGTGGGTGGGGCTGTCCAAGGGGTCAGGGGTGTCCAAGGGGTGGGCGGGCTATCCACGGGGGTGGTGGGGCTGTCTAGGGGGATACATGATATCCAGGGGATGGGCGGGCTGTCCATGGGGGTGGTGGGGATGTCCAGGGGGTTGGGGTGTCCAGGGGGTGGGCGTACTATCCACGTGGGTGGGGGGGATGTCCATGTGGGTGGCAGGGCTGTCCATGGGGGTGGCGGGGCTGTCCAGGGGGGTAGGGGTGTCCAGGGGGTGGGGGTGTAATGGTTTTAATGGAATGAATTTCATAGATTTTAAGATCATTGGTATTTTTAAAATGGTTTTTAAATAGTGTTTATTTCAATAAGATGTGTTTCTTTAGGAAAAAATGAATACTTTTGGTTTGTATGGTAGGAAGGGGGATTTGGTTATTAGGAAATGGATTACTTTTTTATTGTGGGACAAAAATACTATATGATTTTTGAAATGTAACCTTAAAAGAGATTTTTATAAACCATTGGGGAGTTTTAAATAGAAAGAAGTCTCTATTGTGTGATTTTGAAATGGTTTTATGAAGAATTATTTATGATGTATCTTTATGGGATTTGAGATTTTGAGTCCCTTGTTTTAGAACATCATATTATTTTACTAAAGGTTTTGTTTTTGATAATTATTTAGAATGTTACCACTATAAATGAATCAAAAAGTCAATAAGGTTATATCTCGGGTAGTCATTCTTGTGATCCAGCTATTGTCTTCCTAGTCTTGATCTCTACTCAAACTCTTGTGGAAGTGGAATATCCATGTTCTTCTTAGATCATTGATTATGCATGGAAGTTTCTAAAATAGCATCCACTATTTTTTATTGGTGATCAAGGATCCCAGGAGGAAGCGAAGTGGGTAGATTTTATTAATGTGATCTTTGAGTTGTTAGTAACCCTATAATCCATGGGGGTGGGGGTTGTCCAGGGGGTGGGGGCTGTCCAGGGGGTAGGGAGTGTCTAGGGGGTGGGCGAGGCTATCCACGGGGGTGGTGGGGTTGTCCAGGGGGTGGGCGGGGCTATCCAGGGGGGTACGGGGGGTGGGGGATTGTCCATGTGGGTGGTGAGGCTGTCCAGGGGGTAGGGGTGTCCAGGGGGGTGGTCGGGCTATCCACGGGGGTGGGGGGCTGTCCATGGGGGGAGGGGGTGTCCAGGGGGTGGGATAGCTGTCCACGGGGGTGGCAAGGTTGTCACGGGGGGTAGGGGTGTTCAGGGGGTGGGTGGGCTCTCCATGGAGGTGGGAAGGCTATCCACGGGGGTGGGGGCTATCCAGGGGGGTATGGGGTGTCTAGGGGGGTCGGTGGGCTATCCACGAGGGTGGCGGGGTTGTCCAGGGGGTACGGGGTGTCCAAGGGGGTGGGTGGGCGGCCCACGAGGGTGGTTGGGCTATCCATGAGGGTGGGGGCTGTCCAAGGGGGAACGGGGTGTCCAGGGGGTGGGTAGGGCTGTCCAGGGGGTACGGGGTGTCCAGGGGGGTGGACGGGCTATCCACGAGGGTGGAAGGGCTGTCTAGGGGGTATGGGGTGTCTAAGGGGGTGGGTGGGATGTCTATGTGGGTGGGTAGGCTGTCCACGGGGGTAGGGGCTATCCAGGGGGAATAGGGTGTCCAGGGGGGTGGGCGGGGCTATCCAAGGGGGGTACGGGGTGTCCAGGGGGTGGGCAGGCTGTCCACTAGGGTGGTGGGGCTGTCTAGGGGGGTAGGGGTGTCCAGGGGGTGGGAGGGATGTCCACGGGGGTGGGGGGTTGTCTACGGGGGGAGGGCTTGTCCACAGGGGTGGGCAGGCTATCCACGGGGGTGGCGGGGCTATCTAGGGGGTCGGGGGTGTTCAGGGGTAGGGGGTGTCCAAGGGGGTGGGCGGGCTATCCACGAGGGGGGGCTGTCCACAAGGGGAGGGGCTGTCTAGGGGGTGGGTGGGCTGTCTAGGGGGTGGGAGGGGCTGTCTAGGGGGTACGGGATGTCCAGGGGGTGGGCAGGGATGTCCACGGGGGTGAGGGGGCTGTCCACGGGGGTGAGGGGGTTTTCCACAGGGGTGGGCGGGGTGTCCATGGGGGTGGGGGTTGTCCACAGGGGGAGGGGCTATCAGGGGGGTGGGTGGGCTATCCACGGTGATGGCGGGGTTGTCCAGGGGAGGGTTGAATCAGTCACAGCAAATCATCAAGTCAAGTTTTATTATTTATAGATAAAAAAATAAAGATAATGTGACCTACCTAATCAAACGTATATTCAGGCACAACAAATCAATAAACATCAAAGGTCAATAATATCAGTCAAAAATGTAATGGATCAATCTGTCCCTCATCACCATCATTATCATCACTGTCATCATCAGCCTCACCCTCATCCTAATCATCATCATCCCCTCCCTCCTCAATGCCCTCCTCCTCACCCTCGTACTCAGCCTTAGCCTCCTCATCGCCCTCCTCCTCCGCCTCTCCCTCCTCCTCACCCTCCTCCTCCGCCTTGGCCTCCTCCTCACCCTCCTCCCCCTCTGCCTCGGCCTCCTCCTCGCCATCGTCTCCACCACTGGGGGGATAGGGGGATATCCACAGGGTTGATGGGGCTTTCCACGGGGGTGGGTGGGCTATCCATGGGGGTGGGGGTTTCCACAGGGGGAGGGGTTGTCCAGGGGGGTGGGTGGGCTGTCCACGGGGGGGGGGGGGGGGGGGGGCTGTCCACAGGGGTGGGGGCTATCCAGGGGAGGGGTGAATTAGTCAAAGAAAATCATCTAGTCAATTTTTATTATTTATAGATAAAAAATAAAGATAATTTGACCTACCTAATCACACATATATTCAGGAACAACAAATCAATAAACATCAAAGGTCAGTAATATCAGTCAAAAATGTAATGGATCAATGTGTCCATCATCACCATCACTATCATCACCATCATCATCAGCCTCACCCTCATCCTCATCATCATCCCCATCATCATCCATTCTCTCCTAAATTCCCTCCTCCTCACCCTCGTACTCAGCTTTATCCTCCTTGTTGCCCTCCTCCTCTACCTTGCCCTCCTCCTCACCCTCCTCCTCCGCCTCGACCTCCTCCTCGCCCTCCTCCTCCTCTACCTCAGCCTCCTCCTCACCATCGTCTCGACCACTACTAGAACTGCATCCTGGTGCACCATATATAGAACTCATCGATGACATATATTCATCACAAGTTGTGCTGGCCTCTGGTGGAAGTGTTGGACGTAAAAATTCCATCAGTTTCATAATTGCAGTGTTTTCCCTAGCAGACTATTCTGCCGTCTCTATAGCCCTTTTTTCTGCATGTTCTTCCTGTACCTTAACCTACTGGAACTCGGTGGCACTACAACTTGTACCTGAGGAGGGCCAATACCTCATTGGAACTATACTCTTCTCAGGTCAGTAGTGTACTCTACCAGGGTGTTCATCTCCCAACACCTGATGTAAGTGATTTTTTGGCCCAAAATTGTCAGGTTCCTGGGAATCAAGGGCCTCTAAACCAGCCTATTACAAATATAAATAGATTATTAAGTTAAAAAATAGAGATTAAAATTTTAAATCTACAAATTAAAACTTAAAATCTGCTGCTGAGTCGGTTCGTTAACCGTACTTCCATCTTTCTTCCTTCTACTCGAGAAAAACATTTTTTCTCGAGGCACACGTCCTTCTATATTCAATTTATGCCTCTACAATGAAATTGAATATAGGAAACCATAATTAAAAATAGGATACCAATAATTAATTTCATAACTAAAATTATATAAAAACTTTATCAATCGAATAAATTATAAATGAAGCAATATAAAGTGCAAGTCATAAAGAAAAATTATAAACTACATACCTGCTGCCTCTCATGATTTGGTATCATAGTACGTCCTAATGTGTGGAGGTATTTTTTAGAATCAATGTTTTTTTATTTCTTCTGGATGATTCCTAAATAAAATTCAATAATTAGTATTAACGACAAACATGAAAATTTTCATTTAAATACGTCTAATGTGATTAATACCTTAAATTGGCTAGTTGTCCAATGAGTAATCATCTGTCGATATTGTTTTAACAGACAATCATCCACAACAGGGACTGCCTCTAACTTTTTTCCCACTCTAGAACATCAACCAATGTACAACTCGTACTTATAAGCTCTCCAAATCTCTCCTAAATCCTTTAGACGTGCTAGTTGTGCACCCTCACCGTCAGAAAAAATAAACTGAAGCTGACACCAAAATATTAATTCATATAAATAAAAAAAATATTGCATTAAATACAACAAATGTTTTACCCATATCTCTGCCCAAGCTTTATCCTTGACTTCGTTAGGCAATTGTCTCCATGAGAGTGGGCTGACAGGAATGATGTCAGAGTATTTGGCAAGTGTCGCCAAAAAACTTCGACATTGTTGCCCTAATTTTTCAATCATTTAACTACCTTCACTTTAGTCCACCATCAACTGCGTGCGGCAGTTCCACACCAAACGCATGCATGTATGCCCTCACCCCCGCCTCCTATCAGTAGATGTATCTGTTATAAAAGAAAAACAAATATTTTATCAATACATGTTATAATGAAAATAAATAATTGTGTAAAATTTGTTAGGGTTGTATAAGTATACCTGTGGTAGTATGATCAATGGGCGCCCTGGATCCACATAAACTAAAGGAACACCTTGTACAGGTGGAGTGGGTCCCAATGTATGCTCCGTAGGGACAGACTCTGGCAGAGCAGAAGTCGAAGAATATGGAATATAAAATCCTATAGAGAAGGAAGCAGAAGTAAAAGAAGATGACAGGGATGGCTGGCTGAATGCAATATGGGGAGTGGGAATCATCATCGGATATGGTACAGATGGGTGAGGAGGCTCAGATGTAAAGGGTAGTGAAAACATGGGAGGACTAAATATCCTGTGTGTCCCTAACGACACACTGAGATCAGAATGTGGGATGGAAGGTATGTCAGTGGGAGGGGAAGGGTCTAATCAGGTACACCAACCAGATCGTCTAGATCTCATACCACCCCCCCCCCCCCCGTACGAACACCCTGAGTACTGGGACCGCTACTAGGATACTCATCAAATAATTGTCACCTAATATATGGATCCTGCAAAAATATTGAAAACAAAATTAATCACATGACATTATATAGTATTTAAATATATATATATTTGAAATAAAATACTCATTACAGGCACTAGTGGTAGAATTCCCATCTCAGTCATGCGACGATTGTTTTCCATCATCTGTTTTTGTCACCTCTCTTCAATTGGTTGTATTTCCTATATTTGAAAACAAATATGGAAGTAATTAGAAAAGGATAAATAATGTGTAACCCAAAAAACAAAATAAATGAGCTTGAATAGATATATAATGAAGTCAATAAATCGTACAAGATGTAATAAAGAAATTCAATTTTTAGTAGGATGGTTATTTACTAAGTGTCATCAGTATATTAAAATCAGGGAACATTGATTCTACCAGATTCATAAGGGGAAAGCAGTTATCAAAATTAAGGAAAAATTTAATTTCTTTAGCCTAGGTAGATGGTGTAGTTTTCTATACATGTTTTGTAAAAGAATACAAAACATCATGTTCATTACCTGGTAAAATGTTAAAGAGGGATCTTAAAGTAATACCTATTTTATAAAAATCACAGTTGAAGCATTGAAATGTTCACCATGTTAGAAATTTTGGTTTCGTAGGTTTTGAATACAGTTCAATTCCAAATTAGAAAATGAAATTCAAATAAAATTTCAATCAATAAACATTGAAAATTCACATAACAGTCAAGTTGAATACAACATATTTGTAATCAATATTAAATCAATTTGAATATTACTAACCTTAACAACCCAAGTCAAGGTAAACCAAAAGAATTGATAACATGAATGGATGATTTTATATATTTCCCACCACAACTTCAGTTTCACAGTCAACTCTGACAATTGAGCTATTTGAGTCATCAAAAGTAATAAATGGATTGTTTCTAATGGTAGTAGGGATGGTGTCAATTCCATCATCACCATCATCAAAAATATGTCTTGGAATTACTTTGATAATGACACCAAATTTAGGTCGAAGATGGTCTTTGACATAAAAAACTTGTTTCGTCACTGATGCCAATACATATGGTTCATCGGTAGCAAGAGTGCGAGTCAAATCAATTACTCAAAATCCACAATCATCAATAAATGTGTCTTGCCTCATCATCGAATCAAACCAATGGCATTTCATCATTGTGACTCATCCATGAGAATAATAATCCAATATTATTATTTTTTCAACGACTCTATAATAACCTACATTTTCAAATCGTGGTCTGCTATCTGATTCACTAGCATAACAGTATATTGTGTTAGTAACCATAACACCATTATGTTGTGTACTCATGTTCTTTGCTCGTTCAGTGATAATAAATCTGTACCTATTGATAACAATTGATTTACAGTCACGAACCACGGTATTAGGACCAAAATCCAAAGCTCTTATTTCCTCGGAGATAGAGTCAGTAGAAAAACTCAATACCTAAAATATAAATGAATATTAAACTTAATTAAATATTGTTTTAATTATTTTAAACAGTAATATTATTACCTTCAATTTTAACCAAGCAGAAAACTCTTTGATATGCAAAGTCCCCCTCCTTCTCAAAGATAAAGAACAATGCTTTCTATTTATCATCATTTTATGTTCCCTGTAGATAAAAATAGGAATAGATTAACATATATATATATATATATATATAAGATATACATATTGAATTTACTTACAAGATGTAGTTATCAAACAAATCACAGTTGAACAAAATTGTGCGATGTGCCATCTCCTGCTCTTCAAGGCTTAATGTCTTCAATGCATATGATCTAGGAATTCCTCCTGTTTGAGGTTCAATTTTCTCATACTATTCTTCTTCATTTCTCATTGGTTTTTTAATTCTTGTAGGAAGATCAGACAAATACATAGAGCATAAATCCTTACATTCTTGATCCAAGTAACCGTTCACGATAGAACCTTCAGGATGATTCCTGTTACATACATAAGACTTTAATTTGTACATATTTATTTCATTTGGATACATACAACGAAAAGAAATAGGTCATCTAAGAAGTATTTCAATTGGAATATGGACAGTTAGATGCAGCATGCATGTGAAAAATGATGGAGGAAATATTTTCTCTAACTCACAAAAAATTATGTTGGATCTGAATCTACAGATTATACACAATAGGGGGGTGAATTGTGACTTTAGAAATTTTTCGATAACTCTGTTCTTGAACGAGTTATGTCCTTTATACTTTATCAGATTTGATCGTGCAGCGGAATAAGTAAAAACAAGAACACAAATATGTATAGTGGTTCAGGGAACAGAAGGCCCCTAGTCCACTCCACCAACGCTCAACTCCACGAGCTTGATGATTTTCACTATCTAGTCCTCTTTTCCACAGACCGGTTCACAACTGAGTACAGGCAGTTGACACCTTTACAATCCAAGGAAAAACAAAGCCTTCTGGTTCAAACACGAACCTACACAGCTTAGAATGAGAAGTTGGTTACTCAAGAATAAAAATAATTTCATAAAGAAATTTCTAGTTGATCTTCACAATTGCAACAGAATGCAATTGACAGCAGATGGATCAAAGTCTCTAGAAATATTGATCTTCAAGACGAAGCAGTTCTGAGTTTATCCAGTTGTAGTAGATATAGAGATATAGTTCACAACTTCAGTAGTAGTAGATCCATAGTATATATTCGATGTAGAATAGGTGAATCTTCTATCGAGTTCCTTCTTCTTGAACAAACAGAGCTTTTACGCTCCTTTTGAATCAGCAGATCAATCGTGAATAGTTGAAATCTCTGTTTTCCACCTTTTTCTACAATAGATCGATCGCATCCTTTTATACCTAGTGTTTCAGAGAGAACATATATAATCAAGCATATCTCCAACAAATTTAGATCCATAAAAGTCACCTTCTGATTCGCGATATTCAAAAATTTGAATTTACAGAGAAGTCGTAACTTCCCTTATGACTCGGCATAAAAAGCTCCTTTTAATTCGATCTTAAATCCATTAATAAAATGGATTTGAATCAGTCAAAGTCGTACTTTAAAAACGACTTTAAATCCAGCTTGAAATCCGCCCAGAAATCAGCTTACTGATCGTTGCACATAAATATCGTCTATCAAAATTTCTGATGCCAAACGTAAGGTTGATGACGTGGCCTCCAAACATAGGGTTAATAACATAGCCTTCAAACATAAGGTTAACAATGTAAGGTTGAACACAAACATAGGGTTGACAACATAAGGTTGAATACAAACTTAGGGTTGATCATCCATACTTTTTCTTCAACACTCAAACGTACGGTAAAAGATTCATACTTTTACTTGATACATACTTTTCCAAGAACGTATGGTTGTTTACAAAAGTAATGTTGATGAGCCATACTTTTGAGAAACAAACGTAACGTTTAGAATTTACGTATGGTTCTCCTTCCATACTTTGCTGATAACCAAAACGTAAGGTTCCTTCCTAACGTAATGTTCTTCTTCCATACTTTGCTGAAAACGTATGGTTGTTTAACCATACTTTTCTCTTATCTCAAAAAGTATACTTTCTTTTCATCCTTATGCTACGTTTATCCATGTAGGGTATGAACAGTGATTCCAGAACACGCTAAAGCATATTTCGCGCTATATTTATCAACGTAAGGTATGAACAGTGATTCCAGAACGCGCTAAAGTAGATTCCAAATAAGTAATAAATTCTCGTTATTTCAAGAGTAAAATAAATTAATAAATTCCTGAAAATACTAAATAAATTCATTAGAAAATAACTAAGGGTATTTGTGAGCATCAAAATTATCATAAAGAGATAGAGTATTATTTTCAATAATCTCCCCCTTTAAATAACATTAACATGTATTGTTGAAAACAATACTTTTCTCAACAATCTCCCCCTTTTTGATGATCACAAAACCCATAAAATAATTAAAATTATTTAAACAAAAATTAACTTTCAAAATTAGTTATAAAGTTTTAAATAAAAACTTCTCCACCAAAAAGATAATTATAAATCAAAATTTCTCATTTAATTTTCTCCCCCAATAAAATTAATTCTCCCCCTAAATAAAATGAAGGTTTTAATGTTGTGTTTATCCAAATTCTCCCCCTTTTTGTGATATCAAAAAGAATGAAAAATCATGGATTTTAACACGTTTAATATTGCACTGAGCTATTAGTAAATGCTATTATGAACCGTTTATCAATAATTAAATTTGGAGTACTGGCATATTAAAATTAAAGTCAGTAAAACAAATAAATAAAGAAACAAATAAACAATGAAGGAAATTTTCATTCAAAAAACAGCAGTATATACATGACAATGATATACACAGGAATCAAGGTTTGGATAAGATAGGAAACAAGGTCTATCTCCTCTGGATTGCAGACTTGATTTCTGTAAACTGTTCCCGAAGTCACTTCATCATCCCATCTCCAAGCTTGATAATGAGATATCTATTCTCTTGAGTCATATGAATATCCTCAATTAAATTGAATCTGAAAAACTCATACATCCTTTCCTATTTTTCAACAAATAATGACAGATTCTCTGATAACTGATCTAACAGAATTCTGATCGATGGCTCACTAGATGTCAGTTGATCCACTAAGAACTTCTGATTGTCCAGCAACACTGACAAAGGAGCACTGTTACATTAAAGATCTTGTATCCTGTCATTCATGTTGCTCAACGCAGCTGTGATAGCCTGAAACCTTCTGATTAAATCAGGTGAAGTACCTGATCCACTAACAGCATTATTTGCAACTGATGCAAATTGGTTCTCCATAAACAACTTCAGATCTGATAAATCTGACTTCATAACCATTTCAGATTTCAATTGTGTAACAGTAGTCAGCATATCCTCTTTAAACATTTCAACTTCTTGCCTTGAAACTGTACACTCCTTCAGCTTTTGAAACTTCAAATGTTCTAAATCTAAGGCATTTCTCAGAGAAACATTCTCATATTCCAACTGAGATACCTTTCTGTATAGTTCTTCAACTTCTTCTTTCCTTGAATTAGATGCACCATGTGCTTGATTCACATTCTCAGGTTGATGCAGCAGTACCAAAGGCAATGATTCAGCATCAGATTTTTATTTTTCTCTGTCCTGAGAAGGTTTGTCCACAGATTTTTCCTTATAGTTTTCAAACTCCTCCATAGAAAAATCCTCTTGAAGTACCTCTGTTTGAGCTTCAGAAGCATGCTCATCACATTCATCTGCATCTTTGTCTTCCACTGGAATTTCAAGAATAATATTTTCAGAAGTTTCCTGAGTTCTAGCCACTTCTTCACTAGGCACGGCCTCTATCTCTTGTTCCTGTTGAAGTGAAACTTCAACATCAGCTACAATCTGTTCCTGATTCTCCCTTTGAGATTCTTCTGGAACTCTTGATCCCTATACTGGTGTTTTTCTTTCAGTAACATCTTCCGTGGTCTTATCACCAACAGCTTCCCTTACAAAATAATAAGAAAATAAAGCTTCTGTGGTTGTTTCCAAAGCAGGGGAAGTGACTTCCTCATTTACTGGTCTCTTTCTTTTTGATTGAAGCCCCTCCTGGCTTCTATCTTCCTCAACATCTGCTACTTCAAAGCGAATCCTTCTTGCTACATTGCTGACTCTGGATTCAGCTTGTCCCTCCTTCGACTTAGAAGGTTGATCCTGAGCACTCTCTAAGTCTTCCTCAGCTCCTACTAGCAAAAGTTTTCCTTTAATTTTGCTCCATAAATATCCAACTTTCCTCAAAGTTCCAGCATTAAACGTATTACTGTGATGATAGTTAACTCTATCATCCACTAATCTCACCATGTCTTTCTTAAACAACAGTTTAGAAATAAATCTACCAAAAGGGTAGAAATTCATCTCGGTCTCGCTTTGACAGTAGTATCTGAGATACCCTATCATGTATCTTGGAAAGTTTAACTTAATATCACTTAACATAAGAAACATTATATACATATCAGGGTACAAAATCTTCTCCATTTCTGCCATCCATAGAGCTATTCCAGTTTGAATAAATTTGACCAAAATCTTCTGATCAAGCTCCAAATCCTTGACAAACATTTTCTTTATTGTCTTAGTACCAAAAAGAAAAGACATGATGTATTCGGATTTATGCACAGAATCTCCAATATTCTTCAAGTCGAAATGAAAAACTCCCTCAAGAGGGTAGTTGAGAATCTGACTAATCTCTACTGAAGAGATTGAGAAATACATATCCTCTATCTTAGCCATCATACTGTCCTCTGTATCTCCCAAACTAAATTGTACAGATTTGAAGAAGTATCTAAGTTCTACTTCATATAGAAATTCTGTATTTTCACTGTTGAACATCTGTTCAAGATTCTGAAACGACAGCGCTTGCTTTAACAACAGATTTGTCTGAAATAACCAGTCGAGATCGATTACCTTACCCTGTAAGATTTTTCTTCCCTTGGTACATTGTCTCTTGGAATTTCTTGGCTCGGCCTCACTGGCACTTTTAGTCCTTACCATTTCTGCAAGAGTCTCTGAAGGTTTGAAGGTTAGGGTTTTAGAAGTTCGAAGGTTAGGGTTTCGGAAGTTTGAAGGTTAGGGTTTCAGAAGAGGAAGTGCGATTTTCGGATTTCGAAAGGGATTCAATAGAAGTGAAAAGGTTTAGAAGTCGAAAAGGATATGACAGCCTTGATTCCCGTGTAATCACTAATCATTACATATATTTAAAAAAATAAAGTTTTCATATGGTGAAAGAAAGAAAAACTTAAACAGTATTCAATAAATAAAATAAAATTTACATAAATAAATAAAAGTAAATAAAAAAAAATATTTAAAATTAAATAAACCTATCTACCCGTTAATAAAATCAAACCTTGTAGTGGGAAGTGGTTTAGTAAAAATATCTGCTAATTGAATTTCAGTATTTATAAATTCTAAAAATATATCTTTTTTTAATAACATGATCTCTTAAAAAGTGATGCCTTATATCAATGTGCTTAGTTCTAGAATGACTAATAGGATTTTTTGAAATATTAATTGAACTTTTATTATCACATAAAATAGGTGTATTATTAAAATTCAATCCAAAGTCCATAAGAGTGTTTTTCATCCACAACACTTGTGCACAGCAACTGCCAGCAGAAACATATTCTGCCTCAGCTGTTGATAGGGCAACTGAATGTTGTTTCTTACTAGACCATGATACTAAAGATTTTCCTAAAAAGTGACATGTACCTGATGTGCTTTTTCTATCTAACCTACAACTTCCAAAGTCAGCATCTGAATATGAAATCAAATTAAAATCAGAAGTTTTAGGATAAAGAAGAGATTGAAAAACAGTTCCTTTTAAATATTTAAAAATTCTTTTAACAGCAGTTAGATGAGATTCTTTAGAATTTGATTGAAATATAGCACAAAGACATACTGAATACATTATATCTAGTCTGCTAGAAGTAAGATATAACAAGCTACCAATCATACCTCTATATAACTTGTTGTCAACTGATTTGACAGTTTTATCCAAATCAAGTTTTATATTAGTACACATAGGAGTTGTAAATGGCTTGTTGTTCTCAAGTCCAACTTTCTTAAGTAAATCAGTAATGTATTTTCTTTGATTTAAAACATTTCCAAAATCTTTTTGAAATATTTGAAGACCCAAAAAGAAATTTAATTCTCCCATCATACTCATTTCAAATTCTTCTTGCATTAATTTTGAAAATTCATGACAAAGAGTTTTATTAGTTGATCCAAATATTATATCATCAACATAAATTTGAACCAATAAAACATTATTTTTCATAGTTTTCTTAAATAGTGTTGGGTCTGCCATACCAACAGTAAAATCATTTTTCAAAAGAAAAGAACTTAATATTTCATACCAAGCTCTAGGTGCTTGTTTAAGGCCATAAAGAGCTTTAGTAGGTTTAAAAACAGAATCAGGTTTTTGAGAGTTTTCAAAACCAGGAGGTTGCTCAACATAAACTTCCTCCATTAAATAACCATTTAAAAAGGCAGATTTAACATCCATCTGAAATAATTTAAAATTCATATAAGATGCATAGGCTAAAAGGATTCTAATGGCTTCTAACCTAGCTACAGGTGAAAAAGTCTCATCATAGTCTATTCCTTCTTCTTGATTATATCCTTTAGCTACTAATCTTGCTTTATTTATAGTTATTGTGCCTTGGTCATCCTGTTTATTTCTAAAGACCCATTTGGTTCCTATTATAGGATAATTCTTAGGTCTTTCCACTAATTCCCAAACTTCATTTCTTTTAAACTGGTTTAATTCATCTTGCATTGCTATTATCCAGATTTCATCATCTAAAGCTTCTTCTATAGTCTTGGGTTCTTGTTGAGATAGGAAGGCAGATAATTCCACTAGGTTTCCTAAGTTTCTTCTAGTTTGAACACCAGTTTCTAGGTTACCTATTACAGTTTCTAAAGGATGATTCTTTAGGGTTCTAGACTATCTAGGTAATATATTTAAAGGTTCTTAAGTATCATGTTCCTCTGAACTGGACTGAATTTCTTTTATATCATTTTCAAAATCATTCTTTAAATTCTCAAGTCTCATGTTATCATTAGAGTCAAGTTCATCCATTTGTTCTGTCCTTTTCTCAAAAGGATCATATTCATCAAATTTCACATGAACTGATTCTTCAACAATCCTTGACTTCTTATTATAAACTATATAAGCTTTGGAGGTAGCAGAATATCCTAAGAAAATACCTTCATCAGATTTTGGATCGAACTTACCAAGATTATCCATGGTGTTTAAGATATAAATCTTGCATCCAAAAACTTTAAATTAATTTACTTTAGATTTTCTGTTATTCCATAGTTCATAGGGTGTCTTTTTCAAAATAGGTCTAATTAAAACTCTATTAATTATATAACAAGCTGTATTCACAGCTTCTGCCCAGAAATATATAGGTAGGCTATATTCATTTAACATAGTTCTAGACATTTCTTAAATAGTTCTTTTTATTCTTTCTACAATCTCATTTTGTTGAGGTGTTCTTGGTGCAGAGAAGGTGTGTTTAATACCCATATTTGAGCAAAAGGAATTAAATTCCAGATTCTCAAACTCTCCACCATGATCACTTCTCAATGAGATTATATTGAACCCTTTTTCATTTTGAACAGATTTGCAGAAACTTTCAAATAAATTAAAAGCTTCATTTTTAAATTTCAAGAAGAAAATCCACATAAATATTGAATAGTCATCAACTAAAACATATACATATAATTTACCAGCTAAGATTGCTACTCTTGAAGGTCCAAACAAATCCATATGAATAAGTTCTAGAGGTTTAGATGTAGCAACCTTATTCACATATTTGAAGGATGATTTGTGTTGCTTGCCAAGTTGTCATGCATCACAAAATCTGTCACTTTCAAATTTGAGACTAGGTAAATCAGAAACTAAATGTTTCTTAGATAACTTATGTAAAACATATACATTGCAATGACCAAGTCTTCTATGCCAGATCCAGGATTTACTTACTTTAGCAGTCAATCAGTTTACTTGTTGTTTACACAAGGAATTTAAATCCAAAGTATAGACATTTTCAGTTCTTGGTGCTTTAAATTTAAACAGTTTATCTTTAGAAACAATACAGCAATTGTTAGTAAAATCAACAGTATATCCATCATCACAAAGTTGATAGATACTTATCAGATTGTGTTTTAGTCCTTGTACATAAAGTACTTTGTTGATTGAGACTATTTTTGGATCTCCAACAGTTCCAATGCCAATGATTTTTCCTTTGGAATTGTCACCAAATGTGACAAGTCCTCCTTCCTTTTGAGTGAGTGAAGAAAATTTCAATGAGTTTCCACTCATATGTCTTGATCATCCAATGTCCATGTACCATATATCTTTTCTTCTCTGGTGACCTGCTACCTGCAAAGACATTCAAACAAATTGCTTTGGTACCCATATTTTGTTGGGTCCAGGGGTGTTAGCTAGCAATGATTTGGGTATCCAGATTTTCTTTGTTCTTTTAAAATTAGCTGAATCATACAAGTCTTTTGAAACATAAGCTTTCTTAATACCACAAATTTGAGGTTGTCTTAAGAAATAGTTTTTAGCTATATGTCTCTTTGTCCCACAAAAATTACAATTAACCTTTTTAGAGCTAGGAACAAAATAATTTTTATATAGATTTGGTTTTTCACCTTTACTGCCAATTCCAAATCTCTCCTTTTTAATGACAGTTTTTCCAAGAATTTCATTTAATGAATTCTATCCTTTTGTAAAAACCAATGCAGCCTGTTTGTAAGATTCTACTTCATCCTGTAGTGTTTTTATTCTTGATTCAAAATTAATATAGTTAGTGTTAATCGAATTGTATTTATCAGTTAATTACTTATGTTGTTTCGGCATTGTATCTCTTTCATCTGAAATGGCTTTATATATATTTTTTAGTGACTTATGTTTCTTAAATAGTGAGTCATATCTTTCTTCAAGCATATTGCAGTAAGCTGTAAGTTTTTCATTTGTGTAGCTTGATTCAGAATTTGATTCAGAGGAGTAATATGAGTGTACCTCATCAATTTCTACCATAAAGCACATGTTTGCTTTTAGATTGACTTCTTCTTTCTCTGAGCTTGATTCAAAAGAGCTACTAGAGTCTTCAGATACACTCCAAGTGGCTTTCATAGCTTTCTTGTCTTTCTGCTCAATGTCATTTCTTTTGAAGAATTTATTCTTCTTTGCATCCTTCAATTGTGGTCAATCTGGTCTGATATGTCCCATATTTTTGCATTCATAACATCTTACTTCCTTATTATCTCCCTTAAAGGATTTTTTGAAGCCTCTTTTCTTGCTGTAGAATTTTCTAAATTTTCTGGCTAGTTGAGCTAGTTCTTCATCTGAGTTGGATGAGTCAGAGCTTTCTGATTTAGCTTTGACTTCTTTTCTCTTCATCTTTCTATTCTTTTGTTGTGAAGTTACCTTCAAGGCAGTATCTTCTCTTTTGATAAGCACTTTATGTTCATTTGCCTCATCTTTCATTTCAACTTCATACATCATCAGTGTACCAATCAGCTCTCTCATAGTTAGATCTTTGACAGGTGTTGATTGTCTGATTCCAGCAGAGATACCATTCCATCGAGTAGGAAGTACTCTCAGTACTTTTAATGCTTGATCATCCTGCTTGATAGGTTCTCCTAGAGAAGTTATGTTATTGAAAATTTTTGTTAATCTCCCATTCATTTGGGTAATGCTCTCACCTTCAACCATTCTGAAAGTATCAAATTTTAATTTGGAAGTTACATATCTCATTTGTCTCACATTTTCTATTCCTTCATATGCCACGACTATTGTTTGCCACATCTCATATGCCATCGGGCACTGAGATACTCTGTTAAATTCATCTGGTCCTAGACCGCAGATAATTGCATTCATAGCCTTCGATTTCATATCGTACTCTGCTTCTATAGCAGAACTCCATGTCTCAGGATTTTCAGGAATTTCATAAGGAGTTAGAATCTTTGAATAAACTCTATATCCGAGTTTTTTCAGATATATTATCATGCACGATTTCCAGCAACCATAGTTGTCTCCATTAAAATATGGTGCTCTGACCATCGACATCCCTTCTCTTGTATCAGTCATGATGCTTTGTTTTATAATCCTTAAATGCTTCTAGATTTCTAAGGCTCTATCAGAAGATCCATCTTTGATACCAATTGTTGGATCTGAATCTACAGATTATACACAAGAGGGGGGTGAATTGTGACTTCGTCAATTTTTCGATAACTCTGTTCTTGAACGAGTTCTGTCCTTTATACTTTATCATATTTGATCATGCAGCGGAATAAGTAAAAACAAGAACACAAAGGTGTATAGTGGTTCGGGGAACACAAGTCCCCTAGTCCACTCCACCAACGCTCAACTCCATGAGCTTGATGATTTTCACTATCTGGTCCTCTTTTCCACAGACCGGTTCACAACTGAGTACAGGCAGTTGACACCTTTACAATCCAAGGCAAAACAAAGCCTTCTGGTTCAAACACAAACCTGCACAGCTTAGAACGAGAAGCTGGTTACTCAAGAATAAAAATAATTTCAGAAAGAAATTTCCAGTTGATCTTCACAATTGCAATAGAATGCAATTGACAGCAGATGGATCGAAGTCTCTAGAAATATTGATCTTCAAGACGAAGTAGTTTTGAGTTGATCCAGTTGTAGTAGATATAGAGATATAGTTCACAACTTCAGCAGTAGTAGATCCACATTATATATTCGATTTAGAATAGGTGAATCTTTTATCGAGTTCCTTCTTCTTGAACAAACAGAGCTTTTATGCTCCTTTTGAATCAGCAGATCAATCGTGAATAGTTGCAATCTCTGTTTTCCACCTTTTTCAACAATAGATCGATCACATCCTTTTGTACCTGGTGTTTCAGAGAGAACATATATAATCAAGCATATCTCCTGCACATTTAGATCCATAAAAGTCGCCTTCTGATTCGCGATATTCAAAAATTTGAATTTACAGAGAATTCGTAACTTCCTTTAAGACTCGGCATAAAAAGATCCTTTTAATTCGATCTTAAATCCATTAATAAAATGTCTTTGAATCAGTCAAAGTCGTACTTTAAAAACGACTTTAAATCCGGCTTGAAATCCGCCCAGAAATCAGCTTACTGATCGTTGCACATAAATATCGTCTGTCAAAATTTTCGACGCCAAACATAAGGTTGATGACGTGGCCTCTAAACGTAGGGTTAATAACATAGCCTTCAAACGTAAGGTTAACAACGTAAAGTTAAACACAAACGTAGGGTTGACAACGTAAGGTTGAATACAAACGTAGGGTTGATCATCCATACTTTTTCTTCAACACTCAAACATGCGGTAAAAGATCCATACTTTTACTTGATCCATACTTTTCCAAGAACGTATGGTTGTTTACAAAAGTAATGTTGATGAACCATACTTTTGAGAAACAAACATAACGTTTAGAATTTACGTACGGTTCTCCTTCCATACTTTGCTGATAACCAAAACGTAAGGTTCCTTCCTAACATAAGGTTCTTCTTCCATACTTTGCTGAAAACGTATGGTTGTTTAACCATACTTTTCTCTTATCTCAAAAATTATACATACTTTTCATCCTTATGCTACGTTTATCCATGTAGGGTATGAACAGTGATTCCAGAACGCGCTAAAGCAGATTCCGCGCTATATTTATCAACGTAAGGTATGAACAGTGATTCCAGAACGCGCTAAAGCAAATTCTGAATAAGTAATAAATTCTCGTTATTTCAAGAGTAAAATAAATTAATAAATTCCTGAAAAATACTAAATAAAATCATTAGAAAATAACTAAGGTTATTTGTGAGCATCAAAATTATCATAAAGAGATAGAGTATTATTTTCAATAATCTCCCCCTTTAAATAACATTAACATGTATTGTTGAAAACAATACTTTTCTCAACAAATTAATGGGGCATCTGCCAACATTTTTTGCAAGAAATATTTGGAAAACTTCTTAGCACAAATATCTCTAAACAAATGGCACAACCGAATAACATCCACCCTTACATTATTGGAAAAAATATGATGAATTGCTATTGGAATCAACTCATGCAGAAGGATGTGATAATCACGAGTCTTCAAATATTTTAGCTTCAACTCTCTTATGTTGACCCATTTAGATATGTTTCTTGAATATTCATCATGAACTTTAATAGTCTCTAGTACTTCTAGAAATTTCTTTTTTTCTGTAGGTGTCATCACATAAGAATCACATGGAACTTTCCATTTATTTTCACTGATACGCATAGGATGCAATTCTGGTCTGATGCCCCAATCCACCAAGTAACGCTAAGACCATAAATCATCTTTTGTATTTCCCTTAACATTTAAAAGAATCGAAGGTAGCATTTCACATATATTTTTTCAATTTACATTATGTTTAATCAATGACATAGCAAATTGGTTGACCAATAAAGAAAATCAAAGAAGATACTTCTCTTCTTCCAATTGTAATAGGTTTCAATGGAAACATTCTTTTTCTTTCCAGATTTCATTTGACCCTTCCCGAATGAAAAACTTAAATCTTTCAATTCATTAAGCAAATCAGTTCCAGACATATGCTGAGGTGGATCATCGGTCTCCATGGTATTGTCAAATCTTTGACGATTATTTCTATATGGATGGTCCATTGGAAAGAATCGTCGATGTCCCATAAAACTGAAACTACAATGATGTTTCAATCTTCTGGATCGTGTATTCTTCATACAAACAAGACATGATAGTTTTCCCTTCGTGCTCCATCCAAACATCATTGCATAAGAAGGAAAATCGTTGATCGTCCACATAAGTACAGCACGCATTTGAAATATGTCTTTCGAACATGCATTGTATGTGGTACCACACAGAAACCGGACATATAAAAAATTCTCCAATCCAATCCTCTCATTTCTATCATCATTAATTTGAGATTTCATTTTCTCCCCATTGTGATACCACACAGAGTAGTTTTCTTAAAAACCATATTTGGTTATGTGGTAGTTGAGTTCTTCACATCTCAACCAAGGTCTTCCAACATAATTGTAATAGGGGCAGTGTATGTGACCACTATCTGAAGCATTGTGAAATGAAAAATCTAAAAATATCTCCAAATAGTTTTGAAAATCTCTTGAGATCTGATCGGTTTCATACATCCAACTTCTATCCATTCTTTATAAAAATAGTTATAAGTTATTTCATCAAAAGAAATTCAATAAGATTGAAGTTTCATCGAAAATATATTTAGGTAAACGATAATTGTTCACTTTATATGAAACCAAAACTGACACACTACTCTATATCAGAATCATAATATAAAAGACAAAAAAATACTATATTTATAAAAAATATATTTGAATAACTATACATGAGTGTACAAGATCATGTACACTTGTGGAGGAAAATTATTCAAGAGTTGAGTTAATTTTAGATCGAATAAATTTAATATTTTAGTAGATTGTTTAAGAGATCACATACACTGCCCAAGGGGGTGGGGGTGTCCAGGGGGTGGGGGGTCCAAGGGGTGGGGGCTATCTCGGGGGGTGGGGGCTGTCCATAGGGGTCGGGGGTGGGTGGGCTGTCCACGGGGATGGCGGGGATGTCCAGGGGGGTCGAGGGGGATTTCTAGGGGGGGTGTTCGGGGGGTACAAGATGTCCAGGGGGTGGGCGGGCTGTCCACGGGGGTGGCGGGGCTGTCCAAGGGGGTACGGGGTGTCTAGGGGGTGGGCGGGCTGTCCACAAGGGTGGGGGCTGTCTGGGGGAGTATGGGGTGTCCAGAGGAGTGGGTGGGTTGTCTACGGGGGGTGATGGGGCCGTCCAGGGGGGTCGGGGGGGCTTTCCAGGGGTGGGGTTGTCCAGGGGGGTATGAGGTGTTCAAGGGGTGGGCAAGCTGTCTATGGGCACTACTGGAAAAATACCCTATACCAACGGTTTGGAACTGTTGGTATAAGCCTCCAAACTGTTGGTATAGCCTATACCAACGGTTTTGAAGAACTGTGGCCAAGTA
Source organism: Viscum album (assembly GCA_963277665.1). NCBI lineage: Eukaryota > Viridiplantae > Streptophyta > Magnoliopsida > Santalales > Viscaceae > Viscum > Viscum album. Next base: position 1,432,884,661 of record OY728126.1, on the reverse strand, counting down.
AGTCGTGAGGATAGGTCTATACCAATGGTTTTGAGAAAACCGTTGGTATAAGTAATATGAAAATCTATACCAATGGTTCCATAAAACCGTTGGTATATGTATTTCAAAAAAGAAACATTCGATGGGATTTGATCCCAGAACCTCCAGTTTATAATTGAATGACCTAACCACTAACCTAACATGATTTTTGTGAACATAATTTCATAAATATATATATGTATTATCATAAATATTTTAAATTTTGATTTATTTAATGTTCTCTGTAAGAAGATTCCATTAAAAATATATATACCTATACCAACGGTTCTCAAAACCATTGGTATAGGTTCTTTGATTTTGGGACCTATACCAATGGTTTTGGACAAACTGTTGGTATAGGGTCTCTATAATGGACTTATACCAACGGTTTGGCCAAACCGTTGGTATCGGTCCAAATTAGTGAGTTATACCAACGGTTTTCCCAAAACCGTTGGTATAGATCATATTTCCAGTAGTGGGGGATGGTGGGGCTGCCCAGGGGGGTACGAGGTGTCCAGGGGGTGGGCGGGCTGTCCATAGAGGTGGGGGCTGTCCAGGGGGTACGGGGTGTCCAGGGGGGTGGGTGGGTTGTCCATGGGGGTGGCGGGGCTGTCCAGGGGGGGGCTTTCCAGGGGGTGGGTGGGCTGTCCACGGGGGTGGTGGGGCTGCCCGGGTGGTAGGGGTGTCCAAGGGGGTGAGCGGGTTGTCCATAAGGGTGGGACGACTGTTCAGGGGGGTAGGGGGTGTTCAGGGGGGTGGGTGGGTTGTCCATAGGGATGGTGGGGGTGGCCACGGGGGGTTGGGGGTGTCCACGGGGGTGGGCGGGGCTGTCCAGGGGGTAGGGGTGTCTAGGGGAGGTGGTTGGGTTGTCCATGGGGGTGGTGGGGCTATCCAGGGGGTATGGGGTGTCGAGGGGGTGGGCGGGCTATCCACGGGGGTGGTGGGGTTGTCCGAGGGTACAGGGTGTCCATGGGGGTGGGCGGACTGTCCACGGGGGTGGGGGCTGTCCACGGGGGTAGGGGGTTTCCAGGGGGGTGGGTGGGCTATCCACGGGGGTGGGGAGGCTGTCCAGGGGGTAGGGGTGTCCAGGGGGTGGGCGGGCTGTCCACGGGGGTGGCGGGTCTGTCCAGGGGGTTGGGGTGTCCACAGGGGTGGGTGGGGCTTTCCAGGGGGGTCGGGGTGTCTAGGGGGTGGGCGGGCTGTCCACGGGGGTGGCGGGGCTGTCCAAGGGGGTACGAGGTATCCAGGGGGGTGGGCAGGCTGTCCAGGGGGGTTGGGGTGTCCAGGGGGTGGGAAGACTATCCACGGGGGTGGGGGCTGTCCAGGGGGGTTGGGGGTGTCCAGGGGGTGGGCGGACTGTCCACGGGGGTGGCAGGGCTTTCCAGGGGGTGGGGGTGTCCAGGGGGTGGGGTGGTGTCCAGGGGGTGGGGGCTGTCCAGGGAGGTGGGGGGCTGTCCAGGGGGTGGGGGCTGTCCAGGGGGTTGGAGGTGTTGTCCAAGGGGGTAGGGGGTGTCCAGAGGGGTGGGGGTGTCCAGGTAACATTGATAATCAAGAAGTGCAATTTCATAACCCTGTTAACCTATAATTACCACTAGAGATGGGTTCATGACTCACCTGTCCAACACAAACCTATCACTATATAATTATACACAAATATTAAGAAAAATAAAACACTCTAATATTGATTCCTAATGCCCAGAATAAAAGAAAAACAATATAATCCAAGAAAGTGCACTACAACACCTCAGGTGCACCTCCACAGACTTCCAATACTATTAACTAGCGGTGAATAATTATGTGCACATGACCATGCTATTTTTTCGTGAGATATATATTAGAGATTAAATAATGTGTAGGCATGAACAAAATTGGTGATTTCTATGATGGTTATACTCCTTTATTATGGGTGCCTTCCTAGGATATAAAATGATATAAATACCTTGATAATGCTTTATAACTACCTAAGAAAATTGTGACATGAATTCCTAACACTCATTTTGAATTTCAAAAAAAATTACAAGTGTATGACCGAACCGCTTGATGGAGTAGGAATAAATGATCATGTAATAGAGTAAATTTTGGTTCTATCACCATTCACACATGAAAATGACCCAAAACACACTCTAGTGGTTCGGGTGGAAGTGACACTTCATTGAATGACTTATAGTGTGGGTATCATCATCTTAAAGTTAGAGCATGATATTTCAAAGACAACATTTAGGGGTACATTCATAATGCATGAGTATCTTATCATTCCTCTTAGGATAAAAAATTATATAACTGTATTTATGTCTAACCAACAAAATCATGTCAATAGACCTTAAATTTAAAATAAACCAAGGATAAAATAACTCAGGATCATATTGACCTCTTCAATATCAACCAAAATTATTCTATACAGATAAATCACAACAAAACCGCAACCTAAAATGATATATTGCTTGTGTTCATAAGGGTATCATAATGCACAATACATTGCAGAAAAATGGAAAGAAAAAATCTAAAATAAATGAAGGCACACCTACCGATTTAAAATGTAAGAACAAAAATTACTTGAATCAAAGATAGATGCCCAGTTGGAAATTAGAGTTAGCACCCTCGAGAGCAGGTTGGGAAGTAGGGTTCGAACCGCAACCTAAAATGATATATTCCTTTTGTTCGTAAGAGGACCATAATACACACTACATTGCAGAAAAATGGAATGAAAAAATCTAAAATAAATGAACTCACACGTACCAATTTAAAACAAAAGAACAAATCATTAGAAACTAGACTTGTTGTGCTGGGAAGTAGCATTCATGTCGAGATTTAGGGACAAATCTTCGAGATGGTTGAGGTTTTGGGAAAAATATTCAAGATGGTTGAGGTTTTGGGGAAAATATTCAAGATGGTGCGTCGATCTCTCATTTAGGGAAAAACTTTCGAGATCTCTAGAGTTTGAGATCCCTGGAGGCGTCGATATTTGGGGATTTTCTTTCCCAACAGTTTTAAAAAACCATTGGGAAATTAATGTTATCCCAACAGTTTAGAACTGTTGGGAAAAATCTCTTCACAACTATACCCAACGGTTTGTTTAAACCGTTGGGAAAAACCTCTTGATCAACACTATACCCAACGGTTTCCTTAAACCGTTGGGAAAACAAAAAAACAAGAATATACCAACGGTTCTACATAACTGTTGGTATAGTATCCTTTTCCCAATGTTTTAAAAAACCATTGGGAATATTGTGTTAGTATATGTGGGATTTCCACCAGTGAAGGTGAAGACAATCCAAACCCATATTAAAACAGCCCAAAATAGGCAGAAGGGTTATGCTGACAACCGGAGAAAAGATTTGGAATTTCAAGTGGGAGATCATGTATTTCTAAAAGTATCTCCATGGAAGGGTGTCTTAAGGTTCGGTAAGAAAGAGAAATTGATCCCCAAGTACATCGGACCATTTGAAATTTTGGAAAGAATCTGAGTTGTAGCTTACCGTTTAGCAATGCCACTAAGTCTCTCCAAAATCCATGATGTGTTCTATGTGTCATTGTTGAAGAAATACATGCTCGACCCAATGCATGTACTCGCCTATGAAGAAATAGAACTGGAACTTGATTTGTATTACTGAGAAGAGCCTGTCGGGATTCTTGACACAAGGGAGCAAGTATTGAGAAATCAGACAAACCGTCTAGTAAAGGTTCTTTGGAGAAACCAGAATATGGAGGAAGCAACATGGGAACCTGAGGATGTTATGAAGAAGAACCACCCACGTCTTTTTGGTGGGCTTTATACATAAAATTTCGAGGATAAAATTTCCAGAGGGAATAATATAACACCCCAAACATTTTATGGTATGATCCTCTTAAATATATTCTATTCATAACCTATATTTCATAAAACACTATGTTCCTTTGAAACAACACTTATTTATTTAGGAGATAGTCATAACCTAAACATTAAACATAAAATTTCCACTTTTATGTTTTGAATTTCGAAAAACGATCATCTAGAGTTGTGACCAGTAAGTCATTTGGAGTTTGATATAACCAACTTAATTTTTTGATGAATAGTAACATATCATTATGAATAGTAATATGACCCTTATAAATAGTAAATAATGATAATATTTTATTTTCTTAAGGTAATAAGATAATGAGATATTAATTAATTTTTCAATGTGATATAAAACTAATTATACCTTTAAAATTGTTATTTTTGAATAAAGTATGATTTTATTTAAAAATTAAATTAAAAATACATAGAATAATATTTTCAAAAAATGGAGTTCATTTTTAAATTCTACACATCGAAAAATGGTTAGGGTGTATTTTTGAGATTTTTCTAAAATACTTGAATTTTCTGTGAATAGTAAAAATACAGTTTTGGGTTTTCGGTAGTTTAATGAGATCATAATGATATAATAATTAATACAAAAGGACAGTCGACTTGCATACAGTAAAATATGACATTAGGTGTCCCAAGTTCTTGAAACCATGGGCAAATGTCATGGGAAAGCCCATGATTTTGCAAAAACCACTAATAAGGTGTCCCTTTTAATAAATAAAAAATTCTCTCTTAATTACTATAAATACCCACTCACCTCTTCGTTTTCTTTCATTCCAAACTCATTATCCTCGAATATCTGGTATTATTACCTCCCTAGGAGTCCTCCCAAGGTGTCCTCAAACCCCCAAGGTCCCAACCTTCAAGTTTTGGGAGTTACTCTACAAGGTAAGAGAATCAACCACCCTTCTCTTTTCTTGAAGCTTTCATTTACGTTTTCTCTTTTATTTTCATTTGGATTATGTTGGGATATGTCATTCCATATTCCCCTTACTACCCATATTATGTATGAGTGATGAGATATCCCCTTTCTCTCATCAAACTATTTTATGAAATTTTAAGTGACGTCGTTAGGCTGTTGAATTTTCGTGAGAGATTTCTCAATTTTTCTTCTATTTTGAATTCATTTCTTCTATACTTCTTTCCTCATCTCCCCTCATCCAAATGCTATGATAATTCCCATACCTTACATGAAATGTAATTATATTGTGCAAATGGAATATTTCATCATCATATATCTTTCCCCCTCCTCTTATACTAAAAAATGAAAACACCGTCTGAGATGTGTTAATTTATCACATTCAAGGACGACGGGTTCTCAATTTTCATTACCATGTTCAATTCTGGTCATGAAACCATTTTTATGTTTGAACCAGATCATAATATATGTATTTCATCTCATTAATGTTCTGGAATCCCTACACACTCATAATATAGAATAATAATACAAAACAAGTTCATTGTGCACAAAACTGACAAGCTAAATCCAAGTGTTTATCAATAACTTTTAACTAATGATTCATCCTCAACTATATAACTCAGAATCATTATAAGATCATTTATATCTCTTTAATGTCACTAATAATATATATTAACAATTCTTGATGTTTAACCACATTTCAAATGAAATTTCATTCATGAATATAAGTAAACGAATCATGAAAACCAAGGAAAAAAATGCTTCCAAAACAATAAAATTGAACCTCTTAACCCATAAAAAGGGTCATGAATGAACCTAATAAGGTTATAATAAATCAATTACATGTATAGAAGGTTCTGGATTTATTAATTAATGAAGCTAAATTTGATTATTCGGGTCATTAAAACAAACGAAGAACACACTCGAGCATAAAGTAAGAGGTTTCTCATCTCACTTTTAATTCTGTGAGATTTCCATTGTTCGCCACTTATTTCTTGTATGTGGTATATGTGTACTGTCATTTGATATATAATATCATGATTCTCTTTATATTCATGGTATTATGTGATTCATTTAGTGATTATTGACTTTTGGCCATACGATTCAATTGATTACAACATGGTAAGTGGCTTTGTCTGAATTTTCATTTCATTGAGACCTACTTGGTATTGTGCACCCAATCTTTCTTATGCGGTGTATCTACTGCCCATTTGAGATCATTTTTCATTTTAAATTATAATTCTGGTAAATATCCATTTTCTTGTAGCATGAATATTACTATTTCCTTAAACCGTATACCATTTCACATACGGTGTTAATTTGGAAAGTTTTTTTAACTATGAAAATATTGATGAATCTGTATTCTCTACTCTATACGGATATTGAGAAGGCAGATTGAACTTGTATTAAATATATGTATAAAGAATGCTTTGGACTTGCAGTGGCGGGTGGGGTCCGCTATAACCCTTCGATGCATCGGCATGTCTCACGAGACAAATCAGTTTGCGACAAACCCTTCGAGTTTGTTTCCAAAAAACAGGCGGGTTTCTACCCACAGAACTAAACTGTTTTAACGGTATTATGGTATCATGTGTCAGATACATGATGTCCAATTAATAAGCATTCTCTTTATTTATTATCAGTTATTACTATCTGTGAGGTTTTCACTATAACAAAATCTATGGATGCAGTTTCATTCTCAGTTTATTAATGGCGTGAGTTTTTCATTTATTCATCATGTCATATTGATTATGTCAAATTGTTTATGATTCACTTATTATTGAATTCATGCTTCCGCTATTTGTAACTCTTACTGAGCGTTTGAGTTCACCCCTTTCATTGTTTACCTTCAACAGGTGATGAAGAGGAGATCATTTATTGAGTTCTTGTGCACGCAGTTTTTAGTTTTTGTTATGTATTGTATTTTGTAACTTTTTCCAATGTAATTTGAGTTACATCTATGTATCTAGTTTCTTCAAGATTACTAAACTGGTCGTTCCTTCGGGATTTCCATTCCTTCTAACCAAGCTAATATAACAAGTAATGCACCAGCTCCGGTCTAGAGGGGTCGAAGCGTTACATTTTAGATTGAAGTAATTAATTGTGACTCGTGCATAATTTACTTGGTTACACTAAATCACACTTGGACATAAAACTCTGAACTTACAAATCTGAAAGGGGATATTTGTTTAATATTTTATTTCACACACAACTCATTAAGTATTACTTTAATCCTATAATGTAAATAAAATTAATTAAAAAATTGAATCTCTAATTATAATTCGTTGTTAAAATTACATGTGATTCAACATTAAAACCATATTATTTGTTATAATTGATAGGAGGATCAGACCATTCACAAACAGGAAAAGCTTTATACAAGAAGATGAAAAAAAATTAAAACTTCAAATTCAAAATTGACTTTTCAAAAAACCAATGGGGAGGGGACCCTCTAATTCCCTTTGTTATTCATTTTTCAATTGAAATTTGTAACGGAAATTTTCCAAATAAAGCTTTACATTAAAAAATGAATTAAAAATGGAGAGGAGATGCCAAAAGCAGGGCTAATGACTAGAGTAAAGTCGTAACAAGATAGATGTGCTGGAAGGTGATGTTGGATCACCTCCATTTCAAAAAGAGCTAATATTTGTTGAATATTTTGGTTTGACACTACTTTACATCCAAAAATCAAGCGATATCAGAGTTCAGTTTGATGGAGATTGAAGTATTCCTCGGTTTCTCGCTGGTAAAGCAAAACTCAATCATGTGAACTTCTTATGCTCCTAGGTGAAAACAATAAAAAAACGAGTTGATAAGATCCCCTTAAAGGTCCTGTGTAACGACAAAGGGGTGAAAAAATGAAATGGATGGGGATGAGATTTCTTCTCTCTCAATGATTTTGCGGTCATTGAAACTACAACCTTTATGACGATGGTGCTTTCCACGAATAAAATTTATTAATGGATTGGACTTCACTTAAAGCGTCACCATGATTACGCTTATTCCAATTAGTTTTATTTTCTCTAAGATGTGGCACAAAACGTCCATTGAAGCGTAACGATCATATGTCTATAATGCATTGTATGTCTCATATGGTAGAACTCACTCTACAAAGTTGTGTATTATACAAGGCTCCACCAAAATGATAAATGATTTAAGCGTAATATATTATATTGGTAATAAAATTTAGATTTTAAAATCATTTAACAAGAAAAAAACCCCTTTAACTAGAACCAATAAACGAAACAGTAAATTCTAGCAAAAAAAAACAAAAAGAATATGAATTTTCATAAAATAAATGTTTTGAAATACATTTTAATGATATAGAAACTGTTTAAAAAAACTCAATTAAAAAAGTTCTAAATGTCTTGTCCTTCATTTAATATGAAAACTGTAATAAAAATGAAGAAAATATTAATTTTATTTTCAAAATAGTTAATTATATGTCTTAAAAAATAACACATTCTAATTAAAAAAAAGTTCTAAATGTCTTGTCCAGAACAATTATTATATTAAATTTTAAATATGAAAACTAACAAAAATGCATAAAATATACATATTTCTATTCAGAATCATCAATAAAAGATGCAAAACAATCGTTCTACGTTATGTATTTATGAAATATACCATTTTATTTCTGAAAAACCAATAAAAAAATAGCACAGTTATTATAGAATTACTTTTGTATGGAAATTATAATAATAAATATAAAAAGTTTTGTTCCAAAGTATCAGCGCATGACGGGGAACAATTGTGGTATATATTTAATTTTGTGAAACCTGTTCTATTTTTCAACAAATCAATTTATCGTAATTTTATATTAAGATAACAATGAAAAATGAACACTAAATATTTTGTTGCAAGGCACTATCAAAATAAAACATCAACAAGTGTTTTGAAGTAAATATGTTTTCAAACTCAAAAATAGTGTGAAAAAAAATAATGTACCATTCAGTTCTCATAAAAAAATACAATTCATCCGTACTAAAATTATATTTAAAAACTTGATTGCTAAATTTTTAAATTTGAGCTTTAAAAAACCAAATAAATGAACATTGGACAATTGTTACGCCACAATTTTTAAATGAAAATAGTAATAAAAATACAAGGGAAAAAAATATCTTCAAAAGTATCAATTGATTACGGAAAAAAAAATACGTGCATATATTACAATGATCGTTTTTTCGGGAGGAGATATTACAATGTACGAAGAAAAGATATTCCCGCTGAAAACATATTTTGTTGCAAAACATTAACAAAAAAAAAAAAACCTTCATATATTTTATACCATGCTTAAAGCCTAAAACAGTTACAAAAAATAATCTAAAAAAAATTATAAAATACAATTCATTCACTTTAAAATTAGAAGTTTAAACCCGGATGGCTAAAAAATTTAAAATTTGAGTTTCCAAAATATCAAAATTAATTATTGAATAAAAATTTATAATTAAATACGATAAACGAGAAATAAAGGATATAATTTTAAAAAATCGAATAAATAGACACTCAACTATTTTAGCAGTTTTTATATGAAATTCATAATAAAAAAGTGGTTAAAACAACACAAAAAAAAAATATTTTCTTTAATTTTAATTAAAAAAATAATAAAAAACATAGAATAAAAAAATTTACATCCCCAGGAATGAGAGAACAATCATTACGCCTTAATTTAATACAAAATATAATATGTTGAAAAATACTTAAAAACAAAATAGCACAGAACATGCCCATCATAATCGTAAAAACATAAGAAATTTGTTGTTTCAAAATTTTTATATAAAACATTCAATAAAAACTGAAATAAACATGTTTTGGGCATAAATTCAGTAAAAATAATTACAAAAAATGTTTTCTAAAAGGTCGGTCTTATTGATACACGCACAGAAGAACGACCAGGGACTCGACCCCACGTCAAAAAACATGTTTTTCATTTTACAAGGAATTTAAAATTAAAAAAAAAACTAAAAAAATTACAAAAATTTAGCTCCATCATTAAAAGTAAACAAATAATTAAATTTATAAAAAGAACACATGTTGTGTTTATATGGAAAACAGGATAAATTTAAAAAACTATATTTAAAAACACAGAATATTATGCGTTCATTTATGTACAAAACATACAAATAAAAATTAAACGTAACATCAATTTTTTTATAAAAATAAATAAAAACATATAATTAAGATACAAATTACAATAAATGATTAAATAAAAAACATCAGTAGCTTTCGATAATTTATTTTATATGAAAACTGCAGTAAAAAGAACATTCGATAATTCATTTTATATTCAAAATAATAAATAAATAACACAAAACTTACTTTCCATACATTATTCCTAGTAAAATCTAAATAAATGGCAGGACATATGTTTGGGTAATAAAAACTACGAACCTGAAAAGAAAGAACATGAATTGAAAGTATTTGAAACAAGGTAAGATACAAACGCATAAAAAGTAAAAGCCCAAACAGACCATATGCATTTTTAGCACACGGAAGGAATTACAGAATTCACCAACAAATCAGTGAAGACAAGTGGAGTGAAAGAAGAAAAAATGTTTTCAATTTTTTTTTTTTTTTTTTTTTGAGGGGGGGGTGACCGGGCGGGAGGGTGGAGCATTCCCTACTATATGCTTTTACTCCATCCCAAAAGATCCATACAGCATTACAACACATTATTTGAATATTGGGGACTAGAAGTAGGTACCTTCAGGAGGCTGAACCAGCTTCCTGTTGTGTTGAGCAGCCATCTCCTTCTTCAGCTGCGTCAACACATCCTCCATCGTATACTCCCTCTGCCAGTTTGCCAGCAGCCCAAACTTCTTCGGCTCCACCTGAACCAAATGAATTGTGACAATAAGTTCTCCACGAACTAAAAGCCAACTGATCTCAAGCTGAGCGTGGTAACAGTAACAATTTTAATGTTCATTTTCTAAAAATATATTAAAATAATAGGAAAAAAGAAGATATGATTTACCTCTTCGCCCGTTTTCCTTTTCCAACAAATATGAAAACCAGTTCTATTCAATTTAAGTAATTCAATACATTTTTCAAATATGAAAATATAAAACCTTTTCCAAAACAAAACACAACATTTGAACATTTCCCATGTTGATTTTCTAAAAAAATTAAAAAATATATTTTAATTTTAAATGGAAAACATTTGATAAGACAGCAGCAAAGCAAGCTCCAAAACAAAGCAACTATACCGCTCCAGTTTCATGGTTGACGCAAATCATGTTAATCCGGGAATGGAAACGAACACTTGGTGGCTTCTCTGGGTAATCCTTGTCGCAAAAGAGCTTCAGCTGATATATTCGGCCTTCATGCACCGACTAAAATGAAAAACATGAAATCAAATAAACACTGATTTAGCCCACAATGAATAGTACAATTAAATCAACCCACGTCATATGTATTTTTTCCCAAAAACGGTAAAGTAATTACAAGATTATGATAAAAAAAATTAAAACGAAAAAGAAAAAACTTACCCAGCAAACCTTCTGCTGTTTATTTACAAATTCTAGAATTTTTCCTTGGGGGGGGTGGGGTGCAAGACATACTGCTAAGCATGAAATATAAGAAACCACCTAAAATTGGTAAATGGGACCACCTAAACTCATACAAAAAAGTTATAAATAAATAAATAAAAAGACAGAAAATCTTAGAGCTTCAGGGGAACAGCTTGAATTAGCAACTTTCCTTCAAAGAGGTTAAAGTTCAAATAAATGTCAAAGAAACTGGGATTTAGTTTCGTTATGTAAAACATTTTATATTTTCATTTACAAAAATGTGTTATAAAAATGTATTTGATTATTTGCATGTATAATATTTTTTGAAAAAATGAAAATGACAATAAACATGAATAGTTTTTAAAGAAAAAACATTTTCCAGAAAATAAAAATGGCTGGGTAACTTACATGGTTGTTTTCTCTCACTCAAAACATTTTCTAGCAAATATATTCCACATCCAAACAGAGAACATTCTGCAGCATTCTAAGTACTGAAAAGAATCTTCTTATATTGTTTTTTTTTTCCAGTTTGGTAACAAACCAGGCTATCCCCTGCCTGCAGCATAAACTAATCTCCCTTAGGATACTAAGGGGAGAATGCAAGGCTGTCTTTTGTTTTGGAAAATGTTTTCTGATTCCTTTTAACAAAATGCATTAAAAAATGTATTAGATTATATTTTCGATAGTAGGGGGAAACAAAAATGTATATGATCTACCTCTCCTTACACTTCAATTTTCAAGGAAGCGTGAAAACAGGTTCTACTTTGTTTTCCAAAAATTACTCATTTTCAATTTCGTTTTGTAAAGAATATATAATCTCATTTATATAATGGAATGCATTTTCAAATATATTTTTGGAAGATGAAGCCAGAAAATGTTTCCCGAAACCAAAAAAAAACTAATTCTCAACCACTTGCTTAAGAAACAAATGCCCCAACCACTCAAGCAAACCTGTGTTCAGTAAGCAACAAGACTCTCGGTGAATCAAGGTAGGAGATCGAGCCTCCTATTAAAATTGAATGTTAACTTATAGGCTAAACATCTCTGATGAATCTCAAGATTACAAAGACTGCCTTTGAAGAGACCTGAAAGAAAAATGTTTATAACACTTATAACCTAAGTGCTTTTTGAAAAATAAGTTATGTTTGTTTCGTTTTTGAAATAACACTAATTCTCAGTTTTCTTAAGAAAATGACATAAAAACACTTCTCCAATAAACATTTCTTTAATATTGCTATCAAACACAACCTTAAAGGATTCAACATGAAGATCGATGATGAGCTAAGGAACAACAACCAGCACGAGCTAATGAACTAATTAGTAAAAGGCCTAAGGGAAAGCTAACACAGCTGGGAACCATCCAATAAGTTTAATCCATTAGTGAAAATGCATATCTAAAAGCAACAAAAACAGTATTACCTAGTGCTCAAGTCCAGAAAAAGAAAAATTTCAGCACATTACCAGGAAGCTTAGAGATTTCTCAAAGGCAATGGAAATAAGGTTACCACAGTGTGGCAGGGGAATGGGAGATGGAAAGATAACAAAAGTGATAGAAGCATGAACAGTTCATATGAAGGCATGAATTTTGTTTTATGAAAATGCACCCTTACATTGTGGGGGCCAATAATGGTGCCTGTCCAAGAGCGCATGTAAATGTCATCTCCATCATCCATCCCATAGCTGACAGTTCCATCTCCAATACCTTTTTCTCCACGTTCAAGTTCTTCCAACAATCTAAAATTTCGAGGGACTAAACAGAAACAAAAGCACTTAAAAATGCACAGCTTTCACTGCTCTAACGATAGTCAATCCGTAGAAATTAATAATCTTCCACCATTTGTTAACTCAAGAAGCACTACACTGCAGACACAGGATGACAACACAACAATAAATTCTCTAATTCAAACATGTTGATGCCTGTTGAATATTATTTCACATTTATATCATTACTTCAAATCAAAAAGATAATCAAAAGCAATCCACAAAATCCAAAATTTGAAAAAATATCAATCAACTTGTCTCCAGCATTACCACTTCTAAATCAAAACCACCGCACATTGATACTATATTTAAAAACAGTAATCAAGTGAAATATTCAATATGAATCACTAAGGTTTTGTTTCACAACACTCATTGAAAAGTACTTCTATATACATGTTTCTATATTGCTTGTTTCATCTAGGAATTTAAGTGCAAGTGTTTATTCATAAACGAAACATGCATTAAATATTTTTTTAAACTAATTCTCAAAAGTGAAAAGTAATATATGGAATTTTCATTAGTGTTGTGAAACACAATCTCAGACATCTTTGAGTAAATCAAATGCATCACAACCAACATTCCGCATGTCGTGAGAAAAAGTCATGTTCTACATGGCTCATGCATCTTGAAAGCATGTTTGAACCATCATACCATCGCGTCATGATAACATGTATTTAGACAGTTTGGAAAATTTAACAGATTATAAGGATTATTTAAAAAAAAAACACAAATGTTTTCAGATTTGTAGGCACATGCCGATATATTTTCAAAAGAGAATATGAGTAAGAAGAATGTTTGGCACAACATGTTGAGCACATCGGTTTGAATCATCATACCATAGCATCATAATAACATGTATTTAGACAGTTTGGAAAATTTAACAGATTATAAGGATTATTTAAAAAAAACACAAATGTTTTCAGATTTGTAGGCACATGCCGATATATTTTCAAAAGAGAATATGAGTAAGAAGAATGTTTGGCAAAACATGTTGGGCGCATCGGTTTGCACCCAGCTGTGATAGAATAACTTGGCACACATGCTAGGTTACAAACGCCAAATCTATCCCCAAACATACGATCGGACTGGACGCCAATTTCCACAGAATTTACAACAGATAAGACAAAAACCTAAAGATGCTTCAACTAGAAGCCCAAATTACGACAGTGAGCGCAGTCATATGAACTAAAGCATTAACCACAGGATGCGAACACTCAAAATAGGAAACAACAGACTACATAAACTTGCACGAAGGAGATAAAATCCAAAACTATAGTCGACTAATTCTCACAACAGAAAAATGCAGCGGAGGCTATAAATCGAGTGATTATGCATCGAAAGAAACAAAATAAACGAAAAAACAATTACCAACAACACTCGATCCTCCGGAGCCAAGCGTCATGGATGACCAACAGAGGCTCGAGTAGTGAGATCTGGTGGAAGATCGTAGGTGTTGGGGAAGAACCTGCGAAGAAGGGGGCGAAAGGGGAAACAGAGTGAAAGTGGCAGGAGAGCGAGAGACGACGACGAACGTGGATGAAGTAGAAGCACTCTCATTATTAACTTATAGTCGTAAATGGGCTCCCCCACTCCACTGGGCCTGCCCACAATAACACTATTGATTTTTTTGGGCCAAAATAAAGATTCTCGGGGGTACTGCCCATCGCCCCGTGGATCCTCGGGCTTTCAATTTTTTATTGAATTTACCAATTTTCACTTCATTTAAATTTTAGATTCCCGTTTTGCCCCTTGAAGCCTTTTTCGTTTCGCACCCCCCCCCCCAACTCACTCATGATCGGCCATGGCCCTTTTCGTTGTCCCTCGCTCTTTCTGCTAGCTTGTCGCTTTCCGTAGTGACCAAGTTCCGGTCGACGCCGTTGCCGGTGACAGCATCCACCGCTTCAGAGAGACGATTCCCAGCTCCCCGGAGTCACTGCTACAATGGCTGGTGACCGGAGTCTTCTTCCCTAAATTGTTGCGCACCGTCAATTTGGGCCACCACGGGCATCCCCCCTTCCGAGTAGTCGTCGTCTGAGCGGTGCCTGTGTTTTATTTTGCCGTTTTATTTTTAAATCATCCCTTGATTTTCCTTTTGGATGGCTTGAATCATACATAGCAGGCATGGGTTTGCGTTATTTTCCTCCATTTATGTAATCCGCCACTAACTATCTTTTCTCTTCTTAATTCCTGAGATTTATTTTACCCTTGGATTCCGTTTTCTCCGCATACTTTTTCCTTAACTTATGTTTCTGTTTTTTGTTCGCAAATGTTATGTAATTGAAAACCCTTCCTGGGTATTCTCATTTTCTGGTTCTTCTATGTATGGATATCTTTCACTAGATGGCTTAGCTGCACCGAGAATCTGTTCTAAAAAAAATCATACGTGATAGTAAGAGAAATTGTGAATTTAGACATTTGTTTTGGGGGATGAGGGGGCAACGGCATGATCCTGATTGAAATCTTCTTTCCTTTATTTTGAAACAACCTTTTTTGGATCAATTATGTTTCACTGCAGCTGTGTGAATAAGAATGTCGTAATAAATTAATTCTGGTCTTACAAGTTTTAAATATGGTGAACTTGATTTAAATTAATTTCATTTATTTTAGGATCTTTAAAATCTGTGCTTATCACATAAAAGGATTTCTATCTTTTGCCTCTTTTCTCTTCCGCAGCAAAATTGATGGAACGTACCGGAACTAGATTGAGACTTAATTGGCAAGGACAGGACCCTTTAAATAGGGATAAAACAGTTATATGGGTGGTTACTTAATTAACCGTCAAATTCCATCAATTGACAATTTTATCCCTTAATATCCCATTATAATAATATTAAATACACGTGAGTTATTCTAACATTCTCCCACTTAACTCATGTGATATTTCTTTATGATATTTAATATTCAATCGGTCATTTATGCGCATTTATATCTATTCTATCATGTATACAACATTCATCATAATAAGAGATAATGTCCACATGAGTCATGGCGGTCATATATTCTCTATTAATATACTCTTCCATGTACTACATTATGAACATTTTCCATATCATAATTAAAATGAGATATATATATATATATAATTGGTCCAACAATAATGTCTTTATTAAAGACTGTGCCTCCTATCATTATTCAATCCAATCATGTATACTTATTGAAAAAACAGGCTAACATGATCAAAACATTTATAAGTCCAAGTGTCAACTGTAATAATCATAACATTCAATACATACAATGAAACCTACTCAGTGATAATGCCCATACTTTCAGCATGTCCAATAAATGTCTTGGGCGGCAACCCTTTCGTCAAAGGGTCGGCAATCATAAGATTTGTGTTAATATGTTCAATTGACACCTTACGTTTTTGAACTTTCTCCTTAACTGCAAAGTACTTTAATTCCATGTGTTTAGCACCTTTGGAATATCGGTCATTCTTCGAAAAGAATACTGCTGCGGTATTGTCACAATAAATTTTCAAGGGTTTGGCGATACTGTCGACAATTCCAAGTTCTGAAATAAAGTTCCGCAACCACGTACTTCAAAGCATGCTACAAATTCAGCTTTCATGGTTGAAGCAGCTATAACCGATTGCTTTGCACTTTTCCATGATATTGATCCTTTGGCTAAAAGATACACATAACCAAAAGTGGACTTTCTTGTATAAACACAACCAAAGTCTGAATCAGAGTATCCAATCACCTCAAGATCATTAGATCTTTTATAAGTAAGCATGTGATCCTTTGTTCTTTGCAAATATCACAGAACTTTCTTTGCAGCTCTCCAATGATCGAGTCCAGGATTACTTTGGTATCTTCCCAACATACCAACTACAAAGCTAATATATGGTCTTGTGCATGTTTGAACATACATCAAGCTTCCAACAACAAATGCGTAAGGAATTTCTTCCATCTGTTTTCATTCCAAATCATTTTTAGGACATTGATTGAGATTAAATTTATCTCCTTTCTGAATTCAAACCGGTGATGCTGAACATTTTTTCATCCTAAACCTCTCTAAAATCTTAATGATGTATGACTTTTGAGATAAGCCCAATATACCTTGAGTTCTATTACGAAATATTTCTATTCCAATCACATACTTGGCTTCTCCCATGTCTGTCATTGCAAAATTATTAGAGAGGAATGTCTTGGTCTCATATAATAGATCAAGATCATTTGCAGCAAGCAATATGTCGTCAACATATAGAATCAAGAATATAAATTTACTCCCACTGATCTTCTGATATATACATCGATCAACGATGTTTTCCTTAAATCCAAAAGATATAATGGTGTCATTAAACCTAATATACCGTTGTCGGGAAGCTTGTTGAAGTCCATATATTGACTTATTTAATTTACATACCATGTGTTCCTTTCCTTTAATAGAAAAACCCATTGGTTGATCCGTGTGTACATCTTCCTCTAAGTTTCCATTTAGAAAGGATGTTTTAACATCCATTTGATGTAACTCTAAATCATACTGAGCTACCAATGCCATAATAATTCTGAAAGAATCCTTCTTAGAAACCGGTGAGAAGGTTTTCTTATAATCTATACCATCCTTTTGAGTGAATCTTTTAGCAACAATTCTGACCTTGTAACGTTCAAGGTTACCAAGAGAGTCGTATTTGGTTTTGAAGACCCATTTACATCCAACTCTCTTGCATCCTTCGGGCAATTCCATAAGGTCCCACACTTTATTTTGTTCCATGGAATTCAACTCACATTTCATGGCATCTAACCATTTATCTTATCACACTTGATGGCTTGAGAATGTAAAACTGGGTCATTATTAATGCCAATATCATTTTCTATTTCATGCAGATATACCACATAGTCATCAGAAATAGCTGACCTTCTTTCCCTTTGGGATCTTCTTAACACTATTTCTTGTGGTTCTTCAACCATTTCTTCATTGTGAATTTGGGAAACATTTTGTTGTGGTTCTACTTGATTATTTTGTGATGCAATAATTTGAGGAACAACAACATGTGAAGTTGGAATACAGGAAAATGGAACTTGAATTCTAACTTCTTTAATTTCCACATTTTGTGGAACTTCACTCCCACTCGTTTCACCGTCTCGATAAATCTAGCATTTCCAGTTTCAACAATTCTCATACTATGGTTAGGACAATAAAATCGATACCCCTTTGATTTCTCTGGATAACCAATGAAATGTCCACTGATTGTTTTTGCATCCAGTTTTCTTTGTTGGGGATTATATGCTTTTATTTCTGTCTGACAACCTTATACATGCAGGTGTCTTAAACTAGGTTTCCTACCTGTCCAAAGTTCAAAAGGAGTCTTTGGAACTGCTTTACTAGGAACCCTATTCAGTAAATACACGACAGTTTTTAAAGCATGCATCCACAAAGATGAGGGTAAAGAAGAATTACTTAACATACTCCTAACCATATCCATTAATGTTCTATTACGCCTTTCCGCTACACTATTTTGCTCTGGTGTACCAGGCATAGTGTATTGTGCACATATGCCATGACTTTCTAGAAACTTTGCAAATGGACCGGGGTTTTGTCGACTTTCATCAAATTTTTCATAATATTCACCACCTCTATCAGACCTTATGACCTTCACCTTTTTGTCTAATTGTCTCTCAACTTCATTTACATAAATTTCTAAGGCATTTATTGCTTGAGATTTCTAATGCAATAAATAGACATTATCCATAACGTGAAAAATCATCAATAGAAGTGATAAAGTATTTTTCCTTACCGAAAGAATTGACATCAAAAGGTTCACATATATCAGTATGTATGATCTCAAGGAGTTGAGTACTTCTTGTGGCACCTTTCTTTGTGTGTTTTGTTTGTTTTCCTTTAATACAATCCACACAAATGTTTAGGTCGGTAAAATCCAATTTTGGAAGGATTTCAAACTTAATCAATCTCTCCAATCTTTCTTTGGAAATATGGCCTAAACGTTTATGCCATAAATAATAAAACTTTTCATTTACTAAACCACGTTTAGTACCAGAATCTTGATGCAAGGTCATAAGTGTTTCAGCATACATATTATCAAGATTTAGTTTATATAAACCATCATACAATAAACTAGATCCAATCATGCGTGTATGCTTAAACAAACTAAAATATCCATTCCCAAAATTAAAAAAGTATCCAGCAGCATCAAGTTTTGACAAAGAAACCAAATTCCTAGATATACTAGGTACATAAAAGGTTTCACATAATTCCAAACTATATCCACTATCAAGGATTAAACGATAAGTCCCGACAGCTTCAACTGGAACCTTCACTCTATTCCCCATGAAGATAAACTTTTCAGTTGGGCTTGTGATTTGGGTTGAAAGGAATCACTGCATTGTATTAGAAACATGAGTCGTACAACCAGAATCAATCCACCATGTATTATGTGGAACTTCAGCTAAGTTTGATTCATAACATGTATAAGCATTTTGCTTGCCTTTCTTTTCAAACCAAGCCTTCCGTTTCAGACAATCCTTTTGGAAATGTCCAACTTTCCCACAGAAATGGCATTTATCTTTATTTGTGTTCTACTGGTTCTTGCTAAAAGACTCACTAACCTTCAATGGTCCATTTCCCTTTCCATGCTTATGTATTCCATGCTTCTTTCCTCCTTGATGATGCACATAATGGACGGAGTGGATTCCTTGACTCTTTAAACGTGTTTCCTCTTGAACTAACATACTATGCAATTCATGCACATTTCATTTATCTTTCATGGTGTTGTAGTTCATTTGGAATGGTCCATACTCAGACTGTAATGAGTTTAGGACAAACTGTACAAGGAAACTTTCATCCACTTCCATTCCTAAAGACTTATGTCTTGCTACAATATTTGTCATTTCAATGACATGCTCATGCATGGTACAAGAACCATCAAACTTCATGGTGGTCAATGTACTCATTAATGTCCCAGCAAGAGATTTGTCAGCAGTTTGAGATCGGTCTCCCACTGATTTCATAAATTCCTTAGCGCTTTCAATTTTAGGGAGACCTGACTTGATGTTACTTGCTATGCTCATTCGCATGAACATCAAACTTAATCTGTTTGATCTTTCCCATGATGCATAATATATTTTATCGTCATCGCTATTGTCATCTGTTGTAGTAGCATGTTTCTCTACTTGGAGTGCTAAATCAAGATCCAATACATCAAGGTGAAATTGGATTTGCTCACTCCAATCAGAGAAATTTAATCCATTAAAGATCGGAACAGATGATGTCTGTGAGTGCAATGATGATGAAAAACTAACTACAATAAATACATGCTTAAAATTAATGCTTTGAAATAATAATAATATATTGATTCAGACAAATTATTTAACATAAATGTGTATTAGTGTTCTCTTTTGGGTGAAACACTAATACACAAACATAATTGATACTAATTAAAATAACTTTATTTTGAAATAATATACGCATCAATTAGATTTATTTATTATCTTTGGATATATAAATAAATCTCATAATGCATAAATTATATTACCAACAATTATATTCATAAATTATAAGAATATGCAAATTGCCTTTGGGCAATTAATAAATATCTTATAATAATGAATTTTTAATTACTTATAAGATATCATAATAGTATCAAATTTATGAGCAATAAATATATATCATTTTAACATAATTTTTGAAACAATTTTAACTTTATGATTTGACCACTTTGGCGTTTAACAAATCTCATGCAATAATGTTTCAAAAATAAAATATCGTAATCATAACATAGTTATTAATACAAATAAATTTTAACAAACATAAATCCAAATTTTGTTCACTCTTTCTTTAATTTGTTTTGGCGTAAACTCCAATAATTATTTCAAATAATGACAAATCATTTTTTTTATAACAATTTTGTTAAGGTTTGAAAACCTATAACAAAAGGCTGATAAATAAATAAAAAAAAATGCTAACATGTCACCTTTAAAACCATTTCGTAAAGGTGGGCAACCTTATTCATTTTTTTTATCATTAAAACAATTTTAAATATAAAATTCATTCTATTATCAAAGATAATAAATAACTAAAAGGGAAATTTCAAAATCTAAAATCAAGGAGAAGATGCAGCATATTGAGATTCCCAAAAAATAGGCACTTAGTATTTGGGAATAGAAAAACAAATGCACAACGGATTCATAATTTAAAAAATAATAATAATAATTGCACAACGATAATCAAACAATGAAACAACGCTACAAAACACCCCATAATTGAAGAGAGAGGCAGCGTATTCTCATTTAATAATAATAATAATAATAATAATAATAATAATAAATTGCACACCATATTCGGATTTTAGAAAATTCCACCAGACACTATTATTATTAATATTAACGACCATTTAAAATAAGAAGAAAAGAATTCAGATTTAATGCAACATATTGCTTGCAAAACGTAATCCAGATTTTCGATTTTTATTTTAACGCAACACATAATAAATTTATACATGGAAAAACACAGATTTCATAACCTTCCTCTGATACCACATGTGAATTAATTTCATTTATTTTAGGATCTTTAAAATCTGTGTTTATCACATAGATAAACAAAATTCAAAATAAGATAAAACATACCTTGATCCATTGGATCTTCTGGATTTGAATCTCCTTGATTTTCTCTCACTTAAAAGGATTTCTATCCTTCGTCTTTTTTCTCTTCCGCAACAAAATTGATGGAACGTACCAGAACTAGATTGAGGCAAGGACAGGACCCTTTAAATAGGGATGAAACAGTTATATGGGTGGTTATTTAATTAACTGTCAAAGTCCATCAATTGACAATTTTATCCCTTAATATCCCATTATAATAATATTAAATAAATATACGTGAGTTATTCTAACATTTGAATTTTCAGAGTCAAATATCTCTCTGGAGTTTTCAGCAACAAATCCTGTTGAAAAGCAGCCTGTTGCACAGTAGTTTTCATTCATATTGTTTTGAGAGCATGTATTATAAATTTGAGGGTGCTTGCCTTCACTGAAAATGTTTATTGTCTTTCTTATGTGTGATGATTTGGTTCTGGTGATGCTCCTATGGTGTTTTGTGGGTTCATGGCACTCTGTTCTATTCATGATTAATAGACATTTAGGGTTTGTTTGATATGAGGCAAAAAAAGAAATGGGAAAGGGGAGAGAGAAGTTTACATACAGAAATTTGATTTCTAAGGGTACTGCAAATGTTGCTTACCAAACATTAAAGATTCATTTTTAAGCCTGTCATTCCTTTTACCTTGCCATTTTTGTTCTATACCAAGCATACCCTTAGTGGCGCACACTGAGCTATGTCTGTGGGGTTCACTAACATGTTCATTTTCATGGTTTCTTAATACCATTTTTGTGTAGAATTGGTGAGCTGTATTTTTTATTGTCCATTCTTACTCTGTGTTAAGTCATGTCTGGCATGCATCATATTTCTTAGGTATCTTTTAAGAGCGTGAATCTTTTACCTGTCATGATAGATTCTGAGTTTTCTTGTTACAGATGTCGCTGTTTCTTGGGAATCTGTCACCTCGCATTCGCAGAGACGAACTTGAACATGTCTTCCGAAGGTTTGGGCGATGCACCGTGCAGCTGAAAGATGGTTATGGGTTTGCAGTTTATGAATTTCCTCCAAACGCTGAGAAAGCTCTTAAAACACTGCGTGGGAAGATTATTTGCGGTGAGCCTATCGTTCTTTCATGGTCAAACAGACAGCCGAGGCCATTTCAGAGATTCGCAAGAGGTGGTAGGTTTTACGAGCCTCGATATGGGAGGAATTTCACTAGAGGAGAAGGTTATTTGGATCGAAGATTCGAATCATATGGCCGACATGTCAAGATGGGTATTAGGCATCCACATGGTGATGATCGAAAACATGATTCTGATGACATGATCCTTGAAGAGTCGAGCCATCTGCAGAACAAAGTGAAAGATACCCTAGAAGACAAGCATCCTGATGTTGAAAAGGATTTTGTTGATGGACATGGTGTTGTGGAACCCAACCATGTGGACATTGATAGATGGGGCTCGGAGGTTGTTGAGGCCTCAAAAGACAATGAAATTGCAAACGGATTGGAATTTGACCGCTACGATCCGTGTCACAGTCATGAAAGGAGAGATGATGATGAAATGGATCAGCTTATCTATTCTGGCGGTTCTCCTTACTCTCAAGAGAAGACTGGTCGAGACAGGTCAAGCATGGGGAATTTGAATGATTTTGGTAAAGCAAGATCCCAGCAGACTTGCTACATTTGTGGAGAATTGGATCACAAAATGCGCAACTGTCCCCAATACGATCCTGCTCGGAGAAAGAGATTTTCTAGATTCGATAGCAGGCACCATGATGAACTTTTTTTCCGAAACAGTAGTGGGTATGAGATGGAAGGACTTCATAGGGCGTCACGAGGTAGGCCGCCTTCATCACGCAGAGATATTGTGCCAATGCGGCAACCCAAATTTGATAGGAAAGTGGATCGAAGGTTTATGAGAAGCGAAAGTGACTACATGGAAAAGGAGAACTACGAGACTTTGAGAAATGACTTCAGACGAAACAAACGAAGTATTCGAGATAGTGGAAGTCCAAGGAAGGTTCAATCTAAGAAGGCTAGGAGATCGATTTCATCTCCTTTGCGCTCCAATTATCCTTCCTCTAGGTCTCGCTCACGTTCACAGTCTTCAAAATCTGCATCGAGATCTAGATCTCCGGCAGTGTCTTCCAAATCACGTTCTTTGCATGCCAGCTTGAAGTCCAGTTCATTGTCGCACTATTCAAAGTCTAAGGGTTCAAGATCCCATTCCAAGTCAAGGTCAAGCTCCCCTACCTCCTTGTCCTTGTCTGTATCTCTTGGTCGGCCCTTAACATTTTCTGCGAATAAGATGCAGGTTAATTGCAAGGGTTCGATTGATAATGCCGTTACTTCTGAATCAAAGGACGTTTTGGTTAAACCAGGACAGTCAGTAGACACTAAAATAGCAGTTGAAAAGTCTGAAGAAGAAAATGATTGTGCAATGCCCTCTTTTGAGGTTGTGGCTGACTTGGATGAGTTGCATTCTGGGAATCATACTGACATTCATGGTGCAGCTTTATTAGAGGATGGTGGGTGTTTCTCTTCAGAGAGTATAAGAGAGGAAAATGAACTTGGCACATCTGCAGTGCCCAATTCAGGAGTTCCTTCCCAGAACTGCAGCACTGCGGGCATATCTTCCGAAGAGATGCAAATGCTTATGGAAAACTATGGCCTGGAAATTGACAAGAATGATTTGTCTGATGATAATTTCTTTGCTTCTGCTCGTTTGTGGCCTTGGGAGATCATATATTATAGGAGGCTGAGAAAGGGTCCCATTACTGTTGAGAACTACACGCGGCGAATCTCTCAAAATAGAGAATTTCATATTGTTGATAAATTTGTGAGAAGCAGCAGTGGGTGGGGAGAGCTGGGTCCAGATGGCTCTTGATGGGTTCCTTCAGATTTTAACTACCCTTTGTCCTTATGGAACTGCATGTTTCTTTTTGGGTCCTGCTGTGCAAGGTATCTTTCACATTTCTGAGGTATCAATCAAGAATTTCTATTTAGGTTATGTTTAAAGTCTTAATAGGGTAAAATTAGTGAGTTGCAAAATATTAGAGTAAAATGGGTAATTTTGTTAATATAGCTCACTTCTGCACACCGATCCCACGCCACCTGTCTAATTATTTATGCATGTTTTGATTTTTGGTATTATTGCCATTAGTCTTTTTTGTGCATTTGATTTTTGCGGCCAAAAACAACATTTTACTGAATGGTATTGTTTTATATGGTTTACGGTCTCTTGATCTACATCGTTTTTTTTCCTTTAACAAGTATGAAGAAAATATGGAATTTTCCTGGAATTTATGATCATTCAGTTTGTTTTTTTCTGTGTGAGGTTACAGAAATATTGATATTTTATCTATGAACCCTTTTTGCTGGCTTTGTTGAAACATTTCAAAATTCTGCTTCCTTTAGGCCCTGTTTGGTCGGAGAGGGAGATGGAAAGGAAATTATGGTAGGTTTCATTGTCGGGCATATTTTGTTTTTAATTATCTGCTCATTGTTATAATATTTATTTTATATATATATTTAAGTTACTTTCCTTCCTATCAATAGCCAAACATCATCTTTTAACAGGGAATGTGCCAGTAATGCCGTCACCCCCTATTTTTGAAAATTTTGGATATTTTGTGATTTAGAAGGGACTAATAGTAAATGTGTGTACATGATACAAATATTATAAGAAAAATATTGTTATGTATAAAATATAGGTATTTACAAAAAAGCTTTTAACTTGTAATGATTATAAAATTGTCCCAAAAGTTTTTATATTTACAAGTTTCACCCACGTTGTCGTTATTTTCATTTCAGTTTCAGTATAATATCCTCTCAAGTACCTTACACTACAATTCCAAAACCGATGAAAAATCTGTCTGTGTGACATAATGTGCTGTGTTGAATTTTGAAATTGGAGGGAAGGTACTTGAGGATACTGATCCTTTCGTTTTCTGTTTCCTGTTTCCATTTATTTGCAACCTAAGTGACTAGGTCACTGTTTCCCTCTGAGGAGGGAAACAGCATTGTAAATCTTTCCCCCATAAATGGGCGGAAAGCCCTGGAAATCTTATTAGATCATTTTAAATATTATTATAATAATTGTATAATTATAATTATAATTTTCTAAGTGATATTTTTATTATAATAATTTTTCTTAATAATAATAATTAAAACTATTGTTTTTTTTCGTTAAAACTATTATAACATTAGATTTTCTTCTATATATTATTTTTAGTAATTAAAAATTATTTTTTACAATCATATTTCTATTTTATTCATAGTAAATTATTTTCATTTGCATTATTTTGCCAAAAGTAGGGATAACCATTATCCATTGACCAGGTACCCAACATTATCCGATAAGATTAGGATAGTGATTGATCAGTTTTTTATAGGGTTGTAATAGGAAATCATAAAAATAAACCTAATTTATTGAGTATATATATTTAAACAATATTAAAATAAAACATATTTGTTTATTTTGAGTCAGTTCATATTAGATCATAGTAGTCAATCTCGGATCGCGGTGCGATGTGGTGAGGTTCTATAACGGGATAGCGGCAACGCGGATTGCGTCGCAGTTGCTTTTTTATCCAAACGCGGTCCAATTAATATAATTTAAATTATATAATCATACACATATATATGCCGAAAAATTAAAATATGATAAATAAAATATAAAACAGAATAAAAATAATACATATACAATAACAAAAGAAATAAAAATTAAAAAGGGATGCAGAAGGAAAATTTTATTTAACAAAAAAAAACTAAAAACAAAATAAAAAAATTGGGATAGTGGCATATCAGGGCGCAACAAAACAGAAAAAAAAATGATGCGGGGGGTCGGGGTCGGGTCAGGTTGACTCGGGGGGGGGGGGGGGGTCGTCTGCGTTGAGGGGCTACGGCGGTGCAGGCCAGCAAAAACTGGATGCGGTGGTTGTCGGCGTCGAGGGGTCGCGGCGCAGGCGAGTAAACAGGATGTGGGGGTTCGTCATTGGCATCAAAGGGTTGTGGCGGCGGTGCATGGGAGAAAACAGAATGCAGGGATCCTTTTTTTTTTTTGCATCCAAAAACGTTGCATGATTGCGTTCCGCGCACGATCCAGCCACCAGATGTGGGGGGGGGGGGGGGAGCCGCTCCCCACCACACCAGCAAGATTGCGGCCGCTACCCTGCATTTTCAAAACTATGTATCAGATTATAAATTAATTTTAAATTTCAATTAAATTTTATTTAATTATTATTAACTCATTAAATCTGTATTTTTAAATGATAGTAAATTTGCAAAATATGTGTATTTAATTTGAGATCCATTCATTTTAGATCTATAAAAGAATTTTGAAAATTTGGAATTATAAATGCATATTTAAATGGGTTAGAGTGGTTAAATGAATTTTTCAAATTACAACAGGATAGGGTTATGGTAATTTGTTTGAAAAATAAACGGGTTCAGGCTTTGGAAAACTAAATGGATTAGGTTTTGAGGACCCCAAATTTCCATTCATTTCCTTCATTTATCATTTCATTTTCTTTTATAGCTGTGATGCTGATTTTTTTCCCGTCTATGTTGATATATGAATCTGAAGACCTGTTTGGATGATTTCTTTAATTTCATGTTATCTGGGAAGGCTGTGGCAGATCATCTCCTTGAAGTTGCAAGAACATGAGTCATGGAGGCTGGTGGCTCTGGGATTTCTGAATGAACTGTTCATTTGATTTGAATTTGATCAATATATTTGCCATGTCATTCTCTGTTGTCTCGCGTCTTTGCTTTGTCTGGCAGTTACAGCATCATTGTACGCCTTGGATTGTCTCAACAATTGTCTCTCATGTCTTTTACATCCCATGTTAATTTTTGGTTAATGGTAAGTGTTGATGATATTTATAGTTGAAAATTCATAAGTTATGAGTTACCTAATCTGTTAAAAATTGGATTATTTGATTACAAGCCATGATTATTGGAATAAAGACCTTTTAAAACTAAAAAATATTGTTCCTGCTTAGTGGTTGCCTGTGAGGTTTTGAAAAGGTCTTGGGTTTGAGCCTTCTCGATTACTTTGCATAGATTTTATTTGTTTCTTTGTAATTTCTCATTCCTGACCGTTGGTAAATATGATATCTTATTAAATTTCATCGCATATGATCATAGTTTGAATAAACGTTATAAGGTTTTATTGCACTTATTGGTGTAATTGCTATGATGTCTCAACTTATAATTCTTATTAAATAATTTATTTAAAATAAATAAGGAAATGACAGTTGGGTCAAAAGTTGAAATTAATGTCATCAAGATATTCGGGTCCTTATAATATATATATATATATATATATATTGAGTGTACCTGGAGATGATTGGGGGAATGGGGAGTTAGGTTTGGAGTGGGACATTGTGGGTGCGGATTATTTGGGGGAACACATTTTCAAATAATTGAATGTTTCTATCAGAGTAGGACGGTTTTTAGTTTTGAGTTAGATGGGTTTGGTGCACCCACTAACGCCTAAATTCTTTGAATGGATTAACGACTGGCTTGGGCGGCGTGCCTTGGAATTGGATGTTGTGGGGTTTGAGTTGTGGGAAAGCCCTCCCTGGACACCCAACTGTGCAGGTTTTTGGTGAACCCACATTTTGTCCTTTTTTTCCCATTTCCCTTTTCGGGTTTAAGTGCTGTACCGGTCCGGATACTGGACCAAGTAGGACTGGCTGACGGGGCTGGCCTCTTTTTTACATTTTTTTTTATATGAAACTTTAAACAATATCAAACTGTTAATTATAATCAGTACTATTTTGATTTAAAATTATTTCAAAATTATATTTTTGAACTCTAGCATCTTGGTTTTAAAACGGAGTGAATTTCCGAACTTTTTTATATTTTTCTTTGTGATTCGTTGTTTTATTTTTATAACATTTTGGTAGTGTGTGTTTAAAATTTTCAACGTGGGCTCAAAGTTGATTTGGTTGATGGAAAATAAATTAGTGTTTTTAAAAAAAGTATTACGGATGAAGAAAATTTAAGCGTATGATTCACCATGGAAATGAAAGTATCATGATAATTTGAGTTGATCATGAGAAAAATATCCAACTACGTTTTCGACGTTCCGTGTGCAATTTTGTTGAAATTGGCTTCGTGGATGGGCATTTTGACTTGGGAAGATGTAAGTTTGAATTAAATGAATTGTCAAGGAGACTTTGATGAACTGAAACAGAGACTTGCATCATCTTCGGTTTTAATATCAACAAAACCGGAGGTGATGGTTATGCAGTTTATTATGATGCATCTGGAGTAGGTTTGAAATGTGTGTTTACCAAAAAAAGATAATACAGTATCTCATGACTTAAAATTGGTGGTACTAATGGATACTTTGAAGAGTTTGAGTCACTTTCTCTTTGATAAGAAAATTATGGTATATATTATAAGTGGTTGAAATGTATTTTTTATCAGCCGAATTAAACTTAAGAAAATGAATATGGATTAAATACCTTCGGACCTTTGATTTTGATTTCTCAAATATATACATTTGAAAAGAAAAATGTTATAGGTAATGGTTTATGTCAAAAGTATCTGACATAGGTAGTTAGGAGTGACAAAAAAATAAATGAAAGTTGATGAGTATGCTTTAAATTACACTTGGAGGTAAACTTAACTTCTACACTTTTGAATGTAGGGGTTGTAGGTCGAGAAGAAAAATTGGCAAGAGGTGGAGGTGTGAATTGCATTTTAAAAGTAATTTTAAAATGATGATTTAAACTATAAGGTGAATATTATGCGAACAATCGATTTAAGTATAAAACAATCAAAGTAAAGCGAACGTAGCAGAAATTAAAACTTTTAAGTGTAGCGGAAAATAAATTATGGAAATTAAAAAGACACAATTTGATAAAAGAGTTCAATAATAGCTTAAGAATGAGCTCTTATTTCTCCCCTTGAGAATGCTTGAGAGAGTTATATTGCTCCCTTGGTTTTAACAGAAACAAAAAACCAAAGTAAAAGAAATGAATCCCTTGGTTTTAACTGAAACCAAGAACCAAAAAAAGTCTCAGTTTTAACAGAAATCAAGAACCAAGAACTCTCACTTTAACGGTGGTGAGTACCTAAGGAACAAGAAGATGGCGGTTTGTTTTTACAAACTCTCTACAAAGCACTCAACTCTCTCTAGAAGAAATAAAGAAAATGAAAGATTAAGAGAGAGAGAAATGGAGAGAGAGAGAGAGAGAAGGTGGAAGGGGAGTGTTTAAGAATTACAGCAAGGCAACAATAGGCTCAAGAGAAGAGGCGAGAAAGGATTGAAGAAGATGAAGCCCGGTTGCCTTTTAATTGCAAAAGTTCATTGTGGATCGATCAAGAATCGTTAGGTGGTAAATAGTTCTCCTAGATGTTCAGATATGAGATCTAAGCCTCCCTTGATGTCCATTTATAGCCTTCATAGGTGTTGGAGGAGCCTTGGGTTGAGTCTGGCCATTAATGACCCGAAATAAGGTTTTTTTGGACCAAGCAATAAATGCTTGTTGACTTATTATGGATCAAGGCTCCTTGCAACATGGTAGACTTCGGTGCGTCATAGAGGTGGACTTTGTGACATGGCCCTTTGGGCTACAATGTGGAGTCTACCAGAACTTTTGGTGGTTCTGTTGATTTCGAGGTAGCTGCAGCGTGGTCCTTAAGGTGCGTCATGGACGACTCCAGTGTAGAAGTTTTGTGGTGTGCTCATTTACCATAAAACATGGTCTTTCTCGAGTTTATAGGATCTGCTGTTTGACTATGTCGTGGATTCCAGGATTTTCATTGTGATTCGCGGAGAGGAAGTTGGACCAAGCTATAATGTGGTGTGGTCTTTCTCATTGCATCGTAGTTCCTATCCTGCAGCGTTCGGTGATGTGAAGTTAAGGGTTGCAGTGTGGTCTTCATATTTCCAGATTGAGTATACAAAACCAAACCTTCAAACTTTAACATTCTTCTATCTTTTCACTCAAACACAAAGGCTAGCAATACCTTTAGTGATTGTGATCATAAAAACAAATTAGTGGTTCAACAATCTCCTCATTTTTTATGATCACAAACACTCATTTAAGATTTAAAAAAAAGAGATAAGAAAGAGAGAGGAAATAAGAAGAGGGGAAAGATAAAAGATTTAGCAATACTGTTTCCGTGAAAACATATGTCTCCCCCTTGAGTCAAGATCTTTCTCTTCCTTTGAAAAAGAGAGATCTTCCTCCTTATGGAAACTTTCTCCCCTTGAAAACATAGCTTCCCCCTGGTGATTAGAAAAAAAAGATTTATAAACCAAAAGGGTTAGATAGATAAGAGATAAAACATGCATAATATAATCAAAGTGATCATAAAAACATGGTTTTGAAAATTTGAACAAGATTTTTTTTCATTAAAAAAAATAAAAGATTTCCAAAAATAATCAAGATTTGAAAAGAGAAGATAAGAAGTGATAAGAAAAAGAATTACAAGAATGTCATTCCTAACCCCCCTAATAAAATTAAAAGGTTCTAAAGAGTCATGTCCCGATCTGACTCTCTCTATCAATAGTAATCGAACCGGTTGACGATAAGGCCCCAAGTGCATCTCCTCATACACTAGAGGCTACTGACTAGCAGTGAAGGTCTGGGGTGTGTCTATGGGGAGACTATGCCCTCATATTAGAGTAAACAAACTACAAAAATAAAAAAAATCATCCATAACAGTAAATAACCAGAGCATGAAAGCAATAAATATAAACAAGGCTGTAATAAATGAAATGAAGTAAAGGTTCGAACAACCATGTCATACATACAACACCGAACACCCATTGGTCCGACCACATTTACAAAAATAAAATAAATAGACAAAAAGTACAAGGCTCTATTACTAACTCCGAGCTGAACCACATACCCAGACTCCAAAGACACTGTCGAGCTACTCCAACCCGATCATAAGAATCCACGTGAGTGGCTCTTCTCGATCATACAACCCTGACCCTCAACCCTATCCTCCATGCATCTGTGCTCAACCTAAAAGCACACATAAGGTCTGCACACACACCGAGGTTCACATATAGGGGGTGGGAAATAATCTTAGTAGGTCACCCCCAACGGTGAACTTATCATTTGTTGTTATAAGTGCATGCTCATGAAATATGCCTAATCTAGTCGAGACACGGTTGGGATAAAATAAATCCATAGTTGATCCTTGGGTCCATTATCCTTATCGACTGGATATCCTAAGAATAAGGCATTGAGATGGATGTTATACCACTCAAGCTGTGTGTAATCTAGTTAATCCTTGGATTTGTGATCCCGATTGACCATACATGCTTCGGCTAGTGTTAAAATGTCCCTGAGCAAGCTATGTCACCACAGGGGGATACAAGTCCTAGTGTTGGGATCACCCATACTCACCTCCACTATATAAGGAAGTATTTCAGGTATCAACTAGACATCATGTAAATATGGCATAGAGCTGGATGTCATACCACTCAATCCATGTGTAATATAGTCTAATCTTTGATTCCTAAATCCCGATCTATAGGCAATCACGACATTGGAGCTTGGATAATCTCTAGGGGGTGACCCTTAGAAGATATGTAAATAATACTTTCCAGATCCAAGATAATAACTCGACATCATTTAATAACTGGCTCTACAGCCCATTCCCAGACAAGTCTAGGCAATGCAGTAACGGTGCGTCCACTCGACCCTAGGGAGTATCCTATACCTTGATCGAGGAGATCATCATAAATCACCGGGGATGAAATTAGCATCCTGGGATCAGGGGAAATGCACCCACCTGATAACCTCTGGCATCACCTGGATCCTAGTGAGCTATGCTATTACCGGTTGACACCAACAAGGAGGGGCTCCGAGATGCATCTGGGAACCTACCTCTGTAATCATTGTGCAAGGAGGAATCCCAATGGAAAATGGGACTTTCAATAATGGTAACATTCAAACAACCAAGACTCGTAAGACAGATCCTGGGAAGTACCTCTGGGCATCCCCACCATAGCATCACATCACATCAGGCCCCATGTGCCAAGTTCTAGGAAGCACGTTTGGAAATCACAGTTACATCAATAGTAACCGAGTGAAAGTATAAAAATAAGAGTAGGGTTGGTCGAATGCCTAAACCCATCACTACTAACACAACCCCTCAGGCTCACATGTTTCATACAAGTTCTAAGGGGGCACCTGCTATCATCTCTACCCAATCCCATAATGCACTTTCTTAGGGTTGGTTAACCACCAGGACACCCACTGGGGTTCCCTAGGTTAAACACAGAAGAGGCTCCCCTTGTAGGATCCTCGAGGTCCACACATAAGCAGAGGTATCCCTCTTGGGATCCTCTAAGTCAATACATAAGCAGAGACATCCCTCTTAGGATCCTCGAAAAGAGAAAATAAGCATAAGTATCCCACAGGGGATCCTCTAGGTCGGTTCATAAGCGGAGGCATCCTACGGGGAATCATCGTCCGCACTCTATTCTCTTGGGTTAAACACAATTTCCATCAAGATCAACACATAAAACAATCTCTTGGTCTCAAGGGGAAAGCTACTTAACCATCAGTCTAGGGAAATGGATCATAGCCCATCTCAGTTCAAGGTCTCACTCTAGGATAGTCTGAATACCCAATCTATTCACTTCCTTAAGTCACATATCAGACCTACTAACCAGATACTATCCCAAGAAAACATCAAATGAGGAAATTATTTATCCCATGACATTTCCACCAACCATCCCCATGACCCTAATCTGGGTCTCATCCTACGTCTCACTCCCAAGACCTATGAATCCATTTATTGGTGGAAGAACCTGTCTATTAAGTCTCTCACCCCAAAACACATTTTAGAAGTCCTAAAAATTTCTAAGGGCTCCACCATTTCATTATACATGTAAAAATACTTAAAATGGACTCCTATTTTATCTAATTTTGACTCCAAAGTGTAAAATCACCCAAACCCTCAAATGAATAATAGGGCCACAGTACATTGTGTGTACCTTGAGTACACGATGTGTACTTCAAACCTCATGTATGGCCATGTAATTCTACATGGATTGGCACACATGGGTTCTATACATGTACTACTATATGTCCAAGGAAGACCATGGGTATAGACGCATACTACCGCATGACCATGTCCCCCTTACACAGGATGTCTGCCTAAGTACCTAGCTACATGGCTATGTTCGATTACACAACGTGTAGTCTAGAAAACTCCATCTGGACATATTCTCAACTATATGTTCAAGTACCACTACACAATGTGTACTTCCAAAAGGCCATCTTTCCTAAAAAATAAATACACACGATGTGTGTTCATGGAACCACATACTGTGAGATTGGGATTCCCGATCGGAAAACCCCTATGAACCTCCCGAAATCCCCATTTTCCCCAATTAAGAATAGATCGACCCCCAAGGGGTCCTTATAAACCATTATAGAGGATTAAAACTAGAAATAGGTAAATCTATGGGGATTTATAGAAAAAAATTAAACACAACCTACCTTTAGGTGGAATCCGCTAAAGCTTCACCAGTTTTCATGTTCCGTAACTTCCATGCAACGATCTGGATCCTCCCGAGCTTCACAGTGACACCTTCCTTCCTTCCCCTCTACCCCCTTCCTTTCCTATATCAGTCTCATCAAGGATAATTCCCAAAGGGGCAGCGTGAGAAGATAGGGAAGGAGGAGAAAGAAAAGAAAGAAAACAGGGAAAAAAGAAAAAAAGACCTGGCCCTGGCCCCCGACATGAGTTTATACCTCGACTGGGTAAAACCCCCAATTTTGAACTTAACTGTGGTAAAAGAATCTAAGTATGAAGCTTTTTTCAAAAGATATCACCGAACAAACATTTATGAATAAAATAATATTAAATTAATTAAATATTAATTATTAATTATTCTGTGAAAATTCAAACGACTTGGATTTCTACTAGACTCATGCCCTATGGTAAAAACCATATTTTGTGACCAACAGAGTGATCATCAAAAATATATAAGATTGTATTCTTGGTGGAGAAGACTATTTTACCCCTCACGAACATCCGAAAGAAAAAAAAAATTAACTCGATTTCACAGTCTGAAAAAAATGGTTCTTTATATAAAAAAGAGGTTTTGTGAAGATATCGACTAATTGAATATATATACTAATATATTCTAACATGATATCTCCTTATTTAAAGTGGTCTCTCAAAAAATTATGTTTAATATCAATGTTCTTAGTGTGTTCGTGCTGAACAAGATTTTTAGAGATGCTTATGCCACTAAAACTATTGTAGTTAATTAGAACATAAAGAAATGTTATCCCAAAATCTAAGAGAGTTTGTTTCATCCATATAATTTGGGTGAAATAACTACCTGAGGCTATTTATTCCTTTTTAGTTGTAGAAAGAGAAACTGAATTTTTATTTTTTACTAACCCATGAGATTAGGGAATGTACAAAAAGGTGACAGGTCCCTCTTGTACTTTTCCTATCTAGCTGACATATGCCAAAATCAGTTTCAAGAAAATTAGAAAGATTAAAATAGGTTCCTTTAGGATAAAATACACCATATTTTTTAGAACATTTGAAAAATGAATAATCAATTTAAGATATTTTAAATGAAAATATTTAGTATCATATTGAGAATGAATATAAAAATAGACACTAAATATAATGTATGACCAGGCCACAATAAGGTAAAGAAGACTCCCAATCATACTTATATAAATCTTGTTGTCAATTGGTTTACTGACTTCATCCAATGTTATCTTACATGAAATATTCATATATTAATCTTTTAGCATGATCTATTCCCAAATGCATTAGTAGTTCATTGTGAATTTTCTTTGGCTTAGAAAAGTTTCATCCTTGTTTTGAGAGATTTGAAAACCAAAAAAGGATTTTAACTTATCCATAAAACTCATTTAACATTATTTTCACATAAGATTTTAAAATTTATCACAAATAGTGTTGGGAAAAAATCCCTCAAGGTACGATTGAAGCATTTTTGGGTTGATTTTGTTTGTTGAAAAAGTAAGTTTCCATGGTAAGTTGTGGAGTCCATAGAGATTGTTGACATTGTATGTTGAAAAAGATCTAATACAAAGGAATGGATTCCTTGGAAGCGGTATAGAAAATTTCGTACACAAGGTGACACCGTTTCCCGGTGTTTTCCAAATTTTTGGGGTCCAAAATTTTAAGGATAACGAGCATTGTGAAAATTGGATTTCCTTGAAGGAGTTATAAAAATATGGAAAATCCATGAGTTTCACAAAGAATGGCCTTCACTAAGGGTGTTTCACAAAGGTGCAAAGGTTTTGATGGTGAGTTCCATGATTACAACAAGCATCGAGAATGGAAAATTTTCCTGGAGATTCGTGAGATAGGGAGCATCACAACCAAAATAAGGGAGCATCGTGAAATGGTGATGACGTTGCTAGAAGGTTCTGGAATCAATAGAAACACCTATAAATAGGCCTTTACCCCCTTCAGAAGAGAAAGAAAGACTTAACGAAAATCCATAGGCTTTAATTTCATGAAGGTGGTTCGCAAAGGCTGTCCTTGCGAAAATATTCGTGAAGGAAGGGATTCCGTGAAGGCTATAAAAGCCAACCAAATTATTTGAGCATCACGAAAGTGTTAGAGTTTAAGAAGGATATAAAAAGACAACTAAAATTTTTGAGCCTCACAAAGCCTAGTTGATCTTATAAAAAGAAGTGATCTTTGTGAAAGGCAGTTTCTTCACAAAGGCTAGTTAAGTTTTGCGAAAGGAGCTTGCTTCGTGAAGGCTATTGAAGCTTCGTGAAAGGGTTGAGCTTCACGAAGGTAGTTACCATCGTGAAAGTGTTGTGAAATTTATTTCCTAGTGGAACTATGGTAAGGGGTATTCATCAGTTGGATGGAAGAATAACTTCAATAGAGCATCTACCTATAGTTGAGAATACATTCATTAGTGATAATGAAGGGACCTACATGTCCATAAAATGTAATTGAATCCCTTCCAAGAGCAGTGAGAAAAGTAAGAGGAAGAAGGTGATCTTTTCCACTAGTAGTGATCCAAAGAAAGAGACTTAGGGAGTGACCCTTTTAAATTAGTGAACTGACACTAAACCTTGTAAAGGTAATGAGTCTGGGTATAGAAGTGATCTAGTATGAACATTGTATTTTGGCAGCGAGACTTAGTGGATTTGGTACATCGGCACATCGCTATTGTATGATCCTTAGACATAGCCCAGTGAGGGTGAACCAAGTAAAATCATTGTGTCTCATGCATGATTTCATTTGTTTTCATACTTTATTACAAGAGAAGGAGAGAAGAGTTTTTTGTTTAACGATGGAACAAGATTTGAAGGGGTGGTGTTTTTAATCTTCCATACTCTGATTCACCCCCCTCTCAGGGTATTTAACCTAGTGGGTCTAACAAATAGATTCATTTGTTCATCGAAAAATTGTGTTATCGAAATAGAGTTGAACGATTAAAATATCATTCGAAACATTTTTTTAGAAATAATGTCAAATATGTTTTTCCAATTGTAAAATCATTTGATAAAATAAAACTAGTTAGCCTTTTATACCAAGACCAAGGGGCTTATTTTAAACCATATAAATCCTTAGCTAACTTGAAAGTGAAATTTTGAAATTTTGGATTTTCAAAACCAAATGTTTGTTCAACAAATAAATCATAAATAAAACCAATTTTTAAAAAACATTTAACATTTATTTAGAAAATTTTAAAATTAAGATGGGTGGTGAATTCCAATAAGATTCTAATGAATTCTAGTCAAGCAACGAGGGTGAAGGTTTCACCTTATTCAATTCCTTCTTCTTGAATATAGTCTTTGGTTATGATTATAGATTTGTTACGCATGATATTACATTTATCAGCTAATTTATTTCTAAAAAATCATTTTATACCAATAACGAGATGATTGTTAGGTCTTTCAAAAAGAGTCCAAACATTATTCCGTTGGAATTAGTTTTTCTCTTCTTGCATAGTAAAAAACCAATTTTTATCATTAATAGAATTATCAAGGTTTTTAGGTTCTAGAAAATAAATAAAAGAACAACATCCAACTTCACTTAAGATAGAAATTCTAGTATGAGTACCACCTTTTATCAGATTTGATATGAATGTATTCTTCAATGGTTTTGGTTCTTTTATTGAAGACTCGAGAGGATTCACTTGAGTTCGAGTACCTAAGAAAAATTCCTTTGTCATGTTTTGGATCAAATTTCTATAGGTCGTCTTTAGTGTTAAGAATTTAACATTTACATCCAAACACTTTGGAAAATATAACTTTTTAAAAAAAAAATCCAATGTTCATATGGGGGATTTTTGAGAAAGGATCTTATGAGTTTGAAATTGTTCGAGAGGGATCTTGAGATTTCTTGAAGATTTAAGATCCTTTAGGTTGATTTTATAATGATTATTTTATTTTATTTTAACATATTTTTTGTGAATGTTTTTGTGTTTAAAGTGAAAGTAAGTTGTTGTTCATCATAAGATTGATTGAGATACTTTCCATACAAAGTCAGACAATTCTTTTATGATCCTTAGTGTTCCTAACATCATGATTACTATAAGGTTGTAATGGTTTAAGATAAAGTTTCCAAACAAATATAGTTATAAAAATTTCAAGATAGGAAGTTTGTATAAAGTTTGAAGTTACAAAGTTCAAGCCGTAAAGGTTACCAGGATGAGGGTAATAAAATAATATTACTAGATAGAGAATAGTCATACAAAGTTTGAAGATTTGAATTCATGAAGTTTCCTAATATATGAAGGTTACTAAATAGAATAATTCATCAAAGTACTATACATAGTTATGTTTTGAAGGAAGTATCCAGGATGAGTTTTGCAAATCAAGATGTCAGATGGAGGAAAGATTGTGTTTATACTAGATAGAGAAATCAATTTCCCATCAGATAATTTTTTTAAGAAATATAACTGGAAAGGTTTCTAAGGTATCATTACATGGATGAAGTATTATATAGAAAAATATGATGTCATCAGACAAATGATTCTAAGAAGTTGTACTGGGATAAGTTTAGTGGACCATGGTAAATATGTTTCAACACATCAGATAGATCAAGCCTGACAAACTTATGTGAGTTCACCAGACAGTAAACATGTGGTGATCTCTTGAAAGAGGTAGTTGAGTCTACTAGACCGAGATGATCAGAAAAACATGATTATATAGAGGGAAACTAGATTAAACTGAACTAGGTGAAGAATTATCGAATGGAGGAGTACTTATGGATATATCAGACAAATTTTTGAGAAACTTTACATAAATTTTGTAAATTCATTAATCGGTATGATTCTGAGATATTCTTTTGACGTTCATAAATTTAGCCAAGATTTAAGGATGATTTGAAGAATATCAGTGACGTTAAAAACTAAGGAAGTTCAAATAAATATATTTGACTCTAAACTTTTAGAGGCTTTGAAGGCAGTCAAAAGAAAGTTGTGTTGAGAAGAAAATTTGAATTTAGATCTGACACCTCCTCCTTAATTTTTATATTAAGAATTATTATATAAATGGGTGTAGGCTCATTGAGAATTATTTGTTGTTATTACCATAAAGAGGAAGTTATGGAGTTTTTTCAGCATGAAAATCTAGTAAAGGAATAACTTATTTGAAGCAGAGTCATTAGAAAAAGCTATCAAACAGAGGTGAATCAGATAGAGGCATCAAATTGAGGTTAACTGAATTAAGGAGCATTGGAGGGAGTCAGGTTGAATGGAGACTAAAGCGCACTGGATAGAGGTACAATAGACTAACTGTACCAGAAAATGATTTTCTGGAAAAAGTTTTGTGATAATATTTCAACCGTTATTTTTTTATTGGCTCAAAAGAATATAAAAACATTGTAATCAGTGAGAGGTAGTATAATTTCTTATCGAGAGATAAAAGGAGTTTGGAGGGAGATGGATCAATTGTATTCACTTCTTTATATAGTGAAAATATGTGGACTAATGGGAGTTGACACAGTAAGGATATATTCACCCGCATTGGGGGATGAACATTGTAAAAACTTATGTTCCTTGATTTACTTTCTTATATTTTTATATGAATAATGATGAGTTATAAAGTTTAGGGGATCAAAACTCTCACAAGTTTAAGGGGTTAATTTCAATTGAAAATAAATTTTAAATGATCACCACAGATTCAACCCCCCCCCCCCCTCTTAGTGGTTTACACATTCCTAGGAACTTAAAGTGGTATCAAAGGGTGTAGGTTACACCTATAAGATCCTTATATTTCTTATCATGGATAATATCAACTTAGTTAATAAAAAATGTATTCTTACCTTCAATGATAAGAATCATCATGTATGGAGAAAAAGAATGATTCTTTATCTTATGTCTCTTAGTTTAGAGGTGATTGATATTACAGTTGGGTTTCCACCCATGGAAAAATATGCACCTATGACATTTTTTGAAAAAAGGAATCTCTAAGTTTATAGAAAATATCTGAATTTTATTCTTATGTCCTTGTTAAAAAAAATTTATATGAAGGTAATGGGTCTCAAGACAATAAAGAAAACATGGAAAAAATTAAAAATAATCTTCAAGGGAAATATAAAAGTGAAGGAAGCAAAACATCAAATATGTATAAGTAAGTTTAAAGATATATTAATGGAGGAAGATGAAATTATTGATGAATATTTCACTAGAGTTAATGAAATTTTCAGAAACATCATAGGATTTAGGGATGTATTGGAATATTCTACTATTGTTAAAAAGTTTACAAGGAACTTTCCAAACATATTTGATCCTAAAATATCTGCTTTAGAATATGGAGATGATTTATCCCTTGATGAATTACATATCTTTCTTATTTCATATGAAATGAGGAAATCTCCTACTTTCAAAAAGAAGATTAAGGTAGAGATAACTTTTGAAGCTATGAGGAAGCTGAAAATATGAGAACTTGAACATGAGGTAATGAGTCTCAATGAGTTGAAAGATAAGGAAGATTATGATGAAGTGAATGATCGAATCACATCCCTTATCTCTAAAAACTACCATAAAGGTAGAGGTAAGTACAAAGGAAAAATCCCAATTAAATTTTTTGAGTATAGAGACATCTTAAATTTTTCTATGAATATCCCAAAGAAGAAAGATAGATATGATGATGTTGATTCTAAAGAAAAACCTCATAGGAAGAAGTGGAGAAAAACTTCCAAAGAAGATAAGAAGTCCACTTGAAGTAAGAAAAAGTTCAACATAAAAAATAAAAGTGTGTTGGGTGAGAAGGTAGAGTATGACTCTTCTAAGAACAGTTCTTCAGATGATAAAGCATCAAAAAAATTCAGAACCTTCATGGATCTTGTTTTAAGAAAGGAAGACACTTTAAATAATAAAGAATAGAAAGGTGAATAAACCTATAGATAATATCAGATCAGATCATAAATTGTGGAATGTATTGAGAAAAATTAAAAATTCAAGAAATAAGATAAAATTTTGAAGAAGGAAAGTGAGAATTTGAATGAAGGAAAATAAAAATTTCTTAAAAAGGAAGATTCATACATAGAATAAATTAAGAATCTCGAGATTAAAGTTTCAAAACAAGGAAATATAGTGAAAGATATTGATGAAAAAATTACTATTAATGAAGATGAGCTATGTAAGACACAATCAATATTTCTTGAGGTTAAAAATAACATGAATAATATGATAAATAATTTTAATAAAGCTTTGTAGGTAAAGGCTGAAACATCTCAAGCTACTAGAAGAACTCATCCTAAGAATCAGGAGAAATCTAAACCCACTAAACATAAAATTTCATATGATTATACTAACCATGAAGGGTAAATAATCAACTATAGGATATATTGGGTTAATAAAGGATGTGAGAATCACACCACAAAAACAAAATTTAAAAGTAACTACTGGAAGAATAATTCCCCATGATAAGGGAAATTAGGTATTGATGAGTGTATTGAATATCAACAAACCTATCCCAAGGAAAAACCATACTTCTATAAAATATCAAGACTAAATTGATACTATTGGTGTTATTTAATATATAGAATCAAGGCGTAAAATTTTCAGAACAACATGTCTCTCCCTAGGAGTAGGAAATAACTTAGGGGGATAAACAGTGGAAGAAAAGGAGGAAACTCTCTAAAGTTGCAGGAAGAAACAAAAAAATCATCTGAAGTAAAAAAGACATCTCAAGGAAAAATTGATTTGATTTATTAGAGGAAATTTGGGGAAGGGGGTGACCAACAAGGTCACTATGCTGAAGATTGTATGACACCACTTCTAGGATAAATTACTTACATTGAAAAATAAAAGGAAGCTGGGAAAATAAAAATTAAAGACAAAGTGTTTTTTACTGAGATTTTTCTAAAACCTAGAAAAAAACAAACCATAGATTCTTGACACTGTTAGTTCCTAACATATTATAGGTGATATGAAAATATTGAATATCATGATGTAGGATCAGTCACTTTTGGAAATGATAGTTCCTTAAAAATAAGAGGAATTAGAACAATGAAGATTAAAGTTAAGAAGATGAAATCAAAGGAAGTCCTGTTTGTTGATGGGATTAAGAAAAACTTAATATGTGTTAGTTAAATATGTGATGATGGAAAGTAAGTAATATTCTAAAAAGATTCATGTATCATTTGTTGTTTAAAATATGGAGAAGTTGTTACTAAGGGAGAAATAACTAGCAATAATCTATTCCATATTGTAGATCCTTGTAATTCTTGATATTTAAGTACTGATGAAGAAAATAATATATTACACTAAAGACTTTGGAATATTTTCTGAAAG
Organism: Viscum album; assembly: GCA_963277665.1. Lineage (NCBI taxonomy): Eukaryota > Viridiplantae > Streptophyta > Magnoliopsida > Santalales > Viscaceae > Viscum > Viscum album. Next base: position 1,432,842,319 of record OY728126.1, on the reverse strand, counting down.
ATTATTAGAAATATTTCAGATCAAGATATTATAAGAGACTTACCTCAACTAAAGAGGAAAGATGGTGTTGTTTTAAAAACTTTTTTGAAAGGAAGGATGGTTAATGTAATATATAACAAAGTTAAAATTCAATCAACGAGACATCTTGAGCCTATACACTCTAATATTCATGGACCAATAAGACATCAATCAATAAAGGGTTATTTTTACTTTACTACTTTCCTTGATGATTTCACTTGGATGACCGGTGTAATGTTCATGAAATATAAATCAAAAACTGTAGAGTTTTTCAAAAGTTTTAAAAGGGATGTTTAGAAAGATCCAGAGGGTATATATATTGAAATGTGAAAAAATAATGGAAAGGAAAACACAAGTAACTCTTTTGAGTACAACCTAAAGAAATATGTAATTAAACATCAATAAAAAACACCACACACTCCTCAATAAAATGGATTGTTGGAAAGGAAACACATAATTTTAGTTGAATTGGGAAGAAGTATGATCACTGAATATAAGCTTTTAAAATTATTCTGGAGAGAATCTATAAGCAAAACCATTCATGTTCAAAATAGATATTTTCTTTGACTAGAATAAAAAATGACTCTCTATGAGATGTGGTATAAGAAGAATCCTATAGCGAAATAATTTAAGGTTTTTGGGATCCCTTTCTTACTAAAGATAAAAAATCTATATTTGGGAAAGTTTGATGAAAAAATGGAAGAAGTTTTTTTATGGGATATTCATCCAATAGAAAAAGTTACTAGTACTAGAAGAGGTGATTACATAAATTGGTTGATTCATTTGATGTAAAAGTCAATAAAAACTGGTCCACCTTAACAAAAGTTATTGAATATAATGATAATGATGTAGAAAAAGATAGAATGATGACTTCTAGATAAGTTAATGAGAAGGAATATAATTGTTATCCTAATATTGTACAAGTTGATTCTGATTAGTCTAGTGGTGAGGAAACTAATACCAAAAGAAAACCACAAAAATTCCAAACTTTACAAAAGTAGGTTGAATTTGATAATATCATTGGAAATCAGAAATCACTAGTTCAAACTAGATAGATATTTATGTTTGAAAATCAAACATCATTTATCTCACTAGTGGAACCAAAATTAGTTTTAGAAGTATTTGATCATAAATAATGATTAAATGTGATGAATGAAGATTTGGATAAAATTGAGAAGAATAACACTTGGGATCTAGTTCCTTGATTGAAAGGAAATAATGTTATAGGAACAAAATGGGTGTTCATAAATAAACTCAATTAATAAGGATAAATTTTAAAAAATAAAGTGTGGTTAGTTTTCAAAGTTTAGTCACAGGTGGAAGGTGTTTATTTTGAAGAAAATTTTTCTCACGTTGCAAGTCTAAAACTATTAGAATGTTTTTTCTTTTTACTGCTCAATAAAATTTAAAAGTATATCATATGGATAATAAGTCAAATTTTTTAAATAGAGAAGTTAAATAAGAAGTTTACATTGAGAAACCCAGTGGGTTTATACTTGATAATTATGGAACCATGGTGTATAAACTAAATAAATCTTTGTATGGGTTGAAATAATCCCATTGTGTCTGGCATTCAAAACTTTATAGCTTCCTAAAGAAAATGAAAATTTCTAAAGTAAAAGTTCATAGCAACTTGTATGTGAAGGAGATGAGTATGGGTAACCTAACATTCATTTTTTATATTGATGGTATAATTCTTTTAGGTGACAGGGATAAGGTTTGTGAAGAATTTATTGAAAAAATGAATAATAACTGTGAGATTTCAATGCTTGGAGAGTTGAATTTATTTATGGAATTAAATATTCTAAAAAAGTAAGATACATATTCATCTCATAGGAAAAGTATTTCAAGAATTTTCTACAAAATTTTAGCATGATATGATCAAAGGAAGTTTGTGCACCTATTTTTGTTGGCATAAGACTAAGTAAAGATGAATCTGGGAAAATTGTGAATCAGAAGGACTTCCAAAAGTTTATTAGAAGTTTAATATATCTTACCTCTTCAATACTATACATTTTATATGCTATAACTTTGTATGCTAGCTATCTTAGTGATCCAAAGGAATCACACATGAATGCAGTAAAAAGAATCCCCATGTATATTAAAGGAACATCAAACTATGACCTGATGTATATTTGAAGTAATGTGATGACCTTTATTGGGTTAATTGATGTTGATTAGGTGGGATATTTTAATTATTGAAAATAAAAATTAGTAATAACTTTCTTCTTGGGTGAAAGTTTTGTGATCTGGCATAGTAAAAAATAAAGTTTGGTAACTTTGAGCACAGTGGAAGCAGAATATGGTGTAGCCACCTAGGCATGCACACAAATGATGTGGATGAAATTCCATCTAGAATATTTGAGGGTGAATTTTAAAAAACCATTTAATATTATTTTTTATAATAAAAATTTCATTGATCTCTCCAAAAACCTTATGCAACATTCCAAATAAAGGCACATTGACATTAAATATCATTTCAATAAGAAGAAGGTTTCTAGTAGATATTTAATTCTTGAGTATATTTCTATGAAAGATAAAAAAAATTATGTCTTCAATAACGCTATTCCAAAGAAATATTTGATGAATTGAGGCTAAAAATCATGTCCATATTCCACCACTAACTTAATAAATTTCTTAAGGTAACCCCCACATTACTTTATATTCAGTTGTCAAAGGGGGAGATAAAGTATAGATAAGTAAAACTATATTCTCTATATTTTTTGAATCTTATGTTTATGTTGTCATAAAAAGGGGGAGTAAGGAAAATGAGGTTAAGAAGTTATAATTCCTAAAATTGAGATGATTTAGGGGGAGTTCATCAATATCATGGACATAAAATTTCTTATCATTGAGGGATGAAATTCCTTCAAAAACATTACTTGATCTAGTAGTGTGGTGTCATGACACTCTCTATGGTAAAGGTTGTGGTTTGATGAAATTTGAGGAAAGAGTTGTTAATGTTACCTACAAATCAATATATGGATATTGAAGATCTTTTGGGTTGATTTTTGTAACGATTGTTGTATTTTTTGTCAACATATTTTTTTGTGAATGTTTTTGTGTTTTAGGTGAAAGTAATTTTTTTTATCATAATAAGGTCTGAGATACTTTACTTAAAAATTTAGATGAAGCTTTTATGATCCACAATGTTCCTAACATCATTATTACTAAAAGTTTTTCATCATTAAATCTGAAGTTTTCGGACAAATACAGTTGTACATAGTTCAAGATATGTAGTATGTACAAAGTTTAAGTAGTAAAGGTTACCGAACTGAGGGTAAAGAAATGATATTACCATATAGAGAGAGGTTGTAAAAAATTAAAAGATTTTAATTCATGAAGTTCCTTTTTGTATTAAGGTTACTAGATAGAAGAGTTCGTTATAGTTCTATATAGATTGATATTTTGAAGGAAGTCACCATGATGGGTTTTTCCAAGTCAAGATGACCAAATTGGGGAAAGCTTGTGTTTTTACTTGATAGAGAAATCCATTTATATTAGAAATTTTTTTGAATAAGTACAACCATACAGGTTTCTAATGGAACATCATATGGATGAAGTATTGAGAAAAAATGTGATTTCATTGGATAGATGATTCTATGAAGCTGCACCAGGATTAGTTCAGTGGATCATGATAGAGATGCACCAACACGTCAGACATATCAATCCTAAAGAACTTATGTGGGTTAATCGGGCATAGAAAACATGTAGTGAGCTCTAGATAGAGGTATATAAGTCTACCAGACTGAGCTAATTGGATAATAAAGATAGGGTAGGTGGAAACTAGACTAAGAAGAACTAGATAAAGACTTATTAGATGGAGGAGGCCTTACGGAGAATCAAATAGAGCCATGAGAAGCATTATATAAATTTCTTAAATTCATTAATCAAGATTACTTAGAACTATTCTTTCAATATTCATAAATCTATATGTGGTTTAAGGAATATATAAATAAGATCATTAATGTTGATAATTTAGGAAGTTCATATAAAGATATTTGAATATAAACTTTTAGAGGATTTTAAGGCATTCAAACAAAATTTGTGCTAATAGATAAATTCAAATTTAGATCCCACACCTCTTATTTGATTTTAATAGGAATAATTCTTATATAAAGGGGTGTAGTCTCATTGAGAAGTTTCTAATACTATTATCATAGAGTGTAATTGCTGAAGTTTTTGCAGTGTGAGAATCTGTCCAAGGAATCACTTGGTCGAAGCATAGGTACTAAATAGAGCTACCCGATAGAGGTGCATCAAATAGAGGCATAAAAATAAGTTACACTCAATTGAGGTGCACCAGATAGAGTCATACCGTACTGATACTAAATCACACCAGATAGAGGTGCAACAGACCGAGTGTACTAGACAATGAATTTATAGAAAAAAAATTGTGAACAACTTTCAAGTTTTATTTTTGTTACTGGCTCAAAAGAATAAGTAAACATTGTAACAGGTGGGAGCCGATATAATTTCCTGATGAGAGATATAAGGATCTTGATGGGAGTTGGTGTAATTATATTCACTTAATTATATTGTGAAAATACATGGTTCAATGGGAGTTAACACAGTAAGGATGTAGTTATCCACATTGTGGGATAACCTTGTAAAAAAGTGTGTTTCATGATTTACTTTCTTATCTTCACATACGAGTAAAGTTGAGTTATAAAGTTAAGAGGATAAAAACTCTAACAAGTTAGAGGGGATAATTTCAAGAGAAAGTAAATTTTAAAAGATCACCACTAATTTCTTCTTCTCAATGGTTCATATATTCCTAAGAGCTTCAAAGAGTTAGATTCCATATTTCAATAACCCTATTTTGTTGAGGTGTTCTAGGATAGGAAAAAGTATTATTATAACCTTGTGAAGCACAAAGTTTATCAAAATCTATGTTATCAAAATATTCCAAATGATCACTTTGAATGTAAATAATTTTTCCCCTTTTTCATTTTTGATCTTCTTGTTAAATCTTATGAAGACTTTACAAGCCTCATTTTTGTGTTCCTAGAAAAAGACTCAAGTGAATCCTATACAATCATCAATAATCACAAAATAATATGATTTTCCTCTAATACTTTTTACTTGAGTTGGTCCAAAAAGATTGAGGTAAACAAGATCAAGGGAATTAGAATTAAATACTTACTATTTAGGTTTAAAATAATCTTTATGTTTCTTACCAAGATATCAAGGTTCACAAACAAAATTATATTTGAAATTCTATTTTGGTAAATCTCATACTAGATGATGTCGGTTGAGATTAACAAGTGTGTGTGTGTGTGTGTGTGCTATAGTGACCAAGGAATATACCCCAAATCCAAGACTTTCTATCTTGAACACTCAAACATTTATCATTTTGAGAAGAATGAGATTTTAAATTGATAATATAATCATTTTGAAAGTGAAAAGTGGTAAATAAATTTTTTTCTTTAAGATTAAAAATTATAAAAAAATAATTTCAAAATAGATTTCAAAACCATTTTAGAACAATTGGATAATTCTTATCAAATAGTGTTTTAAACTATCAATGAATAAAACATCTTTTATATGCATCTAATTAAGAAAACCAATTGTACTTATACCTATGATTTTACTTCTTGAATTGTCACTAAAAGTCATTTATCTTCCATTGAGTTTTTCAAGTTGATTAAATTCAGAGGGGTCACCACACATGTTTAAATAGAATCCACTATCCATGTAACATGTTGATTTTTAGTATTTAAACTTTATAAACATTTCCTGTAAAATTAAGAAATTAATATTTTTGGTACCCAGATTTTGAGTCCACATATATTATCTAAGAGGTATTTTGGTACCCAAATTTGTTTTGAATATGATTTTTGAGATGAGAGGTGGGATAAAAGATAAATAATTTTTGGTCAACCATATCAAGAATTTTTTTAATTTTATTCATAAATTAGATTCCTAGTTTTATGATAATAATTACAAAACTTGTTTTTCAAAATTCGTTTTAAAAAATCCCTATTTTTAGAAGAACGAGCATTATTCAAAAAACAAAATCTAAATTTATTATTATCCTAACATTTTAAACCCAAAATTTTATTTAGAGTTTTTTGTAATTGGTTTAATTTTATGATATATTTTTTTATATCATCAATAGTTGATTGTAATCCATGCACATTCAGTTAATCATTCAATTTTTTCAATAAATCATTTTTTTGATTATGAGTTGATCATTTTCTTTAATTAATTGATTATACTTAATTTTATGTTCTTTTTACATAAAATTTAGTTAAAAAAATTATTCAAGTTGATAATAAGAATATTTTATATCTTCATAAATTAGGTGATTAGAAGAAGAGTAGGAGAAGTTTGAGTTTACTTTGTTACTAACCTTTACTTCGACCATGAGACACTTGTTGCTTTCATCGCTTGAATTTCTTGAGGGGAGGGAATCATCACTTGCACTCTAGGTTGAAACCTTCAAGACTTTATTGTTTTTATTATTCTTCTTCTTATTTTTCATTTTGATCAAGTGGAATTATGGCCTTATGTGTCCCTTCTTTTTTCATTCAAATAACGTCACTTCTTGTTCACTTTTTTCATCATCATTTTTGGAATGTGGGTGAGATTTATTTATTTTGAAGAATTTTTAATCTTATTGGATAGATGATCCATTTAATCATCATTTTAAGATTCCTCATTAATTTATCTAAAATTAATCATATTTTTCTCCTTAACTTCTTTGGATTTCTTATCATCTTGTCAAATCATTGTGATCTCATAGGTCACGAGAGATTTGATTAGCTCTGTAACACCCTCAAATTTATAATGTATGTTAATTTAAGTTTTGTATTACCTTAAATTATGTTTTTGATCCTTTAAATAGTTTAATATGGGTTTGGGAATATTTGGAGTCTTTGGTGGCTTAAATATGGGTTTTAGGCATTTTAGGGTACATTATGGGTAGGTACACATCGTGGTGTTGGATATTTTATTCCTAGAACCCACCTATATGAAATGGGTAGGACCAACATGCCCACGACTGAGCATGGTCTTAGGAATTTATCATGAAGATTCCTCCTATGGAATATGGACAAATTGGCCCCACTGTGTTGTGGTGAACACAAAACAGAAAAGGTTTTACCAACACATGGTATGGGTCGTCATGTAGGGATGTCAGGGATTAGCATGTTTGAGGCCACCATGGCTACGGTGGGCATCACCATGTTGTGGTGGTGATTATTTCAAAAATTGAAATGGAAGAATTAGCAACCAATCTTCATGGGTTTCATGCATTTCAAAGATAAAATCATGTGTGGTAATTAAGAGGGGGCCTTTAATATGTTATTAACTCATTCTTCCCTCTATTAATCAATTCTCCATACTTACCTTAATATTTCTCCAATCTAGATGTTTCCAGAAGAAATTGTGGATAACCTTTGGGAGTTCTTCCTTATTGATCAACGACCCATAACATTGCCTTTATTCTTAGACATGTTCCTATTGATATCGTTGCATGGGGATATTAGACTCTTCTTCTCTAGTCATTATTTACAAGAGTGGTAGGTTGTCCTCCTTTGACCAAATATAGACTGATGGTTGATAGTGGTTTTTGTTGGGTAAGTGATATGGTTATACCATCTTGGCATAATTTTCTTCTTGAATATCATTCTATAACCCTTTTTGTGATGAATTTAGATTGGTTCTAGGGAATTATTAGCCCGAGGGCTTGTTCTAGTTGGTGTGCGGACATGATACGTGTGATGAATCACTTGAAGAATCTTGATGTTAACATAAACACATTTGAGGTAGAAAGTCCTTATTATATAGGACCTATAGATACAGGTGTTTTACATGATTTTTTGGTGTTTGTGTGTGTTTATCCCATGAGATTCATGCTTGATATGATTCATATGTGGTGTGTGTGTGTCCCTTGAGACCTATGCTTGATATGATTCACATGTGGTGTGTGTGTGTAACCTAGTGAGACTTATGCTTGATGTGATTCACATGTGGTGTGTGTGTATAGACATGGTACCTATTCTTGATATGATTTTCATGTTGATGTATATTGGATATATGACTCTTTCTTGACATGACATGATTATGAACTACCATATTATAGAATTACGTGTTACATGTGTAATTTTTCTATCTCTACAATTTAGTGACTAAGTTGAGCCATTTAGGCTAGTCTCTCCTTTATATGGGGAGTGTGGATGATGTGATGGATTGACCTAGATCTATGAGATTGGTTCGATGCACGATATGTGTCTTGCCCAAGATCTATGAGATTAAGTCGATGTATGATGTGTATCTTTCCCCAGAGTTGTGAATTGGGTTGACATGAGTATTTTGCTTAAAGGAATAAATTACTATCCCTTCTAGGGGGATGTGGTCTAATGATCAATTGACTGAGTACATTGGGCTTAAGTGTAAAATTATTTTTGACATGGAGCCAAAGTAGCTAGAGCCAGTATCTAAGGACCCTAAATTTTTGTGCACATGTGTGATTACTTTTTTCTTACTTGCACATTGATTATTTTTATGGAATACTTTTTTTTAAAAGGTTGGGTCCAAAGCCTCATTTTATTATTTAAAGAAAATACCTCTTTAGAATGGGTAGAGGGAGACCCATTACATAGCCCAAAGTCCCAAGGTCAAGTGGCCTGAATACTAGGCTTGAAAGCCCATTTTTTGGCTCAAAAAGCCCCTCGGTGAATAGTACTACTATAGTACATGGGCTGCTACAGTACCTGCTACAGTACCACTGCCGCTACAGTTCCTACTATAGTGCCTCCGCCGCTACAGTGTCACCACCACTACAGTTCTTCCACTGCTACAGTGATGCTACAATGCCCCTGCTACAGTGCTGCTGCAGTATCCCGGAAATTGGTCACTGCCCAGATTTGATCCTGGGTCTTTTGGATGCCAAGAAGAAGCCTGTACCACTAGGGTACATGCTCGTTGGAATTATTTTTATGGAATACACCTATGTATATTGTGAATTTATGTTAAGGAATGTTGGTGGTGTCCTACCAAGTTTTATACTCACACCCTACACAAGAATCACAATTCACATGTAGACTTTATGATCAGGGATCCAATTAAGGGAAAGGGTCCTATAATGGGTAGTTGATCAGGAGCAGCAATATGGTGTGAGGAAATGTTAGGATGGATTCTAGGTCTTAGATTTTTTTCCATATGTTACTTTTTTTTCTCTACTTAGGTACATTGATCTTCTGTATGTGGGTATCCTTTATTTTTCTTTGGATATTATGATTGGCATGTCTTATTATTATAACATGGGTTGATACTCTTATTACATTATTGATTCCCTTATTATTGTTATTATTATTATTATTGCTTCCATGTATTCCTATGATGGTTTTCTGCTATTAAGGGAATAGTCTCACCATGATGCATCTCAGACCCTTTTTTTTAGTTGGTATCCTCTTACATATGGGGAGACATGCATGAGGTTATGTGGCACTCTGGCATAGGCCTATTGATTCGGGTCAAGGTGTTATAAAATGTTATCAAAGCCCTTTCTCAATCGTTTCCTTTATTTTATTTTATTTGGTATTAGGAAGATAATAGATAGGATAGTTAGGACTTGGGTTGAAAAACTATTTCAATTTCTGGACAATACTATATAATTGACCTCTGAGTTTCCAAGAATTGGGATTGATGTTTCTATTATTTATTCTTACTATTGATTTATTCACCTTGGGTAATACACATGATTTTGATATTTTGATGTGTGGGATTTGGGTGAATTCATAAATAATGATTAGGCACATAGGATTACATGTTGCATTCCTATTTCTTGCATTAGAAAAGGTAAAATTAATTAAATACTTATTGGAATTGTGGTTTTTTCATTATTATGGTGAAGAGAATCCACATATATAGATGGTCGCCTTTTTGGATGGAGTGATCTCTTTTGGAGATCTAGGGATTATTTTTTCCTTATTATCCCTCTCCATCCAAGAAATGTATGTGCTTACTCTTCATTGAAATCTATCACAATATTTTGGTTTTCTTTCTTCTCATCTTTTTATTCTTCACCATCTTGGTGCTCCTTCTTTTCTCTATGTTGCAGTCTCTCACAACGATATAGGTTTTCTTCCTTCCCACATATTTATTTCTCTCCATCAATTTCACTCTTGACTTTCCTCTCTATTTCAATATACCGTGGTGGTATGGTTCTTTTGGTTTCCATTTGGTGGGATATTTCAAGACCCTTCTTGGACATTGACCATTATTACCGTCACTCTTGTCGCCTGAACCTCCATGGAAAACCCCATCTTGGTTTGACATGAAGGTGCTCTAGTGGCTTGGGATTTTGATTTTAGTGTCACCCAAAGGCTATTCCTAATTGGAATGTTCACCCTCCTCTACTCTTCTTCCCCTACATGTTGTGTTTGACCTTTCATCGGTTTGGTATGAAGGTGTTTGGGTGGTTTGAGATAGTGTTGGGGATTGCATTCAGTGTCGAGGGTTCATCTCTCCTAGTGTCATACTTATATTAGTTTTTTGGTTAAATTAGATGGACCAATAGTATTGTGGTGTTTCTTTCTGATATTGAAAGTTTATGGCATTCAATGAAGTTGATAAGGTTGTTTTCGTATTTATGGATTTTATGTTTCTTTGGATCAATGGTTTATGTTTCTCATTGGTATTTTCAATGGAAGTGGATAGTGGTCCTATCGATCATCACTACTCATTGATGAGTCCATATACATTCCAAAATATACTATGGATTCCTTATTCTATCGCTCCCAATCCATGTCATTCAGGTGTGATGGTTCTCATGGAAGTTTTGGGAAGTGATGTTTGAGTGGTAGTTGGTGCTCTAGGTGGTGAAACCTTGTAGATGTTGTTTGTGCTCTTCCTATTTTTATGGATCTAGTATTTCTTCCATGACATTGTTTATGGTTCCAATCTACCCTGTTGATATTCTACTGGTGGTTATCATTGGTGGCTGGTGAAATCAAATGTTGTTTGGTGAATACATGGTGGTGACTGTGGTTTTCGGTGGATGTTTTTTGATGTGTTTTTTGAATTTTCAAGTTTTGGTGTTATATTAAATGGTGATGATGGGATTCCAATGAGTCCACATAGATGCTAGGGGTGTGGGTGTTGATACAATTTTATTTCATTTTAGGTTTTTTTGCTCGAGGTGGATCATAGTTCGAGATGACGTGGTGGGATATTTTTTGAATTTTTAATTTAATGGGGTGGATTCTATTTCTGAGGTGTAGTGTGTTTTTGAATTTTGAATAGAGGTTGAATTTTTTTAACTGACTATATACGAGGTTACCACTCAACCAAAATTTTTTTTTTTCAGAAAATAAAAATACTTAGAGAGAGTGATTTTTTCCTTATTAGTATACTATTACTTACATTTAATTACCTGGACCCTAAAATTCTATGCTTGTTTTTTATATGAGACTATAACTAATGTGTAGGTACTAGAGACTTGTATTAGGCCTTAGGTAGTGATAACATGGTTGTACCTTGTTTTTGTGGGTTCCCTCTTAGGATGAGTCTCTTGTTGTGTTTTCCTTGAGTGTGCCTGTAGACTTTTAAATAGTTATCATGACTGGTTTTTTGAGATTTTCTAAGAGTTTGTTTTGGATTTTCATAATATTCCACCTCAAAGAAATCTTAATGAAATTATAATTGAAGTTGATTAGAAAACTTCTATAAGAGGGAATTCCCCTATTTCACCACCTACTATACAGGAGGGTGAAACTATTCATGCACCCATATCTTCCCCAATAGTTCAATCCATAGAACTAATCTAACCTGGACTCTTCCAGTTAATTCCTGCTTGAGACGAGTGAACTCAAAGGGAAATGGTCGACTAAACTTGTGAATTTTATCTCCAATATCCCCCTAGCCTTTCAGAGCACTAAATACCCCTAGGAGACTGAATAATGGATAGATATCATTGAAAATATATTCGAATTGGTGGAGACTCTAAAGGATCATAAATAAAAACTTTCTTATTTTATTCTCTAGAAACCAAGAGGAGGTATTTGAGCATTATGAATCGGGAAGAAATATTTGATGGACTAATTTGAGAAACCTTTAAGGACCTCTTCTTCAAGGAATTATTATTTTATATGATGAAGTTGGATCACACTAAAGAGTTCATGGATCTCCAACAGGGGACAATGTCAGTCTCTATTTATTCTACAAAATTCACCAAGTTGTTTCATTTTTATCCTTTGTTATCTAGGAATGAGGCCATAAGTCTAGGAAGTTTGATATTGGTTTTTTGACCTGAGTTGAAATGTTAGGTAAGAAACTTTGATTTGATATCATATATTGAGTTTCTTCGTAAGTCTTTGACTATTGATAAGGGACTAGAGGAAGACAAAGTTGAATGTTTTCATTCATCTTATGGTGGACCGAATAATTTATTTTTTAGTTATTACCCAACTTCCTATTTGAGAAACAAAAATAGAAAATCATAGGACATGTTCCTGGGCGTTAGATGATAGTCAGAGAAGATCAAGGGTTCTTCGGCTCCCTTTTTGGAAAATGATTCTTCCAAGTGCTTCAATTTTGGACAGATAGAGAATTGTCTCAAATACTATACTAACCCTCATATAAATTTTCACCTATGTGGAAAGGCAAGACACCTCAAGAAATATTGTGCCAAATATTGGAAAATTGATTAATTAATTAAGGGGACCTCAATGTTTCTCAAATAATGATCTATAGTCTAGTTATCATCATCTTCAGGTTAGATAAGACTCAATGAGGACAATGTTTTGGAGTAGATATAGGTTGTATGAGTATCTTGTTATGAATTTTGGTCTAATGAATTCTCTAGCAGTTTTAATGACCCTCATGAATAGAATTTTCAACCTACACTTGGACTCCTTCATCATTGTATTTGATGATGAAATCATGGTATATTCAAATACCTCAGAATAATATTCTATACACCTTGAGATTGTACTGAGTACACTTTGAGTGAATTGTCTTTATTCCATGCCCTCAAAATGACACTTTTAGATCAATGTGGTGTTTTTCTATAAACATGTGATTTCTGAGGTGGTAATTTCAGTTGACCCAAAAAAGGAAGAGGTGATTATGTCTTAGGAATGACCTATGAATGTGTTCGATATTTAGAGTTTCCTTGGATTGTTTTGGTACTATATACAATTAATTCAAGATTTTTCTTGATTGTAAACACCAATAAACATGCTTACCAAGAAGGGGATAAAATTTTAATGGATGAGTCGGTGTGAATAAGCCTTTGTAGAGTTGAAGAGAATAATAAAATTAGCTCTGATTCTAATTTTTCCTGAACCTGAAATTGGGTAAGCAAAGTATTACAATGCTTATGGGGTTGTATTAGGAGTTGTATTGATGCAAAATGATCATGTAGTTTTTTATAGGTCTCACCAGTTGTGACCTCATGAGTGGAACTATCCCACCCATGACTTGGAGTTAGTTGATGTTGTTCATGCATTAAGGTGTTGGAAACATTACCTCTTTAGTGAGAAATTTTTCATATTTATAGACTATAAGTTATTATAGTATATTTTATCCAAATGGGACTTGAATCTTTATCAGAGGCATTGGGTAGAGTACCTATAGACTTTAAACTTCAAGATGGTGTATTCTCCTAGAAAATTGAACATCATCATATGTAATATTAGTAGGAAGCCACAAGATCATAAAGAGATAACATTAGAAGTAGAGTGGAAACTGATGAACTTATAGATAGACTAGAAGGTGGGAATGCCTATAGATTAGGGAACAATGTCTTGTGCACCAATATTGATCACATCCTCATTGGTAGAGTGTGTAAAATCTATTCAGGAGGGTGATCCATATTGTAAAAATCCTGACTCTAGTAATTTAGAGCTGGTGGTTATTTTATTATGTTTCCATAGATACAAGGGGTTTAATCCCGAAGGACCTATCATTTTGGTAGTCTTAGAGATCCATATACATACATGATGCCCATTTTATATTTGTAAAATACAAAGCATAGTAATGGAAAACATTCAACATACATGAAATCATTCAAAGAACTCATCTTCATAGCCCGGGGAAATGAAAAAAAAATAAAAGTGAGATCAAATGCTTAGTAAGGGTTATATACATATGAATCTATTATGATTATATGAGGCATAATCAATATGAAAAGGTAAATAACTGAAAACACGTTCCATTTAATCAATAACTTGAGCACGAAAATCACTTATGGATAATATCAATGAGGAAATATCATGGATAATAATTCCTAAATTCTCAATGAAGGAAATGATTAATATTGGATTTAATAATCTCAAAAATCAATATGTTTATATCATCAAGAATTTAGGACAATAAATTTTAAAACTATGGGTATTTATACACTAAAAATCCACAAAATTTAGTCAACTGATTTGTACCATGAGACCTGTAGATGCATTGAGGGGTTATCTATAACCGAGGCCCACCCATTACTGCATGTCTAATGCATTCTTCATATATTGAATGATATATTCATCTGATAAACAATATTTATTATCAATAGATATTCTTATTGAGTAAAGAATACATATTTATCAATATTTTCCCCATTTAATCAAATAAATTTCATAATAAAACACCATATGTAAAAATGGTATACATTTTAGGAAATAATCATATCCATGATACAAATAATATGAGAATTTAAGAGAAATTTAATGTACAATGATCTAAATAAAGTGAATGTTTTAAGATAAATTTGATGACCACAAAATTAATAAGGGATAAGAGATGACAATTAGTTCATCGAAAATATAGGTTTTATAATAAGATCATACACTTTAGAAAAATAGTGAAAATAAAAGTGAAATATTAAAATAATCTTTCATTAAAGTTTTTTCTTTTTAAAACAATTGAAATCATGTAGAAGAACCTAAATTTCATAAAATGGTTATGGTAGTGTCTAATTCCATTAACGTCGTATATGTTAAAAAACTTTCCTTTTTAATTTTTATAAACAAAAGTGACCCTTTCAGAAAATAGTATATATATTCATTTCATACCTTTTAAAAAGTAAAATATAAATTAAAATTTTCTTAATAAATCATTTGAGTAATAAAAATTACTTTATAAAACATTTTTGAAAAATATGGACATGGAAGAAAAATATATCCAATTAAAAGAAAAATAAAATAGGGTTTTTATTTTAAACATTTCATTACTTGATTCAAGTACCAAAGAGAGGAAAAGTTGGAGGAAAATATGTAAAATCCTTAATTATATATAGTATAATAAAATATATAGATTTTAAGAAATATAGGTTATAAGTTTCCTTCAAAGAAAATAAGAGCAATCCTAAAAATTGAGATTGTAAAAAAAATCTTATCTCTTTGGAAACTTTTACATTGAAACCCCTTGAAATAATAGACTTTAATTGAAACATTAATCATAATGAATAAATTTATATTCATTTTAAATACATATAAGAGTAATTATATACCCCACATAAAAGTGAATAGGTGCATAATAACAAATATGTCTCAATGGAGTGTAAATTGAGAGGAAATATCTTACCTCATTATTATCTTTAGTTGAAATGATTTAACCTCATGTATAATGGTTTTAAACAAGTTATTAATTTATAAAAGAACTATATTAATATTTATAATATCATATATTATCTTATTATATCATCTTTTCAACTGATTGTTAATAATATTTAATTATTACCATTGTTTCAGGTGTTAACTGCTTCATTTTATTATGCATGTTTTGTCATGGAAGTTCTGATTCTTGTGAATAGGATATAGTTAAATCATATTAATAATGATATTAAATTTATAAATATCATATTTTTTCATTATATACATGTTTATAATCATTCTTAAAATTTGAACATGGAAAATGAATCACATCGCTTCGTAGAGATAATAGGTCATATGTACACATGAGCGACGTTATCATTTCCTTAATGGGTGAAAAAGTAAGGAAGTAGATGATATATTAAATCTAAATAATAAATAGTATTTCATAATTATCATAAATATTCATTTATTTCATCATTATTTCTATCCATGCGTGTCAGTGATGGAAAACAAATTACATCGGTTCGTAAGGTGGTAGTCCTATGTACAATGAGCGATGGTTTTGTTTTCCATTTTATGGAGAAGGAGATGGATAAATATTATGAAATAAACATAATAAAATATAATTATATGGTAGATACTTGTATAATTATATTTTAATTTTTAAGACATAATTTAATGTGATAATAAGAGAATTAAAAAAAAGATATTGGTGAAGATAATTACCTTTTCTTAGAAGAACCTCCTTTGGATCTCTTATTAAGGACCCTAGGGTTGGTATTTTGGGAAGACCAAAACATATATAATGAGGATAATTATGTTAAATAGATATTTTTTTAGGTTTTTTTTATCTAAATTTATTTATAGGTGTGAATAAGTGAGGCTAGGGTGCCCTTTTATAATTAATGGAGTGGCATACTTGTAATTTTTCAAAAAAAATCAATAATGTCATGTCACTTTCTTGGAAATATGGCCCCAAAATGGATTATATTATAAGGAGAAAAGTATTAGGTCTAAATAAAACCAACCTATGGGGTTTTATAAAGTTTTAGGTAATTTTTACACTTATCTTTATAGATTAACCCACGGTAAACCTATTTTTACCTAAACTATGGTAATTAATTTTTACTGTTTTTATTATTCATTATGACCAAAAATTAAATTGACCTTATTATCTAATATTATTATAATTAAAAATATATAAACTATTTTATCAAATTAAATTCATATAAGTATAATAATTTAATTTAAAAATAAACCTAAAAAACATGTCAAAAAATGGGTTTTCAAGAAATACATTTTTAAGCATAATATGATCTTATATTAAATATATGACTATTAATAATCATTAAATGGATTTAAATTCATATATTTAGATAAATAATCTATAAATTTCATTTAAATAATTCACAATTAAATATTATTTTAATTAATTAAAATGGGAAGACATTATACCTTTTTAAAAAATAGTTTTCTGAAAAACATCACTTTTACCTCCAAATGATATTTTTTTTATCTCTATAAAATTGATAGTAAATAAATTGTTAATTAAACATATTATAATACATTATTATAAATAAAATTAGGAATATCTACATACTACATTTTTAATTATTCATAAAATATTATTTATAAGGGAAATTTTCAAAAATTCATTCTAGGCTTATTTTGACCAAGTTAGTTCAAAATTGATATTCATCCAATCAAATTAGAATTTGTGTGCCATGAAATATTAAAATTTGAATTATATTATAGTTTTATTAAAATATATTTTTCACTTACTATAATTGAGGTTTAAGTTTTAAATTCTTCCCACCTATAAAAATTCCATTCCCTAAATTTTCATGAATATTGACTTCTAAAAAATGAGGGTGGTTCTTCTTCATAACATACCATTGTTCCCATGTTGATTCCTCAATTTTATGATTTCTACAAAGTGACTTTACCAATAAATTCATCTGATTCCTCAATACTTTTTCTCTAGTTTCGATAATCTAGATAGCCTCTTCGTAGTTAGATAGATCAGGTTCCAATTATATTTCTTTAGAGGTGAGAACATGTGTTGGGTCTGGCATATACTTCATTAAAAATGATATATGGAACATATCATGTAATTTAGAGAGGTTAGGTACCATTTTAAAATGGTAATCCACAAATCCAATTATTTTTATAATTTTAAAAGGTCTAATGTACCTAGGGATCAATTCCCATTTATTTCCAAACCTTATAACATCCTTCTGTGAATATACTTTCAAGAAAACATGATCTCCCAATTTAAATTCCAAATCTTTCCTCTGATTTTCAACAAAACTATTTTTCCTACTTTGAGATACTTTAGTGTGAGTCTTAATAGTCATTAAATTTGTTTTTTATCCTCAACAAGTTCTAGGACTACAATTTTTCTTTCACCAACTTCATCCCAAAAAGTTTGAGCACGTCATCTTTTGTCATATAATTCTTCATACGACACCATTTGAATACTTGAATGGAAATTATTGTTATAGTAATTTTATATCAAAGGTAAATACTAATCACAAATACCTTTAAATTCAAGTTATAATGACCTAAACATGTATTATAATGTTTGAATAGTCCTTTCGGACTATCCATAGATTCGAGGATGGTATGTGGTGATCAAATGAAGCTCAATATATAAAGCATTCGTAAGACTTTTAGAATTTTGATGTAAATTAGGGATCATAATCAGACACAATTAAAAAAGGTAAACCATCAAATATTAAAAATTCATTAATATAGTGTCATGGATGGTGATCAAGAGGTAAATCTTCTCTTATAGAAAGGAAATGTGCAGATTTGGTAAGACAATCAATAATAACCCATATTACATCATTTTTTTCTAGGAGTCTTTAGTAGTGATGTCAAAAAATCCATAGTAATTTAATCCCATTTTCACATAGGAATCAGTAGAGGATACATTAATCCTATATGATTTTTTCTCTCAACTTTCACCTATTGAAAAAACAAGCATCTTGATACATAATCATTAATTTCACACTTCATTTTATCACACTAAAAATGTTCCCTCAAATCCCTATACATATTGGTGCTACCAGGGTGTATAGAGATATTAAATCTACAATAATCATCCAATAATTCTATTTTTATCATAGGTATAGATGTAACACATAGTATATTTCCAAATTTTAGAATATTATCTTCATAAATTAAGTATTCCAAATTCCCATCATTCACAACTTTAAATTTCTTATAAAAATTCCCATCATCATATTGTAAACTTTTTATCTTTTCTAATAAAGATGGTTTGGTAGTAATTTAAAAATGGAGTGATATATCACCTTCCTTAATAATCTCTATATCCATATTTACTAGATCCATGAACATAGGATCCATGTTAATTCTCATTTGGTCCATAAATCCATGATCTTTCCTGCTCAATGCATCTACTACATTATTTTTCTTCTCTAAGTGGCAGTGTATTGAGAAATCATAATACTTGAGTAATTTGGGCCATTTAATTTTCATCATATTAAGACATTTCTATAAAAATATATACTTTAGGATCTTATGGTCTATGTATATCTCACATATTTCACCATAGAGATAATGTATTCATATCTTCAAATAAAATATTATTATTTCCAACTCAAGATCAAGAGTTGGATAGTTGTGTTCACATGTCTTTAAATATCCTCTTACATATAGAATAAATTTATCATTTCATATAAGTAAACAACCAAGTCCTTTCTTTGATACCTCACTATATATCACAAACCCATCAGTTTATGATGGTAGATTCAAAATCAGAGCATTGGTCAATCTCCTCTTCAAAATTTTAAAACATTATTTATATTATTTTTTCCATGTGAACTTAACCCATTTACATGTAATCTTGGTTAATGGGTTAGCCAACTAAGAATTTTTTTGAAAGAATAACTGATAGTAACCTAACATACCAATGAAATTATGTACCACAATTATGTTTATTGGTGTAGGACATTATTTTACTACCTTTTTCTTCAAGGGATCAACTAAGATTCCATACTTGGAGACAATATGACCAATAAAAGACACTTCTTGAAGATAGAATTCAAACTCGTTGAATTTCCTATATAATTTTTTTCCTCTAATATTCTAAAGAATGATCCATAAGTGATTCTCATGGTCAATATATATATTAGAATACACAAAGGTATCATAAATTAATATCACAATGAAAGTATCAAGATATTCCTTGAATAATATATTCATTAGATCCATGAAAATAGATTGTTCATTAGTCAATCCAAATAAAATTAATGTAAACACATAATTTCCATGCCTCATTTGAAATTTTGTTTTTTAATATCTTCCTTCTTTACTCATAATTGATGATACCCTAAGTGAAGTTCAATATTTGAAAAATATTGAAATCTATTAAGTTAATCAAATAATTGTTCAATGAGAGGAAGAGGATAATTGTTCTTTTTTGTAATATCATTGATTTCCCTATAATCAATGCACATCCTCATGGATCCATATTTATTATTAATAAAAATAATAGGGGTTCTCTAAGGTGAAACACTAGGGTGAATAAATACCTTATCATAAAAATCCTCTAGTTTTTTCTTTAGCTCCACTAATTATACAATGTCCATTCTATAGGGATTATTTGATATAGGTCATGCATCAGGGATTAAATCAATGAAAAACTCAACTTCATGCTCTAGTGGATGTCCAAGTAATTCTTCAAAATATACATCAATGTATTTCTATAAAATATGTACATCCTAAATTTGAATATTAATTTTCCATCCATAGATTTTGTTTGATCTTCTTCCCCAAGAATCTCATTTAAAAGTGTTGCTAGGGGTGGATCTAGACATGACTCAGGTGATTAAGTCTTTATTCTAAAGATAAGGAATTCCACATCTTCATCATGAATCATAATTTCATTCTCTTTTTAATAAATTTTTGTATCATATTTTGAAATTTATTCCATACTAAGGATTATATAAAATTCAACCATAGGTATAATAACAAAGTCTGCAAATAGGGAATGTTTATGTGTCATAATTATAACTTATTTATATATCTTTTTTGTAGTGAGATTTCCACTAGGAGTTTAGATTGAAAACTTCATTCATAAGGTGTTAGGGAAATATCTAATTTTCTTGGAAAATTTGGGAGATATAAAAGAGTGTGAAGATTCAGAACCAAATAAATCATTAAATAAATTTGAGTTTATGATTAAAGTACCTACCACCACATCTTTGTGAACTTCAACCATAGCTGTAGTAATTGCATAATCCAGGCATTCTCCCCTTTGCCTCTTTGAAGGTATATTCTATTGATGCTTGGGACATTAGTTTGAATAATTCTCCATTTATTTATAGTTGAATCACTGGATAGTAGTGGTATCTATCTTTACCTTATATTTATGAGCTAGATGACCCTTGTCTTGGCACCTGTAATGCACTCTCATTCCCTTTAGTAATTTTCCAGGAAGTTTCCTTCCATAATTTTCACATGATGGAAATTGCTTCATTTTCTTATTATTATTCTAAAAGTTCCCTTTTTCTAGGTGTTCAAATGACCTATTCTCATATTTATTCCCCTTGAATATATAGGATCTATAAAATTACTTATCTATTTTGATGGAGCATTAAACTATTTCATCATATGATGATTTTTTTTGAGAAACCAATGCCCTTCATATACTTATCTTAACCCCTTTAACGAAATTATTGATATTACAATATGTATTTCATACGTAATCCATAGAATACCTAGATAGTATTTTAAATATATCCTCTCGCTCCACAATACTTTCTTCTTCCTTTTTTTAATATGAGGAACTTTTTCTTTATTTCAGTTCATTGCTCATAAGGGAAATATTTTTCAAATAATGGTTCTTTAAATGATCTATATTCCGTGTGTTCTATTTCATATTCCTACCTAGTATTATAGACCAATTACTCCCATTTATCATCATTTACCTTGAGAAAATATAATTCTAGTATAACATTTTCCTTTTCATCGTAACCCAAGACAGAAATATCTTTTCAAGGGACTTAATTCATTACGCATTTACCACTGTATTATTAGTCCCATTGAATGATGGGATATTCTATCTCATAAAGCGATAAAACATAGGTGAATAATGTTGTGGAACAACATGTTAATCTATTTAAGAAAGGTTATTAATCATAACCCGATTAAGCTTCCCTAATATAACAATTATCTACTCAGTTCCAGTACTGGTTGTATTGGATTTCTAAATAATAAATTATCTACATTGACCAGAAGTGTTGATAGTATTATTTATTTTAGACTCAATTTCTAAAAAATGTCATATACTGTATTAGATCTTAAAATTATGAATTTTAAATCATAATTTATAATTCTAAATCTGGTGTAACACTTATTATAAATTGAAAATTTATGCATTATTGATCTCAGAATAATAAACTTGGTTTCTTTGGAGATATCTCTAAATCATAAAAATATTTTTAAATCCTTCATAATAGTTTATAAATAAAATTTGAATTAAGAAACTCATATTCCTATGGAGTGTCGAACCATGTGCATAGTAAGGAAACACTCATTATGCAACATAATTATGGCTGAGATATACTCAAACCAACTCTTTTCAAGGTTATTACCCATAGATTCATTGGTTCCAAAACCACATCCACTTTTATTATCCAGATAGGGATGTATTTCTTGGAGAACCCACATAATATATACCTTACCAAAACTTTAGGATTTTATTCCACAATTGGAAATATCCTAAAATTCTATAATATGGTCATGTTCTCTAATCTATGTTTTCCTAAATCTAGTTCCCAAACTATCTACTAAACTTCTATTGATACCAACTATAATAACCTTGACTCTGGTATCCTAGTTTCAGTGGTTATTTTGTTACATTAGAATAGATACAAGGGGTCTAATCCTGAAGGAAAAATCAATTTAGTAGTATTGGAGATCCAAATACATACATGATACCCATTTTACATTAGGAAAAATATAAATCATAGTAATGGAAAACATTTTACATCCTTGAACTCATTCAAAAAAATCTTCTACATATCTTAGGGAAAGGAAAAAAATAAGGGTGAGCTCAAATACTCAGTAAGGTTTGTGTACAAAAAAATCGATCATGATTAGATAAGTCATAATCAATATGTAGAGGTAAATAACTAAAAAAAAATTCTATTTAATTAATAACATGAACATCAAATGTATCCATGGATAATATTAATAACAAAAATTTTAATGAAGTAAATGCTTAATATTGGATTTCATGATCTTAGACATCATGTTATCTATATTGTTAATGTTGTTAACACCGTATATATTAAAAAACACTCCTTTTGAATTTTTTTAAAGAAAAGAGACCCTTTTAGAAAAAAATAGAAATATTCCTTTAATACCTTTTAAAAATTAAAATATAAATTAAAATTTCCTTAATAAATCATTTGAGTAATAAAAATGAATTTTTATAACAATTTTGAAAAATATGGATATGGAAGAAAAATATATCCAATTAAAAGAGAAATAAAATCAGTTTTTCTTTTAAACATTTATGTGTTTGATTCAAGATCCAGAGAGAATAAAAATTGGAATAAAATATGGAAAATACTTAAATATCTAGAGGATAAGAAAATATTTATATTTTATTAAGGATAGGTTATAATTTTCCTTTAAATAAAATAATAGAAATCACAAAAATTGAGATTGTAAAACAAATTCTTTCTAATTTGGTAAATTTTAAATTAGAATAACTTGAAATAATAGAATTGAATTGAAACATTAATCATAGTTAATAAATATTAATTCATGTTAAATACATATAAGGGTCAGTATATACACCATATTAAAGTGAATAGGTTCATAATAACAAATATGTCTCAATAGAGTGTAAATTGAGACAAAATCCCTTACCTTATGCTTATCTTTAGATGAACATGATTTAAACTCCTTTATAATGGTTTAAAACATGTTATTAATTTATACCAAAACCATATTCATATTTATAATATCATATATGATCTTTTTATGTCATATTGTCACCTGATGGTTAATAATATTTCATTATTACCATTATTTTGGGTGTTAAATTCTTTATTTTATTATACATTTTTATCATGGATGTTCTAGTTATTTTGAATAGGATATAGTTAAATAATATCTATAATTATATTAAAGTTATAAATATAATATTTTTTCATTATATACATGTTTATAATCACTCTTAAAATTTGAACATGGAAAATGAATCACATTTATTCGTGGAGATTGTAGGGAATATGTATGCATGAGCGAAATTATCATTTCCTTAATAGGTGAAAGGGTAGGGAAATAGATGATATATTGAATTTAAAAAATTTATATTATTTCATAAGTATTGTATATATTCATTTATTCTATCATTATGACTATCCATGTGAGTCGATGATGGAAAATAAATTACATTGGTTCGCAAGTTGGTAGTCTACCGTACACATGAGTGATGATTTTGTTTCCCATTTGATAGAGAACGAGTTGGGTAAATATTATTTCATAAATATAATAATATATCAGTATATTTGAGATACTAGTTTTATTATATTGGAATTGTTAATACATAATTTAATTTGGTAAAAGGACAAGTAAAAAAGAAAGAGCTTAGTGAAGGCAATTAGCTTCTCTTAAAATAACCTCCTTTGGATCTATTATTAAGGACACTAGGGTTGGTATTTTTGGAAGAAAAAAACATCTAGAATTTTTGTATGTATTTTTGGGAGATATTTTTTAAGTTTTTGTTGAGCTAAATGTCTTGAGATGTGTGAACAAGTGAGAGGAGGGTGCCCTTTTATAATTGAGGCGAGTGGCGCACTTGCAATTTTATAAAAAATTTCAATAATGTCATGCCAATTTATTATATATATGGATCCAAAATGGATAATATTATAAGTTTAAAAGTATAAAATTGAAATATAACCAACAAATGGGGTTTTAGAAATTGTTTAGGTCATTTTTACCCTTATCTTTATAGATTAACCCCTGATAAACCCATTTTTACCTTAATTATGGTACTTAAATTTTATTGTTTTTAGAATTCATTGTGAGAAGAAATTAAGTTGAAATTATTAAATAATATTAATTATTATAATTAAAAATATTAAATCTATTTTATTAAATTCAATTCATATAATTTTCATAATTTAATTTAAAAATAAACCTACAAAAAGTGTCGAAAAATAGTTTTTCAAAAAATATATTTTTCAAGAATAATATGATCTTATATTAACTATATAAATAGTAATCATAATTAGATGAATTTAAATTCATATTTTTATATATATAATCTTTAAATTTAATTTAAACCATTCATCATCAAATATTATTTTAATTAATTAAAATGGGAAGATATTATGCCTTTTTAAAAAATAGTTTTCTGAAAAATATCCTTCTTTACCTTCAAATTATCTTTTATTTATCTATATAAAATTGATAGTAAATTAATTTTTAATTCCACATATTATAAAAAATTATTATAAATAAAATTAGTAATAGTTAAATACTTCATTTTTAATTATTCATAAAATCTTATTTCTAAGGGAAAATTTCAAAAATTCATTATAGGATTATTTTGACCAAGTTCAAAATCAATATTCATTCCATAAAATTAGAATTTGTATGATGAAATTTTAAAATTTTCACTGTATTATTTTTTTATTAAAATATAATTTTCACTTAATATAATTGAGGCTCAGGTGTTACATATATTTTAACATGATGCTTGAAAGGTTAGCGGCAGATGAATCAATTCTGGGATGGACCTTAGATGGATGTGATGTGCACTATGTATATGAAAAAGTAGTGGTTCCTTATTCTATAATAGGGGATATGATGAGTTACTCTCATACTTCACATTGGGTAATATGTCTGGGATCAACCAAGATGTATCATAGTATCAAACGATGATTCTGGTGGCCCAATATAAAGAGGGAAATTGCAAGATTTTTCTCTCATTGTTTGACCTGTTAAAGGATAAAATATTAACACTAAAAACCTATTGGGTTTCTTTAGACACTTTTGGTACCTATGTGGAAGTAAGATTATGTGATTAGCGACTTCATTATGATGTTTACCAAGACCCCCGTAAGTTAATATTTCATTTGGGTGATAGTTTATCATCTAAAAAAAGTAACACATTTCTTGCTAATCTAAGAGACTCTCTCTATAGATGATTTGGGAAAGATTTATGTATAATAGATTATATGACTGCATGTAGTGCCTTCCAGCATCTTTTCATGTAGGGATGAAAATTTTATGTCATGGTTTTGTTAAGGATTGCAGAAGGTTATGGGGACTTGGTTGAAGTTGAGTATGGTGTATCATTTGTAGACTGATGGACAGTCAGAGAGGATGATCTATATCTTAGAGGATATGCTTTGGGAATGCATCCAAGACTTTAGAGGAGAATTAGATATGGCCATAATGGAGTTTTCTTACAATAATAGTTTCTATGTTTCAATTCAGATGGAGCCTTTTGAAGCTATTTATGGTCGGTAGTATCGCTCATTGTTATGTTGGCATGAAGTAGGTGAGGTAGCTATTATTGGGTTGAGTATGGTGCATGAGACCTTTGAGAGGGTTCAGTTTATTAGGAAGTGGTTGTTCACCACTTAGAGTAGAAAATGATCATATGTTTACTATAGGAGATGACCTTTGGAGTTTGTTGTGGGAATATGAGTCTTCTTACAAGTGTTCAATCAGTTAGGACATTGGTGATTACTAAGGTAGTGAAAACTAACACCACAGTTTGTTAGACCATTCAAGATCATCAAACGCATAGAGACAATGACCTATTGGTTGAACCTACCTCTAATATATCAAGGTATACATGATTTGTTCCATATGTTTCGGCTTTAGAAGTACAAGCTTGATCCTACACATGTGATCGACTATGTGAACATTGAGTTGGAACCAGATGCATCATATATAGAGAAAATGATTTAAATTGTTGACCAAAGTGGTAAGGTGTTGTGTGAATAGATAGTTTCTCTTATTTGGGTACCATGGAAGAACAAGAATATCCAAAAGGAGGTGTGGGAGTGGTATTATGATATTTGGGCTCAATGAATCAAGTTTTTTCGAACAAGATTTCTAGATACACTTCTTGAGGATGATAAGTAATTATAAGGGGAGATTTGTAACACCATCAAATTTATAAGGTATGTTAATTTAATTTTTGGCATACCTTAAATGATTTTTTTGATCCTTTTAATCATTTAATCTGGGTTAAGGAATCTTTGGAGGTTTTTAGCATCTTAAATGAGATTTTTGGAGTTTTATGGTACACTATGGGTAGAACCATGCCATGGTGCAGGCTGTTTTATACCTAGAACCTGCCTGTGTGAAATGGGTAAGACCAACATGCCAATGGCTGGGTGTGGTCTTGAGTGTGTAGCACCATGAGTCCTTCTATAGACCACAACTAGATCAACCTCACCACGCCATAGTGGAAGGTGTGGTGAACAAAAAATGACCATGGTTTTTCCAATACATTGTGTGGGTCATCATGTTAGGATTCTAGGGCTTGGCGTGTTCAAGGCCACCACATCTATGGTAAACATCACTACACTATGGTGGTAGCTGTTTCAAAAATTGAAACAGCTAAATCGGCTGATTGTCTTCATGGGTTTTATGCGTTTTAAATATTAAACCATATGTGATCATTAATATGGGTACTTTAATGAGTTATTAACTCTTTATTACCTCTATTAATCAATTCACCATCCTTCCCTTGCTAGTTCTATAATACAAAAAATTCTAGATGAAAATAGGGTTAATATTTGGGAATTTTTCCTTCATGATAAATAGTCTAGAGTGATCCATTTCTTCTCATATGTGTTCATTTTGATCTAAGATCATGGGGATCTTGACCTCTTCTTCTCTAGTCACTGTTTTCAAGAGCGATGGGTTTTCCTCCTTGGACTAAATATAGAACAACTGTAGATGGTGGTTTTCATTAGTTAAATGATATAATTCTACCATCTTGGCATATTATCTTCTTGAATCTCATTTTAGAACCCTTATTTTGATAAATTAGGATCAATTCTATGGAATTATTAGCGTGAAGGCTAGTTCTGATTGGTGCGCGGATATGATACAAGTAACGAATCTCTTGAAAAAAAATTATATTGACATCAAAACATTTGAGGTATGAAGTCCATATCAAATAGTCCCTACAGATGTAAGTGTTTTTCATGATTATGTGGTGTGTGTATCTCGTGAGACCTATTCTTGATATGATTTACATGTGGTGTATGTTTGTATCCATGTGAAACCTATACTTGATGTGACTACCATGTGTTGTGTGTGTGTGTCCATGAGACCTATTCTTGATATGATTTTCATGTGGATGTGCATTGGATATATTGATCTTTATTGACATTACATGATTATGAACTACCTTATTGTAGCATTTTTTGTTACATTCATAGTTCCTCAGCCTATGAAATTGAGTGACCAGGTGGAGTTGTATGGTCTAGTATATCCCTTAAAGGGGGAGTGTGGAAGATGTGATGGATTTCCCCATACCCATGACATTGGGTCAATACATGGTAAGTGTTTTCCCCAGAGCTATGAGATTAGGTCAATGCATGATGTGTGGCTTGCTCCAAAGTTATGAGTTGGGTTGGCATGAGTATTTACCTTAAATGATGGCATGACTATCCCTTAAAGGGGGATGTGGATCTATTATTAGTTGGAATATTACATCAGGGCGATGTGTGACATTCTTTCTAGTATAGAGTCGAAGCAGTTAGAGTCGGTCTCCAAGGAGATAAAATTTTTGTGTGCTTTTTTTATTACTTATTTCTTATTTTTATGTGAATTATTATCATGGAATACAACTATGTATATTGTTAAATTATGTTAAGGACTATTGGTGATTTTCTACTAGGTTTTATACTCACACCATATAGAAGAATTGTGGTGCATGTTTAGACTTTATGATAAGGGATCTAGTTAAGGGAAAGGGACCTACATTGGGAGTTTAATCAGGAGCAACAGGATGGTGTGAGAAAATTCTAGGAAGGACTCTGATTCTTATATTTTTTCATATGTTACTTATTTTTATTTCTCTACTTTGGTACATTAATCCATTGTATGTGGGGTCCTTTATTTTTTGGATATTATTATTTTCATTTCATATTTTTATATCATGGTTTGATACTTTTATTTGATTGTTGAATCCATTATTATTATGATTATTATTGTTGTTTCTTCCATGTATTTCTATATTGGTTGTCTATTACTGAGGGAATAGTCTTCTCATGATGCCTCTCAGTCCCTCACCGCTAGTCGGTATTCTCTTTCATATGGGGTAGAATGCATGAGGTTACGTGTCACTCCGTCCTAGAACCGATGATTTGGTTTAGGTGTTACATGATCCTTGATCGATATATTCTTTATGTCCTTTACTTCTTGGATTTTCATCACTTTAGGTTCCCAATTTCTTAGTAAAACCTAGATGATTTTCTTGACTAGAGTTTCTATATTAAGAGTATCACCAAGATACTTTCTTCCATTGCATATGTAACTAAATCTCGTAAACATCTTGATAATAGATTCATTTGGATGCATACTAAAACTTTCAATGTATAGTATATACATATTAATTTTAGTATCTATAACTTTATTTTTTCCTTCATGAGTAACTTATAATAGTTTCTAGATTTCATGAGTAGTTTTCAAGTATATGTATGATTAAATTCATTTTGTTCTGAACCACAATATAAGGAGTTCTAATATTTTCTATCTAATTAAAAAGAAGTAATATCATTAAGACTCCATTTATCTTCTTTTTCACTAGCAGTAATATAATCACTCATAAAAATTTTCCATATAGGATAACTAATATATCTAAGAAAAGTTGACATATGTGTATTCTAATAACTATAGTTGGAACCATAAAAATAAGGTGTATGGCCCATAGATTACCCTTTGGGAGCACCATGGGTTTTGAAAAAATAATCCATTTAAAAATATCAAACTTTGAAATCAATTAAGATATTGAAAACTAAAATCATTTTTTGAAAACTAAGATATTTTGGGAAAAACATAAAGATCACATATGTTACCAAATGTAGGATGGGTTAAAAATGGAAATAGGGGGAGTGAATATCCTTTTAAAAATAATTTTAAAATTATGCTTAAAAATAAAGTGAATATTATTTGAAAACTCTATTTAAGTATAAAATAATCAAAGTAAAGTGAATATAGTGTAAATTAAAACTCTAAGCATAATCAAAAAATTACATAAATTAAAAATGCACACTTTGATAAAAGAGTTTGGAAATATCTCAAGAATGAGACCTTATGTATTCTCCCCTCAATAATGCTTGATAGGGTTTGTTTTTTCAGAGTTTTGAGGAATGGATGGGATCCACCTAATAGTTTGATTATGGGGGGTTTGTGTTGTACACAATCATGAACATCAGGTTACCACTGTCTCTCTCATTATAAACTCCCAATGGTTCCCTAATCCGTAACTGGGTACAAACCTACTTTCCAAAGGCAGGTGATCATCTGGGTTTCCAGGCCCAATAACTCTTAGGGACTCACATTGTTCGAGAGGATGGGAGGTCGGGCTCATCACACCCTTTAGGGGGGGAGGGGGGAATTGTTGCCTACTTTGGGACTCTCTTATAGATTTAACATATGTTTGTGAGTCTCTTCCTAATACTAATATTAGACTAGTTACCCTAACAAAATTATTATGGGGTAATTATATTTCATATGAAAATACCGGGGTCTCTTTAGTGAATCCATCTGTATGTATTCTAGGTTCTCTATCATTCTCATGTAATGGGAAGTTGCTTATTTGCTGAATTTGTATAACCAAGAGCTTCAAAATTTACCGCCACGTAAGGAGGCAGTTAATATTATGAGGAGGGAATTAATCCATTATGAGGCATCCTATATATCTTAGTTATTGAATGAATCAAAACCCATGTGGTTATTTGGACCTGTACAGTTTAACGTCATGTGGAAAGAACTTATAGGGGTTTTATGGGGCTCTAGATGTTCAAGCTCGAGTCCTAAAGGGGTGTTATATGTATCCTGATTATGGAGAGAAATAGAGTTTTCATGGTTCATTTTTTCGGGGCTTACACATTTAGGCTACCTTTGTCATTTTAGATAATTATGGTGCAGATGATAAGATTATTGCAGTTCCCTAATGCCATGTGATCTATGCTCAGTGTGAGAAACAAGTGATGGAAAATGATCATTTTCATTGCTCATGATATGGGACTTATGTGCTAGGACTGCCCATAGAGGATTTATTATGGAGCTCGGGGCTGATGTGGAAATACCACATATCTTGGTTATGGCAAGAATTAGAGTCATCATAGTTCAATTTATTTCTCAGTCTATTGATGGATGAGGTAGAGTAATCATCCCATGGGAATGAATGGGTCTCAATGGTCAAAAATAGCATTGTCTTAAGGCTTTCAAAAAATAGATATTTATTTGATATTAGGCCTTAGGAAGGTGTCCTACGTATGCTAGTTATTACTGGAATCAGAGTTCTCATGGTTCAATCACGCCCTTGGGATTTTCCCCAAGGTATATTTCATTGTTTTTGAGGAAAATTTTTCATACCACTCATTGGGAATTTACATACATATGTTGCCATAACTGGTGGATACTCATGATGCGAATGATATAACTATTAAAAATCCCTAAGATCACATGATCTATGCTTGGTGTGAGAAATAAGGTATGGAAAATGATCAATATCATTACTTGGAGATTGAAGGAATTACATATTGGGACATCCCTATGGAGATTTAACCTTGAAGAGGTGGCCTATGTATCCTGAATATGGAAGGAATCAAAGTCATCAAAGTTCCTTTGATTGGAGATTACACTCTGAGGTTGCCCTGGCTATTTGGTCATATCATGTTATGTCTCTGGTCATGGATTACACTCTGAGGTTTCCCTTGTGACCCTCTTTCCTACCTGTCATGTGTTGGTTTTCCACTTGTCCTGGTATGTAGAAGATTATCATCCTGGAATATCTGAAGACAACTAAATGATCCATTTGTTCTTTCTAAAGGATTTCACGCAACCCATGTGGCATATATGAAGGTTATCACATGATCAAAGATGACTTGTCTAGATGAAATCGTAAGATCCAAGTGGTCTGTCCTGGAATCCATCGCATTACCTGGCTGGCTTTTTTAGAGGGTTTCACATGATCTAACTAACTTTCCCAGGTGTCATTCACCAGAGTTGTCTTAACACACATGGAGGGTGTTGCAACCCTAGAGGGAATCACAAGACTCGTCCTACATGTCTGGAGGGCATCGCGAGTATCGACTAACTTGCCTAGAGGGTTTTGTGAGAGCTTAGTTTTCATGCACAGTTGCATCTATGAGACTTATTTGACATGAGTTGGTGATGTTATATGAGTCATGTGATGTATATGAAGGATGTCACAAGGCTTGGTCGATAGACCCATAGGGATTCATGTGACTAAAGTGGCATAAATAGGGGGAACTGTGTGACTTTATTTGATATGTTTGGAAGACTTCGCATAACCCAGGTGGCATACTGAAGGAGCATCGCGAGATCTAGGTGAAATTTCTTGGTGATGTTGTGTGTCTTGGATGGATCATGCAAAGTGCATGAGGGTGAGTGAACATGTTTTCATTTAAGTCTTTCACATTTAGTCTTTGTTCTAGCCCTTTTATTGTGATTGCCTTAGATTTATTCACTATCGGTTTATTTTGAGTCTCTCGTGGTTAGAAATATGTGTGGTATGTTCTTCATACATCTTTCTAGAAGTCCTTCGCATGATCCATGAATGATCACTTGGAGTGATTTATGCATGGTGCATGATCGCTCCAGCTATTCACCAATATATTACCTAACATAATACTTGTCAGTCGTGAGATCATAAGCCCTAAGAAATATTATCTGGTGCTTTGGTGTGCTAATTCTCCTAGATGAAAAAAAATCCAACCTTCTTCCAGGGTGTCGCAATCTTATGGTCATGTTTTTATGGTAGAAGTGCATTTTTTATGATGGGGTGGGGATTTTATAGGCCTCACCACCTCATTTGTTTTCCAGTTTGTGTGGTGTATTTTGTGTAGATCTAGGTTGGAGTCAGCAATGGGGTCTGGTGCTATACGTCTTCGCAAGCCTTCGTCATGGATCACTCTGAGGGAATCACTTGATTTTTAGAGACCATGAGTCCCTCTCATCAATTCCTCCATTATTGGATTATTTTTAATTAATGGGGACTCTATTTGATCATGCGGTTATGCCGAAGGACTTCCATATTGTCATTTTTACATGTTTGCGGGTCTTTGCGAGACCAAAGTGCTTGATTAAAGGCTTTTGTGAGATGCTCTATGCCTTTCATGGGACAATTAAAGAGACAAGGGTGGCATGTCTAAGGGTCTCTGTGAGATTAGGGCGACTTTTCCAGGAGTCTTGCAGGACCGCACTGTGGACTTCCTTAGCACGTCTCAAGCGTTTTACGACCGCAAGAGGCTTCCACCTCATCCCTCTTTTATTTCCTTTATTTTATTTTAAAAATTTCAAGGGTCATTCAAAATTACATGAGTAATGTCAAATAAAATTACTCTATTTTTTTATGATGCATCGCGTGACCAACAAAGGTCTTATGGGGAAGAGCGAGCATTGCATGGAAAGATCCACCCATACATAATTAGGGAGCCAAAGGGGAAGTGCATTTTTTTCTTGGACATACTTGGGGTACTTTACATGGTGAGGTTAAAAATACAAAGGGATTTCATGAGATGAGTTTGACATGTTTCCAGAGTCTTGCAGTTTCTTGAGGGATCTTGTTGCATGCCTTTTACAATCGCAATTAGCTCCTGTCTCCTCCCCTTTTATTTCCTTTATTTTATTTTACAAAGGATCTGGGATCTTATGAGTTTGTTTAGATGTTGTTAAGTATAATTACCCTTCCCATCAGTGATGGGCCTCATGACCTTTACGATTGTGAAAGGCCTCTATCTTTTGAACATTTCCCTCCTATTTTCAAAGTATTTTTTGGATGGTTTTGCCAGGCGTTCGTCGATGACAACCCGCACAACCTAGGAGAGTTTATCTGGATGTTTTCACATAGCCAATGGTTGTCCGGAGTGCATTCAAAAGACAAGGATGGATTTTTGAAAAGGTTTTCATAGGATAAATTGTAGGTTATACGTTATGTGTGGATTCTTCTCATGACCATATAATGGTCATGTGATTGCAAGTCCTTTGAAGGATCATGCAATACACAGGTCTCAGCTACCTTATTTTTCCTTTGACTTTGTGGAGAAAATAATACCCATAATAAAAAAATCCCCCCCATCATAAGAGATGTCTTCTAGTACAAGGGATCAATTTTGAGGAAAGTAAATATCTTCCAGAGTCTTTTGTGTTATCTTGAATAAATGTTTTTGGTGATGTTTAGTCTTCTGGGTGACACTTTGTATTTTGTGAAATTTCCTCTATATATATATGGATAGAGGGAAGATTTATCCACTAAATACCATTCCTCTAGATCTCACTCACTTTTCCCTTGATGCGCACCCTCATCGCAAGATTATTTCATGAGTCTTGATCGCGAGACCTATTCACGAGACCCAATCACAAGACCCTATTTCATGAGAACTCTCCCCACAATACTGCTTTTACTCAAGTGCATGTTTATTCCAAACATGAACCATAATTTGGTAATCTATTGAACTTCATCCCTAAGTATTTTGATTGAATTAAGGGTCTCATATGATCTTCTCTCTCAATAATTCAATCGTCTGATTATTATGCGATTCATGTGACCATGTTCATATCACATGATCAAAAGTCTCCAAAGGGGTCATGTGATTGTGTGATGACCTATGGGAGTTATGTGACCCATGATTCCTTAAAAGGTTAGGTGATTTGAAAACTCTTTATGTGGTTTTTGAATCCCTTGTTGATTCAAGTGATGCACATGATGATGCTTGTTTATATATTTACTTTGAAAATATTTTATTTCATCTGTATGACATATTCCACTTACTCTTATTCATATGGTCTCCAGTTCTTATCACACTTATCACAAGGATTCAAAGAAAGATGCAAAAGTAGTGATATCCTGTTGCAGTGCTATAGTGGTGAGCATGGACCCTACTTGTCATCATGTTGTCTTGTCACCTCAACTAAGTATGATAAAGCTAATGAAATCAAAATTCTCAAACTATACCCTTTCAGAATTATTAAACCTCTATGGGTTTGGTCTCAATAATGATGTTTCCATTCCTCCACCTATGTCATCATTTATACCTTCTTCCTAGATTTGGAGGACCCATAACACTTTCTGAGTGAACATCTCTCTATGGGGGCTACTTTATCTCCCAGGGGGACTGTGAGGATGGTCACCTACTGAAATTAATTTACACATACTTAAATGGGACCAATCATTCAACTAATTAGGACATCCATATGTATCGCTCAATAATGTGGCAGTCCACCTCTAATAAGAAGTTTGGGTGGATATCCAACTAGGACTTCCAATTAGGGGGTAGCTGTAGACTAGACTGGGGATGGCCCTTCTAGGTTTAATATACTATTTCTAAATTTTCCATGGAGTTGAAGAAAATTATAATGTATGAGGCCATATGGATATTGAAAACATCTACTTATTTCAATAAGGGTGTGATGATAGAGCTATTCAGTTGTTGGAGCCTAGATACAAACACTTCCCACCTCACACATGGAAAGGTTAGCATCAGTCTTAGGGATGTGAAACATATCTATGGTTCACCTATACTCGTTGGTATGTATGATGAGTTCTTTCCTCCACAATTCACTTGGGATGATGGGATGAGGACTCCTCCTTTAACCTAGGAACTGATTAAGCTGGCCAAGAAGGCCCTTCCAAAGGGGGTTCTTTCTGGAGTAGATATCCCATTCAAGACATGGGTAGA
This sequence comes from Viscum album, assembly GCA_963277665.1. Taxonomy (NCBI): domain Eukaryota; kingdom Viridiplantae; phylum Streptophyta; class Magnoliopsida; order Santalales; family Viscaceae; genus Viscum; species Viscum album. Next base: position 1,432,806,813 of record OY728126.1, on the reverse strand, counting down.
GTACTTTATCAAGAATACTAGATCCAATATAGAGGATAATTAGCCAAAGGCCTATCTCACAAAGGATGGTCATAGTGCACCAGGAACTTACTGGCCCATGATTGAAGAAGGGAAGTTTAGAGAATAGGGATGGGAAATCATCCCTTGAGTTATCGATTAGTCCAAATGGTTGGATTTCTTTCCATGTACTTGAGTGGATACCTACTTACTATAAATAAGAAAGGGGAAGTCAGGGTCTCCACTTTTATGATGGAGACTTCTATGATTGGGGAAGAGTGCATTAGGTTGTCCATCCTTGTGCTAGAAAAACTCTATCACCTCCTTCCCTATATTTATAAGGGTGAAGCCCTTTACAGGATTGTGGGACCCTTCCAAGTATTATAGGGTTGTATAGGGGATCACCTGGGAGTTTATGAATATATAAATATTTAGGATATCTCTAATACCAATTTCATTCCATACCTATAGTGAGTTAATGGGGTAAGACCCGTTAAATTGAAAGATCTGGCTATCATGGATTTTGTGATCCGTTATGAATGTTTCTCTTTTAGAACATATGGAATAGTCCCTAAAGGGTTTTTTTATGATTATAAGTCCATTATCGAGGCATGGTCTTACATAATGTCACTTCATTAGGGAGTTCTTTCTACCTGCTTTGACAGGGATCTCATTTGCAAGTGGTGTGTGATGTTTCGGTTCAGATGCTAATTCTTATGTGTCCAATCAAAGTGTCTTGACTCTGTTTATGTTAGATCCAAGGATCACCTAATGGTAGCTCTCTAGTTTTGGCTAATATTTACTTAGTAAGATATTGGTGTGGAGATAAACCTTCCTCCTCATAATGCACTAATTGAATTATATCATGGTTATATAGATGTTTGGATTCACTCATATCTTAGTGGACAATTATCTAATTTGGTAAGTGAGGTTTACCAACCACTAGATGCTGAGTACAATATCAGGCCTGGAAAATAGTAGGATTATAAAGGGCCAAAGTCCCCAAAAGAACATCATATGGAAGTCAGATGCTTACCATTTCCAGAATAAGCACCTACTAATATGGATACAACAAATTTAGTAACAGAGGGAGAGATTGTGTTAGATTTATTATTCCCTATCACATTTTAATAGTGGGTAGATCAGAAGGCATAGAGTTCAGAGGATGAGCTCTAAGGTTTATTATATTTCTCAAAGGTTCTTTTGGAATTTTTTCCTTATATCACTTCCCCTATTGGTTTCACCTTTAAAGGACATTGTGTGGAGGTCAAATCCTTTCATAGAGACCTTGAAATGGCTTTTATGAGTGTTAAGATTCATCTATTTTTCTCCCTACTAGTTTAACAACTAATTTTCCTAGGCACACTTCAAATTGATGAGGATGAATATGGTTACCCCATCACCAAGGAAGCGATAATTCTGGCTTACTATGGTTTTTAAAATGTCATTGTGACTTTGAAACTCTATTGATATAATTTATATATGTTGAAACAGTGGTAGGTTGCTGAATATTATCTGATGCTACCATCCCCTGAGTACACTCCAAATGGTACAACTATGGGAGAGGAATTTGGTGATGGCCAAGGAACCAATGATGAAGGGTCCCTGGGTCGATGGACTCAAATGAGGGCAGTGATTGATGCTTCTAAAGTAACATTTTTAGTTTTATAACCTTCTAGAGGACCTTATTAGGAAGATAAAAAATAATGATAATAGGAATATATCTACACTGTTAGACCCTTATCCTATAGAATCCTCAAATAATCACGGCACTTCACTGTATTTTTATCTTGGATCACTCTAGAAGTACATTATGATTTTCCAAAAATGTGCAGGTCCCCATCGAGATCGCTTAGAAAAGCATGAACCCACTTTTGAGGATGCGGGCGAGCATTTGGTTGCTCCACCAGACCCTTCACTATTGGACCCAATCCATCAATAAGTGTAAGTGGTTGCGGTGTCTTCTCAATCATATTTTCTTCCTAATATATACATTTTAGTGATTGTTCCATTCGATCTAGTATGAATGAATGCAGTTTTGAAGGATTCTAACACATGTAGATATTTTAATACTTCGTTGGCCTTAATGGAAGCGAGTTTTAGAGAAGGTTCATATTTCTTCGAGACTAGACAATTTTTTTTTCTTGTGTCACATAACTTGGTATTATTTTTTGTACTTACAATCCTTAAGAGTGGTGAACAAATCACATACTCAGGGAACGCATTAGAGGTGTCGTGAAGTCATTCATCATAAGAAAGATTTAGATCTTCACATGAGGTTGGTGTTGGGTCAGCGGATGTCACTAGTGATGTGACCGAGAAAGTTATGTGTTTCTAAAATCAGTCATATTCATTGATTATCTGGTGATACTCTATTATTTATCCTCTAACTAATAAACTTCATCCCATTTGTTGCAGTATCTTCACCTAGAGGCCCAAAGGCTTTAGTTCTTACTCCCATGGGGGTCCCTCTAACTAGTTCAAACAATGTGAAGGTTTTCTCTCTTACCTCACCATCTAAGACTATGATCACAACCCTATCTTTGAGAGACCTTGTCCCAAAATATGTTCTCATTCCCAAGATAAATCTAGACCAAGGCCCCGGGTCCACATTAATTTATCATTAAATTTGGTGACATATGTGGAGGGATATCTAGATTTTAGTATTAGAAAAATCATTGGATGAGTTTAAGGGTCGATTGGGTCATCTTTAATTCATGTTCCCCTCCCTTGGTTACAAAGGTTTTTATTATTCCGCTCATCACTCTCAGGTGAAGGAGGTGATCTCCATGAGAGAACAGAAGAGGGACCTCTAATTGAGGGTGGAAGCTGATGAGGATTCCTCTTCAATAAAGCATAATTGGGATGAATCTATGAATAAAACCTCATAACATGTGGTGGAGGCTTATACTCACTAAGATGCAGTCAATACTGAGAAAATTCAAATTGGTCATCTCTAGTCGGAAATTAATTGTCTTCATTCTGAAATCAGTCATCTCCAGACAGAACTATCCCAATTCCAATATGAATTTTATATATTAGTAAATACCATGATTTATTATAAATAACTCCTTGATGTAGAAGATAAATCTAGGCTTGATGTCATCACTAGAGTGGAAGAGCTGCAACATGCTACAGAGGTAGAGACTGAATCTGCCGATCAACTGTGCCAATTTGTGGCTTCCCTAGAACAAAGACTTTTTTATATTAAATAATCATCCAATAATATTCTCTAATGGAGGAATAATCTTGAAATATCACTTTGGATTATAAATTCATAAAATAGGCTCCAGTGTGTGGATATTCCTTTTTTTTAATGGTATCGATTAACAAGTTCACTGAACTTTATATGTGTTTTCTAGTTTTCTTTTATTCATTATATGCATGATATCTCATTGCTATAATATTATGATAATTTTTAAAACTACCTATCCTTTTCATAACATCAAGTAAACTTGAATGTCTGGATATGAATATTTAAATCATAATAGATTCCTTTCAAGAAGTACTCATGAAGTCCCCCCCAACACGAGAATCTCTATTGAAAATTTGTTCCAGTTATCTTGAGATTTCCTAATTTGTAGAAGGATTGATTGGGTAGGATACATGTACCATAGGGAGAGTTATCTATATTTTTTCTGAAGGTGGTAGGCTTGGCTAGATCATCTTGATCATGATAAGTCCATGTTGTGGGCCTTAAAATATTTTTTGGTCAAATTAACTTCCATGCTTTATATTATGGTCTTTTAGCTCGGACGTTCCATTGATTTCAATTTAAGGTCTTTCATCTTGAACCTTTGGTGTGCTATAATTTAGGGTCTTTGATCTTGGACCTTTGGTGTGTTATATTTTAGGGTTGTTGAGCTTGGACCTTTGGTGTGTTTTAGTTTAGGGTCTTTGAGATTGGACCTTTTGTGTGTCGTATTTTAGGGTCTTTGATATTGGACCTTTGGTGTGCTGTAATTTAGGGTATTTGATCTTGGAAATTTGGTGTGCTATAGTTTAGGGTCTTCGATATTGGACCTGATATTTATGACCATAAAATATGGTGCAGACATGCTAGGAATGACATAAAACACACTGAGGTGCTAGATTATTTTGTGGTGTTGCTAGGGCTCATAAGGACTGGAGTTCCTTTCTTGCAAGGAATATATTCCTTTAGTTGATGGGTTTATTCCCTTATGTATCTATAGAATTTCCAAGAAAATATGATCTACACTCTTTTATAAGGGTCATGGAAGATTTATGTAAGTAATATGGGTTGAGGGAGAAACACTAGGGATGCTAGGTTTTCCTGGATAGTTGGAATGTGGGAGACATAAATCATAACCCAAAATATTGAGTCTGTGGATATAGGATGGAGCATGCATACTGGGTATGTCTTGTAATACTCTAAGATGTTCGGTTCTGCCTCGGTGTCTTTGAGGTTCTCAAGGATTGAATCTCCTTTCTTGCAATGAGGGGATTCCTTTAGTTGGTGGGTCAAGGCCCTTATTCATTGGTAGAAGGGCCAAGAAAAAGATGATATACACTTCATTCCAAGGGATATGAAAGATTTTTGAAGACTCAAACATCTAGATGATAAATTTGGGTATGGAAAGAAGGTTATTTGGGAAGGGTTCTATCTCCCTAGGGCAGTTCATCTTCTGGTTATAAAGCTCAATCCCTACACCTTGTGGTTTTGAATCATGAGGTGTGAGCTATCAAAGGTTCAAGAATGGAGTGTCACATTCTGGCATTGAGAAAGGGTACAAAATATGGCAACGTAATGTTGAGGATGTTGAATACACTTGAATAGTATAGTTATGGGAATTGTAAATCATGGACCATAGATATTTGAGTTAACCAGAGAGAAATAAAATTGGTGGGTACTGGTTGATCGAGCCTCTACTATTCAACGAGGTCAAGATGATAACTCTTAGGTTTAAGGGGGACTTCCTGGGATCTTATGGTCCATTCAGAAGAGTGATTCCCTATTAACATTCTGTTATGGGAAGGTTATGTCATCCCAACCTTTAAAGTAATAAAGGTGGTTTATGAAATGTGTAATATTCAATATTTTTTTAGCACCCTAAAAGTTGCATCACCTCCTAGAGAACATATTCTCATGGATTGGAGATGTGAAAAATCATTTATCTATCTTTTTCCTAGACCAGGGGGTCCAACAAGCATATCTTGGATTTTATTAGGGCCACAAAGTGGACCCTGTGAGATTTATTCCTTATTTATTTACACCCTAATTTTTTTCCTAAAATCTCGAGATCAAGAGTTTAGCAAGAAAGTACTTGAATTTTTCTTAGGATCCCCTTTTTGGGTTTTCAACCAGACAAGTTTTTTGTCTCTTTAGCTAATAGTTTAAGGTCTTTCAATTTGGACCATTATAGGCTAGAGTTTAAGGTCGTACAACTTTGACCAAAGTGCAGGCAATTTAGGGTCTTGAATGACATGGAACTAATATGGAAGATGTTACACAAGAGCCTAATTAGGATACCCATGGTTAAGAGCACTCCAAAATCCTTCTGAGTGGGAGATGGAAATGTTGTAAATCATGGATTGAAGTTCTAATTTCATGAGTAATGATATGGGATAGTCACATAGGGAGAGTTACATACCACACTAAGGTGTTGGGTTCTGTCTTGGTGATTCCAGGCTCACAAGGATTGGAAAGACCTTTATATTGGGCCAAGATGTTGTCGGTTGGTGGGTTTCAATCCCTTATGCATTAATAGCATGGCCGAACTGAGAGATCTATTTTCTTTTCCATGGGATATGAAGGGTTTTCAAAAATTGAGTTACTCAAGACATGAAGTGTGGCATATGGATTGAGGTTATTTTAAAATATGTTAGAATATCCCTATACTCTGGTTGACCGAGGTAAGTCTCTTTTGTTCCTTTGATAAGGAATGAAAAATGGGTGATGGTATGTATAGTTTATTGTCATGTAGTGGGGACATTTTCCATGCAGTTTAACATCATGAGGTAAGAAAATTTTCTATTAAGTTTATCATCATGTAGTAAAGACATATTTTTTTGTGAAGTTTTAATGTCATGCGACCAAGACGTTTTCCTTGCAGTTTAACATCATGCTGTAAGGACGTACTTCCATGTAGTTTATTGTCATATGGTAAGGAAATATTTTCATGCAGTAAGGACATATTCATGTGTAGTTTATTGTCATGTAGTAAGGATGTGGAAACCGATATGAATGTATGGAAATGTTGTGGTTAGGACCAAGGGTGGAAGTTTGGGCATCACTACGTATCTCTTGAGAATGAGAATCAAACCACACATAGTTCTGAAAGGTTGTGTGGTTTAATGTCATGTGGTGAGGATGTGGATCCCATGACATGAAAAAATGGTATTGTAGTTGGGACCATGAATGGAATTATGGGTGTCACTATGTATCCCATAGTGATGAAAATCAAACCACACAAGGTTCTTAATGAAGTTCCCTACACAGGTCTGATCCATACAAAAAGAGGGGGTTATATTTATATTTATTTGTTATGACCGGTCCTGGTTTTGTAAATTCAGGCATAACTATATATCCTATGAAGATAGGAATCAATTCATATATAGTTCTTGAATGTTAAATACTCTAGGAAGGTTTGTCCCATATGTAGAGGTGGACATTATTTCCATTAATTGTTTTAGTTGGGCCCATGATTAAAGACCTAGGTGTCACTACGTATCATGTGATGACAGGAATCAATCCACACATAGTTCTTAAGGATCTGTGCAATTTAACGTTGTGTGGAAAGGATGAAGATGGACCAACATAGAAAAGTGGTGATGTTGTGGATGGGCCCAAGGATGAAAGTCTAGGAATCTTTATGTATATCATTAAAATTAGAATCAAGCCATACATAGTTATTGAAGAGATATGCAGTTTAACATCATGTGGAAAGGACATGGGATCCTCAATGTGAAGAGGGATAAAGTGATTGGAGGTGTGGTAGAAGACCAAAACCAACTTTAGTGGTCCAATCAAGAAAGGTCCATAGGAGTATGTAGTTTCATGTCATGCATGTGACATTAACTGTGTAGTTTAACATCATGTAGCGAGGACTCATGGTATGAATTTTATAGTCTTGCATTTAGAACTGAGATAGACCCATAGAAAGTTGTTATGCCTTGTTTGTGTGGGGAATCCCTTACTGAGACTCCTAATCCCGCGTGAGTTATGCTCTGGGTGAGAAACATGGAATGGAAAGGGTTCATCTCACCATGTAGATTCATTTAAGAGTAGGATAGGAGTATCTTGTATCATGTGGTGGATGGGTCAAGATATAAGATCGAGTTGTCCCAATGTATCTCATTGAAAATGAGAATCAATCCATACATAGTTCTAGGAAACCTGTGTAGTTTAACATCATGTGATAAGGACATGGGTGACTCAATGTGAATGAATATGGATATTATGGATACATGTAGAATACATCATGTGTTAAGTACATATATCACCCAATGCGAAGGAAAATGGAAGTTGTGGATCCATGCAGTTTTACATCATGTGGTAATGACATTTTCCTTGAAGTTTAATGTCATGTAGTAAGGAAATTTTCCTTGTAGTTTAATTTCATGTAGTAAGGAAATTTTCCTAATAGTTTAACATCATGTGGTAATGAAATTGGATCACCCATAGTTGAAGGAAATTAATCTATAGTTGGGCCCAAGAATAGAGGTTTGGGTGTCACTATATATCCCGTGATAGCAGGAATCAATCCATATGTAGTTCTTAAGGAACTGTGTAGTTTGATGTCATGAGACTATGAAAAAATCCATATAGTTTATCATCATTTGTTCAAGATGAATTTTTATATTTTAACATAATTTACTTAGGATAAATAATAGGGATTACTCTGATGCGGATGACCATATGATGATAGTTATGTAAAGTATTTCTTGATAAATCTCATATTGGTGAGTGGTATGACATGCTCTCTATCCATGGTGTCTAATGAGTAGGCTCCATTATGATAAACCTTATGTATGACATATGTCCTATCTCACTTGGGTTCTAGTTTTAGGGGATTCTTTCCCAATATCATTGGGGTTTTGAGAACCAGCACCAGTTCTCCTCAAAGAAATTAATAAAGGCAAACCTTTTTATTAAAGGCATGTACTATTCTATTCTGATGGACCTCTAGGTTGTGCAGTGTGCACGATTTTTTCTCATTTATCCATTCCAATTAATTTAGCCTCTTTTTCAATTGTTCATCATATGAGTGTTGTCCACAAATGGATATTCAGAGTGAAGTTAGTTGGAACTCTATGGGTAACACCGCCTCGGTCCTGTGCACTAATGAGTATAGTGTTTCATGTGTGGCAGTATACATGGTGGTATAATAGGCCCATAAATCATGGAAAAGTTTGTTCGAACAAGAATTCTTATCCTTTTCACCATCTTTTGGAGTATATTCAATAGAGTCTTATTGAAGGCCTCTATCTATCCATTTACTATTTCATGATAGCGATATGAGTGATTAGACTTGATATTGTACTCTTGGTATAATCTCTTCAATTTTGTAGAATAGAAATCAGTGTCGTTGTTTGTCAATATTGTGTGAGGGACCTCGAACCTGGTGATGATATGGGAATTCAAAAAGTTGATGATATTATTTATCCCAACTTCCTTGATGGGTATTGTCTCATCCCATTTGGAAAAGAAGTCAATAGAAGTAAGGATGTACTTAAACTACTTAGTTGTGGCTAGGGGATATGGCCCCACAACATCCATTCCCAAAATGGAAAATGGATAGGAATATTTAGCTATATGTTGAAATTTCAAGGGATGATGGATGAAGTTTGCATGGATCTAGCATGCATGACATTTCTTGGTGAATTTCACATAGTATTGTATCATGGTTTTCTAATAATATCCAAACCTCTTGATTTTTTTGTAGAACCTGGTCCCGAATTGATGGGTGCCACAAGAGACTGCATGGACTTCTTCCATGATGGTGAGAATATATCCTTATGTTATGCATATAAGGAATATTCCATCAAAGTCTCATTTCTAGAGGGATTTTTGCTCATTTGAACCATCTTAATGAGTGAAATTTCATGCCTGACACCGAATTTGTTCCATTTCGACATGATCTATTATGAGAATCCCATTTTATAGATATAAATTATGGGCTCCATCCATCCAGGGATGTTTATTGGCTCATCACACTCTGAGGTGGTGTTGACCTGATTGATTTCTTCCATATTTCATATGATGATCAACGAGACCATTCTTCGATGTGTGATACGGAATATTTCTTACTCTTAATTAGGGTCATCCATGATGGTGGCTACATTAACCAGTGCATCGGCATGAGAATTTTGTGATCGAGGAACATGATGCAATGTGGGATCAAAAGGGAGCTATGTCATCATTCCCCTAACATAGCTAGTAAGTGGGTCCAGTTCTTCCTTTTTGATGGAATATTTTCTATTGACCTGCTTTATCACTAATTCTAAGTCCCCTTTAATATTTAGGTAGTCTATGTTTATATGTAGGGATATTTCCAATCCATTGATGAGGGCTTGATATTTGACCTCATTATTTTTTCAGCCTTCAGATAGTGAGAAAGAGTAAGGAAAAACTACTTTGTATGGAGAGACAAATATAATTCCCAAACCAACCCAATTAAGCTTCATGTTTTCCATCCTTGTACAAATAGGGCTCTAGGAGGTACCATCAAAGTACATCTCTCATGTCTGGGGAGTGTCATGGGCATAAAAGACCAATTTATCTAGGATCTCGGTGTCTTACGGTGTATTTTACGAGGTAGGATTTGCTGTGAAAAAATCATCTAGGGATTTTCATTTCACTGACTTCTATGATATGAAATAAATGTCATATTGTTGCATAATGACAGCCCATCTAGTCAAGTGCCTAGTAAACATAAGGAGTCCAAGGATGTACTTTAGTGGATCAATATGAGAGATAAGATGGACTTCATGGTGGTGCAAGTAATGCCTCATATTTTTTCATAGAAAATATGAGTGCAAGGAAGTTCTTCTCGACATCTGAATATTTAGTCTTAGTACCTAGCATCATCCGATTGATATAGTAGAGAATATTCTCACTTCCTGCATCATTTTTATGTGCAAGGAGGGTGCCCAGTGATCATTCCATAGTGGCCACATATAAGATGAGTGGCCTCCCTTCCACCAGAGGCATCAAAACTAGTGGGTGTAGCAGGTACTACTTGAGACTTTTTAAAGATTTTTGGTATTTATCATCCCATTGATAGGTGTCCCCCTTCTTCATTATCCTAGTGAATGGGCGATATTTTTTGTCCAGGTTTTCTATGAATCACCTAATGTAGGTGATGTTCCCTTGGATTCCCCTCCATTATTTGATATTTATGGGGGCGACATTGATAAAATATCACTAGTCTTCTCTGGATCAACCTCAATGCCACAGTGGAAAACCAAAAATCCAAGGAACATTCCTGATATTACCCCAAAATCACATTTTAATGGATTAATATTCAGACTATGTTTTCACGGTTTATCAAAAAAATGGATATCCATGAAGTGATCATTTCTCTATAGGGATTTAATATCCAAGTCTTCAACATAACACTCAGCTATCCTTCCCAGGAATGGATTAAAGATGTGATGCATGGAGCACTGGTATGTGCCACCAACATTATTTAATCCAAAGGGAATGACCTAATAGTATAAGATCCCCTAATGCACTATGAAGGTAGTGGTTTATTTATCTTCAGGGGCCATCATGATCTAAATATACCCCAAGTACCCATCCATGAAGAAAAGGGCTTGGAATCTAGCAGTTGCATCAATCAAGAGTTATGTGATCAGAAATGGGAAATCATATTTTGGGAAATATCGATTAAGGTTTTTGAAGTCAATTCAGACCCTAATGTGCCTATTCTTTTTCTTGATGGTGACGATATTGGAAAGACATCATGGGTATTGCACTTCTAGGACGAAGTTCTCTTTGATAAACTTTTCAATTTACGCCTCTGCATCGGTGGCATGAGAAGGTTTCATTCTCCTAGATACCTATTTGAAGCCTCTATCCTTATAAAGTAGTCTGAGATTGTATGTAGCCACATCTAGATTCAACTTAGTAATTTACGTACAGTTCCAAGCAAACACATATCGGTATTGCTTCAAAAATGAGATGTACGTATCTTGCTCTTTGAGGGGAATAGTGACACTAATTAGATTAGGCTGCGGGTCTTCTTTTGTTTCCAAATTTATTTTCTGAAGCTCATCTATGGTGGTGGAGACACCTTCCTTGAATGTGATATTGGTATTTATTAGGTCATCCTCATATTCTTCTATATCTAAGTCTGTGGATAAATTTTTATATGAATCTAGAAATTTGGGGGATTATCCATCTCTATCGGGGTGAGGGAGGCCATGAGAAGAGACATTATCATCCCCTACCACCTAATTCATTAGAGATATATGTTGTAGATGATTTTATTTTACACTATCTCTGAGGATAGGAGGGGCTTGGACATCTGGGATTAGATCTTCTACCTTGACCAGATTTATGGGGAGTATATAGTCTTTTCCAAGCATGCTCTAGGGATTCATAGGGGAGGTCCCCGAGACATTGGGAGCTACAAACTATAGATCATCATCCTCCATTGGATGCTTTCCTCCCTTATTTTATAAATCTACTTCATCATATATGGATCCACAATCCTCAAAGGGGTTGTTTTCACCATGTAGTATTCCAAATTTTCCATTGATGAGACACTTTAGACACTGATGAAATGTTGATGGTGCTGCCAAGTGGTTGTGGGGAGAGACCCTTCTGAGTAGAACATTGTATGTGGTTTCTTTCTGGATAACCATGAAATCAGTATTAGATGTGAGTTCCCCAAACTAGGCTTCAAGTTTGATCTTTCTGAGAGGTCTTTTCTCATTCTTATCATACCATTGAATGGTTAGATTTGTGAGAGATAGGTCCCATTCTCTATATCCCAAACATCAAAGGGTTATAATTGGGATTATATTGATCCCATAACCATTATTAATCATAACACTTTGGAAATTGACATTATTGAGTTTTCCCAAAACATATAAGGGCCTGATATTTTCTTGAAGGAAATCTTCCTAATCCTAGTCAATGAATGAGATGGTGACATGACATTCTGAGGACATAGTCTCCACTCTATAGACCTCATCCACAGTGATATCTATTTCAAACTCCTATGGGATTCGGAGGGCTTCAACAAGTGCCTCCCTGAGTTATTTTTAAAGATGGAGTGCATCAAGGATTGAGAGCTTGGCTAGGACAACTGCCATCTATTTCATAACATCGTACTTCTATACCAAAGGCTGATGCTTCCCAATATGGGGCTTCTCTTGGGCATACAGTTTAGAAGCTAAGGCATCAAAGGTGGATGGTCTTGGTGCTTGTGAAGAAGATTAAGGGACATCTTCTTCCAGTGGTGTATGTCACGCTGTCCTTTCCCATTTCCTAGGTTGATTGTATTGAACCCCTTTTAGGTAGTCATGTAAGACAATCAGATGTGGGTGACTTCTAGAGGAATATGGGGCACCTCCCTACCTCTTTTGGGCCCGATGGAGTGATTTACCATGATTTTTAGCTACATATATGTCTTTTAGAGGGATATGATCAGAATATTGGGTCTAACCACGTTTTTGTTGTCCCTTGTATCCTCAGTTTTGACGCATGTGGCCTTCCATTCCCCGGTATGTACATGAAATTCATATTTTGGGGAATGATCATCATTAGAGAAGGTGTCTTCCAAGTGTATAACATTTATAGAACCAAAGATGATCTCTTCATCTGATAAGGATTCTATTTGGTGGGGTGGTTTCCATGCTATGAATGTTGCAAGGAAAAAATCAGCAAGGTTTAGAGCTTACATTGGAGCAGAATATGATTTTTCCTCTTCTATTTCCTCCTGCTTCTGGTAATCACACCTATCTTTGGGAGGCACATTTTATGTTAACACTTTAGGTGGTGAAACTATTGTGGTTAAGAATGGATATTCTATCAGGGTGGCATGAGATCGATCAATTGTTTTTTGAGTCATCCAGTTGTCAAATTTTTGTACACACCTAGCTAGAACTTTCTTACAACCATCCTCTTCTTTTGAACAGACAATGGTTATGCATGCCACCTACTCTAGAGAGTTGTATAACACCACCTGTCCATAATTGACCATGCTTTTAAGTAAATATTTTAAGAAAAAGTAGTCTTGGATGCTATGACCAAGCCTTCTAAGGTAAGGGAAGTAGTCGAGATGGTTGATGAGGTTGACATCATCAGGATTTCTAGGTTGTGGAAGATTGAGCAGGTCATTGTCCTTGGTGGACAAGAAATAACCGAGGTATTTTTCATTTTGGAATGAGTATTATTTTTTCATCCATTCCTAAAATATCAGGCAATCCTGATCTCTTTTTCCTTATAGACAAGGGAAATTCTTTGGTTGTCACTACTCGACAGGAGGTGTTGGGCGGTTTGGAGCCTTCTTAGGTGCCTGGATGGGCACTGTTGCTGGATTGAGGGTGAAAGTTATAGCTTCTGATATACCTGGCCTTTTCCCCTATGCTATTGTCATGAGTCAAGTTTTGGATCGGGTTCACTGAATATCCTCCTCAATACATTGTTCTATTTTATTGAACTCTCAGAACCCACCCAAATACTTCATGGGGATTAGGGGTGTCTGTAACTCATCCCTGATATTTTCAGCACAGAGTTCCAAAAGCTTCTCTTGTGAGAGAGGGGTGTTGATAAAATAGGTTAAACCTTCCCATATTACAATGAAATTAGACACCCTCTCATTCTCATGTTGTTTTCAGTTCATCAGGTCAAAGATCTTCGTTTTCCTCAGTGTGGAGATGAACTTATAAAGGAACTGGCGACAAAGGTCTTCCCATCCTGCAACGGATTCTACTAGCAGACTTTTGTACCAAACAAAGGCTAACCCTATCAGATTCTATACAAAACACCTAAACTTTGTTGCCTCCTATTGATATTGAGGGCCCATAATCGGCCCACATTGGGATATGAAGTGTATTAGATGTTGTTCAGGGTCGTCTACACTATCAAAGGTAGATAAGGTAGGATTTCCGAAGTTGGGTGGAGGTGGAGTATCATCCACCCATTAGGGATATGGATTCCTCTCAAGCTGCACAGGGGCATATCTCCCTTAAATGGCTTCCATTTGAGTATCTAATGACTCAATGATGTTAAGTAACTCTAGGGACACTAATGTTAGAGTTGTCTCTCATCTACTGGGAGCGGGCGGAGTCCAATGAGGTGGTCCCACCTTTATCTCCCATTGATTATTGATTATTCCTAGGACTGAATGATTACCCTAGCAAGGGAGAGGATGTCACCACAATAGAGGTAAGTCATAGTCATTTTTAATTCCTCATTTATATAGATTGATTGTCGAGATTCAGATCCAATATGATTCCCATATACCACTCTTGCTAGAGGATTATCTATGGGAGGGAGAATATCCTTCTCTGCTTGAATATGATACCCAGCAGGAATATTTCCCTTGAGTAGCTCCTCGTTGAGTTGCTGACGAGTTTGTATTTCACTCTCATATTGTGAAAGATGTTCCTCCAGGGAAGGAAATTTAATTATTATGGGCGGTGGTCAGGATGTATCCATATCTTTCCCCTTAGAAACATTCCTTTATGGGGAGATAAATTGATATTCATAGCTTCTATATTTTGAAGGCTTCTTTGGTTCCGAGTGCGTGTGACCTCATTTGGTGCATACAAATCACCCTCCTCTTGGGGTAGATTCTTCATGTTACACCCCTCTATATTTTAATCTTGATCAATGTCTTCCATATTGACAGTGATGATATTCACATAGGCATGTAGAGTAATGGTGGTTGTGTCATTACTTTCAATGCAACAGGATAATTCTACACTATGCTCCTTAGGGTCATTATTTGAACCATTGGCCATATTAGGACATTTCATCTTGAGACCCCAATAGGTTCTGATCACATTTTTTGTATGTTCCTTATATCTTGGACTATGAGTAATGAACTTGAGGGAGTTTCTGGTCATGATTTCTAAACAGGCCCTGATCAGTAGAGGTTTGTCCTGCGGTGGGAGGGATAGGTGGAACACTGACCATTTCCCTCCCAACCTAGAGAAAAATGATTCTCTCTATGGTGATAATGATGATGAAAATGACCTCATCCCTATGGGTTGGGGGTAATTCGGAGCTAAAATTGTCACCGGTTTTTCCCATTATTGAGGAACCAACGATTCTAATTGGGGACTTGATGATTCTCGAGACGGACATGAAGATATAAATACCCCCAGCCCAGTGGGATGTGGGTAATATAGAATCACTATTGGTTCTTCTAGGACCCTCTCAGGGGATGATGAACCTAGAGATGGTTATTGAGATATAAATTCCCCCAACCCATCAGGCTTGTGTTCACTCATAAATAATAAGGATATGTCTCGAATCCTCTCAGGAATTGACAACACAAGGGGTGGAGGTGGTGTTAGATATTATCCTAGCCCAGGGGGTCGGGTCCAATCCTGGATAGCTACTATGGAAGCTGTTATTGCGGCCCATTTGATGTAGTGCAGTTGTGCTCACATAGGAGTTGGGTGTGACGACAACCCATGATGAGAACCATTATTTACAGGAAGTTGTTTGGATGATCGCAAATTTGGTCTCCATGTTCGAAATACATTCACATTGATTCGAGGGGAAGTTTAAAGTCATGTTGGTTATCATATCCCTCTATTCATGAATTTTAGGAATCATTGAAGTGGGGGAATTCCATTATAGTGACCAACTATCCTAAGTGTTACCTGGTCCCCTGAATTCTCCAGAGGATATAACATTATTGGATGCCAAATCTAAGGGGTTCTATTATTCCAGGGGTGTAGAAAAGTGTAATAGTTCATACTATCCCCATACTCAAATATGGATACATGATGTGGCTTTAGAGATCAGTTGTCGAAGTTTCATGATGCAGTGGTGGAGAGCATGTTGTAGATTTTCATTGTGATTTTCTGGTTTTGGATCCCGAGCTATGGAGATAGTAGCCAGGTCTAATTGGAAACAGAGTATATTGATTGTCTGAAGGTGAAACTCATATCCTAGATAAGGGAGATTTCAATACTTCACTCACTGATGAGTAGCCCACATATTTTGGCATAGATAAGGCATTCACCCCTTTTCTAGCTCATCTGAGTTCTCAAATTCATATGTAGCGAGGGGATAGAATATGATGGGGAGATTGTTTCTGGATAACTATCTCCATATGTTAATGTTGGCCTCCTCCTTAAAAGACTCACATGCCTCCATCTGGTCATACTATAGAATATCGCTCTGATGGTTTCCTGCTAACAGGAGTAGAGTGTTTCTAGAATGTGATGGGGAGCTATATGTAGTTGAACACGATGTTTCAAGAACCTCTATATAAGAAGGTTTTAGAGTTTTGAGCACCTCTCTATACAGAGGTGTCTAGGAAAGTGGGGATTTCCTTGTTCATGGGAGATATCTCTATGGAGAGTTTGACCATGGTGGATGTTAGGAGTAGAGTCTCCGCGATCCATCTCCACACTACCATGAGGAGGACTATTGTGGTAATGAACGCATTTTGATTTTGCTTCGATAGAAGAGTCTACAGGCCCTTATAGTGTTGAGAATATGTCTCAAAAAACCTCAAGGACATTGGTATTGGGCGAATTAGGAATATGGGTCACGTTCTGCATCATGGTTGGAATATGCTAACCCACTTTTTGGAATTATTAAGGGATATAAGCCTATTGTATAAAGGTTGTCGGAACTTTCATATAATTGTCTGATTCTATGGGAATATACATCCGCTTTTGAGAATTTGTTGGAATATATCGATGATCAATCTCATTATTAATAGGAATATAAGCTTGTCTTGAGGAATGCACCATTCTCACTTGGTGATCCTCAGTCAAGACGATAGTATAAGACTGATCCTATGTCTTTGTGATATGTAGCTAGTTTTTCTTGGTAAGAGTATGAGCCTACCTCGAGGTATGTGTCGCTCTCACTTGGTGAGCCCCGGTTGGAAGAGGAATATGATATTGATCTGAATATGCATTCCCAGCCAAAATATGTTGAAGGACCTCTGAAATGGGAGAAGGGATATGAGCCTCCTCTTGTATTTCCTTGGAATGATGTTGACGCAGTCATTCATCAAAAAAAGTAGGAATATGAACCTAGATTCTATGATCTACTGGAATATGCCAGGTAGATTCACTGATAGTAATATGAGCCTATCCCAAAGCTTATTCCATTTTCACTTGGTCATTCCCAACCAAAATGGGGATATATGTCTGATCCTAGGCCTTTGAAGTATATCGATGGACTTATTTGATGGGAATATGAGGTTGTCCTGAGGCTCGTTCCCCTATCACATGGTGATACCCGGATAGAATAGGGATATGAGTATGATCTTGGGCCTTTGGAATATGTCATCGAACTTTTTTGATAGGCATGTGCCCCTAACCCAAGGCATGTGCCAATCTCACCCAGTGAGTCCCAATTGGAATGGGAGTATGATCCTGATCTGATACCTCATCCTCTATCAGAATATACCAATAATTATCTTGGATGGGATCAAGAATATGCATTTTATCTAGTACAACCACTTGTTCTCAATGATCAGAGTGTTGAGTTTCCCTAGTTATAGGGATAAAATTATGTGTATGTCCCTTTATCTGCAATAGTTCCAGAATATGTCGGTAGAGTTCTTCATACATTGCTAAAATAAGTTGGTATTTTAGAAAATTTTGTGTAGGGATATAAGCCTTCACATTTTCTATCTCAATTATAAAGTGGAATATTTCTTCGATTGAAGTGAGAATATGTTCCCACTTTTTTCCTCATTGTGCCATCAGAATATGCTGATGGGCTTCATGTATGGAGGGTAGGGATATGCACCTCCCCCATGCCTACTATGAGAATATTCCCATATACTTCTTCTGAGTTAGTAGGGATATGAGTCTACTTACTGGTTTCTACCGGAATATGTCATCATGCATCATCAGCAGGAGTGGGGATATGATCCCTCTCCTAGATATCCAGCACCATCCTCCTTTGATAATCCTTCCTTTTTCCCATGCATGGGTATCAGAGGTGGTAGTGTGTCGGGTGGTTCCCTCAGCAAGTGACTGGTGAGTATTGGTGGGATGGTGTTGGAAACAGTGGTTGATAGGTGCCGACTTCAGTGATACCTAGACCGAAATGGATTCATATTTGGCTTCCTAGTCCACCTTCATATAAGACTGAAGGTGGCTGTTGTAACACTCTAAGGATAAGATCCTGAAGTATTTGAATGTAGCAACAAGGGCTATTGTATTAGCAATGTATTTCCCTAGGCAATGTGGACTCGCCGATTTCCATGCTTGGAGAACCTCATGGGCAGCTTCCATAGTCGGGATCATACCATGTTAGTGGTACTCCAGGACCATTATGTTTTCCACATAACTTTGGAGTTGTTAAGCAGGTGAGATCACTTTGTGACCCATGGGGGTTTCATCCTCATATGATTCATCAGAGAAATTTTTTGATGATGAAGACATTGTATTGAATCAAGATGCTAAAAGTAGTATCTATAGTTATGCATATGACAAAGAACAAGGTTACCAATTAATGTAATATTGTAGGCATAATATGCTCAATCATATATGCACGGTTAACACAATTTTTATTTTATTCCAGACTTGGCCATTCTACTCACTTGTACTTATCAAAGTGAGGATGGATTATTTCATAAGAAACCTTGGTTATAGAGGATTATTTGTAGGATCATGTTGGTATTACTGCTTTGTTTGTATAGGGTATTCAAAACAAAGTGGCCTATAACATGATCATTCTGTCATCCCATAAATTGATAGATTCATGTCGGGATTGTCAGTTTTTTTTGTGTATGGGGTGTAAACAAAATGTCTCGATGAATTATAACCAATCATTTTCTATTAGAGATATTCACATCAGGTTCACCATTTTTGTTTGTGTATAATGGGAAAAATGGTCTGGAAAGTTATAACCCAATAATTTTTTTGTTAGAAAGATTCACATCAGGTTCACAATTTTTATTTCATTGGGGTTTTGAGGCATGGATGAGATCTACCCAATAGTTTGATTGTGTGGGGCTTGTGTTGTGCACAATCATGAACATTTGGTTACTATTTTTTCTCTCACCAGAAACTCCCAATGGTTACCTCATCTGTAACTGGGTATAGACTTGCTTTCCAAAGTTAGGCGATCACCTAGGTTTTTAGGCCCAATAACTCTTGGGGACTTTCATTTGTCGATAGGATGAGAGTTTGGGCTCATCACACCCTTTGGGGGGGGGAATTGTTTCATACTCTGGGACTCTCTTATAGATTTAAGATATGTTCGCAAATCTCTTCCTAGTCCTGATATGGGATCGGTTACCCTAACAAAATGATTATGGGTTAATTATCTTTCATATAAAAAATATTGGGGTCTCTTTAGTGAATCCATATATATGTAACTAAGGTTCTCCATCATTCTCCTATAATAAGTGGTTGCTTATGTGTTAAAGCCATTAAAGCAAGTGCTTCTAAATGTGCTGCCATGCAAGGAGGCTGTTAATATTTTGAGGAGGGGATTGAGTCACTATGAGACATCCTACGTATCCTGGTTATTTCAGAAATCAAAACCCACATAGTTTTTTGGACCCATGTAGTTTAACTTCACATGGAAAGGACTTATAGGGGTGCTCTGGGGCACCGGGTGTTCAAGCTCAAGTCCGGGAGGGACATACTACATTTCATAATTATGGAGAGAATTAGAGTTTTCGTAGTTAATTTTTTTGATCCTTACACACTAAGGTTTACTTTATCATTGTAGATTCTTATATTGCAGATGAAATGATTATTGTAGTTCCCTAAGACCATGTGAGTTATGCTCAGTGTGAGAAATAAGGGATGAAAAATGATCATTTTTATTGGTCATGATGTGGGACTTATGTGTTGGGACTTCCCTGAGAGGATTTATTATGGATCTTGAAACTTAGGGAGGCATCCTACATATCCTAGTTATGGTAGGAATCAGATTCATCATAGTTCGGTTTATTTCTCATTTTGGCTGATGGATGAGGTAGAGTAATCAATCTATGGGAATGATTGGGTCTCAATGGTCAAAAATGACATTTTCATAAGGATTACATAGAAATGGATGTTTATTTGAGATCGATATTTAGAAAGGCATCCTACATATCCTGGTTATTGCAAGAATTAGAGTTATTATAGTTTAATCACACCCTTGGGATTGTCCCCAAGGTAGATTCCCTTGTGTTGAGGCAAGTGTGTCATGCCACTCATTGGGAATTTACATACATATGTTTCCCTGGTTGGTAGAGACTCGTGATGTGAATGATATGATTATTTCAACTCCCTAAGATCACATGATCTATGATCAGTGTGAGAAACAAGGGATGGAAAATGATCAATATCATTGCTTGGAGAGTGAGGGACTTACATATTGGGACAACCCGGTGGAACTCTAACCTTGAACAGGTGGCCTACGTATCCTAAATATGGAAGGAATTAGAGTTATTGTAGTTCCTTTGGTCTAGGATTACACTCTATGGTTTCCCTAGCTATTGGGACATATCATTTTATGTCACTGGTCAGGACTTACACTTTGAGGTTTCTCATGTGACTAGCTTGCCTTCTTATCATGAGTTGATTGTCCGCTTGTCCTGATATATAGAAGAGTATCTAATTGGAATATCCGAAGACAAATAAATGATCCATTTGGTATTTATAAAGGACTTCACATAAACTTGGTGGAATATCTGAAGGTTGTCACATGATCAAAGATGACTTGTCCAGAGGACATCACAATATCCAAGTGGTCTGTCCTGGAAGCCATCACATGACCTAGCTGGCTTATCTAGAGGGTGTCGCATGATCCAACTAACTTTCCCTAGTGTCATTCGTAAGAGTTGTCTTGACACATATGGAGGGTTTAATGATATTCAATATGACATGTCTCAGAGGGTGTCTCATGTCTTGGATAACATCCCAGGAGGGCATCGCGAGTCCTGATCGACATGTTTGGAGGGCGTCGTGAGTCTCGGCTAACTTGCCCAAAGGGTATCGCAAGATCTTAGTTTTCATGAATAGATGCATCTGTGAGACTTATATTACATGATTTGGTGTTGTTATATGAGTCATGAGATGTATCTTAAGGATGTCATGAGGCTTGGGTGATAGGTCCAGAGGGCTTTGCGAGACTAAAGTGGCGTGCACAGAGGGAACTATGTGACTTGCTATGACATGTCCGGAAGAATTTTCATGACCTGGGTGGCATACTAAAGGAGCTTTGCGAGATCCAAGTGACATGTCCCGATGTTGTCACATGTCTTGTATGGCTCATGTGAAGCTCATGAGGGTCAACGAACATGTTTTTGTTTAAGTCTTTCACCTTTAGTCTCTGTTCTATACCTTATATTGAGAATGCCTTATATTTATTTAGTATCAGTTTATTTTGAGTCTCGCGTGATCCAAAAGATGTTTCATATGTCTTGAACATCTTTTCAGAAGTCCTTTGTGTTATCTATGAATGATCATGCGAAGTGATTTATGTTTAGAACATGATCGCTCTATCTATTCACTGACATATTACCTGAAGGAAGACTTTCTGATCATGATATTAGATGGTCTGAGAAATACGCTCTGGTGTTTTGGTGTATTGATGCACATGGATGCGAAAAACCCAACCTTAATCTAGAGCATCACGGTTATATAGTCATGGTTGTATGGTAGCATTGCATTTTTCATGTTGGGGTGGTGGATTTCTAGGACTCGCCACCCCAATTGTTCATCGGTTTTCATGGAGTATTTGGTGCAGATCCAGGATGGAGTCAGTGAAGGGGTCTGGTGCCACACATCTTCGTGAGCCTTTTCCATGGATCGCTTTGAGGGAATCACCTGATTTTCAGCGATCGCAAGTCCCTCTCTTCAGCGCCTCCATTATTAGATTATTGTTGATGAATGGGAACTTTTTTTGATCATGTGTTTATGCCGAAGGACTTCCATATTGTCCTTTTGGCATGTCTAAGGGCATTCGCAAGACCAAAGTGCCCATTTAAAGGCCTTTTCTAGATGCTTGATACCATGTCTAGGACACTTCACAAGGAAAGGGTGGCTTGTATGGGGGTCTCCACGAGATCATGGAGGCTTGTCCAGGAGTCTCGTGGGACCATGCTGTGGAATTTCTTAGCACATCATAATATGTTTATGACCATGAGAGGCTTCCGCCGCCTCCCACTTTTATTTACTTTGATTTATTTTAAAAAGTTCAAGGGTCATGCAAAATTACATGAGTAATTTCAAAGACAATTACTCTATTTTTTGATGATGCTTCGTGTGACCAAAAATGGCCCTATGGGGATGCATGAGCATTATGTGGAAAGATCCATCCGTCCATCCTTAGGGGGGCTGAAGGGGGGGCGCATGGTTTCCTGGACATACTCAGGGCGCTTTGTGCGGTGAGGATGACAAGCCAAAGGGATTTCACAAGATGAGTCAGACATGTCGCTGGAGTCTCACGGTGTCTTATGGGCCACCAGGAGCGTGTCACATGTCTTTTACGGTCACAGATAGATCCCACCTCCTCCCTAATTATTTCCTTTGTTTTATTTTATAAATGCTTGGGGGTCTTGCGAGTTTGTTTGGATGTTTTCAAGGATAATTACCCCCCACCCCCACCCCCATCGGTGATGCACACATGATATTTAAAATCAAAAAATGCCTCTATATTTTAAACATTTCCCTCCTATTTTCAAAGTATTTTTTGAATGGTTTTTTCAAGCGTTCGCCGATGACAAACAACGTGGCCTGGGAGAGCTTATCCAGATACCAACACATGGCCAATGGTTGTTTAGAGAGCCTTTGCAAGAGTAGGAGGTATTGTTGGAAGGTGTTTTGTGGGATCTGTTGCAGGTTATGTGCCACATGTGGAGTCTTCACGTGACCTTATAATGGTCACGTGATCGTGAGTCCTTTGAAGGCTTGCATGATCCATAGGTCTTGACCACCTTCTTCTTCCTTTACCTTTGTGGGAAAAATAATACTCATATTCAAGTATTTCTTCCTTTGTGAAATTTTTGATGCTCATTTGGAGGGAACGAAAACCAAGAACCAAGAGCCCTCACTTTAATGGTGGTGAGCACCTAAAGAATAAGAAGAATAATAATAAGAAGATAGAGGTTTTTTACTAACCCTTTACAAATCACTCAACTCTCTATAGAATAAATAAATAATATGAAAGATTGAGAGAGGGGGTAGAAGATGAGCCTTTAAGAATTACAACAAGGGGTCAATAGGATCAAGAGAAGAGGTAAGAAAGGATTGAAGAAGATAAATCCCAATTGCCTTTGAATTGAAAAATTTCACCCTAGGTCGATCAAGAATCGTTTAGTGACAAAATGTTGTTGTAGATGTTCATAGATGAGATCTAATCCTTCCTTGATATCTATTTATAGCCTTCATAGGTGTTGGAGGATCCTTGGGTCAAGTTAGGCCATTAATTAGTTGAAAAAAATAGACCATACAATAAATACTTTTTGACTTATTCTAGATTGAGGCTCCTTGCCTCGTGGTAGACTTTGTTGTGTCATGGAGGTGGACTTCATAACGTGACCCTTTGGTCTACGACATGGAGTCTGCAGGAACTTTTAGTGGTTATGTTGATTTTGAGGTAGTTGCGGTGTGGTCCTTAAGTTGCGCCATGGTGGTCATTTACCTTGCGACATGGACTTACCTAAGTTTATAGGATCTGAGGTTTGACTATGGCGCAGATTCTGAGATTTTCATCATGGTTCTCAAAGAGAAAGTTGGGTTGAGTTGTACTGCGGCGTGGTACTTCTCATTGTATCATAGCTCCTATTTTGTAGCTTTTTGCAGTGTGAAGTAGAGGGTTGCAGCATGGTCTTCATATTTCTAGTTTGAGTATAAAATCCAAAACCTTAGAACCTTGTATTTCTTCCATCTTCTCACTCAAACAAAAAGGTTGGAAATACCATTAGTGATTGTGATCATAAAAAAATAGAGGCTAACATCTTAAATGATGGAGAGACAATTGATTGATGAACCTTAATAATTGACCCCACATCATATTTTAGAAATTGAATAGTGGTTTCCTCTATAAAAGAGGAGGTTGTGAAAGTTTTTCATCATTCAAGTTGAATCATTCATCTTGATGCAACCAAAACATTCCACGCTATTAAATATCAATTATGGAAGTGTGGAATAAAGAAAGATATAACCTTATCTCTTGGTGTTTGGCCTGTCAACAGGTTAAAACCAAACATCAATGACCAATATGATCGTTACAGTCATTGTTTGTACTACAGTGGATTTTTGTGATAAGTCTATCAAAATCATCATGAGTGAATGCAATATTTGGGTAGTTATGTGGGTAGTTGTGGGTAAAATTACTAAGTCGGCCCATTTTATGTCAATTCATGAGATTTGTATCATTAAATATTTGAGAAAATTACATTTGAAGGGAGTTGTTAGACTTTGTTCAACTCTGAACAACTCTTCTTTTCGATAATGGATTCGAGAACATTGATTGTTTATATTGTTTTTTTAACTAATTTTAAGTGATTTAGTTTTATATTTAAAATAACAAAATCTCAACTTAAAAAATATTTTTTTGAATAATAATAATAATAATAAATTTTCATATGTTTTTAAAATATAAAAAAATTATACATGAGTGTCTACCTTGTCCATCGGGATTAGTGCTTAATATTTTGCATTTATGGTTCAAGATTTCTTCATTTCATATTTAGGGTTTATGAATTAATATATTATGTTTTGGGTTTAGCATTTAGTATTTGCTTTTTTTATTTTGAATTTTTTATTTTGAAGTATTAAGATTCATGGTTTATAATTTAGGGTGATATAACTAAGTGTTAACGATCTTTCTAATGAAGGTATGTTTAATTTTAGTATGTTTTTCATTGGATTGGTGATGGAAAATGTGATCTGAAAAAATATTATTATTTTAATAACCTATGTCACTAAAAAATTAGGGCATGCTTCATTCATGTAAAAACATTTTAAAAAATGTGTAAGTTACATAAATGAAATTTTTTCATAATTAAATAAAAATATAAATCATGCATTTTAATTTAAACTATAATTATTTAAATTAAGGAATTCACTGGTGACTCAAGACACAATGGTGTTTAATTTTAATAGTAGCCAGTACTCTGCTCATGTGTTTGCATGACTCCATACTAAACTGTTTATTTTTCACAAAAGTATTATATTTTTGATATTTAATAATTCATGTTAATATTGAACAAATCTAAATCACAAATAAATGATATCTAATAATAGAATATTGGTTAAAAAATTGGGGAGGGCACCATAAAGAGTGGTGCGGGAAGTAATATATGAAGGAAGAGAAGTTAGTACATTCTCTTGGAACTTTTCATATTGAAATCAGATGAAATGGGGTCTTGAATATCCTTGCGTATAGGCTACCTTAGTCCAAATAACTGTTTCCAGTTTCAAAGGCATCTTCACCGTCAAATTTTTGCAACAAATTTTTCTGCAGTTAATATTGTATTAATAGATAAAATAGTTGTTTATGATATAATTTAATTCAAAGGCTAGAAGATTCCATATTATGATTTAATTCCATATTCAAAACGGTTTATTGCATATCTCAAAATAGATTATATTTTGAACTAAGATTGCATTTAATAGTGTATGTAATAGAAATGTATAGCATATAGTGTATGAAACAACTATATGCAATAGTAATTCAATATGCAATAGAAAAACAAATTGTATATTGAATTACTATTGCATATAGTAAGGTATGTAATGACAGTGTATTGTAGACAGTCATTGGAGATTACTATTGTACAGTGTACTGCAAAACAAATTACTATTGCATGGTGTATGATGCATATTACAACATAGACAAAATAGATAATATGATTATATATATTACAATAGGAAACTATTACACATTGTATGATAGTGCATACACATATTACTATTGCACAATGTATGATGCGAATTTGAACAGATTACTATTGCACGGTGTAATAGAAAAACATATTACATATCATACCGTGCATGTCACATATTGCAACAAATTACATATGCACAGTATAATAATAAACATATTACATATTGCATAACGTATGCACATGTTACTTATTTCTCAGTATATGATGCATATCACAATAAATTTTTATTGGACAATATAATAGAAAGACAAATTACATATTGCACAGTGTATGCACAAATTACATATTGCAGTGTTCACACAAATTACATATTGCACAATGTATGATGCATATTGAAACAAATTACTTTTGCGCATTGTAATAGAAAAAACAAATGCAGTATATGTATACAATGTATAGTGGCTTTATATAGACTCAGTGTATTTATACAAAATAGATACAATATATGCAAAAAAATCAGTGCATCCATGTGTATACATACAATGTGTGCATAAAGATGCACTATAATGGCATTGTACAAAATCAGTGCATCTGTGTATACAGATACATTATATACAATAGAATCAATGCATCTATGTACATATAGATGTAGTATAATGGCTTTATGCAAAATCAATGCATCTATGTGTATACAGATGCAGTATATGCAACATAATCTGTGCATCTATATATTTTGTAAAACGAATTGAAGCTTCAATAAATGAAGTTTTTTCTAAGTACTCTCACGTTGATGTTGCATGGAGATATAGTTCATGATGTTGACTGCATATGTAGAAAATGTGATTGCATGAATTTGCAGATACTGCATCTATATAAAGTAAATGAAATTATATGCATATTGAATAAAAAAAATGCAATTTCAATACATGAAGTTGTATACATAAGTAAATTGTGTCCTACACACAAAAATGTTAGTTTGCATGTTCAAAAAACCATGTATATGCAGAAAATTAGATTGCTTGCATCCATATAGTTAATTGAATATTGAATATAAATTTGATTTTTTGAGTGTGATACTGAAAACAAAGTCAAAGAATAAATATTTCATATTGCAAGCATATTCAATCCATATTGATTAATATATATTTAATGCATTGTTCTATAAAATGTTGATGCTTTTTTAGATTATGCATACTCAATAATATGCATTATAGTATATGCTTATAAAATATTGAGTAAACGTGCCAAGTTATGCATGAATATAGAAGAAATTACAATACATGCATTTTACAGTATACGCATAGATTTGTGATTTTTATGGTATACTAGTTAAAAACAACATGTATACAAATCACAGTATAAATATATAGATTTTATTGTATATGTATATAGGTTACAATAAACTTATTACAGATTTTACAGTATACATATATAGATTACAGTATATGTCTTACACTATTTGCATTTCTACAACGTATATCTCAGGTGGGACGCATGGAAGCCTAGGAGGATATGGGAAAATAATTGGACTATGTCTGGTTGTGGAAAAGTGGAAGTTGAGGAGTGAGGTAATAGGCATATGGAGGATCTTATTTGCGTCGTGTGCCGATTTCGAGGTTGTACCCAGTTTTTTTAATAGGCATGTAAAGGACCAATGAAAAAGAAGCAAACAATTTTGTAAAATAGAATTACGAAACTATACTAATCAATATCAAAAACAATAAAAAAAATCAAATATATTTAACTCAATCAATAACCCATATAAATTGTACAACCATGACATGGTTTAGAGAATATATTGTTGAAACAAAAATGCAAAAGAAAAGGTTAAATATTTGTGAATAAAAAAAACAATGACCCAAAAACCGAGAAGCACGAGATTTCTTGAACGAACGGATGGCCGACTTTGTAATTTTGAAACATGGGATTACTTATTAGTAGTTGTAAACACCACAATAACATTCCTGGTTTTTAAAAATGAGAAATTCCCCTAAGCCAACCCCCAACATTAATTGCTACTTCCCCACTTAAAATTATTTCATTGATAGTATTTGATGATATAAACCATATCAAAACTTTTATCTTGATTGTGATTAAATCCCAAAATATTAACTGGGGGGGGGTGCAATTTCAATGGTGCAAAACATGACCGTTAATGCCCCCAAAATGTTAAACAATGGTATAACGAAATCAGGCACACGAATGAAAATAAGAGAAAGAAAAATCCCAATAATCCGATTCATGAAGGTATTTTAATAATTATTTGTTAAATAATACGGTCGAATGCATAACTTTTTCCAAACTTCGCTTGAAATCAATTCAATATATTTTAAAAAATGTTCGAGTTACGTAAATGAAAATTTTCATAATTAAATAAAAATATAAATCATACGTTTTAATTTAAACTATAATGATTTAAATTAAGGAAGCCGCCGGTGACTCAAGAGACGGTGATGTTTAATTTTAATAGTAATGATTTAAAGATTAAAAACAAAAAACAAAAAACCGGGGGCGTTGGCGTTGGCGTTGGCGATCCCGGGCCCCTTCGTGTGCCTCCCTCTCCTACTTCCCCCTCCCGTCCATCCCCGGAGCAGGATGGCCGCCGGCGCCGGGGCCAGCGCCGTCGCGATCACGGCGGAGGAAGTCCAGCAGCACGGTGCTCTTGCATCTGGGGCACCGGGGCTGGCTCTCCAACAGCATCACGTACATCAGGCACCGCGGGCACCCCGCCAGCACCATCGACGTCGCCTCCGGGCTGTCGCTCGTATTGCCGCCGGGGTTCATCGCCATCTCCGTCGACACGCACGAGCTCGGCGGAGACGTCGGCGACCCCGTACCCGATCGGACCGGCGACTCTCCACGCACGTCCCTCGTCGCCGGCGGCGACAGGTGCAGCTTCAGGTCGACCTTCGGAGCGCCGCCGCCGCCGAGGATCCCGTTCCGACGGCTCATGATCTGGTCAGAAAGAGCAATCACACGGGAGAAGAAGAAAAGCTCGCGCTGCGAACGGAAATAACATAAACAGATACGGAATGGAAGTTTATTTCACCTTATGATTACAGGGTCCGAAAAAAGGCGTACGAAATTGAGAGATAAAGTAACCGGAGACGGCAAGGATCGGCGGAGGGAAACGAGGTAGACGGAGACGAGAAATCCGAGGTTATATATAGAGTGGGGGAGTCGAAGAGGGAGGGTTTAAGGGGAGGATGGGATTGAATAGTATTGAAGAACTGGTAGGAAGCGATTATAAATTGAGCACAGGAGATGTATTAATGGCGGGGAGAGCGCCCCAAGA
Organism: Viscum album; assembly: GCA_963277665.1. Lineage (NCBI taxonomy): Eukaryota > Viridiplantae > Streptophyta > Magnoliopsida > Santalales > Viscaceae > Viscum > Viscum album. The sequence continues at coordinate 1,432,777,563 of OY728126.1, read as the reverse complement.
CCGGATGCATTTGCAGAAATGGAGATTCAATTTCTCAATAAATATTGCGAGTCCAGGTGGAGAAGAGAAGATGAAGGGCTTAATGTATCACTGTCACGTAGTTATTTTGGGATGGAATTTGAACACAAAGTCAAAGGAGAGGGCTTGATACTATTGTTGATAATGTAATATGGAGTTCCAATTCAGTGTTTTTAATTACGTCAGAGATTTGGGTTTATTCAGAGTAATCAATTATGTTAAGTGTGATGTTTTTAAATGAATTTACGTTTCAATGAATTCATTCATTGCTGGGGGGAGCAACTAACCATGCATGCAATCAGTGTCTTTAAAAAGCTAATAACTTTCGATTAATTTAAAACACAACCACCCCAATTAAATTCGTAATTAAATTTCCATTACTTCCAGCGTTGGACAAAGCAATTTTTTTCCATCCCTTCAATTATACTTTTGAGCCAAACACTTAGATTTGTTCACCAAGATTGTAAAGGTTAATGCCTTCACCTTTTTTCTATCGAAAGAAGTTAAATTTGCCACCATGATCACCTCACTACTCGAATTTGCTTCACTTTGTAATTGTGTTGCTCTATGTGACCTCAATATCATGCTTTATGAAATCATAAAACCAACCCTTGCTATGAAACTCATGATGATATAGTTTTGAGCACCCACATGTCCAACTTGGGGAATACCTTGTCGATGAAATATATACTTAATTGCTCAATTTTGATTACGGATATGACCATCCTAACAATTTTAGTAATAGAACACTCTAGTGTTATCTATCGCTACTACATATTCAGTTTTATTCAACTAGCGCTTGAATTTATCACCGTTCGAAAAAAAAACTGACAAAGGAGGCCTTTTGTCAGCACTAACGAAAAGCGCTGATAAAAGAGAACGATGAATAAATTAATATATACACATGTTTATATATTTCTAAATATGATTATATAACAATAAGTATATATATGTAAATATGATTTATATAACTATATTATAATAAAAAATTACTATCAATCTTATTTTCATAATTTCATATGTAAAAAATTATCAAATGGGTATCAATCAATAAAAATGTTTCATAATATATGTATATACATCAATTACAAAAAGTATATATAAATATAATATATTAAAATTTTATTCAAACAATTATATAAATATATATTTATTTAAATATAGTTCATATTTGAAATTTTATATTTATATTCATATTAAGTATTTTGAAATATACACATATATTTGTATGCATGTGTAAACATGTGGATGTATGTGTATGTCTGTATGTGTATGTATTTGTATGGATGTGTATGTATGCGTTGTATGTATATATGTACGTGTGTATGTTTATGTTTATTTGTATGCATAAAGATGTGCATGTTGTGTATGTGTACATGTATGCATGCATGTGCATGTCTATATATGCGCATGCATGTATGTATGTGTGTGTGTATGTGAATGTATGTGTGTGTGTGTGTGTGTTTATTTACTATGTGTATGTACGCGTATGCATGTGTATGAAGATGTATGTAACTGTGTGTTTGTGTATATGTGTATGTCTGTGTGCGTGTATGTATGTGTATATGCATGTATATGTACGTGTATGTATGTGTATGTATGTGTATGTATGTGCGTATGAATGTGTGTATGTGTATTTATGTATGTGCATATGTATATGAATATATCATTATATAATAAAAAGTCATTTGTTTTTTCAATTTGACATTTCTCATTATAGTGTGTGTGTGCGCGCATGCATACGTACACATACATATACACAATCACATGAAAAATCATTTGGTTTTTAAAATGTTACTAATGTAATTTTATATAGAAATATATAGACACACACACACATTTAATATTATTGCCATTTTTTAAATTGGTAATATTTATTTATACATTTTTAATTGTAAATATTTCATATTTTTAATATGTTTGTAATTTATATAATTAATATTTATTCATTTTTGTTTTAATATTTTTTATATTCAAATATTTATACAAATACTATTTATTCATTTTTAATTTTTAATTTATTGTGATTCTCATGTATTTAAATGTACTTTAAAATATTTATTCATTTTTATTTTATCATTTATTCATTTTTAATATTTTTGTAATTGATGTAATAATATTATTTATTCATTTTTTTAATATTTTTTGCAATCTATTTAATTTTAATTATTAAATTTTATTCATTTTTAAAATTTATTCATTTAATATTACTTATTCATTTTTAATATTTCTCCATTTTTTTTAATTTTTTTTAATTTATTCATTTTTAATATTTAATAATTTTTAATACTTATTCATTTAATATTTTTAAAATGTATTCATTTTTATAGTTATTTATACATTTTTAAATATTAATATTCAATACTTTTAATATGTATGTAATTTATATAATTAATATTTATTCATTTTTATTTTAATATATTTCTATTTAAATCTTTATACGATTATTATTCATTCATTAATAATCAGTACTTTATTATAAATCTCATATTTTTAAATTTAATTTCTAATATTTTTTATTTTTATTTTAATATTTATTCATTTTTAATATAGCATTAATTTATATAATTAAAATTATTAATTCATTTTTTAGTATTTTTGAAATTTATTCCTTTTTAATTATTAAATTTTATTCATTTTAAATATTTATTCATCTATTATTATCTATTCATTTTTTGTAAGATTTTGACCTTTTCTAGAGATGTCTCGAGCTCGTTTACAGGTACTCTTTTACCTTGTTTTCAATATATCTTGTTTGAGTTTTACTTTGGGGAGCTTTCAGGTTGAATTGAAGATTTAATGAGGGGTTTTAGACAGTGCACGGTTTGCCCAAACTTTGCATCTTGCCCCACAAAACTGTGTAAGCCCAGACAGAGGGAGATTTCATGGTTGGCGCACAGTTTGTCAAACCGTGCACCCTCTTAGTAGTAACTATGTGACCCCTAAGTGAGGTGCATGGTTAGGGCGCACAATTTGACAAACTGTGCACCCCAACCTAGGAAACTGTGCGTGTGGGTTTTGACCCCATGAAAACTTATTTTAGAATTCCCAAACCCCCCGACTTTCACCCTAATTCGCCCCTATTCGACCCAAGATGTTTTCCTATGATTTTAGAGGCCCCCAGACGAATTCTAAGGCCTTTCGAACACCGTTCTTGACAAATTGAAGATCCATTTGAAAAATCTGCACCTCTTTTAGTTTCAGATGTAGATCTCGTTTTTCGTGGTGCAATTGAACGTTCCGCTTCAATTTGGGGATTTTTGGTTTGACGAATGTCTGCCAACAATCTTGAGGTAGGTGATCTAAATTGAAAATCTCATAGTCTTGATTATATTTGTGTGTATGGAATTGTGAAATATCAATGACCATGTTTGGAAATCACATCTTGAGTTGGTTTAATTAATTGGTTAATTAATTAATGAAATGTTGTGATTATGAAATTGGTGGGATATTGGGATTATGGAATTGGTTAATTAAATGGGATTGTGTAATTGGTTAATAGTTGAGATATGGAATTGATTGATAATGGGAATAAATGGATGTTTGGCTTAACCTTGAAGGGTTAATGGGTTATGTGAATAAATATTGATAGATGGTTTAATGGTGAATTGTTCATTTTATTCCATGTGATTAAAGTAAAGGATTATGATTGAATTGATAATTGAAATGGTATATCATGGTGTAAAATGTTGATTAAGTGGGTTAATGTTGATTAACCTTGTTAAATGTGATATGCGTGATATATTTGATTGATTGAGAAATGGGGTGTGGGAAATAGATTGATGCTCCAAATACCCACAGGGTGCTAGCCATGTCGTTATAGGCTCAAATGCATGCATGTGAATCTTATTGTATGGGGTAGAGTCACATGCTCCAAATGCCCATGAGGCGTCACTACTACAAAAACGGGCAAGGGAAGCGCTACCCTTTTATCAGTGCTAAAAAAAAGCGTTGATAAAAGGGGACCTTTATCACCACTAAAAAAAGCACTGATAAAGGGGTACTTTTAACAGCACTAAAAAAAGCACTGTTAAAAGTGACCCTTTATCAGTGCTTTTTTTAGCGCTGATAAAGACCCCCCTCTTTATCATCGTTTTTAGCACTGTTAAAGGGAGGCTTTATCAGCGCTTTTTTCTAACGCTGATAAATTTTATGTTTCAAAAAAAAAAAAATTTCATGAAAAATAATATATTGTTATATAATTATATTTATATTGATATAAATATAATATATTTTTTAAATATGTTTTAGATAAGTATAAATAGACTATTACATTTAATATATAAGAAATTTAGTTAAAATGACTTTAAAATATTTTAAAAAATATAATTAATTAATAATTTGCTAATTATCATCAATTAAAAATCATTTGATAACAATTTGAAGACACAAAAAATCAAAAAAATAATAAAAGATCTAAAATAAGTTGAAAATGTAACACAAACTTCAAACGACTATAACTTTTGATCCAGGTGTCCGTTTAAGCTCTACAACATATTAAATCGAAGCCTGCGACGAGCTCTACGCACTAATAATCTAAACAAAGCTTATGCCACATTTTTCGAGGACAAAAAAGGCTCAGAAGGCCTCCAAAACTGAGTTTTTAGTCGGGATACCCAGATTTGTTAACATTCAAACAAGTATAACTTCGGATCTGGATGTCCGTTAGGCCTGTACCACATATCATATCGAATATTGTTTCATTTTTTTCGATTTGACTGGTTGTGGAGTTGAAAAAGGCTTCTGGATTAAAAGTTATGGTTATTTTAACATTCTATGGCTTTTCAAATACACATATATATGTATTTATTCGTAAATATATATGTGTGTGTGTGTGTGTGTCTGTGTGTGTGTTGTATATATGTATGCATGTATGTATTTATTTATTTATAAACACACATAAAAAACATATTTTATAAATGTATTTAAAAATTATCTTATAAATATATATTATTATACAAATAAATATATGGATAAAAAATTATAACTAAATATATATATATAAATAAATATAAATATAAATTAATATACGAATAAATATATATACACTAATATATGAATAAATATATATGTATTAATATAACTAAATATATTTATATTAATATGAATCTATATTATTATACGAATAAATATAACTATATATATATAAATAAATATAAATATATATTAATATATGAATAAATACATATGTATTAATATAACTAAATATATTTATATTAATATGAATCTATGTTAATATACGAATAAATATAACTATATATATATATAAATAAATAGATATATCATTAAACAGAAAAAAACGAAATGGCTTAGTGGTAAAGGTGCAGGTGCGCAAGGGGGAGGTCGCGGGTTCGAGTTCTGGTGGAACCAAGGAGGTGCGCGTGGGGGGCATGTGTTGGACGCACGGGCAAGGGCATCGCGCGGGAGTGGTCCACCTAGCGATGATAAAGGGGGTCAAGCACTGTTAAAATCTCCCCCCCAGAATTATATACTCTTTTTAATTTTTTTAATTTTTTTTGACTTTTATCAGCGCTTATTAAAAGCGCTGATAAAAGGGACCCCCTTTATCTTCGCCTCGATTAACAGTGCCTTTTTAGCGCTATTAATGCACTTTTATAGCACTGATAAAAGCCATATTTGTAGTAGTGCATGTGACAGATACTAATGCTCCAAATACTCACAGGGTGCTAGACACGACGTTCTATGCCCATGAGATTGGTGTTGGACTATGGTTCCAAATGGCCTTCATATGAATTGAAATGAAATGATAAATGAAAACCATGGTATTGTGATATGTGATATCCCTTGGGGATAGTTCAGACTCTAGCATGGGTTGAAACAGGTATTGTTGGTTTGGGTATCATCGTGAACCGAGATAATTATGTGGCTAATTAAAGAATAATTGATTTGGTAAACTGCTTATTTTATCACTTGCACTTTATTATTTATACAACTGCATAAACTATCATAGAATGGATATTGTTTTATACACCATTGGTGGTGGCCTACTGAGTTGTATTCACACTCTACTTGGGATTCTTGATCAGTACCCAAATAGACTTCATGTTTGCAAGACAAGATAAGGGCAAGTGCCATATGTTAGATGGTTGAGATGGGATGGAGCGTAATGAGGGAACCCGACTTGGTGTCGGGACTTGCTTGGGAGTGTCATTATCTTTATTTTGGTTTTTCATTAGACACTTGTCACATATTATGGAATGACATATCTACTGTTTAAGTTTGGATATTGTTTCATGTTTTGGTTCAGCACATGATACTGGTTTTTTCTAATTATTTTATTATTTAGTTGTTTCTTTTCATCTGTTGGTTATTTGTTTGTTTGTTTTCGCTGTTGTACTGATTTGATAAAGAGAGTATAGTCTCCCCATGATACCTATATTAGACTCTCACTGCTAGTCGACAGTATCTAGCATACAGGGAGGCGCGCTTGAGGTCATGTGGCTAACCAACTCAGGGCATCGATGTGTGGTACTCGGGTTGGGACGTCACAAAGTGGTATCATATGAGTTTTCTTTTCTTTTCTTTTGTCTTACTACTTGGTAAAGGTAGACAGGATATTAGAATGAGCTGGGTCTTGGTCAAGAGCTTGTGCATGAGAGTAGCTAACCCATGTATGAGGGTAAATGCTAAGTATGTAGGGTGGGATTGTTGTTATTAATGTTTGATGTTACAGTTGGATGTTATTTCACCTTGAGTGATGCACTTATCATGTGATGTTAATGATTTATGACATTTTCTGAGATTTTACTCATGGACCAGTATGGCATAAGAGTTTTTCATACATGCATCATTATAGGTAATCAGGATTTATTGTGACATGCATCATTTTAGGCATGCATGGAAAAAGTGGGTTTTGGGATGAATTGTAAATATGAAAGTTCTTTTCTTTATTGCGTAATTTTTAATAAAAAAGTTTCCTAATGTGAAATTGAAAATTGTAAAATGATGCAAAACGTTGAAAATGGGTGTCTACTGAGAAACTTGAATATGAGAATGTGTTTACACTTTGTTGACCATGACTTACAAGTAGGATGGTTAAGGGTCGTGAGAGCACATTGGTTATGACCGTGTATCAGGGTATGGGGGATGACTTGTTATGGATTCATGTGAATCCCCATATTTGTGTAAATGATGTGTTATGCATTATAAGACGTGTGTTTGGCATTGCATAGATATGCCTCCATGACGACACTTGTTGATAGGTTGATAGGAGTACATGGCTAGAGATGTGCCTCCGGTAGTGGAGCTTGAGGCTTCGATAGTTCCAGGTGAGAAAGCTGGAGAGAAGTTCCATGAGAACTTTGTTTAGTTTATGCAGTTTATGGAAAGAGACCCAGGGCGGGTTGTGAAGAGTATGTCTGACTTGACATTAGAGTTTTAGTTGCAGCATCCTTCGACTTTCACTAGAGAGGGTGGACCTGAGGTAGCTGAGTTCTGGATTGAGTATATCCAGACAATTCTTGACCACTTAGAGACTCCTACTGATAAAAGAGTCCAACTGGCAGCTTATATGTTGTAAGGATCAGCAAAGCGATGATGGAATGTTCAGGCTCAGTGTGAGCAGCTGGAAAACATGGTATGAAAGGACTTCCAAGAGAATTTCTTGGAGCACTTTTATCCTGATACACCGAGACAAGAGAATTAAATAGAGTTTATGAGGTTGACCTAGGGGAGTATGTTCATGATGGACTATGCTAGTCACTTTACCGACTTGCAACGCTTTGCTCCAGTACTGGTAGGGGATGAGACAACTACGAAAAGATGTTTTTAGGATGGGATTAAATCTGAGATTAAATCCTAGGTTAAAATGTTTTGGTTGAATAAGTTTATTTTGGTAGTGGATTAGGCTATAATATTTGAGGGGAACCTGGAGGAGGCTTCTAATGGAGTACATGTGGTTTTTGTTGGATGACCAGGAGGTACGACTTCCAAGAGTAGGAAGTGTCATTATGAGGATATTGACCAGAGCAGTGGAAAAAAATGGATAGGGGGAATGATCAGTTTCTCAGGATCTTACCCGATTGATCTGCCACCAGTGTGGTAGTATGGATCACCTTCATAGACATTGTCCCCGACCACTGGTAGAGTGCCAAGATTGCGTCAGTATGGGACATCTATAACAGTTCTGTAGGAACCCATGACAGATGGGAAGTGATGTAGCGGCTCGACAGAACCACAGTACAAGAAGGGGATATTTGACACAATACCAGTCTATAAGTTATAGTTTTACTACCCATGGAGGCTGAGGTAGTGGATGTGGTACTTTTGGGAAAGAGTGCCCATATTAGTAGAGTAGTGCAGCTTAGGGGACTCAAACTGCAACACAAGGAAGAGAGGTAGGATAGTTACATGCAGTCTAGCCTGCACTTGTGGATAGTGAGGATAGACCATCGATAGTCAAAGGCACTATTCTTGTAGATTTTACACTTTTTAGTTCCTTGTTTGATACTAGTGCCTATCATTCCTTTATATATTCTTAACTTGTGAGCGGTCTGAGTCTAACGGTGGGGTGTGTGAGTGGGGTTATGACGATTGATACAACATTGAGAGTATAGTCGAGAGACATTTGTTTATGCAAAGGGTGTTTTCTCAATGTTGGTAAATATCATTTTCTTTGGGATATCTACATACTGGACATGTTAGGAATTAACCTAATTTTGAGTATGAATTGGTTAGTAGCATACCGATCCCACATAGATTGTTACCATAGGATAGTGACCTTTATGTCTCCTGAGGGTGAAAATTATGTTCATCATGGAGAGTGGGATATCTAGGCAAGCCGTGTAGGGCCAATTCAGCAACTTGGGGAGATCACCACCTAGGTTTCAAGTCTATTTCTAGATGATGGGGGCATAAATCATGACGTCTTTCCACCTATAGTGGATAGGTTCTAGGACATGTTTCTTGAGGGCTTATCAGGGCTTCCACGTGAGAGGGATATGAAGTTTACTATTGAGATCATGCTTGGAGATGAGCTAGTTTATATTCCACCATATAGAATGGAACCAATAAAGATTCAAGATATTAAGACTAAACTAAAAGAGTTGATGGATAAGGGGTTCATCCTTCTGAGTACATCACCTTGGGGTTCTCCATTTTTGTTTGAAAAGAAGGTTGGAGGGACTTTGCGTTTGTGTGTTGATTACCAAAAGTTAAATTAGATGAAATTAAAGAACTAGTATCCTCTTCTGCGTATCAATGATATCTTTTACCAGTTGATAGGAGTTTGTGTGTTTCCAAGATTGAATTGAGATCAAGGTATCATTAGTTGAGATTTTGACCATCTAATATACCTTATACAACATTTAGAAGTAGGTATAGCCTATATGAGTTCGTCGTGATGCCGTTTGGGCTGAAAAATTCTCCTACTGTGTTTATGTCCTTGATGAACAGAATCTTACACCCATATCTGGATCAGTTTGTGGTTGTTTTTGTGGATGACATATTGGTGTACTCTAAGAATCATGATGATCATGCCCAACATCTTGAAATCGTATTGAATATACTGAGAGAGCATCAAATATGCGCCAAGCTATCTAAGTGTCAATTCTGGATTGATAGGGTACATTTCTTGGGTCACATCATCTCAGAGGAAGGTGTGTCAGTAGAACCAGATAAGGTGAAAGCAGTGGTTTCTTGGGAGCATCCCAAGAATGTATTTGATATCTATATATTTCTGGGTTTTATGGACTATTATCAGAGTTTCATCCAATAATTTTACCACTTAGTAGAACCACTTTAGAGATTTAACAATAAGGGGGTAAATTTTGAATGGTCTGGAGCATGTGATAATTCTTTCCAAGAGTTGAAGAAGTGGTTGACTACAACACCGATCTTGATCCTACCCGAGCCAGATGAGGAGTATACAATGTTTTTTGATGCATTTGGGAAAGGACTTGGAGCAGTGTTGATGTAGGGAGATTGAGTTGTGGTGTATGGGTCATGGTAGTTGAGTCCACACGAATGGAATTACCCTATGCATGACCTTGAGTTAGATGAATTTTTTTATGCTTTGAAGTGTTGGCGACATTACCTGTTGGGTGAAAAGTTTACTGTTTATATTGATCAAAAGAGATTAAAGTATGTCTTTTCACAACAAGATTTGAATCTCCAGTAGTGGAGGTGGGTTGAGTATATATAGTCATTTGATTTAGAGATAGCATATACACATGGGAAGGGAAACAGTGATGCTGAAGCTTTGAGTAGAAAAACTTAGACTTGAGATGTTTAGGAGTCTAATTTTGAGTAGAAGATGATAACTTTGCTGGATGAGATGCATATTATAGTTTAGGAGATACATGAGAAGATAGATATAATATCTATATCAGTGGTTTCTACACTCTTGATCTAGATCATAGAGATGCAATATAAGGATCTATAGTGTTTGACCTTAAGGGAAAGCCTTGAAGGTGGGGAGTCACCTTCAGATTGGACAATAGATAAGGATGAGATCATCTATGTCTAGAGCCATGTAGTTGTGCCTACATGTATGCGAGAGGATATGATGCGTGAATTTCATTCCTCAAATGGGGTGGTACATCTGAGTTTGACCAAAATTTACTATGACCTACATCAATAGTATTGGTGGGCGGGCATGAAAAAGGAGATTGTAGGGTTCGTGACACGATGCTACACCTATCAACTGGTGAAGGTTGATCATCAATGACCTGGTGGTTTACTACAACCATTTCCCAATTTGGAATAGAAGTGGGATGATGTTACCATGGAATTTTTGGTGGGTCTATCGAGGATGCCTTAGAAGAATACCGTTATTTGGGTGGTTGTGGACCAACGGACTAAAGTAGCACATTTCTTTCATATACACAAGACTTTATCAGTAGATCAGTTGGGAGACTTGTAAGTTCAAGAGATAGTCAATCTAGATGGGGTGCCGAGAAGTATAGTTTTAGACCATGACTCATGTTTCACTTCATGCTTCTAGAAAAGTTTTCAAAAGGAACTTGGTATACAGATATTATTGAGTATGACTTTCCACAACAGATGGGCAGTTAGAATGTACTATACAGGTTTTGGAGGATATGCTACAAGCGTGCGTTCTTGACTTTGGTGGGTATTAGGAGAGGCACCTATAACTTTTAGAGTTCACATATAAAAATAGTTATTAGGAAACTATTTATATGGAACCATATGCAGATATTTATGATAGGCTATGCAGATCACCTCTATGCTGGATAGAGGAAGTTGATTCAGATTTTTTGGGACTTAGTCTCATGCATGAGATGTCAGATTAGGATCAACCGATTTAGAAACATATGGATATGGCTTAGAGTAGGTAGAAGTCATATGATGATAAACATCAATGATCCATAGAGTTTATAGAGGGTGATCATGTATTCATTCGAGTGTCTCATGGACTGGGTCACCGTAGGATTCAAAGGCAAGGCAAGTTGGCGGACATGTTTGTTTGACCATTTGAGGTTACGGGGAGAATTAGGCTGGTGGAATACTGATTGGATATTCCATAGAGGTACAATGTTATGCATGATGTTTTTCATGTGTCACAACTTTGTTAGTATCACCCTGACCCATCTCATGCGATTGATGTTCATGATACTGAGTTTGAGACTGATGCATCCTTTGAGGAGCACCTGATATGTGTGTTGGATAATAGTGAGAAAGTGTTGTAGGGGAAATAACATGATGATAGTTCAAGTATTTTGGAAACATGGGTGTGTTCAGGAGTAAACATGAGAGATAAGTGGATATGCAGGCTCAATGGCTTGATCTTTTTACCTCGTAATCTTAGAGATACTTAGGATTGAAACTCAAGGACAAAATATTATAAGGTGGGGATATTGTAAGATCCTAACCTTCTTTGGAGATGTATCAAGCTCATTTATAGGTAATATTTTTCCTTGTTTTGAGTATATCTTGTTTGGGTTTTACTTTGGGGAGATTTTGGGTGAAGTTGGAGATTTTTATAGGGCTTTTGGGCAGTGCATAGTTTTCCTAAACCATGCACCCTGCCCTAGAAAATTTTGAAACCCCAAATAGAGGGAGATTGTACGGTTATCAAATGGGTTTTCAAATAGTGTTCCCTCTTATTAGTAATTGTGCAGCCCCAAAGTGATGCACACAATTAGGGTGCACTGTTTGGAAAACCGTGCACCCCAGCTCAGGAAACCGTGCACACAAGTTTTGACCCCCTGAAAAATTATTTTAAAATTCCAAAATCCCCTGAATTTCACCCTTATCCACCCCTATTCTACATAATAAGTTTTACTATGATTTTATAGGCTACTAGATGGATTTTAAGGCCTTTAAAACACCATTATTGACGAATCAAAGATCCTTTTGACAGATCTACACCTCTTCTAGTTTCGGATCAAGATCTCATTCTTCATGGCGCAATTGAACATTCCACTTCAATTTAGGGATTTTTGGTTTAGAGAATGCTTGTCAAAAATCTTGAGGTTGGTGATCTAAATTTGAAATCCCATAGTCTGGATTATATTTGTGTGTATAGACTTGTGAAATATCAATTTCCATGTTTGAAAATCACATCTTTAATTGGATTAGTTAATTGGTTAATTAATTAATGGAATAATGTGATTATGAAATTGATGGGATATTGTGATTATGGAATTTTTAGATTAAATGGGATTGTGTAATTGTATAATTGTTGAGATATGGAATTGATTGATAATGGGAATAAATGGATGTTCATCTTAACCCTGAAGGGTTAATAGGTTATGTGAATAAATGTTGATATATGGTTTAATGGTCAATTTTTCATACCATTCCATGTGATTAAAGTAAAGTATTATGATTGAGTTGATAATTGAAATGGTATACCATGATGTGAAATGTTGATTATAGGGTCAATGTTGATTAAACTTGTTAAATGTGATATGTGTGATATATGTGATTGATTGAGAAATGGGGTGTGGGACACATGATGATGCTCCAAATACCCACATGGTGCTAGCCATGATGTTCTAGGACCAAATTCATGCATGTGAATCTTATTGTATGGGATAGGGATTGATACTTCAAATACCTATGAGGTATGAGATAGAGACTGATTCTCCAAATACTCATGGGTTGATAGACATGACGTTCTACACCCATGATATTGGCGTTGGACTATGGTTCCAAATGGTTGTGATATGAATTTAAATGAAATGATAAATGATAACCATGGTATTGTGATATGTGATATCCCTTGGGGATAGTTCATACTTCAGCACGGGCTGAAGCAGGTATTGTTGGTTTGGGTGTCATCGTGAACTGGGATACTTATGTGGTTAATTAAAGAATAATTGATTTGGTAAAATTATTATTTTATCACTTGTACTTTATTATTTATACAAATACATACACTATTATAGATTAGATATTTCTTTAGATACCATTGGTGGTGACCTACTAAGTTTTAAACAAATCCTACTCGGGCTGCCTAATCAGTATCCGAATAGACTTCATATTTGCAGGTTAAGATAAGGGAAAAATCCCAATGTTAGATGACTGAGATGAGATAGAGCATGATGAGGGAACTAGACTTAGTGTCGAGACTCGCTCGAGATTGTCAGTGTATTTATTTTGTTTTTTCATTATACACTTGTCACATATTATGGAATGAAATATCTACTATTTTAGTTTGGATATTTTTTTTTCTGTTTTGGTTCAGCATGTGATATTGGTTTGTTCTGATTATTTTATTATCAAATTATTTCTTATCATCAATTGGTTTTTTATTTATTTGTTTCCACTATTGTACTAATTTTATAAAGAGATTATAGTCTCCCTATGATACCTAAATTAGAACCTTGCTTCTAGTCAACATCCTTCGGCGTACGAAGAGATGCGCTTGGGGTCATGTGGCAAACTAGCTCGAGGAATTGGTGTGTGGCACTTAGGTAAGATAATCACAATTTTTTACATTTATTCACTTTTAATATGTTTTTAATTTATTCATTTTTAAAATTTATTTCCCTGGGTTGTTAGTTGAGTGGTGCACCTGGTTGGTACCAATTCTCTACCTAAGGGAACTAGCTAGGCTTGAGTCTCGCTATACTCGAACACTTCTTATATTATGATCATGGTGATTCAAATACATTGTATAACTGGGGAAAATGCAGTGTGATTTGGGCTTGGTTGGGCCCCCTATTGGGAGTCGATCATAACCTATACACATGTTTTTTCAATAGGGTGGTTGTCAAGTGGTGACCAATACCTATATGTGGGATCAATTATTTGGGGGTCCAATATTCAACTCATGATGGGATTATTTGTGGGGATTTTTAGTAGTGTTTCATTGATCATATTAGGAAGCAATTGGTCTACCAATATGGGCAATAATGACTAGGGTGAGGCAGGGGACTGATGTTGGTAGGACGATGGCCAGGGAGGCGATGGTGAGGGCTGGCGTGCGGCGGTGACCAAAGGAAAACTGCTGAAAATGGTCAACATGGGATTTAGGGTGTGTGTTTTCAGATGAATGACAGCAGCGGGGCCTCAAGAAACCATGAAGGCAGAGATTTGTTAATGTAGATGAGACCAAGGATGGTGGTGAGGGGCCTGGACAATGACTTTGAAAATAAGGGTCGATTCAGGCAATAGAGTCGGCGAACCTGGCAAAGCAGAGGAGTAACTAGGTCGAACCGCTCACAATTATGTTTGGGTCAGGGCTTACGAGCCTACTTTATTGGGTTTTAATGCCCCTGGTTCTGCATGGTCTGGTAAGGAGTTTATTCTGCCCAAGAAAAATAGAGTACTTTCCATGGTTTAATAATAAAGGGGCGGGGGATTCCCTCTACCCATTAAAAAACATTTATTCATTTAATATTTCTATAATTTATTCATTTTTAATATTTATTTATACATTTTTATTTATTAATATTTAATATTTTTAGTATGTTTTCAATTTACATAATTAATATTTATTCTTTTTTATTTTAATATTTTTTATTTAAATATTTATAAAATTATCTATTCATTTTTAATCAGTAATTTATTTTAAAAATTTTTTATTTAAATTATTTTTTATTATTTATTCATTTTTTTTATATTTATTAATTAATATTATTTTGGTAATATATATAATTTATTCATTTTAAATATTTTAAATATTTTTTGAATTCATATAATTAATATTATTTATTCATTTGTCATAATAATAATAATTTTTTTAAAATATAATAAATTTATCATAATATTATCACATTCATTAATACATTTAATATAAATAATATTGTTTATTTATTTTTAATATTTTTGTGATTTATTTATTTTTAATATTTTTATAACTTATTTATTTTTAATATTTATTATTTTTTATTATAAATTAATTTTTAATATACATTTTTATATAACTTGTAAATTATTATAATTTTTAAATTTATTTTTTTATTTTCCACTTGTATTTATCAGCACTATAATAAGCACTAAATAGAGAAACATTTATCTGTGTTCATTAGTTAGCACTAATAAAGGTATGATTTATCAGTTCTTTTTTAGATATGATAAATCCCTTGCTTTATAAATGCTAATAAAATGCTGATAAATTATACCTCTATCAACACTTTTCATTTTAGCACTGATAAATGTATCTTTTATTAGTGGGTTTTTACTTGCTCGAATAAAAACCCTTCCACTATTTTAAAGGAACCCCAACTGAGATTTCCTATGCTCATGCTGTTCGAGCTCTCGTGGAAGTCGAATCATGTTGTCGCCTCCTTCAAATATTTTAGACAAATCAACCATTAAATCTAAGGTATGTTATTCATTATTTATTTTTAATCGATCTGTTATCATTTTTTGGGAATTTTTAGTTCTTCTCATTATTTTTTCTCGCCCGTTTGATGTTTTGAAGCTTGTTTTATCAATTTTTGGTCATTCTTGTTGGTTCTTCTCTTCTAATAGATGTTTTTCCTCTCATTTGAATGATTTTTTGTTCTCCTTATTCTACTTTTGGAATGATCTTTCAATGGATAAAAAATCACATATTTTTTAATTTCTTTTATTCATGAACTCATCAGAAATAACATCTCAACCGATTCTAATGGTTTTTTCCTTTGATTCACAAACATTTTATTTGAAATTGTGATTTATTTTGTTCATTGTTATTTAAAATTTATCTATAATTTTATTTCAACAATGAAAAATACTCTCAATTTTTTCTATATAAATTTCATAATTTTCTCAGGGAAATAAAGAAAAATAATCATTTTATAAAAATTTCATTTCAAAATTTCAACAAAATTCATATAAACAATTTTTTTACCATTATAATTAATAAAATCCACTCAATATTGTTAAAATTAATTTTCAAAAGTTTACATTATTTTCAAAGAGAGATGAATCAAAATTTGAAAATTCCCAATTTTTTTAGAATTGAAAATTTTCAAAACATTAATTTTTCTGATTTTAATAACAAAGTTTATATAATGAATTCTTCTATTCATTAAAATTATTTTGGGTTTCTATAAATATTTAAAAGTGGGTAATATTTCTCATAATAAGAATCTTATACAACAGAACTCCTTAGTCATTTTAGTTAACCACAAGTTCCCCCTGACTCTTCAACTAATGAAGACTCTTCTTGAAGGTGTTTGTTTTTTTGATTATGACTGGTGCTTGACCTTTTGTTGTCTACCTTCTTTGGTGTTTTTGGTACGGTTTTCTATTTATGCTTCTTATTGAATAATTTCCACGACATTACTATTACCATTATTTCTATCCCTTCATCATAATGGATGATTTTGGCAGTCGATTGTTCGATTAGGGCTATGGATAGTCACTTTTGTTGGATCTTTGGTTTTTCTCTTATTTTTCTAAGGGTCTATACTTTTCTTTTTTACACACATGGAATAAAACATTAATTTGTTCCAATTTTTTTTGTAATTAAATCCATCTACTTCATGATTTTTAAAATTGAAAATTTGGGTTATTTTGGTTAAATAATTCATTTTTCTCCTTCTATCCACAATATTATTTCTAATACCTTGAGTTTTTATGAATTATTATTTTTCAAATAAATTATTTTTTTTGGCTTGCGTTGCACACTACACTAAGTTAAACTTACATTATATGCAACACCGAGTTAAGATTATGCTAAAAAAAACAATGAGTTTAGCATGTAGTACACACAACACTAAGTTTGGATGGTGTTATAAATAATACTAAGTTCCTTCGATAACTTATGTTACATGGAAGACCGAGTTTTATTGAACTACAATATATTATTAATAATATTATTTAATATGATAGTTATCATCTATACATTGGAATAAAGGGAATTAATAGGATTAACTAACTTATGAAAATATATAGTTTTCATATGTTTATTAGTTATCTATTGATTAGAAATAAAATAAGAATCATTTAAAAGAAAAATAAATGTTTTCTGAAAAATAATATCTTTTATAAAAGATGGGTTAATCATGCTTGAAACTCATAATTTAAAATTAAATTTGACCAATTTTAGAAAATTTATTTGAAAAAATAAAATTCATTTTTGAAATAATAATATCAAAATTATCTTCGGTTATTTTTTTGGTATTTTTTTGGAACGTTTCATTTTTTGATGAATAGTGGAAAATACGAAATTTTAATTGAAAACTACATTTTCACTTAATTTAATTATATAGTTAAATTATATTTTAATTTTGTTTTAAAGTATATTTAGTTAAATTATATATATATTAATCCAATTTAGGTCATTGGAATCAATTTCATATTGAAATTGAATATAAAAACTTTGTAAAATTTTGTTTTTTTTGCTTTAAAAATCCACTTTTTGGACACGTCTGTGAGATTAATTTTAAATTAATTTATGCCAGTTCTATAAATTTAATTTGTAAAAATTGATTCAATATTTTGAATAATCATAATTTATAATATTTAATAATGCGAAATTAATTTTTAACCAAAGTGATTAGTGAAAAAAGTTAAAATCAATTACAGTGATTAAGGTAAAAACAAGTTTACATAATGGTTAAACTTAGAATATAAGGTGTAAAATAACCTAACAACTTGTACAACACCCATTTTATATACATATTTAGAACCTTACCACATTATGATCGAATTTTATGACTTTTTGGGACACTTTTCCATAACAGTGACCCATATAATAAGTTAAGTAAAGGAAAACACACAAAATGTACCTTTCGTGATTTTAATATCTATAAATATTTAGAATAAAGTAAAAAACTACATAGGTTTGTTTATAAATATTATTTTGAAATATAAATTCTTTTTAGTTATCTTAATAATTTATCTTTAATTTTTAGAGATGAAATAATTACTTAAAGTGCTTAAGAAATGCCAACACAGTAATTATTTAGTTAACAATAAAATAAAATAAAGCCAAAGAGCCTATACCTCAGTGGTAGACGCTATTTATTGGTATCCAAGAGACCCAGGATCAAATCTGGGTGGGGGGTGAATTTTTTGAGTTGTTGTAGCAGTACTGTAGCAGTTACTATTCGACACTATAATAGACAACACTATTCATCTGATTTGGGCCTTCGAGCCACCGGTTTGGGCCTACGGGTCTTAGGGCCTTCTGGCCCCAAGGCCTTTATGATAGAAGGGCCTTTGGAAAACCAATGGCCTTTAATCCATAGGGATTTCGGGCCACAAAAAAGACCAAGAAGCATTCTGGGTATACCATATAGAAGCAGACCTAGATGAAGATTTAGAGCAAAAAATAGAAACCACCAGAGTAGAGCTAGCTAGATTGGAAGAATGAGAGAGTATGAAAACTGCCATCAGGACTAGATACCGTGCAGTTTTGCATGGGGCAATGCTAGCTGATCATCCATGCAAGGTGGGGAGCTAGGCGCCTTCAAGATACAGATGCTGGGGAGGGACTATTTCAAGTGTGTCAAGTCTTGGGACTTTAAGGTCATGTATTAGGTTATTTATGGGCCTTGTGCCTTGAGACTATGGGTCATGTAAGAGTTCCCCCTCAACCCTTAAAAGGGGTATTATCCAAAATAAAAAATAAGGCCTTCAGGCCATTCATAGTGTAATAAAATAAAATAAATGATACTAAAAATTATACAAGTGAAGTAAATTGATTGAATTATTATATTACATTAATTTTGTAGATGAACATATCATTTTACATAGGTTTAAACTTAATAGATCCAAATTCCATCATCATCATGATATTTTTAAATTCAAATTAAATAAATAATATCAAAATTAACATTAATGCCATTTTATAATAAATTCTATTTTATTAATTGATTTAAAATTACTAAAATACTATCTTGTATCAATTTATTTTTAAATATTAATAAATATAAACTATGGTCCATTAATGGAATAATTTTTTTATTATAATTACTATATTGATCATTAAATAGTAAAAACCCAATTATCATGGTTAAGGTTAAAGCTGTGTTTTTGCACGTTAGATATGCTTATGTTAAAATTAATTTCCAACACACATTAGGTTTTTATTTTATAAATTTTATTTCATATTTATAATAAGTGGGTAAAAATTATCTATTTAGGATCATTTTATTTTACTCTTAAAGGACAAACTATATAGGTTAGAAAATTAGTTACCTTAATAAAAACCAAAATGGTAAAAATAGGGAAACTTAGAAGTTAAGGAAGAAAATTATAAAAATGCATTCATTTTTGTGTAGTGGAGGTGTATATAGACAAAATAAAATATACAATCCAATATTATTCAATTTTATATCCATATTAGGTAAGGGAGACCTCCTAATAGTAAATAGTTTTGAGTATTTACAAGAATGCCACTCCTCCTCAACTATAAAAGGGTACTCACTCCCCCCCATTATTCACACCTCTCAAGACATTTAGTTTGACCAAAACCCACCAAAATCACTCTACAAATTACCTCCCCTCATCCTTGAAGCCTTAATTTGGGTATAAATCCAACTAAGGAATTTCTTTAGTGGAAACCAAAAAGAGATACCCAAAGAAAAAGGTAATGTTCATCAACAAATGTTTTTGTTTTATTTCTACCTAACACCCATTAAAATTTTTATAGCATTATTATATAATAGACTAAGTATATTACATATATTGAGATGTTTTTATGTTAATGGTATGAACTACAACACAAAATTTCACCAAATGGATTACAAAATCATAATTCATGTGTACGATAGACTACCGCATTGCAAATCGATATCATCCGTTTTTCCATTAACACCTTTCAAGGTTGGGAATAATGATGTAAATACTCTTTATATATGATATACATTGTATTTATGATGTATTTATGATTTTTTAATTATTATATAACACATACCTTTATACTTTCCATTTTTGGGAATACGATAATGTCGTTCATGTGTACGGTGGACTACCGCCTTACGAAGTGATGTGATTCGTTCACACTTTACATGGAACGTATTAAAGATGAGTTAAATATACATATGTATTATATATGGTATATTTTTTTTTTGTAATGATAATATATATATATATACATATCATTTACTTCTCTTTCATTTAATACGATAAGAAAATGGAAACACCGTACATGCGTACGTACGACCTACCGTCTCCATGAACGGTGAATTTCATTTCCCATCACTAAATTTTATGGATTAATATAAATACATATATAATAAATATATATGATATTTATATCATGGTTTAAATTTTTGATATTATGAAATTATGATCTAAGTAAGAATAAAAATTTAAAACATGTATGAAAAAAGTGGTTATTACTCGAAACATAACTTTAACATGGAATTGTTAATAAACGGGTAATATAAAGTCATGAGAAAATAATATATGGTTTTATATATATGAATATGGTTCTATAATATATTTATAATAAACTTATATTTATTATATAGGATTTTTGTATGAGTATGATGAGAGTCAAGACTTATGGTAAGGGATTTCCATCTCACTTTTTACTTTTGTGAGACACGTGCTATATTCACCATCTTTTTCTTATATGTGGTGTATATAATGAACATGATTTTATTTTATGATTATTTTAATAAAATTTATTTGTATTTACATATCAATTTGATAATATCTCTTTCATGGGGTTTACAGTTCAAAAGTTACCAAATCGGTAAGAGAATTTTTTCTCAATTTGCCTTCTTTGAGACACATGTTATGTTATGCACCTATATTATTTTACAAGGTGTATGTACTACCTCTTTGAAATGTTATATCATGTATATCCTTCTTTTAATGATATTTTAAGCTTTTTTTAATGTTATTATTTCATGGGTATTATGATTCAAAGCTTCCAAAGTGGTAAGATTTTATTACTATAATCTCATTGTTTATCAGGATTGTTTATGGTTATGCTTCCATCAGTGAAATATTATAACCCATATATCAAGAATTATCATGAATTTGATTCTACTATAGTTATCCATGAAATATTAAATTAATGGTACCATTTTACCAATATTTGTTATTTATGATAATTAAGAAAATGTTTTTATGAAAATTCAACTTTATTTCTCTCTTCGGTCGAAAATCTATTTTCTTTCAAAACCATGTTTTCTAAAAATATTTTCAAAAATTTTATAATATTATACTATGATTTTTTTAAAATAATTTTTTTACATATTTTTTAACTTTTTACAAAATGGTTTTAAAAGGAATCTTCTTATCATTTTCTGATCAAGGCTCTTTTGGCTTCTACCAACAATGTGAAAGGAATCTTTGTTTTTACGTATATGTCATGTATAGTATTTTCCACTGCCATGAACACTCCATTCATTGAATATTAATTTATACATTTTAAATGATATTTTAAAAATAATTTTTTTTCTTAAATATTTTTGAAAGATTTTTATTTTAAATTGATATTTAAAGAAAGTAATTTTGAAAATGTTTTATGTTTTAAAAAGAATTTTAAGTGATTTTCAAAGCTTCCTTTATAAGTTCCAAAGGTTATTTTCAAAGAAAATGATTTCAAAGGTGTTTTATGTTTAAAAATTATTTTAAATGGTTTTAAAATAATCCTTTATAAGTTTTCAAGTTTTTTTTTCAAATAAAATGGTTTTGAAAAGGTTTTACATTTTTAAAAGTTTTTTTCAAAGTAGAAAGTATATTTTTCTAAAGAAATTTTTTAAATAAATTTTCAAAGATTTAATTATAAGTTTCCAATGTTATTTTTGAAGAAAAATATTTTGAAATTTTTTTATGAAAGTGATTTTCAAATAAATACTATTTTCCTTAAGAAATTTTCCATGCGATCTTTTAAAATCATTCTTCATATAAGATGAAATCCTTTGATATAGTTTATACTTTACTGAGGATATGATCTAAGGACACCATTATTATTCTTTATTTGAACGGTTTATTTTTAAGATGTTTTTTTATGAAACCTATTTCTATTTCATGGGTTATACCATGATAAAATTATTCTGAACCCCACTTCTTTTCATGGGTTATGCTATGATGAAATGATTATAAAACCTGTCACTTTTTTTATTGGTGATTATATGATGAAATGTTTATGATACCCATTTAATTTAATGGGTTATGATATGAGGAATGTTTATGACCTTGTGGCACACATATGTATGATTTAATTATGTGACGGGTTAGACCTATATCTCCCTCCAGTGCATTGGGTAAATATTTATATATATCATGAGATAAACATGGTTTGAATATGAAGTGAACCTGGAACAGTAAGGGACTTAGTTCATTATGATTGTTTGGGGAGTGAACCCATTCCACTATAAGGAAAGGGCTGTGATTGGGGATGGTGGTGTTTCCTGCCCAGTTGGTGTAGTCTCTATGAACTGCCCTAATAAATTTTTAAAATGAGCCTTAAATTCTAGGTAATGATTTTATATGATTATGTTTAGGCTCTAAAATCTATGTCTTATAATGATGTTATTCTCTCATGGCTCATGTTCTTTTATTATATTATCATTCAAGTCTTATGAACAACCAATATTTTTTCTATGACTCATGATTATTATCTTTGATATATAGGGTATGGTTTTAAAATGTTATTATGATGTTCTTATAACCTTATGTCTATGTTATGCTTATGTATCTCCTTTATTTACCCTTACTAATCATCTGACACCACCCTTTCTTATGTTTCCTTTCCCCAAGTTATGAAGAAAGGTTTTAAGTAGGAGGACTAAATGGGAAGATATTTGTGGGAACCATTGAAGATATTTCACCAGACTAGAAGATTGTGTTCCAAGTTTCTAAATGTACTAAACTATTACAATCCTTGAGCATGAATTTTTATAATGTAATGAATATTCATCTAAAAAGGTTTAATATCCATGTTTGTTAATCTTGGGTTTCTATAGTTGGTATCAAAGAAAATATTTAGTTAACCTTTGGAAATTAGGATGAGAAAACTTTAGTGAGATACCTAGGTATATTTCTAAGGATATGTCTAGGGATGTCTCTAAGGATGAGTTAAATTATAGTAAAATGTACTAGAATTTTGGTAACAAATAGAGCAAGTAGTTTCTCACTACAAAAAAAAAAGAGTACATTAGAGGGGTTATTTAGAGGGGGTTATGCACAACCCCCTCTAAATTCATTGTCTGTAAAATTAGAGGGGGTTCTACACAACCCCCTCTAATCATCGAATTTATAGGGGGTTCACATCCCCCTCTAATTTTTTTAGCATTTTTTAATATGTAGTTGGATTTTAGAGAAGGTTATGTTAAAACGGTCACTAATTTAATAATTAGTAGCGCTATATATTTACATATACATATATATATATATATGTGTGTGTGTGTGTGTGTGTGTGTGTGTGTATTCAGTTGGATTTTAGAGGTGTTATGTGTGTGTGTGTGTGTTATACAGAATTTGTTTTTCTAAGAAAATAGTGGGGGTTCACAACCCCCTCTAATTTTATAGATCAGAGGGGTTGTGAATCCCAAATATTTTCTTAAAAAAATCATAATATATATATAGTATATATTATATACATATATGAATGTATTTATAAAATTTATAATATATTATATTCATATAAATATGTAATATATATATATATTAATTGTGTATGTATAAATATAATATGTATATATATATTTTCATAATATATTTGGGTAAAATATATATATGTATATGTATATGTATATATATATATAATATATACGTGTATTCAAATAAATATAAACAATTACATATAAATATATAAATACACATTTGCGTTTGTGTGTGTTTAATATAAATGTATTTATAAATACATACATACATAATTTTATTTAAATACATGTAACTATATAATTTATAGAGGTGTGCAGAAAATATATACATACATATATATTTATATTTATATAAATATAGATACATGTTATTTATTTAATTTATTTAAATATATTATGAAAATAATGTTTATCTTAATAAACTTATTAATATATATAAATACAATAATATATAAATTATGTGTAAATTTGTTAACATATATATTTTTAATAATATATATGGTTATTTTAATAAACTTATTATATGTATTTAAATATATTGTTTTAATAAAGTTAATTTTAATAAACTTATTAATATATATAAATACAAAAATATATAAATTATGTATAAATTTGTTAATATATATATATATTAATATATATGGATATTTTAATAAACTTATTTTATGTATTTAAATATATTATATTTTAATAAACTTTTCAATATATATAAATAGAATAATATATGTAAAATACAAACAAAGCAAGACTTGGTGTGGTGGTTTGAGCATAGGCGCCATATCGTGGAGGTCGACTGTTCGAATCCCATCAGGCTTCATTATTTTGGAAGCCCCTATGAATTCTGGTACCGAGAGTACACCGGGGCATAGACTGGGACACCGCCAGACACGAGACCGGGACACACGCACATGGAGACCAGCGGACCAGGGGATAGACACCGGGACACCGCCAGACACGAGACCGGGGGGGGGGGACACCGAACAGAGCACTGACACCAGGCAGGGATAGACACTGGGGGGGACACTAGACAGAACACCGGGGGACACCGAGACACTAGATAGAACCGGGGGGGGGGGGACACCGAGACACCAAACACCAGGCCTAGGGGAGACCGAGACACACACCAGACACCAGAGGCACCAGACAGTTCAGATTCGGGAGAGTTTTTTCTTAAAAAAATCATTAGGGGCGGTTGTGTAAAACCACCTCTAAAGCAATAAACAATTAGGGGCAGTTTGAACCACCCCTAATGCCTCTATTAGTACTAGTTGAGGTTATATCCGCCACTAATGACAACCGATTGTTGTAAATTTTGGTCAACATTAGTGGGGGTTTAAACCCCCTCTAATGTAACCGCCACTAAATTCAACATGCACTCTTCTAATGTCAAAAATAACCCCTTCTACAGTGGTCATTTTTTTCTAGTGTCTTACCAATACATCCCTGTCTTACCTAGGAGTAATAATCCTAAAAACACCATATTGATCTAGACTTGATCAGAAACTGGTGCACGACAACGATCCTTGCCGCACACCTGGTTTGACACTCCCGGGGTATATGCTTTGGAAATTCATAAACTCTTTACGAACCATCATGAAGGATTCAAATAGATGATGACTATGAATGACCTAGGATAAGCCTAAGGTGTAATAAATTAAAGAATAATATTTCATGATTTATACATCTTATATGTGATTTTCATGATTTTTTGGTTTCCTATTATGATTAGTGTTTCTCACACTATGCTTTTTGGTTTTAGTCAATAGCAGGAACCAGAAGAAACTGAGTTAACATTGAATGTGATGGAAAATTTACTGATGAAAAACCAAATATGATGATGACTAGAGTAAATGGAATTACAATTATTCTTAATTAATTTTCATATTAACAACATGTACCTTAACCAACTCTCAGACTCACCAAATAAGAGAAACACATAGTTTGCTGAGAGTTTGGGTAGAAAAAACCATAGACGAAAGAAGATTTAGTTTCCTATGTGTCAAGAATGTGGGAAGAAATTGGGACACTGCTAGACACGAGACTGGGGGACAGACACCGGGACACCGCCAGACACAAGACCTGGGGGGACACTGAATAGAACACTAACACCAGACATGGATAGAAACTAGGGGACACCAGACAGAACACTGGGGGGACACCGAGACACCAGATAGAATCGGTGGGGCACCGAGACACCAGACACTAGACCTAGGGGAGACAGAGACACACACTAGACACCGGGAGGCACCAGACAACGCATATTCAGAAGAGTTTTTCCTTAAAAAAGCATTAGGTGCGGTTGTGTAAAGCCACCTCTAATGCAATAAACAATTAGGGGTGGTTTGAACCAACCCTAATGCCTCTATTAGCACCAATTGGGGTTATATCCACCTCCAATGACAACTGATTATTGTAAATTTTGGTCAACATTAGTGGGGGTTTAAACCCCCTCTAATGTAACCGCCACTAAATTCAACACGCACCCTTCTAATGTCAAAAATAACCCCTTCTACAATGGTCATTTTTTGTAGTGTCTTACCAATACATCCCTGTCTAGATACTACAAGAATATGTAGTTCTGAAACAGATGTACCTAGGCGTAATAACCCCCAAAACGCCATATTGATCTAGACTTGATCAGGAACTGGTGCACGACAACGATCCTTGCCACACACCTAGTTTGACACTCCCATGTTATATACTTTGGAAACTCATAAACTCTTTACAAACCATCATGAATGATTTAAATAGATGATGACTATGAATGACCTAGGACAAACCTAAGGTGTAATAGATTAAAGAATAATATTTCATGATTTAGACATCTTATATGTGATTTTCATGATTGTTTGGTTTCCTATTATGATTAGTGTTTCTCACACTATGCTTTTTGGTTTTAGTCAATAGTAGGAACCAGAAGAAACTGAGTTAACATTGAATGTGATGGAAAATTTACTGATGAAAAACCAAATATGATGATGACTAGAGTAAAGGGAATTACGATTATTCCTAATTAATTTTCATATTAACAACATGTACCTTAACCAACTCTAAGACTCACCAAATAAGAGAAACACATAGTTTTCTGAGAGTTTGGGTAGCAGAAACCATGAACGAAAGAAGATTTAGTTTCCTATGTGTCAAGAATGTGGGAAGAATCACCCAAGTAAATGTCTTAGAGGAATAGGAATGTATTTTGACTATGGAAAAGAAGGATACAAAGCAAGTAACTACACAGGAAAAATGAATATTTCGGTTAATGTAATAGATGGTAATATTGGTCTACCTAAGGTATTATCAATGGATGAATACTTTAAATGTAAAAATTATTTGAATTATGAAAATCTATGTCCTTAGGGGAAAGCTTGTGAAGAAAACCATCAAGGTGGTATGAGTAATTGTTATATTACTAATAGTGAAGAGGCTAAAAATGAAATGTGAAAGGAAAGAAGTGTTAAGGAATAAAATGATGAAGCTTAGTTAATTAGTTGATAATTTAGTGGGATGAATGAAGTATTTATGTATCGGAATTAAAAGATTATGTTATAAAAATCATTAAATATATAAGTATTGTTCAGTATAAGTTTTTCATTAAGGATTTGAATGAATATTTTGAATGATGCTGTTGTACTGGAAAAGTGATTTAATAGTAAGGTGATATTTTGATTAAGGGAAGATAACCCTTGACATGTTCTTGAGGATGATAAAATGATGTTTAGTATAGATAAAGAAATTATTGATATGGATAAAGTAATTTAGATATTATTGATGACCTTATAACTGATAATGGATTTGTTGAAAAAGTTGTTTATACCATCATTAATGAATTTTACAACATTTTTGGATTTAAGGAATATATCCAATACTCCTTGTTATATGTAAAGAATGAAGAAGCATGTATGTTTTTAATAAAATTTTATGGTAATTCAATTTATTACCATGTTTCAAGAGAATACATGATGAAGGTATTCACATGTTTGGTATGTGATAATCAAGATATACTTTATGATATATGGGGGATTAATGTTAAGTTGATTTTGAGAAATTTAGTCACCTTTTTTCTCAAGTTTTGGTTTTTAATCTTTTGAAAGGGTTATAAGTCTAACCATTTATGAAATGGTTTATGTTGAACTTTGAATGTGGTTTTATATATTAATCTATTATTTCTTCATATAATGATTTATGAATATTGGATAACCTGCGCTAACCATTTTTCTTTGATGATAACGAAAGATAGACAAGATGACTTATCATTCTATCTATGGATATTATGATCTGTTTATGCTTAATGCATAACAAATCAATCTTCATTTTTAGGATTACGAGATGAAGTGTAAATTGATAAAGTCACAACCCAAGGGTGAGATTGTTCTTACAAAATATAATGAAATCAAGTAATTATATCTTCCCATAAAGATTCTTCAACTTTAGGAAAAAGATATTGAAAAAAAATTTTATCCCAGTACCTTCATTTAAAATGAATCAATTTTCCCTTAAATCATCACAAATTTATGGTTTTTTGGTTGTTAACTTTCTCTGGATAACCCACTTTCTTGTGATCAGTGATCTCTATCAACCTCTATAATTATTTTTGTTTTTCTTCCATGTCTACATATTCACTTTCCACCCATGTTCTCCTATGTGAAAACCTTGTTATGAGTTACTTTGGGTAACTGTTATGTTTCCAACTTTCCCTTTTAAAGGAAGTTTTACTATTTATTTTTACGATGTGAGTTTCTATAAAAGTAAATTTTAAGTATTAAACCTTTTATCACCCAAAATAATTTCAAGGACACAAATCATTCCTAAGGGGAATAATATAACTCCCCAAGTTTTTATGAATTATTATTTTTGAATAAATTATTATTATTTGGATTGTGTAGCATGCTATACTAAGTTAATCTTTCTTTATATGCAAAACCAAGTTAATATTTCTCTACACATAGCACTGAGTTTAACTTGTGGTACACGCAACACTAATTTTGGACTATCTTACACATAATACTGATTTACTTCGATATCTTTCATTACACGCAAGGTTGAGTTTTATTGAACTACAATATACTATTAATATTATTATTTAATATGATAGTTATTTCCTATCTGTTAAAATGATGTTAATGAATAGGATTAACTAAATTATAAATATATATATATTTTCACATGTTTATTAGTAATCTATTTATTATAAATAAAATAAGAATCATTTAAAAGAAAAATAAATGTTTTCTGAAAAATAATATATTTTATAAAAGACGGGTTAATCATATTTGATGAACATAATTTATAATTAAATTTGTGAAATTTTAGAAACATTATTTGAAAAAATTGAATTTATTTTTGAAAGAAAAATATCAAAATTATCTTAGGGTAATTTTTTGGTACTTTTATGAGAAGTTTCATTTTTTGATGAATACTGAAAAATACTGAATTTTAATTAAAAACTACTTATTCACTTAATTTATTTATATAGTTTAATTATATTTTAATTTTGTTTTAAAGTTTATTTAGTTCAATTTTATATCTATTAATACAATGTAGGTTATTGAAATCAATTTCATTTTGAAATTGAATATAAAAACTTTGTAAACTTTTGATCTTTTTCTCTTTAAAACCCACTTTCTCAACATGTTTGTGGGATTACTTTTAAATTAATTTCTTCTTATTCTATGAATTTAATTTGAAAAAATGGATTCCATATTAAAAATCACAATAATTTATAAATTATAATAAGTCCAACTTAATTTTTGACCAAAGTGATTAGTGAAAATACTTAAAATTAATTGCAATGATTAAGATAAAAACGAGTTTAATTAGTGGTTAAACTTATAATATAATGGAATCCATCAGATGGTGATACAGTCTCTTAGAATAGTGATACCCTCTCCTAGGGTTTTTTGAGTTCCTTCTTGGTGTTGATCATGCCACTCAGCTACATTAGAGGAATCTCAGTGGGGATTTGGTTCTCCAGATCTTCACTGACTTCTATGATTGTGGTGGATTTACCTAATCTTCATTGAAGACTTACCCCACTATCATATCCACTCAATTCACTCATTTTCATCATTTTTGGATTCTTCCCTTTCCGTTTTACCTTATCGGCTACCCTCACCCCCATATCTGTTTCAGATCTGAGCACCCCCAACGTGAATCAATGTTTGTGTGTTGATCCATGGATCTATCAAGTGGTGGTGGTTTGAGGTTCAGTAGGTGTATGTTTGATGGGTTGGGGATGTATGATATTGATTTTGAGTATCAATATATGGATCAGTTTTTCTATAATAGTGGTGCGTAGTGGTCTAGTGGTAGAGTTTGAATCTCGAACATCAGACGGGGTCATGATTGGAGTGTTGCAGTGAGCTCAATAGTGACGATAGGGGGTTCATAGTGGTAGGGTTCAACAAAGGTGTTCTAGAGGCCATTAGAATTTTTGGTTTCAATAACAGTTTAGGGGAACCTGTTATGCATTTTCTATGTGGTTCTGATTGATTGATTGGTTGCTGATGGATTTGTGACCATTGGATTATACCTCATTGCATTTGGAAGGCATTACTACACCTTGCTGTGGATGCCGGGTGGGTGACCTCAAAAGATGGATGAGTGTGATGACACCCATCATCATCCATATATCTATTTGGATGGATGGGCACCCTACTTGATCTTTTTTACTATGATTTTTTTTTGTTTTTGCTTCGCATCAGGTTGACTTTGTAGTTGTCTTCGCATGCACTATTAGGTGGGCGTCTTGAAAGTGAGATAGGGGTGCTAGAACCTATCATCTGATCCTACTTCCACATGTCAGTATGGGTTGGAGGAGTGATCTACCATGTTATGTTAGTCCATCACGTTGAAACTTCTAAGCGGGGGGGGGCATCTCCATCGAATGATCTCACTTTTCATGGTTTGGCAGGGGTGATGTGGCTTTTCCTAAAGTTTGTATTGATGTATGATTTATTTTTGACATTCGGGTACTTGTTAAGGATTTCATGTCCTATTTTTAAAGGCATCTGTTCCCCTATCATGTAATGGGTTCCCTCTTATCCAATTCCTTAAAATAGGGTTTCCTTTATATTTTATGTTCAATAAAGGGAGATTGACCCTCAACCTTTCAAAGAAAAAGATTATAATATAAGGTGGAAATGACCTAAAAAATTATCCAACACCAATTATCTGGAAATATTTAGATCCTTACCACATTATTCTCACTTTTACAAGATATTTACCCATATAATAAGTTAAGTAAAGAAAAAGACAAAAAATGTACCTTCCTTGATTTTAATATCTATAAAGCTTTTGATTAAAGGAAAAAACTACATAGGTTTGGTTGTAAATATTATTTTGAAATATAAATTATTTTTATTTATCATAATAACTTTTATTTAATTTTTAGAGATGAAATAATTACTTAAATTACTTAAGAAACACCAACATAGTAATTATTTAGTTAATGATAAAATAAAATAAATGATACTAAAAATAGTAAAATTAAAGTAAATTGAATGAATAATTATGTTTCATTAATTTTTTATTTTAATATATCATGTTAAATAGGTGAAAAATTAATATATCCAAATTCCATAATTGTAATGATATTTTTAAATTTCAATTAAATAAATAATGTCAAAATTTACATTAATGTCATTTTATAATAAAAACTATTTTATTAATTGATTTATAAGTACTAAATATATTATATTCCATCAAGTGATTTTTAAATATTAATAAATATAAACTATGATCCATTCATGGAACAATTTTTATATTATAATGACTATATTGATCATTAAATAGTAAAAACTCAATTAGTGTAATTATGGTTAAAGTAGTGTTTTTGCATGTCACATACGCTTATGTTAAAATTAATTTACAACACACATAGGTTTTTTATTTTATAAATTATAATTTATATTTAGAATTAGTGGGTCCAAAATATCTAGTAAGGATCATTTTATTTTATTCTTAAAGGATAAAATTCATAGGATATAAAATTATTTACCTTAATAAAAACCAAAATGGTAAAAATAGGGAAACTTAGAAGTTAAGGAATAAAATTATAAAAATTAATTCATTTTTATGTTATGGAGTCGTTTCTTTGAAAAATAAACCCTTAAATACATTATTATTCAATTTTTTAGCCACATGAGGTAAGGGAGACGTCCCAATGGTAAATACTTTTGATTATTTACAACAATGCCACTCCTCCTCAACTATAAAAGGGAACTCACTCTCCCCCTTATTCACATATCTAATGGAATTTTACATAACAAAACCCTACCAAAATCAATTCCCAAATTTCATACCCTTATCTTAGAAGCCTTAATTTTGGTAGAAATCTGTCCAAGTTATTCCTTTGGTACAAATCAAAAGGAGATACCCAAAGAAGATGTAACATTCATCAACAAATGTTTTGGTTTTATTTATTCCTCAAACCCCTTAAATTATTTTTATATCATGATTGTATAATAAACTTACTATATTATATATAATTATATGTTGTTATGTTAAGTTTATTACATAAAACTTTACACACTTCCATTAATTGGGGTACAAAATCATCATTCGTGTGTGTGATAGACTACCTCCTCACGAACTGATGTCGTCCATTTTTCTATTACCACCTTCCAAGGTTGAGAATAATGATGGAAATAATATTTATATATGATATATATGATATTTATGACGTATTTATGTTTTTTAATTATTATATAACACATAAATTTATGATTTCTATTTTTTGGTAATATGATAATGTCGTTCGTGTGTACAATAGACTACCGCCTCGTGAAGCAAAATGATTAGTTCATGCTTTACATGGAATGTATTAAGGATGGTTTAAATAGGAATATGTGTTATATATGACATAAAAATATTCTATAATGATAATATATATATATATATTATTTAATTCTCTTTATTTCAATATGATAAGAAAATAGAAATAACATTCATGAGTATGTACGACCTACTGTATTAATGAACAATGTATTTCATTTCCTATCAATAAATTTTATGGATTACTATAAAGACATATATAATAAATATATATGATATTTATATAATGTTTTAAATTTTAGATATTATGAAATCATGATCTAAGTAAGTGGACCAAGAATAAAAAGTCAAAACATGTATGAAAAACAAAAGTAGTTATTACCCAAAACATAACTTTAGCAAGGAATTTTTAATAAACAGGTAATATAAAGTCATGATAAAATCATACATGATTTGATATATATAAATATGATTCTGTGATAGATTTATATTAAACTTATATTTATTATAAAAGAGGTTTTGATGAGTATAATTAGAGTCAATGCTTAAGGTAAGAGATTTCCATATCACTTTTTACTTTTGCGAGACACATGCTATATTCACCACCTCTTTCTTCTATGTGGAGTATATACAAACCATGAATGTATTTTATTATTATTATACTAAAATTTATTGGTATTTACATATTCATTTTAGGATATCTCTTTCATGGGTTTTATGGTTCAAATGTTAACAAATCGATAAGGGAATTTTATCTCAATTTTCCTTTGAGACACATGTTATGTTATGCACCTATATTCTTTTACGAGGTGTCTATACTTCCCTTTTAACTTTTTATATCACAA
Organism: Viscum album; assembly: GCA_963277665.1. Lineage (NCBI taxonomy): Eukaryota > Viridiplantae > Streptophyta > Magnoliopsida > Santalales > Viscaceae > Viscum > Viscum album. Next base: position 1,432,743,995 of record OY728126.1, on the reverse strand, counting down.
AGAAACTTTTTTCATGAAATTTTAATCTTCATGTAATGTTATTATTTCATGGGGATTATGATTAAAAGTTACCAAAGTGGTAAGGGTTTATTTCTACAATCTCATCGTTTATTGGGATTGTTTATTTTATTTTTTATTTTTGAAAAGGTTGAGGGTAGATTAACCTTTATAAAGCATAAAAAAGAGAGTGTCACTTTTGAAAAATGGGAAAAGGGTAAAACAATTACATGACCAAGATGTAAATAAACCTAAAAAAACATGACCCAAGGACCTTACATGGTCCCAAATTCCCAACAAGAAACATAGATCATAATAAGTACCAACCACAAGTCTCACCCCCCTGTCATAAAATTAAATAGTGATTTATATTAGAGATGATGTGACACCACCTTCCAAGAATTATGATGTGATAGAGAAATAATAATGGTAGAGAACTCCTCTATCCCACACTGACATGTGGGAGGAGGACCAGATGATAAGTTCAAGAACACCTATCTCTCTCTCAAGCCTCCCACTTGACAATGCTTGTAAGGAACTCATTGCATTGTCAACACAATGTGTCATAAAATCGTATATAAAACACCATGAAAAATCAATTATAGAGTTCCCATCCATCCATAAAGCATGAGGAAAGATTGTTGGATGATGGGTGTCACCACACCCATCCCTCTTTTGAGGACACCCACCTAGAGACACCTATAAGAAGTATAACTACCTGCCAAATGCAACAAGAAAAAAGCTAGATCATGAAAAGGAAAATGAAACCCATCAGACAGATGGTCCCAAAACCAAAAATACAAACATCAACTAGAAAACCATGAATGATTCTCCAAACACTTATTATAACACAGACGCCTCCCACCCCAGAATCATTTCTAACAAGAGCAACAAACATAAAATTCTCAAGAAAAACCATGACACTCTAGATTAATCATAAATACACACCGTCACCCCCCTATAAAATCCACATTCCGCTATAAAATAGAAACACAACTGATAAACCAGAATCAACTAAGCCATCCCTCACTAGACACTCCTAAAATGTCACTACAAGCACTCATAAATGAACGATGCCCATCCATTTCATTTCATAGGTTATGATATGATGAATTTTTATGATCTTGTAGAAAAAATATGTATTATTTAATTATGTGAATGGTGTGACCTATATATCCCTTTAATACATTGGATAAATATTTATATATCTCATGAGATAGACATGGATAAAATGGGGAGTGAACCCAGTATAGTAAGGGACATTGTCCATTATGACACTTTAGGGAGTGAACCCATTTCACTATAAGGAAAGCGTTGAAAATGGGAATGGTGGTGTGTCCTTCCTAGTAGGTGTCGATCCCATTAAGTTCCTTGATAAGTTTTGGAAATGATCCTTGACTTCTAGGGAATGATTTTATATTATTATGTGTAGGACACAAAATCTATGTCTTATACCGATGTTATGCACTCATGGATCATGTTATTTGATTATCTTATCATTCAAGTCTTATGAACTTCCAATATTTATTCTATGAATCATGATTATGATATTTGATATGCATTGTATGGTTTTTAAATATTATTATCATGTTCTCATACCCTTATATTCATGTTATGATTACGTATCACTTTTATTTACCCTTACTGAGCATCTAAGCTCACCCTTTCTTATGTTTTATTTAACCAGGTTATAAAGAAAGGTTTTAAGTAGTATTAATAAAGGAGAAGATATTTGTGGGAAACATTGAAGATCTTTCACCAAACTAGAATATTGTTTTCCAAGTTTCCAAAGGCACTAAACTATAATAGTCCTCAGGCATGCATTTGTGTAATGTAATGAATATTTATCTAAAAAGATGTAATATTGATGCATGTTAAGACTAGGTCTCTATATTATTTATTCTAAAAATATCATGGTATATTAATTTTTTTTTGGATTATTACCAAATAAAGAATTAAAAAAATGATTATATGTGCCATTCCATGGTTTTGGATGATGACATAAATTAAAATAATTTTATCATGATATAAAAACTAACATAACTCATATTTTAATAATTAAAAGAATTTTATCTTTGAATATCATATTTTCTAAAAGTGTTATAAATAAAATATTATTATTATTTATTAAAATTATAAGTTTGAGAGTGATTCTTTTAAAAATAGTTCAAATTAATAAATGGATCTAAAATATGTCTTTTATTATAAATAGGGATGAAATCAACATAAATACAAGTAATATTCATAGAAATTAACACTTAAAGTTATCAAAATATACAAAATGTATCATAAATAGTTGGGATAGTGAAAAAATAAATTTTTAAAGGATGTTAACAATGATGTGATCTATTTTTTGTTTCACATATCCACTTCACCAAAATCCACCTGTATACCAAGTTTAGGTCATGACCATTTTTCCAATCACATTAGTATAAACCACAATATAGAATAATAAAACATGATGTGATTTATGGTCTCATCATTAAATATTATTTAGATTTTCATTTTCATATAGAAAAATTAATTTAGATAAATACATATTTTACAAAAAATGTACATATAATGTGAAGACAATGAATTGTTTCATTCAAAATGATTATTTTAATCTGAAATAGTTTAAGTAATATATATAAATCTAAAAATATAATAGATTAATAATTATAAAATATTTAAAACATTAGATGAAAAAATGGTTCAAACATCTTGAGGATGAGTTAAAAATATAAATTTAGGGAATTCCTCTTTGGGGATACTAGTTTGTGGATGAAATATGAATCTTCATCTTTAGATATTATAATAAGTTTTTAATGAAATGAAAATTTATATAAAATATAATGACCATATCTGTGTATATATAAATAATAACCTTTTATTATTCTAATATAATACCTTATATATATTTATTTTTTTGGTTAAATATGAATATTACTAAATCAGACAGGATGGATATGAATTAAAAATGGATGGATTCCAATCATATGACAAAATAGTATGAGGATGGTGTTAAAGAGTTTATCAAGTTTGAAAAATATTATGAAAATGAAACTTTTAAAATATTTTATTCGTGTTTATATTGTTTTTATTCAAGACTAATTTTTCCAGAAGAGTTGGAAGAATACTTGATCTTTCATGGAATAGAAAGAAGTTATAAATGTTAGAATAAACATGGGGAAGAACAGAATGTTTCTAGTGACTGTGATAAAATTACATTTTATGGATCATATGATATAATTATAAGTGTGAATGATAATGAAGATCATATCAAGGATTTGATTATAAGTGTAAAATATGATGGAGATTATATTGAGGAAATAACAATGATAGTTGAAGATAAAATTAATGATTTCCTAAAGTTGTTTCAGAAGTTAAAGAGCTATATAAAGGAACCATTGTATAATGGTTGTACTAAATACACAACATTGTTATACATATGAAATACATATAATTTAAAATATCTAAATGAATGGAGTGATACCAGCTTTATTGAAATACATTCTCTCTTGAATGATATGGTACTAGAAGATAATGAGCTTCCTTGCTGAATATATGACCCTAAATGAAAGCTATGTTCAATGGGTATGATTTCTAAAAGAATACATTCCTATCCAAATAAATATATATTATTTCACAAGGACCACTAATCACATAAAAAATTACCAAAATTTGGAGCATGTCATTTTCAGAAAGATGAATCAAGTCCCTCATAAGTTATATGGTACTTTCAAATCATTGTAAGGTTTCAACACCTATATAAAAGTGAGGATACTGTAAGTGAATTGACGTGGAATGTAGATACAATAAATAAATATGGGAAACATAATCACCTAGAAGACTCTACTCAATAAAATAAAATTGATCACAAGTATCTTGGATTTAGATATGAGTCAAGAAACCTCTGTCACATGATATCTGTAGATGGATTGAATCCTTTTTGTGTACATAGAACTTAGAGTACATGACCTGTTATATTGGAAAATTATAACCTATCACCATGGTTATTAATGAATCAAAATACATTATGTTTCCTCTAATTATATCCAGATCAAAACAACTAGGTAATGATATTGATGTTTATTTGGTTCCATTGATCAAAGATCCAAAATTAATTTTGTATTTTGGTGTTATGTTATATGATGTTTACAAAAATGATGATTTAATGTTGAATCTATATTGTACGAGATGATAAATGACTTTATTACTTATATAATTTTTTTAGGATATAAAATTAAATGAATGATAGGGTGTCCTATTTATGAACAAGGCACACACTCAGTTAGGTTGAAACATTCCTTAAAAATTGAATTTCCAAGACATCATAAATTTCTACCATGATGGCATAAATAATGATCTTGGAAGACATCATTTGATGGTAATTTAAGAGAGGGTACATCACCGTCTGCACTGACAAGTAATAAACAATTTGAGAAAGTAAAGGATATGGTCACCACTTTTGATAAAACCTTTTTTGAGAAACCTAATAAAAATCAAATAGAAAAAGAGATCAGTTTTTTAATGTATTAGTTTGTTCCATTAAATACTTTGAAATATTTTTGGGAATATTTCCAGATTCAAGTGCTAAGACGGAGTGAGAATCTGAGACCCGGTGAGCCCTGAATTGAAATTATAAAAATACTAAATTTATTAATATCACGCATACATAGTTTTCTTGAAAAAGTGGAATAATTCACAAATGGAGTCTCAGATCATAAATATAAGAACTCTGTTGAGATCAAAATGTGTTCTTTATCCTAGGTGTGACATAATATTTTTTAATGTCAAGCCTTTGTGAAAATTTTTTCATAGGTGCAAATAATAAATAAATAAATAAATAAATTTATTTTCTTGTTTTTTAGTGTAATGACCTATGGATATTTTTATAAATATGATACTATATCCAATTCATAGGGTTAACCTCATTACCCTGAGAATTGAGAGGAGATCATGGAGGAATATTGGTGGATATTGGGATTGTGGATCAATGATCAGAGTGCAAAAAGGATCGCCAATGACAACACAGTTTGTGGATCTCGCCAAAAAAATAAATTCTGGACCGTTCTTCATCAACAATAAACCATATCAACTTAGGATGTTTGTTTTATACATATTTTACCCCATTTATTTATCCCATGAATAATGTGAATCGAATCTTCTAATAGATCGTTTCTTGGGTTGATCATTTTTTGGGTTTGGGTTTATTTTTGGGATTTGTAATAAGTTTTTTATTTGTTTATTTGGATATTAATTTACCATGCTAATGAAAACAGATCGAGGCCAACCCTAACATGATCCAAGTTTATTACTATGTTATGTTTCTTGGTTTTCTCCCATCATTCTTCATGCTTTCATCACTGTGTTTTATTTGACTAGTGGTTTGAAAAATACCCAGGTAATCAATTGGTGCACACCCATTTCTTGGTCCAATGAAGTGATACAACAAATATGGGTTTGATTTAGTGATTAATCGAGTTGTGACAGAAGTGATGATGAATAAATATCATATTAGAGACCTTCGTGCATGGGTTTTTAGCGTATGATGAAGGTGTGGCTCTAGGTAGTAATTTTTGGAGAATCAAAAGCCGGAATCTGGCCACCAATGATAGTGAGGTTGATGAACCTATAGATCCAAGATTCATGGGCATGTTTAGTGGTGATGAAGATGGAAGTAGAAGACCATGTGAAAAACTTCTAGTATATGATATATAGATACACGCCGTGTGGGGTTGTGTGTTGTGGTGATAGGGTTTCGCCTAAAGTTAAATATCACACACCATGTGACACATGTCACATGCCGTGTGACCCTTACCCAGAGGCTTGGTGTGTATCTTGGAGGATACATAGGCATGAACACAACCAGGTACATGACATGACTAGATTACATGGGCTGAGCTGTGTACTCAAAAATGTATTGGTACACGTGCATGACCTAGTACACGGGCATGAACAGGTGTGCATAGGCATGGACATGAGCACATGTGAGTAGCACACCAAATTCCATCTCATCATCTACACACTTTTTACCCTTAGGGACACACCATGTATTGTAGAAAAGTACATATCACGTGAGCATGAGACATAGGTTGTATCAAGATTAGTGAGACATGCCATGTACCTCAAGGGACACACCATGTACTCCTTCAAGAATAGGTTGGAGTCCTATTTCTTCTAAGTTCAGATATTTTGTGATCTTCTGTAAGATTTATTAGACCATTATTAGTTAAGTGTGTTCTGTTGGTCAATTCCTATGAGGGTTCGGTGTGGCATAACATCCTCATCATATGATTTTGACCCCTTTATAGCTTCCCGAGACTTGTACTGTGTGAAAGAGTTCTTTTTGTTTTGTTTTCTATAGTGAGTTAGTTAGTTCGTTTCCATGAATATTTAGTACAACATCTATTCTTGAGTATCGAACTTCAGACCCCTCAGTGGATTAGAGCATAAATCGCTCTGAGAGGCCTAGATCGATTCTCATTTCCTTCATGATCCCTAATAAGGGTTGTTAGAATTGATATGACCAACACTTACACGAGTTTTTATCTCATATCTAGTAGGATAAATCTAGTAGGTTCAGGTGTCCCCCCAATTAACCCCAGGCATTGACCCCCTAATTGTGTATCAAGATTTGATCATTTTGATGGGGTATTAGTCCGATTGAGTGTGTATCTTAGATGAACCCTATTAGTTTCCTTCATGATTCTTCTTATCTAGAACTGATGACTATGACCTTTTAGTAGAGTGTCATTAGTGGTATCATAGCTCGTGGAGTGGTTTTATCCCAGATGAGCGTTACCTTTATACATTAAGAAGAATCCTATGGATGAAAATTTAGTTGTGACCATGTGGGATATAGTTTCTTTATGAGTATATATTGTTTTATTCTTGTTTATTTTTATGTCTCATATCTTATTTGATGTACCTGTATAGTGATGAGATGACTACTCTTGATGTTTTATGTTTGGTTATTTTGGGGTGCCCTACTGGGTATTATTATAATCACCCTTGCATAGGATCTTCCCACACATGTCATGTCTTATGTGGTTGAAAGATATTTTATGGAGTCATTGGAGGACTAGGATTAGTTGGATCATAGTTTGGGCTAGACAGACTGAGGTGTATACTAGTATTGCTTTTGTTAGCAATCCCCTCCTTATGAGCAGTTCAAACATTCTTTCCCAGTTTTGGGTGGGCTTGTATTTGACCCCCTTTTTATTGATTTTTATTACTGATTTCATACTCTGATGTGGGATAAATATTTTATATGCATTTATAATATCTTATAATTTTCCTTTCTTAGAATTTTATGGGTTTGGAGATCTGTGTGTGTATATAGTTACTTTGGGATAATGCCTCCCATGTGTGTGATATGCCTACTCAGTGCTAGTTACCAGCCTCTAGCCTATTGGAGGTGGGATTGGGGTAGTCACACTCAGATCATCACCGACCAGATGGGCCCTGTTGGGTCGGGTCAGATAGATTAGTATCAAAGGAGGTTTCCATATTTGGACCAAAGTTTGAATATTTTCTAGTAGTGATATTGGTTTAGGATTTATGGAAACAATGTTAAGTGGTTTGAGTTTTACTTTTAATCTTGGGACCCCAGTGTTAGTGTGGTAGCTGATGTATCCATTCATGAGAACTCTGATAACATTTTTTTGACTTGGTATATATAGGAGTTGGTTGCAGGGAAAAACTTTGGTGCATGCATCATATAGGAATGGGTTGTGGTTTCCATGTCCTTCTTGATTAAGATCACCAAATATAATCATTGACTATGGTACGTCTTGTTTCTTTATAGGATGTTTCCATGAAAATAGATAGTGAGGATTCTATAGAATAGTTGAGACTATGAACTGATGAGTGATGAGGCCTACTTAAAGGGGCTTGGTCGCAAGGTGTTCTTTCTTCAAGATGGTCAGCATGTGGAACTTTCTCCTATTGATCAGTTTATGGACCCACCTCCAGTGGTTCTGGTGGATGAATCATGTCATATTGAGCCATGTATGGATCTTTTGGTATTAGATGATGGTTCATAGGGTTCAAGAATGTATCATGAGCTTCCATGGTAGGGATATCCTAGGATCAAGGGTCAACAGGACCTACCGATAGAAGGCATGTGATGTAAGTCATGAAACATGAGGTTTCGTCAGAGACCTAAGGGAAAATAAATTCTATAAGGATAAGAAATTTATATGCTTGTCATGAAATAGAAAATATTACATGGGATTGTCCTACCCATTAATATACAGTCAAAGAGATGGTCGATGGACCACCTAGGTAGAGGTAGAATATGAAGCAGGGAGGTCTGTAGGGTAGAAAACATGTCATAGGAGCTAGGGGAGAAGTAGTAGGTGGTCATTATTATAATGCCTCAGCCTTAAACCTTACTTAATATTGAATTAAATGAATAATTCACATTCAGGATCTTTTCAGGTTTAGAGTTTTAGAGAATTAGATCATAAATCATGAATTACATTCCACATTTAAAAAAAGTGGTTACATAAAAGATAGTATTCGTTTTTTTCCATCAACGGAAACATATTTAAAATAAAACATGGATTCTTTCTTGATGCTTCCTTGACACTATAATCATATCATGAACCTTTCCCTTGACCTGTGAAAAAAATTTCAAAAACTTGGGATGAGCATAAAAATCTCAGTAAGGGATATAAAAGTATGAAAAGAAAACATTAGTCCATGTATGAAAACATACTTTACTCATAAAACATAATCATTTTAACATACCTCATCAAATCATGAATAAATCATAGAAATCATAAGGCATAAAGGTAACTTGAGGCATTCATAACATTCTTACGTAGGGAGTAACCCTCTTGGTTACGTTTGGAATACCCATCACAGTATATTCCCTAAATCTCTTCGGAGAAACCTTAACGTTTAACTCCTTCGCGTTACCCAATGCATTGGAGAGCTATATCAGGCTCACCCGCCCTTAGTTTATCACGGAACCACCCGTTTTCATAACAATTCCCAAGAACCATAACATAAACATATCACATAAAACATGCATAAAGGAAACATAAATTTTCCACATTTCAATCACAGTATAACATTTTAAGATATTGAAATAATGAATCCATTCAAAAAAACCATTTTCAAAACCATTTAAACCATTTAATAAAGTGATTTTTGAATCAAAGTGTCCCATACCCCCTTGAAGCTTTTAAAATTTTAAACCATTAATATCCATATAAATAAATACTTAAAACCATTTTGAAAACATGGATATTAATAAGAACAAATCATTAAAACATTTAAAGCGATATTTTGGTTAAAGGGTTTTTTACCAAAATTAGAGACACTTGAATACAATAATTGAGGAATAACATTTATCAGAACTTTATAATATCATGAGAATAAATGGATTCATGATATAATATTCCAAAGGATAGTATATACACCATATAATAGTGAATTGGTGCATAACAACAATTAAGTCTCAATAGAAATGTAAAATGAGATGAAATCCATTATAAAGAAGGTATCCTTAAATTAAGGATAAACCAATCTCAAAATTATGTGTGACAAATATAAATACACCCAATATAAGTGGATATTAAGTGTAAAACAATTAAAGTTCATTCACACATATTCAAAGGATGACATATTCAATAACTACATGTTGAACCTAAAGAAATCGAAATTGGGTTAAAAAGTTCCCTTGGTAAAATTCGACAGCCTAACGGCGTTACTTCAAAATTCAGAAAATGAGTTGATGAGAGATAAAAAGGGTATCTCATCACTTGGACATAAAATTTACATCAATAAGGATATATAATAACATATCCCAACATAATAGTATGTGAATTAAAAGACATAACAAAACAAGTCTTTTAAAAAGAGGAGGGTGAAAGGTTCCCTTACCGACTTGGGTAACTTTCGAAACGTACACCCCATTGAAGAAGGGTCATAGAATGAATATGTAAATACCCATAAATGAAATTATATTACACAAAGAGTATAATAATGGGAATTACATACACCACTCAAAGTAAATGGTGGAAAACGTAGCATAAATCTCACGGGACTAAAAGTGAGATGAAAAATCCCTTACGAAAACTCGGCAGCCTAACGATGCCACTTAAAACTTCGAAAAACAGATTGATGAGATAAAATAGGGTCTCTCATCATATTCAAATAAAATGTAAAAAAATAGTAATATAAAAGAACATCCCCCATAATAACAAATAGGAGCTTAAAAGAAGTTACATAAAGGAGAGTACTTAAAAAGAAAGAGAGAGGTTAGATCTCTTACGAAAATTTGGAAGCCTAACGGCGCCACTCAAAACTTCCAAAATTGATTGATGAGAGAAAATAGGGTCTCTCATCATATGAACATAAAAATTACAGTATGGGTAATATAAAAGAACATCCCAATCATAAGAAAAATGATCTTAAAAGGAATGACATAAAAGAGTGTACTTAAAAAGAAAGAGAGGAGTAGGATCCCTTACCTCATGTCCGACATGAATCGATTGTTCTTTAATCTCCTTAATAATAAAATTTAGTCAATTTATAATTTATTAAGGACCTACTTTAAAGATTATTATTCAGTTAATATCACATATTATAATGTTATAATAATTGGTTAATAAAGTGAGTTCATATCAAACGTTTTTGTCGATGTTCGGTACATGAGTAAAAAATTGAACTTGTTGGAAAAGAATTTTCCATGTAGTTATAGGTACATCATATCCAGAATAGTATTGATGTTTTAAATATCATATATATCCAGTATATATTCATTTTATACTATTAAATAGCATTTGGAGATAAAAAATTAAAAGCACCGTTCATGGAGACGGTAGGCCGTACGTACGCATGACCGCTACTTTCATTTTTTTGTCATATTAATGGAATTAAAACAAAATGAGAGAGATATATATTATAATTCAAGAATGATATCTATAATTTATATTTAATATATTACATATATATCCATTATATATATGTACTTATAATAGTACATAACATTTGGAGATAAGAAATGAAATGTACCGTTCATGGAGACGGTAAGCCGTACGTACGCATGAACGCTACTTTAATTTCTTTTTTTTTTGTATTCAATGGAATTAAATAATAATGATATAAAGGTATATTATAATTCCAGTAGGATATAATATGTAATACCATTAATTCCATCCTTTATACATCCCACATATGGCATTAACGAATCAAATCACTTTGAGGGGGCGGTAGTCCGCACTTCCTAAAATGAAGATATCGCGTTTACCCATAATGGAAACTATAAAGGTATGCCATAAATGTAAAATACAGAAGCTTAAGGAAAAAATAAACATATTATATATCATATATAAATATAGTGACATCTTAATGGCCACCTTTGAAGGTGTTAAAATAATATTGAACAATCATCGTTTCGTGAGGCAGTAATTTGCCATCCACAGAAATAGTATGTTCCTTAACCATTAGATGGAGGTGTGTGAAAGTGTTGCTCGAATCCTTCTTATAAAAACATCCTAGTATATTTAAGATACTGGTTTTGCTACAAAAAAAGTAATAAAAAGAGTTTAGGGGTTTGGAGAAGAAAAATAAAACAAAAGAACACAAGGGAAGACATTACCTTTAAATCGGGTAACTCTCTTTGATTTGAGCTCAAAGGATTACTTGGAAAGGATTATGCCCAAAGTGAGGCTTCAATGATGAATAGAGGGATTCTGAGAGATGAAATGGGCAGGTTTTGGCCGAGACAAAGTCTTGAGAGGTTTGTGTAAGGTGGTAGAGGTGGGGGCCTTTTATAAGAGGAGAGGAGAGACACTCTTGGAAAGTTATAAAATATTACTTTATTATAAAATGATTTTCGGATTTAAAAGGTCCCAAAAGGATATATTTCGAGGATAAGGTGATAAGGTTTCTAAATTAACCCATCAAATAGGTTTTTGAAAAGTGTAAGACTTAGATTTCACCCTATCGTCTCATTTTATTTAAATCGTTCATTTATGAGGTAATCACTGTATCATCACGGTGTCATAATTAAATTAATTTATTTAAAATCTAAAAATTATAAAAAAAACTATCATGATGTAGGAAATCTTTTTATATTTCTAATTAATATTTATAGTAAAAAATATGACTTTTATAACCCCATCTAAAAATTGTTTTAGTAAAACAACACATGTTTGTGACATTTTAATTTTAACTTTAAATAAAAAAGGTATTAATGTCATTTTCCAACCAAAGTGGCTCCATGGGGTCCCAAAGTTGACCCATGGATTGTCTTGGTTGGTCATGACTCATCCAATGAGGGTAGGACATGTTTCTAGGTCATTTCATATTATTAAAACATTATTTTTACCTTAAACTATACTAATTACCTCTAATCGCGATTAAAACATAAAAGTTACTATTCACCAAAAAAATTATTTTAATCCCATTGAACCACATTTTACTTCTTAATGAAAATCATGTATGTCGGATTTTTGAAATTCAAAACACAGAGGTGGTAAAATTTCATTTAAACGAAAAATCAGTTTTTTAAGTACCACTTAGTGGTTTCACTATTCATCAAAAATTGAAGTTTTCCAGAAAAATACCAAAAATTCACCCTAAGCTATATTTGATATTCCAAATTAAAAAATGATGTCTATTTTAAAAAATTCAAAACATATAAGTTACATTAATTAATTTAATAATTAATTCCTGTTGTTAGAGCAAATAGCGTGTTTTTATGAAACAATAAGTATCAAAAGATTGACACTAGTTTAAGTCCAATTTCAAGATGAAATTAATTCCAACAACCTCTATTAGATTAAATGGTAAAAATATATTCTAATTTCACTTTAAAAACAATTAAAAAGATAATATAATCATATAAATAAATTATATTAAAAAGAGGTTTTGAATTAAAATACAACATTTTTCACTATTCATTAAAAAATGAACTTTATCGGAAAAATACCAAAAATTTACACAAAGTGAATTTTGATGTCCCGATTCTAAATAAGAATTTTATTTTGTCAAATATAACACATAAAATTGTCAAAAAGTGGATTTAAAAGTGGTTTGTCATCAAAAGGCGGTTAATCGACCTTTTAAAGAATATTAGAATGTTTACGCTTAAAATTGGATTCATTCGCATTTTTAATCCTCTAACATTTATTGTAAAAAGTAAAAATATTTGACAAAAATATATAATCATTTTGTAGTTAGTTATGTTAATTCCCGCCATTACAATGGCTAGGCGTTAACTACAATTTAAAATAATATTATTTTATTATTAGAGTGCAACGTAAGATTCCCAAGAAACTCGTTGTTGCGTATTGGGTACGCCATCGAGCATAGCATCCCCTTTAAAGTTATATTAATATTTTATTCACAAATATGGATAAATGTGAAAATGTCATATTCTTTATTTACCTGGGGTGTTACAATTATTTTTGTTTGATTCTACCACCACCACCCCCAGGTAGACCACTGTAGGCTTGGGAAGCTAGTGGTCTGGAACTTGGAAAAATTTATAGATTAGATGATCTTGAATAAGAGGATTTGTTTTGTTTTGAGTCATGTTCTGTGTCCTTTCTACTTTTATTATAGCACTGTTATACATAGGCGTGAGAAAAATTTTTGTCTCTTTTTTTCAAGAACTTTTAGGATGATGAAGTGAATTGGTACATCCCTATGTTATTAATGTTTGATGTATCTTCAGATTCACAAGAAATAAGGATGCTTCACCCACTGAGATACATTATTGTGACATGATCCAAAACTGTGTGGGCGGGTCAGTGCCTCCCAAATAGGATAGTGTCAAGGTGTGGTGGATGAGTTCCTTTGACTTGTGTGTTCAAGGTAGGTTGGTTTACTAAGGTGTAGAAGAAAACCTTGGTTGTGGTGAATAGGTGGGAAGGGAAAAGGTTGAGTTCCATGTAGTAGAAACTCGAAGAGGCCTTGAGAATGGTTTGAGGTACGATATGTGTTTTTACTGCCCCAATTGTAATTTTTACACAAAGTCTTGAGCCACATATCCCTGATTTTAACTCCTATTAGATACCTAGTGATACTAGTGGTTTCTTTTAGATCAACCCTTGTGTTTGAGGATCTTTAAAAGAGGATAAGTGATCACAAACTTCTATCAATGGTTTGAACAGACTTTGGAATGAGTTAGATTTCCTCATGTAGAATTTTTACATAGAATTAGTGAGACCCTATGATGTTTCCCTTAGTATGGATTGGTTTCATACCATCCATGCTCATATGCTTTCCACTAGCGACTGTGATAGAGTTTTTGACTTATGGGATGATGTTTTCCTTCTTTAAAAAGAAGTGATCCTAGGAAGAGCATGATGAGTTCACATGTAGGAGGTTATTATTGAATCCCTATCAGTTGGCTAGTAATACCTTTGGAGTAGTGGATTCTATGAGATTTTCTTTTCTTTTATTGGTGGTGGAGTATGAGGATGTCTTTTCTAGGGATGTGTTGGGTTTATCTCCTCACTAAGAGTTAGGATTCTTCAAGTACTATCACTAAGGATCACCCCAATATTTAAAAAAGAATATCAAGTGGAGCATGTTGATATTTGTAATCTAAAGGTATGGTTAGGTGTTTATAGAAAAAGGGGGTTTTCAAGACCCAATTTGTTCACCTAGAAAGCCCAGTGTTGTTTTCCTAGGGGGAGAATGAGTGATTGAGGTTGTGTTTGGATTATAATCACTTGAACTAGGTGGAATAGGAAAGAGTATCCACTCTTGAGAATTTATGGATTCTTTGACCAGTGGTTTAGGGAAAAGTGGTTCTCAAAGTTTAAACTTGAGATAGGTTATTTCCAGCTCCATTTCTGGAGGTGGATATACTATATATGGAATTTTAAATACACTGTGGTAGTTTTAAGATCATGGTGACACCCTTCAAAGTATTGTACATGTTAGTAGAGTCATAAGAATCATGGACTAGATCCTTAACCCTTCTTAGATCAATTCATGGTAGTATTTTGTGATGGAATCCATTTGTGGTCGGTGTCTATGGAGGATCATGTGAAACACCTAAGGATGGTGCTGTTTAACTCTAGTTGATAGTTGTTACCTATATATTTATTCAACAATCTAGGGAGGTAAAAATCATGGATATAGATTGTGAGATGTTGTGTGATTATATATCTAATGGATATGTTCCATATGGATTTTATAAATGTGGGGAGAACACTACCCTTTTTTGAGGATAGGTGATGACAACAGTCATGCTATGAAAGAATATGTCGAGGAGGTTTTTTCCCTTAGCAGTAAATCTAGTTGAGTTGAGGATGTACTGGTGTATCTTGGCATAAGTTGGGATATGAGGGAGTTACAACGAGTTTTCAAGTTAAACTCTTGGTGCCACAACTATCTGTAAGTGATGACCAATCAAGATTTGTGGAGAGCTTGTGATGCCTATGTGTAAAGGAGGTATTCTGGCTTAGTGGAATTCCCTTGATGATCATTTTCATGATTCTCACTTCATGAAAAAATTAGGGAGAGGAATCAGGAGGATTTGGGACTCGATTGTGTTTGAGCATTAACTTTCTACCTAAGATAGCTATCTAGGTAAAGGAGAGAATTCTGGTTCTGTAGAACATGTTACAGGATTGCATGTTAGCTTGGGGACATAACTCAGAGGACCGTATACCATTGGTTGGAGTTTTGTATCATAATATTTACAACTCCATCATTGGTGTAGTTCCATTTGGGTCCATGAGTGGGAGACCTTGTAGGTCATCACTATACTGGTTGGATCCAATAATAGATAGCGTTTGTGGGCCCAAAGTTGGTTCTAGCAATGGTTTTAAAGGGTTCAATCCATATAGAGGTGGATGAGAACTCTCCATTAATTCCAGGAGTCCATTTCAGACTAAAGATGGAGGCCTTTAAAATTAGAGAGTTTCAAAGTTTTATCCAGGGTGTTAGGCTATCTCTGAGGTCCTTATTCCTTTTTTCCTATTACTGTGTTGGGTTAGTGATGTGGTGTACCACTTAACCTCATGACCATAGTAGTTATGGTTTCTTGTTATTCTTCACATGCTGTAGATGAGGAGGTATGTGCGTGAATCATTGTATGATATTGGCCTGAGTGAGATGGATATTAAGGGTTGAGATACCCTTTCAAGGAGCTAGTGGCATTAAGAACTGATAGTAAAATACCATTTAGGGGCAAGGGTTTCCTTAGGTTCATGGTTTTTGACAACAAAAGAAACCATCAGGAGAGATAATGGGAGTGGGAGACCCAATTGAGAGATCAGTACCCTCTATTGTGAGAAGATTTTTTGTTTTTTAGGATGAAAATCCTTAAAGGTGTGGAGAATGTAATGTCTTGGTTTTTTCCATGTCATACTATGCTATATTTCTAGGAATATTTCTATATTCAGGTGATAGGAAAACATGAGAATCTGAGGCCCATAGAGCCCTAAATTGATATTATAAAAATATTAAATATATTAATATCACACATGAAAAGTTTGCTTAAAAAGTGTAATAACTCTAAAAGAAAGTATTGGATTAGAAATATGATACTTTTGTTGATCCCAGAATGGGGGATTTACCCCAGGTATGACATAGTCTTTATTGGCATTGGGTGTTTGTGAAAAAGTTTTCACAAGTGAAAATAATAAATAAATAAAAAAATAAATAAATAAATAGATTTATTTTATTGTGTGTTGGAGAAGAAACCTAGTGATATTCTATATATATGATGATATATCCAATTCATAGGGTTAGCCTCATAACCTTGAGAATTTAGAGGAGATCATGGAGGAACGTTGGTGAACATTAGGATCATGGATCAATAATCAGAGTACCGTATGGATCACCAATGACAAAAGAGTTTGTGGATATCACCAACGATGACAACATAAGAATCTTATTCATCATTAATTAATCCATCTTGATGTAGGAAATTTTTATGTGGATTTTATCCCCATGATTTATCCCATAAATAATGTGATTGAATCCTTTAGCATATCGATTCGTGGGTCAACCATTTTAGGGGTTTGGGTTTATTTATGGTATTTGGGAGAAGTTATTTATTTGTTTATTTGGATATTTGTTCATCATTTTAACGAATAATGATCAAAGAAAACCCAAACATGGCTGAGGTTCATTACTCTCTTGTGATTCATAGTTTTCTCCCACTGTTCTTTATGAATTCATCACCGATGGTTCGAAAAATCAATTGGTGCGCACCCGTTTCCTAGTGAAATAGATTGATACCAAAAATATGAGATTGATTTGGTGATGAATCAAGCTATTATGGTGGTGATGACGAATCATGACTGAATTATAGATGTTCGTTCATGGGTTTTTGGCATATTATGAAGGTGTGGATTTGGGTAGAGATTTTTAGTGAATTAGGAGCAGGAATCTGGCCACTAGAGATGGTTAGACTGCTCAACCTTCAGATCCAAGATTTTTGGGTGGGTTTGGTAGTTAAGATTACATAATTGGAAGAATGCATGATGAACCATAGGATTTTGTAAATTTTTGATATACATGGCGTATAATCTGAAGATACACGCTGTGTGGGGTCATGTGTTGTAGTGACAGGGTTATGCATAAAGTTAAATATCACATGCCGTGTGACTTGTTTCACACACCATGTGACCCTTAACTAGAATATAAACCTATATCTCAGAGTTTACATGGGAAAATACACTGTTAGCTATACGAGATGGACAAAGTACATGGGATGAGCTATGTACTTGGACCTAGCTTGGTACATGGGCACAACTTGGTACACAGGGATGACCAGGTGTGTATGGGCACCAACACAAGCATGGGAAAAACACACACCCAATTATATCTCACCATCTATGAACCATGTAACCTTAGGTACATTCCATGTATTGTGGAAAAGTACATACCATGTGATAATGAGATAAGGGCTGTATCAGGCTTAGTGAGACACACTATGTACCCTAAGGGACATGCCATGTGCTCCTTCAAGGATAAGTTAAATTCCTCTTTATCCTCAATTTAGCTCCATTGTGAGCTTCTATAAGATTTATTGGACCAGTATCAGTTAAGTAAATTCCCTTGGTCTATTCCGATGAGGGTTAAGTGTGGAATCACATCCTCATCATAGGATCATGACCCCTTAATAGCTTCCTAAGACTTTTATTGTGTGATAGAGTTCCCTTTTTTTGGAGTGAGTTAGTCACTCCACTTCCATGAGGGCTTAGTACGACATCCTGTCATGAGTATCATACTTAATACCCCTCAGTGGATTAGAGCATGAATCACTCTGAGAGGCCCGAACCAATCCTCATTTCCTTTTTTCTCCCTAGACATGGTTATTAGAATCAGCATAACTAACACTAACACTAAAATGAGTGTTAATACCCTATATATAAGGATTAATACAGTATACTTAGGTGTCCCCCCAGTGAGCCCTAGGAATTGACCCCTATCTATGTATCAAGATATGATCCTTCTGATGGGGTATTAGTCCGATTGATTGTGTATCTCAGATAAACCCTATTAGTTTTCTTTATGATTCTTCTTGTATAGACCCAACGAGAATGACCTCTCAGTAGAGTGTCATCAGTGGCATCGTAGCTTGTGGAGTGGTTTTCTTGCAGATGATCATTACCTTTAGACCTCGAGAAGAATCCTATGATTAGTATTATGGTTGTGACCACATGGGATATGATTTATTTCTAAGTATATATGGGTTTATTCTTTTTTATCATTATGTATCATATATTGTTTGACATAATTAAGTAGTGATGAGTTGACTAATCTTAATGTTTTATTTTTGGTTATTTTGGGGTGTCCTACTGGGTATTTTTATACTCACCCCTTCATGGTTTCTTCCCACACATGTTGTGTCTTATGTAGTAGAAAAAAATTTTATGGAGTCCTCATAGGACTAGGAGAAGGTGGAGGATAGATTGGGATAGATAGACCAAGGTGTATAATAATGTTTCTTTTGTCAGAAGTCCCCCCTTCTGAGAAAATCAGACCTTATTTTCCATTTTTGGATGGACTTGTATTTATACCCTTTTTTATTTCTTTCTAGTATTGATTTTGTATAATAATGTGGGATAGATGTTGTACATGAATTTATAATATCTTTTTTCACTTTATAAGAATTTTATAGGCCTGAATATTTTTATGTACATATAGATACTTGAGGACAATGCCTCCCATGTGTGTGATATGACTACTCGGTGCTAGTTTCCAACACATGGCCTATTGGAGGTGGTATTGAGGTAGCCACACTCGGCTCATCACCAACTAGTTGGACCCTCTTAGTTTGGGTTGTGAAATGTTTTTTTTGAATTACTATATTTTAATTTGATATCCTTTAATTTTAACTATCAAATATTCATTTAAATTTTCATCAAATTTAATATAGTGTCTAACTAAGGATTTTATCTCAAGGAGTTAGTGTGTTTATCCCAATGATTATTCTAAAATTATTTTGTAATTTTATCTATTTACAAAGTAGAAAAATAAAACATGAAATAGTGATGAAAAAAATGAAATTAAAATGATAATAGAAGAGACAAAGAAACAAAATATAAGAGAAAATAAATGAAAAGTTAGTGAGAACAAAACCAATTCTGAGTTTATTTTATTCTCTATTTCCTATCACTAACCTATAAAGAATTAAATTATAAACACTCAATTTCACTCAGTGAATGATTGATGTCTTGAATAAATCCACCTCTCTATCCTAAAATAGTGAACACCCATTCATGGAATGTATTTCTATACATAAGGGCTCTCTAAATTGTGAAAATAAATAAAAGATACAACCAAATTGCATAGAATGCATCCCATGAAGAAGTGGTATTCATGAGATTGTTAAAATCACACAACCACACAAAAATCACTCTATCAAGTGAGGTGAATAAGGAAGTGGAAAATTTAGGAAGGTAAGAAAGTAGCATACCATTCCTACAAAGAGTGTGTCATCTCATATCCCCAATTTACGGTCACAATATTATAAGAGTAAATAAGAAAGTGATGATTAACATGATATTTGATCTCTAGAAAAATTTGAGCTTCTCTTCTTGGAACTAGATTTGTGAGTTATCCCTCCATGTCTAGAAGTTATAGAGGGTAGAGAGAAAAAACACAACAATTAAATTTACAAAAATAGGTCAAATTTATAGAGAGATATGAGAGAAAAGAGTCTAGAGAATAATACCCTAAAAATGAGGAATGGACATTATTTAAATGCATGACAAGGAAGCATTCATAAACTAATTTAATAGATAGCTTAATACACATGGAATTATTTGTGATTGATCTTTATCTTTCCTTGATTCAACTCCTACAATCTAATCTGAACTCCTCTAACTGAATACACTTCCCCACATTCAATTTTCTTTAGCATTTATCAAAATGAATTTGGAAATGTTTTCCAGTCCTGTTTAATCTTTTGGTGGTCATACATATCTTCTCCAAGAATCTTATTTAATTTTTCCACCTTTGTTAATGAATTTTTTTGAGGGAATTAATCTATACCTCTACCTATCATTCTTTATTTATTTTCAAATAATTTAATTCCCATAATAAAAAAATCCACGTGTCAGTAATCAATATACAATAACTTCTAACAACTTCATCTTCATTAGAAAACTGATACCTGGTTCAAAATAGTGTAGATTTTTCTAAATAGAAACTCATAATAAAATTAATAGTTTAAACTAGCTTATCACCCAACTTCTATTTTATTAAAATCTAATGATCTAATGAAAATAAACTCCAGAAACTCAAGGAATACTCTATATCTACTAACTAGATTCCAAATATACCTCATCGAACACCACTTCTAATCTCGATTTTTGTCTCACTTCAGACTACACATGATCCAACAATCGAGGCCTTATCTCTAGTAACTTGGTAAAATCAAGCATATAAATAATATTAATAACCAATGCGAACCCCTTTAAAAATAAAAACTTTTACTATTCCACTTCTATCCAAATTTCACCATGGAATTTCATCAATTAGGATGTGTATGATTATTTTTATCTTAGTATCCCCAATAATGGGGGATTTCAATGCCCCATCATATTTATTCATGAAAATAAAAAAATAACCAACAAAAGTTTCTTTATTATAACTCTCATCCATCGTCTAACTTCATCCCAATAAAAAAACCTTGATCTTAAGTATCTTCCTAAATGGATAATCCTGTTCAACCACGACTTGATAATTACTTCTCTAACAACCTATCAATGATTATTCGGCTTCAATGGTGAATCTTGAACTCAAAAACTTTATATTTGATACAATTCAATGTATTTTCTGAAAATTTTCCTTCAAAAATTTCTGAACCTCAACTCATTCAGTTCCAGTTATGCCTAAATCACCTTCTTCCATTATATCTAAACTCAGTACTTCCACATTTCTTCAAACCCCAACTTGGTGTCTTCATTCAGAAAATGGTTTCATAAACTCAATGTTGGTTCTTCAAAGATATGACCATGGGTCTAGGGTCATGGTTATTTTCATTAGTAATGCTCAATCTTTGGTCTGAGTTAATCATTATCAGTTCTCTCAAATAGAAAAGGGAATAGTTATATGAGCACAGGTGAAAATGTCTTATGAGAATAAGCTAAAATGGCACACTAGCACAAGATAAAAATTCATATGAGTACAGTCTAATTGGATATTTCAGTTAACCTATGATTTTCATGAAAAATTCATTCGGTCCACCATAGAAACATAATGTAAAGACTTGAAGAATTCTCTAAATTCAGAAAAGTAAAGAGTCCTATGGTATTTCTTAAAGGATTATCATACAGGAAAGCTGAATCACCAAAATTTAAAGTAAAAAGGAATATGAAACTTAAAAGGTCTTACAATTAAAGTCATACAAAATAATAATTTTACATTTTTAATAAGAAAAATACAAATTTCACAGATTATTTTATTCCACAAATTATATTCAAAAATAAAACAAGGAATTAACACACTAAAATTATGAATCCTACAACACTTAAAAAACAAAATATTTAAATAAAATCATTAAGAACAGAAATTTTTTGCAATAAATAATATTCAAAATTAGGACATGGAACACTAAAAATTAAAATCAAACACTGACAACACAAAAAACCAATTCAATAAAATAACTCTTTATTAAAATCACCCAAACAAAAAAATATATTATCCTAAAATATAAGAAACTAAAAACAATAATCATTTCCTCAATTTGACACTAAAATAAAACAATTTTAACAAAATATTCAAAGAATTATTATTTTAGAACAAGATCAACAATTATCAATTATTCACATTTAAAAGTTTATTTAGGCACAAAATATCATCAAAATATCATTAAAATTATGTGACAAGCATTTATAAATTATATTAACATAAAATTCCACCACACTTAATATATTTATTATCCTCAAACAACAAATTCAACAAAATAAGTGGAAAATAATAAATCTCAAGAGTGAAAAAATAAAAGTCTACAAAGAATTATTTTTTAAATGTATTTCCCCCATGAATTCTATCAAGTAAAAATGTGATTTAACTTCTAAAATTTAAAAATTATAGTGAAAATTTGGTTTATTATTTAAAAAAAATGATTAAAATTTAAAGTTTTGAGAATAATTGAACACACTTTAATTTACATCCAACTGAAACTTTCAAATTTCTATTTAAGACTAGGTGAACTGATACATATAAATAAATAGAGATTAAATAGATGTATCTAGATGGATGAGTGAAAATAATAATTAAAAATAATAAATAATTAACCCATCGATTAGTTAAATAATAAAGAATAAAGAATAAAGATTTAAAATTGGATTAGGATCTTCGTTCCATAGTCTATTCAAATACAAATCTTATGAGTTTAATTCAAAGAAAAAAGTTCAAAGACAATGATAATTGTAATAAATATTCCAAAATTCTACCAAAAGAAAGTTTTTTCAAGAGGTAAATAAAATTATGTACATATCAAGATCTATAGAGTAATATAAATTAACCTCCTCAAAGTGTAAAAACATCCTTCAATTTTCAGAAAAAAAATTTATCTTCTGAAAGAGCTAAATGAAGCTACAAAAAATCAATTTTGAAAATTTTAAGGGTTTTTGATGTGAACAATAGTAAATATATATTATAAAATATTAGACCCATCCACCACACTTAAAACTCAACATTATCTCTAATGTTGAATCTCAAAGTGAAAGAAACCATTTTAAGAAAGGTTATCTCAACCAAATTTAAAATTTCAACATTTCAAGACCATTTTCTATGGGGTTATAATAATGTTGAAAAGTATATTTTCCACTAAAAAAAATAGCAACATGAAATTTATTTCCACTAGTTACCATGTATCATTTTTAGAGTAAGGAAAAGGACTTCTAGAAAAGAGCAAGCTTAAACCTTGAATTTGAAAATTATTTTCAAAATAATTACAAAAAATTAGTATACAAGACTAAATTTCAATAAACAAGATTGCCAAAATTGTATAATAAACCATCAACATGTTTTTCAATTGATTTAATCATGAAAAAACACTTAAATACTAGTTTTCAATCATTTATTTTAAGAAAAAATAAATAATAGATCTTTGATGATTGTTGGGTTTTGTGGAATTTTCTTCATGCTTTTACAGGATATAGATTTCCAGATGGAGGTTAGTAGACCAAGATGATTAAATCAATATTATCTGAAAAATTGGGTAGATGTTTATTATTTTCTAGTTTCAGCTCATATGGTTAAGGAGTTAAATAGATATACTTTCAATGGGTAGAGTCATTAGATAAAGATGACCAGAAAAATGAATCTTGCAATGAGACTTTGGTGTTATTGGATATTGGTCATCAAACAGAGATCATCAGAAAGTGTTCTCATAGATGGTGTTCATCGCGAGTGATGACTCAAATAATGGTAAATTTTCATGATGAATGGCTATTGGTGGTTCCAATGAATCATTCAATAGTGTATCATAAGTTTCTTAGGTCAATGTGAGGTTGACCATGAATCTTGAAGGTCGGTGCAACTAGTTGACCAAAAATAGACCTCTATAAATAGGTGGTGGCTTGGCTCTAATGATGATATAGATAGTGTGTGATTCTTATTATGAATAGTGGGAGTTTCTAACTTAATCATTTGAGAATTTGTAAAGTGAGAAATAAAGTGACGAGTTTTGTATTTACTTGTATATCCTTAATGAAATATGTTTTTAGTGTTCTCCTATAGATGTAGTACATTTGTTTGAACCATGTAAATATTTTTTGTCTATCTGGTTTGTTTTTTATGTGAATTGTGTTTGAAAATTTTGTGTGGAGATTAGGTGGGATCTCATCCTAATTCCATTGTACAAGATCATAGGTGGTGGTTATTTTAAAAACATTTTTCCAGTAACATTGTGGAGCATTATATTTTAAATGTTTAAGTAATTAGATGAACGCATATCTGATGTATATGGTTCTTTCCAGGTCTGGCTATTGGATACAAAAGATAGAGTGATTTCAAGGTTTTTCTCTTAAGAAGTGTTATTAAAGGGTTGGTTCTACTTAAATAACAATATTTAGGTTACTTATCCCCTTTACTTTCATTTTATTTTATTTTAGTTGGTTTTACAGTTATTGGAATAATGGATTCAGAGGAAGAAAAGGTTTATATCAATAAGTTTGATGGAATATAATTTCCATTTTAAAGAATGAAATAATAGGATCTTTTGATATAAAAAGATCTTGATCTTCCTTTTTCCAAAAAAAATCCTAAAAAAATGACAAAACACAATGGGAGTGGTTGGATAGGAATGATTTAGCCTTGATCATAATGTAACTATCTTATAATGATGTGTTTATCACTAGAGAGAATAATTTTTTTGCATAGTTTGTGAAAGAATTGAATGAAATGTATGAAAAAAACCCACTCTTAATAATTTTTTCATGATGTGAAGATTTTTCAGCTTAATGTTATTAAATGGAAGGCCTGTATATAATCATGTGAATGACTTCAATATGATCCCAGGGTAGCTCGAATCAGTGAAGGTAACTTTTATAGATGATTTTTTGGATTTTTTTCTTCTTTCCTAACTTCTAGAGAGATATTATTCCTTGGTTATAGTGATGATAAAATCCAGTGATAAGGCATAAATTATGTTTGATGACATTTGAAACTTTATCTTAAATGAGTTGTTAAGCTAGAAAGAAGTTAAAACTCCATCTGAAAGTGATCTTAATGCTACCAGATGAGGAAAATCTTTTAAATGGATGAGCTATCAGAAGAAAAAATCTTCAGAGGATATTTTATAAAGAATAAGTCAAGGGAAATCAACTAGTATATGTCCTACATACTAGATTTTTAGTAAGAAGGTACATATCAAGATAAATTACAGGAATTGGACTGAGTATTTAAATTCTAGATAAAAAAACTAGTTAGTAAAACTGATGGAGGTTCCAACTTGATACTATGAATGATCATTCTAGAAGAGTCATAAGTTACTAAATTAGTTTCATCTTTTCATTAAAATGGTAAGCATGGGTTCATGGTTTATTATGTACCTAAAATATTTGGAAGAGTACTTCTAAAATATGATGAAACTCTAGATATAGTTAGGAAAGGTGATTTTAACATTAAAATGAAGAATGAAAGTGTCTTGATACTGAAATATGTTATACAAATTCTAATTCTTTAGTGGAAACTCATATCATTGAGAAAACTTGATGTTGCAGGTTTCAGAATGAATTTTTCAAATAGAGTTTGGAATATTAGTAGAGCATCCACGTTGATTTATCATGGAGTTAACAGTGGTAACTTGTACTTGAGTGGATATAGTGATGAATTTACAAGAATTGGGATGGATTTATTAGATAGTCCATAAAAGTGGAATTGTAGGTTTGGTCACCTTAGTGAAAATATTTTGAAAGTTCTAGCAGTGAAAGGCATACTCAAACTCGATCGCATAGAACTAGGAAGACGAGAGAGTTATATGTTAAGAAAATAGAAGCTAGTTTCATTTATCTTGGATGGTATAAATCCAAGGAATCAAATGTTAGTACTTGTTCATTCTTATGTTTAGTGTCCAACCCCTATTTACTCAAATGGAGTATTACTGTACTTTGTGATCTTTAATGATGATTCTAATCAAAAGGTCTAAGTATACTTCTTGAAGAATAAATCTAATATGTTTTTAGATTTTATTCAGTAGAAATTTTTTTCCCGAGAAAGGGTGTGAAAGAAAGTTAAAATGTATTTAGATTGAAAATAGTGGGGAATACACCAAACACAACTTTCATAACTTCCATTGAAAGAATGGAAACATGTATGAGAATATTATTTGAATAACTAAAAAAAATAAAGCAATTGAGAGGATAAATCATACTCTAAAATAGAAGTCCCAAAGTACGAGGCTTCACTTAGGAATTTAGGAAGAGATAATAAATACAACAGTGTATTTAGTGGATAAAATCCTAGCTTCAGATATGGGATAAAAAATTCCTATGGAAATTTGTTCTAGTAAGATACCATACATGAACTAACTCAAAATATTTGGAAGCAATACATATTTTCATATCGATGCTAAAGATAACGATAAGTTTATGGAAAAATATAAAGTATGTTTTTTTATTGGTTATGATGATGGGAAATTTGGATATTACCTATGGGATGATGAAAAGAATCAAATCATCTAAAGTTGAGATATTGTTTTCAATGAATAAACTGTTTGGGAAGATTTAAAATTGATTTAGAAGAAAGTTAAGGTAAGATTAACTATCAAAGTTTTGGGTGATCAGATAGAGGGTATTGGAAAAACTTTCAGTCTAGAAATTTTTTGAGAAACATTAGAGGCTAGGGCTTTGATAGTTAGGTTATTGGATAGATAATGACTAGATAAACCATTTCTAGATAGAGGATGATTGGATAGACTACAATCAAACAAATTGTTATCAGATAGAGAAAGTATGAACATTCATGTACTATACATAGAAATAATGAACAAATGACTATAAAAAAAAGAGGTTAAAATAGATAAACTTGAGGTTGTGCTAAAGAGATCTAATCACATCAGAAAACTAGTTCAGAGGTTTCTAGTTGATTTGAATTTCTTACTTTTAATGGATGTAGGGGAACTAGATATTCTGAAGAAAGAGACTACTCTTATTAACTTTAAAAAGTGGGAGTCATCCATGGAAGAGGAAATGAGTTCCTTAAATCTTATAAATACTTAGTAGTTAGTTGATATTCTAGAAGGAAAGAGAGATCTAAAAAATAAATGATTTTTTCTATTAAAATAGGAAGCTTATGGAAATAATAGGTACAATTCAATGTTGGCGGTGAAAGGTTTTCAACAAAATGAAAAAATTGTCTTTTTATAAATTTTCTCACTAGTGGTGAAGAACACAACTATTCATATAATGATCAGTATTATTTATATGATAATCTATACTTGAAGTATATAGATATAATGATAACTTTTATTTAAGGATATTTGGAAGAAAATATTTACACGGTTCATCCTAAGGGTTATAAAGTTCATCAGAAGGAGGATTTGGTTTATAAGTTAAAATTAAGTCTTTATGGCTTGAAGAAAGATATAATATAGTGGAATCAATATTTTTACACTTCATGCTCTAGGAAAGTTTCATTTGATGTGATTCTGATCACTATTTTTATTGAAATCAATGGGATGATGGAATATATATCATGGTATTATTGTATATAGATGATATGTTGATTTATGGTTTGAAGTTAAATTTTATTTAGGAACTAGAGAAGAAGTTGTAAAGTAGGTTTGAGAATAATAACCTTAGACAAGCTAAGGAGATATTGGGGATGATAATCAAGAAGGATAAGAAAACTGAATCTTTATTTTTATCTCAGAATGAATACATAAGGAAGGTCATTGATAGATTTAAATCTGAATCAACCCCCCTCATTGGACACTTAAAACTTTATAAATAATAGGAACCATAAACATATGGTGAAGTTTGTGACATAGGAAAAGTTACTTATTCTTCTGGTGTCAGAAGTTTGATGTATGCAATGGTTTTTACTCAACTAGAGATTTATTTTGTAGTGAGTTTTGTTATCTGTTTCATGTAAAATCATGGAAGGAAATATTAGGAAGCTATGAAATATATCATTAGATACTTTAAAGGATTATAGGATGTAGTTTTATGTTTCATTGATGATGATTAGTTGAAATGTTTTGTAGATGAATATTTTTTCTAGAGACTTGAACTTATGAAAAATTATTAAATGATTTATATTTACCTTTGGTGGTAAAATAGTCATTTGGATGCCTTAGTTAAAACCAATTTTTACTTTATTTATAGTGTAAGTAGTGTATGTTTCTACTAATAAAGTAAATAAAGAGTTAATATATTTAACGCACTTGCTGATGAAGCTCAGAAAGAGATTAGAGAGGAATGTTATTCTATGATATTCAAAGTTCCATTCATCTTTCTCACAAGACTTTGTTTTATTCAAGAAGAAATAAAATTAACCTGAAATATCACTTTATACAAAGTTTATTGGAAGATAAAGTGTTGTAGATTCATAAGGTTTATAGAAAGCAGAATCCTGTGGCTATATTTATAAAGGTGATAGTTCAAGAAATTATGAGGTAACATAGTGACTCAATTGGACTTGGTTGATCGGATATATTGGAGGACACTACATGAATCAAATAGAGGATAAAATTTAATGGATTGTTGAAGAAGGTTCAAATCCTAAATCAATTTCCAAGTGTAAGATTTTTGGGTTTTTTGGAAACTTATTCATGCTTTCAACGTACGTAGGTCTTCAGAACAAGATGATCAAATCAAGTTCATTGGAAAAACCATGTAGACATTTATTATTTGTCAATATTAGATAATATCAGTAAGGAGGTCACCAAATAGATGTTCAATGAAAAAATTAAGCAGATAAAGATGACTGGATAGAGAAATCCTACAGTGATACTTCCATGTCATCAAATAATGGTGATTGAATGGAGATCATCAGATAGCGTTATCATAGACGATTTTAACTATAGGTGATAAAAAAAATTCATGTGTTGTTTTCTAGATGAATTACTATTGGTGATTCCAATGGATGGTTCAATAGTGTATCGGTAGTTTCTTAGGTCAATAGGAGGTTAACCGTGAATCTCATAAGTTAGTGCAACTGGTTGATTAGAAAGAGACCTCTATAAAGAGGTTATGGATTGACTCTGATGATGATATAAATAGTGTGTGATTATTATTCTAAACAATGAGAGTTTTTAACTTAATTTTATGAGAATTTGTAAAGTGTGAAAGTTAGTTATGAGTTTTTTATTCACTTTTATCTTCTTAATAGAATATGTTTACATTTTTCTCCTATGGATGTGGGACATTTATCTGATCCATGTAAATCCGGTTTGTACATTTGTTTTTTTGAAGTTTGTTTGAAAATATTTTTTGGTGATTAGGAAAGATACCATCCTAGTTTAAGTTCACAAGATAATAGGTTGTGGTTATTAGAATTTTTTTTCCAATAACATTGTGGAAAATTCTTTTATAAAGGATGAAGCAATTAGATGAATATATATTCAGTGTATGTGGTTATTTCCAAGTCTATCCATTGGATAGAATGGATGGAGTGATTTCAAGGTTATTCTCATAAAATAGATGAGCATAATTTCAAAGTGTATTATTAAAAAAATTAACTCCCTTTATAGCGGAAGATATATTATTTGAATTAATTCAATAGTACTCCCAATTTTTCTTTTAGAAAAGTCCCCATGGTTTTATGATTTCATATCCTACAAGAAGAGACAAATTGACATGGGATTCTTAAATTTAATGTACAAATAAATTGTAACAAGAGTTTAAGTTAAAGGGAAGTGGATTCAAAGTCCTTCAGAATGCATCTCATATAACTATTTTCAAATAAAATACCTTATGCATCTAAAAGTTTGTGTAATCTTCTCATCAGCACATACAAAAAAATAAAGAGTACATTCTTTTATTATTTTTGGATAACATAAATTTTTCCTATAAAGTTCAGAAAAAAGAATGTTAGGAATGAATAAATCAAGAAAAACACTTATAATCCAATAATTAATAGGGATCTAGGACATGGTTTCAATTCTATTTCAAAAAAATATCTTTAATAAAAATATTTGGGTAAGAACTAACACCCAATAATTTAAGACCAAAATCAAGTCATCATGCATGATAGAATATACCAGATTGAACACACATGTTTTGAGTTAAAAATTCCTCTATTTTGAATAAAAAACAACAAAAGTATTTATATCACTAATTTTTAGCATGCTAAATATTCTATAAAATCCCAAAAACATGAGCAGTAAATATTATAAAATGTAAAACTCCCCCACACTCATTTTTTTACCATTTCGTAAGAATCAAATTTTTAAAAAATTAATGCGAGGCAACCATTAATTCCTTGGTTGAGTAAGAATCAAATGAAGAATTTCATTTAAATTTGGTGGATATACTGATTCTTTATTTTCTTCAAAGAAAAAAAACATTTATTAAAACCAAACAAATAAAAAAATAAATAAATCAACATATATCTTGGGATAACCCCCTAATGGGTGTGATATTTATACTAGATATATCTAGATTGTCCTCAGTTCAACCCCAATCTGTCGAAGGATGTGGATTATTTATTAAAAATGAAAATATGTTCTTCTTTCTCATGTTTTGAAAATTGAAAGGATTGTGTAATTCCCCATAATTAGCTTTCTTCAAGTCCCATATACAATATTATAACAATTTTAAAATTATATAAAGGAAAACAAAATGCAGGGGCACTTCCTCTCTTCTTTAACATGAGAATTGGTCTGCACAAGTTGTGAAGATTGGACTATATGATGTGTATTTTCTTCAAGTTAAGCCTTAATTATTAATTATTAATTGAAAAAAATTTGTATCAACATCTTCTTTTTTAACTATCACACAATTACAATACCTCCTCATGCTCTACAACTGCTCCCATACTCCGGTTTTCAATCAAATCTAGGATCCCCAAAAGTTCCTTATCAAGTGTAGTTTCATTTATTTTTTAGATCTTCAAGAAGTAAAAAAGTTTAGTAGACTCATTATAACCTACACAGGGAGAGGAAACATCAAAATCAGTTTCATTATAATCAAAATCAAATAAAAACAAATACTCTTTCATCAAGATAAAACTTCCTGAATTTGGTTAGTTTTCTCCTCTTTAAGAATAGAAGGTGCTCCTGGGAATGCTTGTGGGATAGGTGTAACACCTTGATATTTTGATATGTATTTATCCTTTAAATGTATATTATGTTTGATATCTTATGATACATGAAACATAAAACTAAAAAAATTGTAACACTTTTATTGAAATAATATATTACAATAAAAGATAAACACTAATACATTATGAGGTTGCAATATGAAACAACACGAAGAAAAGTACAAGTGGAGTAAATTTACATATATATAAAAATTCCTCAAACTTAAAATATTTATCATCATTGTATACCATGAATAATGTGACCCTAACTGCAACTATGGAAATATAGAAAATAATTAGGAATACAATAAACATGATGAGAGAGAAGTAAATGAATAAATTTTAGTGAAGCATGTGAGGCTATATATAGAAATGTAATATAACCATTATATATATGGATATTGGGAACATATCCATTATATATATATATATTAAATATATATATATCCATTAGGTATATTTAAATTCATTTTTTTAGAAATTAAAATAAAATATTTGAAGGTAAAAGAGATATTTTCAATAAAACTGTTTTTATGCGCACAATATATTTTTATCGTAATAGATAAAATTAATAAATATTGATAAATTATTTTAATTAAATAAGTAGATTATATATTCAATTTAATCAATTAACATTCATTTAAATATGTTTATTAGGAAAGTAATGAGAATAAGGTCATTTTATTCTTTTAAAATACATTTTCTTCAAGAATAGTTTTTACTATATTTTTTAATTGATATTATAATTAATTTATACCATTTTTAGAAATTTTATTTTTTAAAAAGTATATCATTTTTGAAATATTCATATTAAAATTAGCTTAAGGTGAAATTTTTATATTTTTCTTAAAAGTCTAATTTTTCAATGAACAGTGGGAGAATTTTTTTTATAGAAAACTGTCTTTTCTATTAATGTATTTAAAAAGTACCATTTTGTTTTTAATTGATTTTAAAATTTCATTAGTTCCTTTTTATTAAATATTATCCTATTAATTTTGTTCAATAGGCCCATTTTTCATCACATTTGGTGGGTTCATTTAAAAGTAATTTCTTCCACTTATAGAAATTTAATTTGATAAAATGGAATCTATTTTTGGAATTATCATTTCCAAATTTGGTAATAAATCCACTTTAATTTTCAATTATTATGAATAGTAACTTTTATAAAATAAATTTAGTTACCACAATAAGAGTTAAAATGAGTTAAGTGGGTTAAAATTAAAATGATAAAGGTTAAAATGACCTAAAAACTTATCTAAATTATATTTTATGGTTATATTTAGACCCTATATCATATCCTATTCAAATATGAGAGATTTTGGATCCATAGTTATTGATTAATACATAATATATTTGAATCATTTGAAAAAATCTAATAATTTCCTCTCCCTCACTTATAAAAGGAAACCACCTCTCATATCTTATCCACACTTAAAGAGACTCTTATCTCAGATAATAACTACCCAATTACTTTACTAACATTGATACCCATATACTAGAGGTATTTTTTTGATTATAATACCATACTAATAAGCCTTTAGGTATAAACCTAAGGAGGTTTTCCGAAGAAGAGGTATAGTTATTAACTGAGAGTTTTCTTTTTATTTCTTCTTTTACGTCATTCAAACCTCTACAAACCATTGTGATATAATAAAATTATTATATCCCATATTATAAAATGTTATTTTTATTATTTTATAACCCATTTTCATCTACTTATCCATCTAATGAAAAATAAAAACATCTTTCATGTGTATGTGCAGACTATTTCCTCAGAAGACGATGCATTTCATTTTTCATCACCGACTCTTATGGATAGTCATAATAATAGATCAAAATGAAATAATATGATATAAATTTCATTATTTAATGTTAAATAAATATTCTAATTCTTTCTTTACCATTTAATGAAAAATAAAAACATCGCTTGTGCTTATGTTCAGACTACCACCTCATGAACCAATGCATTTTATTTTTCATCAACACCTCACATGGATGGTATATATAAGCAGAAAGGAATAATATGATATTTTTTATATAATTATATTTCTATAAATATAATTTAATACATACATTATTTACCTCATGTTCATTTAAAAAAGGAAACGTTACTCATGCGTATGTACGAACCACCACCTCCATGATGTAATGAAATTTATTTTTTATAACCAGCTTACATAATTGGTTATAAAAGTATAATTAATGTATAAAAATAATAATTATAACATGATTAATATTTTAGAAATAATATAATCAGGATATATTTGACCATATTCAACCTTCCAAATCCATTTTTGACTTATAAGATGAATATTCTCAAAACGTCTGACATGAATTTAATCGATTAAGTAATTTAGTATAACATGGATATAAGCGAAATAAAAGTAATAGTAAACTTGAAAAAGGTAATTAAGAATTAAAATAATTAACATAAATTTATTATTATGGATGATAAAGAATGTACCTGACAAGTCATACTCGAGGTAAGATATGTTTCTTTAAAACATTATTTTAAAATTTTTATTGTTTTTCTTCTATTTTCCCTCCATATTCATGTTCATTAAAGGTTTTAAGTTTGTTATTTATATAATAAAATGTATTTTAAAATTCATTTTAAACCATGTTTTGATTTTTTATGAAGGTTTTAAAAGGATTCTTTAACATTTTCTAGATAGGTTATTTTTGACATTTTTACAAAAGCGTGAAAAGAATCTTTTTTAACACATACAATATGAGAAGAATTTACATCCATCATTACTATAATTATTTAAGAATATTTCTTTAAATTATTTAGTTTTTTTTTAAAAATAATATCTTATTTTTCATTCTTCTTGGAATTTTTTTTAAATATTTTTCAAAGAAAAAGGATTTTTATCCTTATTTTCACATGAAGAACGAAAGTGTTTATGTATATGTATTAAATTTAATATTTTATGATATTTTATGTTGGAAATTTAACATTCTATGTTTTCATGTATTTTATGGCCCTTTTACACTATTTATGATGATGGTTGATCCCAATATAGCTCTCCAATTCATTGGGTAATGATTATGTTATCTGAAAAATTATATTAGAATTAATCGAATAGATTATTCCATTTATATGGGTTCTTATAAGTATTTTATGAAGATTATATCCCAATACACCTAAATGACTTTTATATTATTTTAGATGATTTTATAGGAAATATCTTGATTTCTTAAGGTAAGATAATGATCTTTTGTTTAAATGAATGGATATGTCCTTTAAGGGTAAAATGTATGTTTTTAAGAAAATTATTTTCATGAGTTCTCATGTTTTATAAGAAAACATCATGATCATTATTTTACATTTATGTTTTATTATAAAGTTTTTTATGAAAAAATTTGGGTAGTAAATATGATTTAATGTGTAAGAAAACTATTTTTGAGATCAAAGAGTATTATCTTCAAGGTAAACTCTCTTATATGATTTCATAGTTTTAAAATTGACTAATGATTTTATTTTATTCTTTTTATATGTCCCTTACTGAGTTTTTTTCTCATCCCATGTATTAAAATGATTTTTCATAGGGATTAAGTATGACTATAAATGTTAATAAAGTCAGAGTTCCAAATATGAGAGTTACTTTGAACGAAAGAAGTGTGTCTTTATAATTTTTTTTGTGTGGAAAAAATAGATAGTGTGTGGAAATGTACACTTTTTTATATAAGAGTTTGTCCTAATTATATAAAAATATAAACTTAAAAGGTCCTGTAAATGTAAAAAAGTGAAAACCTTATTATAAATCATGTAATTATGGGTTGTTTAAGGATTAGGGTGTATAATTTGTATGAGATAAATGGTTTAGATAACTTTAGTGGATAAAATATCTCTAAAATATTTGGAAAACCTTAAGGGATATATTTTGGTTGAGACCATAAGTTATAAGTATTCTATAACATTAAAGGTTTGTATTTTGAGATGAATTATGGTTATTTTTGGATTAGGTTAATAAGTATAATAGAAACAAACTTAAAAAAACCTAAGTTGATCCTATGGTGAATCAAAATTATCCTAGACTAAAGGAAGGGTGTTATAGAGTAATACATTCATAATAAAATTTATTTAGTTTTTCAATTTTATTTACTTAATGAAATTATTTTGATTGAATTTAAAATCTCATTCATTAGGGAATAAGGTCTTCTTTGAGATGGATGGGAAGAAATCAAACACAAAAATCCCTTCTATTCCAGAGGGTTCAATTGTAATAATAATTAAAA
Source organism: Viscum album (assembly GCA_963277665.1). Taxonomy (NCBI): domain Eukaryota; kingdom Viridiplantae; phylum Streptophyta; class Magnoliopsida; order Santalales; family Viscaceae; genus Viscum; species Viscum album. The sequence continues at coordinate 1,432,708,580 of OY728126.1, read as the reverse complement.
AATATTTCTTATGCGATTAAGACACCTTAACTAGTATTGAAATTACCTAAAAAATACTTTACAATGTATCCTAATCCCATTATATAATTTAATATCATTAAGAACCTTGGGATAAATTTTACCATGTTTTGAAAAGGCAAATATCTTATCATACCCATTTTTGAAAATACCATAAAGGAATTTATCAAGTTTTTACAATGGATGACTCAGAAAAAGGTTTTCCAACACTCTACTCAGCTAAAAATATGGGTGAACTTTAAGAAGTTTATATCTCAATCTTGTTATTTAGTATTTTTGATTTTTATAAACACTGACCCTTATTTGAAAAATTCAAGGCAAACCATGTCCTAATGTATTATGGGAAACAAGTTCGAGATGATGTCTCAAAGCTATATATTTAAAACATGATATTGTTTATAAATATAAATCTCTATAAACATCCATTTCAATAAATATATAATGATTATGAATGGATAAAGGAATCATAGTAACTTGGAAAGGTTTTGAGGCATTTTGACAATGTATGGACTCGACTTGGTAGATCATGGGGAATCCATCTTTAAAAATGGAAATGGAATTAATGGTGATCTATATTTAAAAGGAATGATTTATTTATTTTTAAAGTAAGAAAAATTAATTGATTAATATTGATGAATATTAGGACATGATTCATATTTTTTCTAGGAAGGAAGTATAAAGGAATAATATGGAAAATATTAGTTGAAGTATTATGAAGAACATTGAATAACTGAAGTGTATATATATAGGATTTAAAGAGTTATGATGTAGTGGTATTTTATATAAGGGTTGATAAATTAAAATATAATCATAAGTTTAAATTCATTAATACTATTTTGATGTTTTATATGATGGGATTACTTTAGGATAAATTTATTGGGTTTTAATATATGTTTGAAGTATATATAACCCACACATTTAACAAATGAAATGATTATTTAAGGAGGAATGATTTTATATTTTATATACATAAGTTAAAAGGTATTGATAACCTTTAGGGTTGATATTATCTTTGATATTGAGGTAATTTAGGTTAATTAGGTCAAAAGGGTTATTACATTCTGGGAACATATGTTTTATCATATAGATAAACATGAGATTGAAATGTGATTTGGTGACTAAGTGATTAATGTTATTTTTGAATAAGTACACTATATTAGAAAAATTATATTATTAAGGTAATTAGAATTTGGGGAATAAATATTTAGTTAATTTATGGAATCATAAATGATTTTATTGTGGATATATGGTAATTTAGGTTATTTATGGGAAGAATTTGCATATTTTGTATATTATATGATTAAGGAATATAAATTTTTGATATGTGACTTTATGAGTGATTAATATTGTTTAGAGATAAATGTTAAATTGATCTTGGAAGAATATGTGATCAAATATTTCTGATTTTTTTGGGTTTTAGCTTGGTCTGGAATATTTTGAAGAGTTTTAAGGTTACTTATTTATGGAAGGATATAAGTTGAAATTTGGGTGTTATTTTGGAGGATTTATAAATTAATGATTAATTTATTAATACGAAGGTTTAGTCATATTGGATATTATCTTAATTTTTTTTGACCATTTTTGGTTTTGGATAATGTTTAAAAATAATAGAAATGACTATTTATCCTTTTATGGATCCTGTAATCCATTAGAGATTGAATTTAGTGCTTTGAGCATGAAAAAAATTCATCATGATCAATATGATTAACATCAAAGGGTGGTATCATGTCTATATATTGGGAAAAAATCAAGTAAGTAAATTTTATCATATTTTCTATTCTAATTGAAAAATAATTTCTCAAACTCAAGCAAGATGAAGATAAAACTATTGAGTCTTATGTAGAATGTAACACTCATCTACCAAGGTATTTTTTCCGAAACTCATTTGAAAGTATGAGTCTTATATAGGTACATGGATACTAATTTTCCTAGGCTTGGACAATAAAATAATGTTCATGATAAAATATATATCTAATTTTATTACTATGTTATGATAAGTTCTTTTTTAGAGAACAAATTCAAATTGTGAGGACACAATTTTTGTAATAGGGGGTGAATATAACACTATGATATTTTGATATGTATTTATACTTAAAATTAATATTATATTTTACATCTTGGGATAAATTAAACATAAAAAAAATGATCCATGATAATTTTATTACAATAAAATATTATTATGAAAGATAAACAATAATACATTATTAGGTTGCAACATGAAGCAACATGAAGAAAAGTAAAAGTGGAGTAAATGAAAAAATATATAAAAATACCAAAAATATTAAATATTTATCCTCATGGTTATCCCTGAAAATTGTAAAACCAAATACAACTATGTAAATAAGGGAAAGAATTGGGTGTATAATAGACATGATAAGAGAGAAACAAATGAATAAGTTTTAGTAAAGCATGTGGGGATATATATAAGAATGTAATATTACTATTATATATATGGAAATTATACACATATACATTGTATATATATTATATATATATATATCCATAAGGTATATTAAAATTTAATTTTTTGGAAATAAAGATAAAATCTTTTGATGGAAAAAGATACATTTTCAATAAAACTATTTTATGCGATCAACTTATTTTTATCTTAATTGATTAAATTAATCACTATTAATAAATGATTATAATGAAATAATTATATTATAAATTTAATTTAATGAATTAAAATTTATTTAATTATTGTTCTCAGGAAAGTAATGAGAATAAGGTCATTTATGCTTCAAAAATACATTTTCTTCAAAAATGGGTTTTTTTCTTTTTGTGGGTGGATATTATAATTAATTTATTTTAATTTTAGAAATTTTATTTTATAAAAATGATTTCATTTTTTAAATTATTTAATAAAAATTAGCATAAGATGAAAATTTAGGATTTTTCTGAAAAGATTAATTTTTCAGTGAATAGTCAAAAATACGAATTTTATAGAAAAATGTCTTTCCCATTCAAGTTTTTACAATGTAATATTTTATTTTTAATTTATTTTAAAATTTAAATATTTAATTTTGAATAAATATAATCCAAATAATGTCATTATAATCGAAATTTTACTTAATTTTGGTATAAAAATATTATTTATACTTAAAAATGCATTTTTTTTGGAAAATCATTTTTTATCGCGTTTTGTGAGTTTATTTTAAAATTAATTTATGTCACTTATAGAAATTATATTTGATAAAATATAATCAATACTTTTAATAAAAATTTCTAATTTTTTTAACAATACCACTTTAATTTTTGGTAATTATGAATAATAACTTCGGTAAAAAAAGTCAGTTACCACGGTAAGAGTTAAAAAGAGTTAAAAATATTAAAAATAAGATGACATGGGTTAAAATAACCTCTAACATGTATAAATAATATTTATGTTAATATTTATAATATATATCATCTTATATTTTAATATGAGTCATTTTGGATCCATGTATTGAGCAAGACATCAATATATTTTAATCTGTTGAAAAATTCCAAGCATGTCCTCAACCACACTTATAAAAGGACACCACATATCCTATATTATCCACACTTAAAGATCCTATTATCTCTAAAAATTCCTACCATGTCATTTAATAAAACCCATCCCCATTTATTATAGGTATTTTTTTGATCTTAATAAAATCCTAATAAGGATTTATGTATAAACTTGAGGAGGTTCTCTGAAGAATAGGTATATTTCTTAAGTGAGTGTTTTATTTTTATTTATTATTTTATCTCCTTAAAAACTATCCTAATTTTTTTTTGAAATAATAACATTATTATCTAACATATAATTAAATTTATTTTTTTATATTATAAACCCTTTTAATCTACTTATCTATCTAATGTAAAATGAAAAAATCATTCATGCATATGTGCGGACTAACACCTTGTGAAGTTGATGTATTTTATTTTTCATCATCAAATCTTATGGATGGTAATAATAATGGATCTAAATGAAATAATATGATATATATGATATTATTTTCATTATATAGTGGTAAATAAATATTATAATTATTTTTTGACCATTTAATAAAAAATAAAAACATCGCTCGTGTGTACGTGTAGACTACCGCTTCGTGAACCGATGTATTTTATTTTTAAAAACTGCCTTATATGTATGGTATATATAAGTGTATTTAAATAAATAACATGATATTTATTATATAATTATCATTATAAAAATATAAAATATTAATGACCTTCTTTCTTTCATGTTCATTGAAAAATGGAAACGTTACTCATGTGTATGTACAAACTACTATCTCCATAATGTAACAAAATTCATTTTTTATAACCACATTAAATAGTTTGTTCTAAAATATAATTAATGAATAAAAATTATAATTATAAAAATATTAAGATTATAGAAATTATATAATCGTGATTCATTTAACCATGGTCAACCTGCTAAATCTATTTTCAAATTATATGCTGAATGTTCTCAAAACATCTAACGTAAAATTAATTGATTAAGTAATTAAGTATAAAATAGATATAAGTAAAATAAAAGTAATAATAAAATTTAATTTTTTTTATTAATAATGTAAATGACTAAAATAATTTTACTATTTAGGAAGATAAATAACATATGTGACAATTCAGACTCGAGGTAAGAGATTTTTCTTTAAAACCATATTTTAAATTTTTTAATGCTTTTATTCTTTTTTACCTCAATATACATGTTATTTAAAAGGTTTTAAGTATATTTTTAATATTATTAAATTTATTTTCAAATTAATTTAAAACCATGATGAATTTTTTTGAAGGTTTTAAAATAATCCTTTTAACGTTTTCTAGATAGGTTATTTTTGACTTTTTTACAAATGTGTGAAAGTAATATTTTTTTAATGCATATAGAATGAGTCTAATTTCCTAACATAAAAAAAATTATTCTATAAGAATATTCCTCTATAATGTTTCATGTATTTTCAAAATAATATCCATTTTACTGTTCTTCTAGGAATTTTTATTTAAATAGTTTTCAAAGAAAAAGGATTTTTATCCACGTTTTTGCATGAAGCTTGAACGTGTTTCTGAATATGTATTAAACAAAATATTTTATGAGATTTATGGTGGAAATATAGGATTATATTCATTTTATGCATGTTATAGTCCTTATACATTTTTTATCATGACAAGTAAGCTCGATATATCTCTCAAATGCATTGGTTAATGATTATGTTCTCTGGAGAATTATATTGGAATTAACCAATTAAGTTATCCCATTTATAAGGGTTCTTGAAAGGTTTCTATGAAGATGATGTCATAGGGAACCTACATGAATTTTATATTCTTTAAATTGATTTATCAAGGGAAATATTTTGATTTTATAAGGTAATATAATTATATTTTTTTAAAGGAAAGATTCTACCCTTTAAGGGTAAAAGGTATGTTTTTAAGATTTTTTTTCACAGGTTATCATTTTTTCTAAGAAACCCTCATGATTTTGATTTTTTATTTTATGTTTTCTTCTAAAGTGTTTTATAAAAAACTCTAGGTAGTAAATTTTATTTGATGTGTAATTAAACTATTTTATGAGTTTAAATTTTATTATGTTAAATACAAACCCTCTTATATGATTTCATAGTTTTAAAAAAGTACTAACATGTTTTTTTCTTATTTGTATATGTACCTTATTGAGATTTTTTTCTCATAATGCATTTTCAAATGTTTTTTCATAGTTATTAAATATAAGTAGAAGCATTAATAAAGTTAGATTTATAGATATGAGAGATACCTTGAATGAAGAAAGTGTGTCTTTATAAAGAACTTGTTTTGTGAGAAAAATGGATACTGTATGAAAATGTCTAATTTTTTATGGAAGTGTTTATCTGGAATTTTTAAAACTCTAAAACTAAAAGGTATTGGAAATGTATAAAAGTGATTTTTTTATTAATCATGTAATTATTGGTTTTTTAAGGCATATAGTGTTATAACAGTGTTGAGTTAATCAAACTCCTATATCCTTTCTTTAGAAAAAAACACCTCGAGAGTGGTATCATCCATGGAGAAAGAGGGAGTCGCTTTTACTAGTTTAACCCTTTTAAACATGAAAAAATAATTAGACACATTGATGCAATTTAAATCATTAAAATGAACATTATTAAAAATTTATCTTCCAAATCTAGTCCATCTTTATCCAATTATGCTTGACCCATCTCCTTCTATCCCTTAAAATAAGTCTTAAAATGAAAATATTGGGATTCTAACATGGAATCTAGAGGCACGCCTGGCTAAATAATAGAAAATTCTAGCATATTTTTTCTTTACTTACTATCTCCCTATTTTTTTTACTAATTTTATGCATGGAGACTTCTTATGTTGGTACTTGGAGTGTTTCCTTGCTCTTCTAGTCCTATTAAGATGAGTTAGAAACTTCAAAGAAATTAATTAACTTCTAAACAACTTCCAAAACTTACACAGTTGGTACCTTTACTATCTTTCCTTATATTTAGTTTTAGAATCCTTCCAATACTTGTGTAATATCCTACACCTAATAGTAATCTAAGAGTGAAAATGTTTTAAGAATTTTTGAATCCATCACCATTGATAGAAATAATTAAAATAAAAGTGGAAGTCACAATGAAGAACGTGCCTCCAAAAAAATGATTCCAACTATTGATATATTTTTATATGAACTATCAAATATTCATTTAAAATTTACCTAGATATAGCATAGTGGTTAACCAAGGGGTAAATATCAATGAAGTAGCGTGTTTATCCTAGCGATTATTCTAAAATATTTTTATATTTTTTTTTATATTTAAAAACTAGTAAAAAAATGAAATAATGATGAAAATAATGTAATGAAATTGAGAATGGAAGAAAAAAATAAATAAATAAAAAATAAGCACAAAGAGTAGGTGAAAATTCAATGAGAAAAAAACTAGTTCTAGGTGGGTTTCCCTATCTACTGACTATTACTGACCTATAAAATATTAAACCATAGAAACTCAATTTAATATAATGAATGATTGATGTATTGACTCAATTCACTTATCTCTCATACAGAAATGAATTCTTAGGAATTAAATTTCTTCCTATATAGGAGACATCTCTAAAACATTAAAAGAAATAAAATACCCAACCACCTCATATTGAATGTCTCCAATACAGAAGTGATCTTCATGAGATTTTTTAAATCAAACAACCTCACAAAGTGACTCTATCAAGTGAGGAGAATGTGGTAGAGGAAAAAATAATGAAAGGAAGAAATTAGCAAACTGTTCTTGAAAAATAGTGTGCCATCACATATCCCTAGTTTACGATCACAATATGATAAGAGTGAAGAAGAAAGTGATGATAAACATAATATTTGATCTCTAGGAAGCTATATTATTCTCCTTCTAGAACTAGATTTATGAGTTAACCCTCTATATCTAGTAGTTTTAGAACACATAGAGAAAAAAAACAATTTTATTTTCAAACATAGTCCAAATTTATGGAGGGAGATGAAATAAAAGAGTATAGATAATAATCTGTTGAAAGTGGAAAATGGATACTTATTTAATGATGATACGAGGAAGAATTCATAAAATAATATAAGAGATAACTTCATTCATATAGCATGATCCACAATTAATCTTCACCTTCCCTTTCTAAGACTCCTGAGATCCAAGATTAACTCCTCTAATTGAATACATTTCCCCATGTTCTCTTTCATTCAATATTTATAAAAATGAATTTGGAAATGTTTTCTAGTTCTATTTAACCTTTTGGAAGTCTATAGTAACTTCACCAAGAATCTTCTTTAATTTCACCACCTTAATGGATTTTTATGAGGGAATTATTCTACCTCATGATATCCTCATTTATTTCTTTTCAAAGCGTTTAATTACTCGACTAAAAAATCCATGTGTTAGTCTTCATAACACAACTTATGAACTTTATCTTCTTCAGTAAACTGATACTTGAATCAAACTAGTTAATATTTTTATGAATAGAAACACATAATCGAATTAACAATTAAAAAAAAATTACTAACTGGATTCCATTTCATCAAAATCCAATGATCCAGTGAAAATAAACTCCAACAACTCAAGGGATACTTGACAACCCCATAACTAGATTCCATCTTGGGCTCTTAAAACACCACTTATGATTTTTATTTCGATCTCACTTTAGAATAAACAAGATCTAACTAATTGAGGAATAATCTCTAATCACTTGACATACTCAAGTCTATATGTAACCCCAATAACCTATGTGAACCCCTTCAATAATCAAAACTCACTACTCCACTTTTATCTAAATGTCACTATATCATTTTATTGAGAAGGTTGTAAATAATTATTTTCATCTTAATATCCACAAAATGGGTAATTTTTATGTCCCATTATATTTGTTCTTGAAAATAAAAAAAGAAATAGAAAAAATTTCTTCATTAAAACTCTCAAGTACAATCTAACTTCATCCCAATCAGGAATGACCTTGATCTCAAGCATCTTCATCCATGTCCAATCCTATTCAACCATGTCTTGGTAACTAATTCTACAACAAAAACTCAATGAGGAATCAACTTAAAAGGTAATGGTTTAAATTGATGAATTTTGATTTGATACAATTCAATATAAATGGCCTTAAAAAATGTTCAAACCTTGTACCATTAAATTCCAATCAATCCCAAATCACTTTATTCCATTTTATCTAAAATTTTCACTTCTAAATTAATTTAAACCATAGCTCAGTGTATTCATACAGAAAATAATTTCATAGACTTATAGTTAGTTATTCAAATCTACTTCCTTGGGTATATGGTTTTAATTATCTTCAACAAGCAAGATCAATATTTTGTTTTGAGTTAATCCACAATGTTGCTCAAAAATTGTAGAGGTAACAGTATGAGTGTAGGCCAAAATGTCATATGAGAATATGCTAAATGTTATCCAAGCATAGGCTAAAATTTCATATAATTATAAGATCATAGTATATTTTAGTTATCATATGAGTCATGTAAAAGGTCATTTGACCCACCAAAGAAACATCATACAAAGACTTGAATAAATATCTGAATCTATAAAAGTAAAGAGTCTTATGAGAATGCTTCAAGAATTATCATATGGGAAACCTGTATCACCAAAATTAGAAAATTAAAAATTTATATGAGAAAAATAAAAATTCCTTTCAATGAAAATCCTACAAAACATGCCCTTTTCATTTTTAATAGGAAAAATCCAAATTTCATATATTATTTTATTATATAAATTATATTAAAAAATAAATCATGGAATAAACACATTAATATTATGACTCCCATGACACTTCAAAAAAAAAACTTTCAAAAAAACCCATTAATAACAATAAAAAAATGTTCCAACAAAGAGTACTCAAAATCAATACATGGAACACCGAAAATTAAAATCAAACACCCGCAATATAAAAAATCACTTCAAGAAAATAAATCTATTAAAATCACCCAAAAAAATATATGATCCTAAAATATAAAAAATTAAGTCTAATGATAATTTCATCAATATAGCATTAAAATAATATAATTTCATTAAAATATAAAATGAATTATTATTTCATCACACAATCAACAGTTATCGAGTATTCACATTTAAAAGTTGATTTGGGAATAAAATATCATTAAAAGAATGTGGAAATCATTTATCAATTTGAGCCATATAATAATTGTTTATACATAAAATATTTTATTGATGTCATTGGAATATTACTAAATGATCCTAGAAAAATAAATGATGAAATTAAGGCTAGGTTAGACATGATTAACATGGGGATAAGGGAATAGTGGGTTCTAGTGATGGGTGAATGAAAAAAATTTCTTCCTCCAACAACTTATAATATTTATAGAAAATATAGATATCTATTTCAAAACTTCCTAAACGATGTAAAGGTTTTATACGGGTATTAATAAAATAATAAAAATATTGTTCCACTAACTTATTTAAAGTTAATGATCCTAAAATCACATGAATTCCATGTTTTTATTTAATATTTAATTCTTATAGCTTTATGTTACATTTTACCTAAAAATTTCCATCATACATTAACCAAGATTTATTTATTTTTCCAAGCTATATGAAGTAATGTTATATACAAAATGAAGTTTATAACTATGAAAAAGGAAATTATTGACTTATTAAGTGAATTAGATATATTCTTCCCACCATCATTATTTCATATAATGGTACACATGGTTAAAGATATCTGACCATGTGGTCCTGTACATTATAGATGGATATACCCCATTAAATAAAATATAAATATTTTTAAAGGGTACATCAAAAATAGAAATTATCTTAAAGGTTGTATTGAAAAGTGATATATTGTTGAGGAATCCATTGAATTATGAATCTGCAACCTATATGATGTGGAGAGAATTAGTTTTTTAATTGACCCAAACCCTCACTCTTGGATTTTATTTTAATAACATAAAAATTACTTTTATAGATTTTATACCTATAATTTTAACCCAATATTTTCCATCCTAAACATAATAAATTAAAAGGAAATTTTGGATCAATTACAGTCCCAATGAACTTTTTAGTTTATATTTTCATAGAATTTTAAAAAACTCTTATATACACAATACTCATGACTTAAATAGATTATTTTTCCCAATATACACTATTTTTCATATTCCATATTAATTCTTCAACATCTCCCATAAAATTATTCACATATGAAACCTTTCTATACCTAATTAATTTATCATCAGTCTTCATAACCAGAGAAAAAGGAAATATAAGAAGGGTGAGATAAAATAATCAATAAGGTTAAACATAATAATTAATAATTAAAAGTAATCAGTGATAATAAGATAATAATAAGAGTATGATGGCATAATCAAAGTACATGAGCATAACATAAAAGATTTCATACCCCTCAATACTTGGATAATAAATCTTGAAAACACGGAATAAATATTTAAAAAGGAAAGAGTCATAATAATAAATAATCATGAGCTATGTGATGTCAATATTGATCAAAGGAATAATTAAAAAACCCATATAAAGAATAAATAAAATGTGTTGGTATCTTAGAACATTATCTTCATAGAACTCTTATAAAACCCTTACAAATTGGAATAACCATATGATCAACTTCCAATATAATTACCCAATACATTGGAATACTATATTGACCCACCCATTTTATAAACTATATTGGCCTCACCCATTATAAAAAATTTCCAAGAACCATACATGAATAAATTATATAGATCTTGAATCTCATCATAAAAATAATAAAAACATCCATTATTCCTTTCATAACTTGATTAACCCATGTAAAAGAAATGGGTTCTATGAAAATATCTTTGAAACTATCATGATCTATCCAGATAAATAATAAGGATGATATCATTACAAAATATACCCAATGGAAAATAAGTAACATAAAGGGTTGTTGACATTAATGAATGAAAAAACCATTAAAAGATCATTAAAAACATTTTTGAGGAAAATACCCATTTCAATTTGAAAATCACTTTAAAAAAATTAAAAATTCATAAATATTGTGAAAATAATTTTCTTTAAAAATAACCTTGTAAAAATATAAATTAGTTTTAAAGACAATAATTTTCACGATGATGGGAAAATCTATTCATGTTTTAGGTGTTAAAAATCTAACATTCTTTTTAAATATTTTGTAAAGGGAGTCAAAAGTGAACCATTTGGAAAATGTTAAGAAATTACCTTTCTAAAATCTCTTAAAATAAGGTCAAAGATCATATAAAATTGTTTATGAAATAATTTATATTTATAAAATAACATTTTTGAAAATAATTTTAAAAAATGGATATGTAAGAGAAAGATTATCGATCAAAAAGAAGATACAAGATCAATATCAATTACTAATGATTTCCTTGATGATAAAATATAGAAGGAAATGTAAATTAAACATGTAAAATACATTAATAACCAACTAAGAATAAAATAGACATGTTTTAATAAAATAAGAACATATGATTTCCCCCCAATTAATCTTGAACATAAAAAATCTCTAAAATAAAGGATATTATAACATAAATCTTTTTCCACTTTGGATGATTTTCAATCATAATACCCACAAAATAATAATGTAAAATGATACTTTAAATAATATTAAAATAAAGAGATTTATGATATAACACGTCAAAGTTTTAGTATATACCCCTCATAAAATTATATAGGTGTATATCATAAACATATGTCCCAAGGAAAGGGAATTTGAGATGAATAACCCATACAAAGATCATATAATTGAATTGAGAGTTAATAAAAAAAGAAATCATGTGTATTAAATGAAAATCCCAAAAAACAGTGCATAAATAAATAATAGAACAATTTATATATCAATAGACACATAATCATGGTATAATAAAGTCAATTGATAAGAGTTATAACCCAATGAAAGGAAATTGTGTTAAGAAACCCTTTACCACTTTGTAACTTTCAAGTTAAATCCCCTTGGATAAAATAATTCAAATTAAAACTGAAAATATCATGAAGTAATAAGTATTAATGATATAACACGTAGAAGGGTCATTATATACACCATATAAAATAAATTAGGTTCATAATAATAAAATATTCCCTAATGAAAAGAAATTGAGACGAAATCCCTTACCTCGAGTCTAGACTTTCCATGCATGTCCTTTAACACTTGTATAATAAAATCATATCAATTATTTTATTTGTTAAGAAAATTTTATTATTTTAATCCCTTATCCTCAATACATTTTATTTATTTATTTTAATGACATTTTTAATAATTTAATTAGTTAAGTCCATGTTGGATATTTTGAGAACATTCAGTTCGTAATTTTCAAAACAGCTTCAGTGAGTTGACTGTGGTCAAAGTGGAAATTATTACATCATATCAAAAATAACAATAATTAAATAATTATCATTTTTATACATCAATTACACTTTTAAAACTAATCATTAAGTATGATTATGAAAAATTAACTATGTTACAATCATGAAGACGGTTGGCTGTACATATGCATGAGCCACTATTCCGTTTTCTAAAATCATTATAGAAAGAAGGTAAGTATTATTTTATATTTGAAAAATGATAATAATATAATAAATAATATATATATTTTTTAAATACATATAAATATATATATCATCCATGTGATGTGGTGATGAAAAATGAATCATATCGCTTCATGGAGGTGGTAATCCACATGTACGTACAAACGATGTTATCATTTTTAGTGAATTAAAAGGTAAGAAAATAAGTGTTATATTATATTTAAATAATTATAAATATGTCCTTAATATCATATATTTAAATTATATACATCATTATAACCATGTCGTGAGAGGCGGTGATGGAAAATGAATTACATTAGTCCGTGAGGCAGTAGTCCTCCGTACATATAAACGATGGGTTCCTTTCCCATTTGATGGAGGTTGGAGATGGATATAGGATATTAAATTAATATAATAAAATATAAATATATTTTATATAATTATTTTATTATATAATAATTGTTAAGGAATATTTTAATGAGGTGGAAGAAGAAATAATACAAAAATGCTTGGTTAGGAACTATACCTCTTCTTTACACAACCTCCTTTGGTTTTCACCTTAATACCACTAATGTTAGTATTATGCCATAGATAATTCCTATAAGATGTGTATAGGTATGTAGTAAAGGTATTTTGGTATGTAATTTATGAAAAAATGGTACTTGAAGTGTGATGAAATGTGAAGAAGGGGTTCCCTTTTATAAGAGAGGGGAGGGGCACTCTTGGAATTTATTAAAATATTAAATTAATATAAATTATTTTTCATGTCCAAATGACTCAAAATTGATAATATTATAAGATCATATGATTATGGTTCTAAATAATCTCATATAATAATTTTTTTACAAGTTTAGATAATTTTTTATCCTTATTTTGTTTGTTTTAACCAACTTTAACCCCTTTAGAGAATTACTACGATAACAAAGTTTTTTACTCTTTTGGGGTTAATAGAGTTATTATAAAATAAAAAACAGCTCATAAATGGAATATGATTGATATTTTAAACCATGTCCCAATAAATTAGATGAATATAGGTTTTTAGGAATTTTAAATCATTCAATAAAATATTATTTATTATAAAATGTCATTAATGTCAATTTTAGAACTATTCATTTACTTTAACTTTAATAACATAAAGAAAATAAAAGAAATAGAGTATAATAAATTAAAAATTTAATATAATGTCATATTTATATAAAAATTATTTTATAATAATAATTATTTAAAATTATATTACTTTTAATATTTTTAATATCATTTATTTTATTTTTCTATTAATTGAATAATTACTACGTCAGCATTGTGTAAGATTTTAAGGAAAATATTTATTTACTAAAAATTAAAAATAAATTACCATGACAAAAAAATTCATTTATATTTTAAATTATTATTTATAACCAAAATATCCTCTATTTATTTCTATATTAAAAATATTATATTTATTAAAAGTAAGAGCATGATATTTTTGGCTTCATATTCACTTAAATATTATAAAGGTTAAAATTATAGAAAAATGGAAACAAAACACCATATATTTTAATTTTAGTTTATTATTTATGATATATAATCATAAAATAAAATTAAGTAAATTTTAAGGGTTATTTATGAGTCCTTATAATTTTAGTTTTAACCTTATTTACTCACTTTACCATTGACTATGGTAACAAAAATTATTAAGGTTAATATTCATAAGGTCAAAAAATAAAAGAGAACTATTTACCAAATTTGGATAATATTATTTTAAATATGGAATCTATTTTCAAGATTAAAAAAACATAATTGATAGAGTTTTATTTAAAATTAAACATGAAAAATGTAATGAAAAATGACTTTTCATAAAAATCCCCTTTTAAGTATAAATTATTTTTATACTAAATTAAAGTTTAAAATTCATTTTAAAAACCATAATTGGATTATTTTAAATCATAAGTTACCAATGAAATTTTAAAACTAATATAAAATATTTTTTACTTTATATTTACGTTAAATTAAAATATATTTTTCAATAAAAATCAATATTTTTCAATATTTATTGAAAAATAAAACTTTTCAGAAAATTCTAAAAATTTAACCCTAAGATAATTTTGATATTATGATTTAAAAAAAGAAGTTAATTTTATCAAATAAATTTTCTAAAAATTTCAAAAATGAATTATAATATTTTCTCACAAAAATAAATAAAAATCATTTTTGAAGATTGTTTTTGTAGAATAAAAAAACTTTACTAAAAATTGATTGCTTATTTCATAAGTATTAATAAATAAATTTATATTGTTTAGAAACTTTATATATATATTTTATAAATTAGTTAATCCTCTTCATACCTTCCAGTTTAATAGCTAGCTTATTATGTTCATATTTAAATAATAATATTTCATGATTCTTTTAGACTCATTTTTGAGTGTCGTATTCACTATCAAACATAGTTTTATTTTAAAATATCAAGATATTACATTCTAATCATATTTAATAAATTATGTCCTCTCAATTTTAACTTTAAATTGATAATTAAGAGATTGAGCTTTGAAGATACCTTTGTTGAAATCCCTCATTGTAAATTTTTTTACTAAAACTTCTCCCTGAAAATCGTGAAATTGAGGTACGAAGGTCATCTGAAATAACACATACTAGATTTCAAAGTAGGATAACATTATTGGGAAGTGAAAATATGGACATATAAGAAAATATAAATTTCCAAATAATTATGGAGATTCACAGAGACCATTTATCATAAGAAATTGAATGATTATGAGAAAGTTAATAACCAAAAAACCATAAACCAAAGAGGTGTGAAGGAGACCATCGATTCATTAAAAAATAAGGCAATAAGATAATATTTTTTTAAGATCCTTTTCCCTAGAGTTGAGGAATTTATTTATCATATAGAATAATAATGTAATAAAATATACTTACTTGACAAATGGAGTTTCATGATTTAATTAATTTCCACTGAAATCTCATATTTTTCTCCAAATGATGACTATTAAAGATGATTTTTTCATGTCTGAAGCACTAGAATAACATTATAATGTATCAAATAATTCACAAAATTATAACAAGATATTCCTCCTATCATTATAAATTAACCAAAATCAAAATGGTTAGCATAATATAAGATAATTCCCAAAATGAATAAACCTTCATACAAATAAATAATACATTAATTCTCAAATTTCAATAGAAATACTTAAAGCTCTAACTAATTCATTACAAAAATAACTAACATTAAAATTATTCAAAATATTTTTGACCAAGCATGAAACCCAAAAATCAGAAGTATTTGATCACATATTCTTCCAATATAAATTTAAAATTTATCTCCAAATAACATTAGTTACTCATAAAGTCTTATACCCAAAAAGGTATATGCACTAATCATATAATCTCCAAAATATTCTTATTATTTCCTTTAATAAACTTAACCACCATAAAGACACATTAAGATAATATATTATTTCAAAATATAATTCCATATTGACTCCTAAAATAATACTTCACGTTAAACCTAAGGGTTATATATACCTCAACCCAATAAAACATATCCCAAAATATCATAAGTCACCTTAAAATTGTATCCCTTAAAACCAAAAGGGGTGTTTAATACTTTGAACAAATGATTAAACTTAAAATTATTAACCCATAATGGTATCCATATCTCTTAAGATAAACTCTCACGAAAACATCATAATATCCAAATTTATCTAAACCCTTCTCTAATACTAAATGTAACATCCCTAAACCTTCACTCCCAGATTCAGTGTTGATAACATAAACATTACATTTATGGATTTGATACTAATAAATGTGACCCTATTTTTACCATCCAAAACATAAATAATCAAAAGGAAATATTGGATCACTTACATACCCAAGGACATTTTTGGTTTAAAGTTATAGAGAATTAGGAAAAAATATTTCATAAACAATACTCATGACTTAAAGAGAGTAATTTTCCCACCATACCTAGTATTTCATATTCCATATTAAGCCTTCAACATCTCCAATAAAATTATTCATATATGAATCCTTTCTAGACTCAATTCATTATCATCACTCTTCATAACTAGGGGAAGAGTAAACATATGAAGGGTGATCTCAAATGCTCAGTAAGGGTAAATATAATCATTAAAAATTGAAAGTTTTTAGTAAGAATAAGATGAGAATAAGGTTATGATTGCATAATCAAATTACATGAGCATAACATAAGAGAATTCATACCCATCAATACATGGATTATAAATCATGAAATATGGCATAAAGCTTTAAAAAAGTCAAGAGTCATAATAATATATAATCATAAGCCATGTGATGTCAATATTGTTAAAATAAATCATTAAAAACCCATATCAAGAATAAATATAGCATGTTGTTATCTTGAAACATTATATTCACAAAACCCTTATAGAACCCTTACAAACAAGAATAACCATACAAATAACTTCCAATATAATTACCCAATTAATTGGAGTGATATATGGGTATTACCATGTTATAATCTACATTAGGATCACCCATTATAAATAATGTAAAAGAACTATAACATGAATAAAGTATATAGAGATTATATCTAATCATAAAAATCTTAAAAAAATATATTATTCCTTTCATAACTTGATTAACCTATATAAAAGAAATGAGTTCCATGACAATATTTGAAATAATCATAATCCATCTTGATAAATAATGATAATGGTAAAATTAAAAAATATCCCTAATGGTGCACAAGTAACATCAATGGTTATTGACGTTGACAAATGGAAATACCATTAAAATATTATTAAAAACATTTTTTATGAAAATACCATTTTCACTTTGATTTTTTTTAAAAAAACTTTATAATATATTATGAAAACCATTTTCTTTAAAAATAAACCTAGAAACTCATAAATTATGATTCAAAGAAAATAATGGTCATGATGGCGGGAAAATACATTCATGTTACATGCATTAAAAATTAAATGTTGTTTTCAAACATTTTTTAAAGGGAGTCAAAAGTTACCTATTTAGAAAACTTTAAGAAATTTCCTTTCTAATTTTTTTTAAAATAAATCCAAATACCATGTTAAATACATTTATTAAATCATTTATCTTTATTAAAAAACATTTTTGAAAATATTCTATAAAACATAGTTATAGAGAGAAAGATTACTGATCTAAAAGAAGATATAAAAACAGTATCACATAAAAATTAATTCCTTGATGTTTCAATAAGGGTGGAAATGGAAATTAAAAAATGTAATCTACATTCATAACCATAGTATAATTAAAGATATGCGGTTCAGGAAAAAAAGCACATATAATTTCCCCCCAAGGAACCTCAAACATAAAAAAACCTGAAAATAAAAAAGATTATAACATAATTTTTTTTAAACTTTGGTAAATTTTCAATCATAAGCCTCATGAAAGACTAAATTCAAATGAAACTTTAAATATCATGAGCATATATCCCAAGGAAATTCAATTTGAGATGAATAACCCATACAAAGATTATATAATTGAATTGAGAGTTAATCAATAAAGAGATTATGTCTATCAAATATATAAAAAAAAGAATTTAAATATATATTAAAAAAATTTATATATCAATTTTCACATAATAGTGGAATAAAAAAGTTAATGAATAAGAGTTATAACACAATAAAAGTAAATTGAGTTAAGAAACCCTTTACCAATTTGTAACTTTCAAGTAAAATCCCCTTAGATAAAATAATTCAAATTTAAACTTAAAATATAATTAAGCATGAAGGATTCATGATATAACATGTAAAAGGAGAATTATATACACAATATAAAATAAATTAGGTTCAAAACAATAAAATATTCCCCAATGAAAGGAAATTGAGACGAAATTATTTACCTTGATTCCAGACTTTCCATGTATGTCCTTTAACTCTTGTATAATAAAATCAGATAAATTATTTTATTTCTTAATAAAATTTACAGGTTTAATCCCTTATCCTTAGTAAATTTATTTCATTTATTTCAATGACATTTTTAATTACTTAATTAGTTAATTCCACATTGGATATTTTGAGAATGTTTAATTTGTAATTTTCAAAAAATCTTCAGTGTATTGAACATGGTTAAAGGGGTCATTTTTACATCATCTTAAGAATAATAATAATGAAATAATTATCATTTTAATCCAAAAATTATACTTCTAAAACCAATAATTAAATATGGTCATGAAAAATTAACTACATTATTATCGTGGAGATGGTAGGCCATACGTATGCATGTGTAATATTTCTCCTTTTTAACGATCATTATAGAAATAAGTAAAAAATTATTTTATTTTTCAAAAATTATAATAATATCATAAATAAAGTATTATTTTCTTAAATACACACACAAAAACACACATATCATCCATGTGATGTGGTGATGAAAAATGATTCACATCTTTCCATGGAGGTGGTAGTCCACACATACACATGAACAACATTATCATTTTCAATGAATGAAAAGTAAGAAAATATGTGTAATATTATCTTTAATTTTTTTTAAATATGTCATGAATATCATATATATACGTTAAATCCATAATTGTAACCAGCTTTGAGATGTGGCAATAGAAAATGAATTACATCAGTCCGTAAGGCGGTAGTTTATCGCACACACGAACGATGGATTCCTTTCCCATTTAATGAAGGTTGGATATGAATATAGTTTATGAAATTAAAATAATAAAATTTTATTATATTTTAGATACTTATTTTATTATATAATCATTTTTAACAACAATTTTATGGTGTTAAAAGAATAAATAATACAAAAATGTTCGGTTGAGAACTATACATCTTCTTCAGACAACCTCCTTTTATTTTCACCTTTAATCATATAAGGTTAGTAAAATGCACTAAATGAGGCCTCTAGGATGTGTATAGGGATGTAAAAAAGGGATTTATGTGGGGATTTTCTGAACCAAATGGTTCTTAAAGTGTGAAAAAATGGTAAGAAGAGGTTCCCATTTATAAGAGAGGGGAGGGGCACTAGGAATTTCTTAATATATTAAAATAATATAAAATAATTTTTATGTAAAAATGTCTAAAAATTGATGATATTATAAGATAATATAAGTATGATTCAAAATAATCTTATAAAATAATATTTGGATAATTATAGATAATGTTTTACCCTTATCTTTTTGTTTTAACCCACTTTAACCCCTCTTGACAATCACTGTGATAACAAAGTTTTTTACTCTTTAAGGGTCAATATAGTTACTATAAAAGGAAAAACATCCCATAAATTGAAAATGGTTGATCATTTAAACCATATACCAAAAAATTTTCTGAAAATAAGTTTTTTGAAAATTTTAAATCATTTAATAAAATATTATTTATTATAAAATATACTTAATGCCAATTTTAGAATTATTCATTTAGTTTGATGTTAATAATATCAAGATAATAATGGAAATAAACTATAATAAATTAAAATTTTTCTAATATCTTATATTTATCCACAAAATTATTTTATAATAATAATTATTTAAAATTATATTACTCTTAATATTTTTAATATCATTTATTTTATTTTTATATTAATTGAATAATTACTACACTAATGTTGTGTAAGATTTTAAGGTAATTATTTCTTCACTAAAAATTAAAAATAAATTATCATGATAACAAATTTATTTATTTTTAAAATTATTATTTATAACTTAACATATCATATTTTTATCCCTATATTAAAAATATTATAGTTATTTAAAGAAAGAGTGTGATATGTTTTGCGGAGGATGGAGACCCGCGGAGCGTTCCCGAAGAACCCGGCGCAAGATGCAAACCCTAGGGTAGATTCCCAATCCTTCGTGGATGTAGTAGATGGGAAATCAAGAGACGAGCATCCTGATCAAGCTGATGCGATTCCGAAAAGCTAGATTTGCCCTAAATCCTTTCGACATCGTGGGAAACCTGCAATTTCGTTCTCAACAAGGGATGTAAATTTGCTTTCTTCTAATTTAATATTTGTTTTGGTTGGAAGATTCTTAAATAAAAGGCCATATTTGAAGTATCTTCGCTCATCCCTTGAGGTGATAGGCTTTACGGGTTTTCAGCTCAGTCTCCTGAACCCTTCTCACATTATCTTTCGGTTATCATCTGAGGAGGAATATTACAGGGTTTGGGTCAAGAGGACATGGTCCTTCGGAGGTTGTTCTTTGAAAATTCTCAAGTGGACTCCATATTTTGATGCATATACTGAATCCCACATTGTTACAATCTGGGTAAGCTTCCCATAGTTACCCCTTCACCTATTTAAGCAGGCCGCCCTATTCCACATTTCTAATCTTATTGGAACTCCACTGAAATTGGATGTGGCAAAAAAATTCTTACAAGACCTTCAATTTCTAGGATTTGTATTGAGCTAGATGTTTCTCAAAATTTTCCATCCAACATTTGGATTCAATATGGAAATTTTGGGTTTTCTCAAAATATTATCTATGAAAGATTTCCGGACTACTGCTCTAAGTGCTTTAGATTGGGGAACCCTTCAAGTAATTGTGGTAAAGAAAATGACCATCCTAAAAGCTTTAAACCTTTTTGGATAGAAAAATGTAAATATAATCAAGAAATACTTGCTGTCCCTTCTAATTTAGTTAGCAAAGAAGCTAATCCTATGGTTAAGGATATAGCAAAACCCTCTGATTGTGTTATCAAGGAAAGTGATGAAGGGGAAAAAGGAGGTTTAAATTCTAAAGCAACTAGCTATCATCTTTTAGATTTTTTAATGAAGTTATTGCTGTCACCAAGCAACAAGAAAATCTTGAAGCTGAAAAGAATGATCTCTCACACCCTAACATTAAAGAAGTCTCAATATCTGAGCGTCATGTGATTAACAAAGCTGGGCATACATTTGACTCTCTCCAACCCAATGTGGGGGAGTCTTTTCATATGAATGATCAAAAATCTAAAAAAGTCATCGTGGACTTGGATGGTTTCATCAATCCAATCTCCAAGAAAACAAGAAAACATAGAGGCAACGTCAATTATGAAAGAACAATCATCACAAGATCTTTTGTGGCCAGAAGTCCTGGCCTTGAGGTGCCTCCACAACCAGTCCCTCTTGATCCCCTGCCAGATTATTCTGACTATTCTGATTTAGAAACTTCTTGAGGACCTGGTGTTCCTAACCAGGATTGTGGTTTATCTTTTTTCTGGCTTCGGATTTTATGGGAAATATTGCACCTGGAGATGCCTGCTTGCTGGATTCTTGCCGTTTCATATCTATGGATTCCTCTATCTATTATTTGTTAGAAGTTTGTCCAGATTCTTCTACATTCTTGTAGATTTTTTCCCAGTTGAGATCCTGTTTGAGGTTTCTGCTTGACAACTTTTTTTCTTGCTGCTCGGCTATTCTTGAATATTGGCTCTAGTCTTTTTGAAATGCATGCACCTGGACTCTCCAAGGTCTCTTTGTTTATCAATATTGATCCTGTTTGAAGATTGTCTGCTTGGTTCTTTAAAGTTTTTATTTTTTAGTTTCCTTTTTTGTTTAAGTTGGTGTAAGATCATTACACCTAGTGTGTTCCTTGTAAACTTTTATTTTAATAAATTACTTTCGACATGGATTGGGAAACTAATCCTTGTCACTTTCTTCTAAAAAAAGTGTGATATTTTTGGCTTTATATTCACTTAAATATTATAATGAAAAAAATCATGGAAAATGGAAAAAACCATATATTATACTTTTGGATTATTATTAATGATATATATACTCATCCAATAAAATTAAGTCAAGTGTTATCATCATTTTTGAGTCCTTATCATTTTATTTTTAACTATAATTACTTGATTTACCCTTTACTGTGGTAACAAAAATTAATAAGGTTACTATTCATAATGTCTAAAAATAAAAGGGATCTATTTACCAAATTTTGAACCATTATTAAAAATATAGAATCCATTTTTCATTATTTGAAACATATAATTTTCAAAATTTAATTTAAAATTAAGCTGATAAAACGTGTTGATTTTTTTTTCAAAAGATGCCCTTTTTAAGTATAAAATGTTTTTATACTAAATTAAATTATAAAATTTAAATAAAAAACATAATTGTATTATTTTAAATAAAATGGAACTAATTAAATTTTAAAACTAATCCAAAATATAATTTTAATTTATAATTTCTTTAAAAGAAAATATAGTTTTCAATAAAAATCATTATTTTTCACTATTCATTAAAAAATCAAACTTTTCAGAAGGTTCTAAAATTTTAATCCTAAGATATTTTTGATATGATGAATTAAAAAATAATTTTCATTTTATTAAATATATTTTATAAAAGTTTAAAAAATTAGTTATAATATTTTCTCAAAAAAGCAATAAAATTCATTTTTGAAGAAAAAACATTTTTGAAGAATAAAATAACTTTAATAAAGATTCAATGATCATTTAATAAGTATTAATAAATAAATTTATATTCATTATAACCTTTATGTAAATGTCATAAAGTATTTAATCCTATTTATACCCACTATTTTAATGACTATGTTATAATGGTCATATTTAAATAATAACATTTCATGGTTCATTTAGGTTTTGTGTTGCATGTCATATATGCCATAGAACATAATTTTATATTATAATATTGAGATATTACAAGTATAGAATAATCACATCACAACAGGAGACTTGTGGGTGAATGAATTTTTGTAATAGATGCTGTCACAATTTCCATTACAGAGTAGAAGCAGGCTCACCTTTATGTTTTACATAACTATTTAGAGGTTCTACCATATGTTGAAATCCATAAATAAATTATTAAGAATTTTAATCCATAAAGGGATGAAATTTGGATATAAAATACACATAATTTATTGTTTATAAGATGGTTTTGTGACAATATTTTTAAGAAGTTTTCTGTAAATCTGAATTCAATTTTAGAATGAATTTGATGGCTAGCCAGGGGACCATGTGTGCATGTATTATCTTATAATGGTTATATAATTAATGGATATAAATTCTATAAAAAGGAACATGATGAATGAAATACCATGAAACATAGTGGAGTCAATCTTATTGTGGAAGTGATACATATATCTGGTACCAAGGATAAAAATCCAATTTACATGAATATTTCATACTTTGGAATCATTGAAAAAATATGGGAGTTGGATTATACAACACATAAATGTTTATTTTTTCAATGAAAATCAGTTTACAATAGGAGTGAAGTTCAAATCAATGAATTGAGATTCATAGAAGTAGATTTTAGTAAGGAAGGGTACAAGGACAAACCATTCATAATGGAATTATAGGTAGTACAAGTATTTTATGTCCCAAATCTTATAAACTGAACATGGTCAATTGTCCAGTTATCTATTAGAACCATTTTAGGGTCAGATGTCAATTCAAATGAGGATGACCCTTTTATTGGGATGTCAAAATAATTTTATAGTGGTATTGATATAGATTGGGTATTTTATGTCATCGGGGACCATTAGGAGGGGACGTAGATACTTAGTAGAGGTGTCAAATCTATTCAACATTTATAATAAAAAAAGAGTTCAATAATCAAGTTAATGGATTTTTAATATACACTGTGTTGCATCATGGTATTATGTGTTCACTACTACATTTATGTAATCTAAATTTAATGTTCAACTAATTTTTTTGATAATGGATTATCTACATACTGATATTTCCAATTCTAAGGAATGCCAATTTTCTCAACATGCTGATTTTATCAATCTTCAAGAATAATATATTGAAAATTTTGAAACTATGGAAATGGATGTAGGTGTACAACCTATGTTTGATAAAAAATAGGAGTGTCGTAGCATAACAGTCTTAACAAAAATTATTAAGGTGAGAAGTAAAGACATAAAATTCAATGTTGGATGGAATTAACAAGGCCAACCCATTTTCCTTAATGAGTTCAGTTTCATTAAATACATTGAGGTTACCACTTGAATGCATGTACCGATTCATGTAGATATGTGACACAATTTTATGCTCATAGTGAAGGCACTAATTTGGGAAGATATTAGGGTAACATTTTGACATATTTTATCAATTTTACTAAAAAATAAAATAATGAAACATTGGTTTACTCATCAATATCCCTTAAAGAGTTCATTTATTTAAGATAACTATTCAATTAAATTTGTAATATTGATTCTTGTAAAGTCTCATAGATCCTTTAAAACAATTATTACAAAACATTATCTTAGGGATGATTGTAATGACATGAAATTTCATTAAGTATTTTAGTTAAATAAATGATATGTTAATATCTTGTTCTATATTAAACACTGAACTAAATCAAAATTGTGATATATTAAATTAAAAATTTACAGTTATAATATATCTGTTAAATTGGATTGTATAAAAGGAAGTAACCACATTACAAAATCTATGAAGGAAAGAAATGAGATTGAGTAGTGGAATTATGACTTATGAAGCTTATTTATATGATATCAAGGAGGAGGTAGCTTCAATAGGATTTTATATAGACCAATCCCAAGCTAAACTCTAACAATTATGGATTTAGAGAATTCATATGTGAGATAAATTCAAGCTCAAGGAAACTTCCATGATATCTATGCTAGTGGAATCACCACCCTCGACTGACACCCGAGTATATATTATGCTTAGATCTTACAAAAATATCTTGTGGATATATTTAACTATAAATTAAGATGATATAAACATGTAATTATCAATTTAATAAGTTGTCTATCGCATGCATTTTACATATTTCTCATTTTTATTTTAAAAGAAAAAGAAAGTTCATCTTTCAAAAAAGTAGTTTTTATTTATATTTCATATTTAAAATATAAATTTATAAATTTAAGAATTTTAATTGGATTAAATTAAATTAATTTTAAAATTAAACTTTTCAAAAATAAATTTAGGGTGATTTTTTTGATATTTTTATAAAATAATTGATTATTGGGTGAATAGTGAAAAAATATAGTTTTTACCAAAACTATAAATTTTATGACTTTATAAGAAAGAACTAGAAGTTGGTAAAACCTTTTAATAATTAAAATAAGTATTTAATAAGTAAAATTATATATTTTAAAAATACTATTTTGTATTTATAAAACCTAGGATTGACATTTTAGGAACTTAAGTAATATTTTCCAATAAAAACTATCTTCAGAATTTTCTTTTAATTAAATAATATTTTGGTAAAATTTGGTTTTTTCATGATTTAAAAGAAATATAAATTATATATTTTTTATAATAGACCAATTTATATAAAAAAAATCAATCAAATTAATAATTTTACCCTACATAGATATTTTAAGCTTAAAAATACACTTTTTCTAAATATGAGTTTTTATGCGTCACATGTGCTAATGATAAAATTGAAATTTATTAAACATATAAATTTTATATGATAAAATAGATTTCATATTTTAAATAAATATTTTCGTATTATTTAATAAATAAAATTTTATTTTTAAGCCTTAAAAGTAAATTGGGTAAAAATTATTTACCATAGTAAAACAAAAATAGGTAAAAGTAAAAATTCTAAGAGTAAAAGACTTAAAAACATGTCTAAAACATGTTTAAAAAAACATTATGAGTTATTATTGACCTTATCTCATAACCCAAACCATTATTATATATTTTGGATTCTTATTGACATGTGAAACATGTTCTATTTTTATATTAAGTTGAAATATTTACAAAATACCATTCTCACCACTTATAAAAGAGTCCTCTCACCACCCCTTCAAGAACAATAAAAGAATTAGGGTTACTATTGAAATTATAAATATTTTACTTAAAATATAATCCTATTATTTTTACTTAATCCTATGGTCACAATATTTTGGCTTAATATCCCTATTTTTGAGGAACCCTCTAAGGAAAACACAAAGATTTCAATGTGAGTACTCATTTTTCCTAAATTATTTTCCATTGTATCTTACCTTTTCAGCTCTAATTTTATAATTAATATATAATGAAATAATTATTGTTTGTATAAATAATTTTATTATTCTAATGTAATTATAATTAACCACTTTACCCTTTTTTATTAAGAAAAATGAAACTCTTATTCGTGCATTGCACAGACTACCGCCTCCACAAAGCGACGACTTCCGTTTTTTTCACCACTACATCTACTTACTAATTATAAGTGATAAATTGAATAATAAATGTTATTTATATAATATAATTATTATTATGAATATAAAAATTATAATCTCACTTATTTCCCTCTCATTCTTCGATAAATGAAAACATTAACCATGCATTGTACGAATTACCACCTCTAGGGTGTAATGTATCCCATTTTTCATCCATTTTATTTGTTATTTATTAATATATATTGAAACATGATTCAAAAAAAATAATATTATCTAAATAATATCATTATGATTCTATAATAATTATATTATTCCAAAATAAACTACTTTCATAATCATAATAATCCATTAATTACAGTATGTTCATGTTTGGGTCGGTCTAACCACCAACTTGAAAAATGATATAAAATAATATCATGGATAAATATAAGAAATTAATTTATTATAATATATTATATAAATAAGTAAATAATTAATTTATTTTGTTTATTTAATAGTAACATTAATATTAATATCATTAATTAAGATACTAACATCCATTCGTTAAAAATCACTAAAACATGCTATTCACTGATTTCATCTTTAAATATCATAAAAAAATCCCATAGAAAGAAACTATATATTTATAAATAATTTTAAATAAACAATTCCAGTATCTTGAATGATTCTATAATGATTAAATTTGGGATAAGAACGAATACTGAAAACTCTATCACAAAACTTGTTCAAAATGATCAATATTACTCACACATGATATTTAAAGTAGTTAATATACATATAAAGAATGATTATAAATGAGGAGTATAAATATTAACAATTATTAATAAGGTTATAAAATAATTAATTTAGATAGTTATTTTTTTATACAGGAGGTTTGAGTGTGTTCTAGTAAATCAAGATAAAAGTTAAGGGTTTCTATCTCTACCATCCTTCGTTGAGGCATGTTTCGATATTATACCCCCAAATTATTTTGTATTGTGTAACTAATACAACTTGAATTGTAATATCTTAAATTCTTTATGATCTTGTAATCTTTACTTACGTTCATGATCTTCCTTTCTTTTTACTATGATTGATATCTTCCCTAAAATATAAGGGTTTTTTCATAACTCAATATGATTTCTTGAGTTATAATGTTTCTCCTTAATCTTCATCTTTAATTTCACATCGTACAATCTATTTCTATCTTGTGAGATCAATTTTTATTAAAATAAAACTTATTTATGAATTCTATACCTTATTAAAAATGAAACTATGTAAATAATAATTCCCATCCTCTTAAATGATAATATATTACCCATTTTCATTTTTTCCTATTTCATCCAATGTTCTCCTATAATATTTTGAAACCCTATTACATATTAAATATCATGACTATAATATTTCCCTTGAACTATTTTTGAAAGGAATTTTTATTACCAATTTTTATGATATGTGTTTTCAACAAATGTATTTTAAAAAAATGTTAAAATGTTTTTCTTTCCATGATCACTTGTTTTATATTCTAGATAAAATTTAATTTGGATAAATTTATATATTTTTAAATGATCCATTATTGGATATTATTATAAAATTAAAAGTTTTCACTTTAATATTTTTTAAAGGCTTTCAAAATTGACCCATAATATTTTATTTTATGACATTGTGAATTTTTTTCTAAAACACTTTTTCATTTTCATTTTCATTTTCCTTTTATTTTTTAAAAGTATTCACCTTCTTGGGATTAATGTTTCATTATTTACCCACTATTTATAATTATCCTTTCATGGATTGAACTGATGGTATCAAACAATCCAATTCTTGAACCCTTCTTATGTGGTACTATTTGAAGCATTATTTTTCAAGGGGGTTTTTCCATATATTTCAAAATCCTTGTATGTTTCTATTGTTAACTCTGGATATGTTTTTTTTGAAACCACACTCATTATTTATTTGGATGGGTTATGATCATGTTTTGTGGAAATAATTAGGAAACCCATTTATTTCTTGGGTTAATAATTCTTTGATAAAATTATGTATGTTTTTATATGTAACATACTTATTCATGTACATAATATGATGTGAGGGGTGTTCCTGGAATTGTATAGCCCTCTAATGAATTGGGTAATTTTTTCAACTCATGAGATACAATGTATGGTTCATTAGAGATTAACCGAAGCATAGTATGTTATGTCATGGGTGGGCCGAAAATTATATATCCCTCTAATGAATTAGGTAAAGCTTCATATATCATGAGATGTTATATATGGGATTAAAAAGTAAACCTAATGCACTATGGGAATTTTTCCACTATGTGATGATGGTATTGGGGGTGAACCATGACTAATGATAATAATTCCATAAATTATGTTGTGGTTATAATATTATAATTCCAAGATCCTTCTATATCAGTTTTTTATAATAAATAACCATGCTACAATTCTTGGATTATGATCCATGTTTTATTGGGTATGAATTCTTTATATTATGTTCATATTTCTTATTTACACTCTTATTCCCATATGTTCATCTTATTCTCACTTATGATCTTGATTATTATCACTTATTCTTACCCTTATTGAGCATTGAGATCACCCTTTATTATGTTTCAATTCCCCAGGTAATGAAGGAAAGTAATAAATGTGTTATAACTAGAATATTATTTTGTGTAGAAAATTTATAGGAGATGTTGAAGAATAATTATGGTTAACCAGTTCTTAGTATAGTGAAATAATTTCCATGGGAAATAAATACATGGACTTTTTTAGTCAAAGAATCTTATTTTTCCTAATTCTTCAAAATATTCTAGACCTCTCAATACTTGGTTCGTATTCACTAAGGAATTTTATGTGTAAAATAATGTAATATTATGTATTTAAGGATTAGGTAACTATATTTGATACCAGAGGAATTTCTAGTTATTTTAATTGATTAGGATATGAGAACATTATTGAAAACCCTATGAATATGTATAAGTATAGGATAAAATCCAGATGTTTTGGTAAAGTAGATATTGCATAGTTCTCATAGAAATAACATCCATGTCTAGAAACTATAATTAGATGTAGGCTCTAGAACAGATGTACCTATGAGTAATAACCATGAAAAGGTTGTGTTGGGTATTAAATCAATCATAAACTGGTTCAAAACAAATAGGCCTAACTACACACTAGGTTTGACACTCCCAGGGTATATGATTTGGTTAATCACCTTCTCTGTATAGGTAATTATGATGTATTTATTATTTTAATGAATTAAGATAAATAGTATGATATGACCCAATCTAAAGAAACCTAGATTGAATTGAGAGTGATTTAGGTTGATCTAAAATCTAATTTGATGTTTTTCACGAGTATGAAATTTATTAGTTGAGTTTTTATGAGATAATTTATGATAATTCTATTATGATTCATCACTCACATTATCCTTTTTGGTTTTATTAATGGATGAATCCTGAAGGAACCAATTTAACAATGGATTCCATGGACAATGAAAAGATTTTCCCAATGAGAAACCTAATGGGATTGGATATGGATTAATAAATCATATGATTATTCCAAACCATATATCAAGAATTATGATTAACAATTTTAACATAGTTGAAATCCCAAACAAATCAAATAAGATAAGGATATAGTCTCATGGAATTTTAGGTGACAAAGATGATGAAGGAAATAATGTTCATTTTCCTTCGTGTCAAAAATGTGGGAAGAGATACCTAAGGGAATATATCAAAGAATCTAGAATATGTTTTATTAGTGGTAAATGAGGGAATAAAGAAACTAATTTTCAAGGAAAAATAAAGAGTTTAGTGGACATGATGAAAGGAAAATAGTTCTCCTTGAGTTACCACCAATAGTTTAATGTTATAAATGTGGGGAGCTTCGAATTATCTAAGATAATTACCTAATACAAGGGATAAAAAATGAAATGCATATATAACTTCCAAGTAAAATGGAATAAGGGAAATCCTATACAACCACAACTACTAAACTAAGTTATGAAATTGATGTGTATTAAGGAACACCACACATCTAATCAAGAACTGTGTGTGTTGTGTTTTTATTTTATTCAACTGACTTCATTGTACCTAGAATGTTTTATAAGGACATAAAATAATCACCTTTATATCTATAAGTTGATTTATTAATAAAAAATTATAGTATGATTATTGAATCCTAAGTATATAACTCCTCACTAAGAGATATTTATTGTAATGTGCTTTCTAAAAAAATCCTTTTGTCCTTTATTTAGTCAAATTTGATGTGATATTAGGTAGGAATTGGATCACTCTCTATGGAGACCATGTTAATTTTCAAGATATGAAAAAAATTAAAATACAAAATAAACCCATGACCACTTATTGGTATAGGTTTGATTATATAACCCTTATGACGAATTATTTCCATAATAATAGGGTACTTGGCACAAATGGTTAGAGAAAAACTGAATGTTATTTATATTCCCACCATAAGAGAAAAGATTATTTAACTATTATAACATTATATATTAATAATGAAACCTCATTAGAAATAAAATCTTTAGTAATTTATATTTTTAGATACCCTGAACTATTCTCATTAATGAGTAATTATTAAAATTTCAAGGACACAATTTATTTAGGGGGAGAGAGAATGAAATAAGCTAAAATTTTACCAAGTATTTTCCTTCAATAAATATTATATTATTAATTTTTTCCAAATGAAAGATCAAAATAAATTAAAACTATGATATTATAAAATAAAATTTTACTCTTATAATATATCCATTAAATTAGTAGGTATAAAAGTAAGTGACCATATTATGAAATCAATTAAGGAAAGAAATGGCATCGAGTAGCAGAAGTCTCCCTTATGAAGCTCATTTATCTGATCTTGGGAAGGAGATTTATTTCCCAGTATCTTCTCTATACCAATACCATGATGAACTAAAACAATTATGAGATGATCAAAATCATATGTGAGAGAAATTCAGGCTTGTGTAAATTTCCACAAGATCTATGCTAGTAGAATCACCACCCTTAACTACCACAAAAGCATACCTCATGCTTATATATTCAATAGATATCATGAGGGTCTATGTATCTAGAAATTACGATGATATAAACATGTAATTATTAATGCAATAAGTTATATATCACATGTATTTTACATATTTATCATTTTAACTTTTAAAGAAAAATAAACTTTATTTTTATATAAAAATAACTTCTCTTTTTTATTTCTTATTTAAAATATAAATTTATAAATTTATAAATTTTAATTTTTTTTAAATTAAATTAATCTTTAAATTAATAATTTCAATATAAATATAGGGTGTTTTTTAGACTTTTCTAAAATAATTGATTTTTAGGTAAATAATGAAAAATATAGTTTTCAGCAAAAATGTAAATTTTATGACCATATAAGAAAGATATATAAGTGTATAAAACCTTTTAATTAGAAAATGATTTATTTAATAAGTAAAAATATACATTTTAAAATTACATTTTGAATTTATAAAATCGATGATTAACATGTTTGGAACTTAAGTAATAATTTACAATAAAAATTGTTTTGGACTTTCTTTTAGTTAAATAATATTTTGGTAAAATTTGGATTTTCCTTGATTTTAAATAAAAATAAATTTTATTTGTTTATAATAAACCAATTTATATCATAAAAATAAAATACATCGATAATTTTACCCCACACACATATTTTAATCTTAAAAATACACTTTTCTAAAAACAAGTTTTTACGCGTTACATGCGTTAATGACATAATTTAATTTTATTAAACATAAAAATTTTATATGATAAATTAGATTTAATATTTGTAATTAGTAGTTATAAATTATTTAATAAGGGTAATTTTATTTTTATGCATTAAAAGTAAATAACTTAGGTAAAAATTAGTTACCGCAGCAAAACCAAAAAAGGTATAAGTGAAAATACTAAGAATGAAGGACTTAAAAACATGTTTACAACATGTGTTAAAATGAATGGTAATGGAATTATAGACCTTATATAATCCCTAAATCCATTATTATCAATTTTAATGTCTTATTAAAATGTGAAACATGTGATCACTTTATATTAAGTTGAAATATTTACAAAAATTCCATTATCACTACTTAAAAAAGGGGCCTATCACCACCTCTTCAAGACTACTCAAAGAATTCGGTTTCCTCTTGAAAATATTTCATTTTTAATTCCCCTGAAATTTTATTACTTTTTATTAAGACTATATTTACAATATATTGTCTTAATACCCCTATTTTTGAGGAATCATCTAAGGAAAACATAAAGATTTCAAGGCGAGTACTCATTTTTCCCAAATTATATTCCATTTTATCTTACTTTTTGAATTATAATCTTATTATTTCTATATAGTGACATAATTATTGTTTTTATAATGAATTTTATTATACTGATGTAATGATAATTAACAATATTTTCCCTTTTCAATTAATAAAAACAAAACTGTCATTCATGTGTCGTGCATACTACTACCTCCACAAAGCAACGACTTTTGTTTTTTTCACCACCACATATATTTGATAATTATAAGTTTGATATTAAGTATTAAATTTTATTTATATAATAAAATTATTATTATTAAGATACTAGTTGTAATACACCTTCTTTCCATCTCATTCTTTGAGAAATAAAAACGTTAACCATACGTTGTGCAGACTACCGCCCCCAAAAAGTAAAATATACCATTTTTCTTCTAGTTTCTTTATTATTTATTAAAGTATTTTAAATAATTATTCAAAAAATTAAAATTATCTAAATAATGTCATTATTATTCTATAATAATGATATTATTCTAAAAAAACCACTTTCATAATCATAATCATCTATTAATTACGGTATGTTCAAGTTTGGGTTAGTCCAACCACCTACTTGAAAAATGCTATAAAATAATATCATGGATGAATATAAAAACATAATTAATTATAATATATGATATAAATAATTAAATAATTATTTTATTTTAGTTATGGAATGGTAACATTAATATTAAACTCATTAATAAATATATAAATGTCCATTTGTTAAAAATTACCGTAACATGCCATTTTCCAATTTCATCTTTAAGTATCATAATCAAAACTAACATAGAATGGAATTATATATTTATGAATAATTATAGATAATAAATTCCTATACCTTTAATTATCTCATAAATATAATTTTTTTAGAAGAACGAATATCGACAATGCTATTATGAAACTAGTTCAAAGCGATCAAGATTGTTCACACTCGATACTGAATATATGTGATATACATATAAAGAATGATTAAAAATGAAAATTATAAATGGTAATTGTTAATAATATAGTTATAAAATAATTTATTTATATAGTTTTGTCTGTTATACATAGGTTATAGCACATTCTAGGAAATCTAGATAAATGGTATGTGTTTTCATCTCTACCACCATTCATTGAGGCATGTTTCAATATTATAAAAAAATATTATTATTTATGGTGTAAATAATTATAGTTAAATTATAATATATTAAATTTTTATTAATATTGTAATCTTCACTTCCATTGATTCT
Source organism: Viscum album (assembly GCA_963277665.1). NCBI lineage: Eukaryota > Viridiplantae > Streptophyta > Magnoliopsida > Santalales > Viscaceae > Viscum > Viscum album. The sequence goes on along the minus strand of OY728126.1, from coordinate 1,432,673,994 downwards.
CTTCCTTTATCTATACTATTACCAATGTCTTCCTTGAAATATATGGGTTTTTCATAACTCAATCTTCTTTCTTGAGTTATAGTGTTTCTCCTCAAGATTCATCATTCATTTCATATGGTATAACCTATTTATATATTTATAGATCAATTTTGATTCAAATAATCCTTATTGATGAATTCTATTCCTTCTTGAAAATAAAACCACGTAAAGAATAATTATCATCCTCTTAAATGATGATATATCACCCATGTCTATGTTTTCCTCTTACCACCAATGATCTAAAATCATATTTGAAACACTTGTTATTTATTAAAAATTGTGTCTATAATATTTCCATTTTCATATTTTCAAAATGAATTTTTATTACCTCTTTTTGTGATATGTGTTTTCAACCAATGTATTTTAAAAAAATTTCGGTATTTTTTTCCTTCCATGATCAAATGTTTTATCTTTCAAAACCCATTTCCTTTCTATAAAGTTATAGTTTTTCAATAATCCATTATTGAATATTCTTTCCAAATTAAATGTTTTCAAATTTTTCACTTAAATATTTTGTAAATTACTTTTAAAAGTGACCCATAATATCATATTTTGTAACAATGTTAAAAACTTCTTCTAAAACTCTTTTATGATTTTTATTTCATTTTAATTTTCATTTTAAAAAGGAATCAAATTATTGGGATTCATGTTTCATAATTTACCCACTATTTGTAATTATCATTTGAGGGATTTAACTCATGGTATCAAACAATTCAATTCTTGATCCCTTTTTATATAGTACCATTTGAATCATTCTTTCTATAAGGGTGTTTTCTACATCTATGTCAACATCCTTCCAAGTTTATTTTGTTAACCAGGGATATATTATTTTGTAACCATCTAGCTTATTTATCTAGATGGTTTATGGTTTTGTTTTGTAGAAGTAATCAAGAAACCCATTTCTTCCTCAAGTTAATAATTATTTAATGAAATTTTATATGTTTTTCTATGGGGCATGATTATGCATGTATATAATATGATGTTCTATGTGTGAATGAAATTATATATCCCTCCAATAAATTGGATAAAGTTTTCGTCTTACGAGATATCATTTATGGTGCATGAGTGGTTAGACTAATCACACTATGTTATGCGATGGGTGGACCCATAATTATATAGCTCTCTAATGTATTGGATAAAGATTTATATCACATGAGATGTTATATATGGGATTAGGGAGTATACTTAATCCACTATGGGACTTTTTTCCACTGTATAATAATAGTCTTGGGAGTGAATCTTGACTTATGATAATAATGACATGCATTATATTATGGTCAAAATATTATGATTCCAAGTTCCTATGATATCAATTTCTTTATGATAAATCCTCATGATATGATTCTTGAATTTTGATCCATGTTTTATTGGGTATAAATTCTATATATTATGTTCATTTTCCTTATTTAAATTCTTATACCCATATATTAATCTTATGATCACTTATGATCTTTATTTTTATCACTTATGCTTACCCTTAGTGAGCATTTGTGACCCCCCTTCTTATGTTTCCATTTCCTTAAGTAATTAAGTAAAGTAATAAATGTGATATGTCTAAAAGATTCTATTTTTTTGAATTCTTTTGGGAGATATTGAAATATGATTATGGTTAACCGGTTATTAGTATAGTGAAAAATTCCCATGGGATCAAAAAGACATGGGTTTTTTTATTTAAAGGTTCTAATTTTCCCAATTATTTAAAAGACACTATACATATCGATCCTTGGTTTGTATTAATTAATGAATTTTATGTATAAAATGTAATTCACCAACCCCAGTTTCCAAGAGTTGGTGGGTTATTTATTACATGGGAAATAGAGTATAATATATTACATTACAATGATCAAGGTTTAGTAGTCCTCAAGAGACTAGATATATTATACTATAATTTTACAATTTAAAAGAAAAAATATTTATTCCAAAATTATATCCTTTTTTAGTCATAGTATTCCACTTCATTACCAAGGGAAATATAGAAACATAGAAAATTTGGTGATCTTAAATTCTCAGTAAGGTAAAAAATGAACAGTGGAATCTAATAAGGATAAATATGGCGTATGAAACCTCATGAGTATAATTGAAGTCATAAAAATTAATATATAAGTGTAATCCATGGAAGAAAGAGTAATACCCTATCACATTGATAAAAATAATAATATGAAAGATGTAATTTCATAATTCTAGACATCATAATCATATTTTTGAGGAATTATGTGAATACATTATACATAAAGGGTAAAGACACTCCCATTACCTTATCTTAGTTGTCCCATGACCAATGGAGACCAGGTCGGCCAAGAAGGGTAGAAACAAGGAAGGATAAGTCCTTCTGAAGGGCTAAAGTGAAGAATTAAGTAGACAGTCAAGAGATAGAGAAACAAAGGATGAAGAGTGCTTGAAACTTATCCTGCACTCCAAGGAAGAAATTCTTGAGCAGGCTGTACATCCCAATGTATCAAAATAATATCTCAATAGAATCTATGAACGAAGATTAAAAGTTGATGCTACAGAAGATCAAGAAGTGTGGTTAGATAATAAATATATAATATTGACCCGAGGATTCAATCAGAGTAAAATCAACTCAAAAGAATTTATTTAGATAATGTAATGGATGATTTCTAACCTTGAAGAGCTTATCAGAGAGGATCCAAAAACCCAGGTTAGTTTGCCACACTAGGAACTTTATAGAGTAGCTGAGTCCAGTAATATTAGTCTTGTATTTAATCATTTTGTGAGCTCCTTTAGCATGTAGTGGTACCTTTTGTGAACTATGGTTTCCCATTTTTCCTTAAAAATGGCTTAATAAAAATTTAAATTTGGATGGATGGTTGTCCCATGAGACCTATCAGTGAAATTACGGTCTATATAATTCTTGGACCCACCCATCACATAAAATTATAATGCATTCCATCACATACCAAATTAATATAGGCTATACTTGGAATAATGTTGAAGGTTGAACAACTTATAAATACATGGAACATTTACCAATAGAACTTATCATACATGATATTATTATATAGAACAATAGATCATACAGGCCATAAATATGTTTCCCCAGTCAATGAATTATTAATAATTTATAATTTAATTCCCTCAAAACATATAATGAATAATTAGAAATTCATAGTTTTAAAAAAGTACCCCAATAAGTAATTTATTTGAAATTATAGCTGACATGTACTTATCAAGATTAAGGATTCTCAATGTGTTTAGGAAATTATATTTGAAATTGTAGGAGACCAAAGAAACACATATATTATACACCACCATATAATTGATACATTTTGATTTATGAAAAGTATGATAATATCCCATAATATATCTCCCAAGAGTTTCAAACTAGGTGCACAGTAAGGGCCCATTCACTATGCACCTAAATAATGACCGTGATATACCCAACCAAATCTTTAGGGTTTTTTACCCCTAGATAAATATAATCTAAAACCCCATCCCCTAGTAGTATCCAAAAATATATGTTTTTTCTTGGATAATCACACACTTTTTACTTAACCAATGTATAAGATTTCTATGGCTATAAGGAGTTTTAAGCATAGAACGACTTTCAAATTGGGAATAATATGAGTGACATGAATTATAATATGGATTATATGTCTTAATAATGGTTCATAAAATGATATATACACAATTATAGGATAATATCATGTTGATTAAAAAGGGATACAACAATAGTAATGTAAATAGGAATTGTAAAGAGAGAAAAAGTCAACCCTTACTTCGATATAATAACGAATTATAAAAAGGATATAAAGGGGTTTGTGTATTTTATCCCTGATAATAGATAAATGGGGAGATGATAAAACAAATAAATATCATGGAATCATAAAAAAATTTATTTTAAAAGATATTTTATATAAGGAAATTCAAATAGGAATTGAAGAGGAGAAATAAGAACACTTACCTCTCTTGAACTTCTTGGACTGGAACCCGACCTTAGATCCAACCATAATCTTTAATAATTAAGAGAGATATAGGGGAGAGACTCCTTGAGATATCAATGAATATATAAATTCAATTTTTTTTTTTGTGTAAGAATGAGAGGAGGGTGTGGGTATTTATAGGTGTAGTGAGTGGAATTTTCATGGAATAATTTATTAATTATTTTATTATTCCACTTTCCTTTAGTGCCCCACTATAACCATTATGATCTAATAACACCCTTAAGGCCTAAATATAGTTTTTAGTGAAGAAATAGTGAAATATAAATTCCTTATACAAAATTATTCATGATTACATAAATATTTTGTTATATATACCATACTTACTGTATTTTACCGTATTCCACCATTTTTACCATATTTTACTATTTTAATAAAAAATTATCAAATTTCACCCCTTGTATAATTTTTTATGCCATAATTCCAAATATTAAATAAATTTTATCAAATTCATTCTTTAATTATTTATATTTTACCTTTTATGTTATGCTGATACATATATAAAAAATAAAGTATATGTGTAAACATCCTTTCAAATTTTTAAAGAATTTACATTATAATACACATCAAACCCTCGATATATAACTTCTAATAACACCAGTATATTCCCTAAGGGTACAGTGTGAAACATTCATACTTTCATGGTGTGTTTAAACCAATATTGATTGGGTGGTGATCTCTAGTAACTTAAACTTCTCTCGTAGAAGGTTTCACTCCAACTTCACTTGTTGGAGTTCTACTTAAGATTTGTCAAGGGAAAACCCTAGTGACGCTACCTACTTCTCAAGATCTAATAAAATAACTTCATAATGGATGTTACTATTGGTTGAATCTATATTTCCTACCTTATGTGATAATTAACATTCATCATTACCCTTAATATAGACCATTCCTAATAGCCTGATCTTAATTTCTATACCACTAATGACCATAACTTACAATGCTCATATTGACCAATGGTAGTAATTTATAATGGTAAAATTGGGAAGTGGTTATAATTAAAAATGTGTATATTGAACAATAGTCATATTGATCCTTATACACACACCAATATTTAAATCCCTTCAAATAATTCTCAAATTTTTTTACACCTTGTCAATTCTAATGTTTAATGTTTTCTTCTTAATAGCAATGTATCTCGTTTACCTCTTATTTTTTTGAGCATGATCCACTAGATTACAAGATTATGGTGTTTCCATACATTATTACATGCTTTATGGTACTAGTTTTGGCTTTTGTTATAAATTCAATTACTTATTGTTTTTCCTGTATCAATATGTGTTGTAATATTATAATGTAATAATAAAGTGTTCATTATGAAACAATATTTTGATGAAAGTTTTATTTACTATTACAGAATCCCAAGTATTACATAAAATAATGTAATATTATTTATTTAAGGCTTGGGGTCTCTATAGTGATAAAGGTAAATTAAACCCCCACTCACTATAGATTTATGCACACATGATAAAATAATAAACATGGAATTAGTTTATTAGAAGATGTGAGGATACATCATTTCAGGTAAATTGTGATTGGTAATATTTTATTTGTAAATACATGTATTAATCACTTTGATTAATAATTTTTAATTTATTAAATAATAATAGTGTTAAAAACAAGTAGCATTCATCAAAACCAATGTACCCCTACCGTAAAGCAAAGACGAGGTATGCTTCATTTGAAAAAATTATATTTATTTTAAATATAGAGCAATACCTTTATGTGGCATAAAAAAACAACATAATTATGTTCATTTATTTATATATAGATCGATGAATCAAAATCCAAAGCTACTTCCATCCCATGTTATGTTCTATAGAAGGAGGCTTATTTAAATAAATATAGAATACTTGTAGATGGAAACACACAAAGAGTATGGGAATCATGTGTAAGAATGACATAATAAAAATTTGTTTTGATTTAAATTGATATTATATAATAATGACTAATTATTTTAATATATTTTTTATCTGGTTTAGACATAAGAATCATCATCAGATGTACCTAATGAATTACTAATTTTAGTGGCCTTTAAGTGACTAGACTAATATATCCATGTTAGAGGTGTGGGTTTTTTAAGTGTCACCAAGAACATTTTTTAAGAAAATACATACATAGGGGGATAAATATAAGAAAATAGATGAGTTATATACAATAATAAATATCCTATAAGAAAAAAATAATTGGTGTACTAAGTTATTAGGGAATGTTATAGAATAATAATAGAGAAGAAAAAACATAACAACAACTACTACATAAAGATCCTTCTCCCCATATTTGAGGCTATCCATTACCCTCAAAGTCCTTTCTAAGCATAGGTAATATATTTTTTCATAAATGTTTTTGAAAAATATGAATTAGGTAGATATTAATACCTTTATTGTACAAATATTCTATAGGGTAAAATTGATTTAGATTTATATCTATTAACACCCGCCTATATCTTATCATGAGGGGTATAGTGTATAATATCTAAGGAGATATTATATATAATAAAAAAATTATAAAAGATAATATGAGAGTAGGGATTCATGTAGGTTATGAGAAGATCATTGAACTACCTATTCCCCTTGATGATTTGGATGTTCAGATGGTCAAACTTGCTATTTAAACTCTCATATCATGGCTATTTGATCTTTTAAAAATACATTTCGACAACGAGGTATATCCTGTCCAAATTATTTTTTATAATTTTTTATAATAATTAATGGAAAAAGGTATAAACCAAGGAATTTTATAGATTTGTAAAAGGAATAGGAAACTGAAATAAAATCAAAACAAAAAAAGGATCAACCAATGAATCAAAATGACCTTCAGAGAGTACCTTTACCACACTAGTTTAACTACTAAATTTACTAATATTACAAGTTCATGGGGATATAATGTTCAAATATAGTAATATTATGACACCAAATTTTTTTATCTCTTTTATTATTTTAATTATTTAAATATTATTTTATATTATTTTGAGTTTTTAAAACTTTTGGATTATAAATTTTAAAATTCCAAGTGTTTTAGAGGGGAGCATGGTTAACTTTCATGATTAGAAAATCATGTGGAAACCATGCGTTTGGCTTTGTACTTGAATAGTTCCATTTGGAACAGTTAGTTCATAGTCAATTAAACTATGTGAAATTTATATAATAAACAATTGGAAGTTTATTTCTGGTATTTAGTGAGTGTCACCCGGTCACCATATGGTTTAAAAAATCATGAAGGTTTCCCATATTTAATTTTTTTTATTTTCATTTTTATATAATTTTATTTATTTTTTTAATAATAAAATACTCTCTTCCCCTATCCCCTGATTATACAATAAAAACACATATGTTAATTACATTTTAATGGTATTAAATGTTTATTTTTGATTTTATGGGCCTGATTTAGTGGATTTTAATTTTGAACATCCATTCTCATCATTTGTGCATTTTATGCCTAATGTACACCAATTTAGTCCCAATGATTCATATGATTTTGAGGAATGTAATTATCTATATTTTAATTTTATATTTTGGTAAATGTATCTACACTTAAATATGAACATTTTTCATTTAGGGATCAATGGAGGATTCATAAAGGATGATGAGGATATTTGGTAATGAAAAGAAACAATTCTGGAGAAGACAGATTGAACACCGGCCCACTGATGAGAATGTAGGGCCCACAATACATGCCCAATGAAGCTAAAACTTCATGGTATTATAGAATAAATATATATTAACAAATAATTATTCATGATATAGTTCTAATTCATCCTCCATGGTGGCTATTAAGGTGGACCAAATAGAATATCAAAATCTGGGCCAGAATCTGCGGCCCAGAATGTTAGCCCACTAAATCGGAAATAACTCCCGATACACAACTCCAAATGGCCCCAAATTTTACAGAAGTGTAGAATACATCTGGGTAAACAAAACAATGTTCTATTTACTACTGTGATTTGGTGATATACTTTCCCATACAGTATGACCTTTCTAGGGTGGACAAGGAGGATAAAATGTCAAGGAGGGAATCAATTTTTCCACTACTTACCACCACCCTAAGGCCAAAATTAATTTAATAATTGGGCATAAATTGATTTAGGATCTGCATAAGGTTTAAAAAGTTTCTATTTAAGGCATTTTTGGTGATGGGGGAAGGGATATCTTGTTTTTTATGTAACGTTATTATGCCAAAGTTCCTTTGTAATGTTTTGGATTTCCATGTAAGTTTCTTTTTTTATATTTCTATGTTCTTAATCAATATGTTTCTCTTATATTATTCTCATTTATTTCATTAAAACTATAAAATCACAAATCAAAATGATATATATGTGTTTGGATGAATTATTTCACACATAGGTGTGAATTTCATTCACACACAGGGAGGAGTGCTCGTTATTTACGTGGTTTTAATTTTTTCAATCCAATTCTTGTAAGCCATCTTCCACCCACCATTTAGAGTATAACATAAATGGAGGGATAAACCTTTAATGGGTTTATATTAGTAAGATTAAAAGTCTGGATTTAATTTTATTTAATGAATGAATTTTTGTTAATTGGTTAACTAATTTAAGACTTCCATTCTTCAGTTATTTCCACTCTTAATCTTCACTGTGCTTGAGGAAGATAAATCCAAGTAATAAAATGACAATATACCTTGGAGAGATCATGAATTTGGTTTTCTAAATGTTTAGGATATTATTAATTGAGTTTAGTTAGCATCAAAATATAAAATGATTAAGGTAGTGTTATTTTTAATAATGGATTCGTCAAGAATTAATAAAACCAAAATTGTCTAAAAAAGTAAAATTTATTCAATCCACCCTGAGCATAATCCTAAGATAAAACCATTTTTATTAAATTGAATTCACTTAGGTTTATTAGTGTTATTTAAAACCATCTAAAATCAAAACAAAGTTGTCCAATTTATAGCAAAAAATCCATATCATAGGTTGTGTATCTTAGGTATCTTCTTAGGTCTTAGTGGATTCGACAACCCAAGCTAAACTACAAGGACCATTCTACCTTCATCTCTTGGGTAAATTTGAGTGTGAATAAAATTTTGGCGCTATTTCTAGGGACCAAGTAAGTACCTTAGACCAAAACCTTCTTTCCTCTCCCCCATTCTTCTTTACTCACCCAAGATCTCATATCTTGTCCCTTTCTTGCTTTTTTTCCTTTTCGCGCATGTCCAACTACACCCGTGATAATTCAAATAGACTAGTTAGGGTGGAAAGTACTAAGACAGGGGAGTCAAGTTAACCTAGGGGATTGTTTCTATTATATACTAATCTTCTTGATACTCTAGAATAAAAAATTGAATCAATTCTAATGGTGGGTATTCCAAGAAATAAAATTGTAAATCCTGGGGGAAATCAAATGGGAAACCAAAATCAAGAAGCTCCAAACTTAGGGAATGTAGTCGATCAAACTATGAATGAATACCTCACTCCAGCTTGGACTAATTCCCCCTCATGAATTAGACAAAATTCCCTAGGATATACCAATTACATATTTAAACCCCATGTCCGAAACCGCCTTCCAACATTTCACGAGATGGAGTCTGAGATGCCCTACCTTCATGTTAAGGAGTTCATTGACATTGTATAAAACATGTGTCCCCCACATCAACTAGAATTAGATAAGATGAGGATATTTCCTTTTTATTTGAAGTATTGAGCTAAAAATTGGCTAAACAACTTGAGACCCGCATAAGTCCACTCATGGGACCAATTGTAAAGATAAATCTATAAAAAATACTTCACTCATCACAAAAAAATTGCACTTAAAAAGTGAATTCAAAACATTTTTGAAAAAGAGGGAGAGTCATTCTATGAAACATGGGAGAGGTTCAAAGACACTCTAAACATGGTTACACATCATGGTTTTTCTATACCTAAATAAGTGAGATTTTTTTATGAAGGGTTGGGTCCGGGGAACAAACAATTCATTGGCATGATGTGTAATGGAACCTTTAAAAACAAATCCCTAAATGATTCTTACGAGTATCTCGAAATCCTTTATGAACAAAACCAAAAATGGGGAACTTCACCTTATTCTAAAAATCCAAAAATAACTACTGTAATTCATACACTTAGATAATAGCAAATCCTTAGGGATAAACTCGCATCACTCTCTAGGAAGGTTGAAGAGATAGACCTTAGGAAAGTCCATGAAATCCAAATTGTAGACCCTGTTTTCACAATTTGTGACAAGCATGACCATAATATAGACAACTACCCAGCCATTATATCCATTAAGGATGTTATTTTTGGAGGACCCCCAGTGGAAGTAAATGATTTGAACTTTCAAAAGCCTCAATACCAAAACACCTTCAACCCAAGGTATAATGACCACCCAGGCTTACGCTAGAAAGATAACCAACAACCTAGTCACCCATAGGGACAAAATCCTTACCCCAATCAGAACTACCAAACCCATAAACAGTTCCAAACCCAACCTATCCAATACCAAAAACCACCAGTACATTTTCAACAAACCATCCCACCTTAAAAATATCCCCCTGGGATAAACCAATCTTTTCAAGCACCAACCCAAACTGTTCCACAAATCCTACTAGAACAATTATGAAAACAAATGGAAATGATGAACTTGAAAGTATCTTCACTAAAATAAGAACTTCAAAACATTAAAACTGGTAAGAAACCCATGCATACACAATCCATTACACAACAAATAGTAAGGGTAGAGTCAAGTTTCACTCAAATAACTCATGAAAAACTAAAGGTCGTGACTGTTTTAAGAAGTGGGAAATAAATTGAGAAACCTGAACAACTAATTCAGAACCTATATGAAGATTCAAACTCGGATGAAAATTCAAATGAACCAAATTATAAAACTAAAAAACTCGATAACATTTTCAAAGAAATAACTATTCAACAAAAAACCCCACAACCTGCACCATTTCCTCAATTAATGAGGGAGAAAACCAAGCCTAAATTGAGTGAAATATTGAGGGAAATCTTCTCACAAGTCAAGTTGAACATTACCTTTCTCAATGAAATCCAAACCATACCTGCCTACTCAAAGTACATTAAGGACTTGTGCACTTTTAAAAGAAAATTTTCACATAAAAACAAAGTCCTTTTGGCTGATAATATGAGTACCACCATTCAAGGTACCATTCCTCCTAAGTTAAAATACCCGAGTTTCCCTTACATTAATGTTGAACTAGAAGAGAGAAAAGTTTTCAAGGACTTGTGTGACCTAGGTGATAGTGTAAATATCATCCCCTATGCTGTGTACTTCCATTTAGGCCTAGAAGAGCTCCAACCCACATATGTCACACTTCAACTTGCTTATCATAGCATTAGGGTTTCGAAGTGGATTTTAAAGGACATTCTGTTAAAGGTTGAAAACTTCATCTACCCTTCTGACTTCATTATCCTTGAAAACCATAAAAACATAGGAAATAAGGAACAAACCCCAATCATCCTTGGTCTTCCTTTCCTTGCAACAATCAACTGTGTTATCCGAGTTCAAAATGGGAACATGACCATCACCTTTGGAAACATGAGTCTAGACTTGAAAATCTATAATGCAAGCTCACAAATAGGGGATGACGAGGACATTCATGAAGTAAACATGATAAGAAGTATTGATAATTAATCCATAGAACATCAAGGAATATTTTATGGATGTTTAAGTTAGGATGAGATTGATTTCATTTGTTCACATGAAGGAAGTTTATCTCCTTGGATTGAATCATTTTCAAATTGCTCTTATGATGAATTATTAGGTCCAACAATCAGTGAAACCTTTCAGGAAACCACTTTCATAGAGACCAATCAAACATCCTTAACTAAATATGATCAAACCAATATCGTATCTGAAACTTCTACACATGAGCATTTGATTCTATCTAAAACTCTAGAAAAGAAAATCAATCTTGATCCAATGTCACAATCTTCTACCAAAATTATGAACCAACCTAATCTTGAATTGAATTAACTTCCTGCTGCACTCAATTATGGATTCCTTGGGGACAATCAAACACATCCTATTGTCATTTATTCTTATCTTGAATCAAATCATGAGAGGATGCTTCTAGATGTCCTTAGGAAACATAAGAAAGCCATTGGTTGGACCCTATATGATATTACTAGGATTATCCCACTAATTGGGACTCAAAGGATTGTTCTAGAATTTGATTCAAATCCATGTCGTCAACCTCAATGGAGACTCAATCCTAATATCATGGAGTTAGTAAGGAAAGAACTTCTGAAATTGTTAAAATATGGTATCATCTATCCCATAACTGAGAGTGAGTAGGTGAGTCCAATCCAAGTGGTTCCCAAGAAGGCAGGAATCACAGTGATAACTAATAAGTATGGAGAGATTCTTCCAACTAGGGTGAGTAGTGGATGGAGGGTCTGCATTGACTATAGGAAGATGAACTCATTCACCAAGAAGGACCATTTCCCATTACCATTCATTGACAAAGTCCTTGAGAGAGTGGAAGTTCAAGAGTTATATTGTTTCTTAGATAAATCCTTAGGGTACAATCAGATTGAGGTCTCCCTATAGGATCAAGGGAAGACTACATTCACCTATCCATTTGACACCTTTGCATCAAACACATGTTCTTCGGGTTATGCAATTCCCCTGGAACCTTCCAGCGGTGCATGATGGGAATATTCTTAGACATGGTATTGGATTTTCTTGAGGTCTTCTTAGAGGACTTATATTTCTTTGGGGATACATTTAAGGTATGTCTTAAGAATGTGGAGAGAGTTTTGTCTAGATGTGAAGAAATGAATCTAGTCCTAAACTGAGAAAAACTTCATTTCATGGTTAAATAGGGGTTAGTCCTTGGACATATAGTATCAGGTATGGGGATTGAAGTTGATAAAGAAAAGGTTTACATCATTCGTCACCTTCCATCACCCAAAAATATTAAGGAAGTGAGGTCTTTCTTAGGGAATGCTGGTTTCTATAGAAGATTCATCAAGAACTTTAGTTCAATCTCCCATCCCCTTTGTCCTCTCCTAGTAAAGGATGCTCCATTTGTTTGGATAGAAAGATATGAGGGTTTATTCTCAACCCTCAAATCCTCTATCACCTATCCTCCTATTATGAAATATCCAAATTGGAACCTTCCTTTCGAACTTATGTGTGATGCGAGTGAATTTTATGTAGGACCTGTGTTAGGACAAAGTTGTGATAAAACTTCTTATGTCAGTGATTATGCAAGAAAATCCTTAAATGATGCCAACATAAACTACACCACCACTGAAAAGGAGTTACTTGCTATTTTGTTTGCCTTAGAGAAGTTTAGGTCCTACCTCTTTGGATCCCCTATCACTATGTTCACTGACCATTCTGTACTGAAATACCTCTTCCCAAAAAAAAGATGCTAAGGCTAGACTGATTAGGTGGGTCCTTCCATTAAAAAAATTTGAAACACAATCAAGGAAAAAAAAGATGTTGAAAATGTTATAGCTAATCACCTCTCTAGGATATAATTCAATGAAAAATTTTCTCACCTCTCTGTGTCTGATTCATTCAATGATGAACACTTATACTCTATGAGTGACTTCCCTTGGTATGCCGACATAGACAACTTCTTAGTTACAGGGGTTATTCCAAAATTATTAGGGACTCAAGCTAGAAGGAAATTCCTTTATGATGTTAAGAACTATGTGTTTAATGATCCATACATTTATAAGTTCTATCATGACCAAGTCATTAGGAGGTGTGTCCCAAAATCTGAACAAGAGCCCATCCTTAAATTCTATTATAACGAGGCATGTGAGGGTCGCTTTTCCTCTAAGAAAACATCTGATAAGATTATTTAGTGTGGTCTCTTCTGTCCCACAGTCTCAAGGGACTCATACACATTTTATAAAAGCTGTCCTAAGTGTCAACAAGTAGGGTCCATCACAAAAAGGAATCAAATGCCACTAACTCCCATCTTAGTGGTTGAAATCTTTGTCTGTTGGGGAATTGATTTCATGGGTCCCTTCCCCAAATCTAGGGGATATCTTTATATTTTATTATTTGTTGATTATGTCTCAAAATGGGTTGAGGTCATTACTAAAAAATATAATGATCATAAAACTGTGATTAGATTCCTAAAAGAAAACATCTTCTCTAGATTTGGAATTCCTAGGGCTATCATTAGTGATCATGGAACTCATTTTTTCAATCATCCATTCTCATCACTCATGGAAAAGTATGTAATTTCTCACAAAGTGTCCACCTCTTAACACCCACAAAAAAAAATGGTCTAGCTGAGCTAGCCAATCGAGAAATTAAACAAATTCTTGAGAAAACTGTTAATACATCTAAGAAAGATTGGTCAAACAAACTCTTAGATTCCATTTGGGCCTTTCAAACTATATTTAAAACCATTTTAGGAATATCCCCATATAGGTTTGTTTATGGTAAATCATGCCATTTTCAAATGGATATTGAACATAAGGACTTTTGGGAAATTAAGAAAATGAATTATGACCTCTCATTGGATGAAGAAAAAAGGAAATTAGATCTAAATGAACTTGAAAAACTTACGATGGAGGCTTATGAAAATTTAAGGCTCAATAAAGAAAAAGTACAAGACTAACAATCTCAAAACCTTAAAACTAAACACATTGAACTGGGAAAACCTATTCTTTTATATAATTCTAAACTTCACTTACACCTAGGAAAATTGAGGTCTCGATGGTCAGGTCCATATATAGTGCATAAGGTGTACCCCCATGGGGATGTTGAAATTTAAGATCCCATCAATGTTCAAACATTTAAATTTCATAGTCATAGAGTAAAACCATTCATATAACCATTCAAAAAACATGAAGTTGATGAAGAATTGTGTGAAACTACCTCATATGACAAAAATAATTAATTAATTAGGGGTCTAAGTCGAGCTAACTATGTTAAAAAAATCACTACATGGGAGTCAAAATGTGATTTTTAAGTTTAAAATCATTTTTTTGTTTTAATCAACTTTATATTTCAAATAGGATTAGTGGATCATTTTGATATAATTTTATTCTACCTCAGCCTGTTGACCTGTTATTCTCTTATGAGTATGGATGGGTATGAAAGGGGAGCACCGTATTCATCCATGTCACACTATGTGATCCCTGAGTACTAACTTAACCAAAAATTAAAAATAAGACAATGTATCATCAGTTTGATTTAAAGAAAAAAATGAAAAAAAGGAAAACCATAAAAATGACGAGACTTGGTATTAAATAAATTTTTGTGTTGTTTTTTTGGTTGGTTTATTCTTGTTTGTATAGTTCAGGGACTATTTTGGGTGATACATATTCAATCAAGGAGGTGCCTATATCTCCTATGAGAACAAAGAGTGATATTGGAGCACCACAATCATCATTATGAATCCACCAAGTGAACTTGTTCTATGCCCTTTCTAACTCATTCCCCCCACCTGCTTGATCCTCTCTTTTCTCTTTTAGAAACTAGGGATAGTTTCTTTCTAAGTTGGGGGTGTGGAAACAAAATGTTTGTTAAAAAAATAATGAAAAAAAGAAGTAAAATTCCTTTATCATTAATATAATAACATCTTTTATCACATTAAAACTACATAGAAAATAATTTTTATTTTCTTGAATCTTAATTTAATTCATGATTAAGTTTACAAGCATTGATTTTGGATGTTTGGTTGTCCAATGAGAATTTTCATCATTTTTATTTTCATCTATTAAATCAAAATTCCAGAATGCACATCCTCTAGACTGTGGGGTACTAATTTGAATTCTTGGGGTCCCATAATAAATATCATAGGCTGGTTTGATTTTTATGAATAATATGAGTATTCAAAAAAATAAAAAATAAAATAAAATAAAATAAAAATTTGCATATAGAGAAATGGATTGATAAAATGCGAGGTTGTCGACACTTGGGGATCGTGACTCTAGAGTTTTTTAGCCCTGAATTTTTTACTCTATCTCTATTTATGGTAATATGACTTTATTCTTGATCAAGTTAACTCGAGATGATGCCCAAGTATGTGGGATTCACTTGGTTCCCTAAGGCATTTGAGCCTAGGAGTCATCGGCAAAGTCTTGCTATATGGGTTAATTTGATTAACTATAATATCAATTACTATAGCAACATTCAAAAAATAAAATAAAAAAAAAGAGAATGTGATTCCACATAGTGCTTCCCTGATTTTCACCTTGAATGAAAATGAACCCTCATATCTATTGTGATTCACAACACATTATTTAACCTAATTGAGTTCGATGAAGTATGATGATGGATTTGATAAAAGGAATGGGATTGGTATTAGGATATACTTTTAAATTTATCTTTTTTTAAATTATTTTGATAGGTTATAAAGATATATTTGTGTGTAGTTTACATTGTGAGCACTGTTTGTTATAATGTGTTTGAAAAAAAAGAATTCAAATATAATATTTGAATTATCTGCGCAGGACTAGAAAATCTCAAGTTGGGGGGTGTGATTAACCAATAGAAACACACATGTTAATTATATTTTAATGGTTTTAAATATTCATTTTTGATCTTATATTCCTGAGTTAGTGGATTTTAATTTTGAACATCCATTTTCATCATTTGTGCATTTTATGCCTAATGTACACCAATTTAGGCCCAATAATTCATCTGATTTTAAGGAATGTAATTATCCATATTTTAATTTTATATTTTGAGAAATGGATCTACAGTTAAATATGAACATTTTTTATTCAAGGATCAATGGAGGATTCATAAAGTATGATGGGGATATTTGGTGATGAAAGGAAACAATTCTGGAGAAGGAAGATTGAACACCAGTCCACTAATGAGAATGTGGGGCCCACAATACATTATAATGAAGCCCAAATTTCGTGGGATTCTAGAATAAATATATATAAACAAACTTTATTCAGGATTCAGTACTAATTTGGCCTCCATGGTGGTTATTAAGGCGGCCCAAATAGAATATCAAAATCTGGTCCAGAATCTGTGGCCCGGAATGTTATCCCATTAAATCAACAATAAATCCAGATCCACAACTCCAAATGGGACCAAACTTTACATAAGTATAGAAGACATCCGGGGACATAAAATACTCTTCTATGATATACCTATATTCAGTGATATGATTGCTCATATAGGAAAATCATTCCAGGGTAGATAAGGAGGATAAAAATTCAAGGAGGGAATCAATTTCTCCACTACTTTCCACCACCCTAAGACCGAAATTAATTTAATAATTGGGCATACATTGATTGAGGCTCGGCCTAAGGCTTACCAATTTCCTATTTAAGTTAGTGGTGGTGAGGGGGAAGGGATATATTGTTTTTGAGTAATTTTATTATTACAAAGTTCCTTTTTAATGTTTTAAATTTCCATGTAAGTTTCTTTTTTTGTATTTCTATATTCTTAATCAACATATTTATCTTCTATTATTATCATTTCTTTCATTAAAACTCTATAATCAAAAATCATAGTGATATATCTATTTTTTGGTGAATTATTTCACACATTTTTGTGAATTTCTTTCACACACACGGATGAGTACTCGTTATTTGCATGGTTTTAATTTATTCAATCCAATTCTTGTAATCTATCTTCCACACACCATTGAGAGTATAACATCAATGGATGGATAACCCTTTAATGGGTTTATTGTAGGAATATTAAAATTATGGATTTAATGTTATTTTATGAACGATTTTTTTTAATTGGATAACTAATTTAAGACTTCCATTCTTCAGTTATTTCCACTCTTAATCTTCAATGTGTCTGAGGAAGCTAAATCCAAGTACTAAAATGACCATATAACTTTGAGAGATCATGAATTTGGTTTTCTAAGTGTGAAAGATATTAGTAATTGATTTTAGTTAGCATCAAAATAAAAAATTATGAAGGTAGTGTTATTTTGAAGAATGGATTTATCAAGAATTAATAAAACCAAAATTTTCTAAAGAAGTAAAATTTATTCAATCCACCCTGAGCATAATCCTAAGATCAACCCATTTTCATTAAATTAAATTCACTTAGGTTTCATAGTGTTCTTTAAAACCATATAAAATCAAAACTAAGTTGGCCACGTTATAGCCAAAAATATATCTCATAGGTTGTGTATCTTAGGTATCTTCTTAGGTCTCAGTGGATTCGACAACCTAAGCTAGAATACAAGGGCCGTTATACCTTCATCTCTTGGGTAAATTTGAGCGTGAATCATCCACCACATCATAGAACCCCTTGGATGATACAACCTTATGTGTTTCCACCCCTTTCTCGGCTTCTCTCCCTTTCTCATTTGAAACACAACCTAAGGAGGGTGATCCCCTGCTCGCACAACCTCACTCTCCAACTTAAATAATCTTACATGAAACCCATGACTAGGGGAGAGAGCCCTGGTGCACACATCCTACAATTTCCTCCTTTCATATATAAATCTAAAGGCTCCACCCCTCACTTTTTAGGTGGAAATCATGGGTATACCCCTCTTCTCCCTCTTTTCTTTCCTCTCTTTCCCTTTATACTCGATTTCTCTTTGGTTATTCTCCCCTTCGTGAATCATAGGGATGATATGGCCTAAATTAGGGTTTTTGGTGGTTTTTAAATTTGATATTTTGATGTCTAGTGATTTATTGGGTTCTTAGATTCCATTATTGAGCATTCTACATCAAAGGCGATGCATTTCAGCTTATAACAACGAAATTATCCTTTATTTGAGGTAGATTTTCCCATACCCTAAGCTATTAATTTCCTAAAGGTTGATTTCTTAGGGTTTTTAATTATTTTGTTATTTTATAATGATGATATTAGTTATGTTTAACCATGGTTTTATTGAAATATTAAGTTAAAATTTATTTTTCTTTTTATGAAGATGGTTTCTATATTTCACAATCCATGATAAATATGATTTTAATTAATTGTGATCACTAATTTTTTATAAAATTTCTTGAATGGATTTTTAAAAATTAAATTAAAGTTACTATTATTATTTTGTTATTTTCAAGTTCATTTTTGAAAATTTTTACTTGGAATTTCAAGTGTCACTTGAAATGACAAGTATTGATTATTTATTTAAAAATTTAATTTAAATAAATAATGTGGTTTAAAATATTTTTACCCAATTTGGGTCGCATGAGAAATTGATTAGGAATGTTTTAAGACTTTAAGAATTTTTATAAAAAGAGGAATTGATTTTCAAGTGTATTTCTTAAATTCTTTCTAATGGAGATTTCAAATGAAAAGTTTTAAGAAATTATTTATAAATTATTTTTAATTATTATAAAAAGACTTAGAATTATGAGTCTGTTTTAGTGAAGACCCATTTTTCACTTTTATTGGTTTTAAAAATTACATGTGTGTGTGAGACCCTCTAAATACCCATTCGATTATGATTGAAATAAATTTTCTCTTGAGGTTCATTCTTTATTTTTGGTTCATTATGATGGATTTGTGCATCAAGATGTTTCTTGAGAGGGATATAGAGGTGAGGGTGATATTTTTTTTATGATTTATATTGGATGTGTGGATTTATTATCTTATCAACCTCACTTTATATTGGTCATGGGAACCTAGGGATAGGTAGAAAGCCTAAATTTATGCCACACTAGGTAGTTGCACACTATTAGTTCTCTCTCCCTAGTTTTTCCATGTGTTAGGGATAATGGGTAAGTGGCCCCCAATGAGGCTGGGTGCATGCTAACCAGATGGGATATATCAAGATGCATGATAGGATGAATGGTTGGTCCATATTTTAGTAAATTCTACCATTTACTCACTTTAGGACCCAGGGTTGATCCCATGACACCTGTATCTTTGGTTTTTGGATTTACTTAAGGGATTCCTTAGGCTAATTTTGATATCCCCTGATTGCTTGATATGTGTGGAACCTATGGTTATCTTATTTTATTTCTTTATTTCACATGTGAAATTTTACCTTTCATGTATTGTTTGATCTTTCATTCATGTAGTGTTGTTTAGTTTTAAAAATTATTTTATAGACAATTTTAAGAAAGGTGTTTTAAATTAAAAAGGGGTTACTTTGTAAGGAATGCATGTTTTTGAATAAAATCATTCAAATTGATTGTTTTCATTTAATAAAAATAAATAATAAAGTTTATTAAAAATTCATTATTTGTGATTGGGTTTAAATGTAATTAATAATGAAAACAATATTTTTATTATTGTATTTAAAATCATCATAGATATAGTTTTATAATTAAAAGTTTGGAATGTGGTAAGGTTGGTTGTGAACTACTGAGTATTTTTATACTCACACATCTCTATCATTTAATTTTAGGATTGGGTTTAGCTTTTTACTATTCTTGGAATGTTTAATTTTATTGGGATTGATGTTAATTTTATTTTATCTCATTGCCCCATGGTTCTTATTGCATGGTTTGGTTGGACTTTCCTTTATTTTTATAGAATTTCTAAACAAGTGTTCCCTTTAAATGTGTTATTTACTGATTTAAATTATTATTATCATTGGATTTCATTATTTATGTGAATACTAGGTGATTTGAAAGATGCAACATGTTGAGGACATTTAGAGGTGAGTGGAGGGTGCTCGCTAGATGGGGGAGTTTTGAGGGTGAGCTAAGGGATTTATTTATGCTTCTTTTATCTATATTGTTTGTTAATTTTTTTATCTAATGATATATTTTGGTATTGGAGTTTGAATTATTGATAGGCCATGTCATGTTTTTGGTAGAAATATGTTTTTTATTTAACTTTGTTTTAAGGATAAAATTGTCCCCAATAATTATATTTTATACCTTTGAAGCTTTTTATTAGCTTGGGGGATTGAGGATGCGTCTTGGGTATATCTTGAGTTGGCTCCGGCATATGATGGATGAATGACTCATATTGGTTCATAAAAAAATGGTATCAAAGCCTTGGGTTCTTCAGTGAGATCCTGGGTTCTTGAAAATCGATTTTGTGATTTGGGGTGTCATGGGAGTATAGAGTTAGGATAGTTTTTAGGGATCAGGAGGTTGTTTGTGAGTAAGTTCTTGATAACCACCCATTATAGTGATTATTGAGTCACCATGGGTAGTTAGGATTTGAACTTTGAGTTCAAAATTTTATTTGATTAATATTGTTGATATGTTTATTCTCATCGACATAGTGAGTTTACGTCAACTTTGAGATACAAATAGAGATGGAATCAAGGTGTGAGGTTAGCTAGCATGGCTTGAAAAACCATGAAAAAAATCAAGTTCTTGATTCCAAACCTATTTTAGAAACCATTTCATTATTTTCACCCACCTTATAAAAAACGTGTATAAGTAGATAATGATTCCATATATAGTTTTTGTTTTTCTATTTAGACATCATGGTTCTTGGATTTTCTTGAGTAGTGTTGAAAATGGGAAGAGCGCCAAGGTTGGTCTTAAGATATTTTGATATAGTTTTTGTGTGGTGTATTGTTTATGTATTATAGTGGAACTAGGATTTATGTAAAAATATTTTTTTAAATTGAATCCTAAGGGATTGTTTTCTAAATGAACTTGGTTTTAAAAAATGTTTTTTTATAAAAATAAGGATCATTCCCTGGTGTGGGTGGTTTAGAAAATATAGGTGGTTTTTTTTTGAAAAGGGATACTTTTTATGGTTGTCCTTGGGTTGTGATGGGGATATTTGGTTTGTGGTGAAAGGAATGGAATTTTTATCCATCTCTTACACTATTAATAGTGTGCCTCCAAGAGTGGTCAAGGAAAATATTATAAGGATTGTCTCTTATAATTATCCTCCTAATGATTTCTTTATGGACCAAAGGAGATTCATTCAGTTATAATGTATAACCAAGCTGTAGATAGGGTGGTGGGATTATAACCTTCTCTATTTTTGAATCCGTTTTGGTTTTCTTAAATCGGTACATGTTTCCCCTTATGGTAGTTCGGGATCATTAGAAGAAATGGAGGGGTTGGGATGGGTTGAGGGAATCCTCAACTCTCTTGATACTCTCAAATATTCATGGTTAGAAATTCTACAATATTTTACCTTAGACTAAGATGATTGTGGTGATGATCCTTGTTTATTTCTCGATTTTATGAGTTTTGGTTTTTAGAATTCTTAGAGTTGGTGCTCATTAGATTGTTTTTTCTTGAGGTTGTGAGGGTTAAGTGAGCTCTTGAGTTTGCGAGCCTTTAATGAAATGCCTAGTCAGTCAAGGAGTATATAAATAACTTCTCAAATTGGGTCATCCTATCTCCCCATATGGACATTGATTTTTTTGGAGGGTCTAGTTCACACTCCTTGTTGCTGGAGAATAAATGGGGGTGAAAATCAGGTTAGATCATATAAATATTAGGAGAGAATTTTTTTCAAATTTTCACTTTTATAGGGCCTCATGGTTTGGTCTCACAGTTTAAAAAACCATTCAGTCTCCTATGTTTATGGATGACATGGTTCACATAGTTTTCTAGGGAGTCCACATGGTTTTCCAAACCTTACGGAGTCCATGTGATTGACTCTATACATATAGTTTCCTGTCCACCCCTTGCATAGTTTACAAATTGTTCACTCCCCTTATCCATGCCACATGGTTCTGGAAACAGTTAGTAGTAACATTGTGCTAGGAACTATTTTGCCCCTTTTCCATATTTTTTATATCTTGAACCCACATTACATCCCTAAGACCTTCCATACTCCTGGAAGGCATTCCATTAACTATTTTCAAAGGATTTTAACCAAAATTAAAATGAAACGTACCTCATCGAAAGGTCAGAATATTACAAAAATATATACATAAAAAAAGTGATGAGGCTACATGGAGCACCACTATTGATTATATCTGATTAAGATATGATTTTTTAACAGGTTGAGGGCATATCCACCTTTATTAAATAGACAAACAAGAGAACCTCTTTTGATGAATGGGAAAAGAGGAAACCCATTACAACACAGTGGAAAAAATTCCACAAGGATGAAAAACCCAAAGGTTTGAAAATAGTCCCAAGTGTACAATGGAAAGAAAATGTCAAGATAAGCAAGGGAAAAAGTTTCATTGCTCCCGATAGATAATGAGTAGTGAAATTAGTAACAGAAAATGTGTCACCCCTGCTAAGAAGTTGTGTTGTTCTGGCAGCACAATGAGTTAGAGAACTCCTCCCACACACATTGACATATAGAGGGAGGACCATACAATATGTGCCAATACACCTATCTCCATTTCGAGCCACCCACCTGAAAAGTATTGTGAGAAAATCACAGAAAGTCAACCTGATGCAACATAAATCAAGACCAAAATCATTATAAAAAATCATATAAGGGAACCTATCCATCCAATAAGGACGAATTGCTAGATAATGGGTGTCAGCACACCCATCCCTCAATCAAGGATTCCCACCCAACATTACCTACAAGAAGCCTCACTATCATCCTAATGAAATGAAACAAGATGAAAAGTATATAGAGACACATTCGATTCCATTAAACAATTAGTCCCATAAACATCATATAGAAAACCTAAAAAATTATCCAACTAAGCATACTCTCAAATGCCTGCTCTAACCCCAATCACCAACCAGCTAGATCCAGCCGTCCTACACCAAGCTAGGGACAACACCCTCGACCCAAGAATGAGAGAGTTCTAGTGAAGACCCTTCAGCGCACCCCTCCCCGAATCTCATGATGATGGAAAGTCAGAAAAGTAACCAGATCTGAAACAAAGTTGGATCTATGGGGTAGGTGGACACATACACTTTTCCGACCAATGTTGTAGCCAACATCACCACCATGGACAACATGATATCTGAGAACAGGAACATGAAAAGATTAGTTGGTGAGGGCGGCATGACATGACTGATGATAAAGATAGATCTAATGAGAAAGAGGTGGAATTATCCGAGGCATTAGTAAAGAACCAAATAATAAAGCAAGATCCAAAATCACCATATAAGAATCCCAACCAGGGGAGACTAACCAAAGAAAACTAATGAAGAGGTGAAGCTTCCTACCACCACGGGGTTCATAGAGAAACCCTAGGGAGTCGTTGCTCTAGGGGAATGAAGGGACATTTGTACACAACAATTTTCACTGATTGGATATGATATTCACCTGAAAGTTTTTTAAAAGTATATAATATTATATAAATAATTAATTGAAATTTAATATGGCTTATCACCCTGAAACCTAGGGCCAATTTGAGCAGACCATGAAGAAACTTGAATAGATGTTGAGAATATGCTTAATGGACATCAAATGAGGATGGGATAAATATCTTCCTCTAACTGAGTTCTCATACAATAATATATTTCCCTCAAGAATCCAAATGGATCCATATGAACCCATTTATGGAAGATTTTAAGAACACTTTAATGCTGGGATGAATTTGGGGAATGAAAGCTTCTGGGACCTAAAATGGTTGAGTAAATGTCATAAAAGGTAATGAACATTAAATAACATATCATGGCTTCTCAAAGTTGATAGAAGAGCTATAATGAAAATCATTAATGAGAAATAGAGTTTGAGGTTGGAGAAAAATTTGTTCTATACACATCTCCATGGAATAGATTCCTGATATTTGGGAAGATGGGAAAGAAAAGTCCTAGGTAAATCGGCCCCTTTGAGATTATTGATTACATCAAAGCTATGACCTATCGACTTTCACTCCCACCAACCCTGCCTCAAGTACATTATGCATTCCACATATCTCTCTTGAGGAACTACAGACTATATCCCTCAAATGTAATGAATTAAGATGCGGTTCAGCTGGAAAATCATTTCTCATATGAGGAGAATTCCGTGATGATCTTGGACCATAAAGATAAAGTTTCACACAACAAGACAACTCACCTAGTCAAAGTACTAGGTGAAATTGTAAGTATGAGGAGGAGACATGGGAACTGGAGGAATCCATGAAGTATAAGTACCCTAACATTTTTTCTCCTTAGTATATAAAATTAAATTTAAAGGGATAAATTTATTAAGGGGTGAATAATTTAACACCCTAGATTTTTTTCAATGGGATTTACCCTCTGAATATTTAAAATTTTCATATTTAGTAATATAATATTATATAATACACATGAACCACATGATAGAACTAGAAATATTTTATTATAATAATTTGAATATTAAATTTAGAGAATAAAAATTTCCATAATAATTTAATGTATTATAATTAGATGAAAAATTGAAAATAATATAACAATAATAGGAAAACTTGGATATTCTTGATGTCCCAGAATAATCTCACTCATGAACAACATTGTAGAAATGAAGTAGAACATTTGTAATGAAATATGATTTTTTTAAATGAAAATATATATAACCTTAAGATAAAATAGAATAGAATGAATAATGGATGAAATATAAGGTATTTATAAAAAGTAGGAGCCCATATAACCATTAAAAATATGACTGTTAGAATAATAATATAACCATTTGAATAGTAACCTGAATGTTGGAATAGTAATCTAACCATTACATATTGTAAAATGACTATTAGAATAGTATCCTCACCTATAGAAATGTAAAATAATATTTAGGTATCTTATAAAATGAGAATATGATATATTTATACTATGGTATAAGTAAATAAATGTTTTTAAAAATGATAAATCAAGTGTTTGTATTTTTGTAAACAAAAATATTTTAATTTCACTTTTATAATAAATATAATGATTTAATTTTTTTTATAAAATGGATTTATAAATTAGTATAAAGTTTTATTATAAAGATAAGTTAATTTTATGAAACCATAAGTAAATTTTTAAAGGGTTAGAAAATTGTACATAAAATTAAAATTGGTATTTTTCTAATAAATGATGATTTTATTTAAAAATTAACTTTCTATTATTTATAAAATTATTTTCATAAAATTATTTTCATTTTTTTAATCTACAAGTTAAAAAATTTCTAGGGTGAATTTTATGTGTTTTTGTAAAATAGAATAATTTTTGGTGAATAGTGTAATACAACAAAATATGATATTTAACATTATAAACTAAATAAATGAATTTATGAATCTTGGATAATTTAATAACCCATTAGTTTAAACTCACATACACAATTTACTATATATAGTCACAAAATAAATACTAATGACAAACCAATGATTATAATATTCAAAAACACCCCTCTCCTCCCCTTATATATACCACCCCTCACCTCCATTTCTCCTCACAACTTCTAAGACTTGGATCTTGAAAAATTACCTCCCAATTACCTTCCCAATTCTCCCCACCCATGTCTTAGTTCTTTAGTTCTAATCCAAATAACTTTTCAAGGAGACTTAAGGGTATCCTAAGAGGAGGTGACCAAAATAAGTGGTAAAATTCTCAACTAACCTATTTCAATTTTATTATTATTCTTCTACTCCCATATGTTCTTCATGCACTAAAACATTGTAACATATATATCCTAAATATACTTCTATGTTATTATTATTTTTAAAATATCTATGTTATATAATCCCTAATTTTTCTTCTAAAATGAAAACGTTGATCACAGTACGGTTGGTTTACCACCTCCATGAACAACATACTTCATTTTCTCCACCTCCTTCAAGGATTGTCATAAAAATATTATTATGGTTAAATTAGATGATAATAAATATATTATAACTTATTTTATTTTATAAAATTAATATATAGACATAATATTAAATAAAATGAAACTAGTTCTTAATGATCGGTAAAAAAGGCTAAATGAACTTACCACATAACGTTAACGTTTTTACAAAGTGAGTCATCTCTATGTAAAAAAATATGGATATTTGGGTCCATTTAAACTTCTAGAATTACATTAATAACATTTTATTTCACTTATTTATTTTAGTTCCAATCTGAAATAACATCAATAAATATCCATAAGTGACCTGACCTTGAAATCGTGAAATGAATGCCCTCAGATAAAAAGAATTATTCATTTAGCTCCTTAAAATGGTTATAAATAAATAGAATAAAATTATAATAAATAAAATATATATAGAAAAGTTTATGAATTAAGTAATTAATTAATATAATTTTATTATCCATAAAGTTAAGTGAAAGTGAAGAACTATTCTAGAACCTAAGGTAAGGGATCTCTTCAAACCACCCTTTTTCTTTGTGTTATGAAATTTATCTCTCTAAATCACTTTTCTATATATTTGATGTTATAGAATGATTATAAATTATATATATATACATATATCTATTACATATACACGAATCCTATTCTATCTTAATTTCATGGGGTAATACATGCCTTAAGTTTATTTTTCAAATGATTTCTTTAAAAGAAAAACTATTCTAGGGAAAATTTTACATCTCTGGATCCTTTTATGTAACACTAATTTAAAGTATTTATTACCATTAATGATTTAATTAAATAAATGAATATTTTATGTATAACCATTATGATTTAACTCTGGTTTTCAAAGAAAATTCCAAAATTACCCTTTCATTTAAATTATTTAACCAATTCCTTAAAACACCATTTCGAATGTTCTTTTCTATACCCAATTATATTCCCTTTATCATGATTATTTTAAAAATAAACACTATATTTGAGTTATGTTATTATGTAAGAATATATTAATGTAAAAAATATTTAATTCATTAATCTATTTTAAATATTTATGAAATCTACTTTGATTATGATATTAGGAAAGATTATGAAACCCATTTCTTTCCATCGGTAATTCTAATGTTTATTCCTTATTATTGATTTCCTTTTGTGGCACAAATAAGCACATACATGTTAATATAGGTGTTCTCAAATAGTGATCCAATGCATTGGTTAATGGTTTTTCTTACGAGATGATATGTATGGGATTAGGGAGTAAACCTAATCCATTATGGGACTCTATCCACCATGTGATGTTGACTTGGTAGTTAGCCTTGAATTATTCTTTTGTCATGTTTCATGTTGATGTCAATTTTCTAGTTTCCATGATCTTATGATACCATGTTATTTATATTATTCTCTATTGTGATTATTTATAGAACTTCTCTTTTGTCATATCATGTCTTACCATTTGGATCACATGTCATGCCTCATTATCTTGTTTATTCCCATACCAGGCTTTACAAATCACCCATTTATTTTATATATTCCCTTGGTTATCCTATAAAGTTTTAGGAGATAAAATGGATTTATGATATCATTATGAATAGTAAAATAAATATGTTGTGTTTTAGTTTATTTTTGATGTATTACAAATCTTATCTTACAAAGACACTAGGGATCATGATCTTTTTATTATGTTTACTGGATATTTATGTTAACAATTATGTAAAAATATGTGTAAAAGGTTTGGTTCACTATATAGAAAGTTAATTTTTAGTGAAAACCTTCCAAAGGAGTACTGAAACCACTACCCATACTAGTATGGAAGTGTGACAATATCACTATGGACCTTATGACTAGACTTCCTAAGATATCCAATAGAAACAATGCCATATGGGTAATTATTGATAGATTAACAAGGTATAACAATTTTATCACTATAATAGAGGACTTATCCCCTGTGGACCATGATTGTTTGTATATTTAATAAGTGGTGAGATTTCATGGAGCATCACTACCAATATTTTCTGACCACGATCCAAGATTTACTTATATGTTCTGGAGAAACCTTTAAAAGGCTATGAATATATAAGTAAACCTAAGTGGAACCTATCAACCTCAAACTTATGTGTATTCTAAGATACTTATAAAATATTTAAATGCATGTTAAGGGATAGTTCACTTGATTTTCAATGGATTTTGGACCAATATCTTTTACTTATTGAATTCTACTATAACAAAAATCTCTACTTGAGTATTAAAATATATCCTTATAAAGCACTATATGGAAAATGTGTATAACCCCAATAAGTTGGGATAATGTTGGAGAAGGAAAAAAAATGATATTAATAATTTTTAAATATACTTTGGAGAAGATATATTTTATTATTTGATATTGTAAAGTGTTTTAGAGCAGTTTCCTATTGGTGAACACCACCTATAAATATTTTCAATATCCATGACAAATTCCACATGTACCTATTAAGAAAGTTTTTATAAGACCCAACATATATAATCAACATAAATGGTGTGTAATTGAAACCTTAACTATCATATGAAGAGAAAATGATCCAAATACTTGATGAAAGTGAACAAATATTGATAAAAACTACAACATGACCAGTAAAAGTCATTTGGATAAATAAAAAGTTTGAATAAGTAACCTGGGATCTTGATGAAATAATAGAGGAGAAATATCCACATTTATTTTAATTTATGACTCAAATATGAGGTTTATTTTTTAAGGGGTGAATAGAATATAATAGCTTGAAATTTCATTTTATTATTATAAAAAACAACTCAGGTTTCACAATGACTATTTTTTGAGTTTTAATGTAAAAATACAAAGAAAGACTATTACATTTCATATGAACATTAAAAATCATGAAATAATATTGACCGTAATAGTTATGAATAGTATAGGGAGATAAATTCCAAATAATAGTGAAAAAACTATGGTAAAATCCATAGGATCGAATTATCCTATGAAGATCACTCCTTTTATAAAGACTGTAAAAAGAAAGAGAATCATTTGAAATATGATAGAAATTATCAATGAAAGTGTAGAAACTTTGGATGTGATGTAGTGAATGATAAATTATGAAAATGGTAGTATATATAGGGTAAAAAAGGGAAATGTGACAATTAGAATCAATATCTAAGATATTAAAAAAATTTAAATTATTTAAAGTGAATAAATGATGTGTTTCCCTTTAAAAATAATATTTTATTCAAAATATGTAATTTTTTATTTAAATAATTATTTATCATAAATATTAATTTATTTTAAAAAAATTATATTTGAAATTAACATGTTGAAATTAGGTTAGGGTGAAATTTATAGAATTTTATAAAAAAATTCATTTTCAGTGAATAGTAAAAATATAGTTTTATGTGTTTGGTATATTTTATGACATCATAATTATGTAATAATACTAAAATAATATATATTATGATTTTCACAACCTAAAAATGTTTAAATAATAATTTTATTATTTTATAAGTATTAAAATAATTTTTAAAAATGTTATAAAGAAATTCCAAATTCTAAAAAGAACTTTTTACTTTTAAAAAGAATTTTTAATTAACAAAGGATCCTTTTTATGGTAAAATTAATATATAAAATAAAAATTCAGTTATGAAATTTTAATATGTAATAAAAATTATATTAATTTCTTAAACTATAATCCAAAACCATTAACGTCCCATGGTAAATTCATTTTCCAAAACCTAGAATTCTAAAGGCTATATTTGAAAAATAATTAATAATTATCATCATTTTTTATAAATTCCCACATCTAATAACTATTTAACTGAAACCAAAGCTCATTATAATGTCCCTAACTCTATTATTATATCATTAAGTCCTTAAATAATCCCCCATCATCTCTTGTAATCACCACTCTAAGATTAGGAAGTAGTACTTAAGGTAAGGGATTATCTTCCTCTTTCCTCCTTTTTATTAAAGTAATTCCTTTGTTGAAATTATTTTTATTTTCTACTTATAAGTTATTATTATATTTATAATCACTCCATTAATTTCAAAATAAAGTTTTATTAATGAGATAAAACCATTACATCTTATTAATATCATTTAATAATCCATTTTTAATCCCATTATATTTCCAAAATCATTCTTTGATTTTCCATGATGTACTTTTATATTTTAAATACACAACCATTTTTTTATTCAAAGGTGTCCATATATATATATTTACACTTTATTTATTAGGTATTTATATGTATTAAATCCACATTCCTTATTATTGGGTTAAAAATGAGTAAAACTATATGTCTTTAAACTCTTACAATCTCAATGATTTTATATGAAACTTGTTCATTATTCTCCATGGGTTATTGATGAAATGATTTCTTATGATGTATGATCTTTGTGATATACATGGAATTAAGTCATATGAAGGGTGTGCCCTAAAAACTATCTATTTCATTGGGTAAATAATTAATCTCTATAGATAATATGTTTATGATACCTTGGCATCACACATTGATAATGTTTCATGATACCTTAGTGAATAACCTTGGCAATATATTTTATAATACCTTGGTGATATGATTATAAATGTCTCATTTTTTATATTCTATACAAGTTTTCATGTTATGAATCATATACCTATGATCATGATCTTATGTTATGGATCATAATTTATCCATGATTATCACTTAATTTCTTTTTTACTTTGTTTATCCTCATACTGTGCTTTATTATCACCCTTTTTCATCTATACATGTCCACAAGAAATCATATGTTTTATGGTAACCTAGGATATAATTATAAAGGAGTCTTCTAGGAGTATTAAGAATTTTTTTTATAATATATGTACTTCATTTATTATTTATCTAGTTTCTAAGAAACTAAACCTCAAAAGATA
Organism: Viscum album; assembly: GCA_963277665.1. Classification (NCBI taxonomy): domain Eukaryota; kingdom Viridiplantae; phylum Streptophyta; class Magnoliopsida; order Santalales; family Viscaceae; genus Viscum; species Viscum album. The sequence continues at coordinate 1,432,642,662 of OY728126.1, read as the reverse complement.
CTATATAATTTATCAATATTATATTTTATTAAGGAATTATACTAAAAAAATCATCTATAAAAAATGTGTTTCATCATATTTCACCACTAAGGAATATATATAAGGATAATAGAATAAAATTGTGTTGATATACCAAGGAAATCATTAATACACTATCTATATTATATAGTTTTTGTTAGGATCACTACTAAAACCAAGATATGCTCCCTCCTTCTTCCTATCCAATCACTGCTTCAAGATAGAGTCTTAAATAAAATCAACACACAAGTTTCTCATAATGAATATAAATATAATATTAAAAAATCTTTGAAAATTTTGGGGTTTTCTTCAATTACAACCTCTTAATAAAGTACAAATCTTTAATAATTCATTAGTTTAAAAAAATTCTCAAAAATTACTAACACACAAAAGTTCTCTCAATGTTTTAATGTCATCATCACCTCTTCCAAATTATTTTAGTATTCCTCTTTAATCTACCCAATATATTCTTATAAAATTTTTCCTCTTCATATCCTGCTTGTTAACTCATCATTATCCTCTATACAACATGAACCAAAATTTAATTAAATAAAATCCAAGCCAATATACTTGTATTTGAAAAATACATAAAATTACAAATTTCTATATTATTTGTAAAATCATAGTGTGGTGACAATTATTATAGTGTAATGACCATATGTTACTAGATACATAAAAAATCATAACTTGATAAGTTTTTAAACTCTATAAATAATGAGATCTATCATATTTAAATATTTACATACTTTACATGTTATAAAAAATGTAATAATTACATCATAACACACCATTTTCACCAAATTATGACCACATGCTGTGACATAACTTTTCTATTGTAATATACAACTCTAAACACTTATTCATAAAAAAATCCTCCTTAAAAAATCATGGGGTTTGATTATGGAATGTTTCTTGGATATAACTAAACACACCTCCTTACTACTGGATTTGTTCCACTGGAACTAACTAATTTGTACTTTAGATTACCTGTAGATTAAAGAACTAGAAAATTAATAAGTATCTTACTATATAATTATTTTACTTCTATATAACATTAATACGATTAATTTTTAGAGTATTTTTCACATTTAATGGTCATAAAAGTTCCCCTATATGATGAAAACATTGAATTTCATTGAAAATGTTATAAAACATATATTTCATATGGTCAGATGATATTATCTAATGGGAAATAGATAATGTAAACAATTAGGTAATGGATTATTATAAACAGATGAGGATTCATCTCATAAAGTTAACCTTTTGTAATTGTGGCACCCCAATATCAATTTTACCTGTATATATTTATTATATTTATTGGTCACATGAGTTTGAATTGTTTCTAACTAAAAAATATATTTTTTTTAACTTTTTTAGTCCACATGGTTTCTGCATGATTTTGTAAACTGTATAGGAAAATTGTGTGACCTATTATATTTTATTATAATGGGTATTTAAATGTTTTCTACATGGTTTGGTAAACGATGTTGGTAAACTATGAAATACACTCAAAATTGGGTATTTTTTTTCATTTTTTCTCCCTTTTAATTGAGGTTTCTATTATTTTCTTCCCCACCTAAAAGGGGATGTTTGATGGACCTCTCTTAGCAGATTGTCTTTCCTCTCCTCAAATTCCATAGGGATTACTTGGTGATTTCTCATCCTTATTGAAGGTTAAGGGTCTCTTTATCCCTTTCCTTCCTTAGTTTCATAATTTCTTTCTTGGTTATCCTCTCTTATCCAACCCTATCTGCCAAAGTGGATGAAGCTCATGCATAGGGTTTTCTAAAGTGTGTGTTTTTGTCTTATAGAGATTATGGATTCCCTATTATGACATAATATACAATTATTCATTGATGGAAACATGTTTATATTGATTAAGGTAGGTTTATAAATTCCAATCATTTTATTTTAGAGTTCCATGGGTGCTTTGTTATTTTTAACTTGTTTTATAATATAATAAAATATAGTATAGGTTATTTATGGTTGTTTTATCAAGAAACCTCATTGTTTTCCATTGATTTCCTTTTCACATAAAGGGGTTTTTTTTCTAATTTGAGCGTATTCTCATTATAATTATAAATTAATTACCTTTATGTGTTTCATAAAATTTCAATGAGAGGTTTTCTCAAGGGAAATGATTTATATATTGTATTTTGAATCGAGCCTAATTTACAATATTGGGTGTTTCATAGTTTAATAATTTTTCCATGTTAAAAGGGTCATGTTTGGTCTATGGATTATTTTAGTCAATTCATTACATTGTTGTGATTATGTTTCTATGCTAACTATGTGGTCTTTATGTTTATATTTGATTTGAATGTGGTTTTAAAAATAGATTTTAAAGTATATGAATAGTACCTTAAGAGAATGAACTATTTGGAACTGTATGAGAAATGATTTAAATGGTTATAACTATACCCATACTAGGTCCCATTGAATATTTTTTTTTCATATCATGTGTGAGGTGGGAATATTAGATCATTTATTGATGCTTTTTCTTTGGAATGGGGATCTCTAGTAAATGGTGTAAGAGGTGGGATGGGAGTGGAAATTATGATATATGGTTTTATATGATATTATTGTTTAGTGATTTATGGATGTTAAATGTGGAATCCTACTTTATTTAGTTTCATGGAGAAACCCAAGGTAACTAAGTGGTAAATAAAGGGACTGGTACTATTCTAGTTGAGATTATGCACTAATTAATAGCCTATATTTGTGGTTTTTCATAGCTATTGGTATGCTCCCCTAATGAGTTGATAGATATTTGAGTGGCGATTGTAGGACCGTAAGATCCATAGGTAGTTGGTTCTACCTAGGAATTTTTAATTATTGGCCCATTATCCCCTAAGGTGATTCCACATGATGTGTGTCATATATTATGGTTTCTTTACTGCTTATTTTTCATGTGAATTACTTTCTTTGTGGATTGTTCATATTTTGGATGTATTAGATTATTTATAGTTGGGATTTAATGTTATAAAGTTTTTATTTTTATTATTATTGTCATTACTTACATGATTCTCTATGGCGCTACTTTTATAGTGTTTCTCCTTTTCTTTATATATATTTATAGATTTAGTAAATTTTTTTAGAGTAAAGGGATGGGTTGTTTCAAAATGATTTTTTTTGTGTGAAAATATCATTGAAACCTATATTAAAAATATTAAAATAAAATTTTAATGGTGTATTTCTAAATGTAATCTAGAGAAAATATTTTAGTTTTCCAAAGTCATTAAATTTGAGAAAATAATCTTTGATTTTTTGTTTATTTCAAACCATGAAAATATAAATGTAACCATTTACTATTACTTATTTTCAAACTAGAATTATTTGTTTCTATTATAAAAGGTATTCTAGGGATTATTAGTGGAATCCTACTAGAAAATGGATCATACCCTATATACTCACATTTGTAGGTATGTATTCACCATTTTTTATGAAAGTGATAGGATTTGGGTCCATGTTTAGTTTATACCACATTCCAGTAGGAAACAAGTGGTTGGTGATTCATGACAATTACTTGGAGACACTTGGTGATAACATGGGTACTTCCTTTGGATTTTTGGATCAGTTGGTATGTGAGGAATATCATTCTTTTTTTCCTTTAACTTTTTCTTTGGTTTCAAATTATGTATTATAAATATTTATATTGAATTTTGGATTTCTTTGGTAATGTATTTGTTAATGCGTATAGTTATTCATTATAATTATTAATTGTTTGGTTGGATCTTATTTTTAAACTATTTATTTATTTAACATGATTATCTAATATATGGATACCTCATATTAGGTCTATGATTGGAACCCATTGTGTTTTTTAGGTATTTTTAGGGTGAAATCATTCCCAATAGTTTTTTTGATACCCTTTATGCTTGTCAAAAACTTATGGAGACTGAGATTTTTTTTTGGCCCTTATGATATGGTGGTTTGGGTGACTTGTTGGGTTAACCTAGGTAGGTTCATTAAAAAATATTATTATATCCCTATTGTTATTTTAGGTTAATGGTATATGGGAGATATGACCATTGTAGATAGAGAGGTAGATGCATGGAAGTTTCTGAACAACCCTTCTTCCTATTGAACCTCAAATTACCATCAAGTTTCAAGTTTTTTTTTGAATTTGGGTTTTATTATCGATTATTGTTTTTTTGTGTTTTAATATAGTTTTATATTTCTATGATTTTTATTGAGATCCCATGATTAATTTTGGGAAATTACTAGTTTTGGTGTGAAAATGGGAGGAAATATAGAGGTGAATGGTTTTGGTGCATGATATGTCAAACTATGCACAGGTCTTGAATCTCATTCTAGGTAAATTCTAGTGGAACTCACATGTTTGGTTCATGGCCTAAAGAAACATGTGGCTAAACCATAAGCAGTAGTAAAACCTTTAAAACTTTTTTATTTTCACCCATTTGATGTTTCAAATTTCTATCATGATTATTATTTCTTATTTAGGAGTATTTGGGTGGGTATTATGGGTTGTGGATTTTATTTTTCAATTTTATGGTAGTACTTTATTAATGTTAATTTTACACTATTTTATGAAATCCATTTGTTGTTGTTATGGAATTATCTTATGATTTTTTTAGAATTTCACTAAGAATTATTTGAATAAAATAAATGAATTTGGGGGTGCGTTGATTCTTAAATAAGAATTTTTATTATTTATAAAATGACACAAGGTGATTTAAAGGTATATTTGAAATTTTTAATAATTAAATTCATTGTTTTAGTAATATTTCATATTATTAAAAAGAATATTTAGTGATTCTCACGGGGTTTTGGATTTAAAGAAGAATAATTTTTGTTTTTTTCAAAATATATTTTCAATTTAGACATGTACGTATATATTAACATTTGGTTCCTTTATGGTTGTATTTTGGATATGCACCATGGGGTGTTTTTTTAAATACTTTGAAGTGAGTTATAAAAGAAGTTGTATTGATTTTGTTTTTTTGATTTGTGATTTTATTCCTTTATATTGGGATATAGATAAGTTTGATTGAATATTATTTTTTATGATATTTTAGAATATGACCATTGAAAAGGTATCTATGAGTCAAGGATGGAATTAATCAGGTAGTGATTTATAGGGTATCCTTTCATATAACCTTGGATTGGTCTTCTTTGTATCTAATTTTACCCCAAATCTTGATAGAGTAGCAGGAAAAAGTCTATCTCAACTTTTGGATCACATATGAGATCTTCTAAATCAGTATCATCATATATTTTGTGTCATCTATAAAATAACGAGGAAATGAAGTGGATGAATAAGGTTGAAGAAATTTATTATTATTTAGATACTCCTAATATCTCTAAAGTTAAGTGTATCATTCCATTATTGAAGGATCAGGTCTAGAGTGTTGGAAATTCATTGAAAATACCTAAACATTAGATAATATGTATTGGGGATACTTAAAATATTCCTTTATCTAATTTCATTATCCTGAGTATTTAAATGTTTCAAGTGTGTTAAGATTCATAATGGATTATCAGGGTGATTATTTTATAATGTAATATAATGAGAAATTTACCAGACCAGTGTCATTTTAAGTTAAGCTAGCTATTGATGATTTTAATAAGGATCAATTAATTGAGAGGGGAATTTTTCTAGATCTTAGTTTAGTGGTGTTCCTTTATCTCCTCACTAAATATTTTTAATTGGTCTATAAGGATATCACCATTGAGGATATTTTTGTGAGATAGTTTGGAAAAAGTAATATTTCAACCCTATATGGTGTCTATGATAATCATTCAAATAATGAGAAGAAATTTTTTTAAGTGATTTATTGGGGAGGTAGTGATAATGTAGAACTATGACCTCAACCTATCATCATTGCTTCAGTAAAAAGGAATCCATTAGTCTACTTTAAGTTTGGAAAATCGAGGAACTCTATGAACTTCTATTCAGTAGCTCTGAGGATATTTTATCAATGTGACCACCTCAGTTAGATTCAAAATTTCTATGATTTCAATAGTCATTTGAATAAGAAGCCTTTGACTTAGTCCTAATACGAGGGTGGTGTTTCTATTTTATAAGTCGGGATTTTAATTTTATGTAGCTAGAGTATCCTGTTTTGTACTTTTTTGGGTATTTATTTATATTATGTATAAACCATATTTCTTTTTTATTTTAATGGATAAAATACTTATCAATCCAGTATCCTTTCCTTTTTAAAATTTAATTCGTATAAATTATGTTGTAAGTGTGTTTGAACCTCATAGAATGGTTCTCATATATATCAATATAATTAAGATAATTATAAAAATTTAGGAGACGTATAGTAGGTCTCTATGTGAAATATTCATTATAGTAATGTTATCTATCTAGATTTATTTTTATTTGGATGATATTTTGAGTTGATGGATTCATAACCCCAAGTGGTCTTGAGGTTCCTCGTGTGTTTTAGTTTTTGGTATAACTTGAAGTTTGAAAAAAAACCATGAGGATGGTACACTGGCATTTCCAAGTTCAAGGTAGAACAGAAGACAGAACATCCCTTTGTCATTTTCTTTCATTGAAAAGTTCTTTATGTGTCACTGACTGATGAATTTAAAATCCATAGTGAGATTTTTCTCTAGGGATATAATCTATTCATACTCTATATTTTAGGGCTATATAGTCTTGAGAAAAACTAGATCCTTATTTCAATTATGGTAGTTTTGTATTTACTCCTTTGAAATTATTGATGAATTTTTAAGGGAACAAAGTTGTATGGTGGGGAGAATTATTACTCCCAAATGAAACTTTTATGTATATATGTTTATTATATTTCTTGTTCCCTTGAGTTTGAAGTGTTTTGGTCTAAAAAATATGAAAAATTTGAAAATTTTACACACCATACGATTTCCAACCAATTTTATAAACTGAGAAGGAAAAGTGTGCAACATAATGTAGTTTATTAAAGTATAGATTTGCATAGTTTCTACATGGTTTGGTAAGTCAAGTAGGAAAACTATAAAACCCTCTCAAAAGTGGGTATTTTTATCATTTCAGTTCCCTTGTAATTAGGGTTTCCCCATTTTCTTCTCTACTTCGAAGGGGATGTCTTAAGGCCCTCTCCCAATTAATTACCTTCCCACTCCTCACCTTCTATTGTGATTAATTTATGATTTATCATCAATATTTAAGGGTAAGGGTCTCTTTATCCTTATAATTAATTATTATCCCTATTTCTTCCTTAGGTCTCCACTCTTGTCTAACCCTAGTGACTATGATGGATGAGCCTCATGACTAGGGTTATCTAAAGTGGGGTTTTTTTCTTCTAGAGACCATGAAGTCCCTCTTGTGACTTAATCTTATTTTATTCATTAAAGGTGACATGTTTATATTGATTGAGGTAGGTTTCTATATCCCATTCCTTTAATATGAGAGTTGCATTTGTGATTTGTTCTTTAATAAATGTTTTATTAGATAAGAAAATATATTCTATATTATTCATGGTTGTTTTATCAAGAATACTCATTGTTTTCCATTGATTTCCTTTTCATATAAAGGGTCGGTTTTCTAATTTGAGTGTATATTCATTATAATTATAAATTGGTTCCCTTTATATGTTTGATAAAATATAAATGAGAGGTTTTCTCAAAGTAAATGAATTATAAATTGTGTCTTGAATAAAACTTGATTTATAAAGCTAGGCATTTCATATTTTAGTAACTTTTCCATTTTATAAGGGGTTTGTTTGGGATATGGGATGATTTTAGTGAATTCATTACATGATTGTGATTAAATTTTGATGTTTATTATGAGTTATTTGGATTTCACTCTATTTTAAAGATGTTTTTAAAATGGATTTTAATGTATATGATTATTACCTTAAGTTAAAGGCTCAATTGTCACATTATGTAAAATAATTTCAAAAGTTATATATATAACCTTAATGGGATCTATTGATTACCTTTTTTTCATATAATTTATATTTTTAGATGATTAGATCATTATCTGATGCCTGTGCTTTGGATCATTGTATGGATATTGGGATATTCCCTCAAAGAGGATAGTTGAGAGTGATTTGGGTGCAATGTGTTAGACTATAAGTCCTATAGGTAATTTATTCCACATAATAACATCTATTTATTATCCCATTAACCCATAATGTGATTCCTAATGATGTGTATCGTATTTTATGGTTTTTATCTCCCATTTTTCATTCAAATTACTTTATTTATAGATTATTTGTGCTTTTTATTTATTAGTTTATTTATGGTTGAGCTATGATATTACAAAGTTTTTATTTTTATTATAATTTTCATTCCTTTAATAGTTCTCTATAGTGTTACTTTTATAGTGATTATACTTTAATTTTTTACATATTTATGGAGTGATTAAAGGTTTTCAATGTAAATGGATGGGTTATTTCAAAATGAAAAAGTTTTGGTGAAAAAATAATTGAAACCTTTCTTAAAACTGTTGAAATGAATTTGTTTTCAAAGGTTCATTTAAAAATGTAAATCATTGTCATGATTTGAGTTTTATAAAGACAAGGAATTTGAGAAAATAATCTTTGATGTGTTATTTATTTCCAAACTAGAAAAATATAAAGGAAACTATTTAATATTCCTTATTTTTAAACTAGTGTTCCTAGTTTCTATTATAAAAGGAATGGTATGGATTCTTGGTGGTATCCTACTAGGAATTCGATCATACCTTACATACTCACATTAGTGGGTATTTAGTCTCCATGGTTTATACTAGTGAGCATGCTTTGGTTCCATGTTTAGTTTCAACCACTCTCTAATGAAAAGAGGGTAGTTAATGATTCATGGAGGCGACTTGGAGTCACATGGTGATAACATGGTCAATTTCTTAGGATCCTTGGATAAGTTTGGAATTGTGTAATATTAGCCTTTTTATCCTTTAGCTTTTGTTCTGGTTTCTTGTTATGGATTATAAACTTCTATATAACATTTTATATCTTTTTGGTAATTTATTTTTTAAAGTCATGGTTATTATTTATCATTATTCCATGTTTGGTTAGATATTATTTTAAAATTGGTTATTTATATACTAAGATTATCCAATATATAGAGATATCATGTTGGGTTTTTGGTTGGAACCCATTGTGTGGTCTATTTATTTTAAGGGTGATATCATTCCCAATAGTTATGGTTTGATACCCTCGGTGCTTGTTACTAGACCATAATGATCGAGAATGTGATTAAATCCTTGTGATGGAGCTGTTTGGGTGATGTGTTATGTTGACCCATGATGGTTCATTATAATAATCTCCATAATGGGAGATTATGAGGACTAACCCACTGGTATAAATTTAATATGTTTATGCATCATTGGATATTCCTATATGATAAAGTATATATTGGTACTTTGATTTGAATTATTATTAATTAATATCACGAGTTTCATACTTTGATGTGTTATCAAAAACTATTATCCCATATGTTTATGGTGAATTATGATATGTTGGGTATGTTGTGAATGATATGGACTTAATTAATAAGTTAAGAAAATATTTTTCCATTCTAAGAACATAAGTTGATATCTCAAGACCTTTGATTGAAATGGAACCATTGAACTAAATTCCATGGCCATGGCTATTGACAAGTTTATTTTAGGAAGTCAAAGAAATATATATTGATCTTATAGATTGATTACATGATTATGTAACCTTCTTAATGAGATATTGAGACAATGAGATTGTATCACATGGTGAGTGTTCATATGCGGTTGTTTTCATTGAAACAATAACTTCTTTCTATATATGTTTCTTGACATTTTTCTAGAAATTGATCTTTGAATTTAGGAAAACCCACCTAATTACACTGAGAAATAGGCCAAGAGGGTTAGAAACTAGCCATATCCATGGATCTCTCTTAAATTTTATTGGAATTTAGTAGTTGGAATAAATTTTATTCTAAAGACCTAGGAATAATATTTATTTTGGAACATCTGATCACAAATATCTAGTCATCATATATATATGTGAATTGAATATTAAATAAATATTTATTTTCAAGACTGCAAATATAAAAATTATTTATTTATTAATTGAATAATATTTATTATTTAATGTTCATTATATATAGAGGAATGTGGATGGTCCGATTTAAGGTTCTAGTAAATAAAATTATATAATCATAAATATATTTTAAATAAGTAAGAAATTATTTATTTAATTAAAAATGATATTTTTTTTTTCAAGTTGTCACATGCCATGAAATAATAAAAATAATAATAATATTTAGAATAGGGAATATATTGGATTTATTATTTAAATACGGACCTTTGTATAATTGTTAATAACAAACCCTAGGTATGTATATTCCCATGATATATCATTTATTTATGGGTGAATTCATTTTGTATGGTGAATTAATTTTGTGGTGGTACACAACATCTATTCTACCAAGAGATTTATCTCAATAATTAAGAACATTGATTGGGTTTTTATGAAGGTTGAGAGATTATTCAACTTCCTTCCTCCCTCTCAAGATCAAGATAATAAGAGATAAAATCCTTCAAACCTAAAAAATTATGTTATGACCAAAGTGAAAAACACAAGGTGTTTGGATCATCTATGTTAGCACTCGAAGTTCTATCAGTATCATTCGGTGATTTTGGAACTCATTTGGGTACTGCTAGATGGATTTTACTTTTTATACTCTTAGTAAAATGATGGTACAACTCTAATGGGATTCTAATGATTAGTATTTACATTGCTGAAATATATCAAGAATGAGGTAATTTATTATTATTAAATTAACTATAAATTTAATGTAAAAGTTACTATCTTCTTAGTAAATGGATTATCTATCAGGTTTATTTAGGTATATTAATTATGAATGATGATTATTAATAATGTTCTTATAGAATATTTATTGAATCCAACACAAGAAATGTGGGGTATGGGATCAATTAGTGCTTCCATTGTGCCCAAAACCTTTAAGTGGTATCAACGCGGTCACATTGAAATCTATAATTATTTAATTTTTTTAATATATATAATGATTCATTTGGTAGTTTTTTTTATATTGGTTTTCATTATTAATATATAATGCTGAGATAACTTGTTTGTTCTCTATAATATGACCAACAACATACCAAAAATAGGTGAAGAATTCATGGAGATTCCATTTGGAGGTGCTAGAGATCCTGATTGTATGACTAGATTACATTCCATGTAATAAATAATACATGGTGTAGTATTGGTCAGACACATGAATACATAGTTTCTTCATTCATGACAGGTCTTGTGGAGGATCATTACATGAAATGTAATTACACTACGTATTTACTTCCATGGTAGCATGTGGTTTGTAGGGTCACACGTTGTATAAGTAACGTACATGCCATGTAGCCTCACATGATACATTGGTTGTGTGGTCAACATACATGATGTGTACTTAATATACACACCTCATGTTGAATGTCATATGAGAAACATGAGCCAACTATATTTATATAGCATTTATCTGGTGTAAACACCATAAAATATGGATTAAATCCTCAAAGTAGTATTTTCAATGTTTTTAGCAGTTACAGATCATGTATAGTTGGCATACATTCTATGAAGGTTACATGGGTATATCCAGTAGTACACGCCGTGCAAATTAAGTCATGTTTTATGGTCAAATACACCATTCTTCTTGTATAGGCTAGCCCATGAAACAAAGTTCCATGTAATATTATTACACACTATGTCTGCTGACATACCATGTGAGTACACAATACCCAACTAGAGATATACTCTATGTAAGTGAATCATAACAAAATACATGTGTTTCCTCCGATACATATGGTGTACTAGAGTAATTTTAAATAAAATTAATTAATAAAATTTATTTAAAAATTATAGTGGATGAGAATCTTATGTATCTATAGGACTTATTGTATTAATAATTAAGATAAATAAATAATTTATTAATATTACCATTAATTTTTAATTTAAGATAAATTTATCTTAATTAATAAATAATTTTGAAATTAATTCTAGAATATATGAATGTAATTTCATTATAATGTCTGTGAATGATCATGAGCTTGAACAAAAAATATATGTGTTAGGTTTCTATTTAATTTAATATTATTACATGGGTTTTATATGTGATAATGTTTTATTAAATAAAATATGATAATTATGTGTCGTGCCTCCCACATTTATTATGTTGGATCTATGTGTACATGGTTTATTTTATCTATCACATATCCTTGGTTCCCCTCACCCGCATGTGAGTAAAAACATGTAAAGGATGAAGCTTCAAAGAGAGGAAGTGATTTTGAACATGAGTTGATATGAAAATAACCAATAAGATGAAAATGTTAATGGTAAAATGATTTAACTTGAGAAAATCTTGATGTAAGAAGTTTTTTACACTGGTATTATAGATTGATTTATCAGTTTTTAGATAAATCAACCATTACAAAGCTCATGATTAGGTCAATTTATTTATTTCATTTTTTCAAGTAATTTTTTTATTTGTTTATATGGATTCATGTTTATGTGATGATTAAAAATGATCACATATATTAAATAAGCTAAAATCATGCAAGATAAAGTTAAATAAATTGATCATGTGTAAATTATTTTATCAATACACTATTAATTAATTATGTAAAATCCACATAATATTAAAAATAAATTTAAAGGTTAAAATAAGGAAATTTACACATAAATAAAAAAAATTCCTAGGGAAATATTAATCCAGAATCCTCATATTATTTGAGTTAAGATGGAAACAAATTTAAAGTGTTGTTCATGAAATAGTGGGGGGGAACTTTTAAAGATGATGGTTTGACTTAAACAATCATGTATTGAATTTTTTGACCATAATATGTTTAATAAAAATTTAGGGCAAAGTATTTATGAATATGAGTCAGGATTTTAGTATTGGGGAGTCCAATCGACTGATCAAGAGATTCATTCTAGAATTTGGTAAGACCAACTACCTAAATACCTTATTATGATTTACATAGAAATAATATTGGTTATAAGAAATGAAATATGGATCATTTCCCCTAGAATATCCATGTGACATGACATTATAAATTTAACAGTGAGGGTTGTTAGGACTTGATAAAATAATGGGAGAATAAAAAAATAATTAAAATTTTTATATACAACGTATTTTGGTAACCAAGATAAATTACTAAAATATGATTTTATTTTGTTTCAGAAAAACAGAAATTTGGATGACCATGATATCCCCATAATCTATAATGTGGAATCTAACAACTTGATTGTTATTAACTTTAAATAGTGGTACAGGTAGTTTCAAATTGTACTACAATGAGAATGAAATCTTTACGTTTAATAGTACCCAATTCTTTATCCAACTGCAAAGGTTCTAGGTGAGGAAGTGATCTATTTATAATTGAAACACTTGGATAATGTTCTAGATGGATTATGTTTAATGTAATTATCCATGTCTAGGGAAATCTAGATGTTTCATGAAATCATGGATTCATATACCATACTCAAACATATATATGATCTTTATTAGGAGAGATAAATATAGGAGAGGTATGAGATATCTAAATTACTTTTTACATGTATGATTAGAGAGGGTGTTACATATATACCTTACTAGTTAAGATGATTAGAAATATTGATAATCCAAGTATTCTATGGTTCATATTTCCTAATAAATTATGAAAAAATTTCATACTTTCCTCAACCCCTGAGAGATCCTCTAGCTTTATTGTGAATTTTAAAATGAACAAAACATTGAGACTTATCTCCTAGATCTCTTTACTTTTATTCTCCTAGTAGAAAAAGTCATGAATTATGATAATAATTTTGTACTTATGGGGAAAAAAAGGAATAGAAATGTGAAAGGCCCCAAGAATAGCCCCAAGTCTAATGAATCTTTGAAATGAAAACCCTTGAGGAATAAGATTAAGGGGAGAATAATGGAGTATGATGATGTTTATTTTTATTGTGGAAAAAAGGGAAATTGGAATAAGAAACATGACTTAGTAAATAAGTAAGGGTAATCTTCATGAGATTTCATTATTAAGTGAAAATATTTTTATTTCTATAAATTGGGTTTATATATTGTTTATGGTTATTTCATTTGTATCCCAATATTGGAACCAAGTAGATTTGGGAGAGTTTTTGAAGGTGAGGTGGATCTATGAGCACAAAATGGAGCAATACTTATTATAAAACCTATTAGAGACTACCATTTCAAATTTATAATGAGATTGATACTAGTTATGAAAAATTATTTTTATGTTTCAATTGTAAAAAACATTATATCTATATCCAGTCTAGATACAAATGGATTTATTTTCTAGTTTTGAAATAGAAGCTAATAAATTTATAAATATAGAATATATTATGGTGTTACATATTTTAACTATGGTATTTATGTTCTATAATATTGAAACCCAATATTGGAAATCGATAATGGATCTTTTTCACATGACTCAAATCATACTAAATTGTGGCATCATCACCTTTATCCTGAAAATGAGAAGTGCTTCACCAAGTTATACCAAGATACGTATTTAGATTATTCTGAAATAAATCCACTTGGTATGTATCACACTTGTTTACAACGTAAAATGACTAAATATCCATTTAGTGGAAAGTTAGAAAGGGCCATAGAGCTTCTTGAATTGGTTCATATAGATGTGTGGGGTCTTTTTCTAGTAGAATTAGGGGGTGGATTCTCTAACATCATAACTTTTACTAATGATTTTAATAGACATGGATATGTATACTTGATAAGGTAAAAGTCAGATTCCTTTGACAAATTCCTATAATACAAGAATGATGTTGAGAATCAACATGATAAGATGATAAAGAAACTTCTCTTAGATCATGGAAGAGAGTATCTTAACTAAGAGTTAATTTATTTTCTAATGGAGTTTAAGACTCTATCTCAACTCACTCCTCCTTATAAACTACAATGAAATGGGGTAAGTGAAATGAGTAGTCACACCTTATCAGAAATTATGATATTGTTGATGGTTCATGCAAGTGATCCATTACACTTTTGGGGATACACATTACAAACAACAATGCATATACTAATTTGAGTTCCAAATAAAGTAGTAATTAATATTCTATACAATATTTGGCATAGAAGTAAACCCATGTTGTTACATATACTAGTATAGATATGTGAATAATTTTTTAAGGATATTTATAAAAACAAACTTACATCCTAAGAAACTAAGTGTTTCATTATAGGATATCCCAAGGCAACTAAAGGATATTACCTATACAACCCCTTAGATAAAATAATTGTGGTTAAAAAATGTCCAACCATTCTTGAATGGGGACACATATACAAAAGGGATAATTAGAGAAAGATATTATTCAATGTAGTCAATCCTAAAGATACACATGATCTAGAAAGAGAACATATTACATAAATACCATGAAAGAAACTGTTACAGAGACACAATATTTTCATAGGTGAATTAGAGAGGTAAAAATAATAGAGAGATAAATTTTTAGTCACTAGGGATAATGACTCATTATTAGATGATAATAGTGAGCCTATGTCCTATGAGGAAGTAGTAAGTGGGTCAAAACTGTTAGATGAAAAAAATCCATAAATTATGAGATAGATCCCATACACCAAAAAAATATAGATTTTGGTAGAAAATCTAGTGGATGTAAGGCATGTTGGTTAAAAATGGATATTGAAGATGAAAATAACCATGGAAGGTAGATTCAATACCTATAAAGATATAATATTTTCAAAGGGTTTAAATAGTGTCAAGGAATTGATAGTGAATAAAACTTTTCACTATTATCTATTCTAAAATCCATTAGATTTATACTTCCATAGTATCTTACCATGGTTATGAGATTTTAAAATTGGATGTCAAAACAACTTTCCTTAACATTAACCTTTTAGAAGATGTCCATATAAAACAATCCAAAGGTTTTGTGACTCTAAAGGATGACAATAAGGTTTGAAAGTTACAAAGATGAAATTATGGGTTGAAGTAAACATCCAGATCATGGAACACTCACTTTTATGAAGCTATAAGGGAATTTTGTTTTATAAAGAATGAATTTGAACCTTGTTTCTACAGGTAGTTTAGTGGTAGTTCGATCATTTTCTTAATAGTATACACTGAAGAAATATTACTAATTGGAAACAATATACTGGTCTTAAAGTCAGTTAAGACATGGTTTAAAAAATGCTTCTATATGAAGGATTAAGTGAAATAACATATATACTTGGGACCAAGATCTATCATGATAGATATAAAAGGATACTTATAATAAGAAAAGATAAATATATTGATGAGGTATTGAAAAGATTTAGTAAAAAACAATACAATAGTGTAGTTTTTCCAATGTCATGTGACATACATATCTCTAAGAAAACGTGTCCTCAAACACAAGAGAAGGGAAATAGGATCACCGAGATCCTATACACGTTAGTGATAGTGTCGGTCATGTATTCCATGTTATATTCCAGTAATGATGTTCCCTATGCCTTGATTATGATAGTTAGATATAAAGAAGACATAGGAGTTCACTATTGGATTGAAATAAATACAATATTATAGTATCTAAGGTATACTAAGGATATGTTTTTTTTATAGAGAATATAATGAGCTAGTCATTTGGGGATATATAGATTCTAGTTTTCAGATAGATTAGAATGATATGAAAAAATAGTTAGAATATTTTCTATTCCTTAATAGAAGGTCCATGAGATGTAAGATCTTGAAGAAGATAGTTTTCTCTGATTATATAGATGATCCTAACTATATTACGACTTCTGATGTAACTAAGGAAGTAATTTGGATATAAAAATTTATCTAGGAGCTTAATGTGGTGCTTAGAAGTAAATATCCAATCACACTATATTTTGATAATACAATAGTGGTGGATCTTTCTAAAGAGCTAATGCCACATTAGAAGATGAAAAATATATTTCAAATGAATCATCTCTTAAAGTATTTTTCTTAGAGAGGTGAGACTATAGTAAGTAGAGTTTGCATGGTGGATAATGTGGTGAAACCATGGAATAAATCCTTATCTAAATAAAAGCATGAATGTAATATGACAACTAGATAATTAAAAGTTGTTAGTATTTGGATCCAGTGAAAGTTGGAGTTTGTTGAAGTTGGTAACCTACAACCAACTACTTTGTACTATAGAATACTTGTATATTCAATGAACTAAATATTAATAAATATCATATCACATATTGATTTTTATTATTCATAACATTAATTTTATTATATCTTCAGATTATTTATTGTATCAAAATATCACAGTAGTTACCCATAATGATGATATGACAGTGTTCTAGAACATATATGTCCTATGGTCAGATGAAATCATGTAATGGGACACAAATGATTAAAACTAATAGGTGCTAGATTCTTGTAACTGCATGGGGATTCATCTCATGAAGTTTTCACTTAATAATCCCAAATATGGGAAATTAAGAGGATGTGCATTCCAGTAAGAATTTAACATGTTTATGTTTTGTTTGATATTTCTATATGAAATTGTGTGTATTGTTTCTTTAACTTGATATTATTATTAATTCATATCATTTGTTGCATACTTTGATGTATTTTTTAAAAACATGACACTATATATTCATAATGATATAGATACGTTGGGTACATCACAAGCGATATGAAATTAATGAATAATTCAATAAAGTATTTTTCCCTTCCATGACCGAAAGATGACATATCAATTTTTGTTTTTGAAATTTAACCTTCAAAATAAATTCTATGGACATGGAATTTGACAAGTTCATTTCAGGGATTCAAATAAATATATATTAATATTTTATCTTGATGAAACAATAACGATACCTTCTTGATGAGATATCAAGACAAATGGATTATATTACTTAGTAACTATTTTTATGTGGTTATTGTCATTGTGGAATTATCTTCTTTCTATATGGATGACTTATCATGTTTCTAAATGTTGATCTCATACATTAGGAAATATCACCTAATTCCACTGAGAAAGAGGGCCAGAGGTTCACACACTAAGTATATCCATAGAGCTTAGTTAAATTCTATTAGAATATAATAATTGGAATAAATATTATTCTTAATATTGAGGAATAATACATACTCAAGATTTCTTAATACAAATAATCAGTCACCACACACACACACACATAAATATGAGATGAATATTAAATAAATATTTATTTTAAAACCATGAATATAATATTTATTTATTTATCAAATTAATAATATTTTTTATTTGAGGTTAAATAAATACTGTAGAAGGTGGAGAAGATGAGTTAATGGTCTAGTAACATGAATGATATAATCATAAATATCATTTAAATAAATAAATAAATATTAATTTAATTAAAAATGATATTAGTTTGTGCAAGTCTACACATGACATGATATAATAATAATAATAATATATTATTATTATTATTATTTTTAATTGGGAATATAATTTATTTATTATTTGATGAAGAGACTTTGTGCAATTGTAAAAAATAAACCCAATGTATATATTCCCATGTTATATCATTTCTCTATGAGAGAATTCATTTTGTGTGAGGAATTCATTTTTCGATATTTACAAAATCTATTCTCATTATAGAGTTATCTAAAAAATGAAGAATACAAATAGGGTTTCTCTCAAGGTTGAGAGAAGATTCCACCCCTTCCACCCTCTTAAGGTTGAAAGAATGAGAGAGACCATCCTTTGAACAATAATAATTGTGTTGCAATCAAAGTGAAAAACACAAGGCATTTGAATTGTCTATTCTAGAACCCGAAGTTCCATAAACATAATTTAGAGATCATATAAAATATATGGATACCTCTAGAGAGGTTATAATTTGGATGATCTCGATGAAAATATGGAACAAAACAATTAGGGTTTGATTGATCAACATCTACATCGAAGAAAGATCTCAAGATTGAGGTAATTATTTATTATTAAATTAATTATAAATTTAACATGAAATATGTTATTTTCTTGGTTCTAGGATTCTTGATCAAGTTTATTTGAATACATTCATTTGATATGATGATTTTCATCATGTTCTTTATAAATATTCATTAAATTTGACAAAATTCATGTTGGATATGGGGCTAATCGGCACATCAGCTGTGATCAGATCCTTCACTTGTGAATTTATATTACAACATGAAAATTAAGGAAAAATGTATATTACTACACAATAATCATATATCTCTATGAATCATGACATAATATCAATATAATATTGTATAATTTATCTTCCTCTCAAAATAATTCTTCATTATGGTGAACAATTGCGGTGTGAGACTCCAAACTATGACATCCAATATTGTGTCATTTTTATTTCCTTTATCTTCTTCTAATACATTTTTTTTTTATTTTTAAATAAAACATTATTTGGTTGAGGGGGAACAATACAATACCTAATTTTAATACATTATCAAAATAATATAATTCAAAATAGTAACCCACCAAAAACGTATTTTTATATTCAAATTTTAAAAATCAGTATGGAAAATAGAATCCCCGAGATGTAAAATCCTTGATTATCATGTGTAGTTGATACCTCATGTACCACACTATACAAACCATCCCAACATTCCAACACTATCTCACCTTCTCTAGCATAAACACCGACTGATGATGACACCACTAAACTGATGATGAAACTCCACCAGATTCAATACACCCACCCAAATAAACATCAAATAAAATCCATAGAAACAAATTAAGATACATAAAAAACAATTAAAACACTTTAAAAAACCATCATTGAAACTCTAGAGATCACCAATAAGTGTCTAAACAAGTTCAGAGATTACGCGAAGATGAAGCATTAACAATGAATCCCAAACTAGAACCAACCATGAAAAATGTTGAATCCTTAATAATCCATACCCACACCATGTAATACTTAGAAAACTTGAAATTAATAGTTACCTTAGATAAAATAAACTAGGAAATACCATCTATACCCTAAATAGGAATATGAGACCAACCTGAAACTCACCCTCGATGTCGAGTACCTCCACCAGCACAGTCCCTAACCAACACAATCATCTTCATACCAGAACAAGAATGGGGTTTAGAATAAAGGACTTAGAAGCAATATTAGAGGAATTATAGAAAATTATTATGATTGTGATATGAGAAAAAAACTAAAAACAAGTAGAAGATAAAATAAAAACATTCCAACTAAAAGCATCAAAGAAACTATATGGAAGGCACTGCCGAATGCCACCAATAATAGAACCCCAAACACATGGATTGTCATTGTGAAGAACTATTTTTAGGTTTATATGTAGTGTATTATGTGATATATGTAACACCTTATTGTTTTAAAATAACACTATGTTCGATGGTGTATACCACACACAACACTAAGCTTAATGGAACCATAAAATATTTTTATTTTATTATTATTTTAGAATACCCATTGAATTAGAAGGTATGCATAAAATTAACTTAATTATGAAATATATATAATGTTCCTAATAAATAAAAACTTATCAATAAATTCTTAGTAAATTAGCACTCAATTTTTAGTAAAGCCATTTTATTCTTCAAAATATGTTTTGTTCCAAAATAGTTTATATTGATTTTTGTGAGTGAATATTATAAATAATTTTTGAAAATTTTAGAAATTTTATTTGATAAAAATAATATTATTTTTTAAATAATAATGTTAAAATTATCTTAGAGTGTATTTTTTACATTTTTTTGAAAAGATTTATTTTTTGATGAATAATGAAAATACCAATTTTTATTAAAAACTGTCTTTTATTTTAAAGAATTTACAATGTTAAATTTTGTTTTAAAAGAAAAATTAGTTAATTTATATTATTAATAATCTATCAAATTTTGGTGCCATTATCCATTTATTTTATAAGTTAAGAAAATTCCAAATTGTCACTCTCTTGATATTAATATCTCTAAATTTTTTACGTAAGGATAAAAATAGGTTAAGATAGTTTCTAAATATTTATTTGAAATATTAATTACTTTTTTATCATGATAATTTTTTTTTAATTTTTAGTGATTAAATAATTAACTTAAATGCTTATACAATGCTGACACAGTTCTTATGTAGGTAGTATAATTATAAAATTAAATGATTTCAGAAACATATAAATTAATATTTTTTGGATTTAATATGATTTAACACGAATTTTATGCTTAATAATAGTGTATAATTAATGTTAAAATAATTTATATTCACGTACATAACTGTCTTCATGTATTTATAGTCAAATTAATTGAATATTCACAAAAATGAAATTAATGACATTTTATGTTAAATAACGTTTTATTAAATTATTTAAAAATCATCAATATATTGAAATAGGATAATTATAGTGATAAATATTATAAAATATAATCCCATGGAAATTTATGTAATAATTTTTATTGTATAAGTAAAATTATAACCCTTTAATATTGAAAAAGATGTTACCGCAGCTAAGGTAAAAAGTAGTTAAAAAAGCGGTTAAACCAAAAGGTAAGGTTTTAAATAACACAAAAACCAATATAAAAATAAATTTATGATGATATTTAAACCATATATTATTTTATTTTGAATTCATATCTATTTTGAATCATTATACATGAGAAATACATTAATTATATTTAAATATTTATAGTAATTTTATGTGTGTCCTTTCCCTCCCTTATAAAAGGACACTCATTATCTATTTTCTTTACACCACTTTGATCCATCTAACTTGAAAAACCTATAAATAATTATCTTATAAAATTTAATATCCATTATTTATATTTTATTTTCTAATTAATAGATCATTCCAAGGGTCCTCAACAAGGGATCTAAAAAAGGCCTATCAAAGAAGTAGTAATCTTCCTACCTAACCACTTTCAATTTATTTCTTATTATACCTATTATAAATTTATTATATTAAATATAAAATATTAAATTAAATATCCTAAATATAATAAAATTTTATTAAGATTATGTAACTAATAGTATCCACCCTTTATTCCATCATATGATAAGTGAAAGCATCACTTGTATGTACGTGTAGACTATCAACTCCACGTAGTGATACAATTCAATTTCCATCACCATCATTCATAGTTGGTTATTAGGATTAATTTAATTTTTATATATAATATTTATGATGTAATTATGATTATTCAATTATAATATCATATATACCTTCTTAATGTTCCATATATTGGAGAACGATAATATCCCCCATGCATACGTGTAGACTACAACCTCCATGAAGCGATGCGATTCATTTTTCATTTATATTTTATATGGACGGTAATAAGAATATATTTAATGAATATATATGATATATATGATATTATAATAATTTTGGTATGGTGAATTATTATTTTCCTTTCTTTCATTCCATCCATAAAAAAGTTAAAACAACATTCATGCGTATGTACGACCTACTGTCCCCATAAATGGTGTAATTCATTTTTTTATCTCTATCCTTTATAGATGAATATAAATATATATATAATGAATATATATATTATATTTATATAATGATAAAAATTATTCATATTATGGAAACATGATCATTTTACAAGGACCTAAACAACTGAACCAAAATTCTCATGAAAATCGAAATAATTAACACCCGAAAATGACAATTTTAATAAGGAATTATTAATAAATGAGTGTTAAAATAATATAAGTGGATCATATATTATATTATAAGTCTATATATGATTTTTTATATAATTATAATAAATTTATATTTATTATACAGGTGACTAGATCACTTTCAAATCAAGTCAAACTTGAGGTAATAGATTTATGTTACAATCTTATTGTTTATCAGGATTGTTTATGATTAAGTTTCTGATGATGAAACTTTATGAGCTACCTATAAATAATCACATGAATTTTATTCTAATATAGT
The DNA here is from genome assembly GCA_963277665.1 of Viscum album. Classification (NCBI taxonomy): domain Eukaryota; kingdom Viridiplantae; phylum Streptophyta; class Magnoliopsida; order Santalales; family Viscaceae; genus Viscum; species Viscum album. The sequence continues at coordinate 1,432,619,822 of OY728126.1, read as the reverse complement.
AATTTATGGATATTACACGTTTTAATTTCATTTTACTCACTTTAATTACTTAATATAATGAAAGAATGTTCTTAAAAAAACTTACTTTATTTATCTCTTCTATAAAAAATCCTTTTCCTTCTATATCCATGTTTTCTAGAAATGTTTTCAAGAATATTTTTTATGTTATCCTATGATTTTTTAAATTCATTTTTAACCATTATTGAATTAAAAAAAATGGTGAATATTCTTGTCATTCTCCAAATGATGTACTTTTTAATTTTTACTGAAAATGTGAAAGGAATATTTGTTTTATAGCATGAGAAGAATTTACTACCATCATGACCAGTCAATACTTAGAAGTTTTCTTTACATTATTACTAATTTATTTTCAAAGAAAATGTTTTCCTTAATATTGGGGAAATTTTAATATTTTAAAAAATTTATTTCAAAATGAAAAGAGTATTTTCTTCAAGAAATATTCTAGATATCTTTTAAAGGAATTTTCTTGTAAGATGACATCCTTTGATTTTACTTATTCTTTACTGGGGATATTATTCAATTATACCATAAAATTTCATTCTTTGGATGTATTATTATGATGATAATTTGAAAATGATTATATGAAACATGTTTCTTTCATATGGGTTAATTATGTTATGATGAATCCTTTATAAAGCTCGTTTATTTTCCATAGGCTATGCTTTGATGAAATGATGAAATATTTATCAAAACCATTTCCTTTCCATGAGTTATGATATAATTAATGTTTTATGATATTTTGGAACACATAATGATGATTTTTATTATGTGATGGGTGGTCCTAAAATTATATATCCCTTCATTTCATTGGGTAAAGATGGATATCTCATGAAATAATAAAGATTAGAATGAGGAGTGAACCCAATCTACAATGATATTCTTGGTAGTGATCCATGAATAAATAAATTATTTTCTATGGTTGTGTGTATTCCATGAACTTATGCATTATTCCAATGTTATACTCTAATGGATCATGTTCTTTTATTCCTTTATGATTCGGGTCATATAAATTGCCAATATTTATGCCATGATTTAATATTATGATCTATAATATGTAGGTTATGGATTTAAAATGTTAAACTCATTTTCTCATTCCCTTATGATAATTTGATGCTTAAGTGATCATTGATATCTCCCTTTCTTATCCTTATTAAAATCTGAGCTCACCCTTTTTTATGTTTCCCTTCCTTAGGTTATGAAGAAAGGTTTTATTTAGGGTATTTATAAGAAGAGTACTATGTGGGAAGATCTTTGTGGGAGATATTGAAAATATTTTATGGAATAATAATATTGTGTATCTAGTCTCAAAAGACCCTAAACCTATACAATTCTTGAGAGGATTGTAATGTTATTTATTGAATATTCATCAAATAGGATATAATATTTATTTATGAAAAGTGTGGGTATCTATAGTTGGTATCAGAGTATGGTTTAGGAAACATTTAGAGATGATATTAGAGATCATTGGTGAAAACCCTGGGGATAAGTCTATGTATAGGATAACATCCTATTTTTTTGTTAGTAAGCGATTATATACTTTTTCTAAAAATGCATCCCTGTATGAATACTAAAAGTGGATGTTGTTTTGAAATTTATATACCAAGTTTTAATAACCCTAAAATACTTGGTTGAGTATATCTTGACTATCATTATAGTTCATGGTGAGTGTACCCTTAATACGCACCTGGTTTGATTCACCTGATGGATATGACTGGGTTAACTCATTTTTTACTTATGAATCATATAAAGGATTTGAAATGATGGTATCAAAGGATGGACTAATTTAAACTTAATGTGTCATATATTGAAAAGAAAATATCATGATTTGGACATCATATGAATTCCTTTTAATGATTATATTATTCCTCACTATAAATATTGTTGATCACACTATAATTTTTAGTTTTATTCAATAGATAGAACTAAATGATTTTTGTTAATGGAAAATTTTATGGAAAATGGAATGATTTTCTTCATGATAAATCAAATAAAACAACAATTAGAACTCAAAAAATTGTGATTATTCCTAATAAACTATCTAATTATATGAATATATCAACTTGGGTGAGTTTCCTGACCCAATTAATAATAGAAAAATGGAGTTTTAGGAAAAACATTGGGGGACAAAGATTCGGTATCCTATATGTTAAGTATGCGGGAATAATAACTAATGGAAATGTATTAGATAAATAAGAAGATGTTTTATGTGTGGAATAAAAGGGAATATAGAAATTAATATCCATGAAAAAAAATTAAAAGTTCAATGGAGGGAAATTAATTTCATCATAAGGTACCATTTATAGTTCAATGTATTTTTTTTGGAGAATATGGTCATTATTTGATCCAATGCCCTAATCCAAGGGTTAACTCATAGACCACAGAAAAACCTATTCTATGATAATATTTTATATATAAGGATCTAAGTGATTATGTATTGTAATTATAAAATTATTTTGTAGAAGTGTTATATTAATGATATTTTAGAAATAATAATCATGAAATATCTAAGGATTTTTTCACAATAGTTTTTATTTAAATATTAGAAAACATATATTGAATGGAACAAAAAAAAGTGATTTAGTGGTATGGTGATAATGTTTAGTTGGGATAAAGGGATTATTGAAATTTATTAAGTAAATGGGATAATATTTTTTACCTTGAAATTGGTTAGTGATTTGATTAAAAAGTGATTTAGGACATCTTTAATAAAGTATATTTCATTTTGAATTTATGAAATATATTCAATATTCTATGATTTTATTAGAGGAATAAGGATCATGTCAATGTTTGGTAGAATATATGTTTTTATGTGGGGTTAAATTAAGAGTTATGGGTACCATAGGGGGTTTATAAGTTTGAGGTTTATCATAAGTTTAAAGGCATAAATACCCCTTTTGAGGTTTTAAGTGATGATATTTTTTAGGATGTTTGAAACTTTTACTGGGTTTTAGGAAGAATAATATACAAAGGTTTTGTATATAATTTAATTTTAAACTAATTATGGTCTATTGTATAGTGGTATATATATAATCTTGATGGTTGAAAATTTATTCATTAAAAAGGCAATATTTTTAGAGATATTTATTTTAAAGCAAAGGATTTCCTTTTTAGTTAGTATTTAAATTTGATTCAGGATATTTTGATAAAGTTAACTACATTATAAGATTATATAGTGATTTATCATAGTGATTAATGATATTTTGGGAGATGATTCATTGAGTTTAAGTATATGTAACCTTTAAGTTTATCATGTTATTTAATATGAAATATTATTTGAGAAGAATAAAATTAAATTTTTGGGACATAATATGAAAGGTATAAGATCAACATTGAGGTTACACATTATTTAATTTTGAATTTATTTAGTTTATTTGGGATGTAGGGTTATTTATGAAATTATATAATTGGAACCATTGTTATTATTGTGGAAATTTTGGAGTTAAATAGGATGTTTTATGTATTTTGGATATTATATTACCTTGTGCTAATCATTCAGTTTTAGATAATATTTAAAGATAAGAGAAATAGTTTGATATCCTTTTGTGGATTATAAAGTTTATTTTAGTGCTTCTGGAATAAAAAATTCATCTTGAATACACATTTTTTAGATAAAAATATGATATTGTGGTGGAAATTGATTAAAGAATGAAATAATACTTATCATGTAAGTATGTTTCCTTATGATCCTGGTATAGATGATAATGGAATTCCTTAACTCTAGGAAAAGGATCTTGAAAAAAAATTATATCTTATTACATTCATTTTCAATTAATGGATTGTATTTTACACACCTAGTAGATTTATGATTTTGTGGTCATTAAATTTCTCATGATCATTCACTTTCTTGTGATCAATGTTCTCTATCAATCTCTATCATTATTTGGACATTAAATTTTTTACTTTATGACCATATTTTCACTTTTCATTAATTTTATCCTACTTATAAACCTAGTTATGTTTTATTCCATATGACCTTCATATTTCAATTTTTATCTTTTCAAGAGAAAGTTTTATTAATCCTTTTTATGATGTGGGTTTTCAGAAAATTAATTTCAATTATAAAATCCCTGATTAATGAGGAAAAGTTAAAATTGTACAGAATAAATTTTTTAAGGGGGTGGGGGGAGAATGTAACACCCTCATATTTTAAAACTACACTATGTTCGATATCACATACCACACGCAACACCAAGTTTAAACAAACCACATAATATTATTATTTTGTGACTATTATAACATATCTATTGAATTGGAAGTTTTGAATAAAATTAATAAAATTATGAAATACGTATAAAGGTTCTAATAAATAAGTTTTTTGATAAATTATTAGTAAATAATAACTTAATCATTAGTAAATTCATTTTATTCTTTAAAATAAAATTTCTTAAAAAATGGATTTCATTGATTTTTGTGAACAAATATTATAATTAATTTTTAGAACTTTTAGAAATTGTTTTTGATTAATATAATATCATTTTTTAAATCTTAATTTAAAAATTATTTTATAGTTAATTTTTGATAAATATTTTTTTTCAATTAATAGAAAAAAGTACTAATTTTTATGGGAAAATTTCTTTTAGATTAAAAAATTTAGAAAGTTACATTTTTTAAAAGAAAAATTATTTTATTTATATTATGAATAATATAATTAAATTCATTGGAACTAATTTTATTTTATATTTTAGTATAATTTTTTTTATATTTTTGAAAACATTTTTTCTTGAGTACTACTTTTCATCACATTTTCTAGTTTGATTTTTAATTAAATTCTACTATATTTATAAACATATTTTTTTTGGAAAACTGTTTATCGCCATGTTTGGTAGGTTTTATTTTTAATTAAATTATGCCACTTGAATGAATTGAATCTGATAAAATGGATTCTATATTTGGAATCATTTTTTTCAATTTTTTTTAAATATATCACTTTTAGTTTTGGTCATAATGAATGGAAAACACATTAAAACATTTATCATATCAGTATGGGTAAAATACGCAAATTAGGGTAAAAATAATGATATAAGGTCTCAAAATTTACCTAACACTCAAATTAATATCATTTTATTGGATATATTTTACCATGGTAATCCTAATTTCGAATATATTTCATTTTGGTTCCATTGTCACTTGATAATTAAATTTATATTATTTTATGTAATGAAAATTCAAAAATGTCACTCTATTGACTTTAATATATATAAATTTTTTATATAAGGATAAAAGTAGGATAAGTTATATTATAAATTTTTATTTTAAAATAAATTAAATTTTTTATCATGTTAATTTATTTTTAATTTTTAGAGATAAAATAACTAACTTAAATGCTTATACAACACTGAAACAATACTTGTGAAAGCAGAAGAAAAATCAAAGTAAATAATTTTAAAAACATTGAAAGAAATATATTTTTGATTAATTATTATATAACATGAATTTTATGGTTAATAATAATATATAATTTATTTTAAAATAATTTATATTATAATTCCTTACCCGTATTCATGTATTTAGTGTCAAATTGAATGAATAGTGTAAAAAATAACATTAATGATATTTTTTATTAAATAATATTTTATTAAATTATTTAAAAGTCATAAAAAAAACTTCAATAGGAAAATTAGGATGATAAATGGTAAAATATATCATTCCTTTTCCATTTATGAGTTAATTTTTACCCTATGAGAAAAATTATAACCCTTTAACATTGAAAAATTTGTTACTACAGCTATGGTTAAAATCAGATAATGAAGGGGTTAAACCAAAAGATAAGGTTTAAAATGGAAGAAAAACATTTATATATTTAATTTAATGATTTTATTTCTAGCATATAATCTTTTTATTCAAATTCATGGCTATTTTTAAGCATAATACTTGGGGAAAAAATAATTATTTTTAAATCTTTTTAGTAATTCAATGTGTGTCCTCTACCTCCCTTATAAAAGGATACCCCTTATATATTTTCATTACACCACTTTGATCCATATATATTAACAAAAACCTACCAAATTATATTATAAACCTTCCTATACAATAATTATATGTGTTTTTATTCTGAAAATTCTATTCCAAGGGTCCTCAAGAAGGGATCGAAAGGAGGCATACTAAAGAAGAGGTAATCTTCCTACCCAACCCCATTCAATTTATTTCTTATTATAACTTCTATAAATATATGGTATTCATCATAAAATAATAAATTAATTATACTAAATATGCTTAAATTTTAATATGATTATTTAAAAACCATTATCTAATTTATTTTTCATTAAATGTGAAGTGAAAGTATCGCTTGTGCGTTCATGTGGACCACCACCTGCACGTAACGATACAATTCAATTTATACCACCATCATTCATGGATGGTAATTATGAAAGATTTAATGTTTATATATGATATTTATAACAAAATTATGATTATATAATTATAATATTATATATAACTTATTAAGTTACCATCAGTTGGAAAATGATAACGTCGCCTGTGCGTACAGGTGGACTACCACATCCACAAAGGGATGTGATTAATTTTTAATATCCTATTTACATGGATGATAATATGGTTATATTTACTAAATATATATTATATTATAATAAATATTTTAAGGTGAATTATTGTTTAATTTTGTTTTGTTCCATCCATCAAAAAGTTAAAATAGTGTTTATGCATACGTACAACCTACCGTCTCCTTGAACAATGTAATTCATTTTTCTATCTATATATTTCATGGATGGATATAAATACATATATAATTAATATATATTATATTATTTCATGATTAAAATTCTATATATTATTTATCCATGATCAATGTACAAGTACTGAAACCACTTAACAAAAATTCTCATGGAAAGCGAAACAATTAACACCCAGAAATGATGATTTTAATAAGGAATTATTAAAAAAGTGGGTATTAAAATGTTATAAGTGGATCATATATCATATTATAAGTATTTTAATTAATCTGGTATTTTATTATAATGTATTTAAATTTATTATATATGAGGCTAGATAACTTTCTAAGAAAGTCGAATTTGAGTTAAGGGATTTATGTTACAATATCATTGTTTATCAGGATTGTTTATGATTAAGTTTCCAATAATGAAATTTTGTAATATATATTTCAATAATACCATTAATTTTCTTCTACTTTGGTTATTTCTATATATATATTTTTTCATTTTAATCACTTTGATTACTCAACAAACTGAAAGAATGTTTTTATAGAAAACCGACTTTATTTCTCTCTTCGGTCAAAATATTTTTTTATTACATATCCTTGTTTTATAAAAATATTTTCAAGAATTTAATTTATATTAAAATATGATTTTTCAAATTAATTTTTACCCATGATTTATTTTTTTATTTTTTTAAAATGAATCTTTTATCATTTTTTGAAAGCGGTACTTTTAACTTTTTATTGAAAATGTGAAATGAATATTTGTTTTAATGTAAATGGAGTGAAAGAAATTTATCACCGCCATGACCAGTAAATGATTTTAATATTACTTTATAATTTTACAAAGTTAATTTCAAATAAAATGTTTTCTTTTATATTTGGGGAAATTTCATATTTTAAAGAAGTGATTTCAAAATTAAAAGGGTATTATCCTTAATAAATATTCCAAATATTTTTTAAAGGAATTTTAATTTAATATGACATCCATTGATGTTACTTATTTTCATACCATGTTTATGATCTAATGATACCATCCAATTTCGTTATTTTTATGGATTATGATTATGATTATTTAAAGATGATTTTATGAAACCCGTTTCTTTCCCATGAGTTAATTATTTTATGATGAAACAATTATAAAATCCATTTATTTTAAATGGGTTATGATATGATAAAATGATAAAATGTTTTATAAACCCATTTAATTTTAATGGTTTATGATATGATTAATTTTTTATGATATTTTAGCTTGCATATTTTTTATTTTCATTATGTGATGTGAGGACTCATAATTATATATCCCTCCAATGAATTAGGTAAAGATAGATATCTCATGAGATAATAAGGAATAAAATGAGGAGTGAACTCAATTCAGTAAGGTATTGTGTCAACTATGATAGTATTGGGAGTAAAACTTGACTAATTATATGATTTAATAGGGAGTGAACCCAATACACTAAGATATTATTGTCATATATCCTTTACTAAAGAAATGATTTTCTATGATTATGTGTATGCCACAAACTTATATCTAATGAAAGTGTTATTATCTAACAGATCTTTTTATTTTATTCCTTTAGGATTCATGTCTTATTAATTGAAAAAATTTATTCCATGATTCAATATTTTGATCTTTGATATGTTGGGTAAATTTTTTAAATGTTAAACTCATGTTATCATACCCTTATGCCCATGTTCAGATTAAGTGATCATTAATATATCTATTTCTTACCCTTACTAGGAATATGATATCACCTTTCTTATGATTCCCTTCCCTAGATTATGATGAAACGTTTTAAGTAGGGTATGTCTAAGAAGAGTATTATTTGGGAAGATTTTTGTGGGAGATGTTGACGATCTTTCATGAAATAATAAAATTGTGTATATAGTCTCCAAAGACACTAAACCTATATAGTTATGACATGTATCATAATGTTTTGGATTGAATATTAATATAATAATATATAATATTTATGAATGAAAAGTATGATTTTCTATAATATAAGTACTAAAATCAGTGTTCGATGCCTTAAAAACATCTAAAGTAGACAAGAAACCAGTCCAAAGACACTACTAAACACCACCAAAAACACAATCCCAAACTACCTAAGCACCACTGTGTCAAACCAATATATATTATAGCATGATTTATTTGATGATAAAATAAGTAGAAAATAAAATTGAGTCCATTTATGAAACAAAAAATCAACACCACAAATAAGATTTGGGGGGTAAACCTAGGATAATGAGGAAAGGAATGAGGTGGAGGTGAAGAATGCTAGAGAAAAAATACATGTTGTGAGAGGGATGATGGGGGGATGAAATAGTGATTCTGGTTTAATTCATTATTATTCAATATTATTTATTTATAGAGAAATATCTATTCCAATATGATTTAAAATTCTGTAATAAATATTATGGTGTGGCCAGATATATTATGGAATGATTTATACCTTTAACACTAAATTTTCTACAAATATTATTAAAACTTCACTAATATTTATCCAAGATTTATCAATAATAAAATCTAATAAATGTGAATTATTTCCAATAGATATAACCAATTTTTATATATATATAAAATATTATCCTTTTACCCATTATAATTAAAGAACCCATGAAACTGTTGAAGGTATGCTATATTTTTTGTTAACCATTTGCGAGAATCATTAAAAAAATGAGAATGTTTCTAAAGTGATGATAATGTTTTTGATTTTATTTAATAAAACTAAAGGGTTTTAAAGTAGATTTGAGAATATTTGAGATATGTTATGGAAGTTACAAAATTTTGAGGAATTGAAAAAGGAAAAAACTTTACATCAATACTTAAGGGTTCCTTTTCTAAATATTTAATGGTTATCAAAGGAATACATAATATCTCTATGAACCTAAAATTTGTAAAGGAAATATATTAATTTGATATGAAAGATTTGTTTAGATCATATTTAATATATATTTTAATAGTCTTATAAAATAATTGATAAAGGACAAAACCTTACATTAATATGAAAGTGTGACTTTAAGCTAATATGTAAGACTTACCGAAACCTGGAAGTCTAAATATTTTTAAAAATAATCGAGTCACACCATGATCCAAAAGGTTAGTTACTAAATAATTAATGGTTATAATAGTTTTTCAGTAGAAATACATAATTTTACTCAATGTATATATGAATAGAAATTGGAAAAGTATTGGATCACACTATGATACGTAAGAGTAATAAATCCTTATGTAGGATTTATCATTTTGGAAAGTTTTGGGGATTCTGGTGATTAAAACATGATGATGCTAAAGCCATTATTTAAAAATTTAAACATCACAATTATTTAAAGGGATATGGTAATTAAATTTGAGTTTTTAGAAGATGATCTTTATTCCATGGATAATAATCTTGCACCACAATGATAAGAGGTGAAATTTAGATTTGACTATGGTTATGTGAATATGAGGATAGTTATAACATATGAATTATTTTAGACCATAAGTATATGTATAATGAGAATCATGGATTGAAGTCACATTTTGATATTTGAATCTACATTTTAACCATGCTAATCATGAGAATGGTGAGATTTTACTCATTCCATTAAGGATATGTTTCAAAAAGAAGTTATATGAATATAAACCTATATGAAATGTGGATTTATGAATTTATGAAGATACTTATTTATGAAATGATAATTTATAATATTTTAGGTATAAATATTTGAAAACATTTATGAAAATTGAATCTACAATAATTATATCAAAATAATCTTTGACCCATGATGATCATGGGTATATGAGAGAAGTTAGTTGAGGTTCAGAGAAAACTGGCCCATGAGACCATTTATGGATTGAGGATCATGGGAAAAATGTCATGTGGTTTTCTTGAGATATTTAAAATTATAGAGTCATGATTATTATATAATAATTTGAGTTTCAATAATTTAATTATAGAAATTTTCTATGGTTCTTTATTAAAAATATATTATTGTGTGAGAGGAGATAAAAAAGAGACAAGTGAGAAACATGATGCTATGATAATCTTGAAGATTCTATTTTTTGAAGGTGATAATTATTTATAAGAAGAAAAGATTGAGTTCGAGTTCAAGAAATGTAATATAATGTATCTTTCTATATATTTTGGACATCAAGATCTTAAAAAAGAGGAATCATGTATGCTATTTAATAGTTGTAAGGAATGAAGAATATTTTCTATTGATGTTGGAGAAACATGGAGCTTGTTGGTGATTTTTTTATTCAATTTCTTGTTTTAAAATAGAAGGACTTAGTATAAATAAATAATTGGGAGATTATAAAATATTCACTATTTTGAGTTATTTAGATGTAATTATTGTAGTCACTCTTGTTAATAAAATTTAGGTCTCTGACTCGATCTGAACCTAATAAGGAGTAGTCACCAAATTGGGGGATAACTTTGCAAAAATCCACATGTGCCTTATAGTTCCTTAATTTATTTGTATATGGGTAAGTGTGAGAGTTTAAAAATAGAGTGTATAGACACTTTAACTACTCACACAAGCTTATTTGGAATAATAAATTTTAAAAAAATATCACTGATTCACCCCTCCTTAGTGACACATCATCACATAGGAAATTCAATTAGAATCAGAAAGAATCTTGGTTCCCTTTGAGTGATCTATCATTTTTTAAGTTTAATATGGAGAATTTTAATTATGTCAAAAAGTAGATCTGTTCTAATATTTTATGGAAAGAACTACCATGGATAGAAGGATAAAATGATTCCTTATCTTCTCTCTCATGGCCTAGAAGTTGAGGATTCTTCTATAGTGGTATTTACACTAGTAGTGAAATATTATCCTATGAAATTTATAGATAGAATGAATTTTAAAGCTGATAGAAAATAAATGAATGCAATTCTGATTTCCTTATCTGATATATTTTATACTAAAGCTATGGGACTCAAAGTTTCCAAAGAAATATGGGATAATATTGAGAAATTCTTTGAAAGGATATAGAAAGTGAATGAAACCAAACTAAAAATTTAGAGGGAAACTTTTGAAGATATTTTAATGGATGATAATAAGGCCATTGATGATTACCTAAGATAGTTTAATGAAATTTTTAGCAATTTTAGAGGATTTGGAGAAATTTTTGAAAATTCAAACATTATAAAGAAGATGATGAGGAACTTACCTAAAAAATTTGATGTAAAGGTTTCTGCCGAGGAAGATAAAGACAATTTATTTATTATTGAATTACACAATTTTTTTGTTTCTTTTGAAATGATGAAGGGATATTTTTTCGATAACAATATTAAATGGGAGAATGAAATTTAGTTTAAATCCATAAAAGGTATCAATATTAAATTAAATAATGATAAATAATTCTTAGATTCTGAAGAAATAAATGAAGAGTATGAGAGAATATTGTATCTAATTTAAAAAAACATTAGAAGTGGAAGAGGTAAATACAAACTTATGCTTCCTATAAAGTTCTTTAATTATGGTGGAATTGGGAATATCTCAATTGATTGTCCAAGGTGGAAAAATGTATCAAGTGAGCATGATGAGAAAGAATAATATTTTATCAAAAATAAATTATGAAAAACTAAAAAGGTTGAGGATATAATAAAGTGGTTCTCAGGAAGGATATGTCGGAATATAATAATAAAATAATAAGAAGATTATTATTCAATAAAAAGAAGCATGTCATAAGATTATGTAATCATAGAAAAATGTAAAACCATTATTTCTTATATTAAAGAATATAAAGTAACATTAAGGAATGATGAGGAGGATGAATAGAGGTACACTGAACATATGTTGAGTGTTGATCTTGTATCATGTATTGAAAAAAAATATCAAGAAAAAGTTCAAATTTAATGAGAAGGATAGAGAAGGTGAAGATGAATTACTTAAAAAGACTAATGAATACATTGAAAAAATTATGAATATCAAGGTGATAATTGAAGAACAAGAAAAAATATTAAAAGATCAAGATGTGAACTTTACTGTGAAGGAATAAGAGTTGAGTAAGTTACAATACAGGTCTCTTAAAGATGAAAATGCCTTGAATATAATTAAATAATATTATTAAAATATCATAGATGTTCATGATAAACCGCCTCAATTTTTTAAATCTATACTTTATAAATAGGTACACTCTTTTCCTATTTATTCCAATGTGTTATAACCCTAAAGGGTTGAGTTGTATTCATTAAAAATAAGTGTTTATATAATAAATAAAGAATTTGAAAATATTTTTGATGGTTTTTTTGAGCATGTTTGGAAAGAGTAATTAAAATTGGTGTTGGAGGAATTTTTACTAATGTAATTAAGTCTATAAATTCATCCAAAAGTGGAAATAATTGAATTTTGAGTGATTATTATTGACAAAATAAGTGTAAGATGACCTATGTTGATGAAAATATGTGATTCTTGAAGGGATATTGAAAAATTAAGCTTTTTTATTGTTGTTGTTGTTGGATTTTTTGAAAAGAAAAATGATAATTTTTATAGATATCTTAGAAAGAATACATGCACATGAAATTACCTATAAAGTAGTATATAGGGACACCATGATATTACTATATATCAACAAATTGAATTTTTAATATTTATATTATAGTGTAATATGAAACCAATGAAGTATAAATTTACATTATTGCATTATTTTCCAGTGTTTTCTATATTTTTGATGTGAAATATTGGAGCTTTGAATGTGATGTTCATTGGAGTTTAGTCTGGAGACGGATTGAAGCCAATTAGTGAAGGAAACCCTCAATATGTCTTGGATTATGTCATACTGATGTTGGTCAATGTGTTTTGATTCTAGATTTAACTGTTATGATTGGTGTTTCAGTGGCTATGGTCAAGGCATGTATAACATAGAAGATCTTATGATGAAAAATGGACAAAAAGAGATTATCAAGCCATGAACATGGGTGTGGTGTATTGGAAGTTCACCTATGTGAAATGGGAATCCAAAAAAGAGAATTTTAGAGTTGGTGGCTAAAAAAAACATTTGAAGAGGACCATGATGTACTAGTGCACTTATTGTATTCAAAATGGATAGTGGTTTGCAGCTACACAATATTTCATGGAGTTTTTCATTGAATATTTACCTATTATAATTAGTGAACCTAAAAATAAGTGTGGTTCCAACTGTGGGGGTGTTTTTTGTTAGGGATATTAGAAGTGAATTTTGGAGTTCTATAGTAAAAATAAAAATTGATAATAGACTATGGACCTATGAATTTTTAAGGGGGTTTTCCCTAGAGATTCAATAGGCCAGTCTATAGCGTTCAAGAGAAAGGTGTTTTGGTGGATGTGTTGGCTGGATATGTTCTAAATCAGAAGATGTGAAGTAAAATTATGATTTAATGGGTTTTTAATGATTCAATGATCAAATTACTTTATTTTAGGCCATGACTAAAGCTAAAATAAAAGTGATATTGCAATGATTCAATGGTAGATTAAATTAAAATTAAATCCACACTATAATGAGATAGAAATGGATCCATGAAGCAATTATTTATTTGAATTCATGATGATGTAAAACATGGCGGAGTTATGTACAATTTTAAAGTTCCATAATGGTGTTGATAGGTGAAGAATTGATTGCACATGATCTTCATATTTTATATAGTAGAATCATAAATATCCATGGAGGGATAGAATATAATTCATTGTATATCCAGGAAAATGAGATATAGAATACACTAACATATCTAATTTTCAAAGTATAAGATAATGTTGTTATAAATAAGGCCATACGCTATATTGGAAGGTGGAGTTCTAGTTTCATTCAAGAAGAAGAAAGTGATACTATAAAGCAGTTGTCGATATATTATTAAGGATAATCGTAGTATACTTCAACAATATCAATATATACTCAATACATATATATAAAGTGATGCTCATAAATAAGGGACCTACATGTCCATAAACTATGTAAATGTGATCCTTTTCCTATGAAATAATAACGAGGAAGGAAGTTTGTAGGAGTAACCCTTGGGAAGCAGTGAGTTGTCTATAAACTTGCAAGGGAAGTGAATCCAAGAATGGGTGACCTATAATAAACCCCATAAAAGAGTATATAGATTATATTAATTTAGATCATTGATAAATTATCTTTCAGATGATCCTTATACTAGCCCATAGTGATGAACCAAGTAAAAAAACTTTATTCTATTTAATTTCTACATACACACCAAAAGTGGTTAAAAGAAACCTTAAAGAATAAATAATAAATTATATTCAAGAGAAATTTTAATTAAATCATCATCTATAATAAGAGAAAGTGAGTGACCCTTATAAATAATATTCCATTATTCATTGAGGCTGTGAGGTGCGGAGGAAAATTTTATAAAATTGGAATAAAGTTCCATACTCTAATTCAAACCCTTTAAGGGTATATCTCACTTGGTCTTTATTGGGACTATCAATTGGTATCAAAGGGTTGTCTTATTTCATGTCTAGTTTTTTTATCTGACTTGATAAAATGTTTTTGAAGAGAAATGAAATCCATAATGAAAGTTCATTTTTTGATAGAAGTCAATTCAGTTGTTTCCCAAAGAAGATTATTACCTACATGAATGAATCTCTTGGAATCCCTTAAGAGGTTGTGTTGGATGTAATTGTTCTTCTAATTTTACATTGAGAAATCTTTGATACAGATCATATAAATATTGAGATTTATGCTTTAGTCAAAAATTTATTAAAGGATGATCTTAGAGAAGATATGTTTGAGAAAATTTCTCACTTCAAGTTCTCAAAGGACATGTGGTTGTTACTAGAAGATCCATTTGTTAAAGAATACAACCCAAATATAAATTTCATTATATCTAAAGGAAAAAACAAGAAGAAGTAGAAATATAGTGGGATTATATATTGTGTCACCATTTATGAAAAAAGTTATATATAATTAAAGGAATTTATTAAAACATATAAGGAAGGTATAAATGATTCCACATGTGCATCTGTTTAATTATTCAATGATGTTTTCAAAATGAATAAAGTGACAGGATAAGTGAAGTTGGGACCATTGATTATAGAGAAGTACCAATAAGGATAAAAGAGTAAGTCATCCACTCCTCATAGGAGTTAGATCAACAATTTATAGAAGATAATATGTAGTTTAAAGAAGTGAAAAAATATCAATACAATAGGATAAAAGTGTTCGGAACTGAATTTAGCGAGTTGAAAAGCCTAAATAAAGGCCTTTAGAAGTTACAAATGATTTGAGAGGAAATAATGAATCTCAAATTGAATATATGAAGGTGATTTAAATAAATCCTGAAATAAATCTAAACACAAAAGAAATTTAGATTTTGAAATCCTAGAATAATTTTATTTCTTCATACCAATCTAATCTTGTTTATGAGAAATAAAGGTTGAAATTAGAGAAGGTATGTCTCAAAGACTCTATTTATCAAATGGATAAGAAAATAATTGAACAAAGTGACATATTAGAAAAAATTTCCTAGGCATCAGAAAATGAGATGTCTAGTTGGAATACTCTCAAGAAAGATATGGATACTTAAAGTAAGAAGATATGCAAATTAGAAGTGAAATTCAGTTTCATCCAAGAAGAAAATAGAGAAATACAATTCCAAGGGTAAGCCTTACCTGAAGGATTATTTATATTTATTTTTTTATTATCATTTAGCTGGTGATGGCGAAAAAAATGATAAGTATTCCATCTCATAGGAGAATAATAAAAATATTATCATGTCTCTAAGGCTATGAAATATAGAAAAAACTGTTATTGTCTATGATGAACCCTCTCCCATACATGAGAGAAAGAGAACCATAGAGAATTCCAAGGGAAGGGAAAGTCTAAGAGATGTTATAAACAACCGTAAAATTGTTTATATAAGAGATAATGGCAACTGGATGGTCCTACAAGAAGGTTTGAAAAAAAGTTCTAATTTTTTGGGATGCATGGACACATTTCCAATTTTTGTGATGAGGCATATGAATACATTAAAATCAATTAAGATAGTGAAAACATGAGATATAGAGATACCAAGATTAATATAAAAGGTATGGTTATAATTCCAATAATTCATATCATACTAACCATGATTCAAGTAGACATTTTATAGGGAATTTTTTAAGTATTTAAGGAATAACTCAACATACATGCAATGCTAAATTGGTCCCCATGGGAAAAATATTTCAGTGGTTATATGAAGAATACCTCCATGCTAAAAATAATTTGAAAAGAAGTTTCTAGTCTACTATAACACCAAGAATCTAATAACTAGGATCTAATGGTTATTTTATTATATTGGAAGAAGATATAATGGATCACATTCTAAAGGATTTAATAGTTTAGTAGCCTTGGGAGATTAGATATACACATGATTCTCACATTATATTTGAAAAAATGAAATAAAACTTAAAAATTATAGTTATAATTTTATTATTTATTATAGAAGATCCTTGAAATCATTCATAGATCCCTTTTAGGTATCCTGGAAAAAGTAAAACATAATAATAGGTGATCTTAGATGCTTAGTAAGGTAACATGTATAATAGAATCTATCATATAATAAATAAAGAATAAATAATATGATTAAGATAAAAAAATCAAATAATTAATATAAATAGTATCATAAAGGGGACTAAACCCATGGATTACATAGAAACATAAATAATCAAATGGATAATAATGACTATTTTCATAATGATATAATGCATAATGTTAGACATTATAATCTTACCATAAAGGCTTGGTACCAAGACATCACAAGTAAACAGGTAAGTAATAAACCAAATAACCAAACTAGTTTATCTCATGATACCTAGAAATTCATCTAGGGGAAATAATAGGTCCCTCCCATCACATATTAAGTCCAATATATTCACTATATGAAAGAAATAAATAAAAATTCAACACATAATCAACATAAACATTCATATTGAAAAACAAGAATATGAAATGTTAATATTTACATAATAAATAAATAAAACAAAATGATATTAATCCATATAGATTAATATAGAATATGGTATCAATAGATTATATCCCCTATGGCATCCATTCTTTTTATCACATAATATTTCATTTACATGGTACAAATAGAGGATCTTTTAAAGTTTAGTTTCTTGAAAAAAAAGTAAATAATACATGAAAACTTAAAACATTATTCTAATACACTTGAAAGGATTCATCATAGGTTAATATTATATACATATACTATATCTCATAACCTGTGGACATAAATCAAATAAAATGGTGAGCATAAGTCCCAATAAGGGAAAGTAAGCGAAACAATTTACATTTGATCTTGAGAAATCTCAATAAGAACTTGAGGAATATAATAAAGGCGTGAGACCAGAAAAAAGGGGAATATCATAATAAAAAGAACTTGAATCATAAAATTTAAATGTGGAAACAATATTTAAATGATACATTCATAAACAAATCACCAATTTTTTTCACCGAGGTTTCCTAAAAATTACCAAGGTCATTAACCAAGGTATCGTAAAACTTGCAATCTCTAGAGATTAAATTATTTACCCAATTAATTATAGTGATATCATGGAACAACCTTAATATTTATTAATTAATGTGATACACATATATCAAAATAAAATAATTCATAAATAAACTTTTAAGAATAAAATAAATGGTTTTTATATAAAAATCATGACATTTTAAAAAGTGCTTAAAGATAACATATTTATGTCATTTATAATCCAAAAAAGGGAATAAGGGTTTTGTGTATGTCAATACCAGAATAAAATAAATAATTTGTACATATTGGTGAATAACCATATAAAATAAATAGGTTTTGTTATTTAAATAAAGAAAAGAAAAACAAATTTCTTGAGGAGAAGAGAGAAATTTTGAGTCGGCAGCATAACAAGTATAAAACGTGGTTTTAAAAAGGAGTAAAAAGAGAGGGGATATGGGTATAACATTTATAATACATATTTTTTGCATAAGGTAATGAATAAAAATGAAATAATAGGGATTTACCATAACATTCAAAATACATATACAAAAAATATATTTTTGAAATGAAGAGAAAAGAAGGATATTTCCCTTACCTTGAAGAGTAACTTTGAAAACTCAATTATTGGGACCTTGGGGGATCGAGTATAGATTGATAGGACTCCTTGGGAGCTAAAACTATCATATATTTTTATATTAATAATTTCTATGTAAAGGTAATGGATAAATGGGTGGGTATTTATAGAAAAAGTGGGGGATTTGTTTATTATTTTCTTAATTTAGGCCTTATAAACATATGTAGTAGTAAATGCACAAACATAAGATTTACCATGGTATTTTAAAATGGTATTGGAAAATTGGGACACCTTTTATGTTATATAAATCCAAAATATTCTACCATAATTTTACATTACTTATTTTGTCAAGGAAAATTAAAGTTTTCACAAAATAACATTTTTAAAGTTAAAGTTTTCATTTTAGAATTTGGAAAGTAAATTATATATTTGTAAATTGATTAAAATTTATGAAAGTAATTGATATTAATTAAATAACATATATTAATTTTTTTTATTGTGGTTAATTATTTATTACATCATTATGACACAATTATAATTTCATTAAACATACAGATAAGCTCAAACTGTCTTTTTACTATTCACAAACAAAATTATTTTATAAAGTTATCATAAATTCATCCTAACCTAATTTATATGTGATGATTTCAAAAATGATATTTATTTTATTATAATATTTATCTAATTGTTATAATTTTAATTTTTAAATATAAAAATCTTTATTTATTAAAAATAATATAGGATTGAAAATGCATAGTGAAATTTCAAACACTTTGAAAAAAATAAAATCATTTTATATTTTATATTTAAATAAAAGTATTTTTATAATACTATTTAATTAAAATAAACGTTATTTATAATACCTTAGTTTATTATAATAATTTATATATTTTCCAAAAAAGTATAATTTTCATCTGAAAAATCAATTTATCAAATTCCATATCAACTTTATTGAGAAAAATTATTCTTAAAATGGAATTGATGGAATAAAAATTTATTTATTAAAATGGATTATAATTTTAGTAACCAAGGCATTGACAGATAAACCCTTATAAAACCTGCATATGACCTAAGGATAAAGTGTTCTATGGTGATATATTCATGGGATGGCTCAGCTAACATCGCCTGAGTGGTCATTTACACTAACTTGAACTTCTCCCACAAGTGATTTCATTTAAGCCTCACTTATTGAAGATCAACTTGAGCATGGTCAAGAGAGAAGTAGAGTGACTCTAGATCCTTCCCATGTTCTAAAAAATGGGCTTCATATGACATGAACCGACTAGTTGAGGCCTTTTTTTTACTTTTTGTATTAATTATCCTTTGTCAATTCTATATATAAACACTAATTATAATGTTAATTTTTTTTTCAAGAGTATTATTTCCAATGCTCGTATTGACTAATGGTCATAATTGAACAACAGTCATATAATCGTCAAAACTTTATGGTCACATTTCAAATTATACTCACTTCATTATTAATAATATATAGTTTTGTTGAGTAAAAATAAAATAAGACACATTTTATTAGGAAAAAAATATTATTCAAAAAGTCTCGGTCATTACATTCTTCCCTCCTTAAGAAATTTAATTCATAAAATTTCAACTTGTTCTCTCAGAAGAGAAAGGTGTGGGTACTTATGTCTCATTGTATCATATGGTTCTCACATCTCTTCTTCATATTTTTGGTTCCTCCAAAACACTTTAATGATCTGGGTAGTCTTGTTGCGTTGAACCTTGTCTCTATGGTCTAGGATCTCCATCGGCTTCTCCTTATAAGAGAGTTCATGTTCCAATTGTACCACATCAGGATTAAGTATATGTGAAGGGTCAAGTATGTACTTAATCAAGATAGATACATATAATACATCATTAACTTGAGCTATATTTGGAGGAAGTTCAAGCCAATATGCCACTGCTCCTATGCAATCAAGGATTTCATAGGGTCGAATGTACATGGGGCTAAGTTTTCCTTTCTTCCCAAGGAACATGATTCTCTTCCATGGTGAAATTATAAGGAATAATTTTTCTCCAACATCAAACTACAATTATCTTCAATGGTTGTTAGTATATCTCTTCTGCCAGATCTGAGTAGCCTTTATTTATTATTGGATAAAATGAACCTTTTCTATTATCTCTTGCACAAGATCTGGCCCGAGAAGATTTCTCTCACCAAATTCATACCAACATGTAGGAGTTCTACATATATTACCATATAGATATTCATAGGGTTCCATTTGAATACTATAATGAAATACGTTGTTGTAAGAGAACTCAACTAATGGGAGATGTTGATCACATCCACCTTTAAATTTCATTGAGCATGTTTTTAGCATGTCCTTGAGTGTTTGGAGAGTCCTTTTAGATTGAACAATATTTCAGGGGTGATAGGATGTACTGAAATTAAATTTAGTATTCATATCATGTTTAATACTTCTTCAAAATTTTTATGTGAACCTTGGATCATGATCATAAATGATAGAAAGCGTAACTCCATGAAATATCACCAATTCCTTTGCATAAAAATGGGAAAGTTCATCAATAGGTAAATCTTCCCGAATAGCATTGAAATGGGAAGTTTAAAGCATGACCTATTTTCGACTATCGACCGGTCAAGGTTCTGGTGCTCTACTAATGTGTATAGCAGCACTCGGGTCGAATCCTCAGCGATGATACTTTTTAATAGCCGATTATTTTTAGTTGATTGTATTTTGATTGGGGGGTTTGTTTGCTTAAATTAAGTGATTAATGATTGGTGTTTGATTTAACAATTTTATAAAGATTGGGGTGAGTTCATTTTTAGGGAGTTAAGCTTGTGATATCCTTGAGATTTGCTTTATATTGCATTTAAATTAACACCCACTTGACAAGATAACATTGATTGGAATTCCTAAGTTTTAAGGATTTATTCCAAGACTTAACCTAACTTAGGGTTCTAATATAAATCATATATTGTTGATGGTAGTGTATTTATGGTTCCAATAATCCATGGAAACCACACGTTAAACAAAACAAGTTATTAATCCATGATACGTTAAGTCTAACATACACAATGTTAATTTGAAGAATATTCATTGAGCAAATACTATCAATCACTTAACATCCCTAAATTATAACTCACCCCAATGAGAGATTTACTCAGAAATTTAAATTATTAGTAATCTGGTTATAATTATTATGATGATAAATTAATAAGATAAGAAAAATAAAGTGATAAGAAAAGAGTGGTGTGTTGAATACACACACAAACGATGATGATAATTAAAAAAACAAACTTTAGATTGAATGAGAAAGCACAAGAAGGGAAATTTTTTCATCTTGATTTAAAATATTTTAAGATAATTAATATTTAAGATTATATGGCTGATGATTAAAACATAATATGAAGAAGAAACTTGCATTAAAATAGAATTACAAAACTAATACTTACAAGATTACAAATGAAGAAAAGCACAAAAGTAAATGAAATCAAAGAGAGGAGGAAGGGTCTCTCAAGTGAAAACTTGAGTATGTAAGGTCCTCCCAATACCTTTTCAAGGATTTGGTCATAAAAATATGTTCTCATATCTTCTGAAATTCCAACCCCTTTGAAGGAGTGGAGGGGGATGTATTTATAGCCCAAGGAAGTGGACTGTTTGCATTACCAATCTATACCTCCACTTGGATTGACAATTTGGACATTCATACAACTGAATCTAGAGATATCTCCTTCTTAAAATTTTTAGATAAAAATGTTGTATGACTACTCTAAAAATATTAAGGAATTTTTACTTATAGATCCAAAGTTATGGAGGTTTCAATAAACAATGTTAAACTATCCATTTCTATCCATTCTTTTTTGATGGCCAAAATGTGAATGGATTTTGGAATAGGAATATTCCTTCAAATTTGAATTATTTCTTCAACAAAGTATGCCACATATATCTCCACTTTCACACTGAAAAATCTCAGCTTTATGTGATGACTAGATCCGGAGACATGTCATGTATACTGTACTGATTTTAATTCCGAAACATAATGTTGGGTTGAGTTTAAAGGAATCATTTGGACCACTTGTATTTATAGTTGGGACTTGAAATTTTTATCCAAGACTCCTTAAATTTCACCCCTAAAGTTGAAGTAGAATAAAGGAATTAGGAATTTATGATTGATCCCAACAATTAAATATTCATGGCTGGTCCAGTTTCTTCACAGATTTTGTAGGCCTTCTTGTGTGGTCCATATAGGCCTTCAAATGGAATAATTGACCCATGATCCCTTATAATGAAATGTTGGATATTTAATTAGAAATACTAAAAAATAAAACCATGCAATTTGGATCAGTAGGGTGATATTTATAAAAAAATAGTAAACTGACTCAAATTGGCTACTTTTAAAAATGCTCAAAAATTATATTTTAGTATTAAAACATTAATATTTCACACAAATTATACACATTTCAAACAAAATTAGTAAAGGGAGTATATAATAAGTCATGAAAATATTAATAATATCAAATCACCCACACTTATTCTTGTGTATGTCCTCATGTGCAATAAATATAAAAACATAATAAAATCATTTTGACTCACCAAAAAATATTAAAATTTTGTTTTCCCCAATTAGGGGAGGTTTAGAAAATTTCACTCATCCATATTTAATTACACCCCAAGTTGTTACATAAAAAATGTTCCAAAAACAATTCATTTTTTCAAGCTCAAATTTAGAAATGGAAAATAGTGGCACACAAAACTTACTCCTCTCAAGATGAGGAAATTAATTTATGGAGCTTCACTCATTCACAAACCAAAAGTGAAAATCTTAGAGTTTGAAAGATATCTCAGCTTCCAATCCCAATCTATAGTGCACAAGAATCAAGTGTTATTTTTAAGGGGTTTTTTTGTGGCTATGGGATGGTAGGAATGTAATGTCCAAGAGAGAGAAGAAGAGGGGTAAAACACCAACATGGAAAAAGAAATGCAATTTTTTTTGAAATGAGACATGAAAGTAAATGGAAACACATATTTACGAGGGAATGAAAATGTGATATAAGACACAAAAGTGGAAGTAAATATAAAGGGAATGAGAAGATAGAATATTTACAAAACACAAACTTCTCCCAATGACATAAGTGTTCATCATTTTTCTTTTTTTTTTCTCTTTTTTTTGAAAGTTAAACTTGAAAAATATCTCACACTCATATCCCAAACCATGATTGATATCCTAATGACACTAATTGTAATAGTTATAACAAGATAAAAGGCTGATAAATAGTGATTTTTTACCTACACAAGACACAACCCAATTTTTTTTTGATTTTTTTGATTTTTTAAATTAATTTTTTTGAACACTTGTCATTAAAATTTGAATAATATGTCATAAGAATATATAAATTCCCAAACCCCACTAAAGGACAACATCCCCCCAACACTAAAATGGATGCTTGTCCTCAAGCATATGATAACTCGTTTAAAATCAATAAAAGGGTAGCCAAATAATGAAATCCATTCCCCCCACACATAAATTTCAAAAAATTATGCAATGAAAATACATGTTGTTATTGGGTTAGATAAGGTACTAGGATTGTAATGTGGCTATCAAAGAAAAGGTTTTCATAGGCTCTAAGGGGCTTTAAAAAGGAGGATTAATGTATTGTAAATGTGAGGATATTTGGCTATTATAATTCTCATTTGGTTCGAAAAATGTCTCTATCATATTAATGCACACTAAAGTAAGAAATTCTTCTCGAAGGTCCAAAAACTCAAGACTCACAAATGGGGGTGAAAAACACACATTTTGAAAATATTTCCATAGGTGGACTTGGAAAGAAAGATAATATTGGTTTTCATGGTTGGGGGAAATCATTTTAAAAATCAAAAAATTGAGCATTATAAATTTGTTGGTTTTGACACAATATTATTTATCCAATTTCATGATAAAAACACAAATTCTTTGAGATGAAACCATGTATTTTGACTCCCCAAAATGGTTAGACAAAATTTCAAATGTTGAAGGTGAGTAATCATGATTATTTTTGTTTTTTTACATTTATTTATTAGTTTTTTTGTGTTTTTTTTAAAATACACAACCACACAAAATATAAAGAGAAAAATAAAGGGTTTGATGAAGAAAGTGGTAAAAAATGAAAGAGAGAGGAAGAAGAAGAAAGAGGTAGAGATAGAGAGAAGAGGAGTTAAAGGGAAAGTTGTGCCCCCTTATTTGGATTTGGTTGGTTGCCATTTCCATCCAGTGGTGTGTTCACTATAGAAGTTGTGGATCCGATGGAAGTCGATGTGGTTCTAGGATTGTGGGATGTTACCTAAAAAAGAAAAATCATTATTCATACAATAAAAAACTAAAAAGAAATTAAAATTTCACAAAAGTAAAAGAAAACATGGGTTGCCTCCCAAGAAGTGCTACATTTATTTTTATACAGCTGGACAATTGTAGTGGACTACCCACAGTCTAATAGTGTCCCCCATATTTTCTCAACTCTAGTGTGCTTCCAGAAAAACTTCCCCTTTGGGATGCATGATTTTTAAATGGATAATTTCTCCCCTTCCTTTATTTTGTGCTTGCAATTAAATGGGGCTAGAAAGAGAATATGGATATCCTCCCTTTGGTCTTCAACTTGAGGAATGATGCTTTCCACAAAGTGATGATTTTATATGCTTGGAAATTCAGGAAGATGTCTCAATTATGATGGTTCATTTATGTAAGGTTCAGATAACATGAAACTAGAGTATGAGATCCCAATTTTTTTTGAATCATTTATTTCATCACTTACTGATGTTGAGTAATGAGGATCATTGGAGTCATAAGACTGAATAAATTTTTCAATATCCTTTATATCAATGTTTTTCACCAAATAATGGTCAATTTCAACCTCACCAGTGATCACTTTATTAATTATGGAAAAAATATTACAACCTTCACTCCCATCAAGACAATATAAACACATTGGTTTGGGGTTCACCTCACATATAACAGAATTTTCAGAATCATGGATAGGAAAGGATGAATATTGGATAATCAGAATGATCATGCTTGTTCATTTTCCCCATTACCATCCAAGTTGGATCAGTGTAGGCCATAGGTGAGTTTGGATTCCAAATAGTTTTAAAGATACTTTAGATCAATGGAGTTTTCATTTGTAATGTCAACCTCGACTTCTCCATTTAAGACTTGGTTAATGAGGATGAAATATTCAAAAAATCCTCTATCAGTAGAACAGAAAGTACATGATGGATTGTGATTTAAGACATTCTCAGAGATATTTTTAGAATAATGGATAGAGAATTAGAATTCATTCTTTGATGGGTATCGCATGGATTCAAAAATATTGAACTTGACCGGTTGGTCACCAAATTCCATGGATAATATGACAACATGGACATAGATTTTTTTAGATGTCATAAGGAATGGTCTTCCTAAAATCAGAGGAGATTGTCAAGAAGTTGTCTCACCTTCCATGTCAGGGACATAAAAGTCAGCTGGGAAGATAAGATCATTCACACGAACAAGGATATCCCCAATTATACCCTCAGGACTAGTAGTACTTTGATTGGACAATTGAATGACAACACCCATTGGATGTAAGGGACCTAGACCAAGGTTTGAGAAGATGGATTTGGGAATGACATTAATTGTGACAACTGGGCCCCGATGACAGCACAACCACCCCGCCTTAACATGGCCGTCGGATCCTGGCCCACCAGGTACCACCAGTTGCCCCGCAGACACATGGGGCTCACCCCAGGGTCCACCCACGTGCCCGAATGGGTCATCTGACTAATGATTATCCCCACAGGCCAACACTTTTCCTTTCCAGTGTGCTTTGTCCTCACTCACACACACCTTGGGAAACTTCCCAGG
This sequence comes from Viscum album, assembly GCA_963277665.1. NCBI lineage: Eukaryota > Viridiplantae > Streptophyta > Magnoliopsida > Santalales > Viscaceae > Viscum > Viscum album. Next base: position 1,432,593,265 of record OY728126.1, on the reverse strand, counting down.
AGGTCACCCATCCTAATCACAACTCCAGACCAAGCACGCTTAACTGTGGAGTTCTAATCAGACAGACTCCCGAAAAGAAAGGTGCACCTTGTTGACATGAGTCATATCATTTAGCCATTTAACCCTTTATCATTTGGGGATGTTACAATCACCCCCCCTTTAGAGCACAACACCCTCGTTGTGGGCCCTAAATCTCAACCGAGGCAGTAAACCGCACTTAAGGCTGGGTACCACCTATGATACCAAATGTGACAACTGGGCCCCGGTGACAGTACAACCACCCCGCCTTAACATGGCCGTCGGATCCTGGCCCACAAGTTGCCCCGCAGACACGTGGGGCTCACCCCAACGTCCACCCACGTGCTTGAATGGGTCATCTGACTAATGATTATCCCCACAGGCCAACACTTGTCCTTTCCAGTGTGCTTTGTCCTCACTCACACACACACCCTGGGAAACTTCCCAGGAGGTCACCCATCCTGATCACTACTCTAGGACAAGCACGCTTAACTGTGGAGTTCTAATCAGACAGACTCCCGAAAAGGAAGGTGCACCTTGTTGACATGAGTCATATAATTTAGCCATTTAACCCTTTATCATTTGGGGATGTTACATTAATTGAGGCTCCTAGGTCTATGAGTGAATCATCAAAGTTGGAACTTCCAATTTGGCATGGAACTGTAATGGTCTTTGGATCTTTTCACTTTATGGGAATAGACTACTGGGTGGAAACATTTTCAAAGGTCCTAAGTTGCCTCTTATGGGTACACAAATCCTTGAGAAACTTGGCATAATTAGGAATTTGTTTAATGGAATCTAATAGGGTAATGTTCACTTCAACACATCTAAACATGTTGAGCATTTCAGGATCGAGTTCAAAGGACTTATTTGGCTTAGAAACAACTTGAGGAAAAGGAATTGGATTCCTAAGTGGAATGGATGGAGGTGATAGAATGTCTTTAGATTCCTTTTCATGTTTCTTTTTCTTTTCATTTTCTAGGTCAACATTTAAAGGAGGTTGGATGCCTTATCTTGAGGCATAACAATTTTCTTTCCCGATCTAAGTGCAATTGCACTTACATTACCCTTGGGGTTTGGTAATGGTTGAGCTGAGGGTTGAGAAGACTTTGATTATTGTTGCTGGCTTAGGTAGGATGCAAGTTGATCAAATTGTGTTTCAATGTTTTTGAGGCTGGAACGGGTTAAGGAGGTAAGATCTTCTACTACACTTTCCCATGGTTTCTTAGAAGAAGAGGCTTGTCCCGGATTGGGATTACCTTGATTTTGGTTCTTGGGAAAGCGATTGTATTGGTTTGGGAATTGAGAAGGCTCACTAGGATTGTGGAAGCCTGGAGGAGCAGGAGGAGGATTTCTCCTTTGTTGTTGAGGAACAAAAGGATAAGGTTGTTTAAAGTTACCAACACCTTGACCATATTGGAACATGTTTGGGTTTTGATGAGGGTATTTAGGGGGATGAGAAATTGGATTCCCATATCTCAAGTTACAGTTATATGTAAAAGATAAGGGCTCAGAATGGGGTTGGTTGAAGTTTCTAACAAACTGACCTGATTTTTGAGGGTTGGGGTTCCAATGATCATATGATGCATTGAGCTCCATTGGTTCAGATGAATCAGATGGTTCATCTTGAAGTTGTGGATAAGTTTCTATTGGATGAGCTGGTGAGTTGCAGATTCCACAGTTTTTGACAGGTCTATGAATTTTTTTTTGTGGAGAAGATGAGGTTGGGGCTTTGGAAGCCACAACTAGTTGTCACAGAAGACCTGTAAGTTCACTCATCCACTCGGTCATCTTGTTCGTCTCTATAGATTTACTGTCTTGGATTTTTTTACTTGAGCGTGTGCTTGAGTGTGGAATTGTTGTGTGTTTGTAGCCATGTTTCTTATAAGATCTCTTGCAGCTTTAGGAGTTTATCAACAAGAGCACCACCACTTGCGGCATCAATGAGAGTTCTCTCCATCACCAATTACCTCTCATAGAAGTATTGGATCAGGAGTTGGTCAGGTATTTGTTGATGGGGGAAGGTTGCAACAAGATTTTTGAACCTCTTCTAGTACTCATGGAGTGATTCATTGGGGAATTGAGGAATAACACTTATTTCCTTTCAGATAGAAGCAGTACGAGAAGAAGGAAGGAATTTCTCTAAGAAGAGTCGCTTCATGTCATTCCATGTCGTCATGGAACTAGGAGGGAGTTAGTAAATCCATGACTTAGAGGAGTCAACTAGGGAGAAAGGTAATACTCGAAGTTTTATTTATTCTTCAGAAACCCCTTGAGGCTTCATGGTAGAGCACATCACTCAGAACTCTTTAAGCTGGAGATGTGGATCCTCAGTGGATAGCCCGTGGAAATGAGGGAGAAATGAATCAAACCCGATTTGAGTTCGAAGTCAGCCTCCATGTTTGGATATTAAATACCAATAGGATAGTAATTCATATCAGGGGCAACAAGTTCTTTAAGTGTTTCCCCTAGGATTGGCCATTTCTAAGTCAACTGGTTGGACAAGGACTAGTTCTTGGATGAGTTTATTATCTCTTACGTTCTTCCGAAGTTAGTAGTGTGTTCGCTCAATTTCAGATTCAAAAAAATATGAGGGATTGTTTGGGAGGCTACGGGGTATTTAGAGACATTTTTAAAGAAAGTGAAAGGCAAGTTTTTCTTTGTTTTTTTCGTTTATGATTTTTATGAGAAGGAGGGATTTTCTTTGTGTTTTTTTGTTTTTTTACAATAATTAGAAACTAAAGTATATTTAATTACACCGTCCCTGGAAACTACACCATTTAAATTCATGGCCAATTTTTTCCTATCGACTGGTCAAGGTTTCGGTGCTCTGCTAATGTGTATAGCAGCACTCGGGTCGAATCCTCGGCGATGATACTTTTTAATAGCTGATTATTTTTAGTTGATTGTATTTTGATTGGGGGGTTTGTTTGCAGAGCTTAAATCAAGTGATTAATGATTGGTTTTTTATTTAACAATTTGATAAAGATTGGGTTGAGTTCATTTTTAGTGAGTTAAGATTGTGATATCCTTGAGATTTTCTTTATATTGCATTTAAGTTAACACCCACTTCACAAGACAACATTGATTAGAATTACTAAGTTTTAATTATTTAATCCAAGCCTTAACTTAACTTAGGGTTCTAATATCAACCATATCTTGTTGATGGTAGTGTATTTATGGTTCCAATAATCCATGGAAACCACACATTAAACAGAACAAGTCATTAATCTATGATACTTTGTCTAACATAAAAGTGTTAATTTGAAGAATATTCATCAAGAAAATACTCTCAATCACTTAACATACCTAAATTATAACTCACCCCAATGAGAGATTTAATCATCCATTTAAATTATTAGTAATCTGGTTATAATTATTATGATGATAAATTAAGAAGATAAGAAAAATAAAGTGATAAGAAAAGAGTGGTGCGTCGAATACACACACAAACGATGATGATAATTAAAAAAAAACTTTAGATTGAATGAGAAAGAAAAATAAGGGAATAGTTTTAATCTTGATTTAAAATAATTTAAGATAATTAATATTTAAGAATAGATGTTGGATGATTAAAACATAATATTAAGAAGAAACTTTCATTAAAACAGAATTACAAAACAAAGACTTACAAGATTACAAATGAAGAAAAGCACAAAAGTAAATGAAATCAAAGAGAGGAGGAAGGGTGTAGTTGGGGTTTGGATTAGTGGTAAGAACCCCATAATCCTACATGAAAAATGGGGGTTCAAAACCCATGGGGCGTAGGTTACTGTAGCAGTAATATAGCGATACTGTAGCAGCGGTGGTACTATTGATCGGTGGGTACTGTAGCGGCGGCAGGGTACTGTAGTAGCGACGAGAACTGTAACAGTCGGGTTACAGTTCACAGAATGGGCCTTAGGAAAAAAAGTTGGGCCTATGGGCTATGTAATGGGATACATGTCCACTGGGCCTTCGAGCTATGTAATCAGTCTCCCTCTACCCAGTTAAAAGAGGTCTTTCCTTTGCTTTAATAATAAAATGAGCCTTCAAGCCCAACCTTTAAAAAGAGAGAGGAGGAAGGGTATATCAAGAGAAAGAAATGAGTATTGAAGGTCCTCCCAATCCCTTTTCATGGACTTGGTCATGCCAATATGTTCTCCTCTCTTATGAAATTCCAACCCCTATGAAGGAGAGGAGGGGGATGCATTTATAGCCCATAGAAGTGGACTGCTTGCATTCCTAATCTCTCCCTCCACTTGGCTCGACAATTTGGAAATCCAGATAGCCAAATATCAAGATATCTCCTTCTTCAAATTTGTAAATAATAATGTTGTCTGACTTCTCTAAAAATGGTTAGGAATTTGGACTCATGGAGCCAAAGTTATGGTGGTTTCAATAAACAATGTTAAACTATCCATTTCTATCCATGCTTTTTGATGGCCAAAATGTGAATGGATTTTGGAATATGAATATGCCTTCAAATCTGAATTATTTCTTCAAAAAAATAAACCACAAATATCTCCTCTTTCAAAATGAAAAATATCAGCTTTATTTGATGTCTATATCAGGAGAAATGTCATGAATACTATACTAATTTTAATTCCCAGCCATAATGGTAGGTTGAGTTTAAATGAATCATTTGGCCCCCTTGTCTTTGGATTTGGGACTTGAAATTTTTGTCCAAGACTCCTTACATTGTCCCCCGAACGTTGGAAGAGAATAAAGGAATTCTAACTTCCTGATTGAGCCCAGCAATTAAATCTTTATGGATGGTTGAGTTTCTTTACAGATTCTGCAGGCCTTCTTGTGTGGTCCATATGGGCCTTCAAATGGCAGAATTGTCCCATGATCCCTTATAATGAAATGTTGGATATTAAATTAGAAATCCTAAAAAATAAGAACCACACAATTTGGATAAGTAGGGTTATAATTATAAATAAAATAGTAAACTGACTCAATTGGACTACTTCTAAAAATGCTCAAAAATTATATTTTAGTATTAAAACATTAATATTTCACACAAATTATGCACATTTCATATAAAATATGTAAAGGGAGTATATAATAATTAATGAAAATATTAATAACATCAACTCCCCCACACTTATTATTGTTTATTTCATCATGTGTAAAAAATATAAAAACATAATAAAATAATTTTCACTCACTAACAAATATTAAAATTTTGTTTTCCCCAATACGGGGAGGTTTAGACAATTTCACTCATCCATATTTAATTCCACCCCATGTTCTTACAGAATTTTTTTTGAAAACAATTCATTTTTTCATGATCAAATTTAGAAATGGAAAATGGTGTCACACAAAACTTACTCTTCTCGAGATGAAAAAATTAATTTATGGAGCTTCACTCATTCACCAACCAAAAGTGAAAATCTTAGAGTTTGAAAGAGCCCTCAACTTCCACTCCCTATCCAAAGTGCACAAGAATCAAGAGGTCTTTTAAAGGGGTTTTCTGTGGCCATGAGACGGTAGGAATATAATGTCCAAGAGAGAGAAGAAGTGGGGTAAAACACCAACATGGAAATAGCAATGTAAATTTTTTTTGAAATAAGACATGAAAGGAAATAGAAACACATATTTATGAGGGAATGAAAATTTGATATAAGACACAAAAGTGGAAGGAAATATAAAGGTAATTAGAAGATGAAATATTTACAAAGCACAAAACTTCTACCAATGGCATAATTGTTCATCATTTTTCTTTCTTTTTTCTCTTTTTTTTGAAAGTTGAACTTGAAAAAGATCTCGAAATAAAATCCCAACCCATGATTTATCTCCTCAAGACACTAATTTTAATAGGTATAACAAGATAAAAGGCTGATAAATAGTGATTTTTGACCTACACAAGACACAACCCAATTTTTTTTGTTTTTTTTTGATTTTTTTTTTCACTTTTTTAATTAATTTTTTTAACACTTGTAATTAAAATTTGAACAATACGTCATAAGAATATATAAATTCTCAAACCCCACTGAAGGAAAACCTCTCCCCCACACTAAAATGTATGATTTCCCTCAAGCATATGATAACTCATTGAAAATCAATAAAAGGGCATCCAAACAATGAAATCCATTCCCCCCACACGTAAATTTCAAAAAATTATGCAATGAAAATACATGTTGATATTGGGTGGGATAAAGTATTGAGATTGTAATGTGTCTATCAAAGAAAAGTTTTTCATAGGCTCAAAGGGGCTTTCAAAATGAGGATTAATGTATGGTTAATGTGATGCTATTTGGCTATTATAATTCTCATGTGGTTCAGAAAATGCCTCTATCATATTAATGCACACTAAATTAATAAATTCAGCTCAAAAGTCCACAAACTTAGGACTAAAAAATGGGGGTGAAAAACACACATTTTGAAAATATTTTCATAGGTGGCCTTGGAATGAAAGCTAATATTGGTTCTCACAGTTGGGGAAAATCATTTTCCAAATCAAAAAATTGAGCATTCAAAATTTGTCGGTTTTGACATAAGATTCTTTATCCAAAGTCATGATAAGACCAAAAATTTTTTGAGATGAAACCATGTATTTTGACTCCCCAAAATGGTTAGACAAAATTTCAATAGTTGAAGGTGAGTAATCAAGACTCTTTTAGTTTTTTTAAATTTATTTATTTACATATTAGTTTTTTTGTGTTTTTTTAAAATACACACCCACACAAAAGAGAAAGAGAAAAATAAAGGGTTTGATGAAGAAAGTGGTAAAAAATGAAAGAGAGAGTAGGAAGAAGAAAGAGCTATAGAGATAGAGAGAAGATGAGTTAAAGGAAAAGAGGTGCCCCCTAGTTTGGATTTGGTGGGTTGCCATCTCCATCCAGTTGTGTGTTCACTGTAGCTATTGTGGGTCCAATGGAAGTCGATGTGGTTCTAGGATTGTGGGATGTTACCTAAAAAAGAAAAATCATTATTCATCAAATGAAAAACTAAAAAAAAATTAAAATTTCATAAAAGTAAAATAAAACTTGGGTTGCCTCCCAAGAAGCGCCGCATTTATTTGTCTACTCCTGGACATTTTTAGTGGACTAACCATAGTCTGATGGTGTCCACCGTATTTTCCCAACTCCAATGTGCTTCCAGAAAAACTTCCCCTTTGGGATGCATGATTGTTCATTGGATAATTTCTCCCCTTCCTTGATTTTTTTCTTGCAATTAAATGGGGGTGGAAAGAGAATATGGCTATCCTACCTTTGGTCTTCAACTTGAGGAATGATGTTTTCCACAAAGTGCTGGTTTTCTATGCTTGGAAATTCAGGAAGATGTCTCAATTCTAATGGTTCATTTATGTAAGTTTCAGATAACATGAAACTAGAGTATGAGATCCAAATTGTTTTTGAATCATTTATTTCATCACTTACTGATGTAGAGTAATGAGGACCATTGGAGTCATACGACTAAATAAATTTTTCAATATCCTTTATATCAATGTTTCCAAATAATGGTCAATTTCAACCTCACCAGTGATCACTTTATTAATTATGGAACAAATATCACAACCTTCACTCCCATTGGGACAATATAAACACATTTTTTTGGGGTTCACCTCACATATAACAGAATTTTCAGAATCATAGATAGGAAATGAAGAATGTTGGATAATTAGATTTGAATAAAAAATGAACATGCTTTTTTGTTTTCCCCATTTCAATCCAAGTTGGAGCAGTGGAGGCCAAATGTGATTTTGGATTCCAAAGAGTTTTCAAGATCCTTTAGATAAATGGAGTTTTCATTTTTAATTTCAACCTTGAACTTTCCATTTATGACTTGTTTAATGAGGATGCAATATTCAAAAAATCCTATATTAGTAGAACAAGAATAACATGATGGATTGGGATTCAAGTCACTCTCAGAGATATTTTTAGAAGAATGGATAGAGAATGCAGGTTCATTCTCTGATGGGTATTGCATGGATTGAAAAATATTGAACTTAGCTAGTTGGTCACCAAATTACATGGATTAGATGCCAATATAGACATCAATTTTTTCAGATGTTATAAGGAAAGGTATTCCTAAAATTAAAGGATATTTTCAAGAAGTTGTCTCACCTTATATTTCAAGGACATAGAAGTCAGCTGGGAAGATAAGATCATTCACACGAACAAGTACATCCTCAATTATACCCTGAGGACTAGTAGTACTTATATTGGCCAATGGAATGACAAAAAACGTTGGATGTAAGGGACCTAGACCAAGGTTGGAGAATTTGTATTTGGGCATGCCATTAATTGAGGATCCTAGGTCTATGAGTGCATCATCAAATTTAGAACTTTTAATTTTTCATGGAACCGTAAAGGTCCCTGGATCTTTGCACTTTATGGGAATATACTGTTGGGTGGAAACATTTTCAAAGGTCCTAAGTTTCCTATTATGGGTACACAACTCCTTGAGAAACTTGGAATACTTAGAAATTTGTTTAATGGCATCTAAGAGGGGAATTATCACTTCAACACGTCTAGAAATGTCGAGCATTTCAGGATTGGGTTCAAAGGACTTCTTTCGCCTATAAACATCTTGAGGAAAAGGAACTTTATTCCTATGTGGAATGGAAGGAGGCGAGATAATGGCTCCAGATTACTTTTCATGTTTCAAAGGAGGGTTGGAGGACTTATCTTGAGGCGTGGAAATTTTCTTTCCCGATCTAAGTGAAGTTTCACTTACATTACCCTTGGGGTTTGGTAATGGTTGAGCTAGGAGTTGAGAATAATTTGATTTTTATTTCTAGCATTGGTGGGATGCAAGTTGATCAATTTGTGTTTCAATGTTTTTGAGGCTGGAACGGGTGAAGGAGGTAAGATCTTCCACTACACTTTCCCATGGTTGCTTAGAAGAAGATGCTTGTCCCGAATTGGGATTACCTTGATTTTGGTTCTTGTGAAAGAAATTGTATTGGTTTGGGATTTGAGAAGGCTCACTAGGATAGTGGAATACTAGAGGAGTAGGAGGAGGATTTCTCCTTTGATGTTGAGGAATAAAAAGATAAGGTTGTTGGAAGTTACCAACACCTTGACCACATTGGAACTGGTTTGGGTTTTGATGAGGGTATTGAGGGGGATGAGAAATGGGATTATCATATCTCAAGTTAGGGTTATATGTAGAATAGAAGGGATTAGAATGGGGTTGGTTGAAGTTTCTAACAAACTAACCTAATTATTGAGGGTTGGGGTTCCATTGAGCATATGCTGAATTGAGCTCCATTGGTTCGGATAAATCAGATGGTTCATCTTGAATTTGTGGAAAAGTGTCTATTGGATGAGATGGTGACTTTCAGATTCCACAGTTTTTGATAGGTCCAAGAAACATTGATTGTGGAGAAGATGAGGTTGGGGCTTTGGTAGCCACATCTAGTTGTCACAGAAGACCTGTAAGTTCACTCATCCAACCAGTCATCTTGTTTGACTCTATATATTTATTGTATTGGATTTGTTTTACCTGAGATTGTTCTCAAGTATGGAATTGTTGCGTGTTTACCTCCATGTCGCTTATAATATCTCTTACAGCTGTAGAAGTTTTATTTACAAGAGCACCACCACTTGCGGCATCAATGAGAGTGCTCTCCATCACCAATAACCCCTCATAGAAGTATGGGATCAAGAGTTGGTCAGAGATTTGGTGATGAGGGTAGGTTTTAACAATATTTTTGAACCTCTCCCTGTACGCATGGAGTGATTCATTGGGGGGAATTGATGAATACCACTTATTTACTTTCAGATATAAGCAATACGAGAAATAGGAAAGAATTTCTTTAAAAAGAGTCGTCTCATGTCATTCCATGTGGTTATGAAACCGGGAGGGAGGCAGTAAATCCATGACTTGGCAGATTCATCTTGGGAGAAAGGGAATGCCCGACGTTTTATTTGTTCTTCAGAAATCCCTTGAGGCTTCATGGTAGAGCACACCACTTGGAACTCTTTAAGGTGGATATGTGGATCCTCACCAGATAGCCCATGGAAATGAGGGAGAAGTTGAATCAAACCCAATTTGAGTTTAAAGTCTGTCTCTATATTTGGATATTGAATACTAATTGGTTGGTAATTAATATTAGGGGAAACGAGTTCTTTAAGTGTTTTTCCATTAGGATTGGCCATTTCTAATTCAACTGGTTGGACAAGGGATGGTTCTTGAATGAGCTGATTATCTCTTATGTTCCTCCTAATTTGGTGAAGTGTTCACTCAATTTCAGGGTCAAAAAAAATCTGAGGTATTTTTTTGGAGGATACGAGGTATTTAGAGATATTTTTAAAGAAAGTGGAAGGTGGTTTTTTCTTTTTTTTTTTCTCATTTATGATTTTTATGATAAGTTGGGTTTTTTGTGTGTGTTTTTTTTCATGTTTTTTTAAAAAATTTGTTTTTGTTGTTTTTTTATAATAACGAGAAACTAATGAATATTTAATTGCACCATCCCCTAAAAGGGAGCTATTTGAATGCACAACCGATTGTCGCCTATCGACCAGTCAAGGTTCCGGTGCTCTGCTAATGTGTATAGAAGCACTCAGGTCGAATCCTCTGCGATGATACTTTTTAATAGCCGATTATTTTTAGTTGATTGTATTTTGATTGGGGGGCTTGTTTTCAGAGCTAAAATGAAGTGATTAATGATTTGTGTTTGATTTAACAATTTGATAAATATTGGGGTGAGTTCATTTTTAGGGTGTTAATCTTGTGATATCTTTGAGCTTTTCTTTATATTGCATTTAAATTAACACCCACTTCACAAGATAACATTGATTGGAATTCCTAAGTTTTAATGCTTTAATACAAGACTTAACTTAACTTAGGGTTCTAATATCAGTCAGATCTTGTTGATGGTAGTGAATTTATGGTTCTAATAATCCATGGAATCTACACCTTAAACAAAACAAGTCATTAATCCATGATATGTTAAGTCTAACACACACAATGTCAATTTGAAGAATATTCATCGAGAAAATAATATCAATAACTTAATATACCTAAATTATAACTCACCCCAATGAGATATTTACTCATACATTGAAATGATTACTAATTTGGTTATAATTATTATGATGAAAAATTAAGAAGATAAGAAAAATAAAGGGATAATAAAAGAGTGGTGCGTCAAACACACTCACAAACGATGATGCTAATTAAAAAAATGAACTTTAGATTGAATGAGAAAGAAACAGAAGGGAAGAGTTTTCATCTTCCAGAAAGGTTTGGGGTCAAGCCCCTTTATTAAGAAAAAAGAAAAAAGACAGTAATCCCTTTTGGGTTGGGTAAGGTAAAACCCATTACAAGCCCATAGGCCCAGAGGGACAAAGCCCAATCAGAGACACACACCCAATGCATCAAACGATAGAAGATCCCAATGGGAAAACCCATTACAAGTGAAAACATCACCTGAAAAGAGGAAACACAACCCGAAGGCGCAACAGAACAGGTCCAAAACCGAAAATTAGAGAGACCACCAACGTCATCAGAACCGCCGCGACGTGATTCTCCACCGTCCGAGAGTATCATCGCTGCCGCCAATCCTGACTGGCGGACCCACAAACATTACCACAGCCTGATCAGGAGACCCACCTTCAACCGAACAAACCAACATCGAGCCTGCCGCCACCTTCGACCGACCACCACGACGCGCCTCCGCACCCGCTTGATCTGCCTGAGTGGGAGACCCACCGTCGACCGACCAAACCAACTTCGAGCCCGCCGCCATCTTCGACTGACCACCGCGACGCGCCTCCACACCCGCTCGATTTGCAATGACTGCCGGAAGAGCCCACCGCCCGCCACAGATTCCATTGACGACGTGTCCCACAGATCCAGCCAGATCAATAGATCTTGACCAGAACAGAGCCACCGATCGCCTCCGAACTCCTTCACACCTCCAACGCTGCATCGCCGTGAGGATGAAGTCTGCCAGCTGACCGGAGGAAGGGTCTCTCAAGTGAAAAATTGAGTATATAAGGTCCTCCCAATCCATTTACAAGGGTATGGTTGTGCTAATATGTGCTCCTATTTTCTAAAATTCCAACTCCTTTGAAGGAGATGAGGGGGATGTATTTATATCCCAAAGAAGTGGACTGTTTGCATTCCCAATCTATCCCTCCACTTGGCTCCACAATTTGGAAATACAAACAGACTAATCTAGAGATATATCCTTCTTTAAAGTTTTAGATAATAATGTTGGATGACTACTCTAAAACTTTTGAGGCATTTGGACTTATGGATCCAAAGTTTTGGCGGTTTCAATAAACAATGTTAAACTATCCATTTCTATCCATGATTTTTCAATGGCCAAAATATAAATAGATTTTTGGAATAGGAATATTCCTTCAAATACGAATTATTTCTTCAACAAAATCTTCCACCTATATCTCCTCTTTTACACTAAAAAATTGTAGCTTTATTTGATTAATAGATCAGGAGACATGTTATGAATACTGTACTGCTTTTAATTCCCAGCCAGAATGGTGGGATGAGTTTAAATGAATCATTTGTGACCATTGTATTTGGAGTTGGGACTTTAAATTTTTATCCAAGACTCTTTACATTGTCCCCAAAATTTTGGAAGAGAATAAAGAAATTTGGAATTCCTGATTGAGTCCAGCAATTAAATCTTCATGGATGGTCCAATTTCTTCACAGATTCTGTAAGCTATCTTGTGTGGTCCATATGGTCCATCAAATGGAAGAATTGGCCCATGATCCCTTATAATGAAATGTTTGATATTGAATTATAAATCCTAAAAAATAAGAACCATGCAATTTGGATTAGTAGGGTGATATTTATAAATAAAATAGTAAAATGACTCAATTGGACTACTTCTAAAAATGCTTAAAAATTATATTTAAGTATTAAAACATTAATATTTCACACAAATTATGAACATTTCATATAAAATCAGTAAAGGGAGTATATAATAAGTCATGAAAATATTAATAACATCATCATTATTAGTGAGGTGGTCCACTATAGTCCATATCACATTGTTTCATTTGAATGTTCTTAGGAGACCGGTGAAAAAGTCCATAATGATATTTTCCCACTTCCATGTTGGTATGGGAAGTGGATGTAATACCCTTTTATGAAGTTTTCAATCTTTCTTGACCTGTTGACACATAAAGCACCTTTTAGTGTAGTCAACAATCTCTCTTTTCAGGTTATCCCATGAATAATGATCACGAAGGTCCCTATACATTTTATTGATTCCAGGATGTATAGAGAATGTAGTGATATAAGATTCATCCATCAGATCCTTTATTTATGGAATTGATGGAACATATATCCCGGTATGAAATTTCAGTACACCATTTTAATCAATATTGAACTGAGGAAACTTCCCATTCTTCACAAAATCTATATTCTTATATAAAAAATGATCTTCTCTATGAGATTTATTGATCTTCTATAGTAATTATTGTTGAAAAATCATTTGGGATAGTGTTGATTATGTCCCTTACCTCATGATTCCCATATCCAAATTTACCAGGTCCTTGATCAATGGATCTCCTTGAATCCTCATCTTTATTTAAAAAAGGTCTTTCCTAATTAATGCATCAAAACTTTGTTTTCTCTTTAGAGGTGATAATGAATTTAAAAATCACAGTCTTTAAGAATTTACAACCATATCCTCTATCCCATGTTCAATTCATTTTTTATGAAAATATACTTCAAAATTTGGTGGTTTGTGTATATATCACATTTCTCCCCTTAAATATAGCGCCTCCATATCTTTAGAGAGAAAACAATTGTATCCAGATGTAGGTCATGTGTAGGATAATTTTTCTCATGAGGCTTTAACTATCAAGATGCATAAGAAATCACCTTGTAATTTTTCATGAGGATTCACCCAATCCCTTTCAGAGATGCATCACTAAAAATAAAAAATACTTCTTCGAAAGAGGGTAGAGTTAACACATGTTCAGTAACCAATATCTTCTTCAGCTCTTGGAAAATTTATTAACACTCCTTTGTTTATAGAAACTTGTCCCATTTTTTGTTATCTGGGTTAGAGGATCATAAAGTCATGAAAAGTTTTTCACAAACCACCTATAATATACTTCTAAACCACAGAAACTATGAATCTCAGTTACTTTTTTAGGATGAGGCCATTTCTACAAAACCTTTTGTCTTGGTAGGATCAACTGAGATTCCTTCATTGTCTACAATGTTCCTTAAGAAAGAAACTTTTTGTAACCAAAATTCACATTTTATGAACTTTCTAAATAGCCTATCCTTCCTTAGAGTTTTAAATATAACCCTTATATGATCCACATGATCGTAACATTTTTTGTAATATGTCAAAATATCATCAATAAAAACTACCAAAAATTTATCAAGGCAGTCCTTAAAGACTATATTCATAAAATCCATAAATAGAGTAGAATAATTAGTCAAGCCTAAGGACATAACAACAAACTCATAATTCCCATATCTTGATCATAAGGTCATCTTTGGAATATCTTCCTTATTCACCCTCAATTTAGGATAACCTGATCAATTATTAATCTTGGAGAATAATTGATCCCCATGAAGCTGGTTAAATAAATCATCAATTCTTGGAAGAGGGTACTTATTCTTCACTGTAATCCCATTATGTTCTCTATAATCATTGCATAATCGCATTGATCCATCCTTATTATTCACAAACAGAACATGTTATCCCCAATGAGAAATACTTGGTTGGATAAAACCCTTATCCAAAAGATCTTAGAGTTGTTTCTTTAACTCCTATAGATCCACATTTTCCATTCTATATAGAGTATTTAATATCATATTGGATACAATCATTAGTTTAATGGAGAACTATACCTATATTTCTAGGGGAGGTCTAGGAAACTCCTCAAGAAATATGTCAATTTTTTCCTAAATGATGGGGAAGTTTTCTATTTGTATACATTTATTTTCTTATTCTTCTTCACTGATCATTTTCATAAAGAAATCTATGGGAGGTGATTCTAGAAAATAATTAGGTCAAGATATCTATCCATTGAAGATAACTGTAGTCTATCCATCCAAGACTACTATGATTTCCTTAAATCTATAGTTGATATTTGTATTATAATTTGGGAGATAGTCCATCCCTTATATAGTTTAAAATTCCATCATGGGAATGACTACTATATTTTTGTTCATATTGTTCTCACTAAAGTGAATACAAGAGTTTCTACACACTATTAATTCTTGGATAATCCCTCCAAGAGTCTTGATCAATAAATATACTTCTATAATTTTAGGGATTGATTTTATTTTATTTGAAAACTTATAGGAAATAAAGTAATTTATAGAAGCAAAATAAAACAATGTACTTTCTATATTTGAGATCAAAATGAGAGTACCCGCTTACACATCATTGGGAGCTTCAACTTTAGCTATCATGATAGAAAAAGAATGAACATGCTACCTTGTACTATGATGAGGTTAATAGTTATTCCCCTCCATTAACTTTATATTTAGACAGTGATTAGAAAAGTTCTCAAGATGTCCACACTTAAAGCATTGGACTTTAGGCTGGGCCTGCACCATATTCCCTTTATCATTAGTATTGATAAGTTGAGGATTCACCTCAATATGATAGTTTCGAGAAATATTTCCATATCTTCCACACTTGTAAAATTTCACACTTTTGAGAAAGAAGTTCCTAGAATGATTCTTCCCACATTTTCTTCATGTGGGAAGTTTTACTTTCTTTCATCATCTTTCATAATCAATGTTCCTCCCCAATATTGGATCCAAATATCTATTCTTTTCATTTTATCTATGGGACCACTATATCTCTTTGAACTCCATTTCAAACTTCATTTAACTTCACACTATCTCCTCAAAGCTTTCATAGTATCGATTGGAAATATTCTTATGTATATGGGGTCTTAGTATGTTGAAGAATCTATCAACCTTTCCATTAAGATCCATGACAAAGCTTGAGGTTTTGTGATAAATTACTATAAATTGAATCTCATAAATTCCCACATATTTATTTTTCCTTATAATTTAGCTCTAAGAATTCTTTCTTCATTTTCATTCATATCGAACAAGGGATTTTTTTAAAAGGTTCCCCTAAACTCTTTCCACTATATAGCTTCAATATCCCTTATAATATTTTTATTTTTAATCAGTATCCACCACTAATTAGATTCTCCTTATAAATGGTACACATAAAGGGTAAATTTCTCTTGTTTAGAACAACTAAGTATGTAAAAGATCTTTTTTATAGAGCTTATCTGTTATTATTCATTTAATGGTTCGATAGATCTTCTGAAATAAGGTGTCCATTGACATATAAAGGACTCAACATAATGTTATTCACTTCAAGGTGAATCTGGTCTCTTGGATTGATTCAAGTTATTTCTCATAACTGAAGTGAGTTGATTCATAATTATCATGAAGTTTTCCATTCCTTCTTCCATTGGAGGACTGCTAGCACTTGGTCTGTTGTGCTCACCATTTTCACAGTTTCTCATATTTCCCTCTATTTTCAACAAGAATAAAACCTTAGTGATAAATGTGTTTATTTTAATAATATTATAACTCTAATGGACTTTTATGTCTGAAAACATCATGCTTAAATATGTTATTCTTTAACAACAATTACATTTTCTATAAATCCTTCATTATGGTTTATAAAATTATTGTTATTAACTAAACATATACTCGGGAGTTTCAAATCAGGGGTGCAGAAAGACCTATTTTTGTGTACTAGTTTCCATTTGAGTCTAGATCAAATTAGTGTTTTTGTATTTTAACCATAGATACATCTATGCCAGATCCACATCCACTTATTCGTATCTAGATTAGGATTTATTTGCTCAGATAAAACATAATTAATATTTTATTAAAATACTAGGATGTTTTAATATATTTGAACATATCTATAGGATTATTATTAAAGTTTTAAAATACTAATTTCCAAAAATAAATAAAATTTTCTTTAATACCAACTATGACATTACTCCCTTTTTATTACATAACATTTCATTTACATGGTACAAACATATGATCTTTTAAAGTTTAGTTTCTTAGAAAAAATTCACATAATACATGAAAACGTAAAAAATTATTCTAATAAACTTTAAAGGATTCATCATAAGTTCATCCTAAGTAAATTTACTACATCTCATAACTAGGGTAAATACATAAAAGTAAAAGGTGATCATAAGGCCCAGTAAGGGAGTGTAAGAGAAACAATTTACATTTTATCTTGAGAAATATGAATTAGAACTTAAGGAATATAATAAAGGCATGAGAAAAGGAAAAATGGGAGTATAATAATAAAAATAACTTTAATAATAACATGTAAATGTGGTTATAACATTTAAATGTGATATTAATAAACATATCACCAAGGTTTTTCATTGAGTTGTTGTAAAAATTACCATGGTTATTTACCAAGGTATTGTAAAACTTGTCATTTATAGAGATTAAATTATTTATCCAAAGCATTGGAGAACTATCAAGGCTCACCCATCATATGTATTAATTAATATGATCCATATAGATCATAATAAAATATTTCATAAATAACCTGCAGAGAATAAAAGGAATGAGTTTCATATAAAATTTATTGCGTTTTAAAAAGTTCTTAGAGACAAGATATTTATGTCATTTATAACCCACATAAAGGGAATGTGAGTTTTATGTATGTCAATCACATAATAAAATAAATAGTTTTTATATAATGGTGAATACATCTATAAAATAAATAGGTTTGTGTCTTCACATAAAGAAAATAAAAGGTAATTTCTTGAGTAGAAGACAGAAATCTTGAGAAGTAAAATCAGCAGCATAACAGGTGTAAAACATGGTTTTAGAAAAGAGTAAAAAGAGAGGGGATACAATTATCCCATTGATAAGACATAATTTGTAAGTAAGGGAATGAATAAAAAGGAAATATGATATAATTACTATAACATTAATAATACATATACAAAAAGAGATTCTTGAAACAAATAAAAAAAGGATATTTCCCTTACCTTGAAGAGTAACTCCTAAAACACAAATTTTGGGACCTTAGTGGATTGAGGAAACCTTGGGAAGACTCATCAGGAGGTAAAAATATCATATATTCATTGAGGAAGAATTGGGAGTGAAAGGGAATGGAGAAATGGGTGGGTATTTATAAAATAAGTGGATGATTTGTTTATTAATTTCTAAATTTAGGCCTTGTACAACTAGGTAGCGGTAAATGAAAAACCATGGGATTTCCCATGGTATTTGACCATGGTATTGGACACTTGGGAAAAATTTTATGTTATTTTAATCCAAAATACTTGACCATAATTTTATATTATTATTTTGGAAAGTAAAATTAATGTTTTTACAAAATAATATTTCTAAAGTTAAAGTTTTTTTTAGAATTTTAGAAGTAAATTATATATTTTTAAATTGATTAAAATATATTAAATAATTTATATTAAAAAAATAAAATATTTTAAGTCATGGATTGTGTTAAATTAGTCATTATATAATTATGATTCAATTAAACATACTGAAAAACTCAAACTGTATTTTTACTATTAACGAAAAAAGTATTTTAGAAAATTATCATAAATTCACCCTAACCCAATTTAGATGTGATTATTTAAAAATTGATATTTATTTTATCATAATAATTCTCTAAATATTATTATTTTAACTTTCAAATATAAAAGTCCTTATTTATTAAAAATAAAAGTGGATTGAAAATGCATAGTGAAATTTTAGATACTTAGAAAAAAAATTATACTTTATATTTAAATAAGATTGTTTTTATCATAATATTTCATTAAAATAAACATTATTTATAATAACTTAGTTTATTATAATAATTTATATTTTTTCTGAAAAGTATAATTTTTGTCTGCAAAATCAATTTATCAAATTCTATCTTAATTTTATTAAGAAAAATTTAAAACAAAATTGATGGAATAACAATTTATTTATAAAAAGGTATTATACTTTAAGTAACTAATTCATAGAAACATAACCCCTTATAACACCTACATACAACCTAATGGTAAGGTGTGAGATGGTGATAGATTCATGGGGTAGCTCGATTAACATCGCCTGAGTGGTAATTTCCACTAACTTGAACTTCTCCCACATGAGATTTTGTTCAAGTTTCACTTATTGAGGATAAACTTGGGTTTGTTCAAGATTAAAGCCCAGTGATTCTACCTCCCTCCCAAGTTCTGACAAATGGGATTTTTATGGAACGACCCTACTGATTAAGGCCATCATTTCTCCTTTCTAAATTATTATCCTTTGTCATTTCTACTTTTAAACACTAATTGTTAAGTTAAATTTTTTATCAAGAGTATTGTTTCTAATTGTCGTATTGACCAATGGTCATCATTGAACAAAAATCATATAACGTTCGAAACCTGATGGTTAGATTTCAAATTTTACTCACTTAATTATTAATAAGATATAGTTTTTTTGAGTACAAAATAATTTGGAACACATTTTCTCAGGAAGAAAAATATCAATAAAAAATCCAGGGATATTACATACCCCATAAATCATAAGATGCATTAAAGTATGTTTAAATATATAAAAATAATTTAAAAATATCACTAGAATATTCCTTGAGGAAAATACCATTTTCATTTTGAAATCACTTATATTAAAATCTAAAAATTTCTTGAATATTAGGGAAAATTTTTTATTGAGAAGAACATTGAAAACTTTTAAAGGAAGATTAAATTTAAGAAATAGTTGTGAAAGTTGGAAAATCTATTTATGTTGTAAACATTAAAATAAATATTTCATTTACACCTTTGGTAGAAAGTACATAGTTTGGAAAATGACAATAAGATTCATTTTAAGAATTAAAAAAAAGTTATAAAAATGGAAAAAATGAATTTAATCAATAATTATAGAATATTAAAAACATTATTTAAAACATTTTAAACAAAATATAGACATTAAAGAAAAATATTCCTCACAGAATTGAAAATCAATGTCGGTTTTCCTTTAAAAATTTATTTTGGTATTTTTGAGTGGAAAAGAAGGTAAAAATTGAAATAATAATTGAAAAATCTAGATATAATAAGAGTAAAAGAAAATATATTTGGTATAAGATAGAGAAATCATATAAATCCTCCAACTAAAACTTAAACAAAAATAGTCCCTAATAAGGATGAGATTGTGAAACAAACCCTTACCTCAGATACAAATTTCATTATAAGTTCTTTAAACTTATGTACAATAAACATAAATTTATTATAATTATTTAATGGAACCATATACATACTTATAATATCATATATGATCCACTAATAATATTTCACCACATATTTATTAATAATTAATTATTAAAATCATCGTTTCATTGTGTTAACCGTGTAATTTTTCATGTAAGTTTTGACTCAGTAGTTTCGGTCCTCAAATATTTATCATGGTAAATTATATCTATAATTTTAATAATGATATAAATATCATATATATTGATTATATACATATTTATAATCATTCATGAAAGACGAACATGACAAATGAATCACATATCTTTGTGGAGGTGGTAGCATACACATACAAACAAGCAACATTATAATTTTTTAATAAGTGGAAGGGTATTAAAGTAAATATTATATTAATTTTATAGAGTAATAATTATGTCCTAAATATCATATATATTCTTTATTTACACTTTTATAACCATCCATATAAATTGGTGATGAAAAATAAATTACACCAATATGTGGAGACAATATACTGTATGTACGCACAAGCAATGTTTACATTATCCCTAGGATGTAAAGGAGGTGGAAAATGGTTTTAAATCATCATAGTTAAATATCAATATATTTATTATTCTTAATTCATCCTTTTATGATAGATACAACAAGTTTATATAATGTGGAAGAAGAAATAAAATTTAAAAATCTTGGTTAATATTTATACCTCTTCTTTTTGAGGCCACCTTTAGATTACACCTTAAGCCTTGAAAAATCAGTATATGGAGTATAATAGGGGATATAAGATAAATTTAATACATATATTAAGTAATTAGGATAGGTATTTTTTGTTCCAGAAGGATTAAATTTTATGAATAATGGAGGAGATGATGTTCTCTTTTATAAGTGAGGGAGATGAGACACATGTAATTACTTAAAATATTTAAATATAATTAATACCTTTCTCAAGTATAATTATTGTAGTAGTTCCTAGGAAAACTGAATCACTGATTTGGGAAGAAAATCAATTAGTAATTTTTTTATCAAATATTCCCTTTTATCCCAACCTCATGAACTTGTTGATGTTCTTAATCCACTCACTTTTAACACATAGTCTCACCTCGTGTGTAGTAGTAGAAAATATAATGAAGCATATAATGTTTTAAAGGTTTGTAATAAAATTCTTATACTTTATATATTGGTTAGATACCCCAAAATAGATGCTCCACTATACCCATAAATGAATAAAACTGGTGAGATGCCCTAGTTACAATCTCTCAACAATTGGTTATACACACCAACTACTCCTCTTATATGATTTGTCAGAAAACCCAATAACACACCTTCATAGCTATTTAGATACCTCAAATCCTTACTCCATTATCAATGAAAATCTAGAGATAGAATTATCTTCTACTTTAGATGGTATTTATCCATAATAAAGATAAATATCCTTTACCTATGTATGATTCTTTAAGGTCTTAAACATTTTTTTAGAATAATATTATTGGCCTGGATAATCCTTTTAAGTATTGAATGATATAAATTATCTTCTTCAAATAATTTAGAACATTTGATCACTTTCTTAAAAAATTTCTCAAATTTTAATCCGTATTTCTTTGATATAAAAATGTATCGGGATTTTAAAAATTATCTTGCACAATGGATGCAAGATCTCTCACAATTTTTCTCCATAATCAAAAATCATTTTATTTTTCACCTACATTCACATATAAACAAAAAATATCAGGTATATAAATTTAAATTTATTATCATAGTAATTTTTTACATAATTCATGGGAATACTATGATCCTTGATTATAAATATTTTTCCTATTTTTAATATGGTGAATAACTACCAAAATATTTCCTCATTTATTCTAGTCATAATTCTATTTTAAATATCCCAGAATATTTTTTCATAAAAAATAACAATCAAATACCCCAAAGGATTGGGTTTTATTATATTTATTCATATGTATTACATTCATTAAACACCATGACTCATTATTTTGTATATAAATCATGATCTTGTATATGATATTATTTATTGAAATCTTATCATTACTGCATTATTATAAATATTTAATTAAATCATCATTATCATGAGTGTAATTTCATGATTTAAAACCCATGATATTTACTCATAAATTTCATGAGAATTATTCTCTAAATAATTTCATAATTCCTCATCCATAGAATTGAGTTATTCTCCTTTATTATTCTTGTGGTTAATGAATAATTGAATTATCTTTATTTATTCAACTTATGCAGTCAATTATTAATCAAATCCATAACATGAGTTCAACTTTATGAATCTTCTTCCTTCATCCTTAAATAATTGCAAGCATCGAGTATGTATTTATTCTTCATGTAAAATATACAGACCCATAGTATGAATTCATTAAGGACTATGAGTGTATCAAACCTTTTATTATGAGATAATCCACTTAGTTCATGCAATATCAAAATACCTACTTATCTCAATTAAATATTTGAATGATTTGGGTATTCTTAATCATCCAGTATGAATATACATAACTAATATTTCATGAAATAATCAAACACACATTATTTAATGACCACAAAACTCATATATATGACATAATCCATAATAAAGATAAATATCCTTTACCTATGTATGATTCTTTAAGGTCTTAAACATTTGTTTAGAATAATCTTATTGGCCTGGATAATCCTTTTAAGTATTGAATGATATAAATTATCTTCTTCAAATAATTTAGAACATTTGATCACTTTCTTACAAAATTTCTCAAATTTGAATCCGTATTTCTTTGATATAAAAATGTATCGGGATTTTAAAATTTATCTTGCACAATGGATGCAAGATCTCTCACAATTTTTCTCCATAATCAAAAATCATTTTATTTTTCACCTACATTCACATATAAACAAAAAATATCATGTATATAAATTTAAATTTATTATCATAGTAATTTTTTACATAATTCATGGGAATACCATGATCCTTGATTATAAATATTTTTCCTATTTTTAATATGGTGAATAACTACCAAACTATTTCCTCATTTATTCTAGTCATAATTCTATTTTAAATATCCCAGAATATTTTTTCATAAAAAAGAACAATAAAATACCCCAAAGGATTGGGTTTTATTATATTTATTCATATGTATTACATTCATTAAACACCATGACTCATTATTTTGTATATAAATCATGATCTTGTATATGATATTATTTATTGAAATCTTATCATTACTGCATTATTATAAATATTTAATTAAATCATCATTATCTTGAGTGTAATTTCATGATTTAAAACCCATGATAATTACTCATAAATTTCATGAGAATTATTCTCTAAATAATTTCATAATTCCTCATCCATAGAATTGAGTTATTCTCCTTTATTATTCTTGTGGTTAATGAATAATTGAATTATCTTTATTTATTCAACTTATGCAGTCAATTATTAATCAAATCCATAACATGAGTTCACCTTTATGAATCTTCTTCCTTCATCCTTAAATAATTGCAAGCATCGAGTATGTATTTATTCTTCATGTAAAATATACAGACCCATAGTATGAATTCATTAAGGAATATGAGTGTATCAAACCTTTTATTATGAGATAATCCACTTAGTTCATGCAATATCAAAATACCTACTTATCTCAATTAAATATTTGAATGATTTGGGTATTCTTATTCATCCAGTATGAATATACATAACTAATATTTCATGAAATAATCAAACACCCATTATTTAATGACCACAAAACTCATATATATGACATAATCTATTGAAATATGTTTCCTTACAACATAACTCGATTCTCAAGCATGCAAGAGAATTTGCATGCATACCTCAATAATCCAAACTCACTCATCCACTCTCTCATACAAGAACAAAATATCTCAGATACTCTATTTTTGTAGTGTAAACTTAGAAGATTCATCTCTATGCATGGTCGAATCATCAATTAACATAGAAACTAAATTTTCATATGTTTTCATTTTGTTCTTCATGATGTAGATTAGGTTACGCTTACAACTGATATAACACATTGTACAATCACTTTATATCCATTTTGTGGTTTATTATAAATGTGCAGTTGATTTGTATCCAGATCATGTGGTTAATCAACAGTCATGTGTTCAATCCTCATAATGTGTGATTGATGGTAAAATTTACTGTTGATCCTCCTAGGAACAATTGATCCAAAACCTTCATGCGTCCAATCCTGAATGTGTTGTTGATCTTGGATAATACATTCGGTTAATTTAAGAGATTATGTGTAGATAAATTAGGAGGAAGACTATTCTACTTATCTTGATTGCATAGTGGAGATCCTTATGATCAAGTGACCCCTATTACATATATATCGTTTATCATGGGTGAATACTACTCACACTTCATTCATCCCATAAAAATTATTCACTTAATTAGGAAATTATTAATAATAAAATACATTCCATTAACTTGATATGTGTGAGTAACGAGTCCTATCTTGGTTATTACGGCACTGACCCATGCTGACACCCCCTCTGCTTCCATGCCACCATACACAATGGCATCACTGATCCTATGTGCACTGTTCACACCCTATACCTACCTACCCATAGGCTTCCTGCGACCATGGTCTCCCATGCATGAGCTAGCTCCCATGTGGTTGGGATTTCTCCCATATGTGGTTGAGATGGACCCCCTTGAGTGGTCGTGGTTGCCCCATTTTTTAAGGAAGGTATCACAATATCACTTAGAAAAATACTAAGTCTAAAAAAATATAATTGAAACCCATAGTTCTCAACTTATCCTTTTTTTAAATCATCGAATCTATTTATATAAATTCAAAAACTCATTCCTCTAATTCTTCATCAATATATTCTACATGTCCCTCATGAAAAATATGTTTTTCAGTGTATTCAATAAAACTCCTCATACAATTATAAAACATCACATTTCCTCAATATTCCTTCAAAATTCTTTGAATTATTCCCATTCTTATAAAAACCTTAAATAATTTTTCAAATATACTCATGAAAAAATAGGGATATTTCATGGCCTTCTACAAAACATTTATTCATGAAAAAAAATATTTGTATGGTCTTAATATTTTTAAATGTTATAAACAATGTGCACTCACCTAGTGCAATTGGAACATGTCATTATGATTTAAGAACAATTCAGAAATAATCATAATTATCAAGAATAATTTCAAAATCATGACATAAAATTCCATTAGTTGAATCTATAAAAATCCTCTAAGAATCATTACTACATCTAAAAGTCACCAAACACACATTAACTTATTGAAAAAAATTCAACACTTTCATGGGATAAACACTTCCAAATAGACAAGGATTCAAAGGAAGATAATATAGGGTTGAAATATCTTCAATTAATAAGAAATATTTAATTTATTGTGGTATTATAAACCTTATCTCTTAATTTAATCCTTGATAAATCTATTTTAACCTTAACTATGGTAACAAATTTTTACCATTTTTACTCTTTATTATGACAAAAAATTAAGTTAAACTTATTAATTAATATTAATTATTTTGATTGAAAATATGAAATATATTTTACAAGATTCAATTTGTACAATTGGGAGAAATTAATTTTAATATAAGTGTGAAAAATGTAATGAAAATCATTTTTAGAAAAAAATTTATTATAAACATAAAAATGTTTTTATAGTGAAATAATGTAAAATGTTAGTTCCAATAGAATTAATTGGATTATGTTAAATAAAAGGAGAATTATTTTTATTTTAAAATAAAAAAAAATTTAAAGTAAAATTTTAAATTCTGGAATAAATGTTAAGAGCTAAAATTAGTTTTTATTTAAGAAAAATAATTACTTAGATTTCCAAAATTGTAATAATATATTTCTATGTTTACAACTATATTTTTATATGAATTTTATTAATTATTAAATATATATTTTGTCTAGAAAAAACATTTTAAAATATTTCAAGTTATTCTTATATATTTATAATTTCTTAAAAGTGATAATTTTTATAAAATCAATATTTTTCATTATTCACCCCAAAATAAACTATTTTTTAAAAAATCAAAATAATTCACCCTTAGGTAATTTTGACATGATTAATTCAAAAAATAAATTTAGTCCATCCAATAAAATATATAAAAATAAAAAATTTAGGTTTTAATCATATTATTTAATAAATATATGTGCATTATACTATTGTTTCTTTAGAAAAAAATTTATTATAATCGAATTTTAGGTGTTATATCTCCCCTCAGTCAAAAATTTTATAACGAACCAAACCTTTATTAATGAAAATTCATCTAGATCTAATTAAATGTATTATTAAGTAAAATTTTTATATAAAATACTCACTTACTTGGTTTTATATTTTTGGATTTTAAAATACTGTTTAGAATTGTTACTGTTTCTAATATATGCATTTAACAATGATCACATAATTAGTATAAATATATGGCATTAACAAATCCAATTTAATCATACAAAGGAAGTGATGGAATCATCCAGTAGAATATCTCTGTACAAAGCCCATTTGTCAGATCTTGGAAAAGAGTTGGCATAACTGGGCATCACTTTTGACCAAGCCCATGCCGAGCTTCAACACGTTAATCTCAAACAGAATCACCAACGGGAGAAGTGGAAGTTGATAGAGATTATCACCTGAGCGATTTTATCTGAGCCACCCCAAGAGTCTTTCACCATCGCACACCATACCCTTATGTCATTTGTGGTGTTATAAGGGGTTATATAACAATACCCTAGCACTATGATTATATGAATTATTTTTGTATAGATAATATACATTTATTTTATTATTGTTACTTTGTAAATTGTTTTTAAATCACAGAGTGTATTTTTAGTTAACATTCAATTAATAAATATATTTTGATGAATTAATTGATTTTTAATTAAATAATATTATAATAAAATATTATTACTAAATTAATTTTTATTAAATATAAATGATCGTATAATTTTTATTTATATAATTGTAATTTTTATTAAGGCTTGAAAGCTGTTTTGTCAAAACCCACGAATTTTTTATGAATGTCTATTTTTATTTTAAAAGTAAAAATTCCCATATTTAGAAAATTATTTTGATAAAATGAATATTATTTTTTTATTTAGGATGTTGAAATTATCCAATGGTGAATTTTTCCTAATTTTCTGAGACAGTCAAATTTTTGGGTAAAAAGTAAATACCGTTTAAATATATAATGTGTTTATGACATCATAAAGTCCCAATAGTGATGTAATAAAATACTTAAAATGGGTTTTTAGGCCAATATATGTTTTACCATGAAAATAATTCAATTTTAGGTTTATTTGATTCATTTTAAAAAGACTTATTGGACCGTCCAAGACTTATAAAACATTTTATCTTTTTAAAATTATTTCCTTGAGAGTGTGACTCACCTCCACATAAGAAAGCCTAATATTTTAATAAGTTTGGCCATTTTACTTATCAAATAATGTTGACCACTCCCCGTTTTCAAAAACCATGGGTAATAAACCATGTTATGGTTTTTGTTTTTTATTAGTTTAATGTATAGGGTCCAAAAACTAAATAATAATGAATTACCTCCCTTTTCCTATATAAACCCACCCAAGCTCCCACTTCATCTTCACTCAAACCCTTTGGAGCTCAACCAAACACTTCACTAATCTCTATATAAACCAATCAAGTCTCCTCAAGCTCCCAATAATCCCCTCTCAAGCCTCTCCCAAGCCTTTGGGATCACACTTCCAAGTAAGGGATTTCTTCTTTCTCATTTTTTCCTAATTTCATTATGTTATTATACCATTTTGTTTTCAATTAGAAATGTAGGGGTATTATATATAACGTCCCCAATACTTAACTCTTTATGTTTTAATGATGATATTCCCCTTTATATCTCATTAATTCCTCTCATGTACACCTGTTACCGTGCAGAAATTCCTTAAGGAATTTATATCTCCTCATTTACATTCAAGAAATTATGTTGTATTATAAATATAAATTCCATTACTTATGTTGGGACATGTATCTATATGACCCCTTACTATCCATTTAAATTACATATTATGAGACACCCCTTTCCCTCTCATAAACCATTTTTATGAATTCTTATGTCACGCTGTTATGCTGCCGAAATTGCACTCCGATTTTCCAAGCCAAAGTCATTGTGTAGTGAATACCATGCCCATTTCTCTATAAAGGGTATTCAACTTTATGAACATTTACTTATTGATTGTATAGTTTCATGTATGAATTCCAAATTACTTTATAATGGAATAAATAATGATGTTTAATGAATCTATGTTATATGATCCATGTGGCACACTTATGCATGAAATGAAATGATTAAGAAGGGTGCACCCTGATAGTACTCCATTGAATTGGGTAAAGATTAGTACCATTATACATCATGTTAAATGAGGATTTAATCATGTTAATTCAAGTATAATTAGGGTTTACTCATTATCCATGTGTAATGGGCCTTGGATAATGCTAATATCACGTTAAATGTTGTTTCCAAATTTCTATGTTATGATAATCATGCTATGTCATGCCACTATGTTCATGTTTCTCTTAAACTCCACTAATATTCCTATTTCCTAACATGTACTATATTCTTAATTTTATTCCTTGTTTACTCCTTTGCTAGGATTTATAGGTCACCCTTTTCTAATTCATGTCCTCTGGTTATCCCA
This sequence comes from Viscum album, assembly GCA_963277665.1. Lineage (NCBI taxonomy): Eukaryota > Viridiplantae > Streptophyta > Magnoliopsida > Santalales > Viscaceae > Viscum > Viscum album. The sequence continues at coordinate 1,432,564,426 of OY728126.1, read as the reverse complement.
TGCAATGCTAGGTACGAATGAATGTGTATGGTAATGTAAAAGAAGTTTTCAATAAAGATGTGTATTTCAAGATTTAAGTTGTTATGTAATGTTACTAATCCCCAAAGACACTAGATCTCTTGATCTTCTATGTTGTATAAAGTGAATATTTTATGTAATAAATCATGTTTAAGAGTTTAATAAAGAGCAGGGTTGTTATAATTGGTATTAAAGGACAGGTTTAGTTATTTTTGTGATTAAGATTAGAAAACCCTAGTGAACGACTTAGGGATAAGACTGAGTATAATAAAAACATCCCTAAATTTTGGTGAGTATTGAGTAATTGGTTTATCAAGAAAATTAATCCTTTTCTGGATACGAGCAGGTAGAGGCGGCTTTGGAACAAATGTATCTAGGGGTAAATCCTGAAAACACTAATTTGAGTTAGACTCGAACGATAACTAGTGCACAAAAACAGGCCTTGCTGTACTCTTGGTTATGAAACTCTTAGGGGATATGATTTATTAAATTCATAAGATTAGTATGAACCATTATTAAGGGAATAAAAAATTCCCCTAAGAATATATGTTGGGAGGTGGATCATGGATAACATAGATTGAAGCCAATAAATTCATAAGGTAAGGAAATAAAAGTAATTTATAAGTCATATTTTATTTGTCTTTAGATTACCCTTTATGTGTTACCCCTAACTTTCCTTTTATTCTAGTCAATGACCGGTAATAGGAGGACTCGGGCAAACAACTGATGCGAAGATCATTGTGACAACTGTTCTAGTGATATGCCTAATATGATGGGAGCAGGAATCGCAAACATTGTCATGATAATCTCTTAGTTAAATCAAGTTTTGAATAGAAACATGTTTCAATAGGAACATTCAAACCCCCCTAAGAAATAACAATTCACAATCGATAGATTCATGAGACAAAGGCCTCCTACTTTTAATGGATCATCTGATCCCTTAATCGCCGAACAATAGATCAACTCCATTGAAAAGATATTCTCTATCCTTCAATGTTCTAAACAAGAGAAGGTCCTTTTGAATGATTATATTATGGAGGGTGAAGCTAATCAATGGTGGACATTGATAAAAAATACAAATCCTAAGGAAGAGATCAAGGCATTGGAATGGAAGGATTTCCAGAAAATGTTTTTCAACAAATATTTTCCTCATACCCTCTGACTTAAGATAGAAAGGTACTTCCTTGACCTCAAGAAAAAAGACGACGAATCTGTCAGAGCATATGAGGAAAAATTCACAAGGCTTGCACGATATGCCTCCATCTTTTTCATTACCCCTAAATGCAAGGTTTAACACTTCTTTAGTGGGATAAAACCTAGCCTATGGAAAGACCTAGCAATCAGTGACTTCGAGAGCTATGAGGAAATTGTACGATGTTCCCTAAAAGTCAAAATGGAGATTGGAGAATCTCAGGGGTATCATGGGGATAAGAAGAATAAGGAGGAATTTAATTATTGGTGTTCTGATGGATAAATATAATGGTGCTAAGAAAATCCAGCACCCCACTTTCCAAAGTTGCGAAAAGAAGCACCCTAGAAATTGCTTGATGGGGATGAGGAAATGCTTTAGGTGTGGAAGAGAAGGGAACCTGTCTATTAACTGCCGACAAGAGAAACCTTCAACTAATTTAGAGGAGAGAACGCTCCGTTCAACCCTCAACACATTTTTTATTGCTTCTAATGAAAAGAAACCGGGCACTTTTTCAAACTAGTTCCCTAAGCCAAGGGTTTTCAGAGGAAACCAACAACCTCCTTGGCAGAAAGGGAAAGATTTTTCCATTACTACCACTAAAGTGAACCCCAAAAATGAAGTGGTGACATGTACACTAGTTATTCATTCAAGAATAGTGAAAATAATTTTTTATTATGGTTTAACGCATTCTTTTATATCCCCAAAGTTTAGTAGAACAATCCCAACTCCACCACAAATCCTGGAAGTAAAGATGTCGGTGAGTATGGAAAATGGGGAAATCATTGCATCCCATGAATATAACTCCTCCCCTATTATAATTTGTAGACTGAAATTCATTGTGAACCTCATAGTACTCCCTCTGCTGGAATTTGATGCAATTCTTGGGATGGATTGACTTTCCTTATATATAGCCAACATAAATTTCCGTGAGAGGGAAATCACTCTCCATAGCACGAATGAACCCCAGATTCTGTAAAAGTGCAAGGAGAAGGATGAATCTTCTTTAGCACCATCATTTAAATCATGGATATTACTTCCCTATGAGAATGCGTATCTGGCTCAGATGATTGAGTCTAAGGAAGCAACCATCCTTGAAGACATGCCTATTGTGAGGAAATTTGCTGAAGTGTTTCCCGAGGAATTGCATGGCCTTACTCCTAGAAGAGATATTTAATTCTCAATTGATCTTATACTTGTGGCATTTCCAATATCCAAGAATATGTATAGAATGGCTATTTGATATCTTGAGGAGCTAAAAAACAACTACAAGAGAATCTGGATAAAGGGTTTATACGCCCAAGTGCTTCACCATGGGGTGCACCAGTCCTCTTCGTCAAAAAGAAGGATGGGTCAATGCACCTTTACATTTATTATCGTGAGCTAAACAAAATAACAATAAAGAAAAAGTATCCTCTACCTCTAATTGATGACTTGTTCGATCAGCTACATGGAGCACAATACTTCTCCAAGGTGGATTTACGGTCGGGATATTACCAAAGAAGGGTAAAGAAGTAGGATATCCCTAAGACTGCTTTTCATATAAGGTACGAGCACTATGAATTCATAGTAATTTCTTTTGGAATCACTAATGATCCAACAATATTCATGGACTTGATGAATAGAGTCTTTAGATATTACCTTAACAAATTTGTGGTAGTCTTTATAGAAGATATTCTAATATACACCAAAACCAAGGAGGAGCATGAGGAACATCTAAGCACTGTATTAGAGACCTTGCGAATGGAGACGATCTATGAAAAGTACATCGAGTGTGAGTTCTGGTTGAATTAGATCACATTCATGGGTCATATCATCACAAGCAATGGGATATTTGTGGATCCCTCCAAGATAGATGCAATTGAGGGATGGATGAGGCCAACATTGGTAACAGATACCCGTAACTACTTGGGGTTAGCTGGATATTATCACTGATTTGTGAGAAATTTATCAAAATTTTCAAACCCTCTTACCAAGATACCTCAGAAGGGAGTTAAGTTTGCTTGGAGTGATGAATGCGAAGAGATCCTCAAGGAGTTAGAAATAAGGCTTATCACTACGCCCATGCCCACATTACCCACAAGTGGAGAAATTTTTGTGGTATTCAGTGATGCTTTGAAGAAGGGCCCATGCTGTGTGTTGATGCAAAATGTCAAAGTCATTGACTATGCATCAAGGAAATTGGAAGTTCAAGAGCAGAACTATCCAACACATGATATGGAGTTGGCTGTAGTAATCTTGTATTTAAAAATTTGGTGACATTACCTATTTGGGGAGAAGTGTGAAATATATATAGACCACAAAATACTCAAGTATATATTCACACATAAGGAGTTGAATATGCACCAAAGAAGATGGTTAGAGCTGATCAAAGACTATGACTGCTCAATCCATTACAACCCTGGGAAAGAGAACAAGGTGGAAGATGCTCGAAGTAGAAAGGACCAAACAATTATATAATTGATGAGAATTGAAAAGTATCCAGTCTTCTTATATTTGAGGAATATGGACATGAGAATCATAAAGAAGGGAACATCATCAATCTTTTCACAAATGATTGCTCAAACGTATCTTTTGGAAAGGTTAAAAGATGCTCAAAAGGATTATATGAAAATTCATAAGTGGAAACTATCAGGAAAGGGAAATCCTTGGAGTTCAATGTTAATGATGAAGGAATTTTGATATTTGGGTCAAGACTATGTGTTACATCAAATCCATATTTGAAGAAAGAACTTTTGGATGATGCACATAGTTTGATTTTATCCATTCACCCAGGAAACACAAATATGTATCAAGATCTCCAAGAGCATTATTGGTGGGATGACATGAAGAAGGAGATCACTGAGTATACATAAAAGTGTCTGGTATGTTAGTAAGGGAAGGATAAGAGACATAAGTATAAAGGGATGATGCAACCATTTCCCAAACTAGCTTGGAAATGGGAGTACATCACCATGGACTTTTTCACTAGGCTTCCAAAGACATCCAAAGGAAACATTGCTATCTGGGTTGTTGTGGATCGTCTTACAAAGATTTCACAATTCATTACAATTTGAGAGGATTTCTCATCAGATAAATTGGCATGGATATATATCAGAGATGTGATAAGGCTGCATGGAGTACCAATATCTATTGTATCTGATCAATATCCAAGATTCACATCTATGTTCTGGAAGAGTCTCCAACATGCTATGAATATTGAGATGAACTTCAATATAGTATATCATCCTCAAACCGATGTCCAATCTAATCAGACTATCTAGATACTAAAGGACATGTTTAGAGCATGCTCAATGGACTTCAAAGAAGGATGGGATCAACATATTCCTTTGTTTGAGTTCTCTTACAACAAAAATTTATTCTCAAGCATCCAAGTGGATCCTTATAAATCCCTGTATGGGAATAAGTGAATAACACTGGAATGTTGGTATGAAGTTGGGGATAAAAAACTCTTAGGTTTAGAAATGGATGAAGAAATGTTGGAGAATGTTAAGACCATCCAACAGCACATTAAATTTACTTAGAGTCAACAAAAGAGCTATGATGGTAATCATTGACAAGACCTAGAGTTTGATGTCCAAGACATGGTATTCCTACACATATCACCATGGAAGAGAGTTATGATATTTGGGAATAAGGGAAAGAATAGTACAAGGTACATCGTCCCTTTTGAGATCCTTGATCGCATTGGATCGGTGGCCTATCGACTAGAACTCCCACCAAACCTATCTCAAGTACATGTCGTATTCCATGTATCACTCTTGAGGAAGTACATACCCATCCCATCACATTTACTCAATCTAGAGGTGGTACCATTGGAGAATGACTTCTTCTATGAAGAGAATCTGGGGAATATCTTAGATCATAGGGAAAAAGTTCTACGAAATAAGACAATGCCCCTCATCAAGGTGTTGTGGTGAAACCCCAAGTTTGAATAAGAAACATAGGAATCATAGGAAGTGATGAAGCAGAGTTACCCTCATCTGTTTTAGTGTGGGAAAAGGAAATTTCAAGGGAGAACTTTCTTAAGTGGGGGGGGGAGATTATAATGACCCAAACCTTTATTATTGAAAATTCCTCTTGATCTATTTAAATGTATTATTATGTAAAATGGTTATATAAAATATGAACTTACTTGGTTTTATTTTTTTGGATTTTAAAATACCGTTAAGAATTGTTACCATTGCTAATATAGCCGTTGAACAATGATCACATAATTTGTATAAATATAGGGAATTAACAAATCCAATTTACTCAAACAAAGGAAGCAATGGCCTCATCCAGTATAATTGATCCATACGAAGCCCATTTGTCAGAGCTTAGAAAAGAGGTGGTGTCACTAGGCTTCTCCCTTGACCAAGCCCAAGTTGAGCTTCAACACGTTAAGCTCAAATAGAATCACCTATGTGAGAAGTGGAAGTTGGAAGAGATTACCACCCGAGCGATGTTATCCGAGCCACCCCAAGAGTATGTCACCATCACACACCTTACCCTTAGGTTATATGTGAGTGTTATAAGGGGTTATGTGACAACACCCTAGAAATATGATTATGTGCATTATTTTTGTATAGAGAATATACATTCATTTTATTATTGTTACTTTGTAAATAGTTTATAAAGCACAAATCGTATTTTTAGTTAATATTAAATTAAGAAATATATTTTTAAGAATTAATGGATTTTTGAATTAAATAATATTTTAATAAAATATTATTACTAATTTTTTTTTTAAATATAAATGATCGTATAATTTTTATGTATACAGTTGTAATTTTTATTAAGGCTCAAAGCTATTTTTTCAAAACCCATGAATTTTTGATAAAGGTCTATTTTTATTTTTAAAGTAAAAATTCAAATATTTAGAAAATTATTTAGATAAAATGAATATTATTTTTGGAATCAGGATGTCAAAATTATCCAATGTTGAATTTTTCATAATTTTCCGAGACATACGATTTTTTGGGTAAAAATTAAATACTGTTTAAACATATAATGTGTTTATGACATCATAATGACCCAATAGTGATGTAATAAAATACTATAAATGTTAAGTTATACCAATATATATTTTACCATCAAAATAATTTGATTTTAGGTTTATTTTATTTATTTTACAAATCCTTAGTGGACCCTCCAAGACTTATAAAACATTTTATCTTTTCAAAATGATTTTATAGAGTGTGACTCACCCCCACATAAGAAATACTAATATTTTAATAAGTTCTATAGTTTAACTTATAAAATAAATTTTCCCACTATCCTTTAGTAAAAAACATGGGAAAAAACCATGGTATGGTTTGCAGTTTTGAATAGTTTAATGTGTAGGGTCCAAAACCTAAATAATAAAGAATTTCCTCCCTTTTCCTATATAAACGCACCCAAGATCCCACTTCCTATTCACTCAATGCCTTTGGAGCTAGACCAATATATACCCTCCTATCTATAGAATCCTCCCAAGGTGCTCTAAGTTCCCAAGAAGCCTCTCTCAAGCCTCTCCCAAGCCTTTGAGATCACACTTCTAAGTAAGGGATTTCTTCCTGTCTCATTTTTGTCCAAATTTCATTATGTTATTATACCATTTTTTAAATTAGAAATGTTGGGGTATGATTTAAAACCTACCCCATACTGACATATTTATTTTTTAATGATTATAGTCCCCTTTCTATCTCATTAATTCCTTCCATGTACACCCGTTACCATGCTGAAATTCCGTAAGGAATTTCTCTCTCCTCATTTACATTCAAGAAATTCTTTAGTATTATGAATCTAAATTCTCTTACTTTTGTTGGTATATGTATCTATATAACCCCTTAATATCCATTTCAGGTACCTATTTTGAGAAACCCCTTTCTCTCGCATCAACCATTTTTATTAATTCTTATGTCACACCGTTATGCTGCCGAAATTGCACCGCAATTTTCCAAGCCGAAGTCATTGTGTGGTGAATACCATGCCCATTTATCTGTCAAGGGTATTCAACTTTTTGAAAATTTACTTATTTATTATATAGTTTAATGTATGAATTCCATATTCCTTTATTGTGGAATAAATTATGATGTTTGATGAATCCATGTTATATGATCCATGTGGCATACTTATGCATGAAATGAAATGATTAAGAAGGGTACACCCAAATAGCGCTCCAATGCATTGGGTAAAGATTACTATCATGATAAGTCAAGTGCAATGAGGGTTTACTCATGACAATTCAAGTGAAATGAGGGTTTACTCATGATATATGTGCAATGGGCTCTAGATCATGCTAATATTATGTTAAATGTTGTTGTAACATTTCCATGTTATGATAATCATGCTATATCATGCCTTTATGTTCATGTTTCTCTTGAAATCCATTGATATTCCTATTTCATAATATGTACTACATTCTTCAAGTTATTCCTTTTTTACTCACTTATAGGACTTTATATCTCACCCTTTTCTTATGTATGTCCTTCATTTATCCCATGCAATGCTAAGTATGAAGAAATGTGTATGGTAATGTAAAATAAGTTTTCAATAAAGATGTGTATTTTATGTTTTAAGTTTTTATGTAATGTTTATAACACCCAAATACACTATACATATCAATTTTATATGTTTATCAAGTGAATATTTTATGTAATAAATCATGTTTAAGTGTGTAATAAAGAACAGGGTTGTTATAGTTGGCATCAATGGATATGATTAGTTATTTTTTGAATTAGGATTAGAAAACCCTATTGAAAGCCTTAGGGATAAGACTAAGTATAATAAAAACATCCCTAAATTTTGGCTAGTATTGAGTAAGTGGTTTATCAAGAAAATACATCTTTGTCTGGATATAAGTAGGTATAGGCATCTTTGGCACATATGTATCTAGGGGTAAAACTCGAAAACACTACTTTGAGCTAGACTCAAATGGGAACTAGTGAACAACAATGGGATTTGATGAGCTCTTAGTTAAAAAACTCCCACAGTATATGCTTCGGTAAATTCATAAGCTCAGTATGAACCATTATTCAGAGAACAAAAAAAATTCCACAAAGAATATATATTTGGAGGAAGATCATGGATAACATAGATTGAAGCCTATAAATTCATAAGGTAAGAAAATAAAATTAATTTATATGTCAACCATTTTTGTCTTTAGATTACCCCTTATGTGTTACCCATAAATTTCCTTTTATTCCATGCAATGGCTGATAATAAGAGGACTCAGGTTAACAACTAATGTGAAGATCAATGTGATGACTGTTCTAGTAGATACCCAATATGTTGGGAGTGGGAATCAAAAACTTTGTCATGATAATATCTCAGTTAACTCATGTTTTGAATAGAAACATGGGTCAATAGGAAAATTCAAACCCCTAATAAAGAACAAGTCACAATCAAGAGCTTCATGAGAAAAGGGTCTCCTACTTTTAATAGATCATCTGATCCCTCAATCGCCAAACAATGGATCAAATCCATTGAGAAGGTATTCTCCATCCTTCAATGTTCTGAACAAGATAAGGTTCTTCTGGCTACATATCTTATGGAGGGTGAAGCTGATCAATGGTGGACATTGATAAAAAATAAGAAGCCTGAGGAATAGATCAAGTCATTGAAATAAAAGGATTTCTGGAAAAAAAATTTCAACAAATATTTTCCTCACACCCTCCAACTTAAGATGGAAAGGGACTTGCTTTCCCTAAAGAACAAATATGAAAAATCCATTGGATATTAAAAGGAAAACTTTACAATGCTTGCATGATATGCCTTCATCTTTGTTGTTACTCCCAAATGCAAGGTTGAACGCTTCTTTAGTGGGATAAAACCTAGCCTACGGAAAGCCCTAGAGATCCGTGACTTTGAGAGCTATGAGGAAATTTTCCGATGTGCCGTCAAAGTTGAAATGGAGACCAGAAAATCTCAGGGGTATCATGGGGATAAGAAGCATAAGGTAGAATTTAATTCTGGTGGTCCGATGAATAAATCCAATGGTGCTAAGAAAATATAGCACCCCACTTGGAAAAGGTGTGGAAAGAAGAACCCCAGAAATTTCTTGAAGGGGGTGAGGAAATGCTTTAGGTGTGGAAGAGAAGGGAACCTAGATATTAACTACCGAAAAGAGAAACCCACGACTATGACAAAATAGAGGAACACTCTGTTTAACCATCAATGTGTTATTCATTACTTCAAATTCAAAGAACCAGAGCACTTTGAAAACAAGTTCCCTAAGACAAGGGTTTTCAGATGCAACTAACAACCTCCAAGGAAGTAAGGGTGATCTTTTTCCATCACTATCGTGGAAGTGAACCCCAAAAATGATGTGGTGACAATTATTCTAGTTATTCATTCAATAATAGTGAACATACTTTTTGATTTTGGTTCTATGCATTCTTTTATATCCCAAAAGTTTAGTAGAATAATCCCAAAACCACCACAAATCATGGAAGTAAAGATGTCGGTGAGTTCAGAAAATGGGGTAATCATTGCATCCCATGAATATAACTCCTCCACTATTATAATTTTTGGATTGAACTTCCCAGCAAACCATGTCATACTCCCTATGGTGGAATTTTATGAAATTATTGGTGTGGATTAGATTTCCTTATATAGATCCAACATAAATTTCCATGAGAGGTAAATCACTCTCCATATGGTGAATCGACCCCCGATTCTATACAAGTGTAAGGAGGAGGATGAATCTTCATTAGCACCATCATCTAAAGCATGGATATTACTGCTCTATGTGTACACGTATCTGGCTCAGATGATTGAGTCTAAAGAAGAAACTATCCTTAAAGACATGTCTATTGTGAGGGAATTCACTGAAGTGTTTCTTGAGGAATTCCCCAGTCTTCCTCCTAGAAGATAAATTGAATTATCAATTGATCTTATACCTGGGGCATTTACAATATCCAAGAATTTGTATAGAAAGGCTATTGTGGAGCTTCAATAGTTTAATAAACAACTATAAGAGAATCTATATAAAGGGTTTATACACCCAAGTGCTTCACCATGGGGTGCACCTGTCCTCTTCATCAAGAAGAAGGATGGTTCAATTTCCCTTTGCATTGATTATCATGATTCAAAAAAATCATGATAAAGAAAAAGTATCCTCTACCCCAAATTGATTACTTTTCAATCATCTATGTGGAGAAAAATACTTCTCCAAGGCGAATTTTTGGTTGTGATATTACCAGGTAAGGGTAAAGAAGGAGGATAACCCCAAGGCTTCTTTTCATACAAGGTAGAGGCACTATGAATTCATAGTAATGCCTTTTGGACTCACTAATGCTCCAACAATCTTCATAGACTTGATGAATAGAGTCTTTATAGATTACATAGAAAAATTTGTGGTAGTATTTATAGACAATATTTTAATATAATCCAAAACCATGGAGGAGCATGAAGAGAATGTAAGCACTTTACTAAAGACCTTATTAAAGGATAAGCTCTATGAAAAGTATATCAAGCATGATTTATGGTTGAACGATGTATCATTCTTGGGTCATATCATCACAAGCAATGGGATATATGTGGATCTATCTAAGATAGCTGCAATTGAAGGATGGATGAGGCCAAAATTGGTAACATATATTTGTTGTTTCTTGGGGTTAGATAGATATTATTTCCAATTTGTGAGAAATTTCTCCCGACTGTCAAACCCTCTTACCAAGCTAACTAAGAAGGGATTCAAGTTTTCTTGGAGTGATGAATGTGAAGAAAGCTTCAAGGAGTTTAAAAGGAGTCTTATCACTGCGCCCATGCTCACATTACCCACAATTGGATAAATTTTTATGGTATTTAGTGATGCTTTGAAGAAGTGCCTGGACTGTGTGTTGATGCAAAATGAAAAATTAATTGCCTATGCTTCAAGGTAATTGAAAGTTCATGAGCAGAACTATCCAAAACATGATATGGAGTTGGCTACAGTAATATTCACTTTGAATATTTGGTGACATTACCTCTTTGGGGAGAAGTGTGAAATATATACAGACCAAAAAATCCATAAGTATATATTCACACAGAAAGAGTTGAATATGTGCCAATGAAGATGGTTAGAGCAGATCAAAGACTATGACTTCTCAATCCATTACCACCCTGGGAAAGCGAACAAGGTGGAAGATGATCTAAGTATAAAGGACCCAAAAATTATATCATTGATGGGAATTTAAAAGGAACCAACATTCTTATATTTTATGAATATGGACATGGGAATCATAAAGAAGGGAGAATCATCAATATTTTCACAAATTATTGCTTAACTATCACTTTTGGAAAAGTTAAAGGATGCTTAAAAGGATAATGTGAGAATTCAGAAGAACGTGGAAACTACCAGAAAAGGGAAATCCTCAGAGTTCAATGATAATGAAGAAGGAATTGTGATATTTGGGCCAAGACTATGTGTTCCATCAAATCCATAGTTGAAGAAAGAACTTTTGGATGATGAAAATTGTTCAAATTTCTCTATTCACCCTAGAAACACAAAGATGTATCAAGATCTTCAAGAGAATTATTTGTGGGATAACATGAATAAGGAGATCACTGAGTATACATCAAAGTGACTGGTATGTCAGCAAGTTAAGGTTGAGATACATAAGTCTAATGGGATGATGCAACCATTACCCATACCAGCATAGAAATGGGAGAACATCACCATGGAATTTGTCACCATACTTCCAAAGACATCCAAAGGAAATAATACTATCTGGGTTGTTGTGGATTGTCTTATAAAGACTACACACTTCATTGAAATTTGAGAGGATTATTCATTGGATCAATTGAAATAGATATATATCAGAGAAGTTGTAAGGCTTTATGGAGTACCACTATCTATTATATCTGATTGAGATCCAAGATTCACCTCTATGCTCTGGGAGAGTCTCCAACATGCTCTAAATACTGAGCTGAACTTTAGTACGTCTTATCATCCTTAAACTGATGGCCAATCTAAGCGGACTATCCAGACACTAGAGGAAATGTTGAGAGCATGCCCAATGGGCTTTAAAGGAGAATTTGATCAACATATTCCTCTGGTTGAGTTCTCTTAGAATAACATTTTCCACTCAAGAATCCAAATGGATCCTTATGAAGCCCTATATTGGAAGATGTGCAGAACACCGACATGTTGGGATGAAGTTGGGGAGCAAAATATATTAGGTCCAAAAATAGTTGAAGAAATGGAGGAGAAGGTTAAGACCATACAACATCACATTAAAGATAATCAGAGTTGACAAAAGAGCTATGCTGATAATCATTGACGCGACCTAGAGTTTGAGGTTAGAGACATGGTATTCTTCTTCATATCACCGTGGATGATAGTTATTATAATTAAGAAGAAGGGAAATCTTAGTCCAAGGTACATCGGTCCTTTTGAGATCCTTGATCGCATTAGAGCGATGGACTATTGACTAGAACTACCACTAAACCTATCTCAAGTACATGATGTATTCCATGTATTACTCTTGAGGAAGTACATACCCAACCCATCACATGTACTCAATCTAGAGGTGGTACCATTGTAGAATGTCATATTCTATGAAGATAATTTGATGAAGATCTTAGATTTTAGGGAAAAAGTTCTATGAAATAATACAATGAACCTCGTCAAGGTGTTGCGGAAAAACCACAAGTTTGAAGAAGCAACATGAGAATCATAGGAAGTGATGAAGTAGAGTTACCATCATCTATTTTAGTGAGGAAAAAGGAAATTTCGAGGGAAAAATTTCTTAAGTGGGGGAAGATTGTGATAACAAAAACCTTTATTAATGAAAATTACTCTTGATCTAATTAAATGTATAATTATATAAAATGGTTATATAAAATATGCACTTCCTTGGTTTTATGTTTTTGGATTTTAAAATACCATTAAGAATTGTTACAGTTTCTAATATATCCATTGAATAGTGATCATATAATTAGTATAAATATAGGGCATTAAAAAATCCAATTTACTCAGACAAAGGAAGTGATAGACTCATCTAGTATAATTTCTCTGTACAAATCCAATTTTCTAGATCTTGGAAAAGAGGTGGCGTCACTAGGATTCGCTCTTGAACAAGCCCAATCCGAGCTTTAACACGTTAAGCTCTTCTGGAATCGCCTATGGGAGAAGTGGAAGTTGATAGAGATTACCACCCATGCGATGTTATCTGAGAAACCCCAAGAGTCGGTCACCATCACACACCTTACCCTTAGGTCATATGTGGGTGTTATAAGGGGTTATGTAACAAAACCGTAGCACTATCATTATGTGCATTATTTTTGTATAGAGAATATACATTCATTTTATTATTGTTACTTTGTAAATAGTTTTTTAAGCACAAATAGTATTTTTAGTTAATATTCAATTAAGAAATATATTTTGATGAATTAATGGATTTTTGAATTAAATAATATTTTAATAAAATATTGCTACTAAATTACTTTTTATTAAATATAAATGATCGTATAATTTTTATGTATACAATTGTAATTTTTATTAATTCTTGATAGCTATTTTGTCGAAACCCATAAATTTTAGATAAATGTCGGTTTTTATTTTAAAAGTAAAAATTCACATATTTATAAAATTATTTAGATAAAATGAATATTATTTTTGGAATCAGGATGTTGAAATTATCTAACGGTTAATTTTTCATAATTTTATGAGTCGAATTTTTGGGTAAAAATTAAATACCGTTTAAATATTTAATGTGTTTATGACTTCATAATAACCCAATAGTGATGTAATAAAATACTATAAATGTGGTTTTCGGAAACTATATGTCTTACCATTAAAATTATGTGATTTTAGGTTTATTTGATCTATTTTACAAAGCCTTATTGGACCCTCCAAGACTTATAAAACATTTTATCTTTTTAAAATGATTTCCTTGTGAGTGTGACTCACCTCCACATAATAAAACCAAATATTTTAATATGTTTGGCCATTGGAATTATAAAATAATGTTTCCTACTACCCTCTTCCAAAAACCATGGGCAAAAACCATGGATTGGTTTGTGGTTTTGATTAGTTTAATGTGTAGGGTCCAAAACCTAAACAATAAAGAATTCCCTCCCTTTTCCAATATAAACCCACCCAAGATACCACTTACTCTTCACTCAAAGCATTTTGAGCTCGACCAATATCTACCCTACTCTCTCTATAATCCTCCCAAGACTCCCTAAGCTGCCAAGAATCCTCTCTCAAGCCTCTCTCAAGCCTTTGGGATCACACTTCCAAATAAGGGATTTCTTCCTTTCTCATTTTTGACCAAATTTCATTATGTTATTATACCATTTTTTTTCAATAATAACTGTTGGGGTATAATTTATAACCTCCAACATACTGTCCTATTTATGTTTGAATGATTATAGTCCCCTTTCTCTCTCATTAATTCCTCCTATGTACACCCGTTACCATGCTGGAATTCAGTAAGGAATTTCTCTCTCCTCATTTACATTCAAGCAATTATTTTGTATTATGGATCTAAATTTAATTACTTATATTGGGATATGTATCTATATGACCCACTTACTATCCATTTCATGTACATATGATGAAACACCCCTTTATCTCTCCATAACCATTTTTATGAATTCTTATGTCACGTCGTTATGCTACCGAAATTGCATTGTGATTTTACAAGCCAAAGTCATTTTGTAGTGAATATCATGCCCATTTCTCTATCAATGGTATTCAAATTTATGCACATTTACTTATTGATTATAGAGTTTCATGTATGAATTCTACATTCCATTATCGTGGAATAAATGATGATGTTTAATGAACCCATGTTATATTATCCATGTGGAACACTTTTTCATGAAATGAAATGATTAAGAAGAGTGTGCCTAGATAGAACTCCAATGCATTGGGTAAAGATTATTATCATGATACGTCAAGTGAAATGAGAGTTTACTCATGCTAATTCAAGTGCAATGAGGGTTTACTCATACTCCACGTGCAATGGGCCTTGGATCATGTTAATATCATGTTAAATGTTGTATCCGTATTTCCATGTTATGATAATCATGATATATCATACCTTTATGTTCATGTTTCTATTGCACTACATTGATATGACTATTTCCTAACATGTACTATATTCTTCATGTTATTCCTCATTTACTCCTTTACTAGTCTTTATAGCTCACCCTTTTCTTATTCATGTCCTCAAGTTATCCCATGCAATGCTAAGTACGAAGGAATGTGTATGGTCATGTAAAATAATTTTTCAATAAATATGTGAATTTAGTGTTTTAAGTTGTTATATAATGTTCTTAAGCTCCAAGAAACTAGACCTCTCAATATTATATGTTTTATCAAGTGAATATTTTATGTAATAAATAATGTTTATTTATGTAATAAAGAGCATGGTTGTTATAAATTTCATCCTCAAAATTTCCAGAATGCTACCTCATGAACATATGTGGGTAGTTATTTATCATAACTAATTTGGGTCCCCACATAAAATTTTCTATCTTATGATTTTTTCAAGGTACATTTACTAATCAAGTCATCTTCTTTTGAAACTCTTGTTATCTAGTGTCAATAATCTACATAATCTCTTAATATTAAGATAAGTATGGTTACAATTATATTTCCTCAAAGGTGATAAAATGAATTGTGTATATCATGTACTTACTTAATAAAGATATATGGAACAAATACTGAATATTATAGAGTCCAAGTGGAATTTAAAAATGATAAGCTACAACTCCAATTCGTTCCAGAATTTAAAAAGGCCCGATGTACCTAGGAATTAGTTTTCATTTCTTCAAAAACCTTATAACACCCTTCTATAGAGATAATTTGAATAAAACATGATCCCATACTTAAAATTACAGATCCTTCCTTTAGTCATCCACATAACTCTTTTTCCTACTTTGATCTGCCTAAAAATGATTCTGAATACTCGTCACTTTCACTATTGTATGCTCCATGAGATACAGGACTAAAAAATTTCTTTCACCAAAATTGTTCTAGAAAGTTGGAGTATAAAAACTCTTACTGTACACCTCTTCATATGGTTCCATTTTAATTCTTTGATGGAATCTATTATTATATGACAATTAAACTAAAGGTAAATACTAATCCCACATACCCTGAAAGTCAAGTGAGAATGATCTCAACATGCATTCTAATGTCTAAATATTCATTTTAGACTACCCATCAATTTGAGAATGATAAGTTGTTCTCAAATATAGCTCTGCATCAAAATCCTTCTGAATAATATTCTAGAATTTAAATTTAAACAATAGATCATGATCAAATACAATTGAAATAGGTGAAGTTCCCAGTCAGGATCCAAGTATCACTGAGATGGGGAGGGGTGAATCAGTGATATCCTTTTCTTTTTATGTTTCCTGTTTGTTGAAACAACCTTCACCTCCTGTTAAAGATTTTATTCCCTGTTGAACACACACTACCACAGGAACAAAATATTTACAAGGTTAATTACTCAACAAGAGTAGCTATGTCCTTGGTATGGTACGAAAACAGTCCAGTACCACACAATCCACTAGAAAGAAATCCTTTGATGTGGAATACAACGAGTAAGATATACCCTTAAACTCATGTAACACTTTGAAATCAATCCAATAGTGTGTGTTCTACCTATTAGCACAAATAGGGTAATGTAATGATTCTGTGCTTCTTAATAAACTTTCACAAATCAAATCTTTCAAAAAAATTCTTCACTTTCCTTCCCAGAAGCTGGTAAGAACCTTCTAGTGAAAACAACTTGTGCACCACTCCCTGCTTACACGCCTCCCTGCTTGCGCACCACCTTCTTGCACACCACTCATCTTGCATGCCTCCCTGCTTGCACGCCACCTGCTTGCGCGCCACTCAGCTTGTGTGCCTATCAGCTTGCGCGCCACCAACTACTTGTGCGCCACTATTGTGTACAACTCACAACTTTCACACAAACTTTGGCTTATACACAACACACTTCTTGAACACACCTCCCTACTTGCACACCTTTGACAACTTGCATGCCACTTCCGACTTGCGTGAGACCCTATTTGCGTGCCACCCCACTTGCACGCCTTATAAATAACCCTCAGCTTTCACACCACTTCAGTTTATGCACCAATTCCTACTACTTGCATGATCAGAGCTTAAATTTTCTCTTAAGTGTTGAGCATTAAAAAATGAGGAGGCTAGTCATCTATTTATAGGCATTTTGGCGACTTTCATGCCACATGCACTTGCACAGCACTCCAGCACTTGCGCACCGCTACAACACTTGCGCACCGCTCTAGCACTTGTGCACCCCTCCTTCACTTACACGACACTTTATTTACTTTTTCATATTTTGATATTATGATGTTGAAATATGACTTGCGTGTAACATACACTTGCGCTCTACACTTGTCCGCCCCTTATACTTGCGCGCCATTTTTTGACTTGTGCGCCAATCTTTAACTTGCACGCCACTTTATTTCCTTTGTCATATTTTGATAGGATGAACTTGAAATATGACTTTCTCGCAACATACACTTGCACGCCACATATACTTTCATGCCACACTTTCACGCCACTTTTGAATTGCGTGCCACGTTATTTCTTTTTCCAAAAACACTTATTTACTCTCTATATCCTTTATAAGTCTTGAATCACAAGTTCTCCAAACTTATGATATTTTTGAAATAAAAATCATCAAAGCATCGTCATAGTTTCCAAGTCCTTTACAAAGTGAATTTATTTATCTTCTTTGACAACAAAAGACAAAACTCTGTAATAGCAATCTTTTCTTACTTCCTTATCCATCCAACATGGTCCAAAAAATCTCCCACTTTGGATTTTGTTGTCAACCATGATTCATAAATCACTGAACTTTGTAACCTTAAGAAATGGATTATTTATCAACAATTCTGAGCCTATGCAAGCTAACTCATTGTAGGAAACAAGAATTATTGACAACCAAAACCATGTTGTTCAAAAGTAGTGACTATGAAATCTCATGAGCATACCTCCTCAGACTTCTTCAGAACATCTTTCAAGATTCTACCTCAGCATTCTTCACTTTTTCAACTTTCTTGGAATACAAAATTGTTTCCTATAACCACTCCAACAAACAGATAGAATATTTTACACACACACATGCTGGATTCACAGCTTACCCACAACTCCCCCTTTATGCATGCATCTATAAGGATACATTTATGAAACAATTATCCCCCTTGAAAACACTATCCACATGAAATATGAGATTGGGGATAGAAACACATACCTTAAACTTGATGAGAAGGAGGTTGGACACCAATGTTCAACTTCAATTTTGAAAATGTTTCTTTCGGTAAAGGTTTGGTGAATATATCAGAAACTTGGTCAGATGTAGGAACATACTTCAACCTTAATTCATTCTTATCCACCTGCTCTTTGATGAAGTGGTACTTTATATCAATGTGTTTTGAATGAGAATGTTTTACTTGATTTATTATTATATTTATTGCACTCTGATTATCACAAACCAAGAGAAATGGTAGCATTACTTCAACAAGTAGATCTTCCAGCTGAGTCTTCATCCACATTAGTTGAGTTGCAGCTTGAGTAGCAGCAACATACTTAGCTTCATCTATGCTAAGAGTTACTGAATTCTATTTCTTGTTATTCCAACTAACACAACTTTTCCCCAGAAAGAAAACTCCACCAAATTTGGATCTTTAATCATCAACATTGCCTGCCCAATCAGTACCAGAATACCCAAATAGATCAATATTTCCTGATCCATCATACATGATTCCAAAATTTGTTGTGCCTTTGATATATATGAGAATTATTTTTCCAAAAATAAAATTTGATTCTTCAAGAGCACTCTGAAATCTTGCACATAAAGTGACAACATAGACAATGTCAGGTCTTGAGGCAGTCAAATACAACAAACTTCCAATCAACTTTCAAAACTCTTTCTGATCAACTTCCTCGCCTTCTCCATATTTATACAACTTGGTTCCCACTGAAATTGGTGTGGAAACTATTTTTTAATTTTCCATGACAAACTTCTTCAGAAGTTCCTTAGCATACTTTTCTTGAGAGAGAAAAACATGATTCTTATTTTGTGAAATTTTTATACCAAGAAAGTACTTCATTTCTCCCAGCATGGACATCTCAAATAACCTCTTCATCTCCTCATAAATTTTTTCACATGATCTTTCATCATTTGCAGAAAATATAATATCATCGACATAAACAATAATGATTTGTGAAAAATCCTAAAATTCCTTGATGTAGATATTGCTGTCAACTCTCCCTTTCTTAAAGTTCATCTTCTTTAAGCAAGTATCTAATTTAGAATACCATGATCTTGGAGCCTGTTTTAGCCCATACAAATCCTTCTTCAACTTGAAAACATAACTTTTATCCTTTACAATAACGAATCTACAAGTTTTATCAATGTAAACTTCCTTGTCAAGGTCACCATTCAAGAATGCAGATTTTACATCCATTTGAAAGATTTTGTAACCTCATTGTGCAGCAATAGAAAGAAAGATTCTGATTGTTTCTAATCTTGCCACCGGAGCAAAGGTTTCATCAAAATAAATTCCTTTAATTTGTGAATACCCTTTTCAAACCAATCTTTCTTTGTTTCTTATTACTTTACCTTCTTCATTCAGCTTGTTCCGGAAAACCCACTTTGTACTAATAATGATCTTGTTGTCCAGCTTGGGTACAAGTTACCATGTATCGTTATTCTCTATCTCATCAATCTCTTTATTCATTGTATGAACCCATTTTGGATGCTCGAATGCTTCATTTATATCATTTGGTTCAACTTTCTAATAAACAGAAGTATGTGATATAGCATACGTTCTTTTTTTTTGAACCCTCTGATGTTTATCTCCAATAATATTCTTAGCCTCCACTTGTTTCCTCAACCTAGGATGAGTTGTTTGAAGTTAATCCTCATCACTAGATATTTTTGAGTCAGATTCCTCTTCACCAGTAGGATTAACATAGTCTATAGCATTATCAGAATCATTAACAAAAGCTTCTCTATCCTGCTCAACTTCCACATCAACATATAACTGCTTTTCTTTCTCAACATTTTCAACAACTTTTACATCTGAAGAATCAATAATTCTTCTTATTTTTTTTGATACATCTATATCCTCTTCCTTCTGAAGCATATCCAAGAGAAATTCCATCATCTCCTCTTTTCTCAAACTTTCCAAGGTTTCCACCTTTCTTCTTTATAATGCATGGACTCGCAAATACACTTAAATTTTTCAGACTTGGAGTTTTTCCATAGAAAATTTCATATAGAGTCATATCTGAGTTTGTCCTATAGAATCATTGGTTCTGAATATTAATAGTAGTGCTCATGGTTTGCCTCCAATAATAATGAGAAATACCATGTTCAAGTGACATAGTTCTCCCCATTTCCACCAGACCTTGATTCTTTCTTTCAGCAACCCCATTTTGTTGAGGTGTGTATGGTGAACTGAACTCATGATGAATTCCATGTTTATCAAGGTAAATTTCAAACTCTTCATTATTATACTCACCCCCATTATCAGTACTCAACTTCTTCACTGAATACTCACATTTATTTTCTGCTTTCCTCCTGAAACTCTTAAACATGTTTAGAGCATCTGACTTATGTCTCATATACATAACACAAGTAATGTGAGTAATGTCATTAATGAAAGTAATGAATTAATTATCTCAATTTTTTGATTTATTTATCATTGGTCCACATATATCAGAATGTATAAGTTCCAAGGTTTGTTTTGAACAAATTTCAACTCTCTTATGAAAAGATTTTGTAATCTTCCCTTTTTCACAGATAGTGCAGCACCAATCTCTTCTTCTTGATAAATCTGGCATATCTCAGACACTATCTCGCGTTGATAACTTAAACATGTTTCTATGACACCTATGTCCCAGCCTTTTATTCCATAACTTATTTTCATCAACCATTCCCATGTAACAAGAATTTTTTACTTGACCAACTTGGAACAAGTTTCCTTTTGCACGTTGGCCTCTTGTAACTATATTTCCATCGTTTTCACATTTCACAACGAACCAATATTTTCTGAATATAACTTTTTTCCCTCATCATAGAGTTGTGAAACACTCATAATATTATGTTTCAACCTATCAACATATAATGTTTTCTTATATTTCAATTTTTCTTTTCCAATGATGGATGATCCAACACCTTTAATTCTTAGAGATTCATCATTTACAAACGTAACGATTCCTTCTTGGAAGTCTTTCACATTATTCAGAAACTTTAAGTATCCTATCATATGAGAATAACACCCACTGTCAAGAATCCATGGAAATTATCCTTTTTTAGCTTTCAAAGCAGTTTCAACAACAAGAGATTTTTTTTCTTCCTTTTCCTTCACTTTCTATTGTGCTTCCTCCAATTTTCTAGCCAGGTCAATGTGGTCTGGCCAGACAACCATGCACTTTTTCTTTTCAGACTTATCAGACCTATCCCTTTTAACTTTTAAAAACTTTCGCTTTTGAGAATCATTAAGAATCTTTTTTTGCTCTGGTAACACACTAAGGAAGCCCTTGGCAAGATGTCTAGGTCAATCACATCTTTCACAAATAGTTTCCAGTGGTTGGAACCTATTGTTAACTTTCACACCATCCTTCTTAGATATCTTTTGAAATTTATTTGGAGACTTTCTATTTTGAAATTATTGACTCAAAATCAATAATTGTATTTAAAAACTTGTGCAATAGTTGTAATGTTGTTGGTTGAAGTAGCACATATTTTACATGTGTCCGAATCCACCACAATACCAGCAATAACCATAGAAAGAATATTTTCCTCTGAAACTTCTATATTGAGCAGATTTGTGAACACGCTTCTCAACAACCTTATTAATAGAACTATGATGAGCATAAACCTTTATGTTTTCATTTGTAACTCCTTTTCTCATTTCATATTTAACTGCACCAGAAGTATTAGAAGTCTTTATTGACTTGTGATTTTTATGAACTTCTGATTTTTCATCATTACTGTCTTTGACCACATACATGGTCTTTTTAGCCTTGTTCTTATCAAAACCAGTTCTGTATTTCATTTCAACCTTTGAAGGTAACTTTTGTGGATCCCTGTTTGGTTCATTCTTATTAGAACATTCACCAACTTCTAAGATATAATTTTTTAAAATGATATTCATTTATTTAGCTTTATAAAGTTTCTGTTGGACAAGTTCCAACTCTTCCTATTTTTCCTTCAGCTTTACTTCAAGATGATCACTACGATTCTTTGTATTCTCAATAGAATTTTTCAGGTCATCAATCTTCTTTTCCATCTTGATTTTCTCATCAGTAAAACCTTCTTGGTTGTTTAATGTGGAATTTTAATTTATCAGCTTGTTGTTTTCCTTCTCAAGCCTTCTGATCTTCCTCAAGCATTATTTCAAATGTTCTTTCATATAATATTCAAGTTGAGTTTCTTATTCTTCTGAACTGTTTCTCTCTTACTCTTCATTATTCACTGAAGAAATAAGGGTATTCTCTCTAGTTTTTTCAGAAAAAAATTTCTTAGATTCATCTTCTCTATCTTCTTCATCTTCATCTTTAGATAAAAATCTTTGTCTTTTTGATTTGACGAACTTTTTATCCTCCCCCTTTGAAATATATTTATCTTTGTCAGCTTGTTTCTTCCACAACCTTCTTTTCCTTCTGTTATCATCATCACTATCTTATTCTTTATTCTTTTGAGGAAAGTTAGCCACAAAGTGAACAACAACTCCAAAATCAAAACATTTCAAGGGAAGTTTACCCTTGTATTTCCCTGTACCTCTTTTCACATTCTTAGAAAACAAGGATAAAATTTCATCAAAATTTTTACATACCACATCTTTAGAATTGGATTCACCAGCATCATCTTCAATAAGAGTCTTCTTTGACTTATCTCTCTTTGTAGCCTTGAATTACATTTCTCTATCAGCTTTTGTTTTTCCCTTCATATTCTTCTCCCTTCTAATCTCATAATTAATGAGAGTGCTATGAAAATCATCCAAAGATAATGTTTTAGGGTCTCTATCTTCTAATGAAGACACTTTAGCATCAAACTTGTCAGGAAAAATTCTCAAGATCTTTTCTACAACTATATAATCCTCCAACATTTCACTAAGCCATATGATTTTACTGACAATATCATTTATCCTGGTAAAGAAATCCCCAACAGATTCAGATTATACCATTTTCAAGTCTTCATACTTTAGTCTCCAGATTTGTATTTTAGCCTTCTTCACTTTTGTATTTCCTTCATATATGTTCTTCAGTTTGTCCCAGATTCCTTTGGCTGTATCAACAACTTTCACTCTTAAAAATTCACTCTCATAAAGAGATTATAGTAACACATTTTTAGCTCTTCCATCATTCCCAAGGTTATTCTTATCAAAAAGAGTAAGAGGAACCTTGTCATCAATAGCAGGAAATTCATCTGTTGTAGTGTCAAGAAATTCATATCCAAGAGACATAAGATAAGGCATCATTCTGTCCTTCCAGATGTGATACTTATTTCCATCAAAAATCAGAATCCCCTTACTATTCATGCAATTTAGATTCTCCATCACAACTTATCTTCAACCACTTCAGCAAAGAATAAATGAAGGGAACCTGTCCCTTTGATACCAATTGAAGTTCCCATCCAGGATCCAAGTATCACTGAGAGGGGGAGGGGGTGAATCAGTGATATCTTTTTCTTTTTATGTTTCCTATTTTTTTAAAACAACCTTTGCCTCCTGTTAAAGAGTTTCTTCCCTGCTGAACACACACAACCACAAGAACATAAGATATTCAAGGTTCACTACTCAACAAGAGTAGCTACATCCTTGGTATGGTACAGAAACAATTAAATACCACACAATCCACTAGAAAACAATCCTTTGATGTGGAATACAACGAGTAGGATATACCCTTACACTCGTGTAACACTTTGAAAACAACCCAATAGTGCGTGTTCTCCCAATTAGAAAAAATAGGGTAATGTAATGATTCTGTGCTTATTAATGAACTTTAACAAATCAAATATTTCAAAAAAATTCTTCACTTTCCTACCCAGAAGCTGGTAAGAACCTCATGGTGCAAACAACTTGCGTGCCACTCCCTGCTTGCGCGCCTCCCTGCTTGCACGCCACTCATCTTGTGCGTCTCTCAGCTTGTGAGCCACTAACTACTTGCATGCCAATATTGTGCACATATCAAAACTTTCACGCCCCTTTGTCTTATACACAACACACTTCTTGAGCACACCTCCATGATTGCGCACCTATGACAACTTGTGTGCCACTTCCGACTTGTGCGCCACCCTACTTGCGCGCCACCCCACTTGCGCGCCTTATAAATAACCCTTAGCTTTCATGCCACTTCTATTTGCATGCCACTTCCTACAACTTGTGCGATTAGAGCTCGAATTTTCTCTTAAGTGTTGAGAGTTAAAAATGAGGAGGCTAGTCATCTATTTATAGGCATTTTGGTGAATTGCACGCCACATGCACTTGCGCGCCACTCCAGCACTTGCACGCTGCTCCAGCACTTGCGCACCGCTCCAGCACTTGCGCCCCGCTCCAGCACTTGCACACCCCTCCTTCACTTGCACGACACATTCTTTCCTTTTTCATATTGTGATATGATGATGTTGAAATATGACTTGCATGTAACATACACTTGTGCGCTACACTTGCGCGCCCCTTATACTTGCGCACCAGTTTTTGACTTGTGCACCAATCTTTAACTTGCACGCCACTTTATTTCCTTTGTCATATTTTGATGGGATGATCTTGAAATATAAATTGTGTGCAACATACACTTGCGCGCCACATATACTTTCACACCACACTTGTGTGCCACTTTTGACTTGTGCACCACGTTCTTTCTTTTTCCAAAAAAACTTCTTTAATATCTCTATCCTTCATAAGGCTTGAATCACAAGTTCTCCAAACTTATGATATTTGTGAAATACAAATCATAAAATCATCATCATAGTTTCCAAGTCCTTTACAAAGTGAATTGATTTATCTTCTTTGAAAACAAAAGACAACACTCTGTAACAAAAAACTTTTCTTACTTCCTTATCCACCCAAATTGGTCCCAACAATAGGTGAACCATGAATTATTTTAAATATATTAATATAGATCCTCGTGAGGTGCTCAGAAGGTAGATCTTACTTTATAGAAAAGAAATATGTGTTGGTGTTCTAGACCAACTATTTGTAATTTGGATTACATGTATATTCAAAAAAGTGAAAAAAATTAAAATATCTCATTAAATATGATTTATAGTTCTATATGAATTTAATGTAACAATGTCCTAGGGTATATGTTGCATTAAAAATGTAATAGTAGTTCCCCACTTTGATGAAAACCTTGAAATTCCATAAATGTATCCTTAAACATAGTTCTATGGTTAGATAAAAGTCAACTTTGGAGAAGATATTATGTTGACTTTCAGGTGTGAGTACTCATAATTATATGAGACTTATTCTTATAAAGTTTTCACTAAGAAATATATAAGATATAAGATTATGAGAAATGACCCACCGGTATTAATTACACATGTTTATGTTTCATTACATATTCCTATATGTGGGTGTGTGGAATGGTCTTTAGACTTGAATATTATTATTAATGAATTTCATAAATCATGCACAAAGATTTGTTGACCAACACCGTGACACCATATGTCTATGGGAAGTAGGGTATGTTGGGTGTGTCATGAATGACATGTTATTAATGAATTAGTCAAGAAGGGATTTATCCATTCCATATTTATGGAAGTTGATATATAATCCCTTTAATTTAAATTTAACTATCACATTACATTCTAGGGCCATGGTATAATGACGAGTTTATTTTAGATAGTTAAAGAAAGACATATCATGCATATTGGTTGATGACATGGGTGTGAGACCTTATTTTTGAGATATCATGATAAAGTGATTATATTAAAAAGTGAGCACTCATATGTGGTTTTCAATGCTGCAACATTAACTTATTTCACTTGGGTCCCTTGACCCATTTCTAGAGAGTAATCTTGGGATTTAGGAAAACTCACCTAATGCTAATGAGAAATAATCCTAGAGGGTTATAAACTAAGTGTTTCTGTTGATCTCAATTAAAATATATTTGAATTTATTTGTTAGAATAAATATTATTCATAAGTCCAAGCAATAATATTATTCAATATTTTTTAATGTAATAGATTAAATAAATATTTATTTACAAGGTAATTACTTAATTATGTGAATATAATATTTATTTATTCAGGTTTTTGATAAATACTGAGAGGTACTAGTAGACCATAATTGAGTCCAATGACATATATTAATTTTCAATCTCATTAAATAACATTTATTTTTATTCCATTTAGCACAATCCATGTGAAAATAACAATTATAATATTATTACATGGCATGGGGTCATATAAAGTTTTAATATATTTTTTAAGGGATTTTGTATAATTAATTAATATTTTTTACCATAACCATAACTCTAGAAATAGATAAAATTTTATATTGTGCATAGATTAATCAAAATTGAGAATCATTGTGTGCTATAAAATCTTGACCTTTCTCTCAAGACCAAAGAAATATCATGATATTCTTCTTTCACCTCCACCATCTAAAGAACAAGATTACCATGAAGATTCCTCAGCCTAAAGCAATCATCACATGAATCAATATTAACACTATAAGATGATAAATCCACCATGCTAGCACTCGATAATATATCTGTGTTGTTTAGAGATCATAGGATCATGTGTGGATCACCAATAAATGGATTCTACACTTGGATCCTACAAAAGCAATAGTGGTTTACCGAAAAGGGTTCTGGAATATCAACATCTTAATTAATGAAAGATATAAATACTAAGTTATTATTTATTCTGATATATTTAAATTAATTATAAATATAACATGAAAATATATTTTCTTGGATTCAGTTACATTTCCTGTCAATATATTATGGAAAAATGTCACTGGTCTTAACGTTTACCTGTTTTATAATATATGAATGATCCATCAAATATGAAACTTTCTAAGTTTGTATTAGCCTCAATAATCACTTTTGATACACCCAGAACCATCAAGTGATATTATAGAAGTACATTCAAATTTATATTTTTTTTATCATTACACATTTCAATGTAAAATTTTATTTCGTTTTTTATTTTGTTATTGATCCATCATTGAAATATCTTATTTCATTTCTTCATTTATCACTCACTTAAACATAATCAATAAATAATTATTTAATAAAACATATTAAGAACCAATCTAGAGGTACAATGAACTCTATAATGATAACATGGGGTTACACAGTGTGCACTCCTCAATCACATGTCGTGTATCCTTATTCATTGCACCATGACTATAGTGTGGATTTTGGGTTGATGTGTAATGAATACAGACTATGTGCATTAAATTCACCATGTTTTGACTAGATAGGGTGTCCCATAACTTTGATAGACTACATCTTGTGTATATTGTCTACACGTTTTGTAATCCATATGTTTTCAAGGAAGGAAACTTGTGGTTAAGACATGTCATATTAATACATCGTTCTTATTTAATACCTAATGCATACAATATGGAATCCATATAACTCTATGTACATGTAGTGTATCTTTTTTACTCTCCATGTACTTTATAAATGTCAATAATAAGTACACACTGATTCCCTAGGCATGTACTATAGATATCTGACAAAGCAAAGTGTATGAAGTGTGGCTAGATTTCACACATAGTGTACTTTACTTGTTTATATGAAAATATTAAATTTAATTAGTTAATCCATTAAACCTCATAGACCTAAGTTCCATGGTTCATTAATTTTATAGTACACACCATTTTTTAGGTTTTATATTATATTAAACACTTAATTTATTTGTTGTAATAACTTGAATTTATTTAAGGTCAATGCATACTAAAGAATCAACACATTAAATTGTATAAGAAATGTAATATTTATGTGTTCCATGTGTTATTAATTTGTTATTACATTCCATGTACACAATATGTTGTATAAGTAAATTGTATATAGTTATAACCATGCTGAGTAGTTCAGATAGGTACTCACTAATTTTTTTTCATTTAAAAAGTTGTGTAATATTTTATTAAATAAAACATAATTATTTATTTTAATTTCACACTAGATGTGAATTTCAAGATTATTAGATGGAATAATATAAAATTAATTAATTTATTAATTAAATAATTAATTGGATCAATTCATGCACATTTTATCTTATCTAATAATGAAGTAAAATTAATTCTAGATAATTTTATTAAATGCGTAATCATTGCATCTGTATAACCAATCATGAGATTTGACCATAAATATGTATATGTTGTTTTTATTTATTTTAATTTTATGTAATAGTTTTTCAATTATTTATTATTAAATTAAATATGATGGACCGCGTATCATCCTTGCCTCTTTTATTATATAATACCTGCATGTCCAAGGTTGTTTTAGGAAATCCCCCTTAACCAATCCTTCGGTTTCACTCACCTGTGTGTGAGTTTTAAAACATATGTAATAAAAATAAGTACCCAAAGGCACATAGAGTTATTTTAAAATGGATCATAGGAGGAGGTGGTTCAAGATGTAATTGAGATGAAACTAACACATGTAACACATAGGTCAACATGGTGAATGTTTTAACTCATTATAATACATACAGAAAGAGTTTCTTACAAGGGTAATAGGCTGACTTATTGTATTATAAATAAATCAACCATTGGATAATATCATGATTTCATAATTAATTTATTTAATTTATTCCATTATAAATATTATTTATTTTATAGATTCAAGGCTACTATCACACTAAAAAATTAATTAACATGCAAGGATTGAATTTAAATAAATGGGTTATGCAGAAATATTTTATCACAACATGTTTAATACCCAAATTAAAATAAACTTTATATTAAAAATACATGAAAAGGATAAAATAAGAGAATTTTATACCTAATAAATTAAAATCCCTCAAAAAAAATTTATTTAGACTATGCCTTTAAATACTTTTTTAGGAATGAAACCACAAAACTAAGTGTTTAACTAACCCTTATTGGGGCACTTACTTTTATCGATGAGTTATTATGAAAATTTTGGGATGACTTAACCAATTTACATCAAGATAATTTTCCCTTGATATACTTTTTGTAACTTGGAGGCTAGTGTTGAGGATACCTGAGAAAGATATTTTGGATTGGGGAGTTCACTCATCTAATCAAGGACCTATAAGCCCATAGTTGGAAAAACATTTCTGACCTAAATACCTTCGAGTAATTGATGAATCCCCCAATTGGATTATGATAAGGGGAATATAGATCATTTACACTAGAATTTCCATGAAACTAGACATTTAAAGTCAAATGGTGATGACCATTGAGACATGATAAAATAGTGGGATACATAATGAAATAAAAATTATTTTTATGTATCACATAAATTTTAATCAAGTAAAGCACTAATAAGATAAAATTTTATTGTATAATAATGAGAAATTCATTAACCACATTATTTAATGAAATTAAAAACATATAAATATGATTTTATAATTGGTATTAACTTCTATAAATGGTCTAGAAACCCTTGGATAATGTTACACTGGGAATAAAAATCTTATTTTCTAGAATCCTTAATGCTTGATTTGCCTGAAAAATAGGTGAGTGATGTGTAGTTAACTATCTATGATAGAAACACATGCAATGTGGTTGAAATTTAGTGTTTAATTATTTCATCCATTTGTAACGAACTCATAAAATAACATAAAGACATGAATTCTTATAGAATGCTCCCGCATATATGTGGACTTTATCAAGAGAGAGAAATATTAGAATAGTTTGAGATATCCATAGAACTATTTTAGAGAAAAATTGGATAAGGTTCACCAGCTGGGACTCACATATTCCAAATCATTAGAAACATTTAGGTCCTAGATGTTAAAGGGTTTAAACTACTTGACGAACTACACACCGATCTCATTCTTTCACCACTCATAGAGTTTCTCCAGCTTTTTTGTTAATTTAAATATTAACAACATTGATACGTCTCACCCATATATTCTCACTCTACTTCACCAAGTTTATAAGGATATAAAGAGTAAAAAACCTGATATCTTTATGGTGAATAAAATGAATGTCAAATCAAAGATCTCTAAGTCTAAATCTTCTTTGCAATGACCTTCCAAGAAGAGAAGGATCAAGGGACAAGTAAGGTAACATGATGATATCTCTTTCACATGTGGCAAGAAGGTACAATAGAAGAAAAACATTACCTAGTAAAATAAGAAAGGTTAAGCTCCATGTGAGTTTTTTTATCAATTTTAATTTATTTATTTATATAAATTGGGTATTATATACAACATGCAGTTCTCACATACATAATAAAATACAAGATCCATGTAGATTCCAAAAGATTTCCTGGGGGTGAGGTAGATTTACGAGAAGACAATAGAGAAAGGAATGATATTGTGTCTATCAGGGACTACCATCTCATGTTTCCTATAAGAATGATCTTGGATTTAATAAATTTTTATTATGTGACGACAGTCAAAAAAAACATTATATCTATATCCAGACTTGATACAGATCGATTTATTTTCAAGTTTAGGAATAAATTTTTCTTATTTTATAAATGAATCATATTTTATGTTATTTAATATTTAAATAATTCTCTTTATGTGTAGGATTACATGAAGTAAGTAATGGTAATCAATAAAAAACTAGTTCACATGACTCATACCACATCCAACTTTAGCATCACCAGCTAGGCCATGTAAACAAAAAGTGTTTCACCAATTTACACCAAGAAGGATATTTCGATTACTTTGAACTAAAAGCACTTGGTGTCTATCATGCATGTTTACAACAACAAATTACTACATCCAATTTATTAAAAAAGTTGAAAGGGTTTAGGAGATTATTGAATTAGTTCATATCAATGTGTGTAGACCATTTACAGTTCAAGTAAGTCTTGGGTACCCATACTTCATAACTTTTTTCTAATTATTTTAGTAGATATAGATATGTCTACCTAATTAGGTATAAATTAGATTCATTTGACAGATTCAAAGAATATAATAATGAATTTTAGAACCATATTGGAAATAAAATTAAGAAACTATTATTATACCATAGAGGATAATATCTTAATTAAATCTTCATAGATTATTTATAGGATCTTGGGATTCTATCTCATCCCACTCCCCCTTATACACTAAAATGAAATGGATTAAGTGAAAAGAGGAACCTCACCATATCGAGAACAATGAGATCAATGATGAGTCATGAATGTCTTCCACTATCCTTTTGGGGGTACATGTTATGGACATCAATATAAATAATAAAATAGGTTCCAACTAAAGTATAAGATAGTATCCCATACCAATTTTGGAGTGGAAATAAACCTATGTTTTCATACTTACATGTGTCATTATGTGAAGTGTTTGTTAAGGCCTATTTTGGAATCAAATTTTCACCCTAAGGTATAAAGTGTACCTTTATAGGATACCCAAAAAAACAATGGGATATTTCCTATAATAATCCTTATAAAAAATTAAATTATGGTAAGAAATTCCATATTAATTAAGAGGGAGGAAATATCTAAAAGTGATAGTGGGAGTGAGATATAATTCGATGAAATCTAGTCTCAATGTACACAAGAGTTATTAAAAAAATAGATTTTGTAAGGCCCAGTATAAAGATATGTTCTAGACACACAAGTATGTATAAGAGAACATGAGAGGTTTGAGAACCTGAAAGATACGATTTTTTAGTAACTGAGGATGTTAATTCATTATTAGCTGATAATAATGATTCTATAACCTACAAGGAAGTAGTAAGTGGAAAAAAAGTTTTCACGTGGAAAGAAGCTATTAATTATGAAATAGTTTCCGTGTATCATAACCAAGTCTGGATTTTGGTATATCCTCCAGTGGATGTAAATACCATTGGTTTTAAATTGTTATTCAAGAAGAAAATGGTCATGGATGGACAAATCAATACTTATAAGTCATGATTGGTTACAAAAGGGTTAAAAAATAATCAATGTACAAACTGCGATGAAACCATTTCACTAGTTTCTATGTTACAATCCATAAAAACTATAATTTCTATAAAATATTACCATGGATATGAGACTTGGATAATGGATGTAAAAATAGAATTCCTTAGTGGGAACTTTCAAAAAGACATCTATATGAAACAACCTAAAGGGTTTATGACTCCAAAGGATTCCAATAATGTATGAAAATTGCAGTGATCCATTTATGGATTAAAGTAAGTATATAGGTCATAGAGAATTAGATTTGATGAATCCATAATGAAGTTTGGTTTCATAAATAAAGAGTGCGATCCTTGGGTCTATAATTGTTTTATTGGGAGTGCAATTGTTTTTTTAATAGTTTATGTTGAAAAAATATTACTTATGGAAAGAAATATACCAGTCTTATTTTATATCAAATACTGGTTGAATATATGAACCTCTATTAGAGAAATTAGGTGAAGTAGTATATATTCTTGGAATCAATATCAATCATTAAAGATCAAAAAGACTACTTGGTCCACATTAGTGTACATATATTAAAAATATATTGAAGATATTTATAATAGAAAAACCCAAAAGGATATTATTCCCATTTTCACATGTCATTCGTCTTTACAATAAAATGTGTCATGAGACACATTAATAGATGAAAATTATGGATATGTTTCCATACACATCTTTAATTTGGTTAGTAATTTATGCTATGATATATACTAGGTTAGATTTCACTTATTCCTATGTCTGGTAAGAAGATATCAAGATAACCGAGGTTAATGCCATTGGATGGAAATTAAGACAATCCATAAGTATTTGTGATGTACTAAGGATTTTTTCTTGTATATAGAGGATACGAGGAACTAGTCATCATAGGATATGTATATGATAGTTTCCAAAGAGATCAAGATGATCTGAAATCACAATTGGGATACATCTTCATACTAAATGGTGGTCTTGTGAGTTGGAAGAGCTCAAATTAGGCCATGAATATATAGATTATGAGTATATTTCGATTTTTGAGGTATCTAGATTGGATCACAAATTCATCGATGATCTTGATGTGATTCATAGTAGTATATATTCCATCACACTCTATTGTTATAATACTATAATAGTGGATCAGGGAAAAGAGCCAAGGTTACATCAATAAAAAAAGAACATAATTTGAAAGTATCATATATCGAGTTATTTTTCTCATAGAGGTAAATTTTTAGTGAGAAGATTCTCCATAGAAGTGAATGTAGATAACCCCTTGAATAAATACTTAACTCAATAGAAAAATGACCATCATGTGTGGTTTAGTAGACTAAAATTCATTAGCCGTTGGCTCTAGTCTATGTGGGAGTTTTTTGGAGTTTGTGTTCTAGAACCAATTATTTGTTAATTATATTAAATGTATATTTAAATAAGGGAATATTAATTAAAAAATCTTGTTACATATCATTCATAGTTCCACATGATTTTAATGTTATAATATCACAGTGTATCTGTTACATTGAAAAGGTTATAGCAGTTCCATTCTATGATGAGTACCTTGAAATTCCTTGATGATATTCATAAACCTAGTTCTACATTTGGATAAAATTCTATGATGTGTCATATAGTATGTTGACTATAAGGTGGGAGTACATTTAAGCATATACGAATTCTTCTCATGAAGTTTTCAGTTATTAATATTTAGGATGGGATATTATGAGAACAAAACCAATAGTAGGAATTCCGTATGTTTATATTTCACCATATATTACTATATACGAGTGTGTGTAATGGTCTTTAGATTTAAAGATTATTATTAATTCATGTTGTAACTCATACACTTAGATTTACTAACCAAAACCATGACACCACATATTAATGGGAAGTAGGGTATGTTGGGTGAATCACAGATGAAATTTTATTAATGAATAAGTTGAGAAAGGATTTTTCCATTCCATTTTTATTGAATTTTATATCTTTTCCCTTTTATTTAAATGGAACTATAATATTAAATATATTTTCTATGGTGCAATGATGAGTTTATTATAAATAGTTAAATAAATATGTTTTAGTCATATAGCATGATGACATGGGTATGCAACCTTATTGATTAGATATCATGAAAAATGTATTATATTACATAGTAAGAAATCCTATAAGTTTCTCTTAATCTCAATTAAATTCTATTTGAATTTAACTATTGGAATAAATATAATACTAAATTATAAGGAATAATTTTATTGAAAATTTATTAATCACATAAGTTAAATATATATTTATTTACTAGGATATTATTTAATCACATGGATATATAATATTTTTTTTATTCAGATATTTGATAAATTATAAGGAGTAATAGTGGATCAAGATTGATTCTGGTGATAAATATTAATTTTCAAGATGGTAAAATAATATTTATTGTCTAACTAGTTAAAACACACCATGAGAAAATAATATTAAAAATAATTACATGGCATGGGGTCATATAAAAGTTTAATATATTATTTAAGGTTTGTTTTGAAATTAAATAATATTTTACCCTAACCATAACTCTGTAAATAGACAACTATGTCTATTTTTTATATATTGATCAAAATTGAGAATTTTTGTGCATAATGAAAACTAGACCATTCTCTCATAACTAAGGAACACTCTATAGATTATTCTTCCACCTCCATCATTTCAAGAATGAGATTAAAATAATGATTCATTAATCTCAAAGGAATCATTATATTCGTCAAGAAGAATATCTCAAGACAATCGAACTGTCTCGATAGTACTTTATTATCCATTAGTGTTGTTTAGAGATCATAGGATCACATGTGGATCACCACTAAAGATATTCTATACATAGATCCTATAAAAGAAGTAATAGTTGACCAAAAAGGGTTTCATTTTATTAACTTCTTTATAGTAGAAAGAAATAAAGACCAAGGTATTCTTTCTTCTGACCTATTTAAATTTATCATAAATTTAACATGAAAATATCTTCTCTTAGTTATGATGACTTTCTTTGTCAATATTATTTTGAAATATTTCACTGGTCATGACATTTACATCTTGTAAAATATGTGAATGATACATTAAATCTGACACTTGATGAGTTAGGATCATCCCCATTAAGTGATTCTACTACACTTAGGACCATTATGAACTTGGTAAGGTGATCCACAATAACCCATATGGCAATAATATTTCTAGGAGTCTTTGGAAATCCAATGATAAAGTCTATAGTAATATCATCCCATTTCCAAAAAGGAATAGGTAGAGGCTGCATGACCCCTTTAGGATGTTTTTTATCAACCTTTACCTATTGAAAAACCAAGAATCATGATACATAGTCCACAATTTTCTATTTCATATTATCCCACAAAAAAGGTTCCTTCAAATCCTGAAACATTGAGTGATGAGATTCATCTAATAATTCTATTTTCATATATGACATGGTTGGAACACATATCCTCTTTCTAAATTTAAAAATACCATTGCTATAGATAAATTATTCCAATTTCCCATCATTCACGACTTAGATTTTGTTTTTAATATTCTCATCATAGAGATGAGAACTTTTTATTTTCTCTAATAAGGAGGGTTTGATAATCATCTAGTATAGATGTTATGTTTCCCCTTCCTTAGAGATTCCTATATCTATGTTTACTAAATCCATGAATGTAGGATCTTTATCAATCCTTATTTTAGTGAAAACTCATGGATATTTCACAATCAATGCATAATCCACCTTATTTTCCTTCCCAAGGTGGAGGTGTATTGAGAAGATATAATCCTTAAGTAGTTCTAACCATCCTCTTTGCCTCATGTTTATCTATTTATATGTGAAGATTAATTTTAAACTTTTTTGATCAATATATATTTCAAATATTTCACCATAAATGTAATACCTCCATATCGTAAATTAAAATATTATAGTTTCCAACTCAAGATCATAAGTTGGATAATTCTGTTCATAGATATTTAACAACCCTGATGCATAGGTAACAACTCTATCATTTTTCACAATGAAACATCAATTTCCTTTATTTGATGCATCACAATATATCAAAAATCCATCCCTTATCAATAGTAAATTCAAGATAGGCGCATTGAATAATATTATCTTTAAATATAAAAAAATACTTGAATTAATTTGACCATATGAACTTAACCCCTTTATGTGTTATCTTGATCAACATGTTATCCAATAGAACAAAATTTTGAACAAATCATTGATAGTAACCAACAAATCCAAGGAAAGTACATACCTCAGTTATATTAATTATTTTTATATATTCCATTACTACCATTTTCTTTTAAGGATAATATGATATTCCAACCTGAGAGACAATATATCCAAGAAAAGAAAATTCATAAATCTAAATTTTATATTTTCTAAAATTTCCATATTACAAATTATCTCTTAGAGTCTTAATATTTATTCACAAATGACTCTTATGATAATCATAACTTTTAGATCTTATCAAGTTATCACTAATAAGAACCAAAATAAAATTATTAAGATAATCATTGAATATATTTTTCATTAGATACATAAAAAAGAGGGTATATTAGTTAATCTAGAGGGAATTACTATAAATTCATAATGTACATACCTCATAGAAAATTCCATCTCTAGCATATCCTCTTCTTTACTCAAAATTGATGATAGCCAGAACACATATTTTTTTTTGAAAAATATTTAAGTCCTTGAAGTTGATCAAAAAAGTTATCAATTAGTGATAGAGGATACTTTTTCTTTATATAAATGACATTTATTTTCCAATAATTTTTGCACAACCTCCTAAATTAATCATTATTTTTTAAAAAAGAACATGTGATACCTATGGTAAAACTATAGGACATATAAAACCCACATAAAAAACTCCTATATTTGTTTATTTAGTTCCACTAATTCCATGGTGTCCATCATATATGGAGTATTAGATATAGGTTTTACATCAAATATGAGATCAATGGAAACTCAAACTCATGCTCAGGTGGGTGTCCTGGTAGTTCTTCAAGAAACACATCAATGTATTCTTTCACAATATATACATCCTCTATTATAGTGATTCCTTTTCCTTTCATAGGTTTTTTCTCTTATTATTCAATAATTTCATTAAGGAGAGCTACTAGAGGTGGATTTATACAAGATTCAGATGATGTATTCTTCCTTATAAAGATGAAATATTATATAACTCTATAAAAAATTATAATCTTCTTCTCTTAGAAATAATTTTCTACATTATAATTTGAAATATAATCCATAACAAGGGTTATATCAAATCTAAAAATAGGTATAATAATCAAATTTTCAAATAGGGTAAGTCTATGTGTCATAATGAGAACTGACTAACATATTGTTATTTTAGTAATATTTACACTAGGAGTCTTGATTGATAATTACTTTCTTTAGGTTCTAGGGATATATCAAATTTTCTTAGCATGAATGGAAGATATAAAAGATCACAAATATCCAAAATCAAATAAATTATTTTCTAAAGTTTTAGATATAATAAAGGAATCTACTACTGCATCTTTAGGAACTTCAACCTCATTTTTAGTGATCTCATAAGATTTTCCTGGACCCCTTGGACTTTTTTGAGGTAATTTTTCTTAAAACCTGAGGAATTCATTCACATAGTTCCCCATATACTTATCATTAAAGCATTAAATATTGAAAGCTTCTTTCTTCCCCTGCCAATCATGAGATTGATGGCCTTTTTCTCCACACATAAAGTAAATTCACATTCCCATTAAACATGTTCTATGATATTTCATTCCATAATTATTACAAGTTGTAATTTTCACCCTTCCCTTATTCCATTTTAAATTATTTCCATTTCTAGATTTCTCAGTCACCCACTTATTTTCTTGTTTACCTTGGAAAACATAAGACTTAGATAACTCTTTCTCTATCATGATGAAACTTTATAATATCTCATATTTGGAAGATGTCTGAGAGACTAACTCCCTTCAAAGGCTTACTTTTATCCCATAAAATATATGATCAATCTCACTACTTAGATTATGTACATAATACACAACATGAGTTACTAACCTTTTAAATTTACCTTTATATTTAGTTATATATTCTCCCTCCTTTTCCCTTCCATTGAGGAATTGCCTTTCTATATAAGCTCGTTGCTCATGAGGAATTTATTTTTTAAAAAATATCACTATGAATGTCTTAAAAAATGTACTATTTATTTACTCACACTCCTTAGTGTTATGTATCAATGATCACTATTGATCAACATACCCTTTAAGATGATAAACTACCACAATAAATTTCTGTCTTTCACTTCCTCTCAAACTAAGAAATATATTTTCTTGATAATTGATTCAATTCCTATCTAATAATGGATTATTAGTCCCATTAAAATATGAAGGTTTCTATCGCATGAATTGGTCCAACATTGTTTAACCTTGTTGGGTTTAAGTAGGATTCTACATACGACCAAGGTTATTAGTTATAACCTGAGTCATCATCCCCAATATTGTTATAATTTGTTAAGATCTATCTCTATCTCTAGATTCATTGTCTCTCCTAGGAGGGAAATTACTATATAGATTATGTGAATTGATATAATTTCAATTCCTTACACTAGGTTCCATTTATAATAAATGTAATATACTTAATAATCTTATACCATTTAAAATTTTAAATCATAATATATGATTCCAAATATAGTGTAATTCTTAACATAAATTAAAAAATTATGCATATCTAATATCAGAATCATAATCTTAGTATCTCTAGGAATATCTTTAAATCATATTTTTTTTCCAAATATTTCATAATTTTTTATAAATAGAATTAAAATAAACCAAATTATATCATTGGAGAGTGTCTATCTAGGTATAAATTCTAAGGCCTACTCATCGTGCACCAGTGAAGATTGAGTTAAAACATAATAAAACTTTTTTAGAGTTTTTACCCCTAGGTACATATATTCCAAAACCACATACACTTAACAATATCCATTTAAGGTTTCATTTTCATGGAAAACCACACAATATCTACTTTAACAAAACTTTGTGATGTTATCTTGTAATTATACTTATCATTAGAGTCTATTATAGGGTTATGGTATCTAACATATGTTTTCTGAAATCTAGTTCCCAAGGTTTATACTAAATTACCTTTGATACCAACTATATCACCCTAATTAAAATAACCAAAAAATGGTAGTTATTTTACTACATCGACACAAGATATAAGGATTACATATCAAAGGATAAAATTGTTTAGTAGTATTTAGATACTAGATGCATACATGATTCTCACATTATATCTAAAAACATGCAATACAACTTAAAAATTCTAGTGAGAACATCATTATTTATTCTATTAAATCCTTGAAATAATTTATAGATACATTATTAGTATCCTGAGGAATGGAAAACATAATAAATGGTGAGCCAAGATACGCTGTAAGGAAAATCATACAATAAAATATATAAAATAACAAATAAAGAATAAATAATATAAGAGAGATAAAAAGTAATAAAATATTACATATAAATAATATCATAAAAGGGGAATAAATACATTGATGACATAATAAGAAAAATAATCACATGGATAATAATAACTAGTTTTATAATGATGGAATGCATAATGCTGGACATCATAATATTTTCATCAAGTCTTTATGGAAATATGTCATATGTAAATAGGTAAGGCGTACTACAAATACGAAAAATAGTTTGCCTCATGATACCCACAAATTCATATAGTGTCTATAATGGGCCTCTATCATCATATTCTAAGTATAATTAATTCATTATATGAAATAAATTAATAAAAATTCAATACATAATCAACATAAACATTCATATTGAAAAAATATTATACTAAATGTTAATATTTTACCTAGTAATAGATAAAAAACATGATCTTAATCCATATAGATTAATATGGAAGATAGTAATAATAAAGTATATCTCCAATAAAGTATAATATCCATCAAAGGATGTTGACATAGATGAAAATAATTTAAAATTATCATTGGAAGATTTCCTGATAAAATACCATTTTCATTTTGAAATCACTCATATTAAAATATATTAATTTATAGAATGTTTAAAAAAAATTATTTTCAAAGAATAATGGAAATTTTTAAAGCAAGATTAATTTTAAGGAATATATGTGATAATGGTAAAATCCATTCATGTGGTAAAGGTTAAATTAAATATTTCATTCACACCTTTAGAAAAAGGTACCTCATTTGAAAAATAAAAAGAGGATTAATTTTAAACCTTTTATATTAAGTTAAATAATGGTAAAAAAATTAAACAATCATTTTATAATAATAATTTTTTTTGAAAACATTTAATAGAAAATATGGACATGGAAGAAAAATATTCTTAATCAAATTGAAAAACAATGATAGTTTTACTTTAAAACATTAATTTGTTCTATTTGAGTGCCAAAGAAGGTATACATGGAATTAATAATTGTAAAACCAAAAAATAACTATAGTATAATAAAATATATTCTATTTAAGTTTGAAGAATCATATAATTCATTTAATGGATACTTAAACATAAACAATTCTCAATAGGGATAAGATTGTGAAACAAACCTTTACATCATGTTTGACTTTCTTCATAAGTGATCTTAACTGCCTATATAGTAAATTAAAATTTATTAAAATTATATAAAATAATAATATAAATGCATTTAATATCATATATGATCAACTTATAATATTTCAACACCCGTTTATTATTATTTCTTTAGTAAAATTATCATTTCTCTGTGTAAATTATTTAGTTTTTCATCTGAGTTTATCTTTGGTAGTTTTTTTCATTTAAAATTTATCATGGTTACCTAATCTCCATAATTTTAACCATGATATAAATATAATATATATTAATTATATACATATTTATAATCATTCATGAATGGCATACATGAAAAATAAATCACATCGCTTCATGGAGGTGGTGGTCCAAATGTATGCACAAGCAACATTATTTTTTTTAATGATTATAAGGGTAAGAATATAAATGATTAATATATATATATAATAATTATTTCATAAATATTATTTATATTAATTATTTATATATTTATAACCATCTGAGTTAAGTGGTGATGAAAAATGAACTACATTGCTATGTGGAGACGATAGGCTGTATATAGGACAAGCGATGTTTTCATTTTCCATAGGATGAAAAAGAGGTGAAAAATTATTGTCCATAATCATAATAAAATATTAAAATATTATGATAATATATCCATCATGTTATTATTAGTAAAATAGGTTTATACTAGATGGAAGAGGGGATAAAATTGAAAAATGTTGGTTAAGATTTATACCTCTTCTTTGAGAGACCTCCTTTGAATTACACCTTATGATTTGAAAGGATTATATTAGGAGAAGAAAAATGGATCTAAGACAAAGATAAGAAATATTGGAAAATATTTGGATATGTATTTTCTGATCTATAAGTATTAAACATTGTGAATAAGGGAGCAGAGGAGATACTCTTTTACAAGGGAGGGAGAGGACACATATAGAGTTACTTAAAATATTTAAATATAAATAATGTCTTTATCAAGTATAATGATTGAAAATGAAAAGTGAGTTTAATAATAAATATAATATAGGGTCAAAATATATTAAAAAAAAAATACTTAGACAAGTTTATTTGAAATTATTACCCTTATCTCTTAGTTAAACCCATGGTAGACTTATCTTAATCTTAACCATGGTAACAAATTTTTACTATTTTTATTATTCATTAGAAAAAAATTAATTTGAAAATATTACCTAATATTAATTGTTATGATTAAAAATATGGAATAAATTTTAAAATATTCAATTTATATAAGTGGTAGAAATTAATTTTAATATAAGTGCATAAAACAAAATGAAAACCGTTTTATAAAAATACTTATCTTAAGCATAAAAAGGATTTTATAGAAAAATAAATTATAATGTTTGTAAAAAGTAATTAGATATATTTTTTTAAATAAGATTTTAATTATTTTTCATTAAACCTACATCGAAACCGAATGTAACCTTATAAATACTTGATTAAAAAGAAGAACTAAAAATAATTTTTATTTGAAAAAAAACATTATTAGATTTCCCAAATGTTAAGAACGTATTTATAAGTTCAAAATTATATTTTTATATGAGGGTTATTAATCAATATATTTATATATATTTGGTATAAAAATAATGTTTTATAATCACTCAAGAAATTCTTATATCATTTTAATGACTTAAAGTTGATTTTTTTTTATAAAATTGGTATTTTTCATTATTCACACTAAAATCAACTATTTTTAAAAAAATATAAAAAAGTCACTATAAGATAATTTTTAAATGATAAATTAAAAAAATAAATTCTTTTTATCAAATTTTATTTATAAAAATTGGTAATTTAGGTTTTAATCACATTCTTTAATAAATCTATGTGCATTATAGTATTGTTTCTTTAGAATGAAAATCCTATTTATTATAATTGTACATAGGGTGTTACATTAACATAAGAAAGAAAAAACTCTTATAGAGATAATAAAATAACTTGGAAGCTTGATAAATGTCCAAAATTTCTCCAAAAATAATAAGGGAACATAAGAATGCAATGTCCCAAGACAAGGTATATGTTGAAAAGTCCTACAGATATTGTAGGGAAAGGTTGTGTTTCATAAAAGTGTGTAAAAAGAAAATTCAAACTATTGTGAAGAAGTAAATACTTTATTTAAAAGTAATACCAAGGAAAAAATGTTGGGTTTTAAGTTCTGGAAAAGAGAACAAACCCCAATAAGTGGAGAAAAGAT
The DNA here is from genome assembly GCA_963277665.1 of Viscum album. NCBI lineage: Eukaryota > Viridiplantae > Streptophyta > Magnoliopsida > Santalales > Viscaceae > Viscum > Viscum album. The sequence continues at coordinate 1,432,521,457 of OY728126.1, read as the reverse complement.
TAGATTCCATTAAATATTATTCAGATATAAAAATGGACTCCAAAATGAATTATAAATGGAAATTAGTGGTCAATAGATTCTCAAAATACACCTCAACTTAAGTAAAATAGAATGAAACCCTCTCCAAATATATATAAAATGTTTCTCAACTATTTGAAGTGTCTTAGAAAATTAAGGGAGACACAATCCATGGGGTAAGAGTGATCAAGATCATATAACGTATAAGTCAAAATGAAATATTTATAAAGCTAAAAGATACATTAAAAAAGTGATATTTCATGTAATTATCGGCATCACACCTAAAAACACATGAAATTAGAGATTTACAATACTAAAATATATATAGTAAATGTCATGAATAATGGAAGAAATATGTCAAATCCATATCTGAAGTAACCATTTGTATCATGATAAATATGGTACATAAAAATTAGTATCAAGATAAAAAATTTGTGGTATCATGAAAATATTAAGGAAATAAAAAGTGGTAAAAATCATTTTGGAATAATTTTATGATCATATATTTGTGTTTTAATATGTGGTATTAGATGTTTTTATAGATAAAATTCCAAAATCCACTGTGTTAAAGAAGTTGTTCCCAAAAAATGGTGTTCTCCAACTGATAAACTTACTGATGGAAGGAGATAAAGATTTAGTTGGAGTTAATGATGATAACTCAAAGGATTATTAGACTTATGTGGATATTTAAAAATCCTATGAATAATTTCAAGAGAATTAGTTTCAATTGGAATCAATATGTATATTATAATTGGTATCAGTTCTAATAAGTGGTACAATCCATACTACGAAGTGATTTATTGTTTATCTTATAAATATTTGGTGTTAAAGTGATGGATATCATAGGTTTTGTTGAGAAATTAAAATTTCAATACTTCTAGGAGTTTGTTGGTACTCATAGGCGACATGGAAAACATTGTGGTGGCTAACTTAGAATCTTTTTTCTTTCACAGAGCCCAAGATCCGTAGGCTTATAGGACCTTTTTAATAGCCTAAAGGAAAATTGGTAAATTCAATAAATAAATATGTTGTGGAAATACATATAAAATTAAAATTATCTTAGAATTTTGAGGTGATGAGATTATAGAATTAGGAAGTGCAACCAGAAAATTTCATACCAATTGGAACATAAGAGACAATGGATGCAGTGGATTATCAAAGGGAGAGATTCAAAAGGGTAAAATAAGCCTCTAAAATTAGTATGAGTTTCTTTACTTATATAATGGAGGATAACATATTAAAATAAAAAATTATAAGGATCTAACCCCATTTTAAGGAGGAGTATTAGATAATAATGGTGAACCCTATGCATGAAGTGGGAGAGAAATCAAATATCAAAATATTTTCAGGTTCAAACTATTTTTATTTAATTTCTAAAAATGGGGATGAGAATATTGGAAGTGGTATTATATATTTTCAATAAAATATAAATTTGGATATTTTTAAAAACCTAAAGGGTTGATTTGGATTTTATGATAATAAGTATTAATTCTAAAAGAAGAAAAAGTTAAATATATGTTTTATGAATTTATCGAACAAATTTAACAAGTGTAATTGGAATTTGTGTTTGATGAATTTGAACTAAAGTAATTATGTCTAGAAGGTCATTTAGAATCAGATCTCATGGAAGGATAAGATATAATTTTTAGGATATATTTTTTGATAATATAAGGGTAAAGTGGCCTGAGTAAATGAAAATATATGATGAAAGGGGGAATTTTTAAAAATGGTTATTTATTGCTTGCTTGTTTTTATTGTTGATTTTTTCTAAAAAAGGATAGAGATAATGTGAATGGAAGTATTTGAAATAAGGCATACACATGAAAGCACCTAGGAATGTGTATATATAGACACCTTGATATTACTACATATCAAGGACTTGACTTAAGAAGATTGAAATTGGAGTGGAATATGAAATAAATTTACCCTATTTTACATGATATTAATATTTTCTTGTGTTTTCCATATTTTTGATATTAAATATTAGATATTTGAATATTAATTTCATTAGATTTCAATATATAGATGTATTGGATCTTGTTGGTGATGTAAACCCTCATCATGGTTTGGAATAAACCGTAGTGATACTTCTCAAGGTGTTTTAATTTTATAAATGTCCAATATAATGGGGATTTTAGTGTTTTTGGTTGATTTATACATAAAATTTAAGATCTGAAGATGAAAAATTCCTAGAAAGAGATCAACACACTATGTATCTTGGTATGGCATACTGGAAGTTCACCTGTGTGAAAATTGAATCATGAAATGGATGTTTTGGAGGTAGTGGCTAATATATCCATCCAAAGAGGACCATTATATAGTATTGGTTATTTTTAATTTAAAATATCCCCTGGATTTTCACCACACTATAATAAATTTTATTTTTCAGTAGATATTTACTTATTAGAAATGGTGTAACCAAAAATGGCCATAGTGCCAACCGTAGAGTTGTTTTTTTGTTATGGACATCAACAATGACTTTTGGAGTTCCAAAATGAAATAAAAAATATCCAAAAAACCTTGGATCTAGGTATTTCAAAGGTTTTTTCCCTTATATTCAATAGTCCATGCAGTGTTCATCAAAAGATAGGTGTTTTTGATGGAGACATGCCAAATCAAGAGATGTGAAGTCATAGGATGCTTGAATGATTCTTTAATGATTCAATAATAACATGACTCTATTTTAGGCCATGATTCATGATAAAATCATATAGAGATTGCTAGGATTATTTATTGGATTAAATGAAAATGAAATCCGCACTATAAGGAGATAGAAATAGATCCATTAAGAAGTTGTTTCTTAGAAAGTATGGGGATGAAAATCATGTAGGAGTTTTGGGATGTTTTGAAGACTCGTAATATCCCTAACATGTGGTGAATTGATTTCATATGATATCTTTATTTTATATAGTATAATCGTTAATATACATAGAATTAGAGAATAGAATTTATTACATATCTATGAAAGAGAGAGGAAGAGTATACATTAAAATATCTGATTTTCATAGGATAAGAGAAAGAAGTTCCAGATGAGGGATGGTACTGTACTAGAAGGTGGAGTTCTAGTTTAATTCTAGAAGATGAAACTAAATCTATATATAAGTTGTTCACATATTTTTATTTATAATCTTGGTAGACTTCAATGAAATTCATATACACTCTATGAATCTATAAAAAGTGATTGTCATAAATAAGGGACCTACATGTCCATAAACTATGTAAAAATGACCCTTTTCTAGTGTAGTGAGTGGGGGGAATGAAGTTAGAGGGAGTAACCCTTCAGAAGTAGTGAATTTTTCCTAAAATTATAAGGTATTTATCAATGGTAGGAGTTACCTGGCCGAAACCACATCAAAGAGTAGTGATATTTTAGTTATTTTATGCATCCAATTTTTTTTATCTCATTCTCCTTAGACTAGCCCATAGTCGTGAACCAAGTAAAAACCAACTTTGTTTTGTGTACTTTATTGATTCACACAAAAAGTGGGTAAAATTAACCTTATGGAATATAAATCAAAGGCTAGATAAGATAAACTATAATAATATCATCATCAATAAGAAGAGTAGAGAGGGGACCCTTTTAAGTAAGTGGTCTAGATATATTGAGACAATTAGAGGTTGAGATAAAGTTTATGAAATTAGAATAAAGTTTTATACTATGATACATCCCCCTCATAGGGTATATATCACTTTTACCTTGTTTAGGCTATCATTATGTTACCAAATACGTTTCAACTAATAGAACCAATCCTAAAATTAAAACCAGGCTTGTATGGTGGTTGGAAAAGTATAAAAAATCACTCCTATATCAAGGAGAGTTGGGGGTGAGATGAGAAGATAAATATACCCAATATAAAGAAAGAATAAATTTTGGAATTTATATAGATAATAAGAAAATTTACACAGATAGTTTTATCATTATTAGGGAATATCATGTATTAATAGAAACTATTGGTGTTGTGGAGTCTTTAGATCCAAAAATTATGTTTACTAGTATAACATGTCATTTTCATAGAGTCAAAGATATCAATAATTGAATGGGATCTATCCAATGAAGATGAAAAAAATGTTTAATAATAAGTAAGTTGTAAAGAAAAATATATCAAAATTTTCTACATAGAAAATATTTGATTTCTTGGATTAAATCTATGAAAGGCGTGACCAAAAATTTTATTATGCTGAAGAATGTATAGTAATTCTTCTAGTACAAACTCTTTAGGCTAAAAGAGGTAAAAAGTTTCAAAGAAGAGATAAAGTGGTGAAGTCACTTCTTATTAGGGTAGGTCTTAAAGAAAGAAATAGAACCAAGACAAGGATAATTGATATTAGTTATTTATATCATATGAAATTATGAAAAAACTATTGAATAACATTGAAGAATATGATGAATGATTAATCACTTTTCAGAATAATAGCTCTTTGAAGATCAGAGGTATTGGGATAGCTAAAATTGAGGCTCAAAAACTGAAGTCCAAATATATTATACTTGTTGATGTACTTATAAATAAATTTTTGAGCATCAGTTAACTTTGTGATCATGTGTTAAATTAATGTTCAAGAGAAGTTCTTAAAAGAATAAGGGATTAAAGAATAGAAGAGTTATCAAAATGGTAGAAATAAGTAGTGGAAATATATCTCATATTATGAATTTAAAATATTCTTATCACTTGAGATTAGAAGATGAAACCAATATATGTAATAGAATATCTGATCATCTTGGTCAAATTTGTTTAAGTAAGATCATAGGAGGACAAGTGGTAGGAGGATTTCCTCAAATTAAGAGATAAAGAGATGATATTTTTGAAATATTTTAAAAAAGGAAAAATGATACAAGGAAATCAACATAAAGTTAGAAATTATTCTACTAGGCCACTAGAATTGATTCAATTAGATTTCTGTGGGTGAATGATACATCAATAGTCAGGAGGAAATTATAATTTTATCACATTCACTGATGATTTTATAATAATTTATAATGTTATGTTTATAAATCCTAAATCACAAGATATTAAAATATTCAAAATTTCTTGAAGATATATTGAGAAGGAGTTGGTAGTTTTTATCAAAATTATAAAAACTAATAATGGAAGGGAGGTCACTGGTAGTTAATTTGAATCTTATCTTATCCAAAATGGGATCAATCACTAGTATTGTGATCCATATACACCCTATAAAAATGGAGTTATAGAGATGAAAAACAAATTCTTAATTAAGATAGGGTGAACCATTCAAACATATTAAATCTATCAATTTTTTCTAGAGAGACGTTGCGAGTATAACTATAAACATCTAAAATAGGTTCTTGTTGAGGTCTGAATCAAACATGAAATTTTATAAAATGTAGTATAAGAAGAATCCTACTATGAAGAAAATAAATTATTTTGGATATCCATGCTTTATAATGATAAAATTATTGATGTTGTGAGTGAGGGAGAAACATAAATGTAGATTATATTGATATAAAAACATAATTAATTTATTCTTAAGATCTCAAGGTTAGATAAGGATATAAAAATTTTAAATAAATAAAACAAATATTCAATTAATTGGATTCAACCCATGATGATAAAGATTATTATCTATTAAATAATTTTGATAAATTGAAAATGTTTCTTTCTAAATAGAAGACTTCAAAAATTTAAATGGAAAAAAATTAAAGTGATGGCGAATTACCATGATATTTTCCAAATGAATTGATAATTTTTTAAGAGGAATTGAATAATTACAAATCCAATTTCCATAATTCTTTTTATGAAGTTGGGGAAAGATATAAGGAAAATAATATTGAAATAGTTAAAGGTTTTAAGAATTATGTTATTCTATAAAACCATTAAATAATACATTCAAAGAATAATAATAATCTTTTAGTTGATGATGGAAAGTTTCATTGCAATACCCAAGTAAAGAAGATCATGTTTTTGGGGAAATAGAATGATTCTCAGAAATCTAGAATGTTAGAGAGTCATAATTTAAATGTGAAATCTACTAAAAATAAAGATTGAAAAAAGGATGTAAATACTTCTAGAGTGAGGAGGAATATGTTTAAATTCTACCAAAATTCTGGTTAAGAAAAAGTGTCCAAGATTAATGATCAAAAATAGAATTATGTGTATGTGTCAACAACTATACAATAAGATATTTTCAGAGGTAAATATACCTTTTGTTGATATTTTTGGCATCATATAGGATCTAATCACCTAGAAATATTTTTTTTTTAAATTTAAAATATTATTATGTTTCTAGATTATTTGAGATCACATTTTAGGGGATTCAATCCACTTAAAGAAGGAAAATTTAGAAGAAACCTAAAAAATATGGAATAAAGGATGAGAATAAATTTCAACAATTAGTAGAAGTTTGTGGAATATGTAACTAGCCAATTCATGATTTTAAAGATTGTCTCACCATGAAGACACACCAATTCAGTATGAGTTTTAGTTCTCAAAATTCTTAAAAGAAGAAAGTAAAGGGTAAGGAAATGTATTTTCATCTTGAAGATTCACTTAAAGAACCTCAAAAGGTATGTCCATGGATTTTGGATGGTGGATTATCTTTCCACATCACAATATATTCAAATATCTTGAAATATGTAGAGAAAATTAAGGAGGGATCATAATTGTTTTTTAAAAAACGGATCACTTAAAATTATAGGTGTTTTAGCAGTTTTTAGAAAGGAAAAGTTGGAGTCTAAGAACAATTTATAAATTTATGTGTTGAAAAATAATCTGATAAGTGTATCTTAGTTATGTGATAAAGTTAAATAATTAGTTTTTAGGGAATATGGGTTCTTGGTTAAGATTTTAAAAGATATATGTTTCTTGATAAGAGGTTAGAGTATAATTGGAATCTTTTTTCAGGTTGATGATACTAAAAATTTATGCTACTTAAGATTTAAATAATAAAATAAATCATGAAATCAAAGACTTAGTCATCATGTCCAATATAATATGAGTAATATAATCCAAGGAGAAAATTTTAATGATGTAAATATTATTAAAATAGAAATAAGATGGATGTTTTATATATTTCAAAATAGAGATATTATCAACTAGCCACACAAGAATATTGACATTCAGACATATCATATATCAGAGATTATCTATTCAGACAGTTGTAGGACTATAAGGAAGAATTTAAAAAGTGGTGATAAGTATTTTATTTCCATTATTTATGAATTTAATTATATCAATTATATTATGTTTATTAATTATAATTTAGAGGATTTAAAAATTCTTAGGATTTTTAAAAAGAGTGCAGAAATGGAAGCTGGTTTATACTTGAAAATGATCCAATCAGATAGTGGTGAAAGAATTATTAAAACAATATTTTATTCTTATCTTGAGAATCATATAATTTACCATGAACTCAATGTACTATACAAAACCCAAAAAATAGAATTTTCAAATGGGGGAACATAAGTTTTTTCGAGATGGATCACACCGTGTTGATAGAGCATGATAATTCTTAGTATTATTACATACAAAAAAGTGGTGGATAAATATACATTCCAAACTATTTTTTTATATGAAAAATAAAAATATCTCACTATAAAATATATATTATAATAATTTCACATGTTGATATATTTAAATGTGGTTGGAATTCCTTGTGTAATTAAAGTGAAATGTAAACATTTTGGGAAGTTTCAATAAAGATAATTTCATGGAATATTCCTAGGTTATCTTATAAATAGAGGAGAATACCAATATTAAAATAAACATAAATGGAATATTTTTTAAACTGATGGTGTAATGGTATTATAACACTAAAATAAAGAAAGAAAACATTAATAATAATGTTCCTGAAGTGATGAAGATGAATTTATTTTTAATGAAAATAAGGAAGAACTTTATTAAAATAATGTATGTTCAGAAGAAGTTTAGAGTGAGTATTATGATTCATATATTTATAGTGATGGAGAGAAACCTCTCTCATCTCATCCAAGGATGAAAAATAAAATGGAGGCATAAAATATCATTACAAAATAAGGATCATCAAGAGTGAGTCAATTCTCTGAATGAAGAATTATATCAAAATAAATCCAAGGTTAAATTCACATACCTCGCTCCTTTTTCATGTTGAAATATGATACCTAAATGAGGAATTAGTTAATAAAGAGTTTCTTAGTGATATTAATGAATAATTATATTATATAGATAAGAATAAAACTTGAGAACTGGTACATAATACTAAACACAAGGAAATTATAAGAAAAAATTGGGTTTTTTGTAACAAGATGAATGAAATATGAGAAGTTGTAAGAAATAATGAAAGAATTGTGTATGAGGGTTAATAATTTGTTGAAATAATTAATATTGATAATAAATTAACATTAGTTTCTAGTCTAGAGACCATAAGGACATTTCTTTCTATTTCAGTCAAAGTAAATATAAAATTATCTAAATGGATGTCAATTTTTCCTTCCTCAATCAAGATTAGAAGAAGAAGTTTACATTTGGAGATGTAGTGGTTTCTTTCTTTGTGAAAATAAAAGTTATGTATATTGGATAAATAAAGATCTATATGGGTTAAAACCAAGATCATGGTATTCCATGTTAGATAATTTATTGAAATATTTAAAGTTCAATAAATGAAAAGTGGGAAATAATCTATGTATTAAAGATAAAAATTATGTATCACTTATTATTATTATTTATATATATGATATTATTTTTACTATAAATAAATAAGGTATTTTTGAATAATTTTATTTGAAAATGAATAAGTAGTTTGAAATTTCCATTATTGGATGAATGTGATATTTTTTAGAATTAAACATTTCTCAAGAGTATGATCACATATTTCCTTATCAAGAGATGTATACTCAGGTATTTCTATATAGTTTTTTCATAGATTATTCAGAACTAGATTTTACACCTATTTCATTGGGAACCAAACTATCAAAGGATGAAAAGGAAAATTGGTTGACCCAAACAAATTCATGAAGCTTATTGGAAGATTACTTTATTTTATATCTTTAAGGAAAAATATTGTATATGATATTAAATTATGTTCTAGGTATCAAAGTGCACCAAATGAGTATCATTTAATGGTTGGATAGAGAAATATTAGGTATATAAAAGGTACAAAAGACTATGGATTGAAGTATTGAAGTAGTGTAAAGCTTGAACTATTTGTCTATATAGATACAAATTGGTCTGGAAATGTAGTTGATAAAAGGTCTATATATAATAGTTTTTTATTTTTTTGGTAAAATGTTGTAATTTTGTAACAAAAAGAAGTAAAGTTCTATGATCTTGAGTACTGTTTAAGTAGAATGTGTGGTTGAAACTTAATCTAGAACCTAATTGATGCAGAATAGGACTCAGTTGTAAGATCCCAAGGTTGAAGTAAATATACCAATACTTATGGGATGTGATAATAAAATTGTAGCCAATTTATTATGAAATTTTGTTCAACATTCAGGTTCAAATCACATTGATATAAAATATCACTTAATCAAAGAACTTTTATATAAGAATGTGTTAAATCTTGAATTAGTTCCAATAAAAGAGAAAATAGTTAATCTGTTTACAAAACCATTTTTTAAGGATGCATTTCAAAGATTGAGGTTATTTATGGAAGTTTAGACTCATTTCTCTCAAGGATAAGGTATGATGAATCTATCACTTCTCTCACATATTCTTTAGATATTATAATCAAAGGGAGAGAAAGACAACATAAATCACTTTTGTGTTTATTGCTTTATGTATAGAAAAAATGTATTTATAAAAGGGAAGAAAATTATTTTAAAGAGATCCAAAGATATGTGTTTTAAAAAATTGGGGTGATATCTATTATTTTGGATGAGCGTGTGTTTAGAGAGAGGTTTAAAAGGGTAAATATATGAGTTCAGTATGTGGGTGTGTAAGTTTTGTGATTTATGGACTATTTTAACTATTTTTCTGAGAATGAACATAAAATATTATTATTCATAGGATCTAAGAATAGTTTTAAGATGTGGAAAATTATGTTTTGGTTGATATTAGGTGGTATCAAGGGATAATAACATTTTATTTTTTAATTGGAAATAAGAGGATCAAGAGATGTTTATAAGTGGATATAAGCCACTATTTTATAGATAACACTATATTTTTATTATATGTCCTTGTTTCCTAAATTGGATAAAATTAAGTAGGCTTATAATTATTGAATAATGATTCATTTTTAAAAACAATCATTTTGAAAATGATTTATATTCATTATTTTTCCCAAAAAAATACAATGGGGGAGATTTTTGTGGCCAAGAGTTTTTTGGTGACGTTGCGACTTTTGGTAGATTGTTGACACCCAAAGTAAGAAGTGTAAAATCAATGAAGTTGATATTATTATTGAATTGTATTTTGTTTTCAATAGATAAATCTTATTTAAAATCACATAAAATGAAATCCATTATGTGAGGTGAGGGATATTTTGATATTTAAATGTGTTTTAAATAGGTATTAATCTATCTAAGGAGGAATTTAATATATTCTAAGCTTATTTTAAGAATTATGGAATTGTTGAGTTGAAGAAAAAATATAGTTAAGTCTTGAATTATTTTATATGTAATAAGTTCTCATAAATTGAGGTTGAAAATGGAAAAGTAATGTAATATCTTAGATATACTCAAGTATAAAGATTGGATAAAGGAAATTTTGTTCCTTATTGTTAGAACTAGAAAATGCATAAAATGATGAAATAAATGATAAATAAATCAATCTAGGCGAATAGTTCATTTCGTAATGCTTCTATTTGACTAATCTTAGAACCCAAATGGATTTAGGAATCAAAAGATATTTCTTTTTGATGTTAGAATTATGAAAATGACAATCCAAGGTGATTTTAGAATAAATTATGTTATTGAATTCAACTTTCCAAAAGTTAGTACAAGCCCTTCATAGTCTCACAACTATGTTGTGTGAGAATGGTGACGTCAAATGAAGAATATTCATGCAAAAGTGAGCTTGCCTATAAAAAACAAAGGCATTTTCACACAACTGTATAATGTTTTACGATAAAGGATAAGTTTTTCAACACAACTAAAATTCCTATAGTTATGGAATCAACACCTCATTTTAGAGGAATACCTCTTGTATTTGAGTGTCGAAGATATCGCATATGTATCTCTGGGTTTTGTACTTTGTACAACCCTAAAATCTGAAACTTGTGTAAAATTCCCTCATGAAGTCCCTCATATCACGTGCTTATGTTTGAGATATTTTGTGCAACTTTCTTCATGGGAAACATAATTTTTCTCAAATTATAAACTTTTGGAAAAGTGTATTTTCATGCAATATCAATGTTTCACAACCCAATGTTTTCCAAAATTACACTTGAAGTACATGCCTCACACAAACTCATTTCCATGAAAATACCATAAGTTGTGTGAAAAAACTTTTAGTTGCATGATCCAATGAATAATTGAGTTAAATAGTGTTTTTTGGACACATGGAAACTAATTAAAACCATGAAGGTTGTGCCCCCCCCACTTAAGATCAATGACTAGCTACAACCATAGACCTCTAAACTGGTCCCTTTTCTACCACCACTAATCCCCATGAAAAATAGAGAGTGAAGTTGTATGATTTTAGATATGAGCCAAGGAAATTTTAGTTTGTGACCTATACATCCTCATTGTCCACCCCATATAATACCATGACTCGAGATACTCCCCTACACCCCCTACAATACCTTGATTCAATGTACTCCTATTGGTCCCTTTCCCATTCCACGAGTTGAGTTTCTCTCCTTGGTTTTCTCATATACCTTGAGTTGAAATAATCCTCGAGAATTTCCTAAAACCTCATCACCTAACTCCTATGACAGGTTGAATCCAAAAGAGTTTCTCTTGCACAAGTACCACACCAACCATTCATGGGAATTTTTTGCCTACTAGTCCTCACTACATAATGTTATATTTTAGTACACCCTATTTAGAAATTATAAGATTCCTCATATGGAAAGAACGAGTTTACTTATGTATCTAGAGTAAGATTCCTCATGCCATGACCATGAGAAAACATCCACCAGTCCTCACTATAAGATGTTAAACTCTGGTATACCCTATATGAAAAGAATAGGATGCCTCATGGGACAAATTAGAGATTCATTGTGTGTCAAGAATAAGATGACTCATGTAATGATCAGGATATATCCCCAAAATAGTCCCTATGGGACTCTTCCTAAGGTTTAAGCCCTAATCATATTCCTCCACCCATCAACGGGACGAGATTACCTCATGAATCTACATGAGAAAAAAGAATGGGTGGATCTAGTATGCAATCCCCTGATATATCCCTACTACTTATAGGAAGTCCCCATGGGCCTCCTCTTAAGGCATAATCCCCCAATCATATCCCTTTATCCATCAAAGAGTCAAGATTCCATTGAGACATAACATGAGGAAGAAAAATGCGCAACTTAATGTGTAAGACTTTCCCATAATGTCCTTTTAAATAATGTTAAACTATGGAATTAACCTATATAATTAGCATGGGATGCACTGTGAAATAAGTGACGAATACCTCATAAAACAAGTATGATATTCCTCATGTGATATTCATGAGATGATACCCTTATCCTCATGGAAGACTTACACACACAAGCCCCAATCACACCATTGTAGACCCTAGTAGCACCAAGGAAGATTCCATGCTTAATCACCAATCACACCAATGATGATCCTATAAGAACCCCATTATCCTATCTACATAAGCCCCATTCATACCATTAATACTCCAAAACAAAATTTGGGAAACCCAACCACGTAATCCTTATTCAAGATTCCACATGTAAGCCCTAATCACACCATCTATTCTCTTAATAGAACATGGGTAGCCCAAATATGTAAGCCCTAATTATACCATCACTAATTCCTAGAAGCTCCCAGAAATCCCAACTGTGTAATCCCCATTCACACCTTCGATTCTACTAGAAGCACTCTTTTACCTTCCACATGTAAGCCACAATCATACCATCTTCTCTCCTTAAAAAAATACCGACAATATAGCCGTGTAAGCACTATTTACACCATTATTTCTCCTAGAAGTACCTGAACATCCCAAATGCATGAGCTCCATTCATACAATCACTTCTCATAGTAGTACCTGGGTAGCCTAGTTGTGTAAGCCCCATTCATACCATCACTGCTCCATAGTAGCACCTGGGTGACCTAACTGTGTAAACCACATTCATACCTTATCTAATCCTAGTATCACCCATGTATCTTCAATTTATAATCCCCAAAAAAACTATTTTCACTCATTAGAAACATACGAGAATAATATATGCATAAGCCTCACACCATCCCTCATTGATGATCCTTCTATGACACAATCATCCTTAACAGATGATGTTAAGCTATATGGACTGGTTTTGTCACATGAACTTAAGCTACGTCATCATATTATGTGGGTTTTGATCCCTTTATCTTAAATAGGTTACGAAGTATTCCATCATGAGGTTAAATCCTAGCATAAAAATACATCTATGGTACCTCCCTGAGGTTTAATCCCGACACCCCAACATCACCATCAAATCACTAAGTGTGATTATCTCCCCCATTGGGGGAACACTTTCTATCACCATCATCAAATACTAGAGTGTGATCAACTTCCTCATGGGAATACACTGAAAACTATAGTGTGAGAATTGTCTCCCCATAGGGACACACTCTCTCATTACCATCAAACCCCCAAAGTGTGATCATCTTCCCCATGAGAACACACAGAAAAATTATCTCCAAAAAATTCTAAACCTGTGGCCTAACCCAAAATATTTACCCCATACCATAAACATGGGATTCCTATGGTAAAAATATTCATATTTATTACACCCATGGAATAATTATCCCATGGCCAACACATGATTCCTTGGGTTCTGCTCCTAAGATTCCTCACACATTAGATGCCTCTGACTTTAAAAGGGGAATAATTAATAAATACCCAATAAGACCAACATACAGAGATTCCCAAGAATTACTGTTGGTCGGAGTGGATACTCAAGAGGGGGGTGAATTGAGTTCCAATTAAAATTTTCTGTTAAAAACAATGTTGATTAAAATCCCCCTATTTCAAAAACAGATTAAACTGTAGTGAATTTATACAGATTATAAAGGTTCAATTAGTTTCTCAAAGATTGATTAGATCTCAGTTAACTTAATCTTATGATTAAATTAACCTTTGAAACTAACTTACTGGTCTATAATAAATATAAACACTTGCGAGTTTAACTATCAAAGTAGCTTTGAAAATAAATTATATTTCAAAGTAATAGTAGCGGAGTATGAAATAAATATGTAGTATGGATATAGTATGTAGCTACAAACACAGAGAATTAACCAAGAGGTTCAGTCTCAAGCCGAGACTTAGTCCTCTCAAAAGTTTATATAAAAATGATCCACACACTGTCCAGGTCACAAGACCTCTACCACAGTTCTGCGTGGGAAAACAAACAACAGCTTAGAGCTGTCCAGGTCTCATACGACCTCTACCACTATCCACAGTGGGAAATGAAGTGTAAAAAGGTTTGTTGAGGATTTACAGATCCTCCAGTGAAAGTGCAGGAGTTAGTGTGTGTGTTTAATACAGCAAATAACACACACTGCTCAAAATGTAAGACAAATGTATCACAGAGCAGAGATGTAGAGTTTAGAAATGGCTCTGGTGATTTCAGTGTAGCTCTGGACTCTTTTCTATTTGGTCAGAATTTATTCTGAGTCCTCTTCTCGTTTTCGTTTGAGAGGAAGAGTGTCGTATGCTTCAGGCTCAAAGGCAGTGAGATGTAGTCGATGAAGTTCTTCAATGTTCTTTTGTATGCACAGAACTCTTCTTGAGTAGGCTTGATTGTGTATGAGGTTCTGTTCTCCTTGGTTCTTCCTTCTCTTTCTTTTTCTCTGTATTCCTCTTGTGTTCTTCTATCAACACCCTTTTTTTATCTTCAGCAGAGTCTTCTTGTATTTATGTCACATGCTTCGGAAGACAGAAAAAGTTTCCTTTCCGCAGGTACGAGGTACGGTTTCCTGACATCCGACAACTTTTATTAATAATTTGACAGAGCATTAAAATTTACCTAATATGACCGTTGGTTAGATTAAATAAAGATAAAGATAAAGAAATTCAAACAGTTGTTTATGACTATTGGAGAATCAAGTGATCGGTAGGTCATCAGCATTAGTGAGTAATGATCGGTGACTCAGAGAGATCAGCATCGGTGAATCAGACTGATCAGCATCGGTCTGTCATCTGATCGGTGAGTCAGTTTGATCGGTGAGTCATTTGATCGGTGGATCATTTGATCGGTGGCTCATTTGCATCGGTGAGTCATTTGATCAGCATCGGTGAGTCATTTGCATCGGTGACTCATTTGCATCGGTGAGTCATTTGCATCGGTGAGTCATTTGATCGGTGATTCAGTTTGATCAGCATCGGTGAGTCATTTTCATTGGTGACTCATTTGCATCGGTGAATCATTTGCATCGGTGAGTCATTTGCATCGGTGAGTCATTTGCATTGGTGACTCATTTGCATCGGTGACTCATTTGCATCGGTGAGTCATTTGCATTGGATCGGCGCGACCGTTGTCTTTTGATATGCGATCAGTGCTTCCGATGTCTGTTGATATTGAATCGGTGCTTCCAAAATACTTTGTACATCAATAATCATAGACAAAAATGTGGTAACAGATTCATTAACAGATTGTAATTAAGTTTATGAGAAATAAAACCAGATTAAGCATTAATGGTATGTGATGATTTGTGATTATTAAAACATCAATCATAGATATGAAATCAAAAATCTTCCAGAGGGCTCAACAATCTCCCCCTTTTTGATAATCACAAATCTTTATCATTAAATATAAATAATATGATATATCATTAATAGAAACATAATGAGAATTAAACCATAAGAATAATAAAAAAAATAAAGAGATATATAAATCTCCCCCTTAATTTAGATTACCTTTATATATTATACAGATTTCTCCCCCTGAGATATATACATCTTTTCTCCCATAAAGTATTCTTTTTCTTCTCCCATAAATTTTCTTCTCCCATAAATTTTCTTCTCCCATAAATTTTCTTCTCCCATAAATTTTCTTCTCCCACATAAAGTATTCTTGTTCTTATCCCCCTTTGGGATAATCAAAAAGGAGGGAAAACAGATAAGAGAAAGTGAAAGTAAAAGCAGTCTGCAGAGAGTATAGATAGAAAAATATTTGAGAAAGTATAGACTATTACAAGTAGCACATTGTTCACCCCATCAAAAACAATACACAACTATTTGTTGGGATACAAAGGGGCTTTGACTTTGTCTTTGGGATCAATAGTGGGTAAGTTTGAAGGCTTGGAGGCAGGCTGGTCTTGGCGAATCTGAAGTGGTGGTAGGACAACTCGGGCAGGTGTAGGAGTAGGTACCACATAGGGTTGTTGTTGAGAAACATGAGCTGATTGAGAAGCTTGAAGAGGAACTGGTCTTAACTGAGAGAGCGCTTGAGCAACAGATAGCTGATTTGGAGCTATATCAGAGTCACTGAGAGGTTCAGAAGTAGGAAGTACTATTGCAGTGGCCTGTGCATGCAAATAGGGCTTCAAAAGATAAATAATGTCCTGAATGACTTCTGCTCCATACTTCATAGCTTTTTCAAAATCATCTTTATTCTCCATGAACTGTGCCAAGGAAGGGACAAAATCTTGCAACTGATGAACTTGAGTTTTGAAGGCCTGAGTGACTGGAGGTAATTTCAGATTCTCTGCCAACACCTTGAAGCTTGCAGTCATCTCATGTTTTGTATAAATCTTAGAAAAGTAATTATCAACTTTCTCTTTGATCTCTTGCAGAGCTTTCTTAGAATCTGCTGAATACACCAATGCCATCTTATGACTGTTATCACAGAGCTCTTTCATTTTTCTCAAAGATTCTAAATCAAGAATTTGTCTTACAACAGCTAACTCATCATGCACAACTTCTCTTAGAGCTTCTATCTCACGGGTAGTGATCTTGGTTACCTTTCCTGTACTGGCTTGGCTAACTATGTGAGTTAACTCAGCTTTCAACTTCCTCAGGTCAGACTTGTTGAGATGTTCAATCAAATTTCTCAAAACTTCCATCATACCAGAGATGGTTGATCGAAATTCGCTTGATAGAGATACCAGGCCAGTGTGAAGATCCTTCATAGTCTGATTCAAAAAGTCTATTTGCCTTCCAATAAGTTCACCAGTATTGGCCAGGGCTGGCTTCACAACATTAGATACTCTTTGTGAGAAGGCTTCCAATGAGTGTTCAGAAACTTGGAGAGACACTTGAGTAAGAGCATTAGAAATTTCTTCTCTAACTATGGCTCTCACAACGGTTAGAAATTCAATCTTAAACTTGTCAAGATCAGCTTGAGAGATTCCTGAACTAGGTAAATTATTATTTGTAGGATCAACAGCAGGAACAGACCTTGCTTCTCGTGGGAGGTTCCTCTTCACAGCTGCAGCAGATTCTGGCATTGCTTCTTCGTCTTCAGAATATTCTAAGCCCAACACAGCATAACCAGGGTAGTCATCCCAAACAGGAGCACACAGGGTGTATTTTGGTTTCTCATAGCTTGCTGTTCCACTGATTTTTGGTGAATCATCCTTGCCACTGATATGTATTTCTTGTACTGATTGAGGTGATTCTATTTGATCTTCAGAAATACCATCCACTGGTCTGTTATCACCATCAGCAACAGCCTCAGCTTCATCATGACGTCCATCATCACTCTTCTCAGAAGCTTCACTGTGATATTCTTCAGTGTCAGAATCTTCTTCATCACCAAGAATAGGTTCTGATTCTGGTAGGGCTAAAGGTGGACTAGCAGGTCCAAATTCTATTCTCCTTTTGGGACTCGCAGTGTCTGGATCACTCCTATCATCAGGAGATGGCATACTTCTTTCCTCAGTCGCAGCTTCTTCTTGATCTTGGGTTTCGGTGGCCTCATCCTTTCCTTCTTCTTGCTCATCATCATCAGAATAAACTGGTTCCTCATTTGGTTTCAAGCCAGGGTCTCTCAAATCCTTTGGCCTCTTGTCATGATCTATGGGATTGTAGGATTCATACAATTTATTTTCATCTATAACCCAGCACTTCTTCCATGGATTCCAATTGATTTTCATCCTCTTGCAGATCTCTTTGTTGAGACAGAAGGTATGATCTGTTTCATCAACTTCATCATCTTTATCAATACAATCTAGATTCTTGAGCATGGTAGATATCATCTTTGAATAAAACAAGGCAGTGGCTTTCTTGGATGGTTTTACCATTCCAGCTATGTGTACCATCACATATCTACACAAATTGATCTTCTCATGTGTTTTCAGAAGAAACAACAGGAAAACATCCTGGTACTTTACAGCAGCAAAATCTCCTCTCCTAGGGCAAAGTTGGTGCTGAATAAACTTGAAAAGAAGTCTCCATTCACCATCTAATTCTGAAGCTGTAATTCTCCGTGACTCTCTGTTTCCTGTCAGAAGCTCCAGAGCTAATTCATAAGAGAAGTAATCAGATGTTGGAGGAATATTCCCAGCATAATCCTCATACCGACCTTTATGAGGTACGTTCAAGCACTCAGCCCACTGCTTAGATGAGAAGGATATTTTCTTTCC
The DNA here is from genome assembly GCA_963277665.1 of Viscum album. NCBI lineage: Eukaryota > Viridiplantae > Streptophyta > Magnoliopsida > Santalales > Viscaceae > Viscum > Viscum album. The sequence continues at coordinate 1,432,502,829 of OY728126.1, read as the reverse complement.
TTTTACCACATACGACATCCTGGCAGCCTCCACACCATCTAAAGTGATTTCCAGATTCATATAGAACTCATGTACCAGCTTCGGGTAGTCTATTCGAGAGTTGTCAGAAAACCAGTCTATCCATCCTTGCGATTCAAGAACTTGCAGCAACAGTGACTTACTTGACAAAAGCCACGCAGAGCTGACTTCTTTTTCTACAGCAACAATCCGAGTTTCCAGGTTCGGATTTACTGATCGTTGAGAGGTACTACTCGACTCACCTCGAGCACGCTTTGAAGGTACAGGGCTATCCGGTCCTTTGCTCGGTCTCTTTTCCTTAGCCATTCGAGGATTTTGGAAAGGCAGGAGTTCGAAGGTTCGAAGTAGAGGGGAAGAGAGGTTGAAAGTTTCGGCGGGAAATGAAAGGTCAAAGGTTTAGGGAGGATAAATAGCCGCGTATCATTTATTTTATCATTTAGGGTTCCCATAAAAAGTATAAAAGAAATTTACTAAATAATTACAATATAATAATAATAAAAAAATCGGTATGACAGATCGGTTGCACAGATCAGTTTCACAGATCAGTTTCACAGATCAGTTTCACAGATCAGTTTCACAGATCAGTTTCACAGATCAGTTTCACAGATCAATCATACACAACTCTTGTTTAATAAATTTCATTCTTTCAGAGCATAAAGGCTTTGTGAAGATATCATCTAATTGATGTTCAGAACTAATAAATTTCAAAGAAATATCACCTTTTTGATAATGATCTCTTAGAAAGTGATGTCTGAAATCAATGTGCTTAGTTCTAGAGTGAGACACAGGGTTCTTAAATATATTTATTGCACTAGTATTGTCACAGTTAATTGAAACATGTTTAAGATCAAATCCATAATCTAATAGAGTGTGTTTCATCCACAGAATTTGTGCACAGCAACTACCAGTAGTTATGTATTCTGCTTCGGCAGTAGACAATGCAACTGAGTTCTGTTTCTTACTACACCATGATACTAGGGATTTTCCAAGCAAATGACATGTTCTAGATGTGCTCTTTCTATCTAACTTACATCCAGCAAAGTCAGCATCTGAATAGCTAGTTAGGTTAAATGATTGTCCTTTTGGATAAAACAAACCTAAATTTATAGTATACTTAAGATACTTAAAAATACTTTTAACAGCCAGTAAGTGTGATTCTTTAGTATTAGCTTGAAATCTAGAACACATACATACACTGAACATAATGTCTGGTCGACTAGCTGTAAGATAAAGTAAGCTCCCAATCATACCTCTGTAATTGGTTTGATCCACTGGTTTCCCAGCTTCATCTGTATCCAATTTACATGTAGTACTCATAGGTGTATCACTTTCCTTAATACTATCCAATCCAAAACGTTTTAAAAGATCTTTTGTATATTTACTTTGATTTAAAATAATTCCATCTTTAGTTTGAAGAATTTGAAAACCAAGAAAATACTTAAGCTCTCCCATTAAGCTCATTTCAAATTCATTTTGCATAACCTTTGAAAAATCAGTACATAAGGAATTTTTAGAAGATCCAAAAATAATATCATCAACATAGATTTGTACTATTAATACATATTTTGAAATCCTTTTTATAAAAAGAGTGGGATCAACTACTCCTTTTGTAAATCCTTTTGAGATAAGAAAGTTTGAAAGCCTTTCATACCAAGCTCTTGGAGCTTGTTTTAAACCATATAAAGCTTTAGAAAGTTTAAAAACATGATTTGGAAAATGAGGATTTAAAAAACCATGTGGTTGTTCTACAAAAACATCTTCAACAATAAAACCATTTAGAAAATCACTTTTGACATCCATTTGATATAGCTTGAAATTCAGATGTGATGCATAGGCAAGTAAGATCCTAATAGCCTCTAATCTAGCTACAGGTGCAAAGGTTTCCTCATAGTCAATTCCTTCTTCTTGATTGTAACCTTGTGCAACTAGCCTAGCTTTATTTCTAATGATGTTTCCAGATTCATCAACTTTGTTTCTAAATGCCCATTTTGTGCCTATGGTCAAAAAGTCCTTAGATCTTTCTACTAATTTCCAGACTTTGTTTCTTTCAAATTGATTTAGTTCTTCTTGCATAGCCATTACCCAAAACTCATCATTGATAGCATCATTGATATTTTTAGGTTCTGACTGTGAAAGAAAGGCTTGATGTTCAACCTGATTTCTTAGAGAAGCTCTAGTCTGTGTTCCTCTATCAAGATTTCCTACAACAGCATCTAAAGGATGGTTCTTTAGAGTCCTAGATGGTCTTGAAAAGATAGGGCTAGAGAATTCAGATTCATCTATAGATTGAGGTTCAACAGAAGCAGGTTCTGGAGAATTTTTAGAGCTGGATGCTTTAAGTATAGGTCCATTGTATTTATCATTGAGATTCAAACCAGAGAGATCATCTTCAAGAGAGATTTTAGGTTCATGTGGATCAGTTTCATCAAATTTGATGTGAACAGATTCTTCCACACATTTGGTTCTTTTATTGAAAACTCTATAGGCTTTACTAGAGATAGAGTAACCTAGGAAAATTCCTTCATCACTCTTGGATGCAAATTTGTCAAGATTGTCTCTAGTATTGAGAATGAATACTTTGCAGCCAAAAACTTTGAAGTAGTTAACCTTAGGTTTCCTATGGTTCCACAACTCATAAGGGGTCCTCTTAAGAACTGGTCTGATCAAGACTCTATTAATGACATAACAAGCTGTATTTACAGCTTCAGCCCAAAAGTAAATAGGCAGTTCATATTCATTGAGCATGGTTCTAGCTATTTCTTGCAGGGTTCTATTCCTTCTCTCTACTACACCATTTTGTTGGGGTGTCCTAGGGGTAGAGAAATTGTGACTATAGCCATTGTGTGAGCAGTAAGAATCGAACTCATGATTTTCAAACTCACGACTATGATCACTTCTCAGGGTCTTAATCTTGAGTCCACTAAGATTTTCTACAGACTTGGAGTATTTAACAAAGTAAGAAGAAGCTTCACTTTTGTGAGCTAGAAAATATACCCAAGTATATCTAGAAAAGTCATCTACAAGAACATAGACATAGTGCTTCCCATTTAAACTAGAAACTCTAGAAGGTCCAAATAAATCCATGTGAACCAACTCGAGAGGTTGAGAAGTTGACACTTCTTTCTTTGATTTAAAAGAAACTTTATGTTTCTTTCCTTTTAGACAGGGATTACAAACTTTGTCTGCTGTAAATTCAAGTTTGGGTAAGTCTCTAACTAAGTTCTTCCTAGAAAGTTTTCTAAGTGAGTGTACATTTCAGTGTCCTAATCTTCTGTTCCAATGCCAAGACTCTTTATGAAAAGCATTTAAGCAAGGAATATTCTGCTTAGCTAAGGAATCTAAATCAACAGCATAAACATTTTCATTTCTTAAAGCAGAAAATACTAAAACATTTTTAGAGTTAAAAACATTGTAAGAATCATTTTTAAATTTCACATAAAAACCATCATCACACAATTGAAAAATGCTTAACAAGTTATATTTAAGTCCATCGACAAATAAAACTTCAGAAACCAAGATTGAATCAGTGTTACCAATCTGGCCTAAGCCGATGATTTTTCCTTTTGAATTATCACCAAAAGTGACAAAGCCTCCATCAACTTTTACTAAGCTCTTGAAACATGAAAAGTCTCCTGACATATGTCTTGAACATCCACTGTCTAAGTACCATATCTTCTTGTGACAACTCTTCAAGCAGGTCTCCTACAAAACAGATTTAGATGAAAGATGATTTTGGTACCCAGATCTTCTTGGGTCCAGACATGTTAGCCAATGATACTTTAGGTACCCATATTTGTCTAATGGGTCTCATATAATTTGTAGAATTAACATTCTTTGAAAGATAAACCTTATTAGATCCATAACTATGAATATAACTGGTTGAGGCATATGAAGTTCCAGAATTAACTATCTTCTGTCCAGATTTAGGAATGAATCTAGTTTTGGAAACTTTTCTTTGTCCAGGTTGGTATCCTATACCAGTAGTATATCTAGGTGCAACTTGCTTTCCTAGCATTTGTGTTAGAGTATTTTTTCCATTTGTGAACTTCTCTAAGTCTTTTCTGCGTTGTTCATTAGACAATTTTAGTTCAGTATTCTCTTTAAGCAACTGAGCATTCTTTTCTACTTCTATATCCAGATCAGATTTATGCTTAACGCTTAAAGCATACTGTTTCTTTAAACCATCATATTTATCTTTAAGCTCATTACAGGTTTCTTCAAGCATATCACAATATTCAAACAGTTCATATTTAGACATGTTATCACCTTCAGAATCATCTCCAGAATAATATGAATTTGAAGCAGGAGTTTCTGATGTTACCTCATAAGTGTTTGTCATAAAACACATGTTGGCTCGATTCCTTTCAGAGTCTGAAGATTCAGCTTCACTTGTGCTGTCTTCTGAAGCACTCTAAGTAGCCTTCATGGGTTTCTTGTACTTGTTATCCTTGTATTCATACTTCTTTCTGTATTTCAGCTTTGGACAGTCTGTTTTTATGTGTCCTTTTCTTTTGCATTCATAACAGACAACTTCATCTGATTTATTAGACTTCTTCCAATCCTTCTTCCAGTGTCCTTTGTTATCATACTTGCCTTTGTAGTTTGACTTTCTGAAAAACTTCTTCTTCCTATAGAATTTCTTAAATCTTCTAGAAATGTGTGCCATCTCAGCATCACTATCAGAATCATTCTCACTTTCCTCACTACTTAAACTTTCATTGATAGCTTGAGGCTTTTCCTTATCCTTATTCTTTGAGGTTGTAGTCTTGAAGGCAATAGACTTCCTTTTAGGTTCATCATCTTCTTCTTTATTTACTTTAAGCTCTTCTTCATACATAATCAGCTTACCAATTAACTCCTTGACAGGCAGTGTTCCAATGTCACAGGATTCTCTAATGGAGACAGAGGTTCCTCTCCATCTTTCAGGTAGACATCTCAAAATTCTCATGATTTTATCCTTTGCTGGAACATCCTTTCCCAGAGAAGTCATTGTGTTGACAATTTCATTGAACCTGAGATACATATCAGAAATGGGTTCATCAGGCTTCATCTTAAAATTATCATACTTAATAGTATAGGTATTCAATCTCATCTCCTTAACATTAGTTGTTCCTTCATGAGAAACAGCTAAGGTATCCCAAATTTCATATGCAGTTTTACATGCAGAAATTCTATTAAATTCTTCATCTCCTAGAGCACAGTACAGAGCATTCATAGCTTTACAATTATTATTGTAAGCAGTCTTTGTAGGTTCATCCCAAGTAGATCTATCAGTACTGGGAATTTTATATTTAGCTTCAATGACAGTCCAAATATCAAAGCCCATACTTTCTAAGTGAATTTTCATTTTTAGCTTCCACTGAGCATAGTTGTTTCCATTAAAGAAAGGTGGCCGGTTAGTAGCAGCACCCTCAAGTCTATTATCCATGATATTACAAAAATAATTTTAAAGAGATAAAAATTTAGAAATAACAGAAATTTTAAGAACTTTAAAATACAACTAAAATCACAATTGAAAATAGAGTACGTTTAGAAAATATTAACAACCTCTGATACCAAGTGTTTGTCGGAGTGGATACTCAAGAGGGGGGTGAATTGAGTTCCAATTAAAATTTTCTGTTAAAAACAATGTTGATTAAAATCCCCCTATTTCAAAAACAGATTAAACTGTAGTGAATTTATACAGATTATAAAGGTTCAATTAGTTTCTCAAAGATTGATTAGTTCTCAGTTAACATAATCTTATGATTAAATTAACCTTTGAAACTAACTTACTGGTCTATAATAAATATAAACACTTGCGAGTTTAACTATCAAAGTAGCTTTGAAAATAAATTATATTTCAAAGTAATAGCAGCGGAGTATGAAATAAATATGTAGTATGGATATAGTATGTAGCTAAAAACACAGAGAATTAACCAAGAGGTTCAGTCTCAAGCCGAGACTTAGTCCTCTCAAAAGTTTATATAAAAATGATTCACACCCTAGATCGGGGTAAACAACAGTGAACACACTGTCCAGGTCACAAGACCTCTACCACAGTTCTGCGTGGGAAAACAAACAACAGCTTAGAGCTGTCCAGGTCTTATACGACCTCTAACACTATCCACAGTGGGAAATGAAGTGTAAAAAGGTTTTTTGAGTATTTACAAATCCTCCAGTGAAAGTGCAGGAGTCAGTGTGTGTGTTTATTACAGCAGATAACACAAAATGCTCAAAATGTAAGACAAATGTATCACAGAGCAGAGATGTAGAGTTTAGAAATGGCTCTGGTAATTTTAGTGTAGCTCTGGACTCTTTTGTATTTGGTCAGAATTTATTCTGAGTCCTCTTCTCGTTTTCGTTTGAGAGGAAGAGTGTCGTATGCTTCAGGCTCAAAGGCAGTGAGATGTAGTCGATGAAGTTCTTCAATGTTCTTTTGTATGCACAAAACTCTTCTTGAGTAGGCTTGATTGTGTATGAGCTTCTGTTATCCTTGGTTCTTCATTCTCTTTCTTTTTCTCTGTATTCCTCTTGTGTTCTTCTATCAACACACTTTTTTTATCTTCAGCAGAGTCTTCTTGTATTTATGTCACGTGCTTCAGAAGACAGAAAAAGTTTATTTTCCGCAGGTACGAGGTACGGTTTCCTGACATCTGACAACTTTTATTAATAATTTGACAGAGCATTAAAATATACCTAATATGACCGTTGGTTAGATTAAATAAAGATAAAGATAAATAAATTCAAACAGTTGTTTATGACTATTGGAGAATCAAGTGATCGGTAGGTCATCAGCATTAGTGAGTAATGATCGGTGACTCAGATAGATCAGTATCGGTGAATCAGACTGATCAGCATCGGTCTGTCATCTGATCGGTGAGTCAGTTTGATCGGTGAGTCATTTGATCGGTGGCTCATTTGATCGGTGGCTCATTTGCATCGGTGAGTCATTTGATCAGCATCGGTGAGTCATTTTCATCGGTGACTCATTTGCATCGGTGAGTCATTTGCATCGGTGAGTCATTTGATCGGTGAGTCAGTTTGATCAGCATCGGTGAGTCATTTGCATCGGTGACTCATTTTCATCGGTGACTCATTTGCATCGGTGAGTCATTTGCATCGGTGAGTCATTTGCATCGGTGACTCATTTGCATCGGTGACTCATTTGCATCGGTGAGTCATTTGCATTGGATCGGTGCGACCGTTGTCTTTTGATATGCGATCAGTGCTTCCGATGTCTGTTGATATTGAATCGGTGCTTCCAAAATACTTTGTACATCAATAATCATAGACAAAAATGTGGTAACAGATTCATTAATAGATTGTAATTAAGTTTATGAGAAATCAAACCAGATTAAGCATTAATTGTATGTGATGATTTGTGATTATTAAAACATCAATCATAGATATGAAATCAACAATCTTCCAGAGGGCTCAACAATTACCAACATTACTATCTACTCTAATTTAAGGTTTCTATACTATCAAGGAATAAATAGAGTAATTATCCCATTTCCACCCCAATATGGTGATGGGAACATGTTTCATGAACATGACTTAAATCTTTAAGGGAGACCTGGAATAGGTGATGAGATCCAAGGAGGAATCCATGGAAAGAGGAATTGATATCTCATAATACCATTTTCATCAAGGATATGACATAACCAACCTTGGTGGTGGAGGAAACCCTCCTTTGGAAAACATGAATGTGGGGAAAAACCATTTGTGATGCACGACCCCGGTGGAAATCATTAGAAAAACTTATATACATATGATTTCATGTGATTTGAAGTTAAAAATATGAAAATTAAATGGTTGATATAGAATTGGTATGTTTGATATGAAATAGGCGTGGATAATAAGGAAAGGGTTTGGATTAAATGGATACGGTATAAAAAATATGGAATAATTGTGTCCAAGACTCACAAAACATTAATAAAGGATATGTTTTCTTATATACATTATAGGTAAACCATTTTACCTATTTGTTTAGAAATGTGTCAAAGGGAAGGTAGAACTGTGATAAATTATAATACATCGAGGATGTAACACCCCAAGCTTCCATGGTATGCTTTACTTTGAATAATACAGTAGCGTGTGTTGTACGCAACTTCGAGTTTTAACACACACCACAACCGATCAAACTAGCCGTTATGAATAGTAATACCTACTTTTTGAAATTATATATATATTTTAAAATGTACTTCCTTTTTGGATTCGTAATATCGAATTTAGCCTAAGGTGAAATTTTGGTACCTTTCGGATAACTTTAATATTTTGATGAATAGTGAAAATTACTAAATTTTAATTAAAAACAACTTTTTTAATCAAAATAATTAATAGTGATAAATTATGAATTTGAGTGATTTTAAAGTATAATTAGAATATATTTTTACCATTTAATATAATTTTGGTCATTGGACATAATTTTACAATTAAACCGGACATAAACAAGTGTCAATCTTTTGATAGTTATTATCTCTTAAAAACACGCTTTTTGTTTTAACAACGGAAATTAATTTTAAATTAATTTCTGACAATTATGTGTTTTGAATTTGGAAAAATGGATTCCATATTTGGAATCAGGATTTTCAAATTGTGTAAATAGGTAACTTTTATTTTTAGACATTTTGAATAATTACTGCGGTAAATATTTTATTTACCATGGTTAAGGGTAAATCCGGTAAATAAGGGTTAAAAAATAATATTATAATAATAAAATATTACCCTAAAACGTGTCCTAGACTTATTAGTTGATACATGTTCGGCCATAGGCATCTTTGGGTCAATTTTGGGACCCCATGGTGCCACTTGTAGGTGATAGAGACATTTTATTTTAATTAAGTTAAAATGAATACAAAAATGACACAATCATATATCTTTTAGCAAAACAATTTTTTACATAGGGTTATATATGTTTTATTTTAGATTATAAATATTAATTAGAAATATAAAACTATTTCCTACATAATTATATTTTATTTATAATTTTTAGACATTAAATAATTTAATTTATTTATGACACAATGATGATGATGTAATTACTATAATAGTGAAAAATTAAAATAATTGATATTATAAATACCCAAATAAATATAATATGAAACTTTTAATGAATTAAACTAATTTTCTAGGATAATATGATATATTAGGATTGATTTAATTGACTTTGTTAGAAGTAATCAATCTATTATGAGTTTCACAAAAATCAACTATTGAATAGTGTCAAAATTGACATAAAAGAGTTCTTAAAACAAATATTATATTATTAATTGATATTAAATTCTTCAAAAAACTAAGGTTCGGCCAAGAGACTTATATCATGATAGGTTCATCATTAATGGACCACTTGGGGGTCTCTTGAATGTATATAGTAAGTTTATTAACCATATTATATAAAAATACAAAGAGACATTTTAAAAGTGAAACTAATTAACTTAGAGTTAATACTTAAAGATAAGGTTAATATAAGTACCCAAACCTATCTAAATTCTATTGGTTGAGTTTTTTTCGACCCATCCTCACCTTAACATTTAAATAATCAACTTTGGAGCCATTAGAAACCGAATATGAATTTATTATAAATTAATATTTCTAGCTTTTCCAAAGTTGCCCCTCACCCCTCTTATAAAAGGGAAATCCTCCTTCCCATTTCTTCACACCTTCAAAGCCTTTTGGTTCGGCCAAACTCTGACCAAATACTCTCCCAACTTCCCTCACTACAACCTAGAGACCTTAGTTTTATCAAAAATCCAACCTAAGGAGACCTTTTGATCAAATAAAAAGGAAGAACCCGAAGAAGAGGTAATGATTTCACCACCCTTTTCCAAGTTCCTTTCTTCTTCCACTTCTTCTTCCTTTGTTGTTACCATTGTAAAATAATAAATCCAGTATCATATATATACTGTGATGTTATTATAAATATGGTACAACCATAATCAGTATTCTATCCACCCTTTGAATAACATGTCACCATACGTGCGTACGTACGGCTTACCGTCTCCACGTCGTGGTGTAATTGTTATTCAATATATAATTATTTGGATGGGTATAATAATGATGTATAACTCATGTAAATAATAAATATAACATGTTAATGATTCTTTATATATGATATAACATCCATTTATATATTATTTTAATATCAAAAGAATGATATTGTCTCTCTTGCGTACGTACGGACTACCGTCTCCACAAACGCGATGAGATTCATTCTCCATCGTATCCATTCAAGTATAAGTCTCATTTGATTGTTAATAATAGTATATAAGGACTTGATATCATTATATATATTATTAAGACACAACCTATCCATTACAAACATGGCTTACATAACAAAACATATAAAAGAAAACAAGTAAGTTAACACCCGAAACAAAGATAATACTAAGATATTATTATCAAATCAATATTAAAAGATCATATATGATATCATATTAATGTAAATGATTCTTGTATAATTTAATAACAATTATTTCACCATTATACAGGAGGTTAACCTACCCCAACCAAGGAAAAGTACAAGGTAAGGGTTATTTCAAAATCTCTTCATTATCCGAGGTTGTTTATACGTAATAATCTACTGGGATCTCTTTATCATCCACATCCATGTTTCTTAAAAATGTATTTCAAAACATTTTTAATATTTACTAGAATATGAGTTAAAGTCATTTATACCCTTTTTTACTTTTATAAGTGGTTTATAAAGGAATCTTTCCATCGTTTTCAAAACAAGGTCCTTTTTAACCTTTTCGACATAATTAAGGTAAGAATGTTTTTTTTTAACTTATACGGCGGGTGCGGCTATTTTCTGCCGTTATAAAATCTTCAAAACTTCCATTAAAAGCTTATAAGAATATTTTCAAAGAAAATGTTTAATTTTATACGGATCTTAAATGATTTGAAAATAAAAAGGGATATTTCTTTAAAAATAATTTTGATTTCATCTATGTCAACATCCTTTGATGTATTTTACGCTTATTTAAAGTTGATTTATTATGATACAAAACTTCTATATTATATTGAAGTTTTTGTGATTTGTTTGACTGTGGATGTGCTATTTTTATACCATTCATGGTTTATGGTGAAAGTATTGACATTTCGTATGCTAGTTTTAATACGAATGTTTATGTTATGTTTAAACCTTTTCATATGGGAATGCATTGGACTTAATATGTGACGGGTGGAGCCCGCTATAGCTCCTCGATGCATCAAGAGGTCTCATGAGACAAACTAGTGTCTTGGCACAAGGCCTTGACAAAATCTTATTTGTAGTCTTGGCACGAGGCCTTGGCTATGTGGTTATGATAGTCTGGCATTATGCATTCCATCATTATGAAAGTGGTTATTGATATTGCATGTGATTATTCGATTAGTAGAATATCTGTGTGAATAAGTAAATGGAATTATTTCATTTTACTTTTCCCATACTATGTTGAAGTTCAAGTTTAAAAGGCTTTTGTTTTAGTTATACATTGCCTTAAATGATTATTATTATTTATGAAAGTTTCCACTATATTGTTATCCTTACTGGGCATTTGAGCTCACCCCTTTTCTATGTTTTATTTTTCCCAGGATGTGAAGAAGTAAATTATGAATGACCTGCAGGGATAGTATGAGGGGATAAGATTTTGGTCTATGGAGACTATATTGTTGTAGTTTTCATTTTTATGATGTAAAACTTTATGAATATATCTAGTGTTTCCAAGGATACTAAACCAATCGGTCTTTCGAGATTTGATCTTTCTTGTGATCATGCCAATGTAATTTAATAATGCATCGACTCTAGGTAACTGGGGTCGGGGCGTTACAGTTGGTATCAGAGGAAGTTTAGTGCAAACCTTGGAAGCTAGATTTAGATAAACTCTGATTAGAGCACGTAGGCCTAAGATGAACTTTGAGGATTAGTATAGAAGAAATTCCTAGAATTTTGGTATTGTAGAGATTTTGTGAGTTTTCTGAACAATACATCCATGTCTGGATACGAGCAGGTAGAGGCGGCTCTGGCACAGATGTACCTAGGGGTAAAACCCGAAAACACCGCTTTGAGCTAGACTCGAACGGGAACTGGTGCACGACAACGGGCCTTGCTGCACTCTTGGTTACGACACTCCCGGGGGATATGCATAGGATAAATCTCATTTTATTTACAAATCATTATGAAGGGTTTATGAGTATATAATTCCTCAAAGAAAACATTTTTATGATTATGGATTATATCCATTAATAGTTCAATTTTTGTTAAGTGTTTTGTAAGTATGGGATTATGTATTTTGATTCATAAACTGATCAAGTTTATGCCATTGTTTAGAAATGGCGCCTAGTGGAAGAAATGGAAACTGTATCAATGCACACACTCCATGTAGGGATTTCCCTCCTGCTCAAGATAATTATAGTGGAGGTGGTGATGCAACTGGTGCCGATCAGCTAATCACCATCTTGGGACAACTTACTCAGGTTATGAATAATAACCTTACCTGTATGGAGCACCCTGATCCGCAGCATGGAGGATCAATGTTAGATCGATTAATGAGGAAACAACCACCAACGTTCAATGGGAGTAAAAATCCCTTAGTAGCTGAGCAATGGATAAATTCCCTAGAGAAAATATTTCAGGCTTTGGGGAGCAGTGAAAGGGAAGAAGTTATCATGGCAGTTTACCGCCTCACTGGAGATGCTGATCAATGGTGGTAATTGATTCAAAACATGAAGGAAGATGATGAAGTATCAAATATGGAATGCAGGGAGTTCAAAAATCTGTTTTTAGAAAAATACTTTCCTCGCGACCATCGAGAAGATATGGAAAGGCAATTTTTGAGTCTGAGACAAAAGGAGGATGAGAATGTCACAAAGTATGAGGATAACTTTACAAGGTTAAAAAGGTATGCTGGAGATTATATACGTAACCAAAGAAGTAATATTGATCATTTATTTGATGGGTTAAAACCATTTCTCCGTCGAGAATTAGTCTCACAATCCTTTTCGTCATACGAAGACATTGTCTCATGTGTTATCAAGACGGAAAAGGAATTCTCTAAGTCTTATGACTTTAAAGCAAAGCAAGAGAAGAAGAGACCTGCTGATCAATCTAGGAATGGAAATAAGGGGAAGAATGGAAAGGTTGAATATCCATCATGTGGTAAATGCGGGAAGAAACACCCTGGTACTTTCTTGAAGGGAATGGGAGTCTGTTACAAGTGTGGTGAAAAAGGCCACCAATCTCGTGATTGCAAGGGGAAGAAAGAAGCTACCAATGTTCAGTGCTACAATTGCAGTGAGATGGGACATTATGCAAATGAATGTCCTAAACGTCAGGAGAAATTACCTCAGAAAAGGGAAAGGGATCAAGGCCAAGCCTATGCTATCACTACTGCTGAGGTAGAAGCTCCGAAAGACGTGGTGGCAGGTAATTTAATGGTTTCCTCAAGTTTAGCAAATGCATTATTTGATTCTGGATCATCGCATTATTTCATATCTTCCCAGTTTTCTAAGAAAATTAGATATTTCCAATTTGATTTAACAAGGGAGTTGTCAGTTAAAACTCCTAAGGGAAGTATCATTGTAACAAAGTTTTGTGAATCAGTCCCCATTAGAGCACATAAATGTTCTTTATCTGCTGATCTCATCGTCATACCTATGATTGAGTTTGATATAATCCTTGGTATGGACTGGCTTTCAGACTATGATGTGAAGATTTATTGTAAGAATAAAGAGGTTACGATTCTTGATGATATTGATAAGGAACACCTTATCTTTAGAGCAGAATCATCACCACCAAATTATTATTTTGATCCACCCCCAGTAGCTCAACTAAATTCAATTATTGGGGAGGAAGAGAATGAAATGACTATGGGTGAGGAAAGGAATGTTCAAATAGAGAATGTACCTGTTGTGAAAGAATTTGTAGATGTATTTCCGGAAGATTTACCTGGACATCCTCCAGAACGAGAAGTTGAGTTTTCCATTGATTTAATTCCTGGATCAAGGCCTATATCAAAGAACCCTTATAGAATGGACACTGTAGAATTAGTTGAACTAAAGAAACAACTAGAGGAATTTAATAATAAAGGATTTATTCACCCTAGTGTTTCTCCATGGGGATCCCCTGTTCTTTTTGTTAAAAAGAAAGATGGGTCTATGAGGTTATGTATCGACTACAGGGAGATCAATGCTATAATGATAAAGAACAAGCATACCATACCTCGTATTGATGATTTATTTGACCAACTGCATTGAGCTCAATACTTTTCAAAGATTGTCCTTCGATCTGGATACCATCAATTGTGTGTAAAGAAGGAAGACATTCCGAAGACAACATTTAGAACTAGGTACAGGCATTACGAGTTTACTGTAATGCCTTTTGAATTGACTAATGCACCCTCTGTATTCATGGATATGATGAATAGAGTTTTCAAGGAGTATCTCGATGAATTTGTGGTGGTATTTATTGATGATATCTTGGTATACTCCAAAACCTACAAAGATCATGAAAATCACTTGCGCATTATCTTGAAGACTCTGAGGAGGCATGAATTATATGGGAAGTTTAGCAAGTGTGAATTCTGGCTTCAGGAGATTTCTTTTCTTGGCCATATTGTCTCTAAAGATGGAATCTCTGTTGATGCTTCTAAGACCAAGGAAATCCAAGAATGGCCAGCACCTACGAGTATAACCGAGGTACGCAGTTTTATTGGTTTGGCAGGTTATTATCGACGTTTCGTCCAGAATTTTTCCCGATTGGCTAACCCATTAACGAAGCTCACACGTAAAGGGGTTAAATTTGTTTGGAAAAAAGAGTGTGAAGAATGTTTTGAAGAACTGAAGAGAAGATTAGTCAATGATCTTACATTGACTCCACCATCGGGGAATGATGGGTTCGTTATTTATAGTGATGCATCAAAGAAAGGACTTGGTTGTGTCCTTATGCAGAATGATAGAGTTATTGCCTATGCATCATGACAGTTAAAAATTCATGAACAAAACTATCCTAATCATGATCTCGAGTTAGAAGCTGTGATCTTTCCTTTGAATATATGGAGGCACTACCTCTATGGTGAAAAATGTGAAATTTATACTGATCACAAGAGTTTGAAGTATATTTTCTCACAAAAAGAACTCAACATGAGGCAAGGGATATGGCTTGAATTACTCAAGGATTATGATTGCATAATACACTACCACCCAGGGAAAGCAAACAAGGTGGTAGATGCTTTGAGTAGAAAATACCATGGAGTTTTGAACAATATGAGAATTGAAAGGGATCCAATTTTCATGGATCTAGTGAAGATGGACATGAGAATAACCAGGGAAGGTGAAACATCAATTCTTTTTCAAATGGTTTCCAAACCATCTTTACTAGAAAGGATTAAGAGTTCTCAGACCGATGATGAAGAATTTCAAAAGAAGATTAAAGCTGTGAATGATGGGAGATTGAGATATTTTGTGTATGAAAATGGAATTTTGAAATTCGGAAAGAGACTTTGTGTTCCCAATATACCTGATCTAAAAAGGGAATTGCTGGATGATGCTCATAGTTCCAATTTCTCTATACACCCCGGGAGCACCAAAATGTATAGAGATTTGAAGGAACATTTTTGGTGGGACAACATGAAGAGGGAGATTGCTGATTTTGTGTCAAGATGTATGGTTTGTCAACAAGTGAAAGCTAGAAGGAAACAGCCTGGAGGAGTCATGCAACCTCTTCCCATACTGGAGTGGAAATGGGACAATATTATGATGAACTTTTTCATGGGGCTACCAAAGACTCCTAGAAGGAACGATGCAATATGGGTTATTGTTGATCGTCTTACCAAGTCAGAAAATTTTCTTGTTATAAGAGAAGATCTACCCCTGGAACGTATAGCAAGACTATATATTAATGAAGTTATGAGACTTCATGGAGTACCCCTATCGATTGTTTCTGATCGTGATCCCCGTTTTACTTCAAGATTCTGGAAAAGTCTTCAGAAATCCCTGGATACTGAACTTCATTTGATCACTACTTACCACCCTCAGATAGATGGAGAATCAGAACAGACTATTCAAACCTTAGAAGACATGTTGAGATCTTGCTCACTTGACTTTCAGGGTATGTGGGATCAATATTTACCTTTGGTAGAATTTTCATATAACAATAGCTTCCATTCGAGTATTCAGATGGCACCATATGAAGCGTTATACGGAAAGAGATGTCGTACACCAACCTGTTGGGATGACGTTGGTGAAAGAAAACTTGTAGGCCCAGAACTGGTGGAGGAAACAATGGAAAAGGTGAAGGTAATCCAAAATCACATCAAAGCAGCTCAAAGTAGGCAGAAGATCTATGCCGATAATCAAAGGAAGGATTTGGAATTTCAAGTCGATGATCATGTTTTCCTGAAGGTATCTCCATGGAAGGGAGTCATACGTTTTGGTAAGAAAGGTAAATTGAGTCCCAGGTACATCGGACCTTTCGAAATTCTAGAACGAATTGGGGTTGTAGCTTACCGATTGGCAATGCCTCCAAGTCTCTCCAAAGTTCACGATGTGTTCCACGTATCTCTATTGAGGAAATACATGCCTGACCCAACGCATGTACTCACCTATGAATAATTAGAATTGGAACCCGATCTGTC
Organism: Viscum album; assembly: GCA_963277665.1. Classification (NCBI taxonomy): domain Eukaryota; kingdom Viridiplantae; phylum Streptophyta; class Magnoliopsida; order Santalales; family Viscaceae; genus Viscum; species Viscum album. Next base: position 1,432,486,216 of record OY728126.1, on the reverse strand, counting down.
CTTTTGTGAAGAGCCCGTCAGGATTCTTGATATGAGAAAACAAGTACTGAGAAACCGGACGACGCGTCTGGTAAAAGTTTTATGGAGAAACCATAAGATGGAAGAGGCAACGTGGGAACCCGAGGAACTTATGATGAAGAACCAACCGAGTCTTTTCATGTGATAAGTATTCTAGAAATTTCGAGGACGAAATTATTTGAAGGAGGGGAGAATGTAACACCCCAAGATTCCACGGTACGCTTTCCTTTGAATAATACAGTAGCGTGTGTTGTACGCAACTTCGAGTTTTAACACACACCACAACCGATCAAACTAGCCGTTATGAATAGTAATAACTACTTTTTGAAATTATATATATTTTTTAAAATGGAATTCATTTTTGGATTCGTAATATCGAATTTATCCTAAGGTGAAATTTTGGTACCTTTCGGATAACTTTAATATTTTGATGAATAGTGAAAATTACTAAATTTTAATTAAAAAAAATTTTTTTAATCAAAATAATTAATAGTGATAAATTATGAATTTGAGTGGTTTTAAAGTATAATTAGAATATATTTTTACCATTTAATATAATGTTGGTCATTGGACATAATTTTACAATTAAACCGGACATAAACAAGTGTCAACCTTTTGATAGTTATTATCTCTTAAAAACACGCTTTTTGTTTTAACAACGAGAATTAATTTTAAATTAATTTCTGCCACTTCTGTGTTTTGAATTTGGAAAAATGGATTCCATATTTGGAATCAGGATTTTCAAATTGTGTAAATAGGTAACTTTTATTTTTAGACATTTTGAATAATTACTGCGGTAAATATTTTATTTACCATGGTTAAGGGTAAATCCGGTAAATAAGGGTTAAAAAATAATATTATAATAATACTAAATTACCCTAAAACGTGTCCTAGCCTTATTGGTTGATACATGTTCGGCCATAGGCATCTTTGGGTCGATTTTGGGACCCCATGGTGCCACTTGTAGGTGATAGGGACATTTTATTTTAATTAAGTTAAAATGAATACAAAAATGACACAAGCATATATCTTTTAGAAAAACAATTTTTTACATAGGGTTATATATGTTGGATTTTAGATTATAAATATTCATTAGAAATTTTAAAATATTTCCTAAATAATGATATTTAATTTATAATTTTTAGACATTAAATAATTTAATTTATTTATGACACAATGATGATGATGTAATTACTATAATAGTGAAAAATTAAAATAATTGATATTATAAATACCCAAATAAATATAATATGAAACTTTTAATGAATTAAACTAATTTTCTAGGATAATATGATATATTAGAATTGATTTAATTGAATTTTTTAGAAGTAATCAATCTATTATGAGTTTCACAAAAATCAACTATTGAATAGTGTCAAAATTGACATAAAAGAGTTCTTAAAACAAATATTATATTATTAATTGATATTAAATTCTTCAAAAAACTAAGGTTCGGCCAAGAGACTTATATCATGATAGGTTCATCATTAATGGACCACTTGGGGGTCTCTTGAATGTATATAGTAAGTTTATTAACCATATTATATAAAAATACAAAGAGACATTTTAAAAGTGAAACTAATTAACTTAGAGTTAATACTTAAAGATAAGGTTAATATAAGTACCCAAACCTATCTAAATTCTATTGGTTGAGTTGTTTTCGACCCATCCTCACCTTAACATTTAACTAATCAACTTTGTAGCCATTAGAAACCGAATATGAATTTATTATAAATTAATATTTCTAGCTTTTCCAAAGGTTCCCCTCACCCCTCTTATAAAAGGGAACTCCTCCTTCCCATTTCTTCACACATTCAAAGCCTTTTGGATCGGCCAAACTCTGCCCAAATACTCTCCCAACTTCCCTCAATAAAACCTAGAGGCCTTAGTTTGATCAGAAAGCCAACCTAAGGATCCCTTTTTATCAAATCAAAAGGAAGAACCCGAAGAAGAGGTAATGATTTCACCACCCTTTTCCAAGTTCCTTTCTTCTTCCACTTATTCTTCCTTTGTTGTTACCATTGTAAAATAATAACTCCAATATCATATATATACTGTGATGTTATTATAAATATGGTACAACCATAATCAGTATTCTATCCACCCTTTGAATAACATGTCACCATACGTGCGTACGTACGGCTTACCGTCTCCACATCGTGGTATAATTGTTATCCAATATATTATTATTTGGATGTGTATAATAATGATGTTTAACTCATGTAAATAATAAATATAACATGTTAATTATTCTTTATATATTATATAACATCCATTTATATATTATTTTAATATCAAAAGAATGATATTGTCACTCGTGCATACGTACGGACTACCGTCTCCACGAACGCGATGAGATTCATTCTCCATCGTATCCATTCAAGTAAAAGTATCATTTTATGGTTAATAATTGTATCTAAGGACTTGATATAATTCTATATATGAATAATACACAACCTATCCATTACAAACATGGCTTAGGTAACAAAACATATAAAAGAAAACAAGTAAGTTAACACCCAAAACAACGATAATACTAAGATATTATTATCAAATCAATATTAAAAGATCATATATGATATCATATTAATGTATATGATTATTGTATAATTCAATAACAATTATTTCACTATTATACAGGAGGTTAACCTACCCCAACCAAGGAAAAGTACAAGGTAAGGGTTATTTCACAATCTCTTCATTATCCGAGGTTGTTTATACGTAATAATCTACTGGGATCTCTTTATCATCCACATCCATGTTTCTTAAAAATGTATTTCAAAACATTTTTACTATTTACTAGAATATGAGTCAAAGTCATTTATACCCTTTTTGACTTTTATAAGTTGTTTATAAAGGAATCTTTCAGTTGTTTTCAAAACAAGGTCCTTTTTAACCTTTTCGACATAATTAAGGTAAGAATGATTTTTTAAATTATACGGCGGGTGCGGCTATTTTCCGCCGTTATAAAATCTTCAAAGCTTCCCTTACAAGCTTATAAGAATATTTTCAAAGAAAATGTTTTATTTTATATGGATCTTAAATGATTTCAAAATAAAAAGAGATATTTCTTTAAAAAGAATTTTGATTTCATCTATTTCAACATCCTTTGATGTATTTTACGCTTGTTTAAAGTTGATTTATTATGATACAAAACTTCTATATTATATTGAAGGTTTTGTGATTTTTTTGACTGTGGATGTGCTATTTTTATACCATTCATGGTTTATGGTGAAAGTATTGACATTTCGTATTCTAGTTTTAATACGAATGTTTATGTTATGTTTAAACCTTTTCATATGGGAATGCATTGGACTTAATATGTGACGGGTGGAGCCCGCTATAGCTCCTCGATGCATCGGTAGGTCTCATGAGACAAAATATTGTCTTGGAACAAGGCCTTGACAAAATCTTATTTGTAGTCTTGGCACGAGGCCTTGGCTATGTGGTTATGATAGTCTGGCATTATGCATTCCATCATTATGAAAGTGGTTATTGATATTGCATGTGATTATTCGATTAGTAGAATATCTATGTGAATAAGTAAATGGCATTATTTCATTTTACTTTTTCCATACTATGTTGAAGTTAAAGTTTAAAAGGCTTTTGTTTTAGTTATACATTTCCTTAAATGTTTATTCTTATTTATGAATGTTTCCGCTATATTGTTATCCTTACTGGGCATTTGAGCTCACCCCTTTTCTATGTTTCATTTTTCCCAGGATGTGAAGAAGTAAATTATGAATGACCTGCAGGGATAGTATTAGGGGATAAGAGTGTGGTCTATGGAGACTATATTGTTGTAGTTTTCATTTTTATGATGTAAAACTTTATGAATATATCTAGTGTTTCCAAGGATACTAAACCAATCGGTCTTTCGAGATTTGATCTTTCTTGTGATCATGCCAATGTAATTTAATAATGCACTGACTCTAGGTAACTGGGGTCGGGGCGTTATAGAGGAATAAAAAAAATGTATGCTAAAAACTTAGTAAAGTAACATATTTTATTTATATACGTATGAAGTGTTTCTCTACCATGAAAGATAACTTGGATCTTAGAATGAAATACGTAAGAGGTTATAATTATTATGTAAGTACCAATAGTTAATGGAAATGTGATATTATCTAAGACAAATAAATTCTAGAAGAATTCTCTAAAAATTAAATTATATAATGATGAATATGTGATTTCATGGATTGATCGTAAAAAAGGAGTTTGTGTTTCAAGAAATGATGAAGGAATATTTTTCATTCCATGGAGAAATGTATTTCATCATAAAAGAGAGAATTAGTTATGGAAAAAATACTTATCCACAATGTGACCTATGTAACTTCACTATTATGATCTAGAATAGATTTGAAAAAAATAAAGAAATAATAATATGAGGTGAAGTTAAAGAAAAAATCTAAATGTAATTATTTCTATGAATTTTGAACTTTATATTTGAAATTTGAAGAGGAAAAATATCTATTTATAGAGAAGATAATATTTTCATTGGTATTAAAACATTAAAATAGAAAGATATTTATTAAAATAAGAATAACAAAATTATCAAATAAAAATAAATTAAGAGGAATAATAATATACTTACTATTATGTTAGTAAAAGAATAAGGAGAACATGATAAAACAACACAATGAAAACATGATTAAATTTTTATATGGCTGAAGACTCTCACATTATTTAAAATAATTTCTCAATATTTTTTGTGGGATCACTTTACTCAGTTTAGAGACATATGTGTAACATGAATTTAGTAATAAACCCTACTCGTTTAAAATACACATAGTGAAACTAGTAGATTGTATGAACATGGGTGAATCTAAATCATGAAAAGGATTAACATTCTCATTTTAGAGGTGAACCTTGTAAAAATATATTGTTCCCACTATGTGTGTGTTTAGTTTAGTTTTCTAATGATCATTATAATCACTTTAACAGGTGAAGAACTTTGTTTCAAGAGGAAACTTAACATGAAATTGAAATCACTAATTCATCCCATTCTTAATTATTTCCCACTGATCATGAGGGTATTTTCAATAAATCCTCCGATCTCACTTTTTAGAGAGATAATATTAAAAATGAATATTTTATGTCATAAGAATGGATTTTTTATCAATATAAACATTTTCTTATCAATATGAAAATTCTTAAGAACATAACTTGATAATACTTCAATAATTCATCAAATTTACTATCCTTTGATCACTTAATGCCATGTTCCCACCAAAACCAATGGAGAATCATAGATATAGAGATCAAAGAGAATAATATTCTAAAATAATTCTCAATTTAGTGACTATAATTCTCTATTATATAATATATGTCCTCTATACATAACAAACTACAATTGAAGAGTCTAATCTCCTTAATTTACCTCCATTATAAGGTGATATACTTGGTAGTATATCTCGTTTTACCTTTAAATAATCTAATTGTGACTTCAATTACCATAGATATATAAAAACTATATGATATGAAGGCTTGGATATTAGAATTTTTCTGGATAATAATTCAATCAAGAAATATATGTCCCTCTCTAGTGGTAGTCTAGAAAATCATCATGAAATAAGATTAATAATCCTTTCACTACCACAATAAACTATTATTTATCCATTTTATCCAATGATCCTAGAATCAACTCAACTAAATGAAAATTTAATGTCACAAGTTTCCTCACTAAAGGTCTCACTCATCTTTCATGAATGTACCACTCCCCCTTAAAAGAGTGAAAATACCCATTAGGCATGGTAAAAGAATCTTTATGTCCAAAACTATCAATATATGAATTGAACTTTAACATAAAATCCATCCTTATTATAATATAATGTGTGATAATATCTAGAACTAAAAATTCTCATGAGATTTTTACATCACTGGTTATAATTGTATAAGAAGTACATTTAAATCCTTTAATTTTCCTCACTCTAAGAGATGCCTCAATCTTCATATAACATGGAATTATTTCCACATAAAAATTCAACTGATCCAATATATGTGAAGATATATATGAATAATATGATCCTATATCAAACATAAAAAATATCATAGTGTAATAAATAATAAAGGTACCTCATATTTTAATAGGCCCCTATTATGGAACTTTTAAAACATGTTTACTAAGAATTAATTACCTTGATTTTTCAATATACACCATTATCAAGGGTTACAACCATCCATTACCTAGGACCTATATGAAACATTATTTTTTTCTCTTGGATGGTATCCTAGATCCTCATGTAACGATCTAGAATTTTGAATTTGACACATTTAAAATTTTTATTTAAAAAGTATATTTATGGCATGTAGTTTTAGTTGTGCATTTATTTTTAACCTTTCATCATTGTGATTATGTTTGAGTCATGATAACGATGTCACATTTATATTTATATTATAAAGGAGTTGTTTCACCATGATTATATTTATTGCACCACAACCTTTATCTTCGATTAATCAAGGAATAACGAGGTTTGTGATGTGCTTCCTAAATTCTTAAGGATTGTGTTATGAAGGCTTGTGTTGAACTAAAATTTAGTTCAATCCCTATGAAGTTATGAGCATTGGGTGTGTGTTTTATGGAGTTATGAAGAAATTTTATCATCCTATGGTTTTTGGATATTAGATTTTTTAAGGGTCACTACAATGTAATTATACTTGATATGGTATGGTTTTGGTTTGGATTTGGGGAATTGTCTCACAACTCTCTGTCACTCAGATTTTTCTTTAACTCCATTGACCTCTCAACTTGAAATTATTCATTTCTGGAGCCCTAGTTATATTAGATTATATTTTAATTAAAAAGAAATAATTCGGTGATCCCTTGGAACTTTCAGAGTTCAGATTCTTACAGTATCGATAGATAATATCTAAGGTAAGACTATTTTATCATCTCATGATCCATTATCACATGATATAATTATGAATCTATCTTATACCATTTCATTTTTTCCTTATGATATCACTATTGGGATTCCTTATCTCTCTCTATAATAATTTTTCATTTTTGAATCAAACCCCTTCTATTAGTTTCCTATATTTGATATCACATTGTTGATTTTTTCTCTTAAATACCCTATTCCTTCTTATGGTTCAATTGAGTAGAAGCCACAATAACTTGTGATTTTGTATTGTGTAATTGTTGTTAAAAGAGTAAAATAATTAAATGAAAATTATAAAACTATATGAAAATAATGATACATGTGAGTTTTTTCTATGTAGGGTCACATTGTAGCATGCAAAGTCATGCCATGTCACAATTCAAGGTTTTATAGATTTTCACTAGATTTTATAGGAGTATCATTCTATAACACTCTATTTTATATAAAAAACCCCTCATTACATTGGTATGTAATATTATAATGGGGATTATCTTGGATTTAATCTTATATAGAGGCTGTAGAACTCTTTGAGTTAATCCAATGTGAGGTGTTTTGTGACGTGAAGGTGATAATTAAGGCGTGGATACATGATTGTGACATGGTGAAGTAATATGTGTGAATCAAATACTATATGAAGTGTCTCTTTTCAACATGATACCAATGGTCTAGTCATTATGGATTGGAAATATAGCTCTCACTATGATTGTGGTGAGAACTAGAGCAGAATGACTCGACACAAGCCCTTCATGGGAATATATGTATCCTTTCACCTATATATAATATTAGATAAAGAATATATTCTATCATGGTAATTTTTACATATATATCATGATGGTGTGGCCCTATAGACAAATAATGGCCATTTAAATCATGTCTTAGTTCGGTTTAGGATTTAGATTTTTAGGGCTGATGATGGGGTTCAATTTTAGCAAGAAGAGTGTATCATGGGGTTTGGTACTTTCCTAGATGAATGATTGTGATAATAAATGGTACTATGTATATTTTTAGAGTTTTATACAATAAACAATTCATAGGGTGTGGGTCCTCTATAGTTTAGGTGTGCAGTCGATACGCCCTTACACCAGAAAAGGAACATGTCCTCTATAGAGTTAATAGAGCTTGTAACTCCCCAAATTTATTTTCAATGAATCATTAGGTAATGATTACTATATTTATGGAGTAAATTATTCCCTTGTTTAGTTAATTTTTTTTATGAGGAGTGGATCCTCCATTATTGGTTCAATATTCTATTAACTATCACTTATCTTAGTGAAGAATAGGTCCCCCACTATAGTTTGTGAGATGTTTTTTATAATGGGTAAAATGAATTCTTAGGGATGCATGAGATGAAAAATTTCTTTATAAAAAAGGTTTATTCATTAGCAGGACTTTTTGTCTCAAGTTCTCTAACTTAAAATAATTTATAGAAATTTTTTGGTGTTCTTATTATCTGTGGGGATTATCCTTTACCTTTTTGGTTTTGATATGACTTTCCCTTTCTCTATTTATTAATTTGGGTTTTTATTGGTGTCCCACTAGGAATGTATATAATCATCCCTGAATAGGCATTTTTCTTACACATTTTATGACTTATGAATATGGAAAACAATTTAGTGTAGAATTTGGTGGACACAATATCGGTGGAGCTATATCGTAGAGGTACCTAGATGTGAAGTTCATAAATAAAGATGATTTATAGAGATATTAGTTGTGAATATCCCATCCTTAGTTTCTTTTAGTTTTTTATATCTTAGTATTATATGGAGTTTGTTTTCCCGTTACTTTTTAGGTTATATATTATTCTTTCCCATGAGGATTTTTGTGTGTTTAACATACATTTATATATATATATATCCTAGTTGGTTATTTATACGATTTAATTACTATTACATTAGGTGTGAATATTGGTGTTTTTTTATAGGTTATTATGCTAAGTCTTCCCATGCTGAGTGATATTGTTACTCAACACTAGTCACCGCCTCCTGTACCATTAGAGGTAGGCTTGGGGTAGCACACTTGGACTACTACCAGACTAGGTAGGGGTACTAATGGTTTAAGATGTGTCATATTAGAATCAAAGTGGATCTATCCAAGAAATTGAGTCTAGTGTAATGATTCCTGTGAGACTAGTTTTGTAACTTAGGGAAATGGACTCATGGGGTCTTGAGTTGAACTTTTTGAAAAAGGGTAAAAATCTAAATTTGAGGTTAGTTATTTTTTGTTTTTTTTGGTCTTTGAGTTATGTTTTGGTTGGAATTTTTGTAGGGAAGTTCCTGGGATATTTTTTGAGTTTTTTAAGGATTTTAGAATGTTCATGTTTGGAACATAGTTAGGGTAAACTATAAAAATTCCCATGGTAACTATGCTATAGGATGAGAAAGTCCAATAGGTGGTACATAGTTGGTGCACTGTCAGGGGAAACCATGTAGATTCTATAGGAATTTAGGTGTCATGGGAAAAGGCATTTTTCAGGGCTAATTCATAGTTTTCCAAACCATGTGGCCAGATCATGTGATCTTAGAGTTTTTAGATAGTTGAGTCCATATGTTTGGAACACTGTTTATTAAACTATGAGAACTAACTAGGTGAAAAAATTAATTAAATATGAAAATTAGTGTTTTAACCAAAAAATACCATAAAATCGTTATTATTATTCTATTTTACAAGGCTTTAGAACTATAGGAATCCTCTAGGTGTTTTTGGTGTTTCTCTTAGACCTGGTGCCGATTTCAACTGATCGTAGTGCTTTAGATCTAGAGAATCAAGGAATACTGCATATTTTCCCTTCCCCTTTATCTATTTATTTCCTCTTAGGAAGAAACCTATATTGCAACTACTCTACTTGAATTTATGTGTTAGTATGTGTTTTGATGTGGGTTTTTTGGAATTATTTAATGGAAGGAAAGGGAAAGACTAGATCTACCTTTTATATTTCATTGTCTTGGGTGATAGTTTCATTTTGTGGTAGGTGGATTCTCTTTCTCTCTCCAATTCTTATATAACTTTAAAGTTTTGGATTATTAAATTTTTTTCTTATGTTTTCATTGGAAAAATCCTTGATGAAAGATTTTTTGGAAGCTCTACTATTGTATAGTTTTAAAATTATGGTTTAGAAAGATGCATACAACATGTTTTAAAAAATTCCTAAAATAAAAATTGTTTAAAAAACTTTATTTTGGAGAGACCATGGAATAATGGGTTATCTTGTATTAATTAATTTTATTATGAGTGGATTTTTTGTATTTTTACTTGGATTACTTTTCTAATTGGAGCATGTGGGTTCATGACCAAGTGAGGACTTGGTATAAAAGATAAGTTAAAACTCATGAGTATTGGGACTATCATCTTAGATGCATGCATGTGTGTGTGAGTATGTAGAATGGGTATTCCAATAGGAGAGAATATATACCCTAATTATTGAAATTATTATTTTATAAATATATTTTATGAAGTAATGATTGAATTTTTTTTATTTTTATTTAAATTTTCTCATATGCCTCTTTATTGATTTTTTATAAAACACCCCTTATAACTATATTTAGACTTCTTATTTAATGTAAATTGATCTAAATTGTTCTAGTCTAATTGGAATGTGTGTGAAGCTTATGGTGGATAGTATACTAATTCAATATACTCACCCCAGTATATGAACTTTTCTTTACCTTCAGATGATGTTTTTTAAGGAATGGGTAAGGAAAAATTTTCATATTTATATAGAACATTATCATAATGTTATATGCTTGTTGATAGTGGGTAGAGTATAGAGATATTAGAGTTGGATACTTGGAGCGATGACACATTGAGGCTAATATGTTGAGATGTCTTTTTTAATTTTGTAGATATTATATCTAACTTTATATTTCTACTATGATTTTTTTATTATCTCATTTTTTTTAGTTGTTGGGTTTACTCTCATGAATTATATTGTATCATATTTTTTTATATTAATGTCTATTATAGGTTGTGTATTTATAAGGGAAAATCATCCCCCAATGATCTTATATGACCTTGGAATTTATTTCTAGTCTTTAGTGTTGGGGGATGTTATCTACAGCATGTAGTACCTTTTCCTCTTTCCATGACAATGGGATAAAGGTTGGATGTTACACTAGGGAAACTAATATTGATGTAACAGTTGACATATCCATTCACCAGGACTATGACAACCTGATTTTCAGCTTAGGATCACTGAGACACCAATTTTTAGGAATTTGTAAGTTGTATATGAATCATGTAGGTTTTATTCATTGATTTTATATATACTTCTTGTGTTATCTTCTAAGACATTATTTAAAAATAATGTATCATCTTGTAATCTATCAGATGTTTACACATAGACCACCACCCAAGATCTCGAGGTAGGGTCGGGATATTCCTATATAAGTGACCTAGTATTATATCTTAGAATATATAATTGATGATGTGTCTATTAAGGGACTAGATAAAAATATATTCCCTTCAGTCATGCAATGAATGGTACCTCCACCCGTTGTTTCATGAGAATAACTAACTCCCATAGTGCAGGTGTAAATCCTTACACCTTCTTATAAGTATATTAATTTAGTGTTTTAAGATGAGGATACATGTATTATGAGTTCCCTTCATGAGTTTCAACAACAATGACTAATATGGTTTCATGGTGAGCCTTACCCACAGCTAGTGGATGATTCACTTGAGGTGGTGATTTGGGCGTTCCTCATTGTCTGGATACCCATAAACGAGATGATAGTGCTTTAATCCAACCTTATATGCAATGTAGTAAGTCATTGGTGGACATTGATCATCCAGACCCACAACGAGGTGACTATCCCATGGACATAGTTTGAGTTCTACCTTCACAAGAAGTATTACCTTGATATATTGAGGTCTGTACATATCCCAAAGATATTTGATTTTTAGTAGGTTAACATTTCTATTTCTAAGTATTCATTGAGATTCAATGACCTCTTGAGGTACTCTCACAATATGATTCATGGAAGATTCTTTAGAGATCAAAAGTTTGATCATGAGATTCCCAGAGAGATCCAAGATGATATTGTTTCCCTTTTCACTCCCAAATTTAACTATTTTCTTGAGAGGGCCCTAGTGATAAAGAAAATTTTATAAAAGGAGAAACAAGTAGCTATATCTAGTTGAAATTATCCAGATAGTCACTAGTTATGATCAGATATTGGTAGGCATCAGTGTTGTGATAGTGGATGCATATGCATGTGCGGTCTTAGTAAAAAATATCACCAATACACGATTTTTATAGAGGATACATCCAATAAGAAGACACACTCTATTATGATTATGGTAGATGAGTTCACATGGATCATTGTTTCTTAACCCGACATACAATATAGGGAAGTCAGGTAAAAGTTGGACCATTGTGTTATAGGTGGTGATAAAATCAAGGAACACTATGAGGAAAATATGGTGGTCCTCAGTTTCACATGAAAAGTTTATTTTTTTATTTATAGAATTTATTATTTATATATTTTAATCTTTAATCTATTTTTTGGGCTAGTTTACTTTGATTTTTTGTGAAAATTGGAGAGTAGGACTGAGCTCACATTTATCACATGGTTTGTTATAACCGTGCACCTAGACCATGTAGAGGGGGATGTAGATTAAAGTAGGGTAGTCTTGGTTGGTGTACATTGTACTAGACCATGTAACCAAACTATGCAGAATAACCTTATGCATGGGTATGATGATATATAAGAGTTAAGGGAACAATCATCACATAGTTAAGGGAAAATTGTTAGAAAATCCTAATTTCCAATCAAAACTATGTGGCCTAATTTCACATATGAATTGAACATCATGATCAGAATATAGTTAGAGGGAACCATGTGTCCAAACTATGTGATTACCCTTATATATTTAGTGTTCAATCCAGTAGATACTGCATATTTGTTTCACTATTTCCTAAAATAGTTTCCAAACCAAATGGTCTACCTGGTTTCATTAAAATGTAAAATTCCATCCCTACCCCTACTCTATTTAACTCATTTTCCTCATATCTTCCCCACTAAAACCTTATAGTCTGTGGATTTCATATCTATCTTTTCTTCTCCCTTTACACACGATTTCATGTATGTTTTCTTAAAGAATCGCCATAAAAAAATCTATGTAAGTGCCTTACCTCCTCTTCTTTGGTTCATTTTCCTTCTTTTCCAATGTTTTCCTTTATCCTTATGGCCATGGTGGACTAGGGTCCATTTTGGATGATTTTAATGTTAAGGATTATTGATATTAAGGTCTCATATTGTCTCCTAGGAATCTTTCCTCACCTATCTTATTATATTTACATAATAACGTTATGATTTTAACAATTTAAGGTTGGTGGTCATGTGAACTTACTTTTTTTGAACAACCTTATGTTCATGAATTTCAGGAGAGATATTTTAAATTGTTTTAAAGTGTTTTATCCCATAAATGAGGACTGATTATATTCTAATAATATTTTAAAATCCTTCCTATTTTGATATGAGTTATAAAAATTATTTCTAAATCAGGTTATATATATATATATATATATATATATATAAATTTAAGGTTTTGATTATGTGCTTGATGAAATGCCTCTTTAGTGGAAATGGTTTTGTGATAAGATGAAATGATAATGCCTCATGGGAACCCCGAGTGATGGGTTGGGAACCTAGGACTAGTACCCACTAGGAATTGATGACAGTCTCTATAGACTTGGATTACATAACTAGTTATGATACTACTCTGACTATCATGTGAGTTTATCCACTAGTATCATACGACACTTTGGCTATCAGTCTGCATGGAGTTGGATATGATTTGTTTTGAACATAATATAATTTTAGGATCTTAGTGTTCATTGACCTTAAATACCATATAGAATATCCTATGTTTTTATTATGAAAATTTTGTTTTAATGGATTTTAATTTAATATATAAAATCCTTAAAAAAATTGTTACATGTTACTTATCTTTAAAATGTTAAAATAGTATCTTCATATTTTTATTTACAAACTAGAAATATTGGATTATATAACAATGTTTTATCATGGAACACATGGTGAGATACTACATGGATAGTTATGATCACACCCTTCATACACCCATTGGGTTTATATTGACCATTTTTCATTGATACCAGTAAAAGAAATACAATATTTGGAGGCAATTGTTATTCATTATAGTTGAGTTTGGGTTTGAGGTGGTGACATTGTAATGACCCAAACTTTTAAATAATATTTTGTTTCCTGAAAATGTATGTTTTACTATGTAATAATAAATAAAAATATATAAGTATAAATGAAATGCAATAATCAGATTTTGACCGTTATATGACCATTTATTAATATGATTGTTGGAAATAATAATAATTTTCTACTTTATAATTATTGTTTATAAATATAAATGCTAATGGATAATTAATGTAGAAAGAAGAGTTGATGGCCTCATCCAGAAGACTCGGGCCGTACAAAACCCATTTGTTGGAGCTTGGGAAGGAGATAACATCACTTGGCTTCACTCCGGACCATGACCAAGCTAAGCTTCAACATGTTAAGTTTGAATGAAATCTACTTCGAGAGAAGTTCAAGTTAGTGGAGATTACCACTCAAGTGATGTTATCCGAGCCACCCCAAGAGTCCATCACCATCGCACACCTTACTCTTAGGTCGTATATGGGTATTTTAAGGGGTCATATTTTAAGGCCCTAGTTAATTAAAATTTAATCCCATTGTTTAAATGAAATTTTTATTTCAATATTTTCATTTTAAGAATGGTTTCTGTTAAAAATTGTGATGGAATTTGATAAATTGATTTTTAGGTAAAAATTCTAATTTTATTACTATATTAAAATAATTATTTATTAATAATGTTTATTATAATTAAATAGTGTTATAAAACACTTCGTCTTAATTACTAAAGGTAAAATATATTTTTTTCAAGTGTCGAAAAATTTACAATGAATGCTACTATGCATTTCTATATGCGATTATATTTAATAAATGATTATTTTTATAGTTAAAAGAAAAATTTATCATATTTATGGATTTAATATTATAAAATAAATTTCATTTTTGAATTTATAAGGTTGATATAAGGTTACGGTAAATTTATGAGAATTTTATAAAATACATTAGTTTTTTTTAAATAGTAGAAATAAGGTTTGAATTTATCGGTAAGTTTAATGAC
The DNA here is from genome assembly GCA_963277665.1 of Viscum album. Lineage (NCBI taxonomy): Eukaryota > Viridiplantae > Streptophyta > Magnoliopsida > Santalales > Viscaceae > Viscum > Viscum album. The sequence continues at coordinate 1,432,471,154 of OY728126.1, read as the reverse complement.
ATCATAGCTAGGTAAAAATTATAATGATTAATTTAAAATTATGTTCTAATGTTATGTGTTAAAGTAACTAAATAGGTGTCCCAAGTGGCTAATACCATGGGCAAGCCCATGGTTTTCCAAGTACCATTAATGAGGTGTCCAAGGGAATTAATAAAAAACTCTCTCTATTTTTCTATAAATACCTACACATTACTTAATTTCCTTTTGTAACACCCCAAGCTTCCACGGTACGCTTCTCTTTGAATAATACACTAGCATGTGATGTATGCAACTTCGAGTTCTAACACACACCACAACCAATCAAACTAGCCATCATGAATAGTAATACCCACTTTTTGAAATTTTATAAATTTTATCTTTCAAAATGGACTTCATTTTTGGATTCAGAATATTGAAATTAGCTTAGGGTGAATTTTTGGTATTTTTCTGAAAACATTCAATTTTTGATGAATAGTGAAAAAACACTGAGTTATAGTTTAAAACTGAATTTTTATTTAAATAATTATTTATTTTATTTAAATTTAATTAAGGTCAAAATAGATACATAATTAATATATAAGTTCAATGTAATTCATTGGAGTTAGTTTAGAATAATTTTAGATATATAAATTTTTTTATTGAACTTTGCACCGTCTTTTACCCAGCTCATAGGAGAATTTAGAAATTCACATAAAACTTAATTTTACCGCTTCTGTGAGTAGAATTTAGAAAATCCAAGAGACACAGTTAATATCAAGGAGTAAAATGTGGTTCAATAAGATAAAAATATTTTTTGGTGAATAGAAAAGTTTTACTTTTATTTACCACGGTTAAAAGTAAATAGGGTAATTAAGGGTAAAAATGATATTAATATTACCCTAACACATGTCCTAATTCTATTGGACAAGTGTACCTCAACCAAAAAAAACCTTGGGAATAAAATATTATCATTTTGGTCCACTTGGATTGGATTAGGACATTTATTATTATTTAATTCCAAGAAGAGTTAAAAGAGTTAAATTCAAAGTATAATAACTGAAACATTTTTAATATAGGGTTATACATAATATAAATTCAATTATAAATAATAATTATAAATCTAAAAATATTTCCTACGTAATGGTATTTTATATATAATTCTTAGACATTAAATAATTTAATTTGTTTATGACATAATGGTGATGCAATAATTACCTAATTAATGAAATATTAAAATAATTGATATTATAAATATCCAAATAAATGTAATTTGAGACTTTTTATGAATTAAACTAATTTTATAGGTTAATATAACATATTAGGGTTGGTTGGATTAATTTTTTTCTAAGTAATAATGCTGTTATAAATTTTGAAAAAACAAAATACCAAATAGTGTCAAAATTGACATAAAAGAGTTTTTACAACAAATATTATATTATTAATTAATTTTCTATTCCTAAAAATCTAATGTTCGGCCAAATGACTTATATAATGATAATTGTATCATTAATGGACCAATTGGGGGTCTCTTGGAAGTTTATAGTATGTTTATTAACTATATAATATAAAAATACAAAGAGACATGGTAAATGTAAAACTATTTAACTAAGAGTTAAATATAAATGATAAGGTTAATATAGTGTCCAAAACCTATCTAAAATATATTTTCTAAAATTATTTATACCCATCCCCACCTTAAAATTTAAATAATACACTTTTGAGACATTATAAATTGAATATGAATTAATTATAAAATAATATTTCTAGCTTTTCCAAAGGTTCCCCTCACCCCTCTTATAAAAGGGCACTCCCCCTTCTCTCTAATTTACACCTTCAAAGCCTTTTGGATCGCCCAAACCCTGCCCAAATATTCTATGAACTTCCCTCACTTCAACCTAGATGCCTTAGTTTGATCATAAAACCAAACTAAGGAGCTCTTTTGATCAAATCAAAAGGAATAACCCGAAGAAGAGGTAATGTTTTCACCACCCTCTTTCAAGTTCCTTTCTTCTTCAACTTCTTATTTATTTGTTATTTCAATTCTAAAATAATAATTCTAGTATCTTCTATATACTGTTATGTTATTATAAATATGGTACAACCATATTCAGTATTCTATCCATCCTTTGAATGACATGTCACCATACGTGCGTACGTACGGCTTACCGTCTCCATGTTGTGGTGTAATTGTTATTCAAAAAATTATTATTTGGATGGGTGTGATAATGATATTTAATTGATGTAAATAATAAATATAACATGATAATGATTCTGTATATATGATATAATAATCAATTATATATTATTTTAATATCAAAAGAATGATATTTTCACTTGTGCGTACGTACGGACTACCGTCTCCACGAACGCGATGAGATTCATTTTCCATCATATCCATTCAAGTATAATTCTCATTTGATTATTAAAAATAATTTTTAAGTACTTTATATAATTATATATATGAATAAGATACAACCTATCCATAACAAATATGACTTATGTAACAAAACATATAAAAGAAAACGAGTAAGTTAACACCCAAAACGACGACAATATTAAGATATTATTAACAAAGCAATGTTAAAAGATCATATATGATATCATATCAATTTATATGATTCTTGTATAATTTAATAACAATTATTTCACCATTATACATGAGTTTAATCTACCCTCAACCAAGGAAAAGTACTAGGTAAAGGTTTATTTCACAATCTCTTCATTATCCGAGGTTGTTTATACGTAATTATCTACTGGGACCTCTTTATCATCCACATCCATGTTCCTTAAAAATGTATTTAAAATCATTCTTACTATTTTATAGACTATGGTTAAAAGTCATTTATAACCTTTTTGACTTTTTGTAAGATGTTTATAAAGGAATATTTCTTCCGTTTTCCAAAAAAGGTACTTTTTAACCTTTTCAACAAAATTAAGGTAAGAATGTATTTTTTAACTTATACGGCGGGTGCGGCTATTTTCCGCCATTATAAAATTTTCAAAGCTTCCCTTACAAGATTATAAGGATATTTTCAAAGTAAATTTTTTATTTTATAATTATGTGACTTTTTAATGATTTCAAAAAAAGAGATATTTCTCTCAAATAGTTTTGATTTCATCTATGTAAACATCCTTTGATGGATTTCAAGATTATTTGAAGTTGATTTATTATGATACAAAACTTCTATATTGTATTGAAGGTTTTGTGATATGTTTGACTATGAATGTGTTATTTTTATACCATTCATGGTTTATGGGTAAAGTATTAACATTTCATATGCTAGTTTTATGCTTAAACCTGTTCATATGAGGAATGCATTGGACTTAATAAGTGACGTGTGAAGCCCGCTATAGCTCCTCGATGCATTGGTAGGTCTCTTGAGACAAACTAGTGTCTTGTCATAAGTCCTTGACAAAATCTTATTTGTTGTCTTGTCACAAGGACTTGACTATGTGGTTCTGATAGTCTGGCATTATGCATTCCATCATTATGAAAGTGGTTATTGATATTTCATGTGATTATTTTATTAGTATAATATCCATGTGAATTAGTAAACGGAATTATTTCATTTTATTTCTGCCGTATTATGATGAAGTTCAAGTTTAAAAGCCTTTTTTTTAGTTATACATTGCTTTAAATGTTTATGCTTATTTATGAAAATTTCCGCTATATTGTTATCCTTACTGGGCATCTGAGCTCACCCATTTATATTTTTTATTTTTCCTAGGATGTGAAGAAGTATTTTATGAATGACCTGCAGGGATAGTATAAGGGGATTTGAGTGTGGAGACAAGATGTTGTTTTAGTTTTCAATTTATGATGTAATGTAACCTTTATGATTGTATCTAGTGATTCCAAGGCTACTAAACTAATCGGTCTTTTGAGAATTGATCTTTTGTGATCATGCAAATGTTATGTAATAATTCACCGACTCTGGGTAACTGGGGTCGGGGCGTTATAGTTGGTATCAGAGGAAGTTTAGTAAAAATATTGGAAGCTAGATTTAGATAAACTCTGATTAGATCACATAGCCCTCAGATATACTTTGAGGATTAGTATAGAAGAACTTCTTAGAATTTTGGTATTGTAGAGATTTTTTGAGTATTCTGAGTAATATATCCCTGTATGGATACGAGCATGTAGAGACGGCTCTGGTACAAATATACCTAGGGGTAAAACCCAAAAACACCGCTTTGAGCTAGACTCGAATGGGAACTGGTGCACGACAACGGGCTTTGCTGCACTCTTGGTTACGACACTCCCAGGGCATATGCTTAGGATAATTCTCATTTTATTTACAAACCATTATGAAGGGTTTATGAGTATATAATTCCTCAAAGAAAACATTTTTATGGTTATGGATTATATCCATAAACTGTTCAATTTTTTTAAGTGTTTTACAAGTTTGGATTTATGAATTGTGATTCATAATCTTATCTAGTGTATGCCATTTTTTAGAAATGGAGCCTAGTGGAAGAAATGGAAACCGTATCAATGCACACACTCCATGTAGGGATTTACCTCCTTCTCAAGATAATTATAGTGGATCTATTGATGCAATTGGTGCTGATCATCTAATCACCATACTGGGACAACTCACTCAGGTTATGAATAATAACCTTACCTGTATGGAGCACCCTGATCCGCAACGTGGAGGATCAATATTAGATCGCTTCATGAGAAAACAAACACAAACATTCAATGGGAATAAAAATCCCTTAGTAGTTGGGCAATGGATAAAGTCCTTAGAGAAAATATTCCATGCCTTGGGGAGTAGTGAAAGGGAAAACATTATCATGACAGTTTACTGCCTCACTGGAGATGCTGATCAATGGTAGTCATTGATTCAAAACACAAAGGAAGATTATTAAGTATGAAATATGGAATGGAGGGAGTTCAAAGAGATTTTCTTAGAAAAATAATTCCCTCGTGACCATCGTGCAGATATGGAAAGGCAATTTCTGAGTCTAAGACAAAAGGAGGATGCGAATGTTGCAAAGTATGAAGCTAACTTTACAAGGTTAGAAAGGTATGTTGTAGATTATATACGTAACCCAAGAAGTAATATTGATTGTTTCTTTGATGGGTTAAAACCATTTATCCGTCTAGAATTAGTCTCACAATCCTTCTCATTGTATGAAGATATTGTCTCATGTGCTATCAAGACAGAAAAAGAATTCTCTAAGTCTTACGACATTAAAGAAAAGCAAGAGAAGAAGAGATCTTTTGATCACTCTGGAAATGGAAATAAAGGGAAGAAGGGAATATTTGATTATCCATCCTGCAGTAAATGTGGGAAGAAACACCTCGACACTTTCTTGAAAGGAATGGGAGTCTGTTGCAAGTGGGGTGAAAAAGTCCACCAATCTCGTGATTTCAAGGGGAAGAAAGAAGCTACTGATGTTCAATGATACAACTTCCGGGAGATGGTACATTATTCAAATGAATGTCATAAGCGTCAGGGGAAATTACCTCATAAAAGGCCTAGGTATCAAGGCCAAGCTTATGCTATCAATACTACTGAGGTAGAAGCTCCTAAATACGTAGTGGCAGGTAATTTAATGGTTTCCTCATGTTTAGAAAATGTCTTATTTGATTCTGGATCATCGCATTGTTTCATATCTTCCCAGTTTTCTAAGAAAATTTGATATTTACAATTTGATTTAATAAGGGATTTGTCAGTTAAATCTCCTAAGGGAAGTATCATTGCAACAAAGTTTTGTGAATCAGTCCCCATTAGAGCACATAAATGTTCTTTATCTACTGATCTCACCGTCATACCTATCATTGAGTTTGATATAATACTCAGTATGGATTGGATTTCAGACCATGATGCAAAGATTTATTATAATAAGAAGGAGGTTACAATTTTTGATGATGATGATAAGGAACACCTTATCTTTAGAGAGGAATCGTCACCACCTGATTCTTACCTAGATCCACCCCCAGTAGCTCAACTAAATTCAATTATTGGGGAGGAAGAGAATGAAATAACTGTGGGTAAGGAAAGGAATGTTATAATAGAGGATGTACCTATTGTGAGAGAATATGTTGATGTGTTTCCATAAGATTTACCTGGACATCCTCCAGAACGAGAAATTGAGTTTTCTATTGATTTAATTCCTGGATCAAGGCCCATATTGAAGACCCCTTGTAGAATTTCCACTCTGGAATTAGTGTAACTAAAGAAACAACTAGAGGAATTGAGTAATAAGGGATTTATTCACCCTAGTGTTTCTCCATGGGGAGCCCCTGTTCTTTTTGTTAAGAAGAAAGATGGATCTATGAGGTTATGTATCGAGTACAGGGAGATCAATGCTATAACAATAAAGAACAAGTATCCCCTACCTCGCATTGATGATTTATTTGACGAATTTCATGAAGCTCAATACTTTTCAAAGATTTACCTTTAATATGGATACCATCAGTTGTGTGTGAAGAAGGAAGACATTCTGAAAATAGTATTTGGAACCAGGTACGCGCATTACGAGTTTACAGTAATGCGTTTTGGGCTGAATAATGCACCCTCTTTTTTCATGGATCTAATGAACAAAGTTTTCAAGGAATATCTCGATGATTTTTTAGTGTTATTTATTGATGATATCTTGGTATATTCCAAAATCTATGAAGACCATGAAAATCACTTGCACATTATCCTGAAGACTCATAGAAGACATGAATTATATGGGAAGTTTAGCAAGTGTGAATTCTGGCTTCAGGAGATCTCTATTCTTGGCCATATTATCTCTAAGGATGGAATCCCTGTTGATCCTTCTAAGACCAAGGCAATCCAAGAATGTCCAGCCCTGACGAGTATAACTGAGGTACAAAATTTTATTGGTTTAGCAGGTTATTATTGGCATTTTGTCCAGAATTTTTCCCAATTGACTAACCCATTAACAAAGCTCACACGTAAAGGGGTTAAATTTGTTTGGACAAAATATTGTGAAGAATGTTTTGAAGAACTGAAGAGAATATTAGTCAATGATCCTATATTGACTCTACCATCGGGGAATGATAGGTTTGTTATTTATAGTGATGCATCGAAGAAAGGACTTGGTTTTGTCCTTATGAAGAATGATATAGTTATTGACTATGCATCACAACCGTTGAAAATTCATGAGCAAAACTATCCAACTCATGATCTTGAGTTAGCTGTTGTAATCGTTTCTTTGAAGATATGAAGGCATTATCTCTATGGTAAAAAATGTGAGATTTATACTGATCACAAGAGTTTGAAGTATATTTTCTCATAGAAATAACTCAACATGAGGTAAAGGAGATGGCTTGAACTTCTCAAGGATTATGATTTCACGATACACTACCACCCGAGGAAGGAAAATAAGGTGGCAGATGTTTTGAGTAGAAAGTATCATGGAGTTTTGAACAAGTTGAGAGTTGAAAAGGATCCTATATACATGGATCTATTAAAGATGGATATGGGAATCACCATGGAAGGTGAAACATAAATGATTTTTCAAGTGGTTTCCAAACCATATTTACTAGAAAGGATAAAGAGTTCTCAGACCGATGATGAAGAGTTTCAAAAGAAGATTAATGTTGTGAATGATGGGAGATTGAGTGACTTTGTGTATGAAGATGGAATTTTGAAATTTTGGAAGAGACTTTGTGTTCCAAATATACCTAATCTAAAAAGGGAATTGTTGGACGATGCTCATAGTTCCAATTTTTCTATACACCTTGGGAGCACCAAAATGTATAGAGATTTGAAGGAAAATTTTTGGTGGGACAAAATGACGAGGGAGATTGCTGATTTTTTGTCAATATGTATGGTTTGTCAACAAGTGAAAGCTGGAAGGCAACAGCCTGGAGGAGTCATGCAACCTCTTCCCATACCTGAGTGGAAATGGGATAATATTACGATGGACTTTTTAATGGGACTACCAAAGACTCCTAGAAGGAATGATGCAATATGGGTCATTGTTTATCGTCTTACCAAGTTAGCACATTTTATTTATATAAGGGAAGATTTACCACTTGAATGTATAACAAGGATATATATTAATGAAGTTGTGAGACTTCATGGAGTACCCCTATCGATTTTTTCTGATCATGATCCCCATTTTACTTCAAGATTCTGGAAGAGTATTCAGAAGGCCTTGGATACTGAACTTCTTTTGAGCATTTCCTGCCACCCTCAAATAGATGGACAATCAGAACTGACTATTCAAACCTTAGAAGACATGATGAGATCTTTCTCACTTGACTTTCAGGGTATGTGGGATCAATATTTACCTCTGGTAGAATTTTCCTATAACAATAGATTCCATTCAAGTATTCAGATGGAACCATTTGAAGTGTTATACGGAAAGAGATGTCACACACCAACCTGTTAGGATGACATTGGTGAAGGAAAACTTGTAGGCCCAGAAATAGTGGAGGAAATGATGGAAAATGTAAAGGTAATCCAAAACCACATTAAAGCAGATCAAAGTAGGCAGAAGATCTATGCCGATAACCGAAGGAAGGATTTGGAATTTCAGGTAGGAGATCATGTTTTCTTGAAGGTATCTCCATGGAAGGGAGTTATACGTTTCGGTAAAAAGGGTAAATTGAGTCCCAGGTACATTAGACCTTTCGAAATTCTAGAATGAATTGGGGCTGTAGCTTACCGTTTGGAAATTCCTCCAAGTCTCTCCAAAGTTCACGATGTGTTCCACGTATCACTATTGAGAAAATACATGCCTGACCCAACACATGTACTCACCTATGAGGAATTAGAACAGGAACCCAATCTGTCTTATTGCGAAGAGCCTGTTAGGATTATTGATACAAGAGAACAAGTTCTGAGAAGTCAGACGACTCGTATGTTAAAATTTCTATGGAGAAACCATAAGATGGAAGATGCAACATGGGAACCTGAGGGACTTATGATGAAGAACCACCCAAGTGTTTTCATGTGGTAGTATTCTAGAAATTCCAAGGATGAAATTATTTGAATGAGGGGATAATGTAACACCCCAAGCTTACACGATATTCTTATCTTTGAATAATACAATAGCATGTTTTGTACGCAACTTCGAGTTCTTACAAACACCACAACCGATCAAACTAGCCGTTATGAATAGTAATACAAACTTTTTGAAATTTTATAAATTTTATCTTTCAAAATGAACTTCATTTTGGGATTCGGAATATCTAAATTAGCTTAGGGTGATTTTTTGGTATTTTTCTGAAAACATTCAATTTTTGATGAATAGTGAAAAAACATTGAGTTATAGTTTAAAACCGAATTTTTATTTAAATAATTATTTAATTTAATTAAGGTAAAAATAGATACATAATACCTATATAATTTCAATGTAATTAATTGGAGTTAGTTTAGAATAATTTTAGATATATAAATTTTTTTATTGAACTTTTCACCGTCTTTTACCCACCTCCTAGGAGAATTTAGAAATTCACATAAAAAATAATTTTACCACTTATGTAAGTGGAATTTCGAAAATCCGAGAGACATGGTTAATATCAAGGAGTAAAATTTGGTTCAATAAGATAAAAATATTTTTGGTGAATAACAACTTTTTACTTTTATTTACCACAGTTAAAAGTAAATAGGGTAATTAAGGGTAAAAATGATATTAATATTACCTGAACACATGTACTAATTATATTGGACAAGTGTATCTAGACCAAAAAAACCTTGGGAATAAAATATTATCATTTTGGTCCACTTTTATTTAATTAGGACATTTATTATTATTTAATTCAAAGAAGAGTTAAAAGAGTTAAAATCAAAGTTTAATAACTGAAACATTTTTAATATACGGTTATACATAATATAAATTAGATTATAAATATTCATTAGAAATAAAAAAATATTTCCTACATATTGGTATTTTATTTATAATTTTTAGACATTAAATAATTTAATTTATTTATGACATAATGGTGATGGAGTAATTACCTAATTAATGAAATATTAAAATAATTGATATTATAAATATCAAAATAAATGTAATTTGAGACTTTTTATAAATTCCACTAATTTTATAGGTTAATATAACATATTTTTATTAGTTAGATTAATTTTATTCTAAGTAATAATGCTGTTATAAATTTAGCAAAAACAAAATACCAAATAGTGTCAAAATTGACATAAAAGAGTTTTTAAAACAAATATTATATTATTAATTCATATTCTATTTCTAAAAATCTAAGGTTCAGAAAAAGGACTTATATAATGATAGTGTTTTCATTAATGTACCACTTGGGGGTCCCTTGGAAGTTTATAGTAAGTTTATTAACTATATAATATAAAAATACAAAGAGACATGGTAAATGTCGAACTATTTAACTAAGAGTTAAATATAAATGATAAGGTTAATATACTGACCCAAACCTGTCTAAAATATATTGTTTGAAACGATTTTGACCCATCCCCACCTTGAAATTTAAATAATCTACTTTATAGCCATTAGAAACTGAATATGAATTTATTATAAAATAATATTTCTAGTTTTTCCAAAGGTGCCCCTCACCCCTCTTATAAAAGGGTACCCCCCTTCTCTCTAATTTACAACTTAAAAGCCTTTTGTCTTGGCCAAACCCTGCCCAAATATTCTCTCAACTTCCCTCAATTCAACCTAGAGGCCTTAGTTTAATCATAAAGCCAACCTATGGAGCCCTTCTGATCAAATCAAAAGGAAGAACCTGAAGAAGAGGTGATGTTTTCACCACCCTCTTTCAAGTTCGTTTCTTCTTCAACTTATTCTTTCTTTGTTATTCCCATTATAAAATAATAACTAAAATATCTTCTATATACTGTGATGTTATTATAAATATGTCACAACCATATTCAGTATTCTATCCATCCTTTGAATGACATGTGACCATACGTGTGTGCGTACGACTTACCATCTCCATGTCGTGGTGTAATTGTTATTCAAAACATTATTATTTGGATGGGTATGATAATGATGTGTAATTGATGTAAATAAAAAATTTAACATGATAATGATTCTTTATATATGATATAAAAATCAATTATATATTATTTTAATATCAAAAGAATGATATTGTCGCTCGTGCGTACGTACGGACTACCGTCTCCACGAAGGCGATGAGATTCAATCCCCGTCGTATTCATTCAAGTATAATTCTCATTTTATGATTAAAAATAATTTTTAAGTAACTGATATCATTCTATATATGAATAAGATACAACCTATACATAACAAACATGACTTATGTAACAAAACATATAAAAGAAAACGAGTAAGTTAACACCTGAAACGACGATAATATTAAGATATTATTAACAAATCAATGTTAAAAGATCATATATGATATCATATTAATGTATATGATTATTTTATAATTTAATAACAATTATTTTACCATTATACAGGAGTTTAACCTACCCTCAACCAAGGAAAATTACAAGGTAAGGGTTTATTTCACAATCACTTCATTATCTGAGGTTGTTTATACATAATTATCTACTAAGACCTCTTTATCATCCACATCCATGTTCCTCAAAAATGTATTTAAAATAATTCTTAATATTTTATAGACTATGGGTTAAAGTCATTTATACCCTTGATGACTTTTTATAAGATGTTTATAAAGGAATCTTTCTGTCATTTTCCAAACAAGGTACTTTTTAACCTTTTCAACAAAATTAAGGTAAGAATGTATTTTTTAACTTATAAGATGGGTGCAGCTATTTTCCACCGTTATAAAATCGTCGAAGCTTCCATTACAAGCTTATAAGTATATTTTCAAAGTAAATGTTTTATTTTATAATTATGTGACTTTTAAATGATTTCAAAAAAGATATATTTCTCTCAAATAGTTTTGATTACTTCTATGTCAACATCCTTTGATGGATTTCAAGATTATTTGATGTTGATTTATTATGATACAAAACTTCCATATTGTATTGAAGGTTTTGTGATATTTTTGAGTGTTAATGTGTTATTTTTATACCACTCATGGTTTATGGAGAAAGTATTGACATTTCGTATGCTAGTTTTATGTTTAAACCTGTTCATATGAGGAATGCATTGGACTTAATAAGTGACGGGTAGAGCCCTCTATAGCTCCTCGATGAATCGGTAGGTCTCATGAGACAAACTAGTGTCTTGGAACAAGGCCTTTACAAAATATTATTTGTAGTCTTGGAACAAGGCCTTGACTATGTGTTTAGGATAGTATGGAATTATGCATTCCATATTTATGAAAGTGGTTATTGATATTGCATGTGATTATTCTATTAGTATAATATCAATGTGAATAAGTAAATGGAATTATTTAATTTTATTTCTGCCATATTATTCTGAAGTTCAAGTTTAAAATGCTTTTTTTAGTTATAAATTTCTTTAAATTTTGATGATTATTTATGAAAATTTCCACTATATTGTTATCCTTACTGGGCATCTGAGCTCACCCCTTTATATGTTTTATTTCTTCCAGGATGTGAAGATGTATTTTATGAATGACCTGCAGGGATAGTATAAGGGGATATGAGTGTGGATACAAGATGTTGTTTTAGTTTTTACTTTATGATGTAATGTAACCTTTATGAATGTATCTAGTGATTCCAAGGCTACTAAAATAATTGGTCTTTCGAGACTTGATCTTTTATGATCATGCCAATGTTATGTAATAATGCACCGACTCTAGGTAACCGGGGTCAGGGAGTTAAACCTTTAATTAAAAAATAATCCCCCTTGAATATTTGATAGAATTACCTCCCAAGGAGTCCCCAATCCCCCAAGGTCCTGATCTTAGAGTTTTAAATGTTACTCTTCAAGTTAAGGGTATTCTCAACTTCTCTTTTCCTTTCAATTTTTATTTTATGTGGTATGTCTTTCAAATTTCTATACCATGTTCTTATTTCTATTTTATTATGTCCGTATACTATATTATGAGTCTTTTATTAATAGCTGACCCTTGTCCCCTCTATTTTTAATGTTGTATAAAACCATGTTTCATACCCATTATGCTTCCAAATTCTCATCTCAAAATATCTCTCTTTTTATCAATAAATTATTTTATTTTATTTATGTGAATACCAAAACCTCTTTAATTTAAAGAAGTATTCATAAATAGAAAAAAAATGATATATTTTACTCTATAATTGACATAAATAATACCCACATTCCCTTTCCATGGGTTATAAATGACATAATGATCATGTTTTTAAGAACTTTTTAAAAAACCATGATTTTGAAATGAAACCCATTTATTTTATTCTATATAGGTTATCTATGAAATGTTTGATTATGATATATGTGGATCACATGAATATAAATCCATATTAAGGGTGTTCCCTAATATTTATCTAATGCATTTGGTTAATAAATTAATATAAAAATATGAAATATTTTATGATACCTTGGAAAATAACCTTGGTAATTTTTATGAAACCTTAGAGATAGACCCTGGTGATATGATTATGAATGAATAAATTAAATGTTGTTTCCACATTTTCAGTTTATCATTTCAAGTTATTTTTATTATGATATGCTTCTTTATCATGCCTTTATGATATTTATCTTATTCGTATTGATATCGCTCAAGTTCACATGTAAACTATTTCACTTGTTTTTCATTACTGTGCCTTCTGCTCACCATTTCCTTTGATGCATGTCCCCAAGTTATGAGATGTAATAAATATAATTAGGATGAACCTTGAATAATCCTTTAATATGTAATAGAATAATGTTTTATTTTTTCATGTATTATGTACCTTATTTCCAAGAAAATTAACTTTAAAAGATCCTATAAAATGTCATGTAAAGTTATGTAATAAAAAGGTAGGATGCCATAGTTGATATCAAAGGATAGTTTAGTTATTTACAGAAAATATGATTTTAAAACATTAGGAAGAACCCTAAGGAAAAGTTTATATATATGAAAACATCTTGATATTTTGGTTAAATATTAAGTAATTGATTTTTGAACAAATTAATCCCTATCTAGATATGAAAAAGTGGATGTGGCTCTGTAACACATGTATCTAGGGGTAAAACACCAAAAAACCCCTCTGATCTAGACTCAAATGGGAACTGGTGAACAATAATGATCCTTGATTTACTCCTTGTTTGACACTCTCGGGGGATATGTTTGATTAATCACAAGATTTTTATGAATCATTATAGTGGATTTATTGAAAATTTAATTTTTTTAAAGAATAACTTGTTTAATCATGAATTTATATGACATAAAAATTCCCTTGTAATCATAAGATTATTAAATGAAACATGTTTCTCTCTAAGGTTTTATTCTTTTAGAAAATGGTAGGAAATAAGAGAATCTGCATAAATGGTGAGCACAATAGACCAGACATTGACAAACTTCCGATGGAAGTCAGAATGAAAACATTTATGAGAATGATGAATCAACTAACTCAGGTTATGGGAAATAACTTCAATCAATCTGAGAGACTAGTTTCACCATAATGTGAACAAATTTTTGTTGAGTACTTTATGCATTAATGACCACCAATGTTTAGTGGATCTATTGAACCATTGATTGCTGGAAAGAGGATAATCTTTATTGAAGAGATATTTTCTTTACTCCGATGTTCAAAACATGAGAAAGTCACCCTGGATTTTTACCGTTTATATGGAGAAGCCAATCAATGGTGGGAACTAATTAAAAAATTCTCCCAAGAGGGTATATTGAAGCTATGGAGTGGGAAGAGTTTAGAGGGATCTTCTTCAATAAGCATTTCCCTTGTTCGATGAGAATAAAAATAGAGAAGTAATTTTTTGATTTGAAGGAGAATGAGAATGAATCTGTGGGAAGATATGAGATGAATTTTACAAAGGTTTCATGTAACACGTCCATCTTTGTCATGCATCCTAATGGGTTGGTTGATATATTCTTCGGTGGACTACAACCTCATATACGAAAGAATATATCCAACCAAAACTATAATAGCTACGAGGATATTATACAAAGTTATATGAAAGTCAAAATGGAGTTTGGTGAGATGAAGTAGTCCCATAAATCCAATGAAAATAATAGATTAATGGAACCAAGCTTGGGTAATAGCTTTGATCATGGAATAGGAGGAAAGCAAGTGCAACTTCCCATCTGTAATAAATGTGGGAATAACCATGTAGGGATCTCCCTTCTTGAGAGAAGGAAGTATTAAAAGTGTGTAAGAGATGGAAATATCACTCGAAATTGTCGTAGTGAGGTGAAGCCTCAACTTACCAACACTAATGAAAAAGGGAAGATGGTGTAGAACCTACCTAATGTCAAATGTTTCAGGTGAGGATAGCTTGGGAAATTATACAATCACTGTCAAAATCCAAGGACAGTGGAGGGGAATCACCATCAACCTCAACATATTCCAAGAGATAAAGGTCATGATTTTTCTATCACGATGGCTGAAGTTGAAACTCCAAATGATGTGGTGGTAAGTACTCTCATTGTTCTCTCAAATATAGCAAGTACATTGTTTTATTCTGGTTCTAAACATTCCTTTATTGCCTCCATATATGAAAAGAATATAGAATCAATTATTGAACTTCTAAAATTAGAGTTATTATTCATGACTACTAGAGGGATTATCCAAGAATCAATAGTGTTTAGAAACTATAGTATTTACTTCAGCGAGCACAATCTTATCACAAATATAGTAGTCATTCCCATGTTGGAATTTGACAATATACTATGGATGGAGTGTCTATAAAAGTATAACTCTAAGATCAAATGAAGAAGTAAGTAAATATTAGTATTCTTGAATGGATGAACTATAGTCATCTTCCAAGGAGATATATCTCAACCTGATATTTATCAAGAAGAAACTCCTATAGCCTTCTTTATGGAGTTTATTGGTGAATAAGAAGAAGAAAATGAGAGTATAAGGATAGATAAGGTACCCATCATTCAAGAATATATTGATGTATTTCTTAAAGAGTTATTTGGAACCCTCCAAAACAAGGGGCAGAGTTCTCTATTGAAATCATACTTGGATCTCATCCGATATCAAAGACCCCATATAGAATATAAAATGTGGAACTGGAGGAACTAAATAAAAAACTCAAAGATCTTTTGGAGAAGGGATTTATCTGTCTGAGTATGTCTCCTTGGGGAGCGCCTGTTCTCTTTGTGAAGAAAAAGGATGGATTGATTTTTCTATGAATTAATTATAGAGAACTAAATGAGATCACAGTGAAGAACAAATAATCTATTCCAATATTTTATTACTTATTTGAAAATATTTGTGGGGCTCAATTCCTCTCCAAGATTGATCTTTGATCTAATTATCATCAATTGAGTTTGAAGAAAGAATATATTCCAAAAACTTCCTTCTGATTATGATATGGGAATTATGATTTTGTTGTTATGCCCTTCAGATTGACTAATGGAATTTCTATATTTATGGATTTGATGAATAGAGTCTTTAAGGACTATAACTTTTTGGTAATTTTTATTGATTATATTATTATATATTCCAAAAGTCACAAGAAGCATGAGGATTATATAAGGGTTATTTTTAAAACTCTTCGGTAGGAGAAGTTTTTTGGAAAGTTTATAAAATGTGAATTTTGGTTACCAAAAGTTTCTTTCTTGGGTAACATTGTAACCAATGAAGGAATCTCAATTGAACCTAAAAAGACAATGGTTGTGGAGGAGTGGCCTCATCTTACAATAGTAACTGATATTCATAGTTTCCTTGGATTAGAGGGATGTTATAGTAGGTTTGTGAATTTTTTTTCATGATTTTGTAATCCATTAACAAAGTTATCTTGAAAAGGGTTTAAGTTCATCTGGAAAATGGAGTGTGATGAAAGTTTCCATGATATGAAGAAGATATTGGTTAATGAACCTGTGTTAACTTTACCCTCTATTGAAGAAGGATTTTTTATTTTCAGCGATGCATCTATGTAAGGGATTGGGTGTGTCCTCATTAAAAAAAACAAGGTGATTGCTTATGCATCTCGACAGTTGAAGACTTATGAGTAGAAATATACTACACATGATCTGGAGATGGTTGTGGTTGTTTTTTCTATGAAGATATGGTGGTGCTATCTTTATGAGGAGAAGTGTGATATATACACAAACCATCAAAGCTTAAAGTTTATTTTGACACAAAATGAATTGATCATGAGATAGAGGAGATGGTTGTAACTTATTAAAGAGTTTTATTTTAAAATTCATTATCATCCTAGAAGAGTAAACAAAGTCACTAATGCATTAAGTAGGAAGGAACCTGTTGTTCTGGAAATGATGAGGATTCAAGGAGATCCCTTGATCAAATACCTAGTGAAAATGGACATGGGTATTGTAAGGGAAGGGACATTGTCAACCCTATCCCAAATGATTTCTCAAACTTCATTACTAGAGAATATCTAGAAAGATAAAAAAGAAGATCCTTTGTTTCAGAAGAATATTAAGTCTGTGAAAGATGATAAGTTTCTTAAGTTAAATATTGAAAACGAAGGTGTACAAAAATTTCATATAAGGTTATGTAATCCATCTATTCCAGAAATAAAGAAGGAGATTATGGATGAAGCTCATAGATCTAATTTCTCTATACATCATGGAAGAACAAAAATTTATAGGGACCTTCATGATCATTTTTGGTGGGATAACATGAAAAGGGGTATTGCTGACTATACTACTAGGTGCTTGGTATGTTAGCAAGTGAAGGTAGAGTGACAACTTTCTAAAGGGGTATTACAACCACTGCCTATACCAGCATAGAAGTGGGACAATATCACTATGGACTTTGTCACTAGTCTCCTGAGAACTACTAAAGGAAATAATGCGATATGGGTTATAGTTGACCATCTCACAAAGACTTCCCATTTTATCTCTATTCCTGAAGAATTATCTCTCGATCAACTTTCCAGGATTTACATGAGGGAAGTGGTAAATATTCATGGGGTACCACTATCTATTGTATCTGATTGTGATCCTAGGTTCACAAAAAAATTCTAGAGAAGTCTTCAACATGCATTGAGTAACGAATTTAATTTCAGTATGTCCTATCACCTCGAAACTGATGGCTAATATTAAAGGAATATTCAAAGACATGAGGACATGCTGAGAACATGCTAAATGGAATTTAAAGGTGTAGTGGATGAACATATCCCATATGTTTAGTTCTGGTACAAGAACATATTACATTTGAGCATTCAGATGGCACCCTATGAAGCTCTATATGTGATGCAATGTAGAGATCCTACTTTTTAGGATGAAGTTGGTGAGGGAAATCATCTCAAGCCTGATCTTGTGTAAGAGATGACATAATAGTTTCATTCCATCCAAAAAAAAATTAAGGATACTCAGATTTGGCAGAAGAGCTATGCCGACAACCATTGAAGGGTCTTGGAGTTTGATGTCAGTGATAAGGTCTTCCTTCAAATTTCTCCATGGAAGAGAGTGATGCAGTTTGGAATGAAAGGGAAGCTCATCCCCAAGTACATTATCCCCTATGAAATCCTTGATCGGATAAGAGAAGTGGCCTATCGGCTCATACTCCCTCCAAATCTAGCTCAAGTTTCCGATTCATTCCATGCATCCCTCTTAAGGAAGTACATACCTGACCATTCACATGTACTAAATATAGAGGTGGTACCACTAGAACACGACCTCTCTTATGAGGAGCGACCCATGGATATCTCGGATTGTAGAGACAAGGTTATTTAAAAAATGACTACCGACCTTATTAAAGTGTTGTGGTGGAACAAAAAATATGAATAATTCATGTGGGAACCACAATATACTATGAGGAAGAAGTACCCACACCATTTTTCTTATGAGGGTATGAGTTGAAATTTCAAGGTCAAAATTTCTTAAGTGGGGAAGAATGTAACGACCTAAAATTTTGAATAATATTTTGTTTCCTAAAAATTTATGTTTTACTATATCATAATCAATAAAAATATATAAGTATAAATGAAATGCGACCATCATGTTTTTACCATTATATGATTGTTGGTTAATATGACCGTTGGAAACAATATTAATTTGTAACATTATAATTGTTTTTTGTAAATAGAAATGATAATGGATTATTAATGTAGAAAGAAGAGATGATGGTATCATCCAGTAGACTCAGGCCATAAAAATCCCATTTATCGAAGCTTGGTAAGGAGGTATAATCACTAGGCTTTACTCTGGACAAAGCCCAAGCTGAGATTAAACATGTTAAGCTTGAACGAAATCACCTTCGGGAGAAGTTCAAGTTAGTGGAGATTACCACTTGGGCAATGTTATCCGAGCCTCCATAAGAGTCACTCACCATCGCACACCATACCATTAGGTCATATGGAGGTGTTTTAAGGGGTTATTTTTCAGGGCCCTAGTTACTTAAAATGTAATCCTATTGTTTAAATAAAATTTTTATTTCATCATTTCCATTTTAACAATAGTTTTTCTTAGAAAATGTGATGGTATTTGATAAATTGATTTTTTAGGTTAAAATTGTACTTTTATTAATATATTAAAATAAGTATTTATTAATAATATTTATTATAATTAAATAGTGTTATAAAAACACATATTTTTAATTACTAATGATAAAAAAATTTATTTTTTTAAGGTGTTGAAAATTTTACTATGCATGTTACTATGCATTTTTTGTCCGCTATTATTTTTAATAAATGAGTATCTTTATAGTTAAAAGACAAATTTATCATATTTAGAGATTTATAATGATAAAATAAATGTTATTTTTTAATTTAAAATTTTGATATTAGGATATGGTGAATTTATGAGAAATTTATAAAATACTTTAGTTTTTCATGAATAGTAAAAAAACTGTTTGAGTTTTTCGGTAAGTTTAATGACATCATAGATATGTAATAATGATGTAATGATTAATTTAAAATGTTGTTAGACTCTTATGTGTTAAATTAACACAATAGGTGTCCCAAGTTTCCAAAACCATGGGAAAATACCATGGGCAAGCCCATGATTTTGCAAATACCACTAATGAGATGTCCAAGGAAATTTATAAAAAACTCCCTCTCTTTTTCTATAAATACCTACACATTCCTTCATTTATATTCATTCCAAAATCATCCCCATCAAATCTTGGATAGTATTACCTCCCAAGGAGTCCTCCTAATGTGTCATAAATCCCCCAAGGTCCCGATCTTAGAGGTTTAGAAGTTACTATTCAAGGTAAGGGAATTCTCAGCTTCTCTTTTCCTTTCAAGTTTTATTTTATGTGGTATGTATTTCAAATTTCCATACCATGTTCTTATTTCAATTTTTTATTTCCATCTACTATATTATGATTATTTTATGAATGGGTGACCCATGTACCCTCTCTTTTTAATTTCTATAAAACCATATTTTATACCTGTTATGCTGTATAATTTTTTCCTCAAAATATATCGTTTTTCTCTAAAGAAATTGTTTTTTTTGTGAATACCCAAACCATTTAATTTCCAAGGGTATTCATCAAGACATATAGATGATTTATTTTATTGTGTAATTGAAAATAATACTTTCATTCCCATTCTTTAGGTTATAAATGACATAATGATCATGTTTTTAATAACTTTTTAAAAGAACATGATTTTGATATTAAACCCATTTATTTTATTCTCTATGGGTTATTTATGAAATTTTTTATTATGATATATGTGGATAACATGAAAATAAAAAAATATTAAGGGTTCACCTTGATATCACTCTAATTCATTGGGTAAAGAAATTAATCTCTAGAGATAAAAAATTTTACGATACCTTGGAGAAAAACCTTGGTCATTTTTATGACACTTTGGGGGTCAAACTTGGTGATATGATTATAAATGTCTAAATTAAATGTTGTATACAAATTATCAAGTTATTATTTAAATTTATTATTATTATTATATTCATATTTATCATTTATTTATGATATTCCTCATATTTATATCGCTTAAGCTAACATGTAAAATGTTTCACTTATTTTCCATTATTGAGCCTTATGCTCACCCTTTCCTTTGATGTATGTCCCCAGGTTATTAGAAGCTATAAATTTACTTAGTATGAACCTTGAATAATCCTTTCATGTGTAATAAAATAATGTTTTATGTTTTCATATATTATGTACCTTATTTCCAAGACACTAAATTTTAAAAGATCCTTTGTTTGTAAAATTTCATGTAAAATTATGTGATAAAAAGGAGGGATGCCATAAACATGGTGGGATTGAGCCCTCATGTAACATGGATATGGGTAAAATTATTTTTAGTATATTTTAGATTTTTTTTCAAACTCCTTACATATATCATCTAATTGACTTCCCATCCAGTTTTCCTTTCCCTAAATTGAAACATTTTGTGTGTATATATATATATGCGCTTGGTTCCATGGTTATGTTATGTAAGATCATATATTTATATCCATTTTTATGTTTTATTATTAGTTTAATTTATAATATTTAATTCATGTTCTTCCCATTATTATTTTTATTATTTGGATACAAGACTCACCAATGTATGGAGAGGTCACATCAAGTTCTTTGTTAGGTCCTACTTTATGGAAGTTTGATTTAATGGGTAAAATTGTTCCCAAGAGTGATTCCTTGATTCCTAGGTACTAGTTTCCATCCATTGGAGATTGTGAATGTTTTTAGGCCTTTTTATGGGCTATATTGAGTACTAGGTCTGGGGTAGTCTAAGTTGATTTGTGAAAAAATAGCATCAAATCCTAGTTTTGGTTTATGATATTTGGGATGTTAAGTTAGAAAAGGGATAAGATCATTGGTACTTTAGGGGTAGGTTATGAGTGATCATTTTCCCAATAGTAATTGTAAAAAATGTTAAATTACCATTGTATGTTATAAAATGAGTATTTTGGAATTCATTTTAATTTTTTTTGGATTTTGAGGAATTACAGGTTAAATAATATTGGGTTGGAGGACAAAACCGAGGCACACGACTAATGTGCATGGGATGGAGACCTTGAAGTAAATAATGTAACCCTATAAGAGGAGTTATAGTATGCCCCACACACTTTTTTCATGGTTTATAAAATCATTTGGCTAAACCATGAATTTATTACCAACCATATAGTAAGACTCATAAGGTTATCACATGGTTTGCTAAACTATGTGACTAAACTATGCACAATGGTAATTTTGATGATTTATGTGTCTCTTTTCAATTATACACCCTATTATAATTGATATAGTATTTTTGATGGATGTTTATTATTTCAATATATGTTATTTAACTATTTCAATAGTCTTCATCTTCTTTATTTGATTTCATGTAGTACTATTCCCACTCAATGAGCCCCAACAAACCTTCCAGAGGGAGTTGTAGATAATTTTCCATGAGATCATCCTCTAGTAGACCAGAATATGATCGAGATAATGGTGAGAATCATCTGATCTATTGAAAAATAGTGATCCTTGGACCAAATCAAGATAAAAATTGACAAGTAGAATTTATATATACATTTTAGATATATTTATTCATGGTTTAATCATAATTTATTCAATAATACACTAGATTTTGGTTGGGATTTTTCGGAATTATTAATTTGAGACTCAATGGAGGAGTTACTGTAAAATGGAAAAAATATACATTACATTTCATGAACCCAATACACGATGTGTATTACTTGAGTACAGACCACCTATGAACAAAATCATAAACTGTGAAGCTAGTACATAATGTGAAATGATTACATGAGATGAAATAGCTTTACATCATGAAATACACAAAATATGAATCTTGATAAAAGTACAATTCATGAGCTCATTACATGATGTGAATTATTCAAAATCTTTTTCAACCGAAGATACAAGACATGAATACTACGAGATACAATATATCTGGATAATTTTGTGGATCTGAAGTACACAATGTAAAACACACATACATGTTATGTACATGTTAGAACATGAGTTACATAAACAAATTACATGAATAAGTTACATGATATGAACCTATCAACCTTATAAATATACGAGAACCCCTCCAATGCTAGAGACTTGGAAGACTTCTGAATTGTTTCCTATTTAATTTTCGTTTATATTCTATTTCACACTAAACCTTCCTGTTTTTATTTACCTTTCCAATTTTTGAAAAAATCTATTGCTACTGTTTAGTATTCTTCAACTATGGATTTCTTGTTTTCATTCTGTCTCTTGTTCCAACACGTAATTTAAATTCATATGATCGTTCATCATCAATGATTTCTCGATCTTCCCTTGTTCATATAATCTTGTGTGTTTTTGATTGATTATTAATGGTTTAAATTATGGATTGCATTATTCTGAATCATTTAATTATTATTTCAAGCATGTTTTCTATTTCTATATATTTTTCAATACCGTCATGTGTGGATAATCTACATAGGGTTAGGGGTCAAGAGTAAGGGTGTTTATAATCATAATAAATCTATAGATTGAAACTAGGTAACCCATTGGTTAGTAATTAGGTTAAAAACGTTTTTTCATCTCATTTTTTACATCACCCTAACCGTGGGAGGTGTAATTGAATTACCGTAACCCAATTGGAGTTGAGAAGGCTATAACGAGTAGTCTATAAAAATTTCTACCACATAATCCAAGTGTATTGCATCTAGGTTTTTGACTATATTTGAACCAAGGATTGGTCTCAACTTTGGTAGATCCAATTGGTTTGACCATAACTAATTTATAACTTTTTCACTACTATCATATTAAGCCACCGATCAGTCCAAATCTTGATTTAGGATTATCTTTTTCTTGAACCCTAATATTGAATTTAATACCTGTATCTTTACTAGAACAATCTTAAGCTACATAAGTTCTAATAAAACTATACCAAGAGAGATCATGAGGACTCCTTCCAAAAGGGTTTTAGTTGATAGTTATCTATCCTACCAGTTGTCTCTATGGGTTCAACCCTGCATTGCCACTTTTCTATGTCTTTGTAGTTGAGTGTAGTTTGGGATTTTAAATTTCAAAATTTATCAACGTCCAGTGCGTAATTAATGATGTTGTGCGTGACGTGTACAATTTTTTTTCCATTATCGGAGATCAATTGTTTCTTTTGTAGAGTGGCCTTCAGTATGAATCTAGGACTGCCTCACCCCCTTTTATCCCCCTTTTAGTTTTTCAAATTTTAACACATGGACTAGAACTTGTGTCCACTTATAGTTACTGGTGCATGTTCCAGTGTCCTCTAACACATTCTATGAGCCTCGATGCACAAGATTTGGAACCCTTTGATCATGAAATTTAAAGATATTTTTTTTTCACATCACCATTCCATCGTGGTCGGGTATCAAAATCTCACACCACCAAACCCGAAAAAATGATCAATATGTGCTAGCTAAAAATTAGGGAGACTGACCAGCATTGCAGTAGCACACCATCATGATCTACATCTTATCATCCATCAGTGGTGACACAACCAACATTGTGTGCCATCCTATTCAGGTGATTTATTTTGAAATTAAACCTGGATTCATCCATATAATCTAGAACATGGGTAATTTAGTTTACATCAACACAAATATCCTCATGAGAATATATCAAATTTATTATAAGTATACAAAACCTTTCTCAACCAAAGTGTATCGTATTATTTCATCAGACTTTCTGTCTTCCCTTTCTCCAAGTGAAATCGAACCGAGGATTGGATTAAAATCCAAGAACTTGAGTCTAACTTGGATTGGTATTATTTAGAAAATAAATTTATGGATAAATACTTCGCACAAATAAGAAAATTTAAAATCCATAATGGGATCAGAAACTTCACCCAGGAGGTGGGAGAGTTGACTTGGGAAACCTATGACCATTTTAAGGAACTAAACCATAAGTTCCCATATCATGGACTTAGTGTGTGGGTACAGTTTCAAAACATCTACTAGGGACTCTAAACCACTGCTCACTAGTAGTAGAAGAAACCACCACTAATGGAGGGATCATTCTCAAGATTCCCAATTCCAGAGGAGCACTGTTAGTTGAGATATCCCACAATACTAGTATATGGAAGAGTTATAGAGGAACACCTAGTTAAGGAATCCATCATGTGGAAGATAAAACCTTCATAGAAACCTAGTTTTAGGATCTTATGAAAAAACATGAATGTTTTTAGCTACCTACTCCAACATGGCCACCCCTTCCCCTGTTATGGAGGTCCAAGCTTGTGAAATGTGTGGAGGCTAGCACCCATACTAGGACTAATAATAAATGATGGAATAAAATAAAAGTAAACATTGTAATTATGTAAATTAAAATCAACAAAATTAGTAGTTTCAACTGCCTCAATAATATTAGCTATAATATTGTCAACATAGGACGACTCAACAACCATAATATTCCAACAAGTAGTACTATCAATAGTGGAGTGGTCAAGAACCACCATGGAATTAGGTACCACCAGGGTACCCACCAAAAAATATAGCTCCTTGACTACAACAACAAATACCTCAACAACCCTTTCCCACAGAGGTCAACATCAATTCTAGTAGGCTTATCTAAGACCACCAAAACAAGACCACCCTCTACAGTCTAATCTTGAAATCCTCATCAGCACATTTTTTCAAAAGTCAAATCACAGGATGATTAACCAAGAGACTAAAATGTAGAACCAAAGGGTTTCCTTATAAAGACTTGAGCAACAAGTGGTTCAAATCTCAATGACCCTCTCAGACTGATTACCAGATACATTTCCTAGTAATAATAAGAAACACATGATAGAGGATAAAAATAATGTGGTTCTTAGGAGTGAAAAAATTATATACTTTCAGTAGTCATGAAAAGGTGAGAAAAATAAACTTGAAGAACCTAAAAAATTTATAGTAATCATCAGTAAGGATGATGATTATATCACACATACAACTAGTTAAAAACAAAATATGGAATCAAAGTTGAATGAAAAAGATCCAATTTAATAGCATCTAGAAAAAGAATACATTTATATAGCACCACCACCATAAAAAACCCATCTACCCTTTCTAGAGATAATAAAATAAGGTAAGATATAGGGCCAATATAACAAGTTTCTAGAATTTTTCAAACAATTACACATCAACATCCCCTTAGCTGAAGAAATTTCTCAAATGCTAGCCTATAAAAAATGTTTAAAAAAAATTATTTATAATAAGAGGAAAATGGAAGACCTCAATGTCATTTTCTTATATAAATAATGATCCCCTATTATTCAATAGAATATTCTACCCAAGATGCAAGACCTAATAAGTTTCTCAGTTACCTACAATATAGATCCATGAAATTTCAGAAGATCCTTGTGAAATGTTGGAAAAAGTATCAATTTTATGCCTATGAGTGTATTTTGTAATTTGAGGCATGAATAGTTAAAAATAAGAAAAGTTTCACATTAATTGACTGACCGATCAGTCAACTCCCCTCAAGGACTTTTCGAGGATGTCTTAGTCAAAATTGTAAAATTCATATTTCCCACAATCTTCCTTTTCTTGGATATAGAACAATATGGATAAATTACTATCATCATAGGGAGACCATTTCTTTCCACTAGGATGATGTTGATTGAGGTAAATTAAAGAAGACTTATATTCATAATTAGCGACAAAGAGGCAGTGTTCTACTTATTGAAGGCCTCCAATCAAAGTGATTACTCATTTGACTATCAATCCATCTTTCTTACTAATGAGAAGGATGATTATATGACTATTGAAGGTGATAGATAGATCCTGTATCCAGATAGAGATGAATGTAGTGACTATGAGGACATAAATTACATTGAACCCCTGATAAGGGATACCATCCTACCATTCGTAACCTCAGTCATTAAACCTATAAAATTGGAATTGGAACCTCTATTGAGCACAATAAAGTACTCATTGTTAGAAACAAATTCCACACTACCGGTCATTATGAATTCATAAACAAGTCTCATGCAAGAAGAAAAACTCATTGAATTCATGAAAAGGTACACAAATTCAATTTCATGGTGAGTGGATAATGTTAAAGGGATCAACCCCATGAAATGAACCTATAATATTTTATTTGAGGAAGGTGATAAACCCAAACGTCAACCCCATAGAAGAATCACCACACAAATAAAAGAGGTAGTAAAATGGGAAGTACTAAATATTATCGACATTGGTATAATTTTTTCAATATTTTATAGTGAGTGGGTGAGCCCATTGAAAGTATTAAAAAATAAAGGCAACTTGACCATTTTTAAAAATGATTAATATGAGTTTATATCAACTCAAAACATCATTGGGTGGAAAGTATGTTTGGATTATATAAATATCAACATAGTGACTCGAAAGGATCATTTTACACTTCCTTTCATGTATAAAATAGTAGAGATAATATCTAGAAATCAAATCTATTATTTTCAAGATAGATATTTTACATACAACAAAATTTTGGTTTGTCACGACCCGCCCTCGGGGTCCGTGCCGTGACTACCCCAAGCCCGCCTTCCATAGGCCAGGGGCTGGCGACTAGCACCAAGGCGTAAATCCCGGTAAAAAGGGAAGGCATTGCCTTTGTAAAGTAAACAAACACCACAGAGTAAGCAAGCAGAAAGTAACACTAAGCAAAAACAGAGTACAACTAAAAGTGCGGAAAGTAAAAAGGGGCCGGAAATACAAGCCCAACTGTAAAGTACAACTCGAAAGGGAAAACAGCAACTGAAAAGTAAAGCAGCTACGCCGAGCTGTCCACTGGAAATCCCACCTGAAGGGTGGGTACAGATAGCTCCTCTGCTCCTCGGGTCCCGCCGTCTGCTCCAAGTATGTCCCGCCCAGTGGTCTGCCTCTGGGTACCGCCACGTCGTATAGTCCACCTCCAGGTACCGTCCAGTCCTCGAACACTCGGCCTCTGCCAGTACTGGCCGTCGTCTGCAACCAACACAACGAGGTGCGGGCATAGCCCGTGCAGGGGTGAGTATAACGATACTCAGTAGGGACCCCGAGACCCTCAAGGTCTCACTAAAACCAACAAGGATAACCACAAGAAGATCACAACAGATAAACTCTACTTAGGTATATGCCCATACATATACCTAAGTTATCAAGTAACCCATCTCAGTCATGAGGAAACACAAGAAACATGAGATCAACGGATAACCACTACCCAGGTATATGCCCATACATATACCTAAGTTATCAAGTAACCCATCTCAAATCATGAGGAAACACAAAGGTCAAAGTCTCAGCTCAAACCAGGATTTTCATTATCGAAACCGTAACTGCTGAAGAGCTCCGTCTCTAGAGTGTACAGTGGTCCTGTCACGACTCCGAGGTACTGCTCACTAACCTAAGACTGCTGAAGTACTCCTCCTGTCGAGTACTGCGGGTCTGCTGCCAACTACAAGGCGCTCCGTCCGCTGAGGGTCTGCTGCCAAATACCGGGCACTACCCAGATAACCTACTGAGGTACTCCTCCTGTCGAGTACCGTGGGTCTGCTGCCAACTACCAGGCGCTCCGTCCTCCGTGGGTCTGCCGCCAAATACCGGGCGCTCCGTCCACTGGGCTAGTCGACTCACTCCAAGTCGTGTCGGTCAAGCAGTCGTCAGCTCTCAGCCGGCTACACGGTCTCCGTACTCTGCACGCTCGTCTCCGGGAGGGTCCGCTCCACGAGCTACTGGTCGATACTCCAAGTATCACAAAGTCCCGCGAAGAAGTGTCTCAAAGGTCCATCTCGTCACAGGGGTCTCAACGCAACAGACGGCGCGTCGATCGGACGCCCGGTCTGTGAGTTATTAGCCTTTTCGTCCCAGGGGCCCGGATGGTTTCGAGAACGAACCAATCCCGGCCGTATCTCAACTGTACCCCGAACTCCCATAGGGTATACTCAAGGGACCGTTACTCAACGTAACCACCAACGCCGCTGACGGTTCGTCAAACGGACGTCCTGTCTGAAAGATATCAGCTTTCCCGTTCCAGGGGCCCGGTTGGATTTCGGGTACAATCCAACCCGGCCATACTCCGACTGTATCCAAAACTCGGGCAGAGTATGTCAAAAGTTCTGTCTCATCAAGAGGAAGTCAACAAAACAGACGGCGCGTCAATCGGACGCCCGGTCTGTGAGTTATTGGCATTTTCGTCTCCGGGGCCCGGTTGGTTTTTAAAGAAAAACCAACCCGACCGTACTCCACCTGCGTCCAAACCTCGGGCGGAGTATGCCAAAAGATCCGTCTCACTAAAAGGAACTCAACGCGACTGACGGCGTGTCAATCGGACGTTCGTGGCTCAAGTTATGAGCGTTTCCGCTCCGAAGGCCCGGTTGGTTTCGTGAACGAACCAACCCGGCCGAACTCAAAGTTAACCGAAACCTTGAGTGCGATATATCGAAACGACCGTCTCGATCCAAGGATCGCGTTTCCGCTGACGGTTCGTCGTTCGGAGGTCCGAGGCTCAAGTTATGGGCCAAAAACCAAATCTGGTTCGAAACGGGGGGATCCGGGTCCGGGCCGACCCGGCCCGACCCCCCCCCCCCCTGGGCGGCGGCGGCGGCCGACGGCGGCGGCGGGCGGCGGCGGACAGCGGCGGCGGGCGGCGGGCGGCGCGGCGGCGGGCCGCGGCGGCGGCGGCGGCGGGCCGCGGCGGCGGCGGCGGCGGGCCGCGGCGAGGCTGCGCACACGGGGCTAAGCCCCGCGGTTTTCATCAGGCGGCGCGGCTATGCCGCGCCGTTTTTTCTTAAGAAACGCCCCCCCACGTGGGGGGCCTGCTGTGCGGAACCGGGGGGCCGGCTGCCCCCCCCTCCCTTCTATGAACCGCCCCCCCCCCCCTCATTAAGAGGGGGGTTTTCAAGGGGGGTTGGCCGGGGAATTAAATTCCCCGGTTTTTAAAACATCCGGCCGGCCAGCTGGCCGGCCGGTTTTTACCAACGGGACCGGAAATTCCGGTCCCGCCTTCGACTTCCGACGCCGGCGGCCCGGTCGCCGGTCTCCTCTTCCGCCGCGGCCCGGAACCGGCCGCGGTCTTCTCGTCCCGCCGCGGCCCGGAACCGGCCACGGTCTTCTCGTCCGGCGCGGTGCGACGGCACCGCGCCCCTTTCGCCGTGCCATGAATCCTTTCAACGCGGCGCGACGGCGTCGCGTTCTTGAAGATTTTTCCTTGGCGTAGCACGACGGCGCCGCGTAAATTATTTGTACGATCAACCGCGTGGTGCGACGGCACCACGCCACTTGCTTTCTTCCGCAAAATTAAACATGAACGATGGAGGGGGGGTTCGGCCGTGTTCGTGCGGTCCGACCCCCCCTCACGTTAACGCAACTTAAAACATTCAAAAGTCTCATGTTTGACATGCGAAGTCCATGATCAAGAAATGGAATAAATAAATATTGAATCAACAACCCCTACCTCGATAGTCGCACGTTGACGGAGTCGTGGAATATCGGTGTCGATTCCTTTGACGTCGGAGGAAGAGTCGTTGTCGAAGGCATTCGTCGCGGAAAACCGTCGCGGAAGAGATGACGCGGAAGAAGTACGTCGCGTCGCGGACACGGCGTCGCGGATGGATCGTGTTCTTCGGCGGAGAAGTTCTTCGTTGAAGAACGGCGTTCTTCGTGTTCTTCGTCAAGTTGAAGAAGAAAGAAAAGCTCTCAACCACTTCAAGATGGCTAAGAGTTCTAACCCAACAAAATAAGACAAAGTCTTATTTTATTCACAAAAAGAATTTCAAAGGTTTGAAATTCAAAATGGCTAACTCCAAAATTAACTCACTTATTTAATATACATGAGTTGTATAATTAAATAGAAGTTAAGATATCAAGCCATTAAGAGGGAGAGAGGGGAGTTGAAAAGGTGGGGGTTCGTGTGGGCCCCACCACACTTAATCCTCCCAAGGGAGGTTAAGTGGGTGTGGGTCCCACTTCCAACCTCCTTTGATAGGTTTTAAGAAGTTATAATAAAATTTGTTCTACACAAATTTTATTTAACTCAACTAAAAACCTCAAAAATTAACTTTCAACCCGCAACAAACGCAACTCCCGAAAAGGTCTCTTTAAGCGAATATCGGCGCTGCGAGTTCATCGGTGCCCTCGGATTTCAATTCCGAGCACCGTATCAAAAGTTAGAAATACCCGCTCGTTCGTTCACTGAACGTACCCGAGCCAAACTTCAGAAATTAATTACGGGCACTCCGGACCTCGGAATCAGGTGCCGTCTGAAACCGCGCTCTTGTAAAATTCTAAAGAAAATTAAGAAAAAATTTCCCTTGAATTTTACGGGTCTTTACATTACTCCCACCTCAGGGCTTTACGTCCCCGTAAAGATACAACAAAAACTAGGGAAACAAAAGAGGGTACTGAGCACGCATCTGAGCCTCCCGCTCCCATGTGCTCTCCTGGAGATTCCCGTGCTACCATCTGTTGCGCACAAGAGGAATCGATCGTCCATGTAGGACCCGCTCCTGTCGATCCTCTATCTCCACCGGGACCTCCGTAAAAGTCGCCCCATCGTCAACGTCAAGCTCCACATGGTCAGGGATGTGCGTCGGGTCGTGCACGTATCTCCTCAGCTGAGATACGTGGAAGACGTCGTGCACCCGGTGCAACTGAGGTGGTAGAGCCAGGCGATAAGCCACCTCACCAACCCTGCTGAGGACCTGGAAGGGTCCGATGAAGCGCGGAGATAACTTGCCTCCTCGGCCAAATCTCCGAATACCACGTCGAGGTGAGACCCGCAAGAAGACGTGGTCACCATCCTCGAACTCTAGTGGCCTCCGCCTCCTGTCAGCAAATGACTTCTGCCGGCTCTGTGTTTTCCTCATCCGCTCCTGGATGACATGGACCTCTTCTGACGTGGCCCGGACCATCTCTGGTCTCACAAGAGCTGCGAGATTTCTTCTTTGCCGATAAGAGAAACCTGGTCTCATCCCCTGGATGAACCACATTCTTTGCCTAAAACAGTCAATCCTAACATGGATGATACTAATCCATACCAAGGATGACGTCGTAAGGCCTCGACGCTACTACTAAGAGATCCAACCGTTACTCTCGCCTCCAAGGGTTGAGTCACACTGTCGGCATCAGTGTGTGGTAACTGGTCTCCTCCAGTAGATGTCTCACAAGTGAGGGTCAAGTCAACAGTCAACTGGAACCTCTTAGTAACATCACAAAAGAGGACAGGAAAGAAAACATCACAAAGGTATGCGTCTTTTATTATTGCAGCTCATATTACAAGACGCTACACAAAAGCAACATCAACATAGAACTAGAAGTACAAAAGGCGTATCCACTAGTTCCTCCCCTGTCCACCTGCTTTACTGTTGCTCAAGCATTTGTCGCTGCCTCAACCTCGGTGGCGCCCCCCCCAAGCCTGCAGATCGAGGAGTCGGACAGTCACGTGCCAGGTGACCCTTTCCGCGGCATGAGTAACACAACCTGCTCCTTGCACGGCTAGCTCTGTTCCTACTCCGGGTGCCCTGCACCACTGGTCCTAAAACCCGAGATCGCCCAACTGCTGGTCTGGTCCTCCTGGACCTCTGCATCATCTGTCTACTGCCCACAGATGACTCGGCTTCTGATCGAAAAACACGCGGTAAAGGCAGAATCTCCTGTACACGCTCGGGGTGTAGAGATACTGGCACAAACTCCACCCTGAAGAAGGTCTCGAAGTCTTCCCATGCGAAGTTCATCTCATCGCAAAACTGAAACAAGTGGCTCCACCACCTACCTGCTGCTGCGTGTAGTAGGCTCGCAGCGAGGATCACCATGAGGTCTGCTGGTGTCCTCACTAGCCTAAACACTCGTACCACTGCCTCCAGCCAGTCCTCTGCAGCCTGGGGATCCGTCTCCCCGCGAAACCTGGGCGGTCGCTGGCGCTGAAACTCATGCAGTGCGCTGAGGCGACGTGCATCGTCAGCGGCTGCTGATGGAAGCATCGGGGGCTCGGCGGGTAGAGCTACCGCCGGTGCCACTGCTGACAAAGGGCCCTGCACCGAGGCCTCATCGCTCGGTGGGCTGTCGTCACGTTCGATTCTCGGAACCCTAACTGGCTGCCGTCGTGGGGCCATCCTGAAAGAAACAACGTAACACGATCAAACGGTTATACCTGGTGAGCTGACCTGGTTTGATCTGTTTTAAGGGGAAAAACCTTTGAAAACACACACGCAATCAGTGTTTTCGTGCACAAAGTCGGAAATCAGTTGTCAGGGTCCTGGTGTATGGATACGTCGGCCGCCCGCACCAACACTGGACTCCCTGAACTGAAAACCACACTCGGTACCCTTAACACTATTGCTTCACAGAAAGAAAGATCAGAGTCTGCGGTAGAACCGACCACCTTTGATACCAATTTGTCACGACCCGCCCTCGGGGTCCATGCCGTGACTACCCCAAGCCCGCCTTCCATAGGCCAGGGGCTGGCGACTAGCACCAAGGCGTAAATCCCGGTAAAAAGGGAAGGCATTGCCTTTGTAAAGTAAACAAACACCACAGAGTAAGCAAGCGGAAAGTAACACTAAGCAAAAACAGAGTACAACTAAAAGTGCGGAAAGTAAAAAGGGGCCGGAAATACAAGCCCAACTGTAAAGTACAACTCGAAAGGGAAAACAGAAACTGAAAAGTAAAGCAGCTACGCCGAGCTGTCCACTGGAAATCCCACCTGAAGGGTGGGTACAGATAGCTCCTCTGCTCCTCGGGTCCCGCCGTCTGCTCCAAGTATGTCCCGTCCAGTGGTCTGCCTCTGGGTACCGCCACGTCGTATAGTCCACCTCCAGGTACCGTCCAGTCCTCGAACACTCGGCCTCTGCCAGTACTGGCCGTCGTCTGCAACCAACACAACGAGGTGCGGGCATAGCCCGTGCAGGGGTGAGTATAACGATACTCAGTAGGGACCCCGAGACCCTCAAGGTCTCACTAAAACCAACAAGGATAACCACAAGAAGATCACAACAGATAAACTCTACTTAGGTATATGCCCATACATATACCTAAGTTATCAAGTAACCCATCTCATTCATGAGGAAACACAAGAAACATGAGATCAACGGATAACCACTACCCAGGTATATGCCCATACATATACCTAAGTTATCAAGTAACCCATCTCAAATCATGAGGAAACACAAAGGTCAAAGTCTCAGCTCAAACCAGGATTTTCATTATCGAAACCGTAACTGCTGAAGAGCTCCGTCTCTAGAGTGTACAGTGGTCCTATCACGACTCCGAGGTACTGCTCACTAACCTAAGACTGCTGAAGTACTCCTCCTGTCGAGTACTGCGGGTCTGCTGCCAACTACAAGGCGCTCCGTCCGCTGAGGGTCTGCTGCCAAATACCGGGCACTACCCAGATAGCCTACTGAGGTACTCCTCCTGTCGAGTACCGCGGGTCTGCTTCCAACTACCAGGCGCTCCGTCCGCCGTGGGTCTGCCGCCAAATACCGGGCGCTCCGTCCACTGGGCTAGTCGACTCACTTCAAGTCGTGTCGGTCAAGCAGTCGTCAGGTCTCAGCCGGCTACACGGTCTCCGTACTCTGCACGCTCATCTCCGGGAGGGTCCGCTCCACGAGCTACTGGTCTATACTCCAAGTATCACAAAGTCCCGCGAAGAAGTGTCTCAAAGGTCCGTCTCGTCACAGGGGTCTCAACGCAACAGACGGCGCGTCGATCGGACGCCCGGTCTGTGAGTTATTAGCCTTTTCGTCCCAGGGGCCCGGATGGTTTCGAGAACGAACCAATCCCGGCCGTATCTCAACTGTACCCCGAACTCCCATAGGGTATACTCAAGGGACCGTTACTCAACGTAACCACCAACGCCGCTGACGGTTCGTCAAACGGACGTCCTGTCTGAAAGATATCAGCTTTCCCGTTCCAGGGGCCCGGTTGGATTTTGGGTACAATCCAACTCGGCCATACTCCGACTGTATCCAAAACACGGGAAGAGTATGTCAAAAGTTCCGTCTCATCAAGAGGAAGTCAACGAAACAGACGGCGCGTCAATCGGACGCCCGGTCTGTGAGTTATTGGCATTTTCGTCTCCGGGGCCCGGTTGGTTTTTAAAGCAAAACTAACCCGACCGTACTCCACCTGCGTCCAAACCTCGGGCGGAGTATGCCAAAAGACCCGTCTCACTAAAAGGAACTCAACGCGACTGACGGCGCGTCAATCGGACGTTCGTGGCTCAAGTTATGAGCGTTTCCGCTCCGAAGGCCCGGTTGGTTTCGTGAACGAACCAACCCGGCCGAACTCAAAGTTAACCGAAACCTTGAGTGCGATATATCGAAACGACCGTCTCGATCCAAGGATCGCGTTGCCGCTGACGGTTCGTCGTTCGGAGGTCCGAGGCTCAAGTTATGGGCCAAAAACCAAATCTGGTTCGAAACGGGGGGATCCGGGTCCGGGCCGACCCGGCCCGACCCCCCCCCCTGGGCGGCGGCGGCGGCCGGCGGCGGCGGACAGCGGCGGCGGGCGGCGGCGGCGGGCGGCGCGGCGGCGGGCGGCGGCGGCGGCGGGCCGCGGCGAGGCTGCGCACGCGGGGCTAAGCCCCGCGGTTTTCATCAGGCGGCGCGGCTATGCCGCGCCGTTTTTTCTTAAGAAACGCCCCCCCACGTGGGGGGCCTGCTGTGCGGAACCGGGGGGCCGGCTGCCCCCCCCCCCCTCCCTTCTATGAACCGCCCCCCCCTCATTAAGAGGGGGGTTTTCAAGGGGGGTTGGCCGGGGAATTAAATTCCCCGGTTTTTAAAACATCCGGTCGGCCAGCTGGCCGGCCGGTTTTTACCAACGGGACCGGAAATTCCGGTCCCGCCTTCGACTTCCGACGCCGGCGGCCCGGCCGCCGGTCTCCTCTTCCGCCGCGGCCCGGAACCGGCCGCGGTCTTCTCGTCCCGCCGCGGCCCGGAACCGGCCGCGGTCTTCTCGTCCGGCGCGGTGCGACGGCACCGCGCCCCTTTCGCCGTGCCATGAATCCTTTCAACACGGTGCGGCGGCGTCGCGTTCTTGAAGATTTTTCCTTGGCGTAGCACGACGGCGCCGCGTAAATTATTTGTACGATCAACCGCGTGGTGCGACGGCACCACGCCACTTGCTTTCTTCCGCAAAATTAAACAAGAACGATGGAGGGGGGGTTCGGCCGTGTTCGTGCGGTCCGGCCCCCCCTCACATTAACGCAACTTAAAACATTCAAAAGTCTCATGTTTGACATGCGAAGTCCATGATCAAGAAATGGAATAAATAAATATTGAATCAACAACCCCTACCTCGATAGTCGCACGTTGACAGAGTCGTGGAATATCGGTGTCGATTCCTTTGACGTCGGAGGAAGAGTCGTTGTCGAAGGCGTTCGTCGCGGAAAACCGTCGCGGAATAGATGACGCGGAAGAAGTACGTCGCGTCGCGGACACGGCGTCACGGATGGATCGTGTTCTTCGGCGGAGAAGTTCTTTGTTGAGGAACGGCGTTCTTCGTGTTCTTCGTCAAGTTGAAGAAGAAAGAAAAGCTCTCAACCACTTCAAGATGGCTAAGAGTTCTAACCCAACAAAATAAGACAAAGTCTTATTTTATTCACAAAAAGAATTTCAAAGGTTTGAAATTCAAAATGGCTTACTCCAAAATTAACTCACTTATTTAATATACATGAGTTGTATAATTAAATAGAAGTTAAGATATCAAGCCATTAAGAGGGAGAGAGGGGAGTTGAAAAGGTGGGGGTTCGTGTGGGCCCCACCACACTTAATCCTCCCAAGGGAGGTTAAGTGGGTGTGGGTCCCACTTCCAACCTCCTTTGATAGGTTTTAAGAAGTTATAATAAAATTTGTTCTACACAAATTTTATTTAACTCAACTAAAAACCTCAAAAATTAACTTTCAACCCGCAACAAACGCAACTCCCGAAAAGGTCTCTTTAAGCGAATATCGGCACTGCGAGTTCATCGGTGCCCTCGGATTTCAATTCCGAGCACCGTATCAAAAGTTAGAAATACCCGCTCGTTCGTTCACTGAACGTACCCGATCCAAACTTCAGAAATTAATTCCGGGCACTCCGGACCTCGGAATCAGGTGCCGTCTGAAACCGCGCTCTTGTAAAATTCTAAAGAAAATTAAGAAAAAATTTCCCTTGAATTTTACGGGTCTTTACATGGTTGGCCCAACAAACTACTCTAAAACTATATTTACATGTCCTTTTGGAACCATCAACTATAGAAAGATGTCATTTGGAATGTAAAAAATAAAAAAAATCAATGATGCATGACACACATATTTTAGGTTATAAAGAAGGAGTTTTTAGAAATATTCATGGATGATTTCTTCATTTATGGATGAAATTTTTAATTCTACCTGAGAAATCTCGATCTCATCCTATAATGTTGTGAAGAGAAGTGATTAGTGATAAATTGGGTAAATTCCATTACATAGTCCAATGAGCCATATTCCATGGATAAAGAATATCAAATAAATGCATGAAATTTAATCCATTGAAAATAAAATTAATTAATGATTTACCTAAGCCCATGATAGTGAAATACAAAGAGAGTTTTCTAAGCCACATAGAAATTTATTTCCACTTTTATCAAAACATTGCAATAATATCCCACCCACTGACATGCCTTTAATCGAAGGATACTCCTTTCAATTTAAAATAATATTTTCAATTGGGACACAACACTATAAAGTATATAATAGTGGATACCCCTGTTATAATATCAACAGATAGGGACAAAGACTTTGAACTAATGTGTGATGCCAACGATTTCACTGAAGGCACTGTTTTAGGAATGCGGGTTTAACATATCTTCTATCCCATTTATTATGCTAATTAGACACTAAATGAGGCTCATGTAAATTATATGTCCATGTAAAGGTACTATTCATAGTAATCTATGTGTTTTAATTTTTTTGATCATACCTCATACTGTCTAAATTAGTAGTCTATTCTGATCAAGCGACACTCAAATACTTATTGAGTAAAAAGGATTCCAAACCTTGACTGATATAGTGGATCCTAATACTTTAGGAAAATGAAATAATAATAAAGGATACAAAAGGTATTGAGAATTTAATTTTGTATCACCTATAAAGGCTCCCACTACCAAGAATTTTGGATGATGATAATAAATTCCCTAATAAAGCACTATTTAGAATAAATATATAGGAATGACCGTTGTTTTCTGATATTGAAAATTATCTTTCGACGAGATCACTCTACCCATATTTTTTCCTTTCAATAAAGGAATAATTTTTTGAATTGATGATTCAAACTAATATTGAGATGAGTTGCTACTATTTATTTGTTGTTCAAATTTCCTAATATGACTATGTATCCCAGAATATGAAATACCAATTGTTCTCGACATTAGTTACACATTTCTAGCTGGAGGGAATCATGAACCTGAACATACCATGGCTAAAATCCTTCAAAGTGGATTACTTTTTCCCACACTACATTTGTATAGGAGGAAATTTATTCAAATATATGAGCAATGCTAGAATATAGGCACCTTGTAAAAATAAATTAAATTCCCAAAAATTACATTCTAGATGTCAAAGTCTTCTTCATGCGGGGAATCAATTTTATGTTTCCATTTTCAAATTCTCATGAGAATTTTTATATCCTAGTTAGTTTGGAATACATCTTGAAGTGGGTAGAAGAAGTGGATTCCACTCATGAAACAACAAAAGTGTTCCTGAAATTTTTATGGAAAAACATCCTTTTCATATTTGGATTCCACTGATTACTCATTAGTGATTGGGTAATTTACTTTTCCAATAATGTTGTGAAAGGATTTCTTGAAAAATATGGCATCCTATATAGCAATGTAACTCCCTAAAACCTATATACTAGTGGTAAAGTTTAATTCTATAATAGTGAGACTAAAGAATCTGAGAGAAGACAGTAAACACAAGTAGAAAGGACCAAAGTCTTAAATTATATGATGCACTTTGGCTGTACCACACAACATATAAAATTTTCATTGTCACTACTCCACCCTGACTGGTTTACGGGAAGCCATGTCACCTACCAGTTGAATGAGAGAATCACTCTTATTAGGATATAAGGAATCTCAACAAGGAATCTCAAAAATATGGGGAGCTCAAGATGATACAACTAGATGAAATAGAAGAGATTAGAAATGATACAAATGAAAATGTCCAGATCTATAATGAAAAGTTAATGAAATGGTATGATCAATGAATTGAATGATGTATCCTTACACCAAGGGATAATGTTCTATTATTTAATTCATTAATAAAAATATTCTTTAGGAGTATGAAATCCTGATGGTTATGGCCTTTCAAAGTTTTTAATGTTTTCCCCTAGGGTACAAACAAAATTCAAAAACTCAGAGAACCAACCTTCATGGTAAATGGTCAAAGGTTAAAGATTTATCAAGAACCATTCCATGAGGGGTGCATACTTACTTTAAAATTCCTCTAAATTAAATAATTTATAGCTCTTAATTTTAAATAAAGTGTTAAATGGGTGGAAGCCTAGGATAGATATGATAGGTTAGATTAGAGTTTAGGTAGTTTTAGGTATGCTAGAATCCTATCAAGAGGTCCTCAACCCAAAAAGGGGATAAATAACAAAATACACTTCATTTAACAATTTCATGACATTTTAATGTTGAGGAATGAAGAAAATAAAAAAAACTACCTTTACATGTCATTTATTACATACATGATGTGAAATTTCAGAGGTGGATTTAAAATCCGGGAACCCTAGGTTTATGGACTGCACCCCTCCTCCTTTTCTCTCCCACATTCTAGTATCCATTGGTCACTTTCCTTCCTCCACACCAACGATCAACACCACTCCTCCTCCCTTACTCTTATAAGACTATTTACCTCCAATACCTACCCCCTGATGATTTTACCCCTTATTCCATGGACATAACCAAGACAACCCATTCTTCACCCTTTAAATGTGCTCTTGAGGATGATGATCCCCTTCCACCCAAGTGCCAGGTGGATTATCCTCTATCACCCATTGATCCATCCACCTAATTCTTCTCTTAAATTTTTCCACCCCCCTTAGCTTCTGAGGAGTCACAATCTTCATCCAGTGTGTTATAGGGTACTGAAAAACACCCATAACTGCACCGATAACTTCATTTTTATAATCCTGAGTAGCAGGTACACTTAGTCCATTTATAAGACAAACATATGCAGTCTAACAAAACTCTGGACCTGGCCATACTCAAGAGGATCCAGGTTTCTAAGGATATAGTTGATCTAATTATATGGATACACCTCTCCACCATCATAGAGGTCCATGAGAAGACATATCATGAGATCTTCCTTGGGTTCTTGAACACCTTTATACTAGACATCATGCATGTAACCTTCATATTGGGTGGGAGGACCAGGGAGATTACTCTGGGTGAGTTTTTGGTTGGAGTGGGAATCTACACCATTGAATGTTTTACCTCACCCACCTTTATGACCTTATGGCTTGATTCAACCAAGATAAAGGTATCGGGGAGTTAGGATTTGATCAATTGGGACCCCTAGAGCTTCCAAGAATTGCATATGGAGAAGATAACCTAGTTGCGGGGTTCCGCTCTATAGATTTCTCACCAGTTTTTAGTTCATGCTTGGATAGAACAAGTAGAATCTAATGGGAGAATCAGCTAGATCAAGTTCATCATCTTGGCCTCTTCTATGGGTGACCTTGATGTCATCATGTCCATCCATTTCACCCAGTATTATGAGACCCAAGTATGGAGGGATCATGGTACTCCCATGGGGGGGGGGAGTTTCATCACCCACATTGCACATAATATTAGTGCCTTTGATTCTGATCATCCCCTCACTTCCCTCAGTCAGATAGAGTCCATTGATCTTCTCATGCTCCATAAAATAGGTATTTTGAGGAAGATTGGGGAGATACATGTATATGATTTAGAGTATATTTTGGATTTTGATAAGGTACCTATCCATCCTGTCTTAGCTCCATCATCACCTATATAATCCAAAACACCCACCCTTTCCCCCACCACTACTCCATCCACCACACTTACCCATCATACTCCACCTCTTCCATTTCCCATAATACCACCACCCCTACCACATATGCACCTACACCATCATTCCCATCCAATGTCTGGTTTGTTCTCCAGTGTATTCTAGAGAACTAAAGACAAATATTCCACAAATTCCTCATTCCATTTACCACACCATCCCTCTTTACCACCCCTCCCCCACCACCAACCCCAACATATTCCCACCCACCACCACCTAAAGACTCTACTACTACCTCTATCCACTCCCTACCTATCACACAGGTCAACCCACCTCTATAGATCCTAGAGCCTTCCACATGGTAAGTGTATCCTGAAAAAAATTCCTAATGGGTCATGGTACCCTCCCTTACATTTATCTCAAAGGTTCCTTTTATCGATCCAGATGACAGATGTTCAGCTATATTATGGATCAGAACCTACCCCCCTCCATTCTTGACCAAGCCTACTTCCAGCACAAAATCACAATCTATGGAATTCTATGAACATGGACTTGAATACCTAGATTCTATATATCTGGAAAGGAATATCTAGAGACCCATTATTTGGGAGGGTATTTCTGATGCGAAGACCGGTGAGTCTCCCTCTTTTTTATATTTGAGTCCTTGTGACCCTCCACTATTGTACTCTATTGCAAGTCTCTTTTTTACACCATGCATTCTATTTTCATTGATGTATAATTTATCATATACATGAATGAGATGATTTTTTAAATATACCACTTAATTACTTATTTTCATTTTTACTTATTCATTAATTTATCCATGTCTAGCTCTACTGCATCATTAATGGTCATTAACGAGTTTGTCAGGACACTATTTAGCCTCCCACATGAGATATATTAGTGTGTGGATAGCCTAAAAAGCCATATCCGAGAGATAAAAATCCATATCAATTCTATACAAGATCCCCATATACAAATTTCAAGGATTTAATAGCTTCCACATGAGAATTTGGGTTGAACCATTCATGTGGTGGTTAACCCCGCTAAGCAGCCATGCGAGCTCAACAACATCACCATGAATTTCTATAGATGGAAGAAAACATCTGAGACAATGGAAACCACTGATTTATTTTTAGTCCATCCTTTTGTATGACAACATCATTGTTAGTACTTATAGGAGGAAACCCACATTTTTTCTTTATCATTTTTAGATGCATTGTTTAGGACCTTTGAATTTTATTATTTTTTAACTTTACGTTCATTATTCGATCATCCAATACTTCATTGGAGCTCTATCTATGATTTTTTCTATGAATATTTATCCTTATCATGTTTATGTGAACCTTCCCATTTTTATATATTCATATTGATTAACTCCTATGTTATAATGGTTTATATATAGGAGGTATCTTTTATTTATAACATTTTTTTGTTGGCAGAAAAATTTCACACCACCATCCAAAAATTTTCCACATGGAATGATCTTAATTATAGGGATATATCAATTCCCTATTTCAAATTCATAAATTACCATTTCATTTCAATTTATTAATTATTTTTTTCTCGCCCACTGCACTTTCACAAAACAACACAAACAGTGTTTCATCTTAAGTGTTTTTATGTGGGGGGGGACATTATTGAGATTTATTTGAGTTACAGCTAGATTATTTCTTATTTTTGTTAGTCTGGGAGATATTTTCAATAAAAATAATTATTTAACTTTAAACATTATTATACCCATTTTAAATAAAATAAAAAGTTTGGTTAGATAATGGTTGAAATCTATTTTAATTCATGCATGTAATTTAAGCATGATTATTGAGTTGAATAATTTAATTCTAATTATAGATTCTTGTAGTTTATTTTGATTGAATTTTTATTGGATACTATGCCATGCATGATTTAAAATTATTTTATATACTTACATTATCAAGAGGATTCTGGACACACAATTTCATATTCTTCTCTGAGTATATTTATTGAGAGAATATTGGGGAATGTAAACCTATCATAACATTAATTAATATATTTTTGAGGTTGTGAATGAAAAAAATATATTATTAAAATTATTAAGGAAATATGTTTTTGAGAAATTTACCATTAAAACAACATTTATATTTTTCCTTATTTAGACTGAAGTAGCCATGAATGACCTTTTTAGAATGGAGGTGTTTCAAGCCTATTGTCCCTTCCTACCCTACTCTCGACTATCAATGGTTTTCTTTTGAGAAAGTGTGGGGGATTTTTCATCTCGACCATACATGTGATGTTTTTTATTGAGGAGACATATAGTGGTATTTTCACAAGATTTATATGACATGGATCGTGATTACAGTCAACATTTTCTATTCTTACCCTATTCATTAAAAAAAAATAATAAATGTAAAATTTATTATTTATTAGAAAGGTAAAAAATAACCATTTCCATACTGATGATTCTCTCAAAGAACATTTGTGATTACGTAATGGATGTGATAACTATACTAAGAATGATTTTCAAAAAAGAAATGAAAATAAAGAAATAGGGTACATTCTTTATTCCCACATGAAATATTCTTAGACCCACTTTGAGTTATTAGGAGCACATTGAAATTATTTTCTAGGAGTTTTTCAATTCCCTATTTACATTTATCATGCATTTTTCTATAAATATTACCTTTATTAGCTTTTTTTGACTATATAATCACCTACCCTTATCATCAGATTCATTTGAAACTTATTGTTTAATCCCTTATGATTAATATTGTATTTTTCTTTATGAAGTGAAGATGTTAGAACCAATGCAAGACTATGTTTAAGAACATATATTCAGGGTATGAGAAAAACTTCAATTAAATTTTTACTTGAGTGATGAGATAAAATTCATGGTAAGTTAAATTTAAACATCGGTATAAATTCTAAGAAATAGTTGAAAAATTGTTGTTAAAGGAAAAAGGAATTTTGTTAAATGATGTGATCAAGATGCATGATTGATTTTCACTAGAGGAGTGATTTGGATGAAAACCTTTTTCCACTAACACTTAGTTTTATTTACATGGTTAAAATGCATGTTTACTATTTAAAAATTGTTTTTTTTGGAATTAATGTTGAGAAACTTATTTCTTAAGGACAAGAAATTATTCAACTGTGGGAGAATTTGATAATATGAATTTAAATATACATTTTAGGTACATTTATTTTAGGTTTAATAATATTATATTCGATAATACATTGGGTTTTGGTTATTTTTTAAGAATTTGGAATTCAAGACTCAATATAGGATTTGCTGTAAAATAGAAAAAATAGACATTATATGTTGTGAACCTAATACACAATGTGTATTCCTCAAGAACAGACCGCCTGAAATCTCAAACACATACCATAAACTAGTACATGATATGAATTGATTACACGACGTCAAATAATTACATGAAGTCAAATAATTACACATCATAAAATCTTCAAAATATGAATCTTATTAAAAGTAAAGGTCAAGAGATAATTACACGATGTGAATTATTTGAAATATTTTTCCATTAAAGATACAGAGCATGGATACTATGAGATAAAAGATATCCAGATATTTTTTCAGATCTAATGTACACAATGTGAAACCCACTTACACGCCATATACATGTCTGAATAGTAGCCACTTAAATAAATTACATGAATTGAAGAAATTACACATCATGAACCTCTTAGACTTATAGATATGATATCAAATCTCTGACACTAGATACTTGGACGA
Organism: Viscum album; assembly: GCA_963277665.1. Classification (NCBI taxonomy): domain Eukaryota; kingdom Viridiplantae; phylum Streptophyta; class Magnoliopsida; order Santalales; family Viscaceae; genus Viscum; species Viscum album. The sequence goes on along the minus strand of OY728126.1, from coordinate 1,432,426,693 downwards.
TGACTAAAGTTTTTCCTATTTATTCTTCATTTCTATTCTATTTCATATCAAATATTCTTGTTTTACTTCCCCTTTCCCATTTTTGACAAATTTATAGCTTCTGTTAACTGTTATTTGACTGTAAATTTCCTTTTTTTTCATTTATTATCTTGTTCTAACACCCAATTTCAATTATTATTTCTATTAATCATCAATTATTGTTTTTTCTTCACATGTTCATCCAATCTAGTATGTTTTTGATTGATTTTGAATTGTTTAAATCTTATATTTCATTATTATGAATCGTTTAATCATTTTTTTCAAGAATGTTTCCAATTTCTATTATTTATTTCAATACCATCATGTGTAGATAATACTCTTAGGGTTAGGGGTCAATAGTTAGGGTGTTTCAAAACATAAATAATCTATTAATCGAAACATAGTAACCCATTGGCTAGTAATTAGGTTAAAAATAAATTTTCATCTCATTATTTTGCATCACCCTGAACATGAGAGGTGTAATTAAATGAAACTAACCTAACTGGAGTTTAGAAATCTTGGACCAATAACTTATGATTATTTCATCCATATAATCCAAGAGCATTGCATTTAGGTTGTTGACTATCTTTGGACAAAGTAGTAGTTGCAGCTTAGGTAGATCCAATTGGTTTGACTTAACCAATTGGTGACCTTTTCATTTCTTCACAACTTAATCCACAATTCTATCCAAAGAATGATTTAGGATTATCTTTTACATGAACCCTAATTTTTAACTCTGATCTATTTATATTTCCTAAAACAAACCCAAGCTATATATGTTTTAGTATAACTAAACTAATAGAGATCATGAGGAATCCTTCCAAAAGGGTTCTGGTCAATAGATTTCCAGCCTACCAGTTGTCCCTGTGGGTTCAACCCTACACTATCACATTTATATTATTTATAGTTGAGTTTAGTTTGGGATATTAAATTTCTAATTTGATCCAATGTATTTTTAGAATTAACAATTTTTCACGAGCGATTTCAAAGAGGATGGTTTAGGTTTGATTCAAAAAATGGAATGGGTTTAAGAATTTATTTTCCATCATATTTCATCCCTTTTTAGGAAGAAATAATCCTTAAGAGGTAGAAGATTTTTTGGAAAAGACTAACATAATTTTCAAATTACCTAAGACTCTAGAGGATTTTAAAGTGGATTTTTTCATATTTATACTTGAATATCCAAGTTATAAATGGTGGGAGTTCACTATTAAAGCGAATATTTTTGTGAATCTTGAGTGAAATTATTTTAAAGTCATCTTTACTCAATAATTCAATATAGATACGATGATATTGATGATATAATTGGGGTTTTTGTGCTGCAAATAGGGAAACCCAACAGTCATGGAGTATGAAAACTAGTTTTATAAACTTTTATATTTCACTATTGAGATTATTTTAAATGAATTTATTAAAAACCATCATTTTAAAATAGGTATGAGACCCAAAATTTTATCTTAGGTCGTTCGGTTAATGATTCCTAGATATGATGAAGTGATCTATTTCTCTATATTGAAGATGGATCAGAATTATATGTTAGATTTTATTGACGCTCTTTCTATTCATAGTTGAAGTGAAGTTCTATTTTCATTAAGGAATAGGAAGAATGAAAAAACTTGAATGGGTGGAAGAAATTTCTCAAGAAATCTATCACAACTGGATCCCTATGCAATGATGGTAGTCTAACCTCTAGTCTACTATCTGTGTGATATGTATCGAAATATAAACTTACTTGACGAGAATCCCCTATTAATTTTCATACTTATTGGTGCATGGGCTACCTCTATAAGTTTTATAAATCCAATACCTCATCTAGTAGCGGTGTAGGTTTTTCATCCCCCAAATGATATCAAGTGAATTATGATGATTTTGAAGTAATGAGGTCCTAACCACATAGGTGTGGAGGAAAATTTTGATCCTCCCATGTGAAGAGTAAGTTGAGTTCCAAGTCTTAAGTTGGTAGTGGTCCTCCAGACCTTCCTGTAAGGACTCAGATCTTATTAGTCATTCCACTTCTGATTTTTTGAGTATTGAAGGAACTTGGAGGAAGTTCCAAATATTTTGGAGGGTCAGTAGTTAAAAGGTGTTCAGGGGAGGGTACCATTCAAATTTCGGTAGGGAAACAGTGTGGAGACTTGGACTGCACAGCAGGACCAGCTTTTGCAGCATGGAGGTTCATGCAACAGCTCAGGAGGTTTCAAGGAGGAACATCAGGGATTATAACTTTTAGGCATGGATACACTGTGGGGTTTAAGATACAATGTATCCTGGATGAGCTTTGTTCCATTTAGTGGGACTGTGTCATATTCCAGTCAAGTAGTTGCAGCATAGAGGTTTTAACTAGGACGTAAAGTCTTAAGGAGGTGTAGAAAATTTGGAGATAGTTGTACCATAGAGGTAATCTATAGTAGGACCTCCCTTATTTGAAAGTGGGGATTGAAACATGATGGTTTGGGATTTTCTGTAGTCCCTCCCCCATGTAAATAATATATACATTGTGGGGGGCACCATGCTCTTTAGGTATGGTTTGACTAGACAGGTCACACGATGGTCAAGGGGGACTGTGTCATGGTCTTGGTGGTATGTGCCATGGTACAGGGGGTGTCACCATGATGTAGTGTTTTTCAGGGTGTCCATAAATACCCAAACCCCCTATTTTAACCCACTATTTTTTTACTTCTTCCTCTAAAACCCTAGGTTCCCCATAGTTCTCTTTGAACGCTTTGAAGACCCTTTTAACATAGATTAATCCCCAGCTTCCCAAGAACTTTTTTTAGTGATCCACGGTAAGATATACCTCATTTTCTTATGTTTTCTTCCCATTTTTATCTATTTTTCACTTGTTTATTCTTTACATGATTTGGAAGTAGATCTCCATCATTCTAATAGAGTTTCTCTTATCATTTTCGGAATGGTTGTGGCTCGATGTCCTTGGATGGTTGTGGTTTTCTTGTTGGAGAGGTGATAATAGATCCCCATGTTGTTTCCATTATCTAATGAAGAAAATTGGTTTATTGAGGTATCTATTTCATATTTTATCCTTTTATTTACATTCAATTGTAAATTTATCATGCTTTATTTTTTAGGGTGATGGTGGAATTAACCAAATGAAGGATAAACCAGATTAAATATGAATTTGTTAATGGTTAGGGATGATAAGTATTTTCTATCATGATAAATATTTGCCTCATGTTTTACTAGATAGTGTTCTATCTATGTTTTGCTATTTATCATGTTTTTTATATGTGTCTTATTATGTTTTTCTTGATTAAAATTGTAAAGAATGTAAATCCAATAATTAACTGTTTGGATGAATAATTAATGTGGCATGTGTAATGAAACTATTATTATTGTAATTTGATAATAAAAAAACTAACATTTAGTGAATGTTTAATTTAAAGTTTTTATTCAATTAATTAATGGAATTGGATAAAGAACATGAATCTAGAATTATTTTTTATGAGAATAATAATTAAATGCATGTCAAATTAGTTTTTTTACTTCCATAAGTTTGTTGAAAATGGAAGTTTATGTAATATACCATGTTTAAATAACATCATATCTTGTATTAGATGATGCATTAAGATACCTATATGTGTAACTTATGATAATTGAATTGGTTAATTCAATAAGGAATAAAAATCTATTTTTTGATAAATATAAAAACATAGGGTGAAGAGTGTTGATTATTTATAAAGTCTGGATGCCTTATGTTGGGGTCCATGAGTGACCGTTTTCATGTGAAAGATAAATTCTTTGTTTTTAGCACCAAGTTTTATAGTTGAATATTTTTATTTCTTTGTTACTTTCTTGAGCTCTGGGTATGAGACTTTATATGTGATGCGATGTGATTCTGGGAAGTATGATGAGATACAGGTGGGGAGGCCTAAGGTTGTGGTAGAAGTTGCTACCTATAATGAAGAGAAGCATAAGGATATGCATGATGGTTTCCGGGATGAAATCGGGATGATGGAACAAATTTAAGATCAAATTACATGTTGTGATGATGAAACCTAGGATGATTTCTTGTTGAATTTATTTAATGGTACAAATGGCTGAGTATCTTTTTTATCCACATTACTTTCCATACTGCTTGAAAAAATGTATATTATTTATTATGCATATATTGTTAGTAGTTTAGGATGTTTCCTAAAGTACATATAATTATGGAATGGTAAATGAACAATAAATGTTTTAACCCATGGGGTTGGTTTTTTCTGGAATGGAATTGTTAATGTTAATCTTGAGAAACTATAGACTCGGTTAGATTATACCTAGAAGGAATTTAATTCTCTTAAGGATAATAAATTTTTGTTTAATCAATGTTAGTTGATGGATAATGAATTTTACTTTGGAATAATGTTTATTAGTTGATAATGAATTAATTAATTAAAGGATACCAAGAAAAATGAAATAAGTAATTAAATGTATCTCCTTTGAATTCAAGTGTAATTATTGGATATCTAGTCCTTAAAATGATAGTTGGGTGTCTAAGAGATGATAACTACAGTAAATCCTAACACTAGGTTATTCCAATAGTGTAGGTATGATATTTATTATATCATGTATGTTTTGTGATTTCATACACTACGCCACCCATGTTGGTTGGGTGACTTCCACCTAGTATACTTTGGGTGTGGGTTTTCCCCAACATCCTGGTTGGTGAAAAATGGATGGTTGACTACCCCATTTAGACCCATTCTCTTGTCTTGGTAGTTTGATATGCTAGTATGCACGATGATTATTTTTCTATTATATGTTTGTATAGGGTTGTAATGGCTTGTTGTTATTTCACAGATATGTGTCCACATATATAGTTTCCAATGGATTATTATATGTATGACATGTATAGGCTGTGATGGCTTGTGGTACATTACACTATGTATGGGATATTATGGATTGAGGGATAATACATGATGTATGATACATGTCATATGGGATATGGTGGCTCCCAAAAAATAATTGGTTACTATATGAAGATGTGATATGGGATGATGAGATAATTTGATGCATGAGGCACATGTTTTGATACTTTAGCTCACGTATCTTTAGGTTGGATTAATTTCAAAGGGAGGTGGCTCAGGACATATGCTGTTATGTCAGAGTGGAAAACCAATGGGGAAGTGGTAGTGGGGTAACTTCATTTGATATTATATTATATGATCTCTTATATATTTTACTTGGTGGGAGAAATCCATAGTGAGGATGGGAACTTAGTATACCTATTTAGATGATGAGTTACCTTCATTTGTTGTTCACTAGGATTTAGTATGCTTTCTTTATCTTTTTCACAAGATTATACAAGAATGATCCTATTTAGTATACCTATTTTTCTTACCCTATGAATATATAAACTCTTTTTTAGGTTAGGAGGAGTATTTTAGAGATCAAGTTGGATATTACAAGATATTTTTTGGTAGGATCTTTTAGGATTCATGGTCGTTGTCTAGTTTACCATGTTAGTACTTGTAGTTTCTTTTCTAGTTGTTCAGTTTTGTATGAAATTTCTTGTATTCACTTAGGATCTATTTTATATTTATGATTAAGATATTTTTGGTGTTCTAAATTATCTCTCTCTTCTATATATTTCTCTTAGAGGGTAATGCCTCCCATTTTCATGTACGATATATTCCCAATTCTTGTCTCTAACCCTTGAGCTATTGGAGGTGGGATTCAAGAAGTCACTATCCTCCTTGTCTCATTGCTAACCCAAGATATTACCTTTGGAGGAGGGGTTCAGGACAAAGTGGTATCAAAGGTTCAAGTAGAGGTATAAGATTGATTTTGGAGTTAGTAACAAGTTTGATTGTAAGGGTTAGTAGGGAAATTATGTCATCTATGTTTAGTTTATGATGTAGATAAGAGAGACTATATAAAACATAGGAATTTATGGCCCCTTATAATATGGTTTATGGTATTTTTAAGTTTATAGAGCTTATTAATTAAATTGATATTGGTTGAGGGGTAAAGACATTTGATATTAGTTCGATTCATTCTTCTTTGTTCCGATATTTGAAATGGGATAACCACGAGATTAGGTTAAACCTTAAATAAATAAATAAATAAATAAATAAATTTTAAATATTATATATTCCATGTTTAGAGTCTCTAACCATTTGTTATTTTGTAGTTCTAGCTCTAGGTTGAAATCCCCATCAGGTTGTCATGAAGGAGGTTTAGAAATATGTTCCTTTAGATCACCATAGAGTAAAGGTCGATAATGATTACACTTATATAAGGACACTACAAGAGTTTTAGCTTCATAATCTATTGATTTATGAGGGATCCATTTCATAATAAGTGATAAAATACTAGTTAGAGGATGTTGAGATAACATTCAGTTTGATCCACGCCCGTAAAGAGCATTGGATTTTTTTTGGCCATGAAGATACTACATGGAGTAGCAAGGTAGTTGTGGATATTTTTATTTCAAAATTGTGAGGTGTCTACAGTCTCATGGTAGAATTTATGAGACCGGATTTGAGCATATTTTCTTTCTTCGACCATGAAGGCTTCTAGTCACTAGGATCTTCTTAACCTTTGACAAGTGAGTTCTAGCATACAAAAATTTGGGATTGGTTTTTAGAACCTTATTTATTATGATTTTGACCTATTTTAAAATAAGGAGCCTAGGGACCCACATTTCAAGGAGTCTTTGTATCCAGATATCTAGTATCAGGTCACCTCATTTATGTTGCTGAATTATACGAGGTGATAGTAAGAGAAGAGGTTGTTGACAAAATGATAGACATAATCAAATCATCACAAGAGGAGAGCCATTATGATTCTATATAAAGAAGATCTACGGTACAAGATTCCTAGTTTCCTAGATAGAATAGTTTTTAGTTATCTAGGGTAAGTCCTAACCATCAATATATCATTTCTACGAGGTGGAAGTTGTGAAACCTTTTCCAAGAAATCAGATGCATGTTTTTCGTATGGAGGCTTAGGTCATCAGTGGAATGAGTTCTTGAACATTCTGATTAGAAAGTGTGCACTATGTGTTATGATTTTGGTAGATCCATTGACTTATTTTTAGCTGAGTCAGTGAGAAGAAAAAGATCTATATTGGGATCAATAGAGAGGAAACGAGGTAGGTGAAATACATCCCCAAGATAATATTTTTTCCAGTGTAGAGTATGACCTTAGAGGTGGTCATTATTAGTGTTAGAGAGGTCGTGGAGTAGGACTTGGTCAGCTTCATGCTCTAGCATTTCTAGTTTTAGGAAATCTTGAAATCATTCAAGGTACCCTTTTCTTGTTTTCTACTTGGGTACATACTTTTCCAGATTCATGATCTACACACTCCTTCACATCACTTGACCAATTACATGCATTGGGACATGAGTTTTAGTGTCTTCTAGCACCCTTATAATTAAAAACACCAATTGGACTTCAATATGACCAGTATGAAGTATTTAGTGTCTATGAGCTAGTGTTGGGGAAACACCACTCTTTGGAAGACTTCCTATGTTTACATATTAATCCCTACAACATCATCCTCAGTATGGTCATGTTGAATTCTATGTAGGCTATTGTGGATTTCTTTAGGTGGAATATTTTTGTTCAAGGATACTGATTGAGAGCCTATAATATTCATTGGGGAGAGATATCCTTTGATGGGTTATAGTTCTGTTTCATCCTTATCTTCCTTGATGGATGATCTAGTGATGATTTCATTAGAGGTTCTATCATTGGTTTTTCCCAAGGTTATAGAAGAGAACCCTAATGTATTTGTTCATGAGGTTGTAGTGTTACCCCCTCAATCAGTAATCAATTTTAGGTTAGATATACAAATAGGAACTTCACTAATCTTGATGTATCCATAGAGGATGACACCTTCTTAGTTTAGAGAGCTATGAGTAAAACTCAATGATTTATTACACTATGGTATTATTTAGAAGAGTGTGTCATCTTGGGGTGCACTAGTTTTGTTCATGAAAAAGTATGATGAAAATTTTCATCTTTTTAATGATTATAATCACTTGAAATAGGTTATAATGAAGAAACAATATCCTATTGTATGGATTGATGATTTATTCAATCATCTAAAAGGAGATAATTGGTTCTCAAAGATCTATTTGTGGTCAAGATATCATAAAATACTAGAAAAGGATTGGGATATTCTGAAGATTTCATTATGATGTTGTTATGGGCATTTAAAAGTTAATTTTGATTCTATTAAGTGTGTTTAATTATCCATTTTTGTTAATGGGGTTGATGAACATAATTTTTAGGGATTTTCTAGACAATTTTTTTGTGATTTTCATCAATGAAATCCTCATGTGCTCTATCTAGGAGTAGAAGCATGCAGATCATCAATATACTATTTTATCAGTTGTTATTCATTAACAGCTATTCAAGAAGTTTCCAAAGTGTTAGTTCTAGGATATTGAAGTTCATTTCTTAGTGAATTTCATATCTCAACATGGAGTAGATATATATCCTTTGAAGAATGAGTTATTCATTTCTTGGGCAGCTCGCAAGACTGTTATAGAGGTGAAAAGTTTTCTTTTCCTTTTAGGATATTATAGGAGGTTAGTAATTGTTTTATCTTAGGTTGTGACTCCTATGAAAACATTTAGTGGAAAGGATAATGCATTTTTGTAGGCTAACTAGTGTCAGACATATTTTTAGTACCTAAAGTAAATATTTGTTAGTGATCTAGTTATTTTTCTGGTAGAAGATAGAGTTTAGTTTGAATTTTTATATGATGATTATCATCATGGTTTGGGTAGTGTTATGATTCAATAGAGATAGATTGTATATTATGGTTCATAATAGTTACATCATCAAGAATGTAACTATAACACCCATGATATCAAGTTAATAATAATTTTAATTTCCTTGAAGTTATAGAAACATTAAGTCATCAGTGAGTATTTTGTGTTTTTACCGACCGTAAGAGCCCGAGGTACGTATTCTCATATCATGAATTTAACTTTTAACAATGACGATGGATGAAATTATTATAGGATCATGTCTTCAGTATTTTTTATACACTTGGAAAGGTAACTCTTACAGATGATACATTGAGTAGGAAGTCATGCAGTGATTCCATATGTGAATCTATAGATTCTTGGAGAGTTATGGATGAGATATTAATGACACATCTTTATATGAGAGAGGTTCGAGGCATAGGTTTTCTTTTTTAGATGATTTTATAATCATTTTTGATTTAGTGGGTGGAGGAGTCCCAAACAATGGATTCTAAGGTGGAGGTATAGAGATACCGAGTTTTCTTTGGTGATGCCACTAATGGTTGTCTTGAGGACAAAAAATACTAGGTATTATGTTAGGGAAATATTTTAATCCTTTTATCAGTGCATGAGATGGTTCTTTTTGAGTTTTATAGCTTGACTTTGGTGGTACATTTTGGCATTAAAAAAATGAAATAAGATCTGAGAGGGAATTTTTGGGGCCTTGGGTTGAATGATGCAGTTATAAAGTTTGTGTCTCAATGTTTGATCTTCCAGAAGGTGAAGGTTGGGAACTGTGTTCTCGATGGTTTTTTCCAACTATTAGATATTCCTCAGTGTATGTGGGAGGGAGCCTCAATGAAATTCATGACCATTTAAACTCATTCTTAGGAATGATATGATGCTATATGGGTGATAATAGATCATTTTATGAAATCATCCCACTATATAGTGATTAAGGTTTCAATCTTAGTGGATATTTTTTATAGGCAATATCTATAGGAGGAGGTGAGACTCTATGGAGTCCTGAGGATGATAATATATAATCCTGATCCTTATTTTCCCTCCAGGATGTGTAGAGGTATCAAACATGATATTTTCTATCATTTATGCTTTAACACTACTTTTTATCCATAGACAGATTATCTGACAGATTACACTATCCAGACTCTTAAGGATACATTTCATTCTTTTGTACTAGATTTTCAAGTTTCATAGATGAGGCACCTTCTTTTGGTTTAATTTTATTACAAAATAGTTTTCACTCCACCATTATTATAAAACCATTTTAGTATTTGTATGACCGACCATTGAATTATATTTTTTTCTTGAATGGGTACAGAGAGTTAGTAATTATTAGGCCATAACTAGTGTATAACACATTAGAGATAGTTTAGGTGATTCATGAGAGGATGAAAGATGAGAAGGATTATTGGAAGTTCTATAACGATCATAGGATGAGACCTATGATGTTCTACATTGGAGATCATGTGTCTATAAAAGTGAATCCTCATTATGGGATATGAAGGTTTGGTTGTAAGAGTAATATTTCTCCTTAGTTTTTTGAAACATTTGAGGTGTTGGATCCTATTGGATCCATGGTGTATCGGATATAACTTCCCCAATTGATGATTTAGATACACAATTTTTTCCTATGTCATAGATCTTCCATTAACTTAATAATGACTATAATATCATTGATTTAGGTGATATCAGTATCGATAGTGATGTGATATTCAAGGATAAACCAATAGAGATCTAGGACCACAAATAGAAGGTGTTATGTGGTAATTCTATTCTCTTTGTTCATGTCTTGTGGTGGCACAGTGGGGTGGAAGAGAGTGACTTAGAATGTGACTCTCAGATAGATTTTCTGTACCCTGAGATGTTTTTTGTTTATCTCTTACTTTATATCATTGATCATTTTGTGTTTATAGAACCTTCTCTTGTTTATGAGAGGGTTTTATCTTGATGACTTATTTTTTGGTAACATTTCTATCATTTGATAAGTATCTCCCCAAATAGAATTTTTGCTGCTAGTTTTTTTATTAAATTGTTTTTCAATTAATTCCTACAACTTAGGTGGTTGAGATCTTTTTATGGTGAGATCCATGAGAGGTATCACATGGGGTGGATATTTGGAAGACCACTTTTATTTCTTTATATATGGTTTTTAATTTGAATTTAGGAGGTTGAGAATGGTTTTAGAGGTATATAATGTAAGGATCCAGATATTGGTAGGCCTTCCATTTTTTATTTTTGAGTGTTGGAGGCACATAGAGGAAGTTCTAAGTAGTTTGGAGGGAAAATGGGGGGGGGGGTTCCACTTCAATTTTTGGAAAATATTTGGCATAGATCCTTTGGCTATTCCATAATCCCAATTTCTATGGTGCAGAGGTTCATGAATCAACATAGTAGAGACTGAGGAGGATAATTAAGGCTATTTCATTTTTAGGCATTGATGTAGTATGGAGTTTAGGCTACAATGTATCCTAGATGATCTTTGTTCTATGAAGCGGGATGTGATGTAGTCCAATCGAGTGGCTATGACTTGATGATCTAGACTACAACATAAGGGTTTGATTAGGTTCTTCCAAATTGGGGGTAGATGTTTTCTAGAGGTAGGCTTTGACAAATCCAAACTTCTTAGAAAATATGGTCTACAATGTGGTGTACTAAGATGAACCACAGTCCCTCCCCTGGGTAAATATAATCTACACTATGGGAGGCACTGGGTTCTTGAGACATGGTTTGAGTATGAAGGTTGTCCCATGGTCAAGCGGGATTGTGCTGTGGTCTAGTTAGATTATGTAAAGACCTAAAATTTTCCATGTAATTTATTTTAATTATATGAAAAATTTACGAGTCTTTGAAAATTGATAGCATATGATTCCAAGGCCCGGTGTGCCCAGAATGAAATTCTGAACTTCTTTTCAGGTACGTTCACTAAACACGTGAGCTTTATTTTGAAACATTTGAATCGGTGCTTGGAATTGAAATCTGACGACGCCGTTGAACTTGCAGCACCGATATTCGCATAAGGAGACCTTCACCTCTATTATAGTAGGTTGAGGGGAAGATATGGTTTTACGGGTTTTCATGGAGGATTAAAATAAAATAAATGTTTTATTTTTATTAAACTCGTTCCATTATTTTAAATTATTTGGAGGTGGGGACCACATGAGGGTGGTCGGAAATTTAATACTAGGAATTAAATTCCCAGTTACAAAAAGTGTGTCACCATAAAACCCACCATTTAATGAAATCCCATTAATGTTGAGTTAACCATTAACTTAACATAAATGAGAGGGGCTCCTCACCTCTCATGGGTTGGGGGAAATTGTTGGAAAACCAATTTGGTGGAGAAATCTCAAAGTAAGAATATTATCCAACAGAGAAGATCCTCCAATGAAGAATGACCTCCGAATGAAGAAATGGAAACCAACGTTCAAGAAGGGCTGACACATCATCTTCCTCACGTCACCTCCAACGGATGATCAAGGTAGGGAGTTTATTTTGAAGTTTGATAAACATATATTTGTTGATTCTTCATAATCTTTATTCTCAACAAAGATGAAAAAAACATGGCCATCGATCTGCACATATACCATGATCTTTTCTATCCATTCTTCACGCGTTCCTCATCACCAAATAATTAAGTGCACTAAAAATAAAATGTTTTGTTGAGAGTGACATATAGATAAGGAGATCTTGAACTGTGGATCACGAATATAAAAACAAGACATTTTTAGGGAATAGAATGAAGCTGCACATGCCCGTGGAAGAAAGAAGAAGCTGGCATGCCGATCAGCTGCGTGGAAGAAGGCGACACACATCTACACCACCAGTACAAGAGGAGGCCGCAACTGTCAAGCTGCGACGACAAACCAAGGAGGCTGACATCCGACCGACCACGGGAGGAGAATCAGGCGGCGCATGTCCACACCGCCAGTAGAGGAGATGGCCATGGATTTTGAGCCACGATGGCACACCCGGAGGGTGGCCGACACTCGACTGGCTGCGGGAGGAACAGCCGCACCGTCACACCGTTTGAAGGGGAGCCGTCTGGACTTCCGGCTGGCCACGTCATGCCAAGAAGGACCGCTCCAGAAGGTCCTGCGTGCTAGTAGGTGGAACCACATGGCACCACCGTGTTGGACAAAGCTGAACAGTCCATTGTACCATTCAGAATTCCGGGGGGCGCCTCCCCCTGTGGATCGACTAGGGTGGGACCTGCCATGGCAGACCACACCCAGCCGAATGGGCCGAGCCTCATGGGCCACGCTGAGTGGGATGCACCCGCCATAGCCCAGCCCACCCAGGCCGGGTTGGGTCGACCCGAACCTGGTCGGGTCGGTCCGACCGGGTCGGACTGGACCCTGGCCCATCGGGACCCAGATACGCCTTTTGGCCATATCTTGAGAACCACGTGTCCATTTGATAACCATCTATGAAAATATATTCCTTGTATAGAGATGGTCCTTTTGGTATACACCACTTGAGTTTTAGATAAAGTTGGAGTATGGCCGGGTTGGATTGAACTCGAATCCAATCGGGCCCCTAGAGCTAAAATGCTTATAACTCACAGACCGATCGTCCGATTGACACACCGTCTATCACGTTGAAACCCTTACGACATGAGGGACCTTTGGGTTACTTCTTTGTTGATATTAGTGGTAGTATAGGTATGGGTGATATATAGAGGGGAAGATTCTATGGAACATGAGTGCACTGGGTGCGAGGAATCCTGTGACTGGCTATAATTGAAGAATCTCTAGATCCTGTGCGGGTCATCATCAGATCCTGTGTGGGTCAGCTTCTACCGATCCTGTAGATACCCAAAGCATGACGTACATGGAAATTACATTACTTTTGCGGAATACTTAATATATAACAAAAACAGACACACAAGGACCGTAATAGTTTAGTGTATTTGGAAACTCAGAATATAAACGTCTAATCATGTTGAAATGTCTTCAACAACTCCCATAACGATCTCCCCCTTTTTGTTTCCTTACCTAAAACCTTTATTTATTTGTTGGGGAAAATAAAACATAAAAGGGTGAGCTCAAATGCTCAGTAAGGGAAAACATAGATAACATAAAACAATCCATAAACATTTGGAAGCAAAAACATGAACATGAAATTTAAACATCAAAATCTTGAGAAAAGACATAAATCGTGGAAGTAGTTAAGGAATATATCATAATAGAACATCAACCATGATAAAATATAATGGGAATAAAACATGTAATTGTGGAAAACATTCATCACATGTTATTATTTCCATAGTAGCCAAGACATTGTTGCCAAGACCATCTTAGTGGACAAAGTCCCTTTCTGAATCGAGTTCACTCCTCTTTTAAGTCCTATAACACTGAACCTGATTAACTTACCGTTCCAGCCATGTCTATGTCATGAGATATAAAATCTTTACCCAATTCATTAGAGGTAGATATAGGTCCCACCCATCTCATATTAAAATCATTCTTACTTGTGCCACAAAATAAACTTAAAACATTCACCATAACCCAAAGAATAAAATGGGTTTTATAAACATCATCCCATCATTTCATAATCCATATAAAACAAATGGACATTTCATCATAAGAAAAGTGAAAACATGTAAATCATAGAGACATTAAACTTGAATCATAAACATTTGAAATAATTTCATCTTAGATGGAAAATGGTATTGATAAAACATTTGAAATGGATTCTTGAGGAAAATATACTTTCTTCTTCAAAATCAATTTCTTTTCACAAAACATCATTAAATTTTAAAAGAAAAGGATTTTATTGAAAATAGTCATGAAATATTTTGGAGGAAGCTTCACGAAAATAAGGCTTTATATAACCGTAAAAATCCTTTCATGCCGTATAAGTTCAAAAAAACATTCTTCTCGTACTTTTGCCGGAAATGTCAAAAAAGTACCTCGTAACGTAAAAAAAGGAAGATTCCTTACATACCATGTAGTAAAAGTCAAAAATGGGTAAAAATGACTTAAAAAATACATGAAAACACTTTTATAAAACATGGACATGGATGATATAAATAACCCCAGTAAATACTTATGAATAAGCAATCTTGGATAAAAATGAGATTTGCAAAATTATCCCTTACCTTAGGTCCGATATGCTTCGTACATTTCGGAACCTCCTGTATAATGATTTAAATAATGTCATTGACTTATTAAAGAATCATATTCATTGTTATGATATCATATATGGTTCACTTATGACTTTATATTACCCTTTCTTTTGTAAGTTCCATGTTAAAGCAGCGTTTTGGGTTAAATCATTTTATTTATCGTACGTGTTTGGACATGTTGTTCTTGATATTATTACTTATATCTAGATTTAAATAATTCCAAAATGTAAAACATGATTTAATTATAATATATATTTCAGTATATACATATATATATGATCGATCAATTAAATGAAATGAAATACACCGTTCATGGAGACGGTAGGCCGTATGTACGCATGAATGCTGTTTTTGTTTTTTTATTGAATTGAATGAAATTGAGTAGATGAAATAAATATATATATACACATAAATAAAGTATCATTATTATGTCATAAATTTCATGATTACTTATTACATATACTTTATAATCATTCATGAATGGTTAACATGGAGAATAAATCTCATCGCGTCGTGGAGACGGTAGTCCGTACGTACGCACGGGCGATGATATCATTCCCATGACCGTGGAATTGTATTAGAGTGTATGTATACAATTTCAGAATCAATATAACTTTAAAATAATCATATATAGTTATTATTTACACCATTATACCCATCCAAGTAAGGTGGTGGTGGAAAATAGATTACACCACGGCATGGAGATGATATTCCGTACGTACGCACGCGCGATGATTTCCTTTTCCGTAGGATGGATAGATTGTGAAATAGGATTTTTTCATACTTATAATAACATATAAGTATATGAGTGATACTTATGTTATTAATTCATAATGAAACAACAAATTAAGAAGATGTGGAAGAAGAAATAAAGTTGAAAGAATCGGTAACAGACATTACCTCTTCTTTGAAGCGCCTCTTTGAGACCTCCTCTTAGGGAACCAAAATTGGTCTTTGAAGAAGAAAAATACCTCTAGTATGTTTATAGGGAAGTGGATAAGAGGATTTGGAAGTGGTTGGCTGAGCATGAAGGCTCAAAGTGGTTTGAGGAAGAGAGGGAGGAGGTGTCCTTTTATAAGGGAGGAGAGGGGCACCTTTGGAATAACAAAAAATATTATTTTATTATAAAGTCATATTTGGTTTTTAATAGCTCAAAATTGAGTTATTTCTAAGATAAGGTGGGGATGGGTCGAAATAATCTCATCCAATAGAATTTGGACAAGTTTATGTTTCTATTTTAACTTTATCATTTAGATTTAACTTCAAGTTAAATAATTTTTCTTTTACCGTGTCTTCTTGTTTTCTTAAACTATAAGGTTAATAAACTTACTATAACAAGCCAAACGAACCCCAAGTTGTTTATTATTAATATATATAACCTTATCTAAGTCATTTTGCCGAACCTTGGATTTTTAGGAATAAAATAACAATTAATAATATAATATTTGTTTTAAAAACTATTTTATGTCAATTTTGACACTATTTGGTAATTGTTTTTTGTGAAAATCATAACAGAAATATTAGTTCGAAAAAAGTTAATTAAATCAATAATAACATGTCATATTAACATATAAAATTATTTTAATTCATAAAAAGTCTCAAATTATATTTATTTGGGTATTTATAACATTAATTATGTCAATATTTTATTAATAATATAATTACTGCATCATCATTGTGTCATAAATAAATTAAAATTTTTAAAGTATAAAAATTACAAATAAAATACCATTATGTAGGAAATATTTTTATATTTCTAATTAATATTTATAGTCGGATTTATCTTATGTATAACCCTATTTTAACAATGATTTACTTATTAAACTTTGATTTTAACTATTTTAACCCTTCTTTAAATAAATTAATAATAAATGTCCTAATGTAATCCAAGTGGGCCTAAATGGTCATATTTTATTCCTAAGGTTGTTTTTGGTCGAGTTACACTTATCCAATAGAATTAGGACATGTGTTAGGGTAATAATAATATCATTTTTTACCCTTAATTACCCTATTTACTTTTAACCGTGGTAAATAAAAGTAAAAAGTTACTATTCACCAAAAATTATTTTCATCTCATTGAACCACATTTTACTTACTGACATCAACCATGTCTCTCATATTTCTGAAATTCTATTCACAAAAGTGGTAAAATTAAGTTTTATGTAAATTTGCAAATTCTCCTAGGAGGTGGGTAAAAGACGGTCAAAAGTTCAATAAATTTTTTTTATATATAAAATTATTATAAAATGACTCCAATGAATTACATTGAACTTATATAGGTATTATGTGTCAATTTCGACCTAAAATAAATTTAAATAAAATAAATAATTATTTAAATAAAAAGTCGGTTTTTAAATAGTAACCTAGTGTTTTCACTATTCATCAAAAATTGAATGTTTCCAGAAAAATACCAAAATTTCACCCTAGGATAATTTCGATATTCCGAATCCAAAAATGAAGTCCATTTTGAAAGATTAAATTTAAAAAAATTCAAAAAGTGGTTATTATTGTTCATAACTGCTAGTTTTAATAATATTTTAATAGCATATCGTTGTTTAGTGAAACTCGGTATTGCGTATAACACACGCTATCGAGGAAGGTTGTGATTGCATATAATGTAGCCAAGTTAGGGTTGCGTGTTGTGCAAGACTCCTTTTTTGTAGCGTACAACACAATACATCAATAAAATTAAAAAGAATATTTTTCATAAAATCTCGGGGTGTTACATTCTACCCCCCTTAAAATGAATTTCTCCCTCAAAATTCATCGGGGTTATAAATGGTTTACTACTCGAAAGTTTCTTTAATAGAAACCCACATCGTAAATAGGAATACCAAAACCAATCTTTAAAAACTAAAGTATGAAACATAACGGTTACCCAAATTAACTAATCACTGGGTTTCCACATAGGAGGACATAGTTGAAAATATGGATATGGAAGAGAAACCTAACCATCATGTTCTGATGGTGAGTGGTAGAGAACATGGCTATGAAAAAGAAAAAAATCACAAAGCCATATATTTGTGATGGTCTAAGGTACAATATGATTCATCAGATATAAGGGAACCAGGACAACATTTTTGGTTTTCAAGATCATTTCCCTAAAGTTGATGAATTAAAAGAAATACTTACATGATTTTGGTACAATTTCACTGTTTTTCGTGAATTGAAAAATTTACACTTCATCCCTTAAAGAAATGAAGTTTAATTTGTTATTCGTGATGTGTTAGCAGATCATGTGATAGAATGATGGATCATTCCATCTGTTTCAAACAAAAGGTTAGCAAAAGTTATAAGTCCATCTTATGGTTAGATTAATCGTATATGGTTCCAAAAATGAACTTATACTTCATATATCATACAGATTAATAAAATAAAACTAGTTTCTACTAACCAGGGAGTTACTGTAGGTCAGTGGTAGGTGATAAAGGCCAGTCGCATTTCGGTTGTGGGTTCGATTCCCACAGCCTTGTCCGACACGATGGGCTGTCGCCCATCCTGCAGGTTGTCATTTTTCTAAAACTACATTACTATAACATCCCATCAATAATATCAAAAAAACTTTTATCCTTAAACAATACTAACTTATGTCCAACATAATCCATTCCAATCTTTAGGCTTATCCATAATACTGCAGTCCACTCTCATAATATAGTGAAAACGATTACCAGAGATTTCATATAACAAGCATTTTAATACCATCGTTGATCCCCATATATCATAAGATATGTCTTTTTGGTCACATTCCAAACATTATAAGGCCTTAATCATATATTCTCTTGAAAAATGAATACCCATTGAATCTTAGCAAAAACACGAGTGTTGTAAAAAGTTAACTCTTTCCACATACCAAAACCCCAAAATTCTATATACTCAAACCATGATATAACTATTACCTTATATCAGTCATGAGCCCATGAATACTGTCAAACATTTCATTTTCTCCTTATCCCATCATTATGCGCATATCATCTTCTTTCCAAAAATATCTCAATCACTTTCCATGGTCACCGGTACCATAAAATTATTGAAAACCACAATAGACCAATACATAAATATTCCAATATTCCATGATACTATATACAACATTATTTTGGAATCCCATTACATAAACACTTAATCATTACACCACATCGTTGTAATATTCAACATCGCCAATAGTGATCACATGTGACTTCCCTTTGTCCCTTGCCTTAAGTGGTTGCTCATGTCGATCATCATTAACCCTTGGATTAGGGCATTGATTAGCATAATTCCCCATTTCATTGCACTTGAAGCATTGAGGTGTTGGTGGTGCGTTCTCTACAGTATTTTCTTTATTAACACCATTAACAACCCTTATTCCATTACTTCGACAGTCAACTGCTCGATGACCTTCTTTTCCACACTTAAAACATTTTCTAGTCCCTTTAAGACAATCTCCACCATGCTTCTTTCCACACTTTGAGCATAAGGAAACATTCATCTTCTTTTCACCATTATTCTGAGATTTCTCCTTGAAATCCATCTTTCGTTTCTTGTCAAAACCATGAGATGGATTTGTAACACCAACTTCCATTTCTACCTTGATAGCACAATGCACAATTTCTTTATAGCTACTGCAGTCTCTTATAGCTAATGCCCTTCGATGATTTGGTTTTAAGCCACTGAAGAATCAATCAACTTTACTTTCAAGTTGTATGATAAAGCCAAATGCATACCTTGAAATCCTTGTAAAATTCGCTTCGTATATACAAACAGATTCATCATCCTTTTGCTTTAGTTCAAGAAACTCCTTCTCCATCTTTGTTCGAAGAATACGAGGTAAGTACTTATTGAAAAATAAGTTCTTAAACTCGTCCCATTCCATGGACTCAATTTCATCTCTTGGCCTCATATTCTTGATAATATTCCACCATTGATCAGCTTCACCTTCCAAACGATATACTGATAAGATGAATTTATCATGTTCAAAACATTGAAGAACTAAAAATATCTTTTCAGTGGTACTGATACATTGTTCTGCAACAAGTGGATCAGAAGACCCACTGAAAGAAGGTGGACGTTACCTAATGAAGGACTCAATAGAATATTGTTCCCTTCTCTTCTCATTTGGAAGTCCAGAATGATTCATAGCTTGTGTAAGTATAGCAATAATAATTTTCACTCCATCTCCCATAACATTTGTTTGTTCAGAAGGACAATCATTGAATTGTCCATTACATTGATCAACACGGTTCCTTCAGGTTCCAGGCATCGTCTAAAACCCAAAAAGAATAGTGTGAGAGGGAAAAATCATGATAGGGAAAACAACATTATAAAGGGGGAGTACCTTAAATATCTAACATCTTAGGTTAAATTCTAAGATCGTTACCATAGTTCTAGGACTATATCCTATACATATACTTATCCTTAGGGACATCCCTATACATTACTTAGAAATATCTCTAGGGATATCACTAACGTTTTCGCATCCTAGTTTCCAAAGGTTGACTAAACCTTTCCTATGATAACAACTGTAGAGAACCAAAGCTTGACGTACATGGACATTACATTACTTTTGTGGAATACTTAATACATAAAAAAAACAGACACACAAGGACCGTAATATTTTATTGTCTTTGGAAACTCGGAATATAAACGTCTAATCATGTTGAAATATCTTCAACAACTCCCATAACGATCTTCCCATTTTTGTTTCCTTACCTAAAACCTTTCTTTATTTCTTGGGGAAAATAAAACATAAAAAGGATGAGCTCAAATGCTCAGTAAGGGCAAACATAGATAACATAAAACAATCCATAAACATTTGGAAGCAAAAACTTGAACCTGAAATTTAAACATCAAAATCATGAGCAAAGACATAAATCATGGAAGTATGTAAGGCATATATAATAATAGAAGATAAACCATGATAAAATATAATGGGAATAAAACATGTAATTGTGGAAACCATTCAGCACATGTTATGATTTCCATAGTAGCCAAGACATTGCTGTCAAGACCATCTTAGTGGACAAAGTCCCTTTCTGAATCGAGTTCACTCCTCGTTTTAGTCCTATAACACTAAACCAGATTAACTTACCATTCTAGCCATATATATATCATGAGATATAAAATCATTACCCAATTCATTAGAGTGAGATATAGGTCCCACCCATCTCATATTGAAATCATTCTTACTTGTTCCACAAAATAAACTTAAAACATTCACCATAACCCACAGAATAAAATGGGTTTCATAAACATCATCCCATCATTTCATAATCCATATAAAACAAATGGACATTTCATCATAAGAAAAGTGAAACCATGTAAATCATAGAGACATTAAACTTGAATCATAAACCTATGAAATAATTTCATCTTAGATGGAAAATGGTTTTGATAAAACATTTGAAATGAATTCTTGAGGAAAATATCCTTTATTCTTCAAAATAAATTTCTTTTCACAAAACGTCATTCAATTTTAAAAGAAAAGGATTTTATTGAAAATAGCCATGAAATATTTTGGATGAATATTCACGAAAATATGGCTTTATAAAACCATAAAAATCCTTTCATGCCATATAAGTTAAAAAAAACATTCTTCTCGTACTTTTGCCGGAAAAGTCAAAAAAGTACCTCGTAACGTAAACAAAAGAAATATTCCTTACATACCATGTAGTAAAAGTAAAAAATTGGTAAAAAGGACTTTAAACATAGATGAAAATAATTTTATAAAGCATGTACATGGATGATATAAATAACCCTAGTAAATACTTTTGAATAAGCAATCTCGGATAAAAATGATATTTGAAAAATTATCCCTTACCTTAGGTACGATATGCTTCGTACGTTTCCAGACCTCCTATATAATGATTTAAATAATGTCGTTGACTTATTACAGAATCATATTCATTTTTATGATATCATATATGGTTCACTTATGACTTTATATTACTCGTTCTTTTGTAAGTTCCATGTTAAAGCAACATTTTGGGTTAAATCGTTTTATTTATCGTATGTGTTTGGACATGTTGTTCTTGATATTATTACTTATATCTGGATTTACTTAATTACAGAATTTAAAAAATGATTTAATTATAATATATATTTCAGTATATACATATATATATGATAGATCGATTAAATGAAATGAAATACACCGTTCATGGAGACGGTATTCCGTATGTACGCATGAACGCTGTTTTCATTTCCTTATTGAATTGAATGAAATTAAGTATATGACATACATATATATATACACATAAATCCAGTATCATTATTATTTCATATATTTCATGATTACTTATTATATATACTTTATAATCATTCATGAATGGTTAACATGGAGAATGAATCTCATCGCGTCGTGGAGACGGTAGTTTGTACATACGCATGAGCGATGATATCATTCCCATGATCATGGAATTGTATTGGAGTGTATTTATACTATTTCAGAATCAATATCACTTTAAAATAATCATATATAGTTATTATTTACACCATTATACCCATCCAAGTAAGGTGGTGGTGGAAAATAGATTACACCACGACGTGGAGACGGTATTCCGTACGTACGCACATGCGGTGATTTCGTTTTCCGTAGGATGGATAGATGGTGAAATAGGGTTTTTTCATACTTATAATATCATATCAGTATATTAGTGATACTGATTTTATTACTTCATAATGAAACAACTAAAGAAAAATATGTGGAAGAAGAAATAAAGT
The DNA here is from genome assembly GCA_963277665.1 of Viscum album. Lineage (NCBI taxonomy): Eukaryota > Viridiplantae > Streptophyta > Magnoliopsida > Santalales > Viscaceae > Viscum > Viscum album. Next base: position 1,432,404,130 of record OY728126.1, on the reverse strand, counting down.
TGAAAGAATCGGTAACGGACATTAAAGCTTCTTTGAAGTGCCTCTTTGAGACCTCCTCTTAGGGCACCAAAATTGGTCGTTGAAGAAGAAAAAGACCTCTAGGATGTTTCTAGGGAAGTTGAGAAGATAATTTGGCAGGGGTTGGCCGAGAGTGAAGGCTCAAAGTGGTGTGAGGAAGAGAGGGAGGAGGTGTCCATTTATAACGGAGGAGAGGGGCACATTTGGAATAACAAAAAATATTATTTTATTATAAAGTCATATTCGGTTTTTAATAGCTCAAAATTGAGTTATTTAGAAGCTAAGGTGGGTATGGGTCGAAATACTCTCATCCAATAGAATTTAGACAAGTTTAGGTTTCTATTTTGACCTTATCATTTAGATTTAACTTAAAGTTAAATAATTTTTATTTCACCGTGTCTTCTTGTTTTCTTACACTATAAGGTTAATAAACTTACTATAACAAGCCAAACGAACCCCAAGATGTTTATTATTAATATATATAACCTTATATAAGTCATTTGGCCGAACCTTATATTTTTAGGAATAAAATAACAATTAATAATATAATATTTGTTATAAAAACGATTTTATGTCAATTTTGACACTATTTGGTAATTGATTTTTGTGAAAATCATAACAGAAAGATAAGTTCGAAAAAAGTTAAATAAATCAATACTAACATGTCATATTAACATATAAAATTATTTTAATTCATAAATAGTCTCAAATTATATTTATTTGGGTATTTATACTATCAATTATATCAATATTTCATTAATAATATAATTACTGCATCATCATTGTGTCATAAATAAATTAAATTATTTAAAGTCTAAAAATTAAAAATAAAATAAAATCATGTATGAAGTATTCTTATCTTTCTAATTAATATTTATAGTCGAATTTATCTTATGTATAACCCTATATTAAAAATGATTTACTTATTAAACTTTGATTTTAACTATTTTAACCCTTCTTTAAATAAATTAATAATAAATGTCCAAATCTAATCCAAGTGGGCCTAAATGGTCTTATTTTATTCCTAAGGTTGTTTTTGGTCAAATTAAACTTATCCAATAGAATTAGGACATGTGTTAGGGTAATAATAATATCATTTTTACCCTTAATTACCCTATTTACTTTTAACCGTGGTAAATAAAAGTAAAAAGTTACTATTCACCAAAAATTATTTTCATCTCATTGAACCACATTTTACTTACTGACATCAACCGTGTCTCTCGTATTTGTGAAATTACATTCACAAAAGTGGTAAAATTAAGTTTTATGTAAATTTGCAAATTCTCCTAGGTGGTGGGTAAAAGACGGTCAAAAGTTCAATAAAATTTTTATATATCTAAAATTATTATAAAATAACTCCAATGAATTACATTGAACTTATATAGGTATTATGTATCAATTTTTACATAAAATAAATTTAAATAAAATAAATAATTATTTAAATAAAAAGTCGGTTTTTAAATAGTAACCCAGTGTTTTCACTATTCCTCAAAAATTGAAAGTTTCCAGAAAAATACCAAAATTTCAACCTAGGATAATTTCCATATTCCGAATCCAAAAATGAAGTCCATTTTGAATGATGAAATTTACAAAATTTCAAAAAGTGGTTATTACTATTCATAACGACTAGTTTTAATAATATTTTAATAGCATATCGTTGTTTAGTGAAACTCAGTATTGCGTAAAACACACGCTATCGAGGAAGGTCGCGATTGCGTGTAATGCAGCCAAGTTAGGGTTCCGTGTTGTGCAAGACTTATTTGTTGTAGCGTTGAACACTATACTTCAATAAAATTAAAAAGAATATTTTTCATAAAATCTCAGGGTGTTACAGATCCTATGTGGGTCATCTTCAGATCCTATGTGGGTTATCATCAGATCTTTTGTGGGTCATCTTCGATCTTGTGTGGGTCAACAATAGAGATTCTCGATGATGTAAGATGATCTAGTAATACAGCTAATCATCTATAATTCTGTACATAAGTTATACATGGTCTGAGATGGGTCTTTACCTTTGGGGTACACTTCTGTGTGGTGATACATTCGTGGTATTCTTCTGTGTGGCGTTACCTTTGTGGTACTTACCTTCATGGTGTTACCTGTGTGGTACTTCTATCTTCGTGGTGTTACCTGTGTGGTACTTCTACCTTCGTGGTGTTACCTTTGTGGTATTCTTCCCTCATGTGTGATATGGCTATATATTGATAACTTAGGTATATGTATGGGAATATACCTAAGTAGTGTTGATGACTATTGCTTCATGCTTTGAGATTAGGGTCTTTATTTGTGGTTTATCCTTTGTGGATTCTGAGAGACCTTCGGGGGTCTTGGGGTCCCTACTGAGTATTGTTATACTCACCCCTGCACGGTCTACACCCACACCTTGCTGTGTCTTGTGTAGACGACGAACATCATTGATTGAGGATGAGGGTGCTAGGATAAGAGTCTGCTCGGAGGTGGACCATTAGACGAGACGTACCACAGAGATGACCATTCGAGAGCAGTACCTACCCTTCAAGTTGGATCCTCGGCAGGTGTTCCCAGGAGTTGTTTCAGTTTTACTCATACTTTCCAGTTGGGCTTGTATTCTGACTCCTTTACTTACTGTACTCACCCTTTTTACTATATAGTTTACTTTGTGCTTGTATATTGTGTGTACTTGGATTGTGTGGTATTTCATACTAAAAGTAATTTCCTTCCCTTTTTTAGGGATACTCCTTTCTGGTGCTAGTTTCCAGCCCCTGGCCTTTGGAAGGCGAGCTTGGGGTAGTCACAGCTCAGGCCCCAGGGGACGGGTCGTGACAAATGGGTATCAAAGGAGTCGGTTATGCCGAATAACATGGACTCTGCCATTTTAATCAGCAATAGTGTTAAGTGTTATGAGTGTGGTTATCAGTGTGGGGAATCTGGTATTGGTTTGGTGACCGACGTCTCCATACAATAGGACCCTGACTTCTAATTTATGACACAGTTCACGAAAACAATGATTGCATGTGTGTTTTTGAAAAGTTTTATTTGTGATCTATTTGAGTAAGATCACTAGGTATAACTTATTGACTATGGCACACCTGTTTCTTTCCAAGATGCCTCCACGAAGATAGCCCGCCATGATTCCAGGTAGAGTACGTGATGACAGCCCACCGAGTGAAGAGGCTTCGGTGCATGGCCCCCTTTCAGCAGTTGTACCATCGGCTGGTTTACCAACATCACCACTACCTATTGGGAAGCTCATGCCACCAGCCCCGGTAGTAGAGGGTGCACGCCATTTGAGCGCGTTGCATGAGTTTCAGCGCTAGAGGTCACTGAAGTTTTAGGGAGAGATGGATCCATAGGCGGCTGAGGACTAGCTGGATGTTGTGGTTAATGTTTTTCGAATGGTAGGGACACCGACTGATCTCATGGTGATCCTTGCCGCCGGTCTTCTTCAAGAACTAGCCTGTAGATGGTGGAACCTGATGCTTGAGGTTCATGACGAGGTGACTCTACTCTGGGCAGACTTTCAGAGCCTATTTAGGGCAGAGTTTGTCCTAGTGACTTTACACGTAGTGTTTATACAGGAGCTTCTCCACTTGCAACAGGGCAGCATGGCCGCGGCTCTGTATTCAGTGAGTTTCACTGACCTCTCGCGCTACTCCACTAACATGGTGCATGACCCTTTCTTCATGGCCAGAACCTTCAAGCAAGGGCTTAGAAGGGAGATTAGAGCTTCAATGATTTCTCTCTGCATCCCGATGCAGTCAGGGGTGTTAGAGAGAGCACTCCTAGTGGATATATTCCTTACTGAGCAGTCACTAAAAGCGTGACCCACCACCAGACGTCACGTAGCAGAGTCATCTGCAGCTAGTAGTAGATAGATGACGTAGAGGTCCAAGAGGACCAGACCTATAGGTGAACGACCGCAGGATAGATGGTTGGTTATGTGGGACTCTCGAGATAGAGTTGGATAGGAAAAGACAAGACAATGTTACTCATGCGGCGGGCAGGGTCACATGGATTACAACTTCCCGACCCTCCGTACGGACAACCAGCAGATGGTTGAAGGACTACATGGTAGAGGCGAATATTTGATCGAGGAGGTCTGCAGGTAATATGAAGACGTGGCAGAGGAGATGGATCTACAACAGGCATTGAGTGGCGATTCGAGGTTCTACCACCACCACCTCCAGGTGGTACACCACGACAATAGGGAGTATATGGACATGGATGAGCTCAGCTCTAAGCAGCTGAGGCCTACAACCATGACGCTCTAGAGATGATTAGTGGTACGATATCTGTCTAATACACCTTAGTTTTAGTACTTATAGACACAGGTGGCAGTCACACCTTTATTTCCACGACCCACATTCAGAGCTCATAGATTCTGGTGGAGCCATTGGCTCGATCCTTATGGCTAGAGGTTCTTACGGGAGAGGATTTGACGATTACACACTGGTTTCGGTAGTGTGAGATTACTCTAGGAGGCAACAGATTCAGCTGGGATCTTCTAGTAGCGGCGTCAAGGCCTTACAATGTCATCTTGGGTATGGACTGGTTATCTACACTCCATGCTCAGATCGACTATATTAGGCACAAAGTGTGGTGTGTCTGTGAGGATGGGACAAGGTTTTCCTTCAACAGCTAGAAGGGAACCTTTGTAGCACAGGATGGACTTACTCAGAGGAGGGTGCAGTTGATCAAAAATCAGTTGGCTAGCCTTACCCTCGAAGCGGTTTATGTTGAGAGCCTGAGCTATCCTATAGTGGTGGACCAGTAAGCTGTTTTTTTCCTTGATGATGTTTCGGGTCTACCTTATCGCAGATATGTGGAATTTTACATCGACTTTTACCCCGGGATGACACTGATATATACACCATCATATCAGATGGATCCTGCAGAACTTCGAGAGATGTGAGTATAGCTGGAGGAATTGTAGAGGAATGATATTATTAGGCCCGATGTTTCTCCTTAGGCATCCCCAATTTTGTTCGCCCAGAAGGTGGATGGGAGTTTGAGACTCTGTGTGTACTATCGGTGCCTAAACTAGGTGACCGTGAAGAACAAGTACCCACTACCGAGTATTGACGATCTTTTTGATCAGATGAAGAGAGCACAATGGTTTTTGAAGATAGATCATAGATCAGGCTATCACCAGCTCAGGGTACGAGATGAGGATGTGCAGAAGATGGCATTCAGATATCGGTATGACCACTATCAGTTCTTGGTTATGCCATTCGGCATGACCAATTCCCCAGTAGTGTTCATGGGACTCATGAAAAGGATATTCTAGTCATACCTTGATTTCTTTGTGGTAGTCTTCATCGACGACATCCTAGTATACTCATCTACAGAGGAGGAGCTTTCCAACCACCTGCATATAGTTCTGGACACACTCCGAGAGCGCCGAATTTATGGTAAGGTATCGAAGTGACAGTTCTAGATCCAAGAGGTTCACTTCCTAGGACACGTCATCTCGAAGGATGGTGTTGTGGTATATCCAGTGAATATTGAGGCTGTGGTTGCTTGGGATCCACCCAGGAGTGTGACAGAGGTGCTAAGTTTCATGGGTCTGGCCAGTTACTACCAGAGGTTTGTGCCCGACTTTTCCAGAGTTTCATCACCCTTATCAGCATTGAAGAAGAAGGGGAAACCCTACTAGTGGTTGGAGAGATGCTAGTGGAGTTTCCGGGAGCTATGGAAGAGACTAATGAGTGCCCCATCTTAAGGTTACCAGAGGTGGGTGTTGGGTATATAGTCTACTGTGACACATCAGGGACAAGGCTTGGATGTGACCTGATGTAGGAGCGAGTAGTGATCGCGTATGGTTCTCGACAACCGAGAAAACATGAGAGGAACTAAGCTACCCATGACCTAGAGTTAGCAACATTGTTTTTTTCCTTGAAGATGTGGCAACATTACTTGATGGATGAATGTTTTACAGTTTACTATGATCACAAGAGTCTCAGGTATATCTTCTCTCAGAAGGACCTAAACCTAAGACAACGAAGTTGGCTTGAGTTCCTCCAGAACTACTTTGAGAAAGTCTATACTTCTGGGAAGGGGAATGAAGCAACAGATGAACTCAATAAAAGATCTGGTATACAGTTGCTGAGCGAGGAAACAGAGCATCTAGCCACTTTGCTGATATCCTACATGGATCAAGATAGAGTATCTTATCTTCAGTCTTTGACAGTCACTCCCCCAATCCTTCAACGAGTTAGTGGGGCGCAGCTTGGGGACACTGACTACGAGGCTCAATGTGATCAGATATCCACAGGACATGCACCTGATGGATTTTATGAAGGTGGGGAGCATGTCATTATCTTCATAGGACATACTGTGGTACCGATGGCGCTACAAGAAGAAGTGCTGAGGGAGTTCCATAAATCCCCTCTAGCTGTACATACCGAAGTGGCGAAATTGTACCAGGAACTCCGGCGTCAGCACTAGTGTCCAGGAATAAAGAAAGCAGTGGCGGAGTTTGTCTCACGGTGCCTCACTTGTTAGCAAGTGAAGGAAGAGCCTCAGATTCCAACGGTCTCATTTCACCCAGTAGATGTGCCAGAGTGGAAGTGGGATGGAATTTCCATAGACTTTGTGACAGGAATTTCATGCACGTCCAAGGGACATGATTCCATCTGGGTGATCATTGGCCGACTCACCAAGTCGACCCACTTCCTACCTATCATAGAGTAGAGTTTAGTAGAGGTATTGGGATGATTCTACATGTAGGAGATTTTATGGCATCATGTAGTTCCCTCGACGATTGTCTCTGATCGTGATTCACATTTTACTTCCTGGCTATGGAAGGGGTTGCAAGAGACGTTCGAGACTCTACTTCAATTGAGCACTTCCTTTCATCCTAAGATGGATGGTTAGACAGAGCAGACAATTCAGACCCTTGGGGACATGCTGCATGCTTGTGTCCTTGATTTCGGCCACAGATGGGAGGATCAATTTCTCTTGGTGGATTTCACGTACAATAACAGCTATCACTCCACCATCGGTATGGCACCATTCGAGGAATTTTATGGACGACCTTGCAGATCACCTCTATGATGGACTGACCTGGGGGAGTCAGCACTCATGAGACCAGAGATGGTGTGATCTACCACGAAGAAGGTGCAGGTCATCCATGAGCAGATGAAGACTGCACAGAGCAGGCATAAGTCTTATGCTGACAGGAGATGGAGACCTCTCAAGTTAGAGGATGGTGACCATGTCTTCCTAAGGGTCTCACATCGATGAGGTTTGCAGAGATTTTTCCGGGGCGGCAAGTTATATATGAGGTTCATCATACCCTTCTAGGTCCTCAGAAGAGTTGGAAAGGTGGCGTATCACCTAGACCTACCCCCTCAAATGCACCGGGTACACGACGTTTTCCATGTATCCCAACTGAGGAGATACATATATGATCCTTTTCACATCATTGACTAGGGGGAGCTGGACATCGATGATGTGGCGATGTTTTCAGAGGTTTTAGTGGAGATTGAGGATCGACAGGAGTGGGTCCTTCATTGGCAGTCGATACCTCTGGTGTGCATTCATTGGCAGCATGGGAAAATCCATGAGAGAACATGGGAGCGGGAGGTTCAGATTTGTGCTCAGTACCCCCACTTGTTTCCCTAGTTTGTGTTGTGTCTTTCAGGGATGCAAAGACCTGAGGTGGGTAGAATGTAAAGACCCAGAATTTTCCATGTAATTTTTTTAATTATATGGAAATATTAAGAGTCTGTGAAAATTGACAGCACATGATTTCGAGACCCAGTGTGCCCAAAATGAAATTCTAAACTTTTTTTCAAGTATGTTCAGTAAATGCATGAGTGGCGTTTTGTAACTTTCGAACCAGTTCTCGGAATTGAAATCCAAGGACATCGTTGAAACCCACCATTTAATAAAATCCCATTAATGTTGAGTTAAACATTAACCTAACATAAATGAGAGGGTATCATCACCTCTTGTGGGTTGGGGAAATTTTTGGCAAGCCAATTTGGTGGAGAACTCTCAATGGAAGTACATTATCTAATGAAGAAGATCCTCCAATGAAGAATGACCTCCAAATGAATAATGGGAAAACAACGTTTGAGAAGCATCGACACATCATCTTCCTCATGCCACCTTCAACAGATGATTGAGGTAGAGAGTTTATTTTGATGTGTTATAAACATATATTTTTTTATTCTTCATAATCTTGATTCTCAATGACGATGGCCAAACAAACACGACCATCGATCCACACATATACCATGATATTTTCTATCCGTTCTTCGTACGTTCCTCATCGATGAATAATTAAGCATGATACAAATACAATGTTTCATTGAGCATGACATATGGATGTTGAGATCTTGACCCGAGGATCATGAATATATAGATGACACATTCTTTCAGGCTTAGAATGAAGCTATGCTATCCCGTGGAAGAAGGTGTCACTTATCCGCACCGCCGCTAGAGGAGGAGGGCGCCGCTGTCAAGACACGCCAGCCCACCAGGGCGGCCGGAACCTAGACGGCCATGGGAGGAGCATCAGGGAGGTGCACGTCCATGCATATGATAGTGGAGGAGGCAGTGGCTACTGAGCCGTGGCGGCGCACATGGAGGGTGGCCGGAACCCGACCAGCCGTGAGAGGAACAACGGAGCCATCACGCCGCTAGAAGGGGAGCTGACCGGAATTTTAGTTGGCCAGGTCATGTCGAGTAGGACTGCTCTGGCAGGTATCGTGTGCTAGCATGCGGAACCCCATGGCGCCGTCGACTTGGACAAAGCTGAACGATCCATTGAAACGTTCAGAATTACGGGCCCCCAGGTAGCGGCTAGGGTGGGCCCCTCCATGGAGAACCGCACCCAGCCGAAAGGGTGAAGCCCCACATGCCGAGATCTCCATAACCCAGCCCACCCGATCTGGGTCGGGTCGACCCAAACCAGGTCAGGTCGGCCCGGACCCGGACCCATATGGACCCAGATCCGCCTTTTGGCCATATCATGAGAACCATACGTCCGTTTGACGAACCATTTGTGGCACTGGATTCCTTGAATCGAGATGGTCCTTTTGGTATACACCACTTGAGTTTTGGATAAATTTGGTGTATGACTGGGTTGGATCAAACCCAAATTCAAACGGGCCCCTAGAGCTAAAACACTTATAACTCACAGACCGGGCGTCTGATTGACGCACCATCTGTCACGTTGGATTCCTTAGGACCTAACAGACTTTTGGGTTACTCCTTTGCGGGGATTAATGGAGGTAGGTGTACAACCAATATCTCAATTGGAATATTATACGGAACACGAGCGCACCAGGTGCGAGGAATCCTGTGACTGGCTATACTTGAAGAATCTCCAAATCCTTTGTGTGTCATCTTTGGATCCTGTGTGGGTCTGCTTCTACCGATCCTATGTGGGTCATCTACAGATCCTATGTGTGTCATCTTCAGATCCTGTGTGGGTCATCAACAGATCCTATGTGGGTCATATTTGATCTTGTGTGGGTCAACTATAGTGCTTCTCAACGATGTAAGATGATCTATCAATACAACTAATCATCTATACTTTCATACATAAGTTATACTTGCTGTGAGATGAGTATTTACCTTTTTGGTACACATATGTGTGGTGATACCTTCATGGTATTCTTATATGTGGCTTTACCTTTGTCTTAATTTCCTTCGTGGTGTTACCTGTGTGGTACTTCTATCTTCGTGGTGTTACATGTGTGGCACTTCTACCTTCATGGTGTTACCTTTGTGGTATTTTTCTCTCATGTGTGAGATGAGTATATATTGATTACTTAGGTATATTTGTGGGCATATACCTAAGTAGTGTTGATGAATATTGATTCGTGATTTGATATTGGAGTCTTTCTTTGTGGTTTATCCTTTGTGGATTCTAAGAGACCTTTCGGGGTCTCGGGGTCCCTACTGAGTATTGTTATACTCACCCCTACACGGGCTTCGCCCACACCTTATTTTGTCTTGTGCAGATGACAGACAACATTGATCGAGGTTGAGGGTGCTAGGACTGGAGGCTTATCGGAGGTGGACCATTAGATGAGACGTACCACATAGATGACCGTTTGAGAGCTGTACCTACCCTTCAGGTAGGATCCTTGGTGGGTGTTCACAAGAGCTGTTTCAGTTTTACTTGTACTTTCCAGTTGGGCTTGTATTCTGGCCAATTTACTTACTGTACTCACCCTTTTTACTATATAGTTTACTTTGTACTTTTATCTTACTGAGTGCTTGGATTGTGTGAGATTTCAGATTAAAAGGAAATGCCTTCCTTGTTTTAGGGATATGCCTTTCCAGTGCTAGTCACCATCCCTTGACCTATGGAAGGTGGGCTTGGGGTAGTCACGACTCAGGCCCTGGGGGACGGGTTGTGACAACCTGTGACATGGTACATGGGGGATGCACCATGGTGTGGTGTTTTGAAGGGTGTATATAAATAATAAAACCTCCATTTGTATACACTTTTTTCCCACTCCTCCCACTCAAACCCAAGGTACTGCAGAGTTCTATTTAAAAGATTTAAATCTCTTTTCAATGGGGATTAATCCTAGGATTCTCAAGTTAGATCTGTGGTGATCCATAGTAATATCTACCTCATTTTATTGCGGTTTATTCTCTATTTTATTTAGTTTTCTTATGTTTCTTATTTCAATGAATTAGTTGTTTATATCCATTTCTCTAATAGATCTTCCCCTTTCATTTTTGTAAGATTTTTGGTGAAACATACTTATAGGGTACATTTTTCTTTAGGGAGATGTGTTCAAAGATCTGTGTGTTGTTTCCATTCTCATGTAACGAACATTGATGTCTTGAGGTAGGGGATTGGATGATTCTGATTTTATTTACATGAAATCATAAATTTCTCATTCTTTAGTTTCTTTGGTGGTGGTGTAATTAACCTAATAGAGGTTAAAATGAAGTTAAAAAAGAATTGGTTTATGGTTAGTTATCACATGCTTCTTCAACTGTGAAAACCATTTGCCTCATGTTTTACTAGGAATTGTGTTATACATGTTATTCTATTTAAAAATTTTGTTATTATTAGATTTTCATGTTTCTATTGATGAAATTGGAAAATAATTTAATTTAGATAACTGGATGTTTGGATAAATAATTGAAGAGGCATGTGTGACAAAACCATTATTTTTATAATTTTATATAAATCAAATTGATGCTTATTGCATGTTTAATTTAAACTTGTTATTGCACACCTTAATGGAATTTTCTAAAGAACATGAATATTTAATTATTATTGATGAGAATAATAACTAATGTAATTTTAAATGAGTTTTGAGATTCCTTAAGTTTGTTGGAGCCAAAATCTTATGCCAGAGAGAATGTTTAAATAACTTTATAGATTGTATTAGCTGATTCCTTTGGTTACCTATAAGAGTAACCTATGATAAGTGAATTACATAATTCATGATTGAATAAAAACCTGTTGTTTGATAAAGATAAATTCTTGGGATGAGAGTGCTCATTATTTATCATGGTTGGATGCCTTATGTTAGGGTTTGTGAGAGAATTATTTCCTATAAATGTTGAATGCCTTGTTTTTAGGGCCAAGTTTCCCTATTGACTATGCATGTTGCTTGATACCTCTATGTTCTCGGGATACAAGCCTCACTATTGAGTCTATAAGGTTTTCCTTATGAATTTTCCATTCCTTCATACTTGGGGGAGATTGTTGATCCAATAAGGTTTCCCTATGACTTTACCATTCCTTCTTGTTTTGAAAATCACAAACACCTTATCTCAAGGAAAATCTCATTTTACCCTGTGTTTTACTTCTATGAAGAAAACTTTCATTCCCCAAGAGAATTTATCCTTACCATGTTTTCCTTTGATCATTATCTTTTATAATTGTAAAATTCGGTTTCATGTATAAAACCTCTGAATCATATAATACTTAGGTATGATGCATTCTGTTCTAGGATCCGAATTCAGACTCCAAGTTCCCTGATTCTAGGTTACAAACTTTATGAAGTTCGACACCGAATTCTAGTTACGAACTTTTATTAAGTTCAACTTTGAATTCAGGTTACAAACTTTTTGAAGTTCGACACCAAATTTTGGTTAATAACTTTAATTAAGTTTGAATTTGAATTCTAATTACGAAATTTTATGAAGTTCGACTCCGAATTATGATTATGAACTTTTATGAAGTTCGACTCCGAATTCTGATTACGAACTTTTATGAAGTTTGAATCCGAATTCTGGTTATGAACTTTTATGAAGTTAGACTCTGAATTCTGGTTACGAACTTTTATGAAGTTTGACTCCAAATTATGGATACGAACATTCATGATGTTCAACTCCGAATTCTGAATTCCTTAGAAAACAGAATCCAAAAATCCTTGTATTATAGACTCTGAATTTATTTTTGGTTATAATCCGAACTTTTATTTGATTACATTCCGAATATTTGATTTTGGTTATGTAACCATATTTTTTCTTACACTTGTTATAAATAAATTTCATGCATTCAGTTACTAACTAACCATTGTTTAAGTTACATGTGTACAAGTCCCTCCGAAATTCAAGGAAAAATATGACCATTGGAGGAGGGAGATGACTGTTGGTGCTGTACCTATAAATAGGAGCTCATTTGAATGAGATCAGAACTTCTGGACAACTTTTGATCTGATGTGATTTATAGAGAGAGATACTCTCATGATTAGTGTGTACTGAACTTGTTGTTCAGATTTTCTTTGTGCAACTCTGATTGTTGTTGTGTACAATCGAGGGCTTCCGGGGATAAGAAGACAGAGGTTCTAACTACCTAGAAGTTAAGGGCTTCACTACTAAGTAAGACTGAGGTGCTGACTACCTTGAATTTGAGGGCTTGCGGGGATAACAAGACATACTCCGATCTTCATATTGAGGGCTTACCCTGGTGTGGGTAAGACAAACTTTCTTGAAAGTATAAATCAAGGGACCTTTATCCAAGGTTGTTAGATACCCTTATCTTTGGGTTAAAATATTTACTACTTGTTACTTGTGTTGTTATAAGTTTTCCGCTGCATTTTATTTGTTGAGGAAAGTATAACTATCTTATACTTCCTTATTCTTATACTCTGATTTAGTAAGATTCTATACACTTTAAGGTAGAATCTTTATCTTTGTAAACTTTCATTAAGTTTCATTTTCCGGAACCATCTCTCCGGATTCACATTCTTGGAATCATATTTATGGAATCTATCAAGCGTGTAGAACTATAGGTTTTGTGAATTACCTTGTTTAACCTTGTTAAACATAACCATCTTTAAAAGTTCCAAAAGAATTTTTTAAAAGTGTAAAATTCACCCCCCTCTTGTATATTGAGTATTATTATATAATTTATTCAATATCTCTATTATTTCGATCCTAAATTCAGTATTATAGAGTATATCATACTCACATACCATCTCAATAATTAGTATCAAAGGATTGGTTTAATCAGAATTAATCTCATGATTAGATTCAGAAGATAATTCATCCTATTCTTATTCTCAGAATCAGTTTTTCGGACTCATAAAGTTCGGATTCATATTTTTCTTAGAGATACTCTTGTTCTATATTTTTCCTTGCTGATGAATATTTTATTTGTTTAAAAAATCTTTCTATTAACAAGTTTTTGTGTAAAGATTTTTCTTTAGGATGGAAGGAATCAATGTCGGTTCCATATACAATCTCAATCCAACAAGATCGACTATTTTTGATTGGAATGATTATGTGTATTGGAGAGATCGTATGAATATTTTCATTATCAATACTGGAGTGGACAATTTTATTATGCTTACTGGAGGATATAAAATCCCTGAAAAAGAGGTTAGTACCTTCACCAATCAAGAAAAGTATGAATATCAACTTATTTATAAGGTACACAGTACATTGCTTTATTCCATGAATAGAAATATATATAGCCAAATTTCATCTTGTGAAGCATAAAATTGTATCTGGAAGAAACTTTAAGTTACACACTTTGGAACTTCCAAAGTTATTGAAACTAGAAGAGCCTTGATCAGAGCTAAATATCATGGTTTCTGCTTTCCTTATGGAGAACCCATGTGTAATGTGCACAAAATATTCATGACTATTGTGAATAGTTTACAATCTATGGGTGATAAAGGATGAGATAACAAAGACCTTGTTGAAAAAAGCATAGAGATCATGAACAATGAGTGGGAGTCCAAGAGAACTGCTATTTATGAGAACAAGAAGGTTACTCAGATTTCTCTTGATGAAATTTTTGGAACTCTTCTCCAACATGAGACTAGAAGGAAGAGAGATGCTAATAACAAAAAAAAAAGAAAAATGGGAATGGCAGTTTTTGTTTTACTATAAATTCAAATCATACTAAATCCAAAACTCTTGAGAGAGTTATTATATCCAAATCTAAGAAGGTTTTTATACAATCCGAATCTAGTGGAAGTGAATCTTCAGAAAATGAATTTTCCAATCTTTCTTGAAGGATGAACAAGATTGTTGGATAGAAGAAATTTCAATCCAGATATAAGAATAAGGAAAGGAAAGACAATAAAGATTCAGAAGTCACTTGTTATGAATGAAATAGAGAAGGACATATATGACCTGATTGTCCTATGCTTAAGAGAAAAGAAATAAAGGAAAAGCATTCTAATAGAAACGAAAGAAGTACTATAAATCTAAAGCTAATAAAGTCTTGAAAGCTAATGACTCCTGGAGTGCCATTGGTGGAAACTCTTCAGATGAATCATCAGATTACAAATCTTATGGACAGAAGAATCTTGGTCTAATAGGCATACTACCTATTGACAATTATTTTTTGATGGCTAAGGTACACAATGTTGAATCAATGACCAATGTTTCTTTAAATAAAAATTATAGTGATAGTAAATACTATAAATCTTCTGATGAAGAATGTTCTTCTGATGAAGATAATACTTTACCTACTTATGAAGAAGTTTCTAGGTTTTCTAAGCTCCTTGAGATTGAAAATTCAAACTGTTGAAAAATCTTGATAAGGAAAATTCTAGGAATACTATTCTTACTAAGGAAATATCAGATCTTTCTAAATATCTTGATAAGAAAAATGTTAATTTTGAAAGTATTTTAAAAAATCTCGAGGAAGTAAATTCTGAGAAGAATAAACTTTCTAAGGATCTAAAAAACATAATTTCTAAGAAAAATGTTTTCGAGCCTAACTCTAGTTCAAAATCAAATGTTTTAGAAGACAAGAACCTGGTTATCAAACTAAAATCCAAAATTGTTTCCTTGAGGAAGTGTTTGTCAAACTTTACCTTAGGTAAGGAAAATTTTGATAAGATGTATTCCCAAATCCAACCTCTAAGGAATAGTTATGGTTTTGGTTATATTAGTTCTAAACCAATTTTTAGCAACAATTATTTTTTTCCTAAAAGTGCTCCATTATATGCTAAGTGTCAGTGCGGTGGGCATTTGGAAAAAAATTGTTCCTTAAAAAAACCCAATCACTACTAAAATAAGGGCCTTTAGCGACCGCCAAAAGCGGTCGCTAAAGGGCTTTACCGGCCACCCAGCGACCGCCAAAAGCGGTCGCTGTTGCTCCGTCGGTAATGAGCAACAGCGACCGCCAATGGCGGTCACTGTAGCTCATGTAAAAAAAGAAACGCAGAAATGCAGAAACGGTACCAGAGAAACACAGAAGGCATGTGGGGGCCTCGGGTGACCTTCGGTGGCCAGCAATGGCGGATATGCGGCGGCCAGAGGGAGTGATAGGAGGGGGCGGCGGTGGGGTGATAGGAGGGGGCGGCGGCGGGGTGATAGGCGGACGCTGCGATGGTAGAGGGGGCAGCGGAGGGTGACACGCGTGACATCGAGGGTGACCAGAATGAGGTGGGGGGCGGCGGCGGGGGCATCGGCGTGACGCCACCAGATTTGTAGCGGTAGCGGGGAAAAATGAAAAGGAAGATGAACGGGGCGGGAAAAATCCCGTGGTTTTTTTGTTCCAGATTAGCGACCGCCATTGGCGGTCGCTAATGCTTTTAATAGCGACCGCCAATGGCGGTCTCCCGTTTCCACAGGCGCAGAAACTCAAATATCTAGTAGTGAATCTTTGGGATTTCATAAAGCCTTTTTTTTCTAAGAAAATGTGGGTGACTAAAATTTTTATTTCTGAAATATCTAGGTCCAAGAATGTTTGGGTTCCGAAAGTCAAACTCTTTTGTTTTTAGGAAAATGGAGAGAGTACCAACAACAATACATGGTACATGGATAGTGGATGTTCCTCGCATATGACTAGTAACAAAAACTACTTTGAAAATATTATCAAGACGAAAGGAGGAAGAGTAACTTTCATAGATAATGCTTAGGAAGAAATTATTGGTATAGGTAACATCATTATTCTTGAAAAAACTTTGATTTCAAATGTTTTGTTTGTTAAGGGTCTTAAGAACAACCTCATTAGCATAGGCCAATTATGTGATCAAGGATACCTTGTGAAATTTAGGAATGACAAGTGCCTAGTACATAATTCAAAGGAAGAGTTTATTCTTTATTCCCATAGGAAAGAGAATGTTTACACACTAAACATAGAAGACCTTAGGAGCCAAGATCTACATTGCCTTAGTGTAATGGAATATTATTCTTGGTTGTGGCATAGAAGGTTAGGTCACTGTAACCTTAAGAACCTATGAAAACTCTCAAAGAAAAGACTAGTTAAGGATCTACCGAAGCTTAGATTTGATTCTTCAAAAGTTTTTGATCCTTGTCAATATGGAAAGAAAAGTAAATCTAGTTTTAAATCAATCGGTGAAGTATCAACTACTTATGAATTACAGCTAGTGCATATGGATCTTTTTGGTCCTACACAAACTGGAAGCATTAGAGGCAAGTATTATATATTTGTGTGGGTTGATGATTACACTAGATTTACATGGGTCTATTTTCTAGAAAAGAAGTCTGAAACCTTCTCGTCTTTCAAAAGTATTATATCCCAAGTTAAAAATTGAGAAAAACCATCCATTGATAACTATTCATAGTGATCATGGAGGAGAATTTCAAAATTCTGATTTTGAAACTTTTTGCAGTAGAAAAGGCATTACTCACAATTTCTTATCACCTAGAACCCCTCAATAAAATGGTGTGGTTGAAAGAAGAAATATAATTCTTCAAGAGATTACCAGAACCATGTTGAGTGAGTATTCTATAGCCAAACACTTTTGGGCAGAAACTGTAAGTATTTCTTGTTATACTATAAATCGTGTTTTAATTAGACCTTTTCTTAATAAAACTCGTTATGAGTTATGGAATGGTAGAAAACCTAGAATTTACTACTTCAAGGTTTTTGGTTGCAAGGTATTCATTCTGAATACTAAAGATAATCTTCATAAATTCGTACCAAATTCTGATGAAGGAATTTTCTTAGGCTGCTCTACAACTTCTAAGGCTTATAGAGTTCTCAATAAAAACATTTGTACTGTTGAAGAGACAGTACATGTGAAGTTTGATGAAACTGATCCTTTTGTTTTTAAACAACCCCAACCTAAATCTTAAGATGTGTTTTCAAAAAATGATTATCAAACCTTGATAGAAGATCCTTCTAATAAAGAAAATGTCCAAGAAAATGTTTCTGAAGCATTTACCTGAGAATATTTCCTACCCTATGTTGATGAACATTATTTACAAAAACCAAATTAGTTGTTTCTAAAGAATAATCTAAGTGATAGTATCATTGGTGATGTGAATCAACCTGTAAGGACTAGAAGTTCCTTAAGAGATGAAGTAGAACATCTAGCATTTCTTTCCCAATTAGAACAAAAAAGAACTGATGAAGCTTTAGGAGATAATGATTGGACAAAAACTATGCAAGATGAACTAAATGAATTCAAAAGGAATAAAGTATGGACCTTGGTTGAAAGACCTAAGGAAACTTCTAATATTGGAGTAAAATGGGTTTTCAAATATACGTGTGACGAAAATGGGATCATAGTTAGAAATAAAGATAAATTAGTTGCTAAAGGATATAATCAACAAGAAGGAATAAACTATGAAGAAAAATATGCTCCAATATCTATACTTGAATCTATTATTATATTACTTGCTTTTTGCAGAATTCTTCAATTCCAAACATTTTAAAATGGATCTGAAATGTGATTTTCTTAATGTTTATGTTCAAGAGGAAGTTTTTGTTGAACAAACTCCTAGTTTTGAAGATACAAAACATACTGATCATGTTTTTAGACTTACCAAATATTTTTATGGACTTAAGAAAGCCCCTCGAGCCCGGTATGACAGACTTACATGATTTTTTCTTCAAAATAATTATGTTAAGGTAAATTCAAATCCAACACTTTTTATAAATAAAGATAATAAAAATGTTTTGATTGTTCAAATTTATGTTGATGATATTATATTTGGTTTAACTCAGAAATCTTTAACAGATTCCTTTGTGGATCTAATGAAATGTGAGTTTGAAATTAGTATGATGTGTGAGTTAACATTTTTCCTTGGTTTTCAAATTTCTCAAAAACTAGAAGGAATATATATTTCCCAATATAAATATATTAAATATCTTCTTAAAAAGTATGGATATGACAACACTAAGAGTATAAGTACTCCCATTGGTACCTCAAACACACTAGATCTTGATGAAGCTTGAAAACCAGTAAATCAAACACCTTTTAGAGGTATGATAGGATGTTTACTTTACTTGACATCTAGTCATCCAGAATTAATGTTTTCAGTATGCTTATGTGCAAGAAATCAATCCAATCCTAAGGAATCTCATTTAAAGGAAGTGAAAATAATTTTTCGCTACTTAAAGGGAACCATGGATTTAGGACTCTTTTATACTTATAGAAATGATTTTGTTTTGAAATTTTTTTCAGATGCTGACTTTGGTGGATGTAGAATGGATAAAAATAGTACATCTAGAACTTTTCATTTTTTTAGGAGATTCATTAGTTTCTTGGTCTTGTAAGAAGCAACAATCAGTAGCACTTTCCACTACTGAAGATGAATATGTAGCAGCTAGAAGTTGTTGTGCTCAAGTGTTGTGGATGCAACACACACTCACAGACTATGGTATGAGTGTTACCAAAACACAAATTTTTTATGATAATACAAGTTCCATTTCCCTTATTAAAAACGCTTTACATCACTCTTGTGAAAAACACAATATATTAGTAATCACTTTCTTAGGGATCACACACTAAAATGAGATATCATTCTTCAATTTATCGGAATTCAAGATCAACTTGCTGATATTTTCACAAAATCTTTACCCTATAATAGATTTTAATACATTAAAAAGAAGTTAGGAATTATAACTGTAAGGTAATCCTCCTTATTAACTTTCTATTGAAACCAATCTCTTTACAGTAATAAACTCTTTTTCATAGGGGGAGTATATTTTTTTTTTAGTTTTCAAAAAATTTCTTAATAAATTTTTCAAAATTTTTCGTAATGATGTTTTCAAAATTTTTTGTAATTTAGTTTTCGAAATTTTTTAAAATGAAGTTTTCCAAATTTTTTGTAATGAAAATTTTCGTACTTGAGTTTTTCATAATGAAAATTTTCATAATGAAGATTTTTGTAATGAATATTTTTGTAATGAAGATTTTTGTTATAAAGACCTTTGTAATGAATATTTTCTTAATGAAGATTTTCGTAATGAATATTTTCATACTTAATTTTTTTCCCGTAATAGAGTTTTTTTTCATAGTCAAGTTTTTTTCGGAATCTAAAGTTCTTCAAGAAGATTATTACCTATTATGAATAATCTTCCTATTAATCCGAAGCGTGTGTTTTCATTCTTAAAGTCTTCTTAGTCATCATTTACTTGCTGGTATTTTCTTTTGTGTTTTAAAATTTTCAGATTCTCATTTCATTAAATTCGATTGTTTTCTTCTAAAAACCTCAAAAGATCAGATCCTACAAAATTTTCCTTTTGTCTATCATTTCAACCATCATATCTAATCAGAAGTTTTCTTAACCATTGGATTGTTTTTGGATGTTCAACCATCACTTCCAACACCTATATAAAGGACCCCCAAAGGGTTGTCCCACATCAGTTTCAATCCTTTGTGTGCCGAAGTTTTTCCCCCCTTTCAAAAGCCCATTCTGAACCTCTCAAATCTTGCTCAAATCCGAATGTCTGGTGAAGTTCCTTCTCAAGAGATTTCAACTGTCAAGTTGATTTCAGAGTGGAATATTTACAGAGAGAGGTTAGTTCATCCAATTTTCTTTGCCAAGTACGATTCCATAATATCCAAGAATATCAAGATGAATGGATGGGAGAGTGTCTGCATATCAAAGCTAGGAGCTCAAGATGAAGTATATCTAGATTTTCTTTTGGAATTCTATGAATCAGTTAGTTTCTTTAAAGAAGAATGAAGAGAGAATTTTTTTCTCAAAAGCTATGGAAAAACTTGTGCCCTTTCATACACCAAGGCTGTTAGCTTGGTGAGGTTGTCTTATGAAGAGGAAGCTGAATTCTGTTCCCATAAATTGCCGGATGTACAAGGAAGTTTTGTCTAAGTAAAATCTATAGAGTGTATTGGAATTTCATATATGAAGACTAAAAATATTTCACATCTGTCTACAAATAATCGAATCCTTGAATCGTGGGTTCAAGGTTTTATCATTTTGAGAAAAGGTGATAAGGACACCTTAAAGAAGAGTGACATGTACATCTTAGATTTTATGGTGAATCTGAGGAAGATAAACCTGATGAAGCATATTATCATTACGATTGATAATATTAAGAATGGGAACTTGAAAGCTCAAATAATCATGTTTCCAGCCATCCTCTCTAAGTTGATTGTTTGGTGCTTAGAGTCTTTCCAAATCCCTTGCAGTTCCAAGACGAGGAATTGAAAAGTCATGCTGATCAGTGATGATACTATCAAGAGGATGAAAGTTAGTTTTTCTAAAAAGTCAGGAGAATTCTATGACTTACCAAAGGCAGAGGCTGAAGCTGTTATGAAGGAACAAGAAGTTTCTGAACCTTCAAAAAAGGCCTGAAACAAGAGGAAATTGAAAGAAGTGGAAGAAGAATAGAAAACCACTAAAGCTAAGGAAGTTCAATCCACACCTCCAAAGCCCAAGAAGAAGAAATCTTATCCGGATGAGGTTGTATCCAAATTAAGGGAAGATAAAAATAATCGGAAGGAAGGAGATCCACAGTTTGGCTTTGATCATATAGAGGCCAAAGCTTGTAAAGAGAAGGCATATGATGAGCTTGAGAAGCAAGCCAAAGAAAAGAAGCAGAAGAAGAAAATTTATGAGGCTGAAATTTTCCAATCTCCTTTGAAGGACACTAAAATAGAATCCGAGAACATCCCAGTACCAAAATCATTCTTGGTTTAGGCTTTACTAGAGACTCCAGGGAATAAATTTTTCACTCTGGAAAAATCCCAAGAATAGTTTTTTGAAGAAGAGGAAGTTTAAGAAATAGGATAAGAAGAGGATGAATGTGGTGTTGGCACTGAAGACCTTATAATGAAAGTTTAAGATTATCATGAAAAAGAAACCCAATCAGAGAAAATATCAATCCGAACTTCTAAATTAGAGTATTCAAAGCACTCAACTCCTAGAAAGGATGAGGAAGGTGAAGATGAGAAGGGTGAAGAAGAGATTAATAAATTTTCTGAGGAAGAAATTTTTAATCAACATTTCATCTATCCTAAATATGATGATGTAGGAGCTGAGAAGGATAAAGTAGATGGAGATAATATTGTTCATCTGTCCGACAGTGAACATAATTCTCTAGATGAGGAATCCATTCTGAGAATTGAAAAAGGGAAACTAGCGATTGAGGATACACCTCCTAAAGTTATTTCAAAAAAGAAGGAAGCTTGTGGATCTTCGAAGAGGAAGATTGTTGAGCTAGAGAAATAGCCCTCACCAAGAAAAAACTCGGATTTAGAATCATCTTCTCTGGGCATGATTTCGTAGTCCAATCCTTGAAGAATCTTGTTGGGACCATTCCTATTTTCCCAAGAATAAATTCCAGATTCCAGATGATTCAACATACTTTGAACCAAAAATCAGATTCAGTGTCCATGGTGATGGAAAAATGTGTCAAGATGGAGGCCGACTTCACACCTTTACTTATCAACTATGAAGCACACAAAAGATCTTGTAAGAAGATGGTTAGCTGGTCAAAGAATATAGTTTAAGATTTGAGAGATCTTGATGAGTTTCAAGATGATGTTAAGGAAGATTTTTATACTAAAGATAGAAAAATCAAAGATCTCATGACTATCTTTGAGGAAAAGCTAACTCTTGAGCAGAATACTCGAATTCAAGAGGTAAACGATCTGAATGGAAAGCTATATTCTGTTTCCCAAAGTTGGAAGAGGGAAAGGGATATTCAGATCGATATTGAAGAGAAGTTAGTCAAGCAAGATGAGTTGCTGAATGATCAGGCAGAGGATATGAAGGCTCAGGAAGAAAAGATGAAAGCATTAGAGAAGAAAATAGAGGAAGACCACAAGGAGCTAAAGAAGCTTAAAACCATAGTAAAGAAATTTATAACCAAGGAAAAGGAAGGAAAATAGATCAAATCTGATCCTTTTTTTTATTTTCTTTCCTAGTACAAATTCTTCCAATCTTAATGAAATTTTGGTTGCTTGTTTTTTTTTGGTTTTTTTTACTAATATTTTAGTTACTATAATTTATTTTCCATTCCCTCAAATTCTTTTTGAAAATCATAGAGCGAATTAAAGGAAAAAGAATGCTAAGAAAAAAATAAATATCCCTAAGTAAGGGGGAGTTTATCTAAGGGGGATTTTTCATTACAAGATATTTCAATACTCAAGATAATCAAAAATATCATTCCAAAAATCTAGAATACAATCCTTAGTGTTCCAGATCCTAAGGGGGAGTTAGTCGTATTCATCTTTGTCCATATGATAAGAGAGATAAGTTTATTTCAAAGTCCAGAAAAATATTTTCTAAGGCCTTTAATTCTTTTTCGTAAAGATGTTTTTGCTTTCCAAAAAGGGGGAGATTGTTGATTTAATAAGCTTTTCCTTATGAATTTTTCATTCATTCATACTTGGGGGAGATTGTTTAGTCAATAAGGTTTCCCTATGAATTTACCATTCCTTCTTGTTTTGAAAATCACAAACACCTTATCTCCAGGAAAATCTCATTTAACCCTGTGTTTTACTTCTATAAGGAAAAATTTCATTCCCCAAGGAAATTTATCCTTAACATGTTTTTCTTTGATCATTATCTTGTCTAAGTGTAAAATTTAGTATCATGTCTAAAACCTCAGAATCATATAATACTTTGGTATGAAGCATTCTTTTCTAGGATCCGAATTCAAACTCCGATTTCCCTGATTTCAAGTTACAAACTTTATGAAGTTTGACACCGAATTATTGTTATGAACTTTTATGAAGTTAGACTCTGAATTCAGGTTACACACTTTATGAATTTCAACACCTAATTCTTGTTATGAACTTTTATGATGTTCGACTCCGAATTCTGATTACGAACTTTTATGAAGTTCGACTCTAAATTCTGATTATGAAATTTTATGAAGTTCGACTCCAAATTCTAATTATGAACTTTTATGAAGTTCGACTATGAATTCTAGTTACGAAATTTTATGAAGTTCGACTTCAAATTATGGTTATGAACATTTATGAAGTTCGACTCTGAATTATGGTTACAAACTTTTATGAAGTTCGACTCCGAATTCTGAATTCCTTAGAAAACAGAATCCGAATATCCTTGTATTATAGAATCTGAATTTATTTCTCGTTAGACTCTAAAATTTTATTTCCTTACATTATGAATATCTGATTTTGTTTATGTAACCATATTTTTTATTACACTTGTTATAAAATGACATCGTGCTTTTAGTTACTAACTAACCGTGTTTTTGTGTGACACATGTATAGGTCCCTCTGAAAATCAAGGAAAAATATGACCATTGGAGGAGGGAGAGGACCGTTGGTGTCGTGCCTATAAATAAGAGCTCTTTTTAATGAGCTCAGAACTTTTGGACAACTTTTGATATGAAGTGATTTATAGGGAGAGATACTCTCAGGGTTAGTGCATACTGAACTTCTTGTTCAGATTTCATTTGTGCGACTCTGATTGTTGTTGTGTACAATCGAGGGCTTTTGGGGATAGGAAGGTAGAGGTGCCGACTACCTTGAAGTTTAGGACTTCCTTACTGAAGAAGACAGAGGTGATGACTACCTTGAAGTTGAGGGCTTGTGGGGATAAAAAGATAGACTCTGATATTCATATCGAGGGCTTACTCAGGTGTGGGTAAGGCCAACTTTCTTTAAAGTATAAATCAAGGGACCTTTATCCAAGGTTGCTGGATACCCTTATCATTGGGTTAAAAGATTTACTACTTGTTACTTGTGTTGTTACAAGTTTTCCACTACATTTTATTTGTTGATAAAAGTATAACTATCTTATACTTCCTTATTCTTATACTCTGATTTAGTAAAATTCTATATGCTTTAAGGTTGAATCTTTATCTTTGTAAACTTTCATTAAGTTTCATTTTACGAAACCATCTTTCCGGATTCACATTCTCAGAATCATATTTCCAGAATCTACCAAGTGTGTAGAACTAGATGTTTTGTGAATTACCTTTTTTAACCTTGTTAAACATAACCATCAATAAAAGTTCCAAAATAATTTTTTAAAAGTGTACAATTCACCCCCTCTTGTATATTGAGTATTATTAGACACTTTATTCAGTATCTCTATTATTTCAATCCTAAATTTGGTATTATAGAGTCTATCATAATGGCATACAATCTCAACACTTTCTATGTGATGTTATGTGTTCCTGGGATGACTGATGAGATATGGGTGGGGGGGATGATGTTTTGGAAAAAGTTGATACCGATGACAATGATATGCATGATGATATGCATGATGGTGTTGGGATAAAACTGAGATGATGGAACAAGTTGAAGTTGGGATTACCTTTTGTGATGTTGAAACCTTGGATTCTTGCTTTTTTAATTTATTTTAAGGTTTGGATAGCCTATTTTCTTGCTTATCTACATTCCTTTCCATACTACTTGAGGTAGATAGATTTTATTGGTTATGAATCTCTTGTTGTTATATTAGGATATTTCATAGAGCACCTGGAATTATGGAATGGTAAATGATTAAAAAATATTTTAACCCATGGGGTATGTTATTTCTAGAATTAAAATGTTAATGTTGATCCTGAGAAACCATAGAATCGGTTGGGTTATGCTTAGAGGGTTTAAACTTCACTTGAGGATAATAATGTGTGGATTAATCAATGATAATTTATAGAGAATGAAATATAGTTTAGAATAATTTTAATTAATGTTTAATGAATTAATTAACGAAAGTATAAATGTAAAAAATAAATAAATAATTTAATGTACCTCCTTTATATGCTCATGTTCTTATAGGATATCTAGTCCTTAGTAGTGGCAGTCGGGTGTCTGGGAGGAAATATATATAGTTAATCCTAGGACTAGTTTATTCCTATAGTGTTTCTGTGAGCTATATTATTGTAATGTCCTGGACCCAGATGCCACTCAATAGTTCCCCAATCCTGGTTGGATACATGGTCTCAAGAGAATCTCCCCAAATCAAAGAGACTGCTGATTATAAGCGAGGGACTAGGTGTGTTAGTGTGGAGACTATTCCCTTATCACCAGAGTATACACAGCTGATTATCAATAACATACCAACAAAAAAAGTAGATACAATAAGCATAAAATTGATATTTAAACAAGAAATGAATATATAATAAATCTAGAAGAGTCTCATATACAATGATGATGATGATGATTATAAATGTATATTGAAAACAACCAAAATAGGTACATGGACGTATAATAAAATAAAAGTATCCAAAAATCGAAAAAGGAAAAAAGTATCCTAGTAGCATCACATTCCTTAGCTTGGTCCCATGCTCCCATACTCCCCTGCTCCTATGTAGTAATCAATTACCTATATTAGGTAACATTCCCTTATCAGTACCCACAACCATATAATCTCTTCGAGTTCCCAAGGGAGGCCCAAACAAGGTGTGATATAACATACCAGTAGGCAACCACCCACAATCTATACAATTCTAGGTTCTACAATAAAATAAGCTAAACATAGTGTAGGAGAAGCAGTAAAAAAAAATAAAGATGCATGTGGCCTATAACTACTAAATTTCTAATACTGTAATATCCACTCAATGATCCTTGTAATATATGGTCAAGATAATTTACAAGGAAACTGCAAACAAAGAGAGGAATCACCATGACCTCAGTGTATAAATCATAAATACCATTCAACCATGACCTCTCCATATAACCAGAGGTTTCAGAAATATCAAAAACCAATCCGTTCAACCAACCATGTCATAATTCTCATGGATGAGCTGTATTTCAAAGATTCAGACCATGAAGGGACATATCCAATGTGTTGAAGACCAAGGAATCCTTGTCAAGTCCTAGGATCATATCAATGGAAACCCAATTAGGAATTGGTTGGAGTTCTAGGAGCATGTCACACCAGACATAACCTAAGAAATTCCAAGAAACCTGTGTCCAAGGGTTATAAAATCCCACAGAATCCCATGGAATCAATACCCAAGAAGCATACCCATTCGAGGAGTCCGATAACACATTACAGATCTAATGAACATGTGAAAATAATCTATTCATACATTTATCTTTCATTTGATTCATCATTTCAAATCATATGAGTATACCCACCCACACATCATAAATCAATCCAAAGAAACAAATGACTATACCAACTATTTGTTTACAATCCACATTCAAATATATCACATCAGTTTACCCACTCATTTACACTTTATTAAAATTAACCATTTAAGAAATTTAAAACTATCAAATGAGTATACCCACTCATTTATCTAACCCTTTTTGGAAATTAATCAGTTCAATCATGGCATATCAAAATTACACATGGCAAGGAGGCAAGACATCTTCAAATAAGTAATTCAATTACATCTCATTGTAATTAGGATTATTAAAACTAGGAAAGAATAATAAAATACCCCTTGGGTGATTCAAACAAGGAATACATGTTAATTCATAAAGAACACCCCATGGGTGGATATGGGTTGGGAAATAGTCACCAATGCATCACAACGAAACCTAAGGGCATCCCAAACAAGTTTGGTTTAACTTAATTCATCTAGCGAGTTCAAATTTGGGGCTATGCTAGAAAGTATGATGGGCGACCTAATGGTAGGTATCCTAATAAAGCACCAAAACTTAAGAAAGTTCTGTAGGCCACATACCTTAGCTCTTTAGTGGGCTGTTCATCCACTATTGATTCATAATTCAACTCACATGAGGAGAAATATGAAGAACGGTTGAAGAACCTGAAATTAGAGAAAACAATCTTGAAACTAAATAGTGCATTCAATATCCAAAATTACAAATAATGGATTAAAAGGAATCAAGGTATTAATATTATGGATATAACAATATGGACTGTGCTTGAATTAGAGATCAGATAGAGAAACCACCCCATATCTAAGGGTAGTCACCTTTGAGAGCATCAAAAAACAAGAAGCTGCTTCCCATTGAGTAAAAACAAAATTAAGTTTATAATATGATTTAATTTATTTTAAAAACAGTAAAAATAATCCAAAATTTGATGGGTTACATGGTTTAGGTGCATAGTTTGACATACTATGTGCCAAACCACATAGTCTTCTATAGAAGGTGGGAACCCTGCATAGTTTCCTCGCATGGTTTGACTAACCATGCATAAACTATAAAAAATACTCCAAAAAAGTTGAATACATGTTCGTATAGCCATGAGGCCCATTCTTCATGGTTTGACCTAATTGAGTGTCCATTCCCTACTCTCTATCTAGCCTCGCATGGTTTTTTCAAACCATGTGGCCTGCCCTAAATGGTTTTCACTAACCATGCACTAAGCTTAAATCACCCCAAAACTTGGGTTGCGGGCTCCGAATAATACCAAGAAACCCCTAATACCCCCATAACTCAAAGGAACTTCACATTAGTCCATATTTAAAAATTAAAACTAAAAATAAGGGGATATGTACCTCATATAAAAACCAGAGTTCTTACAATATTCCCCTTCAAATAAATTAATCCTTGAATTTCCCTATAAATGGTGGTCAATATTCATCTAAGAATAACTTTGGCCACTAAGCAAATACATTAGGCTCCCGCTCCCAAGTCTCATCCTATAAATGGATGTGCTAAAAAGGAACCCTTACTAGAGAAGCTAAATATCCTTATAGGGCCTTTCTACTCCTCTAAACTATAAAAATCTTATGCACCTCAAAGGAAACATCAACCTGTAGCTCAACCTCCTCAGGCTGAAAAGCATGAGGCGTGTTTGAATGATTGCAGCACAGATGAGATACATGGAAGAAATCACTTATGGATCGGTACCTATAAGGTAACTATAACTTATAGGCTACCAATCCGACTCTTTCTAGAGTCTTGAATGAACTAAAATATCATGGTGAACACTTACCCTGTATCCTAATTCTTATGTGTCCCAGCCTATGTGAAACACATAGAAAAACCTGATCGCCAACCTTGAACTCTAGAGGTGATCTGAAAAAATCAACATAAGACTTATGTCGTGATTTTGCAGTATCCATCCACTTCTAAATCAACTAGATCTACTCAGAAGTCTCCTACATGAGATGCAACCCTAATAAATCTGCCTCACCCACCTCTAACCAGCAATGAGGTTATCAGAATGACTTACGATACAAACCCTCATAAGGTTCCATCTGTATAGTCTCATGGTATCTATTTTTGTAGGACAACTCAACCATAGGTATGTTCTTCTCTTAGGAACCCCAAAATCTAGGATGAATTCTCACAATTTGTCCACAAGAACCTGTATCATACGCCCTGACTGTCTATTAGTCTGAGGGTGGTATGTTGTTCTTATAAGCACCTATGTACCCAAATACCTATGCGAGCTCTGCTATAAATGATTTGTAAAGTGTCCATCCCTATCAAAAATTGTAATTCACTGGACTCTTTGAAGTCATACTATCTAATGGATATACAACCTCCCAATCCCATCAACACTAAAACTCTCCTTGATCATAATGAAATGAGAAACCTTCATGAGACTTTCAAAAACAAATGACAAAACATCATTACCTAGAAGTGACCTCGGTAAATAGGTCATAAAATCCATTATGAAATCATCCTATTTCCACTTTGGAATAGGTAATTGTTGTAAAAGTCCAACTGGTTGCTGATGTTCTTTCTTCACCTGCTGAAAAGTGGAACACCTCATAAAAAAACCAGATAACTCATGTTTCATACCCACTCACCAGTATTGATAGCATAAGTCATGGTACATCATGGGGACACTAAGATGCATTGCCCCATCTGAGCCATGAAACTCTCTCATCGGTTCCTCGCGAATGTCCACTCGAATCCAAATGCAACCATGGATTTGTTGAATCTCATTCTCACATATAGTCCAACCAAGAGGTGGGTCCTCACCTAACACACTATCCCATAGGAGTTGGCCCTATGAATCTGATAGCTGCCTCATTATTAATCTATCAAGAAGTATAGAGGTAATAGATAAGGATGATTGAAAAGTTTTCCCAATATTTTTTTACACTTCCAAGTGCATCTCAAAGAACAAATCCATAAAATGACACTCTATACCGGCCTGTTTCACTTCCTGTATTTGATTCCTCATACTCAGTGCATTGATTACTGTGCTGGATTTAGTAGGTGTGTAGTTAATCTAGAAATAAAAATAATGAAGGAACTCCACCCACCTTTGATGTATCAAATTTATATAATTCTATGTAATTATGTACTTTAGGATTTTGTGGTCTGTGTACATCACAAAATGATCTCCTAGTAAATAGTGCCTCTAATAGTACACTGTGTGAATAACTGCAGGTAACTCCAGATCATGAATTATGTAATTCATCTCCTTTGGCCTCAACTTCTGAGACACATATGTCATGACTCTATCCCCCTACATCATCACAAATCCTAACCTAATATCTGATTCATCAAAATATACAGTGTATGTCTTACACTTTTTTTATAAGTATTAGGACTGGTGTTGAAGTCAATCTCCCTTTCCTCTCCTAAAAGTCCATCTCATAGGAATCAGTCTATAAAAACTTCACACCATTATTAGTCAAGACCATTAGTGGCACTAATAAATGTTAGAAGTACTGTATGAAACACCTGTAGTAACTATATTGCCCTAGGAAACTCTATATATCAAATATATTCTTGGGATTCTCTCAGAAAACTATAACTTGTACATTCTCTAGGTCAACTGATACTTCTATATATGAGATAATCTGACCCAGGAAGTGAATCTAATCCATATAGAAGTAGAACCTTGTGATCATAACATATAAATGATGCTATCTCAGTGTATTCAAAATGAACTCAAGATGTTTGGAATGGTAGTTACGATTTTGAGAATACACCAATATTTCTTCCATAAAAACCACCACAAACGAATAAAGATAAGGATGGAAGAGTCGGTTCATCAGTTCCATGAAGTCTGCTGGTGTGTTCATGAGACCAAATGACATAACCAAATACTAATATAGACCATAAATACATGGAAAGGTTATATGAGGTATTTCTATAGGTCGAACATGTACTTGGTGATATCCTAACCTGAAATAAATTTTTTAGAACACTCAGCCTCCTCGAAGATGATCAAATAAGTCATTTATCCATGACAAAGGATATTAGTTCTTAATAATTATTTGGTTTAACTTTCAATAATCCATGCATAAACTAAGGGTACCATCCACCTTTAAAAAAGTATAGGTGAACCCCATAGAAAAGTACTGGGTCAAATAAACCCCTTTACCGCCAAATCCTCAAGATTCCTCTTGAACTCTTGTAACACTGTTGTAGCCATCCTGTAAGGAGGAATGGATATTGGTGAAGCTTCTGGTACTAGCATGATAGATAACATAGAATCTATCTTAGGAAGTAACAAAAATAGTCATCAAGGAATGCATCCCTAAAATGATCAACCACTTGAGGAAAGTTCATATGACAAGTTCCTTGATCATCCAGATACAGAAAAACAATCTAGGTTTTCGTACTGCCTATCCTACAATGCTATGTTCCAACTCAAATTTCCAAGACATCCCATTCACCCTTGTGAGTATGAATTTCACCATGTGGTGATCTGAAATTCACCCTCTGGTGATAATAGTAAATTTACGCTCGATAAGCCACAAGCTAGTCCATCTCGAGGATGAAGAAAAACCATGTCATCTTGAGGATAAAAGGATCCCAGACGATGGGAAACCCACTATCCTCAATGGGGATCACCTTACACTAGCTCACATTTTCTGTTCTAATTCATAATGGTTTTCTTATCATAAAAAATACCTCAAAAGGTAGTATAACAAGCCCAAGGATTTTCACCCCTGGTGTGGATATAAAACTATGCGATGCAGCTGTATCAAAAAGGGAAGATGAAATAGTAGAGGATACTAAGACTTTATGTCTAAACATAGATGGTCTGACACCCTTCTCCTCAGGCATAGGCTATAAATAATAGATCTGGCATGAAACACAACCTTGTCATACAACCTCACTTCTTAAAATAGGCCCAATATGATGTCTCTATGTAACTAGAGTTTGGGTGCCTCTTCCTTGACTACCACTACCTCGGTATGGTCGATCAACACTACTCCAACTCCCTTCCTAATATAGAGTTGAGAAAAATTATCCTGAACCCATTTTCTAAGCTAACCCTCTACCACTCATGCCTAACGGGAAGGTCCTATAGAAACATTGTTTGTGGCCCATCATGTGGAAGGCTCGACACTCGATTGGGTTGCGATCACACTGATTTTTCTCATGTCCTCATCTGTCACACTAATTATATAACACTAAGAAAATAGTACTCATAGACTGATTGATACTCATATCATAAGAAGCATTAAAACGGGGCTTCCAACATGAATATGTTGAACCACTAGGTCGAGAGACTAAAATTATCTTCTCTATGCCCCCAACTTCCCCCAGGATCCACTCAGTAATCAGTACCCGATTCATAATTTCAGTGATAGAGGTTAATCAAAACACATTGAACTCAGATCTGATAGCATGTTGGAGACCTTATTCGAAGCATATCACACTTAATATCTCATCAACAAGGTATGTCAGTGAAAAAAATAACAACTCTATAAAGAATTATGAGTAATCTATAACTGTTATTACTCCCTGATCTAGATGCATGAACTCACTATCCCGCTCTACCTGTAGATTCTTAGGGTGTAAATAGTCATATAATAGGGGTTGAAAATCAACCCAAACCATATTTCATATCTTTTCATCCTAGTTTAGAACATCCCACTAGTTCCATGATAATCCACGAAGCATGTAAGTTGATAGCTTCACTCTCCTATTAGGAGGTGTATCAAGGTGGTCAGATATCCACAACATAGTCTCTATCCACAGCTCATCATCCCATGGAACTCCATATATAGAAAACATGATAGGATTATACTACTAGAATACACATTCCATCTCTTCCATAGACAAGGCAGGCTGTGGTGATCCCTGATAATTCGGCATGAAGCAAAAGAATTTCTTGTGGAACTGTTCCTCAAAACCCATGTCCAAAAAAATATCTAGTGCCGCAAATGGTACTAGAGGAGGATCCACCAGTAGACCATGGACCACTACCTCTAAATCATGTTCATCTTCACCCTCATAGATTATGAATGGAGTTCATCATGGTGACATTCCTCTTCAAATCCAAACACACACATCTTAAAAGAACAATATTAATGTTTGCAGCTCAAAAGCGTAGGACAGGTCAAAAACCTCCTAAACCTAGGTCATAACCCACAACCTACTCCAAAATTAAGTATTGTATAAAGAAAACCCACTAAAAACCACTAGATATGTTACCTCTTTCCCACTTAGAATCCGGTTCTAGGTCAAGTCTCTATTATATCATTTCAAGTTTCAATTTCAATTTATTAAGTATTATTTTTCCATTATATCATAGTAAAATTAAAAAGGTTAAACCAATGGTTCAACATGTTTCAATCCATGAGGCCCCATAACACCTCATGAACCGAAATATGATGCCCAAATATTCTATACCATATCAGATTTTGTTTAAGCCATTGAAATAAAAGGTGTGCCACTTTCCAGTCCATAAGGGACCATACTCCATATGAACTTAAAGATGGAATCACTTTCTCTATTATCTACACAAAATCTATCACAACAGTAGGTATAGATATCATATCACCTATCACAATGGCATGAAACAAGTAATTAATCCTAAATGGAATGGCATAATGCATGGAATGTGATTTTTAACAAGTGCCTATATGTTGCATAAGATGACATACCCTCATATCATAGGGTTGAAACAAAATAGAACCCATAGTTATATCAATAATAACATATCAATTCAAGTGCATCACCCAATGGTGGAATCAAATCAACAGTAATATCCAATATCTAGAAAATATCAATTTCATTTGAGGCAATTTGGATTTTCTCTTTATGCGGGGTAGCTACTCTCGACCAGAACTCATTACCAAACACCTATTCTTTCATATCTATGTCTATTGTTTCCAATTAGTAAGAAAAATAGAAAAAAAGCTCTGATACCAATTTATAATGTCCTAGACCAAGATACCACTCAACAGTGCCCTGAGCTTGGTTGGCTACATGGCCTCAAGTGCATCTCCCTAAATGCTAGAGGCTGTCAACTAGCAGTGAGAGCCTAGGTTTGTCAGTGGGGATACTATTCCCTCATTCACTAGAGTACATACATAATAAACAACAAAAATAGGTACATAAAAGTGTGGTAGAATACAAGTACCAAAAAATCCAAAAATACCATAAATTATCCAAGTAGCATCGTAAGACAAAACTTGTTCCCATACCCCCTTGCTTCTATGCAACAATTAAGTACCTGTATTAGGGCTCTTTCCCCTATCAAGACCTAAAACAATATAATATATTTGGGTTCCCAATGGAGTCCCAAATATGGTTTGATATAACATCCCAATAGAAAACCACCCAAGATCTATACAATTCATTATTATGAAATACAATAAGCTAAACATTGTGCATGTAAACAGGTAAGCAGTAAAAAATAGTAAATATTCCCATGGAGTGTAACTAATAAAGGTTTAATACTATAATATAACATCAAGTCTCCCTATAATAGATGATCATGATCCTATATAAGGAAGCTACATATAAATAATGGAAACACCATGAACTCACTATATAAACCATAATACCATTCAACCACGACCTCACCGTACAACCAGAGGTGTCATAAATATCTACAGCCTATCCGTTCAACCAAATATTTCATAATTCTCATGGTAGAGACATATGTTAAAGAGTCAGAACATGTAGGACTAGATCCATTGTGTCAAAGACCAAGGCATCCTCATCAAGTCCCAAGAGCATCTTGATGGAAACACGGTTAGGCACTATTTGGAGTCCTAGGAGCATGTTGTACTATAAATTTCCTATGTGTGTCCAAGTAAGCCATATCCTTGGGCCACTAAAGCCCAAGTAATCCCATGATATCAAGACCCATGGATCACTCCCATCCAAGTTGTCCACTACTGCGTTTCAGATCTAAGGAACACGTCTAAGGTATCTATTAATATATTTAACTTTAATACCATTTATAATTTCAAATCATATGAGTATACCCACCCACATATCACAAATCAAGACAAGGTAACAAATTATTATACCCACTCTTTGTTTATAATTCACTTTAAAATTTATCACATGAGTTTACTCACTCATCTCCACTTTTGTCAAATTGACCATTTAAGTAATTCAAAACAACCAAATGATTATACCCATTCGTTTTTCCAACCCATTTAGGGCATTAATCAGTTAAAGTATAGAATATAAAAATAACACATTCTTAGGAGGATAGAAATGTCATAACAAGTAGTTAAATTCAATCTCATCGTAATTAGGATTCCTATATCAAAGAAAGCACAAGAACTCATCCCTTGGGTGGTTCAACCAAGGAATACAAGGTAATTCATAAGGCACACAAAATGGATAGACATGGATTGGTAAATAGTCACTAACACATTACAATAGAACCTAAGGGAATACCTATTTGGTCTAGTTTAACTTAATTCAACTAGCCAGTTCTAATTTTGGGTCGTGCCATAAATTATGATTGGAAACCTAATGGACGGTTGCATAATAAAGTACTAAAACAAAATGAAGTTATATAGAACATGTACTTTAGTTTGTTAGTGGAGTGCTTGTCCAATATCAACTCCCGATTCGACTCAGATTGGGAGAAATATGAAGAATGAAAAAAGAACATGAAATTAGGGAAAACAACTTTCACCTAAATAGTGCAACCGATATCTAGATGTTTGGATAACAAATTAAAAGGAACTGATGTCTTACCATTATGGATCGAATGAGATGAATCATTCTTGAATCAGAGATCAAATAGAGAAACCACCTCAAATCTAAGGGTAGTCACATTTGAGAGCTTTAAAGAAGACAAAGATACTTCCCATTGAATGAATATCAAATTAGGTTTATAATAGGATTTAATTTACTTAAAAAATCATAAAAAATACCACAAAATTAGAGGGGTCATACGGTTTTGGAACACAGTTTGACAAACCATGCGCCAAACTACACAGTTTTCTATAGAAGGTGGTCACCCCCACTTGGTTTCCTCACACCGTTTGAATAGCCGTGTGGAAACAGTGAAAAAAGCCTCTGAAAAAATTGCAGATATGGCCATACAACTGTGTGACCCACTCTGCATAGGTTGTCCTATACAAGAAACCATTCCCTGCTCTTTTTCTATCCTTTCACGGTTTTTCAAACCTTGAAGCCTGCCCCACAAGGTTTTCACTAATTGTGCCGAAGTTTTAAATCACCCCAAAAATTGGGTTTTGGGCTCTGAACAAGCCCCTGACACCCTCGATACCCATGTGACCTCAAAGATAATTTACATTAGGAGATATTTAAACATTATAACTGAAAATAAAAGGATCTAAAAATCATATTAAAACTTGGGTTATTACAATTATATCATATATTTTTTTTATTATTTCAAACAATTCCCCGCACATGTTAGTAGGGGGACTTAAACCTAGTGGACTATGGGAGGGTGTTATCCTCAACATCAAGTTGGATAGGAACTGAGGGACAACTACCCCCTCTACCCCTCTCTCTTTTCTTGGTAGTTTTATGTGCTAGTATTCTTGGTTGTTATCTTTCAATATATATATATATATATATGTATATATATCTCTCTGTGTGTGTGTGTGTCTAGAGGGATATATTGGATTTTGGTTATTTCACACACATATATGTCTAGATATATTATCCAAAGGATTATTATAGGTATGACATGTATAGGAAAGGATGGCTTGAGGTACCTTACATTATGTGTGGGATGTGATGGATTGAGGTATAATAATTGATGTATGATACATGTCATATTGGTTGTGATGGATCCAAAAAACTACTTTATTACTATATGAATATGTGATATGGGGTTATGCAATGATGTGATGCACAAGATGTATATTTTGATACTTTATCCTAGGTAAACTTGGACTGGTTACTTTTGGAGTGACGGTTCATGACATAAGATGTTGGGAAAGATCGAAAAACAAATGGGTAAGTGGTAGTAGGGTACCTTCATTTGATATTATATTATATGATCCCTTGTATGTAGTACTTGGGGAGAGATAACCATGGTGAGGATGGGAACTTAGTATACCTGTTTAGGCAATGATTTAACTTCACTTGTTTTTATTTGAGATTTAATATGTTTTCTTTATATTTTTAAAGAGAGGAACCTAGGAGGATCCTACTTAGTATACCTATTATTCTTACCCTATGAATATATAATTTGTTTTTTAAGTCAGGAGGAGTAGGTTAGAGATCTAACTAGATATTACTAGATCATGTTTTTATAGGATCTGTTTGTGCTTCATGGTCACCATTGATTTTACCTTTTTTCGATAATTGTAGTTTCTTTTCCAGTTGTTTAGTTTTGTATGAAATTATATGTATGTACTTGGGACCTCTTTTATATTTATGATTTGGAGGTTTTTTGTGTTCTCTCGTATCTCTCTCTTATTCATGTTTCTCTTAGAGGGAAATGCCTCCCATTTTCAGGTATTATCTACCCTTAGTTCTTGTATTGAACCTATGACCTAGTGAAGGTGGTACACGAGCATTTAATATACACCTTCTATCATTACTATCTAAGGAGAGGTACCCTTGGGGGGAGGTGGTCATGAAACTTCCTAATGTAAGGTAATTGAATTTGGTAAATAAAGTACCTATGGAATCTATAGAAGAACCAATGAATTTGAGAGGAACCATTCATATTTACTCATATATGGATACTAATTTATTTGATATAGGTGTATCCCATTCATTTATATCTTTTTTTTGATTTGATAAATATTTTATCTGATCTTATGCCTTATATAATGGAAATAACTATACCTATTTGGAAGAAAAAGGGACATGGCTTCCGAAAACCTTCTTTTATTGTCTCTATATCATAGGTGGATATATCATAGGGATTTAATATTCATGATATATGAAAATTTTATAATATTTTTGAGATGAATTAGATGACCAAATTTAAAGATGATATTTATTTTTATCATCAGAGGGTGACCATTACTACTATAATAGAAGATCTCATTTATTTTAAGTAGAATGAGACCCACAATCTTGTCATGAATTACCTCTTCTTTCCAAGCTCAGTAGATTGACATTTATAATATTTTATCTTATGGTATTGGTTTATTAATAGAACTTTTGGACTGTTCTTCCCTCTATGGCCATGGAGTTTCCCTATGTTATATTTTATAACTTATAGTGGTTGCTTCCTTATTATGAATTTGTGTGTTCCATTTATTTGTTTCCTAGGGAATAACCAATTTCATTTTCTTCATATTGTATGGTACCTATTAACTTGAAATAGTTTAATATTTAGTGTGTTGATTTGGAAGATGTGGAATTTATTCATCCTAGTGTATCTCCAGGGGATTCCTGTGTACTATTTTATAATAAAGTGTATGGAAATACTAACTTATTCATTGAATATTGGAAGCTTAACCATGTGAATATGAAAAATAAATACCCCTTTACTTAAATTGATGATATCATCAATAAATTGAAACCATAAATTTGGTTATCAAATATTGATATTTGATTGAGATATCACCAAAATAGGGCGAAGGAGTTTGATATTATTAGGACTAAATTTAGAAGATGGTATGGTAATTTATATTACTTAGTGATTCATTTCAATTTAACCGATGACGTCGCAATATTTATAGAGATTCTGAATCTGATATTTCATCGATAACTTAACTCTTTCATCATGGTATTCATGGATGATATCTTGGTTTCTTTGAAAACTGAATAGGAAAATTATAATCACATGAGGATTGATTTGGTAACTCTTTATGATTAGGGCCTCTATATAAAATTACCGAAATATAGTTTTTGGATACTAGAAGTAAAGTTCTTGGGATATGTGGTGTCAAAACAAGGAATTCTGGTTGATCCTAAGAAGGTGAAGGCTATTATCTCTTGGGATGAACCAAAGTATTTCTTTGAGATATGTAACATGTTGGGCCGAGAAGGTTAATACTAGTAATTTATTAAGGACTTATCTAGGATTTAATTTCCTTTGGACACACTCACCCATAAGGGTTTAAAGTTTCTATGGAGATTATCATTTTAAGATTCAATCGATGATTTGAATTTGTGTTTGACATTAGACACTACTTTGATTCTATCAGAGGCCACACATGTTTTCTTTTTTTATTGTGATTCATCAAGTATGGTATTGGGTTGAATGATTATATTGGGTTATCACTTGATGGAGTGTAGTTCTCATTAACTATGACCACATGAAAATATTTTCCTGACCCATGAATATGATCTAGGGACTTCTATAAACACATTAAATGTTGCTGGAATAATCTTTTTGGTGAAAAATTCATGGTTTATTCAATCAAAAAATCTTGATATTTACTTACTCTCAAAATGAATTGAATCTCCAGAAAATGAAATGTGTTTAATACCTTAAAAAATTTGATTTTGATCTCCCCTGTACATCATGGAAGGGAAATGTGGTCATCAACGCACTTAGTAGGAAGTTTCCATCACAAGCCTCGAATGAATCTAGTAATGAGTAGAAACTAATGAGACTATTTGCTGAGATACATATAGAGGTGAAGAAAGATAAAGAGATAATATTTATTTCTATCATCTAGTTGATACCTTCTTCTAGTAAGATTATACATTAGAATAAAACATGTGATAAGGAGTATGAACTTATAATGATATTTAAGGATCTTAAAGGATATAATGGAATGTAAGGATGTATCAATGAAAATTTTAAATTATGATTCACTTGAAATTAAATTAGTTTCAACATTTATTGGAAAATATAAGTTGAATTCAAAGAACAATTTATATGTTTATGTGATGAAAAAAGTAAATTAAGTGTATGTTAGTATTGTGATGAAGGTAAAGAAGTGGTTTTCAAGAAAGATGTATTATTGGTTAAGAGTTTAAAATATAGATGTTACTTAACAAGAGATCAATTAAAAAGGAAAAACTTATTTCAATTTGGTGATACTAAAAATTTATGCTATTTAATCTTGATAAAAGAAAATCAATTTTAGAATTGACGACATAGTCATCTTGGCCAAAATAACATGGTAAATATTTGTTGAGGAGAAAATAAATGGGATGTGACTATGCTAAAAATTGAAATAAACTAGAAGTGTATATATGTTAAAAAGGAAATATTATCAATTCTCTACATATGAAAGTTGATATTCAAACATCTCATCTATTATAGGTTATCCATACATACATTTGTGGGCCTATGAGTAAGAAGTTAACAAGTCAAGATATGTATTTTATTTTATTTATGAATGATTTTACACATATCACTTATATTGTGTTTTTTTATGTATAAATCAAAGGCTCAAAAAAATTTCATCAGTTTTAGGAGAGATGGAAATGAGTTTGGTTTCTTCTTAAAAATGTTCTAGATAGAATATGGTGAAAAATTGACTTACAGAATATTTTATGCATCTCTTGAGAATCATGGAATTCACCATGAAATAAATTTAATAAACTCTAAATAACTGAATTATATGTCTGAATCCAAGAATACAATATTTTTCTGGAGATGGATCATGTTATGTTAATCAAGCATGATACTTCTTGGTGTTTATAGATGCAAGAAATTGATTTATAAATACACATTAAAAACCATTTTTTGTATATAAAAAATTTAGCTATGTTATATTAAAATATATAATATAATAATTTATAATGTTTGATATATTTAAAGGTGTCTGACAGCCCTTATCTAATTAAAATGAAAGGTGAAAATGTTTGGGAGTTTAATAAAAAAGGAGAAGATGACATCTTCCTAGTATATTATTAAAATAAAAGACAATTCCAATGTTATAATAAAGGTAAAGGGAATATTATTAATACTAATAGTGTAAAGGTGCTGGAATACACAAAAAAAGAAAGCACAAATCATGAAAAAAGTTTCAGAAGTGATGAATATGTAGCAGTTTTTGATGAAAAGAAGGATGAAGTTTCATAAAATAATATATGTTCAGAATAATTATAGAGATAAGATAATGATTCATCCATTTATAGTGGTGGAGAGAAACCTATCTTGTATCATCCTAAGTTTAAAAAGAACATGTGGTCCAAAATATCATTAGAAAACAAGGAAATTAGGTTTAGAATAAATGAAATTTGAGGACAATAACACATACCTATCTGCATGTTTTACAAAGATATTTGAATGAGGAATTAGAGAATAAAATGTGGGTTGATTATATGAGTGAATAATTATATTATATAGAGAAGAATGAATGTTGATAATTGGTATGGAATCATAAAAACAAAAATGTTATTAGAACCAAGTGGGTGTTTCAAAAAATACAAATGAAAGAGGTGGAGTTGTAAGAAATAATGAAAGAATTGTGTGTGAAGGGTACTCATTAGTTTAAAGAATTTATTTTGGTAATACCTTCATATTTTTTTTTTCTATTTTAGAAACCATAAGGATATTTCTTGATATTATAAAGAAAAAAATATAAAAATTTCTAAATAGATGTAAAATTTTCTTTCCTCAATTGAGAATTGGAAGAGGAACTTTACATTGGGAGACCTAGTGGTTTTTTTGTTGGTAAAGAAGAATTTTATGTATATAGGTAAAAGAAAGCTCTATATGGGTTAAAACAAGTTCCAATATCATGGTATTCCAAGTTAGAAACTTTCTTGAAATAGTTGAAGTTCAATAAAGGAAGAGTGGAAAAAAATATCTAAATTAAATATAATAAGGATGTATCACTTATTATTATTATTTATATAGATATTATTTATTTTATAAATGAAGAATGTGTTTATGAAGAATTTTCTTTGAAAATGAATAAGATGTTTAAAATGTCCATTCATGGATAAATTAGAATTTTTGGGATTAAAAATTGCTCAAGAGAAAGATCAAATATTTCCTTCCCAAAAAAGGTATACTGAGGAACTTCTAATGATGTTTGGAATGAATGATTCAAAACTGGTTTCTACACCTATTTCATTGGGAACCTAATTTCCAATGGATGGAATATGGAAATAAGTTAACCCTGTATAATTTAGGAATCTTATCAGAAGTTTACTTTATTTTATATCTTCAAGGATTCATATTGTATATGTTATTAAATTATGTTATGGGTTTCAAAGTCGACCAAATAAGCTTCATTTAGTGGATGAAAAAATAATTCTTAGGTATATAAAAGGAACAATATACTATGTATTGAATTATTGAAGTAGAGAATAGATTGATTTATTTATCTATATAGGTGAAAATTGGGGTGGAAATATATATTATTGAAGGCCTATATATGGTGGAGTTTTCTTTTTGGGTGAATGGTGCATATTTGGGAACACAAAGAAGTAAATTTCTATATCCTTGAGTATTTATTAAGTAGAATATGTGGCTATAACTCAAGCCTGATCCAAATTGATGTGGATGATGACTCCATTATAAAATATCAAGGTTGAAGTAAAGCCTCAATTGCTTATTGTATGCGCTAATAAAATTCTTTCAATTTATCATAAATTATATTCAATATTCAATATCAAGGACCATAGATATATAATATCACTTCATCAAAGATCTTGTCAATTAGAATGAGTTAAAGTTGAAATCTGTTCCAATGAATGAGAAAATAGATGGAGTGTTCACTAAACCATTACTGAAGGATTCATTTCAAATATTGAGGTTGTTGATGGCTATTTAATCCCATTCCTCTCAAGGCTAAGGTGTGGTTAATATATCCCTCTCTCACTTATTATTTGGATATTTCTGTCTAAGGGAGAAAAAGACAATATAAATCTCTTTTGTGTTTATTAAATTATGTACTTAAAAAATGGTAGATTTTTTATAGACATTCAAAGATATGTGTTTTACCAAATGGGGGAGATATGTATTATTTAGGTGGAGCATATATTTAGAGAGATTTTTTAAATGGGTAATGCTATGAGGTAAGCATGTGGGTTTGTATATAATGCCCCAAGACCTCGTTACTAGACTTGGTGCTAAAAACATGCTGTGTATTTTTTTCTTGAAAGATATAACTAAAAAAATAAACAATATATTACACAATAGAGGACATTTTCAGATCTAGGTTTGAGAGGATTAGACAACATATTACATTTATTAGAGCTGAATAAAAAGTAAATGAACTCCTATTATGCTTCCACATGTGCTATCTCCAAAAGCGATGACATCTGAAATAAAACCTCTAAGATACCTGTGAAAATCATTTTAAAAAAAGGGAGATCATTCAGTTGCCTAGTAAGATGTTTTTAAAACCATTAAGAAATCATTTTTTTAAAATATAATTTTCATAATATATTTGAAAATTTTGATTAGAAATGTCTTCATAAAACAACATTACAAAATATTAAAATGCATTGAAAATTAATTATACTTTGAAAACACTCTAAAACTGTTCCAGTGATTTTCTTTGAAAAAAATATACTAAACAAGAACCTCAAAACAAAACACTATTTGGAGGTAACTTGAATCATTGAAGGCTATCTTGGGCCTACCCACTTAGCAAAGGATTGGTTCACTCCCCAATGACCTTCCCTTTTAACAAAAAAAACACCGGATTTTTCAAAAACATTTTGATCTTTCTTTACATACATATATGTGTTTTCCAATGGAGTTTTTATTTTAAAAAACTTCATTTTATTAAAGTAAAAATTCATTATGTAATAAAAATGCTTACTCTTATTTA
Source organism: Viscum album (assembly GCA_963277665.1). NCBI lineage: Eukaryota > Viridiplantae > Streptophyta > Magnoliopsida > Santalales > Viscaceae > Viscum > Viscum album. Next base: position 1,432,360,812 of record OY728126.1, on the reverse strand, counting down.
TAAAAATATAAATATTGATCTTTATTGGAAATTGCTTGTTCAACATGGCAGGACCAAATCTCGTCTTTACATATTTTAATTTATGGTTAATTGGTTCTACGTACTTAAATTTTCATTCAGAATGTCATAAGGATTCCTTTTCCAATGGTTGTAATTATAAATGAGAAATTCTTCCAATACAAAATCTTATATGTACATGCATTTTTATATATACACATACATAATTACAACAAATAAAAATGACATGTATAAATGTTGATAGTTGGAAAAAGTCATGATTTATAAGTGTCATGCATTTCATAAAATTCAATATATGAATTAATTTTATTTTATTAAATAAATTAATAATTTCTAATAACTTATTCATGACTAGTTTTGAAATTTTATGCACTTAAATTATAAATTTAACGTATGTATGAATTATGAATTTATTATTTTCATACATATGAATAATTATTTAATATGTGAAATACATAAAAAAGATTCATATTTAAACACATATGTATACAACATGGAGTTTATAATATATGTAATAAATTCACATCTAAACAAAACTATGATAAATTCCAACATCCATAATAATATATTTATTAAAAACAGAATTTGAACATCTAATTATTACATGAAAATAAAATCCTATATATATATATAATATGATATTTTCAATAATAAAATTAAACTCTTTCATACGATGGATTTATATGAATCCCATAGGACATACATTTAAGATAAACACTTTCATCAAGAATTCGTAAAACAAAAATATATGTTAGTATATATTTACATATATACTTACACACACACATACATATATACATCATTGAAAAATGAATCATAAAACAAAATTGAAATTTTATAAAATAAACATGACCATAAAAATAATTTTAAAATAATTAAACAAACTATGTTATACTAATTATAAAATTCAGAATATTAGCTTGAAAACAATTTCATATCACCCTTGCTAAAACATATCAATATTTGAAAACTACAAATCATGTTTGTTCTTGAATTAATGAAACCAATAAAAAATGATGGAAAAATAATTCCTCCTTACTAAAAAAAATTTCAATGACATTATATGAAAAATAAATAATCCCTTACCAAAATTAAAATAGAATTTCATTCTAAGTATTTGGAATTAAATAGTCCCTTACCCAATAAGTTGCAAAAACATTCATATATTCTATTTTTGCAGAAGGTTAAAATCCTTTACTCTTCCAATTTTCCACTACACGTCTCTCAACTCACTAACTCTTAGGATGTAACAAAAGCTCAAGAGAGAATGTAGGGAATCATTTCTCAATATTTTACATTTTCCAGACTTATACTCAGTAGGGTGATTTGAATTGAATAATTTATTTCAACTTCAGATTTTTGAATTTGGACTTTGCTGTGAAAGTTGATATACTGACATATAGATATATATTTAAATGTTTGACTTTCATAAAATAAGACACAAAATATGACCTCAAAGATTCATGAACAAGACAACATATTCAATGAATATAAAACACTCAAATCATCAAACAGTTCCCATGAAAATATGCGAAACTAAAATGGATAATGCACAGATTATAATAATCCAAATCCAATGAAATATCCAATCAAAACAAATATGGATTGAAACTTGTATTTAATTCTTTAGGACACATAAAATTTCAGTCACACCATAAACAATTCAGAACAGAATCGTTGCATATCACAAACGACACTTGGAAAATGACCACTATGGGTCCCATATGACAGAGACGAAGTAAAAATAATCCAGAAATATGACAACCAGTAGTTAAGAATGATATTCAGAAAACAAAAACAGAAAATAAAATTAACCAAGCCAACTTGCATATTAGATCCAGATCCGAACCCCAAAACAGCATAATGAAATACAGAATTATGATTTATACCTAGATGGTATTATAGGGTCGAAGAATCTCAATCCAAATTTGAATTCACAGTCTGCGACTCTACCAACAGTCTCGAAGAAACCATATCTTAGTTTTGTGTCGACCACAGCTTTTGAAGACAAAGATGAGGATGATGACGAACCCTCACAAACACCTCGGCTTTGACCTCACATATGAAGGCAAACCGCCGACCTGCGTCGACCACGACTCATCCCCCTTGACTCCCAATCTGGATTTCTTCTCCTCGAACTTCAAATTATGTTTCTCCCCCAAGTGAAACCCTAACCCAATTCATCCCCCGTGAAAAACGATTCCCATTTAACTCTTCTTCTTATTTCATTTTTTTATTTCGATTTACATTCTAATTTATTTATTTATTTCATTAAAAAAATTAATGGGGTATTATTAATATATAATTTAATTAATAAAATTATGTTCATATTTCATTCATATAAAATTTAAATTTCACTTTTTAAATTAAATGTTGATAATAGATAATAATCATAATGATTTCATTTATAATTTATTTGTATGTTTATAAAATAATTTGATGGATTTCATAATTCAAAAATAATAATTTTATCACATATATATATTTTTAATTTTAATAAATTTGAAAATAATAATTTTCATGTAATTTCTATATTCAGTTAACATAAATTTATTTAATGATTAAAATATTATTTATTCCTAATTTGATAAAATAATAACTTAATTCATATTAGTTGATAATTTTATAAATAATCTACTTTTTTAAGTTATTCTATTAATTTTTATATTGGTTTGAAAATCATCAATGAAAACTCAAATTTTATTGATTAAATCAAAAGGTAATTTTAAATGTGATTAATTTGTAATTTTTTTAATAAATTAATATTCATTTAAAATTATTATTAATAACATTAAAATGTTGCTTAATAAAAACATAAACTAATAATATATTAAATATTTTTTTACTAAAACATGGGATGTTACATTCTGCACCCTTAAATGAATTGTGCCCCTACAATTATTTGGTCAAACTTTATAATATTCTGATTTCCATATCCAGAATAAAAACAATTCTAAGGGGACTTAATTACCTAACGAAAATTCTAACGTGTAGACTTATTTTCCTCAAAAGAAAACACTTAACCTCTAAAGTTTTTTAGACCATTCCTCTAATACCAATTATAACGCCCCAAGCTCGCGCTACCAGACTTGGTGCTAAAAACATGTTGTGTATATTTTTATTGAAATATATAACTAGAAAAAGACACAGTATAATACACAATAGAGGACCGTTTCTAGTCTAGGTTCTATAGGATTAGACAACAGATTACATTTATCAGAGTTGAATAAAAAGTAAACGAACTCCTACTATGATTCCACACACGCTATCTCTAAAAGGGATGACATTTAAAATAAAACTTCTAAGATACCTGTGAAAAATCATTTTAAAACAAAGGGTGAGAATTCAGTTACCTAGTAAGAGGTTTTTAAAACCTTTAAGAAATCATTTATTTAAATATACTTTTCATAATATATGATAATTTTTTTGATTAGAAATGTCTTTTTAAAATAACTTTACAAAATATTAAAATGCATTGAAAAATAATTATACTTTGAAAACACTCTAAAAATATTCTAGTGATTTTCTTTGAAAAAAATATTAAACAAGCTCCTAAAAACAAAACACTATTTCAAGGCAACTTGAATCGTTGAAGGCTATCTTGGGCCTACCCACTTATTGAAGGATTGGTTCACTCCCCAATGACCTTCCCTTTTTTACAATGAACAAACACCAGATTTTTTGAAAACATTTTGAGATTTCTTTACACAAGTATATGTGTTTTTCACTGGAAGTTTTATTTCAAAACACGTCATTGTATTAAAGTACACATTCATTATGGAATAACAATGATTACCTTTATTTATAAAAATATAAATACTGATCTTTATTGGAAATTGCTTGTTCAACTTTGTAGGAACAAATATCTCCCATACATATTTTAATTTATGGTTAATTGGTTCTACGTACTTAAATTTTCATTCGGAATCTCATAAGGATTCCTTTTCCAAAGGTTGTAATGATAAATGAGAAATTCTTCCAATACACAAGCTTATATGTACATGTATTTTTATATATACAAATACATAATAACAACGAATAAAATTGGCATGTATAAATGTTGATAGTTGGCCAAAGTCATCATTTATAAGTGTCATGCATTTCATAAAATTCAATATATACATAAATTTTATTTTATTAAATAAATTAATAATTACCAATAACTTATTCATGACTAATTTTGAAATTGTATGCACTTAAATTATAAATTTAACGTATGTCTGACTTATGAATTTAATATTTTCATACATATGAATAATTCTTTAACATGTGACATACATAAAACAAATGCATATTTAAACACATATGTATACAACATGGAGTTTATAATATACGTAATAAATTCACATCTGAACAAAACTACGATAAATTACAACATGTGTTACAATAGATTTTTTATAAAAATAATTTGAACATCTAATTATTACAAGAAAATAAACTCCTTTATATATATATATAATATTATTTGTTCAATAATAAAATTAAATTCTTTCATACAATGGATTTATATGAATCCTATAGGAAATACATTTAAGATAAACACTTTCATCAAAAATTCATAAAACAAAAATATATGTTAGTATATATTTTTATATATACTTATATATATACATCATTGAAAAATGAATCGTAAAACAAAATTGAACTTTTACAAAATAAACCTGACCATACAAATAATTTTGAATGAATTAAACATACCATCTCATACTAATTCAACAATTCAAAATATCATCTTGGAAAAAATTTCATATCACCCTTGCTAAAACATATCAAAATTTTAAAACTGCAAATCATGTTTGTTTTTTAATTAATGAAACCAATAACCAACGCTGAAAAAATAATTCTTCCTTACTAAAAATCAAAAATTCAAAGAAATTATATGAAAAATAAATAATCCCTTACCAAAATTAAAATAGAATTTCATACTAAGTATTTAGAATTAAATAGTCCCTTACCAAATAAGTTACTGAAATGTTCATATCTTCTATTTTTACAGAAGGATGAAATCATTTACTCTTCCAAATTTCCACTACACATATCTCAAATCACTAACTCTTGGGAAGGAACAAAATCTCAAGAGAAAATGTAGGGCTTAATTTATCTATATTTTCCATTTTACATACATCTATATACCACTTATATATATACTTAGAAGGGTGATTTGAGTTGAGTAATTTATTTCAACTTGAGAGTTTTAAATTTTGACTTTGTTGTACAAGTTAATATACTGAAATATAGATATATATTTAAATGTTTGACTTTCATAAAAGAAGACACAAAATATGACCTCAAATATTTTGAAACAAGAAAACATATTCAATAAATTCAAAACACAAAAATCGTTAAATAGTTCCAAGAAAATGATTCGAAACTGAATTGAATAACGCACATATTATAATAATCTAAATCCAATGAAAAATCCAATCAAAACAGATATGGATTGAAACTAGTATTTACTTCTTTAGGTTGCATCAAATTTTAGCCACACCATAAACAATTAAAAACAGAATCATTGTATATCATGAACGACACTTGGAAAACGACCACTACTGGTCCCAGATGACATAGATAAAGTAAAAATAATCCAGAAATATGATAACCAGTAGTTAAGAATGATATTTGGAAAACAAAAACAAAAAATAAAATAAAACGAGCCAACTTGCATATTAGATCCAAATCTAAACCCCAAAACAACATAATGAAATACTAAATAATGATTTATACCTATATGGTGTTATAAGGTCGAAGAATATCAATCCGAATTTGAATTCGTGGTCTGCGACTCTACCAATAGTCTCAAAGAAACCAGATCTTGGTTTTGCATCAGCCACAACTCCTGAAGATGAAGACGAGGACAACAAAGAACCCTAAAAAATGACTCATCTTCGACCTAATATATGAAGGCGAACCACCAACCTTCGTCGATCGTGACTCATCCCCCTTGACTCCCAATCTCGATTTCTTATACTCAAGTTTCAAATTGTGTTTCTTTCCCAAGTGAAACCCTAACGCGATTCATCCCCCATGAAAAACGATTCCTATTTAACTCTTCATCTTATTTCATTTTTTATTTTGATTTTTATTTTTATTTATTTTTTTTATTTCAGGAAAAAATTTAATGGGTTATTATTAGTATAAAATTTAATTAATAAAATTAGTTTCATTTTTCATTCATATAAAATTTAAATTTCACTTTTAAAATTAAATGTTGATAATAAATAATAATTAAAATAATTTAATTTATAATTTATTTATATGTTTATAAAATAATTTGATAGATTTCATAATCCAAAAATAATAATTTTATCACATATATATATTTATAATTTTAATAAATTTGAAAATAATATTTTTCATGTAATTTCTATATTCACTTAAAATAAATTTATTTGACGATTAAAAGATTATTTATTCCTAGTTTTATAAAATAATAACTTAATTCATATTAGTTGATAAATTTATAAATAATCTCGTTTTTTTTATAGTTGGGGTTTGGCTTAGTGGTAAGAACCCCTTAAATCTACATGAAAAATGGGGGTTCAAAACCTATTGCGCGTAGGTTACTATTGCAGTACTGTAGCGTACTGTAGTAGCGGCGGCACTGTTGCAATGACGGGCACTGTAGCAGTGGCAGGGCACTGTAGCAGCGGCAGAGCACTGTAGCAGTGGTGGGTACTGTGCAGTACTGTAGCAACGTGGGTACTGTAGCAGTACTATTCACAGAATGGGCTTTGAGCCAACAAAATGGGCCTACGGGTCATGTAATGGGATAAATGCCCACTGGGCCTTTGGGATATGTAATGGGTCTCCCTATACTCAGTTAAAGAGGTCTTTGCTTTGCTTTAATAATAAAATGAGGCTTCGGCCCCAACCTTAAAAAAAATCTCGTTTTTAAGTAATTCTATTAATGTTTATATTGTTTTGAAAATCATCAATGAAAACTCAAATTTATTGATTAAATCCAAAGGTAATTTTAGCTGTGATTAATTTGTAAAAATATTTAACAAATTAATATTATTTTTTAATTATTATTAATAACATTGAATTATTTTTTAATTAAAACATAACCTAATAATATATTAAATAATTTTTTTAATTAAAACTTGGGATGTTACATTGTATGTTTGTGATTTTTATACAGTTATAATTTTTTAGTGAGCATGAATATTTGAAATTTATATTCCTTGGTTAAATGAAATTTTTTATGATATGGAAAAATAATTTAATGTTGATCTCAAGTGGTATAAAAGGATTATTTTTTAAAATGGTATCAATAGGACTAGGATTTTTAAATAATTCGATACATGTCACTAGTTTATGGAAAACATGATTTTATTGTTCAATGTTCTTGTTTCCTACATTGAGTTCATTGAAATAGGATTATAATTATTTATTGATGATTTATTTCTAAAGTTAATTAGTTGGAATGTGATTTATGTTTATTAGTTTCCAAAAATAAAACGAGAAAGACTATTGAGGCCAAGAGATGTTCTTGGGTGATGTTGAGATCTTAGAGAGAGTGTTGCGAACCAAGGTGAGATGTATAAAATAGATTAAGTCGATTTGATTATTGTGTTAACTTTTGTTTTCAATAGATAAATCATATTTAAACTCACATAAAATGAAATCTCTTATGTGAGGTGACATCTATTTGGATGTTTAGAGGTGTTTTACATAGGTTTAATTATATCTAGGTAAAAATTTAATAGATTATAAGTTAATTTTAATAATTATATAATTTCTGAGTTGAAGAAAAAATTCATTTTAGTCCTAAATTATTTTATACATTTGAAGTTCTCTGAAATTGAGGTTGAAAAAGAAAATAATATTTTAGATACAATTAGGTGAATATAATTTCTAAAAAATGATGTTCCTTATATATGTATGATGTATTCTAATTTCAAGTTGAGAATATGAAAAAGGTTTGGATGATAAAGAATAGGTATGGTCAATACAGAAGAGATGTGGATGATACAAGAGATGTATGGATTATACCGAATAGGTATAACTCATACAAAATAATAGTGGAAAAAACTCACTAAGAATTAACAAATGAAATGTTTTCTTGTATACGTAAGATGTAAAACATCTTACATATTAGTTTTAAAATTTGAAAAAGGCATGGGAGAACTATGATATGTAATATGACATTGCGGTATATGTAATTTCTTTTCTAAAAGTCTAGAAAGTATAACATTTTATATACATATGTAAGAATTATTTCTCTACTACAAAATAGGTATTAGATCTTATGATATAATATATAATAGGCTGAAATTATTAGATAAGTAACAATAGATTGAGAAAATTTGAGATGTATAACTATGGGAAAATTATAGAAGATGATTCTAGAAATTTATTAAGGTGATATTGAATCTATGATTTCATGGATTAAACATCATAAAGGGAGTTTTAAATTCAAGAACTGATGAAGGAATATTTTCTCTAACATGGAGAAATATGTTATGTCATGAAAGAGAGAAGAATATTTGAAAAAAATGGTTAGTCACATTGAAACATATATGGTTTCACTGAAATGACCTGGAATAGATTTGAAAAAAATAAGTTGGAAGATGAAGAGAACTCAAAGAAATAGTTAAAAGGCAGTTATTTTTTACATTTGAAATTTGAAATATGAATTTTAAAGGGGGAAAATTAATGCTACAATAGAAGATAATTTTTTGAGTTTTGTGAAGATATTAAAATATAAAGATATATAATAAAAATAAAAATACACAGATGACCAAAGTGTGAGAAAGGAAGAGGAATAAGAATATACTTAGTAATATGTACATTGAAGAAAGATAACAAGACGAAAAAAATGGAAATATGATAAAAGTCTTATATTTTTGAATATTATCCTATTATTGAAAATTATTTCTATATCTTTTTTGTAGGACCACTTTACATAATTTAGAGACCTATGTATAACATTAGTTAATTGATAAAAAATGGTCATTTTCAATCGAAAAGATGAAACTAGTGGACTATATGATCTTGGGTGTATCCAAATCATGCTAAGGATTAACATTCTCATTTTTGAGTGCCCAACCTTATAAAAATATACTTTTACCATTGTGTGTGTGTTTGATTGACTTATCCAATGAAAACATTAATCAATTTAATAGGAATCAAAGTTAGTTTCAAGAGGAAATATAAAAAATAATTTTAATCACCAATTCACCACCCTCTTAGTAATTTCTTATAACAACCCATGATTTTATCAATGGAAAATACCATCTTATAATTATTAAATATAGCATAAATCACATAAAATCACAGAGAGAAGACAATAATTTTTTTTTGAATAAGGAATTAATTAGATAAGAGGTATTTCTAGAAGTTAAGGAACCAATACTAAAGTAATAGTAACCTGACCATGGGAATATTAATGTGACCAATATGAATAGTAACATGGCCTATAAAATAGTAACCTCACAAATGAAATTATAAATAAAATTTAGGCATCTTATAAATGGTGATATGATATAATTATATCATAGTGTAAGTAAATAAATGTATTTAAAATTATTAATTAAGTGTTGGTATTATTATAAAACATAGATTTTTATTTTTAATTTTATAATTAATATAATTATGTAAAAGAAAATTTGTTTTCATAAAATTTATTAATAAATTAATATTTTGTGGTATTATTATTCTAATATAGTTTTATGAGACCTTTATTAAAATTTCAAAGTATTATAAAATCATTTATAATTTTAAAATTGGTATTTTCTAAGTGAATAACGACTTTAATTAAAAATTAATTTTTTCATATTTAGAAAAATATTTTCATAAAATGGAGTTCATTTTTTAATTCTACATGTCCATAAATGGTTAGGGTGATTTTTTGGGGAGTTTTCTAAAATATTTAAATTTTGGGTAAATAGTGAAATATAGTAATTTACGGTATATACATTATAAGTTAAATACACTATTTCTGGAGTCATTGGTGATGTAAGAACCATAATATCAAATAATTCATCATTAATTTAATATAATTAGTGATAAGGTTCAAACTATTCATATTCTTGAGCCAAAATAATAAACTAATGAATAAAATAATCAAAAAACATCTCCTCCTCCACTATAAATACTATTGATCACCATCTCCTCTCCTCACAACTCTAAAGCCTTGAAACTCACCCAATTTCTACCCAATACTCTTCCCAAAATTCTACCCCATGTCTAGGATCCTTGTTTCTCAATAAAATATGATTTTTTCCTAAGGTGGTTCTTAAGAAGTAGAATTCAATAGGAAAAACCCTCTTTCATTTTCTATTAATTTCTTTTCCTTTCTTATTCTTTCCTCACCTCCAATTATCCAAGTGGAATGATAACTACAAAATATTATCTATACTATAATTTTATTATGTTAATGCAATAATACATCACCAATCCTCTTCTCCAATCCCTTTTATTATAAAAATGAAAACATCATCAGCGAGGTGTTGTTTTATCGCCTTCAAGGACAACAACTTTTCATTTTCATTTACCACCTTCAAGGATAGTCTTAAAACCATTATAATGGTTGAAAAATATTTTAAAATTTTTTTATAACTTTTTTATGTTTTTAAACTAACTTATATAGATAATATTAAATAATAAAACAAAATGAGTTCATTGTGATAGAAAACTTCCAAATTAATCGAATTGATTATCATTGGAATTTTATCCAGTGAATCATCATCATATCTAGAAAATAATAATATATAAGACCATTTAAGATTTTTTAATTTCCTTAATAACATATAATTTCAATACTAGATAATTATCCATATTTTACATTATATTCCATACACGTATATAGGTGAATTGATCATGAAAACCAATAAAACGAACACTCCCATACGATGAAACTGAACTATATAACTCATTATAATAGCCATAAGAGAACTTAATAAAATTATAATAAATAAAATACATGTATAATAGGTTCAATATATTTTAATTAATTATTCTAATTATATTATCCATTATATTAAAGTGAAGAAAGCATTCAGACATATGGTAAGGGGATTCTCGAACCCAACTCTCTTTCTTTGAGTTCTCCCCATTCACTCCATTTTCAGTATGGATGTTCCTTTAATTTTACAAACATATAATATATTTTTTCTTACCTTTTCTTTTCTGGGATACACATTATTAGAATATGGTTTAGTGAAAAATGAAAATATTTTTCCAAAAGAACTCTTCTTTCTAAAAAAACCAACCTTTTACTTCTCCTGAGATTGTTTCTTCTTCACTCGTGATTGATGATTCTTATACCAAGTATGTTATTCATTTTTTATTTTTCAAACCTCAATGTTTATTCATGAAAGTATTCTTTATGAAATTATCATCAAACCCATTTCCTTTCCTTTGGTTATTTTATGAAAAAGATTGTTATATGCTCTATGTGGCATGCATGATTATGTAAATGTTATGATGTGATGGGTGTGCCTAGAATTATATATAACTCCAAATAATTGGGTAATGTGATTTATCACATTATATAAGGTGAAATATGCATCAACTTTATGCTATATTTTTTTAACAATTTTTATGTGATGATTATTCACATATGTTATGTGTGAACATGATGATATCTTTGTTCACATCCATGTGTAGTATTTGACCCCTAAGACATGATGTTTAATTTTTATGCATTACCATATTCCATGACTTTATTTAATTCTCATTATCATGATTATTATGATGATATTATGATTATGTTATGATAATGACGATTATTCTCACCCCATGTTATATTGATTTATGTTCTTATCTATCCTCTTACTGGGATTTTTGATCACCCCTCTATTTGATGTATATCCCCAAGTGACTACTTATAAAAAGGAGTAAATGAGGGACACTAAGAAGTTTGAGAATAAGGAATTAAATAATTTTTTTTATTATGTAAAAGTTATGTATTTTCCAAATTTTCCCAAGACATTATATCTTTGAATCCTAGTTTTGTAGTACTATTAGGTTGTTATCTTTAAAATAATGTAATAGTCATGTAATAAAAAAGGGTTGCTATAGTTGGTATTAGAACACAATTTAGTTAATTTTGGAATTAGGATTAGAGTACATTAGTAAAAATCCTTAGTATGAGACTATGTATATGTAAGCACCCAATAAGGATTGTTTTAGAAAAATGCTAAACATAGGGATCCCACAAGATATGCTTTAAAGTAAATTAAACAAAGGAATAATTTATTTATTACTGACTTGTTTACTTATATTTTGTTAAAACCTATTCTATTTTAGAATATGGTGTTAACTAGGAGAAACCAGGACAATGAACCATTCTAGTGACAATGTGGTGATTACCCGAATGACACCCCCACTGCTTTGGGAGGTGGAGTCCAAAATTACGTAGTGATGATTACCTAGCTATCCCAGGTTATGAAAAACAACCTTAATAATGTGAAATTTCCTACTTCACCTAAGTGGGAGAATATAGTTATCGAATCTTTTATGCAGCAATAACCATGGACATTTATTGGATCTTTTGATCCACTAGTCGTGGAATAGTGGGTCAACTCAGTAGAGAAGAATATTTTTGTGCTTTACTGTTCTGATATGAAGAAGGTGAATTTACCCATTTACTATTTGTATAGAGAGGCAGATCAATGGTAGGTTTTGATAAAGAACACCAAGAAGAAGGATTAAATTGAATTGATGGAGTGGGAAGACATTAAGAAAATACTTATTAACATGTATTTCCATAGAAATTTTCATAAAAATATAGAGTGATAATTCTTAGAGATGAAGAAAAATGAAGGTGAATCTATCACAACTTATGAAGAAAATTTCAAAATGCTTTCAAGGTATTCCTTAGGTTTTGTTATCAACAATGATAGAAAAATAGATATATTCTTTAGTGGTTTAAAAGCATACCTTTGAAAATCTCTAGAAATTATAGACATTTGGAGTTATGAAGAAGTTGTTCGATGTGATCTCAAAGTGGATATTGACTTTTAATATTGTTCCCATGTATATGGATATAAGAATTGAAAGATGGAGTTTCAAGCTGGGGGATATAATGAAAAAGGTATAATGAGAACTCAACCACTCACATGTCAAAAGTATAGGAAAAAGAATCATGAAAATTTATTCAAAGGGGTGGGGGAATAATTTAAGTGTGGGAGAGAAGGACACCAAGCTCAATAATACTAAATATACATGAGGAAGTTGGAAAATGTGTTGGAGGAAAGGAGAGAACCACCTATGGATTAATGCTTAAACTATAGGGATAAAGGGCATTATACTGGCCAATTCACTAAACCTTGAGTCCTCAAGGGTAATCAGTTCTAGTAACTACCAAAGCTAAATGAGAAATGAAAATATTATGTCATTACTACTGTGGAGGTGGAGACCAAAAATTATGTGGTGACATGTATACTGGTAATTAATTCAATAATAGTAAACATACTATTTGATTCTGGTTCTACTCATTCTTTTATATCTTTCAAGTTTAGTAGAACAATTTAAATACCACCTCAAAATATAGAGGTTGAGTTATATGTGGGAACACCAAATGGGGAAATTATTGTATCCAAATTGTATTACTCCTCCCTAGTTGATTTTTTTGGATTTAACCTCTCAAAAAATCATTCCATACTTCATTTGGTGGAGTTTGATTCTTTATTGGGACTAGATCATCTATATTTATAAAAATCAAACATCAACTGTCAGGAAAGGGAGATCACTCTTCATATTCCAATGCGTCCTCCAATTTTTTACAAGTTTAAAGAGGAGGATGAATATCATTCAGAATCATTGTCTCAATTGTGGATATTATTTCTTAATGAGAAATCATATCTAACATAAAATATTGAGACAATGGAGACCTCCATGATCGAGGACATGCCCATTTCGAGGGACTACACTAATGCATTCCTTGAAGAATTTCCTGGTCTTCCTCCTAAACAAGATGTTGAGTTCTTAATTGAACTTATTCCTAGATCTTTTCCTATATCAAATACACATTATAGAATAGCTACCACTAAGTTATAGGAACTCAATAAGAAGTTACAAGAGAATATGGAAAAGGGTTTTATACACCTGAGTGCTTCACTTTGGGGTGCGGTAGTCCTCTTGGTCAAGAAGAAGGATGGATTGATGTGCCTCTACACTAATTATCACGAGCTCAAAAAAATAATGATAAAGAACAAGTATCCCCTTCCACATATATATGACTTGTTTGATCAACTATTTGGGGCCTAATATTTCTCTAATGTGGACCTTCGGTCGGGATATCACCAATTAAAAGCGAGGAAGGAAGATATTCCCAATACCACCTTTTGAATAAGGTATGGACACTATGAGTTCATATCAATGACTTTCAAACTCACTAATGCTACAATAGTATTCATGGACTTAATGAATAGAGTATTTATATATTACCTTCATGAATTTGGGGTAGTCTTTATTAATGATATTCTAATACACTCCAAGATCATGTAGGAACATGAGGAGAATCTGAATACTGTGATGAAGACTTTGTGGAGGTAGAAAATTTATGTAAATTACAATAAATGTGAGTTATGTATGGAGTAATTACCATTATTATGATATGTTATAACCAAAAGAGGAATACCTATGGACCCTTTCATGAAAAAGGCAATCTAAGAGTTTCCTAGACCAATATCTGTAATGGAGATCTATAGTTTCCTTGGTCTATCTGGGTATTATCAAAGATTTGTGAAGAAAGTATCATGATTTTAAAACCCACTAATCAAGCTGACTTATAAGGGAGAATTTTTTTATAGACCTGTGAATTTGAAGGATACTTCAAAGAGTTAAAAAAGAAGCTTATCACCTTCCCATTAATCACACTTCTAAAAATTAGATAACTCTTTGTGATAAACAATGATTCTTTAAAGATGGTATTAGGCCGTGTACTAATGAGAAATTATTAAGTGATTTCTTATGACTAAAGGCAGTTGAAAATTAATGAGAAAAACTATCCTACACATGATCAGGAGTTGGTAGCTCTGACCTTCCCATTGAAAATTTTGCAACATTATCTCTATGGGGAGAAGAGTGAGATATATACTAATCATAAGATCCTAAAATATATATTCACATTGAATGATTCTAATATGTACCAGTGAAGATGGTTAGTTCTCATCAAGTATTACAAATCCTCAATTTACTACCATTATGGTAAGGGAAATAGTGTGGCAGATTCTCTAATTATAAAGGACCCCACAACATTATCAATGATGAGAATTGAGAAGGATCCAATCTTCTTAGACCTGTAAAGGATTGAAATGAGAATCAATAAGGAAAGAACATCATCAATTATTTCTCAAATGATATCTCAACCATCCCTCATGGAGAAAATAATGTATTCTTGAAGAAATGATGTAGAAATTCAAAAAAAGTTAAAATCTATCAGAAATGAGAAATCCAAAGAGTTCATAATGGATGAGGAAGGAGTCAAGAGATTTTGGTCACAAATTTTTGTACCATCCAATCCAGAGATACGAAATAGATTTTAAAAGGCACACATAGCTCAACCTTCTATATTTATCAAGGGAGCACAAAGATTCATCAATTTCTCTCAGTGAACTATTGGTGGGACAATATGAAAAAGGAGATCATTGAATATACATAAAATTGCCTAGTATTTAAGAATGTGAATACTAAAAGGAAAAATTATAATGGGATGATGCAACCATAAACCATACCAACATGAAAATGAGAAAACATCACCGTGTACATTGTCACTAGACTTCCAAATACATCTAGAAAAAACAATTATATATGGGTTTTTGTGGATCATCTTATAAAGATAGCTCAGTTTATCACAATTTGATATGACTTCTCACTGTATCAACTTTCATGGATATACATCATAGAAGTGGTAAGGCTGAATGGAGTACCACTCTCGATTGTATCTGATTGAGATTTGAGATTCACCTCCAAGTTCAATAAAAGTCTCCAACTTGCTCTTAGCACTGAGATGAACTTTATCATGACCAATAATCCTTAAACTGATGGCCAATCAGAGAAAAATATTTAGATACTAGAAGACATATTGAGAAAATGTTCTATGGAATTCAAAATAGGATGGTACCAACACCTACCTTTGGCTAAGTTATCTTAAAAAAAGTTTCCACTTGGGCATCCAAATGGCTATATATGAAGCCCTTTATGGGAAAAGATGCATAACATTGGCATAACAGGATGAAGTTAGCGAACAAAAGTTACTAGGACCAGAAATGGTCTAAGAAATGGCAGGGAAGGGGAAAACCATTCAGCCGCACATCAAGGATTCCCAAAGTCAAAATAAGATCTATGAATATAATCATTAATGATAAAAAGTGTCACGAACCTAGCCGGGTTACCATCCGACCCGGAACCTGACCCAGTTTGCGACTTGGCCTGAAGGGTGTTCCCAATCCCCACGGGCCGACACAAGTACCTTGGTATTATAAGTAACAAGTGGGAACAATTTACCCAAAATAAAAGATAAAAATACAACTAACAATATAAACAACGGAAACTAGAAACAGACAACCAAACATGCCTTTAAACTATAAACAGGTTTAAAGTCTACAATTCGACTAAAAACTGAAAGTGAACAAAAACAAAGATAGAGAACTAAAACTCCAATACCATCCTCCAAGCGAAGACCATCAGCAACCAAAACTACCATCACTAAGCACGATGCCTCGACCTGAGATACATGAAGAAAAAGATCTACATACACCCAGAGGTGTATGTAGGGTGTGATCAAAATGCCCAATAGGACGTCACTCAAATAAAAGATTCCACGCTTAAATATTAAATGATAAAAACAATTGCAGGTTTAATAAATAAAGAGAAAAAAAATCTTGAACACTTTAAAGAAACAATATCAATAAAAAAATATCAAATAAGACAACTTAAATTAGGAGTGAACCATTACCTTTTTAAAAACCAAAAGCTTTAAGAAAAACCCAAAGTTACACCGTGTGCCTACGGTGAGTGTAATGCAGTCCAGGAGCACAAAAAGTGGGAGAGGCCCAAAAGGTATTAGTAACTAATGGGAGCCTAGAACGTCATGTCTCAGTGAACGTGGCTTAGAAACCAAGAACCTCAGAAAATGTGGCTTAGGAACTATGACCCTCAGAAAATGTGGCTTAGAAGACCAAGAACCTCAGAAAACACGTGTTTAGTTAGTGTTGTAATCATCAGTCCTTCTAGTGAAACCGGGCCGAGTTACCTCCAGGACACTAGCCCACTAGTCCAAGTTTCACCCACATGATACCCCATGCTTCCTTCTTTGTGTCATTTAAATTCCAAGTTCACATGACATGTCACATATAACATTCAGATAAAAAGAACGTGGCACTATCCAAACCCAATACCACACTTGCACTCGCACAGGTTCCAATTTGAAATAATACACACACCAGAAACCTTTTGAAACCCAATCTACAACATTTAAAAAATTAAAAAAACCAACTACATAAAAAAACATTTCAAGATTTAACAAACCATTATAAAATTTATCAAACAACTCATTTTTATTTCAAATCCCTTTGAAATCTCATCTTTCACTTTTCACATAAGGTATAAACAAAAAATAAACATTTTTACTTTTTAAAAATTCACCTTAATATATATGTATGTCAAAAACTTCAAAAATATATTTTCGCACCACACAATCAATCAAGAAGTCACACTTAAGCACGCAAGTAACCCAAACCAATGTTGCACATATCAAAATCACCATTTCAGCACCCAAAACATATTTCAACACTACACACAGTCAAACGAAATTTCAAAAGCGTGACATGCTCTATATATACATTTTGGAAGAAAAAAGAACAATTAATCCATTAACAGAACACTTTTTCACCATTCATGAAACTCAGAAAACTGTAAATAAAAATCGATAAGATCACTTAAAAAGAGTACACTTAGCTTTAACCACTCAACCCACACAACACCTTCACCTATAACCAAAATCATAGAACACCATGTCAAAAACGAAATTTACAACACGTGCACAGATTAATAATCAACTGTACAATTTACTCAAGTATAAACAATTGACCAAATATAAACTTCCAGAAAAACACGCACCCATACGATGTGAGAAAGCTACTAATAAAATATGATGCATGTTAAACTTTGAAAAAATTGAATTTTCACCAAACAAATAAATTCAAGAGCATATAAAATTAATCAAACACGCAAGATATTTCGTTAAATAATATTTAAACGCAGAGTCACCTACCTCGGTGTAGTAGACTTCACAAATATGGTGGGAAAGGATCGTCGCACACTATCCGCAACTCAAACAAACCCAAATTGACCCTAAATCAAAAAATTTAACCAAAAACATCAAGAATTAACACTAAAATCAGACACCCATCCTGCTGAAATCCTATAACCCCAAAAACAAGAACCAAACACTAAGGAAAGGAGAGAATGAAGACCTTATCGAGAGGGGATTTGTCCATGGAAGAGGGTTGCGCCAGTCGAGCAGGGGAGCAGGGGCGTGACAGGTCTGGTGTGAGGAAGAAAAATAGCACCGACGAAGTGAATCTGGGGAACAGGAAGGGGCGCAGTGAGGAGGTAGGGAGGAGGGTACGACGCATGCTGGTCGGCCAGGGGAAGTCAGGTGGCGGTGCAAGCTGGGACTGGGGGGTTCCAGGGCGATGATGTGACGACTTGGTTGGGGGTCTGGTGTGTCGGTGCGAGGGGAAGCTCGACTAGGGACTACGGGGTGTGGCTGGAGATGAAGTAGCGGTGAGACACGCTAGGTAGGGGGCATGGCGTGATAAGAAAAGTGGAGGAGGGCGATGGGGAGTCCTCCAGATAGAGGAAGGAGGGCCGACCCGAGAGGTGGAGCGACCATGGTGGGGTGCGTGTAGAATAGAGGAGAAGGGGGTGGGGGGAACATAGCGTGACACCAAGGGTTAGGGGGAGAGGGATCCCACACATAAGAACCCCAAAAAAAGATAAATATAAAAGTAAAAACAAAATAAACTAAGAAAAATAATCATATTAGTGGTTATATTCATAATAATAATAATAATATTATCAAATTAAAAACATTAAAAATAATAACCTAATAAAAATCATAATAATATAATAATGAATAATAAAAATTAAAAATATTAGTAATAAGATGTTAATAGTTATAATAATAATAATAATAATAATAATAATAATAATAACTTACATATTAATAATATTAATATTAATAATAATTAGAGTATTAATAATAACATAAAATAACATAATTGTCACCATTAATATAAATTATAATAATACTCAATAATAATAATAATACTAATACTAATAATAATATACTCAAATAGTAATAATAATATTATTATTACCATTAAAACAAAATTCATTAAAATTTTATCACACTTTTCTTATTTTATTTTATTTTAATTTTACCACTCCTTTAATTTTATTTCATTATTATTAATTCCTTTTTTTAGTTGATTAAACGTTAGTAGGTCACTCAGTGTTCCAGGCAAGGTTGCGCGGTTTAAAAATCATGCCTCACCCGAGGCTGTGTGGTCTCAATTTTCATTGTATTCTCATTTTCTTATTCATAGCATATTTCTCATCTTCCTTAAACATCGGGTGGGTTGTGCAGTGAACCGGACGAGGTCACGCGTGGTGGCCCATGCGAAGTCATGCGATTTTGATCGTGGCCTTTCCATGACCTGAACATAGTCAAGGGAAAAACATGCGTTTTAAAATAAGAACTGAAAAGTTTAAGTCTGGTATAAACTCAGACTACCCGACACAAAAAAATAATAATAAAATAATTAATTCAAAGACGGAAGGTGTGCCAATTCTCCCCACCATAATGCTTTCCATCCCCAGAAAGCCACAACTATGGCTGAACCCAGAGTAGAAAATGAAGCACCCCTTAAGACTCAAAGGGGATTCCCCCGAAAATGAGTTAAAGGAGGAAAACACATCGTTTTCAGAAGAAGAGACTTTAATGAAATCCTCAAGAAACCAAAAAAAAAATATTTCGCTAAGTGTCACCCACCCGAGCGTGCTAGAATACCTCCACTTGATCAATCAAGGAATGAAACTCTCTCACCCATGAGAACCAACGTCACAACCAAAACATCTCAACCACTATTAAAGGAAACCCATGCCATTTTTCTAGAACGAACAAACAAGGTTAAACCATGTCCAAGGAACAATCTAATCACTTATCACCAACACATCTTTAGAAACAGAAGAAAAAGGTCAACATGGGAAAGCCTGAGGGGCTCCCCACCATTAAGAACCTACCAACCCCGAAGACGAGACTAGAAAACCGAAACGAGGAGGTCTGGGAAGACTCCCCACCATTAAAGAAAAGTCTAATATTGACTCATTCTAGAGACATTCGTGCGAGACCCAACATGGGTCTCCCCACCATTAGAACTGAAAGAGGATACACAACTTTGAAAAATTCCCAATAGTGACCAAACACCCCACCACAAGGGGCGGGGAGGGAGGGGCCCAACCACTAGGCATCAAAACCACGAACTAAGACCAACCAGCATCACTACGTCCCTGGATGTGGACTATTCAAATATGTGATCGGTTTACCTAACAAAACCCATAAGGACCACTGATAGTGATGATAACTTGTGGGATTCGACCCCCATGACTTTAAGGTACGAAATGACCACACTTCATCATGGCTACAAGAAACCTCACACACCCAAACGAGTCATTCAGAATGAAACAACCACAGAAAATAGTTTAAACCACCTTCACCTTCAATACTGGTGACAAAAATAAAGTTGGGGTCTCAAACACTCTCGAGGTTCCTGACCACGCACCATATTCACTCTGAGGTCTATGGCTGGAGCCCTGATGTTTGAAGCATATCCTTCTTCACAGTCAGGTATTGAAGACTCTCGAACAGAGATTCTCCTTTTGGTGTCACATGCAACCACACCGCAACCGAGACAACACCAGCAAACACAACACATTACGACATCCAAATGATCATACACGAAAAATTCACCAACACAGGAGCTGAAATGGTGCATGTACACCACCCTTTGTCACACTAAATGAGAACACAACACCACAAATCGTCACCGAACATGACCATTGATGCTGATAGGAACATTATATAGATAAATACTTGAAAATGTGTCTTAAACAATAGGTGATTCTTTCAATCGACCGTAGCATCCCCATGTGGCTGGGTCTGCCACACTAGTGGCCTATCATAGACCCTTCCTTAAACAAAACCAACGATATATCAAAGGTCATTTAGAATAGTGGCCCACACCGAAAACTCCAGGATGCTTACACCTTTCCCCACGGGAATCTCCTTCACCGTTTCCAAACCGAACTTTCAAATTAATGAGATAAAACTTCACCCTTGACTATCAAATGAATAAAGGAAACCCAAGTACCATTAAACCCCTCTCATGTCACCCTCCCGATGGGAGAGGATCTTCTTGATCATAAAGAGGGGTGGGTTCAATCCTAGAATTCAATAATAGAGTCCTTCGATCAACTGGAGGGCCGCCAAACAATGAATTGCCCATGGCTTCACTTCAATCGCTTGTTAATGCTATATTGGGGGGGGGGGGGGCGTGCACTAGTCAAGAGAGAGAACCTAAAAACCAATCAAACTGGTCCAATGGCCAAGAAATATCACAAGTGAACACTAAGCGTGCGGGGGGAACCACAATAAGGGATTCCCGAAACACTTTTTAGAAGAACCCACTAACCACACACTAGCACTCCAACTTACAAATAAAAAAATTAAAACTTGAACACAATTCATTCAAAAAGGATTCTTGACTCAAAATGACTCACACACAACATTTACAAAACACAAGGACACACCACACAATCACTGGTTATTTAAAACACCAAATTCTCATTTAACAAAACATTCTGAAAATAAACGAAGCTGGTGGGTTGCACAAACACCAATGATGTCACATGGGCCTCACACATGCATGTTCCTATGCCACAATGACACCCACCTCATGCCCATCCAGGAACTCATCCACTCGTGCAATTAACCATTTCTCTTTCCCATGTACATTCATGCATGTGGTTTCCCATGAGGAAACCAAGAATAAAAACCAATCCTTTCCATTTTTTCAAAACCAAAACATTCAACCCACACTTTTCAAACCTTACACATCATCAATTTTTAAAACTTCATTTCAAAAAAAATTGTCATGTACAAATCATTTTTTCCCTTAAAACCCATATTTTCATGAATCCAAAGCAAAGAGACGAGGAATAATGCAGGAGGAAACTAGTGTCAGCGGGTGATTGGAACATATGGTTGGAGACCATACGCCAATCATGCCACTGGCCACAGAGAGTATTTTAGGACAGTGTCCCTAGCTCCACAAGGCTAGCCAGACTATGCGAGCTCACTAGGACCACTAAACCTACTCCCTTTTCATTTCCCTAAGACAAGATTATCCACAAGGACCAAAGGCTCAGACAAACCTCAACTTACTTTGGTAACTCAAGTCTCGCCACGAGGTGTGCTGGTCAGGCACATTACTCATAGCTAGGACGTCGGGTTCCAACAACCTTAACTCCAATCTACACTGACTCTATCTTAAAAGAGAACAACCCATGAGAGAAAACCCCCTCTGATAACATTTTGTCACGAACCAGGATGGGTCGCCATCCGACCCGGCGCTTGACCCGATCCGCGACATGGCCCGAAGGGAGTTCCCGATACCTATGGGCTGGCACAAGTTCCCGGGTATCATAAGTAACATGTGGGAATGGTTTACCTGAAATAAAACATAGAAAGACAACTAACAATATAAACTATGGAAACTGAAAATAGACATCCAAACACGCCTTTAAACTATAAACAGGTTTAAAGTCTACAATTGGACTAAAAACTTAAAGTGAACAACAACAAAGATAGAAAACTAAAACTCCAATACCAAACTCCAAGCGAATACCATCAGCAACCAGAACCACCATCACTAAGCACGATGCCTCGAACTGAGATACACGAAGAACAAGATCTACACACACCCAGAGGTGTATGTAGGGTGTGAGACAAATCCCCTATAGGACGTCACCCAAAGAAAAGATTCCACGCGTAAATATGAAATGAAAAAAACAATTTCAGGTTTAATAAATGAAGAGAAACAAAATCTTGAACAATTTAAAGAAACAATAACAATAAAAAAACATCATAGAAGACAACTTAAATTATGAGTGAACCCTTACCTTTTTGAAAACCCAAACCTTTAATAAAACCCAAAGTTACACCGTGTGCCGACGGTGAGTGTAATGCAGTCCAAGAGCACAAAAAGTGGGAGAGGCCCAATAGGTACAAGTAACTAATGAGATCCTAGAATGTCATGTCTCGGTGAACTAGGATTAGAAACCAAGACCCTCAGAAAACATGCCTTAAGAACCATGACCCTGAGAAAACATGGATTAGAAGACCACGACCCTCAGAAAACATGTGTTTAGTTAGTGTTGTAATCATCAGTCCTGCTAGTGAAACTGGGTCGAGTCACCTCCGGGACACTAGGCCACTAGTCCTAGTTTCCCCCACCTAATACCCCATGCTTCCCTCTTTGTGATATTTGAAATTCCAAGTTTACATGACATGTCATATATCACATTCAGATAAACGAAACAAACATGGTGCTATCCAAACCCAATACCACACTTGCACTCGCATAGGTTCCACTTTGAAATAATACACACACCAGAATCCTTTTAAAACCCAATCTGCAACATTTTTAAAACCAAACAATCCAACTACATAAAAAAAAAATTTAAAGATTTATCAAACCATTAGAAAATTTATCAAACAACTCATTTTCATTTCAAATCCCTTTGAAATCTCATCTTTCACTTTTCACATAAGGCATAAACAAAACATAACCATTTTTCATTTTTAAAAATTCACCTCAATAAATATGTATTTCAAACACTTCCAAAATATATTTCTGCACCACACAATCAAACCATAAGTCACACTTAAGCACGCAAGTAACCCAAACCGACACCGTACATATCAAAATCACCATTTAGGCACCCAAAAAGTATTTCAACCCCCCACACACTCTAATAAAATTTCAAAAGAGTGACATGCTCTGTATATACATTTTGGAATAAAAAAACAATTAATACATTAAAAGAACACTTTTTCACCATTCATGAAACTCAGCAAACCATAAATAAAATTGATAAGATAGCTTAAAAAGGGTAAACATAGATTTACCCACTCAACCTGCACAACACCTTCAACTATAACCAAACTCACAGAACACTGCGTCAAAAATGAAATTGACAGAATGTGCATAGATTAACAACCAAATGTAAAATTTACTCAAGTGAAAACAATTGACCAAATATAAACTTTTAGAAAAACATACACCCATATGATGTGAGAATGACACTAATCAAATCTGATGCATGCTAAACATCGACAAAATCGAATTTTCACCAAACAAATAAATTCTAGAGCATAGAAAATTAATCAAACATGAAAGATATTTCATTAAATAATCTTTAAACATGGAATCACCTACCTCGGTGTAGAAGACTTCACAAATATGGTGCGCAAGGATCGTCCCACACCATCCGAAACTCAAACAAACCCAAATTGACCCTAAATCAAACAATTGAACCAAAAATCAATAATTAACGCTAAAATCAGACACCCATCCTACTAAAATTCTAAAACCCCCCCAAAAAAGAACCAAACACTAAGGAAAAAAGAAGAGGAGGACCTTACCCAGAGAGGATTCGTCCGTGGGATAGGGTTGTGCCGATCGAGTAGGGGAGTAGGGGCGTGACCAGTATGGTGTGAGGTGGACAAACAACACTGACACAGTAAATCCGAGGAATAGGCAGGGGTGCAACAAAGAGGTAGGGAGGAGGGAACGACACATGCTGGTCGGCCGGGGGAAGTTGGGTGGCAGTGCAAGCCGGGGCTCGGGGTTCCAGGGTGATGGCGCGACGACTTGGTTGGGGGACTGGGGTGTCGGCGTGAGGGTAAGCCCAACCGGGGAGCTATGGGGTGCGGCTGGAGATGAAGAAGGGGTGTGACACACTAGGTAGGGGGGCTTGGCGCGATAAGAAGAGTGGAGGAGGTCGATGGGGAGTCTGCTCGACAGAGGAAGGAGGGACAGACTGGGAGGTGGAGTGACCATGGTGGGGCATGAGAAGAACAGAGGAGAAGGGGGGGAGGGAACGTTGCATGACGCCAAGGGTTAGGGGAAGAGGGCCCCCATGCACAAGAACCCTAAACAAAGATAAAAATAAAAGTAAAAACAAAATAAACTAAGAAAAATAATCATAATAGTGGTTATATTCATAATAATATTAATATTCTCAAATTAAAAACATTAAAAATAATAACCTAATAAAAATCCTAATAATATAATAATGAATTATAATAATTAATGATAATAATAAGAAGAAGTTAATAGTTATAATAATAATAATAATAATAATAATAATAATTACTAACATATTAATAATATTAATATTAATAATAATTAGAGTTTTAATAATAACTTAAAATAACATAATTTTCATCATTAATATAAATAATAATAATACACAATAATAATAATAATAAGAATACTAATAATAATATACTCAAATAGTAATAATAATAATAATATAACCATTAAAACGAAATTCATTAAAATTTTATCACACTTTTCTTATATTATTTTATTTTAATTTTACCACTCATTTAATTTTATTTCTTTATTATTAATTCCTTTTATTTAATTGATTGAACGTCGGTAGGTCACCCAATGTACCAGAAAAGGTCACGCGGTTTCAAAATCGTTCCTCGCCTGAGGCCGCACGATCTCAATTTTCATTGTATTCTCATTTTCTTATTCGTCACATATTTATCATCTTACTTAAACATTTGGCGGGTTGTGCTGTGAACTGGACGAAGTCGTGCGTGGTGGACCAGGTGAAGTCATGCGATTTTGACCACGCCCTTCTCGTGTGCTAAACACTGTCAAGGCAAAAACATGTGTTTTAAAATAAGAACTCAAAAGTTTATGTCCGGCATAAACCCAGACTACCCGATGAAAACAAAATTAATAAAATAATTAATTCAAAGACGGTGGGTGTGACACCTAGAGTTTAATATTGGATGCATGTTATCCCTCTATATATCTCCATGGAATAGAATCATGAGATTTGGGAAGAAAGGAAAGCCCCCTCTAAGGTACATCAACCCCTTCATGATTCTTGATCATGTAGGAGATATGGCTATCAACTAGCACTTCCACCAACTATGTCTCATGTACATGATGTATTGCATGTATCTCTCTTGAGTATGTACATACCAGATCCCTCACATGTACTGAAACTAGATATGGTACATTTTGAAAATGATATCTCATACGAGGAGAAACTAGTGAAGATATTTGACCATTGAGATAAAGTTCTACGCCACAAGACCACACACCTAATAAAATTAATATGGTGGAACCATAAGTATGAAAAGGAAACATGGGAACTAGAAGAATAAATTAAGGGAAAGTACCCTCAGTTTTTTCTCCATAGTGTGTAAAATAAAATTTTAAAGGTGAAATATCATAAGGGGGAAGAATGTAACAACCCAAAATTGTATCAATGGAAACTACCTTATTATAATTATTCCATAGAGTATAAATCACATGAAATCACATAGAGAACTCAAAGAAAATTTTTTAAATGAGGAATGAATTAAATAATATGTATTTCTAGAAGTTAAAGAACCAATACCACTGGAATAGTAACTTGACCTTCAGAATAGTAATGTGACCATTAGGAATTGTAATCTAGAATATAGAATAGTAACCTCACTCATGAAAGTATAAATAAAATTTATGCACATTATAAATGATAATATGATATAATTATATCATAGTGTAAATAAATAAATGTTTTTAAAATAATTAATTATCTTTTGGTATTTTTTATAAAACATCAATGTTTATTTTCAATTTTATAATTAATATAATGATTTAAAATAAAATTTATTTTCTCAAAATGTATTCATAAATTAATATTTTATTTTCTTATGATTATAATATAATTTTATGAGGTCTTAACTAATTTTTCAGAGTGTTATATAATTAATTATAATTTTAAAATTGGTATTTCCAAGTAAATGATGATTTTAATTAAAAATTAAATTTCTCATATTTATAAAGTTATTTTCATAAAATAGTGTTCATTTTTAAATTTTTCAAGTCCAAAATTGGTTAGGGTGAATTTTTTATATTTTTCTAAAATAGTTAATTTTTTTTATGAATAGTGAAATACAGTAATTTACGGTATATATCTTATAAGTTAATTACACTATTGATTGAGTAATCGCTGATGTAAGCACAAAAATATTGAATCTGACTTCATTATTTTAATATATTTAGTTTAAGGTTCAAAATATTCACAGTCTTGAGCCAAAATAATAATCCAACGAATAAACCAATCAAAATACACCCCTCCACTATAAATAAAACCCTTCACCACCCCCTCTCATCACAACACCAAAGACTTGAAGCCTGTAAAATATCTTCCCAATCCTCTTCCCAAGACTCTATAACTCATCCTAAAACCATTGGTCTTAAAAAAAGACCAAAAACTAATTTCGTGATGGATTTCCTCAAGGAGGATAATTCAAGAGGTAAAACCCGCTTTCATTTTATTTTAATTTCATTTCAATTTATTATCTTTACTTATTCAATTCTAACATCCTATTATCCAAGTTTCATGATAAATCTAGTATCTTATATATAATTTAATTTTATTATGTTAATTGAATAATCCATCATTAATCTTCTTCTCCCCTACCTTTTGTTCTAAAAATGGAAATGTCGTATGTGAGGTGTTGTTTTATCGCCTTCATAGACGACCGATATTCATTTTACTTTACCACCTTCAAAGATGGTCTTAAAAACATTAAAATTATTGAAAAAAAATTTAAAATGTATTTCATAACCTTTTTTATGTTATATAACTTACTTATATGCATAATGTTAAATAATAAAACAAAACAAGTTCATTGTGATCAAAAACTGCTAAATTAATCTAAATGATTATCCTTAACATTTTATCTAATGAAGCATCCTCATATCTAGAAAATAATAATGTATTATACCAATTAAACTAATATAAGTTCATTAATAATATATAATTTCAATTTTGGATAATTATCCCTATCATACATGATCTTCCATACATGTATACAAGTGAACCGATCAGGAAAAACAAGAAAATGAACACTACTAAACAAAGAAATTGAACTCTATAACTCATCCTAATGGACATAAGTGAAATTAATAAAATTATAATAGGTTATTTATTTTTTAATTAAATAATTTATTTAGATTATTCAAGATATTAAATTGAAAAAATCATCTAGACATAAAGTAAGAGGACTGTTGAACCTAAATCTCTTTCTTTGGGTTCTCCCTCTTTCACTCCATTTTCAGTATGGATGTTACATTAATCTTCCATAAATATCATTTCTTTTTTCAATAAATTTTATTTTATAGGATATACATATTTCCAATATATTTTTATGACTAATGAAAATATTTTTACAAAATAAATCTTCTTTCTAAAAAAACAAATCTTTTACTTCTCTTGAGATTGTTTGTTCTTCACTCAGGATTGATGATTCTTATACCAAGTATGTTTTTCACTTTTTATTTTAGGAACCCCATTTTTTATTATTGAAACTATGATTTATTAAATTATCATGAAACCCATTTATTTTCCTTGGGTTATTTTACATCATAGATTGTTATATATTCTATGTGGCATGTCAGATTATGTAAATGTTATGATGTGACGGGTACACCTAGAATTATATAGTGCTCTAATTCTTTGGGTAATGTGATTTATCTCATGAGATAAGGTGAAATATACATAAAAATGATTCTATATTTATTAAAAAAAATTATATTATGATTATGCACATATGTTTTACGTGAACATGATGCTATATTTGTTCACTACTTTGCATGGTATTTGACCACTAAGACATGATATTTCTTTTTATACTTTTCCACATTTCATGCCTTTATATAATGTTTCCTATCATGATTATTATGATTATATTATTCTTATTTTATGATAATTATGACTATCATCACCCCATGTTATATTGATTAATGTTCTTATCTATCCTCTTACTAGGCTTTTAGCCCACCCATTTCATTGATGTATACCCTCAGATGACTACTCATAATAAGTAGTACATGAGGGACACTAAAAGATAGATATAAAAGAATAAAATAATTTTTATGTTTTATTATGTAAATGTTATTTGTAGTCCAAATTTTTCCAAGACACTAAACCTTTGGATCCTCGTTTTGTAGTATAATAATTTTTTTATATTTAAAATAATGTAATAGTAATGTAACAAAAAGCAGAGTTGTTATATTTCCCACAAACCTGGAGGGTCCTTTTAGTAAATCCCTGATCTTTTCTTTTAGAGAGAGAATATTGAAAAATAGGGTTTATAGTCTAAGAATGTATTTTCTAACTATCTAAAAATGTTATTATAAATTCGAAAATTCATAAGAATATACCTTGATAATCAATACAAAATTCATCCCTTTTATTACCCTTTTCCCACTTCATGATGAGTTTACACCAACACCAATGAAGAAGTATAGGTTGATAGATCAAAGAGAAGAATATTCTATGAGACACAAATATTTATTTATTATAATCCTATATTATCTAACATAAATACTCCAAGCGTAACTCCCCCATTAAATAATCAAATACCCTTATGTTGGACTCCTCAAGTATTAATCATATTTTAATGATCACAAATCATTTATATTCTATAATGCCTGGTAATCTTGTTATCTACCTCAAATCATATATAGATGATTAGTATCTTTATGATTTAAGTAAATCTATCCAAGATCTTAATTGCTATACATTCAGTCTGATTACTATACACTATATTTGATTTACTTTATAATGATTTCTTTGATAAATGATTAAGACTAATACATTCTATCAATATCACTACTTAAGTCTAAATATAGACATTTGGCTAAGTTTGAGACACTGTGAGTCTGCCACCTGTAATGTTTTACTAGAAACAAAACCAAACACTGTGACTAGACACCGTGACCCGACACTGTGAACCAGACACTGTGTACCAGACACTGTGAACTAGAAACCATTAACCAGACACAGTGAACCAGACACCGTGAACTAGACACTGTAAACCTGACACCATGAACTAGACACTGTGAACCAGACACTGTGACCATGAGACACCGCTTCATGGAGACACTGTTTCCTAACAAACTCTAACACTGTTTCTTAATCTGTTTTTTAATTTTTCAATTTAATCTCTAACGGTTGTATTTGAAGATTTTAAATACACTGACATAATTATTGTTTCTTTATAGACATGTCACCTGACAGTATGAGGTACGAGGTGTAGAATACATGAATCCTACCATCTTCAACACATGAACTCCTAGAATAAATGAGAAGAACATCCCAAAAATAATACATAGAGAGAGGGTAATGCCAAGAAGAACACATGAGATTACCTGAGAAAATAACCAACACACGCGACTCAACATTCCTGAAGAACACATGAAGCATACTCGAGCCCAGAGTCGAGGACCTCTTTGCACTGTCACCATGAGGAACACACACCCAATCTAGCTAACTTTCGATACTTTGTTTTCCACATGATGACTTGATTTATGCATATTCTCCAGTCTAGAAGTCCAGATCTGAATAGAAAACCACTTAGAGAACTTCTAACCTTATCTCATCATTTCTTCCGGGTTGTTTATCTTTTTATTAGCTTTCGAGCAGTGTGTGTATCTGTATAAAAACATACTCTATAGTCTGCACTAAACTGAATGATACAATATTTCCTTCCTCAAACATCTTTTTTTATGCTTGCGTATACCCATAGATAAGTGTGGAAGAGGTCCCTGTGTGGCCAGGTAGTTTGTACCCACGAAGAACTGTAGAAGAGGTTGTGTGACCTGGACAGTCCTGTGTACTATTGTTAACCCTAATCTAGGGTGTGGATCAAGTTTATCTATATAAACTTCTTGGTGGAAGGTGATCACCAAATAGAGTGTATTAGGTATCTTCTTGAGACTGAACACAAAGTTTTATATCCGTTGTAATGTTTAATTTAGTTTTCTCTATTTTACTATTTAATACATAAACCGCTAAATTTACTTTGATAGTTAATCTTGGAAAAAAGTTATAATTGTATTGCCTTATTAGAATAGATTAAAATGTAACTGTAATAACCAATATTAAGATTATTGAGAATTAATCAATGGTCTAAGAATTTATTTAAATAGTCAAACTTTCATAACAGTATAACCTTGATTAAATGGGCTGTAGTTAACTTTATTGGGGAAAACTTTTAGGAATAATTTTCACCAGAAATTTTAAATAAATACTCAATTCAACTACCTCTTAAGTACTCTAATATAACTAATATTTGGTATCATAGGGTTGTTTTTTAATCCTATTAAGACTCTATTTTTAACCTTATTCAACTATGATCATAGTTGTACTTTAAAAATCAGTAAATTTCTATCAATTATAAATTTATAGCTCTTTTATGTTATTTATTTATCACGGATAATAGATTGTAAGGTCATGCAACTAATAGACCAACATTATTTAATATAACTAATTATGATCAATGGAAAATTAAAATGAAAATGCATTTAGTAAGTATGAGCTTTGAAAACTGGTCTTCAATTTTAGATGAATATAAGATTCCTACTACTGATAGAATCACTTGGAATGAGCCTACCAAAACTGCCTACAATAACAATTGTAAAGCTTTGAATTCTTTATACTTCTCCTTAGGAGACGAGGAATTTAATAGAATCTCTACTTGTAAAACTGCCCATGAAATTTATGATACTTTTTCTGTTTCACATGAAAGAACCTATAGTGTGAAAGAAATGAGACTTAATACCTATAATATTAAATATGATAACTTTAAAATGAAACCCGATGAGCTTATTTCTGACATGTATCTCAGGTTCAATGAAATTGTCAATACAATGATTTCTCTTTGAAGAGAATTCACTGCTAAGGAACTGATCATGAGAATTCGCAGATATCTAACTAACAGATTGAGAGGAACCACTGTCTCTTTTAGAGAATCATGCAACATCAACAAGCTATCTATAAAATAACTCATTGGAAAACTGATTATGTATAAAGAGGAGTTTAAAGTCAACACGAAATAGGAGGATGAACCCAAAATAAAATTTGTGGCATTGAAGACCACCACCTCGAAATACAAAGACAAAGGGAAATTGGAAGCTTCTGTAGAAAGTTTCAGTAGTGAACAATCATCACCTGACAGTGATGAGGAGATGGATCAACTATCTAGAAGGTTTAAAAGATTTTACAAGAAGAAACACTTTTTCAGAAAGATTATCTTCAAGGGAAAATATGATCAAAAATGAAGTTGGAAGAAGGAATGGAAAATAAGTGACAAGTCTGATGAGATTTTCTGCTATGAATATAAGAAAAAAAGACATATCAAGGCTGACTGTCCAAATCTCAAGTACAAAAAGAAATATGAGGACAAAGAAAAAAATATAAAAAGGCAATGAAATCAACATGGAGTGCTTCTGAGGGAAGCTCAAGTGACTTAGAATCTTTACATGAGGAACATTCTAACTAAGACAATATGTGTTTTAGTACCAACACATCTGAGGAAAGCTGCATAAAGAGTTCCTGTAAGAGAATATGGTTCTTATAAAGTGGGTGTTCAAGACACATGACATGAGACTACTCATGATTCAAGAATATAATAAAAATTGATGGAGGGCATGTCAGCTTCGGTGACGATGCCAAAGGAAAGATTATTAGTCTTGGACAAATCGGTAACTCTAACTTAGTTTTGATTTCTAAAGTACAAATTGATTATGGATTGAAATATCATCCGATTAGTATTTCAAAATTATGTGATGATGGATTTCATGTTATATTTGAAAATGATGCTTGCAATGTTTTTAATTATAAAGATGAATTAGTCTTTTCTGCATTAGGAAATGAAAATGTTTATTCTATTAACTAGATTCTTTAGCTTCTCAAAATGCTTCATGTCTAAATGTATTTCATAAAGAGTCTTGGATTTGGTAAAGGAGACTAGGACACTGTAATATTCACTCCCTTAGAAAGATAACTAGAAAAAGCTTTGTCAAAGACCTACCCACACTTGAGTTTCCAAATGGTAAAGTGTGTAATCCCTATCAAAAGGGAAAGCAACAAAAAATTTCCTTCAAACCAATGAAATAAGTGTTAACTTCTCAACCTCTTAAATTGGTTCACATGGATTTTTTTGGACCATATATAGTTCCTTGTTTAAATGGGAAGCACTATGTTTATGTTATTGTAGATGATTTTTTAAGATACACTTGGGTATACTTTCTATCTCACAAAAATGAAGCTTTTTATTACTTCAATAAGCATTACAAGCCTATAGAAAATCTTAGTGGACTTATAATTAAGACCTTGAGAAGTGATCATAGCCGTGAGTTTGAAAATAAAGAGTTTGAATCTTTTTTCTCACAAAATGGTTATAGTCATAATTTATCTTCACCTAGAACACCTCAATAGAATGGAGTGGTAGAAAGAAGAAATAGAACCCTGCAAGAGATTTCTAGATACATGTTAAGTGAATATGACCTACATATTTACTTTTGGGATGAAGATGTAAACACAACATGTTACATAATCAATAGAGTGTTGATTATACCAATTCTTAAATGGACTCCTTATGAGTTATAGAACAATAGAAAACCCAAAATTAGCTACTTCAAAGTTTTTGGTTGTAGAGTCTATATCCTTAATACTAAGGACAATCTTGAAAAATTTTCATCCAAGAGTGATGAAGGAATATTTTTAGGACACTCAATTTCTAGTAAATTCTATAGAGTGTTCAATAAAAGAACTAAATGTGTGGAAGAATCTGTCCATGTCAAAGTCGATGAAACAGATCCATATGAGCCTAAAACCATTCTAGAGACCATGGAGGATGATGTATCAAACATGGAAATTAATTAAAAATACTCAAACCATCATGTAAAAGAATCCGTGAAAACTTTTAGATCTATAAATTCCTTTGACTCAAGTCACAATGAGCCTGAACTTGTTGATGAACATGAAATCACTAGTACTTATTTTTCTAGAACAGTTAGAACTCTTAAGAACCATCCTTTAGATACTGTTGTAGGAGACTTAAGAAAAGGAACTCAAACTAGAGATTCTCTTAGAAATTAGGTTGAATATCAAGTCTTCTTTTCCCTACTTGAACCTAAAAAAATTAATGATGTTATCAATGATGAATTTTGTGTGATGGATATGGAAGAAGAACTTAATCAGTTTGAAAGGAACAAATTTTGGAAACTTGTTGAAAGACCCAAAGAAACATTTACTATAGGTACTAAGTGGTAGTTTAGAAATAAAGTAGATGAAGCTGGTAACACATTTATAAACAAAGCTAGATTGGTTGCACAAGTCTACAATCAAGAAGAAGGAAAAGACTATAAAGTGACCTTTGCACTAGTAGCTAGACTTGAAACCATCAGTATTCTACTTGCTTATGGACCACATCTGAATTTCAAACTGTATCAAATGGATGTAAAAAGTGCATTTATAAATTGGTATATAGTTGAGGATGTATTTTTTGAGAAACCCCTTGGTTTTACAAACCCTCATTTTCTAAATCAAAATTTTAAGTTATCAAAAGATTTTTATGGTTTAAAACAAGCTCTAAGAGCTTGGTATGATAGGCTGAGTACTTTTCTTATTTCCAATGGTTTTACAAAAGGAATATCTGATCCTACCCTTTTTATAAAATGAATTTCCAATGATGTTTCATTTGTTCAAATCTATGTAGATGAAATTATCTTTGGATCTTCAAAAAATTCTTTATGTATTGATTTTTCTAAAATGATGCAAAATGAATTTGAAATGAGTTTAATGGGTGAAAAAAAATTATTTCTTGGATTTAAAATCTTTCAAAAGAATTATGGTATTATTTTAAATCAAATTAAATATACTAGAGACCTTATAAAATTTTTTTGATTGGATAGCACTAAAGTAGTGACACTTCAATGAGTACCACTTGTAAGTTGTATGTTGATGAAAATGGAAAATCTGTTGATCAAACCACTTATAGAGCAATGATTGGAAGTTTACTCTACTTAAATGCTAGTCGACTTGACATTATGTTTAGTTTTTTTATGTGTGATCATTTCAAGAAAATCCTAAGGAATCTCATTTAAATGCTATTAAAATAATTTTCAAATACCTCAAGCTTACACCCAATCTAGGACTATTCTATCCTAGAAGGAAATAATTTTAATTTGTTAGTTATTCTGATGCTGACTTCAGTGGTTGTAAGTTAGATAGAAAAAACACCTCTGGAACATGTAACATTTTAGGAAAGTCACTAGTATCATGGTGCAGTAAGAAACAAAACTCTGTTGCATAATCTACTGCAGAAGCTGAATACATATTTGCTGGTAGTTTTTCTGCACAAATTCTATAGATGAAACACACATTACTAGATTATGGATATCAATTAAGTCTTTTACCTATAAATTGGGACAATACAAGTGCTATTAACATCTCAAAAAATCCTGTTTCACACTCTAGGACAAACCATATTGATGTAAGACATCACTTTTTGAGAGATCATTATCAAAAAAGTGATATAACTTTGGAATTAA
This sequence comes from Viscum album, assembly GCA_963277665.1. Lineage (NCBI taxonomy): Eukaryota > Viridiplantae > Streptophyta > Magnoliopsida > Santalales > Viscaceae > Viscum > Viscum album. The sequence goes on along the minus strand of OY728126.1, from coordinate 1,432,325,074 downwards.
TTTGTAATGAATACCAGCTCGCTGATATATTCACCAAACCACTAAATTCTGTATGTATAGATTACATCATACATGAATTTGGTATGTTAAATCTTAAGTAGTTATATTACTGTTTCATATCTTATTGTTTCATGATTACGATCTTATAGTTTCTATTTCTTGGTCACTGTCTGAAACTCAATGTCTCTAACAATACAATCACACAGTCTAGAAATCAAATTGTTACGGTCCCACCATGAAAATTTATTTGGCACTCCCCATAAAAGACTGTTACTATCTCACTGTGAGAGTCAGTTATTGTCTCACTGTAAATATGCCTTGTTGTTTTATTTATATATTAGAATCCATATCGTGGTAATTAATTATTTTACACTTTCACTTTCCCAAGTTTTTGTTTTTGTGATGATTGGTATTACTAAATGATAAAATAAAATAAGTTTCACTTGTTCTTCACTCAAGCCCTCTTTTATTCTCTCAAATCATCACCCTTCTTCAACCCTTTAACCCTTGTCTCTCGAATCTTTGGTGAATTTCAAAGATGAAACGTCCTTTATCGTCAACTCCTGAGAAACACAGTTCAAATAAGAAGAGGAAGATCATGCCTAAGTTAGCACCTGAGAGTCCTCTGAATCCAAACCTAGTGAACTGAATAGTATTACCTAAAAATGAGATTTTCCCCAAGTGGATCGTGTCGAGTAAGTCTCTGGTATTGAGAGTATTAAAAGAGAAAGTATGGTTAGATTGGTTTGAAAAGGAAGATTGGCCTATTTACCCTAAACTGGTTGCACAATTTTATCAGTATGATCAATTTTCTTTTGATTTTGAAGATGGATATGCTGTAATAAGTTGGATAAATGGTTAGAGATGAACGTTTTCTTTGAGTTTCTTGGATGCATGCCTTAGGATACCTCTTGAAGGTATTTGTGAGGACTACCAAAGAGGTCATCCACCTCTAAGTGAATTATTTTTTTGGAAGATTCTTTGAGAATTTTAACTAGAAATGGAACCAAGATAAAATCAATTGCTGCTGAGCTAGATGGAGAATCTAGAATTCTGTTCAAGTTTACTCAGAATTTGATTGGCCCCAGAAAAGGTGATTTCTCTGTACTCAAATATAAGGATGTATTTTTGATACATCTCCTGAAAAATGGACATAAGATCAATCTTTTAAAGTATATTATACACCATATGTGTGAGTTGATCAAAACTACCTCTAAGTAAAAATCCATATTTTATTCTCAGCTTATCTCATCCATGCTTCATGCCAAATGATTGGTTGGACCAAATAAAGAAGTAATCATGGATTATGAGTTCAGTCATTCAAAAGTTATTATAATGATAATAAAAATTAATTGGAATCCTTGGAAAAATGAATCGGCGGTAGATAATGATAGAGTATATGAAACGTTTAATCCAGTGGAACACCCTTCACGACCTAAATTCATTTCTGATCATGGTTTGGAACCAGATGAAGTTATTGAATATTATGATGATGAAGAAGAATAGATTGTTGTACCTATGAAAGAAACTTTTCTTAATGAGGAAGATGGTACACCTACTCCTCAAGTCGTAATTGAGATGGAAATGAATGTTCCTAAAGATGTTGCTGATTTGGAAGAACTACCCAATGCGGAGGAAGAATCTGTTGCTAAGGAAACTGAAAAGGATGCTGTGGAAGAGCATATAGAAGAAGTTGTTCCTGTTACGCAAGAAGATGAAATTGAGAAACTCCCAAAGGAAAAAGCTGTTTATGAAGTCATTATTTATACTAAAGATAGAATGGATAAAGCCTTTGAATTGGATCGAAAGGAAATGGTTGAGGAAATCAAAGATGACATCATGAAAATAGATCAATAACCTAAACCTCTGAGTCTTGAGAAGGATGCACCTGTTGAGGGAGAGTAGCCCCCCCCCCAGTCTGGAATCTGTTGAAGTTACAAATACATTTGATCAAAGATCAGTGGATACATGGTATAAATTCCCCAGTTATTTCGATGTGAATGATTCATAGGAAGTCTCATTCAAAGGTTTTGATCTGACTAATATGCTTCAGTTGAAAATGACATTTTCTCCTAAAGTTATTTCTACCAAAGAACCTGAGCCTGTCTCAGCTTCAATATCTGAGCCTTCACAAGATCCATCACACTTGGTGAATAAAGATGATCTGAAATAATTTAGAGCTACCCTTTTGGATGAGATTGAAAAGCTCATGAATAATCAACATGCTCCTATAACCAATTTAAGTGAGATAGATGCTTCCTTTTTATTAGAAAAGGTCATATGGTAGAATAAACCCAAAATGCTTCATGAGATTCTTGAAGTTAGAGTTGAGAAGAAACTGATTAGTGATGATGTAAAGACTCTAAGAGGTATGGTTGATGAAATTCAGTGAGTGATAACCTTACTATTAGACCCTATTTCTCATCCAGTTGATAATTTTGTTACTCAGACCTCACATGCAGTAGCCTCACTGATTCAACCTCATCTAACCTCATTACCTGAAAATGTAGGTGAAATAAACTAGCAGATTGTTCAAGAGATGCATGAACTTGTTATTAGACATAACAAGTTAACTCATGAGTATAAAGGGTGCCTTTAGAAAGTGATAAATCAACTAAAATCCCTTATATCAGTTGTCACTACTTCTAATGCCTCTATACAATCTTCTCCTCCTTCCTTATGTAATGATCTACTCAGAACAGTTATCAAAGAGGAACTTCAGGCTGTGATTAGTGGTTTTAATAAAAAAACTCTATCTGAAGTTATTAAGAACAGTGACAGAGTCCTTGATTTGGTAAAAATCCATTCCAAGATTTCTAATGATGCTCAGTAAAAAATTTCCATGAAAGTGAACTTCTACATAAATGAGATCTTCTCTAAGAATGAATTGATAAATCACTTCAAGTACCATGGGGAAAATATGAGGATTCCACCTGTTACTCAAGCCTTCAAGACTCAAGTCCAAAATATCACAGAGTTCAGTCGTTTGTTGGACAAGTTTATGGAGAATAAGGATGACTTTGAAAAATCCATACAGTATGGTGGTGAAATCATTGATGATATTATCAAGATTTTAAGGCCTTATCTTCATGTTCAGAGTACTTCCATTGTTACTCCTGAAACTGCACCTCTGAGATCGGGTTTTCCTACCTTCACCTCTACCCTACCCTCCACATCTATGTTAGTTAGTCAGGGCCTCAGTCAGATCAGGCATGTAATCCTTGATCAACAGTTTCCTCGGTCTTCTACTACCCCTACTTTGGCCTCTTCTATCTTTGAAGGTTGTACTTTACCTTCTCTGTCAATGAGTTCACTCTCTTCTTCCACTTCAACCTCTGATCCAATGGCTTCTTCTTCTGATACCGCTGCCAAGGGAAAGGAAAAAAACATCCAGTGATGAAGAACAATGAAAACTCTCTTTTGATAGGGATGTTATTGCATTTGTTTTGCTGTCTACTATTTGTAATGACACTATTTTTATCTAATGCACTGTTCCCTTTTATTGTATACTTATTATTCACTCTTTTTGATATACCCAAAATGGTGAGAAATATTCACCCCCAAAGTAAGAATAGAAAAATATATAGTTTATATTGGAGATATATAAACTCTAAATACACATGTTTTGTGATCATAAAAAAGGGGGAGATTGTTGGAATCCTCATGTATTAATCATGTTTTAATGATCAAAAATCATATATATTCTGTAAAGCCTAGTAATACTATAATATGTCTCAAATCATATACATATGATTAGTATCATTATTCTTTAAGTAAATCTATCCATGATCTTAATTTCTATACATTAAGTTTGATTACTATACACCATATCCGATTTACTTTATAATGATTTAGTTCATAAATGATTAAGTCTAATCCATTCTATGAAAATTACTACTTAAGTCTGAATATATATATTTGGATAAGTCTGAGACACCATGTGTCTACCACTAGTTATGATTTTTTTGGAAAAGGAACCAGACACCGTGAACAAACACTCTAAATAAGACACCATGAACCAGACACCGTGAACCAGGCACCGTGAACCAGACACCATGAACCAGACACCATGACCATGAGACACCACTTTATAGAGACACTGTTTCCTAACAAACTGTGACACTGTTTCTTAATCTATTTTGTATTTTTTCAATTTAATCTCTAACGGTCATATTTGATGATTTTAAATGCACTAACATAATTAATGTTTCCTTGTAGACATTTCACCTAATAGTACGAGGTACGAGTTGCCGAATACATGCATCCTATCGGCTCCAACACATGCACTCCAAGAATAAAAGAGAAGAGCGGACTAGAAATAATACATACAGATATTGTAATACCAAGAAGAACACCAAATAGTACTTGAGAAAAGAAATGACACATGAAACTCAACATTCCTGAAGAACACACAAAGCATATTCGAATCCCAGAGTCGAGGACATCTTTGCCCTGTCACCATAAGGAACAAATGCCAGATCTAGCTGACTTGTGATACTCTATTTTCCACATGAGGACTCGATTTCTGTATCTTCTCCATCATAGAAGTCCAGAGCTGAATAGAAAACTACTCAGAGCACTTCTAACCTTATCGCATCATTCTATTATATTGTGTATATTTTTATTAGCTTTCGAGCAGTGTGCGTATCAATATAAAAACACAGTCTGCCTCCTGTACTAAACTGAATGAAACAAGATATACTTTCTCAAACATCTTTTTTAACACTTGTGTATACCCACAAATAAGTGTGGAAGAGGTACTTGTCTGGCCTGGTAGTTTGTACCCACGAAGAACTGTGGAAGAGGCCGTGTAACCTGGAACGTCCTGTATACTATTGTTAATCCCGATACAAGGAGTGGACAAGTTTATCCAAGGTGCGGACATTCTCGACTTGATACTGAACCACTTGTTTTATATCTGCTATGCTATTTAATTTAGTTTTCTCTGTTTTACTATTTAATCTAGAAACTGTTAAAATTTACTTTTATAGTGAATCTTTTAAAGAAGTTATAATTGTATTACCTTATTATAATAGCTTCAAAAGTAATGTTAATAATCAATATTAATATTACTTTGAATTAATCAATCTTCTAAGAAGTTATTTAAATAGTCAAACTTTGATAACAACATAACCTTGATTAACTGGGCTGTAGTCAATTTTATTGGGGAAACATTTAGGAATAATTTTCAACAGAAATTGTAGTTAGTCACTCAATTCACCCCACTCTTGAGTAATCTACTCCAACCAACACCTTAATTTTTATTCTCTTAAATCCCCTATTCCTTATCATGGTTTAATCGAGTAGAATCCATGGTTCCTTGAGATAATGGATTGAGGTTTCTTGATCCAGATAAACACACATCATTCATTATTTAACTTTAATAATATTTTTATATTATAAATAGTTACATAATCTTAAAAAATGGTGTTCTAGTGTTCTTGGAGACTAGTTAAATAAAAAAATAATTTACAATACCCATTAATATTTTCTCTGTAATCGTACAACTCTAAACCCCTTCTAGATATCTCATATATAATACTCAAATTCACAACCCAAGGGAAAAATATAAGAAAGGGGTGAGATTAGATTCTTAGTAAGGGAAAAATAATGGATAAACAGTGGTGATAATAAGTGATAAAAAGATAAACATGTGGGTATAGAAGCATAATCAAGATCTATGAACATAACATTAGGAAAACATACCCAGAAAAAATATATAGCATAATAAATTAGTCATCATAACTTGAGTATATTTCAAGACATAATATTGTTGAAAAATCATGAGTATAGGTATAAAAATATAGTGTATCATGCATCAAAACTTATTTCCTTTAGTGGATCAGGCCTCACAACCTCTTCCCTTAGTGAATCGGGTTTCACTTCTTGTTTCCCTTAGTGGATCAAACATGACAAATTATCCTTTATTATCTCATGAGATATAAATATATACAAATTTTATTAAAGGTATATATAGGTCCCAAAAATTTATTAATGAAAAACCATACTTGTGTGTTCCACAATTTCATAGAAACATTCATTTTATATAATCACTTAACTAACCCAAGGAAAAGAGATGGGTTTTATGAAAAGTTCAATATAAAATTTCATACGCCATCTATAAAAATAAAGTGTATGGTATCATAAGAACATATCACTTAGTGAAATATTTGGACCATCAAAAGGTGTTTAAATAGTGTAAAAAAATATTTTATAATAACTTTGAAAATTACTTAGAGAAAATAGAAGAAATACTCGTTATGTTTTCAATAACTTTTAAGAAATTGTTTAAAAAACATTGTAATAAATATTTCTATGCAGAAGCCTGAAAAAATGGAAATGAATTTTGAAAAAAATTTATGATTATTGTGGAATGAAAGTATATTAATACAAAAAAATTTTACAAAAAATATTCCTTTCACATTTTGTAAAAAGGGTCAAAGTTTTTGAAAACAACCTTTCCAAAATATTAAGATATGATTATTTTTAAAAAGAGAGTCAATTTAATTGAAAATTAAACTAATCAACCATATAATTAGAGATTAGAACATTCAAAAAACAAATAAAAAATGTGAACATGAAAATTTCCCTTATGGATTATCATTTATAAGAAAACTCGACTTGAAAATGAGGTTGGAAAGAGTCCTTATGCCTTTGGTAACCCTTGAACAAAAATCCCTTGAAAGATAGAATTTGGGATAGATCTATATTAAATTTAATTGTCATTATAAAAATAATAATAAGATATCCATGGTCATTATGTACTCCATGAAAAAGATAACATGGGGTGTATATATAATAATTCTATAAAAATGATGTTTTAGATGAAAAACCCCTAACATTAATTCCTGACCTCTATGATAGTAATAGAATCTCCTGTATAATAAAAATAAGTATCTTAATAAATTATTTCAAAAATCTATTCATATATATAATATTTTATAAGATTCATTTATATTTATCTATTCCTAATATATTAGTTAGTTATAGTATATTTTCATCGTAAGATGTTATTGGTTTTGGCTATTTATTGTTTACTGGATTTATAAATGCAGTGTTGATTATTTTTAATTGATTAAAATTTAATTATTTATAGATTTTTAAAGGTATCATAAATTTGTGTTTCAATATTATATATAAATTTTTATGTTAATTCAACAATATTTTTAGTCATGACACAGAAATGTGATATTTATAATGAGGTTTTTTCAAAAGTTTTGATGAAAGAAGGTTGATATATTAATAATAAGTTAAACATTAATATAAACATTAAAGAAACAAAAACAAAATATTATGTAATCATTAGTTTCTAATAATACTTATATTTATGTTTCAATAGTCTTCCATGATAGAAATTAATATCATTGTTTAGGTAGGTGGTTGAATGACCCAAACATGGACATGCTATAACCGATGAGTGAGAATGATTAAGAAATTAATTATTTTGGAATAAAATCATTATTAAAGAAGAATAATGATATAATTTATATGATATTATAGAGTTGAACTATATTTTAAGAGATTTTTATACATAATAAAAGTATAAATGGAAAAATGAAATAAATTTCTTTCGTTGAGGTGGTAGCTCACACGTATGCACAAGTGATATATTGATTTTAAATAGAACCAGCGGAATTTAGGTAATGGTTTATAATTTAATAATATTAGTTATTTTAAAGATAATATTAATAAATAAAATACTCCTTTTTAACTATCCCTTTAATATGGTTATGAAAAGTAAAACATATCACTCAGGGAGGTGGTAGTCCGCACAAACACATGATGATGTTTTTGTTTTTCTCAATAATAAGAAAAATGTATTTAATTATTATTAAAAAATTATAATAAATTTTTTAATATTAAAAAAACTTATTTAATTATAATATGATGGATGAAATAGCTATTTAATATGTGTTATCAGAAATAAAATAATTGAAATGGAATGGGAGTAATTAAAAATTTCTACCATACTCCTTGTAAAACTCATTTTAAAAAACGAATTAGGCTTTTAAAGTGTAGTGTTTTGAGAATAAAATAACCACTATAATATTCCTAGTATTTTAGGGATGGATTATGTTAGAGGTTTTTAAAACTAGTTGGATTTGGGTGTGGTGATAGGTGGAGTGGTGTAGGCTCTTTTTATAAGTGGGGGGATTGAAATTTTTATAATATATAATTGTTAAAGTCAATATTCCAGGCTCAAATATATCCAATAATGGAAATTAATGTATAGGGGAAAGGGTTAAGGTTTATAATTAATCAAAAATTCATTTTAACGCATGTTTTAAACACATTTTTAATTACTTTACTCTTAGATTTTTCATATTTACCATTTTTGGTATTTACCATGAAAATAAATTTCAACCAAATTAATTTACTTTTAATTCGTAAAAATAAAATAAGAATTATTACATAATTTTTAAATAATGATTCAACATATAAAATAAATTTTATCCAATAAAATATATATGTTTAATAAAAAATAATTTTAACATTAGTGCATGTAAATCCTCAAAACCCATTTTTTAGAAAAAGTGAATTTTTAAGAATAAATATTATATTTGGGAAAAAATTATAAATATAGTAGATTTTAAAAACATAAATTGGTTTATTATTAAATGAATAATATTTATGTGAGTTTAAATAAATAAAAAAATCAATTTTATATTGTGAAAACATAATTAATAGTGAAACTGAAAAAATAGTTTTTATTAGAAAAATATTTCCCAATTTCCAAAATATTAAACATGGGTTTTATGAATTCAATATATTATTTTTTAATGAAAAATTTCACTCCATAAATATTTTTTTGATCATGAAATTTTTTTTATAATTTTTTTATTTATACTTACTTATTTATGTAGTCATAAACAATATGATTTTAGTAAAAATATATTTTTCACTATTCACTTAAAAATCAATTATTTCAGGAAAATCCCAAAAATTCATCTTAGGATAATTTTGATATGTGTAATTAAAAATTAAATTTAATTCTATAAAAATAAATTTTTTAAATTCGGTAGTAATTAATAGTAATATAAAATAAATATAAAAAACATTTTTAAGAAAAAAAATTATTATTTTATTAATATACATTATTACATTATTTTCATAAGGATTTTACTTCTATTGATACCTTATAATTTATTGGAAATAATATATTTTTCATATTTTATAATTTTATTTTACTAAAATATTACATTTTTCATTTTATTTTGGAATTTTTTGTTCTAAAAGCTAATAAACATGCTATTTTTAAGGAAATGGTATTTATTATAATCATGTGTTATTACAATTTACCCCCTCTAAAAATATTTTTTTCCTAGAAAATTTATTATTTTGAAGATTAAAATTGAGGGAAATTTTGTCTCATTACATCCACAGGTACCTATAATGTTTCTTCAAACTTATGATTCCATTATATATCTTTGACGAGATGAGTGGTCTTATTCCGTAGAAATTTTTCACTTTTATCCAAGATTTCCATTTTTGTTCTTCACATGAGAGATCATGTTTTGATTGAATGAATTATGAATTTAATATATGTGAATGTTATGATATTTACTTCCTAAAAATAAATACAAGGAACAAATCATGTTTCTATGATTGGTTTGGTGGGTGTGCTATGTAACAAGCTACCACCCTAACACAATCAAGAATCTTGAAGGGACTAATGTACCTAGGGATCAACTTTCCATTATCCCAAAATCATATAACACAATTACAAGAAGATATTAGGAGAAATAACTTGTCATTAAATTTAAATTATAGATCTCAACAATGATTGTTTTCATAACTATTCTATCGACCTTATTCCACTTTCATATACCACTATATGGTTTGAATATTCTCCATTATTTATTGGAAAAGGTTTGGTCTAATCAAATTCCTCTCCTCAACTCCATCCCAATTTTTTTTAGTCATATATATCTTCCTACAAAGATCCTCATTTGGTAGAAAATGAATTCTAGAATGGAAACTATTGTTATATGATAACTTTACCAAGGGAGGATTTGATCCCATTATTCTTTAAAATCCATGGGAAAATATCTCAACATATCCTCTGGAGTTTTTATAGTTCCATTATACTAAACATTTTTTAGTTGAAAATAATTGATAAAACTCAACTATTTATCTAATACTAGCTTAAGTATTCTCTAGAACCTTGTGGTAAACCACATATCTTAGCTAGATCAATAAATTGTGGTAATCCTTTCACCCATATCAATTTTGATATGTATTTACTAAATGGTTTTTCAAAATAGAAATCTTCTATAATGGTAGTATAATGCACTAAATTTTTAAGGAGATCAAGTACAACCAAAATTTCATTATAGACTTTATATTTCCAAGTGTATTATAATAAAATCCTTTTTAATTTTTTTCCATTACATACTTATATGAGTTTTAGTTTCAAAACACCCTTATAATTTTATCTTTTAACCTTAATTTAATGGTATACCATGAATTGTGATGTGTATTCTGTGTTCAACTTATTCATGTTATCCATAAGAAGTTTTTAATTATATATCTTTACATCCTAATGATTCTAAGATGAATAGAGAAGGATAAGCTATGAACATCACTGAGAAGTTCCTTCTTCTGTTCTAGTTTTTATGGGATGAATCCATATTCCAAACCTTATAATTCCATCCTTATAAAAATTAATATCCAGAATACTCAGTACCATTTTCTATAACTCCACATCATCTTTCTAGTATTATTTGACATTTTAATGAAATTGTAGTTAAGAAATAATTTGATAAAGATAGTATTTATCTATTTCCCTTATGAATAAAATGTTCATCATCTACAAATCCATGAGTATTTGGTCTTTTTGAATCCTCATCACAAATATGGTAGCATGATCTTTCATGCTCAGATAATTTACACATTATTTTACTTCCTTGGAATGTAATTTATTGAGAAATTATATTCTTGTATCAATTCCAACCAGCAATTTTTACACATATTAAATTCATTCTATGATAATATAAATTTCAATATTTTATCACACTTTTATTTATAGATAAAATGGCACTGAATCATTAATGGAAAGATAACTGTTTCTAGCTCCAAATCATAAATCAAGTAATATTTATTATGAGTCTTTAATTGAAATGATTGATAATAAATTACCTAATCATTCTATATGAGGACATAACCAAAGAAAGTTTTTGAAGAATCACTGTATATTACAAAACCTTCCCAAATTCAGGGTAACATAAGTATTAGAGTAGTAAAAAACCTCCTTTTTAGTTCCTTGAAACTTTCTTAATAGTTCTCTCTCAAAATTAACTTCAATATATTATGTGTTAGCTTAGTTAATAGATTTGTTAAACCTTATAAATTTCACAAAAATCATCAGTAATGTCCTACCAACCTAAGAAAACTATCTATCTTAGTTAAAGTGGCTGGTCTCGATCATTACTAAACAACTTCTATCATTAATGGATCTATTGATATGAAATTTGTTGAGATTACATGACTAAAAAATGATAATTTCTATAACCGATGTTTACACTTGCTAAATTTTTTATACAATTTATCCTTTCTAAACACCTTTAACATAATCCACAAATGATCTTCATTATCTTCATTTATCTTTCAATATATAAGAATATATTCTATAAAGACAACCAAAAATTGATCAAGGTAGTTTCTATAGACTATATTCATTATATCCTTAAATATAACAGGATAATTAGTAAGTACACAGGATATTACTATAAATTCATAGTGACCATACATTATACAGAAAGTTATCTTAGAAATACCCTCCCTTTTAACCAATAATGGTTGATATCTAGATCAAAGTTCAATGTTTGAGAAGTATTGATCCTCTATGATTTTATTAAAAAGATCATTGATGTGAGGTATTGGATACTTGTTAATGATAATTATTTTATTAATCTCACAATAAATAATGCAAAGATACATTGATTTATCCTTCTTTTTTTTAACAAAGTGGGATGGTTCACCCCATAAAAAAGCACTTGTATGTATAAAAACCTTTAATAGATTCTCTTTTAATTGCGTCTTTGATTCTTCCAATTCAATGATGTCCATTATATATAGACTCTTTGATATAGGTATGTATTCTTGTATGATTTTAATTGAAAAAAACCTAACACTCTATGGTAAAACATGGTAGTTTATCTATAAAACTATCAATATATTCTCATACAATAGTAATTCCATCAATGTTAACTTCTTTTTAAATCATTTGATCTATAAGTCCCTCATTTTTGGGTATTAAGACCCATATAATTGAATTTTATTCCAAAAGGAACTCATGGTTATCCGTGTGTATATATATAATCATAGGATGATTTGGGATATAAAATGAGATCTCTTTATCACAAAAATTTATATCCTCTATATGTTAGGAAAGTCAATTCATACCCATTATTACATCAAATTAAACCTATGGTAGAAAGACTATATTTTAATGAAATATATTTTCAAGAATAATGATATGATAAGAGTTATATATCTTATATTCAATCAACACAAAACCAAGGGTTTTCACTGATAGTTCAACATCTTATGATTGAGGTGATGAATCAATATTATTAGAAAACTTGTCTGATACAAAAGAATTTGTATAACCATAATAAAAAAGGTACTTGTTGTTATAGAGTGTAAAATGAGTATACCTTTCACCAATTAATTATCATGGTCCACCTCAATGGTAATGATGACATATAATCTCATTGGTTCTCTTGGTTTGTGAGGTTTTTAGGGCTATTATCATTATTAACTTTGGGGTTGAGGAATTGATTTTCATAGTTACCAAACTCTTTTGACCTGTAGAATTAAATTTTGGATGGTGTATTTGTTGGGGCCTTATTATCCTATATTTTATTTAGCAACCTCTTTATTCTCTTTCGACACTAATGATCTTGATGAATGTCCCTTCCTCACTTAAATCACTTACTGGTTACTTTGAAGAAATATTCATGATGATTCCTCCCATAATTATGGCATGTAGGTGGTTTATTTTTCTCATCCAATGTGTCTTATCATTGGTGTTTTCATGATTATCCACTTTACTTTTATTATACCAATAATAATGAGTGTCCCTAGTTTCCATTTATACCTTTAGTTCACATTGAAAAATTTCCTTGTAGCTCTGAAAGTATCATATGGATAATTCCATTTGATGATTTGTTTTATCCTACCATAGAAATGATTAATATTTCCTTTAAAGTTAAAGATATAAAAATAGGAATACCTTTTTAATATCCTGAAGTTTACTTCATATGTTCCAATTAATTCCTTCTCCTTTTGTTTTAGTTTTTGGAATTATATCTCTATTTTCATGAAAATAGTTTGAGGAAACTGTATGATGAATAATAATTACTTTAAATCATCCAATTTCATAAAGTTTACTTCTTCCTTCATCATTGTATTCTTAATGAGAGTCCACCATTTTCTAGACACTCTTTCAAAATAATAGACAACAAAAAATTCCTTCTTGTGCTTTTATCATTTGAGAATGAAAATTATCTTTTATATCACATTAATCTATTAACCAACAATAACTAGATTGGAGGATCTACTAATGGAGGGTAGATGTTATCACATGGAAAACTGAATAGCTAGTTTCTCCTTTATTAGTTCCTTGAAAATCTTAATATAGGTCACATAATGTTTTTCATACCCTATCTTATAAATATATAGGCTTAAATCTAGGATATCTATGGATTTTTTTAGGTTCTCTAACCTAATGAAATTCAAACCCCCCATAATGGTTCTTGAGGATACATTGAATAAACTACGGAATATCAACTGAGAGTGCATATCCATGTGGTCCGTCTTAGGCCCACAAATCATTCACTAATTAAAGATCATGTTGAAACTCAACCGTCCCTTTTCAAGGTAATTATCATTTTGGTGTATCTGTAGAACATACACATCCAATTTCTATTATCCATACATGAATTTAATTTCGTTGATAACCATATACTATATACTTCACAAAATCTCTAGGATGTTATTCTATATTTAGACATATCCCTATGAGTTTCTCTTAAGTTACCTTATCCTAATAACCAAAAATTAATAATATAAGCCAAAAAATAACTAAAATGTACTATGATACCAATGAAGGTGACTAAATTTTGATAAAAAACATTATTTATTATTTTACATAAATAATAATTTCATCTTAAAAAAAGTCACACAATCAGGAGAACTTTTGGTTTAGTGTCTATGGATATTAGAATCATAAACAACTTATTTTACGATACTCAAGAATTTTTCTCCACAGTCATACAACTCAAAACCCTATTCTAAACATCTTAAACATAATACTCATCTTCATAATAAGAGGAATAAAAATATAATAAAGGGTGAGATAATTTTATTAGTAAAGGAAATATAACAAATAACCAATATTTATCATAAATGAGAAAAATAAAAGCATATTTATATTAGATCCTAATCAAAATATTTGAAAATAAAATTATGAAAACATACCCATATTAAACATGGAGCACAAAACACAAGTCATAATAACATGGGTATGTTTCAAAACAGAATAATGTGCAATAAATATAAGCATTGTTATCATAACATAGTGGATCTATCATTAAAACTCATTTCCTTATTAGACCAAGTGTGACTATAAATTTTTATCATTGGATCAAGTTTCACTACCTATATACCATGGTGGATTGATAATTACAAATTGATTCTGATTATATCATAAGATATAAATATTTACCCAATTAATTTGAGGGAAATATGGGTACCAACCATCACTTAATGAAAAACAATACATATGTGTTCCTAAAGATAAAAAAACAAATATTTTTCCATCATCCCTTAATAAAGCATAAGAAAAAATATGGGTTTCATAAAAACATTAATAAAATATTTTATAATCCATATAGATAAATAAATTGGATAATATCATAAAAATTATCACGCAGTGTAATATAGGAAATATCAATGGAAGTTGAAATAAAAGAAAACATGCATTTAAAAGAGATTTAAAAATTTCTTGGATAAAGAAGAAGCAATACATTATGATTTTAATCACTTTTTAGAAAATGATTATAAAAAATGAAACAAAAATTTATTTATAGAAGCATGAAAATTTAGAAATTAGGTTTTATAAAAGGATACAATGATGGTTGGGTGAAAATATATTAGTACATAAATATTTTAAAAAGAGGATTCTATTCACATTTTGTAATAATTATCAAATTTTGTGGAAAGAGACTACAACGAAAAAAGGTAAATATGATTCCTTTTAAAAAGATAGTAAAATTCATTTAAAATAACCTCAAAAAATAATATAAGTATAGATGAAAAAATTCATAAAAATAATAAATAAAAATGGTATTAAATTTTCTTAGATTTATTATCATTCATAAACAATATCTAATTGAAAATAAGACTGAAAAAATCTTTATAGTTTTAGTAATGTGACACCCCCATGTCATGATGATGTTTATTTTTTATTTTTTTATCTTTTCGTGAGTGGTTATGATTTTTAGTTGTTTTGGGTTTGGAAATTAATTTTTTTACAACTTTTTGGAAGGTTTAGTATTATCTCATATAGTTAAGAGTAACCACATGGTGCCTGTGTGGGTGTATCTAACACTATGGCATAGTCGATTTGCATGAATTTTGCATGGTTTTTCAAACTTTATAGAGGCCCCTATAGAATTTTTTGGGGATTTGGTTGTGTCTAAGGTGATTCACATAGTTGTTTTTCAAACCATGTTGCCACGTTTTACTTATTTAAAGGCTAGAGAAGGTTTGGTTCATGGTTTGGAAAATCGTGCATCCTAACCATGCATCATGCCCATGTGTTTGAAAATTGAAAATTTTCCAAAATACCCCTTTCAAATTTAAGGGGGTTTCATCCATCTTCTCCCCACATTCATTGACCAACGCTTAGAGCTCTTGGGGGAGTTCCATCTCTCTCCTCTCTTGATCCTTTCCCTTACTTTTTTGATTTACAACTAGTTTTGAGGTATTTCTTCCTCGTTTTCTATCTTTATTCCTTATCCCTTTCTTATTTATTGGTTTCAGATTTCCCCATGAACCCTAGATTACTTGTGATCAATTTTAGGGTTCCGAGTGGACCTAATTTTGGGGTTTTTGGTGACTAGGGTTTGTATACATTGTTTCTATCCCCATAGGTGTGGTCACTATTAAAGGAATCACAATCCGAAGAATTTAACTTGGTTATCATATCTTTGAGGAAGGTGTTTCTATGAAACTATTTATGTCACACCCCATCCCCAGACCTCCCTAGAGCTGATGTAGTTTCAATAAAACACAATGTTTAATTTTTCATTTATAAAAAGGAAATCTAATAAATTACATATCATGTTCCACTAATAAAGATCTTTTTGGTTTAGGTCCCGGAAAACTCGATACAAATATTACATTCCCTTCAAAACTGGAAGAGAAACAAATCTCCACAAATCTTCCACCAATCAGTGTAACTCAAATCTACTAATCCTATAAAATTTAAATTAAAATGTTGGGTGAGAATACGAATGCCCAGTAAGGGGGTTTTAAAATAAAATAATATTGAAACTGATTCCTTTTGAAAACATTCCTTTAAAATTATTCGTAAAACATTTTCTTAAGGAAAGAAACCATACATGAAACACAACATAACGTTTTCCACAAAATACAGGTGAACATTTCAAGGAATATTTACATAGTTATAATTAAACATGTTATAAACATAAGCATTCTTATACAAAACATATGGTGTGCAGCATATAAGACAAGAGTTATTCTAACTATAGTAAGTGTGACATGAAAAAGTGAAAGTATATAAGTTACAAATGATGGTATTAAATGATCAGAGTTGCACATAAGTTAACTTCAATTTCATTCCTTACTAACTATATGCCATAAACTGGCATATAAATCTCTGAATGGTGAATAAACATTATTCCATAAGCATTTACCTCTTCTTATGCTCATATGTATAGGATCTTAACCAAGTATATTCTACTAGTTAAATATCCACTTGGTTAATTATCATAAAAACAATGAGGGGAATTTATGATGTGGGACTATGTAAAGGCCTCATGACATGACCTAATTTGTCTCAGGAGAACTACCAATGCATCTTAGGGATTTCATTAATCAGTCCCCAACCCATAGGGCTTGCATTAACTAGCCCATAACCCATAGGGCTTGCATTAACCAGTGCCCAACCTGTTATATACTGAGTCCAATAAATTCCTCATATTATAAGTTGGGTCATATATTCAATGTGTCCCATACCACTTTGAATATTTAATTTATCTTTTCAAATTTTTCAAGGTGTCCCATACCATTTTTAATAATTTAATTCCTTAATCCATGAATGGTCATAACACATTAGTTAAATTCTCTTGAAATTACATACATATAGTGAATCATTCACTTAAGTGTCAATAACAAGGATAAAAACTAAATGGTAATTTAATAAATGAAAAATATGGTAGGCAGATTATATCCCATGTGTTGATAAATATTGAACCTAAAATATAGGTTTTGTCATATAAAATGATGACTATGAAGTTCTAAAGTCCTTATTATGAAAAAATATTATATTCCAAGTACATAATGGTAATTCATTATTAATTTAAAGGTAAAAAAATATTCTACATGAGGTATTAATCACATAGTTGTTTAGACATCCATTACTTGTATGTTTATGTATAAACATACCATAACGGTACTCTCAATTATTTACACACAATGTTAAGAATCAAAAATCATAAAAATCAACCACACCATTTTCTAATACCATTTAAATACTTATGAAAATAAGTGATTCATATATATATATTTATACACCCAAAATTTACAACTAAATAGTATTTGGAAAATCCAAAATATTCTAGGATTGAGTGTTTCATAACTCATGTATAAAAGTGTATAGAAAGGATTATATTTTTAAATTGTTCTTTCTAAGACTTTTATACTTAAAAAACATTTTCTAATCATTATTATCAACCTATGAAAACTCCAAATTAGATTTAGGATCAAATTTTCTATGTATATATATATATATATGCATATAACCAAATATACATAGTGTAAATAAGTGTTTTACACCAAAAAATTAAAGACACTACATGATTTAAACATATTATAAACATTAATTAAACAATGGTTTATTAAATTTCAAATCTTGTTAAAAAATATAAGTTTTGTTTATAATATATATATATATATATATATATATATAGGTATAACACTATATATAGATTCACAAGACATTACAACCCATGCATGGTAAAGAACTGAGAACATCATTTAGGACAAAAAATTCACCATTTTTTAAGAAACCAGTAGGTCTTATACTCAACCTCATTTATATATATATGTATATATATATATATATTTCAATCCTAACAAAGAAAGAAAACTCGGTCCCTTACCTTGTTCGAAGAAGGAAAAGGGGTCAGTAGGAGCTTTATGGAGGCTATAGAGAGGATGAACACAGTAGGGTTCAAGTGAAAAAATAAATATATTTATAAATCATATATAATATATTATTAATTACACTAGAATGGAAAACCGAGGCACCTCGGTTTAAAATAAGACCAATGGTGTCCGGTCTTCTAGAAAACGAAATAGAATAGGGGTCACCTGGTGTCACGGGTGGAGAAAAAAAGAAAATAAGATTAGCGAGGCTACTGGTGCGGCACATGTGGGTAGAAGAAGAAGATGGAGGTGATTTAGGTGCGGAAAAACAATAGATAGTCTGGATTAGATTGATCCCTGATCAAACAGATGAGGTGTGTCTTCGAGTTTTATAAAAGATGAACAGTTGAGATCTGATGAGAAGTGTATTGGAGGGCTACAAAAGATTTAGGGTTTTTAAAAGAAGGAACGACCTATATCAGATCTATCAGGATCAAATGGATGATAAAAATATGGTGGAGAAACCGAGGCTACTAGGAATCGAGGTCCGAACCAATCAGATGGCTCAGATATCGTGCCGCGAGATCTACCAGTCCAAATACGATCCCACTTTAAAAATTCTCATCCCACATCAAAATGGGATGCGGTTTTTGGCACCATTATAAGTCTGGGACTCATGGAATTAGTCCATAAATCACCCTCCCCCCTCCCCGATATAGCCCCTACTGGGTCTCTCCGGGCGTGCTTCTGCGCCCACCCCATCTGTCGTGCCTCCCCGCATGGTGGCACATTCTGGTTTCCTTGCACATGCAGATCTGTGTGCACTTAGGGATTACTCTGCACCCCTGTGTACGCAACATAGAATTCACCATGCATGCATAGCCCTAAGCCATTTTCCAGGGGAAGTGAGTGAGATGCCCACCAAGGCCTTGAGTGGCTGCCTACAAGGTTTCACTCGGTTAGGTGGGGTACTCACCTATTTTTTTTCAATGTAAAATTTCATATTTGTTAAACATAAAAAATAGGTTTTCATATATATATATATATATATATATAGGTGTCTTAAAACGGATAATAAAAATTATCTATTATGACTAAAAAAAACCCTTAAACCAATATTTTACTTAGTTTTTTTTAAAAAATTGTGTTTTAACACATAAAGTTAAAAATCAAAGTTTAGTACATTATAAATAAAATCTTATACTATTATTATAAAAATCCAAAACATATTTTTAGTTAAGACCTTATTTTTATACATCAAAAAATGAAAAAATTTATAAAATATTTTCAATACATTAAAAATATTTAAATACTTAATTCAATAATTATAGCTAAAATATTAAATACAACAATAGTTTTTAATTTCATTTGCCCAAAATAAAATTTCAAACTCAAAAAATATGTTTCTTTGTACCAAAACCAAGAAGTATCCAATGTTTCCTTCTATTGGTAATTCTTTTAAAACATAAAGGTTATCATTCAAACCATTTTTAAACTTTAAATCATTATCCTTATAAAATATATAAAAATTGTTTATTAAAAACATGTTTATATTTATAACTTTAATGCATACATTAAACCCATGGAAAACTCATTATACTGAGATATTTTAAATTAAACCACCATAAAACCCAATGGATAAAAGGTCTTATAGAATTTAGAGACTCAACAATTACCTAAAGAAGGAAACATTCAGATTATCTTTTTGGCCTTATAAAAACATGATTTAGGGATTTCTAATTTCAAGACAACTTGGGGAATATGGTACTCATCATTCCTCTAATGCTTAGTACGGTTGCAGTGGTTCTAGCTATAATGTTCTTTGTGGTGAGGGATCCGTAGGGAATCCACTATTTTCTAGGGATTTTTTTTTGTATTTGGTGGTCTCCCCGTGATTTTAATAGGTCTTTTAGTAAGTAATATAGGGTATTAAGGTTTCCTTTTGGCTTTGTTATAATGTAATCACTTCAACGTTTAATTAAATAAAAATGGCTTGTGTTTATTTTTTAAGTTTGTTCTGGATAACATGAAAACTAAACATAATAATAATATTATTACATGTAAAATATGTTTTGGGGAATCAAATTATCCCCCTTGAAATAATTGCGTTCTCTCAATTCTAAAACACTCGTACACAACATCCATCAAAACCAGACACACATCACTCCCAAGGTCCCTTCATCGGGACCACCATTGAGGGTAGGGTTCTGATGACCTCATGTGGATTTCTAGGGTAGTATTTAGATCCTCTATTTCCTTGGTCCATATACACTGTGAACAGTTATGGTCAAACCTGTGCATAAATCCCTCGACCTTCCATAGAGAGGCACGAGAGGTGTGGAGGTTGGAGATTTCTGCGTGGACTCATTTCCTATAAATCCGTCGAACTAAATTGTGCTTGAAAATATTGATGTTGTAGAGTTACCCATACTAAACCTCAGGACCTAGAACAGGTAGGTCGATCAATGGTCACCCTCCAAAGAAGCTTCTAGAAATTTTTATACAGCTCGGTAGTTATCAGCCAAAGTGAAACATAAAAAAATACCTTCGTGATACTTTCCCCTTTGCCTATATTCTGACAATTTTGTATTTTAAATACTATAATAGATAAAATTGTCTCCTTCGATGAGACAGAGGATGTTTGGGCAGTTCGACACCCGATGGAGTTTTTTGCAAGATAGAAAAACGTTTGCATTGGGCTAGTATTCTTCTGAGCATGTCATGAAAATTATAATCTCTAATAGTTTGGTAGGAAGTTATAAGAGTTTGGTTGGTGAACTCATATCTTCTATTTGAAATTTTTCAAGAGACATGTTTTACTCAGTAGGACAAAACCAAATTAAAACAGAGATGTTATTTGTAAGAGAATATACTAAAGAATAACATATAATATTATTTATTGAAAACAAAATTCAAGAAATTAGATAGTGTACTATACAATTATTAGTTTTCTCTCACTATTTCATTGATATGGATTTCTTGACATCCTCTGAGATGTTTTTTCATAGGTACCACCAATGTTGGTGATTTTCCTAGTTCCCAGTCAAGAGGATCTCTAATGTGGTTCCAAATTCTTTAATCTCCTTAGTCTAGATGCAACACAAGAAACTAGGATCAACCGCATGTGGACATATAAATTTTAGTGTGAGAGAATCATGATGTGTATCATGTTGAGAGACATCACTATGAACATAGCGTCAATAAAACCAATAGGAAGTCTCATCCCCAAAAATTTCACAGTCCATAACTTGACCACGGAGACCGTAGGTTAAGACTTGACATAGGTACGCTGCTCAGAGGTCACCCTCCTGGGCATCCTCTTGGATTTCCTCTAAAGATGTATCATTCCTGCCTAGGGTGAACCATTTAAATAATCCCTCCAAGTATTTTCCTTTCCGTGAATAGAATGGGAATTGAGCATTCATCACAAGAAAATAGTTGACCCCTCCTCCTTGGTGAAGTTGGAGTACATGAGGAGAATTGGATATATGGTATAAGTGTTTTCAATAAAAATAAAGGTTTCCAAAAATCTCATAGCCTTCTAAACATGATTTCCCACTATAGTTTCTAATATTTCTGTTGGAAGAGATAGAAGGCTAGATTCATCTGCCATCTGAAAATTTTAAGAAAACTTATACTTAGTATGATATAAAAAAGTTATGTTGTTCTAATTTTATAGGGATATCTAAACCAATACTCTGATACCAAATTTCACTCCCCAGCCCTAGACTGCCCCATAGGCGGTGCAGTTTCAATAAAACATGGTGTGTAATTTTTCTTTTATAAAATGGAAAGTTGATAAATTACACATCATGTTCTACTATAGAGGATCTTTTTAGTTTAGGTCCTAGAAAACCGGATAAAAATATTACAATCCTGTAAAAACTGGAAGAGAAAAAAATCTCCAGAAAGATTCCACCAATCAATGTAACTCAAATATACTAAACCTATAAAATTTAAATTAAAATGTAGGGTGAGCATACAGATGCCCAATAAGGGGGTTTTAAAATAAAATAATATTTCAATTGAAACCTTTTGAAAAAATTCCTTTAAAATTATTCATAAAACGTTTTCTCAAGGAAAGATACCATACATGAAACCTAACATAACATTTTTTCTACAAAACATAATTGAACATATCAAGGAATATTTACAGAATTACAATGAAACATGTTACAAACATAAGAATGATTATACAAAACATTTGGTGTGGAACATATAAAGAAAGAGTTATTCTAACTATATTAAGTGTGACATGTGAAAGTGAAAATACATAATTTAAAAATGAAAGTAATACATGATCAGAGTTGTGCGTAAGATAAATTCAATTTCTTTCCTTACTAACTATAATCCATAAACTGGTAGATAAATATCTGAATGCAGAATAAACATTATGCCATAAGCATTTACCTCTTCTGATACTCATAATTACAGGCTCTTAACCATGTATATTCTAATTTTTTAATATCTACTTAGTTAATTAATTATCATAAACATAATGAGGGAAATGTATGATGCTGTACTATGTTAAGGCCTCATTCCATAACCTAATTTTTCTCATGAGAACTACGGATGCATCATAGGGCTTTCATTAACCGATCCCCAAACCATAGGGATTGCATTAACCGGTCCCAAACCCATTATATACTGAGTCCAATACATTCCTCATATTCCAAGTAGGGTCATATATTCAATGTGTCTCATACCACTTTGAATATTAAATTTATCATTTCATATTACTCAAGGTGTCCCATGCCACTTTGAATAATTTAGTTCCTTAATCCCTGAATAGTCATACCAATTTAGTTACATTCTCTTGTAATTACATACATATAGATAATCATGCACTTAAGTGTCAATAACAAGGCTAATAACTACATGGAAATTTAATAAATGACAAATATGGAAGGAAGATTATAGCACATGTGTTGATAACTATTTCACATAAAATACAGGTCATTTCATATAAAATGACGACTCTAAAGTTTTAAAATCCTTATTATGAAAACATATTATATTCCAAATGCATAATGGAAGTTAATCATTAATTTAAAGATTTTTTTTCTACATGATGTATTAATCACATATTTCTTTAGACACCCATTACTTGTATGTTTATGTATAGACATACCATAAGGGTACTCTAAATTATTTACACACAATGTTAAGAATTGAAAATCATAAAAATAAACCACACTACTTACTAATACCCTTTAAATACTTATGAACATAAGGGAGTCATATATATATATATATATATTCATACACAGAAAATTTACATCTAAATAGTATTTGGAAAATCAAAAATATTCTAGTATTGAGTGTTTCATAATCCATGTATAAAAGTGTATATAAAAGAATTATATTTTTAAATTGTTCATTATAAGCCTTTTATACTTCAAAAACATTTTCTAATCATTCTTATCAACCTTTGGAAACTCGAAATTAGATTTAGGATCAAATATTATATATATATATATATATATCTATATGCGTTTAACCGAATATACATAGTGTAAATAAGGGTTTTACACCAAAAAATTAATGACACTACATGATTTAAACATATTAGAAACGTTAATTAAACAATGGTTCCTTAAATTTTAAATCATGTTAAAAACATGTAAGGTTTTTATATAAAACAATAAACATATATATATATATATTTAGTTATAACACTATATATAGATTCACAAGACATCACAACCCTTACATGATAAAGAACTGAGAACATCATTTAGGGAAAAAATGCACCATTTTAGAAGAAACCAGTAGGTCTTATACTCAACAACACACACATATATATTTATATGTATATATATATATATATATATTCCAACCATAACAAAGAAATACAACTAAGTCCCTTACTTGGTTCAAAGAAGGAAAATAGGCCGGGAGGAGCTTGATGGAGGTGCTGGAGAAGATGAACACCATAGGGTTTTGGGGAAAAAGAGATATATTTATAAATCATATAAAATATATTTTTAATTCCACTGGCATAAAAAACCAAGGCACCATGGTTTAAAATAAGATAGAGGGTGTCTGGTCTTGTGGAAAACGAAACAGAACAGGGGCCACCTGATGTCATAGGTGGAGAAAAAGAAAAGAAAAGAAGAGTAGCGAGGAAACTAGGGTGGCGCAAGTGGGTAGAAGAAGAAGATGGAGATGATTTAGGTGTGCAAAAAAAATGGATGGTCAGGATTAGATTGTTCCCCAGTCCAATGACTGAGGTGTGTCCATGAGTTTTATAAAAGATAAACGGTTGAGATCTGATGAGGAGTGGATCGTATAGCTACGACAAATTCAGGCTTTTTAAAAGAAGGAACGTCTGAAATTAGATCCGTTGAGATTGATCGACTGATAAAAAATGGTAGAGAAACTGCAACTGCTAGGAATAGAAGATGAAACTGATTGTATAGCTCAGATATCGTGTGATGAGATCTGACAGTCGAGATGTGATCCCTCTTTAAAAATTACCATACAATATTGAAATGTGATGATTTTTGTAGCTCTCTTATAATCCAGGGGATATTGTCATTAGTCCAGAAATCCCCCTACCTCCTCCTCAATACCGCCCCATACTAGGTCTCTACAGGCGTGCTTTTGTGCTCACCCCTGCCACCATGCTTCCCCACATGGTGGCACACTCTGGTTCCTTTTCACATGCACACCCATACGTGCCTAGGGATTACTATTCACCCCTGTGCGCATGGCTTAGAACACACCATGCATGTACATCCTTGGGCCATTTGCCAAAGGATGTGAGTGAGATGCCCATCCAAGGCCTTGAGTGGCTTCCTACAAGGTTTCCCATGGCTAGTCAGGGTACTCAGCTATATTTTTTTCAAAGTAAAAGTTCATTTTTAGAATGTGTGGATGATTTACATCATTTTCCAAATAGTGATTGAAGAAGAGTTTTATGAAATAATAAAGGGATTTCAATTATGAGTTATGTTTTAGTGTAAAAGGACCAATTGGAATTTTGGTTTTAAAATTATGATTATAGAATACAACCCTTAATTTCCCCTTATTTTTTAACCCCCTGTATAGATTATTGATCTATATTACATGGTTATTGCTCCCCCTATATTTGAATGTTCTAGTTTGTGCTATAGTGAATTTTTATTTACAGGGATATTCATGAATGGGTGTTAGGGGTGAGGGTATTTAGGGTTATGACTTGTGTGTTAGATATGTTTTGTTTTATCTTATGCCTCTCATCCATTATTGGTCATGGGAAACTTGGTACTAAGTGGAAGATGTAATTTTTTACACTAGTTGGTTCACACGTTTCTAGAGTACAAAAGTCATTTAAAGAAGAATGGGCTAGGTGTTGGATTTTCGTCACAATGAGTCTTATGTGGGATAATTAGATAACTTGTGGTTTGAACTTTAGTGCAGGTCAATAGTTGATATTATAGTAGATATACTCTTACACGATTAGATTCTTTAGATTTTATGAATTCCAAGGTAGATCCCATGACACGTTTGATTACTATGTTGGTTAGTTATTGAGGGGAGCATGATCTAGTCTTAATTTGTATCATTTACCCCACTTTTATTATTATGGAACCATTTTTTATTTATATCTCGTTGTAATCCTTTGGATATATGGTGCCTTTTTTTGTTCTTTACCCATGTGGAAGCTTGGTTGTTTCCTTTGGAAAATATTTTTCCAAATATATTGGATTTTTTTGGAATATAAAACTCTAGAGTGGGTTCTTTAATGTGATTTCAAAATTGAAGTTTGTTTTCAAGGTGGAATTGACCGGTGAAGCATTTCAATGTGACCATTTTCATCAAAATAAAACAAATGAGTTGTTTTTGAGAAATATAAATGGGTGCTTCACTTTGAAATGGATTAGGCTTATGGATTTTTTCTTTCAAAACATATGTGTTCAGTTTTGAAAAAAAGACAAATACTTTGAAAAGTGATTAGAGATATGTCTGGTTTTCTATGGGATATATTTTAAAAGCTTAATTTTTTTTGAAAATAACATTGTTGAACTTCTTTATGAAACATATTACATATATTTGGTGGGTTATGGGGACCTATTGGTTTTATTAGCTCACAATTATATATTTTATGTTATAGGTTCCCAACTGGGGTTTGTTTTTTTCATCGTGGCCGATTTGGGGTTAGGTGGGTGGTGGTGAGAAGCTGAAGGTTAAATAGAGATTTTTTGGGGTTGGAATGATTTTTTTGGGATTTTTTTCTTTTTTAGCCTTGTATATATTATTCTCGTTGTTTCCTCCTGTTTATGGATGTTTTTCTTGTATATAAAAATGTTTGGTTAATTATAGTTGGTTATGACCTATTTGGAATATATTTTTTTATTTTTGATGTTGTATTTATTTATTCTGACGTCTTTATCCTTAATTAGGGATAAATCATAACCAAAGTGATTCTAGTGATTCCTAAGAACTTGTTTTCATCCCGCGAGGATCAGGAATTCTCTTCAAGCCTTATAGATAATTAGAACAGGGGCTATGTTTTGTGGAATCCCATGCCGTTACATTACAAAATAGTATCATTGGATAGGGTTTTTTAAGAGACTAAGACACTCATGTAGAACTTTTAATTTGAGGATGTCCTATTAAAATGAAATTATGGTTTTCTGATATTGATAGGTGAGGGTGGGGAGAGTCTGGATATCACTTTCTTATCCCAAACCACAAGATTCTAGGGAAAGGGGGGTTTAAAATTATTAATCCATGGTTGTTAGATACTTTTTATATAGTTTTATCCCCTTTTATTTGTTATGTGATTTCAGGGGTCTCTTCTTGGTTTTGGGATGAAAGAGAAAGGGAAATTGAGATGCAGGGTTAGTTTGAACAACTTGGGAAACCTTGTAGTACCTATGCAGTTGAGTCTACCTCCTTAGTAGGGTGTGTTGCATGACTGGCACATAGTTTCTCAATAAATATAGCCAATGTGTGTGAAAAACTTTTACACATAGGTTAACCTATTTTGACTCTTATTGGTTATGGATTTATCCAATGTGGTTTTCCACTAGTGGGAGGTGGATTTTGGGGTGCTTTGTTTCCCTTTTGGAATGTAGTTCTTAAGATCTTTAATTGAATGCTTATGAAGTTCTTTTTGTGTGCTTAATTTTGAAACCCTAATTTGAAAATGGAGTTATTTTCTTGATATGATCATTTTAAATTGTTGGTTTTATGTAATGTCTATGAAATGCATTTTCCCATATAGTATTTTCAAATTGGGGTGTTTCATATTTTCTTCCTTAGGTTTTACCTAAAGAAATTGATTTCAAAAGTGGATTTTGAAATAATTTTAGGATAAAAAAGAGTATTATATTTTGAAATAAGTTTAAAAAGTGTTTCAAAAATGGTTACGAGTTTTGATGAGATTTTCTTTGAAACTTGGTTTTCAAGTTAAATAGGGTTTTGAAAGGAAATTTTGTTTCTTTCCTTGTTTGGATAGTGTGTTTTCCACCAAGGATGTTTTGTTTTTAAAGTTTGGGTTGAATTTTGTTTTAAACATGAATCTTGGTGGAGGGTGATTTTAAAATTCCTTAGTGAAGTGGATTTATTAAAAGAAAAATTTCCTTTATTTAGTTCATATGTTGTGTGCTTCATTTGAGGTATTTTTGTTTTGGTTGGGTTCCTAGCTACGGAGGAATCTCTTGGTTTATGTTTTGAGTCTTTGATTATTGTGGTACATTTCCTCTACTATTTTTAGTATTCCATCCATAATGGTTAAAATATATTCTCTAATTTTGGTGCCTACCTAGACCCTAAGTGGAGTGGAAGACGTGGAACTATTAATGCGATCATACCCTATCTTGGACTTCTTAAATTAGCACCACCATCATTTGATGGTGATTAAGGGTCAGTGGATGTAGTGAGGTGGTTAGAAGATATTGAGGCAATCCCAAATTCTCTTAAGACACCTGAAGCTTCACTGTTGAGAGTTTTCAAGAGATTTCTTGTTGGTTTTAGTGGAGTTTGGTGGGAGTTATTGTTACCTTCTCATCTGTGTGAATGTATTCCTTGAGAGCTCTGTAGGATGAAATTTTTTTAGTGGTTCTTCCATAAGAATGTGAAAGTAGAGAAAGAGATTGAGATTGTGGAACTTTATTAGGGTAACTGATCTGTAAGGGAGTAGATCATTCACTCTTTAATGTTGGTAATCTTTTCTATGAATACAGTTGTTTTTGAATCTGATAAAGATCATTTCTTTGGAGTTGGAATTCTCATAGATCTTGTTTTAACTATACTTTCCTTGGGCATGACATCATTTAATGAGGTTTAAAATGAGGCCAATAAGATGGAAGTTGACCTGTCTATGAAGCCAATGGTGGGTGATACATTAGTTCCATGATGTACACTAGGTAAGCATAATGACCTTAAGGATATCCTGGTGAGAGAAGATTAGTAGAAAAATTAGTCAGATCTTGAGGAAAAAGGTATTTTTAATTGGAATGTAATATCCCTCATGTGCTTATATTGTGGTGAACTAGGCCATGCTAAGTCATCCTATCTAAATTATCATTTAGTTTTCCTCTATTATGATTGATTTGGTCATCTTTAAAGTCTTGTAAGCTTAGTTTTTAGAAGAAGTATAGGGTTTGATCCTTTGCAAAAGTTGTTTTGTGAACTTTTTTTTGGTGGACTTAATTTTATACTTGGGAGATTCAAATACATTTTTTAGAATCTTGTGGATGGTTCCATTTTTGGATATTCCTTATGGACTACTTTAATTTCATTGGTGGAATTCCAAATTTCTTTTATAGATCGATATTGATGTTTTTATTATGGATTTATTTGTTCTGTTGTAGTTTGGTGTAAGTGATATTGGAGGTTACTCATTGTTTTGGGAAATCCTTTATTGAGAGTCTTAGTTGTTCCCATTATTACATAGAGAATTTGAGGTGATCATTACTTGGACATGAATTTAGCCTTGGGTGCACAATGGGATAGTTAGGGAAAGAGAGATATGAGTTGAGTTTACTATACTAGTTGGCATTTGGATGTGGCCACTTAGATGCACTATGTGAAGGTGATATAGGTTTTTTACACTAGGTTATCCATAAATGTCATAACCCGACGTGGGAGATCATATCATTCTTTTGATTATCCCAGCGGTTGTATTCTTCCTTTTGGATTTTTTAGTCTTTTTGTGTGGAGAGAGTTTTTCCCTTTTTGTTTTTTGGTTGTTTATTTGTTTAAGGATGTGTCTCTCGATATTTTTCTCTTCAATGCTACAATGGTGGAGTAATTCTAAATAGTGGGGATTCCATGTTACATATCCTATTCCTTGAAGGGTTTATTTTTTAAGGATATATTTTTTATGCTTTGAGATTTCTAGTAACCTTTTGGCTGATCGATTTGACCTTTTTTGAGGAATTATTTTATTGTATTTGAGGTTGAGTGGTTATTTTGGTTAGGATCTCTTTGGATATTCGTTCTTATTTCTCCTCTCATTTTGACCTCATTTTCTGGGGAAGAAAGTGGAATGTTGGGGAGTTTTTGACACCCACCATGTCATGATATTGTTTATTTTGTATTAATTTATCTTTTCTGGAGTGATTTTGAGTTTTGTTTGGTCACAGGTTGGAAATTCATGTTTTTAAGGCTTTTTGGGAGGAGCATGGTTAGTGTACATAGTCAAAAGTAACTATGTAATCCATTTTGGGGTGGTCTTATCATTTTGAAAAAGAAATTTTTCATGGTTTATGTATGGTTTTTCAAACCATGTGGGGATCCCTAAAAGTTTTGTGTGACTTTGGGTGTGTCTGATGTGAGGTTTATGGTTTTTTCAATCCTTTTTGCATCCATGGAGTAAATGTGTGACCTTTTTGGCTTAGGTAGAGGTTGGTTCAAGATTGGTGCACAATATGAGAAACTGTGCAGCCAAACCATGTGGGTAATTTGTGTCGAGGAAGTAGGATGAAAATTATTTCTTCATGATTTATCAAATCATGCAACCTGTTGAGGTGTTTAAAAATTATGAATTTCTAAAAATACATGTTTCAAATTTAAATGGTTTAACCCATATTCTCCCCCATATGCTTCGAACGTACCTTGTGAGTTCTTATATGAGTTTTAACCTAATATTTTCTTGATCCTTACCATTACTTTGGTGATTTCTAAGTTATTTTAAGGTATTTATTCCTCTTTTTCCCTCTTTATTTATTCTCCTTCTCTTCTTTCTTACTTTTGGATTTCCCTATGATCCCTAGATAACTTGTTCTCCATTTTAGGGTTTTAGGTCGAACTAATGTTGGGGTTTTTGAGGTCTAGGGTTTGTAGACACCATTTTTATCCAGGTTGGTGTGGTATCCATTGAAGGTGAAATGTTTTGAATTATTTTAGACTGATTCTTGTCTCTTTGAGGTAGGCATTTCTATACAACTATTCCATCTTGGAATTCAATTGGATCTTGTGATTTTGAAATTATTTTTTTAAGAAAATTATGATTATATATGATATGTTTGTGATTGTTTGAAACCATTTCATTATGATATAATGTGTTAATTAATGGTTTCTCATTTTAATTGTATGTTTTCATGTTTGAAGAAGAACGTTTAAAGGTGATAAGATTTTGTGAAATGAATGTATGAATTTTTTAAATGGTTTTCATGTTGGATAATGTGTTTCAACCAAATTTTAGGTTTCAATGAGTGAAACTACGATTTAAATGGTATTTAGTTTTAAAGTTCTTTTTCCCTCAAAGTGTTTAATTAGGGTTTTTATTGAGTTTCAAATTATTATTTGAAATGTGTATGTGGTCACCTTATACAAAAATTCCTTAATGGGTTATTTTAAAATGGTTTGATGAAAATGGCTAGATGATGAAATTATTTTGGTTTTCAAAGAAAAAACACTTTTTTAAAGAGTGAATTTGATTTTTTTGAATTTTTGGATGAGTTACATCATTTTCCAATAGGAATTTTGAAATGAGTTTAATTAAATGAGAAAGGGCCGGGAATTATGAGCCCTGTTTTAGTGTTAAAGGTCCGATTGGAATTTTGGTTTAAAATTGGTGATTTTAGAACACACACCTTCATTTACCCTTATTTGTTTACCCACTGTATGTGTTATTTATCTCTATAATAAGATTGTTTCTCACATTATGTTGGATTTTCCTTGTTTGTGCAGTTGTACATTTTTACATGTGGGGAAATTCATCATTGGGTGTTAGGGGTGAGGGTATCCATTTTTATTCATCACGTGTTAGACTTGGATTGTTTCATACCACTCCTCAATTCCTTTATTGGTCATGGGAAACATGGTACTAAGTGGAAGATCTAATTTTTTATGCATGTTGTCTCACACATCACTAGTGTCTGACTAGTCGTGCTAGGCCCAAAGGGATAGGTGGAGTTTTTTCTTCACATTAAGGATTGTGTGTGATAAATAGATGAATTGTGATTTGAACTTTAGTATAGGACGATATCTAGTTTGTGAGTGGATATAATATATTAAAATTAGGTGATTTATATGATAGGAATACCTATTTATATTCCATGAAACATTTTATTTCATTGTCGATTAGTGATTGAGGGTAGCTGATCTAGTGTTTGTTAGTATCATTTACCTTTAATTCATTGTTATTTCAAAATTTTTTGTTTATATTTGGTTTCATGACTTGTTATATATGGTTATTTCTTATTATTCTTGAATCATGTGTGTGTTTGGTCGATTACTTTGGAAAATTATTTTTCAAAGATGTTGGAAAAAACTAGTTTGAATTTAGAGACTCTTGTGTGGGTTCTTTAAGGTGATTTGAAAATTGATGTCTTTTTTGACTATGTATTTGGCTAGTGAAGTGTTTTAATGGGGCCATTTTCATCTAAAAAAAATCAGTTTTTTTGAGAAATTTAAATAGATTTTTTACATTTAAAAGACTTATCCAAGTGTATTTTTTTTTCAAAGCACATGTGTTTGGTTTTGGAAAACAAAGAGATATAATTTGAAATGTGATTATGGATTTGTTTAATTTTTATGAGATGTATGTGAAAAGACTAATCTAAAGTTTAATTTTAGAATAGAATTTATGAGTTTCATTATGAACCACATTGAATAGATTTAATGGATTGGGGTGACCTACTGTTATTTTTAGCTCACGTCTATATATTTTAGGTTTTGAGTTCCCAGTTTGGTTCTATTTTACTTGTCATAACCAACATGGGGTGAGTTAGGTAGTAGTGAGTAACAAAAGGTTTCATGGAGGTATTTCAATCCTGGATCAATTTGGTTGGGAGTTATTTCATTTTTTATATCCTTGTATTTATTATGTTTTTTGTTTCCTCCCGTTTATTAAGGTTGTTTATATATATAAAAATGGATTGGATCATATAGTTAGTTATAGAATATTTGTAATGTTTATTTATTTTAGATATTTTAATTATTTGTCTTTCCATATTTATCTCTAAATTTGAAGAAATAATTCCCAAATGGATTTTGGTGATTCCATGTAACAGGTTTCTAGCTCATGGGGATCGGGAAATCACCTTGGGCCTTATGGTGAGCTGCGTCTGGTACCAAGTTCGGTGGTATCCAGAGCCGGTTTATTACAAGTAACCCTTGAACCAAAATCCCTTAAAAAATATAAATTTGGATGGATATATAATCCTTTTTAATCTCATTAAAATAATTATAACAATATATGAATGGTTATTACATACACCAAATAAAATATAATAATTGTTGAATATGGAATATGTCTCAAAGAATGAATATTGAGACAAGAAACCCCTACCTTAAT
This sequence comes from Viscum album, assembly GCA_963277665.1. Lineage (NCBI taxonomy): Eukaryota > Viridiplantae > Streptophyta > Magnoliopsida > Santalales > Viscaceae > Viscum > Viscum album. Next base: position 1,432,291,938 of record OY728126.1, on the reverse strand, counting down.
TTACAAATTTTATGATAGTGATTAAATATCCCATATAATAAAAATAACTATATTAATCACTTATATAATAACCTAATTCATAGATATATCCTTTTACGAGCTTCATTTATATTCATTTATTACTAATATATTAGTTAGTTATAGTTTACTTTCACCATCAGATGTTATTAGTTTCAGTTTCTTATTTTATACTAGATTTGTAAAGAAATTTTTTATTATTATTTATAGATTCAAATATTATCATTAATAGGTCATTAAAGGTACTAGAATATATTTTTCATGATGATATATAAATTTCAATTTGAGTACATTATGATTTTTAGTAATGGCATGTAAAGGTGTTATTTATGTTGATACTGTTTTGATAGTTTTAATGAAAAAAGGTGGTATATTAATACTTAGTTATATATAAAAACCTTCCTTATCCTTATGTAAGATCCATTTAAAATATCAATTTTTTATCTTTTTTTTTATTTGGATCTTTTTCAGAGCTTTGAGAATCGAGAATTGGGTGCTCATTGGAGGGAGAAAAGGAAAGTGTTCTAAATGGTGACTTTATAAGGCTACCATACTTCTAATGGGAGTCATAATCCATCCAATAAAATTATGGAAGGATATAATACCTTTAAAAACTCCACTGGCTAGCTGATGCGACATTCATAGGTTCAAGATCACTGCCTAGCACCAGCGATTAACTGGTTGTATCCACTAGAGAGCCAATGAACTCATAATGGCCCAAACTAATCAAGGGAAGATTAATATTTTACACCCAAAACATTTATTTAACACCTATAATCAACCCATTTGACCCTAATTTACCTTTAATGAATATAGGGACTTTATTGGGTTTTCTTGGACTAAATCTATCTTTGTTTCATCAGGAATTTATATCTGGTTAATTGTTTGTTCCTCCTTTGGTATGTTTGATAGAATTTATATCATTTCATCCTTTAATTTTATAATTAGACATGGTTCTATGATATTTTTTTATAATATATTGATCAAGTAATTATATATATCAACCCTTTATAGATTTTTTTGCATTTATCTCCCAATGACTAAATCTCTTGTTGATTATGGTGCAGCCTGTGTGACCTTTGAGATATGTGATGATATATCTTCTCCACCCATATTATGGTTATAGAAACACTATTCCAAGATGTGAGAATAAACGTTTTGGTATTCCTATTTATTAATATTGTGTTCCATTTCATTCTAATGTGTGGATCCCATTATGGTTGGAATATGACCCAAGTGTGAGGTAGGTAGATCCATATTTAGTTTATGTTTGTTGAACTATGAATCCTCTTAGTTTTCTAAATATTATTCTAAAATATTATTGGAAGGATATTTGTTTTTTTATGTGTGTTCATAAGTGGATTTTGATAAAAAATGGTGTTCAAAGAATTGTGAAATGGTTTTTAAAAGAATATTTTTGATGTGAAAAGGGTTTTTTGAAGCTTGTTTTTGAAATGTGATAAACCCTTGGAAATGAAATATGATTTGAAATATACAGCACATGGGATTCTTGGGTACCTAAGCGGGGGGGGGGGGGGTTAGTATATGGAATTTACATTGTTTCTATAGGGTATTAAGTCATTGGGTGTTACTATATTCTCTAGGCCATGTGTCATAGAGCCTTGGTTATTCGACATCATAGGGGAGATCTTCCTTAACAGTGTTTCTCATTTCTCTAGGCCTTATGTCTAAAATAATTTTTTAGTGTACACTAGTATTGATTTATTAGTTATGTATGAGTGACCTAGATATCCTATACCTATGCTATACTAGGGGTGATCTATGTTGTGTTTTGAATTCTCAATTTTTTGGATTTGGCTTGAAATATGTTATAAGATTTTATAAATGTAAAATGGTTTTTTGAAATGTGCTTCAAAATTGTGTCATCATGATTTTTTGTAAGAACCATGACAAAAGAAGTTGTTTTTCCTTTATTTTGATATTTATGTGAAAACTATTTTATCAAGTGATTTTTTTCATATATTGATCATATTAGGATTTTTTATAGAGACTTGATATGGGAATCTTGAGAGTTATTCTACTAATTATATTTGGAGAACACCCTACACACTTCCTCAGGGTTGTGTGGACTTAATTTTGTTTAATATAAGAAAGGGAAAGACCCCACAATGAGGAAGAAAGGTTTATGTCAGCTACACATGAGTAGCTAGAGGTGAAACTATGAGATATTTTCCACCTATCACACAAAGTAATAGTGGATAGTTTGGTTTTTACCTTTGGTTTGTTTTGTACATGTACCTTGATTTTTAATTTCTACCTTCGACGTATCACTACCACTATTATTTGTTTTATTTATGGTATTTTTTTCATTATCTTTCTCTATATGTATTCAATGAGTCTTATTTGAGGTTTGGTAAAACATTACATTTTGTCATTATTGGATGTTCAGGTTGTTTTCACCAGTCTATGGGGATTAAGAATTTCCTTTGCGTATTCTCATGATTTAGTCTAGAGCTTAGATGGATGGGTTATTTTGGCCAGGTCATGAAAATTTTGTATCATACCATGGTTTTTCTCAATATTGGGAATTAGGTAGATATGATATAGGATTTTTGGGACTTAAGGGGTATTGTATGTGGGATTTACTATACACATCTCATCATAATAATCCTAAAGTCACCATGTGGTATTGGGTTTTATTTATACTATGTTGGGTTTTGATCTAGATATCATTTTCTACTAATGTACTTCTGATCTGAAACTAAGGTTGTTTTATTGTTTGATTATATCCTTCTGTTTTTGGTATGTAGAATCATACTTTTGTGAGATATTCTAGGGATTAATTAGGAGGGTGTAATGAAGAATTATCTTTCGTGGAACTATTTTCTTTATTATAATCTTATAGAGGATATTATACTGTCAGTTCATGACATGGACCAAAATGTACTACCTATTCAGACCCCAACTAGAGTGGTGTAACCAAGAGTTAGAGTAGACAAGGAGTGAACACAATAGTTCTTATGCCAGAGCCCACATCTTTTAGGGGTATGAAAGAATCTCAAGAGGCAATGGACTAGCTATAAAAAAAAAATATATTATTTTATTTCTTAGAGACACCAAAATATTCTATGGTTATATTCATGACCTTTAAGCTTGAGGATCCTAGAAAGTGGTGGTGAGACTCCATGTTTCAACAGAATCGACATGTGGGATTAGAGTGGAATGACTTCAATAACCTTTTTTATGTAGTAATAACCAAAATCATTGATGATGTTAAAATCCATGGATTACCTTTATTTTCTGAAGGGTGAGTGTTTAGTGATAGTTCACACCAACCGTTTTGTTGAGTTTATTTATTTATCTCATAAGGTGGTATTAAATGATAATTTAAAGGGCCAGAAATACCTTCTAGGATTACAACCCTATATTTCATCATAGTTATATATGTTTAAACTCACCACATATTCTAAAATGGTCAACATAGGTATGATGGTATAGATTTATATGATGGTAATCTTAGTTTTTTTGGGTCCTCCCCTCCACCCAGTGGATGTTCTAGTAGAGTACATGAGGAGAAGATGAAGTGACATTGTAATCACAAGTGTGTTGGAGGAATTTCTTAGCATTAGGAATTTTCTACTCCATCATCAGTATATTGAATTGTACCCTTGACTTTCCAATATTTTGGAAAGGTATGTCACACTCAGTAGACTTTCCACACACCTCGGAAGAACTACAATGAATATGTTCATCGAGTCCATCTAAAGAGATTATAGCAGTGTCTATCTATGAATCATTTTATCCATAGATAGTTAGATCTAATGGACAATATTATGTATTCAAAATCTTCAAAGTCAATAGGGATATATCCACATGCCTCTAGAGTAAATTAATTTCACACAGTGGAATATTTTCTAGAGAAAGTTAATATCATTTTGACTACAGTTAGAGGTTCCATTATTGTTTAAACTTTTATAAAACTAATATTTTTTTATACTGGTGCATCAAAATATTTTATATTTACTTATTTTTTGTATTTGTTAAAGATTTTTATTAGTATCATGTCATTTTTTATAGATATAGAAACATCTATTGGAAATAGCAAAGAGCAGGGGTTTCATTGTCCATTGTGTTCTCTTTTGATAGTTGATGCAAAGTTAGTCTCGTACTTTTTAGTTCTTGATCTAGATATTTTATATGTAATAATAAGGATGGATTCAATATTTTATCATAGATATATGATTTATTGTCATAATAAGTGTGTTTTATTAATTATTTTTTATGGGAGGTACTGGGTGTTCCATGGAGTGTGGGATCTGAGGTCAAGTCATGCTATACTTTCTCACATAGAGTTTAAGAGAATATTATCTATTATTTATATTGATCCAAATGATTCATTTTCTCTTGTTGATCATCCCTTGGTTGTTTAGGATTTCCCTGATATTTTCTTGGATGACTTTTCTAGTCATCCTCCAAAGAGGTATATAGAGTTATCCATCCATATAAGTCATAGTAATCAGTCTATTTTTATACCATATTTTCTTATGGAAACTTCTGAGTTGAAAGATCTCAAGATCCACTTGGAAGAACTTTTAGATAAGGTATTTGTTTTCTATAGTGTTTTATAGTGGGTGACCTCTATGCTCTTTTCCAAGAAGGATACTGGTTCTATTAATCAATATGTATATTACCATAATATGAATATGGTAATAGTTACGATAAAGTATCATTTACCCATATAGTTAACTTATTTCATTAGTTAAAGGGGGAAAACTAGTTTTCAAAAATCAAATATTAGTTAGGTTATAATCAGATAAAGTTTAAGGAATCAGATATCCCGAAGACCACATTCAATAGAAATCATGACCACTATAAACATCTTGGGATATATTTTGGCCTAACTAATTATTTTGAAATTTTTGTGCCTTTGATTAAATTAAAATTCCCCTAGTATCATGATACATTTGTTTTGTATTAGTGGATTATATCTTGATCTATTCAAGATCTGAGTTTGACCATGGGAACTTTCTAAACATATTTTTGGGAAACTTGAGGAGCCATCGCCTTTATGCGATGCCATTTAAATTTAATTTCTAGATTAGAGAGGTGAATTTCTAGGGGTATGTGATTTCAAAACATGGTGTTTTAGTTGATCCAAAAAGGATAAGGTTGTAGTTTCATGGGAAGAACCTTGAAATGAATTTTAGATATGGCGATTCCTAGGTCTAAATGGGTATTATCAGTGATTCATGAATTATTTATTAAATATGGAATCCCCATTGACTACTGTTAAAGAGAAAGTGTATAAATATTCACCAAATGATAAGATTCACTCATCTTTTGTTGATTTAAAATGATATTTGGAATCAACTCTTATTACCATATTTCTAGAACCTTGTAATGACTATATGGTATATTGTGATGCTTATGGTGCCAGTATTGGATGTATGCTTATGTAGGATGATCATGTGGTGGTGTACAGTTCTTGTCATCTTTTTCCACATGAGAATAGTCATCCTACTCATGAATTGTGTCTCACCACTATTCTGCATGTTCTTAATTTCTAGAGACACTATCTTTTTGAGGGAGAGGTTTGTAGTCTATTTTTATCACAATATCTTCAATTATATATTCTCTCAAAAGGAAGTTAACCTTAGGAATGAGATATGGGTGGATTACCTATAGTAGTTTTACATTTAAATATCCTACATCTTTGAAAAGGGAAACATTGTCTCTAATGACATCAGTAGGAAGTTCCCTACTCAATCTATTTTAGAAGTGAAAGAGGAGTAGAACCTTATGGAGTTTTTTACTGAGTTGTATCTAAATATACATGACAATGATTTATATATGGTTTTAACCAATATTCAATGGTCATCATCTATACTTGAGTACATTCTATAGTAATAGTACTAGGATGATGAGTTTAAAGGGATTCAGGAATTCTTAAATAGTGGGGAGACCATTCTGGTTCAGTCTCTCCCCTCTAATGGAATTCTTTGTTTTGGTAATCAATTGGTTATCCATTTATCTATCAAGAATTTAGTGATTCATGATTGTCACTATTATTTATGGGTCATCCTTCAGGGAACTATAAAGATATATTATTACATGAGATAATATTTATCATGGATAGGTATGAAGTTCTATATTTTTTATTATGTTCCTCACTATTACATATTCCTAGAAATCAAGGTGGAGCACCTAAATCCTTCTGGTTTTTATTATCCTCTTCCAGTTCTAGTATGGAAGTGGGAAAATGTATCTATGGAACTCATAATTTGATTACCATGGACTCCTTGAGAGGTGAATAATATTTAGGTGGTGATTGGTTGGTAGATGAAATCATCTCATTTCATTCTGATTATGGACACCAATAAGGTTAAATATCAATAAAAGTTATAAATTCTAGAATTTATGAAGTTTAATGGGGTTCCCACTAATATTATATTTTAAATGGATCCAAGGTTTACTTCACTATTTTTTAGAATTATCCATGAGTAAATGACCACTCGGTTAATATCATGTACAAATTATCATCCATATAAGGATGGATAGATAAAGTGTTTAATTTTTGTTTTTGAGGATATAATTTGTGCCTATGTTGTATTTTAGTGGATCTTATGATTTCATTCTATGAATAGTCTTGTTTAATTATAATAACAGTCTCCAGTAATTAACTAAAATGGCTCCCAGATAGGATTTTTATTGTTTCCCATGAAGGTCATGTCATTGTTTGTAGGATGTTGGTGGTACCTCTCTTATGGTACTGAGTATTATTTGGTAGATTTTCCAAAGGATTCATGATATATATTTATTATTGGTTACAACTCAGAGTTGGAATAAGTTTTATACATATCATCAACATTATTATTTTGAGTTTTCACTTGGTGGACAATTATTTTTAAATGTTTCTTGTTAGTTGGGTCACTAATGGCTAAGAAATAGGAGAAGTTGGATCCGAGATATGTTAGACTATTTGGGATGACTGAGTGGGTTGTATATGTTACTTATCAGTTGGTATTACTGGCTTAATTGATAGATATTCATGATTTTTTCCATAATTATCATCTCAATAACTATTATCTCGATACTTCTTATGTTTTGAATTGAGAGGAAGTGGAGTTGGAGCCAGATGTATTAGTTTTGGAACAACTAGTAGATATCATTGAATCTCAAATGAAATTTATGTGTGGGAAGTTTATTACATTGGTAAAATTTATGTGGTATCATAGATCATATTCTTGTGAGACTTGAGAGTGTGATTCATCCATGTGGGAGAAATAGCCTCACATTTTTTCAAAGCATCATTCTCTTATGTGAATTTATAAGGGAAAAAAGTCATATAGTGAGAAGATTTGAAATATCCCTCCTTACCCTTAGGTATAATACTTTTAAAATGCAATTTTTACCTATTTCTTGGTGTTTTGGACCTTGGTTAGGGGTTTCAGAATCAAGTGTTGGGAGTTTGAAGAACATAGAAAAGAAAAGTGGGATAAACAATTACTGCATAAGGCCACTGGAAAAAAGGAGGCATTCTGGTAGAATTTATTTCCTATATGAACTCTATCGGCTCATAGATATGACTTTTAGAGGTTCAATCTCACTAATTTACACCACTAGCTTTCCATTGGTAGCCACTGGGTAGCCTTTGGCCCAGTCTAGGAAAAACTAATCAATAAAATATTATCCTTTTACACCCCCACAACCCTTATTTAACACCTCTAATAACCCCTTTGAACCTAAGTTTTCTTATATGATTCCAAGGGATATCTAAGGATAGTTTGAAAACTCTCCATATCTGTTTCTTAGATAATTGGTCACTGATTGAATGATTTTTTCTCATTTGGTACGTTTGATCGACAACCTATAATTTCCTACATTTCTTCTGAAATTGGAATTAGTTCTAGGTTAAATTGTTAAAATATATTGATCATGTTATGATCTATAAAAACCCCTTATTATTTTTCAATGTGTTTTAATCCTGGAGGATATATCTCATACTGATTGTGGGGGAGAACATGTGACCTTTGATATATGTAATCATCTATGTTCTCATCCGACCTAATGCATATGAAGACTTGATTCTGAGATGTGAGAATCAATTTTTAGAGAATCATCTTGATTTTACTCATGTTCCATTTCATTTTGGTTTGAGTATCTTGATTTGGTTTCCATGTAACCCAACTGTGAGGTAGGTGGGTCCATCTATAACTCATGTTTGATGAACCGTGAATGCTCTTGGTTTTGTAAATGGGTTTCCAAAAGATTATTGGGATGATATTTTTTTTCTCTATGTATGTGCGTAAATGTATTTTGATAAAATATTGGTTTCCATTTATTTTGGTAATGGAAATATGGGTTTCAAATCATTATGGGATCATTTGTGAAATTGGTTTTGAAAGCATGTTAGTGATGTAAAAACGATTGTTTTGAAATTGTTATAGAGTGTGATAGCCCTTATAAATGGAAAATTATTTGACATATGAATCACATGGGATCCTTGTGTACCTATGAGGGATTTAGTATTATTACTTGTCCTTGTTTATATAGGAGATTCACTAATGGGGTTTTCTTCTATTTTCTCTGCCATGTTTCCTAGGTACTTGATTATCTGACATTACATGTGGTTCTTCCTCTGGGGTGTTCCTATATTCTCTAGGACTTGTGTTCTTGGGAGTTGTTCAGTGAATGATAGTCTTGATTTATTATTGAGGTATGGGTTACCTAGATGTTGTATATGAATCCTATCCTAGGGGTGATCTCTATTGTACTCTTTCATTGAATTGTTTTTCTTTTGATATGATATATGATACAGTCTTTGATAAATGCAAAATGGTTTATTTGAAACTTTATTTGAAACTGTGTTATCATGATTTTGTGTAAAAACTATGAAAATGGTAATTTTTTTACCCTTACTTTTAATAAAGATGTGAATAATATTTTTTATTGCCATGTTTTTCATATATTAATCATACTAGTATTATTTTATAGTTAGTTGTTATGGAACTCTTGGGTGGGATCCTACTGAGCATGTTTAGATCACACCCCGCATACTCCCTCAATAGTGTGTTGATCTTGGTTTGTCTGATGCAGTAATGAGAAAGGTGAAACCCTGAGGTGGTGGGGTTTATGTCATTAGGGAATGGGATTCTGGTTGTGAGACTATGTGATGTTTTCCATATATCACATAGAGTACAATTTTATAGTTTCAATTATTCCTTTTGGTTTATTTTGGATATATACCTTGTTTTTTACTTACTACCATGGATGTATTGGTACTTTTTCTATTCTGTTTTTTTCTATTTAATTTCTAGTGATATTTCTCTATATTTATAAAATATTTTTTTTTTCAGAAAACCATTCTGTTTTTTTGTTTCTGGATTCTTGGGTTCTTGTCTCTAGCCCATGGGGATTGGGAATGCCCTTTGGGACCTGTTGCAGTCTTGTTCAGAACATAGTTGGATAAGTTGTCTAGAAATGATCATGATGGTAAATATTAATATAAATTTCTAAAAATATAAACCCAAAATTATGTTCTCATTAATGACTAATAATAGTATTAGTTATGTTTCTATAGTAACCCATGTTTGAAATTAATGGAATTGTTCTTGTTGATAGTTAAAACGACCCAAATTAAAACATGCTATAATCGATGAGTGAGTTTGGTTAAGAAAGTAATTATTCTAGAAAAATTTCATTATTATAGAATTATAAAGATATTATTTAGATTTTATTTTGGTGGTGAACCATATTTAAATGTATTTAGATACATAATAAAATTATTGAGTTAAAAAAATACGTCACTTTCGTAGAGGTGGTAGTCCACAAATATGTCCATGTGATATATTCATTTTCTAGAGGAGGAAGGTAGGCAATGGTTAATAATTTCATAATATTAATAATTTTATAAATATAATATTAATCCAATAAATATCTCTTTTAAAATATCCATTTATGTATGTTATGAAAAATCACACACGTCGTTTATGGAGGTTATAGTCTGAAGGTAGGCATATCGACATTTTTTTAATAAAATGGAAGGGGTAGTTAATGATTTATAAATAATCATAATTAAATTTTAATATATTAATACTACTTATTTCATTATAATATAATGGATAAAATATAACTTAAACAGGAGGAAGAAGAACGAAAATAATTGAAATGGAAAGGGAGTAATTAGAAATTTTTAACTCACTCCTTAGAAAAACCCTTTTGAAAAAAGGATCAAACCATCAACCAATGGTATTTTGAGAACACCATAAACACTAATACACATATAATAATTTTTATAGTGTCATTTAGTTATTATTTTGGTTTAAATAAGTGGATTTGGGTGTGAGGAGAAGTGACAGTGTGAAGGCTCCTTTTATAAGTGGAGGGAGTGACTTTTTTATAATACATAAAGTGAAAAGTCACTATTCAAGGGTCAAATAGATCCAATAATGGACAATAATGGATTGGGGAAATATATAAGGTCAATAAAACCTCAAAAATTCATTTTTAAACATATTTTAAACAAGTTTTTATGTCTTTTACTCTTATAGTTTTCACTTTTAGCGTGTTAATTAATTTTAACCCAGATAATTTTGTTTTAGTTTTTAATTGAAAATGTGCCTTATTAAATTATTTATAAATTATTATTCTTAACATTAAATACATTTAATGAAATAAAATTTCTTTAATTAATAATAATTAATTTTAACATTAGCACATGTAACACTTTAAAAAAATATTATTTTTGAAAAATCATATTTTTAAGCTTAAATATTATGTTTTGGAACAAATTGTCAATTTTATTGATTATAATGACATTAATTGGACTATAATTAACCAAATAAAAATTATTATAGTTAAAAATAAATCAAAAACCAAATTTTGTCATTAAAAACTTAATTAAAATAGAAAGACTAATGATAGTTTTTATTAGAAAAATGTTTCTTAATTTTGAAAATGTTAAACATGAGTTTTCTAAATTCATCACATTGTTTTGAGATATATCATTTCACTATATAAATTTTTTTTATCATGAAATATTTTTTATAAATTTTTATGTTATAATTAATTCTTGATAATTTCATAAATACTACTATTTTTGTAAATACTATATTTTTCACTATTCCCCTAAAAATCTATTATTTCACAAATACACCAAATATTAGTCATTGAGTTATTTTTGTACATGAGATTTAAATAATTAAGATATTTTTATCAAATTCAAGTTATAAATGTTGTATGAATTAATCTTAATATAAAAATTCATATGTTGAAAACCAAAGTATTTTTAAGGAAAAGTAATGAATATTGTATTAATATACCTTTTTACATAGTTTCTATAAGGATTTTAATTATGTTAATACCCAATGGTTTTGAGGATATAATATATTGATCATATTTAATAATTTTACTTTATTAGAGTATCATGATTTTTGTTTTATTTTTTTATTATGTTTATTACATGCAACTCAACGTGAAATTTATTTAAGGAAAGAGTATTTACTAAAATCATGGTTCATTACATGGATTGGGTTATTGGTGTATATGATTTGATAAATGGAATTAAAATGATAAAAATGGATTGAAATAATGATATAAATGTATTTTGTGTTGTGTAGTGTCACATTGTTCCATTGTATGGAATTCCATTCAACAATGTTGGGTTTTGTGAATTCCCTTAGCTTTGATAGGAGGATCATGACAAAACACTATATATTGTGTAAAACCCCTTCCTAGTTGTATGAATTAATAGAAGAGTGAAGGTCTTGGAGTTAATATTATATATAGGATATAATAATCTTGGAGTTAATCCTATGTAAGGAGCACTACGACATGGTTGTTCTAACTTTGATGCAAAGGTGATATTTAATTCATGGATAAATGCTTGTGGCTTGGCGAAAGAATTTTAAGGAATCAATTATGGTGTGAAGAGTTTATTTTCTGCATGATACTCTCAGAAACTATGGAATTGTAGTATGGATCACATTGCAACTACAGAGAGCCTGATAGAGTAATGACTTGACACATGCATTTGGGAGAATATATGTATCCTTTCACATATATATCTGATCAAGGAATGAATATAGTCTATACTAGGATTTTTTAATTGTATATAATGAAGGTATAAATGTTTATAAAACCTGAATAAATTTATATTATGTTTTAGGTAGGATTATTATTTAACTTTTTAGGGCTGTTGATGGGGTTCTCGTGCAACAAGAAGAGCATATCCTAGAGTTTGGTACTCCCCTTGTTACATGATAGTGTTATGAAATGATTATTTTATAGAGTTTTAGAGTTTTCTACTACACATCATTCACATAGTGTGGTTACTCTATATTTTATGCATGGATTTAATACTCCCTTTCACCTGAAAAAAAGGTCCTCCATAGGGTCAATAGAGTTTGTTTCATCACAAATCTATTTTATATGAATCATCTGGAAATGATTCATATATTTATTGAGTAAGGTAATCCATAATTTGATGAAATTATTTTATGAGGAGTGGATCCACCATCATAAGTTTAGTACTCCAATGAATATCACTTATCTTGGCAAGGAACATATCTCCCAAAATAGTCATTGAGATGATGTGGGTGTCTTCTATTAGGTATCATGGATTTTTAGGCTACTTGGGGTGAAAAATTTCATTGAGTAATTGGGTTATTGATTATTGGAACTTGTTTTCATAGGTTATTTAACTTAAAAGAATATATTTTATTTTTTTAGCATTATTATTAATAATATTTTTTATCCTTTACCTTAATGGTTCTGAGCTAATTAAACTTTTCATTATTTATTCCTTTGTGGTTCTCAGGGTGTACTAATGGGTATTAATATTGTAGAGACCTGAAGCTTGACGTTCATGGACATTACATTAATTTTTCGGAATATCAAATACATAACAAAAACAGAAATACAAGGACCGTAATAGTTTAGTGTCTTTGGAAACTTGGAATATAAACTTCTAATCATGTTAAAATATCTTCAACATCTCCCATAACGATCCTCCACTTTTTTGTTTCCTTACCTAAAACCTTTCTTTTAATCCTGGGGGAAAAGAAAACATAAAAAGGGTGAGCTCAAATGCTCAGTAAGGGTAAGCATGGTGAAAATAAAACAAACCATATACATTTGAACTTAAAAACATGAACATAATATTTAAACATCAAAATCTTGAGCAATGACAAAAAACATGGAAGTACGTAAGGCATAGATCATAATAGAACACCAATCATGACAAAATAGCTTGGGAATAAAACTTTTAATTGTGTAAAAACATTAATCACATGATATGATTTCCATGGTAGACAAGGCATTGATGCCAAGACCATCTTAGTGGACAAAGTCCCTTTCTAAATTGAGTTCACTCCTCGTTTCAGTCCTCTAACACTGAACCAGATTAACTTACCATTCCGGCCATGTCTATCTCATGAGATATAAATCTTTACCAAATTCATTGGAGGGAGATATAGGTCCCACCCATCTCATAATGAAATCATTATTACTTATGCCACAAAAATAAACATAAATCATTCATAATAACCCAACGAATAAAATGGGTTTCATAAACATCATCCCATTATCACATAATCCATATAAAAGAAATGGATAACATAAAAGTGAAACCATGTAAATCATATAGAAATTATACTTGAAACATACACATATGAAATAATGTCATCTGAGGTGGAAAATGGTTTTGATAAAACACTTGAAATGAATTTTTGAGGAAAATATCCTTTTTTCCTCAAAATCATTTTCTTTTCACAAAATGTCATGCAATTTTAAAAGAAAAGGATTTTTTTGAAAATAGTCATGAAATCTTTTGGAGGAAGATTAATGAAAACAAGGCTTTTATAAAACCGTAAAAATCCTATCATACTGTATACGTTAATAAAAACATTCTTCTCGTACTTTTTCCATAAAAGTCAAAAAGTACCTCGTAAAAGAAAGATTCCATACATACCATGTAGTAAAAGTAAAAAAATGGTTGAAAAGATTTTAAACATACATGAAATTTTTTTTATAAAACTTGGAAATGGATGATAAATATAACGCCAGTAAATACTTATGTATAAGCAATCTTGGATAGAAAACAATTGAGATTGCAACATTATCCCTTACCTTTGGTCTGATATGCTTCGTATGGATCCGAACCTTCTGTATAATGATTTAAATAAAGTCATTGAATTATTAAATAATCATATTAATTGTTATGATATCATATATGTTTCACTTATGACATTATATTACCCGTTCTTTTGTAAATTCTATGTTAAAGTAGCATTTTGGGTAAAATTATTTCATTTGTCGTCCGTGTTTTGACTTGTAATTATTCATATGACTAATTAGATAATGATTAATTAATTCCAGAATATAAAACATGATTTATATATTATATATATTAAGAATATACATATATATAATAGATCGATAAATGGAAAGAAATACACCGTTCATGTAGACGGTAGGCCGTACGTACGCATGAATGTTGTTTTCGTTTCCTTATTGAGTTGAATGGAATTAAGAAGATGATATATATATATATATATACATAAATCCACTAGCTTTATAATGTCATATATTTAATTATTATTGCTTATATATACTTTATAATCATTCTTAAATGGTTAACATGGAGAATGAATCTCATCGCGTCGTAGAGACGGTATTCCGTACGTATGCATGAGCGATGATATCATTCCAATGATTATTTAAGTGAATTGTAGTGGATGGTATAATATATTAGAATTAGTATTATTATATAATAACCATATATTGTTATTCTTTACACCATTATACCCATCCATGTAAGGTGTTGGTGGAAAAACAGATTTCACCACGGCGTGGAGACGATATTCCGTACGTACGCACGCGTGGTGATTTTGTTTTCCGTAGGATGGATAGATTGTGAAATAGGGTTGTTTCATACTTATAATAACATATCAGTATATGAGTGATACTGATGTTATTAATTCATAATTAAAAAACTAAAGAAGAAGAAGTGGAAGAAGAAATAAAGTTTAAAGAATCGGTAACGGACATTACCTCTTCTTTGAAGCGCCTCTTTGAGACCTCCTCTTATGGAAATAAAATTGGTCTTTGAAGAAGACCATGACCTCTAGAATGTTTCTAGGGAAGTGTAGAAGATAATTTGTCATGTTTTTTCTGTTATTTAAGGCTCAATGTGGTGTGAGGAAGAGAGGGAGGAGGTACCCTTTTATAAGGGAGGAGAGGGGCACATTTGGAAATCATAAAAATGTTAATTTATAATAAATCTAACCCCACTTAAAAACCTCCAAAAATGACAAATATTCGAATATTATATGATATAGGGTTGTAATCTCATCATAAAATAAAATTTAGATATGTTAGGAAATTATTTTAAACATTATCAACTTGATTTATCCTTACTTAATCAATTTAATTTTATTTGTGGTAATAACATTCTAAATTTTAAATTATAACAAACAATTACTTATTTGTTGTGAATTTTCCATAATTGCATAATTTATAAAATTTTAGACCATATAAATTTAAATTTATAATTGTTAAATATTTTTGTGATTTTTAAACAATTTTATAATATGTTATTTTTATAAAATAACAATAGTGTCAATTTTGACACTATTCATTTATATGAATTTAAATACAATATATACCGAAGATATGTTCGAAATAAATGATTTAATAGATTCATAAAAGGTCATATGTATCTATAAAATTAGTGTATAACATTAAATAGTTCATATAATATTTATTTTATTATTTTTAAAACCATTTATTTGGTTTATTTCATAATAAAATAATTACTACAACATTTTTTTATAATTATTTAATATACTTATTTGTTGCATAAAAATTAAAAATAATATCCTATGATGAATATAAATCTATTAACATTCACAATAATACTTTTACTAGAATTTATCATCTTAAAATCACAATATTTAAATTTTTATATTTATTAGATTATGAAGGTGACAACTTTGGCATCATTTAAAATAAAATAATATAAGTGTCATAATCACTATTATAAGACTCCAAATAGTTATATATTAGGTAATTGGATGATTATGGTATATATACACTACCAATAAGTTTTGGTCAGGTTTGTGGGCCTTTTAATGGTTATTATTATTTCAATAAAAACTATATTACTGATTTTTTACTTAATAAATAATTTCTGCATCATTAATGTATCACCATTAATGACAGTTATTTAATCCCTAAAAATTATAAATAAATTATCATTATGTAGATAATTTTATTAGATTTCTGGATATTATTCATGTTATATGTTTTATTATGTTTATCACTAAATTAAAATTATTATACTTATAAGATTTAAGAGAGTGACATGTTGTCACTTTCTTTGGTTTTAATAATAATTAAATTATTTTCATGGTCAAAAGTCCATAAAATAAATCTAATTCGACCCTTAGGTGATATGGGTCTACTTTTAGCCATCCAATAGAATTTTTTCATGTGTTAGGGTAATTTTATAATATTATATTTACCCTTAATTACCCGATTTACCTTTAACTATGGTAAATAAAATTTACCGTAGTTACTATTCATAATTCCCAAAAATAAAAAGTAGTATATTAACATAATTTTAATTCACTGATTCTAAATATGGAATCAATTTTTTCAAATTCAATACACAGAATTTTCAGAAATTAAATTAAATTTAATCCCGTTGTCGAATGAAAACGGGTTTTTGATTAAAACATTGCAAAAGATTGAATTGATTTAACCTACGAATTCAATGTAAAATCAATGGTAATGACATTCATTATATTAAATTGTAAAAATATATTCTATTTATACTTTAAAACCATTCAATATTATAATTTAACCACATAAGTTATTACGATGAAAAAAGTTGTTTTTAATTAAAATATAGCGTGTTTTTACTATTCATTAAAATATGAAAGTTATCAGAAAAATATCAAAACATTATCCAATGTAAATTTTTATATCCTGATTCAAAAGAAGAATTTTAGTTTGTCAAATTTAACTTATAAACATGTCACCAACTAGATTTAAAGTGGGTGCGCCATCCAAAGGCGGCAAAACTGCATTTTTTGAAAAATATTTATTTTACCCGAAAAATTTATTTTGTTCTTATACCATGTTCTAGAAAATGTGTAAGATGAATAATAATTTTATAAAATTCAAAATTTAGTTAATACTATTCATAATGGCTAGTTCATAATAATATTATAATAATATACCGTTGTTTAGTAAAACCCGGTATTGCGTACAACACACGCTATCGAGGAAGGTCGTGATTGCGTGTAATGAAAGCCAAGTTAGGGTTGCGTGTTGTGCAAGAATCTTTTTTTGTTTCATATAATAGAATATTACCATATTTCATTTATACATTGAATATATATATATATATATACACTCAATGTTGCGTAGAATGACTATTATCAAACGAACTTGAAATTGTGTGTAACACAATCTAAGAATAGTGTTGCGTATACTACAAGCTAATACGGTGTTGTGTATAGCACAAGATAATCTTGTTGTATCATAAAACACATGACATCAAATAAATTAAAAAGAATACTTATCATAAAATATCGGGTTGTTACATTCTACCCCCCTTAAAATGAATTTCACCCTCGAAATTCGTCGGGGTTATGCATGGTTTTCTACTGGAAAGTTTTTTTAATTAAAACCCACATCATAAAATGAAATACCAAAACTTAAATTTCAAAACTAAAGTATGAAATTTAACAGTTACCCAAATTAACTCATCACTGGGTTTCCACGTAGGAGAACATAGGTGAAAATATGGATATGGAAGAGAAATCTAACCATAATGTTCTGATGGAGAGTGGTAGAGAACATGGCTATGAAAAAGCCAACAATCACAAAGCCATATATTTGTGATGATCTAAGGTACCATATGATTAATCGGATATAAGGGAACTAGGAAAACATTTTTGGTTTTCAAGATCATTTCCCAAAAGTTGAAGAATTTGAATTAGAAGAAATACTTGCTTGATTTTTGTACAATCTCACTGTTGTTTGTTCATTGAACAATTTCCACTTAATCTCTTAAAGAAATGAAGCTGAATTTCTTATTCGTGAAGTGTTAGCAGATCATGTGATAGAATTATGGGTCATTCCATCTGTTTCAATAAAAAGTTATAAGTCCATCTTATAGTTATATTAATCGTATGTGGTTCCAAAAATGAACTTATACTTTATATATCATACCGCTTAATAAAATAAAACTACTTTCTACTAATTAGGGACATCCTGTAGGCCAGTGGTAGGCGATAAAGGCCTGTCGCACTTCGGTTGTGGGTTCAATTCCCACAACCTTGTCCGACGTGATGGGCTGTCGCTCGTCCTGCAGGTTGTTCTTTTTCTAAAACTACATTACTATAACATCCCATCTATAATATCGAAAAAAGTTCTATCTTTAAACAATACTATCATATGTCCAACATAATCCATTACAATATTTATCTAAAATACTTCAGTCCAAGCTTATAGTATAAAGAAAATGATTACTTCAAATTTCATCAACCAACCATCATTTATCCCCAATTATATTGTTGGCTGCATTCCAACCATGTGAATACCTTAATCATGTATTCTCTTGAAAAATTAATACCCATTAAACCATAGTGAAACATAAATACTGTCAAAATTTAACTCTTTCCACATACCAAAATCCAAAAATTCTATATACTCAGACCATGATATAACCTTCTCCTTATATTAGTCATGAGCTCATGAATACTATCAAACATTTAATTTTCTCCTTATCCCTTCATTATGAGCATATCATCTACTTTCCAAAAATACTGGTACCATTCATCACACACTTTCAAAACTTAAGGAAAGACAACAGTGTAACAATCCTTAGATGTATCTTTATTCCATAGTACCATGAGATTACTTATACAACATTACACTTGATAAACATTTAATCATTCCACTACCTTATTAAACCATTGACCGATCTTCAACAATTCTTTCATGTCACATATCATTTATAGTCTCTTCATCATCATCAACATAAATATTACCCATAAGACCATACTGATTCTCTTCATGAGACTTTCCCTTAGGGCATTGGTTTGCATAATTCCCGTACATTCCACATTTAAAACATTTAACCATTGTTGATGTCGTAGCAATACCATTATCCTCATCCATGGTGTTAACTGAACCTTTTCCTTTTCACTTACTGGATTTATGTCCTTCGTTTCCACACCCAAATCATCTTCCAGTTCCATTGAAACATTCTACTTGATGCCTCTTCCCAAATGATTTACATAGGGGAAATTGAACTTTCTTTCCTCCATGATCACCATGAAACTCTATCTTTCTCTTATTAGCTGAGTCTGGAAACTTGCCAAATTTGAGTTTATTGATCATATTATGAGATTGCTGATTTGACATAATAATGATGTTTGGACTTACAAATCCCATTTCATTTGGTTTCTCATGAAGAATATCATTCCATTGTCCATCATATCCTCCATTATCGTGAATCATCTTGTTTCCAGTGATTTTCTAAAACCCAAATAGAATAGCGTGAGAGGCAAAAATCATAATAAAGGGGGAGTAACTTCAATATCTAACATCTTAGGTTTAATCTAATATAGTTACCATAATTCTAGGACTATAACCTATACATATACTTAACCTTAGGGACATCCCTAGACATACCTTAGAAATATCTCTAGGTATCTCACTAAAGTTCTCGCATCATAGTTTCCAAAGGTTGACTAAACCTTTCTTCTGATACCAACTGTAGAGACCCGAAGCTTGACATTCATGGACATTACATTAATTTTTCGGAATATCAAATACATAACAAAAACAGACACACAAGGACCATAATAGTTTAGTGTCTTTGGAAACTTGGAATATAAACTTCTAATCATGTTGAAAGATCATAAACATCTCCCATAACAATCTTACCTTTTTGTTTCCTTACCTAAAACCTTTCTTTTAATCTTGGGGGAAAAGAAAACATAAAAAGGGTGAGCTCAAATGATCAGTAAGGGTAAGCATGGTGAAAATAAAACAAACCATATGCATTTGAACTTAAAAACATGAACATAAAATTTAAACATCAAAATCTTGAGCAATGACATAAAACATGGCAGTACGTAAGGGATAGATCATAATAGAACACCAATCATAAAACAATAGCTTGGGAATAAAACTTGTAATTGTGGAAAAACATTAAGCACATGATATGATTTCCATGGTAGCCAAGGCATTGATGCCGAGACCATCTTAGTGGAAAAAGTCCCTTTTTGAATCGAGTTCACTCCTCATTTCAGTCCTGTAACACTGAACCGGATTAACTTACTGTTCCAGCCATGTCTATATCATGAGATATAAATCTTTACCCAATGCATTTGAGGGAGATAGAGGTCCCACCCATCTCATAATGAAATCATTCTTACTTGTGCCAAAAAAATAAACATAAATCATTCATAATAACCCAACGGATAAAATGGGTTTCATAAACATCATCCCATTATCACATAATCCCTATAAAAGAAATGGATATCATAAAATTGAAACCATGTAAATCATAGAGAAATTATACTTGAAACATAAACATATGAAATAATGTCATCTGAGGTGGAAAATGGTTTTCATAAAACACTTTAAATGAATTTTTGATGAAAATATCCTTTTTTCTTCAAAATCATTTTCTTTTCAAAAAATGTCGTGAAATTTTAAAAGAAAAGGATTTTTTTTGAAAATAGTCATGAAATATTTTGGAGGAATCTTAATGAAAACAAGGCTTTATAAAACTGTAAAAATCCTTTCATGCTGTATACATTAAAATAACATTCTTCTCGCACTTTTGCCAAAAAAGTCAAAAAGTACCTCGTAAAAGAAAGATTCCATACATACCACATAGTAAAAGTAAAAAAATGGGTAAAAAGGACTCTAAACACACATAATTTTTTTTATAAAACTTGGACATGGATGATAAATATAACCCCAGTAAATACTTATGTATAAGAAATCTTGGATAGAAAACAATTGAGATTGCAACATTATCCCTTACCTTAGGTCTGATATGCTTCGTATGGATCCGAACCTCCTATATAATGATTTAAATAATGTCATTTAATTATTTAATAATCATATTCATTGTTATGATATCATATATGTTTCACTTATGACTTTATATTACCTGTTCTTTTGTAAATTCCATGTTAAAGTAGCGTTTTGGGTAAAATCATTTCATTTGTCGTTCGTGTTTTGACTTGTAATTATTCATATGACTAATTAGATCATGATTACTTAATTCCAGAATATAAAACATAATTTATATATTATATATATTCATAATATACATATATATATATAATATATCGATAAATGGAAATAAATACACCGCTCATGGAGATGGTAGGCCGTACGTACACATGAACGCTGTTTTCGTTTCCTTATTGAGTTGAATGGAATTAAGTAGATGACATACATATATATATATATATATATATATATGTATACATAAATACAGTAGCTTTATAATTTCATATATTTCATTATTATTGCTTATATATACTTTATAATCATTCTTAAATGGTTAACATGGAGAATGAATCTCATCGCGTCGTGGAGACAGTATTCCGTACGTACGCACGGGCGATGATATCATTCCCCTGATTATTGAATTGAATTTTAGTGGATGGTATAATATATCAGAATCAGTATGATGTTATAATAACCATATATAGTTATTCTTTACACCATTTTACCCATCCATGTAAGGTGTTGGTGGAAAAACAGATTTCACCACGGTGTGGAGATGATATTCCATACGTACGCACGCGTGGTGATTTCATTTTCCGTAGGATGGATAGATGGTTAAATAGGTTTGTTTCATACTTATAATAACATATCAGTATATTAGTGATACTGATGTTATTAATTCATAATGAAAAAACTAAAGAAGAAGAAGTGTAAGAAGAAATAAAGTTGAAAGAATCGGTAACAGACATTACCTCGTCTTTGAAGCACCTCTTTGAGACTTCCTCTTAGGGAAATAAAATTGGTCTTTGAAGAAGACCATAACCTCTAGGATGTTTCTAGGGAAGTTTAGAAGAGAATTTGGCATTGTTTGGACGTGATTGAAGGCTCAATGTGGTGTGAGGAAGAGAGGGAGGAGGTGCCCTTTTATAAGGGAGGAGAGGGGCACATTTGGAAATCTTAAAAATATTAATTTATAATAATCTATCCCCACTTAAAAACCTCCAAATATGACACATATTCTAATATTATATGAGATATGGTTGTAATCTCATCAACCAATAAAATTTAGACATGTTAGGAAATTATTTTAAACATTATCAACTTGATTTATCCTTACTTAATCAATTTAATTTTATTTGTGGTAATAACATTCTTAATTTTAAATTATAACAAAAAATTACTTATTTGTTTTGAATTGTCCATAATTGGATACTTTATAACATTTTAGACCATATAAATTTAAATTTATAATTTTTAAATATTTTTGTGATTTTTAATCAATTTTATAATATGTTATTTTTATAAAATAACAATAGTGTCAATTTTGACACTATTCATTTATATGAATTTAAATAAAATATATACAAAAGATATGTTCTATAGAAAAGCTTTAATAGATTCATAAAATGTCATAGGTATCTAGAAAATTAGTGTAGAACATTAAATAGTTCATATAATATTTATTTTATTATTTTTAAAACCATTTATTTGGTTTATTTCTTGATAAAATAATTACTACAACATTTTTGTATAATTATTTAATATACTTATTTGTTGCATAAAAATTAAAAATAATATTTTCTGATGAAGATAAATCTATTACATTTCATAATAATACTTTTACTAGAATTTAGCATCTTAAAATCACAATATTTAAATTTGTATATTTATTAAATTATGAAGGTGACAACTTTGGCATCATTTAAAATAAAATAATACAAGTGTCATAATCACTTTTATAAGACTACAAACGGTTATATATTAGGTTATTGGATTCTTATGGTATAGATATATACTAACAATAAGTTTTGGTCAGGTTTGTGGGCCTTTTAATGGGTATTATTATTTCAATAAAAATTATATTACTGATTTTTCACTTAATAAATAATTTCTGCATCATTAATGTATCACCATTAATGACAGTTATTTAATACCTAAAAATTATAAATAAATCATCATGATGTATATAATTTTATTAGAGTTCTGGATACTATTCATGTTCTATGTTTTATGATGTTTATCACTAAATTAAAATTATTATACTTATAAGATTTAAGAGAGTGACATGTTGTTACTTTCTTTGGTTTTAATAATAATTAAATTATTTTCATGGTCAAAAGTCCATAAAATGAATCTAATTCGACCCTTAGGAGATATGGGTCTACTTTTAGCCATACAATATAATTTTTTCATGTGTTAGGGTAATTTTATAATATTATATTTACCCTTAATTACCTGATTTACCTTTAACTATGGTAAATAAAATTTACCATAATTACTATTCATAATTCTCCAAAATAAAAAGTAGTCTATTAACATAATTTGGACCCACTGATTCCAAATATGGTATAATTTTTTTTAAATTCAATACATAGAAGTTTCAGAAATTAAATTAAAATTAATCCCGTTGTCGAATGAAAACGGGTTTTTGATTAAAACATTGCAAAAGATTGAATTGATTTAACTTACAAATTAAATGTAAAATCAATTCTAATGACATACATTATATTAAATGGTAAAAATATATTCTATTTATACTTTAAAAACATTAAATATTATAATTTAACCACATAAGTTATTACGATGAAAAAAGTTGTTTTTAATTAAAATATAGCGTGTTTTTACTATTCATTAAAATATGAAAGTTATCAGAAAAATATCAAAACTTTATCCAATGTAAATTTCTATATCCGGATTCAAAAGAATAATTTTAGTTTGTCAAATTGAACTTATAAAAATGTCACCAACTAGATTTAAAGTGGGTGCGCCATCAAAAGGTGGAAAAACTGCATTTTTTAAAAAATACTTATTTTACCCGAAAAATTTATTTTGTTCTTATACCTTGTTCTAGAAAATGTGTAAGATGAATAATAATTTTATAAAATTAAAAATTTAGTTAATACTATTCATAATGGCTAGTTCATAATAATATGATAATAATATACCGTTGTTTAGTAAAACCCAATATTGTGTACAACACACGCTATCGAGGAAGGTCGCGATTGCGTGTAATGAAAGCCAAGTTAGGGTTGCGTGTTGTTCAAGACTCCTTTTTTGTTTCATATAATATAATCCCACCATATTTAATTTATACATTTAATATATATATATATATATACACTCAATGTTGCATAGAATGACTATTATCAAACGAACTTGAAATTGTGTGTAACACAATCTAAGAATAGTGTTGCGTATACTACAAGCTAATACGATGTTGCGTATAACACAAGATAATCTTGTTGTAGCATAAAAAACATGACATAAAATAAATTAAAAAGAATACTTATCATAAAATATTGGGTTGTTACAAATATTCTCACCCCAAGATATATATTTCACCCACAGATTTGGTGTCCTATAATTATGGAATATAGTTTAGTGGTGGATTTGGTGGGTATAGTATTAGTGGAAAAGGGACTTAGTGGTATCTAGAGGTGACTTTCATAGATTATTTTCAAGTCTTGATCTAGTCACTGTGAGCATCCCAACCTTAGTTTATTTTATATATTTTCTCCTTGGGATTTTACGGCGTGTTTTCTTCCTGTTACTTTTTGGGCTACAAATTTTTATTTCCATTGCATATTTAAGTGTGTGCCACAGGTATGTATATATATATATAAAAGTTATTTATTCATCTAGTTTCATTATGATTACATCATGTAAGAATATTGGTGGTTTTTTATAGGTGCGTTAGGATAAGGTCTTAAATGTTTTATGATATTCCTACTTAGTGCTAGTCCCCATCCCCTGGGCCATTAGAGGTAGGATTGGGGATGCACACATGGATTATTACTAGCCCAGATGGTGTATTAATGGGTCGGGTCATGTAATAGTGGTATTAGAGTTAGTCTATCCAACCTATAGAGTATGAATTTACAAGTATTGTGAGAATATATTGAGAACACAGGAAAATGATTTCATGGGGTATAAATTTCAAATTTTAGGCTAGGGAACCCATTATTAGTGTGGTGGTTAATGTATCCATTCACTAGGACTCTGATAACCTACTTTATGACTCAAAATCTAAGTTTATGGGAATGTGTAAATGGTATATGAATCATTTGGAGTTTCATATTTTATTGTTCATGCACTTCTTGAGTTAAATCCTAAGATATTATTTAATGAACATTGATAATATTATCAACTATAGGATTCTTATATATATAAAACCACCCAAAATCTCGATGTAGGGTTTGAATGTGTCTATGCCGGTGATAGAGCCTTCTTTCACTGAATATATGATTGATAAGGCATCCATTTAGAGTCTAAATCATGATATATTTCCTGTGGCTATGTAGTGACTAGTACCTTCACATGTGGTTTTTAAATAAGAATCAACTCCCATTATGTAGGTGGATGTTCTTCATCTTTCTCAGCTGCAAATGTTTCTAGTGGGGAATTCTGAGTATACATGTGTATGAGTTCACTTAACTAGTTTCAACAATAATATCCACTAAGGTTCCAAGTATATCCTTACCCTCAGGTAGTGGAATATTCTCTTGAGGTTATGATTTGGGTGTTACACCTTTTCTGAATACCCTATGACCAGATGATATTTCTAAAATCCAACCTTCTCTATAATGTAGTGAGTTATTGGTGGACCATGATCATCTAGACCCAATGTGAGGATAATCTCTCATAGGTAGAGTTTTAGTTCCACTATTTTGAGGAGTATTACACAGATTTTTGAGGTAAATATATATTCATGTGATGTTAGAGCTGCAACATGGTAACATTTATATTTTAGAGTATAAATTTATTTTTAAAAACCTAATGAGGTACTTTCTCAACATGATTCATGGAAGATTATTTTGAGCTCAAAAGTTTGATCATGACATTAATATAGATATCCAAGATGATGTCATTTCTATTTTAATTTGCACTTATACATGGGTTTAGAGAGGGATCCTATGATCAAGATATTTTTATCTAAGGAGTAGCTAGTAGCTGTAGCTGCTGGCGATTATCTAGGGAAAGATTCTATATCTTTGACCAGATGTTAGCAGACATCAGGGTTGTGACAGTGAAGGAATATTATTTCATAGTCTTTGTCTCATGGATCAACAACATATGATTTTACTATTGGATATTTCTAACTAATATATAATATCTACTATTTTTATAGAGGATGAGGTCACATGGATCATGTATTCCTAACCTAGTAGACAACATAGTGACTTTAAGAGGAACACTGACCCTTATGTCAGAGGTTGTGACATAATCAGAGACCTCCCTAAGGTAAATAGAGTTATCATAAGTATAAAATGTCAGGTTTTATTTTTAGTTATATAAATTATTTATTTATTTATTTTTATATGTAATATTTATTTATAGTCTATCATATTTTGAAAAAATTTAAAATAGGGGAGGAGTACTAGGCACGCGGTTAACATAAAATTAGTTCAAACTATGAACCAAGACTACATGGGGGGGGGGTAAATTCTAGTAGGGTAGGAATTTATGGTTTATAGTTTACTAGACCATCCAACTAAACCTTTAATAATACCTATATACATGTATATACTGATACATAAGAGTTATGGAACATAATTATCATATAAATAAGGCGAAACCATTCATAAAAACTTACATTCCCAATCAAAACTATATAGAATTATCATATATATAAAACGACTCTGCAAGATTGGTATATGGTTATAGGGAACCATGTGTCCAAAATTTATTATTAACCTTACATATGGGTGGTTTATTCTAATGGCTACCACATAGTTAGTGAATTATTTTCTAACCTTTTAAAAAAAACCATGTGGCCTTTCTAGTTTCATTGAAAATGTGAAATACCATCCCTTCCCCTTCTTGATTTAACTTATTTACTCCACTCTCTCCAATCAAACCTTCATGGTTAGGTACATTAGATATCTCTTTTCTTCTACATTTATACTCAATTTCATGTGTACTTTCATCAAGAATCACCACAAAAACTCCACGCAAGTGTCTAACATCCTATTTTGGTTACTTTACCTTATTATCCAAGTGTTTCCTCCATCCCTATAAAAATGATGGCCTTAGGTTCATGTTATATTATTTTAATGTTGCTTGTTCTTATCATTTAGGCCTTCTCTTTCATTCTTGGGATATTTTCACACCTCTCTTGGTGTATTTACATTATTGGATAATGATTTAAATAATTTAATGTAAGTTGTTTTGTGCACTTTCGTTACTTGAAGAAATTTATGTGCTTGAAATTCGTGATATATGTTTTAAAATGTTTCAAAGTGTTTCATTCCATAAATGAGGACTGATTATATGATATTTTTTTTGAAATATATATCTTTTGATACGATTAATCAAAGTTATTTCAATTAAATTTTTTATATGTATGGAAATTGATATTTCCTATTAAATACACAATTAAATTCTTCTTTTATGGGAATTTTTTAATGACAATTCGAAATGATTTATTTTCATGGGAACCTTAAGTGATTGGGTAGGTAACATAGGTCTAATACTCTATAAGAGTTTGTGGAACTCTTCCTATAATTTTATGAAATTATTAGTTATTGTTCCACTCTAACTAGAATATCATTTTATCCACTAGTGTGGGATGCCACTTTTGCTAGTGGTCTATACACAGTTAGATATGATTGGTTTTTAATATAAGATACTAGGAGTATCTTATAGTGTATATAACTTATATACCTTATTAAATATCCTATGATTTATTTTTTGAAATTTTTTTACACGGATTTTACATAAATGTTTAAATGTTTAAAAATATTGTTCCGTGTTTGTTGTCACTAAATTTTTTAAAGTGCATATATAAATGTCTATTTTCTAACTAGAATTTTTGTATTATCTAATAAATGTTTCCCATGGAACAATTGGTGAGATACTATTTGAATATTCATGATCACATAATATATGTTCCCATTTAGTGAATACATACCTTATTTTTAATGATATAAGTAAAGTCAAGGAACAAAATGGAGGAAGTGGATAGTCATGCTAGATGAGTTTGGTTTATTGGTGATGATATGGTTAGAGTGCACCCTTGTGTCACATAGAGATGGGTAGTAATGTTTTTCTATATTTTATATTTTATTTTTTCATGGAATCACCATATGTATCTCCTATTCGACTTCCCATCCAATTTCCCTTTGCCTTAGTCTAAACCTTATATATATACATATGATTGGTTTCTTAGTTATGTTATAAATGATGATAAATTTATACACACTATTATGGATTATTATGAGTTTCATTTATATGACTTCATTGAGGTGATTTGAATTATGATTTTGATTTTCTAGATTTATGAATCGTCAATGTATGGAGAGGTCATGCCCGATTCATTATTAGGACCCACTTTATGGAATTTGTATTTTATAGGTGAAATTATTCTCATGAGTTATTATTTTATTCCTAAGAACTAGTTTCCATTCCATGGGGGTCATGACTTCCCTTTAAGCCTTGTTAAGATCTAGTTTGGGTACTATATTAGGTGTATCATGGGATGTTTTGTAAAAAAAATAAAACTAAAGCCATTTTTTGGTTTATAATATTTTTGACATTATAGTAGAAAAGTAATAGGATCATCAGGACTTTAGGGGTAGTTTTAGATTGAGTGTTTGGATAACTATCAATGTAACAAGGCTTAAATTTACACAGGATATCTTAAAATGAGTTTTTTTGGAAATTATATTAATTTTATTTTAGATTTTTAGGAATTTTTTGTTGAATAAATGGAGGGTTGGAGAACATTATAAAGTCATATTACTAAGAAACATGAGGTTTAGACCTTGTGGTAAACCATGTGACCCTACTAGAGGAGTTCTAGTGTTCCCCCACAAACTTATTGGGTGGTTTGTAAAATCATGTGGCTGAACTATTCATTTTATCCTAAAAATATATTAAAAACCATAATGTTGGTGCACTGTTTGGTAAATTTTGTGACTAATCCATGCATAGTGGGAATTATAATTATTTCTGTGTTTCCAAACATTTTAATAAATACTATTATTCATAAATTTTTAATCTATTTTTATTGGTTTAGTAGATGTTATATACCTATTATAATGACATTCATATTCTTTATTTGATTTCATGTGGAACTATTCCCACGTAAAGACCCTATGTGAGCCTTTTAGAGGGAATTATAGATAATTTTCCATGAGATAATCCTCTAGTAGACTAGAATTTAATTAATAAGGTGGTTATAATCATCCTATACATTTACCAAGGGGTCATACTTGGCCCATATTAGGTTAAAGAGGCCGTCCGGGGTTCAATTCAATATAAGGACCGGGATCAAGAATTTCTTTTCCACCAGCCTTTATCATTTCAAGGATGAAATAATCCTCTAGAGGTAGAGTATTGTTTTAAAAATGTTGAAAGTATTTTATAATTTATTTATACTATAAAGGATATTAAAGTTATGTGTGTGGAATTTAATGATCTTAGTCAGAAATGGTGTGAGTTCTCCATTAAAGGAATGATTTATGGGGATGTTGTGTGGATTTTTTTTAAATCCATGATTACTCAATAATTATATCTAGATATGATGGAATAGATGAAGTCAGAAGAGTTTATGAGCCTCTAACAAGGAAATCATATAGTCATGGAGTTTGAAAACTAGTTTTTTGAGATCATTCATTTCAATCTTGAGGTGGTTTAGAATGATAGGTAAAAATCCTAGTGACTTGAAACATCGTTAGAACTGAAGTTAGATCTCAAGACTTCATGTTAAATCATCCCATATATGTGAAAGTTATAGAAAAATACATGATGTTAGAGATAGATTAGGCTAATAGTAACTATTTACACTCCTTTGGTGCCTATTTAACGTGAAAGTGGAATTTTATAATGGAAGTGGAAGCATTAAAAAACTATAATGTGTGGTAGTGACGGCTCAAAGAATCTATCAGAACTTGTACCCTATGCTATAATGAGAGGCCAAACTCTATCCTTCCATAACTATGGTAGGTATGGACATATAAGTCTATATTTCCTAGAGTCCCTCAAGAAGTTTCAAAATTTTGGGTGTATGGGATATATTTAGAGGTTTTATAGAGCCAATCCCTTATCTAGAAGTGCTGCGTGTTTTCAATCCCCATGGGATATCAAGAATAGTCTAATGAGTTTAAAGAAAAAAGGTCTATACTACATGGGTGTGGAGTAAATGTTTGATCATACTATAGGAATAGTAGGTTTTGGTTTAAGTCATAGGCATGTGGTAAGCCTCATGCCCATCCCGATGATTGGTAATAACATGCAATGGAAAAAGTTCCTATGAAATCTTGGATACAAACAATGACTATTAGAGGTACCATTCTTATTTACTTGACTATAGAGATGGGTTTATTTGATATAGGTGGATATCATTCATTTATATCTTCCTTTGTTTTGTATTTTTTGACTCTTCTATCTAAACTTAGCCGTTATATTATAGAAATAACTATTCCTCTTAGGATGAGAAAGGAGCATGTATTTTGATGTCCTTCATGTATTGCCTCTATATTAGTGGTGGAGATATCACGAGACTTTATTATTCTTGATATGTACCTTAGATATTATTCTATGAATGGATTGAGTGATAGTATTTAAATGATATATTTATTTTTTCATCATACAGTGACCTTAAATTCTCCTGACAGAAGATATCAATTATTTCAAGGAGAATGGGACATACTATACAGTCAGGAGGAAACTCCTTTTACTGATCTCAATAGATTGATTTTTCTAGCATTTTAATTTCTAGTAGAGGCTAATAAAATTGAATTCAAGAATGTGATCCCATCTATAGTTAATGTGATTCCCAAAGTTCTCTCAGACGACTTCTTAGGGTTACCTCCTAAGAGATATTTTTTTCCATTTATTTGATTCTTGAGGCATAACCAATTTTATTATATTTATATCATATTACACTTGGTGAATTTAAAGTTATGAAGATTTAGTATATCTTCATAAGATTGTTCGATATTCATTTCTATGAAAGTATATGTAATTATATTATTATTAATCATCTGAAGAAAGTTAAACTAGGTAATTTTCAAAAATAAATACCCCTAGAATATCATTTATGATCTCTTTGATCAATTTAAAGTCGAATGGTAGTTCTCAAAAATTTATCTTTGATTAAGATATCACCAAATTAGGGTGACGGGGTTTGATATTCCCAACAATTAATTTAGATGTAGGTATGGTCATTGTGAATAACTATTTATACATTTTAGTTTAACTAATTATCCTATGATATTCAAGTAGCTTATGAATTAGATATTTCATAGATACCTTAAATTTTTAATCATGGTATTGATTGATAATATCTTGATTTATATTCAAATTAAAAAAGAACATGATAATAACTTATGGATTTATTTGGGAACTGTCTATTATCATCTCCACTGTGAAATATTATCGACATGTAGTTTCTGGATCCTAGAAGTCATGTTTTTGTGGCATGTTTTATCAGAACAGGGAACTTCATTTGATACTAAGAAGGTGAAGGATGTTAATATCTTGGTAAAAAACAAATATTAATTATATATATGTATGTTATTAAGTCTCATAGGTTACTGCATGTAATTTTTCAAGGACTTCCCTAGGATTTTATTTCCTTTGATGATACTCACCCAAAAGGGGGTGAAGTTTCTATAGAGCCTAGAATATCAATATTCTTTGGATGAGTTGAACTAAAGTTTTAAATCAACCACTATTTTGATTCTACTATAATCCATATTGGGATTGTTTTTGTGTAGTGTGTTGTATTAAGTATGAGATTGGGTTGTATTTTTAAATAGGTTAATCACAGGGTGGAATTTGGTTCTCATAAAATAGGACTGTATAAAAATAGTTATACCACCCATGAAATTAATCTAGCTATAGTTATAAAAACTGTAAATATTGGCGGCACTGTCTTTTTGGGGGAAAAATTATAGTGTATACCAATAATAAAATCATGAGATATATTTTATCTCAAAATCAATTGAATCATAGGAAATGCAATGTGTTTAATATCATTAAACTTTTTTTTTGATTTTTCCTATACACAAAGTAAGAGAAATGTTTTCACCAATTATCTTAGTATGACGTTTCCATCAAAAATCGAAAAATAATCTAATTATGAGTATAAAATAATGTGACTTTTTTTGATATACACTTGGAAGTGTAAGAATAAAAGAAGATAATATTTATACCAATCATTGAGTTAACACCTTATCTTCCTAATTTTATTCATTAGAAGAAAGTGGAGGATGATGAGAGATATAATATAGAGAGAACCTTATATGATAGGGAGACCACAATTAAGTCAAATCTATCTCCCATAGGAATTATATATTTCAAGAAATATTGTGTATCTCCTCTATCAATAAGGAACGTAATGATAAATGATTTCCATTACTCTTAGTGGTTCATTCATATAATATCCCCCAACATGTAATATGACATGAAGTATCAATATTGGAAGCCTAGGATGAGGTGTGACATAGTATATTTTTTATTGTGATGCTATACTAGTTAGTAGGTTAATGTAGATCATAAAGAACTTCCCAATTTTCTAAAATATTTTCCTTCCCCAACCAAGAATTATGACGATATATCTATGGAATTTATCATTTGGTTACCTCAAACCTACATGGGAAGAAATTATAAATTGTTTTTTATTGATTGATTATAAGAATGACCTCATTTTATCCCTATGAGGATAACACCGAAGTGTAGGATATTAGGAAGTTATATTTGTAAAATACTATGAAACTACCGGGGGATCAATTTTTATCATTTATTTTAGGGATAATTAATTAATATATTAGTCTAATAAAGTCATTAGAGGGGTTATGGGATCCTAGGTGAATTTGAGCACAACTTATCATCAAAACATGGATGGGTAGACGAAGTGGGAGATTAAGATACTGAAGGAAATGTTGTGTGATTACGTATTATATTTCAGAGGCTTATGTGTAAACCTTCAAGAATTATTAGATTTTACTTATAGTAATACCCATTATTCCTCTATTATAATGAAACGTTTTATAATCTACATGGTTTTCTATTCTGGACACCCCTCTATTTGATTATGGTGGGAGAGACTTCTCTGGAGGGACCTAGTATTGTTCTAGAGATAACTATGAATATTCAGATTAAATGGTAGTGACTACTGATGACTCAAAGTCACCATAAATATTACACAAATAATTTTCATAATCCTTGGTATTTCTTAGTTTGTGACCGGGTATTTTTGAAATGTCCCCTTGATTAGGTGATATACTACTTAGGAAATAAGGAAAGCTTACATCAGGGTATGTGGGATGATTTGAGATCACCAAAAGTTCCTGATTATTGTATATTTGGAATTACCACCTTATTTTATGTTTGATTAATAATTAATTCCAAACCTTTTTGTTAAATAAATATCATCTCGATCCCTCTCATGTGTAGATCTGGGGAGAGCTAGAATTAGAATAAATATCTTAGTGACTGATAAAAAAATTCATATTGGAGACTCATGGGATAAAGTATTACATGGGAAATTTATTCCAGTTTGGGAATAAAGCGTTATAATAGGGAGAGTTATCAAAACCATAGTGGTGTATTTGGGAAATTTTATTATTATTTATTATTTTTATATCCACACATAATTTTAGGGTCTATTTACTTTGAAAAATTATAAAATGGGGGAGTATAAAGGATCACATGGTTAGTTATAACAACGCACCTATGCCATGTATAGGGAGAGATAGCTTCTAATAGAGTAGGGATGGTAAGTCCATAGTTTACCAAACCTTGTGGGAAAATTGTGTAGAATTCCCTTCCACATGGGTATGCTGATATATAAGGGTTAGGGTACGTGATCGTCATGATTAAGGTGAAACAATTTATAAATCCTTACATTCCTTATAGAAACCATTCAACCTATTCTCACATTTTATATTACCGTAAAAAGTTAGTGTATGGTTTGGGGGATTCATGAATATAAAACATGAAATTACCCTTATATATGAGGGGATAAATATTGAATCTACTAAAAGGTTGGTGCATGATTTCATAAACAATATGAATAAACTAATTAGTATTCCCTATTTAATTAAAATTTTGAAATTCCCACCCTACCATTTATAGATTTAACTCTTTTTTAATCCTCAATCCCACCATTTGAACATTTTTTCTGGAAGGGGAACAAAGGAAAATTTAAATTCATAAAATATGAGGATATTAAAACATCAAAACCAAGATCTTATGTCTACCTAATATTTAACCTTTATATGTCACATACAATGGAAATGAAAATCCTCTTAAACTGAAAGATCTAGAACTTAGGAAGCATGGATGCACCCAAAATAACTGTGGATACAGTTTCCCAAAAATCATATACACAAGCATATAAATAAGAAAAAATACAAAAAATAAAAGCACACTTTGGGTTTAGGTTGTTCTTAATTTTTTCATATATCCATTTGAGAACAATCTAATAATAAATTTTTCTTTATGTAAAAATATTGAAAATGGTGAATTTTCAGAAATACAGACCACTCTTAGAAAATAATCACATTATAAATAACCAGGTGATCCCACACCATATATATAGTGGGGTCCAATCTATTATCTTGTCTCACCAACCATATAATTTCCCAAGTCTCCATTCATCTTTAATAGTAACTATCAACATCCTATATAAATCCACAAAATGATTTATTTCAAATGATAAAAAAAGAACATCTCCATCATCTGGACAAAAAATAAACTTTGTGATCCAACATCCACTGAACAAAAAAAACCAATCAAAACCTCTTCCCAGTCAATCTACTGCTCCTAAATTCTCACTGTCACTACCTCTTTTTGGTGAACAAAATCTAGATATTTGAAGAGGCTTCACAATGATAAAAACATCTCCCTTGAAGACTTATTAATGGAACCATGGGAAACCTTCAACACTAAAATGGATTTAAACTTATATCCTACTTTCACATCCATGAAATGAACTCATCCACATTCTAGTTTCCAAAATCCCACCATTTCACTATCTTTCCCTAGAATTTCTTCAACCATAACCTTAGTGTTTATGTATAATGAACTTTTTCTTCTAGTTGTCTTCTTCAATTATAACTATAAATCCTCAATCAACATATAAATGTAGCTATAATGTAGTTTAATTTGTTTTTTTTCCTTTAATGAAACAATATATTTTTCTCTTATTAAATCACACTTTAACTATCATAGAAAATTAAATAACTTTTACACAAAATTTCATGTTCCACCAAAAAATATTTCCACAAAACCAACTCGTTTAGTTATTTTTTAGTAGCCACATATTCTATATTCTTATTATAGAGAGAAAATATTAGGTGTATCCTATAAATCTATTTGATTTTCATACCTTTTAAAGTAAACACATAACACATTGTACTCTTTTGAGAATAAAAATGACCCTAAAAATCATCACCAATATACGCTTATAGTGGTTCATCTAATCTAAAATTTATGGAAATATCTTCAATAAATTTTACATACAAGATGATCCATTTCAGGTATTTTATGTATTTTTTCCTAGATTTAACATATTTCAAATGATGGATCCTAATATATAATAAATGTAATGATGAGTGCATACCATAATATAAAACAAAATTTTTATTGGTAAAGAAAATAATTTTCTTCCATGTATCTCACCTCTTCCTGTAGTCTTGGTACTTTAGCATTTCGAAACTTAATGTTATCAGCTATATGAGTTTAAATAGTTTTAAATTTGGTTGTTATAGACCGATATATGACCATCTAGATTTAGTCTCTTTGATAAAACAAATATATTACATATCTCTTATCTCTTTAAATATTTATTCCAAGAATATTATTTTCAACTTTTAGATCCTTCATTTCAAAATTTATGAAAAATTCAAACATAAAATTTAGGCTCATCAAAATTTTTGGTCATACCATAATCATATTATCAATATAAAAGATCATTATTATAAAGATATCATCCCCAAAAAACATACGATAAAAATAAAAATTTGTGTTGCTTTTAATTGAAACCTTTTAAATCACGAATTTGTCAATTTTACAATTTTATTTTCTTGCTGCATGTTTCAATCCATAAAGACTTTGTTTTAGCTTACATGCCAAGTCCTTGTTATGATAAACCTAAAAACTAGTTGTTTACTTTATTTAAATATTTTTGTTCAATTCAACATGAAGTAAATTTTCCTTTACATTAATTTTGTCTATGCACAAATATTTGGTAGCGACCAAGACTAAAACCTTCTAGATGGTAGTTTGTTTTACTAATGGTGAAAATATAAGAAAAATTAACACCCTATTTTCATTGAAAGAAATTCATAACCAAAGTAACTTTATAACTTTTTATTTCATTTACTTTTTCCTTAGACTAAAGAATACACTTATTTTCAAACCTTTATTTCCTTTTGGTAATGATATTTTCTCCCAAATATCATTATAATATAATGATTCCATTTACGCTTCCAAAGTTAACATCCAATTTCTATAATAATTTAGTGATTCCACTTCTTCTAGAATCTCAGGATATCTTATATCCATTATAAGTATGTAATTAATGTCATGAAGAAATATTTGAGTCTGTAATCTGACTATAGAGGCCCTTTTTAACTCATCATATGATTCATGTTTTTTGTTACTATATCTTTTAGGGACCTTACTTCAAGAGTTTGATCTTTAGAGACTTTTCTTTATTCCTTTATAACCCTTAATCATTTTACTACATATTTTACCAGAATATCTTATAAACTATATGAGTTAACCTATGAACTAATTGGAATTGGTTTAAGATAGATGATTCCTTCCTAATCAACTTGAACCTGAAATATTTATTCTTTATACATAAATTTATCCAATGATATATTCTTTTATTTGTATAAGACCGACTCATTCTCAAGAATTTTTGGATCTCTTACCATTATCCCATGATTTTCAACAAAGATCCAATAACGAAAATTCACATCTCCGTAGAAAATATATAAATATACCTTGGAATTATTCTTGATCTTATCACCACCCTTAGAATCAATGTGAACAGATTATAGAATTCCAAAAAAGATTTGATGAATAATTTCAAATTGATTTATTATACCAAAACTTCTTATGAATCTCCTACCCCATTGGTGCCGATAGACTTTATTAAACTAGGTACACTATAAATTTCAATGTTACTAACCAAATTTCTATATACATACTAGAGTGAAACCTCATCCCACTTAAATTTTTATTAAAAATTATTTTCATCCTTTATTGAAACCATTTTGTACTAATGTCCCTGATATAGTTTTCTAATACCTGATTCCTTAAAATATTAGTGTTTGGAGTCCCTTTCACTTTATTCAGAACTATTACCCGACCTAAGTAATCTAAGCCTTCTTCAAATCCCCCTTTCAACCATGGAATTCCTTATAGAGAAAACACCAAACAATTATAACCTATTCTTTAGGAAATATACCCATAAATTTCTTATTGTATCATTAATATTTGTGAAAATGTATAAGGAACCTCTACGAGAATGAACTAGGGTGGTCCCCAAGAATCTTAGTGAATAAGTTCATGATTCCAATAGTGAGGTTTTCTTCCATTAAAATTAAATGAATCTTTACACTATTTTATGAGTATACAACTGTCACTGGTTTATAAATTGGTATAATTGATATTAAGTAAACACTTTTTCAATGAAACAATCATATTATTGTCACTGATAAGCCCATGTTGATAGTTCCATAACTCAAAAATTCAATAAGTGTTCATTTTTTCCAAATAAACTCTATTTGTTATTCCAGGTAGATATAAGGTCCCATAATTTCATTCCCTTTATACTACCAAATATCCTTAGGTAAACTTCCATAAAATATTAGTGATATTTCTTACATATCCTTTTTATTCATCTGTCCAATAAAAATGAGTTTCTTTCATAAATAATGAATGTGTCTCACTCGTTTCAAGTTAGGATATTCTCAATTGGAATCAATGTATTCACATCACCCTTTCCAAAAACTTCAAGAGACATTTAATGGTATAAGTTCACATTTTCAAATATTTTGGATACATAATTCTCCCTAGAGCCCTTATTTGAAATGGAATGGAAGTATTCTCCACAATCTTCCACCCAAGATTGCACCAGGACATTGAAACTTAATAATAGTATGATACTTTCTTCCACAAAATTTAAAGAATTAGAACTTTTGAAATATGTTTTTCATAAAATCACTCTATGATATTTAAAATATTTCTTGAGATAAACCCTATTACTATAGATAAAAATTTAGGCCTAGGATAGGTATATTTTTCCCACTCTAATCCCTAAACATATTTTCCTTCTTCCGACACATCTTCCAGTTGGGTGACTATCTTATAACTTTTATATTCAAATCATCTCTATTTGGTGCCTAGAATTCATTTAACCTAACATATACATTCAATTTTATTTTCTTGATATCATCAGACCCAAATTTTGATTTTCTAGTATAATTCATAAAAATATTAACAACCACCTCCTAACTCTCTGATGGCGACGAAAGAAAAAAGAAATTGTGACAACCCACGTTTTTTAAATAAGATATTAATTTTATGGTTCATTAATAGCCATGATTAGGAATTTATATTATAATTAAAATAATTATATATGTTA
The DNA here is from genome assembly GCA_963277665.1 of Viscum album. Taxonomy (NCBI): domain Eukaryota; kingdom Viridiplantae; phylum Streptophyta; class Magnoliopsida; order Santalales; family Viscaceae; genus Viscum; species Viscum album. Next base: position 1,432,253,084 of record OY728126.1, on the reverse strand, counting down.
ATATATTTTCATAAAATATATTATATAATCTATTAGATACTCATAATACAATTAGCATTATTATATTTACTTTATATCAAAAGGATGTTTTATTTAACAATTAATTAAATTTTATTAACATAATTTCTTATTTTGATGTATTAAAAGAACTATATAATTATTAATTATGTTTTAAATTGATATTAATTTCGATTATATAAATTTTTATTCACATTTTTTATAAATAATATTATGAATCTAGTAAACAATGATTCTGTTTTTTCATTTGAAAAAATAGGTTTTATTTTAAATCAATTATTTTTTCATGTATTATAATATTTTACTAAAAAATTAATTTTATGAAATTATATAACATGAATTTGATAAAGTTAACTTTATTTTTGGATTCATAAAGAAAAAATTATCTTAGAATGGATTTTTTTTATTTTTCTTAAAAAGTTTATTTTTTAGGTGAATAGTTAAAAAAACAATTTTTAGAAATACTATTTCTTCTATGACACCATGATGACTTAAGAATGAATTAAAAATTTCTAAATACTTTTTATCAAACAAATATGTATTTAAAGTGTAAAATATATAATTTAAAAATAATATTTTTAATTTAGAAATCTATGTTTTACATTTTTTAACCTTAGTTATGTTTGTTTTTAATAAAAACTATTTTTCGTATCTTTTCATTTTATTTAGTATTAACAAGGCACCATTTGGTTTTGGATTTATTTTATAATCACATAAACCTAATTTTCTAACCATAAAATAATAAATTTAATTGGAATAAATATTATATATTATTTTTTTGTAGATTCATTTATGCTTATGAAATTAATTTTTCTAAAAACCATTTTTATTACATTAAGTGTACTTTTTATAAAATTAATTTTTACCACCTTTATAAATTGAATATTTTAAAATGTATTTTGTATATATAATAATAAGGTTATTTTTTTAAATTTACATTTTTTTTCATAAAAATTGTTCCTATGAAAAATTAGTCACCATGTTAATGTTTAAAGTGCTTTAAAAGGGGGCCAAACTAAGGGATAAGGCCATAAATATCACAAAAATATGTATGAATTTGACTGTATGAGTGGATTATCAACCTTTGATCCCAAATATTTTAAATTTTACAAATTTTTTGGCACTTTAATTTTGTATTAAATTTACTATATATTAAGGAAACAATTATTTAAAATAGTTCAACTTCTCTCATTTATAAAAGGATCCCTCCACCACCTTACTTTCTTATAGACTTTGATAACTTTATCTCAACCAAGGAAAAAATAATCGCTCCACAACTATCATTAAAATGTCCAGGATATTTTGGCCTTCCAAAATTTCTAATATATGAAATATTAAGGTGTTATGTAAAGGATGATATCAAAGGCATAGGGAAGTTAGAGCATGTCCAACCAAGAAAAAGTCCTAGGTAAGGGTTTCTTGGTCTCAATTTCAATTTTTTAACATATGATTCATATTTTCACCATTTTTTACTTTGATATGATATTATTTTGATTCAATAACCATAAATATCTTATACTATAATTTTAACATAATTCATTGGAGTTAAAAATCTAAATTTGGTTTATTATTTAAATTTCTTTTGATTCTAGTGTTATAAAATCTATAAGGGTTTCTTATCTCAAAATTTAAATTGTGAAATGTTTTTCAATATGAACATATATTATTTTATATGATTAATATAATATATATTTGACATTATATATCAATATTATCTATTTATTCATTATATTTAATGTTTCATTTCTAGTTCCATTTTTGAAGGGGTATTATCTTCAATGGTTACAGAAGATGTAATGTTTTTTCACCCAAATTTTCCTTCTTTAGGACACGTTTCATACTATGAAACTATATTCATTTATATAGTTTATAAATTATAAATCTTACATATTATATTATGTTTCTCTTTTATTCATCATATTAATTTTTCCTTTTCATTTTTTTTATTTTAAGTTTTTTGATTGAAAAATCCATAATGAGCTTTATTAAAAAAATCTTTAAAGGTTTTGAAGTATTTTACATAACTATTTTTGTTCAGTATCCATATTTATTATATTGTCTGAAGAATGTTATTTACTGTATTTAATATTTTTTTAAGGTAAATTTTAAATTTGTTTTAATTTATTTACTATCATTTTTGAAGGAATATTTTTAATTTTTTCCATATGGGTCATTTTTGACATTCTCTATAATGGTGTGAAAATAATTTTTTTAATTTTTACCATATGATCAAATTTTTACTATATCATGTATATTATTTATTATTATTCTTAATTTATAATATTCCATGTATTTTCAAAGATAAGTATACATCCATTGTTTTTATTATATTTTCATTTTAAAAAACTACAAAAGTAAAAGGATATTTCCTCTTTCTTTTATAAGAATATTTATAAAGATTTTATAAAAATATTTTTCATCTATTTCATCTTACTTTAGTTATTTTTATGTTAACTAGGTATATTATATAATAATACCATCCACCTTCTTTATCTAGATGGTTTTTAATGATATTTTAAGGAAATTATCATGAAATCAATTTCTTTTCTATGGGTTAATTCAACAATAAAAGAATATGAATTTTTTTATGAGTTTTATGGAAAAACTAAAGCCTTTATGTTTTTTATTCATGATATTGTTATTTGAAATTATATTTGATAAATATTAACCTTGAGATATATCTCTCTAATGTATCGGGCAACGATTTATTTAATAGATAAATTATATTGGAATTAACTGGTGAAATTATTACATTGTATTGGTGATTATAAGGTTGATTTCAAGGTTGATTTAAATATGATATCACAAGAAATATTCATGATTATTATTTTTTATATTATTAATTATTATGGGATATTAATATATAATTATTAAAGGAATATTTTGAAATCTATCTGTCATATTTTTTCATGGTTCATGATTATTGAATCATGTTTTCACACTCTATTTATTCATTTCCTATATCAACATTCAAGAAAATAATCACGACTTATGATACATGTTTTATCAAGTATTATTTTATTATGCAATGATTATGTACCTTTATTTTATTCTCATACCCATATTATATTCTTATTATAACTTAGGATCTTCAATTTTTAACACATTCGTTTACCCTTACTGGGAATTTGATCTCATCATTCTTATATTTTAATTTCCTTAGGTTATGTAGAAGATTATTATGTTTGATATTTATAGAAGGGTATCATATGTGGATAATTTTATGGTATATTATGAAGAAATTTTGGAAAATAAAAAGGTCATGTTATAATTGAAAATTTTCCATTAGAGGAGAGAGATATGGGGTTTATTAGATAAAGGTTTTTTAACTTCTCTAAAACTCTAAAACTAAAAGTTATTGGGTTTTTAGGTGACTCAATATTGGTTATTTATATTTTCATTATAGATATTTAAATTTGTGATGCTTTTATTGGTTTGAAATCCAATATATAAATATTATGTTTTAGAACTAGATCTAGGTGTATGGGTTTGGGGAACCACAACAATGCCCAAACATAATCCGTGAGAGTGAATTTAACTAACTCATGCTAAATCCAGATCATAATTTTTTTTAACATGGATAAAAAGTTTTATTCCTTATGGAAATCATAAATCGAATAACTTATGTATCATAAGAACATTGTTTAAATCATTCAACTTCTCATAAATGTCTTTCTGGGCTACCATAAAATATGTTGTTGTTTTTTTACCTAGATTGGATTGAATAATTACATTATAATTATATATGAATAAATTTAAGTTCCTTATAATCCATTTATTCCCTTTATTCTTTATCCGCATTCTCTATTTTCTCCATTTTATGGAACATCTAGGTCTATTTGGATGAGATAATATTCCATCTGTATGCTTTAGAAGCCAATGTATTTTCATTTACCTTATTAATCCAAATATTTCCCACTTCTGAATCCATTACACAAATTTAGTAACTCCCACTAAATCAAATAATATAATAGTATAAAACTAAAAAAATATACCGAAGTATGATGAGTATTTCTTGAACCATGACTTATTACCACTAGTTAAAATGAAAAAACAGAGGGCGTGTGAAAATATTGAAATCAGTGGATGTTAAAATACCATAACCAGGATTAGGATCCCATAAAATATTCATCCTTTAGATTTCATATCCAAAAGAAAAGCCACACCTACCATACTGAGAGATATGGATCCTAGAAATCTTGGATTTACCCTAAATCACCATAACAAATGTCCTTTAACAAACACATACATTATTATATAGGGGAAAAAGTATACACAGAAAAGTAAATAACACTTTCGATTTACATAGATTTAGGTTTAATCATTGTTCATAGGAGAAAACTATAAAATTAAATTTTCCTATACGTAGAAAGAATACATTTGGGAAATTGTTATCGATGGGTATCACTCTAAGAAAGTAAATACATTACCCATTTGTGGGTGTTCCCACCCTATATACATATACTAGGGTCGAGATGATCACTAGATTTCACAAAGCTTCTACTTTCATGGGCCTTCATCCACTTTCAACCACAAAAATAAATTTACTATAGAAATCTTGAACATGAATGAATAAAACCAGTAGAACATGTGCATCACTATCATCTAGATAAGAGACACCATTGTATGCTCCACATTTCACTAAATTGTTAAAACCATATAAACATCATGCTGATCAAAAAGCTGTTTCCTCCTTATGGGGAACATAAGCTGGATATTTGTAGAAGATTCAAAACCCCAACACCTTACTGGATATGGACATTGTATTTATCATTTCTTCTTCCCTTACAATTTATTTCAAGAGTTTTTCCTCATGTATAATCAAGTAAACTCTAATTATGCGTCTTCCATAATTTTATTAGGTTTCTTTCACTTCTTCACCATAGTTTTGCTCCACCCCAATGGCCATGGAGGCCTAGGGTCCATGTTGAAGGAATTTATTGTTATCATTTTTTAATATTAGTGCCTTCACATTCGTCCTAATGATACAGACCTCTATTAGTGAATTTACATCATTGTAAGGTGATTTCAATGGTTAAAGGTTGGTGGTTCTATATAATTACTTTTTTTAAGAACCTTATTTGATTAAATTTTATAAATAATGTTTTAAATTATTTTGAAGTGTTGTATTTCATTAATGACGAATGGTTATATATTTATATTATTTTAAAACATTTTTATTTTTGTATGAGTAATAAAATTTATTCTGATTCATGATTTACATGTATTATAAATAATTTTGTCTATTATGATCTCGATGAAATGCCTCTAGAACGAAGGTAATATGAGATGATTATTCCTCATGGTAAACCCATGTTCTTATCTAGGGAACCTAAGACTAGTAACTGATAGTAATTTATGACACTCTTACTAGACATAGATTACATAAATAGTTATAATTCAACCAAAAAATGAATGTCACATTACCTGTTAGTGTGGGACTGCACTTTGGCAAGTGGCCTACGCATAGTGGGATATGATTGATTTTGAAAAAAAGATATTATGAGGACATTAATGGTACTTGAACTTGTATATATTAGTTCATATCTCATATTTATTGTATTTAAATATTTTCTAAATGAATTTTACTTTCATATTTGAAAATTTTTAAAGTATTGTTACATGTTACTTGTGTTTAAAATTTCAAATGTGTTTATTCATATGTTTATTTTCAAACTAGCATTATTGGGCTATCTAATAATGGGTTATCATGAAAAAATTTATGAGATGATATTTATGATTACACCCTATATACAAATATTTTGTGTAGTAGAACCTATTTTCAATGATATTGGAAAGGTAAAGGCACTTCCTAGAGAAAGAAGATATTCATGCTAGAAAATTTCAGGTTAGATGTGGTTACAGACCTTATGTCACATAGAGATTGGTAGTGATGTTTTTGTTATATTTTGGATTTTCCCCAAACATATCACATGTTTCACCAAATAAGATTGCCATCCTGTTTCCCTTTATCTCAGTCGTAACCTTTTGTGTGCATATATATATGATTGGTTTCATGGTTATGTTTTGGATGACCATATGATTAGGTACATTGTTGTGGTTTAATATTAGTTTAATTGATATGATTTAATTTATTTTATTCTCGATATTATTTTTATTATTTTTATGCCTGAATATACAATTATAGAAAGCCCATTCAAGGTTCTTAGTTATGACTCTCTTTATGGTAGTTTGGTTTAATGGGTGGAACCATTCCCAAGAGTGATTAATTTAAGATTAGAAACTAGTTTCCATTATAAGGGGATCATGAGTGCCCTTCAGGATTTATCTAAAGATAACCAATATAACAAATCAAGAGTATCATGAGTTTTTTCATGATACTCAAGAAGGATGTTACGATAGCGGAGATAGAGGTACACAAGGAGGAGGATTTAGAGGTGGATTTTGTTATAATATACATCCACTGCCACCACCATAAGGTGGTCCTCAGTAGGATCATCTATCTGGAGTCTAAGGACATTTATAGATGAAACAAATATAGGGTATTACAAGGTAGTTACCCATATGATTCTAGGTATGAACTATATCTAATCTACATAGTAACCCATACTTATGTATACTAACACAAGATCTTACTTTATTGCCACATCGCTATAATAAGAATTGGATATTTAGATAGAGACTTTATCATAACCTATGAAGATAGAGACTCATACTAGGATAGATAACATGCTCACCCAGATACGCTGATGATATGATTTTATGTTTAGTGGAGAGAGGTTTTGTTGGACCTTATAGTGGCTAGGATGAATTCTTACAACATCATCCTTTGAACGGACCAACTATTATTAGTTTGTGACGATATGAAGTACTAAAATTAAAAGTTAGTGTGTTTCCAAAGAGATGTATATATATTTTACTTCATGGAAGAATCTTATTGTTTCCAAAACCATGGGAAAAAAATCACCCTTAAAAACTTCCAATTGTTGAACTATGGTCCAATTTTTTTGGAAAAAGATTCCATAATCTACCATATTTATCATACATTTTATTTCCTGATTTTTAAAATAAATATCTATATAATACATTACTAGAAAATTTAGAGGCATTATATCTTTTGTAAATTAGATACATTAACCATTAACATAAAATTAAATACAAAAAAATTATTGAAACCTCTATAATGTGCCCCAAGATTCCTTTTAACTCTAAATACTACGCATGATTAACTAGATACATACAAAATGAAGGGTTGAATATAAATCCTAGTAAGTGAATTATCAAAGAATATAATGATGATAAATTATACTTGTGACTCATGATAAATGTCTTGATAACATAAATAGTTAAGAGTCATATATACTCACATGGAGGCATGGCAAGAGAAAAGTTTATTGCAAAATCATGGTATCAAAGGAACATGTCAATAACTTAAAATATGGAATCAAATGAATAATTAGTGGATAAATGAAAAGAAATATTAAGAATTGTTCTTATTCTAACCTCCCATGCACCATACTTGGTATATCATGAGATGAAAACATTACCCAATGTATTGGAGTGCTATCAGGGTGCACACATTTTATATGTATAACTTTACATGGGAGAAAACGATCATATAACACAAGTAAGTATTTCATTATTTCAATAACATAATTAAAGAATATAGGATTAAAACAACAAATTCCCCAATCAATTATGGATATTTATATGTAAGTGAATACCCTTTAATTAAAATAGGGCTCATGATTTACAACATAAAGGTATGGTATGGAAAATAAAAGGATAATTTTTGAAGTATAATGGGTGTATATAAATGTTCTTAGAAAATAAAAATGAGAGAATAAGGTATTATATAATGTTTTGTGAAGTATTTTCATAGTAAAGGAAATTTCATAAAAATAATATAACATAATAAACTGAGAATCCAATGGATTATTATAATGTAATTGATTGAATGACAAAGATGAGTGGGGGAACCCTTACCTTGAGATTTTATTCTTAAATGATTTGGAAGAGATCCTTAGAACCTTAGAAACTCATTTTAAGGGATCTAGATATGAAAAATGGGAGGAAATTAATTATTAATGTATTTTTAGTAATGTTTAATTGTATAAGGGGCATATATACTTCAAAAGATATGGTATTGTTTAATAATTTCCAAACATAGGCCTTGGACACATTGTTGATAAATAAAAAACTAATTACACATCCCATGGTTTTTCAAATGGTATTTTCCAATGAGATGTTTTTTTTAAAATTTTATATGTTTAATAGCCAAATTACTTAAAATAATTTCATTCATGGTGTGGAAATCAGTCATTTTCATAAAGAATTTTTTTCATGTCATAAAATATTCTGTAGATTGTAGAAGGTTCTTTATAGATTTGGAAAAATAATATTATCACATTAAAATACTATATTTTGATGAAAAACATTAATTTTGGTTGATAAAACCCATTATATCATTTATCACATCACTTTTAGGTTAATATGATATCTTTATACTTACTGTATATTCATACCATATTTAATTTTTAACCAAAAATTTAACTATCTAAGAAAATTATAAAACATTATACATTAAGTAATTTTTCTATGATGATTTCAAAAATTATATTTATTTAACCAAAATAATTTTCCAAATTTAGGAATTTTAACTTTAAAATAAAAAATCTTAATTATTGAAAAATAATAGTTTTTAACATAATAAACTCATTGATCCTTATAAAAATTACCCGAGACATTATAAAATCATATTATCATTTATATTTAATTAAATAATGTTTTATAATAAATTTTCATGGAAATATTTTTTTTTCAATTTATTATAAAAGTGTATTGAAATTATATATTTTTCAAATATCAAATTATTTTTTATTTATATCCAAAAATCTATTTATCATATTGATATTATATTCATATGTATTTTATTAAATAAATTAATAAGGAAAATGGGATTGAAGAAACCATTATTTCATTTATAAAATAAAAATTACACCATTATAATACTAGTGTTTAGATACCTCATCCCTTATTATAGAAACATATTCCTTAAGGGTAAGGTGTGAGATGGTAAAAATTTCATGGGGTGGCTCGGATAGCATTTATTTAGTGGTGATATATACGAACTTGAAATTTCCTCATAGGAAGTTCCACTCGAGCCTCACTTGTTGAATTTGTGTTTGGGATTGGTGAAGTAAAAACCCTTGTGATGTTATACCCTTCCCAAGAACTGATAAATGATATTAATAAGGCCTTATTACACTAGTTGAGGCCATCCTTTCTCCCTTATTCATCAATTATTTATCATAATTACCTATAATATACACATATTTTTGTGGTCACACTATAATGACTACATTACCAATGGTCATAATTCCCAACAGTCATAATTTACAATAGTCCTAATGTTAAACAATAATAATGGATTTCCCTTTCTAATAAATACCTCTTATTTATTCATATATAAATTACTTATATTTATTATATGGTTTAATATTAATATTTTTCAAAATGGATTTTATATTATTAACATTCTACTTTATTTTTATAGTGTTTTTCGATAGTGAGATAATCCTATGAGATTAATATGATCCAAATTTTCTAATTCTAGTTAATTTATTTTGCTATATTTGTTATCCAATTGTAATGTTGTGAATTTTACTGGGTTTAATTATGGATTAAAATAAATATTCTCAATTAATAAAGTGTTATCATTGTGATTTATTCTATAAAAAATTACTAAATATTTCACAAATTCATATGTATATGGGAAATTATATATATAAATTTACGGTATGTAAAAATCTTTCATCCTTAATAAATTTCACCATGGAAATTTCATTTCAAACACTAATATGAAAAAATATGGTTAATTATATTTCATAACTTCTTTTGGTTCCAATTTTTCTTATTTTAATTTTTGATTCTTTCAAAGAACATTGACAATGTGAGTTTTCTTGTTACATAGAACTTTTTTTCTATGATCCAAGATATTCACGAGATGATCCTAATAAGAAAGATCACTATAAAACAATAACACTACTAGATTTATTACATGTTAGGTATTTATTATCTAGTTCTTCAAGAGGGATATGTAGAACATATCATGAGATTGAGATATGTTTGGTGGTAGTACTAGTCAACTGGATATAACTTTTATGCAATCAAGAATTTCAAAGGGGACAATATATCTAGGAATTACATTTCCCTTCTTCCCAAACCCAATGAATCTATTCCAAAGAGATATATAATGGAATAATTTACCTAAAAACACAAAATATAGGTCTTATCAATAGTTATTATCATAAATATTATATTGAATTTATGTTACATTGATGTATTGTTGAGTGGCTCTAACCTTGTCAATAATTTGTTCTACCAATTTGGGTCCCAATAGATTTTTTTTGTAACTTCATCAAGAAATTTTAAAGTTTAACATTTATTTCCATAGGTAACTTCATTAATAGTCATATAAACACTTGAGTGAAATATTTTTTCTATAATAACTCGACTAAAGGAATATGTTGATCCCAACATCCTTTTATGTCTATTGTGAAAGATTTAAACATACACTCAATTATTTGGATAGACTATTCAGAATGTCCATTAGTTTGAGGGTGATAGGCTATAATGAAGTTTAGATTTGTGTTTATAGTATGTTGGATACTTTTTGAGAATTTTGAGGTGAATCTTAGATCTCGATATGGTACAATAAATATTTGATTCTATATAGCCTCACCATTTATCTAATTTAAATCCTTGTAAGATGATCAGGTGAGAATTAATCCAGAATTTAAATGAAATGATTAGTCTTAATAAGAATGTCCACCACACAAAATATGTTATTTTCTCCTTTGATTATCTTTGGAAGATGTATAAAAAAATATTTAGTGATGTTTTCCCATGTATGTATAGTTATGAGTAATGGTTGTATAATCACATTGGAATTTTTCTTTAAAAATTTCTCTTTCAAATATACCAGGAAGTTCGATATAAATATCCGTATTTAAATTTTACCACCAATAGTGATCTCTAAGACCTCTATACATATGTTTTATCCCCAGCTGTATGGAGAATATTGATTTATGATCATCATTCAATAACTCCGTCTTTATAAGAGGACTCAATGGTTTGAATAATCATGTCACAAATATCACTATACCTCATCTATTAATATTTAATTCTAATTATTTCCCCTTCCTTATATCATCCACCTTATTAGGTATCTTGGAATCACCCTTTTGAAATTCCTTAATCATCCCTGGAAGGGATAGTTGAGAAATAATTTAAGTAAGGTATGATAATGATCCTTCCTTTATTATTCCATTATCCATCATTTTCATGTCTAAGAATGTTGAATTACATTAAATATTTATCATAGGTAAGATTATAGGATCCTTTCTTCTCAAATCATCTGCTTATTTATTTTCATTCCATGGATGGTAATGTATTGAACAATCATATTCCTTGATAATATCTAACCACTTTAGTAAGTGCATGTTAAGAACTTTTTGTGGGAATATATACTTAAGGATCTTATGATCTCTATATATATCACACCTTAAACTCTATAGATAATTCCACTAAAACTTTAATGAAAATATTACTATATCTAACTACATATCATGCATGGGACAATTCCACTCATGAACCTTCAACTTTCAGGAGGCATAAACAATAACATTATCATTTTTCATGGGGAAACAACCCAAGAACTTCTATGAAGAATCAATGTAGATCAAAAATCATTCATCAAAGGTGAGTAGTGTTAGTACAAGTGTAGTGATTCTCCTTTTCTTCAACTCCTTTGATATCTCTTCACATTCATTAAACTAAACAGACTTCACTTCCTTACATGTTTTTTGGTTAGATGGTTTGAAAATCATGAAAATTTTCTCATAAATCACTAACAGTAGCCAACCAATTCAAGGAAGCTAAAAATCCTAGTTAAAATTTTTGGGATTGGATTCTACTAAACAATAATTATCTTCTAAGGGTACACCAACATCTCTTTTATTGTGATAAAATTACCCAAGAATGATACTATTTAATTAAAATCCACATGTTTTCTAGACTTTAAATATATTTTCTCTTTTATTAGAGTGCTTAATATATTACTAAAATGGTCCTCATATTCAAATTTTCTTTCGAAGTATATGAGAATATCATCTATAATTACAACTAATTATTTTTTGATATAATATAAAAAAGACTTAATAATTATGTTAATGAATATTTTTAGAGAATCATTGAGTCCTAATGGAATCTCTATGAGGTCATACTATCTACAACTTTTATAAAAGGTAATATTGGGAATATACAACCCTTTTACCTATAATTGATGATATCATGACAAAATGTATATGTTAGGTAAGTATTGGGCCCTTCATAGATGATCATAAAAGTAATAAATCCATAGAATGGGATATATGTTCTTTGTCCTAATATTATTGACTCTCAGTAGACAATTCATAATATTATTGTCCCATCCTTATTCTTAGAAAAAAGGATATGCAAACCCCATAGTGAAACACATGGGCATATGATGACATTTTACAAATTCTATTATAACTTCTTTTTTAGTTCATTTGATTAAATTGGGGATATTATCTAGGGAGTCATGGGTATTGGAAAATATTTGGGTTTATATTTAATAGATAAATCTACTTCTCAATTAGGGGGAAGGTTGGAAAACTCTTTGGGGAATACATTAATATATTTACTTATAATGGGTGTGTGTTTAAGAGTGATCCAATATTTTATCTAAATCATTTTAGATAGATATTATTTCTCATGAAAAACATTATCCATGATTTAAAATTATTTTTCAAAGAATATTCATAATCTTATTCAAACTTATATAGAATTATAGGATGACTTGGGATATGGAATGAGATTTCCTTCTCACAAGAATTGATATTTACTATATGTAAATACAATCAACACATGCCTAAAATATCTTCTAATTCCATTAAATGTAGTATCACATGGTTTTCTAGGATATCTTTACTATAAAAATTAATTATGTAGTATTTATAAACTTGATATAAAATAATTGACCAATTTTTGGTTTTCACTAATAAATCAACCAACATGTTTTGAGGTTTTGTTTGAATAGTCCTACTAAAAATGATTTATATATAAGAAATCATAGATACAAAATCAAATAATATACGCAATATTATTGAATTAATAGTTATAATACCAATAAAAAATCAATTATCAGGAACCACCTCAGAAGTATCGATAACATAATCCCCCCTTTCACACATAGATTTGGAAGTTGCTGCCATTAGTTATCATTGACAACCCTTATCTTAGGGTATTGATTATCATAGTTTCTATGTTACTTTTAGTTGAAACATTGGTACATGGGCTATGGGTTGATCAGAACCTTCTTTTCCTTTATCAAATTCGTGTGATTATTAATCTCCTTATTGAATTTATTATCTTAATACCCTTCCCTTACACACTTAAAACACCTCTATTTTCCCTTGAGGAAGTTTCAAGGTTACTTCTTCCCAAACTTATTAATTGTGGGATTTTAGATTCTATTACCACCATGAGTACCATATAAATGATCCTTGAGATTAATACTCCATTCTATTCTTCTTATATCTAGTACCACATAACCATTTACAATGACTAATTTCCATCCAAAATTTGAAGGAACATTAGAATTGTTTTTATAGATATAAAAGTCTCCAACCACCAATATTTTTTAAGACTTTTCTTAAACCCAATGAATAAGTGGATGACCATAATACCCCCTTCCATATTATATTTTATGGAATATTTTGTAACACTTTGGATGTTTTATTTATAATAACAATAGATTCATCCTCCATTTTCTTGAGTATAATGAATTCGCACTCGATTTTTATATGGAGAGTTCAGGGAAAATATTTAATAAAAAATATATTCTTTAATCCATCCCATTATATAGATTCAATTTTCTCCTTAGTATTTACATTCTTTATCAGTTTCCACCACTGATCATATTCCCCCAAGGTGATAAGCAACCAAAATGAATTTTTCTTTATCAGAGAATTTGAGTAATAATATATATTCACAATGAATTTAATCTGTTTCTCTATGATTAGGGGATAAGAATACCCCTAAATATATATAGGTAATTTTCACACAAAGGAAAATAATTATGAAATGCTCTTTCTTAAGGTAAGGATGAATTTTTATGTGATTCATTTTATTACTCATTATATGAGTAATTTGTCCTATAAATTGCATTATGCTTTCACCTCTGAATCCCATCATATTAGGAAATTGATTAGGGAAATCATTACATTTAAAATTACTTATATTATTGAAATGATTCATCCTATTTCCTTATATTTTTTATGATAATGGAAATTTAGGATGAGGGTACATGATAAAATGAGAATTTAAAAAGGAAAACTACTTAACTTAGAAGGAATAAAATATACACCCTAGCTTATGCCTATATAAGTTTTAATATAGGTTATCCATGTTTTACTTTTTATTAATTTTATATCATAAAATTACCTTAAAATCCTTCAAAAATATTTTTAAGGATCATGTGAATATACTAATGTTTATCCCTCAAGTATGAAAAAAGAATTGTGAAAGAGGGCCCACATATCATTAATAGGGTGAAGACCTAATTAACACCATTCAATGAACTAACCTAGGTTGACCCAAACTGGTCACCCAAGATGGCCTAAAATAATGCCCGAGTGGCCTTTACCATCCTCTCAGGAAGGAAACTAGTGTTGAAAATAAAGAATAACTCAATTAAGAATGATTTATCCCATTGTAAAATATATAAAAAATAAGATCATAATAAATAAAATAAAAACTACCAATAGATAAAAGTGTAACACCCCGACCCCAGCTACCCAGAGTTGGTTCATTATTTCGTAGCATTGGCATGATCACAAAAGGATCAAGTCTCGAAAGACCGATTAGTTTAGTAGCCTTGGAAACACTAGATACATTCGTAAACGTTACATTACATCATAAAGTGAAAAACTACAATAACAAAGTCTCCATAGTCCACACTCATATCCTCTTCTGACTATCCCTGCAGGTCATTCATAAAATACTTCTTCACATCCTGGAAAATATTAAAACATTGAAAGGGGTGAGCTCAGATGCTCAGTAAGGATAACAATATTGCGGAAGCTTTCATAAATAAACATTAACATTTAAGGCAATATATAATTAAAACAAAATCATTTTTGAACTTGAACTTCAACATAATATTGAAAAAGTAAAATGAGATAATGCCATTTACTTATTCACATGGATATTATACTGGTTGAATAATCACATGCAATATCAATAACCACTTTCATAATGATGGAATGCATAATGCCAGACATTCTGAAACATTTTTTCAAGGCCTCAGCCAAGACATCTAAAATGATTAAGGCCTCGGCCAAAATAACAAATCAAATTGGGAAAGGGCCTCGGCCAATTCCACCTCTAGTTGTCTCATGAGACCTACCGATGCATCGAGGAGCTATAGCGGGATCCACCCGTCACTTATTAAGTCCAATACATTCCTCATATGAATAGGTTTAAACATATCATAAACCATAACATAATAGTATCTCATAAAACATGCATAAAGGAAACATAACATTTCCACATTTCAATCACAAGATATCAATACAACACATTGATATAAAAACGCTTTCAAAACCATTTTCAATACCAAAATAAAAGAAAGTTAAAACTTTGTATTTATTTTTCATTAAAAAAATGATGGCTTGTAGAGGAAGCCGAAACTCAAATAATGGTCACGGCGGCGGAGAAGTCATTGTCACCGCATAAGTACGAAAATAAAAACATTCCCTTTTTTCGTTTAGCAAAACGCTTTGTATAAAAAAGATTCTTTTTGAATAAACGTAAAAGTCAAAGGGGTTTATACACCGTATAAAAGAAAGTTGTGTATAAAACCAAATATGTCTCAATGAAAGGGGATTGAGACGAATTCCTTAAAAAGATAATTTTTTTAAATAAAGTACATATGTAATGTGTATTCACTATAAGTACACATAAATAATGTAAAAATAAAATATAGGACATAATAATATCATGACATAATTTGAAATTAGGAGATTAACCCAAAGAATAGAAATTGGGTTAAGAAGTTCCCTTACCTCGTGTCCGACTTGAATAAACCATTATTTAACCTCATGAATAATAAACTAGAGTTAATATATAACTTATTAGGAACCATTTTCAATTTCATTATCCTTTTTATATCACTTATTACAATGTTATGAACATTATGTAATTATTTAAGTTAATAACGGTCGTTTTGTCGATCTTTGGTACTTGAGTCAATAATAAACTTCTTATAATTACAAGTTGTTCATGTGGTGAAATATCCATTATATCCAGAATTATATTCATGATGTAGTAATCATATATATCATATATATCCAGTATATACATTCATTCATAATATTACGTAACATTTAGAGGTAAGAAATGAAATGCACCGTTCATGGAGACGGTAAGCCGTACGTACGCATGAATGCTACTTTCATTTCTATTTCGTATTTAATGGAATAAAATCATAATGATATAAATGTATAATATAATTCCAGTATAATATATCATATAATATCATTTACTCTATCCTTTATACATCCCACATGTGGCATTAACGATTCACATCACTTTGAGGGGGCGGTAGTCCGCATTTCCTAAAATGAAATTATCGCATTTACCCATAATGGAAATCATAAAGTATGCCATAAATGAGAAATAAAGAAGCATAAGTAAAACATAAACATATTATATATCATATATAAATATATTGACATCTTAATGGACACCTTTGAAGGTGTTTTATGAGTGTTGAACAATCATCATTTCGTGAGGCAGAAATTCTCCATCCACAGAAACCGTATGTTCTTTAACCATTAGATGTAGGTGTGTGTAAGTGTAGCTCGAATACTTCTTATAAAAACATCCTAGTATATTGAGGATACTGGTGTTATTACAAAAGAAATTAATAAAAAGAGTTTATGGGGTTGGAGAAGCAAAATAAAACAAAATAACATTAGAGATGACATTACCTAAAAATCGGGTAACTCTTTTTGATTTGCGCCAAAGGCTTCCTTGGGAAGAGTTCTGCCCAATGTGATGCTTCTAGGAGTAAGAGGGGGAATTTGGGAGAGTATTTGTGAAGAGGTTGTGCGATCCAAATTGCTTGAAAGTATGAATGATGTGGTAGAGGTGGGGGCCTTTTATAAGAGGAGAGGAGGGGAACTCTTGGAAAGTAAGGAAATTTTACATTATTATACAATTATTTTCGGATTTTAAAGGTCCCACACTTATATAATTCGTGGATAAGGTGATAAGGGTTCGAAATATACCCATCCAATAGTCTTTGGACAAGTTTAAGCCTTGGATTTTACATTATATTTTCATTTTATTAAAATCGTTAAATAATGAGGTCATCACTGCATCATAATGATGTCATAAATAATTTAATTTATTTAATGTCTAAAAATTATAAAAAAAATACTATGATGTAGGAAATCTTTTTATATTTCCAATGACTATTTATATTCAAAAATATGACTTGTATTACCCCATGCAAAAATTTTTTTAGTAAAACATTTCATGTTTGTGTCATTTTTTTTACTTTAACATTAAATAAAAGGTATTTATGTCATTTTCGTACTAAAGTGGCTCCATGGGGTCCCCAAGATGACCCATGGATTGTCTTGGTCTGCCATGACACGTCCAATGAGGGTAGGACATGTGTCAATCTCATCTCATATTATTAAAACATTATTTTTACCTTAAACTATACTAATTACCTCTAATCGCGATTAAGAACTTAAAAGTTACTATTCACCAAAAAATTATTTTAATCTCATTGAACCACATTTTACTTCTTAATGACAACCATGTATGTCGGATTTTTGAAATTCAAAACACAAAAGTGGTAAAATTTCATTTAAACGAAAAAATCAGTTTTTATAAATACCACTTAGTGGTTTCACTATTCATCAAAAATTGACGTTTTTCAGAAAAATCCCAAAAATTCACCCTAAGCTATATTTGATATTCCAATTTCAAAAATGATGTCTATTTTACAAAATTCCAAACATATAAGTTGCATTGATTAATTTTATAATTAATTCCCGCTGTTACAACAAATAGCGTGCTTTTAAGAAACAATTTATATCAAAAGATTGGCAATTGTTTATGTCCAATTTCAATGTTAAATTAATTATAATGACAACCATTGGATAAAATGGTAAAAATATATTCTAATTATACTTTAAAACCACTAAATAGTATAACTTATCACTATAAATTATTTTGATTAAAAAAGTTGTTTTTAAGTATTTTTCACTATTCAGAAAAATTTAGAAGTTCTCAGAAAAATACCAAAAATTCAACATAGGCTAATTTCGATATTTAGAATCCAAATATGAAGTCCATTTTGAAATATAAAATTTCTATAATTTTAAAAAGTGGTTATTACTATTCATAACGGCTACTTTGATTAGTCGCAGTGTTTTAGAACTCGAAGTTGCGTACAATGCAAGCTATTGCATTATTGAATGAGAAGCGTATCATGGAAGCTCGGGGTGTTACATTCTCCCCTCCTTCAATAAATTGCGTCCTCATAATTTGATATTTTTCTTTGAAAATAAAAGGTTGAAAATAGAAAATACCTTTGTGGAAAACCCACATCGGAAATAAGGTTAATAAAATTTAGCCTTAATAAGAGGGAAATGGAAATAAGAAAGTCACCACCAAATTATGATCTCGATAAGGATAACATTAGTGGAAATTAGAGACGTATAATTGGGGGAAAAACGTAAATATATGTAGGGAGTGATTGTGGTCATCAATCACAATCAACTGTCAAATTGAGGGCCTCAAAGCCTTCAATCTATGTTGATTTAAAATATCATCAGTTCAACAAGACATAAGGTATTAGGATAACACATTTTTTTGTTTTAATATCCCTTTACTAAAGTTTAAGATTTAATTTATTCATTGAATAAGAGATAGGTATATATATATTTATGCTTGACAATTAGAGTTTCAACCTTCAACTCATCTTTCACTCAAAAAGATAATATAACTCAAAAATATTATACTTATCCTAATTGAATAAGGTTCCAAATGTTAACACATACCATTTAGATTAGTAAAATTATTTTGTAATAATCAGGGAATTCCTGTAGGCTAGTGGTAGGAAATAAAGGCATGTCTCACTATGGTTGTGGGTTCGATTCCTACAGATTTGTCCGACGCAACGGGTTATGCCCCACCCTGCAGGTTGTCCTTTTCCTAAAACTATAGTATTATAATATTTCAAAAATAATCTTCAGAAATGTTTTAACCTTAAACAATACTATCCAAAGATAAACTTAATCCATTCCGACCTTTATAGTTATCCAAAATACCTCCGTCCAGAATTTCTCTAAAAGGTCTCTAAATTCCAAAATCAATTGTATCATCAGATTCCTCAAACAAGGTAAAGTTTCTCTTATTGTCACATACAAAAATATGATTACCTTAATCATATTAAAACCTTAATTAAATCAACAAGTACTGCAGTACAATCACATTATCCTTATAACCATAATATAATCCTTGAGTCCAAAAGCACCAATACATTAATTAATCTGCTTCAACTATAGTAACAACATAAGATTTTCCTTGATCCCTTGGCCTTTTCTGAGGTATGTTTCCCTGACGCTTAGGACATTCATTTGCATAATGCCCCATTTCCCTACAATTATAGCATTCAACATTGATAGCCTCTTTCTTTCCCTTGCAATCACGTGCCTGGTGACCTTTTTCCCCACATTTATAAAAAACTCCCATTCCTTTTAGGCATGTACCAGGGTGATTCTTCCCAAAATTATCACATAATGGAAAATACTTCTTTCCCTTTTTTCCCTTTATCTGTCTCTTGTTCCACCGTTCTCTTCTTCTCTTTCTTTACTTTGTTTTCATAAGACTTAGAGAATTCCTTTTCTGTCTTGATAGCACATGAGAATATATCCTCGTATGTTGAGAAAGATTGTGATACTAAAGCTCGATGGAGAAAAGGTTTTAACCCATCAAAGAAACGATCAATCTTACTTCTTGGGTTACGTATATAATCTGCAGCATGCCTCGCTAACCTTGTAAAGTTAGCCTCATACTTTGCGACATTTTCATCCTCCTTTTGTTTCAGACTCAGAAATTGCCTTTCCATATCTGTTCGATGGTCATGAGGAATGTATTTTTCTAGGAAAAGCTCTTTGAACTCTCTCCATTCCATACTTGATACTTCTTCATCTTCCTTTGTATTTTGAATCAATGACCACCATTGATCAGCATCTCCAGTGAGGCGGTAAACTGCCATGATAACCTTCTCCCTTTCGCTACTCCCCAAGGCGTGGAATATTTTCTCTAAGGAGTTTATCCATTGCTCAGCTACTAAAGGATTTGTACCCCCATTAAATGCTGGTGGTTGTTGACTCATGAAGCGGTCTAACATCGATCCTCCACGTTGCGGATCAGGGTGCTCCATACGAGTAAGGTTATTATTCATAACCTGAGTGAGCTGTCCCAGTATGGTAATAAGTTGATCAGCACCAGTTGTATCTCCAGATCCACAATAATTATCTTGAGCAGGAGGGCAATCCCTACACTGAGTGTGTGCATTGATACAGTTTCCATTCCTTCCACTAGGCACCATTTCTATACAATGGCATAAACTAGGTTAGTTTATGGATTACAATGAATAATTCCAAACTTGTAAGATACTTAATGTAAATTTAATGGTTTATGGATATAATCCATAATCATAAGAATGTTTTCTTTGAGGAAGTATATACTCATAAACACAACATAATGGTTTGTGAAGAAAATGAGAATTATCCTAAGCAAATCCCCCGGGAGTGTCGTAACCAAGAGTGCAGCAAGGCCCGTTGTCGTGCACCAGTTCCCGTTCGAGTCTAGCTCAAAGTGGTGTTTTCGGGTTTTACCCCTAGGTACATCTATGCCAGAGCCGCCTCTACCTGCTCGTATCCAGACATAGATGTATTGCTCGGAAAACTCCCAAAATCTCTATAATACCAAAATTCTAGGAAGTTATTCTATACTAATCCTCAAAGTCTATCTTTGGGATATGTGCTCTAATCAGAATTTATCTAAATCTAGCTTCCAAGGTTAGTACTAAACTGCCTCTGATACCAACTGTAACGCCCCGAACCCAGCTACCCAGAGTCAGTTCATTATTTCGTAGCATTGGAATGATCACAAAAGGATCAAGTATCGAAATACCGATTAGTTTAGTAGCCTTGGAAACACTAGATACATTCGTAAATATTACATTACATCATAAAGTGAAAAACTACAATAACAAAGTCTCCATAGTCCACACTCATATCCTATTCTGAACATCCCTGTAGGTCATTCATAAAATAGTTCTTCACATCCTGGAAAATATTAAAACATTGAAAGGGGTGAGCTCAGATGCTCAGTAAGGATAACAATATTGCGGAAGCTTTCATAAATAAACATTAACATTTAAGGCAATGTATAATTAAAACAAAAGCCTTTTTAAACTTGAACTTCAACATAATATGGAAAAAGTAAAATGAGATAATGCCATTTACTTATTCACATGGATATTATACAGGTCGAATAATCACATGCAATATCAATAACCACTTTCATAATGATGGAATGCATAATGCCATACATTCTGAAACATTTTTTCAAGGCCTCGGCCAAGACGTCTAAAATGATTAAGGCCTCGGCCAAAATCACAAATCAAATTGGGAAAGGGCCTCGGCCAATTCCACGTCTAGTTGTCTCATGAAACCTACCGATGTATCGAGGAGCTATAGCGGGCTCCACCCGTCACTTATTAAGTCCAATACATTCGTCATATGAATAGGTTTAAACATATCATAAACCAAAACATAATCGTATCTCATAAAACATGCATAAAGGAAAAATAACATTTCCACATTTCAATCACAAGATATCAATACAACACATTGATATAAAAATGCTTTCAAAACCATTTTCAATACCAAAATAAAAGAAAGTTAAAACTTTGTATTTATTTTTCATTAAAAAAATGATGGCTTGTAGAGGAAGCCGAAACTCAAATAATGGTCACAGCGGCGGAGAAGTCGTTGTCACCGCATAAGTACGGAAATAAAAACATTCATTTTTGTCGTTTAGAAAAACGCTTTGTATAAAAAAGATTCCTTCTGAATAAATGTAAAAGTAAAAGGGGTTTATACACCGTATAAAAGAAAGTTGTGTATAAAACCAAATATGCCTCAATGAAAGGGGATTGAGACGAAGTCCTTAAAAAGATCATTTTTTTAAATAAAGTACATCTATAATGTGTATTCACTATAAGTACACATAAATAATGTAAAAATACAATATAGGACATAATAATATCATGACATAATTTGAAAGTAGGAGATTAACCCAAAGAATAGAAATTGGGTTAAGAAGTTCCCTTACCTCGTGTCCGACTTGACTCAACCGTTATTTAACCTCCTGAATAATAAACTAGAGTTAATATCTACCTTATTAATAACCATTTTAAATTTATTTGTCTTTTTTATATCACTTATTACAATGTTATGAACATTATGTAATTATTTAAGTTAATAACGGTCGTTTTGTCGATCTTTGGTACTTGAGTCAATAATAAACTTCTTATAATTACAAGTTGTTCATGTGGTGAAATATCCATTATATCCAGAATTATATTCATGATGTAGTCATCATATATATCATATATATCCAGTATATACATTCATTCATAATATTACGTAACATTTAGAGGTAAGAAATGAAATGCACCGTTCATGGAGACGGTAAGCCGTACGTACGCATGAACGCTACTTTCATTTCTATTTCGTATTTAATGGAATGAAATCATAATGATATAAATGTATAATATAATTACAGTATAATATAGCATATAATATCATTTAATTCATCCTTTATACATCCCACATATGGCATTAACGATTCACATCACTTTGAGGGGGCGGTAGTCCGCACTTCCTAAAATGAAATTATCGCGTTTACCCATAATGGAAATCATAAAGTATGCCATAAATGAGAAATAAAGAAGCATAAGTAAAACATAAACATATTATATATCATATATAAATATAGTGACATCTTAATGGCCACCTTTGAAGGTGTTTTATGAGTGTTGAACAATCATCGTTTCGTGAGGCAGAAATTCTCCATCCACAGAAACCGTATGTTCTTTAACCATTAGATGTAGGTGTGTGTAAGTGTAGCTCGAATACATATTATAACAACATCCTATTATATTGAAGATACTGGTGTTGTTACAAAAGAAATGAATAAAAAGATTTTATGGGGTTGGAGAAGCAAAATAAAACAAAATAACATTAGAGAAGACATTACCTCAAAATCGGGTAACTCTTTTTGATTTGCGCCAAAGGCTTCCTTGGGAAGAGTTCTTCCCAAAGTGAGGCTTCTAGAAGTAATAGGGGTAAGTTGGGAGAGTATTTGTGCAGATTTTGGCCGATCAAAATGGCTTGAAAGTGTGAATGAGGTGGTAGAGGTGGGGGCCTTTTATAAGAGGAGAGGAGGGGCACTCTTGGAAAGTAAAGAAATTTTACATTATTATACAATGCTTTTCGGATTCTAAAGGTCCCACACTTATATAATTCGTGGATAATGTGATAAGGGTTCGAAATATACCCATCCAATAGTCTTTGGACAAGTTTAATCCTTGGATTTTACATTATATTTTCATTTTATTAAAATCGTTAAATAATGAGATCATCGCTGCATCATAATGATGTCATAAATAATTTAATTTATTTAATGTCTAAAAATTATAAAAAAAATACCATGATGTAGGAAATATTTTTATCTTTCCAATTAATATTTATAGTCAAAAATATGACTTGTATAACCTCATGTAAAAATTGTTTTAGTAAAACATTTCATGTTTGTGTCATTTTTTTACTTTAACATTAAATAAAAGGTATTTATGTCATTTTCCAACTAAAGTGGCTCCATGGGGTCCCCAAGTTGACCCATGGATTGTCTTGGTCGGCCATGGCACATCCAATGAGGGTAGGACATGTGTCAAGCTCATCTCATATTATTAAAACATTATTTTTACCTTAAACTACACTAATTACCTCTAATCGTGATTAAGAACTTAAAACTTACTATTCACCAAAATATTATTTTAATCTCATTGAACCACATTTTACTTCTTAATGATAACCATGTATGTCAGATTTTTGAAATTCAAAACACAGAAGTGGTAAAATTTCATTTAAACGAAAAAAATCAGTTTTTATAAATACCACTTAGTGGTTTCACTATTCATCAAAAATTGAAGTTTTTCAGAAAAATCCCAAAAATTCACCCCAAGCTATATTTGATATTCCGATTTCAAAAATGATGTCTATTTTAAAAAATTCCAAACATATAAGTTTCATTAATTAATTTAATAATTAATTCATGCTGTTACAACAAAGAACATGTTTTTAAGAAACAATTTATATCAAAAGATTGACAATTGTTTATGTCCAATTTCAATGTTAAATTAATTCTAATGACCACCATTGGATAAAATGGTAAAAATATATTCTAATTATACTTTAAAACTACTAAATAGTATAACTTATCACTATAAATTATTTTGAATAAAAAATTTGTTTTTAAGTATTTTTCACTATTCAGAAAAATTTAGAAGTTCTCAGAAAAATACCAAAAATTCAACATAGGCTAATTTCGATATTCTGAATCCAAAAATGAAGTCCATTTTGAAATATAAAATTTCTATAATTTTAAAAAGTGGTTATTACTATTCATAACGGCTACTTTGATTAGTCGCGGTGTTTTAGAACTCGAAGTTGCGTACAATGCAAGCTATTGCATTATTGAATGAGAAGCGTATCATGGAAGCTCGAGGTGTTAGAAAAAGACAAAATATTAAACAAACCTTCTTCTGAGCTCATGGGTAACCACCAAATATAAAACCCAGATTGCTCATTGAGTAACCCAAAGCCAAGAAAATCCTAAAACTAAAAATTATTGAATACATGTGAGAAATATAATGATTAGTAGGGATTACAAAAGTAACCACACCCCATGCTTTAAATTTAAAGAGAAATCCACTTCTTTATAGTTTTAAAATATAAGTATATAAAAATATTGATCTCCATTCCTTTATGAAGAAAAATAAATTTAATTTACCCAGTCAGGATCCAAGTTTCACTAAGAGGGCTAAGGGTGAATCAGTGATATATTTCTCTTTTATGTCTCCTTTATTTTTGAAACAACCTTCACATAATGTTAAATATTTCTTCCCCTGCTAAATGTACACAACCATAGGAACACAATATTTACAATGTTCACTAATTAATAAGATTAGCTAAATCTTTGGTATGGTACAAAAATAATCTAGTACCACACAATACTCTAGAAAACAATACTTTGATGTAGAATACCGCAAATTAGATATTACCTTTCACTCATGTAGTACTTGGGAGATAATACTCAAGTGTGTGTACACCCTCTTATCACAAATAAGGTAATGCAATATCTATGTGATTCTTGAAAAACCTTCAAAAATCAGATCGTTGAAAACGAATCTTCTCTTTCCTATACAGAAGCTGATAAGAACTACCTAGACTTAATAATAATACCTAGTCCTATACCCCAATCATATATTGATCTACTTGAAACCACTTCTCACTTAATTTGGGTACTTAAATCTTCAGCTCGCAGAACTTTTTCATAAAGCTCCCATCTTCGTAGAGAACTATTGTTTTCAAATCTCTCTAGTTATTAGAGATTACTAGATAATAGAGCTAACTATTTTTTGGAACACATATTTTTCTTTGTGAAGTTTACTTCTTTCACAAAGCTCAACGACTCGCCGCAAAGCTCCTTTCCTTCATGAAGTTCACTGCCTTTGTAGAGCTCTCTTTCTCCGTGAACCTTCTTCGCAATTAGAGATCTCTAAAATTATCTTTATGTCTCTCTAAATTTCTCTAGGGGGTGGAGACCTATTTATAGGTGTTTCCCACCGACTCTAGTACCTTCTAGACACCTCATCACCACATCAACACCAAATCACAGAGCTCTGAAATTTCCACCAAAATTCTCGCTATTTCACGAAGCACCATGGCTATGTTCTGGATTCACAAAGCTCGTCATAATCACAAAGCATTTCGTCAAATAATTTTTTCTATTACGATGCTCTTTCTTCCTTTGTGCTGCCTCAATTCTCTTCACCTTCATTTCCAAAATGCTCCCCCGCAATGATCCTTTCCTTGTTCAATCACAAAGCTTCTTGTAATCATGAATAAAACCATCAAAATTCTTCACGTCTTCATGAAATCTATTTAATTAATCCTCTATTTACAAAATTCATTCCTTTTGACATGTTTTTATGAGATCTTTAAAAAAATACAATTTTTCCAATGCTATCTCGACTCCAAATTTTTCACCCTAAAATTTTGGAAAACACTGGAAAATTGTGCCAACTTAGACACCTACTTCTGCAAAACCAACCATGCTGATTAATAACATAGTTTCTCCCCCTTTCCTTCATAAAGATTTCATCACACATTCTCCAACCAACTTATGATTTTTGTGAAATACAGACCAGCAAAGCATCATCTGATTTACTATGGAAGGTATTATAACTTTCCTATTATTCCTCACCCACTTATACAAAGTGAATTGATTTCCTATCTTCTTAATCTTCCTTGACAAAAAAAGACAATACATCGTGCATCCAAAAACTACATCATCCAACTCTGTCCCAACATAAATCCAATGCATCAGAAGAACCATTTTAACCTTTTCAATTTAAAAATTATTTCTAAAGTGAAAGTGAATTTCTAATAACCCATTTATAAAATGATATGTGAGATAAGTAAAGAGTATCAGCAAGAAGACATAATAGTGGAAATGATTTTATAAAAGTTTCACAAAATAGAGGAAAGTGGAATACATGTAAGACTAATATCATTGGTACCTAGGATCTGAATAAGATTGCCTAAGATAGATCTATCAAAATTAGTATAAAAAAATACTCACTTGCACCAGATACCATCAATTCCCCCCCTAACCCAATACTCGACATAGCCATCACTGGTTCAACCGAGTGACACATCCCAAAAGAAGAAGATTAATCTATCTTAGGTCCACTAGTAAGAGTGTGATACTAAACTAGCGTATCTTGTGTACTTAGATATCCAACCTAACTACACATGTCTTCTTATGAAATATAAATGATAGTGAGTATTAGAAATTTTATTATACATATTATAAAATTTTAACTAAAATAAGAAATCTAATTTCTCACTTAAGAACCCCCTTTTAAGAACATCCTTATTATTTTTTAATTTCTATGATACCTAAAAAATAAATAAACCCCCTTACTGAGAATATATTAGATACATATCCCCATTCGACACCCATCCCAGTTCCATAAATAAGGGGTATTCCTTTAGAGAGGTTTCTATTTCTAAGTATGAACCTAAAACTTCCAACCAGACATCATCATTTAAAAGGAAATACTATTCATTTAGAAAGAAACGTATTTCCAAATATTTTATGTTTCAAAATGACTCTTTACACTTAAAAACTTACATAACTTGATATATATTTATAAGCACCCCTTATCCCATTATACATAATCCCACTATCATAGGTGAATATTTACAAAGAGGTTACCCACATATATATATATACATACATATATATATATATGTATATGTGTATAAGTCACATGTAGTAGAATAAAACATTGAAAACCTCAGTAAGGATTTTTTTAAAAAATCATTCCATTATGATTTATGAAAAAACATCTAAAAGGAAAAAATAATTGTTTTTCTCTTATCAATTGTTATAAATAATTTAAAAACCCGATCATGCCCTTAAGATTTTTTGAATTTTAAAGAAATCATTAAAACATGATTTAGGCAAGAAAACCCATGGAAGAAACATAGAGAATTCATTAAATAAAATGAGGCAAACCTATACAAAATATCACAACAAGTTTATATTGTATATACGCTTCATGATATAATGAAAACACCCATTATAATAATCAAGAAATTATTGTTTACAGAATAAATGCTTTGATATAGGGTTACCTGCCTAAAATCTAATAATAATTCACCGACTTTGATGTTCAAGGAATGACTCCACATCGATCAAGACCAAGGAGTCCCTCAAGATTAAAAAAAACTTTGGCTTGAAAAATAATTTCAAAAATAAAAATAAAAGGATTGACTAGGGACAAACTGACCTCATGCTACAAAGAATAAAATGAGGAGGAAGAAGAAAGTTATGGATGAGAAGATATTCTCACTTGAGATGATCACACCAAGAATCAAAGAGGAAAATAGACAACAATGATGGGAGGGATAGAATGATAGGTGCCTAGCTGGGAGACCCATTAAGTGAGTTGAGTGAGAGTGGTAAGGGTGAGGGTGAGAATGAAAATGGGAAACCCTTTTTGTGGTTAAATTAATTAATTAGAAGATATTATTTTTTAAAATTTTAAACCCCTAGACACTATGCATGGTTTGCAAAACCATGCATCAACCAAGATTCCTCTCTAGGACTCTGGATCATTGAAAATGGGTAGGCCAGATGGTTTGTAAAAATATGTACCAACCATTTTTTTCATCGATTAAAAATTAAATAGCTTGTCTCCTATTTTCCACATAGTTTGGAAAATTATGCACCTTAACCACACTACATGCTCTAATGAAAGAAAACATATGTTTTTATAGAAAAACTAATTAGAAGGATATATAGATAAATAAGAATAATAAATAAATTAAATAATAGAGTTATCCAATATTAGTGTGTAATAATTATCCCCATCATCAAGATATTTTTCCCTAGAAATCAATAAGAGGTTTAGTTGATCAATACAAAAGAAAAGATAAACTATTACTCAAGACAAGACCAAAAAACCTAAATAATGAAATGATAAGACTCACATTTATTTCAAAAATCCAAAACTATGAAATAAAAAAGAGGCTAAAGGATCATACTCAAGGATTGAACCAAATATCCAAGGAGGAATCTCATGAGACTGAAGGGATCAAACTACCAAAAGAAATAATTAAATGGAAAAGAGACTCAAACCTATAAAAAACTCAAAATAAGGAACACCATGAACCCTAAAGTATAAATCAAAAAAGAAAATGATCTGGGTCTACTAGAGATATCCATGATAGTGCAACACATGATCCATAGGACGAGTTAACCAAACTACTATGATTATGGCCAAGTGTGGTGAGAATAAGAAATTTCCCCATAAATTAGAATTTAAAATTCCCAAAATTGGAACATGAAGGCTTAGAGACCAGAATAAACCTGAGATATTTCTATGGTATTCAACACATCATATTAGAAATATTTTCAAACACTATATCTACATATTGGATGAAAATCATGAGTCATATTGAAATCCAAAGTAATGAGAAATGAAACAATGACTAAGAAACCCAGCCACTCTATGGGAAAAAATAGAATTTACCAAAATCTACTACCATTAAAAAATTCCCATAATTTCAATAGGATTATCATCCTTACCCAAAAAAATAAACACCAAAAAGTCCAATATCCAAAATTGAAAAAATTTATAACAAGTGAATATTTAAATAGAGATCACAACAATACCATGTTCACCAGATATAGATATAATATTATTTGGGTAAGTGAGTCTGGATCCATGTATCTTTCTAACAAAACCCATGTAGAATCTGTGCAGGTGACTTGAATTATCATAGGTATGAAAGTTATTTATTACTTATTGGAATGTATACTTATTATGTTAGTTCATCCGATACTGATGGAAGAACTGGAGTTTACTAATAGGGAAATATAGAATATAGAAAGACAATGACCTATTCAACATGATCCCAGATTGTCCTAATATAGTTTTCCTCCATTTTAATTTATTGGAACTTACACTACCACTCCTAGGGATCTTCAAGATATCAGCCACATTTTGATCTCCATACAGTCCAACTTCAACCTAAACAACCTACCTTACCATATTATCATAAGTTTCAGGGTTGAGTAAAGACACTGCTAGAAGAAGTTCCGATTAGAGGCCCCTTTCAAATTATGGATCCTTTAAGGATTCGCCTCCAGCTAGATGTGGAATATATGATAACAACATAGAAAAAATATTAGTAAAATCCAACACCAATTAATTTCAGTTCAAGAGATAGTAAAATTTAATAAACATCAGTATAATCTTGAATTAATAGAAGTACTTGAAGATAAACAAGTTCTAAAGCTCTCCCATGAGTAGTCTTTTTGTGATTTGGTCTAAATAATAGACTTCCACCACTTAATACTAAGGAAATATCAAATAAAGTTGTAAAACATGAACTTAAGAGATTTTAGAACCTAAATATTATTGGATATCTCCTTAAAACATAGAAAAAAAATCCTAATCTTTCCTTAGTTTTAGTTTTCTAATTAAATGAGTAGGAATCAACTATAAAAAATTTTAGACAAATGTTTTATATAGAGACATTGGATGATGACCACTATGATCCATATCAAAAAATGGGAGAACATAATTACTATAATGAAACACTATAAACTCAAATACATGTGGTGTAAGATTCACCCATATATCCTCTTAATGATTCCTCTAAGCTTAGTGGGTGTGTACTCTAAAACAAAAAGCCTGAAACTGAATTAAAATGCATCATAAAACCAAAATCAAAATCTAAAATACAAATAATTATAAAAACTGAAAAAACATATTCAAACAAACAAACAACTTAACAAGACCATAAATATATGGAAACAATACCAAAAAACAAAAATAAAACATCAAATAAAACTCATTAAAACATCGAAATTACCCTTTTTGAAACCAATTTTGGAAATAAAAATCAAATACTTTCCAATGAAATTACATAAAATTCACATATATATATACCTTCAACCAGTAATATGCACTCCCAAATAAATTTATAATCATATACATACCAATCACATACATTTATATATCTTAATGTTCACAATTAATACCTAGGTTTAAATAAAGGGAGGTTCTAATTCAAATAATTTCCTAACCTAAACCAAATTTTTTTGAAGGAACCATTCATCCTAAAAGAGAATAATTTATAAATCCCATGTAAATTTCAATCCCATGTTTAAAAAAACATTTTAAAATCCCAAAAAAATTTCATTTCATTTTTCATACCACCTGATGTTTTAATTTTGTAAAAAAACATTGATAAAGAAACATCATTTTAAATGAAAAAGGAAACACAAAAAAATCATCTTAAAATAATTACACGAATGAGTGAAAATAACCTAGAATTAAAGGAATAAAAATTCCAAAAAAAAATTTAAGTAAAGGCTATTGTGCAATGTTTGGATGCATGATTTGGCAGACCATGCAGCAATCGTGAAAAACTCACTAGAAGGTGACAAAGGTAGCTGCGTGGTCTACACATGGTTTTCAAGACTATTAAAAGTAACTATACACCCTCTAAATACATTGAAAAATCCATTGAAAACTTTTAATATTATCAAAATAACCTATAAAATCTCAATATTAATAAAAAATACCAAAATAAAGAGAAAAATAGTAAACACATTCAATAAATAAACATAGATTTGATACAAAAACATTCCAAATCATCCTAAAAAGACAAGTGTCCTTATAAATAGTTTGTGATAAAGGAAATACCCTCAAACGATCACTTGAATTATGAAAATACTACCAAAAAGTATAGGAAAACCACAAATAGTAGTGTCCAATATGATTTTATACCATATTGTCCTAAAACAACCCATGTTGTCTCTGAACCGGTCACTCGAACTAGCCTATAACAATGCCTAAGAGGAATTCCAAATCCTCTTGAAGAAAAAAATAGTGCCAAGAATCAAGAATAACTTAATTGGGAGTCATTTATACCATGAAAAAATTGATAATGAAATAATAATAGAGTACTGTAGCAGGTAATGTAGTGGGAACTGTGCAGTACTAAAGCAAGTACTATAGAGGGTACTGTAGAAGGAACTATTTGGCTCTATAACATCCAGTAATTTTCCCCCGTTTGGATCTTTGGGCCACTGATTTGGTCCCCAAGTCCTTTAAGGCCTTTGGTCCACCCAAGACATTGGTCTAGTAAGGCCTTCGGGCCACCTCAAGGCCTTTAGGACACCTTAAATGTAGATGAAAACCAACAAACCTACAAGGAACAAACTTTATAAGGAGGATGAGCAAGGAGCTTTAACCACAATAGAAGCAACAAATATTACAAGAATGAGAGGGTATGGAACCTTCCATCGGGACAATCATGTGCATGCATGGGATAGCCTAGCCGAACAACCATGCGAAGGTGGATAGATGATTTCACGATGAAGATGATGGGGAGTAGAAGTTCCAAGTAGTTAGTCTGGGTTATATGTAATGTTTGAATCCTACGGTCATTGAATTCCTCTAAGGCCTATGGGCCATGTAATACTTATGCCTACAGGCCTTGTAAGGGTTCATCCTCACCCCTTGAAAGGTGGATTATCAAAAATCAAAAAAATGAAGGCCTTTGGGCCATTGGATGAATTGAAGTAATAATAGAGTCAAAAAAATACTTGAAACATAAGAAATACAAGTTACTGAACATACCACCTTGTGACCTCAAAGGTCACCAACAACCACATAACTAATCTCACTCCTTGAGAAACCCAAATTCAAGCCAATAATGAAACTGTAAATGATGTAGTATGTATGATCACTAAAATTATATGTAGGGATATAAAAATAAACCAAACCATATTCAATACCTTTAAATTTAAAAACACTTATTGTTAGTTAAAAATTTTAAATATATAAAAAATTGGTTTTCATTTCCTTTCAAAACAAATAGAAAGATGACATGTCAAAATAACCAATTTTCCCTTTTAAATTAAAAATAGTATTTAAATAAAAAGGATATCTCTAAAAATCCATCTATAAAATGAAACATGTGATAAGATAAGAGTATCATTAGGAAGGAATAATTGGGGAAATCATTTTATAAAAGTTTCACAAAAAATAGGAAAGTTGTAATGCCCCAAAATTCTAAAGTAAGAACATTATATTGGATATCATGTATGAAATATAACACCAAGGACACAAATAAATATAATATCTTAAGACATAAAAATATAATTAATATTTTATATAAATTAAATATAGGATATAGCTTGGAATGCACACAATATTGAGTTATCTTGCGTTACACACAACAAATACTTTCTTTGATTACTTGTGTTACACTCAAAATTGATTCTTTTCAAAAAAACAATATATTAGTAAAAATATTATCATTTAATATAGGAAGATATTACCTAAAAGTTAAATTAGAGATTATGATTATTATTAAATAAGTTATGAAAATATATGGTTTACACAAAAATAAAATTCATTCATTGGTTACAAATTAATTAAAAATTAATAGAAGAACCAATTGAATATAAAGGGAATGTTATTATAGAAAACTATTTTTATGCTCACAAAGCTGTTTTTACTAATAAATTAAATTAATTAAATTTAGTTAGATATATTAACATAATATATAAATTAAATATTAAATATAATATTCTTTATATTAATCCAATATGTTTGATAAGAATAAGATAAAAACATACCCAACATTAAACATAAAAACCTATATTTTTATAAAGAAGGTTTTACAGCCTTTTAATGGAGAAACTATTTTAGATCAAATTTTTGTGAACTTTTATAAATTTAATATGTCAAAATAAACTTAATTTTCTAATTAGAAACATCAAAATTAGCTTATGTTAATTTTTTGGTATTTTTCTGTGAAGTTTCATCTTTCTGATGAATAGTTAAAAATACTGAATTTTAATTAAAAACTGCTTTTTTCATCTAATATATATGCGAGGTTAAATTATAATATTTATTTATTTTAAAGATTAATTAGATAAATTATATATATATTAATTAAATTCAGGTCAGTGTAATCAATTTAAATTTTAAATTGGATATAAATATATTGCAAACTATTGAACATTTTTACTTTTAAAACCCACTTTGTCATCCTGTTTACAGGATTAAATTAAAATTAATTTCTGCCACTTTTGTGAATGGAATTTTGAAAAACAGGATTACATATTTTTAATAAGTATCATTTATAATATATAATATGGTTAAAATATTGTTTTACCAAAAATATTAGTGAATGTGATTAAAATTAATTATATCGTTTAAGAGAAAAATTAGCTTAACAAGGGACTAAACCTTAAACATAAGGGCTAAAATGTCCAAGAAAATTTCCCAAAGCTATTGAATGTCCATATTTAGAAACTATAGTAACATGGATATAATCTTGGGCATTATTGGAGCAATAGTTTATAGAAAAAACGTGGATGGAATTCCTGTTTCAAAAATTTACAAGAATGCCACTCCTCCTCCATTATGAAAAGGCACTCAACCCTCACCCTTCTTCACACCTCTCAAACCAATTTGGATTAAAAAAATCTATAAAAATAGATCCTAAAAATTCCCCCATAATCCTATAATAATCAGTTTGGTCAGAAATACATCCATAAAATCCTTTTAGTGAAAACAAAAAGGAGCTATCCAAAAAAGAGGTAACACCCTTCTTCAAGGTATTTTGTTTTATTTTCATTATCCAACCCTAAACTATTCTTATTATGTGATTTTATAATAACATAAGTATACTAAATACACTAATATCTTGTTAAGTTATGATTTAAACCAACAATTACACACACTTCCATCTAATGGGTAGTAAACATACCATTCTTGTACGACAAACTACCACCTCGCAAAATGCTGATTTTTCGTCTTCTACTTTACCACCTCTCATGGATGGTAATTATGGTGGGAAAAAAGTTTATATATATGATATAAATGATATTTATAATGTATATATGGTTATTAAATTTTTATATAACACATATCTTTATGCGTTAAATTTTTTGGGAATATGATAACATCGTTTGTAGAAGTGTGAACTGCCTCCTCCTCAGAGCAATGTGATTCATTCATGCTATACATGGAATGAATAAATGTCAGTTTTAATAAAAATATGTAAAATATATGAGATATATATAGTAATGGAATTATAATATACATATATATATATACATATATATCATTTACTTTTCATTCTTATTAAACGCAACAAGGAAATGAATGTAGCATTCATACGTACGTACGACCTACCGTCTGCATGAATGATGCATTTTATTTCTCATCTCTAATATTTTTGGATTAGTATAAATAAATATATTACGATTATATATTATAATTAATTCATTTTTTCCATTACATATATTATTAAATAATAATATAAATAGTAGGAATAATAAGTAAAAAGTCCAAATATACTCGGAAAACTAGGCAATTAACACTTGAAATATAAAAAATAGTGAATTATTATTAACTAATGACCAATAAGATATTATAAGAAGATAATTATTATATTAAAAATATTATTAAGTTTCTTTTATAAGATATTTACAAGTTTTAAACCATTATAAAAGAAGTTATAAAATGTTCCCCTAAAAGGAAATATAAGGTAATGGATTTTCATCTCACTTTTTACATCTGTGAGATAAATACCATATTCACCACTTACTTATTTTGTGTGGTGTATATAACACCCATTTTGATATATTATATCATGAAATATTTTATCTTCATAGTACTTTTAGTTTCAATATGATGTATTTAATCTATAGAGATTTGAATTATGTGTTACCCAGTGGAAAAACATTTCATAACCGAATTTATTTATTTGGGTTATATTAATTCATCATTGTCATTAGTATTCTTAGATTATGTGTGTAATAAATTTTTAATACATATTTATGTATTTCCACTTATTTTATGTGGATTTACATTTGAAAAACCTAATCTATTCATCAATTGATTTCGACATCAAAGTTATCATCTCTTCAAGGGTTTACATCACAATCTCATTTTATTCGGGATTGTTTACACTTGAATTTCTGTTCAAGGAAATTATTTGATCATTATCTTAAAAACCTGAAACTTTATTATACAATAGTTATTTTTTTCCTTTTTAATATATTACTTCAATTTTTCCACTATTTGTTAATCCAAATGTTTTAGATAATGTTTTTATGAAAACTTAACATTATTTATCTTTTTAGTCATAAAACCTATTTTGTTCTAAAATCATAATTTTCTAAAAGGGGTTTCAAAATTTTTATATCCTTTCCAAAATTATTTATTATGTACATTTTACCCTTTTTGAATTTTACAAATTTTTTCAAAGGAATCATCTTATCACTATCGGAACAAATCAAGTTTCTAATATTCTTCCATGAAAAATGAATGCTCTTTTTACCCTATATGACATGTACGTATTTAACCACCATCATTACATCAAAGATTAAATCGAATGTTTAAAAGGTTAATTTTTAAATAAAATGTTTTTAAAAGTGATCTTCAAAGAAAATGGTTTTATTTTTTTCAAAATAAAAAGGATATTTCCCCCAAGAACATTTTTAAAAAATCTTTTTATAATATTTCCATTCATGAATGACAACAACCATTTATTGTTACTTCACCTGGAATATGTTGTATTGATACCATCCTTGTTATTCTTATGGATAGTTTTTTTTCCATGGATAGTATTGATATTAACTTAAATTATTTTTTAGTCCCCTTGAAACATTCAATTTCCTATGATTACTGAACATTAAATTTTCCCTATTTATCCATATAATTTATCATGGTTATTTTCCTTGCCTAAATCATATACCATTATTCATATGGTGTTTACTTAGAATTTTATTTTATTATATGGAGAAATGTTAATAAATATATATCCTTTATTCAATTCATATATTCGATAACACACATGTTTTATGAATTAAATTAATTATTAGATAGTTAAGGAATGATTTGAACAGGTATGAAATAGGTGGGGCACAGTTATAGATAACCCCTCGATGCATCAGTAGTCTCATAGGGTAAAAATAGTTGGTGAAAAACCCTTTGATATTGTTTTTAAAACAGAATAGTTGAAACTATCTTGTGAATGGTCTTGATAGTAGAGTTAAGGTTAGATAAACCAAACTCGTTTGTAACTAGTATATTTTAAAACTTCTTGTGAATAGTCTTTATGGTAATGGTTCTATATACCTAGGAAACATGGTGTCCAATAATTAAGAAGTTTATTAATTGAGATTGAGTTATTATTATCTATTATATTTTTTATTTGACATTATCTATGGTTGCTATTCATTCTTAGTTGATTGATTAAATGGAATGTGTTTTCAGTTATTTACCTCGCCATATTATTTACTAACTTCTTTATCAGTTATTAACTATATGGAATGTATTCTTAGTTATTTAGATTTCCATACCGATTATACTCATTGATTAATTTTTTCTTCCATTATAATTTACCCTTACTAAGTATTTGAGATCACTCTTATTTTATTTTCCTTCCCTAGGATTCCCTAAAGTGTACTATGAAATATTTTCAAGGATATGATAGATGGAATAAATTTATTACCCTTGAATAACAAATTATGTTGCAATTTCAATATTAATTTTTAATATAGGAATTGTGAATAAATATATTTTACTACGACTACTAAAATTGTTGGTACTTTGTGATGCTATTTACTTGTATATTTTGACCATGTAATGTTAGTAGACACCAGCTTCGGGTTGCCGGGGTCGGGTCGCTATAGTTGGTATAAGAGAATGTGTAGTAGAAACCTTGGGAACTAGATTTATGAAAACATAGGTTAGATAACATAACCATAAGATTAAATTTGAGGATAAGTATATAAGAACATACTATAATATTGGTAATATAGATATTTTGTGGTTATTACCAGAAATACATCTCTATTTGGATACTACAAGTGGACATGGTTCTGGAAAATATGTACCTAGGGGTAAAAACTCTAAAAATGTGTGTCAGTCTTAACTCAGCATAACCTGGTACACAACAATGAGCCTTAGTGCACACCTGGTTTGACACTCCTAGGGAATATGCTCAGAATAAATTAAATATTCTTTAGAAACCATTATAAATGATTTGAATAGATAGTGACAATGAATGACCTATGTTAATCCTTTTACTGAAGAAGGACCTATGTTAAAATAAAACAGATGAAGTATTTATGTACTGATATTATATTGAAGACATTAGTTAAAATGCTATTTAGGGATAATCCTTTTTTAAAGATGACCATAATTTTTATTTTATAAAATCTATTAATAGGTTTTTAGAAAAGGGAAACTTGTATACTAGGTTAAAACCCATCGAGTCCGGAAAGTCCCTAGAACTTGTTCCCATGACTGAAGTGTGATAAAGGTTTCATGCCTACCACTATCATATGTGATCTCCTAGTTAAAATGTCATTGTTTATAGTTTATCAATTAGAAAATTAGATATTAACAACGTATTGGTAGTGTTAAATTTTAGGTTTAGAGATTATCGTATTCACCATAATTACTTTGGAGAATATTTAGATACAAATACTTAGACTTGTCACTCTTTTATGGGCCTTACGATCTGTTAAAATCATATTTTATTGCTTTAAGGATCTAAGTTAATTTTTGGATATCTATTTCTTGAAGAAATGGATGTGATAGAAATTGATCAAAGAACTACAAATAGATGAAATTGGGTTTCTAGAAACATATCAAGTAAGTATATTTCCTTATATTATTTGTTAATAAAATAATTCTTCAAAATTAATAAAATTATCTTAAATAAATGTTATACTAATTTCTTTTTTTGAACCGATGGTCTTTTAATCACAAAAAATTTATGGATTTATATACCTAAACTTTTAAATAGATAATTCAATTGTTTTTGATTTATTACATTAATCAATCCCTATAAATATTTACTCTTTTCATCCATGCAAGAATATTCATTTTCCACTAATGATATCTTACATAGAGAACTAGGTATCTGTTATTCCATTTGACCTTTGAACATCCCATTCTTTATTTTTTAGAGGATATTTTTTGAACCCTTTTCATGATGTGGTATTTAAAAATTGTAAATATAAAATAATATATTAAAAATATAGAGTTTAAATTGAAAGGATGCAACTTAATTAAGGTGGATGGTAATGTAATGACCCAAAATTCTAAAGTAAAAACATTGTATTTGATAGTGCGTATGACATGAAAAATCAATCAAGTAAGGGAATGTAATATCCAGAGACTTTATAATATAATTAAAATTTTAAATTAATTTAATATATGATATAGCTTGTGATACACTAAATAATGAGTCATCTTACATTACAAACAATAAATACTTTCTTCGATAGTTTGTGTTACATGTTAGACCAAGTCTTACCGAACCACAATATATTATTAAAATTATTATTTAATATTATAAGATATAACCTAGAAATTTAATTATTTTTTATGAATAATATTAACTATATTATGAAAATATATGTTTTAAAAAAATATAACATGAATTAATTTGTTACAAATTAATTATAAATGAATATAATAACTAATTGAATATAAAGGGAATATTTGTATAGAAATGTATTTTTACGATGAAAGAGATATTTTATACTAATAAATAAAATTAATAAAAATTATTTAGTTATATAAATGAAATATATATTATATATTAAATTATTATTTTTATCAAATAGATTTTATATTTATAAGATAAGAATAAACCCAGTATTACACATAAAAACCTAATTTTTTATGAAGGAACTTTTACTGCCTTTTAATGGAGAACCAATTATAAATCCAATTTTTGTAAATTTTATAAATTTTATATATCAAATAAAGATTTATTTTTTAAATAGAAACATTAAAATTAGATTAAGGTATTTTTTTTGTATTTTCTTTGAATTTTCATTCCTTGATGAATAGTGAAAAATACTGAATTTTAATTCTAAACAACCTTTTAATCTAATTTATTTATATTATTAAATTATATTTTTATTGATTTTAAAGCTTAATCAGGTTAATTTCATATAATTTATTCAAATTTATTTTAATGGAATCAATTTCACTTTGAAATTGGATTTAAAATGTTAACAATCCTTTGAATAATTTTACATTAAAAATCCACTTTATTGTCCTGTCTGTGTGATTAAATTTAAATAATTACATCCAATTATGTGTTTTGAATTTTAAAAAATATATTAAATATTTGGAATAATAATAATTTCTAATTTATAATAATTTAAACTTTTTTTGTCGAAAAATATTAGTGAATGTGATTAAAATGAATTCTATCAATTAAGATAAAAATTAGCATAACATGTGACTAAACCATAAAATTAAAGAGCAAAACGACCTTAAAACCTAACTAAAATCTATTTGATGTTATTATTTAGATAATATCCTCCATTTTATAGAATATTTTTTTGTTTCTGGATCCAATTTCCATTAAAAAAATGTGGGTGGAATTCTGTTTTAAAAAATTTACAAGAATGCCACTCCTCCTCCACTATAAAAAGGAACTCAGCCATCACACTTATTTCACACATATCAAGACAAATTGACTTATCCAAAATCTTCCCAAATGACTTATAATAATTAAAATCTCATCTTAGAAGTTTTTATTTGTGTAGAAATCCATCTGAGGAAGACCATTGGTACAAGCCAAAAGGAGTTAGTTGAAAAAGGGGTAACATCCTTCCTTATGCTCTTTTGTTTTATTTTCATTATCCACCCCCTGAAACCTTCTTATTGAATAATTACATAATAAAATATGTATCAGAAATATACTATATTTTTTTATGTGTAGGGTATGACCTACACTTACACACACTTCCATCTAATGGGTAACAAACTTACCATTCGTGTATGACGAACTACCACCTCAATAAAAGAAGATTGCTCATTTTTTTCCTTTACCACCTCTCATGGTTGGGATTTAGAATGGACATGAGGTTTATATGTGATATATATGATATTTATAATTACTTTATTCTTCTATAATTTTTATATAACAAATACCTTTATGATTTTCATTTTATGGGAATACGATAACATCGTCTGTGGAAGTGTGGACTACCACCTCCTCAAAGTGACATGATTCACTCATTCTATACATAGAATTTAAAATGAATGGTTTTAATAAACCTATTTATCATATATGGCATAGTTATTATACAAGAATTGTAATATATATATATATATATATATATATATAATTTACATTTTATTATTTTAAAATATGACTTGGAAATGAAAGTAGCGTTCATGCGTACGTACAAGCTACCATCTCCATGAATGGTGAATTTCATTTTTATCACCAAAATTTATGGTTTATCATTAAAAATATATACTGGTGATATATTTTAATTAAGTCATGGTTTAAATTATTTATATGATTAAATCATGATCTATGTAATAGTAACAATAAGTAACAATTCAAAACATACACAAAAAACTAGGAAATTAACTCCCGAAATAGAAAAAAAAAATGAAACATTATTAACAAAAGGGTAATAAGATTTTATAAGAAGATAATATATGATAGTATAAATATGAGTATGGTTTTTTATAATTTATTAACATGTTTTAAAACCATTATACATGAAGTTAATTGATTTTAACCCGAAAGGAAACACAGGGTAAGGGGTTTTCATCTCACTTTTTATATATGTGAGATATATTTTATATTCACCACATAATTTTTTTATGGTGTATATACTTACCATTTTAATATATTATATCATTAATTATTATATCTTCATGGCATTTTGAGTTTCAATTCGAGTTATTTAATCTAAGGGGATTTGAATTATGTGTTACCTAGTGGAAAATAATTTCATCGCCCCATTTATTTCTTTGGGTTATATTACTTCCTCATTATTATTAGTGTTATAAGATTATGAGTGTAATAAATTTTTAATACATATTTTTTAATTTCTACTTTTTTATGTGTATTTACATTTTCCATAGATAATTTATTCATCGATTGATTCTCACATCAATTTTATGTCATTTTTAAGGGTTTACGTCATAATCTCATTTTATTTGGGATTATCTGCACTTGAATTTCGATTTGTGGAAATTATTTACTCATTTTTTACAAAAACATTTAATTTTATTCTTCTATGGTTATTAATGAATATTTTCCTATATTAGTACCATTTTCTCACTCATTATTACTTAATATGGTTTAGATATTTTTTAAATAAAACCCAACTTTATTTCTCTCTTTAGTTGGAGAACCTGTTTTTTTATAAAAACCTATTTTAGAAAAAGGTTTTAAAAATGTTTTCTACTTTTTAAAATGGTTTATTAATGATATTTTAACCCTTTTATCTTATACAAATGTTTTCAACAGAATATCTTTGTCACATTCTAAATATGACATGATTATAACCTTTCACAGTGCAAAATGAATTTTTTTTACCTTGTATGGCATGTATGGATTTACCCACTGTCATTACATTAACACTTACTTCATAAGTTTAAAAATTTTGATTTTTATATAAATATTTTTAAATGTGATTTTCAATGAAAAGAATTTTCAAAATATTTTTAAAATAAAAAGGATAATTTCTTTATTAGTGGGTCTTAATTGATATTTTTATAATATTTATATTAATTGATGAAAAACCCCATTATTTTTACCCCACTTGGGATATGTTTCATGGATACCATCATTTTTATTCTTTTAGATGGTTTTTGATTTATCTTTCCAAGGATAGTATTTAAATTCACTTCCATGATTCCTTTTATTCCCCTTGAAAGATTCAATTTAATATGATCATTAAATATTGAATTTCCTATAATTATCCATATCATTTATCATGGATGTGTTCATTTCCTAAACTATATACGATTTTTAATATGGTGTTTACTTTGACAGTAACTTGATTAACTAGTGAAATATTGAAAAATACGTATCCTTTATTCGATATGGATATTTGATAATTCATATTGTTTATGAGTTCAATTTATAGTTTGATAGTTAAGGAATTCTTTAGATAGGTAAGACATGGGTGGAGACTGATTATATATAGCCCATTGATGCATTGGTAGTCTCATGGGAAGAAATCAGTTGGTGAAAAACCCTTTGAGTTTGTTTCCAAATCAGAGTATTTTAAACCATATTGTAAAAGGTCATGACAGTATAGCTAATGTTATATAAACTAAAGTGGTTTATAACCAGTATGTTTTAAACCATCTTGTGAAAGGTCTTGATGGTAATGGTTCCATGTACCTAGGAAAAATGGAGTCCAATAATTAATAATTTCCATAATTTATATTCAGTTATAATTACCAATGATATTTTTATTTGACTTTATTTTGGATTCATTTAATTATTAGTTAATTGACTAATTGTTATGTGTTTTCATTTATTTACCTTTCCATATTGATTATTTTCATTCATTTATTATTTTTTCCACTATACTTTAGCTTTAATGAGAATTTGAGATCACCCTTATTTTACTTCCCTTCCCCAGGATTCCCTGAACTATATTGATAATGATTTTCAAGGATAAGATAGATAAAATAATGCTATTTCTCTTGAAAATAATTATGTTGTAATTCTTGTATTAATATGTAATATAGGACTCATGTATGTATCTAGTTTATGAAGACTAATAAACTATTTAGTCCTTTGGGAATCAATTTACTTGTATCTTATACCAATGTAATTGTAGTAGACATCATCTCTAGGTTTCTGGGATTGGGTCAGTACAAAAGTGGAATACATGTAAAAATGATATCATCAGAACCTTGGAGATAGAAAATATGGCCTAGGATAGAAATATCAACATCAAAAATAAACAATACTCACTGGTGTTAGATAGCAACAATTTCTACCTTCACCAATATTTGGTTGCACAGTCACAAGTTCAATAGAGGGCCACATCCCGTAAGCACATGAGTGATCTAACTTAGGCCCACTAGTCATAGTGTGATACTAAACTAGTGTAGGGTTTTTACCTAGAGGTACCTCCAAACTTCCCATTCCTTCCCATGAAATATTAATATAGGTGAGTTTTAAGAACTGTATTATACATATCATACAATATATACTAAAACAAATAATCCACTTTCTCACCTCTGAACTCTCCTTTAGGTGAAATCCATTTTTTCTTTTCCATGATACATAAATAATACATAATTCCCCAAACTTAGAATACATCACATATATTTTACCCACTCAACATCCATCTCGGTTCCATAAACAAGGATCATTACTTTATAAGGGTTTTTATTTTCATGGATGAATCTCAAAGTGACAACCGGACCTCATCAATTGAAAAGAAATTTTGTTCACATAGAAAACCACTTTTGTCCAAATATTTCGAGTTTCAAAACCACTATTACATCTTTCACAGATACGCTACTTGATATATAATAAGAACAAATTTCCCCAATTAATATACTCATACCACCATGAGTGAATATGTACAAATAATGAATCCATATATATATATATTTGTGTGTGTGTGTGTGTATGTGTTAGTCACATGTAATAGATTAAAAGATTGAATATCTCTTTACAATGTATTAATAAAACAAAGAATGATATTATGACTTTCTAAAGAATAAGATGAAAGGATAAAAAATACTTGTATATTCCCATATCACATGATATATATCATTTGGAAAACCAATCAAGATCATTAGATTCTAGATATTTTAAATAAACATTGAAAACATGATTTAACAATGAAAAACCATATAGAAAACATATATAATTGATGAAAAAAATATAAAAAACAATTCCAAACATAAAATTAATTTTTTATAGTACATATGATTTATTATATATTGAAAAAACCAATTCAAATAATCAAAAAATTATACTTTTAAAATCAGTGGCTCATACATTGGGTAACCCACCTCAAATTGAAATTGAATTCAATAGTATTAATGTCCAATGCCCAGATCCATATCAATCGAGTGTGAGTGACCCCAAGAGATGAAAATAAACCATAATCACAAATAAAAATAT
The DNA here is from genome assembly GCA_963277665.1 of Viscum album. Classification (NCBI taxonomy): domain Eukaryota; kingdom Viridiplantae; phylum Streptophyta; class Magnoliopsida; order Santalales; family Viscaceae; genus Viscum; species Viscum album. The sequence continues at coordinate 1,432,208,091 of OY728126.1, read as the reverse complement.
GAAAATAATCCATTAGAATTACATGGGGTTTGGATTATATCTTATTGATGTGAGGAAAAAGGGAAAATTGCTCACTCGAGATGATCATACCAAGAATCAAAGGGGAAAATGACCAACAATAGTAAGAGGGAGAGGAGGAGGGGTGTACGTATGGGATCCCCCTTGGTCGAGTGAGCTGAGAGGGGTGAGGGTGAGGGTGAGGATAAAAATGAGAACCCTATTTAGGGGTTTAAATCCTTAAGGGAATAAGATAATTTTTTTTAAAAATTTTAAACCATTGGACACTTCACATGAATTGGTAAACTATTTTCCAACCCTTCTACCTCTTTGGTCCTCTAGAGTGCAATTAAAAAGTCTTCCACATGGTTTGGAAATTAATGTTCTCACTATGTATTTGGCTCTAAAAAATTATACAGGCTATCACACATTCATTGTATGGTTTGAAAAAACATGCAACTTAACTATGAACCATTCTATGATTGACAAAAAAGCATCAGTTTTAGAAAAAAAACCCTAAAAGAGAAATAATGAAATTAGACTAAAAAATAAATGAAATTATATAGTTTCTAGGGTTAGGGTGTGACATACCCTATCATCCCTTTTTGAGGTTATTACCCCTAGGTGTATCTGCACCAGAACTGCATCGATTGGTTGTATCCAGACAGAGTTCTCATTTCATAAAGACCGAACACTCCTTTATTTAACAATATTTAGATTGTTTTATATACTTAGGCTTGTATTTATAGTTTTTAATAATATTTTCTCAATTTTAATCCCCAAAAATCAATATACCTTTCCCGATTAGCAACTATAAAAACCCAAATTTCAAATATATTTTATACCATGTTTTGTAACATAAATATCAACTTAATACATTCAAAAAAATAGAGATTCATATAGTATTTTAGAAATTACATACATAAAATAATAACTTAAAATAAAATAAAACATAAAAATTTAAAACTTCTTAATGTCCTCTTAGTTTCCTTTAAAACACTTAATAATACATAGGGTAGCCGAGGGATATACAAAAGGAAGTGGTGCGGTATAAATCTCAGTAAGGTACCTATCAAAGAATAAAATGATGATAAATAATACATGGGAGTTAAGAGGCATATCATCATAATATACATTGTTAAGAATCATACATTATCACATGGATGTGTGACATAAGAAAACGACATCCTAAAATAATATGATCATAGGAATATGTCATCAACATAAAATGTGTCATCATAAGAATAAGTAGAAGATAACCAATAAGAAATCATATAATAGAGTTCATAGGAATTCCTAACATTCACCACACATGTTATATCATGATATGAAAATATTACCCAACATATTTGTGTTTTATTAGGGAACACCATTTATATGTTTAACTTTATGTGTGCCATATCGATCATGTAACAAAATTTATGTCATCATTTCAATCCCATGATTAAGGAATATGGTTTCATACATGGATGTATAAAATCAATAAAATATATTTATATCTTGGAGAATACCTTTGAATTAAAATAGGGGTTGGTATTCCTAAGAGTAAGGTATGGGATGTAAGATCTATAGATATTCTCAGTAGTATAACTGTTGTATATAATAGTTAATTGAAGTGAGAAATGAGAGACGAAGGGAAAATCTAATTATTTGGGAAACATTTGGATAGTATAGGAATATTCATAAACATAGTAGAAAAAAATCAATTTAAAATGAAAATTATTATTACAATGGTTGTTCTTGAATAAAAATGAGTGAGAGAACCCTTCCCTTGAGAGGTTGCTTCTTAAATCTTGTGAAGAGATCCTAAAAACCATAGAAAATCCTTAGGAGGTCTATATAGAGGAAAAATGAGAGGAAATTAATTCTTTAAGGATTTGGAGGGTAGATTAATGAGAAAATAGGTGGGTATTTATAGCAAAAGAGAGGGGGTTGTTTATCAATTTCCAAACTTTGGGCTTTGACGCCAAGTTAATAAAAAATAAAAAAACCATTTGAATTCCCATGGGGTTTCACATTATATTTTCCAAGGATATTTGGTTTTTAATATTTTATTTGTATAAGAAAAATTTCCTTAAAATAATTTTATTCATGATGTGGAAGTGAGACATGTTCATGATAAATTGCTTTTAAAATCATAAAATATCATTTAGGTTTCGAAAGGTTCTTATAGTTTTGGGAAAATAATATTATCATATTAAAATAAAATATTTTAATATAAAAAATATTTTCCACCAATAAAATAATTTATTGAATTTATAATATCACTTTCATGTTATTATGATTTCATAATACTTACCATACATTCATACTAAATTTAAATTTTAATAAAAAATTAAGCTAGCTTTGAAAATTATGAAAAATTCACCATCAGCTAATTCTAATGTCTTGATTTGAAAATTGATATTAATTTTATCAATTATTTTTTTCTAAATATGAGAATTTTAATTTTAAATAAAAATTAGTATTTATTAAAAAGCAATAGTTGTTATGAAATAATCAACTTTTCCACCCTTCTAAAAATTACCCAAGACATTACAAAATTATAAATCATTTATGTTTAAATAAAATTTATTTCATAAGAATTTTCAATGAAAATAACTATTATTTAATATTCTTGATTTTATAGTAATTTTTTTTAGAAATTATATGTATTTTGAAAATTCAATTAGGTTTTTTATATGAAATAATCTATTTAGAATATTCAACTTCTGTTCATTCTTATTTTATTAAATATAATAATAATTAAAAAAAGATTAAAAACCCCACTATTTCATTTCAAAATATAAAATTACATGTTTATAATAATTAGGTATAGATAAATAACCACTTATTACATTGAGATTGGGTAAGGTGTGTAGTAGTGTTACTTTTATGGGGTGGATTAGCTAACATCGATATGGTTGTGATCTCTACAAACATGAACTTTTCTCATAAGAAGTTCTACTAAATCCTCATTTATTGATGTTCTTCATGGGATTAGCCGAGTGTGGACCTAATTGATGCTCATTCTATACTATGCTTGGATAAATGAGCTTCATAAGGCCTTATTCTGCTAGTTGAGTCTATTGTTTCTCCCTTTTAAATCAATTATCCATATTAATTACCTATAACATACACTGATTCTAATGATCACATTATAATGCCCATATTTCTAATGGTCATAATGCCCAAAGATTATAATACTCAATTTTCATGATTCATGATGACCATTATTTTTTTCTAATTCATATAAATTTCACCTATTTTATTCATAAATATAATACCTAAATTCCTATAATCATTCAATATTATTCACTTTAAAAATAAATATTACTTTACTAACATTTTGTTTCATTTTTATAGTATTTTTCATGAGGGTGATAATCCAAGGATATCAAAATATTATAAATTTAACAATTTTAGTTATTTTTTTTTATATTTTACCAGTGTAATATTATACATTTTACTAGGTTTATTTGTTGATTAAATGTAATTTTATAAATTAAGAAAGTGCTATCATTATGTTTTATACTATGCTAAATGAATAAGTTTTTCACACATACATAGATAGAATGAAAATTATATATATAAATGTATAAGTCTTTACAAGAGCCCAATTATAAATTATAGCTAGAAATGGGAGGAAAAATCACCACATATATAAATCATTATGAAATTTTCTAGACAAAATAAATTCAAATAGAAAACTATAAAAGAATAAAAGAAAAGGGAAATAGATGAAATTAACATGGTTTATACTTAGTCCTAATCTATGGGGAGAACATTGAAAATTATTTATTAAGAGAAATGATATATGATTAGAAAATAAAAAAATTCAAATACATGACCAATACCCATAAATTTATAGGTGAGGTCCACAATACCCATATTATTAGAGGATTTATATTTCCTTCTAATCTTCTTGGGGAGAACACCCTCTGGATCTGATCATCATGGGTGTCCCTTCTCTCTACCAAAGAAAACTACAATTCTAAATTATAATTCAAGTAAATTATTTTAGATATAATTAATCTATAAAGGGTATTATTATGTGGTCATATTTATTATTATTATAAATGAATACTCATATAACATCAACCTATTGAAATTAGGTTCTAAATCACTGTTGTTATTCTGCCTTTCTTTTGAAATTTTATAATTTTATATAACTGCATCACGATATTCATTTAATTCCCCTCCCGTATTCTAGAATATATCATTTTGAAAGTTAATGAGACTTATACCTAATATAAATCACAAATAGTTTAACATAATAATATCCCACTTAAAGTAATTTTCAAAACCACTAAGTCAACTATCTGTTTCTGCAAATACCTTCCAATATCAATCTTCCTTTATAGTATCATAGCACACCAAACATTATTCCATCATCCTACACCCACCAATGTATAATATTGCCTCATAATTTCTTGGACTACTAACTTCAAAAATATATCTATCATATTATGAACTATATTAACCTTTTTATACTCTAGCATTCTATAATCGAAAAAGGTCTAAATAAAGTAATAATTAAATTGAAGATTCTTATTCCTGGTGTGAAACATTTTATTTTTGGCATTGTGAATCTAACCTATTAAATCAAAGAACAAAAACCCAAACTTTTTTGTACTTCAAATATCCTATGGCATCATATTCTTATAAATGAACTACTTCACATACTTTATATTTGTAATTTACTTTACCTATTTTATTAAAGGTGCAACTATAGTTTAATTTTTTGACATCAAACTCACAATTGTTCCTTTAAAAGTGGAAATATATGAAATGGTTCTCTTATGAGTGTCTAAATCTTATTTAATGAATAAATCATCAAACCCCTATAAATTCTTATACTTTTAAAAATATATTGGAAAAAATTTAGAACCATTGAGATACTCAGGTGTCAACATTACTTGTTACCAATGTCCCCTTATGTGATTTGACATGAATATTCTAACTACTACCACTTCATTTGTAATGTGTGGTATTTTATTGACAATTAAATACACAAAACTTCTAATAGTTTATGAAAAAAACTTCTCAATGTTCCAAGACATTTATTCCAATCTTGGTTTCAGACCATTTCTCAACATGAGGTTTCTAACCATGTGAGTGGTTATAGGCTTCAACTAACTCATTTTGAATCATTCCACCACATAATGAATCTGGAAAAAGTACATCATGAACAATGTTTTGGAAATTAGTTCCTTTTTAATATGTATCCCAAAATCTATTTTGATGGACCAAGATCCTTTATGCTGGAAAATTAGATATCTCAACCATCATCTCTCAAAGGCATTCTTTTACCACTCTATATAAAATAATGTCGTACATATATATAAGAATAATGATGAATATCCAATTATAAAACACTTTTTGGTAGCATCAATGATCCAAATTTCTTAAGAATAATTTTTTTGTTTCATAATCGCATAGAATATTCAAATAAAATTCTTGGGTTCCTATTTGTTCCTATACAAACTCCATGTATGATGGGAAAACATATATTATCCATGAAAACCTTAGTGTTATCTATTTATATTTCATAATTTATATCTATTTGTGGGAATATGGTCTTAACACCAAACTACACAATATGTATCCCTTCTATGGAAAAAATTCTGAGTAACACTTGATTCATCAAATTATTAATAACTAGAGATATGACCTTTGAGAAATCCAAACCATATTTTTTATTAAAAATTATTCACAATTTACCTTTCCTGGTATGATTTTCCAATATCCACTTCTTTTTTAGTCTACAAAGACAATTATTTCTAAATAACTATTATCCTAGTAGGTCATTATCTTAGATAAAATGTACTAAAAATAGTAATGTAATTCATTTAACTATCTATAGAGAAATCCCATTGTCTTGAGTTACTAAAACTTATAACTTATTCTAGATTTTCATGTTCCCCATTTCACGTTAGAAGTATGTAGTGAAATTCACATCCGTATCTGTGCACATTATAATGAATCATGTCATATCCCTAAAACTAATACTTTATAATTGATATTCTAGGAAACATTAATTCTAAAGAATCACCATCTGAATCTATGAACTAGACTTATAGACTCCTTGAGTTTTTTTGATACATCCAAACTTTGAAACACCAATGAAATCCATCATATATATATATAAATTATTTCACAAAGTCTAGTGATTTTGTAATTTTCATAATACCCAAGATAACTAGAACATATGAAGATATATTCATAAGAACATAATGTTATGACGATTCTTTGTTCTCAATTAAAACTTACACATGGTTCTTATCATTACATGAGATATCCTCATTAAAGATATCATTTCAGATTCTAAATTCCTTTAATAATTCATTGTTTTAGATTAGAAAATACCAATTATTCATTACCATTCCCTTCAAAGAAACATTTTTGATACATAGACTATAAAATATCCTTTTTCTTAGATACATTGTGAATCTAGTCATGTGACTCGAGGGAATTGAGATATGAAATCTCAACCATGTTTCTGATTCAATTTACTTCTCCATTTTTATATCATAATAGAGTATCAAGACTTCAATTTACCATACAGTCCTCAAAATTCATTGATTACACCCAAAACTCCTTAGGAAAACTAGCATGAAGTCATATAATATTTACCTTACCTAAAAAAGTCTGACTCATGTTTTTCTTGAAAATATTTTTTTGTAAGTTCCTTTTATGGTCTTCTCAAACTATATAGATTTATAGCAACAGACCTTATAAAACCTCTACATCCATATTCCCCACCATTTTCAGACTTTATGAATTTGATCTTCATTCTACTCTCATTTCCCACTAGGTATATCTATCAAATGAAGGTTACAAAAACATCTATCATTTTCATGATAATGAACACCAAAACACACCTTTACACAACATCTAGGAAAATAACATATTTCAATGACCATTGGTGAGAATGTAATAGAAAATACCCCCCATACATTTATATGAACTTACCCTAAAATTCAATTCTTTCATGTATTTCCTTTCATCCTAATGGAAACCTTCATATAGTTCCTAGGAATACACTTATCTAAAGTTTTATAATCCGTTCTTCTGTTATTTAGTTTCCTTTTATCATTTATTGATTTCATCCCTTCATCACTAATGTAATAGAGAAGTTCATGCCACAACGTTATATTTTTCAAAGTTGTTTTCTTGGCATGCATTTCTTCCTCTTATACACCCATCAGGAACCATGATTCATCTTTTACTCCAGTGGACACCACTGTGGAACTATGTTTAAAACATCATGAACTACTAAAAAATGTTTTACATAAACCAACATCATCCATATGTCCTAAGAAAACCAAATTATTTTTTTATCCCTATTATGTGTCACACTCCATGCAACCCCAAAAGACAAATTTTTTAGTTTTAAAGATAACATTACCTTTTTGACTACATCATGTTTTTTATCATTCAAAGGTTACATATTTACTAATCTTAATGAAGTTGAGTTCCTCATACTTCTAATTTATATTATATACTGAAAAAATATTAGAGTCTTTGATCCAAGTCTCAAGTGGACTGAAGATACTAAATAATATACAATTTGTATCTTTTAAAATGGTATTTAAGAATAAAATTTTATAATTATATTATATAAATTAAATATTATCTCATTTAAATATATCTTTTCATGACCCTACTTCTCACTATTAGAGTATATGGGATCACCTTTGTTAGAACTACCTCAAACTATTCTTCTCATTTATTTCCCTTTATTTAAAATATTGTAGGAAACTGGATGCCCCAAATTTCCACACTAAAAGAATTTTTAGTGGAAGACTATGTATCCTTTACCTAAATATCCTTAATCAGAATTATATCCCTATCATCCTCAAATAATAAGTCCCTTTTACAACTATATTTCCTTAAAATAGTAATGATCACATCCCACTATTTTAAGAATCATGAAATTAAAAGAAACACCCACAAAGGGTTCTAGATTTTTAATAATACCAATTCTTAATGACTCTAAATCATGTTGAAGTCATTGAAATGAATAGTCATATGCTTTAACTATGAAATAATCAAGTTGGTTAGAATATAAAATATAAATATTTTGTTTATTAAAATTGGTTTCTAATATATATATTCTTGATACATTATAAGTTTTACAGTCATATTAAATTCATAGATGTAATAAGCCATGTTCTAGTCTAGTGAAATCTATATTAAGCCCAATGCTGTCTTGTCTAGAATTTTAAATTTTTAAAATTTCACCACTACTAATTTGAGAACCATAAATGAAATATCAATAATGTTTTTAAACAGAAAAAAACTTATATGAATTTTCTAGGAACCAAAATCTCTCTTTGATCAAACTTCTCAATCCAGGCCTTTCCTTTTAACTATGGCTATTATTTTCAAATCAATAGACTCCCACTAAATTTGGAAAATGTAAGAGGGATCAGGAACTACTGAGTATAATTTACCTATAAGGATAAATATAGAATAATACCATTGATTAAATCACTAAAACACTTAGAAAAGGTATAGATATATTTAACTCTAAAATTGATATTTGATACCACTTTTTGGGTTTAAAAGCATGAAAATAATCACCATTCCAAACCTTCAATTATGAAATAATGGTCTAAATAATTTGAAATAAAAAAAATACACAAAGTTGATGTATCCAGTAATTATAATAGAAACACCCCAACCATACACTACAATACAATATACCCAAGTAAAGAGCTTATAAAAAACAATGATAAAAAAATCAAAGAATAACACATGGAATTAACTTGGTTTGGAAATATTCCTACATGATTAGAGAACACTAAAAATTATTTATTAATTTAAATGGAATATGATTACCAATTCAATAATATTATAAAAAATGATTAAAAAACATTTATTTATAGTCAAGGTACATAGTATCCATTGATTCATCTATTTCCCATCGACTTTTAATCCAAACCAATAGTATAACCTCTAGATTTGATCTTTATAGGAGTATGTAAACTCTGTCTTGAAAAAAACACAAACCTAATACCTCATTCAGATGAATTATAAAATATTCAAATTATTATATCCTAGAAAATATTACATATCCATTAATATTACTATTATACAAGAACATGTATATTCTTACACCACATATAAATTTCAAAATCCAGTTCCATATTTCTATTATTGTTCTAATTTACTAATAGGCTTATGTAATTCATCATCACACATCGCAATCTATATGTGGTTATGTTTTAGACTTATTGAATTACTTTTTTTTTGAAGTTATTAGGACATAAATATAATAATATTATAAAAAATATAAACCTATCAAGTGGAACATTCAGTTAAGAAGAGTAGGTGTTGTGCATGAGAAATTATAATAGATCACCCATCAGTTGGTGAGCTAGTATCTATGTGTAGAAATGGATTTAAATGATCAACATCCTATAGTCATGGATGATTATATAGGTATATTCCCAAATAATGTTCCATGATTTCATCCTTATCAAGAGATTAAATTATGCATTGATATACATCTTGAGTGTCACATCCTGAAATCATTATTCTTTACTATTTTATTAATTTTTAATTTTTATCTTTGTATTTAGATTTTAGTTAATTTCCTTTGGTATTGGGATGAAATGGGGCTATTGTACATATCCCTATTTTTTGCATGTTTTGTAAAAATCATGTGACCCAACCATGAAAATCCAATATCATCTTTTAGAAGTTATTGTATGTTTGGAACATTATTTACTAAACTATCTATCTATGAATTGTACATCACACTTTCTTATTCTACCCATACACATAGTTAGAGAAATATTTAGTAAAATATATAGTTAAACCATGTGAAATATCCTAATGATATCTAGAAATGTTTCCATGGTTGGAAAATAGTTTGGTAAACTTTGAATCCATGGTATGTGGGCTACTCAAATTGAATAAAAAAGTCACTATACATTTTTCTCTCTTTTAGTTAAGACCCTTTTGGATTTATCTTTTCCTATAATTCATATAAATAAGGTCTAATCAACTCTCCCTCTTGTTTATCCCTTCATCCAAGGATTCTTGTTAAATTTATTCCACTTTTGAGGTGAATCTTTCAAATTAGAGTGGCCTAAAACCTTACATCTTTTATTCTTGTCAATTTTCTACTAGTTTCATTCCATATAATGGTCATTCTGACCTATGGTTCACGTTGGAAGGAATTTAACTTGGGTATACATTTATTATAGGTCTACGGATGGAATTTTTAAAAATCCCCTAATCTCTTTATGGTATATTATTTATGTTCTTAGTTTAAGAGAAAAAATGAGATATATTTATCTATGAATACACTTTTAAAATTAAATCCATAGATGAATTTATTTTTTAATCTCACAATTTGATCTCTTTTAAATTTAAATTTAGTGACTCCAGTGATCCTTTCTTAAGGAATTTATTTTCCTCATGTTTCCATGATGAAATTATGTTTTTCACATATGTTTTTTATTCTTAATGATTTTTTAAATTACAAAAAAAAACGAATTTTTTTAAAAATAATATGGTTTATGTAGACACTAAATGATTTCTATAGAATTAACTTATATTTTAAGAATTTGTTTTCAAACTAAGGGTGTGATTGTATATTTGAAAAATTTATTTAGATTACTTTTGTTACATTTATGGATTTTATGATGTTTATTTGATTTTTTTTAACTTTGTTCTTAGAAATAATGTTCTAAATTTAATAGACACTTAAATAATTCCCCCTGTTGTTCATGTGAAAGATGAGGTTGTCAAAAATCCCCAATTTGGGGGAATTATTTTTAGGATTTTATTCATGATATAGGTGTTACTTATTAGAAGTGTGTTTATAGGGGAGAGTGTGTTATAAATATTCCTATTTTTACATTTGTTTTATGGATATATAAACTTATTTATCACCTCCATTTCATGTCATGGGAAACCAGGAGTAGATTGGTGGGATATTTGGGTTCACATATTGCACCATTTTATGACCATTATATTGGTAGTGAACTAATCTGAGGAGTGCGCCTTAGTTCAAGTATTTACCCCTTGGTGAGGTCAGGTAGGTTATGGATGAGTATTAGGGTGATTGAATTTAATCCGAAACTTATTATATGGATTCTATATTTTATTTTTCCAAGATTTTCCTTAGAGATACAAGGTTATCCCATGATTACTAATTCTTGATTATATTTTGAAAATTGTGATTCAACTTTTCTCCATTACATTTGACTTATAATTAATTTATTTTTATATTTAATAATAATAATAATATTATTATTTTTATTATTACTATTCCTTACCACCATTGGTATCACTGTTTTAAAAGAACAAATTCATCTACTCTATTTAAAACAATATGGGTTTATAAAGGATTTTATGGTTCTTATGTTTTATTATATGTGAGTATTTTAAAATTAATGTTTTAAAGTATTTTTTTGGTACCAAATTATTACTTTTATTTAAAAACATAAAGGTATATATTATATTGAAAGGTATAACGACCATGTATGGGAAGAAATGGATTTAGAATGATGATAACATGTTACTGGTTGTCAATAAAGGTTTAATTCATACATTCATATGTTTATTTAAAACTAGGAAAAAATATATTTACTATTAAAGGTAATGTATGGGGTGTGTGGAGGATACCTACTGGGAGTTTATGTTTATTCCTATCAAATTATAGGTTTCACTAAATCTAATTTGACATAAAAGATGATATTTTTGTCCTTGTTGTTATATAGGGTGTCATGGTAGACATGAGATATGATTTTTGGAACTAAATACTTATGTCACAATTAACTTCTTAATCACCACCTTTAATAAAAAAACTATAGTTTACATGGATGTCCTAGATGCACGTTTCTAAAATTTAGGTTTTATTCTTGAATATTTTGAGATTTTTTAGTCTTTATTTGGGTATTTATGTTTTCTATTGGAGATATAAAAGTTATTTATAGATATTCCATGTTTTTAATGAAATTTCGAAGAACCTAGGAGGGTCTTAGTTATTGTGAATTATTTGGAAAATCATTTACAAATCATGCAACTTGGTCATGGAAATTTCAGTGCACTTCATTTGGTTAGATCATGGTTTACCAAACTATGTGGCCAAACCATGTATAATTGTTAACTATCTAGTTTTTTGTACTATGATTCCATATGGATAAAAAAATGTTTTCATTATTTTCCATTTTTTATTTATGTTGAATCAAATTTATTTTCTTAGGGTATTTATATAATTTGGGTCGACTTAATTTAGATATTGAAAAAGAAAATATTGGTGTTTTATTTTATAAGGTTGAAAATCATAACTTCAGCAATGTTATTAATTGTTTTTAAGTTAAAATTATTTATTTATATTTATTTTAATAAGTAGTGGGATATATAAATGTTGTTAATGGTTTTTGTGAAAAATGATGTTTCATGTATTGTTTTAATTTTAAAACTAATTTTTGTAGGATATTTTAAAAACTATTTTTCCTTTCAGGAAGTGTTTTTTAAAGTTGTTGATTTCATTATATAATTTATAATATTTTTTAAACTAAATATTTATTTTTATTGAAATTTTTAACTCCCTAATAGCGAAGTTGGAATTTTATCTTATTTAAGGGTAGTTTTAGAGATGATTTAAAATGTTTTTATAGTTCATTAATTTTGTAAATATAGTTTTTAGACTATTACTTTTAAATGATCATGGTTTAAAAATAATTATTTTATAGTGTATTTTTTTTGATTTACTCATTTGGATTTATCTTGTGCTCTTTGTTATATTTTTATGATTTGATATGGGAAACACGAATCGATTATATTTTTTGTTTTTGTTATTTAGATTATTGATCCTAGAAAATTCATTATGAAATTTAGAAACCATGTAATTGGAGATTATTCGTAAGTGATTCCTCCCAATTTTTGGTGTGACAATTATTTTTGGGGATATAACCAGACTCATAATAGAGTGGTAGAGCCAAAACCCTATTTTCCATGGGATTTATCAAATCACCTCATCTTCTATAGAGCACTTGGGAATTTTAAGTGCTCTATATTGAAGGATTCAAGAACCTATCCTCCATGTAGTAATTGGTACATCATCCTAGGTTCAATAAACTGAATTATTAAAATATTTATTCCTTTGTTTAACTCAGTTTTGGGACAATGATAATTATCTTTTATTGAGATTTATGCATTTCGATTCTGAAGTAATCGATGATTTTGAGGTTTTTATTATTTAATTTTTTAGATATTCCCCAAATTATTTACTAATAAATAGTAATATTTTTTAATAATTATTATTCCTTAGTGATTGGTTGTACCATTTTGGTTTTGATGTGATGCTAGCCTTATGGTATGGTTTTTCCCTTGAGGGGTTCTACAAGGGAAGTATTCGGTGTGTGATTGGGTAATTTGGACGAGTGCTACCTAAAACCTAGATTTTCGATTAGATCATGGTTTAGTTAGTGTACTATTTTTTATTTTATGTTCATCATAATCCAGTTTTGTAAGAGTAATGTACCTAGTTACTCCCTCTTTCACCTTTGACCTAAGTCTGATTCCCAAGTTATAAATTTGTCGCATGTTTTTTCTTGAGGTATTTTTTCTATTTGTTTTCTTTATTCTATGATTTTCCCTAGTTTCATTTTTTAGGGTATAATATTCTTGAGTTTTTTGGGGACCTAGTTATTGATTTCTTTTATAAGCATTTTTTCCTTTTTCAAATCTTCATCATCTAAAAATATTTTATCCTTACTTATTTTAGGAGTTAATATATGTTTTTAGGGAATAAAAATATTGATATAATTCTTATATAGTTTGGAGACCACCATGGATAATCCTTTATTGGTTTCCTTATAGAGATAGAGATGTAGTATGTATGGGTGAGGTGTTTAGTTTCCCTTGAATTACCCTACCCCCTTTGATAGATAATAGTTTTTTTCCTTCAATTTATTTTTAGTAACTTTATCTTGAGACTTTTATGGGTCTTTGTATGTGAATTTAGGTGCTTGTGGTATGATCAACTGTTTTTGATAATGGAATCCTTGGTTTTTTGTTTTTTTGTGGTTCTTCAATGAATATATTTAAGATCAGTTCTGTTATTCATATTAGTTAGTATAATGTAATTTTTATTAGAGGATGTTTTGGTTTTTCTTTGGTTATAGAATTTATATTTTCTTGAGAAGGATAAAATCATCATTTATTAGATTGAACATTTTTAATAAGCCTTTTTGGGGGCAAGAAGTGTCATTTTGGGGAGAATATTTACACCTTGACCTCATACTTCATTATTATTTGGTTTATTTATTGATATTTATCATTATCTCCTAATTATAAATTATTTTTCATTGAAACTAAGAGGAATTGTGGGTTATATGAATGTTTTATTAATTGATAAAATTATATGAAAAGCATGCAACTGAACCCGGAAAACACTACAACATATTTTTATAGGTGATCACATGATTGGTTCATGGGTTACAAAACCGTGTAGCCAAACCATGCATATCACCATTTATTATTTTACCCTTATGAATGGTTGAATTTTTTTTGGTAAACTATATGAGAGAACAAAGATGATCCTCGTAGAGATGTCTAGTGAAGGTTTTAGGTTAGAGGATAGTTTGGTAATCTATGTATCCAAACTATATAAACTGGTAAAATAGACTAAAAATAGGATTTTACCCCTTTATCGACTTTGAATCAAGAGAACTTCAACTCCCCTCTTCCTCAAATTAATATTCAATAGATCCATTTACATATCACTCTCATTTCTCCCTTCCCTTGGGATTCTCTGTTGATTTCATCCACTTTTGATGTAGATTCTTCAAGGTATAGTGTTCTAAAAGTTTCCCTCTCTTCTTACTCTCCCTTTACCAACTTGTTTATTTCCCATGAATGTTTAAGGATACTAAATGATGGTATCATATTGAATTAATCATGTGTATTGTTTTATATTCATTATTATGGACTTGTATGGGGTTTTATTTCCTTATTATGGTAGATTAGTTTTATTCTTAGTAGATATAAAAAATTGTGGTTGGTTTCCCTATGTATGATCTTTTAAAATTAAATCCACTGATTTATTGATTGTTTCAACTCAAAAATTTATCTATTTTAAACTTATATTATGTTAATATAATGATACTTTCTTATGGATGTTATTATACTCAAAGGCCTTGATGGATTAAAAAAAGGCCTATAAGGATTAAAAAAAGATTTTATAAATAAAATGATATATGTGTATTATTTTTGTTTTTTAAAGAATCGGTATATGTTTTAAATATTTGTTTTAAAAATAAGGTAACATTTTGTTTCTTTTAAAATTATCTTTGTGTTTATTTGTTTAATAGAGTGGATTTGATGATGTATATGTTATTTCGATTTCAAGAGGATTTTATAAATTGTTTTCTTAAAGGATGTTTAAAAGGCCTAGTTAATACCTTAGGAAAACTATTTTCCTAAAGTGAATGAACTCATGAATCATTGAACATTTTTTATGGGAAAGTAAAGGATATGGAAATTCATGATTGGATTATATGTTTTATAAGATATTATTCTTGAGAGAGCGGATGTTTTTTAAATAACGTTTGGTGGTGAGGGTGTGTTTTAAATATTTCCAATTTTTATATTTGTGTTTTTGATATATACTTTAATTTTTAAAAATTATTTTATTTCATGGTTAACCAGTAGTATTTAGTTGGGATATATAGGTTCAAATGCTGAATTAATTTCTAATAAATATTTTTCTAGTGGCCCTAATAGAGGAGTATGCATTACTTAAAGAAATTTACCTTAGCTAGGACAAGTAGGGTAATGAAAAGTGTTAGAAAAAAAAATCACATCAGGTTCCAATTAGATATATTTAATTTTATATTTATAATATATCATCTAGTAAGTTCCTAGGTGTCTCGTGATTATTAGTTCTTGATCATATTATGATGAATTTTATTCCAATTTTTCCATTATTGGTGACTTATGATTACTCTATTATTCCCTTTATTATTCTTTTGGTTTTTATTATTTTTATTCTTTTTGACTATTGGTATATCCATCAAAAAATATATCTTCTTTTAAAAAAAATTTGTTTACAAAGCCTTGTAATATTACTATGTATTTCCTATACTCGGATATTTTCACATTATGTTTTTATAATGATATCTAGTTGAAAATGATTTCTCTTATTTAAAATATTTAATGACCATTTTAATTTAAAATGTTTAACCACAATGTCTTGGAAGAAATGGTTTCCAAATGATTACATAATGTTATTCATTTTCAACAAAGGTAAAAATATTATATTTATATTTTAACTTCAAACCAACATAAAATAGATTTACTTTTAATGGATATTCATGGGGTATGGGGATGATACTTACTGAGTGTTTTTTCACACATATAATAAATATGGTTTAATATGTTTCACTTATATATAGAGAATTATAATTGGGTCCAAGTTTTGGAATATTGATGAATCCACAAAATGGTGTATTTTTCTTGACACATAGAGGTGGGTAGCTGTGGCCTTTTCTTATTTTAGAATTTAGGGTATCTACTGTTTTATACTGAAAAATATGGTGTAGATTTATTTTCTAGTTTATATTAGAGTTTTATTTATGTTATATTTAATTAAATTATGGTACTTATTGGTTATGTTTATGGAGTATCATTTATTTATTATTATTTATATTTATTTTATATACCTTATTTGGATTTGTTCATTATATAACTATTATTTTTTATATGCATGATCAATTGAATTACAGAGTGGTCATGCCAGACTTCTTGGTAGAATTCAACTCTTTATCAATTTCTTATTGGGTGAAATATTTCCCTATGATATATGTTTTATTCCCTGGAACTAGTTTCTAACCTAAGGAGATAAAAAATGTGCTTCAGACCATATCATGGTCCAATTAGGGTTTCCAAATCAAGGGAATCCTAGGTAGTTTTATGACACTAGATACATTCATATATCTAATATAGATAATTATATATCTCTAACCATGCTTAATAATATTAATGTGATGTTTGAGGAAATTGTAGAGACAAGTTTCATTAGGGTATGTGTGTCCCCCTGGGAAAAATTAGAGTTGTATTAAAGAAGATGGAGGAGGGTTTGAGGATTTTTTTGACAATATCCACCTAAATTATGTGACAACAAAGAAAAAAAATCACTGTTGAGGATTGAAAAAATATTTAACTCGATGAAGGGAGAGAATTCATTATAAAATATCTATCCTAGGTTTAAATATCACCAATTTCAGGTTTGTGAGGTGGATATCCCAAAGAAAACATTATGAGGCTATTGCCTATGTTACGAGTCTATGATGAATTCCTATGATGCGAGGAACATCCCTTATGTGTTCATGGGACTTGTGAGCCATATATTCCTACCTTTATTGTATTTTTTCACAGTTTTCAACATCAACGACATCCTAATTTATTCCACATCATAGAATAATCATATTGAACACCCAAGGATTGTCCTGGAAATTCTTAGAGATCACCCAAAAGGTATTATATTAGATTTTATTTAACTGTTACATTGTGTTTTATAGGGTTTATAGGGGTCAGTAGATGGTGAAAAAGAATAGTATGGAGTCATAATAGATATTTATACTATAAAGAATGTGTTGTGGCATAGAAAGGTTTGTTCACCATTAAGAGTTAGTTAGAAGTGATGAGTTTTTTTTAGTTTAATATAACATGCCAAGAAGCATTGGGTGGTGGTTCTTATATTGTGGAGTGGGAAGTGATCCATAAGATTTTGGTGTCCCAATATTTTTGTATGGAATTATAGGTTTTATATTAGGGGGGATAGCTATAACATGGATGATCCAAGGTTATTTATACAATGTAATGTCTCCAGGTTAATCTAATATGAGGCCATATAAGTTTATCCTATTTGATGTCGGATACACTGTTAGGGGTTTAATTGTAGTGTGATGGACTTGGGCTGTTCTAAGATTATCTTATAAGGATTATTGTTTCATGGGGTCATTGAGATTTAATCTTACATGATCCCTTAGGTTAATCTTCTATGTGTGAAATTATGGTGTGGTTATAACAATTTTGGCATGGAAATTTGAGAGATTTATTATATGGATATACCTATTTTGGTATTTTTCACCATGGTAATGGTGTTTCACCATGAATTTATTTAAATGTGTGTAGTTAAGGATGTTTTGACCATAATATTTTTGGTATATAAGAGAAGATGAAGATAGTATTTTTAGAGGTTTTATCAATTTCACCTCATCGAAACAATATCATAACCCTTCTATCATCATTATATTTATAGAGTGATTATAAATTCATACCTTTAACTAAATTACCTCTTATTAATTTAACCTTATTAAAACCCTTGTTGATAGAAAGTGTATATTTACATATCCTTAGATGTCTTTTTATTTATTTTGGGACTCATCTTAAAGATATTAGATAATGGGATCCAAGCTAAATTACTCTTCTCTTCTCCTTGATTCATTTCTTATCATTTCCTCTAATAGAAGCTATAACAATTGTTAAAACAACCTTTATCTTTATTTCATATTTAAAAATTATTTATTACATAAATTATCACTTAATAAAACTCTAAGGATCGAGAGGTCTAGTGTCTTGGGAAATTAGAAACATTACATAAAAAATTAAAACATAAAATTCAATATCTTTATTGAAATCTTCTTTTACATGACCACAACATTCCTTCATACTTAACACTGTATGGGATAACCTAAGGATGTACATAAGAAATAGGTGAAATATAATGCAAAATAAGGGAGTAAATATATAATTACATGAATAATACAATACATGTTAGGAAATAGGCATATCAATGGATCATAAGAGAAATATAAATATAAAGGCATGATATAACTTGATTATCATTACATGGAAATGTGGCAACAACATACAACATGATATTAGCATGAGCCAAGGCTCATTGACCATGGATCAGCTTGAGTAAAACCTAATTACACATAAAATATCATGATTAAACCTTCATTTCACATTTTGTATCATGATACTAAACATTACCCAATGTATTGGAGCACTATCATGTTGAACCCTTCACAATCATTTCGATATCATGCATAAGTGTGCCACATAGATCATATAACATGCAGTCATTCAAAATAATCACTTATTATAAGTTAAAGGAATGTGAAATAAATAATGAATGTCTATTATAAATAATTTTATGCTCATAAAGGTTAATAACCATGATAGATAAATGGGCATGAATTTCACTACATGATGATTTCAGCATGGAAAATTGCGGTACAATTTTGGTAGCCTAATAGCGTGAAATAAAAATTCATAACAGTGGTTGATGAGTGATAAATGTGTCTATAATCACATATAAATGAAATTTATAGTACCTTTTCATATAAATACATGTCCCAACAAAAGAAATTTGTAAATATAAGGCATAACATAATAAATAAACATGAATAAAGAGGAGAAATGGAATAACTCTTACGAAATTTCAGCATGGTAACAGATGTAAATAGGTGCGATTAATGTGATAGAAAGAGCTATCTCATAATAAAAACAAAATAATATTTTTATGGGGTAGATTTTAAAACATACACATTAATTTTTAATTGAAATTAAAATGGTGTAACAATATAAGGGAACTTGGATAAAAATGAGAATGGAAGGAAACCCTTACTGGAGTTTGTGACTTAAAAGTTTGAAAAGGGGATTATTGAGAGATTTAAAAGCTTTTAGGGGATTCTAGAGAGGGGATAAAATATTAGGGGCGTGATAAAAGGATTTTATGTGAAGATAAGTGGGATCTTGGTTGAGTTTATATAGTAAATGAGAGGGGAATTCTTTAATATTTCATAAACTTAGGTTTTGGAATCTATATAAATAAAAATTCAAAACCGAAAAACATCCCACGGGGTTTCCCATTGTTTTTTCCAAATAAAAGTCAAAAAAGTATTTTATAATGCCAATGGTAGAATAAATTAAAATATTAGCCTTGCTTATGTGGAGGTGAGTCACACCCTCAAAGAAATGAATTTAAAATCATAAAATATATTGTACATTTTGTAGGATTGCCTAAGGCATTATAAAATAAGTCAAATAAATATAAAATCACATTATTTTAATTTTAAAACATATATTGGGCCTTGAATACCCATTATAGTATTTATTACATCATTTTGGGGTCATTATTATGTCATAAAACTCATATTTTATTTATAAGTTATTTAATTTTTACCCAAAAAATAAACTCTCAGAAAATTATGAAAAATTCACCATTGGATAATTTCAACATCTTAATTCCAAAAATAATATTCATTTTATCTAAATAATTTTCTAAATATATGACTTTTTACTATTAAAATGAAAAAAAGACATTTATTTAAAATTCACCAGTTTTGAAAAAAACAGTTTTCAAACCTAAAAAAAAGTACCTATGAAGTCATAAAAATTATATACTAATTTATTATTAATAAAATTAATTTGATAATAATATTTTCTTAAAATATTAATTATATCAAAAATTCATTATTTCCTTAAAATGAATTATTTAATTAAAAAAATACGCTTTTTGTTTTATCGTATAAAAAATAGCTCTAATCAAACTAATTTTCTAATAATTTATAGACAAGGAATTGATATAATAATAATTAATAAGAATTGATTTTATAATATTATTAATAAAATCATAGTTTAATATAATAATTTATATATTTCTCAAAAGTACCATTTTTACCCGAAAATCAATTTATCAAATTCATCATGTTTTTTTAAGAAAGACTTCCCATAAAGGAATTTATGGAATATGACATTTATTTAAAGAAAGGGATTACACAATAAGTAATTAATACCTTGTTACATAACCCCTTATAAAACACACATAAGACTGATGGGTAAGGGATGCGATCATGACAGACTCCTGGGGCTACATAGATAACATTTCCTGAGTGGTAATCTCTATTAACTTGAACTTCTCTCGTAGGAAATTATATTAAAGATTAAAGTGTTAAATCTTGACTTGGACTTGGTTAAGAGAGAATTCTGGTCACACCACCTCCGTTCCGAGCATTGATAAATGAGCTTCGTATAGACTGAGTCTAATAGATGAGGCCATTATATCCTTTTTCTGTGTCAAAAGGATTTTTTAAAACCATAAATTTATATCAGTCATGTGATCACTGTTCAACAACTATATCATCAATGGTAATGATACTCAATATTTATTTTAATATAAATAATATAAAAAAGAGTGCATGTGGTTTTTATTTCCTTAAGGATTTAAAGATATGGAATTTAATTCATAAATTATCAGGTCATTACAACATTCCCCCTTAAGAAAATTGACCCTCAAAATTTCCTTTTCCCACACTAAAACAGATGAGGGTAACTCTACCTCATCACTTCCTTAGGTTCCCACGTTTCTTCTTCAAACTTTTGGTTCGTCCACAACACCGTGATGAGGGGAATCATATTATTTCATAGAACTTTTTCTCTATGATCTAAGATCTTCATTTTCTTCTCTTTATAGGAGAGGTAATTATCCAATGGTACCACCTATGGATTGAGTATATGCGATGGGACAGGTATGTACTTCCTCAAGAGTGATATATAGAATACATCATGTACTTGAGACTAGTTTGGTGTGAGTGCAAGTCGATAGGACACTGCTCCGATGCGATCAAAGATCTCAAAAGGGATGATGTATCATAGAATAAGAATTCCCTTTTTCAAAAATCTCATAACTCTCTTACATGGATATATGCAGAGGAATACCATGTATCCAACATTAAACTCTAGGTCTTATCGACAACTGTTAGCATAGCTCTTTTTTTTTTGACTCTGAGCAGTTTTGATGTGCTATTGGATGGTCTTAACCTTCTCCACAATTTCCCTGACCATTTCTAGAAGTAGATTTTTAGTTCCCCAACATCATCCTAACATGTTGATGTTCTTCACATCTTGCCATAAAGGGATTCATAATAATCCATATGGATTCTTGAGTGGAAACTATTGTTGTAAGAGAACTCCACCAAAGAAAGATGTTCATCTCATCCGCATTTGAAGTCCATTGAGAAGGCTTTAAACGTGTACTCAAGTGTCTAGATATTCCATTCATATTGACCATTTGATTGAGGATGATAATCCATACTACATTCAACTTAGTATTCAGATCTTGTTAGAGACTCTTCTAGAACTTAGAGGTGAATCATGGATATTGATCGAACACAATCGATAGTGGTACTCCATGAAGCCTTACCAATTCTATGATTTATATCCGTTCTAGTTGATAAAATGAGAAATCCTCTCAAATCACAATGAAGTGTGCAGTCTTTATAAGAAAATACACAACAACCCAGATATCATTGTTTCATTTGGATGTATTCATAAGTGCGGTGAAAAAGTCCATGGTGATGTCTTCCCATTTCCATGTTGGTATGGGTAATGGTTGCATCATTCCCTAAGACTTCTTCCTCCCAGCCTTCACTTACTGACATACCATGCACTTTGATGTATATTCAGTGATCTCCTTCTTCATTTTATCCCACTAATAATTCTCTCTAAGATCTCGATATATATTTGGGTTTCATGGGTGAATTGAGAAATTCAAACTATGTGCATCATCCAAAAGATCTTTCTTTAACTTTTTATTTGATGGAACACATAGTCTTGACCGAAATATCACAATTCCTTATTCATGAACATTAAAATCCAAGGTTTTACCTTTTATGATTTTTCCAAATTCTTAGGAATTCTCACATCATCCTTTTAAGCATCCTTTATCCTTTCAAAAATATATAATTGAGAAATAATTTGTGAAAGGATTGATGATGTTCCCTTCTTTATGATTCCCATGCCCATCTTCATCAAATCTAAAAATATTGAATCCATTTTAATTCTCATCAATAAAAGAGTTTCTAGATACTTTATACTTAGAGTGCCTTCCACTTTATTCTATTACCCTAGATGCTAGTGAATTGAGCAGTCATAGTATTTGATTAGCTCTAACCATCTTCATTGGTGCATATTCTACTCTTTCTGTTTGAATATTTACATGAGGGTTTTGTGATCCGTATATATTTCACACTTTTCCCTAAAGAGGTAATGTCGCCAAATTTTCAAAGTGAAGATCTTTAGATCCAACTCCAGATCTTGTATTGGATAGTTATACTCATGAATTTTCAATTTCTTTGAAGCATAGATAAGGAATTTTTCATTTTTCATCAACACATTTCCCATTACCTTCTTTGAACCATCAATGAATAACATGAAAATTTCTCCACTTGTGGATAGTGTGATAATGAGTGCAATGATAAGATACCTTTTTAATTCCATGAATATCTCTTTTCATTCATCAATCCAAGAAAACTTGACTCCCTTCCATGTTATCCTAATTATAGGGTTTGAAAGTCTTGATAAATTTCTCACAAATCGGCAATAACATCCAGCTAACCCATGGAAGCTACAGATATCCATCATAGATGTAGGCCTTGAACATTCCTCAATTTCATTTTTCTTGGATGGATCAATAGATATCCCATTGATTTTGATGATATGATCTATGAACAAGACTTCCTTTAAACAGAACTCACACTTTTTGTTGTTTTCATAGAGCTTCTCCTTGTGCAAGGTCTCTAGTACAGTTTATAGATGCTCCTCATTCTCCTACTTGGTTTTAGAGTATATTATAATATCATCTATAAAAACTTATAAAAATTTGTTAAGGTAATCACTAAAGAATATATTCATAATTTCAATTAGTATTTCTAGAGCATTAGTTAGTTTGAGATGCATTACTATGAATTCACAGTGCCAGTACATTGTACAAAAAGTAGTCTTGGGGATATCCTCCTTCTTCATCCTTACATGGTAATATCCTGACCGCAGATCTACCTTAGAGAAGTTTGTTCTCCCCATACCTAATAAAACATGTCATCAATTATTGGAAAAAGCTACTTGTTCATTATCATGATTTTTTTGAACTCAGTATAATCAATGAAAAGGCGCATTGACCCATCTTTATTCTTAACAAATAGGACTCATGCACTCCCCGGTGAATCACTTGGGTATATAAACCCTTCATCCAGATTCTCCTATAGTTATTTCTTTAGCTCCTAAAGGTCGCCAACAAACATTCTATAATGATTCTTGGATATTTAAAATTCCCTAGGTATGAGATAAATCAAGAACTCAATATCTCTTTTAGGAGGAAGACTAGACAATTCCTCAGGAAACACATCTGCAAATTTCATCACAATGGGCATGTCTTTGAGGATGATTCCTTCCCTAGACGCAATCAAAATAGAAAGATACACATGATCCTAGAGCAGTAATATCCATGCTTGAGATGATGGTGCTAAAATAGATTCATCCTCCTCCTTGAACTTGTATAGAATCAGGGGTCGATCCACCATATAAAGAGTGATTTACCTCTCACGTCAATTTATGTTGGATCTATATAGGGAAAGGCAATCCATGCTAAGAATTGCATAAAATTACACTAGAGAATGTATAATAATGTTTTTTGGGAAGTTTCATCCATGAATTGTGATAGGGAATGATTTATATTCATGGGATACAATAATTACCCCATTTTACATTCTCACCGACATCCCCACTTCTGTGATTTGTGGTGGTGTTTGGGTTGTTCCACTAAACTTTTGGGATATAAAAGAATTAATAGAACCAGAATCAAAAAGTATGTTATATATCATTGAATAAATAACTAGATTACCTATCACTACTTCATTGTTAGGATTAAATTTAGTAGTAGTTATGGAAAAAACTTTCCCTTACTAACTTGGAGGTTTTTGGTAGCCTCTGAAAATCCTTAGCTTAGGGAACTAGATTATAAAGTGCCCCGGTTCTTTACAGTTATAGCAATGAACAATGCATTGAGGATTGAACATAGCATTATATTTCTCTATCACAGTAGTTGGGATTTATTTTTGATAGTTTTGGCTAGGTTCCCATGTATTCCACACCTAAATCTTTTCCTCACCCCTTTCATGCAATTTCCAGGGTGCTTTTTTCTGCACCTTTGGCCAGTGGGGTGCTGGAATTTCTTAGCACCATTGGATTTATCTATCAGACTTCTAGAATTAAATTGCACTTTCTGGTTATTATCCTCATGATACCCTTGAGATTCTCTGATCTCCATTCCGACTTTGAGGTCAAATCATACAATTATGGATTGGTCTTTTTTTAAGGGAAATGAATTCCCTTTATATCTTAATTCTGAAGGTGTGAGGAAAATATTTATCAAGAAACATTTTCTGAAAATCCTTACATTCCAATGCCTCAATATCTTCCTCATTCTTCATATTTTTTTATCAACGTCCACCATTGATCAACTTCAACCTCCATATGACATGTATCCAGAAGGACCTTCTTTTTTTTTGGAACATTTAAGGATGGAGAATATCTTCTTAATAGAGTTGATACATTGTTATTCGATTGAGGGATCAGATGATCCATTGAAAGTAGGAGGCCTTTGTCTCATGAATCTCCTGATTGTGGGATGTTCTTTATTAAGGGAGTTAGAAGTTCCAATTGACCCATGTTTCTATTCAAAACATTAGTTAACTGAGATATTATCATGGCAATTCTTGTGATTCCCACTCCCATCGGATTGGGCGTCTCATTAGAATAGTCATCACATTGATCTTTTCATTTATTGTTTTCCCAAGTCATCCTATTACTGTCCATTGGATAGAATAAAAGAAAAATTAGGGGTCTGTATTTTAAATCATTAAACACATAAGGTGAATCTAATGAAAAAATCAATAACTTATAAAATACATTTATTTCCATAAATTACGAATTTATAGGTTTCAATCTATGTTCTCCATGATATATTTCCTAGCATATATTCTTATGGGTAGTTTTTTTCTCCCTAAATAATGGTTTATACTAAGATTATGAATTTACCAAAGCATATCCACTAGGAGTGTTGAACCAAGGGTATAGTAAGACCCATTTTTGTGAACCAGTTCCTATTCGGGTCTAGCTCAAAGCATTGTTTTCGGGGTTTACCACAAGATACATCTTTTCCAGAGCCACCTCTACTTGTTTGTATCCCGATAGGGATGTATTTTCATGATAGACCCATTAATATATACTCAAATAATTTTAGGGATTATTTT
Source organism: Viscum album (assembly GCA_963277665.1). Lineage (NCBI taxonomy): Eukaryota > Viridiplantae > Streptophyta > Magnoliopsida > Santalales > Viscaceae > Viscum > Viscum album. The sequence goes on along the minus strand of OY728126.1, from coordinate 1,432,181,986 downwards.
CTTATAATACGTCTTATCCCCAAGTCTTTCACTGGAGTTTTATAACCCTAATCCCATAAATAACTAAATCTATCCTCTGATACTAACTATAACAACTCTTTTCTTTATTTCATATTTATACATGATTTATTAATTAAACAGTAACCCAATAAAACTATAAAGATCTAGAGGTCTTGCATGTTTGGAAATTAGGAACATTACATAACAACTCAAAAACATGAAATATGACATCTTTATTAAAAGATTCTTTTACACGACCACAACATTCCTTTGTACTTAACACTTCGTGGGATAACTTGAGGATGTACACAAGAAATGGGTGAGCTATAAATCCCAGTAAGGGAGTAAAAAAGGAATGAAATGAAGAATAAAATACATGTTAGGAAATAGGAATATAAATGAATCATAATAGAAACACGAACATAATGGCATGATATAGCATGATTATCATAACATGGAAATGTGGCAACAATATACAACATGATATTAGCATGAGGCAAAGATCATTGAACATGTATTATAATGAGTAAACCCTCATAGAACATGAATTATCATGATTAAAACCTCATTTCACATGAAACTTCATGATACTAAACGTTACCCAATGCATTGGAGTGCAATTACGGTGCACCATTCATAATCATTTCAATATCATTCTTATGTGTGCCATATAGATCATATAACATGGATTCATTAAACATCATAATTTATTCCATGATAAAGGAATGTTTAATACATACATGAATGTATATAATCAATATGTATATGTGAATAAATTTGAATACCCTTGATTGTGAAATTGGCATGGTATTTACTACACGATGATTTTGGCATAGAAAATCATGGTGTAATTTCGGCAGCCTAACGTCGGGACAAAAAAATTCATAAAAATGGTTGATGAGAGAGAAATGGGTCTCCTATCATATTTAAATGAGTTGGATATTAAAGAGGTCATATAAATGCAATTACCAACACAGTTACTTTTTAAATATAATGTGTAACATAATAAGGAAACTTGAAGAAAGAGGAGAAATGGAATAACTCTTATGACATTTTGACATGGTAAGGGTGTACGTGGGAGGGATTAATGGGATAGAAAGAGGTCTCTCATAATACAAACATACTAATGGATGTATGAGGGAGGTGGAAAAAACTACCCTCTAATTTTTAATTGAAAATAAAGGGTGTAACAATATAAGGAAACTTGGATAAAAATGAGAAAGGAAAGAAACCCTTACCGGAGTGTGTGACTTCAAAAGCATGAAGAGGGGATTCTTGGGAGCATGGGCTGCCTTCGAGGGAATATAGTGATGGGACGACAGAATAGGGATGTGTTATAAGTATTTTGAGTGAAGTGAAGTGGGAGATTATGTGGGTTTATATAGAAAATGAAAGAGAAATTATTTAATATTTCACAAACATAGGTTTTGGAATCTAAAAAATTACATATTTAAAACCACAAACCTTCCCATGGTTTTTGCCCATGGTTTTTTCCAAAGAGGAGTGGAAAAAATTTCTTATAAGGCCAATGGATGAAGAAAATAAAATATTAGCCTCGCTTATGTGGAGGTGATTCACACCCTCAAGGAAATGAATTTAAAATCATAAAATATATTATACATTTTAGACACTATAACAGCGAAGGAAACTGTAGACGAAGTGACACTATAGAGGCATAGGTATTGTAGTAATGGAAGTACTGTATCGGCTATTGTAGCAGCTCAGATACTATAGTAGTATTATTCACTAGAGGGCACTTTGGGATAAAAAATGGGATTTTATTCCCCTGAGCCTTAGGCATATGTAATGTGTCTCCCTTGACCCAGTCAAAAGAGGCCTTTTCTTTTCTTTAATAATAAAAATGGGGCTTCAGCCCCAAGCTTTTAAAAAAAGCTAAAAATTTGACTGTATTAGAAAATTATGAAAAATTCCCCATTGGATAATTTCGACATCTTGATTCTAGATATAATATTAATTTTTTCTAGTTTTTTTAAATATGTAAATTTTCACATTTAAAATGAAAACCGGCATTTATTAAAAATTCATGGGTTTTGACAAAAGAAGTTTTCAAACATTAATAAAAATTACATTTCACTTAATAAAAAATATATACTCATTTATTATAAATAAAATTAATTTTATAATACTATTTTATTAAAATGTTAGTTGTTTTTATCTCCTTAAAATAAATTCATTTTTTATTAAAATACACTTCTTGTTTTATCATATATAAAAAAAATCTTTTAAAATTGATTTTATAACCACTTATAGATAAAGAATTGATATAATAATAATTTATAATAATTATTTTTATAATATGAATAATAAAATCACAGTTTAATATAATTATAAATATTTCTCAAAAGTATCATTTTTACCTGAAAATAAATTTATCAAACTCGTCATGTTTTTTTAAGAAAGACTATTTCTTGAAAGGAATTTAAGAAATCATACTTTTACTTATAGAAAGGTATTACACATAAGTAACTAATACGTTGTTACATAAACCCTAATAGAACCCGCATAATACCTAAGGGTAAGGTATGAGATGGTGAAAGACTCTTGTAGTGGCTCGGATAACATCGCCCCAGTGGTAATATCTATTAACTTGAACTTATACTATATGCAATTCTGTTCAAGATTAATATATTAAATCTCGACTTGGGCTTGGTCAAGAGAAAATTCGAATGATTCTACCTCCTTTTTGAGCTCTGATAAATGAGCATCATATGGCTTGAGTCTACTAGATGAGGCCATTATCTCCTTTTTCTCTATCGAAAGGATTTATTAAAACCATATATTTATATCAGTCATGAAATCAATGTTGAACAACTATATAATCAATCGTAATGATACTTAACAATCATTTAAAACCAAATATTAAAAATAATGAGTTCATGTGTTTTCTATATCCATAAGACATTAAAAGAAAGAGAATTTTATTCATAAAAAATTGGGCCATTACTATAGTTTTTATTTAGATTTAGTGTTATAATGTTGTAGTTTTGAAATATAATTTTAATTTATTGGTCCTATTATTTATCCTTATATGTGGTGTGGTGTTTTATTGGAGTTGGATAATTTATCATACAACTATTGTTAAAGATTTAGTTAGGGAAATGGATTTGAGAGATCTGTTTCTTTATTTTTATGAAAATCATAGAATTGCAAAGCTTTTTTTTCTTGGGGTGTATGGTATGGATTAAACTATAAAATGATGAATTATATTAAAGGAAATTTACTATAAGTTGGTGATTCACATGTGATTAATGAAATTCCATGGTATTTCTTTTTTATATACATGTATATATAAGGTTTTGTTGATATTTCCATGGATTAATTTATGTTTTCTATAGTGGCATAACTTTTTATCTAATATTTATTTTTGGTAATAACATTTCGTAATGGATTAATCACTTAAACTTGTTAATGAATTAGTTTTATAGAAATCTCAAATTGATTTGTTAGGGTTCAACATGAAATATAGCTTTAACATGAAATATTTTTTGAATCATAGTTATTCAGTGTTAGTTAATGCCATGTATTCTATAACACCATGTTATTTTGGAGAAATATTTTTCTTTAAATAACATTATTTATTCAATATCTTGTGTTACAGATAACACCGAGTTTAAACAAACCACAATACACTATTAAAATATTATTTTTTTTAAATGATAGTTATCAATTAGCCGTTGGACTGTAGGGTATGAATAATACTAACAAAATTATGAAATATTTATGGTTATATATGTATAAATTAAATTCATCAATTATCAATTCATTTTAAAATAAAATAAAAATGAATTTAAAGAAAAAGAAATATTCTTCTAAAAAATAGTATTTATGCACGTAATGATTTTTTATTTTTAATAAATTATATTAATACCTATTGATTAATGATTTTAATTAAAATTATATATTTTTATCCTGATAATTTTTTTTAAATAGTCGAAAAATAATTTTCTATTTATAGTATTATAGAAAATGAATTTTTATGCTGAAAATGTATTTTTTTCTTCTAAAAAGTAGTTTTTGTCACATCTTGCACACTTAATTTAAATTTAATTTATGAAATTTAGGGGAAATTTATTATATAAAATGAATTAAATATTTATAATCATGATTCTAATTTTTTTAAATATGCCTCTTTTGTTTTTGGTCAATACAAATAGTAATTCTGGTAAAAGCTATCATCTCATTAAAGTATAAATCTAGTTTTTCTATATTAAAACAATTAATATGGAAATAATTTTTCATAAATTTTTTTATTTTATGATATTAATTCTACCCTTAATACGTTATTCTTTAAATTAGGTTCCATAATGAGTAATGTCCCATGAAAATGACCTATATATTATTTAAATCAAAGAAAGTTACAAAATACCACTCTTATTGTTTTTAATATCCTTTATGTGTCCACATAGGGAAAAATGTATGTTATGATTGAATATAAGTCTTTATTTTGAGATGGAAAAATTATTCTCTTGGTATTAATTTTTTTTAATTTTTAGTAATTATTCAATGACCTTAATTTCTTATGCAACAACACTAATGAAATATGTTTCTATTTAATAAATATATTTAATAAATAAATTTAATAAATGATTGAAGAATATTATAGGTGATAAAATTTGAATGAGTTAATTTTAAAAACAAATTATATTTATATACTAGACATATTATATAGGTTTTAATGAATTATATTCAAATACACCATTTTTATTGATGTATTTGATGTTAAATTAAATGAACAGTGCCAAAATTGTTAAAAATGGCAATTTATAAAAATAACATTATATTAAATTATGTAAAAATCGTAACAATATTTAAATAAGATAATTTAGTTTTTATATGGTCTAAAATAAAAAATAACATGACCATTTTTTTCCAATTTTAAACTTATAAGTAAATATCCCAACACGTTAATTTTGAAAAAAGTTTTATTGTAGTTAAAATTAAAACTTGTTATCTATAGGTTAATCAAAATGATAAGGATTAAAATTAAACAAAAAATTGTGTAAATTTTATTGTTTTATGAGATTAAAAACCTATAATACATTATATTTGAGTACATGGACATTTGGAGGCATTTGGATTGAGAATGAATTTAATATAATTAATTTTTTTGAGAAATTCCAAAAGTGCCCTACACCTAAATTCTAAAAGGTAATCTCCTACCTCACTTATTCACACCAAATTGAGCCTTCAACCTTGAAAAAATATTCATATTTACCTTATCAACGTCTACAAAATCATTCAATAGGTTTTAATCCTTCCATAATATTATCCCTAGAATCCTTTATAGGAGATGTAAAGATGTCTTTTCAAAGAAGAGGTAATCACCACACACAATCAATTTTTTTCTACTCTTATTTACCTTTTCTAAATATATGGAATGTATCATAAAATAATAACATAAGAATAATAAATATTATGAAATATTATTATTATTTTTAAAATACTATTATACAACCCCTTTCCTGTCAAATGAGATGTACAAGAATCACTCGTTCATACGTACGACTTACAATCTCCACATAGTGATACATTCATTTTTCATAACCATATTTTATGGATAGATATTATAATGAATTTAATGGTTAAATATGATATTATTCACAAAATTACACTTTTTTAATTATAATATCATATCTACCTTCTTACCATCCAATCCATTGGGAAATGATAGCGCCGCTCGTGTGTATGTGTGGACTAAAACCTCACCAAAGTGATGTGGTTCATTTTTCATCTCTATCTTACTTGGATAGTAATGAGGTTAAATTTATTGAATATATATTATTTATATGAAATAATTATAATCTTTTAATGGTGAATTAATATTTTCCCTTCTTTCATTCTATCATTTGAAAAATGAAAACAACATCGATGCGTACATATGACCTACCATCTCCATAAACGGTTTAATTAATTTTTCAATATATTATTTTTACAGATGACTATTAAATATCTATATAATGATTTTTTGTGATATTTGTATCTTGATAAATATTATTTAACTGATTGGAACAAGATAAATTTTCAAGTAACGGAACTACTGAATTGATATACTCATGATAACCGAATGAGTGAACACCTCAAAAAAAAGTTTTAATAAGAAAGTATTGACAAAAGGTGGTGTTGAAATGTTATAAAGGGATAATATATGATATTATAAGTATGAAAATGAATCTGACACGTGATTATAATAAATCTCAATTTTTTTATAGGAGGTTAGAGTGCTTTCAAAGAAAGGAATACTCAAGGTAAGGGTTTATTTCACAATCTCATCAATATCTGAGATTATTTGTGTTTAAGTATCCAATCGAGAATCCTTCTCTTCCATATCAATATTTAATAGAAAAAAATTCAAAAATGTATTTAGAATTATTATACAAATTTTAATGTAATTTTTACCCTTTTTAAATTTTTTCAAATAAAATTAATGTAAGATTTTTATTATTTTCTAAATGAGATTATTTGTGAATTTTCTGCCAAAATATAGAATAAATGTTTTTTTTAACTTATAATACATAATTGTTTTCGCTCAATAAAGAATAAATTTTGATTTTATGATAAATTTATATTTTTTCATGTTTTTTTTGAATTTTTTTTTGTCTTTTATACTGAAGTAGATTTTTAAAAAGAAATGATTTCAAAATATAAAGGTTATATTCGTAAAAAATTATTCAAAGTGGTATTTCAAAATTATTTTCCATATAAAATTAAATTATTTGATGTTAAATATTTTTTACACAAGATTTGATCCATGTATACCATATTTATTATTTTTCTGGATAGTTTATGTTTATGATAAAAATATAAAATTTTTGTGAAATTCATTTATTTTCAATGGGTTATGTTATGATGAAATTTTTATGAAATCCATTTTATTTCATAGGTTTTGTTATGATGAATGATGTATGATATTTAAAAACACATATGCATGATTTTTATTATGTGTTGGGCGGTACCTATATCTTCCTCCAATGTATTAGATAAATATTGATATCTCATGAGATAAATAGGACTGGAATGGGGATTGAAAATAGTCTAGTAAGGGACTCTATCCAATATGATAATCATGACAGTGAACCTTGACTACTACTATAGTTTGGGGAGTGAAGCCATTACTCTTTTTCGAGCACTATGTTACTTTCCAGATATATTTCTAGTAGGTATTCCTCCATTAACATTTATATTGACAAATGGAGGTGCACTCCTCTTATCACTCTCATAGACCCTCAAAAACTCTCATTGAACACTCAAGTATCCATTAATGAATTATTAGTTATGGACAACATGCATTTTCTATATTATTATCACAACATGATAATAATTTATGTATTTTCTCCTCATAGTGACATATTGATTTGGGAACCTTCTCATAATGGAATTCTTTACTCCGTGCTTTTTATTGTGCCAATTTTATTGACTATATTAATGATTTTTCCTGGATTAAAAGGTTTGATAATCCTTGGATAGGGCCTTCCCACTTGATCCTTGTTTAAAAGATTTTACATAAAATAATATATACTGATAATTGCTTACAATGTTTTGGTATTCCTAATTATTCTAGGTGACACCTTTATAACATGTACATAGAGGACAATAATCATCTATTACCATATGGTTCTACTACCTCTACATTATGTAAAGCTGTTTATGATATTTTTCAAGTCACACTACCAACATCCCTTACTCTTTCTTCCTAGACACATCTTTTCACATCTATATACATTGATCCCCAACTCAACTACCTATTTATGGATACTATTTTTGAAATTATTCACATCATCTAGTGTGGTCATAATTATATCATTCATATAATAATACCATTATCTCTTTAGTTATCCTAGGATTAAATTATCAAAAAAACCAAGGAGACCAACCATATATATTCAGGTAGTGTTATATCGTTATCCACGAATTCACTATTTTGTGGTGGTAAGGAATTTTTTTTATCTACAAAAATATGTTTGTATTTTTCTGAGCATTTTGAAAATATTATGTTCCCAGAGGGATAAAAATTAATTTTGATGGTGTATAAGAAGGTAATACGAGTCTTTCAGGTTGTGGTATTATTTTTCATGACAATAATGGAAAACCCCTTGTATATTTATATGGCACACAAGGAATATACTCATCTCTGGAGGCTGAAATTATTAGTATTATAAATATAGTATCTTATGAAAGGTAAACAGGATATTTCAATCATTGAATTGAATGAAACTCCACCACTATCATTCACGATATTCATACTGGTGTGATCCGCTTGTCATGGAAAGTCATAGCTATATAGATGAAATGTCTGTTATTACTTTTTGTATCAAATTACCTATTGAACCATGTTTACCTTGAATCTTAAATGATGGTGGATGGGATTTCTGAAAAAAGATTCAACATTGATCTTACATGGTTAGATGAATTACCATATGATATGATTTTAATTTTTTAGAACAACTCTAATAAAATACCATTTTCATACTTATGTAAAATCTTTATTTTTTTCAATAAATTAGTCTTGGCTTCTCTGAACAAGATACCACCTTCTTAAAAAATGTCTTATGAACTTCTAGGATTTATTCCATGGATTAAGATTGTGATTTTTGATATGTTGGGTATGGTTTTCAAATGTCTTGATCATCTTATTATACCTTAATACTCATGTAATTATTATATGATCATTGATATCTCCCTTTCTTACCATAACTGAGCATTTGAGATCACCCTTTTTTAGGTCTAATTACCCCAAGATATGAAGAAAAGTATTAAGTAGGATATGTCTAAGACGGTTGATAATTATGATTAAATAAGAGGGTGATAATGTAGATATTTTATCAAACAGTTGTTTATGATTCTATGTTTCTAAATATACTAGAACTAAATTTTTCTGGCATGGATTGAAATGTTATGCAATGAATATGCATATAAAAAGATATAATATCTATGTATTTAAAGTATGGGACATGTTTAGTTATCCTTTGGAAATTGAGATGTGAAATATTTAGTAAGAACCATAAGTATAAGTCTATGTATAAGACAAAATCCTAATGTTTTGGTAATGAAAATGAACAAACTATGATAAAACTAAGGTGTTATAGAAGAAGGTTTCATAATTTAGAGATACCATAGATGATTTTTCATGATTAAAAGGTTTATCACAATGATTATTTTTTCTCACACTATTCTTTTTCGTTCTATTAAATGGATCTAACGTGAAGGAATCATTTCAATGATTAATGGGATGGAAAGTGAAATTATTTTCCTTTAGAGAAACTGATTGTTATGGGAGATGGAAGGATAAATCAGTTTTTTATGCTCAATTTTTTTTAATCTATCAATAAAACTGAGTTTTCAATCAAGAAAAGGAGGGAATAATGTTCTATTAATAATTTTATGGGGAAAATACCACCTTAAATTAATTGGTTTGTTTTTTTACTTGTTACTGATCAATGGATCAATATAATTGAAAATATATTTTCTATTCTCTAGTTTTCTGAAAATGGAAAAGTTGTTTTTCCTATTTATCATTTGGAAGGAGAATCAGATCAGTGGTGTATTTTTATCATGAACTTGGTGTAATTTTATGAAATTGAATTTATAGAGTGAGATGAATTTAAAACATTATTTTTCAACTAGTACTTTTCTATTATTCTTCATATAAATATAGAGGAATAGTTCCTTGATTTAAAGTAGAAGGATGATGAATCTGACTATACTAATGAGAAAAAATTTACAGGACTTGTGTGGTACACTTCTAGTATTATCATTCAACAAAAATGTAAGGATTATTAATTCTTCAATTTCATTTAACTATGTCTAAAATTGGCATTATCCACAAGGGAATTTAGTAGATATGAAGAAATTGTTTGATGTTCCATCAATTAGGATAAAGAAATTGAAGTTACCAATTAACCTATTTTTTTTGAAAAGAAAAGAAAAATTTAATTCAAAGGAAATTATAAAACCCATGGATATAAGAAGATGATATTTACTTTATGCTCAAAATGTGGAAGGAAACAACGGGGAAATTCTGTTAAGGTAACTTGTAAATGATTCATGTGTGGAAAAAATATCATTAGAAAATTTAATGCTGAATTTATGGGAAGAATTTAGCTAATGATATGAATAGATAGAAAGCTCCACTAAATGAACCACCCACACTACAATATTATAAATGAAAAAAGTATGGGATGTACACTAATCAATTCACAAATATTTTGGTAAATGATGATGATTGATTCCAAAAACCTTTTAATCCTAGAGATAAAAGGGTTATATAATTTGATCATTATTTCTAATGAGGGGTACTATAATGAAATGGTTAAAGGTACACTTACCATCCACTCTAGAATTTATAATGTCTTATTTGACATGGGATTTACTCACTATTTTATATCTAAATAATTTTATGAGGGTGTCATAGTACCACCTCAAATATTAGATGTTTATTTATAATAAAAAAACATAATGGTATTATGATCACATACCAAGTTTATGATTCTTATTTGATTGATATTTTTGGGAATTTTCCTTTCAAAAAATCTGGTTATTCCTCCACTAGTATAATTTTATTTTATCTTAGGAATGGATTGGATTTCTTTACATAAATACCAAATCAATTTTAATGAAAATAAAATTACATTATATATTTTGAACCAACCATTGTTAGATTATTACTGTGATGAAAAAAATTAACTTCTGATGGAAATTAAATCAATTATATGGGTTATTATTTTTATTCAAAAGTGGAATTTTTTCAAATAGTTGGGTTGAAACTAAACATCAAAGATATTCTTATTATACAAGAGTTTATTGAAATCACTCTAGAAGATCTGTTTTATCTTATACTAAATCATGAAGTTGAGTTTTCAACAAAAATTATATGTAGTGATACACCTACACCCAATACATTATATAGAATGGCCCTGATTGAGTTTCAAGAAATGAAGAATCAACTCCCGGAGAATCTTGAAAAGTGATTTATTTGGACAAGTGATTCACCTTAGGTTGAACCTGTTCTTTTTATTAATAATAAATAAAGATAATTGTGACTTATCATTGATTATCAAGAGCTTAACAAGATCACTATCAATAAAAAGGATCCTCTACCCTATTTTTTGTCTTGATTTATCAACTACACAGTGGTCAATAAGTTTTGAAGATTTATCTTCAATCTGGATATCATCAATTGAGAGTCATGAAAGATGATATACCTAAGTAAAAATTCTATAGAAGTTATGGACACTATAAATTTATAGTGATTCAATTTTATCTTACTAATTTCCCTAATATATTTATGGATTTAATAAATATAGTCTTTATATATTACCTTGATCAGTTTTTTGTAGTCTTTATATATGATACTCTTATTTATTAAAAATTGAATGGAATAGAATCAGTATACTTTTAGAATTGTGTTGAATACCTTAAGGAATGAGAATCATTAATAAAAATTTACCAAGTGTTAATTTGGCTCCAAAAAGTTTCTTTATTGGGGTATATTATCTCAAGTGAGGGTATATCAGTAGACCCTTAAAAGATAGAAGTTATTGAACATTGGCCTAGATACACCACTATGACTGAGATCCATATTTTTCTTTGTTTGGTTGGATATTATTGGTTCTTTGTGGATAATTTTTGATAAATATAAAATCCATGAACCATGTTAACTAGAAATGGATCCAAGATCAATTGGATGAATAAATATGATGAATGTTTCAAGGAACTCAAGAAAAGGTTAGTCATCACACCTATGCTTACACTACCCTAAAGTGGAGAAGGGTTTGTAATATATTATGATGCATCAAAAAGGGACTTGGATGTTTCTTTATATAGAAATATATAGTTATAGCTTTTTACTCATGAAAATTGAAGGCCCATGAGAAAAATTATGCAAATAATGATTTGGAGATATCAATAGTAATTATTTCACTAAATATATAGAGGAATTATCTTTATGGAGAAAAGTGATAAATATATATTGATCATAAAGTTTTGAATAATTTTTTCACTGATAAAGATATGAACATGCACCAAAGATGATGGTTGGATATGATTATAGATTTTGACTAATTAATAAATTTTTACACCTGTAATGTGAACAAGGTCGAAGATTCTCTTAGTCAAAAGCATCATGCTATTTTTTAATGATGAGTATAAAAAAATATCCAATATGTCTGGACTAGAAAAGTTTGGATATTGAAATCTTGATGGAATGTTAGAAATATTAAATTTCTCTAATGAGTGTTCAACCATATATCCATGTGAAGATTAAATAGAAACAAAAAGAAGATATAGAGATAAAAAAGAAGGTGAGAAATGCTCTTGAGTTCAAACATGATTGTGATGGAATAATAAGTTTTATAAACCATGTATATGTCCCTTGAGTACCATATTTCAAGAAGGATATGATTGGTGAAGAACGTATTTATTCATTCTCTATTCATCCTAGAATTATGGAGATGTATAGATATTTTAAACACTATTTCTGGTGGGATTACATGAATATATATATTGTAGAGTATATTTCTCAGTGCTTGGTATGTCATAAAGTTAAGTACGAGAGACAAAATTATAAGGGGATGTTACAACCATTACCAATACCTTAATAAAAATGGGAAAACAAAACCATGGATTTTATTTCGGACTCCCAAAAACATCTAAAAGGAATAATGCTATTTGGGTTGTAGTCAACCACAATATAAAGTTAGAACAATTCCCATTAGAGATAATTTCTCGATTGATCAACTTACTTACTTATACATTAAGGAAATGGTACGTTTTCATGGTCAACCACTATCAATTGTATATGATATGGATCTAAGGATTACCATATGGTTTTGAAGAAGTATTCAGTAGGATCTGGATATAAATTCATGTTTCAACATTTCCTATCATCCTCAGATATAAGGGATGTTTAAGAGGACCATTAAAGCTACAGAATAAATATTTAGATCTCTCTATATGGATTTAAAGGAGGTTAGGATCAACACATTACTTTGGTGGAATTTTCTCATAATAATATATATCACTCAAGCATTCAGATGGATCCTTATAATGATCAGTCTGAAGTTCATAACTCCAATATGATGAAATGAAGTATAAGAAAGAAAGATATTGGGACCATATCTAGCTGAGGTAATGGTAGATATGTTTAGATACATTAAACAACACATAAAAGTATCTTAGAGTTAAAAAAAGGTATTACTAACAAACATTAGAAAGATATATAATTTGAAGTTTGTGATAAGATAATTCTATAAATATAACTCTAGAAGAGTGTGATGAGTTTTATAAATAACGGAAAACTGATCCCTAAGTATATTGGCCCATTTTAAATTCTTGATCATATATGTATGATAGATTATCGACTGGCGCTTCCACTGATTCACTCTCAAGTTCATTATGTTTTCTATGTATCTCTCCCTAGGAAGACCAAACTCGATCCGTCACACATATTGAACTCTGAGGTCACACCATTAGAGAAAGATATTTCTTATGAACAACTGATAGAGGTTTTATATTATAGAGATATTGTTCTACTAAATAGTTCCACTCACCTGGTCAATGTTTTGTGAAAAAACTACCAATTTTATAAGGCTATGTGGGTACCAAGGCTGTGATGAGATTTAAGTATCTTCATCTATTGGAATCATAGTGAAAAATTTCATGGTAATTCTAATTTTAAATTAATATATAATGTAACACACTTTTATTTTTATGAAATAATTATCTTTAAATAATTTTATTTTTTGATAGATTTTGTAACAAGCAACACAATGTTTAAAAAAATCGTAATATAGTATTAAAATATTATTATTGAAATTGATAGTTATCACCTAGAATTTTTATCGGTCTATATGAATAGTAAAAACTAAATTTTGAAAAATTTATGGTTATATATTTATAAAATTAATTCATTAGTTAATAATTTATTTTAAATGAAAATAGAAATCATTTTAAAAGAAAATAAATATTTTTATAAAAATCAATTTTTATACATGTAATGCATTTTTATCTTAATAAATTAAAATAATTTCTATAGGTGAATGATTTTAATGAAATTTATATTTTATTTACTTGATCAAACATTTTAAACAATGGAAAAATATTTATCTAGGCATATGATAATAATAAATATAGTTTTATTCATAAAATTGTATTTTTTTTCTTAAAAAAATCTATTTTTTCAAATTTTGTGCACATAGTTTGAAGATAATACCTACAATTTTTTGGTATTTAATAAAATAAAATTAATTACATATTTATAATGAAGTGTTTCAAATTTTGAAATTAGTTCCCATTTATTTTTTGTCAATATGAATAATAAATGTGGTTAAATTTATCAACTAGTTAAAGGCTAAATCGGGTTAATATAGATTAAAAATAAGTTATAAGGTAAATATTATTCATCTAAATACTTATTGGATGAAATTAATCTTTCCTATAACACCTTAGTATCAAAATTGAGTTGTTAAATGGGCAATTTTTCATGACCATGACTTATATATTATTTAAATAAAATAAAGTTACAATATGTCACTTTATTTGATTTTAATTTCCTTTATGAGTCCACATAGGGAAGAAATTTAGTTATTAATTAATATAACTGTTTTTTAATCTTAATAAAATTGGGTTTATTATATATTTTTTTTTATTTTTTTTATTAATTATATAATGATCTTAATTTCTTATGAAACACTGATGTAATATGATTCCATTTAACAAAAAATATAATAAATGATTCTGAAAATATTGAAAGTGATGTAATATGAATGAGTTAATGTGATTTTTTTAAATATATATAGGACATATTTAGTATTTTTTAAAGAATTATATTCGAATTCCCCATTTTTTATTGATGTATTTGAAGTTAAATTAAATAAATGGTTTCATGATTAAAAATAATGATATTTTATCAAATAATATTTTATAAAATTATTTAAAATCATAAAAATATTTAAATAATACAATTTGGTTATGATATAGTGTAAAACATCATTAATGGAACATTTATGGTACAAATTTTAAATTACAAGTAAAAAATACAACACTTTTATATTGAAAATGGTGTTACCAGAGTTAAAATTAAAATTGGTCAACTAAGGGTTAATATAAATGTTAGGGTTTAAAATTATACAAAAACACTTTTAAATTAATTTTGATGATGGTATTACAACCCTATACAGACTTATCATTGAATCCGTGTAAATTTTGGGGCATTCCTATTCAGAATTAGATTATTATAATTTTATCTTATAAGAAACTCCAAAAGTTCCCCCACCTCAACTATAAATGGTCACATTCTCCCTCAATTCTTCACATAACATTGAGACTTATACCTCAAAACAATTATACTAATTTTCCTTATCAACTTTCCTATACACATTTTAGAGGTTTTGGTCTTCCCAAAATACCAACCCTAGAACCCTTTAAAGGTCATCGAAAGGAGACATTTCGAAGAATTAGTAATCACCTTACCCGATCACATTATTTTATAATCTTCTTTAACTCTACTATATCTCTAGTATGAATCATATAATAATACATTAAGTTTCCTTAATATGATGAAATTTTATTAAGATTTTTAAAACACCACAATACACTCTATTTCTTATCAGACGTGAACTAAAAGTATTTCTTGTGTATACGTATGTTTCATCACATTATTTTAGGGATGGGTATTATGATGGGTTTAATTTTTATATATTATATTAATAAAAAAATTATACTTCTAGTATAACAATATCTTATCTAACTTCCTACCATCCAATCCTTTAAGAAACGATCACATCGCTTGTGCCTATATGTGGACTACAACCTCCATGAAGTGATGTGATTTTTTTATTTATATCTTAAAAATATTGTAATAAGTATAAATTTTATGAATTTATATTAAATATAAGATATAATAATTATAATTTGAAGTTGAATTAATATTTACCTTTCTATCATTACATTCATTGAAAAATAAAAATAGGGTTCATGCATACATACAACCTACCATCTCCATAAATAGTGTAATTCATTTTTCTATCTCTAAATTTTATAGATGACTATAAATATGTATATAATGAATATATATTATATTTATATAATTATTAATATTATTGATATTATTAAATTAAGATAAACATACAAAGACTAGAACTACTTAACAGATAAACTCATGACAAACGAAATAGTTAACAATCAGATATAACAATTTTAATAATATATTATTAAAAAATGGGCAGTTGTAATGTTATAAAGGTATCATATATGATATTATAATTATAAAAAATAAATATTTATATAATTATAATAAATATAAATTTATTATAAAGTTTTATAGAGTTATTTTGATGTATTGAAAACCCAAGATAAGGGTTTATTTCATAATATCATCATTATTCACGATTGGCTATGTTGAAGCCTCCACTATGGAATATATTTCTTCCATGTACATGTTTTATTTTTTTTTTAAAAATGTTTTAAAAATTTCATATTATTATTTAAAATTATTTTACCCATATTTTGTGTTTTAAAAAATGGTTTGAAAGGAATCTGGTTTTCATTTTCGAAATGAGGTACTTTTTGATTTTTTTAAAAAAAAGGAAGGAATGTTTTTTATATAATAATAAATGAAAATAATTTCCCTATATCATTAATAGTTTATTTTTGAAGAATCATTTACAAGTTTACAATTTTGTTTTTAAATAAAATGTTTTTATTTATAATTTTATATATTTTTTAAGAAATAAATGATTTTGAAATAGAAAGGATATTTTTCTCAAGAAATATTCCAAGTGACCGTTAGAAATCAATTTTCATATATGACGACATAATTTGATGTTACATGATATTTATAGGGGATATGATCAAACAATAAAATATTTATTCTTACTATATATGGTTTTTGTTTACGATGAAATGATGAAATATTTAGGAAACTCATTTTATTTACATGGGTTATTTTATGATGAAGTGTTTTAGGAACACATTTATTTTCATGGGTTCTGATATCATTGATGTTTTATGATCTTTTGGAATAAACATGAATGATTTAAATTATATGACGGGTTGGAACTATATCTCCCTCCAATTCATTTGATAGTGATTGATATCTCTTGATATAAATAGGACTCGAATGGGGTGTGAAACTAGTTTGGTAAGGGATTCTATCCACTATGAATTTCTTGGGAGTGAACCTTGACAACTATGATGGGTTTGGGAGTGAACCCATTATACTATGATATCCTTGTAAATAATCATTGACTACTAAGTAATTTATTTTCTATAATTATGTGTATGCCACTATTCCATATCTTATGACTATAATATGATCTTATGGTTCATGTTCCTTGATTCATTTATCATCCATGTCTAATGAATTGTTGATATATATTTCATGACTTAATATTATGATATTTAATAAATTGGGTATGGTTTCCAAATATTAATATCATGATATTATACCCTTATACTGATGTTATAGTTATGTGATCATTGATATCTTTATTTTTTACCCTTACTGAGCATCCTAGCCACCCTTTTCTTATGTTTCCTTTCCCAAGGTTATAAATAAAGGTACTAAGTGGGAAATGTCTAATAAGGGTACTAGTTATAAAGAAATAAGTGAGACATAATGTTAATATTTTATGAACCGGTTGTTTATGTTTCCATGTTTTCAAAGGTACTAGGTCTAAATGATTCTAATTTTTATTAGAATGTTATCTAATGAATATTATTCTATTACGATATAATAACTATGTATGAAAATTATAGGTTCATAGAACTTTCACTTCTTCTTACTTTATATGGGGTCTCATTAGTTATAATTAGTACAATTATTCTTAGTTTTTATAGTTTCTATGGAGGATATGTTGTGTTTATTAATGTTGTAGTGATGGATGAGATATTTTTTGGTTATGGTACCAATGGAATGGATGATTGTGAGGAAAGGAAGTAGTTTCATGGATGTTGTTGTAGTTTTTGGAATGTGTTATGTGAATTTTTATGTTGAGAAAAGTTTGGTTTTCATTGTGTTGAATTAGAGTTGACCGATGACATTGAATGAATCTTGAATTAATAGAAATGGAAATGGGTGATGGTATAGAATAAGTAAATAGTTTATTGTTATCTATTAATTGATTATATAAGGAATAAATGTAACTAATAAAATTATTTAGTAGGGATAAATTATATTACTGACCCATAAACTAATTAAATCAATGGGTTTTTAATGAAGGTCTTGATGTTAAATACAAAAAAATTATGTAACAATGAATGTATGGATACTAGTAAATTGTATTTCTAGAATTTAATAAATAAAGTGATGAAATGAGAAATTAGTAAATTTGTTGCCGCTATATTTTATGAATAAATGGGGTCGACTGGGGTATAGTGATGCAATCAGTTGATACTAAGCTTCATTGATGGTTGGATAGCTATAGTGAATTTTTATAATATTGGTCTGGTGTGAACACATAGGTTGGGCTTATGCGTGACTATATAACTCTTATAGTTTCATGTGATTTATTATGAACCACCACCCAAGTAATACAACCTTACTGATGCCCATATGAATACATGGGTTATATGTGTATTTACCAGCAACTAGTCTATAGAGGAAAATAATGAATGAATGCTCCCTCTTCCCACTCCCCCTTCAGATATAGTATGATTTTTAATGTATTAAGGTAGGTATATTCATAGGGGTGGGGATGTATGGTGGTTAAAGTATCTATGACTTGGATGATGTGGTTGTGATTATGATAAGGATACATGGATGGGGTTATTCATGATAAGAGTATGGAATGAGGTTGATGTCTTTTTATGTTTTAGATACCCTACATTGATGAGAATGTGGTATGCATATTTTATGTGGTATGTGGCTATATATTTGTGGTTATAGCTAGTAAATGATATGTGGTTATGTGAATGTGTGGATATGGAATATATTATAGTACATGACTTATGAATTTTGGGTATGAGAGTGAAAAAATCCATGGGTAAGTGGATGAAGGGTACCTTCATGACATATATTCATTTTAAATTATATTATTATACATAGATGCGATATTGTGTGAGTTATCCATGGTGAGTTTGGGTGTTGTTTTTCCTAGCATTCCTACATGTTTTTTCTTCTATCTATTCATCGAGGCATCAATACACTCTTTTAACATTATCATGATAGGTTTTTGGGAGGATCCCACTGATTATTGTAGTTTGATAACCTAAATATATGTAAATATGATTCGAGGATTCTAGGACGAATTTAGTGATAAAGTTGGACTATACTAGCTAGTGGAGTTCATTGGTAAATGTTACCATTTACTCCAGAGGAGTTTCTGTTTGGTGTTTTATTTTATAGACAATGGTTTTGTATGATATTAATATGTATTTTGGATTAAGTTTTATTTAATACTGTGTATATTTTATTGGTTTTTTGTCCGTATTCATAGGTTTTTTGAGTTTAATGCCTCCCATTTGTGTGTTTTATACCCATCATTCTAGTCTCTTACCAATGGTTTACTGGATGAATTCTTCTAGGGCTACACTCATCTTCACTTTTATCCCCAAATGGGTTACCAATGGGAGAGGCTAATGGAAAAGTTTTATCAGACCTATGGATCCAAATTTTTATGGAGTTAAAACCTAATAACTAATGATGACTTCTTGGTATTTTAGTGAAATATTTTTAGTCTAACGTATCATGCATCATGAAAAAGGGACTGGATATAATACATCTATTTAGGGCCCTATATAGTTTGATGTAGGGACTATAGGCTTACCAAACATACTATGGAAGACCATCATGATTGTGAGGAGGAGACTTAGTAGAGGTACATGGATCATGGTTGATTGCAAATTTTTTAATTTGGTTTGTTATGGAAGAGGTAAAATGAGTCTAATTAAATAATATTAATTGGATTTCATGTTTTGAGGCTTCAAAATTTCCCTATTTTTCCCATATAGAGATTTCTAGTGGTAGTAATTCATGCGTGGTTCAAACCTAATAGGTGAAACACAATGGTTTTTTTAATGATAATATGGTTGACCTGATAGTGGAGGATGAGTCAAAGAGGAAGACATAATATAATTTTTAGCATCAATTTTATGTCAAGTATTAGGGGAGTGTCTCTAATTTAGAGATGGTGTGTAGGTTAGAGGAGTATGTGATTTACTTCAGTATTAACTATGACAGGAAGGATAATTTATTATCAATGGATACTAGTTAGTTGAGAGGTGTTTTATATTTATAGTGTCTTTTTTTTATTTGGGGGTGTGATGAATTGATAGTTTCATGGTAATATTTCTATAAGGATTTTTGATCAAAGTTTCCTTATTTAGTGATGAAGGTTGTGAAGTGGTAAGAGTTTCTTTCTATTCAGTTTCAGATCATGATCATTTATTATGTCAATATTTTATTCAAGGAACTTATCCTATTTTCCTAATTTTTTTTGGATGAGTATTGTAGAGAATGATGTTTTGAGGGTGTTCCACATCTAGGTACTTAGTACCAGTTTACCCATTTATGTTTCCCATATATGTGAATGTTATGACTATGATATAATTTATTTAGAAGATATTCTATTGGTATGGATATTTTCAATAAGGGAGTCATCATAACTTCTAGATAAGTGGTGATGTAGAGGGATGATCGTCAATGTTAGGTCTATCGACGTGTCGATTGGTGGGGAGTTGGTATTAGTATAATTATTTGTGTTTTTATGAAGCTGGTAGTTCTCATGCATCTATTAAGATAATTTTTTCTACTTTTATTTTATTATAGAGTTAATATAAATTATTAGTTATATTTATTAAACATTCTCAATGGTTATCATGGTATGAGTGGACAACTTTCTATGAATATATAATAGAAGTTTCCTCCAATGCCTTATCACCAGTATTGAAAACATGATTTGAGTTAGTAGAGAGGAGATGGATTAGTCATAAGATAAATTTGTGACTTCCCTCTCCCTCAAGGACATTGGTATGAGTATTTATGTAGAGGTGGTCATAAATTGAACCATACTAGAATATGTTCAAGGTATGGTTAGTTGAATATAGTAGATATACCCATTCCATGTATTCTAGAGATCATATGCGATACCATCAATTTTTATGACACCACATATTTCTGATTGTTATATTCTGAAGAATCACATTACTATTTTTCAATCACCTTAGTCCATGATTTGGGACTCAAGGTGGAGAGGCTTCCAGTTCCCCTAAAATCGAATACACCTGTTAGAGTCTAGTAAAGTTTTCCAGATACATGTTTATGTTGTGAGATTATTATAAGGAAACATTACCCATTGGAGGGAATTTCTTCTTTCTATAAATACAACTATTAAATTTCATTCTTGGTATGAACTTGTTTTAGTCTATCTCTATGATCATTTATTATTTCTTGAGGATATTTGATTTCCTAGATGTGGAAGGTTAGTATGTAGTTTTCATTGTATGGATAGACCATTAAATGAGTCATAAAAATTTGGATCACTTATATTATCAGTTGGAAGAGTTGATGTTTTGATTATTGGAGGTTAAGTTAAAATTGTTTCCTAGGGGTTTTAAGGTGTTTTCATATGTTTTTTTTCAAAATAGGTTGTGAACCTACGAACTCAACATGAAATTATGTTTGGGATAGAGTTAAAACTTGATAAATCGTATATTTCAATGTGTCCTTATGTGATGGAAACATACTAGGCTAAAGGGTTGTGAATTTAGAACTATGATCTTATGTAGAAGGGTTTCATCTAACCTAAAATCTCTATGTGGTGTGATACAGTGTTATTTTCCAAGAAGGATGAAGGTATCATGATGTTCTTTAAATAGTACCAAATGTTAGATTAGGTTATGGTCATGAATTTTAATCCCTGTCAAATGATATATGACTTATTAGATCAGTTTAAAAGAACAAGATATTATTATAGATTGATCTATAATCTGTGTATTATTAGATAATGGTGAAAAAGGATAATATACCAAATACTAATTTTAAGTGTCTCTATTTTCACAGAGATTTATTAGTTATGTTATTTGGTTTCATAAATTCCTAATATATTTTCATAGGGCTCATAAATTTCATGTTTCTTGTTTTTTTATTAAACCACAATAGTTTTCATTGACAACATTCTTGTTTACTATAATTCAAAGGAGGAGATGTATTGAATCTTAGGATTGTGTTGCAGGTCCTTCGAAACCATCAAATTTATTGGAAGTTTTCAAAATACTAGTTTCAGATGTGTGAGGTGAATTTCTAAGGTAATGTTGTGTCTAAATAGGTATTAATGGTAAATATTTTAATGTTTTAAAGAGTTTATGTTTTTCAAAACATAGAAATTTTGTATAAATTCTTAGTTTCTTTTTCCTTATAAGATATTATTTAATGTTCATGTCCAATTTATCTCAGATCATGGACACTGTGACATCCCAGAATATAAATAATCATACATTCATATAGATTAATCAATATTATAAATATTTCTTTTACTTGAAGGATAATTTGATTAGTGCTCCCTTCCATCAGTTTCTAGAGGATAGAGGAATGGTCAATATTTTCTATGATTACAATATTCTTAGAATTAGTTTTTTATATAAAAAAGTGTTATGAAGTCATATAGTTCAATGTTTATACATCCTCATGTTCATAACTATACCACATATTATCTTGAGTTGGATGATGTAATATTTTTTCTGAATCTTTGAAAGTAGTAACTAATCAATGAACACATTGTTATATTCACAGATCAAAAGAGTTTGAGGTATATTTTCTCCAAGTGGGATTTTAATTTTATTTACCAATGGTCTATGGTGTTCTTATAGGATTATGAAATTGAGATATCTTATATATTTGGTAAAGGGAATGTGGATACTTATGAATTAGGTAGGAACTCATGGGAAAATGTAATTTTGGCGTATGGAGAAGCATGAAGAGTGATATAGGAGTTTGAAGTGATGTATCTTGATGTGTATGAGGCTAGTGGTAGGGGTTTCTTTTATTAGATGAAATTACAATCATTATTATTGGATAATATTAAGGAGTAATAGGTGGGAGATCTTGATTTATAGGTTTATCCTAATCATATCATTTGTGGTGATACTCTTGAGGTATGGTCAGATGATGATCAAGATTATGTGTTCTTTCTATAATAACATGGCTCTAGTAAGCCAAATCTTGTTGTAATGTTTCTATATTGGCATCGTATGCTATATTTAAAATCTCTTAGGATCTAATAGTTAAATAGTTTGAGAGACTATATACATACATTATTCTCACATTACAATTCAAAACATGTAACATAACTTAAAATTATAAAGAGAAATTTTTATATAATATCCTTAAAATCATTCAATGCTTATGTATTGTTTTCCTGGTTAATAGAAAATATAATAAATGGTTATCCCAAATATTCTATATAGGAAAATATACAATGGAAGATATCATAAAACATGAATAATATGGGAGAGGTAAACCATGTCCAAATATTCCTTTAAAATAATATCATAAAATATGAATATATAATGTGATATCAAAGAAATATAACTAATCAAATGTATAAAAAACTAATTTCATAATGATAGAATGCATAATTATAGACATCATGACCTTAACATCAAGGCCTCATTCCTAGAAATCATACATAAATAGGTATGACATACACCAAATACCAAGATTTCTTGTCTCATGATATATAATGATGCTTCATGGGGCTATAATGGACCCGTTCCATCACTTACTAGGACTAATTTACTAATCATATGAAATGGGTGAATAATTAATATAATATATAATCAATATAAAAATATATATTTGAAAAATATCATACAGAATGATAATATTTTTCCCCAGTAAAAAATATAATATCATAATCATAATACATCCAAATTATTATGATGGGTGGTATCATTAAAGTGTATCCACAATAAATCATAAAACTCCTCAAAATATGATAACATATATAAAATTACTTTTAACAGAACATTTGAACATTTCTATGAAAATGTTAGGAAAATATCCTTTTATTTTTAAAAGAAATTAAATATTTTTTTGAAAGGATGATAATATTCATTCCATTGAATAACCATGGAAACTTAAAAATAAAGCTTCATTTAAATTAATTATAATGGTGGAAAAATCCATTCATTTTGTAAACATTAAAACAATGATTCTTTTCATGCATTTTGTATAAATTCAAACATAACTTGTTTAGAATATAACAAGAAAACACCTTCTAAAACATTTAAAATTTGGATTAAAATAAATTTAAATAATAGCTTTATAATAGTAAATAATGTTATTGATTTTTTAGAAATAGGGACATGTAAGAGGAAGTTTATTGATTAATGATGACATAAGATTAGATTTTCTTAATTTTTTTCTCAATTGTATTAATTACCAAAGTGAGGAAAATGAATGGAAATAATTTAAAGTACAAAGACAAAAAGAGTTGAATAAAATATATGGGGTTTAATGGATAAGTATCATATGTTTTCCCTCAAGTTAAATTCAAGCATAAATATTCTCGATTAAAACGAGATTGAAACAGAAATTCGATATTTCAAGTCCGACTTTCTTTATAAGTACCTTTAACCTTATATATAATAAATTTAAATTTCTTATAATTACATTATGTAACTATAGTAATACTTATAAAAACATATATGATCCACTTATAACATCTTATAACCATTTATTAACGATTCTTTATTAATATTAGTGTTTTAGGTGATAAGTGTTTTGTTTTTTATGCATACTTTGGTTCTGTAGTTCTGGTCCATGTAATTTAATCATGGTATAATCATATATATAATCTTACTAATTTAATTTATAAATTATTATTACATAATATCACTTTTATTCATCATTCCTTAATAATTCATGTCATAATCCTTTAAACCTCACTCATGTAGTTGGTAAAACTGACATAAACAAGAGCGTGTAATAAAAATCGAATGAGTAAGAACAAGCTATGTTATAATATTAATATAAAATTCATAGAAGATTATTTATGTCATAATTATGAATATATTCACTATATATAATTTTATAAATAATGATAAAAGGTGGACATTGGAAATTATATATATCACTCATGGTGATGGTAGTCCATATGTACGCATAAATGATAATTCCATTTTATAATGAGGAAAAGGAAAAAATATAAAATAATATTGTATCATTAAAAATTATTATTATATCCTAAATATCATATATATCCAGTCATGAGAGGTGGTGACTAAAAATGATTCACATTGCTATTTGGAGGTGGTTGTCCGCACACACACATGAGAAATACTGTAATTTACCATTTGATGAAAAAGATGTTTAAAATGGTTTTACCATAATCATAATAACATCTAATTATATTGAATATACTTGTTTAATTATTTTTTAGTGGATAAAATATATTTATATGAAGTATAAGAATAAATAATCTTTGAAAAATTCAGGTAAGATGATTACCTCTTCTTTAAGAGACCTCATTTGTCTTACACCATAATCCTTCTTACGATGGTATTTGGGGGATAAAAAAAGATCAGGAAAAAATTTATGGTAGATTTTATGATTTTTGGGTAGGTAATTACTGAGATATATATGTCGAATATTTTTAACCAGGGAGGAGAAGAGGTTCCCTTTTATAAGTGAGAGGAGAAGAATAATTGTAAAGATTAAGAACATTAAAATATAACAAATATGATAATCAAGTAAAGTTGAACCAATTGGAAATAATTTATAATGTATTAAATAATAATGTTGAAATTACATAATCCAATAAAATATAGACATGATTATGTTTCATATTAAACATTATCATTTGGTTTAACACCCCCCCCCCCGTTAACCATTTTTAACCTTAACAGTGGTAACACAATTCTCACTCTTCAAGGGTTATAAATTTATATATAAGGATACAAGTGGTTACAAAATGTCTAATGGATGAATTCTTAAACCATTTAACATAACAATTTTCCTCTTTAATTTTCTTTATATCAATTAAAAAAACATTGTTTACTATAAAATACCAATAATCTCAGTTTTGGTACTATTCCTTAAAATTGAATTCCAAGATATCAAAACATTCATGGAATTAGAATATAAACACATTTAACATTAATTAAATTTTATAATTACCTATTAAATTCATGTAACACTATAATTCATCCAAAACATATTAATTTTATTTTTTAAAAAATAATTTTCCTTGATTTGTCTATTGCTTGAACAAGATGCCTATCGGCATTACATAGGACTTTAAGGTAATTATATCATCAATAAAAAATAAATATAACATACCATAACAAAATTTTTTTTTTTATGTTAAAAATAATATTTTATATTTATAAATATTTTTTTATCCCAATGAAAATGTATATGAGAAATTACAAGTAAGAGAGTGACATTTTTTGTAATTATCCTTTACTTAAAATAATATAATGGTTAAAATCAATGAAAATTAGTATGAATGTTCCAAATTTATGAATATTGGATGTTCATGGAATAAAAATACCCAAAAAATAAAATAAATACAAGTTTTAGGGAGAGTTTTAGGCCTTATGTCATAGTTTTAACCTAATTTTAACCGTTTTATCCTTATTGTGGTGATAAAGTTTTTACAAAGATTACTATTCATCATTACCAAAACTGAAATAAAACTATTTTTCAAATTTGATCCTATTGGTTAAAAATATTGAATCCAATTTAAATTATTCAATTTTTATAAGTGGAAGAAATTAATTATTTTATAAATGCATAAAACATAATAGAAAATGGTATTTGAAAAATGTTTTTAATCCTAAATAAGAGTTTATAAAAAAATAAAATATTATGATTATTATATTGAGAATAATTATATAATGTATAGTTAAATGATACCTTTGTTAAATTAATATTAAATACAAAATATAATGGGATTTTTTAGATTATTTTACTGAATGAAAAAATGAGTGTTTTGCAAAAAACTTTATTTACATTATTCACTCAAAAATCATTTCTTAAAAATAAATCCAAATCATTCACCCTAAGATAATTTTGATATGAAAAAACCAAAAATGAATTTATTTTTTACCAAATTAAATATTTAAAATTTAAAAATTTATTTATTTTTCTAAAATATATATGAAAACCACTTTTATAGAAAAATTTCCTTTTAAAACTTTAATTAATCTTAATATATTTAATATAAATTAATAATTATCTGAGTGTTTTCAATTATAATTTTTTGAATCTTTTATCTGAAAATTATATTCCAATTAGAGTTTAATATACCAAACAACTATATGTATAATGACAATATATACATGATTTCTTTGTCTCTGAATACCATATATAAAATTTTAATATCAAAATCCTACATATAGCCTTACATGCTTTACTAAAATTTATTCATTTACTTATATCTCATCAGGTATATTATATTACTATTTATTTTACTTGTTTCCATAGTTTATGTCTTGTTCACAATCTTCATAGAGGACCACGAGGAAGAATATTTTTTATTTTTATAAATATGTGGATTTACTCCACTTGTAATTTTATTCATGTTGTTTAAGGTTGTTTCATCTTGTATCCTAATAATGTATTAGTACTTATATTTCATTGAAATATTTTATCTCAATAAAACCATAAAAATTCAATTTAGTTTGATGTTGTGTGTATTAAAAATTGTCAAACATAAAATTAATTAATTTAGAAATACAAATTGAAATAACGGGGTGTTACATCCTCCATTTATTAAAATAATTACATCATAAAAATTTGAATTTGTTCTCTTAAAAATGAATTTATCATAGTAATAAAATGAAATATATATTTTATCAGGAACATTATTCTTTAGGTCAATATCTAGAAACTTATTGTTCAATAAGAGAATACACCTCTAAAAGACTCATACTTTTTCTATGAGTTTCTAAGAGAATACATTGATAACTGAGTTTTAATTTTAAAAAATTCATGATCGATTTTAGAAATTATTTTACCATCAAGATGTATATTTTTATACAATACACATACTTTATATATTTCCACTATATTAGTGTAATTTCAACCTTCATTTACGGTTCTGTATGTTTCCACTTCTAACTCATATTATACTCAAAGAAATGAATATACAAGATTAATTTTACCTACCCAATGTACTTAATTAAACTTTTCACTGACTATAAGATCCACAAAATGATTAAAAGTTTTTTCCTCCTATCTAAAATAAAAATAATTATAAAAATATAAAATAATAATCAATATGAGTAGACATTATTAAAATGAAATACTATATTAATCCCTAAATCCTCAACAATAACATACAATTTTAAACATAAATAATTCCATAAGTAATTTACCTTAAAACTATTGAAAACAATTGTTGATCAAGTTCAAAACCAAAAAATCTACATTTTTTGATCATATATTCTTCTGAGATCAATTTTACATTTATATCCAAACAATATCAATAACTCATAATGTCACATACCTTAAATTTATATTCCTTAATCCTATAATCTCTAAAATTTAATAATCTCTCCCTTAAAACCCCAAAATAACCATAAATACACAATAAAATCATAACTACTTCATATAAATAACTCATCCTTTATTTTTCAAATGAAATATTATCTTATCCTTAAATATTTCCATTTACCCTAATTATATAGTTCTACCAATATGGAGAATTTGTTTTTTTTCAGAATTTCATTAATACCTTAGTTACTAAATAACTTTTCAATCCCTTGGTTATCTATAAGATAAAACATATGTCCTCAAAATGTATTAACATTTTTTTTTAATTATGCATAATTACCTCAACATCAAAGATCCTATTAAACCATAAGGTTATCAGTATCTATAAAATAATGTACAAAAAATATAAAATAATTTTTCTATAAATAATATTTCATGAAAATATAAATTAATCTTAATGGTTACATCAACCTCAAACACTTATTTAAGTTGAATAAAACTCTCCAAGGTACTTCCATCACATAAAAAATCGAAAGGGTATTAATTCCTTTAACTTATGATCAACCTAAAATTTATCAACCCTTAAATAGAATACCACTACATCACAACTCTTGAGACCATATATATAAAAACTTTAATCATTCAATGTTTTACATAATCTATTAACTAATATTTGACATATTTTTCCTTATTAATTCCTTCCCACATCAAAAATATGTATCATGAAATCAAATTTTTCTCTTTCAAAAAACAATCCAAAATATAATCCATAACATTCATATGTTATTTTAGGTTTCCTTGTCATTAACTATAATGAAATTAGACATTCCTAAACCATTATCTATATAGTTTCACTGATCCCATTCTTGAGCTCCACATTCGGACGTCAATTTTCATAATTCCCATACTCTTAACATTGAGCAAATATCATATTTTCTTTGAGCCATTTACTTAGGTACTTTTTCCCACATTCCTGACATAGAGGAATTTAAATCCTTTTCCCACTAAAGTATTTATTAATTAAACATCCTTGAAACTCCATTTCTCTTATTTGGTGTGTTAGGAAACTTACCCTACATCAAGTTGTTAATCATACACTGATATATCTAGCTACGAACATCCATAATATTTTTCACTATATCACATATCTAATTTTCTATATCATATATACAATTACCACATTTTCCTTCAGACCCATTTCTAACATGGTTTCTACTAGTTCCATCCAATGAGTCAAAACAAAAATGAAAATATAGTGTAAGCATCAAGATAAAATAATTATAGTGAGAATTTGTATAATATTGAACATCATTATCACGATTTCTTAAATTGTGACACCATTTTATCATTGAAAGACACATTACCATTAATCTAGTTTATCCATAGTTATGATCTATTTAAATCATTATTAATTGTTCATATAAAAAATTTGAATTAGAAAAATCATATCCCATGGGAGTGTCTATCCTGGTGTGCAGTCTTAGTCCCACTAAAAATGCATCGAGTGAAGAACTGGTTGATACTAAACAATACTTTTTCAGGGTGTTTACCTATAAGTGAATCTCTGCCACTACTATATCCACTTTCAAGTATCTAGACAGTGATGTAATTTCTAGGAAACAAATAATTATATACCTTACCAACACATCATGATATTATCCTATAGATAGACTTACCGATATAGTTTATCATATGGATATGTTCTATAATATATGTTTTTCATAAATCTAGTTCTCGAGGATTATAAAAAACATTCTCTAATACTAACTATAACATTTCTACTCTAGGAACCCAAAGCCATTGGTTATTTTAATACATTGGCATAAGGTACAAGATATCCCATCTCAGAGAATCAGATATTTTTGTATTATTGGGAAACTAGATACATACATGATTCTCATATTACATTTCGAAACATGTAATAAAAATTAAAATTATAGTGATAACTTTTATTATATCCTATAAATAATTAAATTTTCACTTCTTGGTATCCCGAGGAAAGGAAAACATATAAAATTTGAGTCCAGATGCCCAGTAAGGGAAAATTTACAAAAAAACCAATCATAAAACATAAATAGTGAGGAATAGATAAAAAATATTAAAATATTAAATATAAATAATATCATAAAATGGGAATATATCTATAGATATCATAAAATAGAAATAATCAGATGCATAATAAAAACTATTTTAATAATGATAGAATGCATAACGTTAGACCTCATAATTTTAAAATTAAGGCCTCATGCCAAGATATCATACACAAATAGGTATGTTATACACTAAATACCAAAGATAGTTTCTCTCTTAAGACCAATTTATGCGTAGAGGTTCTTTGATGGTCCTTGACCATCACTTACCAAGTCCAATGCATTCATCATATGAAATGGGTGAATAATCTATACTATAAAAAATCAATATAAATATCCATATTTGAGAACTATCACTACTACAAAACATTACTTTAATAAAACTAGACTATATTAATGCTGATAAAGGTTCCTTTTATCAGAACTCAAAAAAGAACTAATAAGGAGTACCTTTTATGAGTTCTTTTTTAGTAGTGATAAACAATACCCTTTATCAGCTATTTTTTATCACTGATAAAGGGTAACCTTTATAAGCTCTTTTCCTTAGCACAGATAAACAGTACCCTTTATTAGTGATTTATTTTTAGCGTAGATAAATGTTCCTAAATAATATAAAATAATTAAAAAAATAAAAATAAAAATTGATTAAACTAAAAAATTATTAATTTTTTAAATAAAAAATTATTGATAAAAATGAGTAAATTTATATACTATATATAAATTATAAATACCAATAAATAGCATATATTAAATATTTAGATATGTAAAAACAAATAACTAAACAAATAAAAATTAAAATGAGTAAACTAATAAAAATATTAAAAATTCTATTAATTAAATAATTATTGATAAAAATGAATAAATTATATATATATATATTATAAATATTAATAGATATTATATATTAAATAAATAAATATATATGAACTTATATAATATTTTATGAATACGATTTATAAAATAAAAAATATTTATGATTTACATTAAATAAGTCATATATTTATTAATGAATGGTTTATAATTAAAAGTTAATATTAATTAAAAATATTAACTAATTGTATCAAGTAATGGACATAATTGAACGTTGTTTGATTTTTTAATTTAACATATACAAGACATGAGTTATATTGATTTCACATACATATACATAATTAATTCATTTTTACATAAAATAAAGACACACAAATATTTACATAATTAATGAAATCTTTTATTAAAACCCATACAAATAAAATTTTTGTAATTTTTTCATGTTTTAATATTCGTTTTTGAATTTCATTATAACATGATACATTTAATATACTATGTCTTTAATCCATTAATTTTATTTATTTATTTTTAATTTTATCACAGTAAGGTATTAATTCATTTTAAGATTGTTTTTATTTTTTTTGAATTAATCATTTTTTATTATTTATTTATATATATTTATTTACTATGTTTTAATATTTCCAATATTTATTCATATTTATTTCAATATATATCCACATTTGTTTAATAATTTACATTTAATTAATAAAAATTATCTATTTTTGAAATATTGTTAATGTTTTCTCATTTTTAGTTATTTAATTTCACTTATTTTTAACATCCATGCGTTTAATATTATATATTCATTAATAATGTTAAAATTATATTTATAAATATGTATAAATAAATATATTTATAAATATATATTTAATATATTTATAAATTATATATCTATAATTGTAAATAAATAAATATTATTTTTTAGAAAAATTATATATATAATTATAAATAAATAATTATAAATATTTATATAATTTTTAAATTAAAAGAAATTTATTTTAATAATGAATTTATACTATATTTACATTTACATTTATATATATATATATATTAAATATATATATATATATATAATTATATAAATATATAATGATATAAATATATAAATATTATTATTTATAAAATTATTTGTATAATTATATATTTAAATAATTATAAAATTATATAAATATATTTAAATAATTATAACAAATAAATATAAATAATGAATATATTTAATTTATATATATATATATATTTCTTAAATATATATATATGTAATATAAATATCTATATTGATATAAATATATTTATAATTACTAAATTATAATAAATATGTTTATATATTGAATATATTTACTATATTAATATTTATATATATTGAATATATAAATATATATAATTATATAAATATATATAATGATATAAAGATATTTATAATAATAAATAAATATTTATAATTTTTGTAAAAGTATATATTTAATTATAAATAAATAAATATTTATTTAATGAATTTTAAAATTATAATAAATAAATATAAAATTATATAAATTTATTTACTTTTTATTTATAATTATAACTATAAATCATTTATCATCGTTAAAGTTTTAGCACTGAAAAATATTCCTTTTATCTGCTCTTATTAATTTAGTGTTGATAAAAGGGATTTTAATGAGTGCTTTTATAGAAGGGATAATAATAGTGTCCCTGATCTATTTAATAACCCTAACCATGACTGAATCTGTAGTGATTTCTCAAGCAATTCGTAGAAGCCACCTCCCGATGTCACTCCTCCTCGGTGATTCCCACCTCAAATCAAGTCAGGAATGAATCCGAAGGTCGAATCCAATGCTCGAATGAATCAAGGCTCAAACGAACCCAAGATTTTGTTTGTGATATCTCTATTTCTCTCAGATGAAACAAATCTTGAGTCCAATGTATGTTAATTTTTATCCTTCTCCTCACTCATATTTTGTTTGGTGATATATTTTTGTGTTTTTTCTTTGTCTATTTCTATTCATCATCCATCGCTGCTTTCATGCATGAATGATTTTTACTTGTATGTTTAGGCATCGTGAATACCACTATTGAAAATAACACATATATTTCTAATCAATTCACTTTTGATTTAGTTTAAAAAATGTGTGTTCAATGTCTATGGATGTTTCTTCATCTGAAACATTTTCCACGTAAAAATAGCCTTTCATTGTACCTTTAAAATTTATATATTATACAAAATATACAATTCACTATGTTATATTTTATTATAGAAAACTCAATGACTCATAAACCATGGTTTATTATTTTGAACCACATGCTGTCTAGTTTTTCTAGAACATGAATCCGATAGTTTTTATGTTATCATATCAATTGTTTGCGATTTATTTAGGGAAAAACGAGTTATACAATTTCTACAATCCACCTTGGATATAGTGGAGGGCCCTTCATAAGTTTCCATCTACCAATTATTCAATAATTTTACATCTCAAACATGCTTTTCATATGAAAAAAGTGTTAGCACAATAATTATATTTAGAAATAGATTTTCGATTTCAATTTTAATATAGATATATGCGGATGAATAGATTATATGAGTATTTTCATTCCCCCTAAAAAAGTTCTTTCACTATAATAATCCTCCATAGAATATTGTGGGGTATGATTATTTTTTACCTTTTGAGAAGAAACTGATTGTATTGATTCCATATTCTCCAATTTACTATAAATCTCAAATAATTTCCAAATTAGAATGATTTTCTCATTTTATTCTATTTTTATTTAAACTTCACAAGATATTATTATTTCTAATTTTAACTCCATCCATTTAATGTTTTCTTTTAGTAGATGTTCAACCACTTTAAACTTTTTCCCTCTAATATACAATTGAGATTATTTGATAAAAATTACATATTTTAATTTATTGAAATCTCCTCAATCTCTTTTTTCTCATATTCCCATTATTGACTTGTAGTGAGACACACAATTTTAAAATTTTTGAATTATTCTATGAATTCCAAAATCATTATATTTTTTACCAACTTGTTTTGAGAGATTAAAATTGATTCATACCCTTTATTTTAAAACCTTCTCCATTCATTTATTTTCTTCATCATATTCTTTGATCACCTTATAAACATTTCTATAAATTCCAAAAATATTAGTAACTATTTAATTGGAAGTTTTCTTTTGAATCTTCATAAAATAAGTTCAAGAATATTTATATTATACCCTGTAAATTTACTTATTTAAATATCCAATTAAATATATAGTTTAAACGTCCATTCAATGAACACAAAAATTATTTAATAAATTTAAAGGAAAATAATATTATTTTTGTAGTAATTTTTACTAAATGAGTATTAGTATGTAAATAACCAATCAATTCCATTGTTTTAAAGCCTTTGATTACTAATCATCCTTTACAAAATTAAATGTTATCATTGGATTTATACATTCTTCTAAATAAAAATTTATAACTAATATGATTTGAATATTTTAGAATATTTGTAAATAATAAAGTATTATTTCACATAATAGTATCTATTTCATCAATAAATGATTCCTTATAAAACGTTACATATTTTGAAGATAATTCTTATTTATACATGTTGAGATCAAAATCTATGGTAAGACCCATAATATATTTTTTTCAGAATAATATTCTATTGAACACTATCAATAAGAAAAATGAAGGATTTGAAATATATTAATTCATGATATGGATGTTTCTGATTTCTCGGTATTATACTACATTTATGCACTACTGGAATTCTACCCTTTACCAATGGTTTAGAACCATTGGTAAAGGCTGGTAAACTGTTGGTATATTATATATGAGCAGGTTCCCAAACCGTGGCCATATAAGACATGGGTAAAGGCTTCTACCAATGGTTCTGTGTGAACCGTTGTAATATGTGTTAAAGTAAGAGATATACGAGTGTTTTCACAAACCGTTGGTATATGTTATCCTTATACCAACGATTTAGAACCATTGGTATATAGTGTACAATATACATCCAAAGGATATAACAACGGTTTTCAAAACTGTTGGTAAAAGTTTATACCAATAGTTATAACAAAACCCTTGGTATAATATATATCAAAAGGCTATACCAACGGTTTTAAAAACCATTGGTATACATATGTTGTAGCTCTATAGCAGCTACTAGACAACTCCCACCTGAAAATATCCATGATCTGTAAGAACACATACAACTAGAATCCAAAATCCTACATGAGATGTTTAAAATTCATCTAGAATTTAGAAATTTAGAAATGTAATATTTATTCCTCACTCAAACCACAACACAAGAGATAAATCCAGAATCCAATACATCCAGAATTTAAATGCAATAACACCCATAACACTAATAAAAAATTAAAATCCAATACATCTAAAATCTAATACACATAATAATATTCAAAATTTAGAATTTTTTACCAGTACATACAGAATCCAATACATCCAGAATTCAGAAATTTAGAATTGAAAAGTAATAACACCCATAATAGTATTCAAAATTTAGAATTCACTCCTCACTCAAACCACAACACCAGTATACACAAGAGAAAAATCCTACATGTTATATGAATAACATGGGATTTTTACTCATAGTCTTGGGTTGAATATCTTAACACCAATAGAAAAACTTGGGTAGAGTGGGCAAGGATCATGATACCCATAAGATTGATAATGGTAGTGGTTATGTTCTTAGACCTAGGATGAGTTATCAGAAGAAAATGGAAAGTCCATATTCCACTAATGAATATGTATCCATGTATAAATGGTTTATGATATGTTAGTGGGAAACATTGGCGAATCTCAACATATGAGATGGGTTACCAAAATAGCCTACATGTCTTTCATAGACATTTCAATTAGAATAAGGGGGTATGTGGCTAATTGTAATTTGGTCTCCTGGGTGTGATGTGAGATGAATCCCCATTTTGGGTAGTGGGTATGAATATTCAATTATTTCTTTGGTATTGGGATCCCAAAGGGACTTTGTTTTGGTCCTAGAACCCACAGTTTGAGGATGTGATTGGTGTATTAAATGTCATGTGTTTTAGAATAGGGGGATGAGTTCATCAAATGAGAAGTGGATTGTGTGAGGCTGAACCATGGATCCTTGTGTCAACGTATCAACACAATCCGAATAAGTTTGGTTGGTTTTCTATATGCTAGTTGTTTTCACTTAAATGTTGTCCATTTTAAACAAAATACAGACACATCGAGTGATACCAGCCACACTGTGCCTCATATTGAGGTGGGATTGACTCGTAAACATCACATATGACCCTTGGATCATTTTCCTAAAGTATCGAGACAATATTAATGTGTTTGGTCAGTTTTCCATATGCTAGTTGTTGTTTTCACTTAAAATGATGAGCATTTCAAATAAAAGTGAGACACTTTAAGTGGTACCATCCACAACGCGCCTCAGATTGAGGTGGGGTTGACTTATACACATCACAAATGACACATGGATCATTGTGATAATGTGTCAACACAATCCAAATACATTTGGTCAGTTTTCCATATTTGAGTTGTTTTTACATAAAAGAGTATCCATTTTAAACAAAAGAAAGACACTTCATGTGATATCGGCCACACCATGCCTCAGATTAAGTTGGGGTTGACTCGTACATGTCAAAAATGACCCTAGGATCGTTTTTTAAAGTATCAACAGAATCCAAATGCATTTGGTCAGTTTTCCTTATGCTAGTTGTTGTTTTCTCTTAAAATATTCTCCATTTTAAAATAAAAGTTAGACACTTTGAGTGGTACCAGCCACATAGTTCTTCAGATTGAGGTGGGGTTGACTCATACACGTAAAAAATAAACCATGGATAATTGTTCTAAGGTATCAAAACAATCCAAATATGTTTGGTCAGTTTTCCGTATGCCAGTTGTTGTTTTCACTTAAAATGTTGTCCATTTCAAATAAAAGTGAGATACTTTGAGTGTTAACGGCCACATTGTGCCTCTGATTAAGGACTTATTGACTCATACACGTCAAAAATTACTCATGGAACTTTGTGCTAAAGTATCAACATAATCCGAATATGTTTGGTCAGTTTTCCGTATGTCAGTTTTTTTTACTTAAAAGGGTGTCCATTTTAAACAAATGAAAGACACTAAGAGTGATACTGGCCACAACGTGCCTCATATTGAGGCAGGGTTTAATCGTACATGTCAAAAATGACCCATGGATCCTTGTGCTAAAGTATCAACACAATACGAATGCGTTAGGTTAGTTTTCCATATGCCAATTGTTGTTTTTACTTAAAATGTTGTCCATTTAAAATTAATGTGAGACACTTTGAGTGGTATCGGCCACATCCTACTGAATATTGAGGTAGGGTTGACTCATACATGTCGAAAATGACCCATGGATCATTGTTCTAAAGTATCAACACAATATAAATGCGTTAGGTCAGTTTTCCGTATGACAGTTTTTCTTTTTTACTTAAAATGTTGTCCATTTCAAACCAAAGAAAGACAGTTCGAGTGATACCGGCCACACCATGCCTTGGATTGAGGCGGGGATGAATCTTACACGTCACATATTCACCATGGATCATTTTACTAAAGTATCAATAGAATCCAAAATCTTTTGGTTGGTTTTCCGTACGCCAGTTATTGTTTTCACTTAAAATGTTGTCCATTTCAAATAAAAGTGAGACACTTTGAGTGGTACCAGCCACACTGTGCCTCATATTGAGGCGAGGATGACTCATACACATCAAAAATGACCCAAGGATTGTTGTTATAATGTATCAACACAATCTGAATATGTTTGGTAAGTTTTCTATATACCTGTTGTTGTTTTCACTAAAAATGTTGTTCATTTCAAATAAAAGTGAGAAACATTGAGTGGTCCTGGGAACACCATCCCTTAGATTGAGACGGGGATGAATCGTAGACATCTAAAAGGAACCATATATCCTTGTGGAAAAATATCAACCAAATCTCAATACGTTTGGTCGGTTCTCCATATTCTAGTTTTTGTTACTTTAAAAGGGTGTCCATTTTAAACAAAAGTAAGTCACTATTAGTGATACCGGCCACATATTTCCTCTTATTGAGGCAGGGTTGACACTTACACATCAAAAAGGACCCATGTATCTTTTTTATAAAGTATAAACACAATTGTAATACGTTTGGTCCATTTTTCGTATGCCATTTGTTGTTTTCACTTAAAATATTGTCCATTTCAAATAAAAGTGAGACACTTTGTGTGGTACCGGCCACACCGTGCCTCAGATTAAGGAGGGGTTGAGTCTTACACATCCAAAATGTCCCATTTCTCCTTGTGATAATGTATCAACACAATCCGAATGTGTTAGGTTGGTTTTCTGTATGTGAGTTGTTGTTTTTACATAAAATGTTGTCCATTTCAAATGAAGGTGAGATAATTTGAGTGGTACCGGCCACACCATGCCTCGGATTGATGAAGGGTTGACTCATACACATCAAAAATGACCCATGGAACCTTTTTATAATGTATCAACTCAATCTGAATGTGTTAGGTCAGTTTTACGTATGTCGGTTGTTGTTTTTACATAAAATGTTGTCCATTTCAAACAATATAAAGACACTTCAAGTGATACTAGCTACACTGTGCCTTAGATTGATGTGGGGTTGACTTTTACACATCTCATATGACTCATGGATAGTTTTCCTTAAGTATCAATAGAATCTGAAATCATTTGGTAGGTTTTCCGTATGCCGGTTGTTATTTTCACTTAAAATGTTGTCCATTTCAAATAAAAGTGAGACCCTTTGAGTGGTACCAGACACACCATGCTACAGATTGAGGTGGGGTTGACTCGTAAAAGTCAAAAATGACCCATGTATTCTTTTTCTAATGTATCAACACAATCTGAATATGTTTGTTCAGTTTTCTATATGGCTGTTGGTTTTACATAAAAGGGTGTCCATTTTAAACAAAAGAAAGACTCTATGAGTGATATCGGCCACACCCTACCTCGGATTGAGGTGAGGTTGACTCATAAAAGTAAAAAATGACCCATGGATCATTGTGATTATGTATCAACACAATCCGAATATGTTTTTTTGGTTTTCCGTATGCCAGTTGTTGTTTTCACGTAAAATGTTGTCCATTTCAAATAAAAGTTAGACACTTTGAGTGGTACCTGCCACACCGTGCCTCAAATTGAGGTGGGGTTTACTCGTACATGTCAAAATTGACCCATGGATCCTTGTTCTAAAGTATCAACATAATAAGAATGTGTTTGGTCATGTTTTCGTATGCTATTTGTTGTTTTCACTTAAAATGTTTTCCATTTCAAATAAAGGCGAGACACTTTGAGTGGTATTGGCCCCAATGTGCCTCATATTGAGGCGGGGTTGACTCGTACATGTCACAAATGACACATGGATCATTGTGATAAATTATAAACAAAATACAAAGCTCCCAAGAGCTCTGAAGATTGGATCTCCTTCAATCCTTGGGATCTGAGATCTCGAATTAAGAGTGCGATTGTCTCCAGAATCAAGGTAGGTGGTTGGTTCTTGGTACTGAAGTAATAGTAATGGAATGTTAATTAGATTGGGATTTAGGGTGAATCATGAAGATAGATTATATTGGGATCAGTGACCTATGATGTAGTGATTGGTGTGATGATTTCGGTGATACATAGTTGAGTGAGGTACCCAATGGAGGATGATGATATATGTGGCTGGGGTAATGCATGGTAAAAGGAGGGTGAGGGGGGATGTCCAGGGTCCAGGAAGGAGGGGGGTTGTCCAAGGTCCGGGGAGGAGGGATATATGGGATCCATGGAGGAGGGATATATGGGATCCAGGGAGGAGGGTGGGGGGGTTCTATCTGGGGGTTGTCTGAGGTCTAGGAATGAGGGTGGGGAGGCAATCTAGGGTCCATGGAGGAGGGTTGGGGGGGGGGGCAGTCCGGGGTCCAGGGAGGAGGGTTCAGGGGTTGTGCGGGGGGATGTCTGGGGTCCAGGGAGGAGGGTGGGGGCTGTCTGGAAGCCTGTCCTAGGTCTAGGGAAGCAGGGGGTGGGGTGTCTGTGGTCCAGGAAGGAGGGTGGGGGGGGGGTGTCTGAGGGGTTGTATGGGGTCCAGGGAGGAGGGGGGTGTCCAGGGTCCAAGAAGGAGGGGGGGGGGGGGGGGTTTCCGGGGTCCATGGAGGAGGGTGGGGGGTGTCCGGGTCCAGGAAGGAGGGTGGGGGTGGGGTCTGGGGGCTGTCTGGGTTCGAGGAAAGAGGGTGGGGAGGCTGTCTAGTGTCCAGGGAGGAGGGTGGGGGGGGGGTTGTTTGTGGTCTAAGAAGGAGGGTTGGGGGCTATCCAGGGTCCTGGGAGGAGGGTGGGGGGGATATCCAGGGGGCTGTCTGGGGGGATGTCCAGGGTCCAGGTAGGAGGGTGGGGGGGGGGGGGGGGGCTGTCTGGGGGCTGTTCGTGGGGCTGTCCGGGGGGGGGGGGGGGGGGCTGTCCCAGGTTCATGATATTGTATTCACATATTTTCTAAGATAATTATTTCAAGGTTAAAAAATAATTTCTTTATATCAACTTCTAATTGGACCAGCAATTTTCTAAATTCTACAAAAAAGTTACAATTTCATTAAATTGGGGGGATTTCATAGAAAATAATCAAATAATGTTTTATTATTTATAGATAAAAAAATAAAGATAATGTGACCTACCTAATCACACATATATTCAGGCACAACAAATAAATAAACATCAAAGGTCAGTAATACCAGTCAAAAATGTAACTGATCAATCTGTCTCTGATCACCCTCACCCTCATCATCACCCTCACCCTCATCCTCATCTTCACCCCCATCATTTTCCCCACCCTTATCCTCGACCTCGTACTCATCCTAGGCCTCCTCATCGCCCTCCTCCTCCGCCTTGGCCTCCTCCTCCACCTTGGCCTCCTCCTCTCCCTCCTCCTCCTCCGCCTCGACCTCCTCCTCACCATCGCCTCGACCACCACTAAAACTGCCAACTGGTACCCCATATATAAAACACATCGATGAAATATATTCATCACAAGTAGTGCTGGCCTCTGGTGGAAGTGTCGAGCGTAAAGCTTCCATCAGTTTCATAAATGCATTGTTTTCCATAACAGACTGTTCTTCCATCTATATGACCCTTTTTTCCGCCTTTTTTTCCTGTGGCATAACCTTCTGCAACTTGGTGGCACTAAAACTTGTAAGTGAGGAGGACCAAAACCTCATCGGAACTATACTCTTCCTAGGTCGACAACGTACTCTACCAGGGTTCTCATCTCCCAACACCTGATGTAAGTGATCATTTGGCCCAAAATTGTCAGGTTTCTGGGCATCAAGGGCCACTAAAAAAAGAAAAACAACATACCCAACTACCCCAAACATCCCAAATCCCTTCACATGGACCATCATTATATCCATTACCCACCTTGAAAAAATATGTCTAAACAAACCATTTACCATCTTTGAGAGGGGATATATCTCTCCAGCACATCCATTAGTCGATATGATTCACTAACTACAAAAAAGGTGTGTCTATGAAGACTTCAAATCAAGTTGATTCATATAATCATGACACTTGAATTGTAAAACGAAAATATAAAACAAATCAAATTACACTTTTTGTGTATGTCATGCCACACAAGTCACCACCTGGTTTAGGTCAAATCAAAATAGAAACAAAGAATAATAGATGAAAAACATTAAAACTAAGTTAAGACATACAAATTTGGAGTTTATAACTAAAAAATCGATTGACTTCAGATGGATTTATTGGGAGGAAAGAGTTACCAGCCTATGTAAAGAGAGAGGCCTCTAGTTTAGAATCCAAGGGGGACTTCCCCAAGGCTTCCTAAATCATAATCACTATGAATCCAAGGTAAATTTCCGTAAGGTATTCTAAACCAAATCATTGTGAATCCAAGGGGGTTTCCAAATGGTATTAAAATCTATGTTTTTAACATGAATCCTTGGTTGGTTTCTTCAAGGAATTTCAAATCATCAATCAAAGAAAAATTACTCAAAAAATAAATTAAAATTTATTTATATTCATTTTCAATAGGCCTCATATAAGAGGCACATGCCTCAGGTACCAATATGTGTTATATGCATCCCAAATAATTCACTCATGTTCAATAACTCATTCTTGGTACCCCTATGGTCATACCTTGCATTAGCAAATTAGTTCTGCAAGTCAAGAACACCCCTCGAGTTAG
Organism: Viscum album; assembly: GCA_963277665.1. NCBI lineage: Eukaryota > Viridiplantae > Streptophyta > Magnoliopsida > Santalales > Viscaceae > Viscum > Viscum album. The sequence continues at coordinate 1,432,139,442 of OY728126.1, read as the reverse complement.
GGTTCACTAGCACAGGGGATTCTGGAAATTGTGGGAAATGCAGAGTTATCTACTTCGGTGTAATCAGGGCCGGGCTATCCATGAGGGTGGATGGGCTGTCCAGGGGGTACGGGGTGTCCAGGGGGTGGGCGGGCTCTCCATGAGGGTGGAGGGGTTATCTAAGGGGGGTGTCCAGGGGGTGGGTTGGCTGTCCACGGGGGTTGGGGGGCCGTCTAGGGGGTACGAGGTGTCCAGGTGGGTGGGGGGTGTCTAGGGGGGTGGGTGGGCTGTCCACGGGGTTGGGGGGATGTCCAGGGGGATGGAGGGCTTTCCATGAGGGTGGTGGGATTGTCTAGGGGTATGGTGTGTCTAAGGGGTGGGCGGACTATCCACGAGGGTGGAAGGGCTATCCAGGCGGGTAGGGGGTGTCTAGGGTGGTGGGCAGGCTGTCTACGGGGGTGTGACTAAGAGCTACGTGATTTAATTGGGTTGCCATTTAGGTTATGAAAAACAAATGATGGCTGTTAAGGATTAGAATAGTATTTTTAGTGAAAATACAATTTGGTAGGATTAGTTACTTGACAACATGATGGTATCAAGTTTTCAATTGGGAAAATATTGGGGCATTGGATTCTAAAAGGCTCCCACAACCTTCCAAGGATATATTTTTTCCATAAAAAGGTGTTGTGGGAGAAGGAATTCATCCTATATAGTTGATGTCACTTTTAGACCATGTGATGCCTTACTCATCAAGATGACTAGACAAGAACCAAAACCAAAGAGGCCTCAAACCTATCCAAATCTCTAGAAGTGATGACTTCCCAGTTCTTATTGGTGAACTATGGAAGTGATGACTTCCCACCTGCACAGCCCCCCTCCCCATCTCACCCCCAGTTGAACCCCCCTTCACAACCCCTCCCATCCATCGACTTCACACCCCACCCCACCTGCACCCCTAATTGCACAACCCCCCTCCCCTACCACCACCCGCATAACCCCCTCCAATCCACCCAATGCACAACCCCCCCCCCCCCTTATGCACCCCATCCACATAGCCCCCCCACCCCCACCCCCACCCCCACCTGTACACCCCCACCTCACCACCCAACATACTCCCACCTACCCAGCCCACCCCCAACCTACACACTCCCCTCCCCCACCCAATTGAACATCCACCCCCTTCCTACACCCCCAATTACACATTCCCCCCTCCCCCGACCCCCACCTGTACACCCCACCCCACCACTCCCCGCTACAGACTGCCACCTACCAAGCCCACCCCCACCCACTTTCACAACACTGCCCCTCCTCCTGCACCCCCCAATTGAACAACCCCATCCCCCACCCCCACCTACACAACCCACCCCCACCCCCACCTGTACAACACCCACATCACCCCTAACATACTCTCCCACACTACACACCCCCACCTGTACATCTCTCTTCACTCATTGCACCCCCACCTAAACACCGCCACCAGCACAACCCCTCCCCCACCCAGTGCACCCCCACCCAGTGCACCTCCCCCCACCTTAACCCCCTATAACACCCCGAGATTTTATGAGATATTTTCTTTTTAATATCATTGATGAATTCTATTGTACACTACACCAAGATTAGCTTGCACTGTACGAAACACCGTATTATCTTGCAGTATACGCAACACTATTCTTGGCTTGTGTTAAACACAATTTAAAGTTTGTTTTGTAGAAATTATTCTTCACAACATTAAGTATAGATTTTATTTAATGTATAAATGAAATAAGTTTTGATTATGTTATACGCAACACCAAAGGGAGCATTCAATACACGCATCCCTGACATGGCTTGAATTACATGCAATCACGACCTTCCTCGATAGCGTGTGTAGTATGCAATACCGAGTTTCACTAAACAACAATATGTTATTAAAATATTATATAAACTAGATGTTATGAATAGTAATACCCAATTTTTAAAATTTTAGAAATTTTATATTTCAAAATGGACTTTATTTTTTGATTCAGAATATCGAAATTATCCTAGGTTGAATTTTTGGTATTTTTTTGAAAACTTTAAATTTTTGATGAGTAGTGAAAACATTGAGTTATTGGTTAAAACAAACTTTTTATTTAAATAATATTTTATTTTTTTAAATTTATTTTGGTTCAAAATAGATATATAATACCTATATATGTAAAATTTAAATTCATTGGAGTTATTTTATAATAATTTTAGATATATAAAAATTTTATCGAACTTTTCACCGTCTTTTACCCATCTCCTAGGAGAATTTGAAAATTCACATATAACATAATTTTTCCGCTTTTGTGAGTAGAATTTCAAAAATCTGAGAGACACAGTTAATATCAATGATTAAAATTTTGTTCAGTAAGATTAAAATAATTTTTGGTGAATATTAACTTTTATCATTTATTTACCACGGTTAAAAGTAAATAGGGAAATTAAGGGTAAAAATGATATTATTATTTTCATAAAAATGTCCTAATTCTATTGGATAAGTGTAATTCGAGCAAAAAAAATCTTAGGAATAAAATATTACCCTTTAGGTCCACTTGGATTAGATTAGGATATTTATTAATATTTTATTTAAAGAAGAGTTAAAATTGTTAAAATCAATGTTTAACAACTAAAATTTTTTTAATATAGAGTTATAAATAAGATAAATTCAACTATAAATATTCATTAGAAAGATAAATATATTTCCTACATAATGGTATTTTATTTATATTTTTTAGACATTAAATAATTTAATTTATTTATTACACAATGATGATGCGGTAATTACCTTATTAATGAAATATTAACATAATTGATATTATAAATACCCAAATAAATGAAATTTGAGACTTTTTATAAATTAAAATAATTTTTTAGGTTAATATAACATATTAGGGTTTGTTAGATGAATTTTTTTCAAAGTAATAATGCTGTTATAAATTTATAAAAAACAAAATATAAAATAGTGTCAAAATTGACATAAGAGATTTTTTTAAACAAATATTATATTATTAATTGATATAAGGGTCCTAAAAATCTAAGGATCGGCCAAAAGACTTATATAATAATATATATGACATTAATGAACCAATTTAGGTTAGATTGGAAATTTATAGTATGTTTATTAACCATATAGTTTAAGAATACAAGAAGACACGGTAAAAGTTAAACTATTTAACTTAGAGTTAAATATAAATGATAAGGTTAAAATGGTAACTTAAACTTGTCTAAATCCTATTAATTGAGATACTATAGACCCATACCCTCACTATCCTCGAAATAAGTCACTTTGGATCCATTATAAACCGAATATGAATTCATTATAAAATAATATTTTACGTTTTTCCAATGGTGTCCCTCTCCACCCTTATAAAAAAGAACCCCCTCCCTCTCTTCTTCACACAACTTTGAGCCTTCAAGCTCGGCCAAACCCTGCCCATTTAACTTCTCCACTTTCCTAGAAACCTACTAGAGGTTCTGGTATTTTTATAAGACCATCTTTAGTGCCCTAAGAGGAGGTTAAGAGGAGGCACGTCGAAGAAGAGGTAATCTCTTCTATCGATTCTTTCAAGTTTCATTATTCTTATACTTCCTCTTATTTAGTTTTTTAATTATAAATTAATAACATAAGTATAAATAATATACTGATATGTTATTATAAATATAAAACAACATCATTTAACCTTCTATCCATCCTATGAAAAAGAAATCACCGCGTGTGCGTACGTACGGAATACGGTCTCGACGCCGTGGTGTAATCCGGTTTTCCACCACCAGCATACATGGATGGTTATAATGGTAGAAATAATAACAATAAATAATTATTACAAAATCATAATGATTTTGATAAATTATATCATCCACTTCAATTCCATCCAATAATTATGGGAATGATATCTCCGCTCGTGCGTACGTACGGATTACCGTCTCCATGACGCGATGAGATTCATTCTCCATGATTAACCATTCAAGTATTATTATAAAGTATATATAATAACTAATAATGAAAGATAAGACATAATAATGATACTGTATTTATGAAAATATTTGTTTCATTTACTTAATTCCATTCAATTTAATAAATAAATGAAAACAGCGTTCATGCGTACGTACAACCTACCGTCTTCATGAACAGTGTATTTCATTTCAATTTATCAATATATCATATATATTTATATTATGAATATATATTATATCTAAATAATGTTTTTTCTCTCTAGAATTAAGTAAATCAGGATATAAGTAATAATATCAAGAACAACAAGTCCAAACATGTACGATAAATGAAATGATTTCACCCAAAACACTACTTTAACATGGAATTGATAAAAGAACAGGTAATATAAAGTCATAAGTGAATAATATATGATATCAAAAATATTATTATGGTTTTTTAACAAGTTAATAATATATTTAAACCCACTATACAGGAGTTTTGGAGACGTACAAAAGAAATTGGACCTAAGGCAAGGGATAATTTTTGCAAATCTCATTTTTATCTGAGATCAGTTATTTGTAAGTATTTAATGGGGTTATATTTTTCATCCATGTCCATAAAAATGTTTTTCATGAAGTGTTTAACATTCTTACATGTATGTTTAAAGTCATTTTTACCCCTCTTTGGCTTTTACTTTTAGTTATGGAAGGAGTCTTGCTTACCATACATGGTACTTTTTGACTTTTCCGTTAAAAGTACGTGGAGAATGTTTTTTTATCTTATACGGCATTAATGGATTTTTATGGTTTCATATATTCTAATTTTCATGAATATTACTCTCCAATATTTCATGATTATTTTCAAAAAAATCATTTTCTTTTAAAATTGAAAGGAATTTTATGAAAAGAAAATGATTTTGAAGAAGAAAGGATATTTTCCTTAAGAATTTATTTGAAGTGTTTTGTCAAAACTATTTTCTATCTAAGATGACATTATTTAGTATGATTATGTTTCAATTATAAAGTATCTATTATTTACGTGGTTTTATTTTTCTTATGATTAAATGATATCTATTTCTTTTATATGGATTATGTTATGATGGGATGATGTTTATGAAACCCATTTTATTCGTTGGATTATTATGAATGATGAATGCTTATTTTGTGGCACACGAAGGAATGATTTAATTATGAGATGGGTTGGAACTATATATCCATAAAATGAATTGGGTAAAGATTTATATCTCATGAGATATAAATGGATGGAACATCATGTTAATCCGGTTCAGTGATACAGGACTAGAACGAGGAGTGAACTCGATTCGGTAAGGGACTTTGTCCACTATGATGGTCTTGGAAGCAATTCCTTGGATACTATGGAAATAATATCATGTGATTAATTGTTTTCCACAATTACACATTTTATTCCCCATGCTATTTTATCATGATTGATGTTTCATTATTATCTATGCCTTACATACTACCATGTTTTATGTCATTGCTCTGGATTTTGATGTTTAAATATTATGTTCATGTTTTTTAAATTCAAATGTATATGGTTTGTTTTATTTTCTCCATGCTTACCCTTACTGAGAATTTGAGATCACCATTTATATGTTTTATTTTCCCTAGGATATAAATAATGGTTTTAGGTAAGAAAACAAAAGAGAGAGATCTTTATGGGAGCTGTTAAAGATCTTTCACCATGATTAGAATATTATATTCTGAGTTTTCGAAGACACTAAACTAATACGGTCTTTGGGCGTCTTTTTTTGTCATGTATTAAGTATTCCACAAAAATAATTTAATGTATATGTACGTTAAGATTTGGGTCTCTATAGTTGGTATCAGAGCGAAGGTTTAGTTAACCTTTGGAAACTAGGATGTGAAAACTTTAGATCCCTGGAGGCATTTCTAAGGAATGTCTCGGGATGTCAATAAGGTTAAGTATACGTATAGGTTATAAACCTGTAATTATGGTAACGATCCTAGAATTAAAACTAAGATGTTAATGATTGAAAGTACTCCCATTTATTATGTTGTTTTCCTAGCATGATTGTTTCCTTTCACACTATTTTTTTTGGGTTTTAGAAAATGGCTGGAAAGAGGAATATTCATGTTAATGGAGAATATGATAGAGAATAGAATGATATTATTCCTAAGAATCCAAATTAAATGGGATTTGGAAGGAAAAACATCATTATTTTGCCTAATCATAAATCTAATAATATGATCAATAATATCAACTTTGGTAAGTTTCCGAACTCGTCTAATAAGAGAAAGATAGAGTTTCATAATTATAATAGAGGAAAGAAAGTTCAATTTACCCCTGTAAATCATGTGGGAAGAGGCATCAAGGAGAATGTTTCAAAGGAACTGGAAGATGCTTTGGGTGTGGAAAATAAAGACACAAAGCCAGTAAGTGTAGAAGAAAAGGTCCAGTTAACACCATGGACAAAGATAATGGAATTGCTACGACATCAACAATGATTAAATGTTTTAAATGTGGAATGTATGGGAATTATGTAAACTAATGCCCTAAGGTAAAATCACATGAAGAGAATCAACATGGTCGTATGGGTAGTATTTATGTTGTTGATGATAAAGAGACTAATAATGATATATGAGATGAAATAAGTGTTGAGGAATAAAATGATGAAGCTTGGTCAATGGTTTACGAAGGTACTGGAATGATTGTATGTTTATCAAGAGCTATGTTGTCTGGGTAATTTAATGGTTATATGGAATAAAGAAACATCTAAGGATTTTTACACTTTTGTTTTTCATGATGTATTTTAAAGTATATGTTGAATGGTACCGATAACCATGAAAAGTGATTGAAATATTTTTTGGAATGCACCTAATATGCGCATAAATATGGGATAAAGAGATAATGAAATGTTTAATGATCTCATGACTGATATAAGGATAAAGTGATATCATGGTTTGAGTATATGGAATTTTTGGGATTTTGGTATGTGGAAAGAGTTACCTTTTGACAGAATTCATGTTTTCACTAAGGTTCTATGGTAATTTATGTTTCAAGATAATTCATGATTAAGGTATTCAGATGTTTGGAATGCGATCAAAAAGATATATCTTATGACATATGGGGAATAAATGATGGTATTCACATTCTTGTTATGTGACCATTCCAGTAATCATTTTCTTTAGACTATGAGATTGGACAGATGTATTTTAGATAAGTCTAAATATTGGAATGGATTATGTCAGACATCAGATAATATCTTTTAAGTATAGAACTTTTTTTGATATTATTTCTGTAATGTTTTAATAGCGTAGTTTTAGAAAAAGGACAACCTGCAGGACAAGCGACAACCCGTCGCGCCAGACAAGGTTGCTGGAATTGAACCCACAAACGAAGTGCGACAGACCTTTATCGCCTACCACTGGCCTACTAGAAGTCCCTGGTTAGTAGAAATTAGTCTTATTTTATTTAGTGGTATGATCGTTGAAGTATGAGTCCATTTATGGAATCATTTACGGTTAATCTCACCATATATGGAGTTATGTATATTTAATAACTTTTTCTAACTTTTTGAGACATATAGAATGACCTATCATTCTATCACATTATCTGCTAATACTTCAAGAAGGACAAATTCAACTTCATTTCTTTAAATAAGTGATGAAGTGGAAATAGTTCATGGAATGACCATCGATGATATTACACTGAAATCAAATAAGTATTTCTCCTTGTGCAAAAATTTATGATCATTAGGGAAATGATCTTGAAAACCAAAAACATTTTCCTAGTAACCTTGTATTCGATGAATCAGATGGTACCTGAGATCATCACAAATTTATGGCTTTGTGATTGTTGGATTTTTCATAGCCATGTTCTCTACCACTCTTCATCAGAACATGATGGTTATATTTCTCTTCCATATCCATATTTTCACCTATGTTCTCCTATGTGGAAACCTAGCGATGAGTTAATTTAGGTAACCATTACGTTTCACACTTCACTTTTTGAAATTAAGTTTTAGTATTCCTTTTTTAGGATGTGGGTTTCTATGAATGAAACTTTCAAGTAGTTAATGATTTATAACACCGGTGAATTTCAAGGGAGAAATTCATTTCAAGGGGGTTAGAATGCAACACCCTGAGATTTTGATGAGATATATTATTTTTAATTTCATTGATATATTCTATTGTACACTAAACCTAGATTATCTTGTACTATACGCAACACTGTATTAGCTTGCAGTATATGAAACACTATTCTTGGCTCGTTTTACACACAATTTAATGTTTGTTTTGTATAAATTATTCCACGCAACCTTAAGTATATATTTTGTTTCATGTATAAATGAAATAAGTTTTGATTATGTTATTCACAACACTAAAGGGAGATTCCACTACACGCAACCCTGACATGGCTTTCATTACACACAATCACGACCTTCCTCGATAGCGTGTGTAGTACGCAATACCAGGTTTCACTAAACAACGATATGTTATTAAAATATTATATAAACTAGCTGTTATGAATAGTAATACCCACTTTTTGAAATTTTATAAATTTTATCTTTCAAAAAAGACATTATTTTTGGATTCCGAATATCAAAATTAGCCTAGGGTAAATTTTTGGTATTTTTCTGAAAACTTTCATTTTTTGATGAATAGTGAAAAGTTTGAGTTATTGGTTAAAACCGACTTTTTATTTAAATAATAATTTATTTTATTTAAATTTATTTTAGGTAAAAATAGATACATAATACCTATATAAGTTCAATTTAAATTCATTGGAGTCATTTTATAATAATTTTAGATATATAAAAATTTTATTGAACTTTTCACCGTATTTTACCCATCTCCTAGGAGAATTTGAAAATTCACATAAAACTTAATTTTACCACTTCTATGAGTATAATTTCAAAAATTTGAGAGACACAGTTAATATCAAGGAGTAAAATGTGGTTCAATAAGATAAAAATAATATTTGGTGAAAAGTAACTTTTCACTTTTATTTACCACGGTTAAAAGTAAATAGGTTAATTAAGGGTAAGAATGATATTATTATTACCCTAACACATGTACTAATTCTATTGGATAAGTGCAATTAGACAAAAAACAATATTAGGAATAACATATTATCCTTTAGGTCTACTTGGATAATATTATCATATTTATTATTATTTTTATATAGAGAAAAGTTAAAATAGTTAAAATCAATGTTTAATAACTAAAACATTTTTAATATAGGGTTATACATAAGATAAATTTGACTATAAATATTCATTATAAAGATAAAAATATTTACTATATAATTTTATTTTATTTATATTTTTTATATATGAAATAATTTAATTTATTTATGACACAATGATGATGCTGAAATTACCTTATTAATGAAATATTAACACAATTGATATTATAAATACCCAAATAAATGTAATTTGAGACTTTTTATGAATTAAGCTAATTTTATAGGTTAATATAACATATTAGGGTTGTTTAGATGAATTTGTTTCATGGTAATAATTCTGTTATAAATTTATAAAAGACAAAATACCAAATAGTGTCAAAATTGATATAAAATATTTTTTAAAAACAATATTATATAATTAATTGATATAATGGTTTTAAAAATCAAAGGTTTGTCCAAATTACTTATATAATAATATATATGACATTAATTAACTAATTGGGGTTCTATTGGAAGTTTATAGTAATTTTATTAACCATATAGTGTAAGAATACAAGAAGACCACGGTAAATGTTAAATTATTTAACTTAGAGTTAAATCTAAGTGATAATATTAAAATGTAACTTAACTTGTCTAAAACCTATTGGTTGAGATTATTTAGACCCATAACCTCTTTATATTAGAAATAAGTCACTTTGGATCCATTATGAACCGAATATTAATTTATTATAATGAAATATTTTGAGTTTTTGCAAAGGTTCCCCTCTCCTCCCTTATAAAAGAGAAACTCCTCCCTCTCCTCTTCATGTAAATTTTAGCCTTTAATATCGGGAAAACCCCTGCCTATTTCAATTATCCACTTCCATATAAACCTACAAGAGGTTTTGGTATTCTTCAAAGACCAAATTCAGTGCCCTAAGAGGAGGTAAAGAAGAGGCGCGTCGAAGAAGAGGTAATCTCTTCTACCGATTCTTTCAAGTTTCATTATTCTTATACTTCCTCTTCATTAGTTGTTTCATTATAAAGTAATAAAATAAGTATAAATAATATAATTATATGTTATTATAAATATGAAATAACCCCATTTCACCTTCTATCCATCCTACAGAAAACCAAAATCACCGTGCGTGCGTACGTACGAAATACCGTCTCCACACAATGGTGTAATATGTTTTTCCACCACCACCTTACATGGAAGGGTGTAATGGTACAAATAATAACTATATATGATTATTAAAAGATAATATTTATTCTGATAAATTATATCATCCGGTTCAATTCCATTCAATAATTTTGGGAATGATTTAATCCATCGTGCGTACGTACGGATTGCCGTCTCCACGACGCGATGAGATTCATTCTCCATGATTAACCATTCAAGTATGATTATAAAGTATATATAATAAATAATCATGAAATATATGAAATAATTATTATACTGTATTTATGTACATATATGTTTCATTTACTTAATTCCATTCAATTTAATAAGGAAATGAAAACAGAATTAATGCGTACGTACGGCCTACCGTCTCCATGAATGGTGTATTTCATTTCGATTTATCGATCTATCATATATATTTATATGATGAATATATATTATATCTAAATCTTGTTTTACATTTTGGAATTAAATAAATCAGTATATAATTAATAATATCAAGAACAACATGTCCAAACACGTACAATAAATGAAATGATTTTACCCAAAATGCCGCTTTATCATGGAATTGATAAAAGAACAGGTAATATAAAGTCATAAGTGAATCATATATGATATCATAAATATTATTATGGTTCTCTAACAAGTTAATAATATATTTAAACCCACTATACTAGAGTTCAGGACACGTACAGAAGAAATTGGACCTAAGGTAAGGGATAATTTTTACAAATCTCATTTTATCCAAGATTACTTAAATGTAAGTATTTATTGGGGTTATATTTTTCATCCATGTCCATAAAAATGTTTTTCATGAAATGTTTAATATTATTAAATGTATTTTTAAATTCATGTTTACCCCTCTTTGACTTTTACATTGTGTTATGGAAGGAGTCTTGCTTACCATACGTGGTACTTTTAGACTTTTCTGTTAAAAGTACGAGGATAATGTTTTTTTAACTTATACAGCATGAACAGATTTTTACGATTTCATATATTATAATTTTCACGAAGCTTACTCTAAAATATTTCATGATTATTTTCAACAAAATCCTTTTCTTTTAAAATTTAATGTCATTTTGTGAAAAGAAAATAATTTTGAAGAAGAAAGGATATTTTCCTCAAGAATTCATTTCATCCGTTTTGTCAAAACTCTTTTCCATCTAAGATGACATTACTTAGTATGATTATGTTTCAATTATAAAGTATCTATTATTTACATGGATTTATTTTTCTTATGTTGAAATGATATCCATTTCTTTGATATGGATTATGTTATGATTGGATGATGTTTATGAAACCCATTTTATTTGTCAGGTTATTATGAATGATGTATGTTTATTTTGTGGCACATGAAAGAATGATTTAATTATGATATGGGTGGGACCTATATCTCCATAAAATTCATTGGTTAATGATTTATATCTCATGATATAGACATGGATGTAATGACAAGTTAATCTAGTTTAGTGATAGAGGGCTGGAATGAGGAGTGAACTCGATTCAGTAAGGGACATTGTCCACTATGATGGTCTTGGAAGCAATGCCTTGGCTACTATGGAAATAATATCATGTGATTAATGGTTTTCCATAATTACACGTTTCATTCTCCATGATATTTTATCATGATTGATGTTCCATTATGATCTATGCCTTACATACTACCATGTTTTATGTCATTGCTCAGGATTTTGATGTTTAAATATTATGTTTAGGTTATTTAAATTCAAATGTATATGGTTTGTTTTATTTTATCCATTCTTAACCTTACTGAGCACTTGAACTCACCCTTTATATGTTTTCTTTTCCCCAGGATATAAAGAAATGTTTTATGTAAGAAAACAAAAGGGGGAGATCTTTATAGGAGATGTTGAAGATCGTTCACCATGATTAGAAGATTATGTTCCGAGTTTCTGAACACACTAAACTAATATGGTCTTTGGGTGTCTGTTGTTTTCATGTATTAAGTATTCCGCAAAATTAATGTAATGTCTATGTATGTCAATCATTGTGTCTCTACAGTTGGTATCAGAGTGAATGTTTATTTAACCTTTGGAAACTAGGATGCGAAAACTTTAGATCCCTAGAGATATTTCTAAGGTTTGTCTAGGGATGTCCCTAAGCTTACGTATAATTATAGGTTATAGACATATAATTACGGTAAAAATCATAGAATTGAACCTAAGATGTTAGAGATTAAAAGTACTCCCCTTTATTTTGTTGTTTTCCTAGCCTGATTTTTGCATCTCACGCTATTTTTTTTGGGTTTCAGAAAATGGATGGAAAGAGGAATATTCATGTTAATAGAGAATATGATGGACAATGGAATGATATTCTTATTGAGAATCCAAATGAAAAGGGATTTGGAAGGTGAAACATCGTTATTATGCCTAATAAGCAATCTCATAAAATGATCAATAATATCAACTTTGGTAAGTTTCCTATCTCGAATAATAATAGAAAGATGGAGTTTCATGATGATCATAGAGGAAAGAAAGTTCAACATCCATCATGTAAATCATGTGGGAAGAGGCATCAATGAGAATGTTTCAATGGAACTGGAAGATGCATTGGGTTTGGAAAAGAAGGACACAAATCCAGTAAGTGCAAAGAAAAAGGTTCAGTTAACACCATGGACAAGGATGATGGTATTTCTACGACATAAACAACGATTAAATGTTTTAAATGTGGAATGTACGGGCATTATGCAAACAAATTCCCTAAGGTAAAATCTCATGAAGAGAATCAGCATGGTCATATGGTTAGTATTTATGCTGATGATGATGAAGTGACTACAAATGATATATGAGATGAAATAAGTGTTGAGGATTAAAATGATGAAGATCAGTCAATGGTATAAGAAGTTAGTGGAATGATTGTATGTTTATCAAGAGATATGTTGTCTGGGTAATTTAATGGTACTATGGAATAAATAAACATCTAAGGATTGTTACACTATTTTTTTCCTAATTTATTTGAATGTATATGTTGAATGGTACCGGTAAACATGAAAAGTGATTGAAATATTTTTGGAAAGAACCTAATATGCATATACAGAAGGGATAAGAAGATAATGAAATGTTTAATGAGCTCATGATAGATATAAGGACAAAGTGATATCTTGGTTTGAGTATATAGATTTTTTAGGATTTTGGTATGTGCAAAGAGTTACCTTTTGACAGTATTCAGGGTTTCACTAAGGTTATATGGTAATTTATGTTTCAAGAGAATACATGATTATGGAATTAACATGTTTGGAATGTGATAAACAAGATATATCTTATTATATATGGGGGATAAATGATGGTATTCACGTGCTTGTTATGTGACCATTCGAGTAATCGCTTTCTTTATACTATGAGACTGGACAGATGTATTTTGGATAAGTCTAAAAATTGGAATGGATTATTTCTGACATCAGATAGTATTGTTTAAGGCTAGAAATTTTTTCGATATTATTTCTGTAATGTTATAATAGTGTAGTTTTAGAAAAAGGACAACCTACAGGATGGACAACAACCCGTCGCTTCGGACAATGTTCCAAGAATTGAACCCACAACCGAAGTGTAACATAACTTTATCGCCAACCACTGGCCTACCAGAAGTCCCCGGTTAGTATAAATTAGTTTCATTTTATTAGGCGGTATGATCATTAAAGTATGAGTCCATTTTTTGGAATCATTTACGGTTAATCTCACCATAGATGGACTTATGAATATTTAATAACCTTTTCTCACTTTTTTTGAGACAGATGGAATAACCTATCATTCTATCACATGATCTGCTAATATTTCAAGAAGGAAAAATTAAACTTCATTTCTTTAAATAATAGATGAAGTGGAAATTCTTCCTGGAATGACCAATGATGATATTAAACTGAAATCAAGTAATTATTTCTCCTTGTGAAAAAACATATCAACATTATGGAAATTATCTTGAAAACCAAAAATGTTTCCTAGTACCCTCATATTCGATGAATTATATGGTACCTTAGATCATCACAAATTTATGGATTTGTGATTCTTGGATTTTTCATAGCCATGTTCTCTACCACTCTTCATCAGAACATTATGGTTAGACTTCTCTTCCATATCCATATTTTCACCTATGCTCTCTTTTGTGGAAACCCACTGATGAGTTAATTTGGGTAACCATTATATTTCATACATCACTTTTTAAAATTATGTTTTAGTATTCCTTTTTATGATGTGGGTTTCTATGAATGAAACTTTCACGTAGTAAAGGATTTATAACCCTGACAAATTTCAAGGGCGAAATTCATTTTAAGGGGGATACAATATAACACCCCAAGATTTTTTAAGATATATTCTTTTTAATTTCATTGATTTCTTCTATTGTACACTACATTAATATTATCTAGTACTATATGTAACACCGTATTAGTTTCCAGTATACACAACACTATTCTTGGCTTGTGTTACACACAATTTAATGTCTGTTTTGTAGAAATTATTCTACCCAACATTATGTTTTTATTTTGTTTAATGTTTAAATGAAATAAGTTTTGATTATGTTATACGCAACACTAAAGCGAGAATCCACTACATGCAGCACTAACTTGGCTTCCATTACACACAATCACAGCCTTCCTCGATAGCGTGTGTAGTACGCAATACTGGGTTTCACTAAACAACGATATGTTATTAAAATATTATATAAACTAGACGTTATGAATAGTAATACCAAATTTTTGAAATTTTATAAATTTTATCTTCCAAAATGGACTTTATTTTTGGAATCGGAATATCAAAATTATCCTAGGGTGAATTTTCGGTATTTTTATGAAAACATTCAATTTTTAATGAATAGTAAAAACATTGAGTTATTGGTTAAAGATGACTTTTTATTTAAATAATAATTTATTTTATTTAAATTTATTTTATTTAAATTTATTTTAGGTCAAAATAGATACATAATACCTATATAATTTCAATGTAAATTCATTGGATTCATTTTATAATAATTTTAGATATATAAAAATTTTATTGAACTTCTCACCGTCTTTTACCCATCTCCTTTGAGAATTTGAAAATTCACATAAAACATAACTTTACCTCTTATGTGAGTGGAATTTCGAAATTACGAGAGACATGGTTAGTATCAAGGATTAAAATATGGTTTAATAAGATAAAAATAATTTTTGGTGGATAGTAACTTTTAACTTTTATTTACCACTGTTAAAAGTAAATAGGGTAATTAAGGGTAAAAATGATATTATTATTACCATAAAACATGGTTTAATTCTTTTGGATAAGTGTAATTAGACCAAATAAAATATTAGGAATAAAATATTACAATTTTGGTCCACTTGGATTAGATTAGGATATTTATTGTTATTTTATTTAAAGAAGAGTTAAAATAGTTAAAATCAATATTTAATAACTAAAACTTTCTTAATATAGGGTTATAAAAAAGATAAATTCGACTATAAATATTAAATAGAAATCTAAAAACATTTCCCACATAATTGTATTTTATTTATATTTTTTAGACATTAAATAATTTAATTTATTTATGACAAAATAATGATGCAATAATTACCTTATTACAGAAATATTAACATAATTGATATTATAAATACACAAATAAAGGTAATTTGAGAGTTTTTATGAATTAAAATAAT
Organism: Viscum album; assembly: GCA_963277665.1. Classification (NCBI taxonomy): domain Eukaryota; kingdom Viridiplantae; phylum Streptophyta; class Magnoliopsida; order Santalales; family Viscaceae; genus Viscum; species Viscum album. Next base: position 1,432,123,548 of record OY728126.1, on the reverse strand, counting down.
ATTATTTGTTAATATAACATATTAGGGTTGGTTATATGAATTTTGTTTGAAGTAATAATGCTGTTATGAATTTATAAAAAACAAAATACCAAATAGTATCAAAATTGACATTAAAGAGTTTTAAAAAAATATTATTTTATTAATTGATATAATGGTCCTAAAAATATGAGGTTATTCCAAAAGACTTAGAAAATAATATATATGACATTAATGAACCAATTGGGGTTCTATTGGTAGTTTAAAGTATGTTTATTAACCATATAGTGTAAGAATAAAAGAAGACACGGTAAAAGTAAAATTATTTAACTTAGAGTTAAATATAAATGATAAGGTTACAATGGAAACCTAAACTTGTCTAAAACCTATATTTTGAGATTATTTAGATCAATACCCTCCCTAGAATATAAATAAGTCACTTTGGAACCATTATATACTGAATATTAATTTATTATAAAATAATATTTTAAGTTTTTCCAAAGGTGCCCCTCTCCTCCATTATAAAAGAGAACCTCCTCCCTCTCCTCTTCACAAATATTTGAGCCTTCAAGCTCAGCCTAACCCCACCGATTTAACATCTACACTTCCATAGAAACCTACTGGAGGTTTTTGTCTTCTTAAAAGACCAACTTAGTGCCCTAAGAGGAGGTTAAGAGGAGGCACGTAGAAGAAGAGGTAATCTCTTATACCAATTCATTCAAGTTTCATTATCTTTATACTTCCTCTTATTTAGTTGTTTCATTATAAAGTAATAACATAAATATAAATAATATAATTATATGTTATTGTAAATAATAAAAAACTCCATTTCACCTTCTATCCATCCTATGAAAAAACGAAATCATCGCGCATGCGTACGTACGGAATACCGTCCCCATGCCGTGGTGTAATCTATTTTTCCACCACCACCTTACTTGGATATGTATAATGGTAGAAATAATAACTATATATGATTATTACAACATCATAATGATACTGAAATTTTTTTATCATCCACATTAATTCGATTCAATAATTATGGGAATGATATAATCGCTCGTGCGTACGTACGGATTACCGTCTCCACGACGTGATGAGATTCATTATCCATGATTAACCGTTATAGTATGATTATAAAGTATATATAATAAATAATCATGAAATATATGATATAATAATGATAATTTATTTATGTACATATATGTTTCATTTACCTAATTCCATTTAATTTAATAAGGAAAGGAAAACAACGTTCATGCATACGTATGTCCTACCGTCTCCATAAACGGTGTATTTAATTTCGATTTATAGATCTATTATATATATTGATATTTGGAATATATATTATATCTAAATAATGTTTTAAATTATTGAATTATGTAAATCATGATATAAGTAATAATATCTAGAACAAATAGTCCAAACACGTACGATAAATGAAATGAGTTTACCCAAAACACTGCTTTTACATGGAATTGATAAAATAACAGGTAATATAAAGTAATAAGTGAATGATATATGATATCATAAATATTATTATGGTTCTGTTACAAGTTAATAATATATTTAAACCCACTATACTAGAGTTTCGGACTTGTATGGAATAAATTGGACCTAAAGTAAGGGATAATTTTTTCAAATCTCATTTTTCTTTGAGATTCCTTATACATAAGTATTTAGTGGGGTTATATTTTTTATCCATGTACATAAAAATGTTTTTCATATAGTATTTAATATTCTTACATGTATTTTTAAAGTCTTGTTTACCCCTCTTTGACTTTTACTTTGTGTTATGGAAGGAATCTTACTTACCATACATGGTACGTTTGGTCTTTTCTGTTAAAAGTACGAGGAAAATGCTTTTTTTACTTATACGGCATGGATGGATTTTTATGGTTTCATAACACATAATTTTCATTCATAATCCTCTAAAATATTTCATGATTATTTTCTAAAATATACTTTTCTTTTAAAATTGAATGGAATTTTGTGAAAAGAAAATGATTTTGAAGAAGAAAGGATATTTTCCTCAAGAATTCATTTCAAGTGTTTTATCAAAACTATTTTCCATCTAAGCTGACATTATTTAGTATGATTATGTTTCAAGTATAATGTCTCTATTATTTACATGGTTTTATTTTTCTTGTGATGAAATGATATCAATTTATTTTATATGGATTATGTAATGATGGGATGATGTTTATGAATCCCATTTTATTCCTTGGGTTATTATGAATGATGTATGTTTATTTTGTGGCACAAGAAAGAATGATTTCATTATGATATGGGTGGATCTATATCTCCCACCAATGCATTGGGTAATGATTTATATCTCATTATATAGACATGGATGGAACAACAAGTTAATTCAGTTCAGGGATATAGGACTGGAACGAGGAGTGAACTCGATTCAGTAAGGGACTTTGTCCACTATGATGGTCTTTGCAGCAATTCCTTGGCTACTATGGAAATCATATCATATGCTTAATGAGTTTCTACAATTACACGTTTTATTCCCCATGATATTTTAGAATTATTGATGTTTCATTATGATTTATGCCTCACGTACTACCATGTTTTATGTCATTGCTCAGGATTTTGATGTTTAAATATTATGTTCATGTTTTTTAAATTCAAATGTATATGGTTTGTTTTATTTTTTCCATGATTACCCTTACTGAGAATTTGAGATCACCCTTTATATGTTTTCTTTTCCCCAGAATATAAAGAAAGGTTTTAGGTAAGAAAACAAAAGGGGGAGATCTTTATGGGAGATGTTGAAGATCTTTCACCATGATTAGAAGATTATTTTCAAAGTTTCCAAAGACGCTAAACTAATACGGTCTGTGGGAATATATTTTTTTCATGTATTAAGTATTCTTCAAAAGTAATTTAATGTCTTTTTAGTTCAATATTTGGGTCTCCACACCCCCTCACTTCAAATAAATTGATTCACACATGATAGAATAACAAAAAAAACAAATCAAATTGAAATTGTTGGGTAGCATACTGCACGAACCTCATGATTAAGCCAAATCAAAACAGAAAAAATATATGTAAAACATTAAACATAAGGTACTACTTACAGATTAGAAGTCTAGAATAAGACATCTTTGTGATTTAAGAAGGATGTGGAAGAAATTTTCCGAACAAGAGAGCTATTAGGTCTCAGATTTAGCACTTCAATCGCGTGAATGGGAGGTCAGGTTTGCTGGAAATTTTGAGGGAAAACATTCCCAACAGTTTTAAAAAATAGTTGGGAAAGGTATGGTTTACCAATGGTTTAGAGAATCCATTGGTAATGCCTGAATAATTTTTAGATTTCCCAACAGTTTCTTCAAACCATTGGGAAACACTTCAATTACTCAACCTTTAACAATGGTTTGAATAAACCATTGATAAAGGACCCCTATACCAATGGATCAACCAATCTGTTTCTATAAAAGTGTTGGGAAAACCCAGCTTCCTAGTAGTGATGTTCAATTCAAGAATCATATTTATTCTCTTCCATTATAACGTAACTAGATGAAACAATAGATATATGATTATGAGGAATAATTGTATTTTATTTATTTTTATAAAATTTATTAATAAAAAGTCTACAACTTTAGATTCAAAAATGACATTAGCTTATATGTTTAGTATTCTATATGATATATTATTATTTTCCATTGGAAAAAACTTATTTAATTATTTTATTTCTAGTTTTAATTGTTTTCGTATATAAAATTAGAAAAATGATAAGCACCACCATTATTTTAGATAATAAAGGTTTGGTTTCATCCTCATCAACTTCATCTCCCAAACTATTATTATTGCAATTTGTTGCTTGAGTCTCATCCCCAGTATATTCTATGTTTCCTAAATGTTCACCAGTACCTGATATGAGATGAATTCTTGTTATAGTAGTTCAGGAAACATAGGTGGATGTCCACAAGATACGTGGGATGAGTCTCAATAAAAATAATAATAACTATTCCGGAGATAAAAAATGAGGACGATAATTGTCTATAATTTTCACCTTTGGATGAATTTAAAGGATACCACCTACCATAATGGATTAATTATTTTTCTAAATTAAATTACCCATTTCCTTTAAATCATACTGAAATTATTTGAAATAATTTAATGTTGGGATACCCTTATTAGAATTTTCTATAAATTTCACCTTTTAAAATGAATATCTTATGTGTATTTATTTATTTATTATAAAAAATTAATATTTTATGAACCATATAAGATCCATATGAATTGAAAATATATTTATGCTAATCGATTGAAAAAATAGTATGAAGATGGAGTTAAAGAGATCATCAAGTTTGAAAAAGAGCTTGCATAAGACCCTTCTCAAATCCTTTTTTCATGTTTACGTTGTTGTTATTCAAGAAAACATAGTCTTGAAGAATTGGAAGAGTATTTTATATTTCATGTAACAGATCAGAGCTATATATGTATGAGTAAACATGGGGAAAAACTGAAGAAGACTACCGATTGGGATGAAACTATGGTTTTGGGATCATATGATATGAATACCGGTGTAAATGATGACGAAGATCACATGGAAGAAAAGACAATGGAAATTGTAGATGCCCTTTATGATAGACTAAAGTTCTTTGAAAAGTTAAAAAGTTGTTCAAAGAAACGATTATATACTGATTTTACTAAATAAACAACATTGTTAGGTGTATTAAATTTATATAATTTGATAGCTTGAAATGGATTGAGTGACACTACCTTTACAAACCTACTAGGTCTGGTGAATGATATGTTGCTAGAATAAAATGAACATCCATGTCAAACATATGATCCAGAACAAATTCTACATTCAATGAGAATGAAATATAAAAAATACATGCTTTTCCAAAGATTTCATACTTTTTTAAGGACTATGGATCACTCGTAAAATTCCCTATGTATGGTGTGGATTGATACATGAAAAATGAATCAAGTCCTTTAAAAGAAATACTGTACTTTTTTACCATTCTAATGTTTATAAGGCTATATGGATTTTAGGATCCATGAGACAATTGAGATGACATGGAGATATAATAATTAAATATGGGACCCTATTTCATCCTGTGGATTATCCTCAGTGTAAGAAAATTGATTACAAGTATCCAAAATATTGAAATGAGTCGAGAAACATTCCTCTTGCATTATCTACACATGGAATCAATCTTTTTGGGGTAAAGAGTAGTACTCACAATACATGGCCCGTCATGTTGGTAAATTATAACTAGCCTCCATTATAAAACCCCATTTTTTATGAGATGTATCTTCTTAAATAAATTCAATTTTTTTGATAGTTTACGTTGCACACAACAACGATATTAAATTAACAATGATATACAATTAAATATTAACATGACCATTTGAATAGTAATGTAACTATTTGGAAAAGTAATTTGGCCACTAGAATAAAAACCTCACCTATGAATGTATAAATAAAATTAAGATATCTCATAAATGAAAACATGATATATTTATATTATATAATAGGTAAAAAATGTTTTAAAAATGAAAAATTAAGTGTCGGTATTTTTTTGAAACGTAAATGTTTATTTAAAAATTTAAAATTAATATAATGATTTTAAATAAAATTTATTTTCATAAAATATACTGATGAATTGATATTTTTTATTAATATATTATAACATTATGAGGTCATAATTAATTTTTCAATGTGTCGTAAAATTAGTTATAATATTAAAATTATTATTTTTCAAATAAATTATCATTTTTATTAGAAATTAATTTTATCATATTTACAAAATTATTTTCTTAAAATGGAGTCTATTTTTAAAATAAACTTGTCAGAAAATGGTTATGATGAATTATTTGGATTATTTCTGAAATAGTTGAATTTTTGGTGAATAGTGAAATACAATAATTTATGGTATCTAACATTATAAGTCAAATATATGAATTTATGAGTCATTGTCGATGTAATCACCAATTATTTAAAGATCACATGCAAAAATTACAATTCATTGTCAAAATAATCAACAATATTGATATTATTGAGCAGAAAATAATTAACTAATGAGTAATATGATAAAAAACAACCCTCTCCTCCCCTAAAAATACGACCCCTCACAATCCATTCTTCTTACATGTTATAATCCTTGAATATTGTCTAAATTATTACCAATTATCATACCAAGACTCTTCCCCATGTTCAATACCTACTAGTGTTATCAAAAGACCAAATCCATTTGACTTAAGCAGGATCCTAAGGAGATGATATCCGAGTGGTAAAATCATCCTTATTTATCTTTTATTTTATATATTTTTTTATTCTCTCATCACCTCCCATTATCCAAATTGGAATAATAAATTTAGTATTATATATATATGGTAAGGTTATTGTTTTAATGGAGTATATATAATCAAATCTCTTCTCTTATCCTTTTATTCTAAAAATGGAAACATTGTTCGTGACAAGTCGATTCACAACCTTCATGGATGACGAGTTTTCATTTTCTATTAACGCTGTCAAGGATGGTCGTAAAAAAATTATTATGGTTAAATAAGTTTTATATATACATATTATAGCTTATATAATGTTTTTAACCATCATATAAACATAATATGAAATAAAATTATACAATATCCTGATAGACGTAAAAACCGAAAATATAAAGTAAAACATTTTCAAAAAAAAATTATCGATAAAGTCATCCTCATAACATATTATTTAATGATATATGAGACCATTTAAAACTATTGAGGTTACTTAATACTAAATAATTTTACTTTGGTATTTTTTCTTCCATTTGAAAAGAACTTCCTTAATTATACACGAAGGAATCGACCATAAAACCATGAAACATATGCTCCCAAAACAACGAAATTAAACATTATAACTCATCAGAATGACACTAAATAAAGTTAATAAAACTATAATAAATAAAGTATATGTTTAATATGTTCATAATTATTTAATTAATAATCTAATTTTATTATATATGACATTAAGTACATGTGAGAACTCTATAGGACAAAATGTTAGGTGTTTCTCATCTAACTTTTACTTCTGTGAGATATGTCTTATTTCCCAATTATTTCTTATTTGTGGTGTATATATACTGAAAATTTTAATATCATATCATTAATATTATTCTCTTCATGGTATTCAATGTTTAATTTTATAAATATTATTTTTTGGGGAATATGATTCGATTGATTACAAAGTGGTAAGGTATTTCTTAACTTAATTTTCATTCATTGGGTTCAACTTATATTTCATTTATTATGTCATGATAAGGATCTGTGTAAAATTAATTTTGATCATATTATGTTGCATTTTCACTTTTTATGTGGTTTTATGGGGGACAAACATAATCTATTCATTTATTTATTGATATGATACTTTTCAAGGACATCATCTCAATTTTCTTATTTTGAGAATTCTTTTTGATGATATACACATATTTCCTTATCAATGGTGTATGTATTACCCCATTTAAGTTTTTGTCATAAATCATTAAATATTTCATTAAATATCCATATTTATTTTATCATGGATTTGATTATTGTTTAAGACGTCTACCATTTTAAGATACAATGTTTTTTTGAATGTTGTTTTAACCAAGGAAATATTGATAAATCCATATCCTCTACTAAATATAGATATTTTGATAAGGAATATTGATCATGAAATAATTCTACATATGAATAATTATTTTTAATTTATTTGAATGGTGGGGGGAAAATTATATATCCCATCGATGCATTTACAAGTCTCAGGATACAAATTTGTTGGCGATAAACCCTTTGCATTTATTCCCAAGAAGAATTAGATGAGTTTCTACCCAAATACTTAAACCATTTTGTGAAATCTCTAAATAGTAGGGTTTCATGTTCCAGATACATGATTTCCAATAATTAAGAATATATTTCATTCAAAATTATATTATTATTATTCATGAGATATTCACTATGACAAAATCTATGGATGCATTTTTATTATCTGTTTATTTATTGGATGAAATATGTTTTTCAGCTATTTACCTTGCCATATTGATTATTACTTGTTGATTATACTTTTTATATTATTGATTCATGTTTATGATTTATGTATCCCATATTTACCATTTGAGATCTCTCTTTTATTTTTTTCTTTACCCATGTTATGAAGATGAAATCTTCAAATAAGTTTCAAGGAAACTATTTGGTTTCCTTTATTAAATTATATGTTTAATTAACAATATAATAAGGGAAACATTAATGTATCTAGTTATTTGAGATTATTAAATTTATCTATCCTTGGTGATGTGATCTCTTATTTCTATTCCATTGTAAAAAAATCACTCCCAACTCTAGGATAATGGGGTTTGTGTTGTTATATCCATGGTTATGCATGATGTGAAAATAAAATATGTTGTATGTACTTAAATATGGACCAAAGAAACCATATAATGATATTTATTCCTATTTGTATCCATTTATCGATGATATTAAATTAATGTGGGATAAATGTGTTATAATTTATGATTCTCATATAAGTGAATAATTAATATTGAGGGACACACTGTATGGGATGATAAAAGAATTTATCGCTTATGGAAATTTATTAGGATATAGAATTAAATGAATATTGGGGTATCCTATTTGATAAGAATGCACACAATCAGTACAGTTGAATCATGCATTAATTTTTTTTAAAACATTAGATATTTTTACCTCGATGACATAAATACTAATCTTAGATGACATCATTTGATGAGAATATCGAAAAAGGTACAACACCATCTCCACTAATGGGTGATCAAGTATTCTCTAAAGTAAATGATATTGAAACTGTTTTCTATAAACCATTTCTGAAAACCCTTAAAAAATCTAGTTTTATGAAGAGATCAATTTCCTTTGAATTTTCTTATTGGAATTTTTTGTATGATATACAATTTCATGATGTCTTGCATGTAGAAAAAATGTATTTTATGTGTTATAAGAACATTACTAAATATTATTGGAAAAAAGATGGAATGAAGGCTAGGTTGGACATGAATGACATGAGGATAAGATAATATTTGGCACCCATGAAGGGTAAAGGGAATAATTTCTTCTTCCAATAGGTTATACTCTATCCTGAAAGAAAAATTTTCACTTTTTTCTTTTCCATAATAGTGTAAATGTCCAAATGAGGCATTTAACAATTATAAATAATGTCATGTTAATGACTAATTTGAAGTTATAGGGACTCGAATCACACGACTTTCATGTTTTGAAGTAATAATTTATTCATGTTACTTTTTATTGCATTCTAGATAAAAATGTATAGCATACATTAACTAGAATTTCCTTCCTTTTCTAAGCCATATTAAGTAAAGTTATAGAACCAAAAATGTTTCCAATCATGAATAAAGAGGTTTCTATCATATTATATTAGTTATGGATATTATTCCCAAAATAATTTTTGATATAATGGTCCACCTGATGGTTCACTTTGTTTGATAGGTTCAAATATGTGGTACTTACCATTATAGATGGATGAAACTCATTGAACAATATATGATGATTTTGAAAGGGTATATCAAGAATTGAATTTGTCTAGAAGGTTGTATTGTAGAAGGATATATTTTTGATGAAACTATTGAACTATATACCAATTAACTATATAATGTTGACAATAATGGTCTACCACTGTCTCATCATAGCACAATCCTTACGGGGGAATTGATTTTAGAAAGAGAAATTGGAATAATTAAATTCATAGAGTGGGATAAAGAACACCTTTTCATAATATTTTAGATGTTTATCCATACATTTAATTCCACAAATTAATTATTAGAGGTTTGAATCCATCACAGGAGGAAGGATGGATATCAAATACACATAATAAAAAATTTATAGGATGGTCTGAAGATAAAATTTTTAAGTATTTATCTAAAAATATGAATTCAATTTCTGAACGAATTTTTTGGCTATCTAGGGGACCAAATGAAAATGTTATATCTTACACTAGTTTTTTAATCAATGGTTATATGTTTTATAAAAAATAACACGATGGCTGCAGTACGTTGCAAAGTACTGGAGTAAGGATTATAGAGGAAGTGACACAAATATCTAATTCCAAGGATACAAATATAAATTATAAAAATCTTTCATATTTTGGAATTATAGAAAAAAATAAAAGTTTCAATATACAACATTTCATGTTCTGATTTTTGATTGTAAATGGGTTGATAATAGGAGTTCATTGAAATTTGAAGAAATGAGCTTCATATAAGTGAATTTTGGAGTGTAAGGGAAAAAAGATAATCCATTAATAATGGAATCAAATGTAGTGAAAGTATTCCATAATTGAGATCTAGAAAACATGAATTTTCCTATTGTCCTACTGGTGACTAAAACAACTATTGGCATAGATGAAAACTCAATGGAGGATAACCCTTTCATTGGGAGATAACAATCAGTTCATGTTGGTTCCAATGTATAAAATTTATTGTATATTAGACTAGACAAAAAATATGGGATTTGGATTCTCAATAGAGAATATACATCTCTATAACCATTATTAAAAAAAGATAATTCAATGAGAAGGAAAAAGTTTTTTTATTATACTACATTTTCCTTAAGTTATTATTTGTTATCTAATGCATTAATATAATCTAAATAATGATTTGAATACTAAATCAAAAAACCTCTTCTGAACATGGTGATATTACCAATCCCAAGGAAGAACAAACTATAATGAATCAAACTCTTTGTGAAGTTGTAAAGGCAATGTTACAATATAATTTCTCAATTTTAATGAAAAATATATAATGAAATATTGATTTAATTTTCATTATTCTTGGAAGAGTTTGTTTTTTTAGAATATTTATATCCATATTTCACACCTTTCTATACTAAAACATTCAAATACTTCTTCCCCTTAAAAAATTTTCCATCCCTATAGTGTTTTTATTTATCACATACCTTTAAGTTCCCTCTACTACCTTTGCAGGAAGTGCAGTGATGTTACCTCTTCTCAATCACAGAGGTAATATTTATGTTTACATAGTAAAATGGGTGTCCATATAATTAATGTTCTATTATATATATATGTTTAATTTATATAATTTTTATAATTACTCACATAATTTTTCTTTCTAATGTGGGTGTATTCTTTTGTTCCAGTTGAGGTGGTTTCTTTGAAGCTTCTCATGCTAGTGAGATATTGGATGTTGAGGATTTAATTGAGATATTGAAAACAAGGAAATGAATCAATAATGTATAAAAACATCATGGAAAGGTGAATTACTAATACTTATTTAATTAATTTTTTCATCGTTTTATATACTATTTTAAGTTAATTTCCTTATCATTTTTTCTAATACTCTTTACATTTTTTCAACAGATCATTTGAGAAGTCATATTTTTCTTCCAAATATCTATAATAAGCAACAGAAGAGATAAAATGTTAATTTCTAACAATCTTACCACACTTTCAATTTACTTTCTTTTTTGAACTCACAAAACTACATATTGGGTGGATGTTCTTATCAAAAAAAAACCTTTTTGGATAAGAACTTCGACTCAATATGAAGTGATGATAATTATAAAAATTAAGATAAGAAAAATCACAGAAACATTGGTAGTATGAATTGTTTTGATACTTTGGGACATGTAAGAATCAATCTCACCTCGATATAAGACACAATGTGATAGGTATAACTCCAAGTGTATCATTTTATTTAAAATTGACATTAATTTTAGTAAAAAATATATCTGAAATACTCAAAACAAAGAAAACACATTCATTTTTTTTTTCACGCTTTAGGAAAACAAACCATATTTCATTTTTGACATATAGGAATCAGACACATCTCAATCTGATGCACAATGTTCTTGGTATGACTCAAAGTGTATGCTATCAGCTTAAAAATGATGTTTTAGTTCAAAACGTTTCACTCACTAAACACAAAGTAAACATGATAATATTGTCTTAATAATTTAGAAAAATGATCCACAATTCATTTGTGACTTGTATGAATCAATATATTATTAAAAGGACACAAAATATTACCGGTATGACTCAATGGGTAGGTTTCCTGTTTAAAATGAAATTTTACTAAAAATATATATGACGTACTCAAAACTAATAAAATGAATTCAGATTCTCTTGATACATTAAGATAAATATCCATAGGTCATTTGGGATGTGTAAAAATTATCCAAACCTTAGTTCGATGCGTGGGGTGACTGATATGACTCAAGGTGTGTGTTTTTATTAAAAATAAACATTAATTTTAGTAAGAAAGACAACTGACAAACTAAAAACCAAGAAAACACATTCGGATTTTTTTATACAATAGTATAAAAATTAATAAATTATTTTTGATGTATATGAATCAGAGAAACCTCAATTAGATACATGATGTTATCAGTATGGTTGAAAGTGCTAGTTATCATTTTAAAACTAACATTTCAATTCAAGAAGTGTAAATCCTGGAATATTGAAAAAAAATGTTCATATTTTCTTGATATTTCAAAAAATTATTCATCATTTATTCTTTGTCTGTAGGAATCATTCACATATTAAATTGATATAAAATGTAACCGGTATGACTCTAAGTGCATGTTTTCATTTTAAAATGGTGTTTTAGTAAAAAAGAGATGTTACATAATAAAAAAATGAGAAAACACATCCATATTTTTTTGATACTTTTTGTAAAATGATACATATGTCATTTGGTATGGTTATAAGTCATCCAAAATATAATATGACTCATGGTGTAATTGGAATGACTCTAACTATATCCTTTTATTTAAAATTGACATTAATCTTATTAAAAAAGACAACTGACATACTCAAAACTGATAAAACACATTTGTATTGTTTTGATACTTTATAAAAATGATCCATAAGCCATTTTTTATGTTTAGGAATTATATGGACCTCAATCCTATACATTATGTTCTCGATATGACAGAAATTATCCATTATCATTTTAAAATTGAAATTTTAGTTCAAAAAGTGTCACTCACTAAAAACACATGAAACACACTTAGGTTGTAATGATAATTTCTGAAAATGATTCATAATTAATTTTTGATATTTAGGAATTTTAATCACATCAAAACAAACCCAATGTGAATAATATGACTTAGAGTGTGTGTTTCCACTTTAAAATGACATTTTAATAAAAAATACAAGTGACATACTCCAAACTAAGAAAAATAATTAATGTTGTTTTTATACTTTAGGAAAAGGATACATAATTCTTTTGGGATGTATATAAATCATATTCACCTCAATTTGACTTATGGTGTGATTTGTAAGACTCTAAGTGTATCTTTATATTTAAACTTGACATTAATTTTAGTAAACAATAATACTGGCCTACTCAAAACCAAGAAAAAACATTTGGATTGTTTTTATAATTTTTTAAAATGACCCATAATTAATTTTTTACATGTAGGAATAAACCACACCTCAATATGATACATTATGTTCTAGCTATGACTCAAAGTGTTCTCTATCAGTTTAAAATTATCATTTTATATAAAAAAGATTCACCCACTAAAAAAATGAAAAAAAATTAATGGATTGACTTGATAATTTATGAAAATTATTCAAAGGTAATTTTTGAAATTTAGGAGTTAGTCTCACATCAAACCAACTCAAAATGTGACCAGTATGACTCAATGTGTGTGTTTCCAGTTCAAAATGAAATTTTAGTAAAAAATATATGTGATGTAATGAAAAAAAAATTAATGACTTCATATTAATTTGATACTTTTGGTAAATGAAATATAAGTTATTTGTGGTGTTTATTAATAATCCTCACCTAAATCTAATGCATAGTGTGACTAGCATGACTCAAATTTCGTCTTTTTATTCGAAATTAATTTTAGTTTTAGTAAAAAAGACTACCAATATACCCATTATTGAGAAAATGCATTCATATTGTTTTTATAATTTAGAAAAAAGATCTATACAAAAATTTTGATGTGTAGAAATCATCCACCACACAATCTAATACATGATGTTCTTGTTATGGTTCAAAGTGTCTATTAACAGTTTAAAATTTGCATTTTAGTTCAAAAATTTTCATTCAATTAAAAATGCTGACACATGATCTGGTCATCTTGATAATTTAGTATAATAACTAATAAGTCATTTTTTATAAATAGGAATTAGTTTCACATCAAACTGACATATGATGTGACCGGTAAGACTCAAAGTGTGTGTTTCCAATTTAAAATAGCATTTTAGTAAAATAGACAATTTAAATACTCAAAACAAGGAAAAACACTCATATTGATTTGATATTTTAGGAAAATTTAACATAAGTCATTTTGAAGTTGAATCAATTAACCTCATGTCAATCCAATGAATGGTGTGACTGGTATGACTCCATGTAAATCATTTTAGTTATGATTGAATTTTTTTAGTAAAAAAGACAACTAGCATTCTCAAAAAGGATAAATCACATTATAATTGATTTTATACTTTATAAATATGATCCATTTTACATTTTTTACAAGTATGATTCAACCACACATCATTCTGAAACATGATGTTCCTAGTATGACTCAAAATTTTTATTATCAGTTTACAATTGACATTTTACTTCCAAACGTAACACTCATATAAAATTTATCAAACACACTCATATTATCTTGATAATTTATTATAATGATCCATAAGTCAATTTTTTATGTTTGGGAATTATTTTCACATCAAGACAACTCATGATGTGAATGGTATGACTTAATGTGCATGTTTATAGTTTAAAATTACATTTTAGTAAAAAAGAAAAGTGATGTAATAAAAATTGAGAAAACACATTCAGATTGTTTTTATAGATTAGAAAAATGATTCATAAGTCACTTTGGTTGTTTATTAGTCATATGTTCTTCATTCCAATGCATGTTGTGACCGATATGACTCCAAGTGTGTCATTTTATTTAAAATTAACATTAATTTTAGTAAAAAATACAAATGACATACTCAAAACAAATAAAAAACATTCATATTGTTTTTATACTTTAGTAAAGTGATCCTTAAGTCATTCTATAATTGTATTAATCATTCTCACCTTAATATGATAAATGATGTACCTCGTATGACTCAATGAATCTGTTATCAGTTTAAAATTAACATTTTAGTTCAAAAAGTGTCACTCAGTGGAAAAAACACATTGATATTTTCTTGATAATTTAACACAATGATTATTTATTCATTTTTTATGTATAGAAATCAGTTTCTAATCAAACTGACACACAATGTGACCAGCATGACTCAAAGTGTGTATTTCCTGTTTAAAATGACATTTTAGTAAAACAAATGATATACTAAAATCCATGAAAACACAATAATAATTTTTTTATTCTTTAGGAAAAGGATCCATAATTCATCGAAGACATGCATGAATCAACTTCACCTCATTATAACACACAATGTAACCAGTATAACTCCAATTACATCTTTTTATTTAAAATTGACATGAATTTCAGTAAAAAAGAAAACTAACATACTCCAAACCATGGTAACACATTCATATTGATTTGATACTTTTGAAAAATGATCCATATATAATTTTTATGTTTATTAATTAGTAACACCTCAATTCGATACATGATGTGCCCAATATTACTCAAACAATCCATTATCAGTTTGAAATTGATATTTTAGTTCAAAAAGTGATTCTCACTAAAAATTGATAAAATGTGTTTAGATTATCTTGAAAACTTAGTAAAATTATTAATAAGTTATTTTTGATGTGTAGGAATCAGTCTTACATCAAACCAACACATGATGTGATCTGTTTGACTCAATGTGTGTGTTTCCTATTTAAAATGACATTTCAGTAAAAAAGACAAGTGATATACTCAAAACTGAGAAAAACATATTCTTATTGCTTTCATACAAAATAAAAATGATCTATAAGTTAGTTTAGATGTGTATTAATCATCCATACCTCAATCCTATGCACGGTGTGACCATCATGACTGAAAGTGAATCTTTTTATTTAAAAATGACATTAATTTTAGTAAAAAAGAAAACTAAAATACTAAAAAATGGAAAAAATTAAGGATTTGTTTTATACTTTAGGAAGATTATACATAAGTTATTTATGATGTGTAAGAATTAGTCTAACCTATATCTAGTACACAATACATGCTGAATGATGAAAAATTTCCGTTATCAGTTTAAAATTGACATTTTAGTTAAAATAGTGGCACTCCTTGAACACCTAGAAAAGTCACTCAGATTATCTTGATAATTTAGGAAAACTATTCCTAAGTCATTTTGAATGTATAGAAATAATTCTCATGTCAAGTCCCCACATGTTGTGATAGGTATGAATCATAGTGTGCAA
The DNA here is from genome assembly GCA_963277665.1 of Viscum album. NCBI lineage: Eukaryota > Viridiplantae > Streptophyta > Magnoliopsida > Santalales > Viscaceae > Viscum > Viscum album. The sequence goes on along the minus strand of OY728126.1, from coordinate 1,432,107,256 downwards.
TTCTAGTTTAAAATGGAAATTTAGTAAAAAAATATAATTAAAATACTCAAAACCAAGAGAAAATATTGTAATTATTTTTAAACATTAGGAAAATGATCTATAATTCAATTGGGATGTATGGGAATCATCCACACCTCAATGCGATGCATGTTTTGACCAGTATTACTCAAAGTATATATTTTTATTTAGTAAGTGTCATATTAATTTAAAATGTGTGTCACATCACCAAAATTGAGAAAATGATACTAGATTTATTTCTCATCATTCTATCCACGATTAATTAATTAATTTCCTTATTATTGTTTTCTTATACATATATAGTTATTTTTCACATCGATAATTCATGAAGTTGAACTGAAAATGGTGTGATCTGTAGGAATCAACTTTAAATCAATCTGATACACAATGTACATAGTATAACTCAAATTTTAGTTTAAAATTAAAAATTTATATTTAATTTATTTCTCTATTTCATTAATAAAATAAGATTTATTTCTTATACAAGTTCTTTATTTTACTCGAGTGGGGGTGCATTGTTTAGAAATAACTTGAGTAGGGGTTATGGGTAAAATAAAAAAGAACATTAATTTTGTTGAATGTATGTAATAAGTTATACTTAATCAAGTAATTCATAATCGAATTTTTGAAATTTTTATAATAATATGTTTTTTTCTTTTAATTATGTGGAAAATTTTATTTCATTTAAATTCAATGTTGGTACATGATTTTTATTCTTTTATGATGTTTCTGGTGATGTAGTGTGATGTTACAATGTACTCCACTAATGTTGTAGCGTGTTGTTAAAACACATTGTAATATTCTAATTTATTATCACTACTAAATAAGATGATAACAAAATCATTTATTACTTTTTGTAGAAGTGTTGATAAAATTTTAGGTCATTTAATAATTCTCCAGTAGTTAGTGCTTCCTAATCAACGTTAAAGGAAATTATTAGTTTTGTTAATGGCCTATTATATAGTAGTACTTTATAGAAAGTATCAATATTTTTCCATCATAAAAAATACAACATCATGATTTCAATATATCTAGATTAATATGGTGGATGTTATCATTAGTGTGTATCCGTATTAAATTATAAGATTTATAAAAGGATATTGACAAAGATGGAAATAATTTTAAAATAATATTCAAACATTTATTTGAAAAAATGAGAAAAATAAACCTTTATTTTGATAAATATTAAATAAAAATTTAAAAAATATTTATTCCATTAAATTATTAGAATATAACCACATGAACTTGTAAATTAATATTCAAATAAAACAGTGGTTATGATGATAAGAAAATATGTTCATCTGGTAAATTTTAAACTAATTATTCCTTTCACTCTTTTGGTAAAAAGTAAAAATTAACTCTTTAAGAAAATGATAAGAATATTATTTTTAAAAAATTTAAAAGAAAGTAAAATATGGATGAAAATTAAATTAAATAAACATTTTATAATAACAAATAACCTTATTGAAAACAGTTTTTATAACATGGAAATATAAGAAGAAGCTTGTCGAAAAAAGTAGAAACATGGTTGACATTTCCTAAAACAGGGATTCTTAATTGTATTATGTTACAAATATATTATAATGAATGTAAAACATTTAAAATTCATAGATAACTATAGTAAAATAAAATATATGGGGTTTAACAGATAACGATCATACATTTTACCTCAATGGAAACACATGCGTAAAAAATCTCTAATCAAATAAGATTAAAACATAAATCCCTTACCACATATATGGATTGATTCATAAGCGATTTTAACATATTGTATAATATATTTAAGTTTATTATAAATATATTTTATAATAAAATTAATAATTATAATATCATATATAATCAACTTATAACAACTTATCACATGTTTCTTAATAATTCTTTATTAAAACCATTTTTCCTGGTGTAATTGTTTTGATTTTCAGGCATGTTTCAATTTAGCAGGTCTAGTCCTTTCAATTTAATCATGGTTCCACAACTGAAGAATTTTTTTCATGTTCTTTATATGGTATTATTACATTATATCAAAATTATTCAACATTCTTCAGTAATTTATGTCATAAAAATTATAACAGTAATCATATCTGTGGTAAAACCAACCTAAACAAGAGCATGTCATAAATATATAATGAATAAGTAAATGGTAAGGTAAAATTTTAATATAAAATTTAAAAAATATTATTAATTTCATAATAATTATTTTCATATATTCAATATATAATATTTTATAACCTTATAAAAAGGAGGACATTGAAAATGAAATATATCTCTTAGAGAGATGGTAGTCTGTATACACACGTTAACTATACTTACAATTTAAAATGGGAAAAGAGAAAAAAAAATAAGATAAAATGTTATCATTATAGAATATTTATTATACCATATATATAATATATCTATAGTAAATACATCATTTTAACTATCCCTAATATGTGGTTATGAAAAATGTATCACATCTTCATGTAGAGGTGGTAGTTCACATGTACGCATGAGCGATTCTTTCAATACCCATTTCTGGGAAAAGAGGGGGAAATGTTCATCCATTAATCATAATTAAAAATATTTATATTTAAAATAATTTATTCTTTTTTTAGGATTGATAAAAAATATTTATTGTAATTACAAGAATAAAAATTCTTTTGAAGATCTAGGTAAGACAATTACATCTTCTTTGAGAGACACCCTTTTTCTCAAATCTTTATTCTTTATTAAAATTGTCTTAAGAGAGGAAAATAAGATCAAGAAAAAATTTATGAAATATATTAAGGTTTTTATATAGTTCTTTTCAAATCTATAGTGCTCAATGTTTTTCAATATATAAGGAGAATAGGTTCCCATTTATAAGTGAGAGGAGTGACATAATTGTAAATATTAATAACTTTAAAATATAATTAATATCACAATCATGTAATGTGTGAAAAAATGGACATAATTTCAATGTTAGGAATTTATAAGGTCTAAATACCTTAATAAAATACATATTTATGTTCCATTTTAAACCTTATCCTTTAATTTAACCCCCTCGTTATCCTTTATTAACCATAACCATGGTAACACATTTTTCCCACTTTAGGTGTTATAAATTTACCTATAAGGTTATAGGTATTTAAAAAATTGTCCATAGATTAAATTTTAGACCATTTACCATAAAAATTTTCCTATTTTTGTTTTTATTTATTATTGAATCAGTTAATAAAATATTTTTTACTATAAAATCACTTTAATTTTATTTTTGGACTATTTATTTAATTTGACTTCAAGGAAATCAATAAAAAAAGGAATTTGAATATAAAAAAAATTTAATATTGGTTATACTTTATAGTTTCATATTTAATTCATTTCACAGTACAATTCATCCAGAAAAATTTACTTTTATTTTTTAAAATCATTTACATTGATTTTTCTGTTTTATGCACAAGCATTGTATCAGCATCGCTTCAGAATTTTAAGTAATTATATCAATACTAAAAATAAAAAATAAATTACCATAATAAAAATAACTTATTTATGTTCAAATAATATATTATATTCATTCATAACATATTTTTATCCCAATGACAATATATGATAGAAATTAAAATTAATAGAGTTACATTTCCATAATTATCTTTTACATAAAATAATATAAAAGTAATAATAAATTGAATATGGAAATAAATTTCAAAATTTTACAATATTATATGTTTTTTTGTAAAAAAACTCATCAAATAAATTAAATACATTTTTTAATATTATTAGGCCTTGTCTTATAGTTTAAACCTGTTTTACCTGATTTATCCTTACTAGGGTGACCACATTTTTACCAACATTACAATTACTAATGAGAAAAAGTAAAAGGGAAATATTTACCAAATTTAATACTTCTGATTAAAAACATGGAATATATTTTAAACATTCAATTTTAATAATTTCTAAAAATCATTTTCAATACACATTCTTAAATCACAATGAAAACCTGATTTTTTTAATGTGTTTTGAATCCTAAAAACGAGTTTATACCAAAATTAAATATTATGATAATTATTTTGTAATTAATTAGATTATGTCTAATTATAGGAGTCTTATTCTACTATATGAACAAATCCAAAATATAATGGTACTTTTAAATTTCTTTATGTAAAATAAAAAATGACAGGTTTAAGAAATCAATAATTTTAACTATTCACTCAAAAGTCAGCCATTTATGAAAAATACCAAAACATCACTATTAGATAGTTTTTATATGAAGAAACAAAAAATGATAATTTTTTTTATCAAATTCAATTTATTATATTTATAAATTTCGTTTTTTATAAAAAATATCACAAAACCGCTTTTATTAAAAAAATGTCTCTTTAAAACTTCAAGTGTTCTTACTTAATTTCATATAAATTAATAATTATATGATTGTTTTCAATTATATTTTTTATTATTTTTTTATCATAAAATTATATACCAATTTGAAATAAATATACCTAATTACTATATATCAAATTTCTTTATATATACAATGTCTATCTGTCCAAAGACCATATATATAATTTCTATATTACATTCCAATATACAACCTTAAATTATTCACAAAAATTTATTCTTTTAGTTATCTATCATAATGTCTATTATTTTCCTAATTAAATTCTTTTTATATATATTTTCCATTGAGGTCATAATCGTTATAGAAAACCATGAGGGTAAATATTTTTTATTTTTTTATTTTTAATTATATGTCTATTTTCTCACTTATACTTTTCATAATATTATTTCTTATTTTAACCTAATATTATATTAATGAATATATTTCATTATAGACTTTCATATTGGTAAAATATTCATGTTTTATTTTAGTTTTATGTTTCATGTACCAAAATATATCAAACATAATATTCATTTAATGGATAAATAAATATTGAAAAATTAAGGTATTATAGTTTCAATGGATATTGTTTTCCCCTTATGTGATGTGAGAGGATATCCTTTTTGAGTTCCATAGATAAACCTTTGTTGTGATTTTAGGTATATTCTTGTTGTATTATTCCTTGAGAAATTAATTTTAATTTCCATATATAACGTTTTAGTGGCGTAGTTTTTTTGTTCATGGGTTTTCAATAGATGGAACCAAATCATTATGTTCTTAGATATTTTTTGAATCCATTAGATGTACCTGAGTGGAAGTTATGGGAATTATTGATGGATTTTATCCTTTTTATTCCCTAAAATCAGGGATTATATGATGCTATTTGGCTTTTCATGCATTCTTTGATAAAGATAGATCATTTCATAGTGATTATGGAGTTGAGTGCTATAGTAGTTTTGGTGATCCGATATGTGGAAGAGGTAGTAAAGCTTCATGATGTTCCAAAGTCCATCATATCTAATTGGGATCATCATATTACATTATGAGTATGGGGAGGCCTTTATCAATATTTTGGATCATAACTATTCCTTATAACTTCCTCATATCCCCAAATATATGGACACTATTAGTGAAAAACACAGAAATTAGAGGACTTGTAGAGTGCATGAATTTTTATGTTTTGTGAATTATAGGTGAAACAATTCCATTCAGTTTGTTTATTTATAGTAATTTCTAACAATAATTTATTGGTATGTCTCTATAAAAGGAATTTTATGGAAGTCCTTGTAGATATCTATTGAATAGGAACGAGGTTGGAGATTCGATGCTCCTTGGGCCAGATACGGTTCAAATCATGAATATGAAGTTATAAATGGTTCTAGAATGGAGGAAAGTGGCATAGGACCATCAAAAATCATATGTATGTCAGATTATAATTCCATTAGAGTTTGATATTGTAGATCATATGTTCATTAAATATTTATCTTATCATGGGTAGAAAAGGTTAGGTTAGTGATGTAAGATTTCCCATTTATTTTTTGGTAGCTTCGAGGTTTTGGAGTGTATTAGTGAAGTGGAATATTGGTTAGCCCTTATTATATAGTTTTATTATATCCACCATGTTTTTATTTTTCCATATATTCAATGAAATATTCATGATGACACCCTCATCATTTATTAGGGTGAGGTACAAGTTGAGGATGATGATAAATTTTGGGAAGCGATAGGTTGAGATTCATGATCATCAGGATAAAGTGTTATACTAATATGAAATTCCCCTAGTTCATGCCTTTTGAAGGAATGATGGCTTAGAGGTTTGTACATGGAAATGTGAGTCAAACATGTGACATTATCATCCCAAGATATTTTTCACTTTCCCCCTTAATATAGAGATTTTTTATTTTGTAATGATTTGATTGATATTGATTATATTGTGCTATGTTATACTTGTTATTGGTGTTGTTCTAATTTAAGAGGTATCTCTAGGGTATAGTAGGGTTTTCTAGCCATTGTTTTCTTATAGATTTTTTTTATTCTTTAGGATGAAAATCATTTGATATCCATCTAATTTAACATCCTATATTTTCATATATATTTTACTTTGTATTTTTATATTCTTAATGATTTTAGGAGAATGATAGAAGTAAGTGAATGGAGTTGGAGCTAAATTTTGGTCCAGATTATTTTTTCAAGGCAAGGCTCAGCGTGGTATAGTATAAAGAGCTATCTAGAGTAGATATGTTTTCTATAATCTGATGTGTCTCACTATAGATATTTAGGTTGCTAGATAGTTCTTATATTGTAGTATGGGCTGTGAATCATGAGTATTAGGTGCCATATTATTTTGGGGTGGAAGTGGAGTTTCATTTAAAAACGGGTTAGTTGTTCCGTTGAGGGTCTTATTTTATTCGTATGTAGGGGAGCCTCTGGGTTAGTTAGTGTGATACCTTTTTGTCTATCCTACATGATATATTTTTTGTTCCATGATGAGTATCATTACAGTGTGATGGTGTTGGGGTGTTTTGAGTTTATCTTAAATGGGATAGTTCTTTCAGGGGGTCCAAGATTTAATTTTATATTTTCACTTTGGTCAATGATTTAAGAGTGAAATTTTATTGTTATTGTACTAGTTGCAGCATGAAATTCAAGGATTTCAACTTCATTGCTTTCCAATTTAGACATTATTTCACCATGGTGATGGTATTTCATTGCGACCTTCTTTAAATAAATTGAGACAAGGTGGTTTTTTTTGTGATATATGAGAGAGATAATGGGATGTCATGACTTTATTTTTAATGGTTCACTTGATTTATCCTCAATATGGTTTGATCATAGCCCATATATCCATTATAGTTTTTGGGCGTAGTGCAAGCGTGAGATGGGTCCTACCCAACTTATATTTTTTACATGATTTATGATCAATCCTCGATTTACAGAATGATAAATTTCCTAATTTATGGAATTGAATCAATGAATATAGTCAAGGGGTAGAATTATGGATACAACAGAATAAATCATAACATATTATTTATAATTAATATACCGAAATAGATTGGGGACCGAACTCTTTATTGTAAAAGAAAAATAGAGACCACTTTTTAATTGGGTTCGAGGTGAACCCATTACATACTCAAATACTAGATGCATATAGCCTTTGGATTGTGTTGAAAAAGAGCCCAAATATACCCGAAAAATCTAAAGATCCAAGGAAAATTAGAGCCCAAAACTCGCTGCCTAATTTAGGCCCATACGACGACCTCCCTCCATACCTTCCACTTGTGTCGGCAGAAGTTTCCATGGTTTTCAACTGCCGACACTGCAATAAACCTTGTGGTGGATGTCACAATACTCCCCAGAACCCACCAATATCTCTAGCTAGAACCCTAACCCACCACCGTCGCCTGCTAGAACTTAAATCCACCTCCATTTCCATTAGGGACCTTAAAGCACCAACACGAGACCTTGACCATGACGCAACCGTCGAGATCCTGACCAGACTGAGTTGGAAACACCAGATCTAATACCAATCTAAGGATAGAGATGCCAATGCAACATCCCAGGTAAATAAAGATTATTACATTTTAATATTTATTAAAAAGATTTAATTAAATATTAATTTTACTTTAAAATGGATACTTTGTTCAATGGAAAACCCGATACACAACAACGAGTTTCATTGAAATCTTATACTGCACGCAATGCTGAGTCGTACTAAAAAATAATAATATAATATTATTTTAAATTATAGTTAATTCCTAGAAATTGTATTGGTAGGAATGGAAATAACTAACTAAAATATGAATATACATGTTTGTTAAATGTTTTTACATGTACCCAATAAATTTTAGATGATTAAAATAAGAAAGAATATGATTTTTAGCATAAATACTCAAATATTCATTAAAAGGTCGAGTTACCACATTTTGATGGTGAACCCTATTTAAATATATTTTTGGTCACATTTATATGTTATATTTGAAAAAATAAAATTCTTCTTTATAATCAGGACATCAAAATTTACTTTGGATAAAAATTTGGTATTTTTCTAATAAAGTCTATTTTTTAGGAATAGTGAAAAATACTGTATTTTAATTCAAAACTGTGTTTTAATTTAATTTATTTATATGGTTATATTATATTTATAAATGGAATAAAAGTGTAATTAGATTTTAATTTTACCATTTAATCCTATTTTGGTCATTGGAAGTAATTTCACTTGGGAATTTGACATAAACAAGTGTCAATATTTTGATAGTTATTATTAAAAAAAATCTTTTTGTTTTGACAGCGAGAATTAATTTTAAAATAATTTCCGCCACTTCTATGTTTTGAATTAGGGAAAACGGATTCCATATTTCTAATCAAGAGCTCCAAATTGTGTAAATATGTAACTTTTATTTTTAGATATTATGAATATTTACTTAAGTAAATTTTTTATTTACCATGTTTAAAGGGTAAATATAGTAAATAAGGGTAACAAAATATTATTATAATAATATTAAAATAACCTAACATGTGTCCTAATCTTATTATTTGATACATGTCCGACCATGGGCCTCCTTTGGTTGATTGTTTGACGCTATAGAGCCGTAATGGAGTGATAATGACATTTTATATTAATTAATTTAAAGTAAAGACAAAAATGACACAAACATATATCTTTTAGTAAAAAAATTATTAAGTGGGGTTATATAACATATCTCTTCAACTATAAATATTAATTTGAAATATAAAAATATTTCCTACATAATGATATTTTTTTTATAATTTTTAGACATCAAATAAAGAAAAATATTATTGACACAATAATGATGTAGTGTTTACCTCAATAATGAATGATTTAAATAAATAAGATTATAAAGATCCAAAAAACACCCAAAACCTGTCAAATTCTTATTGGATAATTTTACTTCTAACATGAGTCATATTATCTTTTAGTTTAATGAGTTTTGGAGTTTTATATATCGAAAATCATTATATAATAAAATAATGTTTTCAACCGTTTTTAAAGAGCCCCTCCTCCCCCTTATAAAAGACCTCACTTATAACCCATTCCTCAGACTTTCAAGCCACTTGGCTCATTGAAACTCTAACCAATTAAGATCCATATATCCTTATCCTCCTTATAGAAGCCTTCCCTTAGGAAAAAGTAAATTCAAGTAAACCGTTTGGTTCAAACAAATGGGAGATACCCGATTTAAAGGTGACATCTTCTTTTAAGTTCTTTTATTTTATTTTACTTCTCCAACCCCCTAAAATATTTTTATTCATTTATTTTAGAAAAAAACAAATATCCTAAATGTACTAGGTTGTTTTTATGATAGTTATTAGAACTAAACTTACACACAAATCCATCTAATGGGTAAAGAAGATACTGTTTCTATGGATGATGAACTACTGCCTCACAAAACAATGCTTGTTTAATATTCTCCTAAAACCTATTATGGTGTAAATTAAGATGGAACTATATTTATATGTTATATATATTATATTTATATTGTTTCTATTCTTCTCTATTTTAAATTTAAATAATACCATTATGGTTTCCATAGTGGGTAAATACAATAATTTCATTTGAGGAAGTGCGGACTACGGTCCCCTCAAAGTGATATGACTCATTCATGTCATACATGGGAAATATAAAGGAAAGATTTAATGAAAGTATATTTTATATTATACTGGAATTATAATATACCTATGTATCATTAATTTTTTATTCCATTAATATACGAAATACAAATGAAAGTAGCGTTCATGCGTACGTACGACTTACCATCTCCATAAAAGGTGCATTTCATTTCTTATCACCAAATGTTATGTAATATTATAAATACATACATATATAGGATATATATGATATATATGATATCTAAATAATGAATATAATTCTTAATATGATGGAATTTTGACCACATGAACACCATGTAATTATAAGAAGTTCATTTTTGACTCAAGTGCCAAATATCAACAAAATGACCATTATTAACATAAATGATTTCATAATGATTATAAAATGGTAAAAGGTGATATAAAAGGAATAATAAACTTAAAAATGTTCTTAATAAATTATTAATTAACTTTAGATAATTTTTTAGGATATTAAAGAATGAACGGGTCAAGTCGGACCTAAGGTAAGAGGTTTCTTATCTCACTTTTAATTTCGTGAGATTTCCACAATTCACCACTTATTTATTGAATTCAGTTTATTTCTTAATTCTATTTAATATATATTATAATTATTCTCTTTATATTCATGGTATTTTTTGATAAATTTTGTGGTTATTAACTTTTGGTCATACGACATGATTGATTACAACGAGGTAAGGGATTCTCATCTCACTTTTAATTCCCTGATATTTCCATTATTCACCACTTATTTATTTCATGTGGTGTTTTGTTTATAGAAATTTGATATATATTATCATGATTATATTTATATTCATGGTAATCTATGATTAATTTGGTGGTTATTAACTTTTGGTCATACGATTCGATTTATTACAACGAGGTAAGGTATTTCTTAACTCACATTTAATTTCATGAGAATTCCATTACTCACCACTTATTTATTGAATGAGGTGCATTATGTACTTACATTTGAAATATATTATCATGATTATATTTCTATTCATGGTATTCTGTGATTAATTTGGTGGTTATTAACTTTTTTTATTATGACTCGATTGATTGCAACATGGTAAGGGGTTTCTTTTCTCACTTTTAATTCCTTGAGATTTCCATTGTTCACCACTTATTTATTTCATGTGGTGTATTGTGTACTACAATTTGACATATATTATCAGGATTATATTTATATTCATGGTATTATGTGATTCATTTGGGGGTTATTAATTATTTTATACGACTCGATTGATTACAATGTGGTAATTGGTTTTCATTTCACTTTTTATTCCAGTGAGATTCATGCTATATTTGCCACTATTTCATTTTGTGTGGTGTATTTATTGCCCATGATTTTATTCTTTAGGTAATATAATTTAATTTATGGGTATTTACATCTTCATTTTATGATCCTTCATGGGGTGTATGTTTCGTAAGTTACCAAATCGGTAAGGGAACCTTTCACACTCCTATTTCTAAAAGACTTCATTATGTTATATTAGTTAATATCTACTTTATTATGTTTGGATATGTTCTTCTATATCATTATTTCTGTAAATTTTATGTCCATGTGATGAGATAATATTTTCTCTCTCATCAACTATTTCTCTTAAATTTTAAGTGATGTCGTTAGGCTGTCGAATTTTTGTAAGGGAACTTCTTAACCCAATTTCAATTATTTGGGTTAAACTTATGATTCTTGATTATGTCAAGATATGAATATGTGTGAATTAAATATGATTTATTTACACATAATATTCACTTAAATTTTGTGTATTCATATTTTTCACATATAATCATTTCATTGATTTGTCCTTAATCTAAGGATATGATCTTTGTAAGGGACTTTGTCTCAAGTTATATTCCATTGAAACTTATTTTTAGTTATACACAAATTCAATTTTATATGGTTTATTTACATCCCTTTGACATATTATATCATGAATATCATTATTCTCATGATATTATAATCTTTTATTAATACTATTCCTCAATTATTTGTATTCAAGTGTCTCACATTTGTTTAGGAACTCTTTAACTAAAATATTGTTTTAAATGTTTTAAATATTTATTCTTATAAATATTTCACATTAATGTAGATGTTTTAAAAATAATTTTAAGGATTTATTTATATGTTCATGACTGTTTTAAAGTGTAAATCACTTTTAAAAGTTTCAATGTTGTGTGAGACAATTTGATTCGAAAATATATTTATTAAATGTTTTAAATGGTTTTGAAAAAGGAATGATAAAGCATTTTTTATTTCAATATCTTGTTTTGATATATTGTGATTGGAATGTGGAAATGTTATCATTCCTTTATTCTCGTGTTATGTGTTATTATTATGTTGTGGTTATTGGGCACTGTTTTTATATACAGCGGGATTCATGATAAACCTAGGGCGGGTGAGCTTGAGATAGCTCTCCAATGCATTGGGTAACATGATGAAGGTAAACATTAATGTTTCTCCTAATAGATTTAGGGAATATACTGTGATGGGTATTCTAACATAACTCCCTAAGTATCTGTGATATCTACAATGTAAGTATGATATGGATTCCACAGGTTAACTTTATGTTTTATAATTTCTATGTGTTATTCATAAATCTTATTATTGCATGAGTTATGTTATGATTGAAAAGTATGGTTTTATTGATTTGTATTTATTGATGGGTTAATGTTTTCTTTCCATATTTTATAACCCTTACTGATCTTTTAATGCCAATAACTTGTTTTTGAAATGTTTTCCACAGGACATAAATATGAATAGGGTGAAAGATGGGATCAATGAAAAGTCATGTTGTCTAAAACTTGGAACTAGACGTGTTTCTTTTTAAGAGTTTTTATTTTATAAAAAAATGGATACTTACATGTAATTTTTATGTTGATATGTAACAGTTATGGCCTAATTCTCTAAAAATCTAAACTTGAAAAGATCCTCAATGTGAATTATTCATTTAATTCAAGAAAATATAATGGTTTAAGGCCAGGTCCTTATAGGTAAAGAATCTATCTCCCTTATTACCCCCAATTCCATTGTGAAAATCAAAACCAGATCAGGTTGGAATCACTAGATTCGAAACAGATATGTAATTAATTTAATTAAATAAAGAATTACCTTGATGGAACTCCTTATTCATTGATGGATGTGACAATAGATCTCTGTTGTTCCATCATTGCATTGTAGGAATAAAAGTAGATTCTCTCTAGCAGTAATCCACGCGTGGTGCACAAATCTCTGAACGTCGTCATAGGAATCTCTAGGTACTATCATGGTAGATACTACTGCTTGTTTTGTATGACTTTGATCACTTCGAGAATTGATTTCAATGTGTTATCCTTGATCTCTCTTTACTTGAGAGTTATAGGTGGAGGAAGATCAATATCCACTCATACGAGGGTTATTAGAGAAAGGAGCTATCCATGTCTTGTGAGGATTCTCCAAATATATTGTGCACAACCAAAACAAATGAATTTCCTTATTGAGAAAACAATATAATTGGGTTTATATATCTCTTGGGATAAAATGAAAAGATTCCAAAAGTTCCCTTTATAATTTAGTTAATACCTTTACAAACCCATGTCAAATAATAATAATATTATGATTTATCGATATGCACTTAATTTGATAAATAAATTAAAAATTATTTAATAAAATAATATTCAATATTTTTTATTTCTCACCAAACCATTAAAATCAGACCTCTATTCCTCCATAATATAATTTTTTCTTTAATAATGAATTTTTATTTATTAAATAAATATCCCTTCATTATTTTATAATAAATATATAAATATTATATTCACTAAATACAAATAAATTATTTATATGTGATCAAGAATCCATGAATAATTATTTAACCACATGCGGTAATAATATTTATTAAACTTGATAAATAATAAATAATAATATATATTATTAAACCGAGATTCAGGGTGCACTTAGTGTGTGACCCTCTTTGCCTCTTTCTCAAAAGCATTAGGAGAAGCTACCTGAAGTCCATGATTAGAATTTAGAAACACGATAAGGAAACCATTAAGAAAGAAGTTAATTTCATAATGAAATGATGCCTCATATGAATGCTTACCATGTAATATAATTTATTTATCACAATATCTCAAATCAAGAAATTTTTTTATTGGTTCTATCAACCTATGTGCTCGATGTCTATTTCTTTGACTTCTTGTAAATTAAACTTTCCTAATTTAAACCATGGACATGGATTTATTTAGGCTATATAATTTCCATGAAAGGGTCTAATATATCAACATTCGTTAAAGAAGGGAAAAATCATCTCTCATATTATTCAATAATGAAATACTACTCGTGACACACCCATCATATCCTACCTCACCACCAACATCTATCATCACTATTTTCATCAATAAATCACACTACATAAATCATAATACTCATTAATAATAATCTTAATGTCTATGTAACAATACACACATCTACAAATAGGATCATCCAATGATGCATATAAATATGGATTTCCTATTAGTGGGTCTCATTATCATAATATCCTACTAGATATTACCACGTTAATACACCATGAGAAGATTATTTGAAGTCCTATGAGTCTCCACCACTGATATCCTATAACATTTGCATCCTTTAAATGATATCATCTGACTATAGAACATATATTTAAGAATAGTTTCATAGAACATCTGGGATCTAATCATAGAAGGGAACTTCTATGACCTTTCAGTGTAACAAATACTCTTAGGTTATTATCACATACTATGTTAGGAATAAGAACAATCATGTTGTGATGAAGAGTTGATTAATATTCAAAAAAATGTATACATGTTTTCATAAAGTATATAGAGGTTGGTTAAAGGGAACCAAATCCAACAGACTCCCACTTACATTAGAGCCAAATGTTACCAACATTCAGTATTCTCCTCTCTCATGATACTAATTCTTCTACTGAGATAGGCCTTTAGTAAAGGGGTAAACCATGTTATCTTTAGTGGGAGATATTTTTACTATAAATTCACCCCTCTGATAAAAATCCTTCAAGAGGTGATACTTTCGGAGTATGTGCTTTTTTCCAATTGAGTGACATTAGAACTTTTTCAAGAGCTACAACTGTAGTATTATCATAATACAATGTGAAAGGGTATTTATTTATAGACACCACATTAATTTCTTGTTCAAATTTACAAATCAAAATGTCTTACTTCACTTGATTTGAAGCTGCTATATACTCAAAATAAACTTTAGAATCAGTGAAAACTAGCTGCTTTGAAATCTTCTGGATCACAACACCTCCATTGAGACATAAAATATACCATGAAGTTCACAACTGATTATTCTAATTAGTTTGAAAACTAAAATAAGTATAACCCCTAATAACCATCTTCTCATCTCCTCCATACACTAGGAACATATCCTTATTTCTGCTTATATACTTAAGGATACACTTAAAATCATACCAATTATATTATACTTGATCTTCTTGATATATTCCTATCATGACCAATGAATATAAAATATCAAGTATAGTACATAACCTTTCATACATTATTGATCATATCACTGAAGCAAATGGGATCTTTCTCATTCTCTCTTTCTAAAATTATTTTGGAGGAAACATATTCTTAGAAAGCTGTAAACCACATGACACTAAAACTAATCCCCTCTTGGATTTTTCCATATTAAATATCATTAGTATCAGGTCAACATATGTACTTTTACATAGTCCAAGAATCATTTTGGATCAATCATTAATGATCCTGATCCCTAAAATATAGGCCACTTCACCTAAGTCATTCATGGAGAAACTCTTGTTTAACCAGTCCCTAACTGACAGTAAGACTAGAATTTCATTTTCAATATGTAATATGTCATCAACATATACTACTAGTATAATAATCACATTTCCTCTAAACCTCTAGAAAACCCACATCTCACTTTCATTCTTAATGAAACCAAATTCTTTTATGGCTTCATCAAATCAAATGTTCCCTGACATGGATGCTTACATTAATTTATAAATGGGTCTATGAAACTTGAAAATCTTATTGGAATCACATGGAGTCACAAACCCTTATGGATATGTTATATAAACATCTTATTGAAGGTTCCCATTAAGGAATGTTGTTTTAAAATCCATATTCCAAATTTCATAGTCATGGAAAGTTAATATAGAAAGTATAATTATAATGGAGTTAAACATGGAAACTAGTGAAAATGTTTCATCATAGTTAATTTCATGACACTATTTAAACCCTTTATCCACTATCCTTACTTTATTGGTATTTACATTAACTTTCATGCCAGTTTCATATTGAATACCCATTTCCATCCAATGACATTTATATAAACTAGAACATCGAACAGAACCCAAACATGGTTCTGATACAAGGAATCTATATCAATATTCATGTATTTTTTCCATCTTGAAGCTTCTGAGCTCTCTACATCCTTATTTTAGAAGATAGCTTCATCATTGTCAAAAAATAATGATTCACTATCTTTAGTGACTTGAAAACCACATCTCTATTTTTTCTCTTACCTATATTATGATCATATGCATTACATGTGTTTCATGAACTAATTTTTTAATGGGGATATATGGAATATGTTCTTTTACTAACTCATTTGTATCTTCAACATCAAATTAATCAAATTCAATCTTTCTACCACTGTCCTTTTTGAGGATATTCCCTCTAAATAAAGACAACTTGTCTGGAAATAGGCACTTTCTTTTCTGAGGGGTTGTATAGGTAGTATCCCATTATTTCCTTGGGATATCCTATAAATATACACATTGTGCCCTGAGTTGCTAGTTTGTTTCCTAATAAGTCCTTAAAAACACCTTCCTTCCCCATACACATGTCTATGACAAAATGGGTTTCTTTTCACTCCATAGTTCAAAGGGAATTCCATTTTATACTATATTTGGTACTCAGTTTAGTGTGTATACTATAGTTTGTAATGCATATCCCCAAAAGGAATATATAATATCTACAAGACTCATAATTGATCTTACCATATCTAACACGGTATGATTTCTCCTTCCAGTAACACCATTCCATTGTGATGTGTAAGGTGGAGTGAGTTGAGATACAATCCAAAACTCTTATAGAAAGTCAATGAACTTTTGGTTATTATATTCACCACCTCGATTTTTTCAAAGTTCATTATCTACATCTAAAATGATTCTCTAATTCTATATTGAATTTCTGTAATTTCTCAAAGGGCTCATACTTATACCATCTCTAGTATATGTACCCACATCTACTCATGTAATCAGTAAAAGTTATGAAGTAAGAATATCCACCTCTAGCTTTTACTTGAAATGGTTTACACACATTAGTGTGTCTGAATCCTAGAATCTCTATGGCTCTTTCACCCTGTCCAAAAAATGGTGGTTTGGTATTTTTTCCTTGTAAACAAGAATGGAAACTTTCATGTGGTTTTATCTTAGATGATTTTAAATAACTATCTTAGTGGAGCTTTTTCAAACGCTTCTCATTTACATGACCCATATAGTTATTCCAAAACTATGTGTTATATGAGTTGTGTGAACCAGATTTGTTATCAATTTACATAACTTTCTTTTACTAATTTAACATATAATGACCATTAATTAAAAGCATCATACCATAAAATATGGTGTCCTTATAAAAGAAGATAATTTTATTTCCAAATCCGAAAGTAAACCCATCTGTATCTAGGCTTGATATAGAAAGTATGATCTTGGTAACTATCAGTACATAAAAAAAATATTAATTCCAAAATAAATCTAGATGGAAATGAAATGTGGTAGCTACCAATTACTAGGGCTATCAAACTAGATCCATTAGAATATCTCAGATCCTCCTCTCCTCTAGAAATATTTTGAAATCTACATGGTTCCTTCATTTGGATACAGATGTGAGCCCCAAAATTTTATCTAATACCCAATGTGTATATTTTGAAAGATTACACTCAATAATGAATGAAACATTAGCTTCCCATAGCTTCTGGGGTATTGTTCCTCTTCCAGTGGCCTAACTTTCCAAATGAAAACATACTTCCACATTTTCCTTACATTGACTCTATGTTTTCCTCTTATTGGAATTATAGTGATTGGGAGTTTTAGAATGTTTATAGGCTTTAGACCCCTTTCCTTGTTATTTTTTTTCTTATTCACCATAATGAATGCATGTTTACAAACACATTTTCATTATCCATTGGGATAATCAAAGTAAGAAATTTCAAAATACTAGTCTCATTATTTCTCATGTTTTAATTAATAGTAAAAAAAGATAAGGTCTTGGTAAGTGATTAATGTATGACATCTATACCAAAATTATCTTAGAATTTAATCCCTATGTTGTCTAAGCATTCAGTGTAGCCTATAAGCTTGACTATATAAGGCCTAACTAGTTCAAACACTCCATGATTAGTTTTTAAAAAATCACCAGATATATCTTACCTCTCTAGTATCGCCTTCTCTTGATTGAGATCCCGAAGATGATACATCATGCAATACACATCCATGTCCTCATGATTCTTTAAAATATCATTTTTCATGGATGATATCATGAAACATTTAACATCTATGGATTCATTAAAATGTTTCTCATATATTTTCAACCCTTCATCACAAACCTCATTTCTATGTTCTTTAGGAAAAGTTTCTTCTAGAATATATAATCTCTTTTCATGGAGAAGGATGACACATATGATCCTTTAACATTCTTGAAACTTTATGCTGGTGAGAAGGTTTTCCATCTCAATTATTGATCACAAGGACATGTTTAATGAAATTTTAATTATATTTCTACAAAATATGATAAGTATAATTTTCGTAATTATCTTAAATATTAAGATAAATAAATAAATATTATATTTATTAATCTCCCAATATTTTATAAAAACCCAATAGCCCTCACAATTAGTTTTGGAATATATTTTTTCTTAGACATTCTAGTGGAAAGGATCTATATTACCCTTCTCATTACCCCAAATTTGGTTTGTTAAGCAACTTTAATGGTTTTAGGTAGGCATTTAAAATGCCAACTGCATTAACTCATAGTTACATAATTCGTTGAGTGGACTCCTCAATCCTAAAATCCTAAAATCTATTTTATTTAACCTTTGCCTATCACTTACACAATACCCTTCTTTATAAGTCAATCTTGGATATGAAATAAGTTATATAAACCAAAAACATTATGTTATAATTTCCTAATAATTGAAAGAACCCCAATTTTGGCTGGTGAATCACTTTGAATTGTGGTTCGATTTTAACTGAATTAGTGAGAAGGTTATACCAAATTTATATATATAATTGATTGATATTATAATTTTATTCATAAATTTAGAATTTTTATCTTTATTACATGCTTGTTAATATTAAGTGGATTTACTTATGTGATTAACCAGTTCAAAGATAATATTTATGTAGAAGCTAATTTATTATAGTACTATCGTTCATGGTTGTTAATATAATTAGATTATGTGACATTGAAAAAGAACCCATAATGAAATAGCCATGAAACCTGACTGAAATAAAATAATAAATAGGTCTGACCATGATCATTTGCTAATGGTTAGTTTGTATTATGGTTAAAAAAATAACCGTTGACCTATGAGAATGCACCTTGAACCAGTTAAGGTTTGTGTTTCCGATTTCAACCTCCCCACCAATGTATCTATCTTGTATTTATTTCACCTCATCTCCAAACATGAATCTCCTCCACTAGTTTGGGAGCTCCATCCATTACACATACTATTACTTAAACATAGATGAGGGAAATGGGTTTATATAAAAAAACCATGGGCACTGATGCCCTACATAATAAGAGGAGAGAAGTCACACATGCCAAAAAATCAATTTAATAATAAATTAAATGAAACCAATCACATACAAAGGACTTGTCTATGATCATGATCATCCACAAGCCTGTGCCAAATTATTCATTTAATAAAATTGGAATTAAATTATTAATAATTTTTATTTATGATAAATCATGCATGAATCAATTAATTATTCTCGTTAATTAATCAATTGTTTTATCTTAATTATCATATGTGTCTCATTGATATTCTCATCTATCATAATTTTAAAAAAAATTATAAATATAATTAAAATTAGTTGTGTAAATTAAATGTAATTTGGGGAAACATGGTGAATACCTATACTAATCCACCCAATATGTATTATACTCATATACAATTTTACTTTTATAACATATAGCATACACGACTTATCACATACTTCATGATTTATAATATCAACATAAGGATTACATGAATTACTTGATTTTTTGGAAAAATGTTATGCTTCAATGCATGTAGAGTAACAATTATAATATAACTAATACATGATATGTAGATCTTAACACTACATAGATATTAATTAAACACAAACACACACACAGATATATATATATATATATATATATTAAAAACCAATCACATGGTGTGTTCTATCAACTTAATGACAATATTCAAGAACATATATGAAGGTTTATTCAGTATAATAATTAAATTTTAAATTTGTGTAATTTGGTATTTGTATATGAAATATACAGGCAAGCTACACAGTGTGTACATATCTTACCATCTATCTGAGGTACATGCCTAGGGACTCGACTTGCAAATCATACCATATAAAATTGTAGTATATGGCATGTAAAAGGGACTACATGGCATGTGGACGTTGAATTACATGGTCAGCAATATGGTAGGCCATGTAAAAAATACTCGACCCATCAGTGACTCAATTGGTATACACACTGTGTTCATGGGCTACACAACTTGTAATCTGGGTGACAGTGTGATAGGATTTCCCAATCAACATGTAGTGTAATAATTAAATACACTGCGTGTAATCGATACACATGGTTTGAGTAATTTTCAAATTAGCTCATACTAAATTGAACACAAGTACACAATGTGTAACTCCAATTACACTGTGTGTATTCTTGTTATGTCCAGACAAAAACATCAGCACCACTAGATCAGTTCTTTGATTTTATTTTATTCATAAAATTAACCACATTGATTATATATATAGAAAATAAAGGAGGAAGAATAAGATCTCATAATTCATATTAAAAGAATGGTTGAAACTGAATTTAAAAACTAAATTAAAATATTTAAATCAGTAAAAAAATCTTCAAATAATTATAAATAACTATGAGACTGCTTTGATAACACTTATAGGTTCCAGGTGTAGCGGAAGCATGTGATGGGTCATGGCCAATTTTGATTTTTTCCGTGACCAGTGTTCAATCCAAGATTTACATAATGATAAAAACTATGATCTATAGAATTGAATCAAAGAATATAGAAAAGGGATTGAATTCCAGAACTGAGAGAGAGGATCATCACATATTATTTATAATTAATTCAATTTAATAACGAATTACCATAATAGAATTTTTTATTTATTAATGGATCTGACAATAGATATGAATTGTTCCATCATTTTGTTTTAGGAATAAAATTAGATTCTCTCTAGCAGTGATCCACATGTGTTCCAAAAATCCCTGAATGTCCCCATAGGAATCTTTGAGTGCTATGATAACAGATCCTAGCACTTATATCATCCACCTTTTCTCACCTTAAGAACTACTTACAAAGAATTATCCTAGATCTCTCTTGACTCAAGAGTGGTATATAAAGGAATAATTCTCTCTATTATTTGATGTTTTCTTGGGGAAGGGATCTCTCTATATCTTGAGTGGATTTCATAAATCTATTTTTTAGAACAAAAAAAATGAATTGTAATATTGAGAAAATAATATAATTGGATTTATATATCTATACGATTAAAATAAAATAATTGAAAAAGTTCCCTTTATTATTTATTTAATCTATAGGGAACCCATGTCAAATAATAATATTTATAATAATATTTCTTGACATGCCATTAACATTTTAATTATGTTAAATATTATTTAATTAAATAATATTCCATAATTTTTTTCACTAGAAAATTAAAATCAGTCATCCATTTCTCCATAATATTTTTTGGGTCTTGGATAATGTCTATTTATTTATTAAAAAAATATCTCTGCATTATTCATCGATAAATATATAAATATTATATTCAATAAATAGAAAATAAATTATTTATATGAAATCATGAATGAATGAAACATTATTAAACCACATCCAAGAATAATATTTATTCAACACATTAAATAATATATATTAATATATATTATTTCAATAAGATTATGGATACACTTAGTGTGTGGCCATCTAGACCTATTTCTCCGTGGAATTAGGCGAAGCAGCCAAAAGTACATGGTTATCATCTTGAAACATGCAAATACACCCATATATAAAGAAGTTAATGGCATAAAGACATGATTCCAAATATGAATTATTACTGTTTAATATAATCCCTTTATCATGATATCTCAAATCAAGCAGGTTGCATGCTGATGTCATCAACCAATGTACTCGATGTATCTTTCTATGACTTCCTATAAATTGAACTTGCCTACTATAAAACATGAAGATAGAATTATTTAGGCTATATAATTTCCATCAAAGGGCCAAATATATCAACACTGATTTGAGATAAGAAGGGACATATCCTTTCTTTCATTATTCATTAATGTGATATTACTCGTCACACACCCAGAATATCCTACCTCTCCATGAACATATTTTATCATATTTTTCATCAAAACATAAAATTATGTGACTCATAATACTCATTAATAATAATATTAAATTCCATGTAACAATACAGATGTCCAAAAATAAGAAATTCTGATGAAACATATAAATGTGGATTTCATTCTGGTGGGTCTAGTCCTCAAAATATCCTACTAAATATTACCAAGGGCTTACACCATGAGAAGGTGACTCAAATTAATATGATTCTCTACCACTGATAGGATGTATCATTTGTGTACCATAAATGAAATCATCAAGCTATAGAGTATATATTTAAGAATAGTTTCATAACATTTCTTTGTTCTCATCATAGTGGGGAACTACTATGACCTTTCATTGCAACAACTGCTCTTAGGAGACTATCACATACTATGTTACATAGAATAATATTCTTGATGTGATAATGAGTTTATTAGTATTCAAAACTATGAATAAATTTTAACATAAATTACATATAATTTGGTTCTAGGTCCCCAACTCCAGCATCCATAACTATTTATTTTTTCAGAGTGATTATAAATTGAGGCCTTATCTCAAATTATTGCTTAAAACATCAACCTACTTTTGAGCCCCAGGTTACCAATGATGTTTCTTTGAAAATATTTATCCATCCATTAACTTGTTTTGGCCTACTTATTTAAGAGGTCAACTCTAAGGATCCAATGTTAACTCCTTTTCTCTTCTCTTTGATTCCTTTATTTTCCTTTCTTTTGGGGGAGTCTGTGATAATGATATTGATTCAAATTTGGAATTATTGTGTTGTGGTAATGATTGTGAATGGTCTTGTGTAAGCCCTTTAGTTGATAATGATATTATTGTTGGTGTTTTATTAGGGTCTTTCCATTATATCATGTATTTATTATTAAATTTTTCATTGAGGTAGGGGATTTTAGAATTGTTCATCTTTATTTTTATCCAAAAAATGGGAATTGTTATGTTTTTTAATTTGGTTGGATGGTATAGATTAAATAAAAAATGTACCATATTAAAATAAATTTATTGTAGGGGGAAAATTAACATGTGCTTTATTAAATTACATGATATTTATTATATATTGGAAATTTTATTAATGTTTTAATTGAATGAATTTTTTATTTTGAAATAAATTATTTGTTACCATTGATTATGTGGGAAGGGAATTTCATATTGGGTTAATCACTTAATAATTTTTATTATTTTTTTCTTTGAAATTTGGAATTAAATTTTGTTTCTCCAACCTAAAATTCTACATTATCATAGAAGAACCTTTGAGGCGAGTTTATTTAGTCTACATTTTGGATATTTTGTTCATTGCTTATTGTTTTATATGGATTTTATTTGGATAAAATTAATATGGTTATAAATGTTTATTTTAGTTTTCTAAGAGGAATA
This sequence comes from Viscum album, assembly GCA_963277665.1. NCBI lineage: Eukaryota > Viridiplantae > Streptophyta > Magnoliopsida > Santalales > Viscaceae > Viscum > Viscum album. The sequence continues at coordinate 1,432,083,272 of OY728126.1, read as the reverse complement.
ATGTAGTTTTTATAGCTGGTTGAGAGGATTTTGTACAATTATTGATGTGGTAGTGATGAATGGAATGTTATTTAGTTATGGTAGTATTAAAAGGTCTAGAAATTATGTGATCAGTTTCCCAAGGGTTGTGTTAGAGTCACATGGTGTCATGGAATGTAGATTAAAGTAATATAAATGGAAATGGGTGGTGGGATAGAATCCTTAAATGATGTGTTGTTAACTAGTAATTGATTTTGGATGAAATAAACATAACTATTGAAATAATTCAGTTAGAATAAATGTAATTATTGATTAATGAATGACTTATAGAGAGTCTTGGTTTAATGAATGGTTTTTCATTAAATAATAAAATTTAATATAATAATGAATTTCAAGTGCTTTCAAGTGGTAAAACTATAATTTAATTAATAATATAATGAAAAATAAAATTAAAAATGTTTCTATGACTCTTTCATGTAGATAAATGTGGTTAGTTATTATGTAGTGATTGTAGTGGTTGATAGTAAGTGTTTGTGATTGTGTGATGAAAATAGGGAATGTTTATAATGTTGTTTTAGTGTGAACCTTCAGGTTAGGAATATATGTGAATATATGCCTCCTATATTTTCTTGGGATTTATTATGCACCACAAACTGAGTCACATAACCTCACTGATATACATATGGGTTCATATGTTCTCTGTGACTTCCTAATAATCTTGGTTTTAGAGAGAACATATGGTTATCTACTCTATCATCCACATACCCCCTTTAGACATTGGAGGAGGGAATGAGGTTGATGGCCTTCATGTTCATGATGCACTTCTGCGATGAGAATGTTGTTTGTGGTAATGATTTAGTGATGTGCTATGTGGATTTGGATGTGAGTTTATAGTAGTGGTATAATTTATGTCTATGTGGATGTTTGGATATCAAAGTGTTCGTAACACATGATATATTCCACATGGGTGTGAGAGAGAAAAAATTAATGGGAATGTGGATGTAGGGTAAATTATTCATAAATTGTTATTATATCTCTGTACTTAGATGTGATATTAGTTGAGTGAGACTTATTGTGGATGGGTGTTAGTTGACTTAGCATAGGTAAATGGTAGTTCTACTATTTCACTAAGGTACTAGCATGCTCCTTCTACATTTTTATAAGTCGTTTTGTGTAAGATCCTACTTCATATACTTTTATAGCCACCCATATATGTATATATGTTCATATTTTTATCAGTTTATATAAGGGATATGGTGATTGATATGGGTCATAATATCTCATGTTTTTGTTTGGTCAATTTTTACATTACTTCCATTAGAGTTATTTTTGGGTGTTTTATTTAGTAGATTTTGGTTATGTATATAATTTACATGCACTATGGATTAGGTATTATTTAATATCATATTAGTTTTCTAGTGGTTTTTAATTTTTTTCATGATTCATATAAGGTCAATTCCAAAAAAAATATATTTTATACCCTTATTTCTAGTCAGAATTCCATGGCCTATTAGAGGAGAGCTTTGGGGGTCACACTCATTTTCACAACTGGTCTTGGTTGAGTTCCAAGTTAAGTGGATCCTTTCCACTTTATATATGTTTTTATAATTAATTAATATTTATATTTTTTATATGTTTTACTTAATCTCTATCAATGTTATATAATAACTAGTCTTAATTCTTTAATGATTTGTGATTTATTTTTATTTGTTATTATTATATAATTAATATTCTATGATTTATCATAATTTATATTGAACAATTTTTTGTACTAAATATTTCATATCTAATGGATCTAAAAAATGTATTATATATTCAAGGTAGTTGTGAACAAATCATTATATATTAAATTATCAAAATGGGTAATAATTTTATGTATTTTATTTATCTTAACAAATTAACATAAAATATTGAAAAAATACAGAATTTGGATAAGTACTTCACCATTATATATTATAGTGATGAGAGAATGGATTATTAAATATAATGATAGAGTTGGGGTTATCATAAATGAAATATCCCTTATATTTTAAGGATTTACTTTTACTTATTAAGATAGTAATGAAGATGAATCAATACTTGGCTCGAGAAAGGACTTTTATGTATTCATAAGAGTGATATTTTGTATTTAGAAGCATTAATTTTACTTTTTTTTAATTTTTTTATATGAATATTATTTATAATGATACTATTAGAAGATAAATTCAAGTATTCATTTTAAAATTAAAGAATTTGTAAATTAAGAGTTTTGGAAGAATTTTTTCTTTTATCATTTAAATTAAATGTTTTTATGTCCATGAAGAAGAAATCAAACCATGATAATGTAAACTTAGAATATAATATAAGAAGGGTTATGTTGTGAATTGAATTATCATTCCATAAATAAAAAAAGAAGGTGAAGTAAAGGATAAATTCTACTAAAGAATTATTTATCATTGATTAATATTATATTATATATCATTTTTTGTGACTAATAGTTTGGGAAATATTTATTTTTTAATTTCAAATTTTGTGATTGACATGGAGGATTTAAATGATATCATAAAATTATGGGAATGATTTGAAATCTATCAAATAGTTATATTAATGATGAATTATTCAACTATGAATTAATTGGATTTTTAAATATATAGTAATATTAACGTAATATTTCTTAAATATTAATAAAAAAATTTATATTATGGGGGGTATTTAAGGAATGTAATTGATCTAGTTATTTTTAGTTAGTTATTGAAGAGGGACAAGTCTGAAACCATTATGAAAGTTCCTTCGATCATATAGGAAATAGGTGGATACATTTTGATAAAATATTATTCACTATATTATATATTTTTATTCTATATAAATTGGTGAAATCTAATGAAATTCACTAAAAATGATGATATACCGCAAGACTACAAGATCAATGATGTAAAAACGAAAAAATGTTGTTTTCACTGATAACAAATATGGTGGAAAGGTTAATGGATTTATACTATCTAAATAAGGTTACCATTACTATAGTTCATCAACCACTTGATGTTCGCTTCACCTTCATTTTCTCTACTTGATGAATTCAATGGCTTTAGGGGGTGTTTTTATTTTTTTGGTTGTCTTGTGATGCTGTTTATAGGCCTGGATATAGTCATTCTGACGACGAGGAAGGGAAGGTTTTTTCCTGACAGTTTTTACCAGTTTTGTGGATGAAGATGGTAGATTAGGTTCATTAGGGTTCATAGATTGAGTCAAGTCAACTCTAAATTTGTGTCCCAAGGTTGAAGTGTGGAATCATTTGTTTGAAAATTTAATTTAGTGAGGCCCCCGACCTTTGTCATGTGATTTTAGTAAAAATTGTGAAACTTGTTTGGGGTGTTCGGAAATTGGTTTTTGTAAATTTTATGGTTCCCACTCAACCAAAATGTTTTTTTATAGAAAATAAAAAAATAAATATTCTCATGATAGGAACAATAGAGAAAATCAATGAAGAAGAAAAGAGAAATAAAATTTATTTTTTATTCAATTATTCTCTTACTGTGGCTATTTTTAATACTTAGTTATTGGAATGATTATAAGAATAAGTGAATGAATGAAAAGGAAGGAAAAAGTAGGATGTCTTTCATACCATGATCATTATTTTCTGATTTTTTTTATATACACTAAGATCATGTTACACATGAGGCTCTTTTTTAACTATTAATTATTGATGAATTATTTTTTCATGAACCCCTTCCCCCAAAAAGTACCCCTATTGGGTTGGAAATGAGGGAAGGGAGATGGTGACCACCTGAGTCGCACCGCTAGTAGTCCTCATGTTGGAGACTTGAATTGAGGGTATAATATAATAGATATGGGAGGAATTGAACTCTAAAAGAACATGTAGAAGAGTGTGAAAATATAATTACACCAACCAAAACCTACTCAGTAATACATTAAAGGAAACCCCAAGTGAATATATATAATGTTATAGAGTACCATATCAACTAAAAGGAAACTACAATTACTAAAAAGGTATTAGTGATAGTAACCAAGAATCCCATGAAGCTCCTACTAAATAAAGATCAAGTAATATCCATCCCAGTCTATAACCTTTTTGACTGACCTGAAAAACAATTTATATATATGTTGTTTGATTATAACAATATACTCAATAAGATCATATCCAAAGCCTCTCATGATAAAGATAAAAAGAATGATAAATAATAATGAGAAATGGTGAAACTAACTCATTACCTAAATAGGTATACTATGTTCCTAACATAATCCTGGATAACTGTCACCAAGGAAAACCAAAAAGAGAGAATATAATATAAGAATGAAACATCAACTATACCCCGTTATTGATTCCCTACCTATTTTCCACTCTTCCCGAACATCACATGTCTTGAGCCATATCATTTCAATAGTAAGCCACCCCTACAAACCCCTGGGTTAAGAAAAACAACATTCACCTCATGTATCACATCATAACATAACATGATTATATAACGACTAAGGGATTTCTTGGATCTACCAAATCATGTATGATGTGTATCATACATTAGGTATTATACTTTAGGCCATCACATCCCATGAACTGAGTAGGTTACCAAAAACCATCATAGCCTATACACATCACACCCTTGATAATCCTTTGGACATTGTATCTATAGATAAATGTGTGTGAAATAACCAAAATCCATTACATCCCTAAAAAACATATATGTGAAACTAACCATCATGAATACCAAAACATATAACTACCAAGAGAAGTGGGAAAGGACAGAGGTGGTACTCATCCATCCATCCTCCCACTGGGATATTGGTGAAAACACCCTCTTAAATTCCACTAGGTGTTTGTTTCTCTAAACAATGTTAGTGGGGTATCTTATTAAATCGCATAAAATAGATGATATAATATATATCACAAAACTAATATGAGAATAACATAATCTTAGGCTCAACTGCAGCTATCATTCCATGGATACTCACCTACCACTACTTGCGAATAAATATCCTAAAATCACAGGACCATTTTAAAGTAATACAATAATATACTTATTTATTTTCATTAAAAAATAAAATTATTTTAATTAATTAAATATTAATTAATTAACCATCAATGTTATTTCACATTTAACATTATTATCTAATATATCCAAGTCATTCCCACCAGGTATAATATAAACCAAGTCCACAATTTATCAAGAGTAACATCTCCTTTAAATTCTAGAAATAACCAACCCGAGGGCTAAAAATTTACTATTCATTATAAATATAATTCCATAATACATTTACTTTAGGAAAAAAACCTAATAATCCACTAGGAGGAAAATTTAACCCCAAACATATAACTTCCTCAAGAAGTGGGGAAAGGAATTTAGATAAACAATCAACCTTTCCATCAACCATTAAAAATATTTATATTAAGAAAGAATCCTAGATCTCACCATCATATCAATAGTTAATCCCAAATTCAACCTATTCCATTATCTCTTATTCCATCCCTAACTTCCACAAGAATATCTTGATACACCACACCGTCATAGGCTTCAACAACAGACAAATCCTCTAGCCCCTACCCTATATCCCATTTTTTTATTATAGGTTTGTCTATCCTAATCTTATATCAAAAGACTCATATATAGATCACATCACAAGTAATCAAACAAAAAGTAATAATTAATAGGGTAACTTTCCCCTAAAACAAGCAATTCATCCTTTTCAAATAAACTACCCCTCACGGTCCTAACACAAGGCATCCAACCTTTATAAGTAAATAAGAACTCAAAGACTCAAAGATTTATCTTTATAAAATAAATGGTTTTTATTCCTTTTTGGAATAACCAGTATAGTATTCATAGGTTCCAACTATAAGAAACCTAAGGAATCAAGTTATACAAGCTATAAAAATTTAATCATGCTCTCAACACTAATTCTAGTTTCAACAATCCTAGAGATGCACCATTGTCATTAAACATGACTTTTCATTTATATCATCAATAATAACTAACATTCTTCAGGTTATTTATCAATTTAAATAACAAATGTATGAAGAAAAATAATAAAACATGCACATTGAATCAATTTGACTAACACCAAGTTATAAAAAACATCAGATTACAACTATGTATCTTCATAAAATTATTATTCCAATTAGTAAATTAATTACATCTTTAGTTTATTTACCATTTTCATCAATTTAAATATGATAAATCAAGAATAAAAACATTCTAAAAAAATACCATAAATTAGAACTTTATAAAAAAATCATGAGGAAAATAGTTATTATGGGGAAAAACAACAACATGGGATCAATAAGCATATACAACATTCATTTTTTAATCATGTTAAATATTTATTAGGATAATACCATTTTCACCCAAAAGGATTAACCATGAAAAATTTTCAATTTCAAAAAAATATATAGGATAACGAATTAATACCTTACCTAAAAAGTGTTAATGTTCTTCACACAAGAATTAATCTACATTACATATATATGATCACCAATATTGTAAGAAAATTTGATGTCCTGAAGATTTCATTCCATAAAAAAATAGAAAAAGTCAAGAAAAAATCAACTTGAATAGTGGAGATCAACTTTTAAATCATGTAAAGAAGAAATGGGACGAAAATGAAACCAAAAAGAGAGGAAAAACAAGAGGGCAGAGGTATAAGGCACCTCATATAACTGTAGACAAATCATTAGATGCTGATATCAAACCCTATATAAAGAAGATTCAAATAACCTCAAAAATAAATCCTGGTCGATTGTGGTTTGATATTTAAAAGTGGAAAAGAATTTGGTTTAGGGGTCATAGGTTATTTACAGACCCACTGAATAACTGAACAACATATCACAACCACTTAGATCAAACCATAACACTATCTGATATTGTTCATTCCATGGAACAACCTATGGTACTGACCCATAACCACCCTAGGTCAAAGGATATTCCTATAATCTAGTCTATATCATATTAAATTTGATCCAGGGGTTACTATGCAGCCATAAGTAACACGCTGTAAGACCCCCACTATGAAGAAATGTACCATTTCACAACCAGTATCCCACAATATAGCTACTCCCCCAACTTGGAGACAGACACATTTATCTTCCAAATATTCCCTATTCTATATCCTAGTTCCACTATTCTGTAACCACCATAACTATAGAAGTACACTTTCCAAAACCATGAAACCATGATATTTTTAGTAGTGTATCTCTCCCTTTTCCTTAAAACTTCCTCCAAACTCATTTAAACCTCAACCAAGCAAATCCAATGCCCAAAAATGGAAAATAAATGTGCTAATGATATTTATTCCCATACACCAATTACCTCTCAAATAATATCTTCATCATGAAATAAAAACCAACATAGATAGAATGAAATAAAATGGGGTCTTCTAAATTGTCACCCTATGAGATACGTCTCAAGGATATTTTCATTATAGGAGATCAACCACCTCATTAGGGGAATAACTGAAAAAATAAACAATATAAAAAACCCAAAAACATGAAAAAACATAACCTATATACTCTCCTAGATATGATACCTCCAAAACAAGAGAAATTTTTACCAATGACATGACACTAAGAGAAAACCATCTCTTAATATAAATATGTTTACCAACAACAACTCACATTACAATAAGGGAAGAGCTAAACATCTAACATATCAGTGTACAACTCATATATATACAACTCACATTCTAGAAGCACTTTCTTATACACAAAAATTCCACCATAATCCATGAAAAAAGAGAATATCATTATTGTACAACACATTATTTTTTTGGTCCTAGATATCTATAAGAATCTCCTAGAAGGTTGAATAATAATCATTATTGATCTCACCCAAATTGATGACAAAAGATTCTTCATTATGGTAATGTTAGAGATAAAACATGTGGAAAAAATAATATATCTAGATTATATGTGGTGGAAGTATTATTAATTATAACATGACTCCAATGTTAAACAACACATTGAAAATTCCAAAAAACTAGGGAGAAATATTTCTCCCACAGACAAACCATTTCTTCCCACTATGAGAAGTTATATTTATAATCACATAATATCTAATGTCGGACTCCAGTGGTCACCTCCTATGATCTGAACATGATATATGATGATCTTGAACCACTTTTATCATCTCACTTATTAAATAAACCATATATATCTTGTTCTAAACTAGATATATCTTGGTAATTGATGACCCCCTAACCCCAGTCCAATACAATGTAGAATAGAAATACAGGACATACAATGATTCAAATGGTTCTATAAAAACTGTGGAGTAAAAAATATTTTCTTATAGAAACTAAACCAAGGGTAGGTACCTCATCCTTGAATATAAAAAATCCATGAAAAAATAACACCACATGACTTTAAGAGTCTGGATATTCTGGTCTTTCTGATCGTCATTTTGTAAATGAAAAGAAGCACTATGCATAACTGATATCCAAAAGAATACTAGAGACCTCCCCAAACCATAGTGGTAAAATGATGATCTTGATCAGAGATAATCATCCTTAGGAATCCATGGAGTCTCACCACCCATTCCATATACTTCCATGACAAAACCTCTACTAAGTTTTACTTTGTGAGCACTCTGATGTTGGATGATTTCATAAAACGATACACTATCACCCATATTGAATCACAACCTCAATGATCTTGAGATAAACTGATAATTGAGTTCTTCAATATATCCTATCACATCCACTGGGGAATATCTAAATTCTAGGGAAATCCATCTAGAACATGATGATCAACCTTCACCTTCGGGTAGAACAAACAATGGAATACAAACTCTATAACTACACTCATGAACCTAGACCACTAAAAATGACCTCTCTAATAGCATTACAGGCTTTATACATAGGTATTTAATTATAAAGGAGATCTTTGCGACTCATGGATAAACATATTACACCTCACTAAATGGAAAAAAATTATTACCTAAAACAACACTTGGTTTTAATCATACTTAGACCTACCATCAGGGGCCTAACTAATACAACTCGGTCCCTCTATACCTCATACTCAAAATCACATAGATGGAAATCCTCCACCTGCTACACCAAACTAGACTACATTGTCATCTGTAAAAGAAAGCCTCTTCTCTCAACATCTCCCATATTAAGATGCATTGATAACATATCTTCCATCACTCTATAGGAATCTACAGGATCACACATGAAATCACTATGCGACTGCATTATCAACACATTATCAATGAAATATCCCTTTCCTGATATTTAAAATCCTAAATTCAAAATCATACAATAATTCCATCCACTAAAACTATTTTATGTCCAATTCAGTCTAGTATAATACATTCCACAAGATCCTATGATCAATAATATTCACAAAACTTTGGATGATGAGGTAATTTCACCATAACATTAGATTAAAGATAATTTATTAAAACTATAGATCATGGGATGCATATTTGTACTCATAGTTACATAAATCCTCAGGCCCATAATATATAACCTATCTTTGATGCAATATAACAAAACCTAGCACAAGAAATGAAGTGTCATGGAAATCCTCAAACTGAAATCCTTTATTAGAAAACAATGGGTTGTAGAGGTAAAAAACTAATCCTTTAGGTACACAAAAACTATCTTAAACTGGTCGGTCCAAAAGAATACCTCATCATTTCTAGTAAATGATGTCAGAAGATTTGAAACCCAATAAAAATCAGTTGAAAACCTCCTATAATAGCCTGCATGAACAAGGAAACATCACGCCTTCACAACTATCTTAGGGGATTCCCAAGATAAAATTTCCCCTATCATCAAATGATCAATAAATACTACCTACTGAAGAATGAAATTACACAAGAAATGAACTTTATAATATTATGACTCACACTTTGAAAATGTCTCAATCATCTTATCATGATGAAGAACTCCCAAAAAGACACTCAGGAGATGTACATGATCCTCATGAGATACAAATTACACAAGGATTTCATCAATGAAAACCAATATAAACTTATCTAGGAACTCTCTAAACATAGCGTTCATTAAACCCCTGAAAATGGATGTAGATATTGTCACACCAAACACTATCACAATGAACTCATTATTACCATAAAAACATTAGAAAGTGGTTTTCAGAAAATCCTCATCCTTCACCTACATCTGATGATATCTTAACCACATCTCGATCTCTAAGAACTAACTTTACCCAGTTATCTAATTTAATAAATCATTAATCCATGGAAGAGGATAATGTGTAACACCCCAAGATTTCATAGTGTGTTATTTCTTCAAAATAATTTAATAACTTGCACTACACGCAACACCGAGTTCAATTGCACCATGACTTACCAAAAAAAAAGCCATTAAAAGAGGTCATGAATAGTATTAACTAAATTTTAAACTTTATATAATCCTTATAATTTTAGAATCCATATTATGAGTTTCTTAGTCATAATGCAAGAACAGATTCATTTTCAGTATTGCACTTTTATCAACTTTTGATAGTGAAACCTTTTTAAATACAATATTTTAAACTTTTTGACTAAATGGAGACATCAAAAAAATTTAAAATGAAACATCCCAAGCTTCCACGGTACGCTTTCCTTTGAATAAAACAGTAGCGTGTGTTGTACGCAACTTCGAGTTCTAACACACCGTAACCAATCAAACTAGCTGTTATGAATAGTAATACCTACTTTTTGAAATTATATATATTTTATATTTTAAAATGGACTTCATTTTTGGATTCGGAATATCAAATTTAGCCTAAGGTGAAATTTTGGTACTTTTCTGATAACTTTCATATTTTGATGAATAGTGAAAATTACTAAATTTTAATTAAAAACAACTTTTTTAATCAAAATAATTAATAGTGATAAATTATGAATTTGAGTGGTTTTAAAGTATATTTAGAATATATTTTTACTATTTAATATAATTTTGGTCATTGGACATAATTTTACAATTAAACCGAACATAAACAAGTGTCAATCTTTTGGTAGTTATTATCTCTTAAAAACACGCTTTTTGTTTTGACAGCGGGAATTAATTTTAAATTAATTTCTGCCACTTCTGTGTTTTGAATTTAGAAAAATGGATTCCATATTTGGAATCAGGATGTTCAAATTGTGTAAATAGGTAACTTTTATTTTTAGACATTTTGAATAATTACTGCGGTAAATATTTTATTTACCATGGTTAAGGGTAAATCCGGTAAATAAGGGTTAAAAAATAATATTATAATAATACTAAATTACCCTAAAACGTGTCTTAACCCTATTGGTTGATACATGGTCGACCATGGGCATCTTTGGGTCTATATTGGGACCCCATGGATCCACTTGTAAGTGATAATGACACATTATATTAATAAAGCTAAAATAAAAATAAAAATGGCATAAGCTTACATCTTTTAGAAGAACAATTTTTACATAGGGTTATACCTGTTGGATTTTCGATTATAAATATTCATTAGAAATATAAAAAGATTTCCTACATAATGATATTTTATTTATAATTTTTAGACATTAAATAATTTATTTTATTTATGACACAATGATGATGCAGTAATTACTAAAATAGTGAAAAATTAAAATAATTGATATTATAAATACCCAAATAAATATAATATGAAACTTTTAATGAATTAAACTAATTTTCTAGGCTAATATTATATATTAGGATTGATTTAATGGACTTTGTTCGAAGTAATCAATCTGTTATGAGTTTCACAAAAATCAACTATTGAATAGTGTCAAAATTGACATAAAAGAGTTCTTAAAACAAATATTATATTATTAATTGATATTAAATTCCTAAAAATCTAAGGTTCGGACAAGAGACTTATATTATGATAGGTTAATCATTAATGGACCACTTGGGGGTCGATTGGATGTATATAGTAAGTTTATTAACCATATTATATAAAAATACAAAAAGACATTGTAAAAGTGAAACAAATTAACTTAGAGTTAATACTTAAAGATAAGGTTAATATAAGTACCCAAACCTGTCTAAATTCTATTGGATGAGTTTTTTTCGACCTATACCCACCTAAACCTTTGAATAGTCAACTTCGGAGCCATTGGGAACCGAATATGAATTTATTATAAATTAATATTTCTAGCTTTTCCAAAGGTGCCCCTCACCCCTCTTATAAAAGGGCACTCCTCCTTCTCATTTCCTCACACCTCTCAAGCCACTTGGCTCATCCAAACTCTGCCCAAATAAGCTCCCCACATCCCTCTCCTCCTCCTTGAAGCTTCCCCTTAGGCAGAAAGCATTTCAAGAAGTCCTTTGGTTCCAACCAAAGTGAGTTACCTAAATTAAAGGTAACAATTTCTCTTAAAGTATTTTCATTTATTTTGCTTCTCCAACCCCCAAAATCTTTTTATTTCCTTTCTTTTGTAACAACACCAGTATCCTAAATATACTAGGATGTTGTTATAAGAAGGATTCAATCTACAAATACACACAACTCCATCTAATGGATGATGAACATAATGTTTCTGTGGATGGAAAACTAATGCCTCACGAAACGATGATTGTTCAAATACATCTTACCACCTCTCATGGTGGCCATTATGATGGAACTGTAATTAAATATGATATTAATGATATATATTTTATATATAATCTTCTGTAATTCTATTTTATTTCATTCCATTATTCGTTTCATGTTGTATATACATACGATAATTTCATTTGAGGAAGTGCGGACTACCGCCCCCTTAAAATGATATGACTCGTTCATACCACACATGGAACGTATAAAGGATGGTGTTAATGAACTTAAGTAACATATATAAAATATTATATTATACTGGAATAGTAATATACCTATGTATCATTTGGATTTGATTCTTTTAAAATAAAAATTAAATGGAAGTAGCGTTCGTGCGTACGTACGGACTACCGTCTCCACGAAAGCGATAAGATTCATTCTCCATCATATACATTCAAGTCTTATTCTCATTTTGGGGTTAAAAATAATGTTAATATCATTCTGTATATGAATAAGATACAACAAACATGGCTTATGTAACAAAACATATAAAAGAAAATGAGTAAGTTAACACCCGAAACGATGATAATTCTAAGATATTATTAATAAATCAATGTTAAAAGATCATATATGATATCATATTAATATATATGATTCTTGTATAATTTAATAACAATTATTTCACCATTATACAGGAGGTTAACCTACCCCAACCAAGGAAAAGTACAAGGTAAGGGTTATTTCACAATCTCTTCTTTATCCGAGGTTGTTTATACGTAATAATCTACTGGGATCTCGTTATCATCCACATCCATGTTTCTTCAAAATGTATTTCAAAACATTTTTACTATTTACAAGAATATGGGTTAAAGTCATTTATACCCTTGTTTGACTTTTTATAAGAGGTTTATAAAGGAATCTTTCCGTCGTTTTCAAAACAAGGTCCTTTTTAACCTTTTCGACAGAATTGAGGTAAGAATGTTTTTTTTAACTTATACGGCGGGTGCGGTTATTTTCCGCCGTTATAAAATCGTCGAAGCTTTCCATACAATCTTATAAGAATATTTTCAAAGAAAATGTTTTATTTTATATGGATCTTAAATGGTTTCAAAATGAAAGGAGATATTTCTTTAAAAAGAATTTTGATTTCATCTATGTCAACATCCTTTGATGGATTTTAAGATTATTTGAAGTTGATTTATTATGATACAAAACTTCTATATTGTATTGAAGGTTTTGTGATATGTTTGATTATGGATGTGCTATTTTTATACCATTCATAGTTTATGGTGAAATTATTGACATTTCGTATGCTAGTTTTAATACGAATGTTTATGTTATGTTTAAACCTTTTCATATGTGAATGCATTGGACTTAATAAGTGACGGGTGGAGCCCGCTATAGCTCCTCGATGCATCGGTAGGTCTCATGAGACAAACTAGTGTCTTGGCACAAGGCCTTGGCAAAAATCTTATTTGTAGTCTTGGCACGAGGCCTTGGCTATGTGGTTATGATAGTCTGGCATTATGCATTCCAACATTATGAAAGTGGTTATTCATATTGCATGTGATTATTCGATTAGTAGAATATCCATGTGAACAAGTAAATGGAATTATTTCATTTTACTTTTGCCATACTATGTTGAAGTTCAATTTTAAAAGGGTTTTGTTTTAGTAATTCATTGCCTTAAATGTTTATGCTTATTTTGAATGTTCCGCTATATTGTTATCCTTACTGGGCATTTGAGCTCACCCCTTTTCTATGTTTTATTTTTCCCAGGTAGTGAAGAAGTAATTTATGAATGACTTGCAGGGATATTATGAGGTGTTAATAGTGTGGATATGAAGACTTTGTTGTTGTAGTAGTTTTTCACTTTGAATTGTAATGAAAAATTTATGATTATATCTAGTGTTTCCAAGGCTACTAAACCAATCGGTCTTTCGAGATTTGATCTTTCTTGTGATCATGCCAATGTTATGTAAATAATGAACCGACTCTGGGCAACTGGGGTCGGGGCGTTACAGTTGGTATCAGAGGGAGGTTTAGTACAAACCTTGGAAGCTAGATTTAGATAAACTCTGATTAGAGCACATAGACCTAAGATAAACTTTGAGGATTAGTATAGAAGAACTTCCTAGAATTTTGGTATTGTAGAGACTTTGTGAGTTTTCCGAGCAATACATCCCTGTCTGGATACGAGCAGGTAGAGGCGGCTCTGGCACAGATGTACCTAGGGGTAAAACCCGAAAACACCGCTTTGAGCTAGACTCGAACGGGAACTGGTGCACGACAACGGGCCTTGCTGCACTCTTGGTTACGACACTCCCAGGGGATATGCTTAGGATAACTCTCACTTTCTTTACAAATCATTATGAAGGGTTTATGAGTATATACCTCCTCAAAGAAAACATTTTTATGATTATGGATTATATCCATAAATAGTTCAATTTATGTTAAGTGTTTTATAAGTATGGGATTATGTATTTTGATTCATAAACTGATCTAGTTTATGCCATTGTTTAGAAATGGCGCCCAGTAGAAGGAATGAGAACTCCGGAAATGCACATGATCCAAAGAGAAGGAAGGATCATATCTTTCATGGTCTTAAGCTAGAATTTATAAGAGAAATAGCCTCCCATGTATTATCATCATATGAAGAAATAATATCATGTGTTGATAAGATAAGTAAAGAGTTTACTGAGTCCTATGGCTTTGAAGGGAATCAAGAGAAGAAAAGGATGGAAGAGAGAAAGATGGATAAAGGGAAAAGGGAAAAGAAGAATTTTCCCATATGTGGTAACTGTGGAAAGAAACACCCTGGAACTTGCCTGAAAGGAATGGGAGTTTGTTATAAGTGTGGAGGAAAAGGGCACAAAGTACGTGACTGCAAGGGTAAGAAAATGGTTTCAAATGTACAATGCTTCATTTGCAAGGAGTTTGGACACTACGCGAACCTATGTCCCAGTCATCAGACTATGACGCAAATGATGCTATTGGATAATAATCAAGTTATTATACTACCACAGATGAAGAGGAATGATTAGAGTTCTTATGTTGATTATGTCAATTGAGTGTTGTATCAACAATGTACTTGTTATAATAATTATGGAGTATATAAGGATTGTACTGCAGTACTATTTCATTAAGGACTTGAGATGGTGTGGAACAAAGAAAAGTGACTCAGTAGCAGGTTAAATGTTTGGAAAAATATATGGTTGAGAGAAAGATAAACCATAATATGGTTCAGATACCGAGGTGGTGATTTTAGAATAATACATGATTGATTTGGATAAATTATATTGGATATTATTGACTACCTTGAAGCTGATTAATGATTTGTATATTCCATCATTGTTGGGGTTTAAAACATTTTTGGATTAATGAAGTATATCCAGCATTCTATATGGAATAAGGGAGCATGAATGTAATCAATAAGGAATATGGTAATACATGATGAAGGTATTCATATGATATTACGGGGTAAAAAGGATCTATATTATGTTTACCTTCCTTATAAATGTTAGACTGTGAGTTTGGACAGAATTATTTTGGATAGTTCTAGTTTGGATTATTTTGGATTGCCATAAAAGGACAACCCGGAGGTCGGGCGACAACCCGTCGCGTCCGGCAAGGCTGCGAGACTTGAACCCGCAACCGAAGGGCGACAAGGGTGTATCACCTACCACTGGACCATGAGATGTCCTGGATTAAATAATGTAGTTTTTATTAAAAGATCATGTAGATGAATTATAAATTCGTTTATTTTAGAACCCTATACGAATAGTGTAAATAGAATTTGTTTTACATTCTATTATCTTTTAGAGTGAAAGATGAGTTTTTGGTAGAAATTTATTAATGGATAAAACACTAATTATAAAGTAAGTATATCTCCTTATGATCTTAGCCAATCTCATAAATAAATTCCTCAACATTAAGAAAAGAAACTTATAACAAAAATGTTTTCCTAGATGATACCTTAAATCATCACTAATTTTTGGCTTTGGGATTGTTGGCCTTTTTATAGCCATGTTCTCTACCACTCTCCATCAGATAATTGATGGTTAGATTTTTCTTCCATATCCATATTTTACTACATGGAACCCTAGTATGTGTTATTTTAGGTAATCTTCATACTTTCGACTCTTTATTTTAAATAGAGGCCTCATTAATTCATTTTTCGATGTGGGATTTCAACTAGGATACTTTGAAACGTCAAAAATGTGTTATCCTAATACCCTATGTTTTGTTGAACCGATGGTATTTCAATCATCATAGATTGATGAATTTAAGGACCTCAATTATACACTTGTTTGTGATTGATGACCTCAATCACTACCTATAAATATTTACGTTTTTCCTCCGATTATATGTCTCTAATTTCCACCAATGTTCTCCTAATCGAGATCATAATTTGGTGGTGACCCTTTGATTTCTCTTTTCCTCATATTAATACTAAATTTTAGTAACCCAATTTCCGATGTGGGTTTTCCCACAAATATATTTTCTACTTTCAACCTTTTATTTTCGAAGAACAATTTCAAATTGCGAGGACGCAATTTATTGAAGGAGGGGAGAATGTAACACCCCAAGATTTCATAGTGTGTTATTTCTTCAAAATAATTTAATAACTTGCACTACACGCAACACCGAGTTCAATTGCACCATGACTTACCAAAAAAAAAGCCATTAAAAGAGGTCATGAATAGTATTAACTAAATTTTAAACTTTATATAATCCTTATAATTTTAGAATCCATATTATGAGTTTCTTAGTCATAATGCAAGAACAGATTCATTTTCAGTATTGCACTTTTATCAACTTTTGATAGTGAAACCTTTTTAAATACAATATTTTAAACTTTTTGACTAAATGGAGACATCAAAAAAATTTAAAATGAAACATCCCAAGCTTCCACGGTACGCTTTCCTTTGAATAAAACAGTAGCGTGTGTTGTACGCAACTTCGAGTTCTAACACACCGTAACCAATCAAACTAGCTGTTATGAATAGTAATACCTACTTTTTGAAATTATATATATTTTATATTTTAAAATGGACTTCATTTTTGGATTCGGAATATCAAATTTAGCCTAAGGTGAAATTTTGGTACTTTTCTGATAACTTTCATATTTTGATGAATAGTGAAAATTACTAAATTTTAATTAAAAACAACTTTTTTAATCAAAATAATTAATAGTGATAAATTACGAATTTGAGTGGTTTTAAAGTATATTTAGAATATATTTTTACTATTTAATATAATGTTGGTCATTGGACATAATTTTACAATTAAACCGAACATAAACAAGTGTCAATCTTTTGGTAGTTATTATCTCTTAAAAACACGCTTTTTGTTTTGACAGCGGGAATTAATTTTAAATTAATTTCTGCCACTTCTGTGTTTTGAATTTAGAAAAACGGATTCCATATTTGGAATCAGGATGTTCAAATTGTGTAAACAGGTAACTTTTATTTTTAGACATTTTGAATAATTACTGCGGTAAATATTTTATTTACCATGGTTAAGGGTAAATCCGGTAAATAAGGGTTAAAAAATAATATTATAATAATACTAAATTACCCTAAAACGTGTCTTAACCCTATTGGTTGATACATGGTCGACCATGGGCATCTTTGGGTCTATTTTGGGACCCCATGGATCCACTTGTAAGTGATAATGACACATTATATTAATAAAGCTAAAATAAAAATAAAAATGGCATAAGCTTACATCTTTTAGAAGAACAATTTTTACATAGGGTTATACCTGTTGGATTTTCGATTATAAATATTCATTAGAAAGATACAAAGATTTCCTACATAATGATAGTTTATTTATAATTTTTAGACATTAAATAATTTATTTTATTTATGACACAATGATGATGCAGTAATTACTAAAATAGTGAAAAATTAAAATAATTGATATTATAAATACCCAAATAAATATAATATGAAACTTTTAATGAATTAAAATAATTTTCTAGGCTAATATGATATATTAGGATTGATTTAATGGACTTTTTTCGAAGTAATCAATCTGTTATGAGTTTCACAAAAATCAACTATTGAATAGTGTCAAAATTGACATAAAAGAGTTCTTAAAACAAATATTATATTATTAATTGATATTAAATTCCTAAAAATCTAAGGTTCGGACAAGAGACTTATATTATGATAGGTTAATCATTAATGGACCACTTGGGGGTCGCTTGGATGTATATAGTAAGTTTATTAACCATATTATATAAAAATACAAAAAGACATTGTAAAAGTGAAACAAATTAACTTAGAGTTAATACTTAAAGATAAGGTTAATATAAGTACCCAAACCTGTCTAAATTCTATTGGATGAGTTGTTTTCGACCTATCCCCACCTAAACCTTTGAATAGTCAACTTTGGAGCCATTGGGAACCGAATATGAATTTATTATAAATTAATATTTCTAGCTTTTCCAAAGGTGCCCCTCACCCCTCTTATAAAAGGGCACTCCTCCTTCTCATTTCCTCACACCTCTCAAGCCACTTGGCTCATCCAAAATCTGCCCAAATAAGCTCCCCACATCCCTCTCCTCCTCCTTGAAGCTTCCCCTTAGGCAGAAAGCATTTCAAGAAGTCCTTTGGTTCCAACCAAAGTGAGTTACCTAAATTAAAGGTAACAATTTCTCTTAAAGTATTTTCATTTATTTTGCTTCTCCAACCCCCAAAATCTTTTTATTTCCTTTATTTTGTAACAACACCAGTATCCTAAATATACTAGGATGTTGTTATAAGAAGGATTCAAACTACACATACACACAACTCCATCTAATGGATGATGAACATAATGTTTCTGTGGATGGCAAACTAACGCCTCACGAAACGATGATTGTTCAAATACATCTTACCACCTCTCATGGTGGCCATTATGATGGCACTGTAATTAAATATGATATTAATGATATATATTTTATATATAATCTTCTGTAATTCTATTTTATTTCATTCCATTATTCGTTTCATGTTGTATATACATACGATAATTTCATTTGAGGAAGTGCGGACTACCGCCCCCTTAAAATGATATGACTCGTTCATACCACACATGGAACGTATAAAGGATGGTGTTAATGAACTTAAGTAACATATATAAAATATTATATTATACTGGAATAGTAATATACCTATGTATCATTTGGATTTGATTCTTTTAAAATAAAAATTAAATGGAAGTAGCGTTCGTGCGTACGTACGGACTACCGTCTCCACGAACGCGATAAGATTCATTCTCCATCATATCCATTCAAGTCTTATTCTCATTTTGGGGTTAAAAATAATGTTAATATCATTCTGGATATGAATAAGATACAATAAACATGGCTTATGTAACAAAACATATAAAAGAAAATGAGTAAGTTAACACCCGAAACGATGATAATTCTAAGATATTATTAATAAATCAATGTTAAAAGATCATATATGATATCATATTAATATATATGATTCTTGTATAATTTAATAACAATTATTTCACCATTATACAGGAGGTTAACCTACCCCAACCAAGGAAAAGTACAAGGTAAGGGTTATTTCACAATCTCTTCTTTATCCGAGGTTGTTTATACGTAATAATCTACTGGGATCTCGTTATCATCCACATCCATGTTTCTTCAAAATGTATTTCAAAACATTTTTACTATTTACAAGAATATGGGTTAAAGTCATTTATACCCTTGTTTGACTTTTTATAAGAGGTTTATAAAGGAATCTTTCCGTCGTTTTCAAAACAAGGTCCTTTTTAACCTTTTCGACAGAATTGAGGTAAGAATGTTTTTTTTAACTTATACGGCGGGTGCGGTTATTTTCCGCCGTTATAAAATCGTCGAAGCTTTCCATACAAGCTTATAAGAATATTTTCAAAGAAAATGTTTTATTTTATATGGATCTTAAATGGTTTCAAAATGAAAGGAGATATTTCTTTAAAAAGAATTTTGATTTCATCTATGTCAACATCCTTTGATGGATTTTAAGATTATTTGAAGTTGATTTATTATGATACAAAACTTCTATATTGTATTGAAGGTTTTGTGATATGTTTGACTATGGATGTGCTATTTTTATACCATTCATAGTTTATGGTGAAATTATTGACATTTCGTATGCTAGTTTTAATACGAATGTTTATGTTATGTTTAAACCTTTTCATATGGGAATGCATTGGACTTAATAAGTGACGGGTGGAGCCCGCTATAGCTCCTCGATGCATCGGTAGGTCTCATGAGACAAACTAGTGTCTTGGCACAAGGCCTTGGCAAAAATCTTATTTGTAGTCTTGGCACGAGGCCTTGGCTATGTGGTTATGATAGTCTGGCATTATGCATTCCAACATTATGAAAGTGGTTATTGATATTGCATGTGATTATTCGATTAGTAGAATATCCATGTGAACAAGTAAATGGAATTATTTCATTTTACTTTTGCCATACTATGTTGAAGTTCAATTTTAAAAGGCTTTTGTTTTAGTAATTCATTTCATGAAATGTTTATGCTTATTTTGAATGTTCCGCTATATTGTTATCCTTACTGGGCATTTGAGCTCACCCCTTTTCTATGTTTTATTTTTCCCAAGTAGTGAAGAAGTAATTTATGAATGACTTGCAGGGATATTATGAGGGGTTAATAGTGTGGATATGAAGACTTTGTTGTTGTAGTAGTTTTTCACTTTGAATTGTAATGTAATACTTTATGATTATATCTAGTGTTTCCAAGGCTACTAAACCAATCGGTCTTTCGAGATTTGATCTTTCTTGTGATCATGCCAATGTTATGTAAATAATGCACCGACTCTGGGCAACTAGGGTCGGGGCGTTACATAATGTTTCTTTACTTTCACCTAATTCAAGTAATAATTATTGATACAAATTTGAAAACTACCATCATTCTTATTATGGACAAAACTGGTGCACCCCAAGGTAACCCACTCGACCAAATGAAGCCTCACTATAATATATCCTTGACCTATACTCATAGCTGTCACAACTTAGAAGGAACCATCCTATATAAATACAATGATATAGGAGACATGCCTATATGTCGATCTATCCCAATTTTGATCTCTCGTTGAGGGGGTAAAACAAAAACATCCTCAAGAAATGCATTTGAGTACTCTTCTACAACCATGGGAATCAACATCTGTTGAACATTCAATGAACTAATATTTAGATCAACCATCAAGGAAGAAAAGGATGGAAGACAACTTTAACCCATCCAAGGGTCTTGGTCACCATCAACCACTATAGGCTCTCCATCAAAAAAATTGAACAAAACCTTCCTCTTAATGAAATCCATGGTATCTTTCACTGAAAACAAAAAATCCAAGGTGATGATAATTTAATTCGGATGTATCTAGAAAAATAGGAAATATACAATAGGTAAGTGATACCCCATCACTAGATCACAGTCTCTACATACTTTATATTTCACATCTTGAACATCAACATGTGTAGCCAATTCCATGGGAACTGGAAGCCTATCTATCTCAAGTATCAAAGCATAGACAATGAATTTTTATATTAAGGAGTACATAACTCCAAAATCAAACAAATAATACAACCACGTTGAAAATAAGCATAATGTACATCGTATTATGTTTTCATTACCTGGTGCTAGCAATGCTAAAACATAAAGTTGTCCAAGACCTTCTTAGTGGTCTCTCTGACCCTACTTATGAACACCTCCATTATTGAGATCCTATCTATAAGGACAAAGAGCATATAAGGGAAGTCATATAACCAACCCATATACTCTCTACTGATCACTAGTTGGAGCACACTGCTACTACTACGTTGGTTGAAACTGCTTCAATGGAGGAACCTGAAGTGAGACACCAAGAAAACAATAACTGATTAGAATGGTAGGGTACTCTATGCACTAATGACCATGGAATCCACAATAAAAATATATTTATGATCCATTTCCCTAGGTATAAGAGCCTCCATACCTATTGAAATGAGATGATGAGGTATCTCACATACTTCAAATAGAAAAAAACTATTCTTTCAAAGAAAATAGGAACCATGGACCATAAATCTTCTTCACGATAAATCCCAAAAAATCCCCTATCATGATGATCAGGTTTAGGTCATTATCCTCTCAACAAGCTCTACTCTTTCCAGTACCTCAAGATACCTCTTCATCAGAAACGGTGTGACATGGTTTTAGATATCTGGATTTAAAGGCTCATCTAAATGACTCACCCTAGTGTCCTCATATTATAAAAGGTATGAATAATATTACATAGGGGTGTTGAAATGGATCCCATACTTCTGAACAGTAGAACTCCCCTATTGAAGGGTAGAAATATCTATGAAGATGGTCACCATTGTAGTTAAGGAATTAAAATCTGTTTGAAAATGGTCTCTGAACTTCTCCCATGATACTATCGACTCCTTATGATCTGTAAGGAACAATATCCACCACTGAATTGATACCCCACACAACATCATTACAACCAACAAGAACCTGTTCTCCTTCCAAGAACAAATAAGAAAAGCTATATAAAAATCTTCTAACCATTATTACATGACTGAATCTAGAATAAAGATCTCATACTTATGTAGACTATGGTTCTGAAACTATCAGAGTTCCATCCTTCAAGTGTTTTCATCGTCAACCTCAACACTGTGATGATAAGATAAACCATCCTACTGAACATCATTAGCACAAATTCATTGCAGATGTCAACCCATATCAATTCCTTAAAAATAATAAACAGTTAGAGATCCAAAACATAGAACATGGAATAATCAATATTAATAAATTAATCATTTCATTTAATTTTTAATGTATAACCTATCCCAATGTTTCTCATTTCAGGCATAGTCAAAAATAATAATGATGAATGATCTTTTCCAAGGTCTACACACCACAATCAATATTAATTCATTTAGTAAGATTATTAAACATAATGGACCATGCATCAGATCACAAGGGGACCTAAATTCCTGCACCTCAGTCAGTATTCCTTATTTAAAACACTTACCAAAGTTACCTGATCTTGTTTCCCTACAACAAAATAAACCTAATGAATTTGTAACTCCAAACTCCATCATATCTCTTAATCTAAACCTCTGATACCAATATATCATAACCATTTCCCCACAAAGAGTACTCATCTTAGGGCATAAATTAAGGAAGAGAGATGATGATCACTCGAGTCCTATTTCTAGTAGGCCCCAATATGGCGATAAGAACCTAGGTTATAAAATCATAAATCTGGAAGGCATTTTATTTTAAAACAACATTCATAAGAGTGATATAATACAGATACAAAAACCAATAAAATATCTAAGATATATAAAATGAAAAAACACGTGCATAATTACAATTTCAAAGAGTACCAGAATAGTTGAATGGAAACTATATGTAAAAAAAATGTAAAGACCAAAATGACCATGAATCCCAAACAGATCTTGCAAAACCAAAATCTAGTAATATCAATCATGATCTCCAAAATTATGTAACAGATTTTTAAAAAAAGTTTATATAAATGTGGGGTGATCATAATAGTTCACTTAGTAGGATCCTCCCCAGAGCCTCTACTACAAAATATAAAGAAAACATGCTAAAGCACCTAGAGAAACAATGAAACTAAATCATAAAAAATATAGGTAAAATAATTTCCCAACCCCATAGTGGATAATTCTCACCATAAAACTCATAAAATAGAGAATAAAATCTAATAATTAAACCCAAAGGCTACCATACAACAACTTACCCACTGGTTTTTTTTCACATCCCCAGTGTAACATCCTGATCTATATCTCTCCAAAAGTTAAATAGTCTAAAACATGTGGGATGAGTATCACAAAATAGAATTCATAAATCACATCATACTATAGGGAACGTGTTTTTTTTGGGATCCACCATAGCCCATATGACATGTATCATTCATGTGATATTATACCCCATGTCGTCAAAACCTATACAATGAGAAGTTACCTCAAGCCATCACAACCTATACACATCATACCTATAATAATCCATTGGATACAATATATAGAGATACAAGTGTTTTAAATAACCATAATCCATTACATACCTATAAAAACAAAAATGGATGACTAACTACCATATATACCAGCACATATAACTACCTAATGAAGATAGTGGGGCCAGAGGGGTTAGTCATCCATCTATCCTCCCATTGGGATGTTAGAGAAAAAACCTTCCCAAATTTGACTAGGTGTTAGTCACCCTAACTGATATGGGTAAGGTAGTGTATGAAATAAAAAATAAACATGATATAATATTTCTCACAACCAAAATATGGGCATAACCTATTCCTAAGCTCACTGCATCTATCATCACTTGGACACCTGAATCCCACTGTTAGGGACTTGATATAATGTAAGCAAATACCCATTTTAAAAAGATATATTAAATTACTTATTTCTTTTCAATAAAAACTCAATTTAGGTTAATTAATTCATTACCCATTAATTAACCATAATTATTATTTCACATTAAACATTATTATCCAAAAAATCCAAGTCCCTTCCCCCCAGGCATAATCCAAATCAAGTATAAGGTTTCTCAATTGTAACATCTAATTTTCATACCACAAATAACTAAAACTAATGGTTAAAAATTTATTAATCATGATTAAAAACATTCAATAATCTAGGTACTCTAGGAAAACATCCCAAGCTACCACCCAGAGATCAATGCAACCAACAATATTAAACTACATCAATTATTGAGGAATGAAATCTAGATAAAAAGAATCCTGACCATCAACCATTAAAAATATTCATGTCTTGTGAGTATCTCGACTCTCAACATAAAATAAATGGTTAATACAAGATTCATTCCATTTAACCTTCAATGGTTCCATCCCTAACAACCACATTAATATCCCAATTCATGATAATATCATAGGCATCAATTGTTTCCACATCATATGGGCTTCCCCACCATATATCACATCAGTCATCCCAAGATCAATCATCCCAGGATCACATCACAAGGATAATATCTAGAGAAAATCAAAATTCATAAAGGAAAGAATAATAATCAATAGGGAAACCTGGTCTTAAAATAATGAATTCAGCCTTTGAACATAAACGTTACCTCACAACACAACCACATGCCATCTAGGCTTTATAAGAAAACATGCATTCATGAACCCAAAGATTTATATTTATTAAAAAACCGGTTCTTACTGCCTCTTTTATCAACTAATAAATTATTCACAGTTTCCAACTATGGGTAACCTAAATCATCAAGACATACAAGATTTGAAAATTTAATCATGCTCTCAATATTAATTTATATTTCAAATAAAACCTAGAGAAGTATCATTCTCATTAAACATGACTATTCATTTTTATTATAAAAAATTAACATGCTTCATGTTCTTTATCAATTATAGTAACACATGTAAGAACCCAAACAACTAAACATGTACATTTCATTAATTTTATTAAAATCAAATTATAAGAAACACTACATTACAACCATGACACTTCATAAAATTATTAAGATAACTAATAAATTAATTCTAAATTTATGTTATTTATCATTTTCATAAATCTAAACATACTAAACCAAGAAAAAATTATAATAGGAATGGTTTAGTTATACCAGTATGTATACAATCAAGAGGAAAAGAAATATATTGATTGAGAGAAACAACATGAGATCACTACAAATAAACCAATTTCATTCTTTAATCAGGTTCAATATTTATATTTTAATTCCATTTTCATCCAAAGGGATAAACCATTCTCTCTTTATGATTTCACATAAAAAATAGGGGAATCAATGAATCATAACCTTAAATGAATCAACATTATCTTCATGAGAATATACCAATGTTAAAGATCTCTAATCAACAATCTCGTAAGAAACTATGATATCCTGAAGATGTCGTTCCATGAACACAACATAGAATGAAAAGAAAAGCTAAAGTATAATAGTGGAGATAAAATTTTAATTTGTGGAAATAGGAAATGGGAGAAAAATTAAACTAAGTAGAGAGAAATCACTACATAGAAATGGTATAACTCTCTTATGATCACCATAAATCAATTAGTAGAAGTTAGGATCAAAACCCATTGAAAGGGGATTTGAAAACCCCCAAAAAAACCTTGGTTTACTGGTTTTTGAAATAGAGATAAATGTGTAAAATAATGAGGTTTGGTGGTCTCTCGGTATTTATAGACCCACTGAAAAACTGAAGACCATGATGAAATGTCGTGGACAATGCCACATGACCGCCTAACATGTGGAATTATATGTCATAGCCTAAGGTAACCAACCTCGGTTAAAGAAAATTCTAAGAATCTATGATAGACCCTATAAATATATATTTGGAGGTTATAGTTCATCCCTAAGAAAAAAACTATAGGACCCCAATTCCAAGAAATGATGTACACTGTATCCTATTATCCATGACTCAACTACCCTATAATTTGGTAGTAGCCTAATTTCCCCTCCTGAGATCTCATACTATGTATCCAAGGTCCATTATGTTTCATCCACCAGAACTACCAAGTAATTACTACCTTCACGTTACTAGAAGACCATTTTTTATATCATCTCTTTCCATTTTCCTCTAAACATCCTACAAACTCTTCTAAACCTCCACTATGCTCCTCTAACACCCAAAACTCTCAATGGAAAAGGAAAATTTAGATCTATTCCCATACATGTTTACTTGATAATATTCTTATAATACCAATTATAGATTAATTTATGTCTTGAAATTTTTTAATTTATACATATTATATATTTATATTATTAATTTAAAATATTGTAGTTAGATATGTAGATAAAGTATAAACTACTTTTACTAAGTTCTTTCGACCACAATAAAATTACTTAAAATCCTAGTAAAAACTATGAACTATATTTAAACTACATGAAATCAACTATGAGATCCTTATAAAAAGGATATAAAAAACCATTATCCAAGTATTGGGTGTTGGTGGAGTTGACTAGGGGAATTTATTATGTCCTTGAACCATAATATAATTGTTCTGTGTACATCTCATTGTTAACATTATTTCAACTAAATTTCTTGAATAAAAGAGAAAGGACATAGTCAGTTTATCATAGAGAGTGAAGCTTTGAATTCTGTGAAATTATTTAAAAGAATCAATTAACCACCTCTTAAGAACTTATCTTTGAATAAATTGGGAAAAAATTGGTATCGTAGCCAAATCTTCCAAGATATTATGTATTGTTCAACCTCATCTATATAGATAAAAAAATGTACAACTAAATACATATTTATTTGGATGATTCTTCAGATGGTATGTCGATTATTAGAGAACCTTAATGTAACGATGAGGATTATGGTCTCTTGAAATATATAATGACTATCTATTTAAGTAATCTAATTCCAACAGAATATATGAATGTGGTGAGACCCTATAATATTTCTATTAGTGAACCTAAATCATGGAGTTATATTTATGAAGTTGATAATGAAATAAATTTAAAACCAATGAATTCTAACCTTTACGGATTGGGAGAATATGATGTTAATAGATTTTCTAAATGTTGTACTACATATGATATATGGGAAAATATTTTTATTTCTTATAAAGGAACAAAAATGTAAGACAATTTAGGTAAATTACTTCTAAGGTAAAATTTTATAACATAATGATGACAAATAATGAAAGTGTAACTCAAATAAATGGAAGACTCACTAAGATAGTGAATGGTGTTGCTAATTTAGGAAATGATATTCCAAAATTTGATAATCCTTGAACCCTCTTAGAGTATTACCTGGTATATTGAGTGTATATCTATTAATATTATATATTCTAGACCTTTAAAATATTTACATATGAATAAATTTATTTTTGCACCCATGATTTATGAAGTTGAGATACAAGAAAAGTCTATTGTCACAACTTAGTCAAGATCAAACAAGATACACAAATGATTTAAAATTAAATGGATAAAATAATTGATAAAGACATGTATTCTAAATCGTATAATGAAGAATATAGAATTTAGGATTATAATGATGAACTTAATGAATTTTTTAGATTATTGAAAATTATTTATAAGAGGAGAAAGGGATTCTTTACGAAATATGATGGAAACATGAAAGAAGTTGGATGTTATGAATTCCATACAAATTGAGATATCAAACATAACTTACATCAACTCAAATATGAAAAAAATTATAAAATAATATTTCAAAAGGAAAGTAATTAAATCTATGAATTATACTTAGAGTGCTTCTGAATATTCTAATGATGAATCTTATTTAAACATTGATGCTAAATAATCAATTTTTTTTATTATGGATCAGAATAAGTAGGCAAAATTATATTATTTTTCTAATTATAAATTTAAAAATAATTTTATTGATTATATTTGTGTGTATTTCTTCATTCATTAAAATAAATATGATGATTTAAGGAATAAACAAAGAGATAATAAAAAATCTTATGATTATACTATTTATGTTAAAGGTATATTGTCTAAATAGATTTTATAATTAAGATCTAAATATGATAAAAATAAATATTCTCATGAATTGCATGATATTAAAACTAATGATTTGTTATATGGATTTGATTCTTTGAAACTGGTTTAAATTTTGTTTAATAAAATTGAGGATTACCTTATCAAACTCCTTTATGATGTCAAAGGAAACAAATGTAAAACTATAATCAAAAGAAGTGGTGGAAAAAAATATTTATAGGAATCATTTTTAAAAGGTTTGAAAATTAATATAATGTCCAATTTTACTTGTTTTCACTATGATATTGTCGGACATTATGCGAATGATTTCTATTTTAAAGTTCCAAATTTTTTTAGTATAAATCATGTCTATATTCTTAAATATTTCTCTAATTGTATGGATGATATATTATTCAATTTAACTAAATTTTTTTACATAAACCTATTATTTATAACATTATTATAAAAAATTATATGGGTAGGAAAAAATATTAACTTTATCTTTTTAGGAAAACTTTAAAAGAATTAAAATGTTAAATGGTATACGGATAGTGGTAGCTCAAAATATATGAATAATGAATTCTTAATTTATATTTCTTATTATATTCATGAAATTAATGGAGATAATGTTTAAAGGATGTTCATTAGAATTATGATTATATATTTATAGGTAATATTTTTTTCACTTTTATCATTGTTATAATTACTACTCAATATGTATTAACTATTTTATACCTAAAAAAATTCTTTAATTGTAATTTAATCATTTTTTTCATTTTTTTATCTTATTTATCATTAATATAACTATATTAGAAACATAAATTAATATATTTAATATTTTATAACATGCATACATTTTATAGTTCTTTTTACACATATATTTTCATTATTTGATACATAATATGGTATTTTGGAACTGATAATGTGTTTACTATCCTATATTTTGGTTTAATAACATGATCTATATTTATTTATGATTTCTTGAGATATAACTATTGTGTAAATTTATTTATCAATTTTTTGGTTATGTATTATACATTACTTTCAATTTTTGTACTCTACTTGTATTAAACCACATTATTTTACTTGTTGAGTTAGTTTGATAGTTACTTATTTAATTATATACAACTTTTTTTATTAATATTTGAATATTTTTCACATGATTCATGTATCCTTGTAGTTTAATGTATTATATAGGATGAGTTAATATATTTATCATACAAATTTCTTTATTTTCAATAGAATCATATATTAAGGTGAAATTTATATTACTGTTTTAATATTATTTATGAATTATCATTATTATTCATGTGTTTATGGGGATTATTTAATGAATGAATTTTTATGTTTATTTTTTTTATTAGGTACTACTAATTATTGAATCATATTTTCCTTTCCATGTGATTATTTATTTAAACTCCTTGAATGTGTTTATTGTAATGTATTTCAAAGAAATGGGGGAAAGTTATTATTTCTAATTTTCCATGTCCCCATTACATTTATTCCATTAAGGGGAGAGTTTTCTGATTATGTTATAATATCAATTGTATTTTTCTTTTTGGATCCTTATAAAATGATAAGAGTGTTTTATGTGTTTGGGTTTTGTAATTATCAAAAAATGGAGAGAATGTTGAGAGGATCCATAGGACATTTTTTTGTTGGACAATTACTTCATCCTTTCCATTTTTTAATAATATTTACTTAATCCCTCTCAATGTTTTTTAATTACTAATATTTATTAAATTATAATTAATTTAATGATTAATTGTTAATTATTATTTTTTTTGTAATTATTATACAATGATTTCTCATATTTTTTGTTGAAAATTTTTAGCAAGTATAAAATATTACAAAGTTTATGGTGTTAGAAAAATATCTTATATATTCTATAAAGACGGAAAAAAATTACATTTATGATTTGAAAAAAGGATTATAATTTTAAATATTGAATCTATTTAAGTAAATTTAATTTAATTAATAAAAAAATTAATAATTTGTATAAGTAGCCAACCTGTACATATTTTAGTGATGTGGGAATTGAGTCTTGCATATAATGGAATAATTTGATTATAGAAAAAGAAAATGATTCTTATACATGAGGGATTTAATTTCATATATTATGATAATAATGAATATTTCTCAATACCTAGATGATGAAAATAATCTTAAGTATCCAATAGAGTAGTTTTATGTGAGCTTCAACAGTTTTAATTTTACTTATTATCATAAATATTTTCAAATAAATATTACATGTAATGCAACTTTCATAAGATACATTTAATTTTTTAATTGTGATGTTGAAGATTTCTTATGTTGGTGTTTTAGAAGGCATTTTTTGTAACATATTTTAAATTAAATTTTTTTTCATGACTATGAAGAAGAAATCAAACCATGATCCTGGAGATCTCAAAAATAATACGGGATGGGTTATATTATGAAGAGAATTATCATGTTGTATAGATTTGAAATAAGGGGAATTTTAGTATAAATGATTTAGAAGGATTATCAATAATTGATTATGATTTAGTTATCTATCATCTAACATTAATAATAGTTCAATAAATATTTTTTTATAAAAATAAAAATGTTATGATTGATTTAAAGGATTTCAATTAACAATAAAATTATAGATATTATCTTGAAGATGTGTGATGGATATATTAATGAAGGATAATTCAACTATTAAGTATCTTATAATTTAAGGACATGTTATTTATGATGTTTTGTTCCAAGAATATTTATGAATATTTATGTATTAGGAGGTTATATTTAAGGAAAGTTGTTTAAACAACTATTTCGAATTAATTATCAAATAAATATAAATCTACAACTACTATAAATGTTCATTCTATCAAGAAGAAAACAATTGGATACCTTTTGATTAATTATTATTCATATTATTATATATATTTATTCTATAAATTTTGGTTAAAGATATAGAAAACTCACTAAATATTACATAATACCTTGATACTACAAGATATAAATCATATAATTGAAAAAATCATTGATGAATAAAAGATAGTTGAAAAACATGGTATATTTAATTATTATCTTACGTGTGATATTCATGAATGTTTTATGCTGAAAATAAATTGAATATGAATATAAATAAATATATGGGTGGAAAGAGGAGGAATCATAAACTACCCTAGATATTTTTTCCTAAATCGTTGTATTCATTAATGATCATGTTATAGCCAATGATCCCTTTTGAACTATAAAATCTTGAAAAATAGTTTTCTGGTGAATATTCATCTAATATTAGTTGTATAGTAATCTATTTGATAAAATATATCCATTTATATATCTCATATATTTCTATTATAATTTATAGTTACTTGTAAATAGCTTTGGTGATGAAGCATCAACCAAATGTACTCAGTTGTTAGATCCCTAGTAAATGGTTTTGATGTCCCTGTAAAAGAATTGTACTAAGTGTAAACTAGTTACACTCAATTGTGAGATTCCTATGAAAAAGGATATGAATAAAAATCATTGATTCTGTATTTATTGTTGTTCAAGTGGACTAGGGGAAGTTACTGTAACCCATAAATACTTTAAAAATATTACACATCCTACTATATATTTACTTATTTTTCATATATTTTATAACTAAAATAGAAAGGATATATTTAATATAACAAAAATTCGTAATTTAATGGAAATAATTTACCACCCTCTTGTTTATTTTCCTATGAAAGAACTGGGATCACATTAGGGTGAGATGTGATAATATTGATGGTATTCTTCTGAATTGTTTGTTTTGGATTTTAGTGGTTATCTTTATTTGGTAGGTTATCATAGAGGGTGGTGTAGTATTGGATCCAACAATGACCAATAGAGTTATTTATTTTGAGACACCAAAGAGTATGGTTGTAATTTATACCTTTATTGGGTTTATGGGATTCTATAGAAGATTTTAGGTTGACTTAACCATTATTATATCCCCTGCAATTTTCTGTACTTGTATGGAAAAACCATTATATTGGTTTGAGAGATTCGAGGTTGATTTTGAGTTAATGAAGTAAATATTGAAGAGTTATCTAGTTTTGAGTTTAGTATATGAATAAATCAATTTCATATTGATCTATGGTGCATCTAGATTTGGAATTTGGTTTGTGTTGACAAAAATTTCGGTGGTGATTAATTATGGGAGTATATAGTTGATACCCCAAAATAAAAAAAAATATAACCCTAGATTATAATATAGCATTGGTAATTTTTTCATTGAATAGTTAGAGAAATTATATTCTCAATGAGTGGTTCATAGACTATTGGGACCATAAGTTCCATAAATACATCATTTACCAGTGAGATCAAATATTAACGTAAAGGAATTTGTTAGAGTTTCTATAGGATTGTGACATTGAGATCATCTATACATCAGTAAGGCCTTTGGGCCACCTCAATTCCTTCAAGCCACCTTAACTGTAGATGCAAACGAGACAACCTACAAGGAACAAACTTCAGAAGGAGGAGGAGAAAGGATCTTTCACTATAACATAAGCCAAACAGATTTCAAGAATGAGAGAGTATGGAACCTGCCATCAGGACAAGCCTGTGCATGCATGGGAAAGCATAGTCGAACATCCATGCGAAGGTGGAGAGCTGATTTCACTATGAAGATCCTGGAGAGGAGCAGTTCCAAGTAGTTAGTTCATGTTTTATGTAATGTTTGAAGCCTACGGGCAATGAATTCATCTAAGGCCTATTGGCCATGTAATTCTTATGCCTATGGGCCTTGTAAGGTTTCCACCTCACCCCTTGAAAGGAGGATTATCAAAATCAATAAACAATGAAGGCCTTCGGGCCATTGGAGGAGGAGACATCAAAGCATCTAACAGTGATGATGTTATCCATGGTTAATGAAGGATAAGTGAACTATCTTTGATAGATGGTGGGGGACCCAATATTTCTATAGTGTATGTGGGTTTAATAATTAGGATACATCGATTGTGAGGTTATTCAGGATTGGATATACTGATCCGTTGAACCAAATAGGTTATCTGAAGGTGTACAACATGTTATCCTCTTTAAAGGATGGACAACAGTTCTAGAAATGTTGCATGAGAAGGTTATAAAAGAGTTACACACTTCCCCATTATGGGTACACCTAAGTATGATGAATAGGTACCAAGACCTTGGATATAAGTACTGGTGGTCTGGTGTGAAGAGAAGCATTTCTGAGTTTACCTCATGGGGCCTCACCTTTTATTAGGTGAATTCCAATCATTAGTATCTAGTAGTCTCAGATCAACCCATTTAGGTTATAGAGTGTAAGTGGGATGGAATATTAATGGAATTTGTAATGGGACTTAAATGTTCAATTAAGGGCCATGATTTGATTTGAGTGATCATAAAACAATTAACCAAGTTGGACCCCTACCTTTTTTATTTGGGAGTAGTATTTGGTGGAGGGTATAAGACACTTGTATGTAGATGTGATCATCATGTTTTATGAGATACCAATTCTAATCATCATTGACCTTTATGGTCATTTTATATCCTAATTTTTGATGATATTTCCCAATGAATTCAAGAAATAGTTGATATTAAGTCTAACATTATACCCTAAGATAGATGGGAAGATTGATATAAAAATGTAGGTTCTTGATGATATGATGATGGATCATATGGTTGATTTTATCCATGCCTTTGAGGATCACTTTTCCATAGTGATTTTTTCAAAAAATAGTAACTTACACACTAGTATTAGTATGAAACCTTTTAAAGAACTATAAGGGAGAACCTATAGGTCACCCTTGTGTTGGGATGCGATTAGTGAGTCATTATTGATGGGACCAATGTTGGTATGGTAGATGGAATAGAAGATCATGGTGATCTAGAATCAAAATAGGGTATTTATTTTCCATCATAAATCCTATAAAAACAAATTATTGTGTCCTTTTGATTTGGAGGAGGTAGAACATATATTCCCAAAGGTCTCTCCATGGGACAATGTATAGAGGTTTTGTCAAGGGTGTATGAAATAATTAAGGTTCATTATACATTTGTAGATCCTCTATAGGGTAAGATTGGCTAATTACTTCCTACCATTACCCCCACCATTATACTGGATATATGAAATATTTCATGTTTCATTATTTAAGAGGTATGTTCATGATCTGATACACACTGTTGACCAGGGTGATATGGATATCATGAATGATTCTATATTCTCAGACTACAATGTAGTGATCAAGGATCAATGATACCTGGCCTTTTTGGTTTAATAAAACCTTTTATAAGTGTTACGTGGTAGTATGAAAACCTCTAGGATTGCTAATTGGAACTCCAAGGTCAAACGTAGGCTCAATACAATGAGATTTTGAGTAGATTATGTTTTTTGGGATGAAATTATTTAATAAAGGGGAGGATTTAAAGGCCTAGATATTTTCATTTTAATTCTTTAGAAATTTTGAATTTAAAATTATCTTTATAGAGTATGGTTTTAATTTCATAGTGATTTTTAACACTATGATGGAGTGATGGAGGTGGAAGCATGAGAGTTTTGGTGCTTTTAAATTTATCTTACACAGTAGGCACTGTACAAAGATGATTGGTGTTGTTCTTTGGAAATTTTATGTATCCAATCTAGGAGTATTGATTCTTATACCATGACTTTCATAGGACTAAAGATTAATCTATGATGGATTATGTTTCAATAGAACATAGTCCACTCTATATTTATTTATGAGAATTGACTATGTTTTTTAGGGAGTTATGAGGGGATTTGAGAACACAATTGTTTTTTGATCTTGTATTAACCATGTGGCATAATCAAATGATTATATATGTTCCTATATGGTTTTTGTTCCACTTTTGGGGAATTTCACCACAACCATTTTCATTCCATAAATATAGGACAACCCCATATTATCATTAAAAATATTACCCTAACCCTTTTCCTTTGGATTTTTTTCTTTTGCAACATAAAAAATTGAAAAACCTAGTTTTTTATTTTGTAACACTATATCCCTATTCACTATACTATAACTAAATTATGTATCACTAGATCTCAAGAATTCCTCATTGAATTCTAGAGGCTAATAACTAGAAATAAGTGTGTATAATGTAAACATATGGAGACTATAGTAAGAACCTGATTCCTTCATGAGGTGAAGAATATTTTTAATTCCATAAATTTTCCCGTTTAAATGCTTACATATGTTCTAATTTGAATTCCCATTGAGGTCACAAGTGTTTTGGGGGCATAAGAGGCTTTTTTAGTTCTTGGAGCCTAATTTTTTGGAAAAAAGGAGAGCCAACACCATTAGTAGAAACCCTGAAGGGAATGTCACACAGTTACTACTAACTGTGAAAGGTTGGACAGTGATGTTCTATAGGTATCATGATTTTGGGAAACCGTGTGAATGGATGCATACACCCAGGAGGGAGATATACTATTTTTGACAATTGGCTGAGACACAATTCGTGTATGGTTTAGAAAACCATTTGCACCAACCATGCGAAGTTACCCTTATTACACCAGTGAGCATGCGATTGGGGCACACTTTATATAACCATGTGGCCAAACAATATGCCCCAATGTTTTTGTAGAATTTATGAAATTTACCTTAATTAATATTATATTCATATCTAATTTCCATTCTTTCTCCACACAACAACATCACCCTTTTATATTTCATCTTCAAAGTCTAGTATAGAGAGTGAGAGATATCTTTCTTCTTATATTGGAATCAAGATCCATCAGAATCATCATATCTATCTTGTTAATATCACCATTCCTTTTATTATGTTATTCGTTTATCTTCGGGTTGACGAAGTTATAAAAGTGCAAGGTAATATTCCCTATTTCTGATTTCTTCATCCATTATTCATTATTCTCCTAATGTGAGTTGTATCAAGAGTTGATATTGGATGATTACTCCACTACGGACCTATGGTAGGTGGTCTCATGCTTTTCCCTCAAAGTTGATGTGTGTATATATAAGATGTTTTTCTGTGTGCCCAATTATCAGAGCAATTCCCTTGGAATGAAGTTTAATTTTTGATTTAAGAAGGTAGGTATGATGTATATGATTTAAAATTCCTATTGATAAATGAATAAAGTTTAAGAAAATTCGATTAAAACCACCCCATGGGTGAATTTTTTAATTGAGTGGACCACTATGGTTGAAATATCACCTTTAAAGTGTGTCGTTTACCCCTTGATACATTATGTAATGTAAGGAATTTAATTGTAATTTTAATTGGAAATTGAATAGATTAGAGAAAGGGAATAGATGACCTTGTCCCCAAAATTTAGACTTGTTCTTACTCACTTATGTTTGAGTTTCCCCTTGTAATGAAATGGCCATGTGAGATAATTAAGAGGTTAAGACTTCTAACTTTATCCCACGCCTTGATACACTATTGAAGGTGAGGTTTAATTGAAATATTTAAATTTTATTGATTGAATGATTAATATATGCCTTGGGTGAAACATGGGTTCACATAAAAATTCCAGGTATAAAATTATTTTGTTACTTACTTACTTATGTATGAGTGACACAAGGAATCCTTAAGGGATTTCCATGGACAAACTCAAAGGTTGGGACTATATATGCCTGAGTGATTCTTAAACTCCTTATATGAACTTCCAAGTATGGACTCCTAGGGTATTTGAGAATATTCTCCATGGGTGACACTTGGGATCCCTTAGTGGACCACCGAGGATGCACTCAGAGATCAAAGATGTTTTAATACACCTATAATGAAACCTAGGTTCTCAGGAGAATCCCTAAGTAGAGGCTTGTAGGTTTTTTGGTTCATAATATGATTGAATCAATACCAGGATTCCAAATAAGGGATTACAAGGAATGGATTATGTTTTTAAATAATCAATGAACGAAATGATTTATATGATGCATCTGCCAAGCCAGAAAACCATCTTGGACTCAGTCAGTGTCTTACGCCTTACATATGGCCTAGGTAGGCATCTCTTGATCACTTTTATTTACATGGGATGTTTGGATACATTCCAGGTCTCATGAATTATCTATTAAATGATATTTAATAATTAAATGAACTTGATTATAAATTGATACAGAACTGACTATTTATTCAGAGATTTTTTATATAGGGTCGAAGCAGTCAGTATAGGATGAGTATCTATGGGAACCTGGACCGTCATGGGTTGTTTAAATTTAGTACTTAATTTACATATTCTATTATTTACTGTACAATGTTATTGTTATGTATTCACTGAATGGATAAGATTAGACCATTTAGGGGTTACCTACAAGCATTGTATCTAAAACCATATTTGGGATGATGATGTTACCCAAGAAAACTATTTGGATATAGGTAGGGATCGGGGAAAGTTCACAAAATATGATGTTTGATCTTATTCCATGCTTAGAAGAAGGGGAGCATAAAACTGAGATGAGGCTCGTGATGCTAGTAGGAATAGTTTTTTTTTGTATTTTTTATCTTTTATTCCATATATTGTACAATTGTATGGATAACTTTTTCAGATAAACTATAGACACATGAAAATAATAATCATAATGTATATATGATATTCGTTCTGGTATTTTTTATTTACATTTTTTGGAAATTTTCTATATTCTAATTGATTTACTTCATCTATTACTTATATGATATTGTATGTATACTTTGATACACTCTGGTGATGAGGGAATAGTCTCCCCATAGAAAGAACCTAGGTGCTCACTACATGTGGTCAACCTCTGGTGTTTAGGGAGATGCTCTTGAGTGCATGTGGCCAATTAGGGTTGGGGAAATTTACAAAGGAATCTAGGACTGGGACATTAAAAAGTGGTATCAGAGCATTTTTTTGGTTTGATTTACTATTTTGTTATAATACATATGGATATTATGGAATATGAATTTGGAAATGAGCTATTCCTGGGTGTAGCTAAGCCACATTTAGGAAAAATCCATATTTCCTCGAATGAAGATTGTTATTTTCTGGATTTTAGAAATTACAATTGATTTATTTCCATTATTGGGTGATGAAAATGACTTGTGTTACTACCACTGAAATAATTGTGGGTTATATTTTGTTTCACCCCAATTAGTTTTGGGTATGACTTATCATGAATCATTTTGGAACTTGTTAGAATTAATATTCCAAGTATTATGTCATTCCATAGAGGATGCATTTCTTGATTTCATACTATTGTGATATATTCCATTATTAATAAAACTACTTTCTAACAAATGATTAGGTAGTAAATTGATTAACATGGTTGGTACTTAGAGTTCCATTCATAAGATAAGTAATTTTTTATTTATTAGGTTGATATAGACACCCTAACAGCCAATTGTGGCATGTTGAGTCATGGTCCATGAGTCACATGGACTGGAAGATGTTATGGTGTGGATTATGTACATGCTATATTTTGGTTCATGAGGAGTATGGGACCTTATGTATTGTAATTTTTTGAAAAATTTTGTTAAACCATTTAAAAATGAATTGTGATATAATAGAAATTAATATGATAATGAAATTGAAATTAGAATTGTTTATAATAGAGAACTAGACCAAGACCTGACCTTAGTAGTTGGTAATATAAAGTATCTCTTTCCTTTATTTGAAATATATGTTGCAAAAACCTAACTTAAGGAGCAAGAAGAAGGGTTTGTTTCTTATATAAGAAGGTTTTTACATATACTATTGTAACATATGCAATTTTAGTGGTCGTTGAATCTAGATCTAGGGTTTGTGCATGGACTTTTGGAAATATACCATCATGATTTCCTCTAGTCATATTACAAAATGGTGTAGATGACCATGCTTCACAGGTGATGGGACATGGGATACTATTATATTCTCTAGTGGTTCCAGATGAATCACTACTGATATTACTCGACACAAGAGATGTGGCACAGTTCTGTGAAGGCTTCATGAGTTTTATGTAGACCATTTAGGGAGAACCATGACCTTCCTCGACTATGGAAGGGTTGACGTGTGAGTTTCAGCTACATCATCCACCCAGGTTATCAGGGGATAGTGAATCAAATTATTCATATTAACATATAGATTCCATGATATCTATCTTTGAGCATCTCAAGACACCTCATGAGAGGAGGGTAAAGCTCGCTACTTATATGCTATATAATTTCTCCAAGAGATGATGGGATGTAATTACTCAAAAAAAATTCATAGAGAGATGACTTGGAGGGATTTTTATATGGACTTATATGATTAATTTTATCTCGAGACATTGAAGGTTGATAGATCCTCAGATTTTATGCACATGGAGTTGGGTGTGTTGACGGTTATGGATTATCCAACCCATTTCATTGTGCATAAACATAGAGCACCAATTATTATGGGTGATGATTTATCTAAAGATAGAAGTTTCAAATATAGTCACATGTATTTAATTGTATAACATGTGAATGTGTTTCATCTAACTACCATTTCTATATTATTGAACCAGGAACTTATCCCATAACATAACCTGAGAGAAGTTAGGAGTGCGAGCTAGGGTGATTCGACACCTATATTGAGTTAAATATCGACCGATAGTAGGAAGTGTCATTAAGAGATTTCCCATGGTGATATTAGTATCCATAACACTTGGTCATGTAGCTAGGTGAGGTTCCACCTTTGTAGTAGGTCAGGAAATATGAGATCTCAGTGTAAGAGAGACCTAAATGAGTGCTGATCATGCAACAATAAGGGCCATATAACACTTTTTTTGGGAATTTTCCTTTAGTATCCAATGATAGAGGGTCTGCACTGACTTCTAATACAAGATCAAGGTTAAAAACTTCTTTTTAAGAAAAAATATGGAGTACAACCAGCCGATCAGGACGAGGTGGTGGTCCTAGACCTGGTTTTTAGACCCCATATTTGCAACGATTGTATAGAAGATCTACTTAGCATTGACAAGCTATATCATAGTCCATATATCATGCTAGATATACATAGTTCAACCAAAACCTGAGGAGTAGAATCACATACCTTCTACTATAATTGGTGAAATTCTTGAATCCTCTTCATTGTCATCTTTTCTTTTTTTTATAGGCACTTCTCATAGATTTATATTTGTGCCTGTTATAGAGATACTTTTCCTCATTATTAAGTGTTTTTATGGAATTTTGACAGTTGATACTCTATTGTGGATATTAATGGGGGATTTACTGTAGTGTAGATAGTTCCCACTTGAGATTTTAGGGTGTCACTTCATATGAGACCAATTTTCCCTTAAGATGAATGGTCTTGAAAGAATTCTCGAGATTAAATGGTTAGTTACCATTCATGATTTTATAGATTTATATCACTAATGGGTGACCTCCACATTACCCTATGGTGGAGAGTTTATTCATACGGGTGAATGAGATGTTTAGGGAAGCCGAAATGGACCTTAAAATTATGGATTGGGTGGGATGACAACCTAGATTGTGAGTTTATATTTGGATGATCAGGGAATAAATCAGGTGGATTTCCCTATATTGGTTGAGCATTTCAAGGATATTTTCTCAGATGAATTTTCATGATTATATCCTATGAGAGAGGTAGCGTTCTCTATTGAGATAGTTCTCGGAGTTTAACCGGTATCCCTTCCTCCTTATAGTATGTCTACTACTAAGATGTAGGAGCTCAAGAGGTAGCTATAGGATTTAGAGGAAAATAGGTTTATCTGACCCAGTACTTCTCCATGGGGTTTACCTGTCCTTTTTTAAAAAGGATGATTTAACTCTTAGGCTATGTGGTGATTAATGAAACATGAACCAACTGATAGTTAAGAACTAGTATCCTATGCCATGAATAAATGCCATTTTTGAACTTCAACATAGAGATATGGTTTTCTTGATGATTGATTTGATATCTAGATATCATCAGTTGTGTGTTATACCATTATAAATACCTCACACAACCTTTTGAAGTAGGTATGGTCTATATGAGTATTTGTTTATGAAGTTTGGTCTCATGAACATTCTAGTAGTCTTCATGGAGTTGAGGAACCTTGTTTTTCATACATATGTGGATTTGTTTGTCATGGTATTCATGGATAATATCTATGTGTATTCTCACAATATACACAACCATTCTAAACATCTTGATAACACATTTAATACCTTGAGATAGCATCATTTATATGATATGATCACAAAGTGACACTTATGGATGGATTATATTCAAATCCTGGGTAACATTATCTTAGAGGTAGGAGTATTAGTTTACATAGAGAACGTGAGAGTTGTATTTTCCTAGGATAAAAATAAGAACATATCAGAGATACAAAGTTTCATAGGGTCGATTGGATAGTACAAATGTCTTATACAAGACTTATCAGTTATAGAAGCACCACTAAAGAGATTGATTAAGAAGGGTGTGAAGATTGTTTTGTCGAATTCTTGTGATTCATCCGTTTAAGAGTTGAAAGGGATAATGAATTCCGCATCAATAACAATTTTTATATATTCAAGAAGGTGTTACATAGTTTACTGTGATGCATAATGTATTGGTAAAGGAGAAGTTATTATGTAGGGGGATAGAGTCATTGCATACAAGTTTCAGAAATTGAGGACACTTGAGAGGAATTACCCGACACACAATCTCAAATTAGTTGAAGATGTAGATTCATTTCACTATTGTATAAAATATTTGTTGGGAGAGAATTTTGTGGGGTACATGGACCCAAAAAATCCTCCAATACATATTTACATAGCATGATATAAATTATAGGAAGTGAAGTTTGGTTGAGTACCTATATACTTTTGACTTCAAACTTGCCTATACATCGGGTAAAGAAAATGTTGTAGATGATGAATTAAGATGAAGGACTTATATACTGACATTTTAGTAGGCCATTAGAAAGTGAAAACATATTTATTGTTTCTTTGAGATACAATTAGAGGTATAAACACTCAGGTAGAGAGTTTTCTTTCATCTTTAGTTGTGACCTCTACCCTTCTAGATAGAGTGAGGATGAGGTAGCCATCATATTCTGAAGGACAGGTCCTACAGGAGAGTGTGGTAGGTGAGGACCTTCATACTTTTTATAATGCAGGAAAGGATGAAATTATATATGTTCATGGTCGCATATGGGTTATAGTGGACAAGTGTGAGGAGATTATGTGATAATATCTTATTTTAGCTTGGTCAGTGAACCCCAATATCATCAAGATGCATCCATATTTACATCACCAATACTGGTGACTGGGTATGAAAGAGGTGTAACTAGTTTATTCTAGAGTTGTCCCACCTATTTGCTAGTGAAGACAGTAAAATAGTGAACAACTATACTTTTACAATAGATACCCATTTCTAATTGAAAGTGGGATGATTTTGTGATGGATTTTTTTATCATTTTACTAAGGTCACCATGAGGTAATGATTCCATATGGGTTATTGTTGAAAATATCATTATGTTTTATCATTTTCTACCTATCAAGGAGAAATATTTAGTGGATGAGAATGGAAGGTATTATATCTGTGAGATAGTGCAAATTCGTAGGGAACTTAATTATATCATTTCAGATTAGGACTCCCAGTTTAATTCATGGTTATAGAATGTTTTATAGAGGGTGTTGGGTAAATAGGTGCTTCTGAGAAAACACACCACCATTAGAATGATGGTTAGTCAGAAAGCATGATATAGGTTCTTGAGGACCAGCTGCTAGCATGTGTCCTAGATTTTGGGGGCTCTTGGGAGAGGCACATACCCATGGATTAATTCATCTAGGAAAATATATTTCATGATACTATTCAGATGGAACCTTATTAAGATTTTCATGGTAGGTCATTCCTATCACCCTATGATGATTAGAGGCTAGATATGACACTATTCTTGGAATTCATCTCATGAAGGAAACTATAGAGTATGTATAGTTGATTTGGAAGAGGATGTCTAATACAAAGTCTTGATAGAAATATTAAACTGATCTTCGCATATGACCTCTAGAGTTCAAGGTCATGGATCAGATCTAGTTTAAATGTTTCACTAAGGCAGAGATATAGATGGATCCCGAGACACGGTAAACATTCTCTGGGGTAAGTTGGGCCATTCAATATTCTGGATAGAGTCGGTCCAGTAACCTATCGGTTGTAGTTACATTAGAGATACTTGCCCATGCATGACTTCTTCCACATATCTCAGATACACCACTATCATTTAGACACATCTCATGATTCTCATCAGGAGGAGGTTGAGTTATAGGTTTATGAGTCCATTAAGGAGAATCCTATTCATATTTAGGGTCATAAAATAATGGGTCTATGAGGCTGG
Organism: Viscum album; assembly: GCA_963277665.1. Classification (NCBI taxonomy): domain Eukaryota; kingdom Viridiplantae; phylum Streptophyta; class Magnoliopsida; order Santalales; family Viscaceae; genus Viscum; species Viscum album. The sequence goes on along the minus strand of OY728126.1, from coordinate 1,432,039,152 downwards.
ATAGTTCCTATAGAACTGGTGAAATAGAAGCATGAGTAGGTATATGATGAGACCTAGGAGTGGGAAGTTGGCGTATAAACATAGTGGCTAAATTTATTAAAATATGAATCATCACCACCATTTGAAGAGAAATTTAGGGACAAATTACATTAATAGGGGAAGTTTTTAAAAACTATGTTCTTTCTTGAGGTAGAAAATCTTTTTGTTTCTATCAAATTTTTAGTTTAAATTCATAAATATGGCCTAACTTGAATACCCTATGAGATCAAGGGTTCTTATGAAATGTAAAAGGATTGTTGGGAGCCTGGATCCAAGAATTAAAAAATATATACACTGCACGGTTAGCAGAAACAATGTGTTTATGTCACACAATTACTACTAACCAATAATGGCTTGAAAATGGAGTTCTACAGGTCCCACAATATGCGGAAACCGTGAAAATGGAGGCACACACTCATGTAGGAGCTATGAAATTTCTTAAAGCAGGTTGAGATATGGCTTTCTCATGGGTTAGAGAACCGTTCAAACTAACCATGCGAGGTTCCCCTTCATATAGTAGTTGGCGTACAATTGGTGAACGGATTGGCCAAATGAGTGGCCAAACCATGCGGCCCATTAATTTGGGCGAATTTATGAAATTTAACTCAATTAATCTTATATTTAAAACCTAATTTTTATGCTTCCTCCACATATATACCTCACCCTTTGAGAGATCCTCTTGGAAGCCTAATCAAGAAAGTGGGAGATATCATAGTTCTGATCATGGAATCAAGATCCGTTAAAAGAATTAGATCAATCTCGATTAGATATCCATTAATATTGTTCCATTATTCATTAAAATTTGAGTCAATAATTTTATTTATGTTGAAACTAATATGACCTATTTCCAGGTTCTTCATCCATTCTTTGTTTTTCTACCGATATGAGTTTAATCATGAGATATTACTAGATTAGCACTCCACTATGAACATATGGTAGGTGGTCTCATGATTTACCCTCAAAGTTGAGGTGTTTATATATATGTTGTTGTTTTGCGAGCCCAATTATCAGAGACAACCCTTTGAAATGGATTTTAATCCTTTATTTATATTTATAGGTATTCCCTATGTATTTAATTAGTCCTCTTGATAAATAAATAATGTTTAAGAACCTTTAACTAGAACCACCCCATGGGTGTGTTGTTTAATTGAGTGGACCACCGTGGCTGTTTTATGGATTAATCACCATTAAATTGTACCATTAACCTATTACTAAGGGATTTCAATTGATGAATTTAATTTTAATTAAAATTGGAAATTGAATCGATTAAAGAAAGGGAATGGATGATCATGTCCCTAATTATTTTCCATGTTCTTTCTTTCTTATGTTTTAGTCTCCCCTTATAATAAAATTCCAATGTAATATAATTAAGAGACTAATCCATAATAGCTTATCCCATGCCTTGATCAACCTTTTGAGGTGAGGTTTAATTGAAATGTTTAAATGGTATTAATTGAATTCTTAATATACACATGTGTTCTCATACGAACACCATGGATGGACTCATTTGGATAATTCATTGCTTATGGGCAAGTGATACTTGGACTCCCTAGTGTATTTCTTAGATGGACATAGAGGGGTGAGACTATATATGATTGATTGATACTTAGACTCCTTATATGGATATCCAAGGATGGACTCAAAGGGAAGTTGGGAATAGACATAATGGGTGACACGTGGGTTCCCTTTTCGAACAACCAAAAGACGAACTTAGTGAGAAAAAATGTTATACCACACCTAGAGTGACACATAGGTTCGGATAAGGATAACTATAGATGAGATTTTAGGGTTCTTGGTTCATGATATGCTTGGAGAGATACCTAGATTCCAAATAAGGGATTCTAAGGATGAGTTTAGGTTCTTAAATAATTAATGAATGGGATGATTTATATGATGTGTCTTCTATGAAAAAGAACAAGATTGGATTTAGTTGGTGTCTTACAATTTATTGACTACTTGGTTAGGTATATCTTGATCAATAATCTTTAACGGGGATTCTAGGCTCCATACTATATCTTGAGACATATTTATTAAATGAGAAATAATAATTAAATGAACTTGAGTACAAATTGATACATGATTGAATGTTTATTTATAGAATTTTTGTATATGTATAAAGGTGGTTGCAGAGGAAAGTTCTCCACATAAAACCAGACCTTTATGGTTTGTTTATGTTCAGTACTTACATTACATATTATATTACTTACTTGACATTGTTATTATTATATATTCATTGACTAGATGGCATTCGATCTTTTGGTGGATGCCTACACGGATTGTATCAAACACCATGTTTGGGATACTGATGGGTACCTTAGAAAAATTATTTGGATGTAGTTAGGGATTAGGGAAAGATCCCATAGTTCAATGTTTGACCTTGTTCCCTGCTTAGTATTAAGGGAGCACATGACCAATCTGAGGCTCGTGATGCTAGTTAGGATTTTTTTTGAATTTTCTATAGTTTTGTTACATGTGTTGGAGTATTTTATAAATACCTATTTTGGATGCTTTATAAACACATGGTGTAAGAACCCGGATCTTCGTTTCAGGTATGTCTTTCCTTTTCTGGATTTTTATGAGAAAAATAATGTTTTTGGAAATTTTTGAAGCACACGCTGTGTACTTTCTGAGTATACTACATGTACTCTTTTCCCGCTCGAATCTGTGTACTAGCCATGTCCGGGCCACACACACAGTGTGTAGGGTTGATGTGGAGGCTGATTTTGGCGGAGTACGAAAAGACCTAGTACACATCGTGTACTCAAAAAGTACACATCCTGTACTTTCTTTTTTTTCATTAAACGGACCGGGGTCGCGCATGATCGCCATAAATGTCTTCTTCTAGGTCATGTTCATCTGAGAGCATTAGGAATCCACAGATCTTAGACAAGCTACCATTCCTCCTTCCATTATCCAGTTTGGGCACCGTCGATTACGTTGGAATCAGAGCGGTGCATTCTCCCTTCTACTTGAGCCTTATTTCCCAATTCCTCCTCTTTCTCAAGTTATCGTGGTTATAATGTTTTGGGTGTTTTCTCAGATCTTCGACGTTCTAAGGAGAATCAGTCATCGTGGTTCATGCATATCGATCTCCTAGGATCGAGGTAGGTGGTTTCTGCCTTACCGTTCAATGTATTTGAGTTTTATGTAAAAATTCAACCAATACCCATGAACGGGGTATTGCATGTTTACCTTTTTGAACTTGTTGTTTTCCTTGATTGTATGCTTGTGTAGTGGTAAATTATTCATGTTAGAGGATAATTTTTTGTGCTTGGATGTTTTTCCCATGTTTTTTCTATTACTAACCCTTGGTTCTTCATTGCCTTTGGCTATTACACCTGTTTCGATGTCTTGTGTCTATAGGATGGAGGGTTTTTGCATAACATGCTTGTTGCCTTGTAGACTATTAGCCAAGTAGCTCTATAAGTGTACTTTGTTTAGACAAGTATCTCTATAGGTGTATGTTTTCCTTATATCATAATCATGCACTGACTAGCATGGGGCTGTGAGAACCTGATGCTATAGAATATAAGGGATAGACCGAGTGAACTTCCCAAAGATTCTTCGACATTATAGACCATAGGAGGGAAGACCAAGTGAGATTCCTTAGGGAGTATTAGACATTATAGGCCACAGGGGATAGACCGAGCGAGCTTCCCATGGTGCCTTAATATATTATAGACTATAGGAGGGTAGACCGAATGAGCTTCCTCAGAGTGTCTTACCATGTTTGTTTTCTCTTTAAGAACCTTCCCAGGCTAGAGGAAGAATTGACCGAGTGAGCTTCCTCGTAGAGTCTGTGGTATACCTGAGGCTATAAGAGGAATTGACCAAGATAGGTTCCTCAGAGAGTCTCTAGACCTTGGGTCTAAGAGGGTTAGACCGCATGATCTTCCTCGGAGAGTCCTTGACTACCCTAGACTATAAGGGAAATTGACCGAGTGTGCTTCCCCAGAGAGTATCATAATTTCATATGACCAAACTAGAGGGGTTAGGCAGAGTGCACTGCCCAGAGGGTTGTGGTACTTCTTGGATAAGACCAGTGGAGATGGTTGCGATTACTTCCCATAGGGTTTCCTAGTTGTTTTTTGTTTTCTTCACTATAATTGTTGGTTGTGGATTGATTACTGTTATGTATCATCCTGCTTTACTGCTTACTGTTTACTGCCTACTGCTTTGTTGTTGTTGTTTACTGCTTATTGTACTTTTACCTTCCATGTACTCACTGAATCTTAGGCACAGATCTTCAAGTGAATGACTACTGGGATTTAGTCTCACACCCTATTTGGGTTGTGCTTTTGGGCCCAAAAAGACTATGTTTTTGTTGGTATAGTCAAGGGAAAGCGCCCTTCGACTTCTGGTACTTGATTTCTTGGTGCATGAGAGCATGGGACCAAGATTTGGCTTGTGATTCAGGGGAGCTATTTTATTTTTATTTTGTACTTGTTTTGGTACTGTGATGTTTCTAGCATTATGACTTTTTTGGCTGTTTTCCTAGATATGTATCATGAATCATTTCATATATATACATTTGTGCTCTAGTTTTTTGCTGAGTTAGTCTTCCGCTGTTTATTATTGCTGGTTATCTACTGCTTCCTCTATTTCATGTTTATTTATTTCTACTGTGTACTCTACCAATGAGGGCATAGTTTCCCCATTATCACACCCAAGGCCATCGCTGCTAGTCGGAAGCCTCTAGAGTTTTTGGAAATGCACTTGAGGCCTTGTGGAGAAACGGCTCGGAGCCCCGGTTAGTGGCATATGGGTCGGGATGTTACAAAGTGGTATTGGAGGTAGGACGTTTTCTCTTGATTTACTATTTGGAGAATTTAGCCATGGATAGGATGGATTCGGTACTTGGTAATAATCTGTGCTGAGGAGTGGCTAACCCATGTACAGGTAAAAGCCATACTACCTTGTTTATTGCAGTTTTTGGGTTTTGAGATTTTACAGTTGATATGATTTCACCTATATTGATACACATTCTTTGTGATGTTATTGTTTTGATATTACAGTTCTATTTCTATAGCAACCCGACGAGATGAGGGTATGCCATCTCATGCATCATATAGACACTTGTTAGAAATCACATGCCATGCATTCTTTGCATGCCATATAGGGTGCATTAGAGATTTCATGTTGTTGTGATAGACTCCTTGTAGATTATGTATGCTGTTGTGATAGATGCTTGATAGAATCCCTACTTTTGTGATTGAGAAATTGATTGTGGTGTACCGTGCTTAAATGAATGAAAATTTTTTATTCTTGAGGTGTTATGATCCCTCTTGAATCGGAAGTTGGTAGATCATGATTCTATTTTTCCTTATATATGATTGTATTGGATTCCAAGCTTTGATTCGTGGGGAGTATGGGCCCTCACAGGTCGGAATTTGGCACCTCCTTGCTTTGTTTTTTGGGTTTTCTGGGCTTCTGTCCAGTTTCTGAGCTACTGCCTAGAAAGCCCCAGAATACATGACGTGTACTTTTTGGATACACGTAGTGTAGTTTTCAGGCCATGTCACTGACCGTGTGAGAAGAAACACGGTGTCGTGAAAATAACTTGAGGAACACACCGTGTATGGTAGGTGCACGCTGTGTAATTTAGAGCTGTATACCCGGACGTGTCACTAACAACACAGGGTGGGGAAGCTCGAGTAGAGCACACTGTTTTGGTAAAGAACACGCCGGGTAGTTTTGTACCAGGTACCCAGTCATCTCACGAACATCACGGGTCGGTGTTATATTCTCCTATACACGCTGTGTTTATTCGGAACATGCCATGTAGTTGAATTTGTAACTAACAACACGGGCCGCCGAGACCGTGTCTAGTATACGTTGTGTCCCTAAGGAACAGGTCGTGTAGTCTAGGGTTAGTCGGACCATGTGGGTTAGCCGTGTAAGGAGACTCGAGCATGGGTTTAGAGTTCAAGTACATGTCATGTGTTGGGACAACATGCCGTATAGTTTGGGGTGTTACACGACCTATCGGCAGGGGTACATGCCCATGTTAATGGATAAAGAAGACACACCATGTAGTTTTTATACACGCTGTGTAGTCTTGTTTTGTAAAACATTATAGTTTCTTTCCCTTGTTCCCATTTTGTACTCCTGTATTTTCAGTCTTTGTAAATACTGATCCAAGGTGTGATTTTGATCTTTCAGAGCTATGACTCCGAGATGTCCTCTGGTCGTACGTCAGTTTCCAGACAGTGACCAGACACCGGAAATGGCCGATCAGGGACCTCCTGTCGATCCTCCAGCTGTGCCAGCCTTGGCACCAACAGTTATACCCATTGTAGGCTCCGATATGTAGTTTAGGGAGGACTTACTAAGGATGCTGCAGACTATTTAGGGAGTGCTTCCTCTTTCCCCATCGATGGCTGAGTTGACGAGGGTTTTTCAGCAGCAGCATCCTCCTACTTTCTCAAGGGATGGAGGACCCCAGGCTGTAGAGTCATGGTTCGAGGCCACCATGACTATCTTTGAGAATCTGGAGATACCCCCAGAGAAGAGGGTATAGCTGGCCACCTATATGCTCCGGGACACCGCCCAGAGGAGGTGGGAGGTGATCTCACAGACAGGACACCAGTAGGGTATTTCATTGGATGAGTTTCGATGCACCTTCTATGACTACTTCTATCTGGAGACCCTGAGGGCCGATCGAGCCTGGGATTTTATGAGTCTGCAACAGGGTACTCTTTCTATTATGAAGTACTCATCCCATTTTGTTGTGCTACAACATTTCACACCGATCCCAGCATGTGATGAGTTGTTCCTTGCTAGGAAGTTTGAAGACGGTCTTAGGCAGGAGATTTGTTCCCAGGTTAATATCTTCCAGTTGAATTCTATATCCTCCATCGTCAACCAGGCATTGATTACTGAGTTCAATCTGAGGGATTATGGAGCAGTGACCTAGGAAAGTTTGACACCTAGAGCCGGTGTTTCTCCTATGGACAGTAGGAAGCGTCGTAGAGAGTCTTCTCGAGGAGATCAGGGTTCGCAGAATGCGTCTTCTGGCAGCCAGGTTGTGTGTTACCATTGTGGTAGGAGTGTTCTTACAAGGCCTCAATGCCAGAGAGATCTGATGGAGTGCCGATCTTGTTGCAAGATGGGCCATCTTCAACGTTTTTGTCAGATTCTTGTGAATAAGCCTTTCAGGAGCTGAAGGGGAGGTTGACTTTAGCACCGATACTAGTCTTGCCAGATCTGGGCAAGAGCTATACTGTTTACTGTGTTGCTTCAGGTATTGGGCTGGGTGTTGTTCTTATGAAGAGAGATGGATTCTTTGCGTATGGGTCTCGGTAGTTGAGGGAATATGAGAGGAATTACCTATGCATGATCTGGAGTTGGCAGTTGTTGTTCATGCCCTATATTGTTGGAGACACTAACTTTTGGGAGAGCTGTTTGTGGTTTTCACCGACCACAAGAGTCTCAAGTATATCTTCACTCAGCATGATCTGAATCTGAGGCAGCAAAGTTGGGTCGAGTATCTTCAGTCCTTTGACATAGAGATCACCTATACGTCGGGAAAGGGAAATGCAGTGGTAGATGCATTGAGCAGAAGAACTCAGATTCAGGCAGTTCAGGAGGCCATCAGTGAGTGGTACCTTATGGATCTGTTCTTTGAGATGCACTTGGATGTGCATGACAGGAAAGGACAAACTATCCTATCTTTTCTAGATAATACCTCTACACTTCTTGAGTGGGTATGGATGAGTCAGCTATCAGATTCAGAGGCCTTAGTCCTATGGGAGAGTGTGTCAGGAGGGGACCCTCTTCTTGGATGGACAGTGAACGAGGATGATATCTTGTGTTATTAGGGACGCGTATGGGTGCCAGAAGACATACGCGAGGAGCTGATGCGGGATTTTCATTCCTCAGTTTGGGCAGTTCATCCTGGCGTCACCAAGATGTACCGTGACCTACACCGCCAGTACTGGTGGCCAGGAATGAAGATATTTGTTGTTGGTTTTGTCATGAGATATTCTACTTGTCAACAGGTGAAATCAAGGAATCAACAACCAGCGGGGATTTTGCTGTAGTTACCCATTCCTGAGTGGAAGTGGAACGATGTCGCAATGGACTTTGTGACCATGTTACCGAGTTCACCTCAGGGGAGTGATGCTATTTGGGTTGTCATTGTCAGGCTTACGAAGGTTGCACACTTCTTTCCTATCAAAGAGACCTTTGGTGTTGATGATCTGGGATGACTTTACATCCAAGAGATTTTACGTCTACATGGAGTTCTAAACTCCATTGTTTCAGACAGGGATCTGCGGTTTACCTCTCGGTTCTGGAAGGGACTTCAGAAGGCATTGGGTACATAGGTACTTTTGAGTACAACATACCATCCCCAGACTGATGTCCAGTCCGAGCGCATGATCTAGGTGCTTGAGGATATGCTCCGAGCTTGAATTCTAGATGTCGACGATTATTTGGATAAGCAAATGTCTCTTTTGGAGTTTTCCTACAATGACAGTTTTCATGTGACCATTCAGATGGAACCTTACAGGGCTTTGTACGGTAGGTCATGCCGTTCACCCTTATACTGGATGGAGGCCGGAGGGGCATCTTTGCTGGGACCTCTCCTTGTCCAGGAGACCTCAGAGCAGATAGAGCTGATTTGGAAGTGGATGTCTATGGCACAGTCTCAGCAGAAGTCTTATGCTGATCAGCGGAGACGACCCCTGGAGTTCGAGGTTGAAGATCAGGTTTTTCAGGGTGTGGCACCGAGGTTGGGGCACAAGAGGATTTGGAGATAGGGTAAACTTTTACTGTGGTTCGTCGAGCTGTTTGAGGTTTTGGAGAGAGTTGGGCCGGTTGCCTATCAGTTGCAGCTACCTCAGAGGTATCGGGTTATGCACGACGTCTTCCACATCTCTCAGCTTCGATGTTACTTTTCAAACCCCTCTCATATCTTCCAACCTAAGGAGGTTGATCTTGAATCGGATGCTTCGTTTGAGGATCATCCTATCCAGATTGTCGATTGTAGTATGAAGGTTCTCTATGTGCGGTATGTTCCTTTAGTATGGGTACTCTGGCAGCATGGGCGAGTACAGTATGAGACCTGGGAGAGGGAGGCTGATGTACGATCACAGTGGCCAGAGCTATTCGGGGTTTCTCCTTCTACGCCTCGCTAGGGAAATTCGAGGACAAATTTCTTTAAGGGGGGAAGTTTGTAAGAACCAGGATCTTCGTTTCAGGTTTGTATTTCCTTTTTCGGATGTTTTTGAGAAAAATGATGTTTCTGTAAATTTTTGAAGTACATGCAGTGTACTTTCTGAGTACATGCCTTTTACTCTTTTCCCACTTGAAGCCGTGTACTGGCCTTGTCCGGGCCACACACACGGTGTGTCGGGGTGATGTGGAGGCAGATTTTGGCGGATTACGGAAAGACCTAGTACACGCTGTGTACTTTCTATTTTTTTCATTAAATGGATTGGGGATGTGCCTGGTCGCCATAAATGTCTTCTTCTAGGTCCTGTTCATCCGAGAGCACCGAGAATCTGCAGATATTCGACGAGCCACCATTCCTCCATACATTTTCTGATTCGAGCACCGTCGATTGCGTTGGAATCACAGCGGTGATTTCTACCTTCTTCTTTAGCCATGTTTTCCAATTAATCGTCCTTCTCATGTTATCTTGGTTTGAACGTTTTGGGTGTTTTCTCAGGTCTTCGACATTCTAAGGAGAATCAGTCATCATGGTTCACGTATATCGATCTCCTAGGATCGAGGTGGGTGGTTTGTGCCTTGCCGTTCAATGTATTTGAGTTTTATGTGCAAATTCCACCAATACCCGTGAACAGGGTATTGCGTGTTTACCTTTTTTCCCTTGTTGTTTTTCTGCCTTTCTTGTATGCTTGTGTAGAGGTAAATTAATCATGTTAGAGGGTAATTTGTTGTTCTTGGATGTTTTTCCCATGTTTGTTCTGTTATTGACCCTTGGGTCTTCGTTGCCTTTGTCTATTAAAACTGTTTCCATGTCTTGTGTCTATTGGATGGAGTGTTTTGGCATAACATTATTTTTTCCTTGTAGACTGTTAGCCAAGTAGCTCTATAGGTGTACTTTGGTTATCCAAGTAGCTTTATAGGTGTACGTTGGCCTTATAGCATTGTCATGCACTGACTAGAATGGGGCTATGAGAACTTGGTGCTATAGACTATAAGGGATAGACCAAGTGAACTTACTATAGAGTCTTTGACATTATAGACTACAGGAGGGTAGACTGAGTGAGCTTCTTCAGTGAATCTTAGACATTATAGGCCACAGGGGATAGACCGAGCGAGCTTCCCAGGGTGCCTTCAGATATTATAGACTAAAGGAGGGTAGACCGAGTGAGCTTCATCAGAGAGTCTTACCTTGTTTGTTTTCTCTTTAAGAACCTTCCCAGGCTAGAGGAGGATTTGACCGAGTGAGCTTCCTTAGAGAGTATGTGGTATACCTGAGGCTATAGAAGGAATTGACCAAGATAGCTTCCTCAGAGAGTCTCTAGACCTTGAGGCTAAGAGGGTTAGACCACGATATCTTCCTCAGAGAGTCCCAGACTACCCTAGACTATAAGGGGAATTGACAGAGTGTGCTTCCCCAGAGAGTCTCATAATTTTTTATGACCAAACCAGAGGGGTTAGGCTGAGTGCACTGCCCAGAGGGTTGTGGTACTTCTTGGATAGGACCAGTGGAGATGGTTGTGAGTACTTCTCAGAGGGTTTCCAAATTGTTAGCAGTTTGCTTCACTACTATTGTTGGTTGTGGATTGATTACTGTTATGTATCATCTCGCTTTACTGCTTATTGTTTACTACATACTGCTTTGTTGTTGGTGTTTACGGCTTATTTTACTTTTACCTGCCATATACTCACTGACTGTCAGGCACATATCTTTGGGTGAATGCCTACTGGGATTTAGTCTCACACCCTATTTGGGTCGTGATTTTGGGACCAAACAGACTATGTTTTTGTAGGTATAGACAACGGAAAGCGCCCTTTGACTTCTGGTACTTGATTTCTTGGCGCGGGAGAGCATGAGACCAAGCATGGGCTTGCGATGCTGAGGAGCTGCTTTATTTTACTTTTTTACTTGTTTTGGTACTGTGGTATTTATTGCATTGTGGCTCGTTTGGCTATTTTCCTAGACATGTATCATGAATCATTTCATATATATACATATGTGCTTTATTTTTTTGCTGAGTTAGTCTTCTGCTGTTTATTATTGCTGGTTATTTATTGCTTCCGCTATTGCATGTTTATTTATTTCCACTGTGTAGTCTGCCAATGAGGGAATAGTTTCCCCACTATCACACCCAAGGCCCTCGCAGCTAGTCGGCATCCTCTGCCGTTTGGGGAAATGCGCTTGAGGCCTTGTGACGAACTGGCTCGAAGACCCGGTTAGTGTCATCCGGGTCGGGACATTACACATGGAATGTATCATCATCATCTTTATATGATATTCCTTCTATAATTGTTTGTTTATATCTGTTTTGGATTTTTTCCAATGTCTGATTGATTTACTACTTCTTGTGCTCATCTGATATTGTATGTCTGCTATGCTAAAATATGGAGATGAGGGCACAATATCCCCACATACACAACCTATTCCCTTGGATATAGTCGATAGACTCTAGAAATTGTGTAGATTCACTTGAGTCCATATGGCCAATCAGGCTCGGGGAACATTTCAATTGAATCAAGGATTGGTATGTTACAATTATACCCTCATGTCAGAGTAAGAGATAATACAAATAATTATAATCATATATATAGAAAAAATAAAGAGATTAAAAATCATAACAAGTGATAATGATATCATAAAAATCTAATCAGATAACAAAATGGAGTTTTAAAAATTTCATGAATGTCACATATACAAAATATATCTCATGTAGACACTTGTCACCAATAAGTAAAAATAAAAACAATATTAACCATTTTCCAATCTATACTACCCAAAATTTGTCAAAACCCTACCATTTTACACTTTTTTGGTAACTATAAATCTAAAAGGGGACTATTTATGTTTATTTAAATTTTAGGTCAAGAACATAGTATGTCGGTGAAAACACACACTACACTCACAAAAATGATTGATACTTTTAGCGATACTTCAATAACCGCCTAACTTTGTCTTTGAGAACGATACTCATTTAATATGAGAAAATAGTTCAAGATCAAATTATAGGAATTGAAAAAACTTATAAATTCCCTAAAATTAGGAATTAATAAATAAAACTAGAATGAGACCTCTAGAAAATGAGGGAAACTATTAAAGGTATAATTCATAGTATTATCCTTAGATATATTATTCTATAAGGACAAATTAAACATTAGATTACCAAAAAATGAGAGATAAGTCCCCCAAGTAATGGAGGTATAGAAGGTGAGGAACCCTAGGATGGGGTTCTGCGTACAAAGGAAAAGGAAAAAAGGGGTTAAGGATTAATACTCAAAAGGATAATTTTAGGAAATTATTATTATTTTTATATGTAGGGAGACCACATGATTGGGCCTCATGGTTTTCCAAACCACGTAATTACTATGAATCCCACACTATCGAGGGAACCCAAATATTTTATGGTTGGGTCCCACTATTTAGTAAGAGATGCACCAATCATACTATTACCAATTTTTAAAGAACACACACTTTATATTATTTGACCGCAAGTTTTGGTAAATTTTCCTCCAACCATGAGACCATGTGGGTAGTCTATTATGGGTTTTAGATGGCCACTCTTTTGGATCCACATAGTTTGAGGAATAATGTTCCAGACTACTACCCACTACATGGTTTGGGTGTAATGTTATCACTAACCCTACAAAAACCACATTTCCTTTCCTATAACATCAAATTTTCACAAATTCAGAACTACTACTCCCAAAATTCTCCAAAAACGTTTCCAATTCTCCATAAACACATCCATTTCATATCAATTAAATAACGAAATGATATTCAACCAAATATATATACAAACCCATACCAAAAAAATTTACATTTTTTACAACCTCCCCACCATATAATAGTTCATCATCAATCATCCTTATTGAGAATCACTGGGCCTCATCAGAATATAAATTTAGCCACTGATATCTCATATTTGAGTCCCAATCCTATGTATCCTCATAGATTTTATTATACTACCACTTTAACTATACCATAGGAACAATCTCTCCACCCTGACCATTTTCACTCTTATCCATTATAAAAACTTGAAACTACTTAAAATATAATTAATTCATGATCACAATATCATAAGTGTCAATCACATGAGATGAATCAGGATTTTATAACCAATATTACAATACATGGAATTTATCATTCAAAGTACTGAAACATTAACGGTGACCTAATTATGATTCCACTATACTGAACGTATACACTATATCAAATGGTCATATATATATATAGGCTTTATTTTTCTATGCCTTTCAACATAGAAATGTATCGGCATCAGTGACACCAATAAGAATACCCTATATCCCATATAAAACTCGAGTGTAAAATTATTCTGATTAAAGTATGAATCATGCCTACTCATAGTAGTCACCATCCAATTTATGATTAGCTAGATATGATACAAGGTATCCAATAAGATACTTGGCCTAATCATCAAAGACTCGCCAAATTTAATCCAACACAAGGCTGAATGATAAATCCTACCATATATATCCTCCAAAGTATCCATATATTTTTAATACTGATTTTTATTATTATAATAAACCAATTCTAAATCTAAGTGGTTCCCCTAATATCCACCAGTGTTAATGAAACATGATTTGAGTATTTATTCTATAATATAAATTGTATGCTTAGACTACCCATTTGTCTTTGGATGCTAGGTAGGGCTCTAGTGCACCCACATTCAAATAAAATTCTTAAATCCCTTGGAAAAACATGACATTAAATGTGCATCCTTATCCAAAACAATACTTTGAGGTATCCCATGTAAGAAAACAATCTCTTAAACATAAAACCTACCAAACTAATCCACTAAAAAGGTTTCTTGAAATGGTATGAAATGAGACACATTAAATTAGTTAGTGAGCCTCTGGATCTCAACCATCAATTATTAAATGGTGGAACAATGTGCGACCAAATCCAATATGTCCCTCTTCATACATGGCCACTAGTATGAACTAAGTGTATAACAAAACAACTTATTAAAACATGGATATACTCTGTATCTCTCGGAATGTGATCCCATCATCATTTTTTCAAGTTTTATTGTGGGGACTAAAATACGACCTCAAATATAAAGGATATTTTCTATATTAAAAGACAATTCTATTGGTAGATCCCCACCATATATGTAGTCAATCATAACCGGGTAATATTAATTTAATATCCTGATCCTCTTCATGCTATCGAAGAGTGAATACATGGTAGCTAATTATGTAAGTGTCACTTGGACCTTATAGGATTTAATATCTAGACCAATCACATAAATGAGGCCCACCAACAGCCACTCACTATTGTACTCCTACACAACCTAAATATGTGTCTTATATCTAAATGAATCTTAAAATACATTACCACTATTATGTGTACATTCCAGTTCAAAATCAATAGACCATAAATAATTTAACCACCTTTACTATCGATTTTCTAGGTCCCTATTTGAAAAAATAAATCTCTAGATCTTATTGCTGGTATACAACAAGAACCACTCAACCAATATGAAATGGTTCAAAAAAATATCAAGGAACATACCATTTATTTTAGTTCCATGTTATGTGTCATATAATTATAGTAATGCGACCTCTACTGCTTGGTCCCGTAATCGACCATATAATCATCCTGCATCAATACTACTCCCAAACCGACTCTTAATGCATCAAATTAAAATGTCTAATCGCTACCAAGATCAGGTAATGTACGAATTAACACTATAGTCAACCTCACTTTCAACCCTTGGAAGTAAATCTCATAATAATTATTCTAAACAACCCTCACTCTTTTATTATTTAATCCCATCCGTGGTGTTTCCATGATTGTGAAGTCCTAAAAAAACATTCAATAATAACCATTATACCCAAAACTTGTTGATATAAAAAACATTCTTGAGAACCTATAAAGAAACCATTGTATCAAACTTATTAGGGTATATAGATAAACTAGAATAAGATATAATATTCCCAAATAGGTGAACATAGTTTATCAAAAAGTTTCAATTTGAAAGAATGACATATAGATATTGCTCCCAATGTTTTCCGAAAATGACATCTAAATGAATCATATTCCCCCCTATTGAATAGGAATTCAAGTTAATATATTCAATACAAATGACCACACATGTGATAACATTTTTGTGGAATACCTAATTCATAAAATATATAAATACTAATTGTGGGTTTATTGTTCTGAATGACACCATAAATTTCTCATAGAGACAATACTTGCTCCCAAATCTTATTTGAGGTATATATATAGGTCTCAACATTAAAGTTTGATCACATGATATCAGATAAATATTAATGGATACTTAATATCCCCAATTCTTATTTAATAATTCATTGATAAATGGATTTTGATATTAGTTCTTGACTGAAACATCTTCATCTTATGATAGCCAACCCAAAGGCTCATGCTTCTATTTGTATTCTTTGTTAATGGAACAAGAGAACCCATAATGAGATGTAATTTTTCATAGGAATGCTTTGATCACTAAGTCCAACATATGAACCTTCACATCCCGAATCTCCACTGGAGACATTTGATATGATATAATGGAAATAGGATTTATACTAGGCATGATCTTATAGTGAATTAAAGATCACACTCATGTGGAAACACAGATAAATAATTAGTAAATACATCCCAAAATTTATCAAAAACAAGAGGAAAGAATAAATAGTTTGTCTCCTCCTCATCCAATAAAATAATAAGAACTTGAACTATAATCACTCCCAAATGTTGATAGTTAAGTCATTCATGACCCAGATATAAGTCACATTCTATGACATGGATATAAATTCAACCCCGGGGAGATATAAATAAAAATCATTAATGAAAAAAATAATATGGTTCAAATAACATATTAACCATTCCATACTAAGGATCAAATAAAAAAATGGTCATCACTTATATGAAGTGATCATAAAAGAATTTGTAACTACCAATCAGAAGTGATCCTTCCTTAAATTGAAAAATTCCCTCCAATAACACCCATAATGATGTGTCAATTGACAAAAATATGTATATATAATACTTGGATAAGACTAATACATCCAAAATCTATGAAAATATTAACTATTGATATGATCCTATGTTTAAAAAGATGCATTATAATGTTGAATACACAAAGATTATACCCCAAAATCTAGTTGTTATAACATCTTGGTTAGTAGGAGTGGGTTGAATGACGTGAAACATTCCTATGAAATGGCCCCAAACTTCTATCTATATCCCCAGTGAAGAACCACTCTACTAGATGTATTGCTTATCCATAGGCACTATTCCCTCCACTATATCTCAAATAGTCAATAGAGCTCCATCTTCTATCATGCGGTATTATCCCTGATCCAGTTGTAAAAACTTTATATGATCACATATCACATAATCACTAATGTATGTCACTATAAAACCATTATAGCAATCACGTCCTTTCTTATACTCGACACTCCATATATGGTTGACCACATTATTTATTAAGGTTACTTGAAATAACACACTAATAAAACTACATGAAAAAACCTCCCCTAGGAGGATGAGATGATATGTTACCTTGGCTAATCTTCACACCATTTATCTAGCATAATCCATGAAAAAGTTATCCTTACTGACAGAAGACCCACAACTGGTCCTTCTTATAGAACACACCTTTATATACCCTTTTTTCTCATCCATGGTCCAATTATTAATAAGTTAATGGTTAATAACCTCTAAAAATTAATGAAGAATAAATCCAGTCACTTGTATTCAGTCCTCATAACTCAACCCATACATAAGAAATATTTCTTAATATATATCATCTCCCACTAGTATATGGGATATTTTTTTAGGTCCACGAACATGTCATAAAAAATCATCATTTCCAAACCTCCCATTGCAAGGTGCATGAAATCCGTAGCTCTATCTACCATTAGGGTATCTGGAATGATATTATTTTGGAAATCTAGTCTTTAAGTCCTTATAGAAATACCCCATGTGTTGATTTTCTTGTACTAGGAAATTACCCAAGAGCATAACTTATCCTAATAGCATATATAAAACTAGATTTAACCTTCATTATGGTGATGTATCAAGATAGTGAAATATTGTTTAAATGGTCTCTATCTATAACTCAATTTCCCAAAGACCACCCTTCATAGTGTGAAATAGAGGACCCTAAATCTAAAAATCTTGAGTCAAATTATACATAATTGGTGTATATTAAGAAGCCTCTCTCCGTTGGATGTACAAATCATTGTATTCCCTTACTGAGATGAACATTTATAGCCTTCCCTATAACTATAGGAGGCTTCATCCCAATAACCAATGGTGAATTCTCATCGTGAGCCTCCTAAAACTATACTAGAGGCCATCATGGGTGTAAATAGCTGGAAATTTGAAGGAAATTTTTTTCTTAATTTTCTTTGGAATTTTACAAGAACGCAGTTTCTGACGGCGACTGATTCCGAGGCCCGGTGTGCCCGGAATTAATTTCCGAAGTTTGGCTCGGGTACATTCAGTGAACGAGCGAGCGGGTTTTTCTATCTTTTGAACCGGTGCTCAGAATTGAAATCTGATGGTACCGATGAACTCGCAATGCCGGTAATCGCTTAAGGGAACCTTTACCGTAGTTGCGTTTGTGCGGGAGAAGAAGTTAATTAATGGGGTTTAATTAAACAAGTAAATAAAATTGTTAAGTCAATTTTTTTTCAAGGTGGTTAGTTTCTCCAATGGGATGTTGGTGGTGGGGACCACATCCACCCAACTTCCCATGTGTGGATAATTAAAAGGGTGGGGCCCACACGACCCCCCCGCCTTTTCAAATTTTTCCTAACTCCCTAAACCCTCTTAACCCCTCACATTCCTAACACTCCATTAACTCACCTTCTTTAATATTTGACAACTTGTTGTATTTAATTTGGTGAGTTACATGTAAGTTTTTGAAATTCAAACAATTGAATTTGAAAAGATTTGTTGTGTTAATAAAATAGTTTAGAACTTATTTTATTCGGGGTTGGTGTTGGGTTGTTTGGGAGCTTTTTAGAGAAAAGGCCAAGGAACACCTTCTTCAACATCGACGAAGAACGCGAAGAACAACATTATTCAATGAAGAACTTCTCCGCCGAAGAACACGGTTCTTCCGTGACGCCGTATCCATGACGCGACGTTCTTCTTCCACGTCGTCTCTTCCGAGACGGTTTTCCGCGATGGAATCGCCGTCAACGACTTCGAATCCCGCTTCGCGATGTCAATGTTCTCCCGCGACGCCCGACCTCCGCGACGCTTGTCTTCCACGGGTCGTTGACGAATACCGTTCCTGAACCGAGGTAGGGGATTGTAAATAATTCTTTTGTTCATGTTACATTCCTGAATTTGTTTGTGAAATTTTAAAACCTATTGTTATCGAATAACGCGAGGGGGTCAGACCGCACAAACACGGCCAACCCTCCTCCTATGTTCGTGTTTGATTCTTGGGGATGGAGCGGAATGACGTGGTGCCGTCACACCACGCGAGAATCACACGGAAAGTATTACCCGACTCCGTCGCGCCGCGCCGTGAAAAGAAAGAACAAGGACGCGACGCCATCGCACCACGCCGAAGAACCACAAAGACGGTGCATTCCATTTTTGACGTGCGGATTGACGGGCAACGACGAAGCAGGCCTTTTGGGCGTTTTAATCCCTTCGCAGTGAAGGTGGGGTCCCGGGGGGACCATAGGCGAAGACGACAGAAGGAACTGACCACCGGAGCACGTCCGGTGGTCCGCGGAAGGCGGCGGCGGCGGCGCGCCACCGGAAAGGGAGGCGGCCGGCGAACCGCCGGCCTCAATTAGCGGCGAAGGGCGGGAGATCCGCGCACCCCGCCCACGATTCGGCTCGGCCATGCTGGCCAAGCTGCGGCCGGCCAGTCGGGCGGGACCGAGCCGGACCAAGCCGGACCGAGCCATTCCGGGCCGGGCCGGGCCCAGCCGGGTCGGACCCGGGTCGGGGTCGACCCGGTTCGGGGCGGCCCGGTTCGGGGTCGACCCGGTTCGGGGCGGCCCGGTTCGGCCGACCCAGGGGGGGGGGGGGGTCGGGCCGGGTCGCCCCGGGCCCAGACCCCCGTTTTCGGGCCACTTTCGGTAAAATGCCCGTAACTTGAGCCACGGGACTCCAAACGACTCACCGTTAGTGGTAACGCGATCCTTGGATCGAGACGGTCGTTTCGGTATATCGCACTCAAGGTTTCAGAGAACTTTGGGTTCGGCCGGGTTGGTTCGTACATGAAACCAACCGGGCCCTCGGAGCGGAAGGGCTTGTAACTTGAGTTCCGGACATCCGAAAGACGTGCCGTCGACATTGTTGATTTTCTCTAGGTGAGACGGATCTTTTGGCTTACTCCGCTTGAGGTTTGGATGCCGTCGGAGTGCGGTTGGGTTGGTTCGCTCACGAAACCAACTGGGCCCCTGGAACGAAAAAGCCAATAACTCCCAGACCGGGCGTCCGATTGACGCACCGTATGTCTCATTGTTTTCCTCTTGTTGAGACAGAAATTTTGGAATACTTCACTCGAGTTTTGGATACATTTGAGATACAGCCGGGTTGGATTGTACCCGAAATCCAACCGGGCCCCTAGAACGGAAAAGCTGATATCTTTCTGACCGGACGTCCGTTTGATGAACCGTCAGAGGCGTTGTTGTTCACGTTGAAAAACGGCCCCTATGAGTATACCCTATGAGTGTTCGGGTATAGTGGAGTTTACGGTCGGACTGGATCGCTCACGAAACCAACCGGGCCCCGGGGACGGAAAGGCTAATAACTCACAGACCGGGCGTCCGATTGACGTGCCGACTGTTGCGTTGAGACCCCTATGACGAGGCGGTACTTTGAGATACTTCTTCGTGGGACTTTGAGATACTTGGAGTATCGACTTGTAGCTCATGGAGCGGACCCTCCCAGAGACGAGCGTACGGAGTACGAAGACCGTGTAGCCAGAAGAGACCTGAAGACTGCTTGTCCGATTCGATTCGGAGTGACTTACGTAGCCTAGTGGGG
Organism: Viscum album; assembly: GCA_963277665.1. Taxonomy (NCBI): domain Eukaryota; kingdom Viridiplantae; phylum Streptophyta; class Magnoliopsida; order Santalales; family Viscaceae; genus Viscum; species Viscum album. The sequence goes on along the minus strand of OY728126.1, from coordinate 1,432,018,934 downwards.
AGCACTACTTTGTGAGGTGGAATGCCCGCAGCGGAGGAGCACTACTATGTGAAGTGGCAGACCCGCGGTACTCGACAGGAGGAGTACCTCTGTAGGATATGAGGGGGGAGCACTACTGTGTTTGGGTGGCAGACCCCTGCGGGAAGCACTACTGTGTGAGGTGGCAGGCCCATGGTACTTGACAGGAGGAGTACCTCAGCAATATTAGGTTAGTGAGCAGTACCTCGGAGTCGTGACAGGACCACTGTACACTCCAGAGACGGAGCTCTTCAGCAGTTACGGTTTTGATAATGAAAATCCTGGTTTGAGTTGAGACTTTTGACCTTTGTGTTTACCTCATGATTGAGATGGGTCACTTGATAACTTAGGTATATGTATGGGCATATACCTGGTTAGTGGTTATCCGTTAATTTCACAATCCTTGTGTTTCCTCATGATTGAGATGGGTTACTTGATAACTTAGGTATATGTAAGGGCATATATCTAAGTAGAGGTTATCTGTTGAGATCTTCTTGTGGTTATCTTTGTTGGTTTAGTGAGACCATGAGGGTCCCGGGATCCCTACTGAGTATCATTATACTCACCCCTGCACGGGCTATGCCCGCACCTCGTTGTGTTGGTTGCAGACGATGGGAAGTTCTGACGGAGGTCGAGTGTTTGAGGACTGGTCGGTACCCGGAGGTGGACTACACGACGAGTCAGTACCCGGAGGTGGACTACACGACGAGTCAGTACCCGGAGGTGGACTACACGACGTGACGACTCACAGAGAAGGTTGACGGACGAGAGTGTGGAGGTGGCTATCTGTACCTACCCTTCAGGTAGGATCCGTGGTGGACGACCAGGAGCTGTGCTATCTGTACCTACCCTTCAGGTAAGTTCCGAGGAGGACGACCCAGGAGCTGCTTCCTTCTTCCAGCTATTTGTCTTTTTGCTATTGTACCTTGTTCAGTTGTAGTCGTACTTTCTTTTGGGTTTGTATTCTGGCCCATTTACTTTTCAGATTTTCTTTTGTACTTAGTGTTTTGCTTCTGCTTGTACTCTGTGGTGCTTGTTTTCTTTTGTAAAGGCAATGCCTTCCAAGTTATCAGGATTTTACGCCTTTGGTGCTAGTCGCCAGCCCCTGGCCTATGGAAGGCGGGCTTGGGGTAGTTACGACACAAGCCCCGAGGAAGGGTCGTGAAAAATTGGTATCAGAGGAGTTCGGTTCTACTGCAGAACTTATAACTCTGATGTTTCTTTCTGTGAAGCAATAGTGTTAGGAGTACCAAGTGTGGTTTTCAGTTCAGGGAGTCCAGTGTTGGTGCGGGCGGCCGACATATCCATACACCAGGACCCTGACAACTGATTTCTGACTTTGTGCACGAAAACACTGATTGCGTGTGTGTTTTCCAGAAGTTTTATTTAAATGTCAGCTCAAACCAGGTCAGCTCACCAGGGATAATCTTTTGACTGTGTCACGTTGTTTCTTTCAGGATGCCTCCCCGTGGACGATGAGCTAGAGCCCCGAGAGTGGTACGTACTGACATCCCACCGAGCGGCGTGGCCTCAGTACAGGGCCCTATCCCAGTTGAGGCACCAGCGGAGGCACCAGCGGTACTACTACCTGTTGGGACACCGATGCCACCATCCCCAGCAGCAGAGGATGAACGTCGCTTGAGCGCACTGCATGAGTTCCAGCGCCAGAGGCCACCCAGGTTTCAGGGAGGGACGGGCCCGCAGGCGGCTGAGGATTGGCTGGAGGCTGTGGTGAGAGTCTTCAGGCAAGTGGGGACGCCGATAGATTTCATGGTGATCCTTGCTGCCGGCCTTCTTCAGGCAGCAGAAGGCAGATGGTGGAGCCTGATGCTTCAGATGCATGACGAGGCGACACTTCTATGGGTAGAATTCGAGAGCCTATTCCGGGTAGAGTTTGTACCAGCCACCCTTCGAGCGGTTCGTATACAGGAGCTACTTCAGCTGCGGCAGGGCAGCATGTCAGTGGCGCAGTACTCAGCGAGATTCACAGACCTCTCGCACTACTCACCATATATGGTACGAGACCCGTTCTTCAGGGCCCTAACCTTCGAGCAGGGCCTCAGGCAGGAGATCAGAGCTTCGGTTGTATCACACAACATTCCAACGTAGACAGGAGTGTTGGAGTGAGCCCTCTTAGTGGAGAGTTTCCTTGCTGAGCAGTCTCGAACAGCAGGACCCGCCACTAGCCGGCATGCGGCAGGGTCTTCTGTAGCGGGTGGTAAACAGATGACGCAGGGGTCCAAGAAGACCAGACCTTCAGGTGGTCGACCGCGTGACTCAGGGTCGGTAGTACGAGGCACCAAGGGAAGTGATAGAGCCAGACCTGCCATGAAGTGTTACTCCTGCGGCGGAATTGGTCACATAGCACATGACTGTCTGACACGCCATGCATATGACCAGCAGTTAAATGAAGAACCTCTGAGGCATAGGAAGAGGTTCGATCAGGGCGGACCGTAAGAAGCAGGCGGCCATGGCAGAGGAGCTAGCCGTGCATCTGGAGGTGGACGACGCCTCGGGATGTTGCCACCACCACCAGGAGGCCCACCCTGACCGTAGGGGACAAGAGGACATGGGAGAGCTCAGTTTCAGGCAGCTGAGGTCTATGGTCATGGAGCTCCGGAAGCAGATGGACAGGAGAGGGACTAGATTCTGACCTGGAAGCTATTGATCCTGTAGCTTCTGGTTTTGTTGATGTTTGTCTGTCGTTGCTTTGTGTCTTGTACTATGAGCTGCAATAATAAAAAGACACTTATCTTTTTTTGCTTTCATGTCCTTTTGTTTGGTTGATACTGAGTGGTCCCGGTTAAGACTGTTGACTTGACCCTAACTTTCGAGTTTTCTACTGAAGGAGACCTAGTGACCACACACTGATACCGAAAGTGTGACTCGACCCTTGGAGGCGAGAGTGACAGTTGGATCTCTTGGTAGTTACGTCGAGGCCTTACGACGTCATCCATGGCATGAATGCATCATTCATGTCTGGATTGACTGTATTAGGCAACGAATGTGGTTCATCCAGGGGATGAGACCGGATTTCTCTTATCGGCAAGGAAGAAATCATAGAAGCTCTTGTGAGACTAGAGAAGGTCGAAGTCATCCAAGAGCGGATGAGGACGGCACAGGGCCGACAGAAGCCTTATGCTGACAGGACTTGGAGGCCTCTAGAGTTCGAGGATGACCATCACGTCCTTATATGAGTCTCACCTCAACGAAGTTTACGGAGATGTGCCCAGGGAGGCAAGTTATCTCCGAGGTTCAACAGACCTTTCTAGGTCCTCAGCTGGGTAGGCGAGGTGGTTTACCGCTTGACCCATCCACTTCAGTTGCACTAGGTGCACGACATTTTCCAGGTATCTCAACTGAGCAGATACATGCTCGACCCTCCGCATATCATCGACCATGAGGAGTTGGACGATGGCGATGGGGTGTCTTTCACGGAGGTTCCAGTGGGGATCGAGGATCGATAGGAGTGGATCCTACGAGGACGATCGATTCCTCGGGTGAGATTTCTTTGGCAGTACGGGAACCTCCAGGTAAGCACATGGGAGCGGAAGGCTCAGATGCGTGCTTTGTACCGCTTTTGTGACCCTAGTTGTGTTGAAGATTTACGGGGACGTAAACCCTGAGGTGGGAGTAATGTAAAGACACAGAAATTTCAAGGAAATTTTTTTCTTAATTTTCTTTGGAATTTTACAAGAACGTAGTTTCTGACGACGCCTGATTCTGAGGCCCAGTGTGCCTGGAATTAATTTCCAAAGTTTGGCTCGGGTACGTTCAGTGAACGAGCGAGCTGGTTTTTCTATCTTTTGAACTGATGCTCGGAATTGAAATCCGATGGTACCGATGAACTCGCAATGCCGGCAATCGCTTAAGGGAACCTTTACCGTAGTTGCATTTGTGTGGGAGAAGAAGTTAATTAATGGGGTTTAATTAAAAAAGTAAATAAAATTGTTAAGTCAATTTTATTTCTTTTTCAAGGTGGTTAGTTTCTCCCATGGGAAGTTGGTGGTGGGGTCCACATCCAACCAACTTCCCATGTGTGGATAATTAAAAGGGTGGGGCCCACACGAACCCCCCACCTTTTCAAATTTTCCATAACTCCCTAACCCCTCTTAACCCCTCACATTCCTAACACCCCATTAACTCACCTTCTTTAATATTTGACAACTTGTTGTATTTAATTTGGTGAGTTACATGTAAGTTTTTAAAATTCAAACAATTGAATTTCAAATGCTTTTTTGTGTTAATAAAATATTTTAGAACTTATTTTATTAGGGGTTGGTGTTGGGTTGTTTGAGAGCTTTATAGAGAAAAAGCTAAGGAACACCTTCTTCAACATCGACGAAGAACGCGAAGAACACCATTCTTCAACGAAGAACTTCTCCGCCGAAGAACACGGTTCTTCCACGACGCCGTATCCGCGATGCAAAGTTCTTCTTCCACGTCGTCTCTTCCGCGACGGAATCTCCGTCAACGACTTCGAATCCCACTTCGCGACGTCGACGTTCTCCCGCGACGCCCGACCTCCGCGACGCTTGTCTTCTACGGGTCGTTGACGAACACCGTTCCTGAACCGAGGTAGGGGATTGTAATTAAATATTTTGTTCGTGTTAGATTCATGAATTTCTTCGTGAAATTTTAAAACCTATTGTTATCGAATAACGCGAGGGGGTCGGACCGCACAAACACGGCCGACCCTCCTCCTATGTTCATGTTTGATTCTTGTGGATGGAGCGGAATGACGTGGTGTCGTCGCACCACGTGAGAATCACACGGCAAGTATTACGCGACGCCGTCATGCCGCGCCGTGAAAAGAAAGAACAAGGACGTGACGCCATCGCGCCGCACCGAAGAACCACAAAGACGACGCGTTCCATTTTTGATGTGCGGATTCATGGGCGACAACGAAGCAGACCTTTTGGGCGTTTGAATCCCTTCGCAGTGAAGGTGGGGTCCCGGGGGGACCATAGGCGAAGACAACAGAAGGAACGGACCACCGGAGCGCGTCCGGTGGTCCGTGGACGGCGGCGGCGGCGCGCCCCACCGGCGCGACGGCACCGGCGACCGGCGGCGGCAGCGCGCCGCCGGAAAGGGAGGCGGTCGACGAACCGTCGGCCTCAATTAGCGGCGAAGGGCGGGGGATCCGCGCACCCCGCCCACGATTCGGCTCAGCCACGCTGGCCGAGTCGCGGCCGGCCGGTCGGGCCGGACCGAGCCGGGCCGGGCCCAGCCGGGTCGGACCCGGGTCGGGGCGACCCGGTTCGGCCGACCCAGGGGGGTTCGGGCGGGGTCGCCCCGGTCCCAGACCGCCGTTTTCGGGCCACTTTCGGTCAAATGCCCGTAACTTGAGCCACAGGCCTCCAAACGACTCGCCGTCAGCGGCAACGCGATCCTTGGATCGAGATGGTCATTTCAGTATATCTCACTCAAGGTTTCGGAGAACTTTGGGTTCGGCCGGGTTGGTTCGTACACGAAACCAACCGGGCCCTCAGAGCGGAAATGCTCGTAACTTGAGTTCCGGATGTCCGAATGACGTGCCGTCGACTTTTTTGATTTCCTCTAAGTGAGACGGATCTTTTGGATTACTCCGCTCGAGGTTTGGATGCCGTCGGAGTGCGGTCGGGTTGGTTCACTCACGAAACCAACCGGGCCCCTGGAACGAAAAAGCCAATAACTCACAGACCGGGCGTCCGATTGACGCACCGTCTATCTCGTTGTTTTTCTCTTGTTGAGACGGAACTTTGGGCATACTTTGCCCGAGTTTTGGATACAGTTGAGATACGGCTGGGTTGGATTGTACCTGAAACTCAACCGGGCCCCTGGAACGGAAAAGCCGATATCTTTCTGACCGGACATCCGTTTGACGAACCGTCAGCGGCGCTGTTGTTCACGTTGAGAAACGGCCCCTATGAGTATACTCTATTAGTGTTTGGGGTATAGTTGAGTTACGGCCGGACTGGTTTGCTCACGAAACCAACCGTGCCCTGGGGACGAAAAGGCTAATAACTCACAGATCGGGCGTCCGATTGACGCGCCGACTGTTTCATTGAGACCTCTATGACGAGGAGGTCCTTTGAGATACTTCTTAGTGGGACTTTGAGATACTTGTAGTATCGACTTGAATCTCGTGGAGCGGACCCTCCTAGAGACGAGCGTACGGAGTACGGAGACCGTGTAGCCGGCAGAGACCTGAAGACTGCTTGTCCAATTCGATTCGGAGTGACTTACATAGCCCAGTGGGGAGAACTACTTTGTGAGGTGGCAGACCCACAGCGGAGGAGCACTACTATGTGAGGTGGCAGACCCGCGGTACTCGACAGGAGGAGTACCTATGTAGGCTATGAGGGGGAGCACTACTGTGTTTGGGTGGCAGACCCCAGCAGGAAGCACTACTGTGTGAGGTGGCAGGCCCGCGGTACTCGACAGGAGGAGTACCTCAGCAGTCTTAGGTTAGTGAGCAGTACCTCGGAGTCATGACAGGACCACTGTACACTCCAGAGACGGATCTCTTCCGCAGTTACAGTTTCGATAATGAAAATCATGGTTTGAGCTGAGACTTTTGACCTTTGTGTTTACCTCATGATTGAGATGGGTCACTTGATAACTTACGTATATGTATGGGCATATACCTAGGTAGTGGTTATCCGTTGATTTCACAATCCTTGTGTTTCCTCCTGATTGAGATGTGTTACTTGATAACTTAGGTATATGTATGGGCATATATCTAAGTAGAGGTTATTTGTTGAGATCTTCTTGTGGTTATCCTTGTTGGTTTAGTGAGACCTTGAGGGTCTCGGGGTCCCTAATGAGTATCATTATACTCACCCCTGCACGGGCTATGCCTGCACCTCGTTGTGTTGGTTGCAGACGACGGGCAGTACTGACGGAGGCCGAGTGTTCGAGGACTGGTCGGTACCCGGAGGTGGACTACACGACAAGTCAGTACCCGGAGGTGGACTACACGACGAGTCAGTACCCGGAGGTGGACTACACGACGTGACGACTCACAGAGGAGGTTGACGGATGAGAGCGTGGAGGAGGCTATCTGTACCTACCCTTCAGGTAGGATCCGTGGTGGATGACCAGGAGCTGCGCTATCTGTACCTACCCTTCAGGTAGGATCCGAGGAGGACGACCCAGGAGCTACTTCCTTCTTCCAGCTGTTTGTCTTTTTGCTGTTGTACCTTGTTCAGTTGTAGTCGTACTTTCTTTTGGGTTTGTATTCTGGCCTATTTACTTTTCAGCTTTTCTTTTGTACTTAGTGTTTTGCTTCCGCTTGTACTCTGTGGTGCTTGTTTTCTTTTGTAAAGGCAATGCCTTCCCATTTATCGGGATTTTATGCCTTTGGTGCTAGTCTCTAGCCCCTGGCCTATGGAAGGCGGGCTTGGGGTAGTCATGGCACGGGTCCCGAGGACGGGTCGTGACAATGGAGGTATTATTTTACAATAACTAACATGAACTATAAACACATTACTAAAATGTTTTTAATATAAAAATTTAGATAAATTAATAATAATAAAAGAGTCCCACAATTCTTTACACCAAACATCATAGAAAATTCATAACCCGAACACTCTCACTAACCATGTTTACCCATATTCAATTTCATTTTGATTCACAAATAGGATACACACAATAATATTTTATTTCAATTCACTTTAGTCATTTGTTTCATTCTTGAGGCCGAGTTAAATGAATTTTTTATTAAAATTTATATATGAAACCAATTTATAATTTACATTTAGAATTTTATTTAATTGAAACTAAATAATAACAAGAATAATTAGTCATGATTTAAATTTTCAATCATTTAATGAATTAGGTAGATAGGATTCCACCATTATATTATATGGTAAGGAACCATATATGTTTATGAAAACAATTTAAATAAATTACCTTTGTACTATAAATTCGTTACCAATCACAATCAATTATATGAATGGAATGGTAAACCTATGTGGTTGATATTTTGCATGAATACACACCCTATTAAAATTCTGAAACAATGATTAAATACCATAATTTCTCACCCTAAATCAAGTGAATTAAACAAGATAAAATAAACCAAAAATAAAAATTGAATCCAAGATAAAGAATCCCATATTTGATAAATTAATATTCCCTTATACATAGTTTATCTACCCTTAGGCCCAATTTCCCCGAAATGTTTTCAAAACATCCTATATCATATATAACATTACCAAATAGTTAAAAAGAGAAAATGAATCTCTAAATTCACATGAAAATACCCTAGAAAAGTTCAATCTATAGTAAATGAGTTTCAATAGACTTCATGTGTCCCTCCCCATACTTCGAAGCATACTCTCTAATAGAAAGGGTATATGGAGTTCCAATGGGGAGATTATACCATATATCAGAGAAATTAATAACATCAAAAATAATATAAATCACATATATCTAGAAAATATAGAGAAAAAATACCGCGTTAAGAATAAATAGTAACTTACACATCCCATGCAATAAAAAATGGAGCTAAAAAAATGCCACACATTTCATATGTATATGATAGATCCCCCATGGGTTGATCTCATAAAAATAAGGTCCCAAAAAATAAAAATATGTAAAATAGAAAAAAAAATTTAAAACTGATCTCTAGTATTAGATGGGTTCCATATCCCCTAACCCAATATATCCATTACATATTATCTATTGTTCCTAGGGTTATTTACCTTGTCATATCCTGTAACCATACATTCGTATAGGGTACATCAGATATCCCAAAAATTATGTGAACACGACTCAGTGGGCCACTATGAATTTTTTTTTGAACATATCCAATTTGAGTAACAGTGTAGGATGGTATGTATAATAAATATAGGAAAATATAATTAATAAACCACCATCTATCCAAATTTTCTAATGTGACCTCCAAGATAAACCATAACTACTTTGAAATGTGCCACATTTATCAGAATATAGTATTCTGATTTGGAAATTTGGGGTGTATATGAAACCATCTATAAAATAAGAACCATTCATCTTTAACTCATAAGTACACACACAACTTGATGGGAAAAAAGAACCATTCATTTTGAATTTTGGTTCATACACTCCCTACCATGAAATAAAAATAATTCATCTACAAATTTAAGGGTGGGCACTCCCCACAAAGAAATATGAACCAATCATCTGAAAACTCAAGGGCAGACAGTCCCTTCTAGAAAACAATAATCAATAATTTGTAAACATGGGGAAGAAACTACCTACCAGAAAATAATAATCAAATAAATATTTTTCACCTTAAAATCCATGCTACCCAATATTTATCATACCCCTAAATTTTTACACTCTCATCGTAATTATATTTATAAAATTTATCGAACTTTATTTTATTTAAAATTTTCGTCAAGTACATAGTAGTTTAGTGTTACCATTAACCATAATCATAATAAATAAGTGATATTTTTGGGGATATTTTAAGGAACACATACCTCAAGATAATTGAATGATACTAATTAATTTCTAGTCATTAGTTTGAAATCAAATGTTATAACATGAAAAATATTGTGAAAAATATAAAATAGGGAATAAATCGACAAAACTAGTGTGATCCTGCTATATAATGAGATAAACTAGGTATTTTCGAAGTAAGAATGTTATAATTAACTCCAACTTATTATAGGGATGAACCAGACCCAAAACAACTAGTAAGTGAGAAAGAAATCAACAATGTAAAAGAGGGAAAATATGAGGAGGAATTCCAAGAGGGGTTTGGTCATGCAAGGGAACATAAGGGGGGTTAGGTGTTAAATCTCATCATGGGGATTTTTTGAAATTCACACTTCTATCAAACTAGATATAACACATGGGTTGCATAGATAGTTTTTCAGGAAGTTTACTAATAATGAAACTCCCACTATCAAAGAAACGAAAACATCTCATAGTTAAGCCAATTTTTTTGGTAAACCATGTTATATTAATTTAGTTTCTAGGGATTAAATAACCCACACCATGTATTGTTTAATCACACACTTAGGTAAATTGCACACCAAATATCAGAGAATTATTGAAATATAATATAGGTTTTATATAACCTATCCTATAAATCATCATGTTTTGGGGAACTATGAACCAGGACACTCCTCACCACATGGTTTGGGTGTATTTTTAGTCTAAACCATTATATATTCATGTTCCCTAAAATCTAAACTACATTTCTCATAATTTTTTGTCCAAAAATATAGAAATGAATCAAGATTAATTCAAAATCCTAGTTAACCATTAAATCACATATAAAATAATAAAAGACACAAGATTCAGAGTTTCTTAAAAAGAATACATAAATTTTTTAGGGGTTTCACATTTTTCTACATCCTCACTCAACTTAAGTGATATTTCAACTGGTGATTATTATTTAATGAAACCATAATAGTTCTAGAGTTTAGATTTATGTAGTGCTAATGGATGAAATCCAATGTTTTATACTTTTATCATACCATTCCCTATTATATCAAATATAATATTGAATATATCTATTAATTTTTTTTATTTCATTGTAATATCTCTAATAGGAATCTCAACTGACCTCTATGAGAATTCGACCTTTTCGATATTGAACCCTTAATGTTCAGTTCTTTTATTAGATATCATGTTACCAAATCATTAAATAGAATCCCATATTATTCAGTATGGTTTTATTATGTGGAATCTATTGGACCTTAGTGTTTGTGTTGAATAATGGAGGAATGAAATGAAGATGATAACATTGGATAGAAAAGTGATAATAATGAGTATGTATAGCATTGGGCCATGTTACACCATGAAAATTCATTCCATACCACAACATAGAGTTATTTTAAATATCCCTAGATATCATGTGTTGATCATACTTCAAATATCTATATTGTATAAAAAATCCAATATTATTTTGGTATGTAAGAGAATAATGGTGATCGGCTTGGAAAAAATTATATTTACAATATATAAGACTCCTTAATTTAGTCTTTCATAAGGTGAATTGAAATATAGAGGTTTTAGATGTGATGTGGAAGTGATAACTGTTGTTTGGATGAATGGTTATATAATGGGGAAGGATCATGTTAGTGTTAACTATAGAGTGAGGAATTTTATTGAGATGTGATTTAGTGGTTCGAGTATTATAGTGTCGAAGTATAGATCACACTACGACATTGTTGAGACAAAGAGATAAATGAACCAAAACAAGCTCTTTGTTGGTGTGTACATTTCCTTCCACCCACAAATATTATTATAGATAGGAATTAGTATTGTCACGACCCGTCCTCGGGGCCCGTGCCATGACTACCCCAAGCCCACCTTGCATAGGCCAGGGGCTGGAGACTAGCACCAAAGGCAAAAATCCCGATAACTGGAAAGGCATTTCCTTTATAAAAGAAAACAAAACACCACAGAGTACAAGTAGAAGTAAAAACTAAGTACAAAAGAGAGTGCTGAAAAGTAAATGGGCCAGAATACAGACCCAACTGAAAGTATAGCTACAATTGAACAAAAGTACAATAGAAAAAAAAACAACAGCTGGAAGAAAGGAAGCAACCCCAAGGTCGTCGTCCTCGGATCCTACCTGAAGGGTAGGTAAAGATAGTGCAGCTCCTGGGTCATCCATCATGGATCCTACCTGAAGGGTAGGTACAGATAGCCTCCACAACGCTCTCGCCCGTCAACCTCCTCCGAGTGTCATCTCGCCGTGAAGTCCACCTCCGGTTATTGACTCGTCGTGTGGTCCACCTCCGGGTAATGTCCAGTCCTTGAACACTCGGTCTCCGTCAGCACTGCCCGTCGTCTGCAACCAGCACAATGAGGTACGGGCATAGCCCGTGCAGGGGTGAGTATAACGATACTCAATAGGGTCCCCGAGACCCTCAAGGTCTCACTAAATCCAACAAGGATAACCACAAAGAAGGATCTCAACAGATAACCCTTACTTAGGTATAAGCCCATACTTATACCTAAGTTATCAAGTAACCCATCTCAATCATGAGGAAACACAAAGGTTATGAAATCAATGGATTACCACTACCCGGGTATATGCCCATACATATACCTAAGTTATCAAGTGACCCATCTCAATCAAGAGGTAAACAAAAAGGTCTTAGACTCAGCTCACCCAGGATTTTCATTATCGAAACCGTAACTGCTGATGAGCCCGTCTCTGGAGTGTACAGTGATCCTATCACAACTCCGAGGTACTTCTCACTAACCTAAGACTACTGAGGTACTCCTCCTATCGAGTACCATGGGTCTTCCACCTCACACAGTAGTGCTCCTCCGCCATGGGTCTACCACCTCACACAGTAGTGCTCCCCCTCATAGCCTACAGAGGTACTCCTCCTGTCGAGTACCGCGGGGCTCCCACCTCACAAAGTAGTGCTCCTACACCATGGGTCTGCCACCTCACAAAGTAGTGCTCTACATTGGGCTATGCTAGTCACTCCGAATCGAATCAGACAAGCAGTCATCAGTTACAGCTAGCTACACAGTCTCCGTACTCTGTATGCTCATCTCCGGGAGGGTCCGTTCCACGAGCTGCAGATCTATACTCCATGTATAACACGTCCCATGAAAAAGTATCTCAAAGGACCGCCTCGTCAGAGGGGTCTCAACGCAACAGACGACGCGTCGATCGGAGGCCTGGTCTGTGAGTTATTAGCCTTTTAGTCCTAGGGGCTCGTTTGGTTTCGTGTGCGAACCAACCCAGCCATATCTCAACTGTACCCAGAACTCTCATAGGGTATACTCATAGGGACCGTTTCTCAACGTGATCACGAACGCCACTGATGGTTCGTCAACCGGACGTCAGGTCTGAAAGTTAACAGCTTTTCCGTTCCAGGGGCCCGGTTGGATTTCGGGTCCAATCCAACCCAGCCACTGTCCAACTGCACCCAAATCTCAGGAGAAGTATGAAAAAAGTTCCTTCTCATCAAGACGAATTCAAAAAAGTCGACGACACGTCAATCGAACGTCCGGAGCTCAAGATATAAGTGTTTCCGCTCCAAGGGCCCGATTGGTTTCGTGTCCGAACCAACCCTGTCGTACACAAAGTTCTCCGAATCCTTGAGTGCAATATACCAAAACGACTGCCTTGATCCAAGGATCGCTACGAAACTAACGGTGCGTCGATCAGAGGTTTTTGGTCCAAGATATGAGCAAAAGACCGAATAAAGTCCGGATGTGGGGGTTTCGGGCTCAGAACGACCCGGCCCGAGACCCCCTGGGTCGGCGCGAACCGTGCCGACCCGACCCAGGTCCGGGTCAGCCCGTATGGGCGCGGCCTGGCCTGGGTACGGCCCGGCCTGGGCCTGGCCCGGCTCGACGACCCGATGCGATGGCGGTCCGGCGTGGTGGCCAGTTGGCTCGGCCGAACAACCGAGCCGTTCGGGAGTGCGAGGGGGGGGGGCACTGCGCCCCACCGTTTGTAACCGCGGCCCCCCATAATAGGGGCCGCTCTTTGCTGGCCAGTCGGGGGTCGTAACCCCCGGCTCTCCCCCTGATCGGTCGGCCCGCTCCGACCGGCCTACTTCTGCCGCCACGGGACCAGCGAGGCCCGGTCCCCCTACTCCAACATCGGAGGCCCGAACCCGGCAGCCGGTTCCTCTACTCCGTCGCGGCCCAGAACCGGCCGCGACCTTGGTTTGTCCGCTGCGGCACGACGGCGCCACGCCCCTCCACCGCAGCCCCGCTCTGTCCGTGGTGCTTTTATGGTTCTCCGGCGTGGCGCAACGATGCCACGTCTTTCTTTCGTCTTCAACGGCACGGCGCGACGGCGCCGTGCTTATCCCCCTTTCCTTAAAAATTCTCGCATGGTGCTTCGGCACCGCGTTGCCTTACTTATGCCGCATCAATATCAAACAACCAAAATGGGGAGGAGAGTCGGCCGTGTTTGTGCGGTCCGACCTCCTCCCGTTATTGCACTAACAGATGGCAAAAAAAAGTCGATAAGCCAACATTGATGTAATCAGGAACAAACTAAATAATAAATCCCCTACCTTGAAAAATGTTGTTGAACGAAGGTGTTGTAGAAAATTGCGTCGCGGGGTGAGGTTCGGTATATGCCGATGGAGAACTTCTGAGGAGGAACCAGCGTCTCCCTTCCTTTCATTCGGAGAGAAAATTGAAAGGCGGAATGTCGTTAGCGAGTTCCCATGTCGGTGCCTCCTCCTTTGTCGAGGAATAAGAAGACGGAAGAATCCGGGTCACCGAATCGACGTTCCTTGATGATGAAGAAGAAGAAGAAGAATAAGAAGTTATTTAAAAACTCCCAAGCTCTCTTCCCTTACCTTCAACACCACAAAATCCAACCCTTCAAAAAAATGGTTCCACATTAATTAATCAACCCAAGCCAAGCTTTTCAAAAATGAATTCAAAAGCTGAATTCACTTAATTTAATGTGCGTGTTGGATAGAGTTAATGAGGGAGAGAGTGAGGAAATGGAAGGTTACTCATTATGGATAAGTTTGCAAAAAATTAAAGAGGGAGTTAGGGAGTTTAAGAGGATTGTGAAGGGGTGGGGTTCGTGTGGGCCCCACCTCACTTTTAATCCTCTCATGGGTGGTTAAATTCAAGTGGGTCCCACCCCTAACTCCCTTACATAGGTTATAACCACTTAAGAGAGGGTTAAAGTGTTGTAACACAACACTTAATACACTTAACAAGAAAAGAAAAAATATACTTGTAACAATTATATTTTATCCGTCACATTTTTTTAAACAACTCCTCCTGAGAAAACAAAACTCCAGAAAGGGTCTTCTTAAGAAATTACCAGCGCTGCGGTTCCATCAGTGCCCTCTGATTTTGATTCTATGCACCGGTTCAAAAGATAGAAAAACCCGCTCGTTCGTTCACTGAACGTACTCGAGCTAAACTTCAGAAATTGATTCCGGGCACACCGGGCCTCAGAATTAGGCTCTGTCAGAAAATGCATTCTTGTAAAATCCAAAGAAAATTTAGAAAAAATTTCCCTTTAATTTTATGGGTCTTTACATTACTACAACCTCAGGGCTTTACATCCTCGTAAAGCTTAAACATAGACTAGGGTTACAAAAGCGGTATTGAGCTCGCATCTGAGCCTTCCGCTCCCATGTTCTTACCTGGATATTCACGTACTTCCAAAGAAGTGCACCCTAGGAATCAAACGTCCTCGTAGGATCCACTCCTGTCGATCCTCGGTCCCCACTGGAACCTCCGAGAAAGTCACCCCATCGCCCAAGTCCAGCTCCCCATGGTCGATGATATGCGAAGGGTCGAGCTCGTATCTCCTCAGTTGAGATACATGGAAGTTGTCGTGCACCTGGTGCAACTTAGGTGGATGGGTCAAGCGGTAAGCCACCTCGCCTACCCTACATAGGACCTAGAATGGTTCGTTGAACCTCGAAGATAACTTGTCGCCTTGGCCACGTCTCCATAATTCCACGTCGAGATGAGACCCATAAGAAAACGTGGTCACCATCCTCAAACTCTAGTGGTCTCTGCCTCCTGTCAGCATAAGGCTTATGTCGGCTCTGAGATGTCCTCATCCTCTCTTGGATGACCTATACCTTCTCTAGTCCCACAAGAGCTACTATGATTTCTTCGTTTCCGATAAGATAAATCAGGTCTCATCCCTTGGATGAACCACGTTCTTTGCCTAATGCAGTCAATCCGGACATGAATGATGTATTCATGCCATGGACGACGTCGTAAGGCCTCGACGTTACTACCAAGATATCCAACCGTCACTCTGGCCTCTAAGGGTCAAGTCACACTGTCGGCATCAGCGTGAGGTCACTGGGTCTCTTCTAGTAGGAATCTCGAAAGTGAGGGCCAAGTCAACAGTTTAAACCGGAACCTCTTAGTACTCAAAAAGGAAGGAAGAAAATGTCACAAAGGTAAGTGTCTTTATATTATTGCAGTTCATGGTAAAAAGACACAAATTTAACAACAACATGGAACTAGATATACAAATAATAAAAGGAAACCACTAGTTCTGCTCCTTTCCACTCACTTCCGGAGCTCCGTAGTCGTATGCTTCTGCTGCCTGAAGCTGAGCTCTCCCATGTCCACCTGTTCCCTGCGGCCGGGGTGGACCTCTTGGTGGTGGTGGTGGAAGCACCTCGAAGTGTCATCCACCTCAAGCTGCACGACCAACTCCCCTCCCTCGGCCTTCATCTCCTAGCGGTCTTCCTTGATCGAACTTCTGCCTCTGCTTGGGAGGTTATTCATTTAACTGTCGGTTATCTGCATGGCAGGTCGGACAGTCACGTGCCATGTGACCAATCCCGCCACAGGAGTAACACTGCATGGCCGGTCTGGCTCTGTCATTCCCCTTGGTGCCTTTCACTATAGACCCTGAGTCATGCGGTCGACTACATGTAGGTCTGGTCCTCTTGGACCTCTATGTCATCTGTCTACTGCCTACTACAGAAGACTCTGCTTCATGCCGGCTAGTGGTGGGTCCTGCTGCTGGAGACTGCTCAGAAAGGAAACTCTCCACTAAGAGGGCTCTCTCCAACACCCATGTCTGCGTCAGAATGCTGTGAGAAATAACAGAAGCTCTAATCTCTCACCTGAGCCCCTGCTCGAAGATTCGGGCCATGATGAACGAGCCCCGTACCATATATGTGGAGTAGCGTGAGAGGTTTGTGAAAATCGCTAAATACTGCGCCACTATTATGCTGCCCTGCCATAGCTGAAGTAGATCCTGTATACGCACCGCTCGAAGGGTGGCTGATACAAACTCTGCCCAGAACAGGCTCTCAAAGCCTGCCCATAGAAGTGTTGCCTCGTCATGCATCTGGAGCATCAGGATCCACCATCTGCCTGTTGCTGCCTGATGAAGGCTGGTAGCAAGGATCACCGTGAAGTCTGCTTGCGTCCCCACTAGCCTGAAGACTCTCACCACATCCTCCAGCCAATCCTCAGCCGCCTGTGAGTCCATCTCTCCCTTGAACCGGGGTGGTCTCTAGCGATGGAACTCGTGCAGTGCGCTCAAGCGACGTGCACCCTCTGCTGCTGGGGCTGGTGGCATCGGTGGCCCAACGGGTAGTAGTACCGCTGGTGCCTCAACTGGGATAGGGCCCTATACTAAGGCCACGTTGCTCGGTGGACTGTTAGTACGAACAACTCTCGGGGCTCTAGCTGGTCGTCCGTGAGGAGGCATCCTGAAAGAAACAAACATGACACGATCAAACGATTTATACCTGGTGAGATGACCTGGTTTGAGCTGACTTTTAAAAACTTCTGGAAACACACACGCAATCAGTGTTTTCAGGCAAAAAGTTGGAAATCATTTGTCAAGGTGCTGGTGTATGGATACGTCGGCCGTCCGCACCAACACTGGACTCCCTGAACTAAAAACCACACTTGGTACTCTTAACACTATCGCTTTATAGAAAGAAAATATCAGAGTTATTAGTTCTGCAGTAGAACCGACTCTTCTGATACCAATTTCTCACGACCCGTCCTCGGGTCCCGTGCCGTGACTACCCCAAGCCCACCTTCCATAGGCCAGGGGCTGGCGACTAGCACCAAAGGCGAAAATCCCGATAACTGGGAAGACATTTCATTTATAAAAGAAAACAAAACACCACATAGTACAAGTGGAAGTAAACACTATGTACAAAATAGAGTGTTGAAAAGTAAATGGGCTAGAATACAAACCCTACTAAAAGTACAGCTACAACTGAACAAATGTACCACAGAAAAAAACAACAGCTGGAAGAAAGGAAGAAGCTCCTAGGTCATCGTCCTTGGATCCTACCTGAAGGGTAGGTAGAGATAGCGCATCTCCTGGATCATCCATCACGGATCCTACCTGAAGGGTAGGTACAGATAGCCTCCACAACACTCTCTCCCATCAAACTCCTCCAAGTGTCGTCTCGCTGTGAAGTCCACCTGTGGTTACTAACTTGTCGTGTGGTCCATCTCCGGGTACTGACTCGGCGTGTGGTCCACCTCCGGGTACCGTCCAGTCCTCGAACACTTGGTCTCTGTCATCACTTCCCGTCGTCTACAACCAAAACAACGAGGTGCAGGCATAGCCCATGCAGGGGTGAGTATAACGATACTCAGTAGGGTCCCCGAGACCCTCAAGGTCTCACTAAATCCAAAAAGGATAACCACAAACAAGTATCTCAATAGATAACCCTTACTTAGGTATAAGCCCATACTTATACCTAAGTTATCAAGCAACCCATTTCAATCATGAGGAAACACAAAGGTTATGAAATCAATGGCTAACCACTACCCAGGTATATGCATATACAAATACCTAAGTTATCAAGTGACCCATCTCAATCAGGAGGTAAACACAAAGGTCTTAGACTCAGATCAACCAGTATTTTCATTATCGAACCCGTAACTGCTGATGAGCCCGTCTCTGGAGTGTACAGTGATCCTGTCACAACTCTGAGGTACTAATCACTAACCTAAGACTACTGAGGTACTCCTTCTGTCGAGTACCGCGGGTCTGCCACCTCACAAAGTAGTGCTCCTCTACCAAGGGTCTGCCACCTCACACAGTAGTGCTCCTCCTCATATCCTATAGATGTACTCCTCCTGTCGAGTACCACGGGTCTTCCACCTCACAAATTAGTGCTCCTCCACCATGGTTCTGCCACCTCACAAAGTAGTGCTCCCCACTGGGCTATGCTAGTCACTCTGAATCGAATCAGACAAGCAGTCATCGGTCACA
Source organism: Viscum album (assembly GCA_963277665.1). Classification (NCBI taxonomy): domain Eukaryota; kingdom Viridiplantae; phylum Streptophyta; class Magnoliopsida; order Santalales; family Viscaceae; genus Viscum; species Viscum album. The sequence goes on along the minus strand of OY728126.1, from coordinate 1,432,000,252 downwards.
TCCAGCTACACAGTCTTCGTACTCTGTATGCTCGTCTCCGGGAGGGTCTGTTCCACGAGCTACAGGTCGATACTACAAGTATCACAAGTCCCACTAAAAAATATCTCAAAGGACCACCTCTTCATAGGGGTCTCGACGCAACAGACGACGCGTCAATCGGACCCCCGATCTGTGAGTTATTAGCATTTACGTCCCAGGGGCCCGGTTGGTTTTGTGTGCGAACCAACCCGGCTGTATCTCAGCTGTACCGCGAACTCTCATAGGGTATACTCAAAGGGACCGTTTCTCAATGTGATCACCAAAGCTGCTGATGGTTCGTCAAACGGACGTTCGGTCTGAAAGTTAACAGCTTTTCCGTTCTAGGGGCCCGGTTGGATTTCGGGTACAATCCAACCCGAACTCTATCCAACTACACCCAAATCTCAGGCGATGTATGCCAATATTTACGTCTCATCAAGATAAATTCAAAAAAGTCGACGACATGTCAATCGGACGTCCGAAGCTCAAGATATAAGCGTTTCCGCTCCGAGGGCCCGGTTGGTTTCATGTCCGAACCAACCCGGACATACTCAAAGTTCTCCGAAACCTTGAGTGTAATATACCGAAACGACCACCTCGATCCAAGGATCTCTACGAAATTGATGGTGCGTAGATCAGAGGTCAGTGGCCCATGATATGGGTGAAAGACCGAAAATGGTCTAGAAGTGGGGGTTTCGGGCTCGGACCGGCCCGGCCCGAGACCCCCTGGGTCAGCCCGACTCAGGGGCCCGACTCGCTGGCGGTCCGACGCGCTGGCCAGGTGGCTCGTCCGAACGGCCGAGCCGTTCGGTAGTGCGGGGGGGGGGGGGGGGGGGCTGTCCCTCGCCGTTTGTAACTGCGGCCCCCCATAATGGGGGCCGCTCTTTGTTGGCCAGCCGGGGTTGTAACCTCCGACTCTCCCCCTAACCGACCGACCAGCTCTAGCCGGCCGGCTTCTTCCGCCACGAGACCGGCGAGGGAAAGACCCCCTGCTCCGACGCCGATGGCCCGGAACCGGCCGCCGGTTCCCCTGCTCCGCCACGGCATGGAACCGGCCGCGGGCTTGGTTCGTCTGGCGCGGCATGACAGCACCACGCCCCTCCGCCGCAGCCCCGCTCCGGCCGTGGTGCTTTTTTGGTTCTCCGGTGCGGCGCGACGATGCCGAATCTTTGGTTCGTCTTCAATGGCGCGGCACGATGGTGCCACGCTTCTCCCCCTTTCCATAACAATTCTCGCGTGGTGCTTCGGCACCGCGTTGCCTTACTCATGCCGCATCAATATCAAACAACCAAAATGGGGAGGTGAGTCGGCAGTGTTCGTACGGTCCAACCTCCTCCCGTTATTGCGATAACAGACGGACACAAAAAGTCGATAAGCCAACGTTGAAGTAATCAGGAACAAACAAAATAATAATTCCCCTACCTTGACAAATGTTGTCGAACGACGGTGTTTCAGAAAACGGCATCACGGGGTGAGGTTCCGTATATGCCGACGGAGAGCATCCGAGGAGGAACCAACGTCTCCCTTCCTTTCACGCAGAGAAAAAATTGAAAGGCGGAATGTCATTGGTGAGTTCCCACATCGGTGACTCCTCCTTTGTCGAGGAAGAAGAAGACAGAAGAATCTGGGTCGCCGAATCGACATTCCTTGACGAAGAAGAATAAGAATAAAAAGAATAAGAAGTTATTTAAAAACTCCCAAGCTCTCTTCCCTTACCCTCAACACCACAAAAGCCAACCCTTCAAAAAAATGGTTCCACATTAATTAATCAACCCAAGCCAAGATTTTCCAAAATGAATTCAAAAGTTTAATTCACTTAATTTAATGTGTGTGTTGGCTAGAGTTAATGAGGGAGAGATTGAGGAAATGTAAGGTTACTCATTAAAGATAAGTTTACAAAAAATTAAAGAGGGAGTTAGGGAGTTTAAGAGGATTGTGAAGGGGTGGGGTTCATGTGGGCCCCACCTCACCTTTAATCCTCTCATGGGTGGTTAACTTCAAGTGGGTCCCACCCCTAACTCCCTTACATATGTTATAACCACTTAAGAGAGGGTTAAAGTGTTGTAACACAACACTTAATCCTCTTAATAAGAAAAGAAAACACTATAATTGTGACAATTATATTTTATCCCTCACATTTTTTTAAACAACTCCTCTCGAGAAAACACAACTCCAGAAAGGGTCTTCTTATGAAATTACCGGTGCTACGGTTCCATCGGTGCCCTCAGATTTCGATTCTGTGCACCGGTTCAAAAGATAAAAAATCCCGCTCATTAGTTCACTGAACGTACCCAATCTAAACTTCAGAAATTGATTCCAGGCACACCGGGCCTCCGAATCAGGCGCCGTTAGAAACTACGTTCTTATAAAATCCCAAAGAAAATTTAGAAAAAATTTCCCTTGAATTTTATGGGACTTTAAAAGTATATCCTAAGAATTTTTATATATAGTGTGTGATGGAGTGACCCTTTAAACCATTAGAGGCAGTTTACATCATGTTTTGGGTAATTTTTGGATTTACCACCATAGTGCTAATTCTGTGGTATGAATGTGATGGAAGAGTGTATTAAAGTGTTTAATACTCCCCTAGATACATGACCATGATAGGGTAAGGGTACCTATATGGTTTTTGGGTTTATTAATCCTCCATGTTCATGTGGGTACAAGTCCTATAAAATTCATTCATGGAGTTTTTATTACCTTGTATTTGATAGGGTCAAATCCCTCTATAGGATCAATAGAGTTTGGTACTCCCTCATTCGATGTTCCATGAATCATATGAGTATAATTCATATATTTATCAATTAGGTGACTCCCTCATTCAATATTTTTTTTGAAGATGATAGGGTCCCCAATTATGGGTGCATTACTCCTTTGACCATCATTTATCCCAATAAGATGAGGTTCCCCCTTTATATTTAAGGAGATTATGTTGGTTTTTTCATCTAGGTATCATGTATTCTTTTGATTTATTGAGGATCTTAATTTCATTGAGTAGTTTGGATGTTTATTAGTAGGTCTTAGTTTACTATGTTTTTTAACATAAAATCATATCTAGGTTTTTAGTGCACTTCTTTCGCATGTTGTTATCATTTACATTGTGGTTCTGAGATGACTGGACCACTATTTATTTATTCTTGTTTGGTTTATGGGGATTATAATTGGGTTCATATATACCTATCCATGAATTTGTATTTTCCTATACATTTTGTGTCTTATAAATATTAAAAATAGTTCTATGGGGAGGAAAAATATTCTATCTGCTAACTTAGGTGGGTTACAAGTGTATTTGGTCATTTCATCTCACATATGATTTAATTCCCCACTATTAAATTACCTAAAAAAATTCTTCATGTGTGATATCTACCCACACTGATGAAACTTGATAGGCTTGTTAGAGGAAACCCATTCCCATTGTATTATGCCACTACACTGGTATCCTATAATCTATTTTTTTCGTGACATGAGTCTAAGCTCACAAATTTCTTCAAATATCCCCTTTAATAAATCAATTTAATTCCACTTCTATATAATTGAGAAATATTTTACCCTACATAGAAAAATAATAAAACATTTTACTCCTTTTACATATATCACATCTTCTTCCTACATCACCTTTTTTTTTCACACCCTAAAATAGGAGAGTAAATCCAATAGGATAATCATAGACCTAATCTTAGTTTGATAATTTATCTCAAATAATATGGATTTAAGGTTTTAATTCACAATAAAATTTAGTGAAAAATATAATAATTACACAAAATAACTTATACATTCTATTTCAAATATTTTAATATATTCATACTCCATAAACTCTTGATATTTAATTTAATTCAAGGTCTCTTGGTAAAATTTCTTACTCATAAATATTCTATCTATAAGTATATATTTCTATAATTCTATAAAATTTAACATAAATATATTTTATAGGAAAAAATTACATATGTACACATCACCATGATTTTACAACCCGAAACAAAAAATTATATATACAACTAATTTAATGTATTCACATTCCCATGATTCCATCCCATTAAGTTCAAATAATTTATATATATATATATATATATATTATTTTCTGAAATAAGATATATAATAAAAATTATTTGAATCTATTTCAAAAAAAACTTATATCTAATAAAATCATTTCACAATTTAATCTACATAAATTTCACTCTCATTCATTATTATCATGACACATGAGTACACTATCCCCATTATTGTCACATAAACATATAATGCATAACATATCCTCCAATCAATTTTTATACCTTTACTCCTTGAATACTCATTTTTCACCAAAAATAGGATATCGATGCTTTTTATGGGTACCACATGAGTCCCTACCATCCTAGTGTTCATTCCTACCATAATATCCAATACTCAACTTCAATCCATCACTTTGATTCCATTTTTTATTTACCCAACATAGATACCCAAGATCCATGATAACTCAAAAAAAGTACACTAAATTAGATTGAAAGTTTAAATTTTAATGAAATTAACACTATCCATTTTTTTTATTTTTAATGATTTTTGGTAAAATATATCATTGGGATAATTTTAGAAAAGTCCAAACAATTTTTAAGAATGAAGATGAAAATAATTATGCAATATCAATTCATTACCCCATAACCATGAATAAATAAAAAAAAATTTTTCATGGAAATTTATTTTCCATAACACATTTATATTACATCTTAATATATAAATAAGAATAAATTTCAATATAAAAGGAATATCAGTGGTGTGACCGAAAAGGTATAATGACCAAGTGAATAATTTTTTTTACAGTGTGATAATTCAGACATTATTTGAGGTACTTCATCATATCCAAAAATTTTACAGTGAAATGAAATTGGAATAATGGATATAGTATAACCAAATATTATATTCCTCAACACCTTCTCTATTGTGACATGGTCACTATGAAATTATAATTTAGATTCCAAATTAAAGTCATAAATTTTTAGGATTTGTGGAATTATTTGTGGAGGTTTATGATAATATAATTAAACTGCATACCTCATGACACAAAAAATCAAGAGATATACTTAGAAAATAATATATAAGTAATAATTGATGGATTAATTTTTTTTAGAAAACATGTGATTCCAAAAATATGACATAACACTTATCATTATATAATAACATCATTTAATGCATAGAAAAAAACAGATAAAATAGAAATTATTTAATTAGATCATAATATTGATTTAAATAATTTTGGATATTCATTTTGAGTTAATTAGAAATTAGTAAAAATATGGTTTCATTTGGTGGTTATTTTCAGATGTTAGATCACCATTGGTGAAGAAATTGAAAAACATAGGGCACCATTAGGGCACAATGGGATTATATAATATAATTATGACACATATTACCATTAGCACATACTTATTGTGATGTATTTTGGTAAAAATATATATGTTTAAAGATATACATTATCAAAAAAAAGTATTGAATAAAATGTTTTTTTGGGATAAAATGATATAGATCTTTGATTACTTCTATGGAAAATTTTGGATGGGATTTTCCACCATTAAAGGAGGAAATAATAAAAGAAATATTTGGATGATAAAATGAAAGATAGAGAATAATTTTTCTCCATAAAAACAAGTGATTCACTTATAGAAAGAGAAGAAAACATATACCATAATATGAAGGGAAATGGATTGGATGTTTTAGTATTTTAAAGGCGATGGTTAACATTTATTTTTGAAATTTTCATTACCTATTTCATGTCTAACATTAATAAATCCTTTGTTTTAAGTGAACTAATATATTATTAAAGTTCTTTTTTTGATTTATATTTATGAAGGATGATTGATTTTTTTCATTTTTAATGGCGATTATAATTGGGTTTATTTATTAAAATATTATTCAACAATATTTATTTTTTATTTACACATAAATAATATTTATTGTTTAATGAATTATTATTGGACACAAAATATAATTACATGAATCCTTTCATGAAAATGGAGAGTTTTTAAGTAAAAATGTTTTAATATAGATTGGGTCTCTAATTTATTAATTTAATCGAAGAATTTTTTAAAAATAATAAGAGTTTAGAAATTATAGAATGAAGTCTAAGAACAACTTTTTGTTTAGGTTCATATATGATAAAAATATGACCACAGAATAAGAATAATGTAAATTCAATTATTTCATGAACCCAAATTTCAAAAAACTCATGTAATATTCACCATTTTAATTCCATTGTATTAGTATTTTATTTATTTTAATTAAATTTGTTAATTGTCCTAATTTTCAAACTAATGTTTCAATATAAGGATCACGTGTAACTATAGGTTTATCCTTGTACTATCCTTATATTATGCCTTAGTATTTATTGATTAAAAAGTGATATGTTTTAAATTCTAAATTTGTATGTCTTTTAGAATTAATGATACCTAGTGAATATTAAATGTTTTGGGAACTATTTTTAATTACATGTGAGAAAAATATAATCATAGGCTCAATAGATTATGAAATTTTTTGTTGTACCCATTCAATATGTTTAACTACTTGTTCATTTTATTATTCTTGGTATGTTAATGTTATAATTTTTGTAACAACCCAAGATTTTATAAAGAAATATTCTTTTTAATTTTATTAATGTCTTGTGTTGTACGCTACACCAAAAGGAGCTTGCACAACACACATCCTTGACTTGCCTTGCATTACACGCAATCGCGACCTTCCTCGATAGCGTGTGTTGTACGCAACACCAAGTTTCGCTAAACAACGATATGCTATTAAGATATTATTAAAACTAGCCGTTATGAATAGTAATAACCACTTTTTGAAATCCAGTAAATCTTATTTTTCAAAATGGACTTTATTTTTGGATTCGGAGTATCGAATTTAGCCTAAGGTGAAATTTTGGTACTTTTCGGATAACTTTCATATTCTGATGAATAGTGAAAATTACTAAATTATAATTAAAAACAATTTTTTTAATCGAAATAATTAATAGTGATAAATCATTAATTTGAGTGGTTTTAAAGTATATTTAGAATATATTTTTACAATTTAATACAACGTTGGTCATTGGATGTAATTTCACATTTAAACTAGACATAAACAAGTGTCAATCTTTTGATAGATATTGTTTCTTAAAAACACGCTATTTGTTTTAACAGCGGGATTTAATTATAAAATTAATTAATGCAACTTTTATTTTATGAATTTGGTAAAATAGACTTCATTTTTGAATTCGGAATATGAAATATAGCTTGGGATGAAATTTTGGCATTGTTCTGAAAAACATCAATTTTTGATGAATAGTGAAACTACTAAGTGGTAGGTTAAAAACTGAATTTTGCATAAAACTTAATTTTACCGCTTCTGTGAATGGAATTTCGAAAATCCGAGAGACACAGTTAATATCAAGGACTAAAATGTGGTTCAATGAGATGAAAATAATTTTTTGGTGAATAGTAACTTTTTACTTTTTTTACCACGGTTAATAGTAAATAGGGTAACTAAGGGTAAATATGATATTAATATTACCCTAACACATGTCCTAATTCTATTGGACAAGTGTAATTCGACCAAAAACAAACTTAGGAATAAAATATGACCATTTAGGCCCACTTGGATTAGATTAGGACATTTATTATTAATTTATTTAAAGAAGGGTTAAAATAGTTAAAATCAAAGTTTAATAAGTAAATCATTTTTAATATGGGGTTATACATAAGATAAATTCGACTATAAATATTCATTAGAAAGATAAAAATATTTCCTACATGATGGTATTTTATTTGTAATTTTTAGACATCAAATAATATAATTTATTTATGACACAAAGATGATGCAGTAATTATCTTATTAATGAAATATTGACATAATTGATAATATAAATACCAAAATAAATGTAATTTAAGACTTTTTATGAATTCCACTAATTTTCTAGGTTACTATGATATATTAGTGTTGATTTAATCAACTTGGTTTGAACATATAACTCTGTTATGACTTTCACAAAAATCATATATCAAATAGTGTCAAAATTGACACAAAATAGTTTTTAAATCAAATATTATATTACTAATTGTTATTTTATTCCTAAAAATCTAAGGTTCGGCCAAATGACTTAGATAAGGATATATGTATTAATAATATACAATTTGGGGTTCGTTTGGCATGTTATAGTAAGTTTATTAACCATATAGTGAAAGAAAACAAAAAGACACGGTAAAAGTTAAATTATTTAACTTAGAGTTAAATCTAATTGATAAGGTTAAAATAATACCCTAAACTTGTCTAAATCCTATTGGTTGATAGGATTTCGACCCATACCCACTTTAGCTTCGAAATAAGACCCTTTGGAACCATTATAAACCGATTTTGACTTTAATATAAAATAATATTTTGAGATATTCCTAAGGTGCCCCTCTCCTCCCCTATAAAAGGACACCTCCTCCCCCTCCTCCTCACACCAATTTGAGCACTCAAGCTCGGCCAAACCCTGCCAATTTCTCCTCTCCACTTCCCTAGCAACATCCTAGAGGTTCTGGTCTTCTTCAAAGACCAATTTTAGTGCCCTAAGAGGAGGTCTCAAAGAGGCACTTCAAAGAAGAGGTAATTACCGTTACCAATTCTTTCATCTTTATTTCTTCTTCCACTTCTTCTTCTTAGGTTGTTTCATTATGAAGTAATAACATCAGTATCACTCATATACTGATATGTTATTATAAGTATGAAACAACCCTATTTCACCATCAATCCATTCTACGGAAAAAGAAATCACCGCGCGTGCGTACGTACGGAATACCGTCTCCACGCCGTGGTGTAATCTATTTTCCACCACCACCTTACATGGATGGGTATAATGGTGTAAAGAATAACTATACATAGTTATTACAACATCATATTGATTCTGATATATTGTATAATCCACTCCAATTCAATTCAATATTTATAGAAATGATATCATCGCTCGTGCGTACGTACGGACTACCGTCTCCACGACGCGATGAGATTCATTCTCCATGTTAACCATTTAAGAATGATTATAATGTATATATAAGAAATAATAATGAAATATATGACATTATAAAGCTACTGGATTTATATATATATATACATATGTATGTCATCTACTTACTTCCATTTCAAGACAATAAGGAAAGGAAAACAGCGTTCATGCGTACGTACGGACTACCGTCTCCATGAACGGTGTTTTTCATTTTATTTATCTACCTATTATATATATATATATACTGAATATATATGATATATAAATCATATTTTATATTCTGGAAGTAAGTAAATCATGATATAAGTAATAATTATGTCAAGAACAACAAGTAAAAACACCTACGATAAATGAAACGATTTTACCCAAAACGCTTCTTTAACATGGAGTTTACAAAAGAACGGGTAATATAATGTCATAAGTGAACCATATATGATATCATAACAATGAATATGATTCTGTAATAAGTCAATAACATTATTTAAATCATTATACAGGAGGTTCGGACACTTACAAAGCAAGTCGGACCTAAGGTAAGGGAAATATCACAATCTCATTTTTATCCGAGATTGTTTATTCGTAAGTATTTACTGGGGTGTATTTTATCATCCACATCCATGTTCCCTCAATATGTAATATTATTTCCATCCACCTACAATTGTTTAAATCCAATTTTACCCTTCTATGAGTTTTTAGTAAAGGATATGAAAGGAATCTTTTTTCGTTTTTCGTACGAGGTACTTTTTGACTTTTCCGACAAAAGTACGAAGAATGTTTTTTTAACTTATACGGCACGAACGGATTTATACTGTTTTATAAAGCCTTATTTTCATGAAGATTCCTCTAAAAGATTTCATTACTATTTTCAATAAAATCTCTTTCTTTTAAAATTGCATGATGTTTTGTGAAAAGAAATTGATTTTGAAGAAGAAATGATATTTTCCTCAAGAATTCAATTCAAGTGTTGTATCAAAATTATTTTCCATATAAGATAATAAAGGGTTCTGTTTCTATCCATATTTTTACATTGATTTGACTATGTTGTGATGGAATTATGTTTATGAATTCCTTTATCTTGTATGAATGGTTTTATGATGTCATGTTGTTTAAGAATCCCATTTTCATTACATGGGTTATGCAATGATGTATGATTTATGATTTTGTGGCACACATAAGAAAGGATTCATTAAGAGATGGGTGGGACCTATATCTCCCTCCAATGCATTGGGTAAAGATTTTATATCTCATGAGATAGACATGGCTGGAATAGTAGGTTATACCGGTTCAGTGAAACAGGACTGAAACGAGGTTTACTCGATTCAGAAAGGGACTTTGTCCACTAAGATAGTATTGGCAATGAGTCATGACTAACAAGAAATGATTTTCCATGATTATGTGTGTATGCCACAAAGTTTCATGTTTTAAGTTATGATTATTGGGATTTCATTTCACTACTATGATTTATCCCATGTTATGAAATTATGCTCTCTTTTACAGGTTAAGATTTCCAAAAGTTATGTTCTTATGAATATGATGTAATTGATTTTTCTTTTGTTTACCCTTACTGAGCATTTGAGCTCACCCTTTTATGTTTTCTTTTCCCCAGGATATAAAGAACGGTTTTAGGTAAAAAAAAAAGGAAGATCTTTATGGGAGATGTTGAAGATCTTTCCCCACGATTAGAAGATTTTATTCCGAGTTTCCAAAGACACTAAACTATTACGATCCTTGTGTGTGTGTTTTTGTTATGTACTAAGTATTCCGCAAAAGTAATGTAATGTCAATATACGTTAGGCTTCGGGTCTCTACAGTTGGTATCAGAGGCGAAGGGTTTAGTCAACCTTTGGAAACTAGGATGCGAAAACGTTAGTGAGATCCCTAGAGATATTTCTAAGGTATGTCTAGGGATGTCTCTAAGGTTAAGTATACGTATAGGTTATAGTAATAGAATTACGCTAACGATCATAGAATTAAACCTAAGATGTTGGATATTGAAGGTACTCCCCCTTTATTATGTTGTTTTCCCTAGCATGATTTTTGCCTCTCACACTATTCTTTATGGGTTTTAGACGATGGCTGGAACCCGAAGGAACCGTGTTGATCAATGCAATGGACAATGCAATGATTGCCCTCCTGAACAAACAAATGTTATGGGAGATGGAGTGCAAAATCTTATTGCTATACTTACACAAGCTATGAATCATTCTGGACTTCCAAATGAGCAGAGAAGGGAACAATATTCTATTGAGTCCTTCATGAGGCAACGTCCACCTTCTTTCAGTGGGTCTACTGATCCATTAGTTGCTGAACAATGGATTAGTACTACTGAAAAGATATTTTCAGTTCTTCAATGTTCTGAACATGATAAAGTCATCTTAGCAGTATATCGTTTGGAAGGTGAAGCTGATCAATGGTGGAATCTTATCAAGAATACGAGGCCAAGAGATGAAATTGAGTCCATGGAATGGGACGAGTTCAAGAACTTGTTTTTCAGTAAGTACTTCCCTCGTATTCTTCGAACAAAGATGGAGAAAGAGTTTCTTGAACTGAAGCAAAGGGATGATGAATCTGTTGGTACCTATGAAGCAAATTTTACAAGACTTGCAAGGTATGCTTCTGGAATTATCATCCAACCTGAAAGTAAAGTTGATCGATTTTTCAGTGGCTTAAAACCAAGTCTTCGAAGGGCATTAGATATAAGAGACTTCAGTAGCTATGAAGAAATTGTGCGTTGTGCTATCAAGGTAGAAATGGAAGTTGGTGTTACATATCCATCTCATGGTTTTGACAAGAAACGAAAGATGGATTTCAAGGAGAAATCCCAGAATAATGGTGAAAAGAAGATGAATGTTTCCTTATGCACAAAGTGTGGAAAGAATCATGGTGGAGATTGTCTTAAAGGGACTAGAAAATGTTTTAAGTGTGGAAAAGAAGGTCATCGAGCAGCTGAGTGTCGAAGTAATGGAAAAAGGTTTTCTAATGATGTGAATAAAGCAAACACTGCAGAGAACGCACTACCAACACTTCAATGCTTCAAGTGCAAAGAAATGGGGCATTATGCTAATAATTGCCCTAATCCAAGGGTTAGTGATGATCAACATGAGAAACCACTTAAGGCAAAGGACAAAGGGAAGTCACATGCGATCACTATTGGCGATGTTGAATATGACAATGATGTGGTGGAATGATTAAGTGTTTATGTAATGGGATTCCAAAATAATGTTTTATCATGGAGTATTGGAATATTTATGTATTGGTCTAATGTGGTATTCAAAGTGATTGAGATATTATGCGCATAATGAAGGGAAAATGAGAAAATTAATTGTTTAACAGTATTCATGAGCTCATGATTGATATAAGGACTAAGTGATATCATGGTTTGAGTATATAGAATTTTGAGGATTTTGGTATGTGGAAAGTGTTAACTTTTAACTGCACTCATGTTTTCACTAAGGTATTCAAGAGAATACACGATTAAGGACTTCGAATGTTTGGAATGTGACCAACAAGACATATCTTATGATATGTGGGGATCAACGACAGTATTAAATCTCTGGTAATCGATGTCACTATATTATGAGAGTGGACTGCAGTATTATGTATAAGCCTAAAGATTAGACTGGATTATGTTGGACATAAGTTAGTATTGTTTAAGGATAGAAGATTTTCGATATTATTGATGGGATGTTATAGTAACGTAGTTTTAGAAAAAGGGACAACCTACAGGACGGGCGACAGCCCATCGCTTCGGACAAGGCTGTAGGAATCGAACCCACAACCGAAGTGCGACTGGCCTTTATCGCCTACCACTGACCTACAGGAAGTCCCTGTTTAGTAGAAACTAGTTTTATTATATTAAGCAGTATGATATATGAAGTATAAGTCCATTTTAGGAACCATATATGATTAATCTCACTATAGATCGACTTATGTATATAAGTTTTGCTAACCTTTTGTTTGAGACAGATGGAATGACCTGTCATTCTATCACATGATCTGCTAACACTTCACGAATAACAAATTCAACTTCATTTATTTAAGAGATGAAGTAGAAATTGTTCAAAGCACGAACAACAGTGAGATTGTACCAAAATAAAGTAAGTATTTATTCTAATTCAAATTTTCAACTTTAGGGGAAATGATCTTGAAAACCAAAAATGTTGTCCTAGTGATCTTATACCTGATGAATCAGATGGTACCTTATAACATCACAAATCTATGGATTTGTGATTACTGGCTTTTCCATAGCCATGTTCTCTACCACTCTCCATCAGAACATGATGGTTAGATTTCTCTTCCATATCCATATTTTCACCTATGTGGAAACCCAATGATTAGTTTATTTGGGTAACCGTTACGTTTCATACTTTTGTTTTTAAAGATTGGTTTTGATATTCCTTTTTACGATGTGGGTTTCTATTAAAGAAACTTTCGAATAGTAAACCATTTATAACCCCGACGAATTTCGAGGGCGAAATTCATTTTAAGGGGGGTAGAATGTAACAGCCCAAGATTTTATAAAGAAATATTCTTTTTAATTTTATTAATGTCTTGTGTTGTACGCTACACCAAAAGGAGCTTGCACAACACACATCCTTGACTTGCCTTGCATTACACGCAATCACGACCTTCCTCGATAGCGTGTGTTGTACGCAACACCAAGTTTCGCTAAACAACGATATGCTATTAAGATATTATTAAAACTAGCCGTTATGAATAGTAATAACCACTTTTTGAAATCCAGTAAATCTTATTTTTCAAAATGGACTTTATTTTTGGATTCGGAGTATCGAATTTAGCCTAAGGTGAAATTTTGGTACTTTTCGGATAACTTTCATATTCTGATGAATAGTGAAAATTACTAAATTATAATTAAAAACAACTTTTTTAATCGAAATAATTAATAGTGATAAATCATTAATTTGAGTGGTTTTAAAGTATATTTAGAATATATTTTTACAATTTAATACAACGTTGGTCATTGGATGTAATTTCACATTTAAACTAGACATAAACAAGTGTCAATCTTTTGATAGATATTGTTTCTTAAAAACACGCTATTTGTTTTAACAGCGGGATTTAATTATAAAATTAATTAATGCAACTTTTATGTTATGAATTTGGTAAAATAGACTTCATTTTTGAATTCGGAATATGAAATATAGCTTGGGATGAAATTTTGGCATTGTTCTGAAAAACATCAATTTTTGATGAATAGTGAAACTACTAAGTGGTAGGTTAAAAACTGAATTTTGCATAAAACTTAATTTTACCGTTTCTGTGAATGGAATTTCGAAAATCCGAGAGACACGGTTAATATCAAGGACTAAAATGTGATTCAATGAGATGAAAATAATTTTTTGGTGAATAGTAACTTTTTACTTTTTTTACCACGGTTAATAGTAAATAGGGTAACTAAGGGTAAATATGATATTAATATTACCCTAACACATGTCCTAATTCTATTGGACAAGTGTAATTCGACCAAAAACAAACTTAGGAATAAAATATGACCATTTAGGCCCACTTGGATTAGATTAGGACATTTATTATTAATTTATTTAAAGAAGGGTTAAAATAGTTAAAATCAAAGTTTAATAAGTAAATCATTTTTAATATGGGGTTATACATAAGATAAATTCGACTATAAATATTCATTAGAAAGATAAAAATATTTCCTACATGATGGTATTTTATTTGTAATTTTTAGACATCAAATAATATAATTTATTTATGACACAAAGATGATGCAGTAATTATCTTATTAATGAAATATTGACATAATTGATAATATAAATACCAAAATAAATGTAATTTAAGACTTTTTATGAATTCCACTAATTTTCTAGGTTACTATGATATATTATTGTTGATTTAATCAACTTGGTTTGAACATATAATTCTGTTATGACTTTCACAAAAATCATATATCAAATAGTGTCAAAATTGACACAAAATAGTTTTTAAATCAAATATTATATTACTAATTGTTATTTTATTCCTAAAAATCTAAGGTTCGGCCAAATGACTTAGATAAGGATATATGTATTAATAATATACAATTTGGGGTTCGTTTGGCATGTTATAGTAAGTTTATTAACCATATAGTGAAAGAAAACAAAAAGACACGGTAAAAGTTAAATTATTTAACTTAGAGTTAAATCTAATTGATAAGGTTAAAATAATACCCTAAACTTGTCTAAATCCTATTGTTTGATAGGATTTCGACCCATCCCCACTTTAGCTTCGAAATAAGACCCTTTGGAACCATTATAAACCGATTTTGACTTTAATATAAAATAATATTTTGAGATATTCCTAAGGTGCCCCTCTCCTCCCCTATAAAAGGACACCTCCTCCCCCTCCTCCTCACACCAATTTGAGCACTCAAGCTCGGCCAACCCCTGCCAATTTCTCCTCTCCACTTCCCTAGCAACATCCTAGAGGTTCTGGTCTTCTTCAAAGACCAATTTTAGTGCCCTAAGAGGAGGTCTCAAAGAGGCACTTCAAAGAAGAGATAATTACCGTTACCAATTCTTTCATCTTTATTTCTTCTTCCACTTATTCTTCTTAGGTTGTTTCATTATTAAGTAATAACATCAGTATCACTCATATACTGATATGTTATTATAAGTATGAAACAACCCTATTTCACCATCAATCCATTCTACGGAAAAAGAAATCACCGCGCGTGCGTACGTACGGAATACCGTCTCCACGCCGTGGTGTAATCTATTTTCCACCACCACCTTACATGGATGGGTATAATGGTGTAAAGAATAACTATACATAGTTATTACAACATCATATTGATTATGATATATTGTATAATCCACTCCAATTCAATTCAATATTTATAGAAATGATATCATCGCTCGTGCGTACGTACGGACTACCGTCTCCACGACGCGATGAGATTCATTCTCCATGTTAACCATTTAAGAATGATTATAATGTATATATAAGAAATAATAATGAAATATATGACATTATAAAGCTACTGGATTTATATATATATATACATATGTATGTCATCTACTTACTTCCATTTCAAGACAATAAGGAAAGGAAAACAGCGTTCATGCGTACGTACGGACTACCGTCTCCATGAACGGTGTTTTTCATTTTATTTATCTACCTATTATATATATATATATACTGAATATATATGATATATAAATCATATTTTATATTCTGGAAGTAAGTAAATCATGATATAAGTAATAATGATGTCAAGAACAACAAGTAAAAACACCTACGATAAATGAAACGATTTTACCCAAAACGCTTCTTTAACATGGAGTTTACAAAAGAACGGGTAATATAATGTCATAAGTGAACCATATATGATATCATAACAATGAATATGATTCTGTAATAAGTCAATAACATTATTTAAATCATTATACAGGAGGTTCGGACACTTACAAAGCAAGTCGGACCTAAGGTAAGGGAAATATCACAATCTCATTTTTATCCGAGATTGTTTATTCGTAAGTATTTACTGGGGTGTATTTTATCATCCACATCCATGTTCCCTAAATATGTAATATTATTTCCATCCACCTACAATTGTTTAAATCCAATTTTACCCTTCTATGAGTTTTTAGTAAAGGATATGAAAGGAATCTTTTTTCGTTTTTCATACGAGGTACTTTTTGACTTTTCCGACAAAAGTACGAAGAATGTTTTTTTAACTTATACGGCACGAACGGATTTATACTGTTTTATAAAGCCTTATTTTCATGAAGATTCCTCTAAAAGATTTCATTACTATTTTCAATAAAATCTCTTTCTTTTAAAATTGCATGATGTTTTGTGAAAAGAAATTGATTTTGAAGAAGAAATGATATTTTCCTCAAGAATTCAATTCAAGTGTTGTATCAAAATTATTTTCCATATAAGATAATAAAGGGTTCTGTTTCTATCCATATTTTTACATTGATTTGACTATGTTGTGATGGAATTATGTTTATGAATTCCTTTATCTTTTATGAATGGTTTTATGATGTCATGTTGTTTAAGAATCCCATTTTCATTACATGGGTTATGCAATGATGTATGATTTATGATTTTGTGGCACACATAAGAAAGGATTCATTAAGAGATGGGTGGGACCTATATCTCCCTCCAATGCATTGGGTAAAGATTTTATATCTCATGAGATAGACATGGCTGGAATAGTAGGTTATACCGGTTCAGTGAAACAGGACTGAAACGAGGTTTACTCGATTCAGAAAGGGACTTTGTCCACTAAGATAGTCTTGGCAATGAGTCATGACTAACAAGAAATGATTTTCCATGATTATGTGTGTATGCCACAAAGTTTCATGTTTTAAGTTATGATTATTGGGATTTCATTTCACTACTATGATTTATCCCATGTTATGAAATTATGCTCTCTTTTACAGGTTAAGATTTCCAAAAGTTATGTTCTTATGAATATGATGTAATTGATTTTTCTTTTGTTTACCCTTACTGAGCATTTGAGCTCACCCTTTTATGTTTTCTTTTCCCCAGGATATAAAGAAAGGTTTTAGGTAAAAAAAAAGGAAGATCTTTATGGGAGATGTTGAAGATCTTTCCCCACGATTAGAAGATTTTATTCCGAGTTTCCAAAGACACTAAACTATTACGATCCTTGTGTGTGTGTTTTTGTTATGTACTAAGTATTCCGCAAAAGTAATGTAATTTCAATGTACGTTAGGCTTCGGGTCTCTACAATTTTCATGATAGATTTCTTGGATTCACAATTTATTTACTTAGAAGAAGTTTATAAAATCTATAAAATAACTTATTGAGAATGATTATTTGATTGAAATAACATAAAGTAACAACATAAATAAAATAAAATGGTTTGAGTCAACTAAATTTGTAAAACATATCAATATGTGTAAAGAGGACAACCAAGGAAATGAATTATTATACAACTTACCTCTTACATGTTATCATCCTCTTTAAACCTAAGGGATGGGTTATTTATTACATTTTAATTAATTTAATAAGATTAATGAATGAACTAATATGATGTAATTAACTTGTGACATGAGAATACACTCGAAATGTTCAATATTAATGGCATTCTTCATTATAGGAAGAGTGCCTTGAATGGATATATAAATTTATGTGAACCCTATTTTGATTAACACTTTTTATTGAAATACCAAAAAAGTTGTCATCCTTCCCATAACACCATTATTACTAAATAGTGATAGTTCTATAACCCCTCTTTGTGTATGGTAATCTTCATGATATGAGCTAGGATCCTTTGGTAGGTGTAATCCCCCATAGGTAGGAAGCATATATTCTCTACTGTTGGGATCATCTTAAATGGTAAAATTAAGAGCAAAATATATAATACTTATAACATCATGTATGATTGTTTTATTCTCTTCATTTATTTATATTGATACTATCGAGTAATAATTTGGAGAAAATACGAGTTTTCTTCCACTGCCATGTTCATATGATGAATACTAAAAACCATACAGTGGTATCATATCATTTTTCTTTTCAATAAAAATAAATTCATTCATTATTTGAATAATAAATTGTTGTTCATTGTTTAAACTAAAACATACAACTTGACATTATGTTTATGTTTTAATGAAAAGACATGTGTGATCTTCAGGATAAATTTATGTGATAATGTTTCTTAGATAGTATTTTTTCCATTTATTATTTAGTTAACATAATATACAGTCAGAATTAATATTTAATTATATAGTTATCATAATGTTGAGTGAAATGTGTGGTGTATGTTATTAATATAATATTTCTTGTTTTATAAGCCGTGAAAAAATAGAGTATCATTTTTATTTTGGTAAACATTACATTTAGTTGAAATGTAATGTACAATACTCCCTATACATTATGTCGAGTGTCAAAATAACATGATAGACACTCCCAATAAAAAGAATAATTGTTCCCATGTATCAAGTAAATACCACATTATCATTAACATAGATATGTTATTAATTATTTACCCACATACTCTATGGGTGGTCATTGAATTCCAATGCATTATCACCACTATACGACCACTACAACCTTGAAACCCCACATAGTGGATTTTTCGTAGATCCTCCCCAAGAACAATATGGTTTCACTAACCTGCATAGGTTTTGAACCTCATTTTATACTCGTAGACAACCGCTCATATATCTTGGCCACTATCCCCCATGATGGTTTGATGGTTGAGTTGGCTAGCTAGGGATTCCCCTTTTTTATATCTCAAATTTTGATAAATAAATTCTATATTTATTTATTTGATAAAATAAATTAATATTAATGTTTATATAATTTCTTATGAAATGTGAAACTTTTTTATATATAAATTTATGAGATAAATTGATTCTAGGATATAGATCCCATTATTACATTCAAGATGTGACTTCATAAGATTAAGTATTAATTTACCTTGACCTTGATTTTTTTTCAATGTTAGGAACCTGAGAGTAGTTTTTGAATATAGTTTATGAATATTATGTGTTAATGATAAAATTAATTTAATTATCTCTTGAATAATGTCTCCTCAAAGAGATAGACTTGGGGTTATACTAACCAATAGCCAACAAGGTTATGATTTTTTTAGAAAGGTGAGGGGATAACTATATATCACTATGGGAATACTAGTGTGGATATTATCAATCTCATATAACTACATTCCTTCATAAGATAAGTTTATAAATATATTTTTTATAATATTTATGACATATATGGACGTTTAGATTCTATTTTTGGGTGAGTAAAAAAAGTTATGGGCTGTGTAAAGAGTTACATATTAATACGGTGTGGACATATTAATTTGGTAGATGAAATAGGATTCAAAAACTAAATAGTAATAAATATGAATTAAAAAAAATGAATAATACATGTTATAATTAAATTTTCATGATTTATAAATTGTTTTATATGCACTATATGTATATTAAATTATTGAGATTTCAAAATAAAACACCTTAACATACTATGTGTTAGACTAATTTAAAAAATCCACCTGTCAATATGTCAACCATTCATCATAAGTGTCCCTAACAGTTAGATTCAAATGAATTATATAGAGTTCCAAGATTTTCATATTTATATATCACATATTAATAGAAAAATATTCATTACATAACATAATGATCCATGATATAATAATATTAGTCTAGTGGATTTGGAAACATAGAAACATAAACAACTAGTTCATTAGTGAACAAAATCTTATCCCACTAAGTTCTTCATATATAGATATGTTATTATAATTATCATTAAAAAACCATTATTTATGACATGTGAAGAAATAACTAATAATGGATGTGTTCAGATGCTCTGTAATAATAAAAAGTGATATATCAATGATCATATTAGAATAAAACGAGCATAAAGGTATGCGAATATGAGTTTAAAATTTGAAAAGTATATTCTATGTATTATCAATAATAACAATTATTCATGGTAAAAATATTCATAGTTTATAAGAAATGAATCATAAAGGAATCAAAGTATGTATAACATGAGAGAATAACCATGGAACAAGATATAGATTTTTGGCATACAAATAAACTTATAAAATTCTGATCATTTATAAATATATTTATATTTTCTCATTCAGTTAATGAAATGATATCTTCCCCTCACATAACCGTATATTCATGAAATTAATTCAATTCAAAAACACATGAACATCAAACCAGGCACAAACAGAACATATCATTACCCAATAAATTGGATGTAGATATATGTCCCACCCTTCCTCGATTATAACATGACCACCATCCTTGGTTATAACATGAAAACCATCCTTGGTTATAACGTAAACACCATCCTAAGATATAAGATAACCACAATAACATAATGAAAACCACACATATGTGTGAAATAAGAACATAAAATTCTTATCATATGAGATCTTATAAATGTTAATGGGATTTATAAATATTTTATCACTCCATAATAGAAAAACCCATCAATAAATAATGATTTTCATGGAAATACTATCATCGTAATCATAAAACCCCTAGAGAAATAATTGTGATTATATTAATGGATCATATATCTAATTTATCTCATATAAAATAATAAAATTTAATCATAATGATAAAATTATTTCTAAATATCCATTGGAATTTTTCTTGAGGAAAATATCCCTTTCAATTAGTAAAGTACATTTTTAAAACCAAAAGTCTAAAAAAATTATTAAAATAATTTTCTCTAAAACTAAAAATTTAAAATTATAATTTTTTATTTAAACTATTTAGTGTTCGTGATATTGGGAAATTACATTCATGTCTTACATGTTAAAACAATGATTTATTTCACATTTTAAACAAAATCCAAATAGGATGTGTTAGGAAATCAATATGAATATTCCATTTAAAAAATTATTTAAAAAGTAATACAAGGGAAGAAATTAATTAAAAAAAATAATATAGGATCATTAAAACATCCTGTAATTTTTTTTATAAAACATGGATATGGAATATATTGGGTTTTCAATTTAATAGATATATTAATTTTATTTTGATTTAAAAACATTTTTCGGGAATATTGAATATATATTGAGAAGGAAATGAAGGGAAACTTGTATTATCTATAAGTCACTATGTGAGAAGAAAAATAAGGATTTTATTGATAAATATATCTTAATAACTCATCATTTAAAGCATAATCATAATCACTCCTAACAAACAATTATTGATTCAATAAGGTTTTCCTTATGACTTTTCCATTCCTTCTTGTTTTGAAAATCACAAACACCTTATACTTAAGCAAATACTATTTTTACCCCCATAAGGAAAATTTACTTCTTTAAGGAAATTTACCCTAACCAAGATTTTTTTATACATAGAAATAGTTTTCTTAAATTCAAAAACCGGATTCATACCCAAAATCCCGAAGCCATATAATGAAAAGATTTGGAGTATCCTATTTTTTTAGGATCCGAATTCTGGATGTGATCTGTAATGTGTTATAATCTGAGTTTTGGACTCCGAACTTTCATGATTTCGATTCCGAACTCTCAATTAGTTCGACTCTAAAGTCTGAAGAAGTTCGACTCTGAACTCTTAAGTAGTTCGACTTCGAACTCTGAAGAAGTTCTACTCCGAACTCTGAGGAATTTGGACTCTGAACTCTCAAGTAGTTCGACTCAGAACTCTCAAGTAGTTCGACTCTGAACTCTCAAGTAGTTTTACTCCGAACTCTGAAGAAGTACGACTCCAAACTCTGAAGAAGTTCGACTCCGAAGTCTCAACTAGTTCGACTCTGAACTCTCAAGTAGTTCAAATCCAAACTCTTAAGTAGTTCGACTCCAAACTCTGAAGAATTTCGACTCCGAACTCTCAAGTAGTTCGACTCCGAACTCTTAAGCAGTTCGACTCTGAACTCTTAAGCAGTTCGACTCCGAACTCTGCAAGTTCAGAGTCCGATCTCTGGTGAAACCAGAATCCGAATTCCTATAAAACAGAATCCGAATATTTCTTAACATAGACTCCAAACTTCTTTTTGTTTATACTATGAACTTTTTACTTGCTTACCCTCTGAAATATTGATTAGCTTTTACTAACATATGCTTTATTTCAAAACGATGTCGTACTTTCAGTTATACATGTTTTGTTATAAAACGATGTCGTCTATTCTGTTTCTAAATAACTGTTGGTTGAATTACACATGTACAGGCCCCTCTGAATTTCATGGAAAATATGACTTTTGGAGGAGGGATCCGACCGTTGGAAATTTTCCTATAAATAGGATCTCATTTGAAAGATCTAAATAATAAAAATGAAACAAGTTGATCGATCTAGAGAAAACACTCTGTTAAGGTGATTTCTAGAGAGAGAAGCTTTTCATTCCTTGTGTGTGCTAAACAACTCATTTAGATTGCTTCGTGCGACTCCAGATGTTGGTGATTACATTCTAGGACTTCTGGGGATAGGAAGACAGAGGTGCCGACTACCTTGAAGTTCGAGGGCTTCCTTGCGGAGGAAGACAGAGGTTCCAACTACCTTGAAGTTGAGGGCTTGTGGGGATAACAAGATAGAGATTCTGATCTTCGTATCGAGGGCTTATCCTAGTGTGGGTAAGACAGACTTGCATGAAAGTATAAATCAAGAGACCTTTATCCAAGGTTGTTGGATACCCTTCTCTTTGGGTTAAAAGAGTTATTTTTTGTTACTTGTAGTTTTTCTACTTGTTTGTTTCCGCTGCATATTGTATTGTAAGGAAAGTATAACCTTCTTGTATTTCCTTACACTTGTACTCTAATTAGTTTATATTCTATGTGCTTTAAGGTAGAATCTTATATTGTAGTCTTTGGTTCGAATTATCCAGTTGGTTATTAGAGGTGTTGTGAATTCGCTTATTTTAACTTTGTTAAACTTAGATTTTCCTTGTCTAAGGAAAAAATTGTTATCCATAACCGACATTAATGGTTCCAAAGGAATTTTTAAAGTGTACAATTCACCACACCTCTGATCAAAAGGTTAAGAATCTTGAAGATGAGCTGATTATTGAGCAGAGTACCCAGAGTCAACAAGTGAAGGAACTGAATGACAAGGAAAATTCTCTTGATCAAAATCTTATAAATGATAGAAATATCCGGAATGAGCATGAGAAAAGAGTCGTTCAGCAAGATGAGTTGTTAAAGTTGAAGAAATAAACCTTGGAGGCTCAGGAAAAGGCTTTAAAAGCTCATGAAGAAAAGGTAAAAGCCTTGGAGAGGCAACGAGATGAAGATCAAATAGACTTGAAGAAACTCAAAGCCTTCTTAAAGCAGCTCATTCCGAATGAAAAGGAAGAAAAATGAACCCACTCCGATCTTTTGTTGTAGTTGTATTTCCTTGTAATTTTTTCCCAACTCTAATGAAATGGTTATCTGGTTGGTTTTATCTTGTTATATACTAATGTTTCAGGTACCATACTTTGTTTTCCATTCCCTTCAATTCTTTTTGAAAACCACAAAGGGGGAGAAGGAAAAAGAACTACTCCTAAGTAGGAGAAAGGAAACATTTCTAAGATAAATATCCTTAAAGAAAGGGGGAGTTTCCCACTACGATGTTTTTCATTCTTACAATAATGAAAACTCCACTCTGGAAACACAGAATACAATCCTTAGAGGTTCAATGCCTAAGGAGGAGTTAGTTGTATTCACTTCTATCCATGAACAAAGGGAGATAAGTTTTAATTTTTAAATTCTAATGAAAATTTTCAAAATCCTTATATGATTTTTTGAAAGGATGTTTGTGCTTTCCAAAAAGGGGGATATTGTTGAGTCAATAAGGTTTTCATTATGACTTTTCCATTCCTTCTTGTTTAGAAAATCACAAACACCTTATAATTAAGCAAATATTATTTTTACCCCCATAATGAAAATTTACTTCTTTAAGGAAATTTACCCTAACCTGGATTTTCTTATACATAGCAATATTTTTCTTAAATTCAAAAACCGGATTCATACCCAAAATCCTAGAGACATATAATGAAAAGATTTGGAGCATTATCTTTTTTTTAGGATCTGAATTCTGGATGTGATCTCTAATGTGTTCTAATCCAAATTCTGGACTCCGAACTTTCACGAGTTCAATTCCGAACTCTCAAGTAGTTCGACTCCGAACTCTGAAGAAGTTTGACTCCAAACTCTTAAGTAGTTTGACTTTGAACTCTGAAGAAGTTCGACTTCGAACTCTGAAGAAGTTCAACTCCGAACTCTCAAGTAGTTCGACTCTGAACTCTCAAGTAGTTCGACTCCGAACTTTGAAGAAGTTCGACTCCGAACTCTGAAGAAGTTTGACACCGAACTCTCAAGTAGTTCAAATCCAAAATCTCAAGTAGTTCGACTCCGAACTCTTAAGTAGTTCGACTCCGAACTCTGAAGATGTTCGACTCTGAACTCTCAAGTAGTTCGACTCTGAACTCTTAATTAGTTTGACTCCGATCTCTTAAGCAGTTCGACTCCGAACTCTGCAAGTTCAGAATCCGATCACTAGTGAAACCAGACTCCGAATTCATATAAAACAGAATCCGAATATTTCTTAACATAGACTTCGAACTTCTTTTTGGTTAGACTCTGAACTTTTGACTTGCTTATACTCCGAAATATTGATTAGCTTTTACATTCATATTATTCATTTCAAAACGATGTTTTACATTCAGTTATACATGTTTTGTTATAAAACGATGTCGTCTATTCTGTTTTTAATTAACTGTTGGTTGAGTTACACATGTACAGGTCCCTCCGAATTTCATGGAAAATACGACCATTGGAGGAGGGAGCCGACCGTTGGAAATATTCCTACAAATATGAGCTCCTTTGAAAGACCTCAATAATAAAAATGAAACAAGTTGATCGATCTAGTGAACACACGCTGTTATAGTGATTTCTAGAGAGAGAAGATTTTAATGCCTTGTGCGTACTAAAATACTCATTCAGATTGCTTCATGCGACTCCGGATGTTGGTGATTACATTCAAGGACATCCGGGGATAGGAAGAGAGAGGTGCCGACTACCTTGAAGTTCGAGGGCTTCCTTGCTGAGGAAGATAGAGGTTCCAACTACCTTGAAGTTGAGGGCTTGCGGGGATAGAAAGATAGAGATTCCTATCTTCGTATCGAGGTATTATCCTGGTGTGGGTAAGACAGACTTTCTTGAAAGTATAAATCCAGAGACCTTTATTCAAGGTTGTTTGATACCATTCTATTTGGGTTAAAAGAGTTATTGTTTGTTACTTGTAGTTTTTCTACTTGTTTGTTTCCGCTGCATATTGTATTGTAAGGAATGTATAACCTTCTTGTACGTCCTTACACTTGTACTCTGATTAGTTTAGATTCTATACACATTAAGGTAGAATCTTATATTGTAGTCTTTGGTTCCAATTCTCCAGTTGGTGATCATAGGTGTTGTGAATTCTCTTAGTTTTACTTTGTTAAACCTAGATTTTCCTTGTCTAAGGAAAACATAGTTATCCATAACCGACTTTAAAGGTTCCAAATG
This sequence comes from Viscum album, assembly GCA_963277665.1. Taxonomy (NCBI): domain Eukaryota; kingdom Viridiplantae; phylum Streptophyta; class Magnoliopsida; order Santalales; family Viscaceae; genus Viscum; species Viscum album. Next base: position 1,431,974,270 of record OY728126.1, on the reverse strand, counting down.
AATTTTTAAAGTGTACAATTTGTAACAGCCCGAGATTTTATGAAAAGTATTCTTTTTTATTTTACTAATGTCTTGTGTTATACGCTACACCAAAAGGAGCTTGCACAACACGCATCCTTGACTTGCCTTGCATTACACGCAATCGCAACCTTCCTCGATAGCGTGTGTGGTACGTAATCCTGAGTTTCACGAAACAATGATATGTTATTAAAATATTATTAAAACTAGCCGTTATGAATAGTAATAATCACTTTTTAAATTTTAGAAATTTTAACTCTCAAAATGGACTTCATTTTTGGATTCGGAGTATCAAATTTAGCCTAAGGTGAAATTTTGGTACTTTTCGGATAACTTTCATATTCTAATGAATAGTGAAAATTACTAAATTATAATTAAAAACAACTTTTTTTAATCGAAATAATTAATAGTGATAAATCATTAATTTGAGTGGTTTTAAAGTATATTTAGAATATATTTTTACAATTTAATACAATGTTGGTCATTGGATGTAATTTCACATTTAAACTAGACATAAACAAGTGTCAATCTTTTGATAGATATTGTTTCTTAAAAACACGTTATTTGTTTTAACAGCGGGATTTAATTACAAAATTAATTAATGCAATTTCTATGTTATGAATTTGGTAAAATAGACTTCATTTTTGAATTCGGAATATGAAATATAGCTTAGGATGAAATTTTGGCATCTTTCTGAAAACTTTCAATTTTTGATGAATAGTGAAACCACTAAGTGGTAGGTTAAAAACTGAATTTTGCATAAAACTTAATTTTACCGCTTCTGTGAATGGAATTTAGAAAATCCGAGAGACACGGTTAATATCAACGACTAAAATGTGGTTCAATGAGATGAAAATAATTTTTGGTGAATAGTAACTTTTTACTTTTTTTACCACGGTTAATAGTAAATAGGGTAACTAAGGGTAAATATGATATTAATATTACCCTAACACATGTAATAATTCTATTGGACAAGTGTAATTCGACCAAAAACAAACTTAGGAATAAAATAAGACCATTTAGGCCCACTTGGATTAGATTATGACATTTATTATTAATTTATTTAAAGAAGGGTTAAAATAGTTAAAATCAAAGTTTAATAAGTAAATCATTTCTAATATGGGGTTATACATAAGATAAATTCGATTGTAAATATTCATTAGAAAGCTAAAAAGATTTAATACATGATGGTATTTTATTTGTAATTTTTAGACATCAAATAATTTAATTTATTTATGACACAAATATGATGCAGTAATTATCTTGTTAATGAAATATTGACATAATTGATGTTATAAACACCCAAATAAATGTAATTTGAGACTTTTTATGAATTACACTAATTTTATAGGTTACTATGATATATTATTGTTGATTTAATCAACTTGGTTCGAACATATAATTCTGTTATGACTTTCACAAAAATCATATATCAAATAGTGTCAAAATTGACACAAAATAGTTTTTAAATAAAATATTATATTATTAATTGTTATTTTATTCCTAAAAATCTAAGGTTCTGCCAAATGACTTAGATAATGATATATGTATTAATAATATACAATTTGGGGTTCGTTTGGCATGTTATAGTAAGTTTATTAACCATATAGTGAAAGAAAACAAAAAGACATGGTAAAAGTTAAATTATTTAACTTAGAGTTAAATCTAATTGATAAAGTTAAAATAATACCCTAAACTTGTCTAAATCCTATTGGTTGATAGGATTTCGACCCATCCCCACTTTAGCTTCGAAATAATACTCTTTGGAACCATTATAAACCGATTTTGACTTTAATATAAAATAATATTTTGAGATATTCCTAAGGTGCCCCTCTCCTCCCCTATAAAAGGACACCTCCTCCCCCTCCTCCTCACACCAATTTGAGCACTCAAGCTCGGCCAAACCCTGCCTAAATCTCTTCTCCACATCCCTAGAAACATCCTAGAGGTTCTGGTCTTACTCAAAGACCAATTTTAGTGCCCTAAGAGGAGGTCTCAAAGAGGCACTTCAAAGAAGAGGTAATTACCGTTACCAATTCTTTCATCTTTATTTCTTCTTCCACTTCTTCTTATTAGGTTTTTTCATTATGAAGTAATAACATCAGTATCACTCATATACTGATATGTTATTATAAGTATGAAACAACCCTATTTCACCATCTATCCATCCTACGGAAAAAGAAATCACCGCGCGTGCGTACGTACGGAATACCGTCTCCACGACGCGATGAGATTCATTCTCCATGTTAACCATTTAAGAATGATTATAATGTATATATAAGAAATAATAATGAAATATATGACATTATAAAGCTACTGGATTTATGTATATATATACATATGTATGTCATCTACTTACTTCCATTTCAAGACAATAAGGAAAGGAAAACAGCGTTCATGCGTACGTACGGACTACCGTCTCCATGAACGATGTTTTTCATTTTATTTATCTACCTATTATATATATATATATACTGAATATATATGATTTATAAATCATATTTTATATTCTGGAAGTAAGTAAATCATGATATAAGTAATAATGATGTCAAGAACAACAAGTCAAAACACCTACGATAAATGAAACGATTTTACCCAAAACGCTTCTTTAACAAGGAATTTACAAAAGAACAGGTAATATAATGTCATAAGTGAACCATATATGATATCATAACAATGAATATGATTCTGTAATAAGTCAATAACATGATTTAAATCATTATACAGGAGGTTCGGACACTTACAAAGCAAGTCGGACCTAAGGTAAGGGAAATATCACAATCTCATTTTTATCCGAGATTGTTTATTCGTAAGTAATTACTGGGGTGTATTTTATCATCCACATACATGTTTCATCAATATTTAATATTATTTCCATCCACCTACAATTGTTTAAATCCATTTTTACCCTTTGGTGAGTTTTTAGTAAAAGAAATGAAAGGAATCTTGGTCGTTTTTCGTACGAGGTACTTTTTGACTTTTCCGACAAAAGTACGAAGAATGTTTTTTTTAACTTATACGGCTTGAATGGATTTTTAAAACATTATTTCCAAGAAGCTTCCTTTACAAGTTTTCAAGTTTATTTTTAATCAACTTATTTTATTTTAAAGTTGTATGACATGTTATGAAAGGAAAAATGTTTTTTGAAGAAGAAAGGATATTTTCCTCAAGAATGAAGTTCAAGTGTTTTAATAAAATTATTTTCCATCTAAGATAATAAAGGGTTCTGTTTTTATCCCTATTATTACATTGATTTGATCATGTTGTGATGGAATTATTTTTATGAATTCCATTATCTTATATGAATTGATTTATGATGTCATGATGTTTCAAGAATCCCATTTTTGTTACATGTGTTATGCGATGATGTATGTTTTATGATTATGTGGCACACATAAGAAAGGATTCATTATAAGATGGGTGGGACCTATATCTCCCTCCAATGCATTGGGAAATGATTTTATATCTCATGAGATAGACATGGCTGGAACGGAAGGTTATTTCGGTTCAGTGATACAGGACTGAAACGAGGAGTGAACTCGGTTCAGAAAGGGACTTTGTCCACTAAGATAGTCTTGGCAATGAGTCATGACTAACAAGAAATGATTTTCCATGATTATGTGTGCATGCCACAAAGTTTCAAGTTTCATGTTATGATTATGGGGATCTCATTTTCACTTCTATGATTTATCCCATGTTATGATATTATGAGCTCTTTTGCAGGTTAAGATTTCCAAAAGCTATGTTCTTATGTATATGATGTGATTGATATTTCTTTTGTTGACCCTTACTGAGCATTTGAGCTCACCCTTTTATGTTTTCTTTTCCCCAGGATATAAAGAAAGGTTTTTAGGTAAAAAAAAAGGGGAAGATCTTTATGGGAGATATTGAAGATCTTTCACCACGATTAGAAGATTACGTTCCGAGTTTCCAAAGACACTAAACTATTACGATCCTTGTGTGTGTGTTTTTGTTATGTACTAAGTATTCCGCAAAAGTAATGTAATGTCAATGTACGATAAGATTCGGGTATCTACAGTTGGTATCAGAGGAAAGGTTTAGTCAACCTTTGGAAACTAGGATGCGAAAACGTTAGTGAGATCCCTAGAGATATTTCTAAGGTATGTCTAGGGATGTCCCTAGGGATAAGTATACGTATAGGTTATAGTAATAGAATTACGCTAACGATCATAGAATTAAACCTAAGATGTTGGATATTGATGGTAATCCCCCTTTATTATGTTGTTTTCCCTAGCATGATTTTTGCCTCTCACACTATTCTTTTTGGGTTTTAGACGATGGCTGGAACCCGAAGGAACCGTGTTGATCAATGCAATGGACAATGCAATGATTTCCCTCCTGAACAAACAAATGTTATGGGAGATGGAGTGCAAAATCTTATTGCTATACTTACACAAGCTATGAATCAATCTGGACTTCCAAATGAGCAGAGAAGGGAACAATATTCTATTGAGTCCTTCATGAGGCAACGTCCACCTTCTTTCAGTGGGTCTTCTGATCCACTTGTGGCTGAACAATGGATCAGTACTACTGAAAAGATATTTTCAGTTCTTCAATGTTCTGAACATGATAAAGTCATCTTAGCAGTATATCATTTGGAAGGTGAAGCTGATCAATGGTGGAATCTTATCAAGAATACGAGGCCAAGAGATGAAATTGAGTCCATGGAATGGGACGAGTTCAAGAACTTGTTTTTCAGTAAGTACTTCCCTCGTATTCTTCGAACAAAGATGGAGAAAGAGTTTCTTGAACTAAAGCAAAGGGACGATGAATCTGTTGGTACCTATGAAACAAATTTTACAAGACTTGCAAGGTATGCTTCTGGAATTATCATCCAACCTGAAAGTAAAGTTGATCGATTTTTCAGTGGCTTAAAACCAAGTCTTCGAAGGGCATTAGCTATAAGAGACTTCAGTAGCTATGAAGAAATTGTGCGTTGTGCTATCAAGGTAGAAATGGAAGTTGGTGTTACATATCCATCTCATGGTTTTGACAAGAAACGAAAGATGGAGTTCAAGGAGAAATCTCATAATAATGGTGAAAAGAATATGAATGTTTCCTTATGCACAAAGTGTGGAAAGAAGCATGGTGGAGATTGTCTTAAAGGGACTAGAAAATGTTTTAAGTGTGGAAAAGAAGGTCATCGAGCAGCTGAGTGTCGAAGTAATGGAAAAATGGTTTCTAATGATGTGAATAAAGCAAACACTGCAGAGAACGCACCACCAACACTTCAATGCTTCAAGTGCAAGGAAATAGGGCATTATGCTAATAATTGCCCTAATCCAAGGGTTAGTGATGATCAACATGAGCAACCACTGAAGGCAAAGGACAAAGGGAAATCACATGCGATCACTATTGGCAATGTTGAATATGACAACGATGTGGTGGAATGATTAAGTGTTTATGTAATGGGATTCTAAAATAATGTTGTATCATTGAGTATTACAATATTTATTAATGTGGTATTCAAAGTGATTGAGATATTTTTTGGAAATAAGATGATATGCGCATAATGAAGACGAGAAAATGAAATGTTTAATAGTATTCATGAGCTCATGATTGATATAAGGACTAAGTGATATCATGGTTTGAGTATATAGAATTTTGAGGATTTTGGTATGTGGAAAGTGTTAACTTTTAACTGCACTCATGTTTTCACTAAGGTATTCAAGAGAATACACGATTAAGGACTTTGAATGTTTGGAATGTGACCAACAAGACATATCTTATGATATGTGGGGATCAACGACAGTATTAAATCCATGGTAATCGTTGTCACTATATTATGAGAGTGGACTGCAGTATTATGTATAAGCCTAAAGATTAGACTGGATTATGTTGGACATAAGTTAGTATTGTTTAAGGATAGAAGATTTTCGATATTATTGATGGGATGTTATAGTAACGTAGTTTTAGAAAAAGGGACAACCTGCAGGACGGGCGACAACCCATCGCTTCGGACAAGGCTGTAGTAATCGAACCCGCAACCGAAGTGCGACTGGCCTTTATCGCCTACCACTGACCTACAGGAAGTCCCTGTTTAGTAGAAACCAGTTTTATTATATTAAGAAGTATGATATATGAAGTATAAGTCCATTTTAGGAACCATATATGATTAATCTCACTATAGAATGACTTATGTATATTTAATAACTTTTGCTAACCTTTTGTTTGAGACAGATGGAATGAACAGCCATTCTATCACATGATCTGCTAACACTTCACGAATAACAAATTCAACTTCATTTATTTAAGAAATGAAGTGGAAATTGTTCAAGGCACGAACAACAGTGAGATTGTACCAAAATAAAGTAAGTATTTATTCTAATTAAAATTTTCAACTTTAGGGAGATGATCTTGAAAACCAAAAATGTTGTCCTAGTGATCTTATACCTGATGAATCAGATGGTACCTTAGATCATCACAAATTTATGGATTTGTGATTACTGGCTTTTCCATAGCCATGTTCTCTACCACTCTCCATCAGAACATGATGGTTAGATTTCTCTTCCATATCCATATTTTCACCTATGTGGAAACCCAGTGATTAGTTTATTTGGGTAATCGTTACATTTCATACTTTAGTTTTTAAAGCCAAGTTTTGGTATTCCCTTTTACGATGTGGGTTTCTATTAAAGAAACTTTCGAATAGTAAACCATTTATAACCCCGAAGAATTTCGAGGGTGAAATTCATTTTAAGGGGGGTAGAATGTAACAGCCCGAGATTTTATGAAAAGTATTCTTTTTTATTTTACTAATGTCTTATGTTATACGCTACACCAAAAGGAGCTTGCACAACACGCATCCTTGACTTGCCTTGCATTACACGCAATCGCAACCTTCCTCGATAGCGTGTGTGGTACGTAATCCTGAGTTTCACGAAACAATGATATGTTATTAAAATATTATTAAAACTAGCCGTTATGAATAGTAATAACCACTTTTTAAATTTTAGAAATTTTAACTCTCAAAATGGACTTCATTTTTGGATTCGGAGTATCAAATTTAGCCTAAGGTGAAATTTTGGTACTTTTCGGATAACTTTCATATTCTAATGAATAGTGAAAATTACTAAATTATAATTAAAAACAACTTTTTTTTAATCGAAATAATTAATAGTGATAAATCATTAATTTGAGTGGTTTTAAAGTATATTTAGAATATATTTTTACAATTTAATACAATGTTGGTCATTGGATGTAATTTCACATTTAAACTAGACATAAACAAGTGTCAATCTTTTGATAGATATTGTTTCTTAAAAACACGTTATTTGTTTTAACAGCGGGATTTAATTATAAAATTAATTAATGCAATTTCTATGTTATGAATTTGGTAAAATAGACTTCATTTTTGAATTCGGAATATGAAATATAGCTTAGGATGAAATTTTGGCATCTTTCTGAAAACTTTCAATTTTTGATGAATAGTGAAACCACTAAGTGGTAGGTTAAAAACTGAATTTTGCATAAAACTTAATTTTACCGCTTTTGTGAATGGAATTTCGAAAATCCGAGAGACACGGTTAATATCAAGGACTAAAATGTGGTTCAATGAGATGAAAATAATTTTTGGTGAATAGTAACTTTTTACTTTTTTTACCACGGTTAATAGTAAATAGGGTAACTAAGGGTAAATATGATATTAATATTACCCTAACACATGTACTAATTCTATTGGAAAAGTGTAATTCGACCAAAAACAAACTTAGGAATAAAATATGACCATTTAGGCCCACTTGGATTAGACTAGGACATTTATTATTAATTTATTTAAAGAAGTGTTAAAATAGTTAAAATCAAAGTTTAATAAGTAAATCATTTCTAATATGGGGTTATACATAAGATAAATTCGATTGTAAATATTCATTAGAAAGCTAAAAAGATTTACTACATGATGGTATTTTATTTGTAATTTTTAGACATCAAATAATTTAATTTATTTATGACACAAAGATGATGCAGTAATTATCTTGTTAATGAAATATTGACATAATTGATGTTATAAACACCCAAATAAATGTAATTTTAGACTTTTTATGAATTAAAATAATTTTCTAGGTTACTATGATATATTATTGTTGATTTAATCAACTTGGTTCGAACATATAATTCTGTTATGACTTTCAAAAAAATCATATATCAAATAGTGTCAAAATTGACACAAAATAGTTTTTAAATGAAATATTATATTATTAATTGTTATTTTATTCCTAAAAATCTAAGGTTCGGCAAAATTACTTAGATAAGGATATATGTATTAATAATATACAATTTGGGGTTCTTTTGGCATGTTATAGTAATTTTATTAACCATATAGTGAAAGAAAACAAAAAGACACGGTAAAAGTTAAATTATTTAACTTAGAGTTAAATCTAATTGATAAAGTTAAAATAATACCCTAAACTTGTCTAAATCCTATTGGTTGATAGGATTTCGACCCATCCCCACTTTAGCTTCGAAATAATACCCTTTGGAACCATTATAAACCGATTTTGACTTTAATATAAAATAATATTTTGAGATATTCCTAAGGTGCCCCTCTCCTCCCCTATAAAAGGACACCTCCTCCCCCTCCTCCTCACACCAATTTGAGCACTCAAGCTCGGCCAACCCCTGCCTAAATCTCTTCTCCACATCCCTAGAAACATCCTAGAGGTTCTGGTCTTACTCAAAGACCAATTTTAGTGCCCTAAGAGGAGGTCTCAAAGAGGCACTTCAAAGAAGAGGTAATTACCGTTACCAATTCTTTCATCTTTATTTCTTCTTCCACTTCTTCTTCTTAGGTTGTTTCATTATGAAGTAATAAAATCAGTATCACTCATATACTGATATGTTATTATAAGTATTAAACAACCCTATTTCACCATCTATCCATCCTACGGAAAAAGAAATCACCGCGCGTGCGTACGTACGGAATACCGTCTCCACGACGCGATGAGATTCATTCTCCATGTTAACCATTTAAGAATGATTATAATGTATATATAAGAAATAATAATGAAATATATGACATTATAAAGCTACTGGATTTATGTATATATATACATATGTATGTCATCTACTTACTTCCATTTCAAGACAATAAGGAAAGGAAAACATCGTTCATGCGTACGTACGGACTACCGTCTCCATGAACGGTGTTTTTCATTTTATTTATCTACCTATTATATATATATATATACTGAATATATATGATATATAAATCATATTTTATATTCTGTAAGTAATTAAATCATGATATAAGTAATAATGATGTCAAGAACAACAAGTCAAAACACCTACGATAAATGAAACGATTTTACCCAAAACGCTTCTTTAACATGGAATTTACAAAAGAACGGGTAATATAATGTCATAAGTGAACCATATATGATATCATAACAATGAATATGATTCTGTAATAAGTCAATAACATGATTTAAATCATTATACAGGAGGTTCGGACACTTACAAAGCAAGTCGGACCTAAGGTAAGGGAAATATCACAATCTCATTTTTATCCGAGATTGTTTATTCGTAAGTAATTACTGGGGTGTATTTTATCATCCACATCCATGTTTCATCAATATGTAATATTATTTCCATCCACCTACAATTGTTTAAATCCATTTTTACCCTTTGGTGAGTTTTTAGTAAAAGAAATGAAAGGAATCTTTGTCGTTTTTCGTACGAGGTACTTTTTGACTTTTCTGACAAAAGTACGAAGAATGTTTTTTTTAACTTATACGGCTTGAATGGATTTTTAAAACATTATTTCCAAGAATCTTCCTTTACAAGTTTTCAAGTTTATTTTTAATCAACTTATTTTATTTTAAAGTTGTATGACATGTTATGAAAGGAAAAATGTTTTTTGAAGAAGAAAGGATATTTTCCTCAAGAATGAAGTTCAAGTGTTTTATTAAAATTATTTTCCATCTAAGATAATAAAGGGTTATGTTTTTATCCCTATTATTACATTGATTTGATCATGTTGTGATGGAATTATTTTTATGAATTCCATTATCTTATATGAATTGATTTATGATGTCATGATGTTTCAAGAATCCCATTTTTGTTACATGTGTTATGCGATGATGTATGTTTTATGATTATGTGGCACACATAAGAAAGGATTCATTATAAGATGGGTGGGACCTATATCTCCCTCCAATGCATTGGGTAATGATTTTATATCTCATGAGATAGACATGGCTGGAACGGAAGGTTATTTCGGTTCAGTGATACAGGACTGAAACGAGGAGTGAACTCGGTTCAGAAAGGGACTTTGTCCACTAAGATAGTCTTGGCAATGAGTCATGACTAACAAGAAATGATTTTCCATGATTATGTGTGCATGCCACAAAGTTTCAAGTTTCATGTTATGATTATGGGGATCTCATTTTCACTTCTATGATTTATCCCATGTTTTGATATTATGAGCTCTTTTGCAGGTTAAGATTTCCAAAAGCTATGTTCTTATGTATATGATGTGATTGATATTTCTTTTGTTGACCCTTACTGAGAATTTGAGCTCACCCTTTTATGTTTTCTTTTCCCCAGGATATAAAGAAAGGTTTTTAGGTAAAAAAAAAGGGAAGATCTTTATGGGAGATATTGAAGATCTTTCACCACGATTAGAAGATTACGTTCCGAGTTTCCAAAGACACTAAACTATTACGATCCTTGTGTGTGTGTTTTTGTTATGTACTAAGTATTCCGCAAAAGTAATGTAATGTCAATGTACGATAAGCTTCGGGTCTCTACACAATTCACCACCACCCCCCTCTTGTATATTGAGCATCTACATTTTTATTTTGATCCTACAACAATGAGAATGTGACATCAAACCCTTAACACTTTGGTAACATTTGAATCAGAAGGCCCAATAAAGAATAACATAACATGAAACATTAAATATCATGAATATATTTATATTTATGATATAAAATGTAAATGTAGAAGTATATAAACCTCATAAAACAATATTTATGCATAAAATAACATATGTTTCAAAGAAGGAAAATTGAGATAAAAATCCCTTACCTTATATTTTTACATCCTTAATAATTGTTTGAACCTACTATATAATAAATATAGATTTGTTATACATATATTTTAGAACCACCTAAACATAGAGAGAATATATATATATATATATATATTCCCATATATGATTAAATTATGATCATTTATGACCAGGTTATTTTCAATTCCTTGTTAAAATCATGTTTCAGGTACTAACTGCTTTATTCTATGTATGTTTTGATTTTGTATTTTAGGTCCTTTTACATTGATCGTGGTTCAATAATATAAATAATTCTAACCATTATATCAATATCATTAATATTAATTATATATTTATTAGAGTAACCCATAAAAGTTATAGAGTGAAAATGAAATACACCGTTCATAGAGACGGTAGGCCACACATACGCTTGATAATCATTTCCATTTTCTCAACTGATGGAATAAAATAAAGAACAATAATAAATATATTTTGTATATTCATTATTATTTCATATATATCAAATATATTTATTAATTTTATCCTTATTACCATCCATGTAAAGTGTAATTGAAAAATGAATCTCATCGCTTCAAAAGGCGGTAGTTTGCTCTACACAGGTTCGAGGTTATCCTATTCCCATGGAATGGAATGTAAGAAGGTATATGTGATATTGAAATTCAACAATTATAATAATATCATGATTATCTTATATAAAAATTAAATCTATCATTATATATAGCTATAAAATGTGGTGAAGGAAAATAAATAACATCAGTTCACGAGGTGATGGTCCGTCGCACACAAAATAAATGGTTTAATTTCCCATTTGATGGAAGAGGATATGGATATAGGTTATTCAATTGAAATAATAACATCTCATTATATGTTATATAATACCGTTATCATATCAGTATAGTTTAAGGATATTAGAAGGAGCTGGAGGATTAAATAAAACAAAACTCATGGTCTAAATTTTTTTCTCTTCTTCATATAACCTCTTTAGGTTTATACTAAAAACATTATTTGGAGGTTTTCCAAATTTAAATAAGGACTCTTGGATGTGGGGATTTATATAAGGAAAAAAATTAGTTATTTTCTGAATAAAATATTTTTTTATATCTGAAGAGGAGAGGACAGTGGGTGACATTTTATAAGTGGGGGATATGATGCACATGGAATATTTGAAAATAATAAAGGGTAACCAAATATTTCACATCCCAAAAGTAGAAAATGGTCCATTATAGAACTAAAGAGATTATAAGGTTTAAATAATTCCAAAAAATTTTATTTTAATAACTTTTGAGGTCATTTTATCAAATATTGTTTTTAGTTAACCCCATGATAAACTTATTTTGAACCTTAAGTGCAGCAATAAATTTCTACATTTTTTACTATTAATTATGGTAAAAAATTAAGTTATATTTATTAGATATTATTAAATATTATTAATCTAAATATAGAATCCATTTTATTAATTTAAATTGTTATAACTGGTGTGATTTAATTTAAAATTAAACCTATAGATGTGAAAAAATTGTTTTTGAAAGAAATAATATTCAAAAGTCTAAAAACATTTTATGTTTTAATTCAAAATGAAATTTATTATAATTACATAAATTTAATTAATAAATATATTATTGATTTTTTTACATTTAAAATTGTTTTAAAATAAAATGGAACCTTATAAATTCTTTAAACGTATGGTGGTTTTTAATAAAAACTAGTATTTTCATGATTCATTGATAAATTAAACTTTTCAAAAAATTATGAAAACCTAATACAAAGTAATTTTAGAAATTTTGATTAAAAATTAAAGTTATGTTTTTCAAATAAATTTTATAAAATTGAAAAAAATATGTTTATTATTTTTTCACAAATTGAAATAAAAAATCATTTTTAGAAGAATATAATTTTGAAGTATTTTAAATACCTTACCAAAAAATATGTACTTATATAAAGATATACTTTATTTTTAAAAAATATTAATAATTAATTTTAAAATTGGTTTATTCATATTCTTATCTCCATGTTTACTAGCTAGGTTATAATGGCCAGATTTAAATATAATGTTAATAGTATACTATAGTTTGTTAAAATTAGATGTTGAGTGTAACACAACTTATCGAAGAATTTAAATTATTTGAAGAAATTTCATTAAATATTAGGGTGTCAAATTATACCTGATTAAAATGAATTTATCCCTAGAATTTCTATAACTTTGGTAAAAACAAATGAGGAAACTTCTTCCTCATTACATCTTCAGGTTCCCACATAGCATTCTAATGCTGGTGGTTTCATCCCAAAACATTGACCAAGTGAGTGGTCATGTTTCATAGAATCTTCTCTATATGATCCAGAATATCCACTTTTTTACCTCATAATAAAGATAATTATCTAGAAGTATGACCTATGAGTTTAATAGATGTTATAGATCAGTTATGTACTTCCTCATAAGAGATACACAGAAAATATCATGAACATGATAGAGATTCAGTGAAATATCCAAATTATAAGTTACTACCCTAATAAAATAAAGAATTTATAAGGGACTCAAATATCTAGGTCCCATATTTCATTAATATCATAATAACAAATTCATCCTTTGGTTATGCCTCGATCAATACCCTATTCATCTCTTACTACCTGAAATGAATATTTATGATGATTTTGTTTCATTCAAGAAGCACTAAAATCATCATAAGATCCATAACTTATTCATTTATCCTCTAAATATTAAAAAAATGGTTTTTAAATGTTATCCAATAAAATTCATCGTTTGATTTTAAAAATTACATAAATAGTTTACTTTAAGGATCCTCTAAAATATGTATGACCAAAATTAAATCCATTGTGTTAGAATTAATTAATTTCATATACTTCAATGATAAAATTAAAAATAATAAATACTTATACCGAAATGAATAAACCCTAATTAATTCAAATAAATTCATAATAAAACCATATATTTTTCGAAAATATAGATAACATTTTTTACTTAAACATGTTTCTATCTTACCCAATAACATTTCCATTAGAAATATATGTTCATCCTTGCACTGATAGTTGATCAAAAGTTGATTCTGAATATCAAATGATATTTTCTTATTAAATAATAAAATTGATAGATATAATCATTACTTAGAATCACATCAAATTTCACTAAAATATGCATAATAATATTTTCTTAGAGCTCAGTCATATAAAATCAAAAATGAAATCCCCCACTATGAAGTGCCTTATTTATAACGATTCACTTCAGTTATTGTGATTTCATAAGCTTTCCCTTTCTCTCTATCTTAAAAGGGTTTTGTGTCTTATCAACCTCATTATCCCTTGGATTATTGAATTTATTTAAATAATTACCAAAATGGTTGAATTAGAATTACTATAGTGTGAGTGGTACATTTTGTTTAGCTCTTGCTCCATTAATTTCATTAAATTCCCTCATCTCATTACTTCTAAATTATTTGGCTTAATGGCCACGATTCCTTAACTTATAACACCCTATTATACCTTTTAGAAACTCACCTGATCCCTTCTTCCCATGTTTATGGAATTTTTGTGAATGGAATTTCTTTCCACCATGTGATTTATTTGTGTTCTAATGAGACTTGATCAATATTTTCTTATCAAAACCATGGTAATGGATATTTTCAAAAAATTTCATTTATAACATTAGTGCACAAAAAGTGACTTATTTAATGTCCCTTATAGCCAATTTCATTCTATGAATTGGATTTCGGCAACCAAAGAATCAACCAATTTTTCTTTCAGGTTAGATGATTAAACCAGAATAATACTTCATAAGTCTTTCAAAAAATTGCTTCATAAGTACCAATAGATTCATTATCATTGTATTTGATGTTAAGAAATTAATTCTCAATCCTTATCTTTAGAATATTATGGAAGTAATTTTTGAATAATATCCTCTAAAAATCATCCCATTCAATGGTGTCTATATTCTTCTCTTAAATATTATTGTTAAAAATATTCCACCATTTATCTACTTCTTATTTCATATGGTAAACACCCAAAATGAATTTTTGATACTAAAAACATTGGATAATGGAAAATATATATTTAGTGTTACTGATCCATTTATCATACACTAGTGGATTAAAAGGCCCTCTAATATATGGTGGATTCTGTCTCATTACATTCTCAAAAGAACATTTATCCTTACATTGATTTTTTTGAATATCAACAAGATTCATGACTTGAGAATGTTGTGAGGGCATAAAAACAATGTTCCTCATCCTATATCCCTTATAAATTTCTGTCTCAGGTGGATAATCAATTTATTATCCATCACATCCATCATTAACATCATTCCTTTAGGTTCCAACCATTTATTGAAACAAAAAATCGTTGTGTGTGAAAAAATAATCATAGTGAAAAAAATACATAGTCGTAAAGAATTATTTATAGGTTATATAAATCAAGACACTGAATTTTGAATTTGTGAGTCCATAAGTTTAAATTTTGTTATCCATGATCATCATCTATTCAAATCCTTTATGATGGTTCAAAAAACAAATATGAATTAACCAAGGAATATCCCTTGGGAGTGTAAATCTTGGTTCAAAATAAAGCCCATTGTCATATATTATTTACTAATTGAGTCAAGCCTGACATGCCTTTTTTGTGTATTGTTTACCCAAGGTACATCTGTTCCAAAAACAATCCCAATTATAGTTTCCATACAAGGATATATATCTAGGTAAACTTCCGAATCTATTCCATACCAAAACATTATTTTGTTATCATATACATAGGATTATCCTAATGTTTATCACTAAAGTTTTATTATCATAGTTTTCTATGGTTAACTAAACCATTTCACTCATATCAACTATAGTGACCACATAATTTCATACATATATATCATATATTAATAGATTAGTATTAATCACAAAACGTAATTATCCAATCTATAATCTTATATTCCAAGTGAGTTTGGAAACTTTGAAACATAAAAAAATGGTTCATAGGTGAACTAAATCTTCTCCCACTTAGTTCTTCATCTCTTTAAAACTTATTATAATTATCATACATAGAAATTTACTTCATAAACTATGGAATAAAAAATAAAAATTTTTGATATGAAATACTCAATAAGGGTAAACAAGGGAGATATAAATGATCAAATAATTAGAAAATGAGAATAAGGTTATGTGAATATAATATTAACATTTGGAAACCATACCCTAAACCTCATATATCGTAAACATAATTCATTGAATAAATCATTGCAGTTTATAAGACATGAATCATAAATAAATTAATGTATATAATGCATAAGTCAATAACCTTGGAATAAGACATAGATTTTTTGAATACACATTAACTTATAATAGTGTGAACATGTATAAATAGAAATTGGTTAACTCATTTCATTAAGGACATGATATTAGGGACTTACATAATCTTATGGACATTAGAGAAGGTCCTCACATAAATGTGTGAACATGAAATCAAGCTCATAAAAAAATATTATTACTCGATCCATTGGAGGGAGATATAGATCTCATCCATCCGTGGTTATAATATGACCACCGTACTTGGTTAAAATGTGACCACTATCCTAGGTTATAACATAAAAACTATCCAAGGATATAACATCCCCACTATCCTTGGTTAAAATGTAATTCCAATCACATAATTAAAACCATACATATTGTTTCCACAATATCATAAAACATTGGTCATATCAGAACCCATGAAAATAAATGGGTTTCATAAAAATTTCATCATTTCTCCATAGAAAAAACCATTGAAACGGAATGAATTTCATGTACATATTATTATCATAATAATATACCACCTATAGAAATAATAATGAGGTTATTAATTGATCATATCCCCAGTAAATATTCTGTAACATCAAATGATTCTATCTTAGATGTGAAATAAGTTTGAAAGATCACTTGGAACATTTCTTATGGAATATAACCTTTTCAATTTGAAAATAAAATTTTTAAAACTAAATGTCCAAAAAAAAAATTAAAATTTTATTTATTTGAAAATAACATTTGAAACATATAAATTAATACTTAAAAAATTTATTTTTCATAATGGTATGAAATTTAATTCCTTTCATACCCATTAAAACCAATACTTTTTTAATATTTTTGGTAAAATCAAAATAGTTGGTTTTTAGAAAATATTATTATGATTATTTTTAAAATATTTTTATAAAATTCTAAAAAGGAAGAAATGAATTTAAAAATAATATAGGAACATTCAATAATTATTAAAAACATTTTTATAAAGCGTGGATATGGAAAAAACGGGTTTCAACCAAAGAGAGAAATAAAATTCAATTTTCATTAAAAACATTATTTTTGAAGATTGATTATATATAGTGAGGAAAATGAAGGTAAAACATTTATTCTCAAGAAATAAATATAGGAGAAGAAAAATCATGAATATTTTGAGAAATAGATCATAATATTACATTATTGAAAGCATAATAAAAAACAATCCTGATAAACAATGAGATTGTAACATAAATCCATTACCACATTAGAATATTTTGAATCCTAAGCCCCAATAAATAATAAAAATAGATTAAAATTTATATTTTTTTAGTATAATTAAATTAATTATATAAATTTTCAAAATTACATTACGCAGACCACATAAAATAATACAAGTTCATTATAACATTTGTCTCAAAAAAGGAAAATTGAGACCAAAATACCTTACCTTAAGTATTATCTTTCCTCATAAATGTTTTCATCTTCAATATATTCTATATAAGTTTATTATATATATAAAAAATATCATTGTTCTATATATTATACCACATATGATTCACTTATGACCTTTTATTACCCATTTATTAAGAATTCTTTGTTAAAATAATAGTTTAGGTAATAACTACATTGTTTTTCATGTAAATTTTGATTTGGTTTTTTTGGTGATTTTACATTAATAATGGTTACAATATATATATAATTATAATCATGGTTTAAATATCATATATATTAATAATAATTTTATTTAGTGTAACCCATAAAAGTTTGGCATATAAAATGAAATACACTTTTTATGAAGATGGTATGTCGTAAGTTTGCATTAATGCTATTTCCATTTTCTCGATGGATGGAAGGAAGGAATACAAATAAGATATAAATTTTAAAGAGTAATCATGATGTAATATATATTACATATATTAATTAAATTTATCCTTACTACATTCCATGTAAATCATATGTTAAAAATGAATCACATCACTTCACAAGGTGATAGTCCTCCATACACACTCGTGACATTATAATATTCTCAAAGAATGTAATGTAAAAGGATCATGTGATATTATTATTAAATAATTATTATAATATCATAAATATCATATCAAAAAATTTAATCCATCACAATATCTGACTTTGAATGATGTTGAGTGAAAACAAATAAGATCGGTTTAGAATGTTGTAGTCCATTGTACACACGATTAACAATTTCATTTATCATTTGATAGAAGAAGAGATGGATATCGGTTATGACATAAAATAATAAAATATAATTGTATAATAGATAGTGGTGATAAAAATTTATCATAATTGAATTATATTTTGAGGAGGGGGAGGAATAAACCAAAAAAACAGAAGGTTAATAGTTTTACCTCTTCTTCCTAGAACCTATTTCGGTTTATACATAACAGTAATTAATGAGTGTTTTCTAATAAAAATAATGTTTCTAGGATGTGGTGATGGAATTGAGGAATGAATTTGGTAGTAATTTGATGAACCAAATGGTTTAGGAAGTGCGAATATGAGATGAGAGGGGGTGACCTTTTATAATCGAGGGAGAGGACACATAAGGTATTTTTAATGGAAAATTTTCTACCCATGTGTTTCACATTCCATAAGGCACAAAAATATTTCATTATTGGAAATTTGATATTATAATGTAAAAATATTTTCATCCAATTGAATTTTTGCAATTTTCAAGGTTATTTTATCCTTGATCTTGTTAGTTTAACACCTGGTAAAATTTTATTAACCTTAACCGTGATAATTAATTTTTATTGTTTTTACAATCCATTGTGGTAAAAAATTACATTAACCTTATTAGATAATAATTTTTCTTATTCAATTTTCTGAATAAATTTTTCTGAATTAAATTGTCATTAGTTTTTGAATTTAATTTAATATTAAACTCAAAGTTCTGACGATAAAATGGTTTTCTAAAGAAAAAACATTCAAAAGTTTAAATTTTTTATATCTTATATCAACATAAAATTGATTAAAATAACCTAAATTATATTATTAAATTTAACATTAAGATTTTTTTCTTCTTAAACAATATTTAAAAAAATTAACCTTATAAATTCTATAAATGAAAAGGTTGTTTTAAATAAAAACCAGTATTTCCACTATTCATCAAAAAATTAATCTTTTCGAAAAATTATAAACAATTAACCTTATTATAATATTGAAATTTTGATTCCAAAAATGAACTTAATTTTTTCAATTTTTTTTATATAAGTGAAAAAAATTATTTTATCATTTCTTAACAAAATGAAATATAAAAACATTTTTTTTATAAAAATACATTTCTAAAGAATTTTAAAGACATCCAAAAATTATATACTTATGAAAAAATATACGGGTTTATCTAAAAAATTAATATTTATTTTTAAAATGTGATTACTCATATTCATACCAGAATTTTTATCAGCTAATTTATAATGGTCATATTTAAATAATAATATTTATAGTATATCGTGGTTCGTTAAAACTTGGTGTTGGGTGAAATAAAAGATATTAAAGAATTTAGAATTTATTCAAAAAATTATTTCATAAAATCTTTGGGTGTTACCAACTATGTTTGGTAAGGAAATAAAGTCATAAGGTCCCACTAACAGTTTGGTTCAATGTTCCATGCATTTTTATTAGGCTACACTTTCTAGGAAACCTAAATGGTTCAGATACTAGAGGAATAAAGTTCATAAAATCTATTTGATGGATTTAGATAGATTTTAATCACTCAGCCATCCAATATCCATATATAATAATATGGAAAAAAATTATATTTGATATAGTCATTTCTTATTTTCATTCCCAAGCCTGTTTATGTAATGTTGAAATATAGATCTTCGCTCGCCAAATGGATATGATGTATGAGGTCATCTTTATAAGTGTGATATATTTCACTAAATGTACATGAAGAAAATATACAAAACATGATACTCACCCACAAATATGAGATACCTCATAGGTATGACCTATAATATAATTAGAGATTAGTATATATTATTTGTGAAGTGTTCTAAATGAGAAGAATTCTTAGCCTCTAAATTTTAATGTTTGATCAATTCCACAAACATTGAATCATGGGTATTATATACAAGATATTCATTATACATATGTGATGATAACTATAGACTAAGAGATATGAGCGAATTGATAAAGGGAGATGTAGATCTTTGTGTTATTAATATATAAATAGTTTTTTTTCAATAGAATTTAGAACTTATTATATAACTCGACCAAGTAGATTAATACGAGAAATAGAGAGTTTTATTTATGTTCCATCAACAAGAAGGAATTTGATTTCAATATCATGTTTCGATAATATGGGATTTTTATTCACTATTAAAAAAGAGATTTTATTTATATAATAATGAAATTTTTAATGGAATCAAGAATGAAATAAATGGTTAAAATGTTATAGATATTAAGAATTTTATTTTATAACATTCAATATTAGAAGGTAATGAATGATTATATACCCAACTATCTTTAGCATATTCCCTTTGTACATATAAATTCAAAACAAATCCATGTACTCCCTAAAGATGAATTATTAGAAGAAATAAATATTTTTATCATAGAAGTTGAAAAAATAACCTTTTATTGGAAAGGGCGAGAGGAATATAGGATTTTTGGATATCATACATAGAGATGTATATAGACCAATGAGAAAATAAGAATTTCGTAACACCAAAAAATTAAAATTACTATTAAATAAGTCAATGTTTTCAAAAAAACTTCTTCCACAAAATACCTAATGTAAATTATCATCAACATATTATAATGACAGTAGTAATTAACTAAATATATAAATAAATTAAAAATAATTACCTTTAACTAATAGATTTTTAATATGAGTTAATTTTGAAAAAGGGTGCTTTTAATAAAATAAATTTTCTTTACATTTTACATTTCCTAATAAAATACTTTTTTTTGAATTTTAGTTAGATAAAATAAACATAGTTTTAAAATTTATAACATCAAAATTTATATATTATGAATTTTTATCATTTTTAAAAAAATATAGATTTTTAATCAAAAAATCTGAGATTTAAGAAAATTATAATTTCCATGATTTTATAACTATGTAAGTATAAAATATAAGATTCTAAAACCATTAAAGTTGTAATGACCGAGAAAATTCCATGTAATTTTTTTATTTATTTAGGATTATTACGTGTTTGTGAAAACTAACGACGCGTGATTCAAAGGGTCAGTGTGCCTGGAATGGATTTTTGATTTTTTTTTGAAGTATGTTCAGTAAATGCACGGGTGAAATTTTATATCTTTTGAAACGATGCTCATATTAAAAATATGAGGACACCATTGAATCTGCATCACTAGGATTCGCTTAAGGGAGGCTTCACTTCGACTAGAGTAGGTCGGGAGAAAAAGTTAGTTTTTGAACTTTTTTGAAGAAAAGTAATATAGCGTGTATTTTTTATTTTATTTTCTTTATCTTCAATGGATGAGCGGCGGTGGAGGGACCGGTGACTTGTCAAGACATATAATGTCTTGACTCATCAACTATGTAACTCCACCATTGTGAATTAAAAGAGGTTCATTAATTCATTTAATGAATATCATTAATTCCTCAATATGTTACTCACCTTTTCCCCTCCTATTTAAAGGGAGCTTGGGGTGAGGTTTTTGCATGGCTTCTTCAAGAGAGGACACTCCAGAGAAGTCCTGCGGTAACATAAACCTAGAGGACGAGACTGGTTTCAGTGTGCGGTGACGAGCGCCACCAAATCATGAACTAACAACCATGACGAAGGCGGTTCCGTCGATCGTCGTCAGCGGATGTCTCATCCAGGTATGGTTTTTTGTTTTTGATATTGTGATATTCCTCCTTCCCTATTATTGTTTTATAAGAAGAACTTATATCAACTGACTAATGGGATGATCTGAGGGTTATTCATTAAAAATATAAGGTTGATGTGGGGTTACAAGTCAAGATTTATTTCTAAATTCTTGTTTTATTGGTAACACCCCTTGCTAAAACACCAACGCGGAGGTCGCAGGACAATCTAAAAAAGGCCCGGACCCTCCACCATTATTATTGTTCTTGTATTTCCCATGTGTGACCAGGAAATGTGATGAAGAGGCAAAGATATGTGTCACATAGTGGAGGCAGTGACCTGAGAGGCTCGTAGGCGCAAGACGGCACCAAGATCGGACCACCGGAGCAGATTTGGTGTCCCACGGAAAGAACTGCCAACGCGCCATGCCTCTGGCGGCCAACAGTAGCTAGAGGAGGCCCACGGAAACTGGCCATGGGCAGTGGGAAGGTGACACGCCATCTTGCACCATGCTGGCCAGAGGCGGTCGTCCTGAGCCAGCTACGCAAGAGAAGTCTGGTGCCAGCAGGAGCCGCCAGTGGCCGCAGCCATGGCAGGAGGGGGTGTCACAACCCCGCACCGCCCCACCTCGGTTGGAGACCAGTCAACCACCTGGCCAACCATTTCATGTGGTGGGGTAGTGCCCCACTAGCCAGATGAAATGGCCTTGCGTCTGTGGGGCCGGATGTAGAAATAGTCTATGTAACACCACAAGCTTCCACGACACTTTTCTCCTTGAATAATACAATAACTTGTACTATACACAACTTCGAGTTCTAAAACACCATGACCAGTAAAACTATCCGTTGTGAATACTAATACCTACTTTTGGAAATTTTTTAAATTATATTTTGCAAATGGACATCATTTCTGGATTTAGAATATTAAAATTATCTTTGGGTGAATTTTTTGTATTTTTATGAAAACTTTCAATTTTTGATGAATAGAAAAAAAAACATTGTATTATTGTCTAAAACCTTCTTCTTATTTAAATAATTATTTATTTTATATAAATTTATTTTATGTCAAAATAGATAAAAAATACCTATATAAATTCAATGTAATTAATTAGAGTTATTTTATAATAATATTAGATATATAAAATTTTATTGAACTTTTTACTGTCTATTACACACCTTCTAAGAGCATTTTTAAATTTGCATAAAACATAATTATACTGCTTCTGTGAGTTGAATTTAAAAAATATGAGAGAAACGGTTGACATTGTTGGATCAGGTTATACCAGATATTCACAAGAGGGGTGGGGGTGAATTGTGACTTTTAAAATTCTTCACGAATAGCGATGATGACCGAGTATGTCTTTGTATCTTTATTAGATTGTTTATGCAGTGGAAAATAAACAGTTAAAGGATGCAAGGATCTAGATTGGTTTGGGGAAGAGAAGGCCCCTAGTCCACTCCACCAATGCTCTATTGCACAAGCTTGGTGATTTTTATTATTTGGTCATCTTATCCACAAATCATCCACAACTGAGTGTAGGCAGTTGACACCTTTACAAGATAATGCTAAAAACAGAGCCTTATGGTCATACAGAGAACCCAATACACATATTAGTAATAGAAGCTGGTTACTAAAAATAAAATGAGTATTTGTCTTGAAGTACTTTCCAGTTGATCTTCACAGTTGCAACAGCACGCAACTGACAGTAGATATATCGTCGTCTTTAGAAAAGATGATCTTTAGATAAGGGTAGTTCTGGATTAATCCGATTGTAATAGATATAGAAATAAATTTATCAACTCCAACAATAATAGATTCACGAAATATCTTTTATGTAGAAACAATGAATCTTCAACGTGTTTCTTCTTCTTCTTTATAAAAAAAGAGTCTGATATATCTTTATAGTAGCAGATCTGTAAATCCCAAATGACTCTATGAAACCGTAGTCGTGAGGAGCTCAATAGTTCTTTTATATATTTTCTTGATGATTTTCCCTTATTTTTTAAAACCAAATATCATAGATATATATAGAATAATGACGAGCATTTTCCTTAAAAATTTAGTTCCACAAAAGTCGTATTTTGAATCACGATATTCAAATGTTTGAATAACAAAGCAGTCGTAACTCCCCAAAATATTTGTCTTGAAATGATCCTCTTAAATCAATCCATTAAATCAGAAATAAATGGCTTTGAATTAGTCAAAAATGTTCTTTTAAAATTGGAATTTTAATTTTTCTTGAAATCATCCTAATAATCTTCATAGAGACTGTTGCTCAATAAAGTCATAATTTAAATCTCTGACACCAAACGTAGGGTTGAACTACATAGCATTTTTTCTATGAACGTAAGGTTCACAAAATAAGGTTCACAACGTAAGGTTCACAATGTATGGTTGATAAACTATATTTTTCTTTTCAAATCTCAAACTTATGGTACAATATTCATACTTTCCTTTTTATAAAAACATAGATACATGATATGTAAGGTTCATTATAAAAGTAAGGTTGATGATCCATACATTTATCAGCTTCCAAAAATAAGGTATATGATCCATATTTTTTGATAAAATGTAAGGTTTTTTTCCAAAGTATGGTTGTTGAATCACACTTTTAAAAAACAAACATAACGTTCCATACTAACATAGGGTTCTTTTTCTATACTTTTCTGATATCTCAAACGTAAGGTTCCTTCCAAATGTAGGGTTCTTCTTCCATTTTTTTTCTATAATATATAGTTGTTAAACCATACTTCTCTGATTTGGCATAATGTAAATGACGGATTCCATCCTTATGGTATGCTCCTCAATATAGGGTATGAAAAGGGTTTCCAAAACATGGAAACCTGATTTCCGAACACGTAGAGCAAGAAAAGTGTATCCAGAACATGCTAAAATGATTTCCGAACACTTTGTAAAATATTACACATGGATTAAAATCTTTAATATTATTCTAAAATATATAAATAAATAATATTAATATCCTAAAATATACTCAAAGTAAAATCATTAGAATAACAAATAAGGGTATTTGTCAACATCAAAATCACCATAAAGAGATAGAGTATTGTTCTCCATGATCTCCCCATAATAAAATAAAGTGTTTTTAAACACAACACTTTATCAACAAGCATCATTAAGTAAAATTTGGTTTAATAAGATGAAAATATTTTTTTGTTGAATAGTAACTTCTGACTTTTATTTAACATGGTTAAAAGTAAATAGGGTAATTAATGGTATAAATGATATTATAATTACCCTAACAGATGTCCTAAATATTTTCGATAAGTTTTTTTCGAATAAAATCAACCCTAGGAATAAAATACGATTCTTTTTATCTACTTGTATTATATTAGGATATTAATTATTATTTTATTTCTAGAAAAGTTAAAAGTTTTAAATTCAATGTTTAATAACTAAATATTTTTAAATATAGGGTTATACATAATATAAATTTGACTGCAAATATTCATTAGAAATCTTAAATTATTTCCTACATAAAATAATTTTATTTATAATTTTTAGACATTAAATAATTAAATTTATTTATGATACAATGATGATGTAGTAATTACTTTATTAATGAATGATTAAAATAATTGATATTATAAATATCAAAATAAATATAAATTGAAATTTTTTATAAATTACACTAATTTTTTAGGTTAATATTACATGTTAGGGTTTATTAAATAATTTTTTTTCAAAGTGATAAAGTTGTTATGACTTTCACAAAAACAAAGTACCAAATAGTGTCAAAATTAACATAAATAAGTTTTTAAAACAAATACTATATTATTAATTGATATAATATTTCTAAAAAAATATTGTTCTTCCAAAGGACATAGATAAGGTTATATATATCAATAGTGAACCTCATGGGGTTCTCTTGGATTTTTATAGTAATATTAATATCCATTTATTATAATAATACCAGAATACATGGTAAAAGGTAAACTATTTACCAAAGAATTAAATCTAAAAGATAAGGTTAATATAGTCACCTAAACCTATCTAACACCAACTGGTTGAAATGTTTCAACCCATTACCACTTTATCCTTTAAATAAATCCTTTTGGATCTATTATAAACTGAAAATAATTTTACTATAAAATAATATTTCATGCTTTTCCTAAAGTGACCCTCACATCTATTATAAAAAGGAACATCCCATTTTCTCAAAATCACACCTAAAAATACATTTTTCTAGGACAAAACCTACTCAAATATCCTCCCAACTACCCTCAATTCTACTTGAAGGCCTTACATTGATCAGAAATCCAACCTAAGGAGCCCTTTTGATCAACTCAAAAAAAACACCCAAAGAAGAGGTAATAATTTCACTACCTTTTTCAAAGATCTTTTCTTCTTCCACTTCCTCTTTCATTGTTATTTCCATACCAAAATAATAAATCTAGTACCATATACATACTATAATCTTATTATAAATATAGTACAACAATATTCATTATTCTATCCATCTTATGAATAAAAAGTCACCATACGTGCGTACATACAGCTTCTCATCTCCACGTCGTGGTGTGGTTTGTTATTCAAACAATTTATTATTTGGATGAGTATGATAATGGTATAAATGATTTAAATAATAAATATAAAATGTTAAGAAATCTTTATATATGATATACCATCCAATTACATATGATTTCACAATCTATAGAATAACATCGTCACTCATGTGTACGTACAGATTACCCTCTCCACGAACGTGATAAAATTCATTCCCTATCATAACAATTCAAGAATAATTTTCATTTTATGATTAAAAATAATGTTTAAGAACATAATATAATTTTTTATATGAATAAAATACATCCTATCCATAAAAAACATGGCTTAAATAACCTTGCATATAAAGGAAAACGAATCAATTAACAATCAAAACAATAATACTACAAAAATATTACTAACAAAGAAATATTATAAGATCATATATGAAATAATATTTATGTATATATATTTTTTATAATTTAATATCAATGTTTTCACTATTATATAGGTGGTTAAAATACCATATAATAAGGAATAATACAAGGTATGGGTTAATTGTATAATCTCTTCCTTATCTGAGGTTGTTTATATGTGAGTATCTACTAGGACCTCCTTATCATCCACATCTGTGTTTCTTAAAAATGTATTTCAAATTTTTTTTAATTTTTCTTATATTATAGGTTAAATTCATTTATACCCTTGTTTCACTTTATTATAAAATTTTCACAAAGTAATATTTCCGTTATTTTCTAAACAAGGTCCTTTACGAACTTTTCAACAAAATTAAGGAAAAAATGTTTTTTTAAATTATAAAGTGGGTGCGGATAATTTTCCTCTATTTTAACACCTACAAATATTTCCTTAAAATATTGTAGGAATATTTTCAAAATAAATTTTTTATTTTAAAATTATGTTACATTTAAATTATTTCAAAATATAAATAGGTATTTCTTTCAAATTATTTTCATTTATTCTATGTCAACATCCTTTGATAGATTTTAAACTTGTTTGAAGTTTATTTATTATGATATAAATCCACCATATTTTATTGAAGGTTTTGTGATATGTTTGACTGTGGATGTGTTATTTTTATACCATTCATGGTTTATGGATAATTTATTGACATTTCATATGCTAGTTTTAATACGAATGTTTATGTCATGTTTAAACCTTTTCATATGAGGAATGCATTGGACTTAGTTAGTGACGGGTGGAGCCTGATATAGCTCCTAGATGCATCAGTAGGTATCATGAGAAAAACTAGTGTTTTGGCACAAGGAATTGACAAGATATTATTTTTAGTCTTGGCACAAGGCCTTGACTATGTGGTTCTTATGTTTGGAATTATTCATTCGATAATTATGAAATTGGCTATTTGATATTACATGTGGTTATTATACTAGTAGAATATCCATGTGAATAAATAATTGGAATTATTTAATTTATATTTACCATAGTATATTGAAATTTATGTTTAATAGGATTGTGTTTTATTCTTATACATATCCTTAAATGTTTATTCTTATTTAAGAAAGTTTTCGATATTTTTTTATCCTTACTGAGCATCTGATCTCACCCATTTCTATGTTTTATATTTTTCCAAGAAGTAAAGATGTATTTTATGGTTTACCTACAGGGATAGGATAAGGAATATAAGTGTGTTCAAAGG
Organism: Viscum album; assembly: GCA_963277665.1. Classification (NCBI taxonomy): domain Eukaryota; kingdom Viridiplantae; phylum Streptophyta; class Magnoliopsida; order Santalales; family Viscaceae; genus Viscum; species Viscum album. The sequence continues at coordinate 1,431,946,004 of OY728126.1, read as the reverse complement.
GGATTAAATGTTGTTTTTTTTATTTCATGATGTAATGTAAAACTTATGTTTGTATCTAGTACTTCCAAGGATACTAAACTGATTGGTCTTTTGAGACATGATTCCTTGTATCATTCCAATGTTATGTAATAATTCACCGACTCTGGGTAACTAGGGTCGGGGAATTATAGTTGTTTTTAGAGGAAGTTTAGTACAAACCATGGAAGCAAGATTTAAAAAAACTCTGACTAGATAACATTACCCTAAGATAGAATTTGAAGATTAGTATATAAGAAATTCTTATAATTTTGGTATTGTAGAGATTTTGTGAGTTTTTCAAGAAATAAATCCCTGTCAGGATACGAGAAGGTAGAGGTGACTCTGGAACAAATATACCTAGGAGTGAAAACACTGACAAGGAGTTTCGGGCTTGACCCGAGGTATCTTGGTACAGGACAACGGGCCTTGATGCACTCTTGGTTATGACACTCCCGGAGGATATGCTTAGAATAATTCACATTTTCATTACAAACCATTATTAAGGATTTATGAGTATATAAATCCTCAAAGAGAACATTTTTATGATTATGTATTATATCCATATACTATTCAATTTATGTTATGTGTTTTACATGTTTGTAATTATGCATTGTGATTCATAAACTAATCTAGTGTATGACATTGTTTAGAAATGATTCCTAGTGGAAGGAATGGAAACCATATCAATGCAAAAAATACATGTTGATATTTCCCTTTTACTCAAGATAATTATAGTGGAGCTGGTGATGCAACTGGTGATGATCATCTTATCACCATACTGGGACAACTCACTGAGGTTATGAATAATAACCTTACCCATATAGAGCACCCTAATCCACAACACGAAGGGTCAATGTTAAACCGATTTATAAGGAAAAAACCACCAACATTCAATGGGACTAAAAATCCATTTGAAGCTGAGCAATAGATAAGTTTCATAGGGAAAATATTTCATGCTTTAGGTTGTAGAAAAATGGGAAACGTTTTCATGGTTTTTTATCACCTCATGGGAGATACATATTAGTGGTGGTCATTAATTAAAAACAAAAAGGAGGATGAAGAAGTTTCTGATATGGAATGGAGGGAGTTTAAATAAAATTTTATAAGAAAAATACTTTCCTTGTGACCATCGAGCAGATATAGAAAGACAATTTCTGAGTCTGAGGAAAAAGGAGGATGAGAATGTCGCAGAGTATGTGGATAACTTTACAAGGTTAGCAAGGAATTCAGCAGATTATATATATACCCCAAGGAGTAAGATTGATCTATTATTTGATGAGAGATTTATTTACTTCGTATATGAAGATGGAATTTTGAAATTTGGGAAGAGACTTTGTGTTCCTGATATACCTAATCTAAAAAGCAAATTGTTGGCTGATGCACACAACTCCAATTTCTCTATACACCATGGTATCACTAAGATGTATACAGCTTTGAAAGATCATTTTTGATGGGACAACATGAAGATGGAAATTTCTGATCATGTCTCAAGGTGTATGGTTTTTTAACTAGTTAAGGATGAAAGAAAACATCTTGGATGAGTCATGCAACCTCTAGCCATACCTGAGTGGGAATGAGATGATATTACGATGGACTTTTTCATGGGACTACCAAAGAATCCTAGAAGGAATGATCCAATGTGGGTAATTTTTTATTTTTTTACCATGTCAGCACATTTTATTGCTATAAGAAAAGATTTACCATTTGAACATCTAGAAATACTATATATTAATTAATTTGTAAGACTTCATGGAGTACCTCTATCGATTGTTGCCGATCGTGATCCCTATTTTATATCAAGAATCTGGAAAATTATCTAGAAGGAACTAGATACAGAACTTCGTTTGAGCACTTCCTACCACCCTCGAGCTGACATTCAATCAGAACAGACTATTCAAACCTTAGAAGATATGTTGAGATATTGATCACATGACATTCAAGGTATGTGGGATCAATATTTACCTCTTGTAGAATTTTTCTTATAAAAATAGCTTCTATTCAAGTATTTAGATGGCACCATATGAAGCGTTATATGGAAAGAGATGTTTCACACCAACTTTTAGGGATGATGTTGGTGAAAGAAAACTTGTTGGCCCAGAAATTGTTATTGAAACAATAGAAAATGTTAATATTTTCCAAACCCACATCAAAGCAGCTCAAAGTAGGAAGAATAGTTATGCCGATAAATGAACGAAAGTTTTGGTATTTCAAGTAGGAGGTCATGTTTTATTGAAGATATATCAATGAAAGGGTGTTATACGATTCGAAAAGAAGGCAAAATTAAGTCCCAGGTACATCAGACATTTCGAAATTCTAGAATGAATTGGAGTTGTTGCTTATTATTTAGAGATTCCACCAATTCTCTCAAAAGTTCATGATTTATTCCACGTATCACTAATAAAATACATGCCTGACCCAATGCATGTACTCACCTACGACGAAATAGAACTGGAACCCGCCCTTTCTTATTGTGAAGAGCATATCAGAATTCTTGATACTAGAGAACAAGTGTTGAGAAAATGGGCGACTCATCTGGTAAAAGTTCTATAGAGAAACCATAAGATGGAAGAGGCAATGTGAGAACCTGAGGAAATTATAATGAAGAACCACATGAATATTTTTATGATATAATATTCTAGAAATTTTGAAGATGAAATTATTTGATGGAAGAAAGAATGTAACACCCCAAGCTTCCACGGTACTTTTTATCTTTGAATAATACAATAGCTTGCGTTGTACGCAACTTCGAGTTCTAACACACCACAACCAATCAATCTAGATTTTATGAATAGTAATATCCAATTTTTGAAATTTTTGTAAATTTTATTTTTCGAAATGGAATTCATTTTTGGATTTGGAATATCAAAATTAGCTTAGGGGGAATTTTTGGTATTTTTCTGAAAACATTCAATTATTAATGAATAGTAAAAAACACTACATTATTATTTTAAACCTACTTTTGAATTAAAATAATTATTTATTTTATTTAAATTTATTTTATGTCATAATAGATACATAATACCTATAAAATTTTAATGTAATTCTTTTGAGTTATTTTATTATAATATTAGATATATAATATTTTATTGAACTTTTTATCGTCTTTAACCCATCTTCTTGTAGCATTTGAAAATTTGCATTAAACATTATTTTACCACTTTTGTGAATTGAATTACAATAATCTGAGATACATAGTTTAAATCAGTAAGTAATTTTTTTTAATAAGATGAAAATAATTTTTGGTGAATAGTAACTATTGATTTTTATTTTGCACAGTTAAAAGTAAATATGGAAAATTAAGGTTAAAATGATATTATAATTAACGTAACATATGTCATAATTCTATTGGATAATTTTTTTTTACCAAAATAAACTCTATGAATAATATATGATCCTTTTGGTCCACCTGTATTAGATTAGTACATTTATTATTATTTTATTTCTTGAAAAGTATAAAATTTTAAATTCAACATTTAATAACTAAACCATTTTTAATATAGGTTTATACATAAGAAAAATTCTACTATGAATATTCATTAGAAATTTAAAAATATTTTCTAAAAAATGGCCTTTTAATTATAATTTTTTGACATTAAATAATTAAATTTATTTATGATACAATGATGGCACAATAATTACCTTATTAATGAATGATTAACATAATTGATATTATAATATCCAAATAAACATAAATTGAGACTTTTGATGAATTACACTAATTTTATAGTTTAATATCCCATGTTAGGGTTTATTAAATAATTTTTTTTCTAAGTGATAATGATAATATGACTTTCACAAAAATTAAATTCCAAATAGTGTCAAAATTGATAGAAATAAGTTCTTAAAACAAGTACTATATTATTAATTGATATAATATTACTAAATATCTAAGGTTCGTCCAAAGTAAGTAGAGAAGGGTATATATATCAATAATGAACCACCTAGGGTTATCTTGGCTTTTTATAGTAAGATTATTAATCATTTATCATAATAATACAATAATACATGGTAAAAGCTAAACTATTTAACTAAGAGTTAAATCTAAAAGATAAGATTAATACGGTGAACTAAACCTATATAAAACCTATTGGTTGAGAGTTTTTCGACCCATCCCTACATTAGCCTCTAAATAATTCTTTTTGGATCCAATAGAAACTGATAATTATTTTATTATAAAATAATATTTCAATATTTTCCTAAAGTGACCCTAACCTCTCTTAAAAAAGGGTACTTCCCATTCTCTCAAAATCACACCTCTAAAGCCATTTGGATCAGAAAAAACCTACTCAAATACCCTCCCAACTACCCTCAATTCTTCCTAGAGGCCTTACTATGAACATAAATCCAACTTATGGAGATGTTTTGATCAACTCAAAAGGAAACACCCAAAAAAGAGGTAATAATGTCACCACCCCTTTCAATGTTCTTTTCATCTTCCATTTCATCTTTCATTGTTGTTTTCATACATAAATAAAAACTCCAGTATCTTATACATAATGTGATGTTATTATAAATATGGAACAACCATATTAATTATTCCATCCATCCTATGAATGACAAGTCACCATACATGTGTACGTACGACTTACCGTCTCCACGTCATGGTGTAGTTTCTTATTCAAATTTGTAATTATTTGTGTGGGTATAATAATGAGTATAACTGATGTAAAATAATAAATATAACATGTTAAGGGTTATTTATATATTATATACCATCCAATTACGTATTATTTCACCCCCATTATAATGATATCATCGCTCGTGCGTATGTACGTATTACCGTCTCCACTAACGCGATGAAATCCATTCCCCATCATAACTATTCAAGAATAATTTTCATTTTATGATTAAAAATAAAGTTTAAAAACATAATATAATTCTAGATATGAATCTAATATATCATTTCCATAAAAAATATGGCTTACATAACCAAGAATATAATGGAAAACGAGTCAATTAACACCCAAAACAATGATACTACTGAAATATTATTAACAAAGAAATATTAAAAGATCATATAAGATATCATATTTATGTATATAGTTATTGTATAATTTAATAACAATTTTTAACTACTATATAGGATGTTAACATACCATCGACTAATGAAAAGTACAAGGTATGGGTAAATTCTACAATCCTTTCATTATTTGAGGTTGTTTATATGTGAGTATCTACTGGGACCTCCTTATCATCCACATCCGTGTTTATTAAAAATGTATTCGAAAACATTTTTACTATTTCCTAGACTATGGGTTAAATTTATTTATACCCTAGTTTTAATTTTTATAATATTTTTATAAAGGAATATTTCTGTTGTTTTCCAAACAAGGTCCTTTATGACCTTTTCGACAAAATTAAAGAAGGATTTTTTTTAAATTATATGGAGAGTCATGCTATTTTTATTCAATTCTAATGCCTTAGAATGAAGTGAATCTAGTGCGGCTAGTGTAGTGAGTGCGGAGAGTGAGGTGATTTTGGCCAGTGTGGTGAGTGCGGTGAGTGCAGCGAGTGCGGTGAGTGCGTCGAGTGCGGCGAGTGTGGTGAGTGCCGCGAGTGTGGAGAGTGCAGCTATTTTTCTGCCATTATAACACCTTCGAATGAAGTGTGGCTAAAGTGGTGAGTACAATGAGGGTGGAGAGTGTGGCGATTGCGGCGAGTGTGGAGAGTGCGGAGAGTGCGGTGATTGTGGCGAGTACGATGAGTGAAACTATTTTCCCGCCATTATAACTCCTTAGAAAGAAGTGCGCCTAGTGTGGTGAGTGTGGTGGGTGAGGCGAGTGAAACGAGAGCGGTGAGTGTGGTGAGTGCGGAAAGTCTGGTGAGTGAAGCTAGTCCAACGAGTGTGGTGAGTGTGGCGAGTGCAGTGAGTGTGGAAAGTACGGTGAGTGCGGCGAGTTCAGCTATTTCTAACTTATACGGCGAGTGCGGCTATTTTTACGCCATTATAACACCTTCAAAAGAAGTGCCACTAGTGCGACGAGTGCATCTAGTGTGGCGAATGCGGCATGTGTGGCGAGTATGGATATTTTTCCCTTACAAGCTTACAAGAATATTTTCCAAATAATTTCATTCATTTATAATTAAGTGACTTTTAAATGATTTCAAAATAGAAAGAGGTATTCTTCCAATTAGTTTTCATTTCATCTATTTCAACAAATTTTTATGGACATTAAACTTGTTTGAAGTTGATTTGTTATGATAAAAATCTTTCATACTGTATTGAAGGTTTTGTGATATGTTTGAGTATGGATGTGTAATTTTTATACCATTCATGGTTTATGGATAGATTATTGACATTTCATATTCTAGTTTTAATATGAATATTTTTTTATGTTTAAACATATTCATATGATGAATTCATAGGGATTAGTAAGTGATGGGTGGAGCCTGATATAGCTCCTCGATACATCGGTAGGTCTCCTGAAACAAACTAGTGTCTTGGAAGAAGGCTTTGAAAAAAATCTTGTTTTTAGTCTTCCCATGACACCTTCACTATGTGGTTATTAAGTGTGTCATTATGAATTCCATCATTATGAAATTGTCTATTTGATATTACAAGTGATTATTTGACTAGTATAATATCCATTGCAATAAGAGAATGAAATTATTTTATTTATATTTCCCCTATTATGATGAATATTAACTTTAAAAGGCTTGTGTTTTAGTCTTATATAATGACTTAAATGTTTATTCTTATTTAAGAATGTTTCCAATATATTGTTATCCTTACTGAGCATCTGAGCTCACCCCTTTTCATGTTTTACTTTTCCATGGATGTGAAGAAGTATTTTATGGATGACCTTTAGGGATAGGCTAAGGAATATAAGTGTGTTCAAAGGGGAAAAAATGTTGATGTTTTTTTTATTTCATGATGTATTGTAAAACTTATGTATGTATCTAGTACTTCCAAGGCTACTAAACTGATGGGTCTTTTGGTACATGATTCCATGTATCATGCCAATGTTATGTAATAAGGCACCGACTCTGGGTAACTAGGGTCGGGGCGTTATAGTCTGCCTTCAGGCGAATCAGGCCGGACGCGGGCCCACGAACCAGCTGGGCCGACCCCGATAGGCCAGACCTAGTGAACTAGGCCAACCCTTAATGGGATAGACCTGGGTGGGGTTAGGTAGACCCTGAGACAAATTGCATCGGGATGGCCATACTGAGTTGGACCGGGCCCAGACCAAACCGACTCCCGAATAATGAAATGCATATAACTGACGATCTGAGTGTCCATTTGACACTTCTTCAGTGGCATTGGGACCCCTTTTTGGGAAGCGATCCCTTTCACATATTTTGGTAGGCCCAACTGAGATGGGCTCGACCAAGGTGCGATCACCCCCATTTCACGGAAAGGGGTGTAACTAGCATATCGAACATTCGATCGATGCACCGTCTATGGCATAAAGACCCTTGTGACAAGGTGGTACTTTGGAGATATTATAAGTTAGTTTTGACAGAGTTTGATGTGTGACCTTCTTTGGATCATACTTGAATTCAATAGGGACCTATTTACAAAAGTGCACATATCTCACAGGTCGGGCGTCCGATCGATGCACCATCTGTCACGTTGGGACCCCTATGATAGGGAGGTCCATTGGGTATGATTTCCTTGAGACATAGTATAATTTGAAATATGAGAAATGGATTGTGGAGAATTATCTTTCGGAGATCAGGCATGCTTTGTGTAGGAATCTAGTGGGTGGCTGTGACTTGAAGCAGAAGAGAAACCAAAACGAGTCCGCATCAGAAACTCCAAAGTGGGATGATCTTTCTATACGAATAATCATCCTAACCTCTATACTAGTGACCAATATGGGTCAGCACCAACAACCAATACGGGTCAGCACCAGCAACCAATACGGGTCAGCACCAACAACCAATACGGGTCACCACCAGCGAAAAATATGGTTGAACATCAAGCGACCAATAGAGGTTAGTATACAGGGACCTATACGGGTCAACAATAGATTTACTACAAATATGATGATCTGGATTTAAGATTAGTAATCTCTATCATAGTAACCATTAAGTTATACTATTAGAGTGAACTGTCTCTTTAGAATTGTGCTTCATAATTTAGATCATGCTTCTGATACTACCTTTTTGGTATTCTATTGTGATGTTTTTCATTTGTGGATTACTGAAAGTTGTTCGAGGGTCTCGGGGTCCATTATTGAGTGTTTATACTTGCCCCTGCATGGGCTCTGCCTGCACAAGTGTGTCTGGTACAGACTACTGATGATACGAGGAAATTTTTGGAGGTTTGAGACTTGGTGGAGCATGTTGCGATGGGAGAAGTCGAGATCCTCATCTTAGACTTTAGTCTTATAGCTAATAGCCTCCATGTAGAGCTTTAGGACAGACGTGACAAATTTTTTACTTTCTTTTTCATTTCTATGGCTTGTATTTCAGCCCACTATTTTTAGTTTACAGTTGTACTTTTGGTTTTACTTTACCCTCATTTCTATACATTACTTTTGTTGGTTTTTTACTAAATTTTATCTTATTGACTATGTATATATATCTAATTCAATGCATTATCTGCTTGGGAAAAGCCTTTAGGTGATAGTCACCTACTCCTGGACTATGGAAGGTGGGCTTGGGGTAGTCATATCCAGGCCCCATGGGACTGGTCGTGATAAAGTGGTATCAGAGAGAGGTTGGTTCTACAAGAATAACTAAGAGTCTACTTTTAACGAGTAAATGGTGTAAAGTGTATTGAGTTCGGTTTTTAGTACATGGAGTCTAGTGTTGGTGAGGTGTCCAATGTATCCATACAATAAGACCATGAATTCCGTTTTCCGACTCGGTACATGAAAACACTGATTACTAGTGTTTTGAAAAGTTTTATTGATCTTTCTTGAGTCAGATCACCGGGTATAACTTATAGACCATGGAGCATATGTTTTTTATAGGAAGCCTCCATGAAGACAGCAAACCAGGATTCCAGTGGGAGATCGTTACAGTGGCCCACCATGGGATGTGGCATCGTTATTGGACCACTCACAGTGATGGCACCTTCGGGTGGTGTACCAGTAGCACCACCACTTATTGAGCAGCAGATTATACAAGTGGATCATGAATGTCAGCTCAACACATTTCATGAGTTCCAGAGACAGAGGCCACTGAGTTTTCGAGGTGAGACAAACCCCTAGGTAGTGGAGGACTTGATTAAGGCAGTTTTCCAGGTCTTTCTCTTAGTAGATACACTCGCCAAGCACATGGGGATCTTGCCCACTAGACTTCTTCATGGCTAGGTACAATGATGGTCGAGATCGACGCTCTAGGTGCATGAGGAGATGACCCTCAACTGGCTAGATATTGAGAGCCTTTTTAGTGTAGAGTTTGTGCCAAGAACACTACAGTCTGTGCGTATTTAGGACCTACTTCATCTGCAATATGGAAGTTAGACTGTGGCTCAATACTCGACATGATTTACATACCTCTCCCGATACTCCACCGACATGGTGCAAGACCCTCAATTCAGGGCCCAAACCTTTGAGAACTAGCTCCGATGAGAGATTAGAGCTGTGAAAGTTTCTCTCAACATCCTGATGCAGGATGGGGAGCTAGAGAGAGATTTTCTGATGGAGATATTCCATTCGGAGTAGGCACCGACTGTGAGATCCCTTAACGGATGATAAGAAGAAAAATCATCTACAACTGGTAGTAGACTGACGATGCAGAATCCCAAGTAGTGTAGACCTTCCAAAGGACAACCATGGGATGTAGGGTCAGTGGTGTGAGGCTCTAGAGGCCGAGGGAGAAACCAATGAGTCATGATCAGTTTATCCTATGGGGGATAGGGTCACAGAGCTCGTGACTGTCTGACTCCCCACACAGATGATCGCCAGATGGTGGAGGGGCCACCGATGCTATAGGAGCGGTTGGTTCATGAGCGTAAGCTTGGAAGCAAACATGGGAGAGGATCAGGACATGCATCTGGAGGTGGTTGGGGTCTCTAGGCACGACTACTACAACCCCTAGGCAGTACACTAAAATTTGATGGAGAAGGTGGATGGGGACATGCCCAATTATAGGTAGTCAAGGCTCATGAACCTGACATCCCTGAGATGATAAGAGGTATGATTTGTATCTTCTCTATTTTAGCATAATTGCTTATTAACACATGTGTTAGCCATTATTTCATTTCCATAGACTTATTTCGAGAACTTGATATTCTAACTGAGATTTTAGCTCAACCATTCAGTTTGGATACTCCTGCGAGAAGAGATTCAGTGGTCACACACTGGTGCAGACAATGCGATCTTACTCATAGAGGAGAGAGTATTAGATGGGTTCTTTTAGTAGTGGAATTGAATCCATACGATGTCATTCTAGGCATAACATTGCTATCAGTAATTCACGAAAATATTGGATGCTTGAGACATACAATGCGATGTACGTGCGGAGATAGAGACCAGTTTCCCATTGTTGGTGAAAAGGAAAATAGAGCAACATGAGATGGAATTGCACTCAGGAGGGTGAAATCGATTTTATATCTGCCGACCTGCATGACCTTCGAAACATTGGATGAGGGGAGCCCACTATTCCTAGCAGTGGTGGACTAGTATGTGGATGTCTTTCCAGATGATGTCATCAGATTACCTCCTCATAGAGAGGTAGACTTCCACATTGACTTGTACCCAATAACAACACTGATATATACAGCCACATATTGGATGGCCTAAGCGGAGCTCCGGGAGCTGAGGGTACAATTAGAGGACTTACAGAGGAAGTTATTTGTAAGGACCAGTGTTTCTCCATGGGAATCCCCAGTATTGTTTTCCAAGAAGGAATATGGAAGTTTGAGGCTATGCGTGGATTTACGGAACCTAAACTTGGTTTCCATGAAGAACAAGTATCCTATGGAGAGGATCAGTGATCTCTTCGACCAGATGAAGGGAGTTTTTTGGTTTTCTATGATAGACCTCAGATCAGGCTATCACTAGCTAAGGGTATGAGACAAGGACATACCGAAGACAACCTTAAGATGTTGGTATGTCAATTACGTGTTCTTGGTGATTCCCTTCGGCGTGGCCAAAACTCTAGAAATGTTCATGGGGCTCATGAATAGGATCTTCCTGCCATACCTCGATCACTTCTTGGTAATATTCATCGATAACATCTTATTTTACCTAGTGTCTGAGGAAGAGCACACTGTACACTTGAGGATAGTTCTGGGCACACTCTGGGAGAACCAGTTATATAGGAATCTCTCGAAGTGTGAGTTCTAGATATAGAATTTCCACTTCTTGGGACACATCATCTCAGAGGCTGGAGTTTTAGTGGATCGAGCAATGATTGAGGTAGTACATTCTTAGGAGCCACCCAGGAGAGTTACTGAGGTGCAGAGAATCCTTGGATTACCAGGATACTATTGGAGGTTCGTACCCAATTTTTCTAGAGTAGGAGAACCTATGACTAAATTGAAGAAGAAGGGGAAACCCTTCCTTTGGTCAGAGCAATTCCAACATAGCTTTCAATAGCAGAGGCAGAGCTTGACCAGTGCTCCCATCCTCAGTTTGCTGGTGGTGGGAACTGGATATGTGGTTTACTATGATGCCTTAGGGACCAGACTTGGTTGCGTCCTGATGTAGCGTGATGCAGTGATTGATTATGGGTCAAGATAGATGAGGCCACATGAGAATAATTATGCAACTCATAACTTGGAGTTTGTAGAAGTAGTCTTCTCACTTAAGATGTTGCGACACTACTTGATGGGCGAGTGGTTCATTGTTTACTCAAACCACCAGATTCTTTGATATATATTCACAGAGAAAGATTGGAATCTGAGATAGTGATGCTGGTAAGAGTTTCTCTAAGACTTTGACTTTGAGATAGTCTATACTCCTGAGAAGGGGAACATAGTTGTAGATGCACTTAGCTGGAGATCGAGTTTGTAGCTAATGAATGAGGCTTCAGAGAAGTTAGCCTCACTTCAGATATCCTACTTGGATAGAGATGAGATAGTATACCTCCAATCAATGGTAGTAGCCCCTCCAATCATTTAGCGAGTAAGGTAGGTGCAATACGGAGACAAAAACTATGAGATAACACATGCCCAGATATCCTCTATCCATACACCTATTTTTTTTGAAGGTGGAGAGAATGATATCCTTTTTAGAGGACGTACAGTTGTACCAATGGTGCTACGAGAGGAGGTGAAAAGTGAGTTCCATACATCCCCCTTGGAAGAACATCCAGGCGTGATGAAGATGTATCAAGACCTTCAGTGTTAGTACTGGTTTCCAGGGATGAAGAAAGTTATGGAAGAGTTTGTTTCTAGATGCCTCACTTTCCAACAAGTGAATGTAGAGCACCAGGTACTAGCAGGCTTGACCCAAACCCTCTAGATAACAGAGTAGAAGTGGGAAGGGATATCGGTGGACTTCGTGAAGGGGTTACCATTTAAGTCAAGAGGGAAAGATACCATATGGGTGGCCATTGACCAACTCACCAATTCATCTCACTTCCTTGATATTTGAGAGAAGGGTTTGGTAGAGATCCTGGGATGTCTCTAAATTCAGAAGATCATGTGACCTCATGGGGTTCCTTCGACGATAGTCTCAGACTATGATGCATGCTTCACATCCTGGTTATTGAAAGGATTGAAGGAGGCTTTCGGGACTCAGCTTCACCTATTAAAACTTTTCACTCATAGACAGATGGTCAAACTGAGCGAACCATCCAGACCGTGGAGTAAATGTTTTGTGCATGTGTCCTAGATTTTGGTCGTAGTTGGGAGGACCACCTACCCTTGGAAGAGTTCGCGTACAAAAACATCTATCACTCAACCATTAGTATACACCCTTTCCAGGTGTTGTATGGATGACTATTAAGATCTCCTTTGTGATGGATGGATACAGGAGAGCTAACACTCGTGGGCCCTGAGATGGTAGATGCTACCACTGATAAGGTGCAGGTCATCCAAGAGCAGATGAAGACTGAACAAAGCTGACAGAAGTCCTATGCTGATAGGCGATGGAGACCACAAGAGTTCCAGGAGGGGGACCACATATTCTTGTGTGTCTCACCTAGACGTGGACTATGGGGATTTGAATGAGGTGGAAAACTCTCACCAATGTTTATAATAACATTCCAGACACTTCTGAGTATGGGTGATGTGACGTACCGCTTGGCACAACCACCACAGTTGGAGAGAGTGCACGACGTCTTCCACGTATCCCAGCTGAGGAGATACGTGCATAAACCATCTCACATAATTGACCATGGATATTTGGAGATTGGCGACATGGAAACTTTTGCAGATTACCCAGTATATATAGGGGATTTACAGGAGCATATCCATTGTGGGAAGTTGATACCTTTGGTGACCGTTCTGTGGAAGCATGAGAATCTCTAGGAGAGCACATGAGAGTGAGAGCCTCACATGCATGCCTAATACCTCTATTTGTTTGTGCATCCTTGTTTGGATTTGATGGACATAAATCCCAAGGTGTAGAGAATGTAAAGACCAGGAAAATTTTATGAATTTTTATTTATTTATTTGGGATTATTATGAGTTTTCCAAAATTTACGGCATATGATTTCGAGGCCCGGTGTTCCCATAATAGATTTTTGATATTTTTTAAAGATAAGTTTATTAAACATGCGGTAAAAGTTTTCTATCTTTTGAACTGGTCCTCATATTAAAAATTCAAGTACACATTAAATCCACAGTTTCAGGATTTTCTTATGGGAGCCTTCACTTCGACCGCAGTAGGTTGGGGGAAAAGATTATATTTTTAATTTTTTAAAGAAAATTAAAATAACATATAATTGTTATTTTATGTTCTTTTCATACAATAGATGAGCGATGGGGACAGGATCAGTGACTTGTCAATCTATTTAATGGGATAAATCATCAACTTCATAACTCCACTATTGTGAATTAAAAGTGGTTAATTAATTAATTTAATAAACCTCATTAATTCCTTAATGCATTACTCACCTTTCCCCCATCTATTAAAATGGTTCTTGTGGTGGGGTTTTGGCATAACTTCTTCAAGTGAGGAAGCTCTAGTGTAGTCCTTCGACAACATCCACCTAGAGGATGAGACCAGTTTCAGCGAGTGGTGAATAACTCCACCAAATCACGAACTAACTACAACAAAGTAGGTTCCATCGATCACCGTTAGAGGACATCTCATCTAGGTAGGGGTTTTTTGTTTTGGATATTGTGATATTACTCCTTCCCAGTTCATGTTTTATATGAATAACATGAATCAACCGACCAACGGGTTGATCAGAAGATAATTATTTAAACATGGGAGGTTGATGTGGGGTTACAAGTGAAAAATTATTTCAAAATTCTATGTTTATTGTTAACACCCCTTATTAAAACACCAATGCGGAGGGCACATGCCAAACTGAACAGGGCCCCGAACCTCCGCCGATCTTATTGGTCTTGTGTTTCCCATATGTGGATAGGAAATGTGATAAAATGGCAGAGATAGGGGTCACAAAATGGTGGAGGTGACCCGAGAGTCTTGTAGTCACAGATGATACCAAGAACGGACCACTACAGCACGTCTGGTGGCCCACAAAAAGAAATGTTGATGGTGACTGACGTTGGCTGACGACGGTTGGAGGAGGCCCACAACAACCAGTCATAGTTGGGGGGAAGGATGAATGCAATTTCACACAGTGGTGGCCATAGGAGGCCAACCCTAGCCAACAGTTTCGGAGAAGGGAAACTCCCGCAAGTGCCTCCGGTGACAACCGTTATGCCCAGCAGGCTGTGGTAGGAGGGGGCGACGTGGCCCCACGCCACGCCGCATCAGCTGGAGACTAGTAGGTCACCTTTCTGACCATTGAACATGGTGGGGCAGCACCCCACCAGTCTGACAAAATAGCCCCACATCCGCAGGGCGAGATGGAGAAACCGTACGCCTTTGGAAAGACCGGGCAGGTAGCGGGCCGACCTGAACCCGTGACCTAGCGGGCCAGCACGGGTGGGCCAATACCCACCCAATAGGAAGGAAAACCATGGCATGTGCCCACAAACTAGTTGGTCTGACCTTGAAAGGCATGACCTAGTAAACAGGGCCAACCCTTAACGGGCTAGACCAGGGCAGGGTCAGGTAGACCCCGGGACCCGTTGCATTGGGCCATCCTAACCGAGTCGGACCGGCCCCAGACCCAACCGACTCCTAAATAAGGAAACACCAATAACTAGCGAACCAAGTGTTTTTTTGACACACCATCTGTGTCATTGGGAACCTTTTTTGGGACTGGTCACTTTGGTATATTCCGGCGGGCCTGACCGAGTCGGGCCGGACCGAGGTGCGATCACCCCCATTTCACAGAAAGGGGTGTAACTAACAGAACAAACATCTGATCGACGCACTATCTGTGGCATAAATACCCATTTCACAAGGAATTCCTTTTTTGATACTCTATGTGAGTGTTGATAGATCTTGACATGAAACCAGGGTTGGATCAGACTTGAATCCAACCGGGCCATTTTTACAACAGTTCCCATACCTCACAATTTGGGCGTCCGATCGATGCACCTTCTGTAATGTTGGGACCATTATGATAGGGCGATCCCTTGGGTATTCTTTTTTCTTGACATTCTACCTATTGAAATACGACCGATGGATTGAGAATCATAATTTTCAGGAAATCATGTGTGATTCCTGTGGGAATCGAGTCGCTTTTTGTGACATGAAAAAGAAGAGTCACTAATATAGCTGAGTCTCAAAAACTCTAGAGTGGGATGATCTAGCATTACGAATAATCATCCCTACCTATATACCAACGACCAATACAAGTTAGTACCAGTGACCAATATGGTTCAACACTAGAGACCAATATAGGTCAGCACCAACGACCAATACGAGTCACCAACAGCTACCAATACGGGTCAGCAACTGGCGAACAATATGGGTTAGTATACAACGACCTATATGAGTCAGCAGTAGAGTTACTATGGATAGGATGATCTGGATTTATGAATAGTCATCCCTATCCCAGTAATCATGAATTAATACCGTTAGAGTGAGCTATCTCCTTTTTTTTGTGCTTTATGATTCAGATCATGATTGTGATATTACCTTTGTGGTATTTGCTTGTGATTTTTTCCTTTGTGGATTACTGAGAGACCTTCGGGGGTCTTGGGGTCCCCTACTAAGTTGTTATAATCACCCCTACATGGGCTCCCCCTGCACATGTGTGTTTGGTGTAGACTACTGACTCTTCAAAGAAAACATTGGAGGTTTGGGACTTGGTGGATCTTTGTGTGACAGGAGTAGTCGGGTTCCTCTTCTTTTACTTCAAACGTAAATCTACTACCCTCTAGGTAGAGATCCATGGCAGATGGAACAACAGTTTACTTTATTTTCAGTTTCTAAGGCTTCTATTCTGGCCCACTATTTTCATTTTACAGTGGTACTTGTGGTTATACTTTACTCTCATGGATATACCTTACTTTTGTTGGTTGTTTTCTTCAGTTTCCCTTATTGAGTTTTTACAGATCTCTAAGGAAATTCCTTCCCTGTTTGGGAAAAGCCTTCAAGTGCTAGTCACCAACCCCTGGCTTACGGAAGGCGGGCTTGGGGTAGTCACATATGGGCCCCAATAGATGGGTCGTGAAAAAAGAAATAAAATCTCAAATTAAGGAATGAAATTATTAATTTTGAAATATTCATCGTTCACAGAAAACCTAGGACAAACATTTTTAAAAATAAAGTAAAATGTTACTTTAATATTATTATTTTGACCTTCTCTTTAATTCATGTATTTTTAAAGTGAGGTTCATGTTTTTTATTTCCTTTTAAGAATTGTGAATTTTATTCTATTTATAATAAATAAATTTATGACATTAAAAATAGTAAACATGTCAATTTTATAGTATATATTATTTTACAAATTTGATAATGTTATTTTTGGAAAAAACTATTTTACACGAATAAGTGCTTTTATTTTAAATTTAACTATTCATAAATGTATAAATTTTATCTAAGAAAATGGTTTTAGAAATTAATATAATAAAATTTTAATCATGTAAAATGTAAAATTTTAATTTTTTTCATTAAAATTAATGACTATGCTTAAAAATTAATTGTCACGGTGAAACTAAAAAAGCGGTTGAATGAGTTTTACCTATGGTAAATGTCTTAAAAACTTAAGTAAACGTGCATTTAAATGTTTTTTTGAGATTTTTAGCTACCAATTTATATTTCCTATTCAATGATTTCTATTTTTGAGAATTGGGACCTTGAAAGGGAAAGTTCGTTATTAAAAAATGTTAGTGTTTCTAAAAGTGACTGTACCTTCACTTATAAATACATACCTCTTAAACCTTTAAAAGATACACCTTTCCAAAGAATTTATTATTGAAAATATAAAATTTTACTCTTCCTAGAACCCTCTAAAAAAATTATATGTTCCTCATCACTAATAGTTATCCATATCCCTTTAAATTGAAGTAGACTTCAATACAAAATTTAATTACCCGATGTAAGTGTTATCTCCCTCTTAGGTTTCATTGTCAATTTTAATCTACCAAATATCTTATAACCACAATTATATGACTACATAAATATCATTAGTATACTAATATATTATTATATTAATTTTACAACCCTTATTTACTCATTTATATGCACTTAAAAATAAAAAAGGAATGTTGATCACTCGTGTGAGCAGACTACTGCCTCAATGGAGAATATTTTTTAATTTCTCTTTTAGTTTTTAATTATTTATCCATACATATAAAAATATGGGTCAACACTATAAATATTAAAAAATAATATCATTATTATTCTTTTATACTAATATTATTTCAAATTAAACACCACCTTAACCATACTCACCCATAAGTGAAAGCATGTTCATGTTTGGGAGTGTTTAACCACCTACATGAACATTGGTCTAAAAATGATCATGGATGATTATGAAGAAAAAACAAAGAAATAATTATTTTTAAATAAATAAATAAGGATATTTTTATGGCTTTTGAAATTTATATAAGGTATATAATTTAAAATTTATCTTCGGACCCCAATATTACTGAAATAAGTTGTTATCAATTCAGTTTTCACATAATTTAAATAAAAAACTTATGTAATGAAATAAAAAAATTTAAATTAACATAATTTATATATTATATAATTTTTAATGATATATAAATAATAAAATTTATATCAAATGATGTGTAATTATATAAAAACTATTAAACATGTGCAAAATAGTAATAGTTTTCAGCACCCGATAGTCATCATTCACCATAATTAGTTAATATAGTCGTGATAAAAAATTATATTAAGGATTATAAGAAAATAATATTGATGATTAATTTTACAAATTAAAATATTCATTATAATATTTTTTACATGAGGTTATATTGTGATCAACTAAGAAAGGAAACAATGAAAGTGTTTTCATCTAAAATTCCCTTTTTTCAGACATACTTTTTATTATGAACCTAGTTTATTTTTTTGTGGCATATATAATTATTTATTCAGATATAATATCATGATTTATATCTAAAAAATACTATTTATTGTTTAATTAAAATACCAATATTTCAAGGGGATTTTATTGGAATTATTCTAAAGTCATAAGAGTTTTATTAGTCTTAATTTTCTTTCTTTCAGGAAAAATACATCTTGTGCACTATGTTTTCTTTGTATTGTGTATAAATTAAACATGGGTATATTTTATATCATAATATTTTATATAGTGGTATTTAATATCAAAATCATGTTCCCTTATTCAACTATATTTTTATTTAGTTGTTTCTGCAACTTTAAGAGTTTTTGGAAACTCAATTTTTAGTCATTTAGTTACGATCATTTCCATGAACTTATGTAATTTAAGTTGGATTTATTAAAAAATTTCATTTTATTATGTTTTACTATATAATTTCTTTAAAATTTTACCACTAAAAACCATTTTCATTTGTTTAATGATTCACGGAGTATTTTTCCCATAAGGGATACTGATAACTCAAATCTCCTTTCATTGGGTTATAATGTTTAATTTTAGAAACTTATTTCCATGATTAACTTCTCAAACACTGATATGTTTTATATGTTAACATATCTACCTATTTTAGAATTATTTTTTTTTATAAAAAATTAATTTTTTTAATCATTTTATAATCTCTATTTTGAACATATATATTTTCATAAAAATAAAAGTGATTTTATATTAACATTCAAATATTTTATCATTCATCTCCTATTTTATAAAATATAAAATTTATTTCTCTTAAAGACACTACTATTAGAGGTTAATTTTAAAAAAATGGTTTTAAATGTATTTCACTCCACTTTTTCAAAATTTACCATTGAATATGACTTTTATGTTTATATTTTTCATAAATGATAAAAATAATTTATAAAAACTATTTTATGTTTTTGCTTCTATCTCAACTACAATTTTCAAAAGGATTTACCCAAATTTGGTTTATATTAAATGATATATATTTATATATGATATCATTTTGGGTACTAAACCCATGGTATAAATATATACGATAATTATCATACCATTCAAATAATTCTTTTATGAGGATGTTTTTCTTTTACATCAACATCATTCTATGACTCATTGTTGTAATGGTGTTGTTTTGTAAAAACTTATACCTACATTATATGGATATATTATGATGATTTTACTCAAATATTAAATTATCCATGAAATAATTGATCTATATAGAGTGAAAATCACATTTACATAATTTATATTTAATGATGTTCTCCTAGAATTTATGAAATCATGTTGAAAAGGGGAAATTTATTATAATTTCATTTGTTGTTACTTCAATATGGATGATCATTGACATGTTTACTATGTATTTTTAACAATACACTTTATTCCTCTGGATGTTTTTTTATCACATTATCCCTTTAATTGACATAAGGAAAACTATTTGAATCCCATATATTAATATTACAATATGGATGCTTAATAGAATGTTTAATATGTATTGTTATACCACCCACCTTATTACCCTGGATGGGTTATGACCATGATATCCCTTTTATTAATGTATAGAAAATTATTGACATTCCATATATTTTTATTTCAATATCTAAGATTATTTTCATGCTGAATATATATTTTTTGACCATCTAACTTCTTTCCTTGAATAGGTTATGATCATGTTATCCATTTTGTTGACATGAGGAAATTTATTGTAATTCATGATGATTGTTGACCTCTAACACATGATTTTTTTGTATTTGAATTCTTTTCTTCTCATTATATAGAAAACAATGTTTTATTCAGTAAGAAGTTCTTCTGATAAAGGAATGAAAGGTCTTGATTAATCTTATGGTGAACACACCGGACATAATCAGGTTATGTGTGGGGATTTGAAGTATATTTACCCTTAATGCATAAAAAAATGTCATCAGAAAAATAATTTTCATTGTAAGAATACCCAATTCAAAAATATTTCTTGACTATGGTCTAGAATACATGTATGATGTCTTGGAACACAACCTTTACATCAAGGTTTTTATATCTATCATTATCCATTCCATCAGTATGAGATCAATATTATTGATATACATGTTTTAATTTATTGTCATAGATATAGAATACTCCTAGTTTCAAATTTATTATGGATTCATATTTTTTACATATTCGTTTTATCATATTTATTTCATGTTTATGCAATTATTTATCTAGTTATATGTTTCCTTCAATAAGAGTTCGAGATAACCCATTTATATGTTTTAATTTCCCCAGGTTATGAAAAATGTATTATATATTACATGTTTAGAAGTATAACATGTGTGAAGTATTTTTTGGATTATTTTAAATACTTTTCATGAATTAAGTAGTTTCATATAAAATGGAAAATTTTCTATTTGACACAAATAACATGAGATTTATCATTTTATATTGTCTCTTATCTATCTAAATATCTAAACCATAATAGTTCCATTAAATAAAAGAGATTAAATAATTATTATCATTTTTGTAATTAGGGATGGCGATACCCAGGATTTAATATCTACTATCATATCAAGTATATAATGTATTGTTCAATGTGCACTGGAACTGGGAGTGCATGTCTGTGGGGTTACAATTGGTATCAAAATAAATATTTATATAACATTGGCGATTAGAAGGTTTATTGAGGATGATTTAAGTGTTGATAATTTATGGTTTATTATGATTTAAAAGGAATATATAACCATTTGTGATAGTATATGATTTAATGATAAGGTAATAATACACATTTTATTTGGGGATTAAGATAAGATAACCTTATTCAAAAGGCCAGGAATAAGCCTTTGTAAAGGATTTCATCTTAAAATTTTGGTAATTCATTGATTATTATTATTTACTTATAGTATATCCTTGTCCGGATAATAGAAAGTGGATGCGGGTATCGCACAAATGAACCTTGTGTAATCACCATGCGAATTGTGGGTTGATAATTGAATCAATAACCACTTTGATACATGATGCGTGTGCCTATGACTGCTCAACTAGATAGATAATCCTAGGTGATATGCTTGGGTTCATCAAATTCACTATATGAACCCCTATTACAGATTTTATAATTATTTTAACTAATTAGTTTATATAAAATAATATAAAAATAAACATGGATAACCGAGGATTTAACAAAGAGAGTCACATGTTAATTTAAAATAATTTATTGTTAAATTAAATATTTTATAAGAAAAAAATATAATTATATATATGTTTTCGTATTAATAATTTTTATATTATAATAACCATTTTAGTTTTATTACATAATTGAAATAGGATCATGGTGATGAAGATGAGGATGTTTTTTATCTAGAAACCATTGTGTTTGATACCAAAATAAGAGATCATACAAAAAGGGTAAATAATTTAGCAATATTCTAATTATAATAGGAAAAGTTAGTTTCCTAGTCATACCTAGGGTAGGGAGATTGATATTTTAATAAAATTTAAACTCTTATCTATTATCATTAGTGAAATATATTTATCGATTAAATTATATAATTTTCCAAATTTTATGAGGATTATGTGAATCATTTAAAGATGGTAATTTAGTAGTATTAATTAAATGTTTTTGAAACATATATTAATTATATTAATAACCCAAAAAGTTATTTTTTGACAGAAATATATTTTTGGGGATAACAATGGAGAAAAAATGGCTATGTTATGTATATCTATAAATTTTAAAATAAAAATGACATTGATATAAAAAGGGTTGTTTGATTTTGAATAACATAGATAGTCATTGGTATCCTTGGGATTCATAATTTATTCATGATATTATCAAGAATCTCATTTTTATGATCATGGTATATAGTGACCCATATATAAAATAATGTTCAAGTGGTTAATACCATTTTAGTGTTAAATATAGAGATAGTTTTAGGCAGAACTTATAATCACATTATGGTTTCTTGTCTTGGATATTCAAATACGTTTTAGGAAATGTATTTCATTGAGAGTATATTGTTAGGGTATATAAATAATTGTGAATATGATTTTAGAAATGATTAGTGTTTTTTGAGTGAGGATATGTTAGATTTTGTAGGTATATATTTCAATGATTGTTGGGTTTAGAATATTTTAGGAAAGATCAGGGTAATTTAGGATATATATTATATGGATTATTTAAATAAGTATGAGAGAACATGACTTGAAGTAAACTAGGTCGAACCAAGAATGATATAGTTTAAAATTTGATTGATTTAGGTTGAACTAAATGAGTTAAATATTAACATGATGATAATGGTAAATGGTTTTAAGCTTGAATTTCTTTATGGTTATTTATTATGACAATTCACCCATATTAAAAATGTTTCTCCACTCATGTTAATTCCCCTAGTTTTAGAAATGACTAAACCCCTAAGAAACCAAGTTAATAATATATTTTATAGACAATAAAGAAACATTAAAAATTACTAAACAAATAGGATGAGTAATGGAGTGGGAAAACATGTGATTAAACCAAACCTTATATAATGAAATATGATCAACAATGTTAAAATATCCCATGTCCCAAGAACAGAAAATAATAGAAAGATAGAGTCTCATGAAAGATAAAGTGATGTTGTTGCTGAAGGTCATCCAACTCACAAGTGTATGGGAAATAGATATTCTATAAAAATATGTTAATTAAATTGCAATATATTTGGGCATTATGCGGATCAATGTCCAAATCCAAGGGCCAATAGGGGTAGTAGTCACCAACAACCATGCGAACAAGGGAAATTTAATGAAACTACAACTAATGAACCAAATATTGAGTTATCACTCTAGATTATATTTTCTCATATGTCATGTATATTTTCAACAACTAATGAATATTGAATTATAAATAAAAACACATATTGATATGATTACCATATAAATAATTTTCATGGTTCATGGGAACTAATTCATTATGGATCCGGATATACATAACATAGTATAATTTTATCTAAAATTTTGAATGAGTTACCTATTTTTATTATAACATCCTAATATTTTAGGATTATTTAAAATTAATTTAAAATTTTAGATAGTTTTTTTTACACATAACAATGAGTTTCAACTATAGCATGCATGACCCAAGACACGTTGCTTTAGTAACCCATAAAGAAAATATTATTATAACATTACTACTAATTAGGTGGTTATGAATAGTATTAACTACATTATGAAATGTCCATAAAAAGTTCCTACTCAATATAAATTTATTAAAAAATTCTTAGTAAATAAGAAATCAATTTTTAGTAATGCAATAATATTATTTAAAAACATGTTTTCTTAAAAAAATGATTTTTATTACATTTATAAAACAATATTATAATAAATTTACAGATCAATTTGAAAATTTATTTATTAATGTGGACTTCATTTTTTAAATCCTATGATCAAAATTATCTTATGGTGATATTATGATATTTTTTCAATAAAATATTGATTTTTATGGACTAGTGAAAAATAATAATTTTTGTAAACTATTTGAAAAAAAAATTATTTTTTACAGAAAAATAATTATTATATAGTAATATTTAATCAAATTAATTACTTATTAATTATTTTTTTGTATTTTAGTATATTTTTTTGGGTTTAAAATTTTTTTTCCAGAAAATTATTTTAAAGTGTATAATGATTCCCCATTTTAATTAATTAAAATAAATACCAATGTCATTTGTTTTAAATGAAATTTATATATTTTAAATTAATAAATTTTGAATGATAGTTTTATAATGTTTATTACTGGACATAGAGTTAATATAAAATCATATTGTACAAAATAGTACACTTCTCGAAAACCATCATTCATTGGGTCGTTAGGTTTTGATTTAAATTTAATTTATGAAAATTTTAGAACTTTTATTTGAAAAAATGAACATAATTTTAGAAATAAGATTTTTAAAATTGTATTAGTGTGAATAAATTATAAATTTTTGAAATTATTATTAATATGACGAATAGTAAAAAATACAATATTTCAATTAAACTGTATATTTATGTTAAAATAAGTTATAAAAATAAATTATATTTTAAATTAGTTTGTAATTAATATTTTTTAAATTATATATATATATATATATATTAATTAAATTTATCTTATTTTAAAAAATTTACCCTTGAAATTTAATATAATATATTTTTAAACATTTCATCATTTTCACCTTGAAACCCTACTTTCTCAGCATGCCTGTGAGATAGATTTTAAATTAAAATTTAAATATTCTAAGAATGAAATTTAAAAAATATGATTCCATATTTTTACGGACCATTATTTTTATTATCTAAAAATTATAAATTAATATTTTTTCATAATGAATATTATAAAAAGTAAAAATAATTTATCGTGGTTAAGATAAAAATGGGTTTATAGAGGGTCAAACTAAAAAGATAAGGGTTAAAAATAACCCAAAACATTTACAAAACCCATTTTATGTCCATATTTCCACTTTATGTCTTCTATTCATGATAATATTTAATTATAAAACCATGTGGAATGATAAAAACTTGGTTATAAAATTTTCTTTTAAAAGCATTGTAAGTGTGACACTCGACTCATTTATAAAAGGAAACTCACTCTACTCTCTTATTCACACATTAAAAACATTTTGGAACAAAAAATAATAGAACTGATATATTTATAAATTCTCTCTTATCATAATAGAAGATTTATTTTCTTCATTAATCAAAAGAATTAATTATTTTGGTGAAAACCTAAGAGGATACATGAAGAATA
Organism: Viscum album; assembly: GCA_963277665.1. NCBI lineage: Eukaryota > Viridiplantae > Streptophyta > Magnoliopsida > Santalales > Viscaceae > Viscum > Viscum album. The sequence continues at coordinate 1,431,920,800 of OY728126.1, read as the reverse complement.
GGTAATGTTCATCAACAAGCGTTTTTTTATTTCCTCCTTCAACTCTTTCAATTATTAGTAAATCCCAATGATGTAATAACCTAAGAATATTAAAAATATTGATATATTTTTATGTTATTTTTTTGACCTACAAATACCCCCCTTCTAATTAATGAGTTATGAAATAATCAACCTTGTGTATGACACACTACCACCTTTTAAATTGATGTAATTAATTTTTCCATTACCACCTCTCAATGTTGGGTATGGTTATGGATATAAATTATATATATATATGTGATATTTATATCATATTTATACCTCTTTATTAACTATAATATATATATATATTCTAATTTACAATCTATAGGGGATATAATAACATCATTCATGTGTATGGTGGATTACTACCTTGCGAAGCGATGTGATTAATTTTCACTAATTATTTTAATAGAAGATAATTAGGATAAATTTCATGAATATATGTGATATTAATGAAATAATTAATATGTTAATGAAACATGATTCATTCTTAAAATAGAAAATTTCTTTTAATTTCTTAACCTTTCACTCACTAAAAGATGATAACATCGTTCATGTACATGAAGACAACTGCCTCTACTAAGTGATATGACTCCCTTTTCATCACCAAACCACATGTATGATATGTATAAATATAAATAAATAAATAAAATGGTATTTATGATATTATTACAACTCTATAAATACAATATATTACATAAAATTTTCTATAATGATCATTTAATAATCAAAATGTTACTCAGGAATACGTATCATCTACCGTCTCAATGATTGTAACATACTTCACTTAGAAAAAAAATATTCATGATTGGTATTAAAATTATAATTGATGAATAAATATTATAGTTTTTTCATTATTATTAATCTTTATATGATTGAACCATTTTCAAATTAGAAGGATTGAAAAAAAAATCAAAACATATATGATAAACAAAGAGGTTAGTACCTGAAATGTTACTTTGAGATGAAACTAATAATAAACAGGTAATTAAAGTAGATAAGTAAATCATATGTGATATGATATATATAATAATGGATATTTAATATATTTATTATTATCTTATATTTATTATAAAATAGTTTCAAATTAGTATGAAAAAAGTTGAGACTCACGGTAAGGGATTTCTATCTCACACTTTATTTTCTATAATATATATTCTAAGTTCACCACATCATTCTTTTATGTGGTTTATATATTTACTATGTATGTTTTTTATGATTATTATACATATAAATATTGGTTTTTAAATTTCTAGTTGAGGATATATCTTTCATGAGGCTTACATTTCAATGTAGCCAAAGTGGTAATGATTTTATGTTAAAATATAATTGTTTATCGGGATTGTTTATTATTATTTTTTTAAGATAAAATATTTTGATACAACTCAAAAGAAAATAAGTAATTTTATTATCATCTGCTATTTCATGAGAATACATTTTTACCATCATTTCCACTATGTATTTATCCATGAGTTTAAAAGATTTTTTTATGAAAATTGTCTTTATTTATATCTTCGGTTGAAAACCCATTTTTCATCCAAAATATATTTTTCAAAGTGTTTTTAGAAATGTTTTTAATATTTTCTAAATTTCTTATTAAATAAATTTTTTCTAATGATTGCATTTTTAATTTTTTTTTTAATGTAATATTCATTCCATTTTCAAAATAATTTCCATTATCCTTTTACCCAAAATGTGAATAGAATGATTGTTTTTAACATGAATGAGAAGAATAATATTTTTCACCTTCATAACCTCCGTAATATATAATGATTCCATCAAAATTTTTAAAATGTATCTGGAAAGGAAATTTTTTTCAATAATCTTTGGGAAATTTTCATATTTTAAATATTTGATTTCAAAGAAAAAATGTATTTGAAATTTTTTTTAAATTTTTTTTAGAAGTGGAAAGGATGTTTTCCCCAAAAAATATTGTATTTTATTTTTAAAGATTCTATTATAAGTTTTTATGTTTATTTTCAATGAGATATATTTCTATTGTTTGTTTAAAAAATTGATTTTGAAAGAAAATATATCTTCCTTGAGAAATAGTCTAAGTGATTTATTATTCAAAATAATATTTCATATAAAACTACATAATTTAATGTTACCTAATATTTATTTGGTATATAAAACAAGGATACCATTTTTATTATTTATCTAAATGTATTATGATGATATGATTTTTATGAAACCCATTTCTATTCCACAGGTTATACCATAACAAAATGATCATGAAACCTATTTATTTTTAAATGAGTTATTATTTGATGAGATGATGAAATGATTATGAAACCTGTATCATTTCAACATGTTATGATATGATGAAATGTTTATGAAAATTATTTCATTTAATTGGTTATGATATGATTAATTTTTTTTGATCTTTTGGAAGACATATGTATGATTTTAATTATCTGACAGGTGGGACAAGTATCTCCCCACAATACATTGGTTAATGATTTATATCTCTTGATATAGAAAGGATTGGACTAGGGATTTAAGCTAGATTAATATGATAATTAATCTTCTATGATGGTGTTAGGAGTGAACCTTTACTACTATAATGGTTTGGAGAGTAAACCCATTCCAGTATGATACCCTTGGAAGTGAACCTTGACTACTATGGAAATTATATTATATGCTTATGTGTATGTCATAATTCTGTGTCATATTCCATTATTATGATATCATGGATCATGTACTATGATTTCATTATTATTCATTTCTTATTAACTACAAATTTTTATTCTATGACTCAAGATTATGATAATTCAAATAAATGGTATTATTTTTAAATGTTATGATCAAGTTCCCATACTCGTTTGTTCATGTTATAGTTAAGTATCTTGTTTGTTTACCCTTACTGAGCATCTGAGCTCACCATTCTATATATTTCCATTCCCTAGATGATAAAGATATATATTAATTAGGGAATGTTTGTGATTAGTTCCAAAGGGGAATTATTTATGGGAGAAATTAGAGATATTTCATTAATTAAGAAGAATGTATTACACATTTCTAAGGAAGATAATATGTTACAGTCCTAAGGCATGTCTTTGTGTAATTTAATGAATATTAATATAAAAGATTTAATATATATGCATGAGAAGCATATGTTGGTATAATAGGTATTGGAGGAAATGTAATGAATATGATTCTTGGTTACTCTCATGTGAATGCCTTAGAAAAATAATACATATGCACTTAAGTAATTTATAAGCAAAGTGATTCCACTGGGGATGTTAGTGAGTCCAAACTTAGAGGTATAACAACCCATGAAGTGCCTTGATAGTTATCAATTACAGACCGTTGGGAAAAATTACAAACCACTATATTTGGTATCAATGGAAGGGGTTATTTATCCTTAGGAAAATAGGATGAGAAAACTTTAATGAGATCCCTAAGGGTGTTATAAGGACATGACTAGGTACACATCTAAGGATATGTTTTAGGATGAAGAAAAGTATATGAAATTGTACTGTAATTTTGGTAAAGGATATAGTGAGTGGATTCCATGAAGTTACAACCCTATCTAGATACTATAAGGGGATTCAGATCTCACATGGAGGTACCTAGGGGTAGTAATTATGAAAAGGGAACATTGAGCTCGACTCAATAGTCACTTTGTGCATGATAACAAGCCTTGTTAGACACCTTGTTTGAAACTCCCATGATATATTCTTTGGTAATTCACAAAATCATTATGAATCATCATTAATTTTTTAAATAGATGATGACTATGAATTACCTAATATTAATCTATGGTTTCATAGATTAAAAATAAGGTGTAATGATTTATACATCCTATTTTGACATTCATTATTATTTGGTTTTCCATTGTGATTAGAATTAATTATAATATGTTTTTTAATCAATGTGAGAACTAGAAGGAACTGAGATAACATTGAATGTGGTAGATAATTTTCTCATAAGAAGCCAAATGGGATAATGATTTTAGTAAAGGATTTTGGGATTATTCCATATCAGTTATCATAATATACGATTAACAACATCCACATTAACTAAATCTCAGACTTACCAAAAAAGATAAATATATAGTTCATTTAGAGTTCGATTGGTCGTGGACATAGAGGAATGAAGATTAAATATCCTATATGGTGGGAATATGGGAATAATCACTCAAGGTATCATATTATAGGGATGAGAATATTACATGGGTGTGGAAAAGGAATGAAAAAAAAGTAACTACAATGAAAAAATTAAATGTTTTGTTAATGAAATAGATTATAATAATGTTATCCATAAGATATCATCTATGGTTGAATGTTTAAAATGTGGAATGTATAAGAATTATAAAAATTGATGTCTTGTGGGGGAAGCCTTTAAAGACAGTTAGCAAGGTTTTATGAGTAATGGTTCTGTTATTGATGATGAAGAGACTATCAATGTCATATAAAATAAGGGGTAATTAAGGAATAAGATTATTAATACAAGTTAATAAATTGGTATGGAAGTGAGATGATTTAATTATTAATGTATTACAATTCAAGGATTTTGTTTTTTGAATCATGAAATATAAAAGGATTTTACACTATATGTTATTTTTACAGATTTGAAAAAACAAGTTAAATGGTACTACTATATAAGAAAAGTTATTTAATTGAAAGGTGATATTTTGATTAATGAAAGATAACTCTTAATATGTTCCTAATGTTCAGAATATCATGTTTAGTTTAGATTAATATAATATTGATATGAATAAAGTAAATTGGATCATATTCACATAATTGTAACTGATTAATGATTTTTGGACAAAGTGGTTTATGTTCTCATTGATGAAGTTTAAAACATTATCAGATTTATGGAATATATTAAATAATATATAGTTTTATTGAAGAAATAAGGAAGAATGTATCATAATTTAAGTTATTACCTTGTTTCATGAGAATACATGATTAATGTGTTCACATGTTTGGTATGTGAAAATTGATAGCTGCTTCATGTTGTTTGGGGGATTATTGAAAATTTAACATTGAAAATTTAATTACCTTCTTTCTAATGTTTTGGATTTTAACCTTTTTTAGTAGTCTTATAGAAAAACATCTATGAAATTATTTAATTTGATCTTAAGACAAGGCTTTATATATTATTGTATTACTTCACTATATGTGGACTTTTTCATATTGGATAACCTATTCTAACTATTTTGGTTTTCTGATAACTAAAGATGGAAGGAATGCATTATCATTCTATTAATGGAGGATATGATCTATTTGTACTTTAGGCATAAATCATTCACCTTTATTTCTAGTATTAAGAAAGTGGAAGTTGATTAGGGCACAACCAATGGTTATGATTTTGGTTATGAAATGGAATGAAATTGAGTATGTATAACTTATAATGAAAATTATTTAACTTTAGGAAATAATATTGAAATAAACTTTTTTCATGATATCATCTGTTTTGAAAATATCAATGAAATTTTTCATGCCTATTTTGTGTATGGTTTTATGTTCATTATCCATCTATGGATCTCCCACATTCATGTGATCAATGATATATATCACTTTATGTAATTATTTATGATTTTATTCGATGTAAAAATAATAGATTCCCACCTATGTTCTCCTATATGTAATTTTTTTATGATTTACTTTAGGTAACCTTTATGTTTCCATCTTCCCCTTTTTAAGGGAAGTTTTATTATTTTTTTGTATGTTGTGGGTTTCTATGAAGGATTTTTCCAATATTAAACCATTATTAAACAAGATGAATTTTGATAGAAAGATTAATTTTAATGGGGGTCGAATGTAACATCTGGAGGTATTATGAAATATATTTTTTCAATTTTGTTTAAAATTTTAGGTAGCTTTCATTACATTCAATAACAGTTCTATTTGATAGTGTACATTACATGAGACATTGAGATTCAGTGAACCATGAAATAATGTTATTATAACATAGATAATAAGTACATGGGTATGAATATTATTAACCACTTTATAATGTATACATATTAATTTTCTACTCAATATAAATCTATTTATAATTTTTTAGTAAATAATCAATGAATTTTCAGTAAAGTAATTATATACTTAAAAAAGTTATTTTTTCTTCTAAAATGTTTTTTATTTATTTTATAATGAAATATAATAATTAATTTATAGAGATTTTATAATATTTTGATAAAATGAAACTCATTTTTTCAAACATCATATCAAAATTATAATTTTGTGATTTTTTTATTTTTTTTTAAATATAGATTTTTCAGTGAATAATAAAAAACCAATTTTTGTAAAACTATTTTAAAAGAACAATTAAGTTTTAATGTAACATAATAATTCATTGTTAATATTTAATATAGTTAATTAATTTTTAATTAACATTATATTGAATTTTATTATAATTTTTTTATGTTTAAAAAATGATTTTTTCTTAAAACTATTTTAAAGTGCATATTTTTTCTCCATTTTAATTGATTAAAATAATAAATAAGGATAAATGGTTTAAATGAAATGTATATATTATCTATAAATAAATTTTATTCTGTATTAATTAAATTATATCTATTACACATAGATGTAAGATATAATCATATTGTGATTGAACAAATATACCTCCCGAAAACCAGCTTCTTCATCTCTTATGTAGGTTTTTTTAAAAATATTTTTTTTGATTTTATAAAATAAATTTGAAAAAATAAAATAATTTTTCAAATAATACTGTCAATATAATAATAGGGTAAATTTCTAATAAAATTTGAAAAAATTAATTTTTGGATGAATAGTGAGAAATACTGAATTATAATTGAAAACTGCATTATCTTTTAAATTCCTTATAAAGTTAAATTATATTTTATGCTATTTTTAAGTAAAATTAGTTGAATTATATATATATATATATTAAAACAATTTAGTTTACTTTCATTAATTTCATATTGAAATTGGATATAAAAACATTATAAACTTTTGAACATTTGTTCGTTGAAAACCCAATTCCTCGCCACTTCCCTGGGATTAATTTTAAATTAAAATTTTCCACTTATATGAATGAAGTTTTAAAAAATGGTCTCTATATTTTTAATAATAATAATTTATATATCAAATAATCTTAATTTAATTTTTTACCATAATGAATAGTAAAAATAGTAAGAATTAATTATTAAGTTTATGGTAAAACTGGGTCTACCAGGGTTTAAACTAAAATGATATGGGTTAAAAATATTCTAAAACATGTAGAAAAACCATTGTATAGTCATATTACAAACTTATATATTCTATTATAGACAATGGTGAAATGTTTAACCCTATGGCATGATAAAATCATGGGTACACCACTTTATTTTCAAAAAATTACAAGTGTGCCCCTCACCTCACTTATAAAAGGCCACCCAATATACTCTCTTCCTCAACCCATAAATCTATTATTTTTCAGCCAATAATTTCTAAATTAACTTCAAAATTTCCTCCACTCATTCTAAAATCATTAAATTTTGGATAGAAATCCAACCTAGGAATATTTTTCATGAAAACCTAAGGAGGATACACGAAGAAGAGGTAACACTCATCAATAAATGTTTTTTTCCTCCAACCCACTCAATTTTTATTTTACCATGATGATATAACAAACTCAGTATCTTACATTTGTTGAGTTTTTTTATGTTATGTTAAATACCTACAACCATATCCACACCCATCAAATGTGTTACAAAATCATTATTCATGTGTATCGTGGACTACCACCTTGCAAACCGATGTTATTAATTTCTCTATTACTACCTCTCACAGTTGAGTGTAATGATAGATATAAAGTATATTTTTGAATTTTATAAAATCATTATATATATATATATATATAATATATATATATATATATATATTAAATTTCAATTTCGTAAGGGATAAGATAACATCAATCTTGTGTACGGTGGACTATCATCACACGAATCAATGTGATTAGTTTTTACTAATGCTTTACATAGAATAAATAAAGATACATTTAATGAATATATATTATATACGTGACATAGTTATTATATTAATGACATATTAATCATTCATGGAAAATAATTTATTTTTTACTTTCTTACCTTTTCTTGTACTGAAATATGATAATGTCATTCGTGTATGTCTGGACTACAACCTTCATAAAGTGATGTGACTTTCTTGGAATCATCAAACCCAATGTATGAAATGTATACATATATTTATAGAAATTTCATGGTATTTATGGTATTTATTATATTATTTTCATTATTTAATGATAATATATTACTTTAATCCTTTTATAATTATATTTTATAAATGGAAATGTTACCCATGTGTATGTATGATTTACCTTCTCCACAATCATTACATACTTTATTTCTCAAAACCAACATTAATGATTGATCTTAAAAATATAATTTATATATTAATATTATAATAATTACATGATTATTAATCTAGAGATTATGGGACCATGATTTAATTAAGAGTAAAAAAATAGAAAATAAATACATATATGAAAAATAAAGAGGTTATTACCCAAAACATGACATTAAGATAGAATTAGTAATTTGTTTTTCATAAAATCACATAAGTAAATTATATATGGTATGATATATATAATTATGTTTATTTAATTGATTTATAATAATATTATATTTATTATACAGGAGGTTTGAATAAATATTAAGTAAGTTGAGGGTTACTCTAAGGTATTTCCATTGCACTTTTAATTTCTTTGAGACAAATTCCAAATTCAAAACATATTTATTTTGTATGGTGTATATACATAATATTAATGTGTCATTTTATTCTAATAATTAATCTTATTGGTATATACATATCCATTTTATGACCTCTCTTTCATGGGGTTGACATTTTAACATTACCAATGTGGTAATGATTTTATGATATAATCTCATCATTTGTCAGGATTTTTTATGACTATGTTTCTAATGATAAAATATTATGATTAATCCCTCAAGAAAACCATGATTTTTATTATCCTTTGTTTATGTCATGAGAATATATTTTCCCTTCATTTTATTCTCTCTCTATGTACCTAAGAGTTGAGAACAATTATTTTATGAAAATTTTCTTTATTTCTCTCTTCAGTCAAAAACCAATTTTTATTCAAAAATCATGTTTTCTAAAATATTTTTCAAAAATTTTATTTAACATTATACAAAGGATTTGTTAATGAAATTTTACCTAAGTTTTAGTTTTAGAAATTTGTTTTTACATTAATCTTCATGTTGTTTTCTAAGAATTGCCCATTTGGAATTTACCAAAAATGTGAAAAGATATTTTATATTTAACATGAATAACATGAACCGTATTTACATATGTCATGACCAATCAAATATTTCAATATTACATTAAAATTTTTAAAATATATTTTCAATAGAAATATTTTCCTTAATATTTTTTAATTTTTTAGTTTTAATATAAATGATTTCAAAAATAAAAAAAAAATTTGAAAAAATTTTAAAAAGTGTTTCTCAAGTGAAAATACTATTTTACTCGACTAAAGATTTAAATTATTTTAAAATATTAATTTATATTTTTTAATGTTTATTTTCAAATAAAAGCATTTCCACAATATTTTTGTCATACAAAGTCAGTTTGAAATAAAATCCATTTTCATCAAGAAGCATTCCATGTGATTTATCCTTCAAAATAATTTTCTATATAAACTGACATCCTTTGATGTAGCTCATGATTTACTATGGATATGAACCATCGATACCATTATTATTATTTATCTTAATGTGTTATTAGTACAATATGTTTTTGAAACCCATTTTACTTCAGCGGGTCAAACCATGTCAAAATGCAAATAAAACCCATTTCTTTTTCTTTGGGATATTATTTAACGAGATGATGAAATGATTATGAATCATGAAACATTTCTACATGGTTTGATAGGATTAAATGTTTATGAAACCCAATTAATTTGTTTTTTTATTATATGGTGAATGTTTTATTATCTTTTGGAACACATATATATGATTTTAGGTTTGCCATAGGTGGGACATATAAAACATTTGATGCATTGGGTATAGATTTATATCTCATGAGATATAGAAGATTTAAATGTGGAGTAAACATATTTCAATAAGGTAATTTGTCTACTATGATGGTATTGGGAGTGTACCTTGACCAATATGATAGTTCATGGAGTGAACCCATTCCACTAAGATATCCTTGGTAGTGATCTTTGACTACTATGGAAATCATTTTCATTCCTTATGTGTATGCCACGATCCAATGTATTATGGAAATTCCATGAACTCATGGCTCATGTTCTTATATTTCCTTAGTATTCATGTCTTAAAAAATAAAAAAATTTATTTTATGACTCATTATTATGATCTTTGATATATAAGACCTTGTTTTAAAATGTTATTTTCATGTTATCGTACCGTTATGTTCATGTTATTATTACATATCTCGTTTGTTTACCCTTACTGAGCATCTGATCTCACCCCTTCATGGGTTTCATTTCAGAAGGTTATGAAGACAAGATTTAAGTAGTTTATATTTGTGAAGCGTACTGAAGGAAAATATCTTCATGGAATACATTGAAGAACATTTGTTAATTAAGAATATTTTGTTCCAAGTTCTTAAAGTAACTAAACTATTGTGACCATCATCCATGAGTTTGGGAAATGTAATGAATATTCAACTACTAATATTTAACATCCATGAATGATAATCTTTTGCCTTTATAGTTGGTATTAGATGTAAATAATGGAATAATCTCCTTGGGAAATCTCATGTGTGATTGTTGGATAAAGCCCAAATCTCTTCCCAAGTGCATCATGATGAAAGGGACACCACTAGGGATGGTGGTCTGCCATTCCTAGATAGTGTGTCCACCCATGGAGTATCCTGATAAATATAAATTATAGTAAAGTAGAAATAATTATAGGATTTTATAGTGGGTATCATAGGAATGGTTTAGTTAGCCTTTGGAAACTAGGATGATAAAACCTTCGTGAGATCCCTAGGTATGTTTCTAAGGATATTTATAGGGATACTTATAAGGGTAAGTAGAAGTATTAGTCAAAGTATAGGAAAATTTATAAAATTTTGGTAAACAATAGAACGAGTTATTTCCATGTAATTACATCCCTCTCTAGATACTATAAATTAATGTGGATTTGGAATAAACATACCTAGGGGTAATAACTCTGAAAAGGGTGCATTTAGCTACACATGATCATCACCTAGTTCACAATAACAAGAATTACCACACACCTAGTTTGACACTCCCATGGGATATTGTTTGTAAATTCAGACACTCATTATGAACCATCATAAATGATTTAAATAGACGATGACTATGAACGACCTACGCTAAACCAAATGTTTCATAAATAAAAATTAATGCATTATGATTTAGAAATACTATAAGTGTTTTTCATGATTATATGGTTTACCATTATGATTAACATTTTCACACTTATAATTTTGGGTATAGTCAATCATAGAAACAAGAATAAACTGGATTAACATTGAATGTGATTGATAATTTTGGATGAGTAGTAAAATGGGATTATTAATAGAGTAAAGTATGTTGTTATTATTCCTCATTAGTTATCACAATATATAAGTAACATATTTCAATTTAACTAACCCTCTGACTAACCAAATAATATAAGAGTAATGTTAGTTGAAAGTTATGGTGGTAGAAATTATAGAGAATTGAATATTGTGTCTTCTATATGTTGAGAATGTGGGAAGAATTCCCTAAGGAAATGCATCAGTGGGATGAGTAGATGTATTGGTTGTTGAAAATAAGGAAACAAACAATGTAACTTAAAAGTGAAAATAAAACATTTTGTTAACACAATAGATGAGAGTAATGGTCTCCCTATGATATCATCGATGGTTGAATGTTTCAAATTTTGAAGGTATTTACATTATACAAATTGATTTCCTAAGGGGAATGCTAATGAAGAGAATCAGTAAGGTTGTACGAGTAATGAATTTTTTTGTTGATGATGAAGATACTATGAATGGAATATGAAAATAAGGGGGTATTGAGGAATAATATTATGAATCTTAGTCAATTCCTTGAGAAGGATGTGGGATGATTGGAGTATTAATGTATTGAAATTCAATGATTTTTTATGTGAATCCTGAAATATATAAGGTTTTTTTAGTATATGTTTATAAGGATTTTAAAAATATTTTAAAGGGTACGGATGACCTAGAGATGATATTTAATGGAAATCCAATATTTTGATTATGGGAATATAACCCTTAATATTTTCCTGTTGTTGAGAAAATGGTGTTTATTTTTGGATAAAGAGATTATTTACCTGAATAATGTTAATTAGATAGTATTGATGACCTTGGAAATAATTAATGATTTGTTGAAAAGCTGTTTTATGTTATCATTTATGGAGTTTACAAAATAATTGGAGTTATGTAATATATTAAATAATATATGGTCTTATTCAAGGAATAAAGAATGATATATGGTAATTTAAAATATTACCATGTTTTAGGGGAATACGTAATGATTATATCCAGATGTATCATATGTGAAAATTGAAATATAATTCATATTTTTTGAGGGATTAATGAAAATTTCATTTTGGAAATTTATTTACATTATTTATAATGTATTTTATCATAATATTTTGGATGGTTCAGAAGGTAAACCATGTATAAAATTGTTTAAGATAATTTTTGTATGATGCTTCAGATAATAATGTATAAATTCACCATATGAAGAATTTGGCATATTTTAAAAACTGTGAAAATTGGTTTTTTATGATAAAAAAAAGATATAAGAAATGTTATATCATTCTATTTATCGATCTTATAATCTAATAGTGATTTAGGAAAATACAATTCACTTATATTTCATAGATTAAGAGATGAAGTTGAAATTGATCAAGGGACAACCAATGGGTAAGGTTGAGTTTATAAAATGAAATGAAATCAAGTAAGTATATATTTTGATGAAATTTTTTCAACTTTAGGAAAATGATCTTGAAATAAAAGGTCCTCTCATTATCATCATTCTTGATGATATCAACGAATTTTTCACACCTATTTGATTTATAGATTTGTGGTTGTTATCCTTCTATGGATCACACACATTATTATGATCAATGATCTATATGAATATCGATGATTAGTTTCACTATTTTTCAATTTACAAATACTCCATTCCCTCCTATATTCTCGTATGTGGAAACTGAGTTATGAGTTACTTTTAGTAAACTTTATTTTTTCCAACTTTTCCTTTTTAAGAGAAGTTTTTTAATTAATTTGTAAGATATGGGTTTTTACAATGGAATTTTAAAATGTTAAAATATTGATGATCCAGATAAATATTGAGGCCTATATTTATTTTAAGGGGGATAAAACTTTACATCTTAAGGTTTTATGAAATATTATTTTTCAAATTAATTTAAATTTATAGATATCTTGCATTACACGCAACAATGAGTTTCTTCGATAGCATGCATGACACGTGACACTATGCTTTAGTGTACCATGAAATAATATTATTATAACCTAGTCATTAATTAGGTGGGTATTAATAGTATTAAATAATTTATTAAATTTGCACAAAAATGTCCTAATTAATATAAAATCATTTATAAATTCTTAGTAAATAATCAATCAATTTTTAGTAAAGTAATTATATTCATTAAAAATATGTTTTCATCAAAAAAATTTATTTATTTTATGAAAAAATAATATATTAAATTTATATATATATTTTTATAATTTTATTTAAATGTACTCTATTTTTTTAATCATCATATGAAAATTTATTTGTGGTAAAATTTTGGGATATTTTCAAAAAATATTTATTTATTAGTGAATAATGAAAATTATAGATTTTAAAAAAATAATGGATGAATTATGTTTTAATATAAAATTTGGATTATTTAGAAATATTAAATCCCATAAAATTAATTTTGAATCAAATTTATATTGGATTTTAGTATAAGTTTTTTTGAAATAAAAAGGGGGTTTTATAAAAACTTTTTTAAAGTATATAATGTTTAGTAGTTTTGATTAATTTAAATAATACCTATTGAGGAATTTTTTAAATTAAATTTATATATTATATATTAATAAATTTTAGTTTTATTCATAAAATTATTTATATTATACATAATGTTATAAAGTCATCTTATGCTTGAAGAAAATACACTTCCCAAAAACCCTCTTTTTTGTCAAATTTGTGGGTTTCATTTTAAATTTAATTGTAATCAATATTAGAAAATTTGTTTTTAAAATAAAATTAATTTTTTAAATATCTAATTTTTTAATAAGGGCTTATTATTGAAAATTTCGAAAAAAAATAATTTTTTGACAAATAGTGAAAAATCATGAACATTAATTGAAAATTTCTCTTAGATTTATATTATTTAAAAATTTAAATTCTGTTTGAAATTTTTTTAACTAAATTTATTTCAATAATATATCTTTTAATCCAATTTAGGTTATTTTATTAAATTTAATAGTGAAATTACATAGAAAAACATTATAAACTTTTGAACATTTTTTCTCATTGAAAACCCCCTTTCTCATTTCACGCATGTGATTTTCTTTATATTAAAATTTTCAACTTCTATAAATGAAATTTTAAAAAATGGATTAAATATTTTTAATCATAATAATTTATATTATATAATAATTTCATCTTAACTTTTTACCATAATTAACTGTAAAAAAAGTAAAAAATATTTATCACAGTTAAGGTAAAAATTGGTTTTTCAGGGGGGGGGGTTAAACTAAAACTATAATGGTTAAAAATAACAAAAAACTTCTCCAAAAAACATTTTATGGAAATATTTATACCATATATATTATATTATCTAGAATTTTCCATTTTTAATCTTTTATCTTGATTAAAACGTGGGTACACCTTTTTTTCAAAAAATTCTAAGTGTGCCACTCACCTCACTTATAAAAGGCCACCACTCTACTCTCTTCCCCGCTGCTTAAACCCCTTTTGGATCTAAAAATACCAAATAAAATCACATTAAAAATTCAATCCTATCATCCTAGAAGACTCAGTTTGGATATAAATTCAACCTATGAATGATTCTAGTGAAAGCCAATGGAGGATACCCGAAGATGAAGGAACTTTAGCAACCAGTGTTTTGGTTTTATTTATTCCTAGAACTATTTCAATAATTAATATAACAAGATGATATAATTAACAATGTATATAAAATATAAATACATGTTTTTATTTTATTTTCATCACCTAAAACCATCTTCAAACCCTTTAAATTAGTTAAGAAATAACCATTCATGTGTATGATAGTCTACCACCTCACGAACAATTGTTATTTATTTTTCCATTACCACCTCTCAAAATTGGGAATGATGATGGATATAATGTATATATATTATATTTATAAAATAATTACACATATTAATTCATTATATCATATATAATTTTTTTACTTTCCCTTCCATAAGGGATACTATAACGTTGTTCGTGTGTATGAAAGACTCCAACCTCACGAAGTGATGTGATTCAATTTAACTAATGATTTACAAGGAAGATAATAAGAAAACATTTAATGAATATATGTGTTATAAATTACATATTTATTATTTTAATGAAATAATTATCATTCCTAAAAGATATTATATCATTTCATTTCTTACCTTTTCACTCACTGAAATATGATAACGTCATTCTTGTACGTGTGGACTATCACCATTTTGAAGCGACACCAGTCCCTTTTCATAAACAAACCTGATGGATGATATGAATAAGTATATTTAAAAAAGTAATTTTTTATTTATGATATTATTATCATTATAACAATATAATATATTACTTACCTCATTTACATAATGATCATTGAAAAATTGAAAAGTTACTCATGCATACGTATGACCTACCGTTGCCAAGATCATAAAGTACTTCATTCACCAAAACCACCATTCATGATTTGTACTAAAATTATAAATGATATATAAATATTATAATTATTTCATAATAATTACTATGGATATGATTTTGAATTGGCTAATGTAATGTGATTGGGAATAACAAATAAAAACATACACAAAAAAACAAAGGGATTTTTACCTGAAACGTGACGTTGACATGAAAGTGTTAATAAATGGGTAATAAAAGGGTATACGTAAGTAATTTATTTTACGATATATATAATCATGTTTTTATAATATATGTATAATAAACTTATATTTATTATATATGATCTTCAAATGAGTATGAAGGAATTTGAAACTTTTTGTAATGGATTTTTACTTCACTGTTATTTTTTAGAGACAAATTCCATACTCACCACATGTTTCTTTTATAGGGATTATATACTACCCATGAATATATTTTAAGATTCTTATACCTAAAATTATTGGTATTTAAATATCCATTTTTATCCCTATTATATGGGTCTTATATTTCAAAGTTATAGAAGTGGTAAAGATTCTACATTAAAATCTCATCATTTATCAGGATTGTTTATGACTATGTTTCTAATGGAAAAGTATTATGATACATCTATCATGAAACTCATGAACTTTATTATCCTCTTGTTATTTCATTAGAATAAAATTTTTCCCTTTATTTTCCTATCTCTATGTACCTAATATTTTTAATAATGTTTTCTTTATTTCAATATTTGGCCGAAAACTATTTTTTCTTCCAAAACCATGTTTTTAAAAGAGTTTTTGGAATGGTTTTTAAAATTATCCATGTTATTTACTAAATAAATTTTTACACATGTTTTACTTTTATTAAAAAAAATTAAAGTAATCTTCATTCATTTTATCAAACAATCCCTATCTAAATTTTACGTTATTGTGACTGGTCATATATTTCAAGCATCCCTTACAATTTTTCAAATTTCATTTCAAATAAAGTTTTTATTAGTATTTGAGAAATATTTTTATTTTAAATAAACCATTTAAAATTAAAAAATATTTTGAGAATGTTTTAATAAGTTTTATTTAAGTGGAAATACTATTTTTCTCTAGAATTATTTTGAATGATTTTTGAATATCTCTTTATATGTTTCCAAGTTTATTTTCAAAGAAAAATATTTCCAAAATGTTTTTGTTTTAAAATGTTTTTTCCAATGAAAACATTTATTCCTCAAGAAATGATCTAAGAGATTTATCTTTCAAAATCATTTTCCATATTAAATGACAACCTTTTATATAACATATTCTTTTCTGGGGATATGAACTCAAAATACCATTATTATTATTTATATGAATGGTTTGGGATGGAAAGATATTTTTGACACCTTTTTATATTCTATGGGTTATACCATGAAAAATTTATAATTATTCTTATCTAATTTTACAAAAAAAAATTATTTTTTGATTTGATGATATGATTATGGATCCTGTCTTTTTTCCAAAGGTTGTGATATGATAAAATGTTTATGAAACCAATTTCATTTCATGGGTAATGATATGATGATTTTTTTTTTGAAATTGTGGAACAAATATGTTTTATTTTAATTTTGTTATTAGTATAAAATATATCTACCTAAAATAAATTTGGTTAATATCTATATATCATAATATATAGGACTGGATTGAGGAGTGAACCTTATTAAGTAAGGGACTTCATCCACAATAATGATATTGGGAGTGAACCTTGACTATAATGATGGTTTAGGGGGTGAACCCTTTCCACTATGATAGGCTTGAATGAAGCCCTTGAATACTATGAAAATGATTTTATATTTTTATGGGCATTCCACAATTCCATTTCCTACACCAATGGTATGCTTTCATAGATCATGTTCTTTGAGTTCCTTTTTATTTAAGTTTTTTCATCACTTAATCTTTATGCCATGACTCAAGATTATGATGTTTGATATAAAAGGTATGTTTTAAAAATGTTATGATCAATTTTTCATTGATTTATATTCATGTTAGGTTTACATATTTAATTTTTTTACCCTTAATGAGCATCGGAGCTCACATTTTATTATATTTCCTTTCCCTGGGTTATAATTAAAGGTTTTATGATGGGAATTTTTTTGAAGAGTAATAAAGGGGAAGATCTTTGATGAATTAAGAATATTATGTTTCAAGTATCAAAATGCACTAAACAGTTATGGCCCTCAGGCGTGTGTTCTTGTAATGTAATTAATATTCATCAAAAAAGATATAATATATATGTATGATAATCCAAAACCACTATATGTATATGATGTGATTGTAATTACTTTTGATATAAATAAATATTATTCCACATTCTAAAGAATCTCATGTAAATATAATGGTGTATAATTAAATATATGTTTCAAAAAGAAATTACACTAATCTTATGAGTCCAATTGGAAGGATGAAATTCATTTATTTAGGGTAGAATATAAAATTCAAAAATTTAAATTACCATAAATTATATCAATTTTTTTGATAACTTGTCTTTCACAAAAAAAAATAAATGTACTAAATAATTTTGAAATAATAGTATAAATTAACCTAATATGGTAACCAACTAAAAATCACTACCTTTAGAGATATATAGTTAATATGGTTTAACATTGAAAAGGTGTTTTTAAGAAATCCAATTCCCTTTAAAATTATAATTTCTAATTAATTGATAAATTTTCTGATTTTAAATTTTTTATTATATAAAATTATCCTAAATATTTAATTCATCAAATCA
This sequence comes from Viscum album, assembly GCA_963277665.1. Lineage (NCBI taxonomy): Eukaryota > Viridiplantae > Streptophyta > Magnoliopsida > Santalales > Viscaceae > Viscum > Viscum album. The sequence goes on along the minus strand of OY728126.1, from coordinate 1,431,902,173 downwards.
AAATTTACTTTAAATTTTTTTTGATCATTTTCTTACAAGGTTTATTTTTAGTCAAAAAAATGTGGGATTAATGAAAATTATAATTTTCATGATTTTATTCCAAATTAAGAATAACTGTTAAGAATCCAAAACCACTAAATAATAAAATACTAAATTTAGTAATAAAATTAGTTATATTTAAATATTATTTATACACTAAAAACCTATGCCAAAAATGTTATAACTGAAGTAAAATATTAATTTTATATAAAAACTACTTTCAATATTCTATTAAAATCTAGTATTTTTATTATGAGATTCGATTTTATCTTACCTTGTAAGTAACATAACTTTAAATAAATTGAAAAAAATGAATTTATGGCTTTAAAATCAGTCACCATGATAATTTTATGATATATATAAATTTAAAATATTAATAACATTATTTTTCAAAAAAAAACTGTTTTACATTTTTAATTGTTGTTATTTTAAAATTAAAAAGTCATACTAGTTGTAATTAGACATTATAAAATGGTTTTAAAATTTCAAATAAAATATTCAAATTAGGTAATATCTATAATTTTAATTTATTTATTTATGTGTAATTACTGTGGTTAAATGTTAATTATCCTGGTAAAAACAAAATGGGGTAAAATGATTTTAACCTAGTGTAAAAAAATAAAAAAAAATATTAAACATAAATTGAATTGAGTTTTTGAGATTTTTATAAACCATGATATGTTTCCCATATATTTGTTCCTTTATTATCCATGGTACCTTGAAAAGGAGATTAAATTATTGAAAAATGTAGAAGTCTTTCTAAAGATCCCTTGCATTCAATTATAAAAACATTCCCCTCAAACACTTGAATGAAAAAACTCACATTCAAATTAATATATTAAAATATAAAATTTTACTCTCAATATAACCCTATCCGAAAAAACATATCCTCTAGTCACTCATAATTAGCATAATCCCTTCAAATTTAAGGACACTTCCTTAGAAATTTCATATACTAGATGTATGTAATATCTCCCACTTATGTTTTCTTATTAATATTACTTTACCAAATATCATACCACCAAAATGATATGATGAATTTTGTATCATTATTATACTAAGATGTTTTTATATTAATGTTACAACAAATATTTACCCATTTCTATTCTTTTAGAATAAAATAATGCAATTCCAATCGTGCATGTGTCCAAACAACCACCTCGATAAAGAAACATTTTTTATTTTTCATTTAGTTTTTAATTATTTATAAAAAAACATAAATTATAGTTCCATATAATAAAATATCAAAATTATATCATTATTATTCTATTATAATAAAATAATGTAAAAATAAATGCCTCCCTAACCTTACTCATCTATCGAGTTATAACGTGTTCAAGTTTGGTTCGGGTTAACCACCTAAATGAAATATGATTTAATATCCAATAATGGATGAATATGAGAAAGTGAGTATTGGTATTATTATAGTTTATTAAACAAATAAGGATATTTTTATTGTTTTTATAAAGTTATATACAGTATATAATTTACATATCATATTCAACTCCCAAAATTTCTGAAATAATCCATTTTCAATGTCATTTCACATATCATGAAAAAAACACATATGGAAAGATATACGAACATTAGAAATCAATATAAGTTATAAATTATAGAATTTTTAAGGGTATACAATTAATTTAATCAGTATAATAGTATGGGTAATGATATCAAAATTATTAAAAATTCAAAAAACATTTAATGTTATTATCGCCTAATGGTCATAATACATATTAACTAATTAATGTACTTTTGGTAAAAATAATAATAAGGATTATAAAATTTAAATATTTATGTTTAATTTTACTAAATATGATATTAAGTTCGTTATATTTGTTAACATGATGTTGGATTTTGATCAAGTATGAATGGAAACAAGTTAAGTGTTTTCCTCTCAAATTCCTCTCTTTGAGACATGCTTTTTTTTATGAACCAACTTTCAGTTTTTTGGTTTATATAACTCTTAAATAAGATATAATATCAAGAATTATATTTTATTCTGTGAATTTTATGTTTAATCACAAGACCTCTATTTCAAGGGATATTGATTCATAAATTTCTAAAATTGAAAGAGTTTTCTCGGCTGAAATTCTAATTCTTCAAGACAAAATACATTTTGTGCACCATGTTATCTTTGTATGATGTATACACTTATGATGGATATGTTTTATCATACTATTATATTTAAATTTATTTACTATTCAAATCATATTCTCTTATTTAAGTGAGTATTGATTATGTTGTTTCCCTAGTAGTAAGATTTATCTGTAACTCAATTTTCATTTATTGGGTTATAATCATTACCTTAATCCTATGTCATTTAATTTGGATATATTATTCCCTTTTATTTTATTATATAGAATTTTACCTTTTTTTTTAATTTTTATCAAATTAAACCTAATTCAATTATTTCATTATTTATATATTTTTTTTCCCAAAAGTGATATTGATATATCAAATCTCTTTTCATTGAGTTATAATTATTAATATTGAACAATTATTTAATTTTCTTGGGTTATCCCATTATAATATTATATTTTATGGTAATTTATCTACCTATATAAGGAAAATATATTTTTTTACAAAATAATGTTTTTTACTCCTTTTATAATATGAATTTTGGACAATGGTATTTTCAAAATAATAAAAGGGGGTTTTATTTCACTTTATAGGTTTTTTCTTCTTATCATATTTTATCTAAGATAATTGTTAAGTCTATTCAAGACTCCATTACTAGAGATTATTTAAAAATTAATATTTTTAATTACTACCATGTTATCTTTTCAAAAGATACCATTGAAAGAAACATATAAATTTATATTTTACATCCCTGATAAATATATTTTCAAAAAAATATTTTTTTTTAGTTGAATTTACCATATAATTTAGAAAATTATTTACCCCAATGGGGTTTTTGGTTCATGATAGTTATATGTTATCTTTTAGAGAATTTAAATCATGGTTTGAAATAATTTGATAATTTTGATATTGTTCCAAGCATTATTTTGTGAGGGTGTTTTTCATTTATGTCAACTCACTTACGTGTTTCCTTGTTGAACTATGGTTATGTTTTATTGAGACCATCCAAATACTTTCTCCAGATATCTTATGATCACATTATTCCTATATCGATTTATCCACATTCTAATTTCTCTACATGGTTTGAACATCACAATTTATTTAATTTAGATCAGATATTTTTAAACTATAAATTATGTTATTCTATTGAGATTCCAAAATGTATTTTTTATGAATGTTGTTTTTTCAATTTGAATTATTATTGGAATGTCAATTATGTTACTTTTTTACAATAAAAATTCTTCTTATGGATGGGTTAAGATCATGATATCCATTTTATTGACATGGAGAAATGTGTTGGCATCTCCAATATTATTATTCTAATTTAGATACTTATCTTCAAGTTGACTCTGTATTTTTGACCATTAATCTTATTTCAATGGATGGGTTATCAACATGTCATGAATTTTACTCATAAGGGGAATTATTTTTAAATTCATGATGATTATTTATTTCTTATGTTGGTTGATTATGTATTTGAATTCCACAGTTCTCATTATATGAATAAAGTTCTATTCAGTAAGATGTTATTCAGGGAATGGTATAAACGTCCTTGATAAATCTTATGTTGAATTAATTAGATATAATCAGGTGACAGGTGGGCCCATAGTTATATAGCCCCTTTATTCAATGAATGGAATCACAAGACAAAAAAAGAGTTATTATTTATTATTTTCCTTCCCTATTCAGAAACATGTCTTAAATGTGATATCAACGACATATAAAGTGAATTGGCACAAGCCAGAGAATATAGTTTTTTGATGTCCAACATTCTAAATTACATAAATATGAGATCAATAGTATTGATATTCATGTTTTCATTTAATATCATTGATATTATATTATCCTAGTTTCAAATTGACTATGGATTTATATTATTTTCCTATTCCTTTCAAAATATTTATGTCAAATTTATGCCTTGATTGCTTCAGTTTTATATTTCAATTACTGAGCATTAAAGCTCACCACTTCTTATCTTCCATTTACCCATATTTTGGATAAAATTAGTATACGTGGCGTGTTTATAAGGATAAACCATGTGAAAGAATTTGTTTCTGATGTTGAATACATTTCATAAATTAAGTCATTTTGTATATCATGGAATAAATTTCATTAGTTTCAAGGAAAATTATATTAATTACTTTATGTTGTGACTCTAAATCTATAAAAAATAATCCTTTAGATTTAATTTATTGTATAATATTTATTATCTTTTTAATTATAGATGGTTGTATCTAGGATTTTACAATAGGTATATAATAATGTATGTAAATTGTATGTCTATGAGAACCAGATCCAAGAGTGCAATTCAAGGGCATCTCAAAAGTAGTGGTTTTATGAATTTTGTTATTATTATTGATGAATTTAGTCAGAGTAGATATGTTTTTCTAATCAAATACAAGTATTAAACTTATAAATAATTCAAAATCATTTTATAAATTGTATATAATAATCTATGAATGTGTCTTAGGATTCTATGAATAGGTCAGGGTAGTGAATACATATGCTAGGAATTCATTGAGCATCTAAGGAATTGTGAAATGGTTTTACAACTCACTCCTTTTGGATATCATAATGAAATATTGTGTCTAAGTGGAGTTATCATAAATTTTTTACATTTTTTGATCAATGAATTTTCAATGTGACCTTCCTTTCCCATTCTAGGTTTATTATTCATTTGTTTCTGCATTTCTACAAAATTTTGATCTATCTAAGGAAATCATAAAGGGACTATATTAGACATTGAATTATAAATATCCCATGATTTATTTTATTAAAATTTCAGTATGTGAATCATTCTTATGAAAAGTGTCATATAATAGTTGTAGCTACCCAAAAAAATTATGAATAAATATTCTCTTCTAATTGTATAATTATGTCAAATTTAGTAATGTTGTATTATGTAGAGAAAAATAACCACATGATCAAAATAAAGAAAAATTATTATATTAATTCCAACATTAAAATTTTGGAATAAATTTATCCATATGAATTCAAAATAATATAGTGGGATGAAAATATAAAATAATATAACAATAATATGATAGTTTAGATATACTCGATACACAAGAAAAACCACTCTCATAGAAAACATTATAGAAATAAAATAGAATATTATTAATACAATATATATTTTCAAAATGAAATATATATATGATCATGAGAGAATATATAGGTGAATTATGAATGAATAAAATATGATGTATTTATAAAATGTAGGGAACCCATATGACTATTACAAATATGACTGTTAGAATAGTAATCTTACCATTTGAATAGTAATTTTACAATTAAGAAGAGAAACCTGGCCATTTGATAGTAACTTCACTAATATAAATTTAAATAATATTGAGGTATCATAATAAATGAAAATATATAATATTTATATAATGATAGAAGATAATAAATGTTTTAGAAATGATTAAATAAGCGTTTCTATTTTTTAAGAACATATATGTTTTATTTACATTTTTTTTAAAATATAATGATTTTAAAAAATTATTATTTCTAATATTTTTTATAAAACAATATTATGTTTCATTATATTGACAACATAGTTCTTCGAGACTATAAAAAAAATTCATAGGGGTAGAAAATGATCATAATTTTAAAATTAGTACATTTCAAATAAATAAGTTTTTTAAATAAAAATTAAATTCTTCATATTTAAAAAAATATTTCCATATAATTTATTTTAATTGGAATATAAACGTTGAATAATATCTAGGGTTATTTTTTTGAATTTTACTAAAATTGTTGAATTCATAGTGAATAGTGAAAAATGAAGAAATACTACATTTTACATTATAAGATAAATACATGAATTTAAGAGTTATGAATGATATTAAAAATCATTATTTCAAAAAATTATAAATAATTTTTGTATGTAATCTGAATATTTATCATTATTGGTAGTATTGATATAAAATAATAAACAAATGATTATAATATTTATGAAACACCCATATTCTACCCTTACAAATACCACCTTTCACCACCCCTTATCCTCATACCATTAAATCCTTTAAGATGACAGAAAATCAACCCACATCTCCACTGATATCTACCCCAAATTCCCATTTTCATTGTCTCACACAGGAGGCAAAATACAAGATCCATAAGATGCATTTTAAGAGACGACATTTAAGAAGTGAGATTCCCCATCTATATCTTTCAAATTAATTTCTTCTTCTACCTCATCCTCACACCCCACATACAAAATTAAATAATTAATCTATTATTATAAAAAAATTTAATTATATTATTTTAATGGGATATCCATTATCCAATCCTTCTCTTTAAATAAAAAATGAAAATGGTGTTCATATTATGGTGGGTTTTCTACTTCCATTAAAAACATACTTAATTTTTCTTTTCTACATTAAATACTGGTTATATAGATATTAATGTGGTTAAAAATGATGGTAATAACAATCATATAACTAATTTAATTCCCTTTATTGTTTTAATAGTCATTTAATTATGTAAAATTAATCTTTTTTTCTATTGTTGAGAAAACTGCCTAAACGAACTAAACATATGAGGTTATCATTCATAGTAAATGAATTATACTCATATAAAAGATTAATTGGATATTTGAGACCATTTTATTTTTTTTGTGAATATGAATATAATTTCATTTCGGTAAAAGAGTTTTAGTACCATTTGATATGATCTTTAACAATTATAAACTTGTAATCCCACCTTGGAACCATGAGACGATAACCTTCAGAATAGTGGAATTAAGCAATATATCTTACTAAAAAGGTTGAAAATGAAAATTATATAATTATATCAAATAATATATATATATAATAATTTTTATAAACTATATAATTAATTAATATAGTTTTATTATTTTTTATGTTATGTGAATGTCTAGAATTATTATGGAACCTAAGGTAAGGGATCTCACCGAAAAAATATATTTTATTTGGGATATGATTGCTCTATATTTATCAAAATTTATCTCTATTTTAATATCATTAAAATATTATATATATATATATTATAATTTTTTTTCCTTGTTTAATTCCCTTTTACTTGATGGGTATGTACATGTTTTAATGGTTCCCTTCTCAATTTCATTCGTTAAGAAAACCAGAATAAAGGTAACTTCTATGTTTCATACCCCATTTCATAAACCAAGGTGTAAAATGTTTTAAACCATAAATATTTTCTATTTTTTTATTTTATTATGAAAACACTTATTTAGTTAATTTACAGTTTTATGGATATTAATATTTTCTTTGCCTCTTTAAATGTACTTTACTCTTTTCCCTAAAACACCAACTAATAGTTTCATTTCATAAGTTACATATCAACTCATTCCTAAAATATTGCCTTCATTTTGACATTATTTATCATTTTATATAAATATTTTTCACATATGATTATACAATAATGTTTTGCTCCCTTCATCCATGAAAACCATTAGGATACACTATCTAGTTATGCTATAATACATGATTATACAACCCATTTCTCTATAGGTTAATCCTTAAGTTTATGTCTTCTGTATGATTTCCTTATATGAAATAAATTTGAATTTACATGTTACAATGGTTATTCCCTGATAGAACTCCAATTCATTGGGTAATATTTTTATCTAATGAGAGGATATGAATGGGATTAGAGAGTAAACCTATTCCATGATGGGATTCTGTTCACTATGTGATGTAGTCTTTGCGGTTATCATTGAATTATGATTATGTCTTGTTTTTGTAGTTTATATATTAATATATTTCCCTGATCATATGATTCCATGTTCATTATGTTATACTACCATATAATTATTAATGACTCTTTTATTTTATGGTATAACTTCAGACCTTTCGACTCATATGTTAACCTTCATATCATACTTAATCCCTTTCAGGGATTTGAGATCACCCATTTTTTTTTCTTCCCCAAGTTATCCTATGTATTTTTTGGAGATAAAATGGATTTAAGATCTCATTACATAGATTAAAATTAATAAATTTTATTTTATCTTCATCTTGTTGTTTTATGTACCTTGTCTTATAATGAAATTGGGATAATCAATATTTGGGTTTTGTTTGTTGGATATTTTTTTAAAAAAATAATGTAAATATATATATAAAATACATGGATCACAATAGTTGGTATACAAAAAAGGTCAATTTAATTTTAGGGATTAGTAGTAGAAAACTTTAGGGAGAACATATGGAAAGGTCGTTGTATATGAAAGTATTCAAAAAAATTTGTTGAAGTATAGAGTGGGTGGTTTCCCTAAAATTAAATCCCTATATGTATATTACATGTGGTTATATTTCTAGAACATATATAACTAGGGGTAATAAAAATGATAGATATTATTGGGAATTAAATCAACATATACCTATTTCATGATAACGTGGCTTCACTACACACTTTCTTTGACACTCTCGGGGCTATTATTTTCAAAACTCACAAACTCTTTACAAACCATTATGCTGGACATAAATTGATTGTTATGTTAGGAAACATAATATGAAAATCACCAATGATAACCTAGAACACAACCTAGAGACTCAAATGTTTGGATATACATGTCCTTGATAATGTATTCCTTATAATTTCCTAATTACACTTTTATATAATTATTAGTTAGATTATTATTTAATTTATTATGGTTTTAGTAAATGATTATAACCTGAATCAAATAGAGTGAGATTCACATTATATCCATCATGTAACTTCAAAAATATTATATTATTATAGTTAAAGACACTCTTCCATATCATTCATGTTTAGTAGAACTATTGAAAAAACACCTTAAAATAAAGGGGATTTACCTATGTATGCGAATAAAAAATAGATAAATTATTTCATCCCAAGCATATAAATCTAACCAGTAAATATTAGTGGACAAAATATCACAAAAAATATTTTCATGCTTCCTTAAGTAAAATTTTATGTTATAATTATCATGTATTGGATATCATTATATATAGATAATATCAAATGTTAGGATTAAGAGATCACTCTCCATGTCATGAGTTATCCTCTAATTCTATATAAATGTAAAGAAGAGAATGAGTCTATTTAGAAATATTCTTCTCAAGAAATGATATTATTTTTCAATGAGAAAGAGTATCCAACACAAATGATTAAAATGAGGAGAGAATAATGCTTCAATACATTCCAAATATAAGGGAAAATACCTATATATTCCTCAAAGGGTTTCTTGGTTTTCCTCTTTCTAGAGAGTTTTAGTTCTCAGTTGAAATTATATCTAGATGTCAACCCATATTAAAAAATCCTTAAAAAATAGAAACTATTGATTTGAAAGAATTAAAGAAGTGGTTTTAAGAGAATATAGAGAAGGGTTTTATATTCCCAAGTCCTTCATCATGGTTTGAATTGGTTATCTTCATCAAAAATATGGATGCTTTATAATTCTAATTTATTTATTATCTTGAACATAAGAAAATCAAAATGAATAACAAGTATCCCTTGGTAAATATTGATTAATTGTTCGATCAAATACATGGTGGAATTATTTTTGTAAGGTGTACCTTTTGTTGGGATATCACCAATTAAAGGTGGGGGGATGATATTCTGACGAAGAACTTTTGAAAAATGTACAAACACTATGATTTTATAGTCATGCGCATTAGACTAACTAATTATCAAACAATCTTCATGGCCTAAATTAATATTATATTTATACATTACCTTTAAAATTTTATGGTATCCTTTATAGATGATATTATTATATAATCAAAAAGTAAGGAGAAGAATGGGGAGTATTTGAATAATGCGCTATAAACATTATGAAAAGTAAATTTATATAAAAATTATTTTAAATGTGAGTTATATATTGAGAAAGTATCATTATTATCACAAATTATCACAAGTAAAGGAATATCTAAGGACCCTTATAAGATAAAGTTAATTTTGTATTGGCCCATACCATGATCTATAATAGAGACTCATACATTCTTTATATTATTTGGGTTATACTAATGATTTATGAGAAGCATATTATGATTCTAAAACCAACTAATAATGTTTACTTGGAAGGGATTAATGTTTTTCGGGATTGATGAATGTGAAGGAAGGTTCATCGAGTTAAAAAAGACTCTTATCACTACACCAGTCCTCTTTCTACCCTCAAGTGGGAAACTATTCATAGTATACATCAATTATCCAAAATGAGGATTGAGTTATGTACAGATGAAAAATAAAAATTAACAGTTTACACCTAATGGTAGTTGAATGTTCATGTGAAGAACTATCCAATTCATGATCTTTATTTGGTTATAGTTATCTTTGTATTGAAAATTTGTATAAATTTTCATTTTAGAGAAAATTATGAATTTATATGGATCATAAGATCCTTAATTATATATTAATATATATGGAGTGTAATATGTTCCAATAAATATGGTTAAAGCTGATCAAGGATTACGACTCTATATTCCACTAGAATACATGGAAGGAAAATAATGTGGAAGATTATCTAAGTAGAAATTATCTTGCAACCTTATCCATAATTAGAATTGAGACAAGTACAATATTATTATATCTACAAAAAAATTAAATGGAAATCATAATTAAAAGAAAAACATCATTAAATTTTTAAATAATTACCCAACCATCCCTTTTGGAGATGATAAAAGATACTCTAAGAGATAATGTAGAAATATAGAGGGAGGAAGTTATAATAAAATGGAAGTATTTACTTATTAGAATTGATTAAGAATGATTTGAACGATGTGGGTCATGACTATGTGGACCATAAAATCCTATGATATAGAAGGATTTATTTAATTATTCACAAAGATCAACCTTCTCCATCCACCCAGGGAGCATGAATTGTTATTTAGATCTCTATGTGAACTATTTTCTAGAGAATATGAAGAAGGGGATAAAAAATATACATCAATGTTCCAAGTATGTCAGCAAGTCAGGATTGAAAGGAAAATATCCAAGGGGATGTTGTGACCAATACCAATACACACCTTGAAATTGATGAAAATCACCATGGATTTTTTCACTGGACTTCCAAATACATCAAAAATAATAAAATTACATATGGGTTACTGTGGATTATATTATAAAGAATTATCAGTTCATTTCTATTTTAGAGGGATTGTCAGTCAATAAGATTGCAAGGATATACATTAGTTATTTCATGGGGATACATGGAACACAACTATAGAATTTATTTGATTAAGATTGAATGTTTACCTTAAATTCATAGTAGAATATCCAACTTGATCGAAACACTAAGTTTAAATCAGTGTGACTTATGACACCTCAAACTGATGGAAAATCTGAGAAGACTATCCAAAACCTTGAAGATATATTTAGAGAATTAAAAATAGACATCAAAGGAGGAGGAGATAACTATCTTCGTTTTCTTGAGTTATAATACAGTTATATATTTTACTCAAGCATCCAAAAGTATCAATAAGAATATATTTATGGGAAGGGATTCATAACACACAAGTCTTGGGATGATGTTGGTGGAAAAAATATTGGGACCTTAAATGATCTATGAAATGGTATAGAATAACAATACCATTCAATAGAATATAAGGGCCACTCAATGTTGAAATAATAGTTCTGATGAAAATATTAAATGAAACCTATAGTTTGAAGTATGTGGTAAAGTGTTCCTATGTATATATCTATGGAATAGAGTCAGGATATTTGTTAAGAAGGCAAATAAAAGTACTTAGATAAAATAACCATGTTGAGATTGTTGATTGGATCAAAGAAATTACTTATCAATTAGAACATCGAAAAACCCTATCTTAAGTACATGATGTGTTACAAATATCCCTCTTGAGAATGTACACACTCGATACTCACATGATTTTAATCCAGAGTTGGTACAATTTGAACATTATCTTTATTATAAAGAGAAAGTGGTGAAGATCTTGGACCATAAAGATAATATTCTATGTAACCAAACTACTCACTTAGCTAGAGACTTGTGGTAAAACCATAAGTATGAGGATCATACCAGGGATCTAGAGGAATTAATGAAATAAAATTACCCACACTTTTTTTCACCTTTTAATGTAAAATAAAATTTTGTGGATGAAATTTCCAAAGGGGAGAAGAATGGAGTGACCTAGAATTTTATCAATGGAATTTCTATTCTGATTATATATTAGTTTAATATTTAGTAATGTAGTTTAATAAAGAGAACATGAACCACTTGATAAAACAAAAAAATATTATATTTATTTTAACATTACATTTAAAGAGTAAATATATCCATAATAACTGAAAATACTAAAATGGGATTAAAATATATAATAAGATTACTATAATATGAAAATTTGCAACTCCTTGATCTACCAGAATAATCGCCCTCACAAAAAACATTGTATAAATGATGAAAAACATTAGTAATAAAAAATTCTTTTTGAAGATAAAAATAATTAAAACCATGAGAAAAAATTAAAGTGAATGAAGAATAAATTAAATATTATGTATTTATAGAAACTATAGAACACATGTTATCTTTGAAAATCTTATTGTTGGAATAGTAATATAACTAGTTTGTCCAGTAACATGACTGTTATAGTAGAAACATCACCAATTTAGATTTAAAATAATATTTGTGTATCTTATAAAATGAAAATATTTCACATTTATTAATGTTACAAATTAATATATTGTTTATAATAGATAAAATATGTGTTTTTATTTTTGTAAAATGTATAAATATTATTTTCATTTCATAAAAAATATAAATATTTTAATTAAATTATTCATAAAATGGTTTTATAAATCAATATTTTGTTTCATTATAACGATAATATAATTTTTTGAGACCAAAGTGAATTTTCAAATGGTCAGAAAATTGATCATAATATTAAAAATCATATTTGTAAAAAATAATTGCTTTTATTAAAAATTAAATATCTCATCATTATAAAATTATTCGTAAAACTAAATTTCAATTTTTTAATATAAACATAGAAAAAAAATTTGGGTGAATTTTTTGTATTTTTTGATAAAGTGAATTTTTGGGGAATAATGAAATATATAAAAATATGATATTTAACATTATTTTCCAGATTCATGAGTTTATAAGTCATGGATGATGTAATAAACTAATATTTTGAACTCAAATTTCCTAATTACTATATATAGTCACCAGATTCATCACTATTGGTAGTCTTGTTCCAAAATAATAAACTAATGAATGTAATATTCACAAAATACCTCTCTCCTCCCCTTATAAATACAACGATTCACCACCCCCTCTCCCCAAAAATGATAAACCTTAAAAAATACCCAAAATATTCCAAACTCACCCGTAATATCTACACAACATCCTCATAATATAGGTTTTACCCAAAAAGAAAAACCAAAGTTCTTTAAGGTGTATTTCAAGAGATAAAATTTAAGAGGTAATATTCCCAATCTAGGACTTTTAAATTCATTTCTTCTTCTACCTCCTAATCACATTCCCTATATAATATGAAATAATGAATATATTATAATAAAAAATTTTGAATTATATTTTGTTAATGGATTGCACATTATCCAACCCCTTGTCTTATGAAAAAATGAAAATATTGTTCTTATTATGGTAGGTTCACCGCCTCCATCAACAACATGCATTATTTTCTTACAATGCCAGTAAGAATGCTTTTGGAATTATTATTAGGGTTAAATATGATGTTAATATATATAATATATCTTATTCTAACTTATAAAATCTATTAAAAGTATTTAAATTAAGTAAAACAAATCGAGATTGTGATGGTCGACAAAACAACATAAATGAACTAACAGTGTAACAATAACATTTTTTCTACATAAAACAACCCTATGTGAGAACAAAAATGGATATTTTAGGCCATTTTAATTTCTATAAGTAAATGAATATAATTTAATTTCACATATGGATTTTAATCCAATTTTATAATAACATCAATAATCATACACAAGTGATCCAACCATGGAACTATGAAACAAACACCCTCTCTAATGTGAAATTAACCATTATATCGAATTGAAATAGTTGTAAATTAAAAACTAATAATTATAGTAAATCAGATAATTTTTTATTTTTTTTAATAAAGTATCTAATGAATCAAATTTAATTATTTAAGATGTTATGAACAAGACTAAAATTATCTTGAAACCTATGGTGAGAACTCTCTCTAAATAACCCTATTTTATTTGTTGTATTATTTATCTCACTATTCCCCAATTTTTCTATATAATATTATAATGTAATTATTTTATCTTCTATATATATTTCCAACACATATATACCATTTTTAACTCACCATTCCTTGATAAGGATATCCATGTCTTAGATGCTTGATGTAAGGTCATGAATTTTTCTTGAGGTACAGTTTTTTTTCTTGGTTGATTGTCTGACTACATTCTTTTTGGCTTCGACCCTAAGCTAGGTCATGAGCCAGTTGGTTTTTTCATGGGAAAGAAGTGTTTGGATGGATTTATACTAACTAGTGGCCAACTACACAATGTGTAATTGGGTTACATGATGTGCAATCCAATTTCACTACATGTAACGGTCTGGCCTGGACCGCCTATGTTGTGTATGTTTTCTTTTACAAAAATGGAAGATTGGGCATTAAAAATCATGTAATTCAATTAAAAATCATGTAATTTACTAAATAATGTATCTTAAAATAGAGTTTGGGGCCTCTATTTTTTGGATAGAATAAATTTTCTCCCTATTTGAAGCCAAAATCCCTCTTTTATAGTTTTTCAGATCCAATGGCCATCTAGACTCCATTTCTACCACCGTTGGTCTTGTTGGAACCATGCCCGTAAGATATTGACTCATTTTTATCAATTATTGATTCTTTGAAACAATGGATACACTATTTGGATTTAGTATCGTATGCCCTAATTTCATGTTCTACGTCTGTTCTTCACATTTCTCCTAAACCAAGGAACATCTGGATTTGATATTGGACAAGAACACCACTACCAAGCAATGGTAGGTGGTCCATACTTTTATTTTGGATTTTTATTATTTATTGAGCTATTTAAATTTTTTATGCCCACCAGACTTTTCAGCATTAGCCCAGAATTGATATGTCTAACTAGAATATATGTAGTAGAACTAGTTAAGGACTTCCTTAGGTTCTTTGAGATCTGTTAGTGGTTTTTACCCTACCCGAGGCTTCCCATGGGGTGCTACATGTGTTTTCCTTAACATTGAACTTTGAGAAACTACCCAAGGGGTGTATTCTCAATCTTTCTTAGTTTATAGAAGCTCAGTTGTAATTAAATGACGATGTTTTTACATGCTTAGGAGATGTTCTAACTCCTTTCCATGCATTACCTTAAATATGGCATGCCAAACATAATTAAATGCTTAAATAGACTTTTTTAAATGAGTGGGTATACACATTAGTTGTTTTTAGATTTATGGAATGGGTTCATTGAAAACAGTGATTAATTGATGGGTATATCCATGTGACTTCTTTGACTGGAATTAAATTTAATGGTCTATATGACTGGGTAGACTCATATGGTTTGAATTGTTAAATGGTATGAAATGTTTGGTGACTTTAAGGATGTAATGGATGGATATCCATGGATTTGGAACACCATAGTTCACACCTTGGATGACTATGCACCTTGGTTATTGATGTTTTGGGATGCCTTGGGCTCTTCTACCCCTTAGATCCAACTTTCTTGGACTATTGTAGGACATGTTGGTACACATGCTCCTATGACTCAAACTAGTGCCCATACCATGTTTTACTCATGATAGTACATAGAATCGATGCAGATTCTTTGGACTTATACACCTTGGGTCTGGACCTTAGTTCTCTATACATTATTATACGGCACGGCTGTGGGTTATATGACTTGGTTTAATGACACAACCATGGGATATATGACATGGTTGTCAGAAAAGGCCGTGGGATTATTGTACACTTTTTTATATGGAAAGGTCATTTGAACTTGATATGTATGGTTATACGACAAGGCCTTGATGTTTGTTTATATTTCTAATAACTTCCTATTTAAGAGATAATAATTTTTGTATGGAGACTTGGGAGGCTTTTTTATACTTCTAGTTGGAGTAGACATATTCCATGAGCATTCAGACTTATGTTAATGATTACATATACTCTTTAACTATACTACTTTGCGCTAATTAGAAACTTATAGACATTTTGGTGGTTACCTACTAGGATGTTTGTCTCACCCCTTTTTTGGGCCTCCTTGGGGACCCAAACAGACTATATAGTTGCAAGTGTTGATCGGGGGAAAATCCCTACAAAAGTTTTTGACTATTTATTTGGAGTAGGGGACAATGTGAACAAGATAAGGGTTGGGATTCTACCAAATGGATTTTTTTGTTCTTTATGTCATTTTGGATACTTTTATGTTACTTTGCTGCTATGTACCCATTTGGATATTTTATAGATACATGTATCATTTGCATAATTGTATATGAGACATCTATTGATATTGTGATATATTCCTATTATGTCTCTATTTTCTACATGTTTTACTGCTTCTACTATCTATATGTTTTAATTTGACTATGATATACTTTGATGAAAATGAAATAGTCCCCCAATGACACACCTAGGCCCTCAGTGCAAGTCGACAGCCTTTGGAATTTGAGGATATGTGAATGATGATGATGTGTAGATGAGGATGAGAAATAAATGGAATTTTTTTATGAGTTGTGCCCAGGTGTAGCTACCCCTTGTACAAGGAAAATCCAAATCACCTCAAATGTAATTGTTTTTTTCTATATTTTTTCTATTAAATTTATTTATTATACCACCAATGTGTGATAAATGTGGTTTATCTTATTACTATTGATGTAGTTGTGGGTTCTACTTATATTGCAACATGATGAGATAAGGGTATTCCATCTCATTCATCATATAGGAAATTGTTATAAATCACATGCCATGCATTAATCCATGAAATTTTTGATGCATTACATATTTCATGTTCTTATGATAGGTGTTATGATAGTTATATATGATATTGTGATAGATTTTGTGCAATGTATAGAGGCAGTGACATCATCTTTCAATTTATAAGGTTTATGGGACCTTATGAACAGGGAAGTGATACACCATTTTTACTCATTGGATTAAATTTAATTGAATTTGATATGGTATGAATTATATAAACATAAAATTTTGATTCATGAGTGTTATGGGAACTCATTGATAGAAACTTGATGGATGATGGGTTTAAACTTTTACAAATGATTGATAAATGAAAATGAAATGTATTGGAAAGTAGAGACTTGACCTAGACCTGGTTGTTGAGTGGGCGAGAGGAAGTGTTTTTAGTAGTTTTGGTGGATTTTGTTTTCCACAATCCTATATTTAGGAGCATGATATGGGTTAACTTGGTTGTATGTGGGTTTTGACCTGTCCTACTCTTTTGAACTGCTACTTTGATATCATTTTTTTCTAAGGCATGTATTTGGAATTTTGGAGACATGCTACCATGATGACCTCCAGTGGTATGTCATGAGGATGGAGATGACCATACTCTAGAGATGGTGGGACATAATATACTGGTCGATCCTTCTTTATTTCCAGCTAGGACACTAGATATTATTTCGGATATAGGTGCGGAGGCACAGTTCAACAAATCATTCTTTCACTATATGAGGACATGTCAAAGAGCACCACAACCTAACTTGTGTATGGATGAGTTGACGCGGGTGTTCTAGTAGAATCATCCTACCATTTTTTAGGGGGATGGTGGTCCATAGGATACTGAGTTGTGTCTTGATACCATGTTATAAATCATTAATAATTTGGAGACGCCTCCAGAGAGGAGGGTCAAGATCACAACTTATATGCCATGTGGAGTAGGAAAGAGCTAGTAGGATGTTTTAATCTAGGCTAAAGGGATATGAGATATGGGTTGGGTTGATTTACAAACCCACTTTTATAACTATTTTTACCCTGAGACACTTTTGGATAATCAGGCTAGGGAGTTCAGGTATCTGGAGAAGGGAGTGATTACTGTTATGGAGTAATCAACATGCTTTACTGTGTTGTGGTGTTTTCCGCTGACGTACCATACTAATGAGCTATTTAGAGTGAGAAAATTTTAGGACGGTTTTTGAAATACTATAAAATCATAGGTAAATATTTTTATATTAAATTTTATCACTGAGATTTTAAATCAGGTGTTGATTACACTGCAGAACTGGAGGAAATTTAGTGGCATAGATTAGGGTAGTGATGCTTCTCATCCTAGTGGTTCTATGTATTCCAGAATGAAATACCATTTTGAGGTATCCCATGAGATGAGATCTATTCAGTCTATGAGTGATGGTGGCTTAGTGTTTTGTCACCAGTGATGTAGGTGAGGATACATGAAGAAGCAGTGTGACTGCAAACCTAGTCAAGCTCCATGCTTGGGGTTGGATAAAGATTGTGTATTGGTTTTTCCGGACCTTCCCTCTAGCTGAGAGTGGAAGGGGGTCAGCTATGAAAATTGGTTTAGGAGAAATTTCCTCAAATCTGTGTCAGGTATGGATCTAGAGTAGTGCTAACCGGTCAGGCCTAGGTAGTGGTGGTTGTGGCCGAGGTAGTGAGACACCAGTTACACAGAGACATTAGAGTGGGACTACTCTGGGTAGTGATATTGTTTAATAAAGACATGTTTGCATGGAAGATCTATTTTTTATAGCCTAGCCCTAAAAAGAAGGTTGCTGGACCATCTACGTTGTGAGGTAAGATCCTAATATCCTTTACTATTGTAACTATTCTTTTTGATATAACTGCATCACAGAGTTTTATATCTACACTGGGGTTTAAGATCCTTGGTCTCGTTGTGTTGTCTTATGAGGGCGTTATGGTGATAGATGCAATGTTGGGACTCATAATGGATAATGAGAACCAGTATAGAGAGTACCCCAAGTGGTTGGTGGGTGTCACATCATATGGGATCTTTATGTCCTCGAGATGATAGGGTTTGACATCATACTCCGGATGGACTGGCTAGTAGAATGTTGAGCTAACATTGAATTCTATTTCTATAGGGTTACTTTTACATCCCCAGAGGGTGCAGTGTACACTCACAAGGGTGAATAGGATGTCCAAGAAAGACGATATAGACTCAAGAATCATGGGATGGGATGAATGGCAACCCAGATCACTAGTTTTTTTCTTGATGATTGGGGAGTAAGTCATGAAAAATTTAACACAATGGTTAAGTACTTCAGGGACATATTTCATGAATACTTTTCTAGTTTACCTCATGATAGAGAGGCTGAGTTCTCAATCGAGCTAGTTTTAGGATATGAAACAGTATCCATTCCTCGTTATAGTATAGCTACAATAGAGTTATATCAGCTTACGAGGTAGCTAGAGGATTTTTAGGGGAAGGGGTTTATTTGACCCAGTACTTATCATTGGGATTTTCCAATCCCTTTTCCTGAAAAGTTAGGAAAAACTCTTAGGCTATGCATGGAATATCACAAACTAAACTAGATGACGGTTAAAAATTGATATCCCTTTCCACAAATAGATGACATATTCGATCATCTTTGAGGAGCTCGTGTGTTCTCAAATATCAAAATGAGGTCATGATATTACCATGTTCGTGTTGGACCTCTAAAAATACCTCATACAACCTTTCATAGCTGGTATGGTCTATACGAGTATCTGGTTTTTCCATTTGGTCTCACGAACAAACTAGAGGGTTTCACGGTTTTGATGAACGGAGTGTTATAGACATATTTTTATTATTTATTGGTGGTTTTTTGGATGATATCTTGGTGTATTATCAAAATTTACATGACTATGGAAACCCTATTGATATTTTATTGAATACACTATGGGATAATCGATTATATTATAAGCTCAAAAAGTGCCACTTTTGGATAGATCAAATTCAATTCTTGGGTCACATCATCTTAGAGATAGGAGTATCAGTAGACTTAGAGAAGGTGAGAGATATAGTTTCTGAAAAAATAAAGAATTTTTTGGACAACTCAAGTTTCTTGGGGAGATATAGTTACTACATTAATATAATACAAGACTTCGCTCGCTTTGCAGTGACACTGAAAGGATTTACTAAGAAGGGTGTGAAGTTTCTATGGTCAGATTCTTGCAAGACATCCCTTTAATAGATAAAAGGATGGATGAAATCATCATCTGTCCTGATACTACCTGAGTAGTTTAGGAACTACACTCTTTATTGTTACGCATCAGGTATTGGGATGGAAGAAGGTATCATTCAGGGGGATAGAGTTGTGGAATTTGGGACTCATTAGCTGAGGCTAAATGAGATTAACTACCTAATGCAAGATCTTGATCTAGCTGTAGTTTTTCATGCATTGCACTATTGGAGACACTATTTAATCGGGGATCATTTTGTGGTATACACAGACCAAAAAATTCTCAGGTATATTTTTACACAGTGTGATCTAAATCTGAGGTAGCGGAGGTAGGTGGAGTATATCCAATCCTTTGACATTGAGATTGCTTATATTCTTGGTGGAGGAAATTAAGTGGCTCATGCACTGGGTGGGAGAACTCAGATACATGTAGTGAGGTAGTCTAGTAGTGAGTGGTAGTTTATGGCCTTGTTCTCTAAGATGCATCTGGAGGACAATGACAAAATGGTACATACATATCTATCATCCTTATCTTCTACATATACCCTAATGGATATAGTATAGATGGGGAAACTATCAGATTCTGAGGGCCTCGTCTTACAGGAGTGTGTGGATGGTCAAGATACACCCCTTGTTATATGGTAGTATAGTATGTGATTATTTGTATCCATAGATGTATTTGGGTTCTAGTGGATATACATGAGGATCTGATGCATGAATTTCATGCCTCAAGAAGGGAAGTAAATATAGGGGTCACTAAAATTTACCATGACTTATATCGTCAATACTGGTGGCCGAGTATAAAAAGAGAGGTATCTGGTTTTTTTTACGACGTGTTCCACCTATTAGAAAGTAATGTCAGAGAATCAATGACCAGCCCATCTTTTACAGTTGTTAACTATTGTATAGTGGAAATTGGATGATGTCACAATTGATTTTGTGACTGGTTTTTTGAGGTCACCTTGAGGTAATGATATTGTGTGGGTTTTTGTTGACAGGCTCATGAATTTTTCTCATTT
This sequence comes from Viscum album, assembly GCA_963277665.1. NCBI lineage: Eukaryota > Viridiplantae > Streptophyta > Magnoliopsida > Santalales > Viscaceae > Viscum > Viscum album. Next base: position 1,431,880,954 of record OY728126.1, on the reverse strand, counting down.
CCTTTTGATCTAGGATACCTTAATTGATAAATATCATGGATGTATGTACATCTGTGAGATATTACAACTTATTTGGGTTCCATGCACTATCATTTCAGATAGGGATTCCCACTTTACACCCCAAATCTGGAAGAGTTTTCATAGGAATCTGGGTACATAGGTTCTTCTAAGCACATAACACCACCCTAGAACTGATGGAATGCCACAATATATGATACAAGTTCTAGAGGACATGCATCGAGCATGCATCTTATTTTTTGGGAGCTCTTGGGAGAAGCATATACCCCCAATTCAATTCACCTACAATAATAGTTACCAGGTTACTATATAGATGGATCTTTATGAGGATTTGTATGGTAGGCCTTCCTACTCACCCATATGTTGGATGGAAGTAGGTGTGGCTGCTTTATTGGGACCACATCTCATTTAGAAGACTTCAAAGCATGTCTATTTAATTTAAAAGCAGATTGATGCAACACAATCTCATCATAAATCTTACACCAATCGCCAAAGATTACCTCTAGGGTTTAAGGCTGGGGATCAGGTATATTTATGTGTTTTACTGAGGTTGGAACATAAAAGGATCAGGTCAAGAGTTTGAATTCGACATGATATGTTCGGTCATTTGATATTCCGGAGAGAGTGGAGTCAGTTTCCTATAAATGGTAGTTACCTCAGAGGTATCAAACCATCCATGATTTCTTACACGTATCTCATATACACTGTTATCATTTAGACCCATTTAACACTTTTTATCCTGAAGATGTTGTGTTGCAGGTAGATGCATCCTTTGAGGAAAATTTGATTCATATTGTTGACAAAAGAACAAAGGTTCTCTAAGTCCAGTCAATTTCTCTTGTATGATTGAAATGAAAACATAATGATTTATAGGGTGAGACTTGGGAAAGGTAAGATGACATATATGCTCAATGGATGGAATTGTTTTTATATGAATATTAACCACCCTTGAGAGGGAAATTTGGAGAAGATTGTAAGAACCCATTTTTGTTTTGATGTATATATTTTTCTTACCCAGTTAATCACTTATTTGCATTACTTTTTGGCTTAAACCCTAAATCGGGTCATGTGCTGGTTAGGTTGTTCTTGAGAAAGAAGTGGTTGGAAGGTTGTGTACTGGATTCAGGCCTACTAAATGATTTTTAATGGGGTTACATGCTATGTAATATAATTTCATTATGTGTAATGATCTAGACATGGCCTTTTCTATGTATAGATTTTCTTTAAAAAAATGGAAAATTGGGCATTACAAATCGTGTAATTTTTTGACAATGTTTTTAAAAAATATTTGTAGGGGTAACTTTTTTTCATACAGAACACCTTTTCAACCTCTTTTGAAGAGAAAAACCCTCTTTTATAGTATTTCAGATCTAGAAGCCATCCATAAATCATTTATTTCATCATTGGTCTCTTTAGAACTGCATCAGTAAGATATTTACTTATTTTTATCCATTCTTGATTCTTCGGAATGAGGGCTGCACTATTTGGATTTAGGATCATATGCCCTAATTTCTTATTCTTTGTATTTTCTTCATATTTCTCCTAAACCGAGGTGAATCTGGACTTTATACTGGATGAGCACTCTACTACCGAGCTAAGGTAGGTGGCCAATAATTTTCTTTCAGCTTCTGATTCCTTATAGATCTAGGAGCCTTTTCACTGCCCACAAGAATTTTTGGTGAATTCCCAAAAATTTAAATATTTAACTAAAATAGATGGAGTAGGACTTGTTAGAGGGAACCTTAGGTTCCTTGAGATGCATTGGGGGTTTTTTCTCCAACTGTTTGCCACCCATTTGGTGTGCCATGCCTTTCCCTTGGTTTTGATCTTTGATGATAAACTACCGAAGGGGTGTGTTCTTGAACATTCCTAGTTTAATGAAGCTCATTTGTAATTAAATGAGGTTGATTTTACCTGATTATGATATTTTTTTTCCTCCTTTCCTTGTGTTAATAGTAATTTTCCATTCCTAACATAAAAAAATGTTTAAATGGGATTTTTTAAATGAGTGGGTATACTTGTTGGTTATTTTTAGAATTATTAAATTGTTTTATTGGCAATTGTTATAAATGGGGGGTATAGCCATATGATTTTTTTGATTGGAATTTATTGTATCAGTTTATATGATTGGGTAGATTTATATGTTAGAATTATTAAGTGTTATAAAATTCTTGGTGATTGTAAAGATTCCATGAATGGATCACCATGGATCCAATAAATGGTAGTGGACACCTTGGCTGAGTAAGCACATTTGGTCATGATTCAGTGGGATAACCCGGGCTTTACTACCCCTTGGATGTGGCTTGATTAGAATCATGTAGGACATTTCAGTACATATTCTCATAGGATTCCATCCAATGGATATACTGATTTTCCATAAAGATGCTCTTCGGACTCGAAAAGGATGCCTTGATCTTATACACCATGGATCCATCCCTTCGTGGCCTACACATTATTATACATCAAGGCCATTGGATATATGACTTGGTTGTATGAAATAATCATGGAATATATGAATTGGTTTTATGACAAGGTTTTGGTATTTCGATACCCTTAATTTTATGAAATGGCCATGCAAACTTGATATTTGTTAGCTGTACGGTGAGGTCATGATGTCTGTTTATATTTCTTATACCTTGTTAGGATCTAACACTTACTATATGGAGCATTGAGAGGCTGTTTTGTATTTCTAGTTGTAGTGAAAATATGCCATGAGCATTCACACTTATATTACTTCTTACTTACACTTGTTGAGCATACTGATTTGTGATTCTTAGAACTATATAGATGTTTTGATAGTTACCTACTAGGTTGTTTTATCTCACACCCTATTTGGGTCTTTTTGGGGACCACATAGATTATATGGCTACAGGTGTTGATAAGGGAATGTTCCATAACACATGTTGTTGACTGTTTCTTTAGGGAAGGGGGGATATGGGACCATCCTAAGGCTTACGATACAACTATATCCCTTTTTGGTCTTGTTTTCATTTCGGATACTTCTATCGTACTATGCTTCCTTATACCTATTTTGATTTTTTCCTTATTCATGTAACGTCTACATCATTATATATGAGATATATTTTGAGATTGTGATCTGTTACTACTATGTATCTATTGTCTACTTGTTTTGATGATTCTTCTATTTGTATGTTTGAATTCCACTGTGATATACTCTGGTAATGAGGGAATAGTATCCCCAATGACTCACCTAAGGCCTCACTGCTAGTCAGTATCTTTTGGTGGTTTAGGAGATGCTCTTGAGGCCTTGTGGCCAACTAGGATTGGGGCAGTGTTGAGTGCAAACCAATCTAGGATGTTACACTTCCTTCTCAATTTCATTCATCAAGCAATCCCGATTGAAGAGAAATTCATTATTTATTACCCTATTTCATGTAAAACCCCATAAAATGTTTTAATGAATTCATGTTTTATAAAATTTATCATTTAATTATGGAAACCCCATTTTTATTTCATGTCTTATTTTATAGAGATTATTATTCTCTTTTTGTATTTAAAAACTTTTTACCCTTTTCCATAATACACTACTTAAGTTATACAATTCCAAAGTTAAATCTCCATTATTGATTCACAGATTTACTTAATATGGACATAATTTTTCATTATCTACATTTATTTTTTACCTATAAATATACAACAAATTTCAGTTCTATTTTTCTTAGAAACCATTATGATACTCTATCTGGTCATGCTATAAAAATAATTATGCATGCTATTTCTATCCCTCGGTAATCCTTATGTTTATATTCCTTATAATTGGATTCATTTCGTGGTACACCTATGCATGTAAACATTATAATGGGTGAACCTAGGTAGTGATAGAATGCATTGGGTAGTGTTTTATGTCTCATGAGATGATATATATAGGACCAGGGAGTAAACCTACTCCATGATGAGACTCTGTCTAAAATGTGATGTTGACATGGAGGTTAGCCTTGACTTATGCTTATTTAATATTTTATGTTGTTTCACATTCCTATGCTTCCATAATATTATGATTTCCAGTTCTTTATTTTTTTCTTCCACATTATTATTCATGTACCTTATCTTTTATTAAATCAAGTTATACATTTTGAATCATATTTTATTCCTTATATAATTATAATTCCCTTAATAGGTTTTTTATCTAAATTTTTTTTGTTTAAGTATTCCCTAGGTTATCCTATGTTGTTTTAGAAGATAAATGGTATTTATTAGCTCATTTTGGAGTTAAAAATAAAGATGTTTTATTTTATCTTAATCATGATGCATTATGTACCTAGCCTTCTAAACATGGTATAGACCATAATAATTGGTTAATTATTATTGGATATTAATGTTAAAAATATTTTAATAAAATATATAATGGACTTGGGTCTCTATATATACATATTTAAGAGGGTGGTGCCTTGGTCAAAGACCAAAGCACAAAATTTATTATTAAAAAAAGGAGTTACATGGGTATAAAAGATAGGATAATTTTTTAATCTCTGTCATAAAGGGGTAGTATATCAACTGGTAGTTCATCCAACAATGTGGTGACATGTTGGACTCTCATGTTTGCAATACCATCTGTTACCATGTTCGCTTCACGGAAGGCATACTTAATAATGTAGTTGATGTCCATGAACGAATGAAGACAACCCTTATAGATTCTTTTAAGGGGACATGTGAGGTGAATCTATAGCGACACAACATTTTCTTACATTACTATTACATCATTTTAAATATAGTATTACACATATAGGATCCAAAGGTTTAGTGTATTGTGAAAACTTGGACCATACAAAACAATTCAACATCAAGAATAAACATTTATTTAATTCCTTCTCCCCTAGATTCTTATTGGCAATTGACCTCTCCTTAGTACATGTATTCACCTGATGATATAAATCAAAAGGGTTGATCTAAAATCCCAGTAAGAGGATATATAAGATCAATATAAAAATGTGTGAGCATAACCATAACATAGGTAAAGGATGACAGGAAGCATTAATAAGAGACTTGAAATGTGGCAACACATAAAAAATGAAACATCATGTATTAGTGGTCAGATACAACACATAGTTGTGAAAACTTCTATAATCATGTCTAGACATCATTTCATTTTTACTCATGAGATTAATCACTTTACCCAATGCATTGGAGTTCTTTATAATTTCGGGTACACCCGTCACACTATAACATTTTCATTATCATGCATGACATATATATGAAAAATGAACATAAATGACCCATGTAAAGGAATGGGTTTTATCTCATAAGAACACAATAAGGAACTTTGGGTTCCCAGAAGAAAGAGGGAATACCATACTTGATACACGAACGAGCCACCTTTTCTGAGAAGTAAAAGGTGCATTTTTGAGAGAAGAGTTCTTTTGGAAAACATTGTATATGACATAAAATCCAGTGGAGAAAATTTATATCCTAGAATTGGTAATATAATGATGCAAAAATTATTTTTAATAAGTAATCATACCAAAAATGGATTCAAAGAGGGAGAACCCGAAGGATGAAATTGGGTTCGAGAATTTCCCCTTACCTTGTATCTAAATGCTTCCTTCAATTTAATGTCCTGTATAATGACATTATATTCATTTATTATAAATGAAAAAACCTTTTATACATTAATATGGTTAATTTTGGTTTCATTAAGTTATTTTATGGGTCTTTTGATGAGTTATATGGTTTAGAAACATTTATTGGGAATGTTCGTTTTTATGGTTTTCTTGAGTGGTTCACTTGTTTTCTTAAATGAAAGTTTGTGAAGAACATGGATAAAAAAAATAAAGGATATTTAATGTTATTAATGATATTATAGAAGTTTAAGTAATCTTATAATGAATTATATTATATACCCTAGGGATAAATCAATAGATAAGAATTAAATGATTATTGTTTGGGTTAATTTTGGTGGTTTTTCGACCACAACAAAATTGTTTTGATTAATCATTTAGTAATATGTACATAAGATAGTTATAGAACATTAAATAGGAAATAATACATATAAAATATTCTGGTTCAAACATAAAAATTATTTGAAAACACGATCTGGAAGAGAAAATGGAAAAATAAAACATGTTGTTCTTGAAGGTGATAGATTAACACCTCACGAACAATGTTTTCTTTTATAAAATAAAAGGAAGAGGGAAAGTGGGTTGGATGGTATAATATCCCATTAGTATAATATAATTACATTATATGTATGATACTAGATTTACCATACCATGTGGATTAAGATACATGGAGAAAGAATAAGAAACGAACTTGAAAATGAAAAGAAATTAAAGGAAAAGGAAGGGAAATTACCTCTAGAATCCTACTCTTTAGATCCTCCTTAAGGGACCTAAGATTGGTATTTTGATGACAACAAAAGAACTTGGACGTGGGGGAGGGTCTAGGGAGGATTATAGGGAATATTTTTGACAAGGATTGAATCTTGAGAGGTGTGAAGAAATGAGGGTGTGAAGGGTGGTTTTTATAGTGGAGGGGAGAGGGGTTTCCCCAATATAAAATTTATTAGTTTATTATTTCCCCAAAATACATTGAATAGTGAGTCTTCCATGACCAAGAATAGTAATTTTATCATGTTATCCCGAATCAATTGGGCTTATATCAGAATAACATCATGCATGACTCTACAATTAGCTTATTTAACTTATTTTGTAAATTATGGTTTTTCACTATTCAAAAAAAATTGAAGTATTTCAGAAAAATCCCAAAAATTCACCCAAACCATTTTTTGATGTGTAGAATACAAAAATGAAGTCCACTTTTCAAAAATAATTTTATAAATATCATTATTTTAATATTTAATTAAAATCATTATTTAGTATCAAAAACCAGTTTTAAAAAATTCATTTACTTCTTCTAAAATATAGGTATATCATAATTTCAACTTGATTATTTTTTATATATTATCATAGTTAAGGTTACTATTCATTAGGGTATATCACTATTCATAAGGGCATGTTACTATTCATAAGGGTAGGTTACTATTCACCGAAAATTATGTTTTTCTTATAGGACTCCAAATAACTTACTGATTGCAACCATGTATTTTAGATTTTCGAAGTTCCAAACATAAAAGTGGAAAAAATATGTTTAAAGATTACTTAGAAATTAGTAGTTCATTATGTTGTGTTTTCATGTGATTTTATGACATATTTATATGAAGGTTATGTCCAATGAAAATCCTCGGGTCGTTATAGTTTCCCCCCTTATGAAATTTCACCCTCGAAATTTCGCTTTATACAAATAGGTGAGGGTACTTCTCCTTCATCACCTCTTTTGGATCCCCAGTAGCTTTTTCAAACATATGGTTCCTCAAAAAAACGTTGACAGGGTGGGTTATCTTCTTTCAGAAAACTTATCTCTCTAGTCCGGAATCTCTACTGGCTTCTCCTCATAGGAGAGATCATATTCCAGTTGTACCACCACTAAGTTTAGTACATTTGAAAGGTCCTCTCTGTACTTCCTCAGGAGTGATCTGTGAAACACATCATGAAATTGATCTAGATTCAATGGAAGTGCAAGACGATATGCTACGGATTCTATGCAGTCAAGGATCTCTAAGGGTCCAATGTACCTTGGGATTAACATCCCTTTCCTTATAAATTTCACGAATCTCTTCCATGGTGATATTCAAAGGAAGAATTTATCTCCAACTTTCAACTCCAAGTCCCTTAGACGTTTGTCAACATAACTCTTTTTTCGACTCTGAGCAGCTTTGATGTGTCTCTAGATTACTTGATCATTTTCTATTATCTCTTGCACAAGATCAAGTCCATGTAGCTTTCTTTCTTCAAATTCATCCCAACAGGTTGGAGTTCTACATCGCTTTCCATACAAAGCTTCATATAAACCCATCTGAATGCTCGAGTGAAAGCTATTTTTGTATGAGAAATGAACCAATGGGATATGTTGATCCCATCCACCATTGAATTCTTTAGAGAATACTCTTATCATATCTTCAGGCGTCTGAATGGTCCTTTCAGATTAGACATCAGTATGGGGCTGATAAGACATGAAAAATTTTAATTCAGTACTCAAAGAATGTTGGATATTTCTTCAGAATTTAGATGTGAACCTTGTATCATGATCAGAGACAATAGAGAGTGGAACTCCAGGCAGTATCACCGCTTCCTTCACATATATCGTTGAAATTTTTTCAATTGAGAGCTCTTCTAGAATAGAGATAAAATGGGCAGTCTTGGTGAGTCGTTCAACCCCAACCCATATCGCATTATTTCCATTTGACATCTTTGATAGACTAGTGAATAAGTCAATAGTAACATTCTACCATTTCCACATGGGTATAAGAAATGGCTGCATCAATCCTTTGGACTTTTGTCTATATTCTTTAACTTGATTGCATACCAATCACCTTGATATATATTCTAAATTCTTCTTCTTCCTGTAATCCCACCAGAATTGTTCACAGAGATCTTGGTACATCTTGGGGCTTCTAGGATGGATAGAGAATGTTGAGCTGTGTGCACTGTATAAGAGCTCCTTTACCCTGGGTGATGAAGGAACATAAAGCCTCATTCCAAACCGAATCACACAATCATCATCAATATGGAACTCATGAAATGTCCCTTACTTTACTGCATTCACCCTCTTTTGTATCTCTAGATCATCCCTTTATCCATCCTTAATCTTCTCTTGGATGGATGGTTGCACAATCATTTGGGAAAGGTATGATGTATCCCCTGCCCTTATGATTTCTAAATCCATCCCTTGCTTATCCAAGAAGATGGTGTCTTTCTGAATCTATAACGTGGATAGAGTAGTAGGTAATTTTCTTCTTAGAGCATCAGCTACCTTGTTCTCCTTTCTAGGATGATAGTGAATTGATAAAATTGTAATACTTTATTTACTCTAACCATCTACTTTGAGGCATATTGAGCTCATTTTATGTGAATATATACTTTAAGATCTTGTGGTTGGTGTATATGTCACACTTTTATCCATAAAAGTAGTGCCGCCATATTTTGAAGGTAAAAATCCTGGCTGCCAACTCTAGATCATGCATCACGTAGTTTTGCTCATAGATTTTAAACTATCGTGAGGTGTAGGCTATCACATTTTCATTTTTCATGAGTGCACAACACAAGCCTTTCATTGAAGCATCACTGTATATCACAAAAATTTCACCACTTTTTAGCAGTGTGAGTACAGGTTTAGTGATAAGCCTTATCTTTAACTCCTTGAATCTTCCCTCACATTCTTCTGTCTAGGCATAGTTTACCCATTTCCATATTAACTTAGTCAGCGGGCTTGAAAATCGTGAGAAATTTCTCACAAGACATTGGTAGTACCCAGCTAATACAAGAAAACTACATATTTCTCTAACACTAGAGGGCCTGGGAAATTCCTCAAACACCTTAGTTTTTGAAGAATCCATATAAATTCCCTCACTTCTTATCACATGTCCCAATAATGTGACTTGCTTCTTCCAAAAGTCACACTTTCTGAACTTGGCGTACAACATATCCGTTCTCAATGTCGCCAATACAAATCTCAGATGTTCTTTATGATCCTCTTTTATATTGGGGTCGATGATAATATCATCAATAAACACTACAATAAATTTTTCATGGTAATTTTTAAAGACTATATTCATAAATCCCTTGAAGATTGCAGAGGTATTATTATGTCTGAAGGGATCACAAAAAACTCATAGTGCCCATACCTTGTACGGAAGGCAGTCTTCTAAATATCTGATATCTTCACCTTTAGCTGATGATATCCAAAACAAAGATCCACCTTTGAGAAGTATTGAGCTCATCTTAACTCATCGAAGAATGCATTAATACTTTGAAGAGGATACTTGTTCTTTATATTGGTCTTTTTTGAGTTCCCGATAATCGATACACAACCACATTGTTCCATCCTTATTCTATACAAATAGCACCGGTGTACCCCAAGGTGATGAACTAGGGTGTATGAACCCTTTTTCCAGATGCTCTTCCTATAACTTATTTAACTCCTCCAATTCGATAAGAGCCATCATATAGGCACACATTGAGATTGGAGTAGATCTGGGTAGGAGTTCTATTGAGAACTATACCTCACGATCTGGGGGAAGTCTGGGTAACTCTTCAGGAAATAAATCATTGTATTCCCTAACGATGGGAATTTCCTTAATTTTGGAACTTTCCATTGACTCAGCCATTTGGGTGAGGTATACTCTTCATTGGGAATCAACACCCACACATATGAAGGATTTTTAAAGGAGATTCACGATCTTCCTTGCATTTTTATAGGAGCATGGGATGGTTTGGAATATGAAAAGATACTTCCTTTTCCTAATAGTTGAAACATGATCTATATAACGAGAGCCAATCCAATCCTATTATAGCATCAAATTTTACCATGGGAAGTATTACAAGATTTCATGGAAGAATCATTACACATACACCAATGTAGAAGAGTCAAACACTTGGGTTGAAATGATTGAACCATTTTGTGTTTTTAAAAATACCTATACTTTATGGTTTTGGGGATTTTACTCTATAGTTCTAGAAATCTTATATGATATAAAGGAATGCATAAAACCTGAATCAAATAATACTTCTTCCATTCTTGAGTGAATAGGAAGTGTACCTTGTAGGACTTCATTATCAGGCCCCACTTCCGTAGTAGTGATTTCATATTCCTTCCTTCGTTCCTTTGGCTTTGGTGGCTGCTGACACTGATTACCCTCAAGAACTCGAGGTTTAGTGCACTGGATTTTATAGTGCCCTAGGTCCCTACAGTTGTAGCATTGAACCATGGTTTGTTCTCCCCTTACATCAGCTACATTCTCCGTCATTTTCATCTTTTTTTGATACTCTTGAGCATGGTGTCCTTCTTTCCCACACTTGAAGCACTTCCACGTCCCTTTGAGGCAGTTCCCATGGTCAAAATTGCCACATTTTTGACATGTGGGTCATTGAGATTTCTTCCCACCTTTGTAATTAGATCCATCAAATTTAAACTCCATCTTTAATTTCTTATCACTACAGCGGTGAGAGCATTATCCCAACCTTATCTCCACTTTTATAGAACACTGAACAACTTCTTCATAACTCCCAAAGTCTCAAATTGCAAGTGCCTTTCAAAGGTGTGGTTTAAATCCAATAAAGAATCTATCAATTTTTGTATCATTGTTGATAAAAAACCCCAAAGAATACATTGCAGGACTTATGAAATTTGCTTCATAGGTTGTGAAAAATATTTCTTTTTTTTCTTGATATCTATGAATTCTATCTCCATATTTGTGCGAAGAGTTCTTGGGAAATACTACTTAAGAAACATTATCTCGAAGTCTTACCATTCCACATCTTCAATTTCCTCCCTTGACTTGGTGTTCTTAATAAAATCCCACCATTGATCGTCCTCTCCATCTAGAAAATAAATAGATAATTTCACCTTATCCATCTCATAATAGTGAAGCACAGAAAAGATATTCTCCATAGAGTTGACCTACTGTTCCACAACGAGTGGATCGGAAGATCCACTAAACGTCGGTGATTGTTGCCACATAAAACATTTGATAGCGAGTTTCTCCCTCATTGGTGATGGAGGAAATTCTCCATTATTATGGTTATTGATCATAACATGAGATATTTGTGTAAGCATCTCCATGATGTTCTGAACTCCACCTCCCTAATCATTGGGGATGTCGTTTGGCCAATTGTTGCATTGGCCCTCACACGAGTTGTTGGCCTGGTTTCTCCTGGTTCTAACCATTTTCTAAAATAGAAAATGATAGAAAAAAACATAATTCAACAAGTAATTAATTACATATTAATTGTTATCATTTATTCTAAAATAAAAACATATGTAATTCCTATGTAAAGCTTCTTGTGTGCATATTTGTACTTAGTCTCATGATAGAGGTTTTATCTAGTGTTTATTAATCCTAATTCCCAAATTAACTATACCTTGCCTATGATACCAAATATAGAGACCCAACCTTTTCTTACATTATTATTACATCATTTTAAAGATATTATTACACATATAATATCCAAAGGTTTAGTGTCTTAGGAAAAAAGGACCATACATAATAATTACAACATGAAGCATAAACATTTATTCAATTCCTTCTCCCCTAGCTTTTTATTGGCTCTTGACCTATCCTTAGTACATGTAGTAACATGAGGATATACATCAAAAGGGGTGAGATAAAATCCCAGTAAGAGGATACATAAGAACAATATCATAGTGGGTGACCATAACCATAACATAGGCAAAGGATGGGAGGAATCATTAATAAGTGACTTGAAATGTGGCAATGCATAAAAAATGAAACATCATGTCTTAGTGGTTTACTGCCACACATAGTTGTGAAAAATGCACGAATAATGTCCAGAAATCCTTTCAATTTTACTCATGATACTCATACGTTTACCCAATGCATTGGAGCGCTGTATAATTCTGGGCACACCCGTCACATTCAAACATTCATATTACGCTATATAATTCTGGGCGCACCCATAACACCATAACATTGTAATTATAATTAATGACATATATATAAAAAATTAACATAAATTACCCATGTAAAGTAATGGGTTTCATCTCATAATAACACATTCATGAACTTTGTGTTCCCAAAATAAAGCGGGAATAACATACTTGATACACGAACCATCCACCTTTACTGAGAAGTAAATGGTGTGTTTTTGAAAGAAGAGTTCTTTTAGAAAACATTTTATTTAACATGTAATCAAGTGGAGAATTTTTTTTCCTAGAATAGGTAATTTAATGATGAAAAGATTATTTACATGGAGTAATCATACGGAAAATGGAGTGAAAGAGGGAGAACCCGAAGGATGAAATTGGGTTTGAGAATGTTCCCTTACCTTGTATCTGAACGCTTCCTTCTCTTGAATGTCCTATATAATGACATTATATTAATTAATTAGAAATTAAATATCCTTTTATAGATAAATAGGGTTAATTTTTGTTTCATTATGTTATTTTATGATCCTTTTAATGAGTTATAGGGTTTAAAAACATTGTTCGGGAATGTTCGTTTTTATGGTTTTCTTGAGTGGTTCACTTGTATTCTTAAATGAAAGTTTTTGTAGATCATGGATAAACATCCAGAAATGATATTTCATGTTATTAGTGATATTCAAAAAATTTAAATGATATTATAATGAATAATATTATATATCATTCAGAGGAATTATTAGATAATAATTAAATGATGATTGTTTGGGTTAATTTGGGCGGATTTTCGACCACAACAAAATTGTTTTGATTAATCATTTAGTAATATGTACATAAGATAGAACCAGAATGTTAAATAGGAAATAATAAATAAAAAATATTTTGGTTAGACCATAAAAATGTTTTCATGACAAGATCTGAAGAAAAAATGCAAAAAAACATGTTGTTCTTGAAGGTGATAGATTAACACCTCAGGAACAACATTTTCTTTTGTAAAATAAAATAAAGATAGAAAGGGGGTTGGATGATATAATATCCCATTATTATCATAAAATTATATTATATTTATGACACTAGATTTACCATACCATGGGGATGAATATAGGTGGATAGAGAATAAGAAAAGAACATGAAATTGAAAGGAAATTAAAGGAAATAGGAAGGGAAATTACCTCTTGAATCCTCCTCTTGAGATCCTCCTTAAGAGAACTGGGCATGGTCTTTTGATGAGACCAGAAGATCTTAGACGTGAGGTAGGGGCCATATAGGATTCTTGGGTAAAGTTTATACAAGGTGTTAAGCTTGAGAGGTGTGAGGAAATGAAGGTGTGTAGGGAGGTTTTTATAGTGGAAGGGAGAGGGGTTTTCTGAATATAAAATTCATTAGTTTGTTATTTTCCCCCAAGACAAGGAATTATGAGTATTCCGTTACAAAAAATAGTAATTTTATCATGTGATCACGAAAAAATTGGGCTTACATCAGCAGAATATCATGCATGACTCAATAATTTTCTTATTTAGCTTATTTTGTAAATTATGGTATTTCACTATTCATAAAAATCAAGTATTTCAGAAAAATCCCAAAAAATCACCCCAACTATTTTTCGACATGTAGAATAAAAAAAATGAAGTCCATTTTTCAGAAAATAAAATTTTAAATATTATTATTTTTATATTTAATTAAAATCGCAATTTTGTTTCAAAAACCAGTATTAAAACAGTCATTTACAAATTCTAAAATATAGGTATATCATACTTTCAACAAGAATATTATTTATATATTATCATAGGTAAGGTTACTATTCATTAGGGTATAACACTATTCATAAGGGTGTTAAGGGTATGTTACTATTCACCAAAAATTAATTTTTTATTATTGGACTCCAAATAATTTACTAATTGCAATAGTGTATGTCATATTTTCAAAATTACAAACATAGAAGTGGAAAAAATATGTTTAAAAGTCACTTAGCACATAGTAGTTTAGTATGATGTGGTTTAATTTGATGTTATGACATATTTATAAGAAGGTAATTTCCATTGAAAAACATTGGGTTGTTATAAAATCACACCATTCCAGATAGCTTAAAAGATGGTAAACGAGTCACTTTCAATCCATATGTTGTTCCAACCATGTCTCTTAGAGAAGGAGATTTGATAGATCACTCTCATTATTTCAGCCTCTAGAGCTGAGGAGATGCCAAAAGTTCCATAGAAGCATCCATTAATATTCCCATAGTGATTTCTAAAAATAGCATTGTAATCCAAACGGCCCAGTTTTCCATTAGAAGCTCTGTCGACATTAAAATTAATCCATTATGGGAGCAAATATTTACAAAATAATTAAAAAGTGCATCTAAAAAATGCTAATTATTGGTTACCAAAAGGAAACTATGGGATATTGTATCTATATTCATGCTGTACATAATTTTTCTGTCACTCTATGTGGGGTTTTTATTGAGAAGGAACAAATAAGTCATGGAGTCCATGGTAGAATGTTTTAACATAGAGTATTTTAAAACTAACAAATATGTAGTGTTCCTAATATGGATGTTGTACCATTTCCAAATAGAGTTATAGAATAATAATTGACATAATTCATATAATAACCTCAATGGTCTGGTGGGATTTACCAAGAGATCATAAGACATGTATTTCTTATAGCTAATGATGATGGGGTAATGTTCATAAGAGATGAACCTATGACTTACAAGGAATCCATAGAGTGTTTTGATTCATAGAAATGGATAAAAGACATGTAATATATGAAGGAATCTATGTACACTAACCATTTTTGGAACATGGAAGATACACATAAAGGCGTGATACTTAGAGTGTGAAATTGCATTTTCCGTAATAAAACATACATTAATGGTAGAGTGTATACCAAAAATGTTTGACTAGTTTCAAAAGGTTAAATGAAAATTCATGGTATTGGATTTTAAGAAACCTTTTCAAATTTTTTGATGAAAATTTACTTTGGAATATTACCCAATAAAAAAGATAACTTTTATATTGAGATATATCAAAATTATTTCAAAATCACTACATTTTAATCAAATTTAGTTGAGGAAATGTATAAGATATAAACCTGGGGATGTAATGTTCCTAATGAGTCTTATAAAGAATGCATGATGAAATAAACCCCATTTTTTTATTAAATAAATATTCCCAGAGTAGGAATATCTTATTTTATTATGAAATAATGGTGTTTAGTTTCATAAATAATATAAGTGATTACTATACATACAGGAAGATTAGTTGGAGTGTTGTGGTGTTTATTATATAGTATATATTTGAAGTACCACATTTAAAAAAATAATATCCCAACTCTTAAATCATTGGAGATGTGGTAGGGTGTAAAGTCCCGGAAATTTCAAGTAAATTTTTTTCTTAAATACTTTGGAATTTTATGAGACTTCGGTTTCTGAAGGCACTTGATTCCGAGGCCCGTTGTGCCCGGAATCAATTTCTGAAATTTTGTTCAGGTACGTTTAGTAAACGTACGTGCAGGTTTTTTTATCTTTTGAACCGGTTCTCAGAATTGAAATCTGAGGGCACCGATGAACTCGCAGCGCCGATATTCTCTTAAGGGGACCTTTACCGCAATTGCGTTTTATGTGGGTTGAGAGTTATTTTTTGGGGTTTAATAAAAAAGATAAATAAAATTATTGTGAACAATTTTATTTATCTTGCATAGTTAAATCATACATGGGGAAGTTATTGGTGGGTCCCACAACCACATAGCCTCTCATGAGAGTATATTTGTGATGTGGGGCCCACACGAGCTGTAACTTATCACCGCCCCTCAACTCCCCAATAACACCCCTTTAATTAATTCGACAACTCCCCCTTATTGAATGAGATATCTTCACCTCTCTCTCTCTCTCTCTTTAATATTTTCCAACACATTTTAATTAATGAGTTAAAACTCGTCAATTAATTAATTAAAGAGTTTGAATTTCGAATTACATGTGTGAATAAAATAATAGCCTTAGATATTATTTTATTTTGGGGCATTCGTTGTGTTGAGAGGATTTTGGGAGAGCACTTGAGAATTTGGAGGAGTTTCTCTCTTCACCGAAGAACACCGTCCTGCCAATGAAGAACCACCGAAGAACGATGATCACTTCCTTCGATCTTAGGCCAAGCCTAAGGAGAAGGAGCCACCCACAATGAACACCGAGATGTGCCATCCTCGGTTCTTTCTTCCCCAACGTCAACGAGTTGATGTCGTCTCCCTGTGACGCCTTCTTCCATGACGCCCGACTGCCGCAAATCTTATTTCGATGTAAGGGAATTGTATAATTCTAGTTTGAAAAAATTATAATCTTATCATTGTTGAATGCGAATGGTTTTTATGTCCAATTGATACCACCTAACGCGGAGGGTGCGGTCCGAACGCACACGGCCCGACGACCCTCTCTAGCATCTTTTATTTACGATGAAGATCATCTTGGGGAGGTGGTGATGAACGAAGGCGGCGACCACATGCCGACCGCATGTGGAAGAATTACGACCCGCAACCATGGTCTGCTCGGCCAAAAATAAACTGGCTGGCTAAATCCGGCCAGGCCGAAGGAATACCGCGACGCCACAAGGGTCACCGCGCTGTGGAGGACCGTGGCTTACGCTCTATGGGCCGCTTCGGTAGCGAACCGGTCGGCTCATCGGCTGGCCGAGTGAAGCAGTCGAGACACCCAAAGGTTCTGCGCAGCAGGATCGCGGGCTGCCCGAGCGGGCTGCTTGCACTGGGATGACCGGCCGGCTTCGGCCGACCGGATTGGAGGGTAGCGCCGCTCGACGCCGCCGGTTCGGGAAAGTAGGGGCCCCCTCAGACCGCTCGACCAGCCGGACGAGCCTTGGCCAGCAGGGCTGCGCCCTACCAGGCTGGGCCTCACGATTCACCGGGCCGGTCCGACCCTCTACCGGGTCGGACCCGTCAAAACTGGTTTGACCCGATCTGCTGGCCCACTGGGCTTAACGGGCCGTGCCCGTTTTCACATAAAGGTGAATAACTCTAAGACCATGCTTCCAATCGACGTTCCGTCTACGGAACAAGGACCCTCATGACCTGGCGGTCCTTTTGTGATACTCTAAGTTAGTTTTGGAAAACATTTGTAAATGTTCGGGTTTGGAATGAGTGTATTTCCAACCGGGCCCCCAGAGAAAAAATTATAATAACTCTCAGACCAGACGTCCGATTAACGTGTCATCTGTTGCGTTGGGTTACTTTTTACGGGACAGAACTTCATGATAAATCAACTATGGACTTCGTGACAGTTGATGTATCGACCCCCTTTTCTATAAGAGAGAACCCTCCCGAAATCGAGCATGCTGTGTGCAGGAACCCTAGAGTTGACTGTGACTGCGACGACTACTGTACTGGAATCCACCGTGGATTCAGTGACAATGACTACCATACTGGAATCCTCTATGGTTTCAGTGACAAAGAAAAATGTACTAGAATCATATGTGGGTTCGACGACAATGAATACCATTCTAGAATCCTTCATGGGTTCGACGACGATGACTATTATTCTTGTATCCTACATGGGTCTGAGAGTTTGACTTATTTTCTAGTATCCTACGTGGGTCTGATAGAGTAGCTGGTCTAGTATCCTATGTGGGTCTAACTTCTTAGTTGGTCCAGTATCCTACGTGGGTCCGACAACTTAGATGAATGAGTGACAACATATGATCATCTTTATAAATTTACAAAATATGTATACCTGTGTGACATGAGTCTTGATTTTCAATCATTATCATCGATGTGATTGACTTCTTTCCTGTGTGAATTGGATTGTGCTTGGGCTCGAGAGTTGGAGCTGAACTGGGACTGATGACTTAGGTATATGCATTGGCATATACCTAAGTAAAGTTAGTTGATACTTTGTGATTGTATCTTTCCTTTGTGGTTTGTCCTTCATGGATTCTGGTAGACCTTCGGGGTTCATGGGGTCCCTACTGAGTATTGTTATACTCACCCCTGCATGGGTTATGCCCGCACTACGTTGTGTTGGAAGAAGACGACGGACAACACTGATC
The DNA here is from genome assembly GCA_963277665.1 of Viscum album. Lineage (NCBI taxonomy): Eukaryota > Viridiplantae > Streptophyta > Magnoliopsida > Santalales > Viscaceae > Viscum > Viscum album. Next base: position 1,431,862,439 of record OY728126.1, on the reverse strand, counting down.
GAGGTAGAGACTTGTGGAGATGGATGGTACCCGGAGGTGGACAACTCAGCGAGATGTACACAGAGTGGATGGATGGACCCGAGGTGCTGAGGAGACCATATGTACCCACCCTTCAGGTGGGATTTACAAAGGATGACATAGTGGTTGCTACTTTACTTTACTACTGTTGTACTAGTCTTTCATTTGTACTGTACTTACTGTTGGGCTTGTATTTCCGGTCCCTTTCCTTTCATCACTTACTTTTGGTATTCAGTATTTACTTAGTGCTTTCTTTACATGTGTACTATACTGTGATTGTTTACTTTCATAAAGGCAATGCCTTCCAAGATTAGGGATTTATGACTTTGGTGCTAGTCGCCAGCCCCTGGCCTATGGAAGGCGGGCTTGCTGTAGTCACCGCACGAGCCCCGAGGATGAGTCCTGTCAAATTGGTATCCGAGGAGTTGGTTCTACCACTGAACTCAGGACTCTAATCTTTTATTTCTGTGAATCAATATTGTTAAGATTATTGAGTGTGGTTTTCAGACAAGGGAGTCTGGTGTTGGTGCGGCGGTCGACGTATCCATACACCGGGACCCTTACCCCTGTTTTCCGACTCAGTGCATGAAAACACTGATTGCATGTGTGTTTCAAATGTTTTATTTGTGATTTCTTTGTGTTAGCTCACCAGTTATACTGTTTTGACGGTGGCACACCTGTTTATTTTCAAGATGGACCTACGAAGGCATCCAGGTAGGGTTCCGAGTCGCGTACGAGATGGAAGCCCACCGAGCGACGATGCCTCGGTGTAGGGCCCCATAATAGTGGAGGCACTAGCGGTACCATTATCCGCTAATCCACTGATACTACCTGCCCCAGCAGCAAAGAGTGCATGCCGCCTGAGTACGTTGCACGAGTTTCAGCGATAGTGCCCACCCAGGTTCCGTAGAGAGACGGACCTATACGCAGCTGAGGATTGGCTGGAAGCTGTCGTCAGGGTTTTCATATTGGTAGGGACACCATCTGACCTTATGTTGATCCTTGCAATGAGTCTTTTGCATGAAGTAGTAGGTAGATTGGGGAGCTTGATGCTCCAGGTTCACAACAAGGCATCACTACTTTGGACAGACATTGAGAGTCTCTTCCTCTCGGAGTTTGTTCCATCCAACCTTCGTATGGTGCGGATTCAGGAGTTACTTCACCTGTGGAAGGGCAACATGACAGTATCCCAATACTCAGCGATGTTTACTGGCCACTCGTGCTACTCCACTGACATGGTACATGACCCATTCTTCAGGGCCCAGACCATTGAGCAGGGACTAAGGCACGAGATCAGGGCTTCGATGATCTCCCTCAGCATTCGGACGTAGGCAAGAGTGCTGGAGTGAGCCCTTCTTATGGAGAGATTTCTCACTGAGCTGACACCAACCGTGAGAGCTACCATAGGGTGACACGTAGCAGAGTCTTCTGCAGCCAGAAGAAGACAGATCTGGCAGAGGTCCATGAATACCAGGCCATCAGGAGAGCAACCTCGAGATACAGGCTCGGTTGTGATGACCACCATACATAGAGCTTGTTATACGAAGAGCATGAAGTGCTATGCATGCAGTGGGCAGGGTCACTTGGCTCCAGACTGCCCGAACCTCCATACAGATGAGTAGAAGAATGTGGGGGGATGTCCCAAGTAGAGGCAGAGGTTTGACCGGGGCGGTCTGCAGGGAGCAGGAGGACGAGGCAGAGGAGCTGGCCGAGCAGTGGGTGGTGAATGACGTTTTGAGACTCTCCCACCACCACCACCACCAGGAGGTCCACCCCGACCACAGGGAGCTGGCGGGCAGAGGCAGGCTTAGCTCCAATCAGTCGAGGCCTACGATCACTGTGCACCTTAGAAGATTCTAGGTACTATCTTTGTCTACTCCAACCTTGATGCAGTACTTATATACACAGGTCTGAGTCATTCTTTCATTTCCACTGCCCTTTCTCGGAGCTTGGATATTCCTATGGAGCCGTTGGATCGATCCTTACGGTTAGAGACTCCTACGGGAGAAGACTCGGTGATTACGAACTGGTGCCAGTAGTGTGAGCTTACTCTAGGAAGCAAGATATTCAGCTGGTATCTTCTTGTAGCAGCGTCGAGGCCTTACGACGCCATCTTGGGTATGGACTGGTTATCTACAGTCCATGCTCAGATCGAATGCATTAGGCACAAAGTGCGGTGTGTCCGTATAGATGAGAGCAGGTTCACCTTCACCGGTGAGAAGGGAGCCTTTGCAGCGCAAGATGGACATACACATAGGAGAGGGTAGCCGATCACACATTAGTTGGCTAGTCTCATCCTTGGAGCGGTTGATGTGAAGAGTCCGAGTTTTCTTATTGTGGTAGATCAGTATGCGGACGTTTTTCTTGATGATGTTCCAGGACTACCTCCTCGCAGATAGGTAGATTTCTACACAGACCACTACCCCAAGACAACATTGATATCTACTCTAGCATATCGGATGGCTCCCACCATGCTTCGTGAGCTATGGGTAAAACTGGAGGACTTGTAGGGTAACCGATTTATCTGACCCAATGTTTCACGCTGGGCTTCTCTGATTTTATTTTCCAAGAAGGTGGATGGGAGCTTGCGACTGTGTGTCGACTACCGTGGCCTGAATTAGGTGACCGTGAAGAATAAGTATCCACTTCTGAGGGTTGAAGACCTCTTTCATCAGCACAAGGGAGCATGATGGTTCTCGAAGATTGATCTCATGTCAGACTATAACCAGCTCAGAGTTCGAGATGAGGATGTGCAGAAGACAGCCTTCAGGTGTTGGTATGACCACTACGAGTTCTTGGTTATGCCCTTCGGCGTAACCAACACTCCAGCAGTGTTCATGAGTCTCATGAACATGATCTTCCAGCCTTACCTGAATCATTTTGTCATAGTCTTCATTGACGACATACAGATTTACTCGACTACTGAGGAGGAGCACGCCTACCACTTGCAGGTTGTACTGGATAAACTCCTAGAGAACCAGATCTATGGTAAGCTCTCGAAGTGCCAGTTCTGGATACAATAGGTACACTTATTGGGACACGTCATCTCAGAGGCGGGAGTTGCAGTGGATCCAGCGAAGATCATTACAGTGCTTGCTTGGGAGCCACCCAGGAGCGCGATGGAGGTGTGAAGTTTCCTAGGTCTGGCTGGGTACTATCGGAGATTTGTGCCATACTTCTCCAGAGTTGCAGCACCGCTTTCAGCCTTGACGAAGAAGGGGAAACCCTTCGTGTGGTCAGATAGATGTCATCAGAGCATTCAGGAGCTAAGGCAGAGGGTGACCAGTGCGCCCATCTTGATGTTTCCAGAGGAGGGCGATGGGTACGTAGTTTGCTGCGACACATCGGGGACCGGACTCAGGTGTGTCCTGATGTAAGAGCGAGCAGTGATCGCGTATGGTTCAAGGAAGATAAGACAACATGAGTAGAACTACGCTATCCATGAAATGGAGTTAGCAGTAGTGGTATTTTCCTTGAAGATGGGGCAACACTATCTGATGGGCGAACATTTTACCGTCTACTCTGGCCACCAGAGTCTAAGGTATATCTTATCCCAGAAGGACATGAACCTAAGACAATGGTGATAGCTTGATTTCCTCCAGAACATTGACTTTGAGATATTCTATACTCATTGGAAGGGTAACACTGTAGTTGATGCTCTCAGTAGGAGATCGGGCATTCAGCTACTTGGAGAGGTAAAGAAGTAGCTTGTAAAGAACCGTAAAATTCAAGGGAAACTTTTTCTTTTTTTATTTGGAATTTTACAAGAGCGCGGTTTCTGACGGCACCTGATTCCGAGGCCCGGTGTGCCCGGAATCAATTTTCAAAGTTTGGCTCGGGTACGTTCAGTGAACGAACGAGCATGAATTTCTAACTTTTGAACCGGTACCCGGAATCAAATTCTGAGGGCACCGATGGAACCGCAGCACCGGTAATTTCTTAGGAACTATTGTTCCGGAGTTGTGTTTACACGACTGTTGATAATAAAAATTGTGGAAGTTTATTTTATAATTACACTACAATTTTTATTATTTTACTCTAAGTGTTAGTTCTTGATGGAAGTTGGGTAACCACCCAACCTCCCTTGGGAGGTTATGAGGGTGGTGGGGCCCACATGAACCCCACCCCTTCATATCCTATAAACCCCCCCTCAACTCCCACTTTAATTTTGTTAACCTAAGATATAACTTATGACTTAAATGTAATAAGTTTAATGAGGTGAGTTGTGTGTGGATATTGAATTTCAAACTTTTGAAATTCAATTGGTAGGTTGTGTTAATAAAATAAGACTTAGTCTTATTTTATTATGTTAGAGTTTTGCAACCTTGAGAGGTTTGGGAAAGCATCTTCTTCTTATTCTTCAACCTCGACGAAGAATGCGAAGAACACCTTTCTTCAACGAAGAACTTCTCCGCCGAAGAACACGGTTCTTCCGCGACGCCGTATCCGCGACGCGACGTTCTTCTTCCGCATCGTCTCTTCCGCGGCGGTTTTCCACAACGAAATCGCCGTCAACGACTTCGAATCCTCGCTTCGCGACATCGACGTTCTCCCGTGACGCCCGACCTCCACGACGCTCGTCTTTCGCTGCTCGTTGACGAACACCATTCCTGAACCGAGGTAGGGGATTATTTTATTTAATTATTTCCGTTGATGATTATAGTTTATCGATTATCGTGGATTTTCGACTAAATGATATCATTTAACGAGAGGGGGACCAGACCGCACTAACACGGCCGAACCCCCCTCTTATGTTCATGTTTGATTCTTTACGGATGGAACGGGATGGTGTGGTGTCGTCGCACCACGCGGAAATCACACGACAAGTATTGCGCGGCGTCGTCGCGCCGCGCCATGGAAAGAAGTTTAAGAACGCGCCGCCGTCGGGCCGCGTCGAAGAAAATCGAAGGCGCCGCGGCCGGAGTGGGGCCGCGGCGGAGGGGTGCGGTGCCGTCGCACTGCGCCGGACAACAAGGGTCGCGGCCGGTTCCGGGCCGCGGGGAAGCAAGGTGACCGGCGGCCGGACCGGGCCGCCGGTGTCGGCGAAGAAGGGGACCGGCCATCGCCGGTCCTGTGGAGGCCGGAACCGGCCGGCCAGGGCGGGTCGACCAGACCGGTGTGCAACCGGGGGTTCAAACCCCCGGCCGGCTGGCCTGCTGGCCAAAACGGTCCCCCTTAATTGTGGGGGGGGCCATGGTTACACAGGGGGCAGGCGCTCCCCCCCCTTTGCTGAAACGGCTCGGCCAAAGGGCAAGCCCTACAGCGCGCTGGGCGCGCTGTCCCCAGCCGGACCAGTGCCTGGCCGGTCGGCCAGGCCGGGCCGATCCTGTCCGGGGCGGGTCGACCCGGTTCGGGCCAACCGGGGGGGGGGGGGTCTCGGGCCGGGTCGGTCCGGGCCCGAAACCCCCGTTTTCGGACTGTTGGGGTTCAATTTCCCATAACTCGTGCTACGGTCCTCTGATCGACGTGCCGTCAGTGGAGACACGATCCTTGGGATGAGACGGTCGTTTCAGTATATCGCACTCAAGGATTTAGAATACTTTGAGTTCGGTCGGGTTTGTTCGTACACGAAACCAACCGGGCCCTCGGAGCGGAAACACTCATATCTTGAGCTACGGAAGTCCGATTGACGTGCTGTCAACTTTGTTGAGTTCCTCGTAGTGAGACGGATCTTTTGGCATACTCCGCCCGAGGTTTGGATGCAGGTGGAGTACGGTCGGGTTGGTTTTGCCTTAAAAACCAACCGACCCCGTGGGACGAAAAAGCCAATAACTCTCAGACCGGGCGTCCGATCGACGCTCCGTCTGCGACATTGAGTTCCTGTTGACGATACGGAACTTTTGGATACATAAACTCTGGGCTATGTGACAGTTGATGTATCAGCCTCTCGGCTCGTTGAACGGACCCTCCCGAATGAGCTTGCTGTGTGCAGGAACCCTAGAGCTGGCTGCGACTGCTACTGTGACTGCGACGACGACTGTGCAGAGATCCTCAGTGGATTTGACAACAAAGAAAACAGCACTCAGCGATCCTATGTGGATCAGTGCTACCGATCCTGTGTGGGTCCGATCCTGTGTGGGTCAGCGCTCAGCGGTTCTGTGTGAGCCAGCACCTACAGATCCTGTGTGGGTCCGATCCTGTTTGGGTCTTTGCGGGGGTTAGTACCTATCGATCCTTTGTGGGTCTGACGACTTAGATGGATCAGTGATCATCTCTATCGTCTTCGAAGAAGTATACCTATGTGAGCTAAATCCTGTTTGCTTTCCTGTGTGGATTGTGTTGTGCTATCCTATGTGGATTATGTTTTGCTTTCCTGTGTGGATTCTGTTGTGCTATCATGTGTGGATTACATTTTTCTTTTCTGTGTGCAATACGTATACTTTCCTTTGTGGACTGAGTTGTACTTGGGCTCGGAGGTTGGAGCGTATTGGAAATTGATGACTTAGGTATATGTATGGGCATATACCTAAGCAGTGTCGGTTGTCACTTCGTGATTGTATCTTTCCTTTGTGGTTTATCCTTTTTGGATTATGGGATACCTTCAGGGGTATCGGGGTCCCTACTGAGTAGCTTATACTCACCCCTGCACGGGCTATGCCCACAATACGTTGTGTTGGTTGCAGACGACAGACATCGTTGATCGTGGTTGAGGCTCGCAGAGCAGGACGGTACCTGGAGGTAGACCACTGGGCGGGATGTGCTCGGAGCAGACGACGGGACCCGAGGAGCAGAGGAGCTATCTGTACCCACCCTTCAGGTGGTATTTTCAGTGGACAGCTCGGTGTAGCGGATTTTACTTTTCAGTTGCTGTTTTCCCTTTCGAGTTGTACTTTACTTTCAGTTTGAGTTTGTATACTGGCCCATTTACTTTTACACACTTACAGATGTACTCTATTTTTACTTAGTGTTTACATTTCCGCTTTCTTACTCTGTGGTGCTTGTTTACTTTAAAAAGGAAATGCCTTACCTTTTTACTGGGATTTACGCCTTGGTGCTAGTCGCCAGCCCCTGGCCTATGGAAGGCGGGCTTGGGGTAGTCACGGCACAGGCCACGAGGACGGGTCGCGACAAATTGGTATCAGAGGAGTTAGGATCTACCGCGAACTCTGATCTTTTCTATGTGAAGAAATAATTTTTAGCGTATTGAGTGTGGTTATCAGTTCAGGGAGTCCAGTGTTAGTGCGGCGGCCGACGTATCCGTACACTAGGACCCTGACTTCTGATTTCCGACTTAATGCACGAAAACATTGATTGCCTGTGTGTTTCAAGTTTTCTTTGTGATTACTTTGTGTCCGCTCACTAGGTATACTGTTCTGACCGTGGCGCACCTGTTTCCTTTTCAGGATGGCCCCACGACGACAGCCAGCTAGGGTTCCGAGATTCGAGCATGACGACAGCCCACCGAGCGACGAGGCCTCGGTGCAGTGCCCTTTGTCAGCAGTGGCACCGACGGTAGCTCTACCTGCCGTGCCACCGATGCTTCCAGCACAAGTTGCTGACGATGCACGCCGCATCAGTGCACTTTAAGAGTTCCAGTGCCAGTGACCACCCAGGTTCCGCGGGGAGATGGACCCCCAGGCAGCCGAGGACTAGCTGGAGGCAGTGGTACGAGTTTTCAGTCTAGTGAGGACACCAGCAGACCTTATGGTGATCCTCGATGCGAGCCTACTGCACGCAGCAGCGGGCCGATGGTGGCGCTTGATGCTCCATGTGCATGATGAGGCATCTCTACTCTGGACGGACTTTGAGATCCTCTTCCGCTCGAAGTTCTTCCCAGCCACCCTCCGTGCGGTGCGCATTCAAGAGCTTCTTCAACTGCGGCAGGGCAGCATGACGGTCGCCCAGTACTCGGCGAGATTTACAGATCTCTCGCGCTACTCGACTGACATAGTACGAGACCCATTCTTTCGGGTCCGGACCTTCGAGCAGGGATTGAGACACGAGATCAGGGCATCGCTGATCTCCCTCAGCATACCGACTCATACGGGAGTACTGGAGCGTGCCCTTTTGATCGAGAGATTTCTTGATGAGTCTACACCAGCGCCGAGACCCACCGCAGGGCGACACGTGGCAGCGTCTTCGGTAGAAGGCAGTCGACGGATGACTCAGGGGTCCAGGCAGACCAGACCCTCAGGCAGACGACCTCAGGACACTGGCTCAGCAGTGCGGGGCACACAGCGCGGAGCCAGTCTTTCGAGAGGAAGACAGTGTTACTCGTGTGGCGGGTAGGGCCACTTGGCTCGTGACTGCCCGAACCGCCGTGCCGAGGAGCAACAGACGGTTGAGGGACCACCGAGGCAGAGGTAGAGGGTCGACCGTGGCGGTCCGTAGGGAGGAGGCGGGCGAGGAAGAGGAGCTGGTCGTGCAGCAGGTGGTGGGAGACGCTTTGAGGCTCTACCACCACCACCACCAGGAGGTCCGCCCCGACCACAGGGAGCTGGCGGGCAGAGACAGGCACAGCTCTAGGCAGCAGAGGCCTATGACCACGGCGCGCCCGAGATGATTCGATGTACTATCTGTGTCTATTCCACCCTTTCTGCAGTACTTATTGACACAGGAGCGAGTCACTCTTTCAAAGTCGCTGCCCTTGTTCGGAGCTCGGAGATTCCGACAGAGCCGTTGGCTCGATCCTTACGGCTAGAGACTCCTACGGGAGCAGACTCGACGATTATGCACTGGTGTCAGTTGTGTGAGCATACTCTAGGAGGCGAGAGCTTCGGCTGGGATCTTCTTGTAGCAGCGTTGAGTCCTTATGATGTCATCTTGGGCATGGATTGGTTATCTACGGTCCATGCACAGATTGACTGTTTTAGGCACAAGGTGCGATATGTATGCACCGACGGGAGTAGGTCCACCTTCACCGGCGATAAGGGAGCCTTTGCAGCACAGGATGGACTTCCGCGGAGGAGAGGAAAGCCCATCACTCATCAGTTGGCTAGCCTCATCCTAGGAGCAGTTGACATGCGGAGTCCTGGTTTTCCTGCAGTGGTGGATCAGTTTGCAGATGTTCTCCCCGATGATGTTCCAGGGTTACCTCCTCACAGAGAGGTAGACTTTTATATTGACCTATACCCTAGGACAACCCCAATATCAACTCTATCATATTGGATGTCCCCCACCGAGTTTCGAGAGCTACGGGTACAGTTGGAGGACTTGCAGGGCAAGGGGTTTATCCGACCCAGTGTTTCACCCTGGGCTTCCTTGATATTGTTCGCCATGAAGGCGGACGAGAGCTTGCAACTGTGTTTTGATTATCGTCGCCTGAACCAGGTGATAGTGAGGAACAAGTATCTGCTACCGAGGATTGATGAACTCTTTGATCAGCTCAAGGGAGCACGGTGGTTCTCGAAGATAGACCTCAGGTCAGGCTATCATCAGCTCAGAGTTCGAGATGAGGACGTGCATAAGACGGCCTTCAGATGTCGGTATGGCCACTATGAGTTCTTGGTTATGCCCTTCAGCGTAACTAATGCTCCAGCAGTGTTCATGGCCCTCATGAATAGGATCTTTTAGCCATACCTCGATCAATTTGTCGTGGTCTTCATCGACGACATTTTTATTTACTCGATGAGTGAGGAGGAGCACGCCTACCACTTACGGGTTGTACTAGACACACTCTGAGAGCGCAAGATTTATGGTATCTCCCGAAGTTCCTGTTCTGGATACGTGAGGCCCACTTCTTGGGACATGTCATCTCTGAGGCGGGAGTTTCAGTGGATCCCGCGAAGATCGAGGCATTAATAGCTTGGGAGCCACCCAGGAGCGTGACGGAGGTTCGGGGTTTCTTGGGACTAGCTGGATACTACCAGAGATTTGTGCCAGAATTCTCCAGAGTTGCAGCACCACTCTCAGATTTGAAGAAGAAGGGGAAACCCTTCGCGTGGTCAGAAAGATGTCAGCAGAGCTTCCAGGAGCTGAGACAGAGACTGACCAGCGCACCTATCTTGAGGTTTCCTGATGAGGGAGTAGGGTACGTAGTCTACTGCGATGCATCAGGGACCGGACTCGGATGTCTTCTGATGCAGGAGGGGGCAGTGATCACCTATGGATCATGACAGTTGAGGCCGCATGAGCAGAACTACGCTACCCATGACCTTGAGTTAGCAGCAGTAGTCTTCGCTCTGAATACATGGAGACACTACCTGATGGGCGAGCGCTTTACAGTCTTTTCTGACCATCAGAGTCTCAGGTACATCTTCTCGCAGAAGGACCTGAACCTGAGACAGCGGCGATGGCTCGAGTTCTTCCAGGACTATGACTTTGAGATAGTCTATACTCCTGGGAAGGGGAACGTAGTAGCCGATGCCCTTAACAGGAGGACGGGCATTCAGCTACTTGAGGAGGCGACGGAGCAGCTAGCCTCTTTGCAGATATCCTTCGTGGATAGAGATGGAGCAACCTTCCTTCAGTCTCTCACAATCACTCCTCCACTAATACAGCAGGTTAGAGAGGCACAACGTGGGGACACTGACTGTGAGACACGGCGTGCACAGATATCCTCAGGACAGGCACCTGATGGTTTCTCCTTTGGAGCAGAGCACGACGTCCTTTTCAGAGGACGTACCTTGGTACCAGTTTCTTTACAAGAGGAGGTGATGAGAGAGTTTCACACTTCTCCTTTGGCGGTACATACTGGAGTGGAAAAGATGTACCAGGACCTCAAACGACAGCACTGGTGGCCGGTCATGAAGAAGGCTGTGGTAGAGTTCATTTCTCGATGCCTCACCTGCCAGCAGGTGAAGGTAGAGCATCAGGTACCAGTAGGCATGGTACAACCCTTGGAAGTTCCGGAGTAGAAGTGGGACGACATATCTATGAACTTCGTGACTGGACGTCCACACACTTCCAGAGGTCACGAGAACCTCCAAGAGAGCACTTGGGAGCGGGAGGCTCAGATGCATGCTCAGTACCCTCATTTGTTTCCCTAGTTTTGATGTATCTTTATGGGGACGTAAAGCCCCGAGGTGGGAGTATTGTAAAGACCCGTAAACTTCAAGGGAAACTTTTTCTTTTTTTCTTTGGAATTTTACAGGAGCGCGGTTTCTAACAGCACCTGATTCCGAGGCCCGGTGTGCCCAGAATCAATTTTTGAAGTTTGGCTTGGGTACGTTCAGTGAACGAACGAGCGGGAATTTCTAACTTTTGAACCGGTACCCAAAATCAAATTCCAAGGGCACCAATGGAACCGCAGTGCCGTTAATTTCTTTGGAACTCCTATTCCGGAGTTGCGTTTACACAAGTGTTGATAATAAAAATTGTGGAAGTTTATTTTATAATTACACTACAATTTTAATTATTTTACTCTAAGTGTTAGTTCTTGATGGAAGTTAGGTAACCACCCAACCTCCCTTGGGAGGTTATGAGGTTGGTGGGGCCCACACGAACCCCACCCCTTCATATCCTCTAAACCCCCCTCAACTCCAACTTTAATTTTGTTAACCTAAGATATAACTTATGACTTAAATGTAATAAGTTTAATGAGGTGAGTTGTGTGTGGTTATTGAATTTCAAACTTTTGAAATTCAATTGGTAGGTTGTGTTAATAAAATAAGACTTAGTCTTATTTTATTATGTTAGAGTTTTTCAACCTTGAGAGGTTTGGGAAAGCATCTTCTTCTTCTTCTTCAACCTCGACGAAGAACGCGAAGAACACCTTTCTTCGACGAAGAACTTCTTCGCCGAAGAACACGGTTCTTCCACGACGCTGTATCTGTGATGCGACGTTCTTCTTCCGCGTCGTCTCTTTCACGACGGTTTTCCGCGATGAAATCGCTGTCAACGACTTCGAATCCTCTCTTCGCGACGTCGACGTTCTCCCGCGATGCCCGACCTCCACGACGCTCGTCTTCCGCGGCTCGTTGACGAACACCGTTCCTGAACCGAGGTAGGGGATTATTTTATTTAATTATTTCCGTTGATGATTCTAGTTTATCGATTATCATGGATTTTCGACTAGATGATATCATTTAACAAGAGGGGGACCGGACCACACTAACACGACCGAACCCCCTCCTGTGTTCATGTTTGATTCTTTGCGGATGGAACTGGATGGCGTGGTGCCGTCGCACCACGCAGAAATCACACGGCAAGTATTGCGCGACGCCGTCACACCGCGCCATGGAACGAAGTTTAAGAACGCGACGCCATCGCGCCACGTCGAAGAAAATCGAAGGTGCCGCGGCCGGATCGGGGCCGCGACGGAGGGGTGCGGTGCCGTCGCACCGCGCCGGATGACAAGGGCCACGGCCAGTTCCGGGCCGCGGCGGAGCAAGGTGACTGGCGGCCGGACCGGGCCGCCGGTGTCGGCGAAGAAGAGGATCGGCCGTCGCCGATCCCATGGAGGCCGGAACCGGCCGGCCAGGGCGGGCCGGCCGGACCGGTGTGCAACCGGGGGTTCAAACCCCCGGCCGGCTAGCCTACTGGCCAAAACGGCCCCCCTTGATTGTGGGGGGGGGGGGCGTGGTTACACAGGAGGGAAGCCCCCCCCCCCTAGCCGAAACGGCTCGGCCAAAGGCCGAGCCAGGCAGCGCGCTGGGCGCGCTGTCCCCAGCCGGACCGGCGCCTGGCCGGTCGGCCGCGCCAGGCCGCGCTGGGCCGGGCCGCGTCGGGCCGAACTGCGCTGGGCCAGGCCGCGCTTATCCGGGCCAGGCCGGGACGGGCTGACCCTGTCCGGGGTGGGTCGACCCAGTTCGGGCCAACCAGGGGGGTCTCGGGCCGGGTCGGTTCGGGCCCGAAACCCCCGTTTTCGGACCGTTTGGGTTCAATTGCCCATAACTCAGGATACGGACCTCCGATCGACGCACTGTCAGTGGAGAAACGATCCTTGGGACGAGACGGTCGTTTCGGTATATCGCACTCAAGGATTCAGAATAATTTGAGTTCGTCCGGGTTGGTTCGTACACGAAACCAACCGGGACCTTGGAGCGGAAACACTCATATCTTGAGCTACGGACATCCGATTGACGTGCCGTTGACTTTGTTGAGTTACTCTTAGTGAGACGGATCTTTTGGCATACTCTGCCCAAGGTTTGGACGCAGGTGGAGTATGGTCGGGTTAGTTTTGCCTTAAAACCAACCGGGCCCCTGAGACGAGGCCAATAACTCTCAGACCGGGCGTCCGATCGACGTGTCGTCTGCGACGTTGAGTTCCTGTTGGAGATACGAAAATTTTGGATACATCAACTCTGGGCTATGTGACAGTTGATGTATCAGCCTCTTGGCTCGTTGAGAGGACCCTCCCGAACGAGCTTGCTGTGTGCGAGAACCGTAGAGCTGGCTGCGACTGCTACTGTGACTGCGACGATGCCTGTGCAGAGATCCTCAGTGGATTCGACGAAGACGACTACAACACTCAGCGATCCAATGTGGATCAGTGCTACCGATCCTGTGTGGGTCCAATCCTGTGTGGGTCAGCCCTCAGTGGTTCTGTGTGAGCCAGCGCCTACAGATCCTGTGTGGGTCCGATCCTATGTGGGTCTTTGCGGGGGTTAGTACCTATCGATCCTTTGTGGGTCCGACGACTTAGATGGATCATTGATCATCTCTATCGTCTTCGAAGAAGTATACCTGTGTGAGCTGAATCTTTTTGCTTTCCTGTGTGGATTGTGTTGTGCTATCCTGTGTGGATTACATTTTGCTTTCCTGTGTGGATTGTGTTGTGCTATCCTGTGTGGATTACATTTTCCTTTCCTGTGTGGAATACGTATACTTTCCTGTGTGGAATGAGTTGTACTTGGGCTCGGAGGTTGGAGCGTATTGTAAATTGATGACTTAGGTATATGTATGGGCATATACCTAAGTAGTGTCGGTTGTCACTTTGTGATTGTATCTTTCCTTTTTGGTTTATCCTTTTTGGATTTTGGGATACCTTCAGGGGTCTCGAGGTCCCTACTAAGTAGCTTATACTCACCCCTGCACGGGCTATGCCCGCACTACGTTGTGTTGGTTGCAGATGACGGACATCGTTGATCGTGGTTGAGGCTCGCAGAGCAGGACGGTACCTGGAGGTGGACCACTGGGTGGGACGTGCTCGGAGCGGACGGCGGGACCCGAGGAGCAGAGGAGCTATCTATACCCACCCTTCAGGTGGGATTTCTAGTGGACAGCTCGGTGTAGCAGATTTTACTTTTCAGTTGATGTTTTCCCTTTCGAGTTGTACTTTACTTTCAGTTTGGGTTTGTATACTGGCCCATTTACTTTTACGCACTAACAGATGTACTCCGTTTTTACTTATTGTTTACTTTTCTGCTTGCTTACTCTGTGGTGCTTGTTTACTTTACAAAGTCAATGCCTTCCCTTTTTACTGGGATTTACGCCTTGGTGCTAGTCTCCATCCCCTGGCCTATAGAAGGCGGGCTTGGGGTAGTCACGACACGGGCCCCGAGGACGGGTCGTGACATAGCTAGCCGCGTTGCAGATATCCTTTGTGGATATTTCTTGGAGTAACCTTTCTTCAATCTCTCACAGTCACTATTCCACTTCTTCAGTGAGTTAGATAGGCATAGTGAGGGGACACTGACTGTGAGACACATCGTGCTCATATATCCTCAAGGCTGGCACCTGGTGGATTTTTTGAAGGAGGGGAGCACGTCATCCTCTTTAGGGGACGAACCACGGTACCAATTGCACTACAGGAGGAGGTGCTAAGGGAGTTTAACACTTCCCCTATAGAGTTACATCCAGGAGTGGCGAAGATGTACCGGTACCTTAGATGACAGCATTGGTGGTCGGGTATGAAGAAGGCTGTAGAAGAGTTCGTTTCACGATGCCTCACTTTTCACCAAGTGAAGGAGGAGAACCAAGTGCCATCCGGCTTGGTTAATCCCCTAGAGGTTTCAGAGTGGAAGTGGGACGAGATATCCTTGGATTTCATGATGGGGCTTCCATGTACATCCAGAGGGCACAAATCTATCTGGGTGATCATTGATAGACTCACCAAGTCGGCCCACTTCCTACCGATCAGAGAGTAGGGCTCAGTAGAGAGATTGGGATGCCTCTACATTTAAAAGATCGTACGGATTCATGGTGTTCCATCGACTATCGTTTCTAATCGAGACACTCGATTCACTTCCCATCTATGGAAGGGATTACAGGAGGCTTTTCGGACGCAGCTTCGCTTGAGCACCACCTTTCATCCTCAGACAGATTGCCAAATTGAGAGGACCAATCAGACTCTCGAGGATATGCTCTGTGCATGTGTCCTCAATGTTGGTCGTAGCTGGGTGGATCATCTAACCTTGGTGGAGTTTGCGTACAAAAACAGTTACCACTCCACCATCGGGATGGCACCATATGAGGAATTTCACGACCGACCTTGTAGATCACCTCTCTGCTAGACTAACCCTAGGGAGTCAGTACTTGTAGGAATAAAGATGTTTTAGGCTATGACGAAGAAGGTGCAGTTTATCTAGGAGCGGATGAAGACTTCATAGAGCAAACAGATGTCCTATGCTGATAGGATACAGAGACCACTAGAGTTCGAGGATGGCATCCATGTATTCCTACGGGTCTCACCTTGACAAGTTCTACGGAGATTTGTTCGGGTCGGAAAGTTATCTCTGCATTTCATCAGACCTTTCCAGGTCCTCAGTAGAGTAGGCGAGGTGGCTTACCTCCTTGCCCTTCCTCCTCAGTTGCATTGGGTGCATGCCGTCTTCCACGTATCTCAGCTGAGGAGATATGTGCACGACCCGACCCAAATAATCAATCACTGGGATTTGGACATCAATGATGGGGTGACATTCACAGAGGTCCTGATGGAGATCGAGGATCAACAGGAGCAGGTCCTATGTGGATGGTCAATTCCTCTGGTGCACATTCTCTAGCACCACGAGAACATCCAGGAGAGCACTTGGGAGAGGGAGGCTCAGATGAGAGCTCAGTACCCCCTTTTGTTTCCCTAGTGCATGTTTTAGCTTTACGAGGACTTAAATCCTTGAGGTGGGAGTAATGTAAAGACCTGGAAATTTCAAGGAATTTTATTTTCATAAATACTTTGGAATTTTACGAGTCTGCGGTTTCTGACGGCATTTGATTGCAAGGCCCGGTGTGTCCAGAATGAATTTATATACTTTTGTTTGGGTACGTTCTGTAAAAAAATGTGTGGGGTTTTATATCTTTTGAACGGGTGCTCAGAATTGAAATTTGATGGCACCGATGAACTCACATCACCGGTATTCTCTTAAGGGGACCTTTACCGCAGTTTCGTTTTATGCGGGTTGAAAGTTAATTTTTAGGGTTCAATAAAATATTTAAATAAAATTGTTGTGAACAATTTTATCTATCTTGGGTAGTTAAATCCTACATGGGGATTTTATTGGTGGGTCCCACACCCACATAACCTCTCATGAGAGGATATTTATGAGGTGGGTCCCACACAATCCCTAACTTATCACCTCCCCTCAACTCCCCATTAACACCCCCTTTAATTAATTCGACAACTCCCCCTTATTGAATGAGATCTCGTCACCTCCCTCTCTCTCTCTTTAATAATTGAAAACACATTTTAATTAATGAATTAAAACTCTTCAATTAATTAATTAAAGAGTTTGAATTTTGAGTTACATGTGTGAATAAAATAATAGCCTTAGCTATTATTTTATTTTGGGGCTTTCGTTATGTTGAGTGGATTTTGGGAGAGCTCTTGACAATTTGATGGAGGGGTTTCTATCTTCATCGAAGAACACCATCCTTCCAACAAAGAATCACCGAAGAATGACAATCACTTCCTTCAATCTTCATCCAATCCTAAGGAGAAGGAGCCACCCGCAAGGAACACCGACGACGCCCTATCCTCGGCTCCTTATTCCCCGACATCAACGAGTTGACACCGTCTCCCCGTGACGCCGTCTTCCGTGATGCTCGACTACCACGAATCTTATTTCCAGGTAGGGGAATTGTATAGTTTTAGTTTGATAAAATTATACATTTATTGTTGTTGAATGCGAATGGTTGTTATAGCCAATTGATACCACCTAACACGGAGGTCGCGGGATGAACGCACATGGCCCGACGACCTTCCATAGTATCTTTTATTTGTGGTGGAGATCATCTTTGGAAGGTGGTGATGAACCAAGGAGGCAACCGCATGTCAGCCACATGTAGAAGAATCATGGCCCGCAACCGTGGGCCGCTCGGCTGAAGAATAACAGGCCGGCTAAAGCTGGACGGGCTGAAGGAAGATTTCGGCACCACAAGGGGCACCATGCTGTAGAGGACCGCGGCCCGCGCTCCTGGGGCCACATCAGCGGCGAACCAGCCGGCTCGTCGGCAGGCCGGGTGAAGGCGTCGTGGCACCCGAAGGTGCCACACAGTAGGACCGTGGCCCGCCTGAGTGGGACTCTTGCTCTGGGAATACCATCCGGCCTCTGCCAGCCGGATTGGAGGGCAGCGCCGCTCGGTGCTGCCGGTTCTGGAAAGCATCCACCCCCCTCGGACCGCTCGGCCTCTCGGGTCGAGCCGCAGCAAGCTGGGTCGTGCCCCGCCCGACCAGGCCATGCCCCTCGGGCTGGGCAGTGTGATTCACTGGGCCTGTCTGAACCTCTGATGGGTCGGACCCACCAAAACTAGTTTGACCCGACCCGCCAGCCCATTGGGCTTAACGGGCCAGGCCCGTTTACACTAAAAGGTGAATAACTCGAAGACATTGCGTCCGATCGACGCGTCGTCTGCGGTACTGGGTCCCTCGTGATGCAACTGTCCTTTTGTGATACTCTAATTGAGTTTTGGAAAAATTTGGTAAATGGCCGGGTATGGAACGAGCGTATTTCAAACAGGACCCCTGGAGAAAAAATGCTAACAACGCTCAGACCGGGCGTCCGATTGACGCGCCGTCTTTCGGGTTGGGTTCCTTTTGACGAGACAGAACTTTGGGATACATTAAATTTGTACTTTGTTATAGTTGATTTGTCAAACCCCTTTTCTTGAGGAGCGAACCCTCCCGGAATCAAGCGTGTTGTGTGTAGGAACCCTAGAGCTGGCTGCGACTGTAACGACTACCATACTGGAATCCTCTGTGGGTTCGGCGATGATGAATACCATACTAGAATCCTCCATGAGTTCGGCGATGACGAATACTGTACTGTAATCCTTAGTGGGTTCGATGACGACGACTACCGTAATGGAATCCTCCGTGGGTTCGACAACGATGACTACTATTCTTGTATCCTACACGGGTCCAACAGAGTAGCTAGTCTAGTATCCTATGTGGGTCTGACAACTTATCTAGTCTAGTATCCTACGTGGGTCCGACAACTTCGATGAATCAGTGACTACATATGATCATATTCATCACTTTACGAAAGATTTATACCTGTGTGAGCTGAGTCTTGATTTTCAATAATTATCATCAATGTGATTGACTTCATTCCTGTGTGGACTAGGTTGTTCTTGGGCTCGAGAGTTGGAGCTGAACTGGGATTTATGACTTAGGTATATGTATGGTAATATATCTAAGTAGATTTTATTGATACATTGTGATTGTATCTTTACTTTGTGGTTTATCCTTCGTGGATTTTGGGAGACCTTCCTGGGTCTTGGGGTCCCTACTGAGTATTGTTATAATCACCCCTGCAAGGGCTATGCCAGCACTACGTTGTGTTGGATGAAGATGACAGACAATGCTGATCGAGGTAGAGACTTTTGGAGCTGGACGGTACCCAGAGGTGGACCACTCGGTGGGACATAAACGGAGTGGATGGATGGACATGAGGTGCTGAGGAGACCATTTGTACCCACCCATAAGGTGGGATTTTCGGAGGACGACTCAGTGGTTGCTGCTTTAATTTTCTGTTGTTGTACTAGTCTTTCAGTTGTACTGTACTTACTGTTGGGCTTGTATTTCCGGCCCCTTTCCTTTCAACACATAATTTTTGTATTCAGTATTTACTTAGTGCTTGATTTACTTGAATACTCTGTTGTGATTGTTTACTTTCATAAAGGAAATGTGTTCCCAGCTTAGGGATTTACGCCTTTGGTGCTAGTCTCCAGCCCCTAGCCTAGGAAAGGCAGGCCTGGGGTAGTCACGGCACGGGCCCTGAGGACGGGTCGTGACATATGGTAAGTGATTCTTAATGAAATAATTGGGTAAACCAATATACATACTTGGTATGAAGCTCTATATAAATATATATATGATGTTGGACAATAATATTAGTAAATTAATAAAATGGTTTATTATATTGATATTTATTAATGTGGCATTAAAATTATTTCCTAGAACAATAATTTGGATGATTTCGGATCCTTATAAGGAGTTACAAAGGATGTATATAATTCCTTATGAATTCTCCATAGGATTTTTCAAAAATTCCTTATTTTTTATTCATATTGATTCCCATTATGATATAAATATAAACAGTAGATATCAATACAATCTAGGGGTAAGTCAATGGGTTTATCGTAATTTCAATCATATGTACTTGAGAATGACTAAGGACCTGTTCTTAATATTTTGAAGAGAGGATAAGCTCCATGTATAGAGTTAATTAGATGAATATTTATAATCTTATAAGGATGATATAAAATCTTAATCATGTATCATTTATTTATTAAATGGTGGATCTATAAATTGGAAGAGTTATAAATAAGACACCATAGAGGACTCAATAATAAATTATGAATACATCATTGAATTAGATAGTATGGAGGAAGCTGTTATTATCAAGATGTTCATATAGAAACTTGTGGTGGTCCTTATCATTGAGGGATCAATTAAGCTTTATTGTGACAATGATGGAGCTAGTTCTCAAGATAATAATTGTTGATCTCACCAAAATACAAAACAAATTATTTGAAAATACCATATTATATAAGAGATATTTGAGTGCATTATTGTTTTGATGTATTGGGTGGAAACATATAACAATGTGCTGAATCCATTGATGAAACCATTATTATAGAATAAACATGAAATTCATGTAGATTCTCTTGGTTATACGATAATTAAGACATTTCTATAACAATTTAATAATGTATTATTCGATTATAATAATGGAAATATTCATTTATCAATAATTCATGTGTGATATAATATATATAAATGAATGGTGGAATGATTAGATCATATCAATGTATGAATTTGAGTTATCTATAATCAAATATCCCCGTATAGTATTCTATATTGTCATGATATGTCATAATTATCATTAATAGAGTATTTTACTCATTACAAATGGATGTATATGAGATATGAAGAATAAACTCATGATTTAATAAGTAGAGACTTATTACTTGGGTTGACCTACTAAATAATATCTCATGGAATATTATAAAGTTGTAGATATAATTAGGTGTGTATCCTTATTATCGATCAGTATTAATTAAACATGGAAAAATTAATATAATGAGAACCTTCATAATTTTATTACATTCTTATTAAATTTATTTCAATATAGCTAATCAGGGGGTTGTTGGAAATGTTTCGAATCATGTTGAAAGTGGAGAATGACTAATTTAATATTTTTCCACTCATATGATGAGTCAAAAACATCTATCCCCTGATTGAATAAGACCGAGTGAAGACATGACAATTATTACTTGATTCAAATATGATATATTCTACTACTTGTAGGAAGTACATTTGAAGTACTCAATTTTAAGACAAATGATATGTGATTTATTCTTTGACCTAGTCAGTGTATTTCATATAATTAAGAAATTAGAATTGGATTATACTATATTGACACTATTCCATGTATAGTGGTCTCTTCATGTCATTGTAAAATAGATTATATATGTATACATATGATGTATATGATTTATCTCCATGTGTAAATTTTTTTATGATATATGAGTATGTTTTTAAGATATCACACTACTCCATTTAGTGTCATGAGTATTACTAAAACATTTTTAGAGGCCAATATTTGATTAAATCGAGGAAAATAGGATTTCCTATTTGTTTTTTTATTATACTATGTCCCAAAGGGTCATATAGTTAGAACCATTGATAATCATTATGTTTTGGTAAATGTTATTATTCTAAAATAAAGATAGATTAATAAACTATATCCAAAATTATTTGGATGGATTCACTAAGAGATGTGATATTTTGAATAAAGTAATTATAGATTTTAATACAAGTGGGAAATTTTAATGTTTATACTAAAATGGTATACATATGATATATATGACTTATGTATAAATTGAAACTAGTGTATCCTTAATAAGAATTCTGTGATTACGTTTTTTCCAACTTAATCCAGAGTGCCTGCGATGCAACCATATACTAAATTGTACCTAAGGGTTGGTTAATTTATCAGTTATGAATTTTTTTATCAGTTATAAACCAAATATTTGGTTCAATCATGGATTTCACATTCATTTAATATATTCTATGAATGTAAAAATAGAATGTAAAGTATGGGTGTCCTGAGATAGCACCTGATATGTTCAATATGTCTATCTCTCTTGATGACATGAAGAGTGTCAAAGATTGATAAATAAAGGGATGTGGTCCATTCAATTGATTAATTAATTTTATTTAAATCATTTTTAATCTGTATTACATTCCATAACATCGTTCTTTTTAAAGATTGAATCCTCTAACACACCTCTCGATATATGAACCTCCTTGAGTTAGGAACTGAGATCCCAAGGTAGTCGTAATCTTTAAGTGTCAAGAAGAGTTGGTTCATTCCTAATATGATCATCTTCATGTTTACAACAATTAGTAATATATTTTTTACTCACCACTTTAGGTATGCATGTTTTTGTTATTCATCTATGAATATTAACACTATCATAGATAATTCATAATAAAATAGGGGTTTAACTCCACTTTCATCATCACAATATGAAAATAACGATTTATTAGTATCATATGGCCTATAGTTGACATAATAAAATAATAAATTTTGTGATCAAACAAATGATATCAATATCAAATCAATTCATTAGCATAAAGTTGGAAAAACTAAAGGTATACATATGTAATTTAAATGAAAATAGTATCACTTTTAAATTCGATGTTGTTTTTGATAACATGATAGGACCATGTTTATTAAAATATTTAATATGAGTAAAATCCAAAAAATGTATTAAATTCTAAGAATCACATTACATTACAATATGGGTTGATAAAGAAAGATGTTTCATTAAATAATTTTTTCTCCATTTAAATTTATGGATAACTATAAAAATATAAAAAATTTCGAAGAATATAAATCTAAGTTACCTTCTATTTCAATGGATTAGTCCAAATAATTTTTATAAAAGTTAATAAATTATGGATAATAGATTTGGTCAGTCATTCACTATTTTTTTAATGCATTGAATCATAGTAATAGATCAATCATTGATATTCCTAGTGTAGGATAATTAGTGACAAATTTTTTGAGAATGGGTTATAACTTTATGTAAGATATGTTTAGTAGTTAATTTTAAATTAAAAGGGAATAAAAAAATCAAATAAGATCATATGAAACCTTTAATGGTGTAAATAAAACTTTTTAACTAATTTGTCATATGGTTATACTGGTTAATAAAGAAATGAAACTTAGAAACACAATAGATATAAATTATCTTAATTTTAATTATGAAAACAGTTTTCCACTATGGTTGTTGTAATTGAATTAAGGATTATAATCCAGAAGTGGATTATTGGGATTATAAAAAAACATGGGCCATCACTTTAATTTCAAAAAATTTATCTGAGGAAGCATTAGAAATATTTATGGAAAAAGTTTGGATATAATCAATAATTTTAAGGAAGAATCATAAGATTAACAAAAAACCATGTGCATTATAGAATTTTTAGTTAGGAAAATCGGAAAACAACTAAAGGAGAGGCCAAGAGGAGTTTTTTATTGAGAGATAGAGATCAACATAATTTGAGTGGTGAAATATTTCACCATTAGTAGTGTAAATTACATGGATAAGGGTACTGAAAAACCGTAGAGATATCAAGAAAATAATTTATAAAAAAGAAACAATATAAGGAAAATATAATGTAATATGAAATGGAAGTTGTGTGGGAATTTGGATAAGAATCCCCACCACAATAAAAAGCACTAATACCATTCATAGAATGAATGAACTAAACGATAATTGAGAAACAGAGGTGTATTCTTCAATAAATTTTAATGAAACATTATATTAATATCCATATTTTTAAATATTTAGTGAATTCCCTAAAATATAAAAAGTTCATGAGGTATTTAGTTTTAAACAAGAGGATGATTGAAGAGATGGGTAAAATTCCATTAACAGGATTGTGTTTAGATGTAGTATAAAGGATTTTACGGAAGATGAAATATTATATGAAAATTTATTAATTTTTATTTAATATTATATATTTTGTGTTTGGAAGAGATCAATATGTTTTGGGTTATATTTTGAATGTAATTTCTTACTCAACATTCAAATTCTTGGAATTAGAAGGAATTAGACCAAACAATGTTTTTATTCAATTTGTTGACACACCGATGATATATATATGATGTTTTATTTAATATATTTTGGCTAAAGTGAATAAAATTTATTTTATGGTATATTTAATTTATCTTGAGATGTATCAAATGAATAAAACATTTATACATATATATAGTCTATTTTTAGTAACTACAAAAGACATAATTGGTATTTAAAGTGAGTAGTTATCTTTAAGGGTTATTAGTGAGTAAGATAAATTCTAAATTTATTAGCTGTTGAATTTTTTTGATGAATATAAAGTGTTTAGGAGTGAGGTAAGAGAGCTAAAAATTAAGGATGTTAATTCCATTAATGAAGGAAATTATTGAGCACCTATATGGATGAAATAAAAGTGTTAAAATGACAATAATAAGAATACAACAAGACCTATTTACATGATAAAAGATTCTAGAAAAACTACTAATAGAAATAAGATAAATTAGGGATGCAATTTTTTCTTTTTACACGAATTAAAAAATACTTTTCTTGGATTAATAAAATATTAGTTAATTATTGGTATGAATATGAAGAAGTTATTGCCTCAAGGAAGAGATTATCTAATTTCAAAGAATGGAAAAAGCCTCATCCATGTGGGAGAAAAATTTTAATATACTATTTATTAATTTTAATCGAGTAACCACTTTATATTCTTTCGAAAAATTTTATAGAAATGTCATTTATAGTTAAAATACTTTAAAAAAGTTCTTATGAGAGGCAATGAATGTTTTTTTCTTAATTAATAGTTTTTTGAGATTCAATTTTGAAATTTATTATATGATGTATAATTAAATCACTCTTTTCATTTTGATCTTTTATTGAATGGATGTTTTAATTTTACTTGTGTATTAGGATTCGGTAGACCCGTTGTGATTTAGGAAGGAATAATATTAAAGAATAAAGTGAAGGATGAGATTATATAGGTATGAGAGTGTTTTTTTAAATTACTTATTTTCTAAATGAGCTATATTTTTTATCTTAATTTTTAGGGTTCAGTGTTTTCATATCATACTTATATTAATGCTATATTTTTGATTTATCATATAAAGACTTAAGTTAGAATATTCATCAATTGGTTTTATTTTAAATGTTTTTTCTTATAATATTTTTTATGAATTTTTGGTATTTATTTTTAAAATACATAATTTTTATTAGTTATTTCAGTTTTTGATATATTATGAATAAGAATTAATTTTAATCATTTATACTGGTAATTATTAAAATTTGTTTTTTCATGAATTTTTTGAGAGTAATATGTTGAGATAATCCTGGATGATATTATTTGAAGAAGGTTTAAATGTCGATTTTTTGAACTTAAAGGTAGTGATCCATAAATGAATGTACAAGGGGGATATAACTAAAATTTGGCCGTGTCATATTATATGACATATGTGTACCACATACTGTAACTCACCAAGAATTTAAGAACAGATTACAACATAATAAGTGATAATTGATTGTAGTTTCTGGATTTTCAACTATATTTTATGATTGAGAGGAATCTTTGTATAAAATATTGATTTATTTGTTTCAATTAAGCCTATGTGTTGTAGGTAGTGATGAAACCAAGTTACAAAAATCATCCATTTCACCCAATATCTCTATTTATATCATGCCAAATACTTTTCTTCCCACAATATATTTTTTATTTATTTATATTCATTGATAAACTTGAGTTTAAAGTTAGTTTTCATTTTTTTTTAAAATTTTTGAGTTTCAGTATTGGGAACATAGTTTGGGCATGATCTTTGTAAACTATCTGACCAACTCATTGGAATCCAATAATAAATTAGAGAGGCATTTACATGATTGTTTCATGGTTTATGTAACCTTATATCCAAACCGTGAATATTCCCATTTCATTTCAAGTGGAAGTTTTGTAGTTTCGACACGGTTTACCAAAAATACAAGGCCATACTATGCATGTTACATAGAATGCATATAAATATGAAGTCTTTATTTTATCGTACACATTTTTAATGGGATAGACCATATTCCCTCCTTCATTTTCTTTGGATGTCCCCCTTGGCACATGTGGTAGGTAAATCTGTCCCCCCATCTTTATTTTAGATCCTCTATCACATATTCAAATTGAATCTCTTTAGGTATACCCCTAATCTCTTTCTATTTTTTCCTTTTACTTCATTTTTCTTCAATTTACCCTTTGTTTCAATTTCTATCATTAAAACAAGGCTTTATTGTACTGAGATAAGGTTATGGGGTGGTTCTAATGAATAGATATAGACACTTAGGGATTGTAGAGGTCTTGATATTTCATATTTGTTCCACTTCAATTATATAAAAATTATCACATATTTCTACAAGTGGTTTCAGTATAGAATGAGGTATTAATTTTTATGTAATTCCGTTAATTTTTATGTCATTTATTGATTAATCATTGTAACTTATTTTATTATTAAATAATTTCTTGATTTGATAGCGATAATGGGTTTTATAAATTTTATAAATGATTTCAGACTTGGAATAAATTTTATTATTCTTTTTTTAGTTCATAAGGGATATTAAAATTATTTTATAAATTCTAAAGTGATGTTCGGTTGAAAAATGATTATGAAAATGTTTATCTAGTTTTATTGAATGAATATTTGTAAATAATGAATTTGAAACCATTTGGTTATTGAAATTTATTGAGTGTTAATTATAATGAATAATGTTGTGTGGTGGATTTTAAATGGTATAAATAAAAGAGGAAAATTTATTATTTAATGAATTAATGATCGGTTTTAAAAGGTTTATTTTAAATGTTGATCGAAAATGGATTTTAATAATTATGAAGTTATTAAAATAATGATTTTATTTTATGGAAAGATCATATGAAACTTTTAAATTATTTTCATTTGGTTCATGTGTGTCAGACCCACTTGAGACCATTATTATGACATGGATTGCCACCCCAAGGGTGATATTGATTATCTTGATGTAAATGATACAGACAGGGGATATTTTTTTAGGGGGATGAAGGAGAGGTGAGATTTATTTTATAATGCTTAATTTTATACGATGCTTATGTGATTTGACTGATTTCCCACCTACCTGGATTTATTTCATGGAAAATCCTAACATAAAATATAGGTCTATATTTATGATAAAATGGTTAGTAAACACACCACTAGTGACCCAGTATTTGTTTAATATTCCTGGAATAGGGGTTAATGTGCCTTAATTATTCGATTGAGGGCTTTTCAAGTGGCATGTCTTGTTTTCGAATGAAACATATGATAAAAATTGGCCTCATTTTATAGTTTATCTAAGACTATTTCTCCTTAGACCCAAGTTTGTTGCTCGTGATACCTAATGTTTTCTATTAAATTATAATGGGTATTTCAATTAAATCCTTCTCTTATCCCCTTTTTTAATTGGAGTATATAAAATTAGTTGTTTATCACATTATTTTCTTACTTTTCTCTAATCATTGAAATGATACCTTATTAAAGGTTTTTTTATTTGATATAAGATTCCAAATCATGTGAAGAAACTAATTTTTATAATAATAATATAAAAACATATTTAAAAATGTATTACTAAAGAAATAAATAAATTTAATTGTTTTAGGAGATATCAAAAAAATATTTAAGTGAATTTTAAAAATGATTGTTTCACAAAAGTTTTATTAGAATTGAAAAGAGAGATTTCTTGAAAAATAAAAAACGAATGTTATTCATTTTATTATACTTACTCTTGAGGTCCCATTTAGTTTTTTAATTAAAATAATAATAAAAAATATTCCTTTTGAAATAAATTGAAAAAAACCTTGGTTTGGTTCTGCTAGGATTGTTTATATCACACCCTACACATACCAATTGGTATATGCAGCTCTCATGTTTATTTTTTAGGAGGCCAGGTGTTGTTATGTTTTTATCCATCCTTCTTAGAATATGTTCAATCTGGTCTATTGGTGATAGAATAGAAAATAGTGAGTGATTATAGAGACTCAAATTTTTTCAAATATTTTATCATGATTAATAACATAAATATTCATTAATACAAAACGAGGATAAAAAAGGATTAGTGTCTTCAGAAGACTTGGTACATAACACATCAAGCAGGACATAAAAAATTTCATCCTTATATTATTCTGCATAATAATAACTTAAAATCCATTTTATCTCATAAAACCACATAATATAAACTTGGGAATCAATGAAAGAAATGGGTTATCTAAAAGGAAAAATAAGGGAATATATTTGATAAGGAATAATAACATGTGAGTTAGAGGTATAACATTATATCATAAAAGGGATGGTACATTAGTAATGAAATATAAGAATAATATAATTAAAATGGTGTCATAATATAAAAAAACATATCAAATTTTTATGAATAATAAAACAATACATAATCATAAGTCAATTTTAACCACTAAGAAAACATCACATGGTGGACATAGTCCTATAATGGTTTAGTTCACTCCCTAATCTCATACATGATGTATCATTAGACTATGAAATTAAAAAATGCATTGGAGGGATATATAATTCCTAGACCACCCCCATAAAATTTATATCTTTTACATGAACTTTTATTCCACATAAGTAAATCAATCCTAATTCATAAACATAAGAATTACCAATGAATGGAAAATGGGTTTGATAATCTTTCTAATATAAAAATAAAAAGTGGTTTCTTCAAGAAGGTATTTTAGAAAAGAACATATGGAATGTATTACCCCGTAAATGTAAGGGATAATGGTGTATGTATATATATATATGTGTGTGTGTGTGTGTGAGAGAGACATTCATATAATCATAATTTAGAGGCATTTGATAATGTTTTACTGAAATATAATGTGAGATAGGGAGAGAATCATCATAACCAAAAGGAAAGGGTTGTTTAGTGAAATATATTTTATTGATACTGAATTGTCATGTATGTTATTAATCTTTCGAAAAAATAATATAATGTTAAATATTTACATCCTTATGAGTGTTTTTAAAATTTATTTTCAATGTATCAGTTTTTTCCTTGTAATACTTTAGAATATCTTTGGGAATATTTTAAGAGTTAGTCATTGAGATGACTTGAGATCTCGAGGCCTGGTGAGCCATCAATTGATATTTTAACGATATTAAATATATTAATATCACACATGTATTGTTTTCTAAAAATAGTGGTATAAAATTCAAATGGTGACTTAGGTTGGAAATAAGATACCTCTGTTGAGTTCAAAGTGTGGGTTTTACCAAAGGACTGATATAACCTTGGTCATCATCATGTGTTTTGCTTGAGCTCCATCGTAGGATATATATTTAAATAAATAAAATATTATTTATTTAATCAATTAATTTAAAACAAAAATATATTAAATCTTTTAAAATAATTGGTTATTATAAACCCATAGGGTTATCCACACAAGCCATGATACTTGAGAGGAGCCATTGGGGAGGGACCACTGGAGAATCATTGGAAGACGACATCAGATCGAGATCAGATCTACAATTAGGCACTAATGGAGATTTTGGATCATTGTAAATAAAATTATGTGAAGATTTTTATAATAATTTATTGATCCCACTAAAGGTAGGATTTTTTTGTGGATTTATACCTATTTTTGTAACCCATGGATAAAATGAATTAATCGACTAGTTGATTTATTCATAGATTAGTTGTTTTGTGGGTATGGGTTTTTTTGATGGATATGGGAACAATTATTAGTTTTTTCTTAAATAATGTTTATTCCAATTCATTTTTATTTTCCACAAAAATTTATTGAGGCTGAAAATGAATAAATGTAGAGGTTCATTCCTCACATTTATTATTTTTTCTCTCTCCCTATTCTACTTTCAGTCATCAGTGGAATTTTATTTTAGAATATGATTATATGAATACTTGATGAATGATCACTTCACCATTATTATTTAGAGAAAATGGTTTCTGCCATTGGTTTGGGGTGGATATTCAATACTTCAGCTGTAGTACTTGAAAATTATAGTGGATCTAAGGATGGATCAGGAGTTCTAGATGGTGTTTTTTCTATGGGGCACTGATGAGGCATTACAGTAGGTGTTTCCCAAGTAGTAGATATGGCCCTAATATTCCCCATAATGATGTGAGTTTTTAGTCAAACCAATATATACAACATATGGAAATATTATATATGTGATTCATGCCTGGATCGGAGGCCATATGTATGGGTGAAGATGAGTGATTGAGATCAAGGATTCTATGTAAAACCCAACTACACAGCCTGTAGTTCTATGAACACACACTATGTAGATCATTTTGTGTGGATCAAGGTTTTCAACAAAGATAAAAGTATCACATGCTAAGGGACACTTGTTACACACCATGTGACCCTTGTATGGCTGGATCTGCATGTAGAGTGTGTAGACACCCAAGAATCCATGTAGTGTTGCACGCAGTGTGTGCTGAGACACATGATGTGCAAGACGTTGATGAACACTTAGAATGTATAGGGGGAACACACCTAGGTGTCCATGTGGACCTTAGGCCATAGAATGTCAGGAGATCCATGTAATTTAACATTACCACGTTCCTAAGTATTACCTGGTGTATAAGATCATATGTAGAATGGCTTGCAGAGTTTCAGGATGACTTCTACATGCAGTGTACCTCAAGGGAAACACCATGTATTTTGTAAAGATGCATTCCATGTGAGTGTGATACAAGGGAATTTTTGGGCATGAGATACATTTCATGTACCCTCATTTGAGGACATGCTAGATTATTTTTTATCATATGTACATCTTCGTGGTGGATTTTGTGAGTGTCCATGGACTAGTAGTGGTTTAGTTTGTTATCTTGGTCCATTTATACGACTGTTCAGTGAAACATTCCATTATCATCATAGAGATTGTCCATTTTACAACTTCATATTGATTAGTGTAGTATGAGAGAGTTCCTTTATTCAAGAGTGAGTTGTCTCAGACTTCATTAACTATACCCCTGAACAACTTACAAATGTATCCCTCAGAGAGCCTCAAAGTGATCTTCATTTCCTTCATGTTCTTCTTAGTAAGGATTTCTAGAATTAGAGTGAACATCACTACATGGGTGTTAATACCCTATATAAGAAATATTTTTAGTAGGGTATAGTGTCCCCTAGTGATCCCTAGATGTTGAACCCCTATTTTTGTATCTATATTGGGTGTTTTCAATGAGATGTATTCCAAATTAATGTGTTTATCGGATGAACCCTATCAATATCCATTGCGATTATTCATTGATAGACTTGATGAGAATTTCTTATAGGTTGATTGGGATCAGAAGATGTTTATCATAGGGAGTGGTCCCTATTGGATGAGCATGACCCCTTGGATGAGTTTCGATAGTGGCAGTTTATCTTGTGGAGTATGTTCTCCTAGATGATTATAGAACAGAGCCTTTGAGAAGAAATTGTTGGCTTAAAATTATATTGGTGACCCTGCCTTGATACTATGTGTCTACTACGAGTATATCTGAATGGTTTGTTGAATGCATAATATTATGATTAACATATCTTGTGATGATCTAACAACTCCTGATTATTTAAGTTCAGTTATTTCTTGATGTCCTACTAGGTATTATTATACTCTCTACTAAATGGGTTCTTCTCACACATATCATGATTTATGTAGAAGATAGAT
The DNA here is from genome assembly GCA_963277665.1 of Viscum album. Lineage (NCBI taxonomy): Eukaryota > Viridiplantae > Streptophyta > Magnoliopsida > Santalales > Viscaceae > Viscum > Viscum album. The sequence continues at coordinate 1,431,831,411 of OY728126.1, read as the reverse complement.
GTATTTGTACGGTACTTAGAGGACTAGAATTAGGTGGAGCCTAGTTTGGGCTATAAAAACCAAGGTGTATACTAATTTTCCACTTGGTAGCAGCCTTCTCCTTTAGAGCAGGAAAATGTTTATTTTCCGATTTTTAGTGGGATTGTATTTTTCCCCTTGTTTATGACTTCCAATACATTAAGTCATATGATAATTGTGGGATTATAGATGCGTGCATTCATTTTTGTCATTTTATTTACATTTCATCATTGTATGGTATTGAATATGTTTACATGTGTATATTTACTTTAGGATAATGTCTATCATGTGTGTGATATGTCAACTTGGTTCGAATCCCCATCCCCTAGCCTATTGCAAGGGGGCTGGGGTAGTTAAGATTCGAGTCGCATCTGGCCTGTTCATGATAGAATTATATAAGGGGGGGGGGTACCCTTAAAGATGTATTATGACACTTCCTAGGACTCAGACAATATTTTAAAGCTTATTTTGTATAGTTGTGAGGTTTGATTTAAGAAACACAACAACATTGTTAAAGTGTTTTGATTATGGATCTGAGGATTGGGTGTCTAGTGTTGGTGTGGAAACAAATGAATATATACCCAAGGACTATAATAAACTACCTATTGAATTAGTACACATGGTCCCTAGTTATAATGAAAACACTAATACTTACATCATATAATAATTTGTTTTGGCTTTTATTTCCTTCTCGAGCCAGCTCTCCATATATTTTCATTGACCATATTATGTCACGGTGATGTTCAATATGTCTCTCTGATGAATTCCAGATAGAATTTTACGATACTTTCTTGATGTCAACTAGTTGAGTGAAGAGGCCTCAGTTCAAGGACCTTCTCAATTGGGGTTTCCTTCAGGTTGACACAGAGTAGTGTTATCACATGTCTAGAAGTGCTTATATCCTTCAGTGGATTCTATGGATGTTTGAATACATGTTTGGAAGCTGAGAGATCCATCAAATTAGAAGGGTGATACACCTATTATTGACATGTTGTGAGAGTTCCAAATATAAAAACCACTCATTTATTTTGGTGATCTATACCCTTGGTTAAGGGATGATTTAATTGAGGTAGTGGTCCATGTTTTCTGACTTGTGAAGACCCTCAACCGATCAGCTGGTTAAGTTTGTGACCTATTTTATTTATGGAGTTGTAGTTGTATCTGATGGTATTGATAGATAACGCACCTTTAATGAGTGTTAGTCACGAGTTATAGTGTTAGATATCACCTATATTACATGGTGGGACAGACCCCCTACTTTGGTGGTGGAAGACTAGCATGAGCTTGTGGTGTGAATGTACCGCTTGGATGATACCCCTTTCTATTGGTGGTCCTAGTGACGAGACATATCCATGGTGGAATATGGAATTATTAGATATTAAGGTTTTAAATTTTTAACATGACATTGGACATTAATGGAATAGGGACAATTCCCCACCAAGATTAATTCTTGATATGTGATCCAAAATCGTGCAGACAAGTTAGAGCCACCCAAATAAGATACTGTTGATGTGTGGTTGATGAGTTTATATGATTAATTTTTTTGGGGTTGATTGGAATACTAAGGTGTTGGAGTATTTCCTAGATATGATAAATCAATAGGAAAAGGAAAGGATGAGGTCCAAGTAGTAAGATCTTGTAAATAATTCCACTATGGTTTGAGGTATGTCATGTGTCTTCACTATCCCACTTGTAGTTTCCAAAGAGTTATTGACAACATTTACATGAGTATATCCCTTATTCAAGACCTAGTGATATTTATGGATCCTTTTATCTCAACCCATTGTGATTAGAGGCTCCTGGAGAGAGGATAATTGATTAAATGATTCTACCAACAATGTGACCTGACTACGAGAGGAGAGAGAGAGAGAGAGCCTCCCATGGAATCTCTTCATAGTGGTGGTGAAACCCTATGAACATTTCCTTAGTATATATTGGGTACCTATATATTATGAATAGATTTTTTCTAATAGTAAGAGTAGAAGTGATTCCAATTTATTGTGATAAGTTTTCATCCTTTTATAAGGAGTAAACCCAGGAAGAGAAGGATGAACTCATGTGTAGGATGTTACGACCGACTACCTATTTTTTAGATAGTGATACCATTAAAGAAGAGTATGTTATAAGATATTTTTTTAATATAGTGGAGGTTGAATATGGGAATGTATTTATTATTTACATATCATTTTTATCTCCACACTTAGAGTTAGGTTTCTGTAAGTACCAAGACTAGGGATTTCCCCTATTTTTTACGATAACACATCAGATGGTTCCTTTAGAGCTTTACCAGATGACGGTGCATATGTGATTTGGAATAGAAAATGGTTTCATTATACATAGTGTGTTCACTTGGTAAACCCATTATTGTTCTTCTGGGAAGTGTAATAGTTATTGAGGTTGTGTGTGAATTGGTTATTGCTTGAACTAGGTGATCCAAGGAAAAGTATCACATACATCATTGCATTCTTCAACTAGAGGTTTAGCCTGATTTGGTTATCTATGTTTGATCTAACAATATAGGTTATCCATGAATCAATTTTTGGAGTAGGATATATGAGAAGTGTATTTCCAAATCCACTATAGTTGCTTTGTGTTTTTGGTGATACCATTTGGTGAGTTTTACGCCACTGCAGGATCATGAGACTTATATACTGGATATTTAATCCTTATTGGATCAGTTCATGAATTTCTACGTCGATGGAATTCCTATATACTGGGAATTGAGTTGAAGCATTTAATACACTTTAGGAAGATGTGGTTTACCTCTATTAAATAGTTATTACCCCTCTAATTTTGTAGATATCTTGGGAGTTACAACATATTGATATTGATTGTGAGATGTAGTGTGACTATATATCATATGGGTATGTTCATGATGGACTCTCCAATGGTGTGGGGCTCATTATACTTGTTTGAGTAAAAATGATAACACCAATCATACAATGAAAAGTAGTATTGAGGAAGTTGTTTTACGTTATAAGTACAACTAGTAGAGGTAAGGATATACTAGGATCTCTTGGAATAAGTTGTATAACCAAAAGAGTTGAAACAGGTTTTTGAGACAAAACCTTGTTTCTTCCTCTATCTGCGGTTGGTGACCAATAGAGCATTGTTGAGAGTTTGGGACACCTATGTGTAGAGGAGGAAGTTAGACTTTAGGTAATTCCATAGATGATCATTTCAGACAATGATTCTTACATTATGGAATGATTAGGGAGAGTATGCATGAAGCATTTAGGGACTAAGGTGCAGTTGGATATAGTGTTTTACCTAGGCCAGCTGGCCAAGTAAAATAGAGAATTTAGGTTTTAACGAACATTATTTGGGTTTTCCTATTATTTTTGAGTAGTATTTGGGAAGATCATCTACCATCAGTAGGGTTTCTGTATCACATTGATTACCAATCCATCCCCAAAGTAGCACATTTCTTGGTCGTTTTATGATAGACCTTATAAGTCACTGTAATGCTGGTTGGTGCCAGTGGGAAATGGAACTTGGGTCTTAGTTTTGGATCTTGTGATGGTTGCAAAGGGTGTATTTCATACAAGGGTGGATGATGACTAACCAATAAACATAATGATTCATTAATGGATTAATGATAGAGTCCTTCAGATTTGGAGAGTTATTGAAAATTTTCCCTGGCAATAGGCTATCTCCAAAGATCCTGGGACCAATATTTTCTTACTTATATATTTGGATAAGAAGGACATGTACCTATTTACCTCATGACCACATCTGTTTTCGTTGTTTGGGTTTTTATACATGAATCAGTTTAGGAGGTTTTTGAATGAATATTTTTTATGATATCGAACTGGTTCAGATATGAAATGAGTCTTGAGTTTCCTTTTTCAAGGAGTCGAGGTCATTAAGAACTGGTCGAGAATGAATCTTCATGGGAATGAAGTTTCCTTATTTACATGTTTTTTCACAGCACATGATACCATTGGGAGAGATAATGGGAGTGAAAGAACAAACTAAGATATCAGTATACCAACACTTTTGATTAGTTTTTGATTTTTGAGGATGGAAGGCCTTACATTGGGGAATAATTTAGTGTCTCAATTTTTTCATGCAAGGCTTCAGAATATTTCCATGAATATTTTCAGAGCCATGAATAGAGGCTGCAGAAAATTCTATGGCCTGGTGAGACCATAATTGATATTTTAAAATATTAAATATATTAATATCACAGACATGAATTTTTCCCAAAAAAGTATATTGACTACCAAACATGAAACATATTAGGAATATGAGGCCAGTTGTTTGTCATACTGTGGGTTTTACACTAGGTGTTACATAATCTTGGTTGGAATTAGGTTTTTGGCTTCGAATCCATCATGGGAGAGATAAATAAATAAATAAATTATTATTTATTCAATCGATTCAATTAAAGATAAAACCAATAAAACCTCTAAAAATAATATGTCATGGAAAATAATAAGGGTCAGTTACACAACCATAGTTATTTGAAAGGATTAGTTAGAGAGGAATTATTGGAGAATCATTGGTAGTTGACATCATATTAAGATCAGATCAAGGATCATTCACCAACAGAGCTTACGGATCTCGGCAACGACCACAACATGAAATCTTTTTTCATTATTTACTTATCCAAATCGAGGTAAGAGGTTTTTTCGGATTGATACAAATTTTATAATCCCATTATTAATGCGAATTAATACACTAATGGATTTATTCACGGATCGATGATTTTGTAAATATGGGTTTATTGGTTGGATTTGGGGGTTATTATTATTTTTTGTTCATTTATGTTTATAACACATTATTTTACCTTTCCATGATAATATATTGAGGCAAAAAATAAAGGCAATGGTTTTTTATTAATGTTTATGGTTTTCTCTATCCATTATAGATGATTTAATTATTTACATTTTATTTTTTCCTATGATTCTATGAAAACTCAGTTATCGATCATTGTGTATTCGGTAATTGGAACAAAAAAGAATTTCTATAGGTTTGGGATGAAGATATGAAACTATAGGTTTGGTGTAGGATGACGGGAGGGAATCCATGGATAGACCATGAGTTCACAATAGTGTTTTGGGCATGCGACACTAATGAGGAATAGCGGTGGGTGATTTCTGATAAGCTGATAAGAACAGAATCGAGAAAACAACAATGAGAGGGTTAGGTGAAACCAAGATCCATGATGTGTGGAAAGATTCATGGAATGATTCATGGATGGATTAGAGGCTAGAGGTATGAGAAAATATGCATGAATCATATCTAGGATTCTGTGAAAAACCCAACTACATGGCATACAGTCGTATGAACACATGTTATGTAGTTCCTTCCGTGCCACACTAGGGTTTCCATGAAGAGATAAGTTTCACATGCCAGGTTTTACATGTCATATTCCATATGACACTTTTCCAACCAGTTCATCATGTACGTAGAGTACACACCCAAGAGGCCATGTGGTGTTACAAACTATTTGTTCCTAGTCACACATCATGTAACACATGTAAGATAACTTGATGGGTAATGGGGGATACTCCCAGGTGTCTAAGTGGCCCCACACATCATTTACTTGGGAAGTACATGGGACGGATAGCATACAAGATATGAGTTATGGACTAGGATACAAACAAGTACATTGGAATGACTCGGTGTACATGGGAATGAGCATAAATTCACACTGAGTTCCAATATGACTTCTACATGTTGCCTACCTCAATGTAAATGTTATGTTTTTTATAAAGATTAATTTCATGTGAGTGATAGATATGGGAAGTGACATGCAGGAGAGATTGAAATTTACCCTTAGATACACACTATGTAGTCCTTTAAGGATAGGTTGGATTGCTCCTTCTCCTTATTTCAGCTTCTTGGTATGCTTTTGCGAGCTTTCTTGGAATAGTATCAGTCATGTGTGTTCTCTCAATCCATTCTAATGATTTTTTAGTTAATTAATCAATTATAATCATAGAATGTGAAGATATACAACTTCCTATTGATTTGTACAATATGGGTGGGTTCTCTTCTTAGGGAGTGAGTTTTCTTAGTATTCTTTGACTATACCCCTCGACAACATAGTCAATGTATCCCTTTAAAAGGCCCAGAGAAATACTTGATTTCATCATATTTCCCACAGTAGGGTTTTTGGTAATTGGATTTACCATCAATACACGATATTTATCCTCTATCTAGAAGGATGTTTCTAGTAGGTTCTGGTGTCCCCCAGGGGTCCCAAGGAATTTACCCCTATCTGTGTATTTAGAACTAATCTTTCTGGTGAGGTGTAGTCCAATAGAGTGTGTTTCATGGAGAAAACCCATTTATATCCTTCATTATTCTTCTTATAAATACATTAATTGTGTCACCTCTAGGATGAGTGTTTTTAGTGAAATTATATCTTAGGGATTGGTTCCTTAATTATGATTGTGACATCTAAGAATAGTTTCAATAGTGGAATTTTATCTCAGAAAGTGTGTTCTCTTAGATGAGTGTTGTATAAAACCTTTAAGAAAGAAAAATCCTCAGATGGAAAATATGATTGTTTAATTACCTTGATAATGTGTGTCTATTAGTACTATATCTATTTATTTTATTTTATTTATTACATTATGAATGATATATCATGTGATGATCTGACTACTCTTGATGCTTTATGTTTTGTGATTTCACGGTTTCCCACTAGTAATTATTATACTCACCCATGTATTGGTTCTTCCTAAATAGGGCATGTCTTATGCAAATGAAAACAATCTTTATGGAGTACTTAATGAGCTTGGACTAGGTGGAAACTAGTTTGGGCAAGGTATACCAAGGTTTATACTATTGTTTTATTTAAAAATAGTCCCCTACTTCTTACCATGCCATACTTTGTTTTCCAATTTTGGGTGGGCTTGTATTTGGCCCTCTATTATGATTTCCAATACATTATGACTTACTCAGATTATGGTATTGTAGATGTATTTGTGACATATTGTCAATTTGTTTTACATTTAAACATTTTAGGGGCTTGGATATGTGTTGGTGAATACATGTACATTAGGCTAATACCTCACATGTATGTGGTATACCAACTTGGTGCCAGTCGCTATCCCTTGGCCTACTAGAGGTGGGATTGGGGTAGTTATGGATTGAGCCCCATTAGGTAAGTTCATGAATTTTTCTTCATTTTATTTTATCTATTGACAAGCTATATTCAATTTACATAATCATTTGGGTTCATATTGGATGTTTTGAGGGCATTTAGCTCATATGTCGATAATCACTTTGGTAAGTTTCCTGATATCAAAGAGATTATTATTTAATAGTATCAAGAATAATTATAATGATATAATTATAACATTTAAACAAAAAAACTTTTAAAACTAATATGTAATGATTCTTATGGAAAATTAAATATGTAACTATTATGGAGATGGTAGGATGTATGTACACATGAGTAAGATTTTCTTTTTTCAACAATCACGATGGAAAAAAGTTTACTGTCATTTCATCATTTAAAACTTTTAATTATATAAAAAATGTAATATTATTTCCTAAAATATTATTATATATAGCATATATGTGACACAGTAAAAAAACAAATCACATCACTTCATGAGGTGGTGGTCTGCATATATAGGAATGTTGTAATCATTTCTCCAATAAATTTTATAATAAGAAATTATTTGACAAATAAAATTTCTGAAATGATTAATATGTCCTGGATAACATATATAAACATTAAATAAATCATAAAAATTATTCATCAGTGGAAATTATGGGAACATATTACATTTCTTCATGAGGCGGTGGTCTTCTTTACAAATAATTGATGGTTTTGTATCCCGTTTGATGGAAGATTAGATCGATGTAGGTTATTACCATAAAAAAATAAATTTTTATATGGTATATGCTTATTTATTTATATCACCATGTATGAATATTATTTTATGTTTTAGGAAGATTAAATAAATAAAAGACGCTTGATTAAGAATGATACCTCATTTTCTGAAAATCTCTTTAGGTTTTTACAAAAATCATTTCATGGAGGGTTTTATAATAAAAAAAGTCATATAAGACATTTTAAGGGTAGTAGGAAATATATTTTGATAGGTATTTTCGAAAAAACTATTTGGATGTGTGGATAAGTGTGGATATGGGGTTTCCTTTTATAAGGGTGGTGGAGTGGAATTCTTATAAATACCCAAAACTATTTAATAATGGGAATTCAATTTCACAACAGCTGGCCCAAAAATTGATAAATAATGGAGTGGAGGGGTGATATGTCCATTTAAATACTACACCATGAAAAATAAACATGTTTTAAACATGTTATTACATTTACCTATTTACCTTAACACCCTCTGTAATTTGATTTTAACAATAACCATGGTAAGGGATTTTTACTTTTTTACTATTCATCATGAACAAAAATTAAGTTTAAAATATTATATAATATTAATTATTCTTATTTGAAAATTTTTATTCCATTTTATCAAATTTGTTACATATAAGTGGAAGAATTCAATAAAAAATTAAACCCCCATACATGTTAAAAAGTAGTTTTTTGAGAAAGAATTTTTTAATCATAAGGTGATATTATAATAACTGTATGGAAAAAATAATATTTAAATGAATTTAAATTCATAAATATATATATATATATAATATAAATTTAATTTAAATCATTCCATATTAGGGGATGTTAAAGTTTACTAAAATAGGGAAACATTATGTACATTAAACATTTTTTTAGAAAAAAGTCTTTGATGCCAAAAATACTTATACTGAAATACACTATAAATAAGATATAAAATTAATTAATGGGATAAAATATAACAAAATAATAATTAAATTACAATTAAATAAAATTAATCAATTAATGAGACTAATTAATTTATTTATTTTTTCATAAGAAATGATAATTTTACCAAAAAAACAATATTTTCACTATTTATTGAAAAAATAATAATTTCTAAAAAATTCCAAAATATCACCCAATGTTATAATTTATATAATGATTTAAAATTTGATATTAATTTTATATAATTTCTAAAAATTAATAACAGTATTTTCTCACATAATGCAATAAAAATCATATTTGAGGAAAAAGTATTTTTTTTAAGACCGAATGTCTCCATCAAAAATTGGGTGATTATGTTTTATGAATTTATTAATTGTGCAAAAAATTTATATCACTTTCATAATTAAATTAAACATATTCATACCTTCTAATTTAATGGATCAGTTATAAGGTTCGTGTTTAAATAATAATGGCTACTTTGGGTTTAGTGTAGTGTGTCTCATACATGATAGAGCATAGTATTCCATTTAGTAAAATATTATGGGGTTACATTCTTAAACCCTCTAGGAATTTAACCATACAACTTTTATATTACATTATATTGTTAAAATATGTAAGGGTACATATGCTTCATTGCCTCTCCCAATTCCCATGTTGCTTCTTCATACTTGTGGTTTCATTACAACACTTTCACTAGGTGAGTTTTCTTAATTAATAGGAATTTGTCTCTATGATATATGATCATAATAGGATGCTCATCCTATGAAAGTTATTTCTACAATGGTATAATTTATAGATTTATTACATGTTAGGGGTCAAGTATATAACCCCTTAAGAGGGATACATGGAACACATCATGTACTTGAGATAGGTTATGTGGAACTACTAGTCGATGTTCCACTATTATTATTTGAACATGGATTTCAAAGGGGCCGATGTATCTTGGATCAATATTTTTTTCTTCCTAAAACACATGAATTTATTCCATAATGATATATAGTAGAACAATTTAACTTTGACTTAAAACTCTTAGTCTCATCAATGATTGTATGTATAGAATTTCTTTCAACATTTCATTGATTTCATGTGATGTAGAATGGTTTAAAAAATTCATATAATAATTTTTTCTATGATTTTACATCAGGTACTATGCAATCCACATTGCACATAGGGGAACACTCATCCCTAGCCTCACATTCCTTATTTAGAAAGGTTGGCGACATCCATCACTTCTTCAGGGACATTTCCTCCTTGATTGAAATGGAATGATGAGATGTTGGTCTCTCCTTCTGTGGATTACCCCTTAAAATACATATAATAGACCATGTATACCTTATATATATTAAGGCATTGTTCATGGAACACATTCTTAGTACCATATTTTTGTGGATATTGGTTGATTACGCAGCATTGACAAGGATATTCCAAGAGGTCCAGTCAGAGCAGCAACATTCGGTTAGGAGAGTAGTCACACTAAGGAATATTTGGAATTTCTTGTTGCTGGACCACTTTACCACATGAATTTTCCCCTTATGTGACGGATTATAGAGGGAGTGGAAGCATAAGGAATCTGACGTTGAGTGTTGGGAATCGTATACTAGAGGAATGTCTCTAAGGTTTTCATTGGCTTCCTTTTTTTAACACATGGTATACAACTTGTTTAACATCTTGTGGAGATAGATTAGAATATTCATAACACTGATAAGATTGGATCTGATAGATGCATCCCTAGGAGGGATAACCTATAAGGTTTAGTGGATGGGTGGATCAGAACACCCGATGAGGACAGACACAGGAAGGAATGTCCCTGAAAAGGGAATATTTAACAATATGAAGGTTGATATTGACACCACAGGGGGTTGATCAAAAGATTATGGGTCCACTCTAAGGGGACCCCAAGGTTTACCATTGGTTGGTATTGAACCATAGGAAGGATTCTTATGTACCCTGTGTAGAAGAAAGGGATTAAAACCCTTGTAGTTCTTTGGAATGGGTAGGGCTTACGCACTAAGACTTCTTTTCACAGGAAGATTTATCTTGGTTGGATTGTGTGGCGATTAGACACTGAGACTCCCCTGATGCAGCTGGGAGCAATAATTGTATGGAATAATGGGGATTACACACTGAGACAACTATTATATATGGAATTTCTTCACCAAGATGTGGTTGTCTAGGTAAAATCGGGATGGACATGGAAGAAATTGCAGATGGGAGTGAATGAGATGGAACCGACATGATGATGAAAATGTTGGGATTGGACCTCAGGGAGGTTTCTTACATGTTATTGGGTAGAGAATAAAATCCCACATAGTTCTAGATATTAGGTGATGAGTATCCTGGGAAGGAGGCTCGAGATAAAGGATGCATGGATGGGACCCGAATGAAGTGGAACCTTTAGTTGAGGAATGATATTTCTGAAACACTAGGGATCGAGGAAGAGTCTAGGATGGGATATGTGTGATGGGAATAAACCACAAGGAGGATAACTATATTTCTCCATGGTAGGGAATCAATGTACATGTAATTTAGGAATGGGGAGATGAATTGGGTTTTACACAAGGGACAACAACCTAGAGACATGATAGGGATTATGTGGTGAGACATACCATCGTGAGAGGATTGCTCTCAGTTGGAGAAGTATGGATAGAGTATGGGACTTGTGCACTGAGGCGGCCCAGGTTGATATGAACACCTCAAATAGGTGGATCTAGGAGATGTGTCCTAAAGAGGAATGACACCACTTCAAGAAGGTGTATCCCTGGGAGGGAGCACCAAGGATTACCATTGGTTGGGGTTGAAACTCTAGGAGGATTCCTACATATCCATGGGGTAGGGAATCCAAACCCACATAGTTCAAGATATTGTTTAACGTCATGCAATATAATCATGAGTTATACTGTTTAACATCTTGATGGATGAAGCTAAACTGATGTGATATTCAAGAGATAGATGGTTGATGGGATTGCACACCATGGATGTTTCTTACATACCCAATATAGAGGTCAGGGATCAAAGTCCACATAGTTCATCTGAGAGAAGAATGGGGATTATGTGTTGTTAGTGGACCATAGAGGATTTCATGGTTGATGATTTCTCTAAGCCCACATCAATCATGATCAGTGTAATAAATATGAGGCCTCAATAGACCTGACGATCATGTCACAATAGGAACGACCATGAGGAAGGGTGTAGGGCTTATTCATGGCTAGAATCCAATTGAGTAAATATGGGATTAAACATGGTTAATAGACCAGGGATATAGGGATTGGTACTTAATACAAAAGGGAAGACCAAGGAGGATGTCCAAGTATATATGGGGAGGATATGTCTCAGTGTACGGGGGACACCCTTTCAAGGTGGGCCGGGAATTATGTTAAGACTCAGTAGGATAGACATGGAGATAATGTGTGGATGGAGATAGAAGGTAGACTGAAAATTCGGGAAGTGGAAGGCCCCCAGTTCAATCACCTTTTTGGTTCCCTCAGTTCTTCACAAAAGAGTAAATCACAGTTTAACATCATGTGTTAAGGACATGGGTTTTTTGGAAGTTTAATGTCCTATATCATAGATGATGAGGGATCTGTCCTCACCCCTCGGACATATATAACTTGTACCAACTCACACTTAGGGATGGAAATGCACAAGCAATGAAAAGTAGAGTTGGGGTCGAGGAGTGTTCAATTAGGGGCCCACATTTGCATGGCTATATGAATAAAAAATATTCATTATCATTTTGATGTGAAGAAGCGTGATTCAGGGAAACACAATATGAGACACTACTCGGAGAACCATGAAATCACCTCATACGAGCCTAGAGGGGAACACAAGAGAATGGTTCTCAAAGGAGAAGTTCTTATTGAGTGAAGTTTCATGAAGCTTGGGTGCTTCATGAAGAGAAGAGGCTTCACAAAGGAAAGGGCCTCATGAAAAATAGAAAAAAAGACCCCCACAAAGGGATGAAATTCGTGAAACATGATGACCCAGCTGAGGCATGGAGACTAAATGTTCTTGGAGGATGATTCACGAAGGATGAATTCTTTATGAAGACCTGACTTCTCAAAAGGGACTCCTACCTTCACGATGTAAATAGGTCTTCTAGAATGGAATCCCCATTTGATGTGGAGGAAAAAATTAGAAAAGGAAATGTCAGTTTCCAATGATCATGTACCATTGGTGATGTATTTTTTCGATGGATCGTAGAGAAAAGAGTGCTTCACAAATTGAGAACTCAGAAGGAGAAAGGTCAGAGTGTCAATCATTGGATAGGGGAACTGATTTATAGGCACCGGGGATCGAAATGACCTAAAGTAACAATGTAAATGAATTAGGTGGCATATTTTGGGATGTGGTCCATCATATTTTAGAGGATTCTATATTTTATCCGCGGAGACATCTCAAACATATCCTTCTAATCATAAAAGCTTCCATCTTTTCTTAGTTGCGACAAAAAAATGTATTCATCTGATTGTTGAGTCTTATGTCCTTTCTCAGTGGCAGTATTGTAAATGTATCGGTCCAATCACATAGGATTCCATATTTTTTTACTGATGACCTCGTAAAGGAACCCCAGCTTTCATCTCCATATTGTTCATGATGATAGAGATCTTTTTTAAGTGGCTTTTCAAGACATACCCTTTGATAATTTTTCTATGCTTCCATTGATCCATTCAAAATCATGGATTTTGGCGCCATAATCCCACCCCCTTAGAATGGGATCTGGGGAGATTATGAGGGTCAAATTATGAGGGTGATTCCCTAAAAACACATAGATCATGATGTTGACTCACGATGGAAATGGGCAGAGCACAAGCTGAGATCTCCACAATCCTCACCACGACCAAGGGTGCCACAAAGCTCTGGAGTTTGTCACCACTAAATATGGGTGAATAATACTAGTTTTTACACATCTATCTCTATGATTTTTTAATCCAACTCTTTAATCATGAAGCTCAAGTAAACCTGTAAATTATCATTGCAAACTGGGTTCCATAGATCAGTTCTTCACGAATGCTTCTTAGAAAACTAGTGTATCTTGATCCCTTATTGCACTTCAAATCATATCAAGTCCATCAAGGCTCTATAGTCATGTGCTCTGTGAGACTTTCTTTTTGAATAGACTTTGTGATCCATATCTATGATGGAGCTTTGCAAATAGGAAAAAATATTTCAACAAGGTCTCAAAAAAATGCCAACCAAGAAGCTACTCGAGAGGTCCTTGTGGATGCTTCCTAGAGGGAAGAGATGGATAACAGTCCAGGGCTCAGAGAATGTTGGTGAATCCATTTGGATCACGAGTCCCTAGTGGAAATATTTTTGGAAAGGAAAAAGAACTACCCACTCAACCAAATACATCCACTCTATGGATTTGGTATGAGGAATGATGTTTTCATCACTGAAGCAAGTAGGAATTATCCATCATACTGGTTCCGCAACACGTTGTTCCAATACTAATGGTTCAGAGCTGCTGATGGTCATTCATGGGAGGAATAGATTACTATTGTCGACGAAGGTCTATACAACCACATCACTAATATTTATGGGAAATCACTGCATCTAGATGTATCTACCGCTCAATACCACACTATTTTGAAGGTAGGTTTAGGGAACCCAGAGAAGTTTTGGACCGATAATTGTGACCCAAGACATAACATCAACTTCATGGATGAATTGTCTTGGGTTTACTAGGTATGTGCATCTTGTTATGAGTTTGTGGTATTGATGAGGCAGGTAGGCCTGTATGAATATATGTGGGCTTCTCAATTTCTTATCTACCAACCAGAAAATAGGATGTTATAATTGCTATGTAGGTGGTCATAAAGGACCAAAACATTACATTTCTACCATGGGGAGGTCGTCATTAGGCTATGGGACCTCCACCAAATATTTGGTATTATTATTATGGGGGTGTTGTATGATGAATTCCTCTTCACAAGAAGCTCACAGGAGGATTCATATCATATTCCACAGCTGGAGAAAACACTGATGGACCTAGTGTCGGGTGATGACAAGTAGTCATTGAAGAACATCCATTTGAAGCTGTGGTTTCGATGTTTCTGAAACATCCCACCAGTGTATCACACTAAGGGAGATAAGTCACCTAAGAAACTACCAATCAGGCCTCCCACTTGTCCAAAGAGGAACTAGGGTAGTAAAGAAAATCCTTACTAGAGAATCTTGGGGGACAACCAATAGAAGATATGGGAGTAAAGTTTCAACACCTAGAAGCAACCAATGGTTAGATTGCATGGTTTTATCTCTACACTTATTTGTAGCTATATTTTTTAGGTTAGGGATATAAACATGGGCGTGCATTTGTGTATTTTCATTATAGAGTCTATGTTGGCGATGAGACAGTGCATCAGCCTTTGGATCCTAGTGCTGAAAAATATATACAAGGTGTTGTGGAACATCAATGAGGAAAAGAATCCACATAGGGTATGTGGACCACTAAACTTTAATTATGGATGGATATCAACACACATGAGGGTCTATTATTATCTGAACCCTATCTCACCTCCTGAGTCAGACTTCCAACCATCCATCCAAAATGTAGAGGGAGTTTCAAAGCCAAGCTAGCTTCACCGATTGTGCTGAACAAAGTATGGAACGTGGATAAATACAACTTACATACAATTCCTCTACCAATTGGGTTAATCATTGATGATGGAAAAGGAACAGAGGAGCATTGATCATACCTCTTGGCCTTCTGAGGTGGAGTATATGTGGAATGGCTGGACAATGAGCCTATCTGTGAGCTGTATACCCTATATCATTTTGCAAGGCAATTCTGGGGAATGAAAAGGTTTACCCAATGGGTTTTTTAGGGGATATACATGATTAAAACCCATGTTTTTTTGTAGTATATGTGGATCATTTTCACACAGAAGAATGGGAAAATGCAGAATCAGCTACCTCTGCCTACCACTATTTATGGGATTGTTAATGAGCATATAAAGAGATGGGAGATAGCCTTCCTGTGGGAGATGCTGAAGAAAAAGACCATTTATTCCGACAAAAGGGTTCCCCATTAACCCTTAGATAGTGGTAAGACAATGAAAAAAACATACCATGGTGGAAGAGTTGATGCACGTCGTGGTGCAGTGATAGTAGGACCAGTGAATCAAAGGACCTCTTTGGGAGAATGTTGAAGAGGAAATATGAAAAACTTAGCAGATCCATTTAGACAGATCTAAGAGGGATGGAGGCCACCTATTGGGTTTTACAGGATACGCACCCAGGTTTCTAGGATGCAGCTGCACCATATAGAAATGTCTGAGGATGCTGTTTTTCCAAAGGCTTGGGACACCTGGGACGTCAAAAGGAAATTTATTAGCCCCATTGAGATGTGGGACCACCTCAACCATATTAGGATAGACATATCAGAGATCGTATATTCCAAGGGTATAATTTTGGCGTCCAAAGAGGAATGGGAACAATACATAGGTAAGATGAAATATTTCATGCATTCCTGGGGTACTCCACGCCCCATGATGGATTGAGTGAAAGTATTTCTCAACCAAACATCCACAATACAACATTATACTAATGAGATGAGGGAGAGTTTCCATTTACATTATGAATCAGAATATTCATCATTGGGGGAAGGTACTGATGGGGGGGGGGGGCTTGGAGTAAGGTGAGGTTGCGACCTCAGAGCTAGGCGTGTTTTCTAAAACTCTTGAGGAAAACTAAAAACTATTCCACTACAGCACCTACTCAGGTCATCCAGGTTTCTCATCTAAAACATGACCTGTTTAGGAGATCCTTATACATATTAATTGTTTACTCATAACTACAAAAAAATATTAAAGTCATATATCTTGAGAATGGAAATTACAGAGTCCTACAGGGCTACAACACCTAGGGTGGTTCTTTATGAAACTTTGGAGTTCCCAACCATATATGGGGGGAACATACTGGTATGTTGATGAATAAACCCAAGGGAGGGATCAATTATTTTAATCTTGTAAGCCCTATTCCCCACAAAATCAAAAAAATACTATCTGTTGAATCTGGAAAACATACAATATGTGTTTTTGTCTAAATAGTTATTTGAACAGCGAGTGCCATTCTCATGAGGATGGCGAGGGATCCTAGAACTCATTTCTTGAGTGAAACACATATTATCATGGAATTAGGTGTCCAAGATGACCATACCACTGTAATCATTTCTATGGGTAAGACAATTGGAAGAACGAAACTGGATCTTATTGAATTGGGATCTAGCAACGAAGGTCAACTAGATGATATGGAAGACTATCCAACTAGTAGGATTCTAGAAGAGGATCCCACTACTGAACATCTAAATGAATTCATAAAATACCATCTTTATGACCTAGAAGAGATGTAAGAGAACCCATCAGACAAGGTGGACAATAATTGTGTCCTTAGCCGACCATGAAAGTTGATCAAGCACTTCATTGACTAAACTCTTTGATCAGAGTGGATAAGATGGGTGGAAAAAATTCATCCTCGACTATACGACCTATGTACTGGAGGAGTGGATGCATCATGTTTTCAAATGCTCATCTAGGATTATCAAGTAGTAAAGGGTTGAGAGTATGACTATGGCCTCCGTGTCGACTAGAAACAATGTAAATCTACTAATACTGAGAAACATAAAGAAGCTAAACACAAGGTACATCACTTTGGGGGTGGGTGAATAAGTACTTTTCTTTCATAAGTACCCAGTTAAAACTTATATAATGACTGAGAGTTCAGCTGAAAAAAGGTATGGTGGATCTAAAGAAAGCATATCATGAAATGGGTGACACCCATGATGAGCAAGATCAAGCATGGATCAGAGCTGATGAACTCTTCCCTACAGCCTATGAGGATGAAATGGAGATTGAATGATGACAGAAAATCATGGATGTCACCTGTCGAAGGGAGGTAGAGATGAGTTTCTCCATTAAATATGAAAATCTATAGAGAGTGTATTCTGATGAATTCACAAACATACTATTCTTCCTACTTTTATAGTTTTTGTGCATGTAAATATTATTTCTTTCTTTGAGTATTATGCCTCAGTCATATCCATGAAAAAAAATAATGATTAGTCCCTAAACACACATGGGTTTTTTCTGGTGTGAGAAACAAGGGAATACCATGTAACTACTAACTTCAGATACAAGAGAACCTACCAATCGTAGAAGAATTGGGTTTTGAGTGACTAGACAGAGTTTTGGAGACAAAATAGGGTCTCTGACTAGAGAATATGGTCCTCAGAACAATCAAATTACCCTTTCCCAAAATGATTTAGGTCATGAGTAGGATAATGTCAGGGGAATTGGGATCAATTCAAATGAAGGTAAATGGGAAGAGTGAGTCACATTACCTAATATTCAGAACAAATTGAGTGTTGAATGATGTGGATGGATAAATATTGACCTTGTTTTCAACACATCATTCAGATCGTGTTAGCTGGAAATGGGAAAAAACAAACAAGGTCCAAGAGCAGAACACGTTTAAAACATGAGGCCAAACACAAAGTGTCCTATTATATGTTCCAAAAAAATTATCCTAGGATGGTAGGTGAGCCAATGCGGCATGGGACCAGGACATTATGGGATTCCCTTAGACAAGACTGAGGATGAGCATCTAAATAAAGGGAATGTAAAGTGTGTAAATGGAGTGATGGGTTGTACGAATGGAGTCCAACACTCTTGAAATTTCACCACCATGAGAAAATCACATTGGGTGAGCGTATCGGTCTAAATTGAGATCAAGCCTAATTCCAAAAAATACCCCTCTAATGAGGACACATGATACCCTATAGTTTTATGCTGTGAAAAGAAGGACGAGAAACATAGATTTTAGCATCGTATGGTAAAGACAATGCACACAGTTTAAGTTTATACTAATTGGACCCTGTAAAATATTTTAGAGACATGTTACATTGACTAAGGGGATATAAGTTTATGTACATATATTTTGGATTGTAATCATGGACAACGGGCTGATGAGGTTAATGAATATGGGGATGGAGCGAAAAAAATATGTTCAGGCATCGCTACGTATGCCATGGGGATGGGAATCAAGCCATATGTATTTCTTGAAATTTCATGCAATTTAATGTCATGTGGTAATGAAGATGGTTGTGATGAAATTTATTACCATGCAACTTGGACTTGGGAACCCCAAAAAGAGAAGTGTGCAGTGTCATACATAACCCTATGTGAATGAGATGAAAAGTCCACACTACACATTACACTCTCACGAGAAAAGAGAGGAATTTAGATATATCTTGTTTGTACTTCGGTGTGTGAGATTTTTTAGAGAAACCAACATATGATTAAGAATACAGGTGTCATTGTAGGAATCTTGTCACATGTAGGCCTTGACAAATAGCATGGTGGATGACAAATTCCATAGGTGACACCCTCTAAAGAGGGAACATCACAATGTTGCGCCTTTTTTTTCGTGTGGAAAGGATGATAAGGATTCAATTTAGAGTCATATGACAAGAACTTTTCGTGTATTTTAATTTCATATGGTGAAGGAACAATAATTTAATGTCATGTGGGACAAGGCATCATAGTTTAATGTCATATGGCCTCAACGAATGTGGTTTTAGTTTATGGTCGTAGAGATCATACCATCAGGTTGTGCAAACTTTTATTCTAGTATTACCTTAACAAAAACCCTAAACTAACATGAGAAATGATCGGTGCGGGAAACAAGGGTTGGAATTAGGGTTTCCCATCATATGAGAGTGTACAACAACGAAAGACAAATTCTAGGTGGGGAAAATCCTAACCAATCCAACATTCCTACTTGACTTACATGGATGTACAATGGGATAAGGGGAAGGAAAATATGAATCACTGCACCCAATATTTGAAACATAGTGGGGGTGGGGATAATGATGGAGGATGACTATTGACCATTTTCATAACAAAGTATTCATATTGTGTGACCTGAAATGGGAAAAACAATTGAGGTTCAGTCCCTAAACACATTCAAAACATGAGACTTGTATCAAACTTTTTTTTGAGATACTTTAGGACGTTGGATCGGGATGGTAAGTGAGACAAAGCAGCATGAAACTTAAACATTAGGGGGTCCTTTTGGTTGTGGAATATGATAGAGACCAACATAAAGGGAATTCATAAATAATGGATGAGCCCGTGAAGTTTAACGTCATGAAATAAGGATGAGTACAAGGAGGGGTAACCTTAAGTAAAGTAAATCACATGACCATTATAATCCGATGTGAATGAGTAATAGAGATATCCACAATAGAAGACATACTCCTAATAGAACTAATGACAATAAGGGGCTGAAAGATAAAATATGATGTGGCTGGAGCACAGACAGAATGTTTGGGTGTCACTACGTATCCCAAAATGATGAGAATCAAGACACACACAATTCATGAATGTTGTGTAGTTTAACATTATGTGGTAAGGAAGTATAATGAAATGGGACATTATAAAGATGGGAATATGTCATGACCATTGTAAACCTATCATAAATTAGGACAGATGAATCCCACACCGCACCATATAAGGTAATCAAAGAGAAAAAAATCCAAGGGGGGGGGGACAAAACGATGAATGATTTGGTGGAGAAAGACCCAAAGATGATATGTATGGGTGTTCCTACATATCCTATAAGGATGGGAATCAAGACACGTGTAGTTCTTCGAATGACATGGTTGGAAACCAATGCCAAAAATGGGGATATATTCTTCCAAGAGAGAAGGAATGAGTTTTTAATGTAGTTTAACATCATGTGATGATGGATGCTAAATATCTTAGTTTAAGGTCATAGAGCTCTGAACAATAGTTGCCAAGTTTAATGTCATGTGTGTGGGACATGATGACATAGTTTTTCATCATATAGTAATGAATAAGGATGGATAAATCTCAAAGGAGGTATGTTGTGTGGTTATCATAAACCTGGCATTAATGAGGACAGAAGTCCACAACACCCCACATACACTAGTGATAATATAGACCAATATGAGGTGAAATGGTTAGTGAACCTGGGGTTGGACCTAGGACTATGGTGTATGGGCATCATTACGTATCTCACAAGGGTGAGAATCAAGCCAAAAATATTTTTTGAAGGTGTCATGATAGGTGGCCAGTGCTGAAAAGGGGAAATTCCTACCCAAATGAAGAGATCACATGGCTGAGTAATTTAACACCATATAAATCAGATGAAAAATACATAGCTTTAACATCATACTACAAAGACGAAAGAGATATTAGTTTATGGTCGTAGAGATCAGATGATCAGGGTAAAACTCTTGAAGCAAAAGTATGTGATGTGGTGGAATAAATTAATCCGACATGAATGAGGATAGGAAAATTCCACACCACATCACATATTTTCATGAGTACACACATCGTTTAATTTCATGGTTCCAGGACATTGGTATCTAATATAATAGTTTAAGGTTGTATAGTTTAGATCATAGATTCACAACTCTTTCATGAGGGAATAAATCATATCAAAACTGATAACCCATGTGAGCCATGCTTGGTGCATGAAA
Source organism: Viscum album (assembly GCA_963277665.1). Lineage (NCBI taxonomy): Eukaryota > Viridiplantae > Streptophyta > Magnoliopsida > Santalales > Viscaceae > Viscum > Viscum album. The sequence goes on along the minus strand of OY728126.1, from coordinate 1,431,810,130 downwards.
AAGGGGTAGAGGAGATCCTACAACACATGGAAACTTGCGATAGGGGAACAGAGGTGTGGGGACATGAATAACCTGATAAATCCTGTCCATTATCACAACACAGTGGTGTACATAGGGATAACACTGAAGGTGTTGAAATTATGACTAGACATAAGGAGGTGGAAAGAGATGTGAATCATACCACCAATACTTGGGATGCAATGAGGTTGGTGATAACAATGGAGGATAACTTCTGACCATGTTTGCAACAAAATATCCATGTTGTGTGACCTAGAATGGTAACAAACAACTAAGGATTGACTGATAACTATATTTGTAATGTGGGACTTGTATCAAAATATCATTGGAGATCCTCTGGGATGTTGGTCCATGATTATAGGTGAGCTAAACAGGGATGATACCAGGTCGTTAGGGTACCCTTTCATATGTTAAAGATGATGGGGTCCCAAATAAATGGACGTCTAAAGCCTGGATATATAATGAAAGCATGTCCATGAATAATTCAAAACTATAAGGCCAAAACCATAGTGCATCTAATTCACATTGATGCGGCAGAATAGAGGGCATGGGGCACAACTTTGGGAGATATTACTCAAGAATATTCGTGAAAAAAGAGGTTAAATGGGTTGATTCACCTGGGGATGGGCCTGAAGATGAAGTGTTCGGGTGTTCCTATGCATCCCACGGGTATGAAAATCAAGGCACACATAGTTCTTAAATGTCATGCTGTTTAACATAATGTAGTAAGGATGGAAAGCTACAACACAACTTAATGTAAGGCACCTACGACAAAATGTGAGTAATGTCCCATGGGAGATGCATGTGGCATGGTAAAACAAACCTAACGTGAATGAGGATAGAGGGATTCCACACCATGAACTCCAAGGAAGGGACATAGGCCTAGGGGCCTAGAGATGGTCCTAAGGTGAAGTGATCATGCATTTCTACATATCCCATGAGAATGGGAATCAAGCCACACATAGTTCATGAATGTCATGCAGATTAATGTCATGTGATAAGGACTGAAGGTTGGGGAGGTGTTCATGGAGTAAAAAATAAAATTTGTTGTGAATACAGATAGAAGAGGCCTCATGACACCACACACACCATTCCCAAAGAGATTTCAGGACAAGGGGATGGAAAGACTGAGTTTTGGAAAATAACCATGCAATTTATCATCATATAGGAGGAGGAAGGAGGGGAGATCTCCAGAGGTACGCACGATGAATTAGTTGTAAACTCGAAATTAATGTAGGGAATAAAATTCTCTATCATATCACATAATCCCAGTAGAAAAATTCCTGTCAAGGGAATGAAAATGGGAAGGTTAGGCATGGACTCAAAGATGAGACGTCTAGGAATTACGACATATCCCATGATGATGGGAGTCAAGCCACACTTAGTTCTTGAATGTCATGAAGTTCAATGTCATTCGATATGTATGGTGGTATGTGACACAATTTATTGTCAGGTGGCTAGGACAATGTGGTGACTGTAATATTCTGAAGGGTATGTTCTTAGTGTGTTAAATCAAAACTGACATGAATGTGGATTAAGGATTTCCACACCACACCATGCACTCTAATGAATATGCTAAGTCCAATGGAGAGGTTGAAGAGATGAATGATCCTAGGGATGGACCTAAATACAAAATCTATTGGCATTTCTATGTATCCTTCAAGGGTAGGAATCAATCCGCACATAGGTCTTAAAATTCCATGTAGTTTGACATCATGATGCAAGGACATATACGAGAAGGAGGGAAAATTCATAAAGGGAGTATGTGATTCAGTAGTTGTAATCTGAATGTGAATAAATACCAACGAAGCCTAAAACCATATCTTGTAATCCTAGAAGGTTTAGGGACAAAGGGCCAAATGAAATAGATTATCTGTGGTGCCTAGGGTTTGTAGTTTAAATTCATGCAGGATGATGGTGGTGGGTAGTTTTATGTCTTACATCTTGGACAGATCATGCAGTTAATCATCATGCGGTGAGGGAAAAAAGAGATCATAGTTTAGGGCCAGAGAGCTCGAACCATGGGGTGTGTTCACCATTTTCAGTTCAACATTATACAGGGAAATATTTCTCTCTCATTAAAAATATTACTTGAGGAATTTTGCATTGGTGGGTGGATTAATGCGCTCACCATCAATGGTGACTATAGAATATTCACTTCTAGGGCAAACCTTGTGAAAGACGTAAGGTACCTTCCATTTAGGCTCTGAATATGGAGGATTCCTACCAGGTATCATTACCATCCATAGGACCAATATCATGTTAACATGAAGAAAAAAGAAGAGAAAAACATTCATGTGGAATGCTATGGTTATCTTGTTATGGTGTCCCTCTATGTTGTGTAAGGAACGAATCCAGTTCTCATTGAGAGCTTCCATTTTAGCAAAATCTTCCTTAGCTACCCTATTTGACGTCTGCTAATCGTAGATGTTTGTGTGAAGCATTGAAAACTAAACCTCAATAGGTAGGACCACCAATATTCCATTAACGAGGGAATATGAGAAAATATGGGTGGAATTATGGGTCGTCTTTTGGTAATCCCAAAGAGTGTCGGGGAGATTATTCAGGCAATGTTTCTTATTTTGACCATCCATCGTCTACAAGATATTAGAGATGGTCTTTTTGAATGCCTTGATCTAACCATTTTATTGTACATGGTAGTGAGAAGTGTGGTTGGACCAGATACTATACATAGAGTACAATTTCTTTATCTCAAATACTCATATGTTGTTGACGTTGTCAATGAGGATAGTGTGAGGGACTCAAAATTAGTGGATGATATTGGAGATCATGAAATCAATGATGGAACATACCTTGAATTCCTTGAGAGGAATCGAATCTTCGCACATGAAAATGATATTTGTTGCTATTAGGATGAACCTACATTGGTGATATATTGTTGGTGGATAAGGTACCAATACATTGAGTCCCTAGAATGGAAAAAGGACAGAGTTATTAGTTGTGTGAAGAGGCCCCTGCTATTGATGAACAATGTTGGCATGGGTCTATAATGCATGAAACCTCTTGGAGAACTTGATGTAGTCATGGGTCATGGTGTTCTAGAAGTATCCCAACCATCAGAAGTGATGAGAGTGTTTCAGGCCTACCTAATGATCTCCAAAAGTAATGGCACGTAATTCTTACATAACATGGGGGATATCATCTCCTTGAATGTAGTGAAGGAGAACTCCATCAATCCCATGCTTGTATAGAATCTTCTCAAGGTTGGGACTACTCTATACGGGGAACTTCACTATGTGGTGAAATATTCACTCATGGTTGGTTCTATCCATAGGAATATTTCCATGTTGGAGGTACTCAACATGTGCAGTTTTCCAATATGGCTTTTCTTCTATCACAATAGGGCGATCTGGAGGTCTAGATGTGGATGCACCGATTGTAAGATGGATTTCTCTTGGGGTGACCAGAGTGATGAAACTTCAATGCGCCACATGGATAATTAGATTCTCTTTTTCATTCTCTACACGATATTCCACAAGGATTACCATGTCATCAGCTCGACCGTTCTATGATCGAGGTATGTGAACAATCTCTGGTGGAGAAGGGAATTGGGTCATCAGTTTGGGACTGTGCTTTAGTAGTGGAATGTGATCAGGCTTTCTGATGATGTAGACAACGTTGATTTTCTTGATGAATAGTTCAAATTACCCTTTCACATGTAGGTGTGGAACTTCAATTTCAAGAGCCAACTCGAGACCGGTGATGAGGGCATGGAACTTAACATTTTTTTGGGTGTATCCCTCTGACTACAGGAACTAATAGGTTAGAAAAACCAGTGTAGGTGTAGTGAAGATGATACCCATGCCTAACCTATTGAGTCAGGGATCATTAAGCCTTCTTCCTGTTGGGCTTTAGGAGGAACCATAAAATTGAATCCGCCAACAAGGAATGACTCAATACACTAAGAAGATGGCCTTATCTAGAAATTCAAGATCCAAAGACTGCTCTGCGAGGGATGGATTGGATGTGAGGATGTCTTCTAGTGCTTGACCTTTTATGAATTTATGTGGAAAGAACCTGATGTAAAACTATTGAAGGATCTATACCCACCGATATAGACAAGATGTCATCATGGGGTAGTTTAGAATGTACTTCAGTGGGTCCACACAGGACACCAACTATATATCATGGTGTTGTAGATAATGTGGAAACTTTTGCACTGTGAAATCTAGCACAAGACAAATTTCCTCGATAGAGTAATGTATTCTATCTGTATCGAGGAGAATATGATTGAGGTAGTATAATATGTTCCTTATCCCTTCATTGTTTTTCTGGGTGATAATGGTGTTGAGGGATCATTCCATGGAAGTGACATAAAGGACCAAAATATTTCCTGTGGAAAGTGGAATAAAAATTGGAGGCTGCAGCAAGTACATCATGATTTCCATGAAAGCGGTCTAACACAATTAATCCCATTGGTAGACGAAATCTTTCTTCACGAATTGGGAAAAGGCCTTACACTTTCCATCCAAATTCTCTATAAATCAGAATATGTAGGTTGTGTGGCCTTGGAAGCCTTTAAGATCTCAATGAATACATAGAGTGGGCATCTAACTTATGGCCTTAATCTTATTTGGATCATTATTGATGCCTCTGTATCTAACAAAAAATCCAAAGAAATTTCTAGAGAAAACCCAAAAGGCACACTTGAAGGGGTTCATTTTCAGTTGATGGACATGGAGGAGTCCAAACACTTTCTCAAGATCTCTAAAATGGTCCCGACAGAAGCTGTACTTTTCCACCAAAATTTCCACTGAGTATTCCACTAAGGTCCTAAGGATCATAGTGAATATGAGGTTCATAACACAATGATAGGTGGATCTTGAAATATTCATACCAAAAGGCATAACCTGGTAACAAAACATATGTTATTGTTCTCTAAAGGATGTGGAATCTTGTCCTAAGGGTCCATTCAGATTTGATTATATCTTGAGTACCCATCCATAATGAATAGTTATTAGAACCTAGTAGTGGTGTCGATCTATAATTATATCACTGTAAGGGGAAATAATTCCCCAAATAATGATGGTTATGATCCTAGAAGTCAATGCAAACTCTCATATATCCATTATTTTTTGGATGAGAATGATGTTGGCTAACCACTTGGGGTACAAGACTTCCTTATCAAAGTTGGATTTGATAAGCTTATATACCTCATCCTCAACCATGGCACCATGAGAGGGATGCATTTTTTTGGGAGGATAATGGAACGCATGATTTATTTCTGGGAGGCAAATATGATGGAAAGTGATTTGAGAATCCATGCCCGAAATATCGTCATTGCCCCAGGAGAATACACCCCAATGTTGCTTCAGAAAATCCACATACTTTTTCTACTCTTCTGCAGACTTGGATACACTGATCAGTGCTGTGCATGGATCTTATTCAACACTAATATTCACCAGTACCATCTCATCAATTGTGGTGGAGACACCTTCCCCAAATTTTTGAGGAGCATATTCAAAATCCTCTTCATTGTCCATGGTTTGAGGATCATCGGTATGGGGATATTCTTCTGAGTTGGCCGAACCTGATGGAATACTGATACCAACATGAGTGAATATAGGACCTTTATCAGGAGAAAATCATAAGGATAATACCATGTATATGAAGTCCTTTGATCCAATTCCATTGAGAATTCAACCAATGGAGCCACACATGATGATGTAAATGATGTAGTGGCATGTTGGATTAAGTTGGATCAACCCATCCCTGTGAAACAAGAATGTTTATCATACTATTATTACCAAGGGGTGAACATCACGATATATTTACAGGGTAAGAGGTTCTGGAATCACCTGTGCCTGATTTGTATAGGAGTGTGATGTTATCTTATGACGTTATTTGTATTTTGGAGTACACATTCCCTTTTTCTTCAGGATAAAAAAGAAGTTTCCCATGTGTAGGGTTGTGACCTTTAACCGGTGAATCAGAAGGATGAAGGAATCATCCAATTATATATAGGGATTGGCCACAATTGTGGTGGATTCAAACTCATTGTCCAAAACCTGCTTGTACTTGCTTCTGTAGTAGTCGACATCTACGCAGAGATCCTCACAAGAAGGAAAGTGTTACACATCACCTTGTAACAAGACCAATAGACCATTAATGAAGTAATTAACACATTGGTGATACAAGGAGGGAACTTCTACATGCTTATGGAGCTCGGGTCCACTAATCAGTGCATTTTAGGTACTATCATGTGTGACAATTTTTAATTCCATGATGGAAATCAAGCCATAAAATTGAGTATTTAAGAGGAATTTTGAAAGAGGCATATGCTTCATTATATCATAACCTTGAATGTTTGTGTTATAGGGATTAAAATATGCCCGAGAATGTCCCAACTTGTGAGGTGTCTGGGTCGGGATGAGATTTATCCTGGAACCTATATTGAAAAGACATCAGTATAATTCAACATCATTGAACTGGATAGTTATGTATAGTGGGAGGATGTTCCCCTGTACAAGAGAAACTTCATATTATTCATATAATGAGATGATGTCCTCACATTCTGCATGCTCAAATTCCTCTGAATGGAAGGCATCTACCGCTTCTACCTCTATTTCAAACTAAAGGGGTCTTCTTAGAGATTCTGTAAGAGCCTCATGAATATCTTCGGAATGGCTGATAGATTCATGTATTGAGATATTTTTAGGAATTATGGAAAGGTCCTTGATCACATCATAAATCCGTGTTAGGTGCACATTTCTACCTAGAAGAGGTTTCTAGGTGGAAGGGGGTATGATGGGCACTACAGGTCAGACGGGTGGATTTTGAATAGTGATAGGTATATCCTAATGTTCACTAGAAAACCATGACAAATAACTATCAGATGACCACATAATGACTATATTCTATCCACAAATGAGCGTAACTGGTCAATGTGTGGCTGTAGAAGCTCTGCATGGTTGAGAAGCACAAACGATGGTGAGGGTGAATCAGAAGAGACACGATGATAAATATACACATGAAAAACTCTATGTTTTTTCTATTGTCTGGAAATAGTGGTGAGCACGGATTGGTTAGAATCCTTAGACAATGCATTATGACAATTCAAATATCCATGGTTTCACAGATGCTGACATAGACTGAAGAAGTTATGAGGGTCTCTGTAACATTCCATGTTTTCATGAACCTTGTAAGGGAATAATAGCTCAATGGTGGTTACCAAGGCACACTCCTGGTCATCATTTAAATAATACTCCATTAATGGGAGGATCCAAAGAGTGATCCACATTTATAGGGGCAGAATATCGCCAAGAGTGTGGATTTGGCACTGGGGGGGTCTTTCACTTGCGCTGTCAGCGCTTGCTCATCTGAGAAGATGAAGGATGATATGTGGATGTAGTAGTGAAAACAGAAGAAGGTAGGGCATACTTAGAAGGTTCATGCAGGTTAAAGCATGTTCTGATGAAACCATTATTTTTGGAGACTTCCTTACAGGCCATCTAGCATAATAAATTTGTGATTCATCACTATAAATCTACTTCCAATAATCCTCAGTGTCACTACCGAGCTTTTCATACATGCAAACCACCTAACCTGGGGCTCGCCCTAGACTGACTTTGTTGGTGTCGACCTAGTCTTGGAGATAATCCATGAACATGTAACACCACTTGAGAGTATACCCGAGGATCCAGTGATAGGGTCAATATATAAGGATATCAATAAGATCTACCTCTTTGTGATTTCAACATCCTGGCAACCACAATATTCCATGATGCAAGGCACTATATACATAGCTGGGGACATAAGACTCTTCAAATGAGTAGGTCCATTTTCACCTGTCTTGGAAAGGGATCCTGCAATTCTTTCCCTAGTAAGGCGATTGATTTGGTTGAGGATCTGGAACCTGGTTTTCTCGTCATGGTGGAATTTGTGGATGGGGTAGCACCTAATGATTATGAGGTAGGCATTGTTGACCTTGAGGCTGAGGATGGGTCGGTGGACCTCTACTAGGTTGTGTAGGTGGGTCCACCAGAAATAATTCCAATGGGATAGGGGACTCTACCTGTGCGACAACGGCTATGTCAGCTTTAAAATACAATCTTACAATATTTGTGGGACGTAATAGATGTTCCTTCATAGCTTGCTACAAAGCTTCCTCTAGGTGATTATCCTTGTCAAGGAAATCATGGATTCCACCTGGGATGTTATGAGTGATGAGGAAGGGAATTAATTTATCTTTCACATTCCCCATCCAAATTGTTATCCACTTATCTTGCATCAACATCATATCGATTGATTATGTGAGGACATTCCATCGGGCGACAATATCTATGATGTGATAATCTGGCCTCTGATTTCACTTTAAGAGGCCGGTAATTCTTTTCAAGTAAGTGGGGGAGTTGAACTGATACAGAAACATCCTATGGAGATCCTCCCATCTAGATATAGAACTAATGGGTAGATGGAATTACTAGATAAATGTGGTCCCTTCCAAAATTTGTACAAAACACCGAATCATGGTAGATTCATGTTGTGCTAGAGTGAAATACATGATTCCACACCTCAAAATGATGTGTGCCATGTTTTGTAGTGGGTCCCCCAACCCGTTGAAGGGTGAGAAGGTAGGATTTCCAAACATTGAGGGTACTAGCATTTCATTAACCCATTCCAGATACGACCTTACATCGAGTGGATTCACCACCTATTAATTCTCAAGGGCCTGAAGACAGGAAAAATGATTGTCCATTAGATTATTCTGATGGGGTTTTCTACCATGACAAGTATTACTAACTACCAGTGCATTGGGAGGCTCTTCAAAATGATAGGCCGACCCAGCGTCCCATGGATCAACTGGTGGAACAACTAAAGGGGCTGCTGGAGGGTTGACCTATTGAGTAGCAAGGGGAACAACCTGAAGATCCACATGAGGTGTCATTGGAGGAACATCCTTTGTAACCAGGTCTTGGGGAATATTCCCATGCGACTTAGATGGATTTGGTGATGCACACCATGCCCTCTTTCAGTAAATTCCGGCATCTTCCCTAGATAGATGAACATGGTTGTTGAAGTCATAAGTAGGAAATTCACAAGGATTTTGTTGTACCTTACTATAAATCTTAGGCCTGAGACGTTTGGGATCATACCAGGGATCACCTTAATATAGGTTTCATTCTACGGAATGCTCGACAATGATTTTTTAGACGATCTTCCTATGCTCCGTGAGTTGTTGGAACAACACTGCTTTTTCGGGATCATCCTCCAATTGTTTTCAATGAAACAGATAGATCAGAGGATTGTAAATGTTAGATGTGTCTTTTTCTTTTTATGGGGTCTTAACCGTAAGGCAACAACTCAGCATTGTCTTTAAGGACAAGATAGTGTCTTTTCTAGGGAGTGACCACACTTGGGGGGTCCAACATATTTGGTACTTCCCTAAGGGGTAGGTTCTCTTCAAGAAGCCCTATATTGGTTTCATTTTATAGGAGTTCTTCTATGTTGACCACAATTATTCCTGGTGTCATGTCCTCAATATCATTGAGTGTGTCTGGATACCATAGAATTAGGTTGAAGTGAATAGATACATACTATCCCAAAACCCGAATCTTCACATGTTGTGATGCCTAGAAAATAACATTATAGAGAATGGTGAAGCTCTGAAAGCATTATTAATGGAGGATATGGTAATAACCAGATGACGTAGGGTACTGGTCCATGGGATGTCAGACTAGCTCGACTAGGCAGCATCACTAACCAGTGTCATCATAATGCTCATGGATCTTTGGGTAATCCAACCAATGATGAGGGAGACAGAAGTGAGTAATTCCAAGGGTCCAATGGAGACACAAAACATTTCCCAGGTTGAAGGATCCCAGAGCATCGAAATATGGAATAGTGATAGGCCAGAACAAATCAAGGTTGTAATCAGTAGTAAGAAGGTCTCATAGGATTCTTCTTTTCGGACTATGGATTTGGTGCTTGATTCCCCCATTCCTTGATTGGGGGCGGATGAGGGACCAGAAATGATACTTACAGAGACCTTTATGGTGTAGGGATGGTCGGTGGAGAGTACGGTCCCTGACATGACAATCCACCGCACATAAGGATATCTCTATGGGATTGTACTGACTACATCAAGACATCCCTATAAGATGAGGTATTGACTGATACATCCTATGAAATGGGGAGGTCCCTGGTTTTGGATCAAGCTGGTTCTCATAGTCTATAAATCCCTAGAACAACTCTCCATGATATCATGTCAAGGTATAGGGTGAATCTGACGATAGTAGAGAAGAATTCATAGAGAGACCCTAGAAAGGAGTTAAATCTTGGTCCTCATCTATTTACCTGTAGTGGAATTTAGGGATTTGGTGAATCTCACTTTCTTGGAAGAAGAAGCTGAAATAATGAGATCCTTCCCCAATCCCTACTATAGAGGATCAAGGTGAAGGATCCATCATACAGTTGTATTCTCCCCCATAATATAATAAGTGAACTAGGTTGACCATGACCTGATGCTTCTTAGGGTTCTTCCTTTCATGGTGGTGATTCATCCTCCATCCATGGGATGATTCTTCGAGGAATGTTTTATCTATGGAATTGGAAAGAACTCCTAATGGGTTTATTCTAGAGAGGAAAGGACCTCCACCTGAGTTGGATGTGATATAAAGTGGACCTTCATATCTTTCACCATCATAGTAGTTAGGATATTTACTTTTCTAAGATGGGGTGTGAGGGGAACCTCGGAATATGTCGGAAAAATGGGGAGGAACTCTGTCTCTGTTTCCTAACACATTGGGAGGACCTCCATAGTAGGGAGTGATAGAGTAGGGGGGACCTTTGTCGGAGCTCGTGAGAGAATGAGGAGGACCTCCATGCTGATGAGTGGCGGAGAAGGTAAGACATGTGCTTCAGTTGATGCTAACATGGGGAGTACCTCCACATGAGTTTATGAGGACACGAGGATGGCATTTTAATTAAAAACCTATGATAGTGGAATAATTTATAGGCCAAGGGTTCTGGAAATGGGGAGGACCTCCTTGGTGGGAATTGAAAAATCATAGAGGACCTCCGCCTTGACTAGTGATGGCATCATGGGAAGGACATCCATGCTGATCACAGGAGTAGGAGGACCTCATTGATAAGAATGGGAGTGGGGAGGACATCCACTATGGCTGGAGGAAGTATGGGGAGGACCACTATAGTAAATGTCTTCACCACTGGTCAGCCTTTGATGACTATTTCTCATGCCAGCAACTGAAAGAGTCAACATAGACTGCCCAGGGGGTGGTAGGGACCTTGATCCTAATAAGGTAGAGAAGTGAACTTCCTCTATTGTACTAGTGATTAGATATTGTACACCAATGGTGTAATGGGCCACAGAAGTCGTAGATGGGGAAACCTAGAGATGGATGTTCTCATGAGCATGTGCCCAATGTTGGCATCAGGTTATCTGTAACACCCCAAGCTTCCTCGGTATGTTTCCTTTCGAATAATGCAATGACGTGCATTGTACGCAACTTCGAGATTTTAACACACCACAACCAATCAAACTAGCCGTTATGAATAGTAATACCTACTTTTTGAAATTATATATATTTTATATTTCAAAATGGACTTCATTTTTGGATTCGGAATATCGAATTTAGCCTAAGGTGAAATTTTGGTACTTTTCGGATAACTTTCATATTTTGATGAATAGTGAAAATTACTAAATTTTAATTAAAAACAACTTTTTTAATCAAAACAATTAATAGTGATAAATTGTGAATTTGAGTGGTTTTAAAGTATATTTAGAATATATTTTTACCATTTAATATAATGTTGGTCATTGGACATAATTTTACAATTAAACCGAACATAAACAAGTGTCAATCTTTTGATAGTTATTATCTCTTAAAAACACGCTTTTTGTTTTGACAGCGGGAATTAATTTTAAATTAATTTCTGCCACTTCTGTGTTTTGAATTTAGAAAAATGGATTCCATATTTGGAATCAGGATGTACAAATTTTGTAAATAGGTAACCTTTATTTTTAGACATTTTGAATAATTACTGCGGTAAATATTTTATTTACCATGGTTAAGGGTAAATCCGGTAAATAAGGGTTAAACAAAATAATATTATAATAATACTAAATTACCCTAAAATGTGTCTTAACCCTATTGGTTGATACATGGTCGACCATGGGCATCTTTGGGTCAATTTTGGGACCCCATGGATCCACTTGTAAGTGATAATGACACTTTATATTAATTAAGTTAAAATGAATACAAAATGACACAAGCATATATCTTTTAGCAAAACAATTGTTACATAGGGTTATATATGCTGGATTTTAGATTATAAATATTAATTAGAAAGCTAAAAAGATTTCCTACATAATTATATTTTATTTATAATTTTTTTTACATTAAATAAGTTATTTTATTTATGACACAATGATGATGCAGTAATTACTAAAATAGTAAAAAATTAACATAATTGATATTATAAATACCCAAATAATTATAATATGAAACTTTTAATGAATTAAACAAATTTTCTAGGATAATATGATATATTATGATTGATTTATTTGACTTTTTTCGAAGTAATCAATCTGTTATGAGTTTCACAAAAATCAACTAGTGAATAGTGTCAAAATTGACATAAAAGAGTTCTTAAAACAAATATTATATTATTAATTGATATTAAATTCCTAAAAATCTAAGGTTCGGCCAAGAGACTTATATTATGATAGGTTAATCATTAATGGACCACTTGGGGGTCTTTTGGATGTATATAGTAAGTTTATTAACCATATTATATAAAAATACAAAGAGACATTGTAAAAGTGAAACTAATTAACTTAGAGTTAATACTTAAAGATAAGGTTAATATAAGTACCCAAACCTGTCTAAATTCTATTGGATGAGTTGTGTTCGACCTATCCCCACCTCAACCTTTGAATAGTCAACTTTGGAGCCATTGGAAACCGAATATGAATTTATTATAAATTAATATTTCTAGCTTTTCCAAAGGTGCCCCTCACCCCTCTTATAAAAGGGCACTCCTCCTTCTCATTTCCTCACACCTCTCAAGCCACTTGGCTCGTCTAAACTCTGCCCAACTAAGCTCCCCACATCCCTCTCCTCCTCCTTGAAGCTTCCCCTTAGGCAGAAAGCATTTCAACAAGTCCTTTGGTTCCAACCAAAGTGAGTTACCTAAATTAAAGGTAACGATTTCTCTTAAATTATTTTCATTTATTTTGCTTCTTCAACCCCCAAACTCTTTTTATTTCCCTTCTTTTGTAACAACACCAGTATCCTCAATATACTAGGATGTTGTTATAAGATGTATTCAAACTACACATACACACAACTCCATCTAATGGATGATGAACATAATGTTTCTGTGGATGGCAAACTAACGCCTCACGAAACGATGATTGTTCAAAAACATCTTACCGCCTCTCATGGTGGCCATTATGATGGAACTGTAATTAAATATGATATTAATGATATATATTTTATATATAAGCTTCTGTAATTCCATACCATTATTCGTTTCATGTCGTATATACATACGATAATTTCATTTGAGGAAGTGCGGACTACCGCCCCCTTAAAATGATATGACTCGTTCATACCACACATGGAACGTATAAAGGATGGTGTTAATGAACTTAAGTAACATATATAAAATATTATATTATACTGGAATAGTAATACCTATGTATCATTTGGATTCGATTCTTTTAAAATAAAAAATTAAAAAATTAAATGGAAGTAGCGTTCGTGCGTACGTACGGACTACCGTCTCCACGAACGCGATGAGATTCATTATCCATCGTATCAATTAAAGTATAATTATCATTTAATGATTTAAAAATGATGTTTAAGGACTTGATATCATTCTGGATATTAATAAGATACAACAAACATGACTTATGTAACAAAACATATAAAAGAAAATGAGTAAGTTAACACCCGAAACGGCGTTAATACTAAGATATTATTAACAAATCAATGTTAAAAGATCATATATGATATCATATTAAAGTAAATGATTCTTGTATTATTCAATAACAATTATTTCACCATTATACAGGAGGTAAACCTACCATCGACCAAGGAAAAAGTACAAAGTAAGGGATTTTCTTATCTCACTTTTAATTCCGTGAGAATTCCATTGATCACCACTTAATTATTGCATGTGGTGTATGTGTACTGCCCATGATTGTATTCATTGTGTTATATACTTTTATTTATGGGTATTTACATCATCATGGTATGATAATTCTTTCATGGGTGTATGTTTCTTAAGTTACCTAATCAATAAGGGAATTTGAGATTTCAACTTCCACTCATTTGGCTTTACGCATATTTCATTGATTATATTACCCCAAGATTATGTGTGGAATCACTATTCATTTGATTATGTCATAATTTCCACTCCCATTCCTGTGGATATAAGTTTGATACACATAATCACTCCATTGATAATTCTCAAGTCATTGATATGAATTTGATAAGAGTAATTTTAACTCATTCTCCATTTATTGAGTTAAACATCCGATTCGTTGGTATTGTTTTTACAAGAATATGTGTGAATATACTTTGATTGATTTACACTGAATATCCAATCATATTTAGTGTATTTAGATTTGTCACACATAATTATGTCGTTGATTTATCCTTAACAAAAGGATACAACCTTTATGAGAGATTTCATCTCAATTTACATTCCATTGAGACTTCTTTGATGATATACACCAAATCACTTTTATGTGGTGTATATAATGTACTTTGACATAGTATATCATGAATTCCTTTATTCTCATGATATTACAATGTTTTGATTACCTCAATTATTTGTATTCAAGTGTCTCTCTTTTGGTTAGAAACTCTAACTAAAATACCATTTTTAAATGTTTTAAAGAATTATTCTTCTAAATCATGCTCATTAATGTCCATATTTTAAAAATGGTTTTAAGGATTTATTTATATGGACATTAAAGTTTTAAAATTAAAACTCCTTTTAAAAGTTTCAAAGTGGTATGGGACACTTTGATTCAAAAATCTATTTTTAAATGGCTTTTTGACAAATAGTGTGACTTTTAAATGTTTTCAAGAAAAGGGGGATATTTCTCTCAAATAGTTTTGATGATTACTTTCATTTATGTCAACATCCTTCATTATTCATGATTGAGGTTAATGTGATACAATACAATCTTCCATATTGTATCAAATGAGTTATGTTTGACTGTGGATGTTCTATTTTTATACCATTCATGGTTTGTGGTTAAAGTATTGACATTTCGTATGCTAGTTTTAATACGAATGTTTATTTTATGCTTAAACCTATTCATATGGGAATGCATTGGACTTAATAAGTGACGGGTGGAGCCCGCTATAGCTCCTCGATGCATCGGTAGGTCTCATGAGACAAACTAGTGTCTTGGCACAAGGCCTTGGCAAAATCTTATTTGTAGTCTTGGCACGAGGCCTTGGCTATGTGGTTATGATAGTCTGGCATTATGCATTCCATCATTATGAAAGTGGTTATTGATATTGCATGTGATCATTCGACTAGTAGAATATCCATGTGAGTAAGTAAATGGCATTATTTCATTTTACTTTTGCCATACTATGTTGAAGTTCAATTTTAAAAGGCTTTTGTTTTAGTTATAAATTGCCTTAAGTGTTTATGCTTATTTATGAAAGCTTCTGCTATAATGTTATCCTTACTGAGCATCCGAGCTCACCCCTTTCAATGTTTTATTTTTTTTCCAGGATTATGAAGAAGTAATTTATGAATGACCTGTAGGGATAGTATGAGGGGATATGAAGACAAGATGTTTTTTTTATGATGTAATGTAAAAATTTATGGATGTATCTAGTTATTCCAAGGCTACTAAACTAATCGGTCTTTCGAGACTTGATCTTTCTCATGATCATGCCAATGTTATGTAATAATGCACTGACTCTGGGTAACTAGGGTTGGGGCGTTACAGTTGGTATCAGAGGAAGTTTAGTACAAACCTTGGAAGATAGATTTAGATAAACTCTGATTAGAGCACGTAGACCTAAGATGAACTTTGAGGATTAGTATAAAAGAACTTCCTAGAATTTTGGTAGTGTAATGATTTTGTGAGTTTTCCGAGCAATACATCCCTGTCTGGATACGAGCAGGTAGAGGCGGCTCTGACACATATGTACCTAGGGGTAAAACCCGAAAACACCGCTTTGAGCTAGACTCGAACGGGAACTGGTGCACGACAACGGGCCTTGCTGCACTCTTTGTTACGACACTCCCGGGGGATATGCTTAGGATAATTTACATTTTCTTTACAAACCGATTTAAGTAATATATACATAAGATGAGAGTAAATGACCTTGGTTAATCCTAATATGTTTCAAATTGAGAATATGGTGACATTTTAATCTCTAAATGATTTTACGACTACTATTACTCACACAATGCTTTCTGGTTTTAGTCAATGGCTGGATTCTAAGGAAGTCATAGTGACATTGAGAATGATGTACAAGGTGGGAACGGTGGTGGAAATGAGCAACAAAATGGAATGTTGATAGGCGTAAAAGATATCGTCTTTATGCCAAATCAGTTTTCCAAAAATATGATCAACAACATATATATTAACCAACTCCCAGACTCAACAAGGAAGAGAAAGGTGATAAATGATAAGATCTCCAGCAATGGAGACCATGGAGAAAAGAAACCTCAATTTTCATCATGCAGGAATTGTGGAAAGAGACACCCAGGAAAGTGTCTCAATGGGACAACGAAATGTTTTACGTGCGGGAAGGAAGGAAATAAAGTGAAGAATTGCTGAAGAAAAATGAAGAGTACTATGGAAGAAGATAAAAATGGTCCCAAGAGTCCATTTAAAGTCATTTGCCGTAAATGTAGGGGACCTGGCCATTACCCGAGTGAATGTCCTATTTTATAGGATATTTTCTTGCTCAAAGAAGAAGCTATGTGGAAATAAATGGTTGGAGAAAAATTTAAAAAGTATTAGCACTCCTTGTTGATGGGTTTACTATGGAATAATTTTCTCTTGTATTTGTAACCCCGCAGTTTGCCATGTGAGAATGATATTCGAGGAAGAATTGTCTCTTCTCTTGTGGATTTGGGTATAAATAACCATTTGGATTTATATGATCATTGGGGTTTGAGAGAATTATAAGTTATTCTAATTTGGGATGAAGATTCAAGGTATGATATAACATTTGTGGTTAAATTTATGATATAGTATTTTGAGGAATTTATCTCATTTTGGCAATATTATAAAATATAGTTTTTGAAAAATGACAACACGTAGACCGTGTGACAACCCGTCGCGTCGGACAAAGCTATGGGAATCGAACCCACAACCAAAGTGCGATTGGGATTTATCGCCTACCACTGGACTACGTGAAGTCCCTGGTTAGTGTGACTATTTTTTTTAGTTAAATGATTTTATTGATCAATAATAAGTTGATTTGGGTTCTTATTTCATATCAAAAGAATACCCTTGGTATAGGAAAATGATTTGGTGATTAAGTGATAAATGTTATTTTGGAAGATGTTCGCTTTGTTGGAAACACTATATGTCCAAGGAAAATAGAATACTATGGGGTTTCATTTGTGGAGTAATGATGGATTTTTATCTACGTTTTTATTGTGGATTTATAGTGATTTGAGTTATTTATGGAAATGATTAACCTATAATAGAGAATATGTGATTAGGTTAATTACTTTTGAGTATGTGACTTTAAGAGTATCTGATGTCATTTGGAGATACAATTTAACATGGGAGACTACATAATCAAATTCTTCTATGTTTTGGGTTTCAATATTAGTTTGGATTATATTAAAGGATTCTAAGGACAATTGGTTATTGAATGGTATCTATTTAACTTTGGGGTATTGTTGGTTTAATTTTAGAAATTAAGATTAGTGCATATTTATCTCAATGAATATCCTTTTGGGGGATCATTAGATCATTCACTGACCATTTTGGTTTTGATTAATCTTCAAAGACAATGTAAATATATGGTTTATCCTTCATGGATCATGTGATTCTATAGAAGTTTATTCTATCTCTTCCAGTGTGACCAAGCCTTCTTGAATACTCATCGTTTAAAAAAAATGAGTTAGTGGTGGAAATTTATTAAAGAATGAAAATCTACTTAAAATGTAAGTATATCTCATAATGTTCTTAGTCAATATCATAAATGAATTCCTCTTCCTTATGTAATGTAACTTAAAAAAAATGTTGTCCGTTTACTTTCCTACTAGGAGACTAATGGTCGTTTGTCCCAACACAAGTTTGTGGTTTTCTCATTGTTAACTTTCTCCTGATCATGATTTCTATCCCTCTCCATCAGAACTTGACACTTAGTTTATCATCCATATCCATGTTTTCTTACATGGAATCCTAGTATGGGTTATCTTGGATGACCCTTATACCTCTCTTTCTTTCTTTTAAAGTGACAGTTTTATTGACTTTTTTTCCGATGTGGGACTTTCCATTATATTCCCAAGCAAAATTTTAAAAATTGCGAGGACGCAATTTATTGAAGGAGGGGAGAATGTAACACCCCAAGCTTCCTCGGTATGTTTCCTTTCGAATAATGCAATGACGTGCATTGTACGCAACTTCGAGATTTTAACACACCACAACCAATCAAACTAGCCGTTATGAATAGTAATACCTACTTTTTGAAATTATATATATTTTATATTTCAAAATGGACTTCATTTTTGGATTCGGAATATCGAATTTAGCCTAAGGTGAAATTTTGGTACTTTTCAGATAACTTTCATATTTTGATGAATAGTGAAAATTACTAAATTTTAATTAAAAACAACTTTTTTAATCAAAATAATTAATAGTGATAAATTGTGAATTTGAGTGGTTTTAAAGTATATTTAGAATATATTTTTACCATTTAATATAATTTTTGTCATTGGACATAATTTTACAATTAAACCGAACATAAACAAGTGTCAATCTTTTGATAGTTATTATCTCTTAAAAACACGCTTTTTGTTTTGACAGCGGGAATTAATTTTAAATTAATTTCTGCCACTTCTGTGTTTTGAATTTAGAAAAATGGATTCCATATTTGGAATCAGGATGTCCAAATTGTGTAAATAGGTAACCTTTATTTTTAGACATTTTGAATAATTACTGCGGTAAATATTTTATTTACCATGGTTAAGGTTAAATCCGGTATATAAGGGTTAAAAAAATAATATTATAATAATACTAAATTACCCTAAAATGTGTCTTAACCCTATTGGTTGATACATGGTCGACCATGGGCATCTTTGGGTCAATTTTGGGACCCCATGGATCCACTTGTAAGTGATAATGACACTTTATATTAATTAAGTTAAAATGAATACAAAATGACACAAGCATATATCTTTTAGCAAAACAATTGTTACATAGGGTTATATATGCTGGATTTTAGATTATAAATATTCATTAGAAATCTAAAAATATTTCCTACATAATTATATTTTATTTATAATTTTTTTGACATTAAATAAGTTATTTTATTTATGACACAATGATGATGCAGTAATTACTAAAATAGTAAAAAATTAACATAATTGATATTATAAATACCCAAATAATTATAATATGAAACTTTTAATGAATTAAACAAATTTTCTAGGATAATATGATATATTAGTATTTATTTATTTGACTTTTTTCGAAGTAATCAATCTGTTATGAGTTTCACAAAAATCAACTAGTGAATAGTGTCAAAATTGACATAAAAGAGTTCTTAAAACAAATATTATATTATTAATTGATATTAAATTCCTAAAAATCTAAGGTTCGGCCAAGAGACTTATATTATGATAAGTTAATCATTAATGGACCACTTGGGGGTCTTTTGGATGTATATAGTAAGTTTATTAACCGTATTATATAAAAATACAAAGAGACATTGTAAAAGTGAAACTAATTAACTTAGAGTTAATACTTAAAGATAAGGTTAATATAAGTACACAAACCTGTCTAAATTCTATTGGATGAGTTGTTTTCGACCTATCCCCACATAAACCTTTGAATAGTCAACTTTGGAGCCATTGGAAACCGAATATGAATTTATTATAAATTAATATTTCTAGCTTTTCCAAAGGTGCCCCTCACCCCTCTTATAAAAGGGCACTCCTCCTTCTCATTTCCTCACACCTCTCAAGCCACTTGGCTCGTCCAAACTCTGCCCAAATAAGCTCCCCACATCCCTCTCCTCCTCCTTGAAGCTTCCCATTAGGCAGAAAGCATTTCAACAAGTCCTTTGGTTCCAACCAAAGTGAGTTACCTAAATTAAAGGTAACGATTTCTATTAAATTATTTTCATTTATTTTGCTTCTTCAACCCCCAAACTCTTTTTATTTCCCTTCTTTTGTAACAACACCAGTATCCTCAATATACTAGGATGTTGTTATAAGAAGTATTCAAACTACACATACACACAACTCTATCTAATGGATGATGAACATAATGTTTCTGTGGATGGCAAACTAACGCCTCACGAAACGATGATTGTTCAAAAACATCTTACCGCCTCTCATGGTGGCCATTATGATGGCACTGTAATTAAATATGATATTAATGATATATATTTTATATATAAGCTTCTGTAATTCCATACCATTATTCGTTTCATGTCGTATATACATACGATAATTTCATTTGAGGAAGTGCGGACTACCGCCCCCTTAAAATGATATGACTCGTTCATACCACACATGGAACGTATAAAGGATGGTGTTAATGAACTTAAGTAACATATATAAAATATTATATTATACTGGAATATTAATATACCTATGTATCATTTGGATTCGATTCTTTTAAAATAAAAAATTAAAAAATTAAATGGAAGTAGCGTTCGTGCGTACGTACGGACTACCGTCTCCACGAACGCGATGAGTTTCATTATCCATCGTATCCATTAAAGTATAATTATCATTTAATGATTTAAAAATGATGTTTAAGGACTTGATATCATTCTGGATATTAATAAGATACAACAAACATGACTTATGTAACAAAACATATAAAAGAAAATGAGTAAGTTAACACCCGAAACGGCGTTAATACTAAGATATTATTAACAAATCAATGTTAAAAGATCATATATGATATCGTATTAAAGTAAATGATTCTTGTATTATTCAATAACAATTATTTCACCATTATACAGGAGGTAAACCTACCATCGACCAAGGAAAAAGTACAAAGTAAGGGATTTTCTTATCTCACTTTTAATTCCGTGAGAATTCCATTGATCACCACTTAATTATTGCATGTGGTGTATGTGTACTGCCCATGATTGTATTCATTGTGTTATATACTTTTATTTATGGGTATTTACATCATCATGGTATGATAATTCTTTCATGGGTGTATGTTTCTTAAGTTACCTAATCAATAAGGGAATTTGAGATTTCAACTTCCACTCATTTGGCTTTACGCATATTTCATTGATTATATTACCCCAAGATTATGTGTGGAATCACTATTCATTTGATTATGTCATAATTTCCACTCCCATTCCTGTGGATATAAGTTTGATACACATAATCACTCCATTGATAATTCTCAAGTCATTGATATGAATTTGATAAGAGTAATTTTAACTCATTCTCCATTTATTGAGTTAAACATCCGATTCGTTGGTATTGTTTTTACAAGAATATGTGTGAATATACTTTGATTGATTTACACTGAATATCCAATCATATTTAGTGTATTTAGATTTGTCACACATAATTATGTCGTTGATTTATCCTTAACAAAAGGATACAACCTTTATGAGAGATTTCATCTCAATTTACATTCCATTGAGACTTCTTTGATGATATACACCAAATCACTTTTATGTGGTGTATATAATGTACTTTGACATAGTATATCATGAATTCCTTTATTCTCATGATATTACAATGTTTTGATTACCTCAATTATTTGTATTCAAGTGTCTCTCTTTTGGTTAGAAACTCTAACTAAAATACCATTTTTAAATGTTTTAAAGAATTATTCTTCTAAATCATGCTCATTAATGTCCATATTTTAAAAATGGTTTTAAGGATTTATTTATATGGACATTAAAGTTTTAAAATTAAAACTCCTTTTAAAAGTTTCAAAGTGGTATGGGACACTTTGATTCAAAAATCTATTTTTAAATGGCTTTTTGACAAATAGTGTGACTTTTAAATGTTTTCAAGAAAAGGGGGATATTTCTCTCAAATAGTTTTGATGATTACTTTCATTTATGTCAACATCCTTCATTATTCATGATTGAGGTTAATGTGATACAATACAATCTTCCATATTGTATCAAATGAGTTATGTTTGACTGTGGATGTTCTATTTTTATACCATTCATGGTTTGTGGTTAAAGTATTGACATTTCGTATGCTAGTTTTAATACGAATGTTTATTTTATGCTTAAACCTATTCATATGGGAATGCATTGGACTTAATAAGTGATGGGTGGAGCCCGCTATAGCTCCTCGATGCATCGATAGGTCTCATGAGACAAACTAGTGTCTTGGCACAAGGCCTTGGCAAAATCTTATTTGTAGTCTTGGCACGAGGCCTTGGCTATGTGGTTATGATAGTCTGGCATTATGCATTCCATCATTATGAAAGTGGTTATTGATATTTCATGTGATCATTCGACTAGTAGAATATCCATGTGAGTAAGTAAATGACATTATTTCATTTTACTTTTGCCATACTATGTTGAAGTTCAATTTTAAAAGGCTTTTGTTTTAGTTATAAATTGCCTTAAGTGTTTATGCTTATTTATGAAAGATTCTGCTATAATGTTATCCTTACTGAGCATCCGAGCTCATCCCTTTCAATGTTTTATTTTTTTTCCAGGATTATGAAGAAGTAATTTATGAATGACCTGTAGGGATAGTATGAGGGGATATGAAGACAAGATGTTTTTTTATGATGTAATGTAAAAATTTATGGATGTATCTAGTTATTCCAAGGCTACTAAACTAATCGGTCTTTCGAGACTTGATCATTCTCATGATCATGCCAATGTTATGTAATAATGCACCGACTCTGGGTAACTAGGGTCGGGGCGTTACATTATCCAAACTGGGGCCAGCTATGCAGGGGTGTAGCCCACCTTCTCCTTGGTCTATGGGACCAGATGATGGATTTTACTTGTCCCAATGGGATCCCATATTGGTATCTACCTAGTTGATGTCGAAGAATGGTTGACTTGAACATCCATTACTTCCTCGGTGTAAGGGAGTGAATCATAGGAGCCTTCGTGGGAGAGAATCCAAAAATTGGTCAATGTTAGAATGGGGAGAAAAAACTCCCTTCATACCCTTTAGGGGAGGTGATTATTATGAGGAATAAGAGCCTAAAAGTCTCGTAAGGCCATATCCTAAGTTGGGATGACCCCCTATTGCTTGTATCACTGAACCAGGGTATTGATCACCCTCCTCTGAATGAAATCCGTGGGTGAGAAAGAGCGTGGGTTCCCAACAGTCATAGCCATGGAATCTATTATTCCATGAAGGATCGACATGTTGGAATTTACCCTATTGAAGAGGGTTGAAGGTGAGATATTTCCAAGTCTACAACTTGGGTCCTATAAAGCATGAAGTTTTAACCATTAGAACAGATGCAAGGAATGCAATTCCCATTTCCCCAATTCTATTTAGTCATCAGTAGTCAGAGAGAGAAATCCATGATGAGAATTCCGTAGACCTAAATACCCAATAATTAACTACTGAAAAATCTGGTGAGTTCCATGAAATGACCACTATTTTCTTGGTCGAACCTAGCACCATATATCTGGATCTGATGACACACTCATATTCTGACATCTTGAATGCTATTAATCCCCTTATTTAGGAGAAGAGTTTCATGTTAGGTTCACCATTTATATTTCTGACTCTTTTTTTCAGGGCCTGCACAATCATTATTCCCTAGATGGGAATGTGCATTGGTTGCACCACATTTTTAATTTCCAAATACGGGTTGTATCCATCACTTATTCAGAGACATTTACCCCTTGATCGAAGTGGGATAATGGGATTTCAGTATCTCCTACCATGGATTCCTCCTTAGAACTTGTCTCATAGTCTGGGAATCTATTATAGATTAAGATTTTGTTTCTGAAACTCATTACTGATTTCATCTCTTCATGGAATCTAGTTAATTATGTTTCTTTTTGCAGGACAATTCAAGGGGTCTGGTAAAGGAAAAAACCTTCGGTTAAGAGAGTAGTCACACTGAGGTAGCTATGAAATATCTTGATGATGGATCACTTGAACACCTATATTTCCCCCTCGTGATAGGGATTCTCAAGGGCATATAATCCCCAGGTATACCATGTCGAGTTCGGGAAATCCTATACCTGAGGAATCTCTCCTAGGCGTTCCTCGGCTTCCTATGTTTAACACGGGGTATGTCGTAAGTTTAACATCTTATGGAGATGGATCAGACTGATCATAAAACTAATAAGAGTAGATAATATAGGTCTATCCCTAGGAGGGATCACCTAGAAGGTTTACCGGATGCATGGATCCAAACACCCGATGTGGAATGACCAAGGACGAAATGTCATTGTAAAGGAAGAGTTCACATTGTCGAGGTCGATCTGGACACTAAAAGGGGAAGATCAAAGGATTACGAGTCTGTGAAAAGGGGACACCAAGGATTACAACTAGCTAGGATTGATCCTCAGGGAGGTTTCCTACATACCCTGTGTAAAATACAGGGATCAAAACTGACATTGTTCACTGGATGAGGTAGGGATTACGCAATGAGACATCCTGTATTAAGAGTGTTTCTCTTGGTTGTATTGTGTGGGGATTACACACTGAGAATTATTGGATGGTTATGGTAGTATAAATCATATGGAAGAATGAGGCTTATACATTTCAATGACACTTATGGATGGAATGAATTTACCATGATCTAGAGGCTCAGGTAAAATCACGATTGAAATTGATAAAAAGTCAGATGAGGGTGAATGAGATAGAACATTCATGGTGATGACGATGTTGGGATCAAAATATAAAGAGGTTTCATACATATCCATATGGTAGGGAATTAAAGTCCACATTGTTTTTGATATGGGGTGTTGAGTCACCTTGGAAAGCAACTCATGAGAAAGGATGCATGGATGGGACCCGAAATAAGTGTAACCTTGGGTTGAGGCATGATCTTCTCGAAACAGTAGGTCTTGTGGGAGAGACCATGATGGGATATGAGTGATGGGATTGAACAAAAGTGAGGCTTCATGAATATACCCATGGTAGGGAACCAAAGTCCACATAGTTTAGGAATGGGAAGATTATTCAGGGTGTACATGAGGGATATCGACCCGAAGACATACATGGGATTTCGTGATGAGACAGCCCACCACAAGAGGATTTCTCTTAGTTTAAAGATCATGGATTGAGTATGGGACTTATGCACTGAGGTGGAACAGGTGGATTGGAACACCTCAAAGTGGAGGGTCGAGGAGGCATGTCCCCAAGAGGGATGGTACCATGTTAGGAGGGTGCATCCCTAGGAGGGAGCACCAAGGATTACAATTAGTTAGGGTTGAACCTCGGGGAGGCTTCATATATATCCATGTGGGAGGAAATAAAAACCCACATAGTTAAAGATATAGTTTAACGTCACACGAGAAGAAAAGGGGGTATATAGTTCAACGACATTCTGGACAAAGCTGAAGCAACATGAAATGTACGAGACATATGGGTGATGGGATTGAACCTTAGAGAGGCTTTATATGTAAAATTTATAGAGGAGAAGGATCAATTCCCACATAGTTATACTGAGAGGGGAATGAGGATTATGCATGTTTAGTGGACCATATAGGAATCAATGGTTGATTCTTACTATAAGCCCATGTGACTCATTCATGGCATGAGAAAAAAGAGGCAGCAACAGACCCGGCGATCGTGTCGTGAGAGGTGCAGCCATGAGGAAGGGTGCGGGGTTTAAGCATGTATAGTAGATCATAGAGGAAATAGGGGATTACACATGGTTAGCAGCCCATGGAGATGAACATTAGGACATATTCCAAGAGAGAATCCCAAGGAGTGTGTTTATATATATGAGGAGGATGTGGCTATGTGTACGGGGGTCACCCTATCAAGGTGGTTCGAGGATTATGTGAAGACTAACTGAGATTCAAATAGAGACAAAGAAGTTAGGGAGAGAGAAGGAAGATTGAGAAGTTGGGAAGCAGAAGGCTCCCAGTTCAATCCCCTATCCGGTTCCCTCAGTCCCTCCACACATGCAACATAATTTAACAAAATGTGTTGAGGATGGGGATTCATAGATGTTTAACATCTTGCAGTTCAGACGTTGAGGACTCAATCCTTACCCCTAGGACATATAGAACATGTACCAACCCTCACTTAGGGATGGGATGCCACTAATAATGCCAAATTGAGTTGGGGTGGAGGAGTGGTCAATTGAGGGGCCCATGTTAGCATGGCTATGTAATGTTATAATATCCATTAGTTTTCCTATGTGAAAAATCATGAGGTATGGCAAAAAAACATGAGGCACCACTTGAGGAACCATAAAATAACTTCATATGTGCTTGGAGGGACACATGGGAGAAGGGTTTGTAAAGAATAATGCCTCAAAGAGAGAGGTTTCACGAAGCATGGATTCTTTTTAATGTGCAGGGGCTTTGCAATGTAAAGGGACTCAGGAAGAAGAGTGAAAAGGACCCCCACAAAGGGAGGATCTTCATGAGTCATGATGGCCCAACTGAGGCATGGAGTCTACATGTTCTTGGAGGGTGATACACGAAGGTGGAATTCTCCATGATGACCTGAGTTCCTAAATGGGACTATTACCTTCACGACGGTTGTAGGGATTCATGAAAGGGATCCCCACTTTATGTAGTGGAAAAAAGGTGGAAATGGAAATCCAGTTTGAAATGACTAAGTACCTTGGGTGATGTATTTTCTTATTGGTTCGTAGAGAAAAGGGTGCTTCTCAAATAAAGATCTTAAAAGGTGAAAGGCCCAAGTATAGATCCATTAAGGGGATGGGGACTTCCTATTTATAGGAAATGGGGATTGCATTGCACCGAAGGAACACTGTAAAAGGAATTCGGTGATTTCTGATAAGAGGATATCTATCGGATCGTAGAGGCTTATATCTTTTCTCAGGAGTGGCATCACAAAAGTATCAGTCCAATCACAAAGGATTCCATATTTTCTTAGTGATGACATCACAAAAGTATTCATCTGATCATAGAGGCTTCCATATTTTCTTAGTAGTGTAATCATAAACGTATTCATATAATCCTAGAGACTACCATCTTTTCTTAACAATGATGTAATAGAGGACCCCTGACTATCAGATCCGTACTCTTCACGATGATGGATGTATTTGAAAAGTGGCTTTGTAAGGCATACCCTATGATGATTTTTCTATGTTTATATTTATCCATTTAAAGTCATGGATTTTGGAGCTAACAAATATCTTACATAAGATTATGTTTCATTAGATTCCTCTATCAAACATCATCCCATCATATCAGAGTCCAACACCACTTCCCATATAGAGCCTCATAAGGATCCATTTGAATGTAAGAATGAAGTTGTTTTTATATGATGAAAGTAATAGAGGATGGTTTTTATCCCAACATACATGAAAATCAGTTGAATAGGATCTGAACATATCCTCTAGACTTTAGATGGTTCCCTCAAACTGAATATCCGTATGTGGGAGGTAAGTAGGTGTAAAACTAAGTGTTGTATCTAATTCGTGATGAAGGATTATATAAAGCCTTAATATAAACTTCAGATATTTATTATGAATAGATAATAATATAACTACATTCAATCATACCTCTTCCTTTATGTATATCAAAACGAGTTGGTCAAAGGAGAAGTCTTCCTTGATGGAAATAAAATGTGATTACTTTGTAAGGTGATCGACTACCACCCAGATGGGGTTATTTCCTTTAGGTGTAAATGGGGGTAATTTGATGAAAAACATGGTTATGTTATTATATTTACATACTGTTATGGGTAATGGTATCATCTTAACATTAGAATTATACTATTCAACCTTGACTTTTTGGAAAAATAGGCATCGAGATACAAATTCCACAATATCCCACTTATTGTTATCCCACCAAATGTTTTTAATCAAATATATAAACATCTTAGTGATTCTTGGATGGATTGATAAGGATGATATATGTTCTTTATCTGAAATAAATTTCATTAGTTATTGTTTTTATGGGACACATATCTGAGTCCCAAACATTACAACTCCATTTTCAGCAAAGTTGAACTTCAGAATATTCATTAAATTTTTCTATAGGTCCTCATCATATTTTTAGAAAACCTTAATCTTCTCAACAATGGATATTTTAGTAGATATTTGAGAAATATAATATTACTATTCTTCTATTATTCTTATATCCATCATTTTGAATTATAAAAAGATTCTATCCTTCTCAATTCCCATCATAGATAAAATTATCATATCCTTTTTACTAAGAACAATTTAAATGTTGTTTTCTTTACTAGGATGGTAATGGATTGAGAAATTATAGTCTGTGATGTTATCTAACCATATTTGTTAGTGGATGTTAATATCATTTTGTGTGAATATATATTTAAGTCTCTATTGATCTGTATATATTTCATTCGTTTCCCCACAGTGATATTGTCCCCAGATCTTCAATGAAACAATTACTGAAGCCAATAGTAGATAAGTTGTTTGATAGTTCATCTGATGAAATTTAAGATTTTTTGAGGTATAGGATATCAATTTACCATTTTAAATTAATATATAAACCAAACCTTTTTTGATGTATTTCTATATACCATAACATTTTCCCCACTTGGGGGAATCTTGAGTACTAGTTTAGTGGAAAGCCACTTGATTCAAATCCATTAATATATCAATGAATTCAATGGTCTATAAAAACTTAACCCCTATAATTTTATCTTGTTTATAGGGTTTTATTATTTTGATATGTTCCTTAAAAATAAATGGTAATACCCATCTTTTATATGAAAGAAATGAATCTCTATTACAGATTCTAATCTAGGACACTTCTTCATCACCTTTATTATAGAAGGGTCTACAGATATCTATTAACTCATGATAATTATCCCTAAGAATTATACTTCCTTCATCTAGAAATAAAACTTTTTCTAGTGTTCAAATAAATTCACCTTTCTCAATCCTATAGTAAAATATTAAATTTCTCCTCCTGAACCTCCTAGGTTTTAGAGTATATAAGAATATAATCTATAAGTATTACAACATAATTTTTTTGAGGTGTTATCTAAAGACTCAACTCATTATGTCTATAAATATTGATGGAGGATTAAATAGTTTAAAATGCATAACTATGAACTCATAGTGTCTATACATTGTCTGAAATCCAGTTTTTGGAATATCTTGCTTATACACCCTTAATTAGTGGTATCCTGACTGAAGGTATACCGTAGATACATATTGGACTCCACAATGTTGATCAGACAAATCATATATCGAGGGTAGGGTATACTTATTCATTATCATTATTTTTTGAGCAAATGATAATCAATGAAAATGAACATTAAACTATCATTTTTGTTGACGAGGTGGACCATTTCAACCCATGGTAAAGAACTTTGGTGTATAAACCCTTTATATAGATCCCAAATAGTTTCATATTTAGATTCTCATGTTCAATACCTTCCATTCTATATGGATTCTTGGATATTAGAATAGATATATGTATATGATCAATTTCAAATTCAAACTCTCAACTATGAGGAATACCAGAAACATATCTAGGTAATGCATCAATATAATCCTTCGCAATTTTCATTTTTTCAAGTATGTTCATTTTCTTAGTTCCAATTATTTTAGAAAGTTAAAAATTCTCAAAAATAAAAAAATATACATGATTCAGATGATAATACCTAATACAATTCATAATCCTCCTTGTAATTTTATAGAATCAGATTATTGATTAATGATTTATATGGTGATTTCCTTCTATCAGCATTTTATGTTGGATCGATATAATGTAAAACTATCTTTTCCTAAAACTGAACAAAATTATTCTAAGGGAAGTATCATAATTTTATTAGGGAAGTTTATCCAACAAACATAGTTAAGGGATGAGTTATATTTTTGGGATGTAATAATTGACCCATTCAATGTATTGAATGATAACTCAACATCAATATTTTTTGGTTTTCCTTGAATAGTTCTACTAATCTTTTAGGATATGAAAGATTTATTATAATAAGAATCAAAAAGTACATTCCCTTTTCTGGAATGAATAACTAACATTCCTACCACCAGTTCATTTTCAATATCTCCCTCTATAATTGTGATGGAATAAGATTTACCTTTCTCTCTTGGATTTAAAGGTTTTTTTCATCACATACCATTAATAAACCGTGGCTTAGTACCTTGGTTTTCATAGTTTACTTGTTACCTAAAATTGAAACATTTTAACAAAGAATGAGGGTTAGTTGGGGAATTTCTTTCCTCTATTGAATTGGTGAGTTTCTTTAACCTATATTCACTAGAGTGGTTCTATTACTTTGCAAACCTAAAGAACTTCCCTGATCCATTAAATAAATTTCAATAATGATTATTACCACACCTTTTACCACTAAGATGTTGGAATTTTTTATATCATTAACATTATCCATTTTACCACCAGAATTAAACTCTGTTATCTTATTCTTAACTCGTTGACAACCTTTTTATTTAATAATATTTATTTTGACTTTGAGGCCACATCAACCACTTTTTGTATAGTTGTTAGAGCACCCAATTTTTGAATATTTTCAGTGACATGGGTTTATCCCAACAAATTAGCAGGAAACATTATTTTTTTGAGAGATGAAAAAGTTAAAGGTTTATCATTAAAGTAATGTGATGTTATCTTTTTGTTCCCTGATGGATTATTAGTTCTTTTACATAAGTCTAATTAAATCCAACTATATTTTATATTATGGAGTGTGAGAAAAATATTTATCAATTTTCTTCCATATTTCCTTCCACTCAATCATATTGATGTCTCCCTTAAGCATTATAGTTTTTATCAACATCCATAATTGATCCGCTTCTCTAAACATATGATAAATAGCCTACACAACCTTCTATTTTTCACATCATTTAAGGATATCGAATATATTTTCCATAGATTTGATCCATTTTTCTATGATTAATGGTTCATAAGATCCACTAAAATATGGATGCCTTTTTTATATATAGATCTCAATTTAAACTTCCTCTTTCTTAGGGGGATTCATTCATTATTCCTTATTCATGTATCGGTTCAAAACATCAGATAGCACAGAGAATATTGTCATGAATTTCCTAAAACCTGCTCCCATTTAGTTGGGTATATCCTTTGGATAGTCATTACATTTACCCTCATGTTGGTTATTGACTCGGTTATTCTTATTTCCTACCATTGAGTGAATAAATGGAGAATTATGCATAATAATTTTTAAACTATCAAACAAACATGGGAAACTAAGAACAAAAAAGGGATTACTCCCAAATTATATATATTACATAACATGTTAATTTATTGATTTACATATATTTTATCCATGATGTATTTCAAAATATAAAATCTTATAACAATTTTTATTCCCTTCATAATGGTTCACAAGGAGTTTGTGAGTTTACTAAAGCATTCTCCTCTGGAGTGTCAAACCAATTGTGTAGTAAATCCCATTAGACTACACCATATGATGATATAGTCTAGCCCAATGTTCCCTTTTTTAGGTTTATTACCCCAAGGTAAATCTTTACTAGATCCTCATCCACTTTTAGTATCATGATAGGGGTGTATTTTATTGAAAGTAGCTCACTCTATACTATACTAAAATTCTAGGATATTTTCCTATAATTAGGCTTATCCCTAAAATTATCCCAAAGGTTACTACTAATGTTTTCTCATCATAGTTTCTTAAGGTTAACTAAAAATTTAACATGATACACACTATATCAAATTAAACTTGGTTACACATATTAGATTATGATTCTAAACATTAATATCCATTAATAAAAAATGAGGTTTGAAAATTTCTATTGTATTTGTAAGACTATGTTCATATCTCAACAAAAGGAAGTTAAAACATAGAGTTATTATTTTATTATATATAATGATATCCCAATATCTTTTAGATCTCCTAAAAACATGTGGTATAACCTAGGGAATACATTAAATAAAGAGGTGGTATAAAAATATCAACAAAGGAATAAATATGATGAGGTAGAATAACATGTGAGTCAAAGGAATACCGTTTTATTATAAAAGACATGTAACATGATTAATCAAATGGTACCATAATATAAATTACATGGTATCTTATTATGATTGTTTTTTAGAAAATATTGAATCAATATAAAACATGACATAAACATAAGTCAGGGATAACCATTGAGAAAACATCACTTCATTGACAGATTCCCATAATAAATTATGTTCACTCCCCAATCCCATAAAAGATTATTCACGAGAGTATAAAATAACCCAATTCATTAGAGGGATATATAATTCTTGGACCAACCATAAAATTTATATCAGGTAAATTCAACTTTTTTCCACATATGGAAATCAATAATAAGGCATAAACATACAAATTACCCATGAAAATAAAATTGTTTTCATAATATTCCCTCAAATCGTAATTGAAAGAGGCTTCTTAAATAAGAAATTTTAGAAATGAACATAAGGAAAGTATTACACCATAAAAAGAAAAAAATAATGGTATAGTTATTTATAAAAATGATATATATGTATATTTTAGTATAATTCCATAATAATAAAGAAAATATAAGTTAATTTGAAATATAATGGTCATAACCCAAAGGAAAGGGTTGTTTTTAGAAATTCATTACCACGAGCCCAACTTATCACATGTGATATTTATCATCCTAAATAATAAACATATGTTAATTATATAATTTATTAGTAATTTTTTCCATGTTTATTATTCTTTTTATTTTATTTATTATTATGTTACATTACATTTACTTAATCTTTTAGGTTAATGTTGGATATTTTGATGTTATTAGGATCATATGTCCAAAACGACATTTGTGATTTGACTAAGGTTAAAGAGATTTTTATTTAATAATATGTATAATAATAATGTTATAATTATTATATTTATACGTTAATTATTATTTTAATACAAAAAATGAAAGAGGGTTATTAAAGATGAACTATGTTACTATCATGGAGACGACAAGTTGTATGTATTCATGAGTAACATTTCCATTTTGAAATGACATTTATAGATAAAAAGATAGTGTTATTTTACAATTTTATAATTATATTAAAATCATAAGTATAATATTATTTCTTTAAATATATTAAAATTTACCTTCCATGATATGTGGTAAAAAATTGAACCACATCACTTCATTAGGCACTAGTCTTCAGTACACACGAATGAAGTTATCATTTTTCCAATAGATTGTATGGTAAGAAATTATATGATATATTACATTTATATAATGATTAATATTTCAAAAATATTATATATAAACATTAATTCCATCATCATAAACATCGATTAGAGGTGATGATGGAAAATGAATTACATTAGTTTGCAAGGCGGTGGTCTTCCGTACACACGATCGATGGTTTCATTTCCCATTTGATAGAATATGAAATGGACGTAGGTTATTCAAATAACATAATTAAATATATTTATATTATATATATTTATGTTATCATATTAGAAAATTTTAATAATATTTTAATTTTTTGTAATAATAAATAAAACAAAGATCCGTAGTTAAGAACAATACAACCTCTTCGGACAATCTCCATATTGTTTCATAAAAAGACTTCTGTGGAGGGTTTGATAATTATAAAGGAATCTAGGAAATGTTAATGGAATTAATTAATGGGATTTTATAGTTCTTTTTTGAACCAACATGCTTTTTATGTGTGTATAAGAGAGAAGAGGGGGCTCCCTTTTATAAGGGAGGTGGAGTTGGACTCCTGTACATACCTAGAATTATTCAATAATATCAAGTGAATCTAAATAAAAGTTCCACCAAAATTGATAAATAATGGATTAGAGGGGTGATATGGTTGATAAAAATCCCCATCATTTAAAATTAACTTGTTTTGAGTATTTTATTCCATTTACCCATTTAGTTTAACCCCATTATTAAACTAGTTTTAACATTAACAATGGTAATCAATTTTTACTATTTTTATTTTTTATTATGACAAAAAATTAATTAGAAAATATTATATAATATTAAATAAAATTATTTTAAATACATAATTCATTTAATGCAATTAAATTCATTAATTTGATGAATTTAAATTAAATTTAAATATTTGGATGTGTCGATTTTTTTAAATAAATGCATTTTTCAAGTGTAAGACGATTTAAAATAACTGTATAAAAACAAATAATACATAAATGAATTTAAATTGACATTTAAAAACAAATAACTTATAAATTTAATTTAAATCATTCCTTGTTAGGGGTTATATTGATTATCTAAAATGGATAAAAATTATGCATTTTAAAACCTCCTTAAATAGTGACAAGATTGTGAAATAACCCCTTACCGTAAGTTTGAAATCTTTAATATGAGTTAAAATCTCCTTGAAAATAAATAAATATTTATTATACATATATTAAAGAAGAATAATAATATATATTACAAAATATATTATTTAAGAACAACTTTTTATCACCTATTTGTTAATAACTCTGTATTAATGTCACTCTTTTAGGTGATAACTACTTCTTTTTCATGTATGTTTTGGTTTGGTAGTTTTGGTAATTGTAAATTTATCAAGGTTCCCTAATATATAGAATTAAAATAATGATATAAATACCATATTTTTTCAATATTAAAATATATATATAATAAACCATAAAAATTAGAGATAGAAAAATTAATTACACCATTCATAGAGACAGTGGGTTGTGTGTATGCATGACCACTATTCTAACTTTTCAATGGATAGAATGAACATATTTTATATAATAATTCACATTCCAAAAATAATATCTATATAATTTATATAATTTATATTTATAAAATCTATCCTTTTTACCATCCATGTAAAGAGGAATTTAAAAATGAACCACACTACTTCGTGGAGGTGACAGTCCAAACGTACGCACGAGGGACATTATCATTTTTTTTATTTTATAGAAAAGTTAGAGGATAATGGTGGGTTAAAAAACATAATAACATTTATATGTATTTATGATACTTAATTTACATGTTTTTTACAAATAACATATATTTATAATAAGCTAAATAATAATTAAAGAGAAAGTGATCAATTAAGGAAATTTACACTTCTTTAAATGAACTTCATTAGATCTCATATTAAGAACCATATAGTTGATATATTGGAATGAAAATAAATTATACATCATTGATAAAGATTTTGGGGAGGGATTTTAGTAGATTGGGACAAGATAATTGCCTGATGTGGGGGGGGGGGGTAAATATTGAAAGGGTGTCCCTTTATAAGGATGGGAAAAGAAACACATGTAAATAGTAAAAAGAACGAAATATATCAAAGACATTATTAGTAAAATATTGTATGATATTTAAAGAAAGATATTATAAAGTCTACATATCATCATCTAATGAAATTTATACATGTTTTTATGTCATTTTAGACCTTATCTTTTTGTGTAACCCCCTAGTTAACTAATTTTAATCTTAGTTGTGGAAATAAATTTTCAATATTAATTGGTTATAATTTTACTTATAAAGTAATAATAGAATCACAAATGAAAGTGGAAAGAAATTTTAGACCATTTATTATTCTAATTTATCTATTCTAATATTCTATTTTTTTTAAATAATTTAATAATATATTTTATTATAAATTAATAGTAATGTCATTTTAAGAATTATTCATATAAGTTTCCCTTGGAAACAACATGAAATAAATGGAATTATGATATAAACCTTTCCCACATATATAATATGTATTTTTTGTCTAAAAAATTCATGTATCATAATAATTCACTTGAATTTTATTACTTCTAATATTTTTGAAATCATTCATTTTATTTTTCTACTAATTGAATAGATACTATATTGATATTACACATGAATTTATGGTAATTATTTTATCAGTAAAATTTATAAATAAATTACCATGATAAAAAATTAATTTATATTTCAAATTAACAAGTAAAATAAAATTTATCATTTTTTATGCTTATATAAATATTTTGGAGATATTATATTCTAGAGAGTGACATTTTGTATTTACCCATTCCATAAATTAATATAAAGGAGGTAATAAAAGAAATATTTGAACCAAGTAGCCATTTATTCGATAAATGGATGGAAATTGTTTTAATCCATAGATAAAATATGATAAAAACATTCTTTGGGATGATTTTGAGACCTTTTCACTTGGTTTTAACCCATTTTAACCAATTTTGCCCTTACCGAGAGGACTAATGTTTACCAAGGTTTCTATTCATGCTGGCAGAAAATAAAAGGGAACTATTTACAAAAATTAAACCTCCAAATTAAAAATATGTTACCATTTTTTTATTATGAAATATATATATATATATTGAAAAGATATATTTTAATTTGAATTCACATAATGCAGGGAAAATTGTTTTTAGAAAAAAGGTGGTTTATGCATAAAAATAGATTTATTCTTGTCCTATGCATAGTAAAAAAATTAAATTAATGTCCAAACACTTGATTGAATATATAATATATATATTTATGTTAAATCATTCCCCAATAGTTATTAATTTAATTTATTATGGTAAAAATACAATACACGCATAAAAATAATTTTTTATAGAATCATCTCATTTAATTTCAGAAAACTTTCATTTATAATTAATTATTAACCAATTAATTCCATTTATAAATGTGTAAAAAATAATTTTACATAATTTATTTATTCCAACTCATAACCATCAAAACAATTTCCATGTCAAAGCTATCACATTAAATAATAGTGTTATATCACATTTTGTTAAAACTCTATGTTGTGATTAAAAAAAGCAATCAAGAAAACAAATGTTATTTCTCTGGAAGAATATCATAAAATATAAGGGTCTCTTATTATACGCTCCAATGAAATTCTCCCCTGAAATTCCTTCACATTTATATAATAAACTGATGATAATTTTTCCTCATCACATCCCCATATTCCTATGAAGTTTCCATAAATTAGTGGGGTTTCCACAAAATAATGATGAAGAGAGTGGCCCAGTTTCATAGAATGTTATCTCTATGATCTTGATTCATCACTGGTTGTTCCACATAAGAGATACATTTCTCCAGGGATATGACCTCTGATTATGGTACATGTAAAGGATCTTGTATACACTACCTTATGATAGATACCTAGAACAAATTGTGAAATTTTGTGGTATTTAGTAAAATCACCAAGAGATATGCTACCATCTTGATATGATCAATAATCCCAAAGCGGTCAATATACAAGGTCTCAAATTTCCCTTCTTTTTTAATCTCATTATCTTATTACATGTAGAAATTATCAAAAATATATTTCCATAAACTTCAATATCCATATCTCATCATCAATTGTTGGCATAAACTTTTTGTCTAATTTGATATCCCCTTATTCTATATTGAATGGATCTTGAATTATCATCCATTTTTTGAGATAAATTATGTCTTGATAGTTTTATTTCTATAAAATTATTCAAGAAATTTATATTTATACCCGTCTTTCAATTGTGGTATTCATGTGGATCTATCTTAACACTTGACTGAAATCTTCTATTGTAAAAACAATATCCCAAATGATGGTGTGAATCCCAACAACCATTTAAATCCATACATAATTCTCCTTACATGTCTTATAGAGTTTAAATAGTCCTTTTAAACTAACTATCTATCTGAGGATGATAATAAATACTGAAACTCACATCTATTTTTAAATTATTCCAAAGAATTCACCAAAACATTGAGGTAAACCTTGGATCCCAATCATATATAATAAAATGTGATACTCCTTCAAAACATACCATTTCATTAATGTATATTCTTGAAATCTGATCTATATAGAAATATTATTTGACATAAATTGAGTGTACTAACTTAATAAGGAAATTGAATATAACCCAAATAACAATATTTAATTTTTATGTTTTAGGGAGTCCTAAGAAAAAATCATTGAAAATGTTTTCCTATTTCAATTCAGGTATGTGTAATGTTTGTAACAACCCTATTGAATTCAATATCCCAGCCTCACATTATTAAAATACATAGAAATGAGATACATACATTGCTAAATTCGTTTTTATATTATCCCACCAGAAATACTCTTTCATATCTCTAAAACAATTTATACTTCTATGCTAAATAGAGAATGATGAACAATGAGCTTCATGTAATAACTCATTATTCATGTTTGGTATTGATTGGAAGTAAATTGATTCATGGCCCTTATAATTCTAGCATGATCATGGTTAACTATAGAAGCATACTCTTATTCTATTCTAATTCCAAATATTCCTCGTATTCCTTCTTATTCCTCTTGTGGATGGATAATTGAACATTCATTTGAGAAAGATAAGATACTTCCCATTTCCTCATGGTTTCAAAATACATCTTCATAAATCCATAAATACTAGATCTCTTTCAATAATCATCATGAAAAAACTAACATGGTCTTCATGACCCAGTGCATTAGCCACCATTTTTACCTTCCTAGGGTGGTAATGTATTCAACAATTGCAATCTTTGATCAACTCCAACCATATTATTTGGCACATATTCAACTAATCGTATGTAGATTTATATATAAAGTTTTTATAATCTATAAATATATCACACATTTTACCATATACATTATGAATCCATATATTAAATGAATAAATTTACACTACCGATGACAAATCATGAGTTTGGTAAAATTTATCATGACTTTTCAATTGGTGGGAGGAATATTCTATCACCATTTCATTCTATACGAGGACGAATCCTAGTCATTTCATTGATGAATCACTATATATCAGCAAAACCTTTTCGATGTAGGGTAGTGTATATGTAGGCATTCCAACTAACCTTCTCTTCATTTATTCACAAATCTCATCACATTAATATATCCATAAGAATCTAACTCCCTTATGAGTCCACATGGGGAGTGGATTAGATATTCACAAAAAATATCTCACAAATCTTCATTACTATCCCTCAAACCCAATGAAAATGTTGATTTTGGTTACCATAATTGGTTTAGGCCATTACTCAATAATTTATATCTTTTAATGATCCACCGATATATCTTATCTTGAGAATATGTTACCGAATAATGAAACATTCTAAAGACAATATTCACAGATGGTAAATTACGAATACAAATTCTCTTTAATTAGGGATTTTATAAAAATTATAAATTATTTTTCTTACCCTTCCTTTATCATTTAATATTAAAAAATATCATCAATAAATACATCCACATACATATCATGGTTTTTTATAAATAATCTATTAATTAAATCCATGAAGATAGTAGGTGACATGATAAGTACAAATTTCATTACTATAAATTCATTATTATCATACCTCATATAGATGGTTGTATTTTTTATATCCCCTTTCTTTATCATTTGGTGATGATATCCAAATAAAAGATCATTATTATCAAATATATATCACTTTATAATTGATCAAATAGATAATCGATATGGGGATAAGATACTTTTTATTAATAGTGATGTTTTTAAGTTCCCAGTAATCAATGCAAAGACACATTGACCCATATATCATCTTAATGAATATAATTTGTGGACTACATGGAAAAGAAATATATCAAATTAATCTCTTATTTATATTCTCATGGAGTTCGTTCTTCAATTCCTAAAACTTTTTCCGAGAAATTCTATATGGAGTCTTTGAAATAAGCACAGGAGTCGGTAAGAATTATATTAAAAAATAATCTTCACAATTCAAGGATGGAGTATAAAATTCCTTGGTAAATACATCATCAAATTTCTGTACAATAGGAACATTTTCAATATTGAGATTCTACCTAACTATTTTAGATAAAGATACCTCATAAATGGGTATAAAACCCATTTTATGGAAGTTATTTCCATTCGGTGTTTTGGTTTATCTTATCACTACTACATGATGGAAGTTTTATTTGAAATATAAACTGTATCATATATTCATTTACAATTTATAAGGGTTCTATTATCATGAACCCGCCCGAGTCAACCATGAATTGGTCACCTAGCCCATCCCGCGACATGTCCCAAGAGGCGTTCCCGATCCTCCTAGGATGGAGAAAAGCACCAAGGGAATCAATATAGTACACAAGAGAATAATTTTACCAATATATAAACAACCAAACAAACAACAGAAAGAAATGGAAAACCCAAAATAAATTTATATAAAAATTGAAATGAACATTATTTGTATAAAAAACTGAAAGTACAACTCAACTGACCAAACCCGATAGCCAACTAACTCCATGTTACCCCACTAGTCACCCTACAACACAATGATCACATGTCGCCCAAGGTGATAAAACTCAAGCTAAAACCTGCACAAGGGATAAAAATAGAAGAAGACTATAGGCGTGAGTATTA
The DNA here is from genome assembly GCA_963277665.1 of Viscum album. NCBI lineage: Eukaryota > Viridiplantae > Streptophyta > Magnoliopsida > Santalales > Viscaceae > Viscum > Viscum album. The sequence goes on along the minus strand of OY728126.1, from coordinate 1,431,769,525 downwards.
AAACTCAGTAGGTTAGCCCGATATTCTCTTCCCAATGCACTTCCTTTAAAATAAAGAAAAATAAATCTCAAGTTTTAAATATAAGATATAAATGAATGTTTTCCAAATGAGGTCCCATGCTATATAAAAAAATACCAGACAAAAACATGCATGTTTTATAAACAAGAATACTAGTAATAATTTTCAAAGAGTTGAAACTTCAAAATGAAAATAATTTTCCAGAGGGCTGATTTAAAGAATGTACAATTTTTAATAAATCACACACACTACTGAATTTACCAACCAAACACAATGTATGCTGACGGTGATTAAAAAATATACAATGAAGACAAGTCCCAGGAACACCCCTAGGCACTAGTTAGTTGTGAGCCCCAGGTACATCGTATCTCAGTGAAATTAACCATAATAAATATTTGTTCTCTTTCAAAAAAGACTCTATTAAGGAGAATAACCATAACCTAGTGGTCCCCCAACATCATCATCATAATAGTTTATTTATTGTTGGCATCATAATACATTCTACGTGTAACAAGGGCCAAACCCCACGAGATCACTAGCATACTAGTACACGTCCACCCACCTAGATACCTGGGATTAACATTAGTGCTCAATCATGTTACACATATTATCAAATACACTTTACACATCATAATTACATTTCCAAACCATAAACACACAAACATCCCACAAGCATGATTCACATTTCTTTCACGAACCAAAAAATCACTAAAAAGATTCGTAAAATAATTTCATGGTGTATAATGAGGCCTTGAACAAAAAATCCATTCAAAAATTATCTTTTAAGTCCACAAACCCATCAATAACATAAAAACCCAAATTTGGAAGCCCCAAAACCAATTAATAAATCATTTTAATGGAATATAAAATTTTCCCAAAAGATAGATCATGAAATACACATGGAAACCATTTTTACAAAAACACAAATGCCAAACGGGCCTTTAAGACTTTCTCAAAACTAAAATTTGTCCAAGGTATTCATTTCAATTTTACTAAGTTTGTGTATACACTCCATTTATAGAATGAAAACTCATTCATTTACATATTCAAAACACAACCATTTTCATAAGGATGTGAAATGGGCCATTTCCCGACAACTCGGGACAAAACATTTTGTAAACCCAAAACCATTTGTTTTTAAATCCAAATTCAAATTGGAAATCAATATGAGGAACGAAAATAAAATTTATCATTCTTATGATTCATTTATGAATAAAAAAAAATACTCTTTATATCAAACTTAACATATAAAATCCAACCGGGAAATTTATCGTACACATGACATGCCCTTTTTATCATAACTATTTATTTTAGACCATGACAAGGAATAAAACCCAATTGCATGAAATTTTTTATACAATTTACAATAAAATATTCAAAAGACCATAAAACAAGTTCTAAACCTCACAAAATAGTTGCAAAATATAGTGGAACATTTAAACAAACACTTTGGATGCACTTTTATGACAAAACAACACTACCTTTCACAAAACAAGTCTTAAACAACCATTTTGCACACAAAGAAAATTATCCAAATTCCGAAAAATAATAATAAACATATATATCAAATGAAAAAAATAATAAAATGATGAAACATAAAAGATAAATCTTATCCATGGGGTATCCTACCTCATATCCTTGGCATAATGGAAACAAACACCCAAAATCACCATCTGAGGGTTTACAAACCCTAAACCTATGAAGAACATCCCCAAAAGAACAAAAACCAAATAAAAAATCATGGGATAACATAACCCAAGGTCTATCCTGACTAGGAGAGATTATAAAAACAAGAAATAATGAAAGGAGGAAGAAAATGGAGGATAAATGAGAATGAATCTCATCTTTTCAACTAGAAAAATCTTCGTATGCCATTATATTGGCCACCATAGATAAAAGTAAATGGTATGGAACTTATTATAGAGGATCCTATGGTCTAGAAGAACCACAGAAAGAAGATATGTGGGTAAAATATCACTAATTTAATGAGTTATGTATGAAACAATTTACCTTCTCAATTTTGGAAGAGTTGAGGTATCCTGAGCACATTCGACCTAATATTCAATTACAATGAGCTCCAAAGTGGTAAAATTGATACTGGGGCTGAGTGTAGGTATTGTGGTTTCGATTGGGAGGTGGAATCTACAAACAATATTAAAAAATGAAAATGATATAAATGAAACAAATTATTTTTTTAAAACTGGAAATGGGCCCATGGGCTGGCCGAATATCTAAATAAGTAACCCAAATTCTCTATGATTATGAATTGTTAATGGGTGAAAAAGGATATGGTGGTTGAATATGTCAGTTTAGGAAATATATGATCTTTAATGGGTGAACAATTTTAAAAAAATGATTTATAAAAGAAACAAAAATGGTTTTTAAAACATGAAATGGGCTCACGGTTGGCCCAAATCATGAAGAAACCACCCTCTCTAAAAAACAATTAAACAAGTAATGGGGAACCCAAATTAGGGTGACCATACATATATGGTAGTTAAAATATCAAAATTAATTGAACCCAACACCCAAAAAAGGACCTGGATTTTCAATTAACTGGATCAAAACCATGACATGAAAAGAAAAAAAACCGGGGTGTGACAATTCTCCCCACCATTAAAGCTTTACGCCCTCGAAAATCCATAACTCTTTTAAAATTACAGAACAAAACCTAAGGATTATTTATCAACATGATCCAGCCTCTAAATCAACAAAAATACGATTCACCAATAATGTAACTTAAAACTCATTCCAAAACAAAATACCAACTCACAACTAATTCCGGAGAATCAATGGAACGATCAGGCCACCACCTCCACAACCAAGACAAGAACTAGATTTTTGGGCCTTCTCCCTATGAACACAACGATCACCCAAACCATAGTTCACTGAAAAAATCCAATTACTAGGGGTGGTGTCCGGAATGCGATCCCCACCATTAAATCACCACTACCATTAAAAAAATATTAAAGGAAAGATCTTCGAGACCTGCATTGAGTCTCCCCATCATTAGAGACCAATTAGAAATGAACAAAAAAAAAGAATTCAAATTTGACTAAAATTTCACCTCACCTAGAAAAGACCACAAAAAAACTCCCACAACAACTTACAATCCCATGTTAATAGGGTTACAACAGGAAACTCTAATCCACCCACTCCCGAACAAAGGGGACAAGAACAGGGCCAACACTTTCGACACGGATTCAGAGCCCCACCACTCGATGAGGGGAGGGAAGGGGACCGAATAATTAGAACACTGAAACCATGAATGAAACAAAGGAACAACCAAGAACTCTCCACCTATGAAAATGTAACACCAAGACCACACTCTATTTTCATTGGTGATTCACACAAAGACATTGATCGAAAACCCACATCCATAATGGAATAACCATAGACACTGTGTGAGAGGTAAGTCCACTATGATTGTTGAGGATAAGGGAAATTCAAAGTAATGGGGAACCAAAATAGATAAATAGAAACTACCATACCACAATGGTGGAGGTAGGAGCCTGGTTAAGCTCCCTATACCTCGAGATATTTCCTGACTGCGTGAAAAGATTCATTCCGAGGACTATGCCTGGAGCCCTGATTCTTGAAGCATCTACTACACCACAATCAGGTGCTAAGGATCACACAACTCAAAAAAACATAGTTGCTCAAAAAAAAACACCTTCATCTAAATAGGAACTCATAAATAAATATCAAAATTCCATCTCACTCTGAATGAAGAGAAGACTGGAAAAAGAATACGTTGAAACACATCAACATCACCTAACACAACTTCTATGTCCAAATGAATTATCATGACATAGACGCACTTTAAATCGATCCTAAACAGCTCTCTATTCTAAAAAACAGGCAGATTCATAATCCTATGTGGTGGAATAAACATTTTAAATTAATCCTTAGGTTGATCAACAAGAATTATTTCCAATGGAGAACTATCCACGACCACATCACAACATCCAACACATCTTTAGAGTCCCAATAAACATTACTCCAAAACCTAGACAACAAAAATATCTTATCTCATGATACAAAAAGTGTATGTCTTCTAGATCAAAAGGATTCTTACTGAATAAAAAACTCTTCTAGGACATAGAAAAAATATCCATATAACAATTGGTTTATAATCAATGGCCACAATATTCCTGCTCAAAACACTTTTGAAAAACAAACTAATTTGGTGGGTTTCCACATTCATCAATAGTGTTTCATCAAGTATTACCCACATGAAAAATTCCATGCCACCCAGTAACCCAACCACCAAGAAATATAGGCCATCCTTCCAGATATCTGTAAAACCATGCATGTGAGCACCCATGAAAACACCAAAGGCTAAAACAATACAACATCATTCAAAAAAAATCATGTACCTTCCAAAGGAACACTAACCACCAAGTCAAAAAACCTCTTCAGACATCACAAAACAAACCACACTTCATCAAGAAACATTTTCTAAAAAAATAACCCTCTTAATTTCTAAAAACATTTAAAACAACCAAGCTACTCCAAACAACCGCTTCCCATTTTCTAAAACTCTTCAAGGTATCTTTTTATAATACAAGGTCTATTGAGACCAATACCCTTTCAAGGAGAACACCAACTACTCAAAACCAATTTCCAAAACTAATTTATCAGAATCAAACACTATTCAACATCCCAAAAAACCCCATTTCAAAAAATATTCAGAATCACCTTAAAATGATTCAGAACTTTAAAACATATTATTCCAACAAACTAGAAGTTTAGATTATGGATAATTCAATCCCATTAATTCATTTCCATTTCCTCCTATTTTTTTTCACAAAAAACACAACCTTCTAATACCATTCTTATATTTAATTTTTGAAAACCCCTTTTTCCACATTTCAAAATCCAATCTTTCATTTGAAACCCATTTCCACAATTATCTCAAAAGGATTTTAAAAACAAAAATTCAGAATCAAGAAAGGTCCTAGAGACCCAAAAAAGGGAACTAGTATTAGTGGGTGACTTGACCATATGGTTAGTGGCCATTTGTCAAATGAAACACAAACACATAGAGACTTATTTTGACCATACCCTGGCTCCACATGGATTTCCAGGTCCTATGAGCTCCTGGAGGCCATTAGTCAGACTCCCCTTGTCATATCCCAAAAGAAAACAATCAATAAGAACAAATTAAACTAATAAAACCGGACATCCCATGGAAACTCAAGGATTTGAACAAGAAAAAGTTCTAGACACTCTTCCTGCACTTACCCCTAAAGTCCAAAAAATATTACTCCATCTACCTTAACATCCCCCAAAAAACAAGGGCACTCTAATAAAATGTCTGTTAAGAGCTGACATCCTCTGATAACATTTTTTCACGAACCAGCCCTAGTCAACCCTGAACTGGTCACTCAGCCTAGCCCACGAAAAGTCCCGAGAGGTGTCACCGATCCTCTCGGGATGGAGACAAGCACCAAGGGAATAAATATAGTACACAATGAAACAATTTCTCTATATTTAAACAATCAAACAAACATTGTAAAGAAATGGACAACCCAAAATACATTAATACAAAAATTGAACTCAACATTATTTGTACAAGAAAATGAATATACAACTCAACTGACCAAATTTGATAACCAACTAACTCCACATGACCTCACTGGTCACCCTCCAACACAATAATCACTGATCTCCCAAGTCGATCAAAATCAAGTTGAAACTTACACAAGGGCTAAAAACAGAAGAAGACTATATGCGTGAGTATTAAGACTCAGTTGGTTCGCTCGATATTCTATTCCCAATGCACATACTTTAAAATAAAAGAAACAAAAATTTCAAGTTATAAATACAAGATATAATGGTATGTTTTCCAAATGAGGTACCATTCTATATAAAAAAATTTACCAGACAAAAACATGAACATTTTATAAACAAGAATGCTAGTAATAATTTTCAAAGAGGTTAAACATCAAATTTTAAATATTTTTTAGGAGTGATACTTTAAAGAATGTACAAATTTATATAAATCACACACACTTCTGAATTTACCAACCAAACACACTGTATGCCGATGGTGAGTACAAAATATCCAATGAGCACAAGTCATGGGAACACCCATAGGCACTAGTTAGTTGTGAGCCCCAGGTACCTCGTATCTCGGTGAAAGTAACAATAATAAATATTCATTATCCTTCACACGAGCCACTAGTTGGGAGCATAATCATGACCAAGTGGTCCCCCAACATTATCATCACCATATTTATGTTAGTGTTTTCATTTTCAAACTTCCTAAGTGAAATAGGGGACAAACCCCACGAGATGACTAGCACACTAGTACACGTCCGCCCACCAACACACCCGGGATTCCCTTTAGTTCTCAATAAAGTTACACATAGTATCAAATAAACATTAAACATCCAAATTACATTACCCATCAATAAACACAACAATAATCCACAATCACACTTCACATTTCTTTCACGAATCAATAAACCACTAAAAAGATTTGTAAAACAATTTCAAAGAGTATAACAAGGGATTTCACATAAAATCCATTCAAAAATTCTCTTTTAAGGAAAAAAATACATCAATAACATAAAAAAAATATTTGGAAGCCCTAAAACCAATTAATAAATCATTTTCATGGACCATAAAATTTCCTCAAAAGATAGAACATGAAATACACATGGAAACCATTTTTATAAAAAAATCCCAAATGGGCCTTTAAGCCTTTCCCAAAACTAACATTTTACAAAGGTATGAATTTCACATTTTTTAAGGAGGTGTATAAACTCCATTTACTACAGAAACCCACATTCATAAATCGATTAAAAAATTCAGGTTACATATTCAAAACACAACCATTTTCATAAGGATGTGAAACTGGCCATTTTCCGACAACTCGGGCCAAAACATTTTGTAAACCAAATCCCATTTGTTCGTAAAAACAAATCTAATTTGGAATGCCATATGTGGACCTAAAATACTATTTATTGTTCTTCCAATTCCTTTACAAATCCAACCAAATAATTTTTAAATAAAACTTAACACATAAAAGCTAACCGAGAAATTTATCGAACACATGACATGCCCTTTTAAAAAAACAATTTATTTTAAGCACTTAACAAGGAAGAAAAAACCAATTAGATGCCATATTTTATACATGATACTGGAAAATATTAAAAATACCATAAAAAAGGTTCTAAACCTCATCGTATAGTTCTGATAGATAGTGGAACATTTAAACAGACACTTGGTATGCACGTTTATGACAAAACAACACTACCTTTCACAAAACAAGGCTTAAACTACCATTTTGCACAACAAGAAAATTATCCAAATGATTAACAATAATAATAAACATAAATATCAGATTAAAACAATAAGAAAATTATGAAACATAAAAGACAAAGTCATGTGCAAGGGATATCCTAATTCAATTCCTTAGCGTAATGGAAACGCTCACCCAATATCACCATCTGAGTGTTTAAAAAACCTAAACCTATGCAGACCATACCCAAACGAAAAAAACCCAATAAAATATCCTATTATAACATAACCCATGGTCTATCATGACTATGAGATATTATAAAAACAATAAATAATGAAAGGAGGAAGATGAAGGAGGATAAATGAGAAGGAATCTCACCTTTTCAACTAGAAAACTCTTTGTGTTCCATTAGATATTCCACCATAGATAAAAGTAAATGGGATGGAACTTCTTATATAGGCTCCTATGGTATGGAAGAACTATAGAAAAAAGATTTGTGGGTAAAATATCACGAATTTAATGGGTTATGTATGAAACAATTTGCCTTCTCAATTTTGGAATATTTGAGGTAACCTGATCACATTCGACCTAATATTCGATTCCAATGAGATCCAAAGAGGTAAACTAGATAATGTGGGTGAGTCTAGGAATTATGGCTTTTCGTGGGAGGTAGAATCTCCAAAAAATAGTAAAAGATGAAAATGATATAAAAGAAACAAATTATTTTTTCAAAACTAGAAATGGGCCCACATGCTGGGCCAATACCTAAATAAGTAACCCAGATTCTCCATGATTATGAATTCTTAAGGGGAAAAGGATATGGTGGTTTAATATGTCATTTTAGGTATTTTATGACGTTTAATGGGTGACCAATGTTAAAAAAATTATTTATTAAAGAACCAAATTTGGATTTCAAAACATGAAATGGGATCACGGTTGGCCCAAATCATGAAGAAACCACCCTCTCTACAAAAACTCTTAAACATGCAATGGGGAACCCAAATTAGGGTGACCATTCATATATGGTAGTTAAAATCTCAATATACTTCTAACCCAACACTAATGAAAAGGACCGGGATTTTCAATGAATCGGATCAAAACCATGACATGAAAATAAAAAAAACGGATGTGAAAATTCTCCACACAATTAATGCTTTCCTCCCTCAGAAATCCATAACTCTTTTCAACTAACAAAAAAACCTATGGATTCATTATCAACATGATCCAGCCTCTAAATCTATGTAAATATCATTCACCAACAATTTAACTCAAAAATATTTTTGAAACAAAACGCTAACTCACAACTACTTCCGGAGAATCAATGGAAAGATCAATCCGCCACCTCTACAACCAAGACAAGAAGTAGATTGTTGGGCCTTCTCCCTATGAACCAAATGATAACCCAAGCCATAGTTCACTCAAGAAATCCAATTACTTGGATTGGAGGCTGGAATGGGATCTTCACCATTAAATCACCACTACCATTAGACAAATCCTAAAGGAAAGATCATCGAGACCCATAGTTAGTATCCCCAACATTAGAGACCAAATAGAAATGAAAAAAATAATTCAAAATGAACTATAATTGTGCCTCAAATGTACAAGACCATCAAAAATCTCCCACAACAACCTAAAATCCCATTTTAATAGGGTTACATCATGAACCTCTAAACCACCCACACCCGAACGAAGGGGACAAGAACTGGGCCAAAACTTTCGACACAGATTCGGACCCCCACCACTCAAGGAGGGGAGGGAAGGGGAACCAATAATTAGGCAACTAAAATCATGAATGAAATAAAGGAACAAAACAGAACTCTCCAACTATTAACATGTAACACCAATACCACACACTATTTTTACAGGCGGTCCACAACAGAACATTGATCAAAAACCTACATCCATAAAGGTATAACCATAGACACTGTTGGAGGGGTAAGTCCACTATGATTGATGTGAAAAAGGGAAATTCATAGTAATGAGGAACCACAATAGATACATAGAAAATACCATACCAAAATGGTGGAGGTAGGACCCTAGTTAAGCTCCCCATAGCTTTGGAAATTTATTGACTGCGTGAAAAGCTTTACTCCAAGGCCTATGGCTGGAGACCTGATTCATGAAGCATCTACTGCACCGCAATCAGGTACTAAGGATCACACCAATAAAAAACCCATTTTCTCAACAAAAAACCTTCATATAAATAGGAACTAATAGATACATATCAAAATTCAATCTCACTATAAAAGAAGAGCATACTGGAAATGGAAAACGGCGAAACACATCAACATCACCCAACACAACTGCTATGTCCCAAAGAATTATCACGACCTGGATGCACTTTAAATCAATCCTAAATAGCTCTCTATTCCAAAAAACAGGAAGAGTCATCATCCTAAGTGGTGGATTTAACATTTTAAATTAATCTTTACATTGATCAACAAGAAATATTACCAATGGAGAACTATCCATAACAACATCACAACATCCATCACATCTTTAGAAACCCAATGAACATTACTCCAAAACTGAGACCCCAAAAATATCTCATCTCATGATATAACAAGTTTATGGATTCTAGATCAAAATGAAGCTTAATGACTAAACAACTCTACTAGGACATAGAAAAACTATCCATATAACCAATGGTTTATAAACAATGGCCATAATTTTTCAGCAAAAAACACTTTTGAAAAACTAATTTGGTGGGTTTCTACATTCACCAATGGTGTTTCATCAAGTATCACCCACATGAAAAATTCAATTCCACCCAGTAACCCAACCACCAATCAATATAGGCCATCCTTATAGATATTAGTAATACCATGCATGTGAGCACCCCTGAAAATGCCAAAGGCTAAATCAAAACAACATCATTCCAGAAAAATCAGGTACCTTCCAAAGGAAAACTAACCACAAAGTCAAAAACCATTTAAAGACTTCACATAACAAACCACAATTAATCAAGAAACATTTTCTAAAAAAACATAAGCCTCTTTATTTTTAACAACTTTTAAAACAACCAAGCTACTCCAAACAACTACTTCCAATTTTCTAAAACTCAGCAAGATATCTTTTTATAATCTAAAGGCCATTGAGACCAATACCCTTTCAAGGAGAACACCAAGCACTCAAAAACAATTTCTAAAACTAATTTATCATATTATAACACTATTAAACATCCAAAAACACCACATTTAAAAAATATATTCAGAATCACCTTAAAATGATTCACACTTTCAAAACATATTATTCCAACAAAGTAGAAGTTTAGATTATGGATAATCCAAACCCGTTAAATAATTCCACTTCCATTTATTTTGTTTTTCACAGAAACACAACCTTCTAATACCATTATTATATTTAATTTTTGAAAACCCATTTTTATACATTTCAAGATTTAGTCCTTCATTTAAAACCCATTTCCAAATTTATCACACAAGGATTTTTAGAACAATAATTCAAAATTCAATAAAGTTCCAAGAGACCCAAAAAAGGTAACTAGTAACGGTGGGTGACTTGACCATATGGTTAGCAGCCATATGTCTAATGAAAAACAAACAAAGAGAGACTCATTTGGACCATGAACCGACTCCACATGGATTTCTAGGACCAGTAATCTCACGGAGGCCATTAGTCATACTCCCCTTGTTATATTCCAAAAGAAAACAATCAACAATAACAAAGGAAACTAATAAAACTGGACATCCCGTAGAACGTAGAGGATTAGAACCAGAAAGAGTTCACGATGCTCTTCCTGCACTTACTCCTACAGTATCAAAAATCCTACCCCATATACCTTGACATCCCCAAAAAAAACAAGGGAACTCTAAAAAAATTTCTGATAAGAGATGACATCCTTTGATAACATGTTTTCACAAACCCGCCCGAGTCGACCCTGAACTGGTCACTCAGGCCAGCCCGCGATAAGTCCCGAGAGGTGTCACCGATCCTCTCAGGATGGAGAATATCACCAATGGAATCAATAGAGTACATAAGGGGACAATCTCTCCATATATAAATAATCAAAAAAAACATCGGAAAGAAATGGACAACCCAAAATACATTAATATAAAAAGTGAAATGAACATTATTTGTACAAGAAAATGAAGGTACAACTGAACTGAACAAATCCGATAACCAACTAAATCCATGTGACCCCACTGGTAACCCTCCAGAACAACAATCACATGTTTCCCGTGTTGATTGAAATCAATTAGAAACCTACAGATGGGCTAAAAACAGAAGAATACTATATGCGTGAGTATTAAAACTCAGTAGGTTCAACCGATATTCTATTCCCAATGCACATACTTTAAAATAAAAGAAAAATAAATTTCAATTTATAAATTCAATATAGAATGGTATGTATTCCAAATGAGGTCCCATGCTATATAAAATAATTTACCAGACAAAAACATGCACGTTTTATAAAAAAGAATGCTAGTAAGAATTTTCAATGAAGTTAAACATAAAAATGAAAATAGTTTTCAAGAGTGATACTTTAAAGAATGTACACATTTAAATAAATAACACACACTTATTAATTTACCAACCAAACAGACGATATGCCGATGGTGAGTACAAAATAGTCAACGAGCATAAGTCATTGGAACACCCTTAGGAAATAGTTAGTTTTGATCCCCAGGTACCTCATATCTCTGTGAAAGTTACCATAATAAATATTCATTCTCCTGCACACAATCCACTATTAGAGAGCATACCCATAACCAAGTGGTCCCCCAACATCATCATCATCATAGATAGGTTAGATTTTTCATTTTCAAACCTTTTATGTGAAACAGGGGCCACACCCCACGAGATCACTAGCATACTAGTACACGTATGCCCACCTACACACCCGGGATTCCCTTTAGTGCTCAATAAAGTTACAAATATTATCAAATAAACATTACACATCCAAATTACATTACCAAACCATAAACTCATAAATATCTTGGAAGAATGCTACACATTTCTTTCATGAATCAATAAACCACTAAAAATATTCGTAAAAAAATTTCAAAGAGTATAACGAGGCCATTCACATAAAATCCATTTAAAAATGCACTTTTAAGGTAAAAAACACATAAATTAAATAAAACCCCATATTTGGAATCCCCAAAACCAATTCATAAATCATTTTCATGGGACATAAAAGTTTCCCAAATAATAGAACATGAAATACACATGGAAACCATTTTTACAAAAAAAAATGCCAAATGGACCTTTAAGCCTTTCTCAAAAACTAAAATTTGGCCAAGGTATGAATTTAACTTTTCTTAAGGAAGTGTATAAACTAAATTTACTACATAAAACTAGATTCATAAATCCCTTAAAATATTCAGGTTACATATTCAAAACACAAACATTTTCAAAAGGATGTGAAACAGGCCATTTTCCGACAACTCGGGCCAAAACATTTTGTAATCCAAAACCCATTTGTTTCTAAAACCAAATACAAATTGGAAAGACATATGAGGACAAAAAAATACCATTTATAATTATTCCAATTCATTTATAAATCCAAAAAAAATAATTTTTAAATAAAACATAACTCATAAAAGCTAACTGGGAAATTTATCGAACACATGACATGCCCTTTTAGACAAAACATTTTATTTTAATAACTTAATGAGGAAGAAAACACCAATTGCCTGACATATTTTATACATGATACTATAAAATATTAAAAATACCATAAACCAGGTTCTAAACCTCACAATATAGTTTTGAATGATTGTGTAACATTTAAACAAACACTTGGTATGCACTTTTATGACAAAACAACACTACCTTCCACAAAACAAGGCTTAAACAACCATTTTGCACACCAAGAAAATTATCCAAATGCTTAATAATAAGAATAAAAATATATATCAGATTAAAAAAATGAAAATTATGAAACATAAAAGATAAATTCATGTGAAACGGATATCTTACATCAAATCCTTGGTGTAATGGAAACACACACCCAATTTCACCGTCCAAGGGTTTACAAACCCTAAACCTATGTCGACTAGACCCAAACAAACAAAACCACAATAAAATATACTAGGATAATAGAAATTTAGGTTGATCATTACTAGGGGAGATTATAAAAAAATAATGAAAAGAGGAAGAATAAGGGGGATAAATGAGAAGGAATCTCATCTTTTCAACTAGAAAAATCTGTGTATTCCATTAGATCTACAACCATATAGAAAAGGGAATGGGCTGGAACATCTTGGAGAGGATAATAATTTCTGTAATAACCATGTAAAGAATATTTGTGGGAAAATTTCATTAATTATATTAGTTATTTTTGAAAAAAATTTACATTCCCAATTCTGGTAGATTTGAGGTAACCCGAGTACTTTCGCCCTAATATCTGATTCCAATGAGCTGAAAATAGGTACAATAGATAATGAGGATGAGGCTTGGTATTTTTTCTTTGAGTGGGATGTGTAATTTAAAAAAATATTAAAAAAATTAAACGGATATAAATGAAAAAAATTATTTTTTTAAAACTGGAAATGGGCCCACGGGCTGGCCCAATACCAAAATAAGTAACACAAATTCACCATGATTATGAATTATTAAGGGGTATAAAATGATATGGTGGTTTGAATATATAAGTTTAGTAAATTTATGATGTATAATTTTTGAAAAATGTTGAAATACAAAGGAGTCATAAAAGAAACAAATTCGGGTTTTAAAACATGAAATGGGCTCATAGTTGGCCCAAATCATGAAGTAACCACCCTCTCTACAAAAAATCATAAACAAGAAATAGGGAACCCAAATTAGGGTGATTATAAATATATGGTAGTTAAAATCTTAATATTAATGGATCCCAACAACCAAGAAAAGGATAAGTATTTTCAATGAACTGGATTAAAACAAGGACATGAAAAGAAAAACAATTGGGTGTGACATCTATAATGAGAGAGGAAATCAATACCCAAAAACTACATCAAATTCAACTAGAATAATGATTCCATGATTTATTGGAATAAAATTCACAAAATATTATATCTAAAAGGATATATAGGTTTGAGATTTGGGAATCATACCATTAGTAGTTTTCAATTACAAGTTAATATCAAATACTAGAGGTGATGATGTAATGCCTTTAGAAAATTATTCAGATAAATAAGTGTGGGTAGAATGAGAATTAAATAAAATAAATTAAACCATGGAGAGGGTGAAAAATATACCTTTAACCAATTTACTAGGAACATCTAATTTAGCTATAGTAAATTCATAATATTATTCTTATCCTGTTGGTTTTTGTTTTGGTAATTTCCCTTGAATTTTGGGGAGTGTTATGTAATAGTGTCGCATCTTCTACAGTAGAAGAGCTAAAATTTGATGTTTTCTCACATTCACATGAATTCATGATAATGATGACATTTTTCTATTTAATTTATGAATAACCCTTTTAATTTTAATAATCTACCACTGTGTTTCCTTCTACAAGAATCGAATTTTGGATAACACATCATTCACTTCTTCACCTTATCCATTTTTTCAAACATCCATTTCGTCTCTTGATTTACATCAGATACATAAGACATAGATAATTATTTTTGTGTCTCAATATCGCATGATACTATATCTTTAGATGATAATAAAAATTGGGAGGCTTGTTCTAATAAATGTATTGTCTTACTCCCATCAAATAATTTGTCAATATTTCTATTTGTATTATGTATATATTATTCAACAAGAATTGGTAATCATTTAAATTTAACTTCACATATAGAAATATTTTCCTGTTCCTTTTGAGTTGGACTCAAGTATTTTCTCTCCATATTCTCTAATTGTTTACAAATATATATTTTTTAAAGAAAATTACTTTATAATCCATTCAGTATATGTAAACTATTTCCTCCTCATCCTTTGAGTTTTGAATTATTCAACCACTTTATAAATCACCTATTAAATGGTAAACATCCATGAAAAACGTTTCCCTTTCATTAATTCCCAAATAGGACAATATAATTTCAAATAAAATTTCCATTTTTTAGATAAAAATAGATTTATATTTCCATTTGATGATAGAGGTTGTGGTTTAATGAGATGGTTTAACATTGTTACACTACATTTTGGATCAATAGGATACTCTGTATGGGAAAAGGATAATGGTCAAAACCTAAATCGGCTACCCCAATATTGATATAATTATAGCTTCATTATCTTTCCAATGTGGGAAATCTCTACATAGATTACATGAATTTATACAGTTTTTGTTCCTTCTTTTAGACATTAATTCTATAAAATGGAACAAACTATATTAGATCATAACATTATTATTCATAATTAATAATTCTTAAATAGGTGAAACAATTAACCTATATTAATTTTTTTTGGAAAATTAATCTCATAAAAATAAACATGCTTTCTTTTGGAATAATCTCAAATAAAAAAAATATTTTCCAATATTTTATAATGGGTTTTAATGAAAATATGAACTAACCCAATAATATATCTAGTGAGTTTCAAACATGGTGTGTAGAAAGGGAAGACACATTGTGCACCATAATGATGTCTGACATATGCTCGACCAAATATTTGTGGGGATGTTACCCTTAGATGAATTTATAACAAAAATAAATCTTAGTATAGTATCTAGGTAGGAATGTATTCCTTTGGAAACCACATATTTTCTTTATTATTAAAACATTATAATGAAATCCTATAATTAGAATTATCCTTAAATTCATCCTAGGATTATTTTCCATAATCAATTTTTCCCAAAATCATGATCCCCATGATTCTACTTAACATCCTCTAATACCGACTTTATAAAATGATTCCATAGTATCCCGGATCTATTTTTTTATGTTATTACAATTTTATTTGACTAAAATGGACTCTTCCTATAAGACCAAATAGTTTAGTTTTCATAGAAAATTAGATATGTAATTGAATCTGATATTATATTTGAAATAATAAAATACAAAATAGAATTTTATTTGATAAAACCATTATTAACACTATTATATCCTTTGATATCAATAATAATAAACTTCCCAACATCCTAGGGATAGGAAACATAAGAAATGGGTGATATTAGATCCTCGGTAGGGAGTTTTGTAAATTAGAAGCTAATAAGGTTTGGATAATATGGCAGGAATAAATGATGATCAAATACTTCCATATTAATAACCACATGATGTTGAAACATATCAATGGATATCATAACTATTTAAATAATAACATGGATAACAATAATTGATTTTGTAATGATAGAATGCATAATACTGAACATATTAATCAAACCATTAAGGCCTCATGGAAAGACATCTATATAAATGGGTAGATCCTTAGCCAAATTTCAAATATATATTTTTTATATGAGACATACCAATTCGTTGAGATTCTATATAATTTTTATCCCCACATATAACATAATTACTCAAATGCATTCATAATATGAATGAGAAATATAACATAATCAACATTCTTTAAAAAATAATTATTATCTATATTGGAATAACTATCCTACAGAATTTCAATACCATCACTAGTAAAATTAATCATAAACCTTCCAAACAAATATGGTATATGATATAAATAGATTACATTCTTATTAAATTAAAATATTCAAAAAATTATTTTTACATAGGTGAAAATACATTAAAATGATCACTGAAAATGTTTATGTAGAAAATTCCATTTTCACATATGAAAAACTTATTTAAAATATAAAAAATTCCCAAATATTAGTTAAATAATAGCCTATAAAGATAACCTTTTAAACATGAAACGGAATATTCAAGGCATTGGGCAGTCATGATTATATGATATTTCATTCATGTCTTGTATATCAAAACAAAGTCACCTTTCAAATTTTCATTAAAAAAGTACTTCAATCATAAAAGGACAATAAGATCCCTTTTAAACAATTTTTTAAAGTAAATAATTGGTATAAAGTTACATAATAAATCACTATATAATATTAAAAAAATTCGTTAAATTATTTTATGGAAAATGTTGGCATGGAAGAAAAATACTCTCAAATGAGTAGTAAAAAAACCTAGTTTTCCTTAAAAACATTATTTCACTATCCTAAGTATTTAAATAGAGGAAAATGAATTAAAACTTATAATTTATATAAATAGAAAAATTAGAAGAAAATATATTGGTTTTAGGAAAGAAATATTAAATAATTTACCCACTGGATACATAAATATAATCAATCCAAAATAATGATGAGATTTCAAAATAAACGCATACCTTAGGTTTGGTCGACATTGTATATTTTCAAAACTCATGTATAATAAATATAAATTTATTATTAATATATTTTAGAATAATACTAATATATATTGAACCATATATTATTTAATTATATAATTTTATTATCTATTTATTATAAATTATTTTTTATAATCAATGTTTTGGGTGAGAACTTCTTAATTTTTATAGTATGTTTTGGTTAAGTATATTTCTTCCTATACTTAGATCATATTTAAACCACCTCCAAAATGTTTTTCACCAATAAAATATCACATATAATCAATGTACCTATATTTAGAATCATTAATAAAATTTTGATATTGAAAGTTGAATTACATTTTACTCAAAGATGGTAGACTGTATGTATGCACAAACATTGTTATCACTTCTTAATGGATAGAAAAAAAATAATAATTCAATATTAAAGAATAATTATTTTTAAATATATATATTAAATTTATTAAATCTATATTTAATATCATCTTTGTAAAGAGGAAGTGAAATATCAATAACATTGCTTTGTGGAGGTGGTGTATACACATATTCATGAGTGATCTAATAATTTTTCATTTGATGGAAAAAAGAGTGGATAATGGTATTTTCACAATCATAAAAAAAATTAGTATGTTATATATCATATATTTAGTGGATGAAAAGAATTATTAAAGAGAAACTGACGAGTTAAGTCAATTACCTATTATTTTAAATAACTTCATTAGATCTCCTCTTAACAACCCTATGGACAGTGTTTTGGGGAGTCCATCACATCTAAAACAAGGATAAATATTTAGGGAATTTTTTTATGATTATTTTAAATATATATGACTCAATGTGTTGTAGAGAAAATAGATAATGGGTTCCCTTTTATAAGGAAGGAAAGATACATACTAAGAATTATAAATAGATTAAAATATAACTAAGTCATTCTCATATGAAATGCTTCTGAATCAATAGATATAATAATAAAAAGAGTACAAGGTATAAATATTAGCATAAAATGAAATTAATATAGTTTATGGATTCATTTTTATCATTATCTTTTGGTTCAATTGCTTGATTTATTTTCTTTTAAGCATAACCTTGGTATTAATTTTCAAATATTAAAGGGTAATAATTTTACATATACTGTAATAATTGGATCATAAAAGATAAAGGGATGAAAATTTAGTAATTTTTATTATCATACATGTCTTATTTAAATATTTTTATTATTTTAAATAATTTAATATATATTTTTCATCATAAAATACTATTAATATCATTTTAACAACTATTTACATAATTTTAATTTAAAAACCACATGACAGTAATGTAATTCACATATAATCCCTTAAAACATATATAATATTTTTTATATCTTAAAAATATATATTGTAGAAAAATTCACCAAAATTTTATTATATTTAATAATTTGAAAATAATTTTTTTTATTTTACCACTAATTGAATTAATACTTTATCAACAATACATAAGCATTAAAGGTTGTTATTTATTTAATAAAAATTATAAATAAATTTCCCTGATAAAAAATAAATTTTTCATTCATTTATGAATTTATAACTGAACATATCTTCTTTTTGTCGTTATTTAAAATTTTCAGTGTTATTAATTTCAAGTGGGTGACATTTTATAATTATTATTTCGTTAAATTAATATAAATTTCAAATTTAAATAAGAATGAATCCAATTAAAATATTTTTGAGACTTGGATGTCCTTATCTAAAATCCCATCATCCTATATGATAAAATAATGTTACTGGGTTTATTTTGAGTCATTATCTCATGGTTTTAACACCATTTTAAACAATTTAACCAGTAGTGAGGTGACAAATGTTTACTTGGGTTACTATTCATGATGACAAAAAAGGGTTATATGTAATAAATTTTAACAACCTGATTCCATATATGATATCTATTTTTTGAAATTCAATATCTAGAAGAGTAAGAAATCAATTTTAATATAAATTTGAAAAATAAAAGAAAAAATAGTTATGAGGGAAAAGGTATTTTAAGAAAAAAAAAGGATTTTTTCTTATCCCATTTCTAGTAAAAAAATTGATGAATGTTAAAAAATTTAATTGAATATATAATATAAATATTTCCTCAATATCATTCACCAATATTGATTAATTAAATTTATTATGATAAAAACACATTGCAAAAATTAATATAGTTTTTCAAATAACCATATCTTTTACATTAAAATGATTTTTATTTTCATTTATAGTCATTTGATAATGAATTAATTCACTTTATACATATGTAAACACCACATATTTCATAATTCAACTAGTCTTATTCTTACCCAAAAAATATAATGATTTTTTTATAATTATCACATTAAATAATAATAATATATCACAATTTGAGAGTACATAGTGTTTTATATAAAAGAATGTATCAAAGAAATAAAATTTATTTATATGGAAATATTTAATAAAATATCATGGAGTTTCAATAAATACACTATCTCATGTCCATAGAGGGATGTATTTCAGAGGAAAACCACTTTCCTTTATTTTCCATAACTAAGTATGTTCTCTTATACTTAAGCTTACCCCAAGAGTTCTCACTAATGTTTTTTCATCATAGTTTCCAAAAATAACTAAATATTTATCTGATACTAACTGAGGTGACCGAAATATTGAATAAATAATTATTATTGAATATTTGGTGAATATTCAATACATATCTTTAATATTCACACCAAAACCAAAAAGGTTGTGTGTATTTGGAAAATTTGATACATAAAAAACTTTTTTCAAAAAGGATGTATATCATATTCCACTAAGTTATTCACATGTAGAAAACTTCTTAGACCTATCATAAATAAAACCTTTCTTTATATCATAGAGAAGAGAAAAAAATAATAAATGGTGATTAATGAATCATAGTAATGGAAAAAGACATATAGAAATCAATGATTATTTTTGTGAAGAACTTGAGCCATAGGGTATGAGAAAATGATATTCAGATTTGAAAATTACAATAATCATTTAATTTATCATAATCATGACTCATGTAATAAAACATGGATGTTCATATGTAACGAATCATAAAGTAATCAATAACATGATCCATGTGGTCATAACATTTTGATAAGATCATATCATAAAAGTGTGGAATAACATAATCATAGTCATAAATATATTATGTCAATAATACTCTCCAATAAATTCATCACATGTTAGGATTTTGATAACCACTTATGTGCATTATTTGGGCTTGAGATATCATCTAATCCATCCTTGTTGGGGATAGTATAATCACCAGTTTACACTATTTTGGTCTTGGGCTATCCTCCTCTGTACCCTTTGAACCAGGAAAACATTAATTTTTACCCAATGAATGTAAAGACCCGTAAATTTCAAGGGAATTTTTTTTCTCTTAATTTCTTTTGGATTTTACGAGTACGTAGTTTCTGACGGCACCTGATTCTGAGGCCCGGTGTGCCCGTAATCAATTTCCAAAGTTTAGCTCGGGTATGTTCAGTGAATGAACGAGCGGGTTTTTCTAACTTTTGAACTAGTGTTCGGAATCGAAATCCAAGGGCACCAATGAAACCCCAACGCTAGTATTTTTCTTAAGAAGACTTTCACTGGAGTTATGTTTGCTTGGGAGGTGTTATTAAAAATGAACTAGATTAATTGAAGAGTGAAATAAAATACGTGTTACAATTTTATTTCTACTCTATGTAATTATAACCTACATGTGGAATTTGAGTTGGGACCTAATAAATCCTAGCTCCTCTTGATAGGATATTAGTGAGGTGGGCCCCACACGAGCCCCACCTTTTCAAATTCCCCTAACCTCTCTTAAAGTTGGAAAACCCCCATTAATTTGTAACTCACCCACTCTCCCTCTTTAATTTCATGTAAATGCTCTCATTAAATTGATTTATTAAATCTATTCAATTAATTTAATTTTGAGTCTGAGTTTTTTTTTGAAGATTTGAAAACGAATGGAATGTGTTAATAATATAAGGAAGCCCTTATTTTATTTAGGTGTTGTTTAGTTCTGTGAGGATCTTTGAGAGAATTCTCTGAGTCTTGGAGAATTCCATCATCTTTGTTGAAGAATGTCAAGCACTCGACGAAGAACTTCTTCACCACAAGGAGTGATCGACGAGGCATTCTTCTCCTCTCCGTAGCCGGTGTGAGACGTCATTCCTTCCTTGGACGTACGTCAGCACCAACCCCGACTTCCTTTTCTCGACGATTGACGAAGCAATGTCGTCATCCCGCGACAACGTCTACAGAATAGTGTAACTTCTCCTTTCATCGTCAAGAAATAAACCTTCATGAATCGAGGTAGGGGTTGTTTTCATGTTCAAGATTATTTGTCGATTCTTCGTTAAATTATTGGCTTCCTGTTATCAAAATAATGGGAGGAAGTCAGACCACACGAACATGGCCGAACCTCCTCCCCATTTTTTATTGTTGATTTTTCTTCGTGGCTTGAAACGGAGGTGGTGCCATTGCAACATGCGAGGTCAAGAGAACCGCGGCCGCAGCGGGCTGTTGTGGAGGAGCACGGTGCCGTCGCACCGCGCTGGTGAGACCGAAAGAGGCCGCGGCCGGCTTCGGGCTGCGACGGAGGGGCGCGGCACCATCGTGCGGCGCTGGTCGGACATGGGCCGCGGTCTAAGGCCGCTGTGGTGCGGAGGAGGGTGGCCGGATCTACTGGCCACTGGCGCTTCGGAAGGCGGGACCCACTGGGGCTCACCGGCCAGCCAAAACGGCCAACCGAGTTCAGGAAGGCTGGGGGTTTGTAACCCCCGACGGCCAGCTAGGGCGGACCCCATAGGGGTCCGCCGTTTTGGGAAAATAGGGGGGCGGCGCCCCGCCCCCCTTCCGCGTCCGCTCAGCACGCGGGCGCCCGCTCAGGGCTGGACCGGCCGCACTGGGCCGGACCGAACGCACTGGGCCGGGCTGCCTGCGCAGGGCCAAGCCGCCCGCGCGGGGCCAAACCCCCGCGTTGGGCGGGGCCATGCCATCTGGGCCACGCCGTGCCCAACTGGGCCAGACCCAAACCTGGGTCGGGTCGACCCGGTTCGGGCCTGGCCCAGGGGGTATTAGGTCGGGTCGGACTGGGCCCAAACCCCATGTTTTCGGACAGATCTTGTCAAATTCCCATAACATGGGATACAGACCTCTGATCAATGCACCCTCAGTTGCGTAGAGATCCATGGATCGAGACGGTCGTTTCAGTATATTATACTTATGTTTTCGGAGAATCTTGGATATGGACGAGTTGGTTTGGACACGAAACCAACCGGCCCCTCGGAGCGGAAACACTTATAACTTGAGCTCCAGATGTCCGATTGACGTGCCGTCGACTTTTTTGGATTCCTCTTAGTGATACGGTTCTTTGTCTTACTCCGCTCGAGGTTTGGACGCAGATGGAGTACGGTCAGGATGGTTTTATCTTAAAAACCAACGAGGCCCCTGGGACGAAAAAGCCAATAACTCTCAGATCAGGTGTCCGATTGACGCGTCGTCTATCGCGTTGAGTTCCTATTAACAAGACGGAACTTCGGGATACATCAAATCCGGAAATCATGTCAGTTTATGTATCAACCCCCTTGGATCGTGGAGAGGAACCTCCCGGAATCGAGCATGCTGTGTGCGGGAACCCTAGAGCTAGCTGCGAATGCGACGAGGATGACTACCGTACTAGGATCATCCATGGGTTTGATGAGGATGACCACCATACTGGGATCCTCCGTGGGTTTTATGAGTACGACCACCGTACTGGGATCCTCTGTGGGTTCGACGATGATGACTACCGTACTAAGATCCTCCGTGGGTTTGACGAGGACGACTACTGTACTGGGATCCTCCGTGGGTTCGACTACCATGCTGGGATCCTTCATGGGTTCGATGGCGATGACTACATACATGGATCTTTCATGGGTTTGGCAGCGACAGCTACTATACTTGGATCCTACGTGGGTTTAGAAGAGGAGATGATTCAGAGGCTATATCATGTCATCTCCACCCCTCTTCGTGAGTAGTATACCTCTATGAGCTGAGTCTTGACTTTCAATCATTATCCATAATATGATTGACTTGCTTTCCTCAGTGGATTGGATTGTGTAATCCTGTGTAGATTGGATTGTGTTATCCTGTGTGGATTGGATTGCGTTATACAATGTAGATTGGGTTGTGAATTCCTATGTGAAATGGGTTATGTTTTTCCTGTGTGGACTGGATTGTACTTGGGCTTGTGTGCTGGAGCCGAGATAGAATTGATGACTTAGGTATATGTATGGGAATATACCTAAGTAGAGTTGGTTGTTACTTCGATATTGTAACTTTACATTGTCGTTTACCCATCTTGGATTCCGAGCGACCTTCGGGGGTCTCGGGGTCTCTACTGAGTAGCGTATACTCACCCCTGCATGGGATATGCCCGCACTACGTTGTGTTGGATGAAAACGACGAACATCGCTGATCGAAGTGGAAGCTCGTGGAGTTGGAAAGTACCTAGAGGTGGATCACTGGACGGGACGTTCTTGGAGCAGACGGCTAGAGCCAAGAGGAAGAGGAGACTATCTGTACCCACACTTCAGCTGGGATTTCCAGAGGACGGCTCAGACTCGCTGCTTTACTTTTTAGTTGTTGTACTTTCATTTCTGTTGTACATTACTTACATTTGGGTTTTTATTCTGGCCCATTTACTTTCCAGCACTTACCTTTGTACTCAGTTTACTTAGTGTTTACTCATCTTGCGTACTCTGTGGTGTTTGTTTTCTTTATAAAGGTAATGCCTTCCCTTTTTACCTGGATTTACACCTTTCGTGCTAGTCGCCAGCCCCTGGCCTATGGAAGGCGGGCTTGGGGTAGTCACAACATGGGCCCTGAGGACGGGTCGTGATAATTAATTGGAGTCATATAAGAGATCCACCCACCATATAATAATAATCCATTCATTTTTATATTATATGATAATAAACAAATTTATCATCTTATAATATTTTAGCAGATGAATAAAAAATTAGTTTCATCAATATTTTATCATAATAATCATTAACAATCTAGAATTAAAATAGTTACATTATTATAGGATCATATCCCAAGTGAAGTATATGTAACATCAAGGATGTTTCCAAAGATAAATTTTTTAGTTAAAATGAAACTACAATATTTATTGAAGAGAATTCCTTTTTTTAAATCATCTATTTAAAATCTATGATTTTTTAAAATAAAAAAAATATTTATATGAAAATATCTAAGAGAACTTGTAATGTGATCTTTAAAGAATAGAATAGTCCTCACGATGGAAAAATATGTTCATGTGGTGTATTCTAAAAAAAGACTTCATTCACACCTTTGGTAAAACATACCTCACTCTGAAAATAATAGGAAGATCTATTTTAATTATATTTATAAAAAATAAATAATTGTTAAAACTGAATTTAATCAATAATTCTGATAATTTAATAATATTCTTGCTAACATTTTATAAAACATACTAACATAAAAGAAAATATTTTAGGATGGATTGAAAAAAGAGATGGTTTTCCTAAAAACATTCATTTAGGATTTTGAGGTAATAAAGAGTGGAAAATTAAGGAAAACCTATTATTTTATAAAATAAACATAGGAGAGAAAAAATATATTTTTTATTATAAATAGATCATATAATTATTTTATGAAAAATTTAAGCATAAACAACATTTGGGGAAAATAGATTTCTATTGAAAAACCCTGAATTCATTGTTAAATTTTTAGTTATAATTCCCTAGAATAAATTAAAATTATATAAAAGATTAAATACTTTCAAAATATGGATATTCATAATACAAATTATCATGGGTTAATTATATGAACCATATAAATAATATATATGTATAACAATACATATTTTACAAAGAATAAAATTTAAGATGGTAAACCCTTACCCCTTTGATTACATTTGAATCAAAACAATTTGGATAAAATGAAATTAATTATAACTTTAAATACCATTAATTAAGAAGTATAAATAATATAACTTATCATATGGGATTCATATACACCATATAAATATATATATAGGTTTATAATCTCAAACATATCATAATGAAATAATATCGGAATGGGGAACCCTTACCTTATGAATAAAATGTTTCATAAGAAATCTTACCTCATATATAATAAATTTATATTTATTATAATTCAATAAAATAATATTTTACACACTGATAATATCATTTATGGTCCTCTTCTAAAATTATAACATCTTTTTATTAATATTTCTTTATTAAAATCCTTATTTCTAAGAGATTACTATTTTGTTTTTCATGTATGTTTCGATTTGGAAGTTATGGTTCTTGAAAATTGATCATGGATACAAAATTTGCATAATATTAATCATCTAATAAGTATATTCATTAATCATTATATAAAATTTTATAACCATACATATAAATTAGTGATGAAAAAATGAATTATGTCACTTTGTGTGGATGGTAGTCTGTACCTATGCATGGGTGATATTTTCCACTTTTTAATGGATGGATCTAAAGAGACATAACTAATAATTAAACTTTATAGAATCAATAATATATTATAAATTACCTATATATTCTTTAAATATATCTTTATTACTATCCATGTAAAGGGGAAATGAAAAAAATCCCAACTCTTTGTAGAGGTGTTTGTCCTTACGTACACATGAGGCACATTTTTTCCCTATAGATGGGATGGTAAGAAGGTACGAAATATCATATAATTAATGAAGCATAATTATTTAATATATATAATATATAAAAATTCTAAATCCATAATATTAATCAACCATTAAAGATAGTGATGTAATGTGAATCATATCATTAAGTGAAGGTAGTAGTCCACAGATATGCACATGTGATACTTTAGTTTACCATTTGATAGAAAAGTGGGGGAAAATGGTTGTTCCGTAGTCATAATAAAATTTTAATATATTTGTGATATTGGATTCATCATTTTATTATGGATAAAAAAGTTTTAGAGGATATATAATAAGATGTAAAATTGAAAGGGCTCTGTTGAGATTTATACCGCTTCTTAGAGTGAACTCATTTATCTTAATCTATATTTATTGAATGATAGATTTCTAAAAAATTCAAGGGTTTCTATGATTATGAAATGGATTCATGGAATTATTTTTATAGATTTTATAATGTAAAATGTATAAATTTTGTGAATATGGGAGGTGAAGTGGTTGCCTTTTATAATTGAGGGGAGGGATATAAATGAAATTATGTTTTAACCAAGGGTTTTCATGAAGAAAGGGAGTATCGTGAAAACAATTGAAAAGTTTCACAGAAAAGAGGTGGTGATATTTAATGTTTCTTGAAGGGGAAAAATGTATATAATTAGTCTTCCACTAATCATATGAGTATTGAAACGGTTTTGGAGATGGGATAAACACTCTGATGTCTTGAATGTTTTCTTCCAACATAATTGTAAAGTGAATTAGGATCATTATGAGAAAAAAAAATTCATGAAAATAATGGTTTAGGGGAAATTTATAATATGGAATTTCATTAAATTATTTTCATGAAAATTGGTAGTTTTGAAAATGTTGTGAGTTTCGAAAAGGTGTGTAGTTTCATGCAAGATCATAGTTCACTAAAAAAATGGGGTTTTGAAAAAAAGGGTGTTTTCAAAAGACACTTACACATGAATACATGATCTTGGGAATATATTTAATGTATAGAAGAATAATATGTGTACCTACATGTTGAAAAACATCACTATCAGTTTTTTTGATATGAAATCAATATTCATGTCATTAAACTGATAAATACTTCGCCCAAAACTATGAGAAAGGGGAAGTCGACAGGAGTGATATGCGGGAGGTAGTGTATTATCCATAAAATTCATGTAAAATATGTCTTCCTTGAAAATAGTGAATATGTTTTAAAAATTAAAATCCAAAATATCTAGTGATTCTTAGAGGATACAAATATGTCCAACACACTAATGATGTATTATCCTTGAACTATCCCTTAGTAGAAAGCTATGTATAAATGATGTGTTATGTTTCTATTGCTACATATGGGTGATCGATAATTTCATGATTCCATCAAACAGGTTTAACATGTTACCTAAAAACATGGGGACAAGATCGATAATTTTAAAAGAAATATTTTACCCCCAAATTCTTCTCTCTCCTATTACGGTGTTCCGGGATGTAACAAGTGGTATTAGAGTGTACATGTTGTAGGTGTTAAATGTATCCTCTATATTGTTTTTAAGGAGATTTTATTGAATGTTATTGAAGTTCACCTTTATTATGTAAGATTATTTTAGATTCAGATGAATTTGGTGATATTTCATCTATGATCTATTAGGATGGATGTTCTCTATTCCATAACTCAATGGATTCTGATTAATGATGTGATAGGTCTTTCTGTGATTGAAACTTATAAGAAATTCTTGATACAGATTCCAAAGATAAAAATTATCTTTCTCAGGCACTATCTGATAAAATCAATTTGATGGTTATGATTTCCAATATAGCCATATCCAAGTTGTACACATTAGAAAATGTATGAGATGGTTAAAAAAAAGTAAAGGAGGCCAAAATTCATGAATTTCAAAATCAATTAGATGATATGAAAATCAATCCAGATGAAAATAAAGATAGTTTCTTTAATCACATTACTAATGTTATTAGAGAAATTTGGGTAATTTTAGAAAAAATTATGGATGTTAACATTGTGAAGAAAATTCTGAGAAGGATTTCCCCTTTTTTCAATCTAGAAGTGTCATAAATTGAGTAAACAGATATATCTAATCTTTATCTATATGATCTTATAATATATATGTTGGATTATGAATTGAGAGTCAAACCATTAGATACTACAATTTAATTAATTAAGGAAATATCATTCAAATCCATGGAAAAATTTGAAATTTTCAAAGTTAATGATGATGAATGTGATTTGGAAAATGATCATCTTTATCTTTTTTCCATAAAATTCAAGAAAGAAAAGTGGATACTTCAATGAAATATTCCATTATCTTTTTTTTCAGTATGGTAAATTAGTTCACACTATTTCTTGGTTCTCAAGCAAATATAATGATATATAAAGTGAAGTAGAAATCATGTAGAGGCCTTATAGGATGTCCCTGAAAAAGGAAAAACTCAGATTTGGAAAGAAATTATAGATTAAAACCACTGTTTTAAAATAGAAAAAAGATTATAAAACATTTTTAGAAGATTTATAACTAGTTATTAAATTTGACATTGAAGATTCCATGATGTCTATAGTTGAAAATGTAAAACCTATGAAGGAAGAGGAAAATTAGTTAGATGGTTTTGATGATCACATGAAAGATTATGAGGGTTCTCTTAATGATATCAACATTAAAATAATGAGAAATAGAAATTTTGGAGATTTTTTTAAAGAGGAATCAATGTATGAAGATCAGTTTGAAGTATAGATTGTATGACTTCAGGGAGAGGTAAAATAAAATTTAATATCACATGAATGCACTTAATAGGATGTGGAGTTTAAAATAAGGATTGATTAGATGGAAAATTTATTAACGAGCTTACATTGTGTTTGTAGGAAAATTATATGATAGATGAGGTTACTAAAGAAGATTTATGTTCATTAAGAAATAAACTAGATACTAAATCAAAATATATGGAAACAAAGAATAAATCACAGTATGGAAGGGTTTTAGATAAAGAGATTTTTGAATGAGTTTAATCTGTTTCTGAAGGAATAGATAAATACTTCAATGATCAAAGATATAAATTTATTGGTAGAAGTATAATTGGATGTGATATAGAAACATCAATGGCTATAAATGATATGATCCAAAACAAAGGAAAGCATAATTTTAGAAATATCACAATTTCTACTGATGTCCTAATAGATACAACATTGAACTAAATGAATAAGAGAGATAAAAATAATCCCCAATTTCCTAGAGATTATTGCTTATCAAAGACCTATACAAAAGAAGGTTACATGTGGAGGATTCGATATGGGGGGACATTTACTCTTATTAATTGTCAATTATGTAGATTTTTGTTCGATGCCTTGTGTTACTATAAAGATTCAAGGAGTTATCTAGATGGGTAAGAACATGGTAGTAAAAAAATGAGAATCATACTATATCATTCATTATATAGATAAAATAATTTATATGAATATTGTTTTATCTAATCTAACTTTGGATAAAAATATATTTATTGTAGGAAGATGAAAGCTAGAAAACATAACTATAGAACTCTAAGACAAGTCAATATTGGTCAACCAAGAAGAATTACCCTTGAAAATAACTTTTCTTATTTGGATATAGAATATGTGTATGATTCATCCATTCATATGGAAAATAAAATAGAGAGGACATATTTTCCCTCAACTCGACTAGGTTTCTCATGTTAAAAAAAGAAGATTCAAGGAGCCAACCTCATAGAGATCACTCTTAATTTTATATAGAATAGTTTCACCAAGATTATTGACAGCTGATTCTCACCCCACATGATAAGACATGATTTTTTTGATGATTTTATAGAATGGGTTGATGGAATAGTGATATTTATCCATGACGGTTCCTTAAAGGTAAAAGGTAGTGGAAATACAGAATTAGAAAATGATGAGCTACTGAAAATAGAGGTGATCAGTGTTGATGGAATTAATCATTATCTCTAGAGAGTGATTAAACACTATGAATATAGACTAATGGTGACACTTAATCAGAAATGGTCCCCCATAAAAGTAAATAAAATTAATTATATTATTAAATTATGGGAGATGAATTGTAATTTTTACTAGCTAGATTGTAAATAAAACACATGTTTATTTATAATTAAAGTGGAAAATAATTATGGGACTTGATTTTGGATCACATTAATCAACATACTTTTCAATACATATCAAATGTAAATATTTTTTTGATAGTCCCTATATTAATCATCATTTATAAAATTCATGTCATGCTTGTATACAAGGGAATATAAAACAAAATTTTTATCGGATGAGGAAAAAAAGGACATCAAATATGCTTGATCTGGTACTTACAAATGTGTGTGGTCCAATGAATGTGGTTTCAAAATATAGAGAATGGTAATTCATTCATTTTTGTTAATTATTATAGATAAATTTCATGTGTGATGTTTATGGAGTGTAAATGATAAGTGATTGAATTCATCAAGAGATATGTCTACTGTGTTGAGAATGAAAATAGACAAAAAATCAGGATATTATAGTCTGAAAAGGGAATAGAATACACATATATTTATTTTTAAAATTACCTCGAAGAAAATGGGATTAAAAATGTGGGGTATTTAGTGAGAACACCTAAAAAATTTCTTTTTAGAACCAGGAAATAGAAAGGTTAATAATATGGACAAATATATGATGATTCAGTGTTGTGACTGTTGTCATTAATAAAAATGATTGTTCAAGTTTTAGTGTACACTAAAAATAAAATAGGTTTTAGTATATTAGAGGAGATGAAACCATATGAGATATATAATGGGAAGATTTCCTTACTATAATATTTTTTTGTTTTTGGAAGTAAATATTTTTTTTCAAAAAAAGAACGAAATTAGGGCCAGTATATTGATGTCGTAGATGAGTGAATATTCCTTAGATACTCAATGAAGATTAAATACTATAAATTCTAAAATAATCATCTTAGAAATATTTTTAAGATAAATGGTGTCAAATAATTGAGTATAAATCTATGAATAAATCTAGGATCTCATTTTTTATACGATTGAAGATGAATAAGAAAGTGAAATAAAGGATAGATTCACATATATAAATTATGGAAGGCTTTACCAACATTCATGGCTCTAAAAATGTGAAATATTCATATGTGAAATCCGAATAAGAAATAATTTATCAAGAATCACTACCTGAAACACATAGGAGAAAAATAAGAGTATCAATTTATCAATCCAACATCATTAGGTACTGGATTGTAGATACACATAAAAAAGAATGAGGAATGAAGATTTTTTTGTCTCCTATAAATTATGGAACTAACCTCATTTTAATAAGTAGTGAAGGATGAATCATGGGTTCAGGCCATGAATAAATAAATAAATCAAATTGAAATAAATAAAACAATGGATCCTGTTAAGAGACAAAAAAATTAACAATGTGACTGGAACAAACTGAATCATCAAAAAATAAATGAGCTAGGAAATGTTATTAGAAAGAGGTTATGTTTGGTATGTAAAGTCTATGCATAGATTAAAGGACTTTCTATTGAAGAAAGTTTTTCTCCAGTAGATCAACTAGAGTTGATTAGGATCTTCCTAGAAATGGTTATTCAAAGAGGGTACAAATATTATCAAATGGTTGTCAAAACAAAATTCTTATATGACGTTCCTATATAAGAAGTCTACATTGAATAAATAGTTGGATTTCAAATTAGAAATGATGAAACAATGTTCTATAGATTGAAAAAGGCTCTTTATGTCCTTAATCAGGTACCATGATAATGAAACTACCTATAAGATGCTTATCTTAAGATGCTAAATTTTACATGTTCTGGTGTCGGCCATAATCTCTATGTGAAGAATTTTTAGGGAGATTAATGTAGGTTTCGAGCACAATGGAAGTGTGGTTGGCTCAATTCCCAACATCAATTTTACTATAATCAATGATCATTTTGGGATCAATAATATGATGAACTCAAGTTTCCACAAAATTAAATCAATTAGTTACATAAATAAGAAAAAAATCTGAATCATAGAGAAGATCGACATATTTTGTTATTAATTAGTTTCATTAAATGAAATAAATACCAAAAAAGTTTTCTTTTTCATTGTTATGTATTACCACCTATCTTTGGTGTTCCTTCATTGTGATATAGAGACAATAGATATATATTCTATAGTAGTTTTGCACACGTACTTCACAAATTTCTAGATGTCACCAAATGAGTCTCCATGTTATAGCACAGAAGATCCTTGTGCTGGCGTCATCCTCCTTCGACTGCCTTGAGTGTCACTTCCAATGTATTCTCAAATCTAGTGGAAGATATTCTCTCTTTTTATTGTAAACATTCTTGGAGAAAATATATCCCTATAGGCTTGAGTGATTTTTATCTAAATTTTGTGAGCATTCAACTATTATCCACTGGTTTTCCTACATGGCTAAATGAGAAAATAAAAACATAACTCAGTATTTAATTCACTTGGAAATAATAAATAATTATCAAAAGTTATGTTACTTATTTTATTATAACATGTGAAACCCCCTATCAAATAATAACAAAAATATCATTATTTCCATGACATATTCTTAGCTTGAATGTAATATTTAAATATTATTTTAATCAAATAGTATTTAA
Source organism: Viscum album (assembly GCA_963277665.1). Classification (NCBI taxonomy): domain Eukaryota; kingdom Viridiplantae; phylum Streptophyta; class Magnoliopsida; order Santalales; family Viscaceae; genus Viscum; species Viscum album. Next base: position 1,431,736,729 of record OY728126.1, on the reverse strand, counting down.
CATTATTTCTCACCGGACCTGAAACATGGTCCACCAATGCTCCTAAATATTTATTGGGCCTTGAATAATGACTATTTATTTATAATATAAGTAAATAAATTTTAATATTTTTTTCTGATAAATAAATAAATTTTTATTAGGAATACATTAATAATTATTAAACCACAACCACGAATAATATTTATTCAACTTGTTAAATAATAAATTATTTAATTGAGATACGGTATACACTTAGTGTGTGAATATCAGGGTCTCTTTCTTAGTGGCATTAGAAAAACCTTCCTAAAGTCCAAGGTTAACATCTAGAAAATGCCATGACACCCATAGAGAATGAAGTTGATACCGCAATGACAAGCCACCTCATGAGAATGCTTACAGTGTAATATAACCCCTTTATCACAATATCTCTAATCTACAAGCTTTCATACATATGTCATCAAACCATATTATTGATATCTCATTCATTTATATTATAGAAATAGAACTTAAATATAGAACACCATGTCCATAGATTTATTTTGGCTATATCATTTCCATCAAAGGGCCTGATATATTTACATCTATTAATAAATAGAAGGGATAAATCTTTTCTCACATTATTCATTAATGCAATATTACTCATAACACACCGATCATATCCTTCCTCACTATGAGATTTTTTTAACACAATTTTCATTAATTAATCAAAGAACACAACTCATCATATCTAATAATAATAATAATAATAAATTCTAATCACCATTACACACATTTGTAGATAGGATCATCTGATGACACTTGTAATGTGAATTTCCTACTATCGGTTCTAATTCTCATAATTCCCTACTTGATATTACTAGGGGCATAAACCATGAGTGGGTGTCTCAATGTCGTACAAGTATCCACCCTTGATATCTTATATAATTGTTTTCCCATCAAATGATATCATCTGGCCATAGAACATTTATTCAAGAATAGTGTCATGGAACTTACAAGGTCTCCTCATAGTGGGGAATTTCTATGAACATTTAGTGAAACAAATACTCTTGGGACATGACTAAATTCTATGTCATGTATATGAAAAATTATGAAGCAATAAAAGATTTATTAATATTGAAAAACATGAATATAATTTTAATATAATGTAAAAAGAAGTCAGTTCTAGGGAACAAACTCCAACAGACCCCTAAATGCAATATATATAACTGCTAATAACCTATAGTATTCTAGCTCTCACAAGATACTAATTCTTCTTATGAGATTTCCCTTTAGTCATGGGGTCTTTCACATTATCTTTCATGGACACTCTGCTCAAATCAACCTCACTACAGTGGTGAAAATCGCTCATGACGTGATACTTATGGAGTATGTTGTTTATCCATTTATGTGATCTTGGTTCCTTTTTCAAGAGCCACCACTATAGTATTATCACAATAAAAATTGAAAGGGGTATTTAATTTTAGAAACCACACCAATCTCCTAGAAAATGTTCAAAATCCAAATGGATTCCCTCGCTACATCATAAGACATTATATACTCAGACTCCACTATAGAATCAACGACAGCTGGATTCCTTGAACTCTTCTATCTCACAGCTCCACTGTTGAGACAGAAAACAAATCCTGATAGTGAATTAAGATCATTATGATCTATCCAAAAGGTAGCATCAACATATACTCAAATGACAAGCTCATCGTTTCCTCCATACACCAGTAACATATACTTATTTCTTCTCAGATTCTTAAGGATAGCCTTAACAACAGTCTAACGTTTTCTCCTGGATTTGCTTGAAATATAACTACCATGGTCAATAAAAGGAAACATAATGTCTAGTACATAGCATGTAATACGTGATTGATCCTATCACTGAAGTGTATATGATCTTACTCATTCTGTCTTTCTATTGTTCTATCTGGAGACACATTTTCTTAAAAACGTGTATTAACACCCTTTTTAATCACCTAGTGTTAAAAACCCTTTTGTTTGTGTCATATAGACATCTTCTATAAGGTTCCCATTAAAAAACGCAGTTTCTACATCCATCTTCTAATTCTCATAGTCATGGTAATCTAATATGGAAACTATGAATTTGATGGATTTAAACATGTAAATTAGAAGAAAAACATTTCATCATAGTCAATTCCTTGATGATGTTTAAAACCTTTAGCCACAAGCCTTGCTTTATAGGTACTAACATTACCATCCATGTCAAGTTTCTTCATGAATACCCAGTTTCACCCAACATGATTTACATCAATAGGTACATCGACCAGAACACAAACTTGGATCTAATACATGGAATCTATCTCAGAATTCCTAGCTTATATCCATCTTGTAGGTTCTTAACTCTCTACTGTCTCATTATAGGATAGAGGTTCATTATTATTCAACAATAATGAGTCTCCATCCTCGATGATAAGGAAACCACATCACTATAGTTAACTTACAACTCTTGTAATCCTATGCAGTACATGTGTTTCAGGAACTACATCACCTATGGAGACCTATGAAAATTGTTCTTATTACAACTCTTGTGTATCTTGAGCATCAACTTTAGCAAATTCAATATTTCTCCCACTATCATTTTTCAGTATTTTCTCCCTATCAATAATGAAAATCTGTCTACAAATAGTCACTTTCATGACTGAGGGGTGGTATAGGTAGTATCCCATTGTTTCCTTGGGATACCCTATAAAGATATAAATCAAGCCCTAAAGTGCTAGATTGTTTCCTGAGGAAGCCTAATAAAACACTACATAAACCCATATATATGTGTGCAACAATATGAGTTTCATTCCACTCCATAGATCAAAGGGTATTCCACTTTATGTCTTATTTGGTACTTAGTATAATATGTATTACACAACTAGTAATGAATATCCCTAAAAGTATAATGGAGGATTCAAATGAATCATCATCAACTTTACCATGTTCAACGAGTTATAATTTCTCATTTCACAAACACATTTCAGCCGTGGTGTATAAGGGGGAGTGAGTTGATATAGAATCACATTCCCCCATAAATGTTCAATGAACTGTTGGTTAAGATATTCTCTACCACAATATAATTAAAACACCTTTATTTTCTTACCAAGATTATTCTCCACCTCATTTTTTAATTCCTTGAATTTATTTTAGGACTCAGACTTGTACCTCATAAAGTATACATAGCCATATCTACAAAATTCATTAGTAAAAGTTACAAAGAAGTAATATCCACCTATATATTTTACTAGAAATGGTCAACAAACATTATTGTGCACTAATCCTAGAACTCTGTGGCCCTTTCACCCTACCCACCAAAAGGTGGTTTGGCCATTTTCTCCTGTAAACAAGAATCACATATATCATGTGTTTTTAGCTCAGAAGATATTAAATAACCATCTTGATAGAGCTTCGTCAGATGCTTCTTGATTACATGACAAAAATGATGATTACACAAATGAGTGTCATATGAGTCTTGTGAACTTGATTTGTATTGATTTCCAACACATGTTTTTCAAAATTTTATACATACAGAACACTATTTAAATGTCCCATTACATAACCTATGTCGTCATTATTTAATAAACATCTTTTATTTCTAAACATGAAAATAAATGCATCTATATCCAAAATTGATACATTAATTATGTTCTTATTAAAACATGGTACGTAATAATAGTCACGTAAAACTAAAATCATCCTGGTTGGACAAGAAATATGGTCATCACCAATGGAATGATAAGCTAGCCAAAAACCATTGGCATCTCGCAGGTCCACATCTCAATCTGGAAATTTTCAAAAAACTACTTAGTTCCACAATTTGGATATAGATGTGAGACCACAAGCTGTATATATTACCCAATGTGTAGAAATGGAATGATTTCACTTTATAAAAAACTATTGGATTCCCCATTCCTTTAGGTGTAGTTCCTCTTACAGTGGCCCAACATTCCATATGCAAAGTATACAACCTCCTTTTCCTTAATTAAAATTTGGATATTCTACTTATTAGTCAGATAGTTATTGGGGATTTTATAATTTTTATAGGTCGTAGGCCCCTTTTCCTTTTCCCTCCTCTTACTATTCACCAGAAGGATTTTGGGTTTGTCATGCCCTATATCCTAATCCACTTGGTGAATTAGTGTCATAATTTCTGATAATATCTTGTAATTATTTATCATATTATAATTCTAAAAAAACTAGATAACACCTTGGGAAGTGATGATAGTATGATATCTATACGCTACTCATCCATAAATTTAATCCTTAAGATTTCTTGATGCTCAAGGTAGAAAATAAGTTTTACTAAATTAGGACAATATGGTGTAGTCTCTCCCAGATTAGTGGTGAATGAAGCATTAGAGATCTCATACATCTCCTTCCTCTCCTTCTTTTAATAGATATTATAATGGTGAGACATCAATATAAAAGAATCCAATTCCTCATGTTGCTTCAAAATCTCATTGGACATGGATGAAATCATGATCAAATGAAAATTTGTAGTTTCATTCAGACGTTCCTCATACACAATGATTTCCTCATCACCCGCCTCATTCACAAGCGCAACTGGTAAATGTTTTTCCATCACATGTAATTTCCTTTCATGGTGATGGATGACGCGTAAATTCCTCTTCCATTCCTGGAAATTTGTGCCGGTAAAAAGGTTTTTCTTATCGACTATTGATCACAATAAGATGATTGATATAATTTTTGATTTCTCATTCTACAAACTAGATGAGCATAAATTTATTACATTATCTTGATAAAATTAGACAAATAAAGAAATTAATATTTATTAGTCTCCCACTATTTTGTCAAAACCTATTATCCCTCACCATTGGTTTCAAAGTGTCATGTTTCTTGGATATTCTAGTGGAATGGATCCATAATCCATTTTTGTTAACCCAAATTGGTATGGTCAAGCAACTCTAATAGTTTAAGTTAGGAATTATAAATATTAACCGCATTAACACGTTTCTCCTGGATCTATTTTTGAGTGGACTCCCCAATCCTGAAATCATTAATTTTGAATTTCTCAACCCTTATCTCTCATTTACAACAAGTCCTACTTGGGAATTTTTCCATTGATGTGAACTATCCTAATTCAACCAAAAACCTCAAATTATAATTCCCCGATAACTAAAATTACCCCAACTTTGGTTGTCCAAGCACTTTGAACTATTGGTTTGATTCTAACCGAATTAATGAAAGTCTATACCAACTTAATATTTTCATGAGTTATATTATCCTTTATGGGTAAATTTCCATATATTATTTCTCATATGCCTGTTAATTTTATGTGGGATATACTTAAGTGATTAAATATGTCTAGATAAAATTTACTCATAAGCTAGTTTATTTTTGTTCTATCTTTTAGGATTTTTAATTCATTAATTTTGTGATCATGACAATCATCCATAATGAATATCCAAGCAAAGGAAAAAAAATAAAGGGTATAATCATGAGATTTTCTTACGGTTAGTTTATCTAGTGGCTGATAATATAACCTTTACCTAGGGGAGGAACACCTTGAACTATTTTAGGTTCGTTTTTATAGCTTTCCACCTATCCACATTTGTATCTCCATGGATTGGTTTCACCTCAATTATTATATTAAACTACCTCCACCTTCTTGGGTGATCAATCCATTACATATGACTTTAAATAAAAAATAGGTGAGGGGTAAAGGTGGGTCTACATAATATAATCCATGGGTCCGTAGGCCCTATATATTAATGAGGGGAGAAGGAATTCAGGAAAACAATTTAATTTAATAAACAAAATAAAATGAAAGCAATAACATACAATGTTTTGGTCTAGATCATGATCATCCACACACATGAAATGAATTACACATTTAATAAAACAAGAATTAAATTATTTAATCATTCTTATTAAGATAAATCATGCTTGAATTGATTAATTGTTACCCTTAATTAATCAATCCTTTTTATCTTAAATGATTTTTGAATTTCCTTTAGATTCTCATCCTTGTAATTTTATGCAAAATATATTCATTTATAATTAACCTTGAATATAAAATTACATTGGAGTTAACACGGTGATTACCCAAATGAATCTACCCAATATGTATTATACTAATATACAATTTTTCTCTTGTGACATGTGACATATAAAATTTAATTCCTACTGTCACAATGTGTACATCACAAATTATTACATGAATCAAATGATTTTTTTGGCCATGTGTTATTCTTCACTGCACTTGAGTGACAACATTAAATGTGACTTATACATGATTTGAAGTTTTGAACAATTCACAAATATTAAAGTTTTAATTCTATGTAATTTGGAAAATTTAACGGTGTGTAGATCCGACTACACGATGTGTACTACCTTCACAATCTTATCCAAAGTACACACCAAGGGACTCATCATGTGATATGTACTTCAGAAATCTTAGATTACATGGCATGTCCATTGGGCCCCATGTCGTGTTGTATCTGGGTTACACGGTAATTGGTCTGCAGAGCATTGTATGGGATACATGGTTTTACCCTAACCCAAAATGGACTACACACTATGTCTATGGGGCCACACAGGGTTTAATCCAACTAACAATGTGCCAGTATATCTGATCAACACACAATGTAAGAATTAACTACACCTCATGTCTTTAGTGCACATGGCTTGAGTAACTTCCAAATTACTTATAATGCACTAAACACAACTACACGATATATAATTCGGAATACATGACATTTATTGAAGATTAAATGTCATGTAATTCTGATAACACTGCACGTACTGTTGTGTTACCTAGAAAAAATTTTTAGTACCACCTAATTAGATCCTCATTTTAATTTTAGTCATAAAATTATTTGAATATGTTTGATTTGTGACAAACGATAAATGAAAAACAAATCATGAAAATGAAGTTACATGAACGATTAAACATGATTTGTTAAAATAAATTATTAACACATAAAACATCAAAGAATTATTTAAATAATTATAAATTAAAATATTCCCCCATTTGAAACCGCTTGTAGGTTTTGGGCACAATGGAAGCATGGTTGGGCTGATGCACAACATTAATTTTTTCGTAATCAATGATCATTCTAGGATCAATACAATGATAAATGATAGTATCCACAAAATTAAATCAAATATTTAGACAAAGAAGAAAAGAACCCAGAACCCAGATAGGGGATCCACATATTTTTTTTATAATTAATTTAATTAAATTAATGAAATTCCTCTAAGGATTTCTTTCCTTCTTGATGAGTTTTACCACAGATATGTGTTGTTCCCACATTGAGAATTAGAGACCAAGGGTAGATCTCCTCTTGAGGTGATCTACACTTGTTTTGAGAATCTCTGGATATCACTGAGGGAGTATGCAGGTGCTAGCATGCAATTTTCATGAACATGCATCTTCCAGCTTTAATTACCTTGAGAGAAGATTCCAATGTGTTCCCGAGTATGGTGGAGGATAGCCTTTCTAATTCTTGAGAATGCTCTTGAAGAAAATAGATCTCTCAAGGATTGATTTATTTTTCTCCAATGTTTGTGCACATACAATTGATAGACTGTGGGTTTGCCCCATGGCTAAATGAGAAAATAATAACATAACCATGAAATTAATTCATTAGGTAATAATAAATAACTAGCACAAGTGTCATTACATATTTTATTATTCCATGTAAAACCCCCATGTCAAATTATAATAGTAATAACTTTATTGCAATGAAATGTGCTTAACTTGAATGTTATATTTATGTTTTATATTAATCAAATAATATTTAATATTATTTCTCACGGGACATGAATCTTGGTTGACCAATCCTCCTAAATATTTACTGCTCCTTGAATAATGAATATTTATTTATTAAATAAATAAATACATTTAACTACATTATTTATCGATAAATAAATAAAATACGATCTGCAATACCAAAATAATTATTAAACAAAAACTAGGAATAATATTTATTCAACTTGTAAAATAATAAATTATTTAACTAAGATTCTAGATACACATGATGCACTACTAGAATTATTGGTAATTGCAACGGACTATTTGTGATGGGATCCCGTCGCAAATAGGCTTTAGCGACGGGGTTCCGTCGCAAATAGCTTATTGCAGAAAATGCTGTCGCAAATACAATTAGTTGCGATGGGCCCATCACAAAAAAGGTTATTTGCGACGAGAATGTTTCCCGTCGCAAATAAGCTTCCGATTATTTGTATTATATATACATAAACATTTTCGTGATGGGCCCGTCGCAAAAACAATTTGTGACGGGATACTGTCTCAGTGCAATATATATATATATATATATATATATATATATATATATATAACTTTCTGTGACAGGCTCATTGCAACAAATTATTTGCGATGGGATTACTTAACCGTCGCAAATATGTTTTTAAAAATATTTAGTTAGACTATTTGCGACGGGGTCCCATTGTAAAAGGCCCCGTCGTAATTAAAAAATTAATTTTTTAAAAAATAGAATTTAATAATATTACGATTGATGAAAAAAATAATATTATTATTATTTAAAAAATAAAAAATAAAAAATATTAAAATTATCAATATTCACAAAAAATCTAAAAAATAAAAAAATATTAAAAATAAAATTATGTAACATTTGCACCAAGATAAAAGATAGAAAATGTAAATAATTAATATTATAATTGTAATTCAAATGTTTCTAATATAAAAAAATCACTGGGGGGGGGGGCATCTGGAGGTGGTGGAGGAGCTGAAGGAGCTAGTGGGGGAAACTCTATCCCTAAACTACGAGTCAGAAAACGCATGTACTCCATCTGCTCCAGATGCTGCTGCTGCTATCAACGGATCTGCTCCTCATAATGCTGCTCCTACTGTTGGTGCCACTGACACATCTCTTCTTGCTACTTCTGCAAAGTCTCTATATGCTCAGCCTGAACTTGCAACTGCTCCTGATACTGTGAATCAGAAGATGATGTCTCTCCACGACCTGCTCTCGAGATGGATGCCGACATCACAACTGTACCATAATAAGTTCCAGGAGTCACATGAGAGCCGATTCTAACTACTCTGCCCTTCTCAAAGCCATACTGAGTCGCCTACATCCATGCCGCCTCATCGAAATGGTGAGCACTGGTCTGCTTCATCCCTGACGCCTCATCCATGCCGCCTCATTGAAAACCAAACCGCTATAGATGTCCCCCAACATTATCAAATGTGTCAAGCATTCTCAGAGACCATTTTTTACAAGGAAACTTAATTGTCCCTTCTGAAACATATTTTGGTTTTGATGATGCAAATGCTAAAAAAAGCATCAACACCCTCAATATATATAGGATTTAAACCCGAACCATTTGGATTTCTACGCTGATTTATCCATGCTCGATCATCTAAAAATGACTGATGTCGACTTCCTTATTCCATATTTTTCTACATAAATTATAAAATCATCACTGTTTTTGAATAGTTTGAAATTATAAAAACAATATCTGAAAAAGAAGATAAATAATTACAACTACTTAATAATTATCATTAATTAAGGGAGACAAAATTTCCAGTGTATTGACTGCTACTCTTTTGTCCTACAGCTCATTTAATTGCATATTTTTCACACTTATTATTGCTAATTATTGATAGTTATTCCTAATTATTCCTAATTGTTGCTAATTATTACAAATTATTGAAAATTATTACTAATTGTTACTAATTATTACAATTTGTTAATGATTATTACAATTTATTACTAATTATTACTAATTATTAATATTTATTACTAATTTAGAAATACTTATCAATACTTAGCAAAAGGAAAATTGGTTGAATAATGAAAGGAAATTTGGTAATCATCATTCTTGAGATGATCAAAAATTTCCCCTTCATTATCCAAGCAGATTTTGTTTTCTAATTATTCTTAATTAATCCTAATTATACCTAATTATTACTAATTATTCTTAATTATTCCTAATTATTCCTAATTATTCCTAATTATTCCTAATTATTACTAATTATTACTAATTATTACTATTACTAAATATTACTAATTATATCTAATTATATCTAATTATATCTAATTATTACTAATTATTACTAATTATTACTAATTATTACTAATTATTAATAATTATTACTAATTATTACTAATCATTACTAATTATTCCTAATTATTCCAAATTATTCCAAATTATTCTCAATTATTCCTATTTATGACTAATTATTCTTAATTATTACTAATTATGACTAATTATGACTAATTATGACTAACTATGACTAAATATGACTAATTATGACTAATTATGATTATTTATGACTAATTATGACTAATTATGACTAATTATTCCTAATTATTCATAATTATTCCTAATTATTACTAATTATTACTAATTATTAATAATTATTACTAATTATTCCTAATTATTCCTAATTATACCTAATTATCCATAATTATCCCTAATTATACCTAATTATACCTAATTATCTTTAATTGTCCCTAATTATCCCTAATTGTCCATAATTATCCTTAATTATCACTAATTATGCCTCATTATTCCTAATTATTCATAATTATTACTAATTATCCCTAATAATCCCTAATAATCCATAATTATAAATAATTATCCCTAATTATTACTAATTATTACTAATTATATCTAATTATTATTATTTATTACTAATTATTACTAATTAGTACTAATTATTACTAATTATTACTAATTATTACTAATTTTTACTAATTATTACTAATTATTCCTAATTATTCCATATTATTCCTAATTATATCTAATTATGTCTAATTATATCTAATTATATCTAATAATATCTAATAATATCTAATTATATCTAATTATATCTAATTATATCTAATAATATCTAATTATATCTAATTATATCTAATTATTACTAATTATTACTAATTATTACTAATTATTTCTAATTATTACTAATTATTCATTATTATTTCTAATTATTCTTAATTATTACTAATTATTCCTAATTATTACTAATTATATCTAAATATTACTAATTATATCTAGTTATTAATAATTATATCTAATTATTACTACTTATTCCTAATTATAACTATTTATTTCTAATTATATATATTTATTTCTAATTATATCTATTTATTCCTAATTATATCTAATTAGGATTAATTATAACTAATTATTTATAATTATTTCTAAAAATATCAATTTCTTAGTAAAACTAAATATAATTAAAAATCAATTGAAATCTAATTAAATTAGAACTCATAAAGAACAATTAAAATTAACATATAAAAATAAAAAAAATAAAAAAAAATAAATAAATAAAATATAAATACCTTAAATTTTGATATTCTGAAGATATTGACGCCCTCCGATTGCTCTTGTATAAAAAACTTCAACTAAAAGAAAATTACCATTTGAAACTGAAGAATGAAGAGAGAGAGAGAGAGAACAAGATCTGAATGATTTGGGAAAAACGGATGGGGGTATATATAGGTTAGATTACTAATTATTCCTAATTATTTCTGATTATTACTAATTATTACTAGTTATTACTAGTTATTACTAATTATTTCTAATTATTCCTAATTATAACTAATTATCCCTAATTATCCCTAATTATCCCTAATTATCCCTAATTATCCCTAATTGTACCTAATTATACCTAATTATCCCTAATTATCCCTAATTATCCCTAATTATCCCTAATTATCCCTAATTATCCCAAATTATGCCTAATTATGCCTAATTATTTATAATTATCACTAATTGTCCCTAATAATCCCTAATAATCCCTGATTAACCCTAATTATCCCTAATTATCCATAATTATTCCTAATTATTCCTAATTATATCTATTTATTACTAATTATTACTAATTATTACTAATTATTCATAATTATTCATAATTATTCCTCATTATTCCTAATTATTCCTAATTATATCTAATTATATCTAATTATATCTAATTATATCTAATTGTATCTAATTATATCTAATTACTTCTAATTATATCTAATTATATCTAATTGTATCTAATTATATCTAATTACTTCTAATTATATCTAATTTTTACTAATTTTTACTAATTATTGCTAATTATTACTAATTATTACTAATTATTACTAATTATTACTAATTATTCCTAATTATTCCTAATTATTTCTAATTATTACCAATTATCACTAATTTTTACTAATTATTCCTAATTATTCTTAATTATTTCAAATTATTCCTAATTATTTATAACTATTACTAATTATTCCTAATTATTCCTAATTATTCATAATTATTACTAATTATAATAATTATTACTAATTATTTCTAGTTATTCCTAATTATTACTAATTATTCCTAATTATTCATAATTATTCTTATTTATTACTAATTATTTATAATTATTACTAATTATATCTAATTATTACTAATTATTACTAATTATATCTAATTATTACTAATTATATCTAATTATTACTAATTATATCTAATTATTACTAATTATATGTAATTATTACTAATTATTCCAAATTATAACTATTTATTGCTAATTATATATTTTTATTGCTAATTATATCTATCTATTCCTAATTATATCTAATTAATATTAGTTATAACTAATTATTTATAATTATTACTAACAATATCAATTTCTTAGTAAAACTAAATATAATTAAAAATCAATTGAAATCTAATTAAATTAGAACTCATAAAAAAATTAAAATTAACATAAAAATTAATATAAATATTAAAAAAATAAAAAATAAATACCTTAAACTTTGATATTCTCAAGATATTGACGCCCTCCGATTGCTCTTGTATAAAAAATATCAACTAAAAGAAATTTACTCTTTGAAACTGAAGAATGAAGAGAGAGAGAGAGAGAGAGCAAGATCTGAATGATTTGGGGAAAACAGATGAGGGTATATATAGGTTAGATTAGTTGCGACGAGATTATTAGCGACGGGCTTCCCGTCGCAACTACCCTCGCCCGCATTAATTACCGTCGGTGGTTAAATGGTTATTTGCGACGAGTCCCATCACAAATAGTGCCTCATGAAAGTCTTTTTGGGACAGGACGACATCCCGTCGCAAAAAGTTATTGACCGCCGCCGGGTATTTGCGACGGGACCCGTTGCAAATAACCTTGCGCCGTTTGGCGCGCAAGCTGCGCCATACTATTTGCGACTGGAGAAATCTCCCCATCCCAAATAGTTTTCGCGCGGTTTGGCGCGCAAGCCGTGCCAAACTATTTGTGACGGGAGATGAAATCCCGTCGTAAATAATTGGTTATTTGCGACGGGCACTTCTCCCCATTGCAAATAGATTCCTGGACTTGTTATTTGCAACATGATTTATTCCCGTCGCAAATATCCCGTCGCAAATAGCAATTTTTCCGGTAGTGATGTGTGACCCTCTATGCTTGTTTTTTAGTGGCATTAGGAAAACCTACCTAAAGTCCAAGGTTATCATCTTAGAACACGCCAAGGTATCGATAGAGAAATATGTTGTTGGTGCAATGACATGCCACCTCATACGAATGATTATTGTGTAATATAATACCTTTATCAAAATATCTTTAATCGAGCAGGTTTCAGGACATTGTCATCAACCCATATTACCGATATCTCATTCTATGACTTTCTAGAAATAGAAGTTTCCTAGATAACACAATGGCCAAGAATTATTTATGTAATATCATTTCCATCAAAGGGCATGGGATATTTACTTCCTTTAATAAACAAAAGAGATAAATCCTTTTTCACATAATTCATTAATGGAATATTATTCATGACGCACCCAACGTATCCTACTTCTCCACGAGAATATGATGGAATGGTTTTCGTAAATACATCAAAGTATGAGACTCATAATATCCATTAATAATAATCTTAAAGACTAATGACCATTAGACACATCCGCATATAGAAACATCCAATGAAACTTGTAATGTGGATTTCTATGGCCAGGTCTTGTTTTCATAATATCCTACTGGATATTACTAGGGACATACACCATGCGAAGGTGTATTAAAGTCCTATAAGTCTCCACCCTTGATAACCTATATCATTTGTGTCCCCTCAAATGATATCATCTGGCCATAAAACATATATTCAAGGATAATGCCATGAAACCTCAAGGTTCTCATCATAGCAGGGAACTGTTATGACCTATTAGTTTGACATCTACTATTGGGACATTATCACATTATATTTCATTCATAATAACAATCTTCACGGAATAAGTAATTTATTAATATTAAAAACAAAGAAAATTTGTTTATCATAAAGTACAATGAAGTTGGTTCAAATACACCAACTCCAACAATTAATTTATTTCCCTTATGTATGTGGATAATATTATATTTGGATGAATCAGGCATAGATCAGTTGAAAATGTAACACCCCATGCTTTTACAGTACGTTTCCCTTTGAATAATACAGTGGCTTGAGTTGTACGCAACTTGGAGTTTTAACACCCCACGACCAATCAAACTAGCCATTGTGAATAGTAATACCCACTTTTTGAAATTTTATAAATTTTATTTTTCAAAATTGAATACATTTTTGAATTTGTAATATCGAAATTATCTAAGGGTGAATTTTTGGTATTTTTCTGAAAATGTTCAATTTTTGATGAATAGTGAATAACACTGTATAATTGTTTAAAACCAACTTTTTATTTAAATAATTAATTAATTTATAGAAATTTATTTTAGGAAAAAATAGATACATAATACCTATATATTTTCAATGTAATTCATTGGAGTCATTTTATAATAATATTAGATATATAAAATTTTATTGAACCTTTTACAATCTTTTACCCACCTTTAAAGATCATTTGAAAATTTGCATAAAACATAATTTTACCGCTTCTGTGAATTGAATTTCAAAAATTCGAGAGATGTAGTTGATATTAGTAAGAAAAATGTGGTTCAATAAGATGAAATTTTTTTTTTATGAATAATAACATTTAACTTTTATTTACCACGATTAAAAGTAAATAGGGTAATTAAAGGTAAAAATGATATTATTATTACAATAAAACATGTAATAATTCTATTTTATAAATGTATTTCGACCAAAATCAGCCTTAGGAATAAAATATGATCCTTTTGGTCCACTTGTATTAGATTAGGACATTTATTATTATTTTATTTAAATAAGAGTTAAAAGTGTCAAATTCAATGTTTAATAACTAAATCATTTTTTATATAGGGTTTCACATAAGATAAATTCTACTATAAATATTCATTACAAATATAAAAATATTTCCTACATAATGGTATTTTCTTTATAATTTTTTGACATTATATAATTTATTTTATTTATGACACATTGATGATGTAGTAATTACCTTATTAATAAAAGATTAAAATAATTGATATTATAAATATCCAAATAAATTTAATTTGAGACTTTTGATGAATTTCACTAATTTTATAGCTTAATATGACATTTTAGTGTTGATTCAATGAATTGTTTTCTATGTAATCATGTTGTTTGGACTTTATGAACAACAAAATACTAAATAGTGTCAAAGTTGACATAAATGAGTTTCTAAAACAAATACTATATTATTAAATGATATAATAGTCTTAAAAATTTATGGTTCTCACAAAGGACTTATATAATAATATATATATCATTAATGAACCACATTGGGTTATCTTGACATTTTCAAGTTTTATAAACTATATAATATAATAATACAAGAATACATGGTAGAAGTTAAACTATTTAACTAAGAGTTAAATCTAAAATATAAGGTTAAGATGGTGAACTAAACCTGTCTAAAACCTATTTTTTGAGAGGTTTTCTACCCATCACTACCTTATCATAGAAATAAATCGTTTTGGAGACATTATAAAACGAAAATGAATTTATTATAAAATAATATTTCAAGGTTTTACAAAAGTGACCCTCACCTCTCTTATAATAGGGTACTTCCACTTCTCTCAAAATCACAACTCCAAATCCATTTGGATCAGGAAAACAATGCCCATATATCCTCCCAACAATCATCTCCTTGACCTAGAGGCCTTACCTTGATCAGAAACACATCCTATGGAGCCCTTTTTATCAACTCAAAAGGAAACGCCTGAAGAAGAAGTAATAATTTCACCACCCTCATTCAAGTTCTTTTCCTCATCCACTTCCTCTTTTTTCGTTGTTTCTATGCAAAAATAATAACCCCATTACCATATAAATATATTTATGTTATTATAAATATGTTACAACCATATTATTTATTCTATCCATCCTATAAATGACAAAGTCACCATACATGCATACGTATGGAAAACCGTCTCCACATCGTGGTGTTGTTTGTTATTCAAACACTTCATTATTTGGATGGGTATAATAATTCGTATAAATGATGTAAATAATAAATATAACATGATAATTATTCTTTATATATAATATACCATACAATTACATACAATTTCACCATCAATTTAACGATATTTTCGCTCGTGCGTATGTACAGATTACCGTCTCCACGAATGTGATGAGATTCATTCCCCATAGTAGTCATTCAAGAATAATTATCACATTAAGATTAGAAATAATGCTTAAGAACTTAATATAATTTGGATATGAATCAAATAAAACCTATACATAACAAACATGACTTACGTAACAGAACATATAAAGGAAAACGAATCTGTTAACAACCAAAACAGTGATACTACTGAAATATAATTGACCAAGCAATATTATATGATCATATATGATATCATATTTATGTATTTGGTTCTTGTATAATTTAATAACAATTATTTCACCATTATACAAGAGGTTAAACTACCCAATACTAAGGAAAAGTACAAGGTATGTGGTTTCTTATCTCATTTTTAATTCCATAAGATTTCCATTGTTCGCCACTTATTTATTGAATGTGGTGTGTTGTGTAATTCCATCAGATATATATTATCATGATTCTCTTTATATTCATGGTATTATGAGATTCATTTGGTGGTAATTAACTTTTGTTCTTACAACTTGATTAATTACAACGTGGTAAGGGGTTTCTTATATCACTTTTAATTCAACAATATTTTTATTATTCATCAATTATTTATTGCATGTGGTGTATTGTGTACAGCCATTTGATATATATTATCATGATTCTATTTATATTAATAGTATTACATGATTCATTTTGTGGTTATTAACTTTTGGTCTTATGACTGGATTGATTAAAATGTGGTAAGGGGTTTTCATATCACTTTTATTTTCATGAGATTCATGGTATATTTTCCACTATTACCTCTTGTGTGGTGTATGTACTACCCATGATTATTTTGTTTTCATAATATAATTTAATATATGGGTATTTAAATCATCATTGGATGATCCTTCATTACTGGGGTGTATGTTTTTTATTTTTAAAAATCGGTAAGGGAATTTCAAATTTCAATTTCTACTCATTCATTTTTACGCAAACATCATTGATTATTTTACTCCAAGATTATTTGTGAAATCACTATTTATTTAATTATTTAGTAAATTACAATCCCCTTTGTTTGTATTTAATTTTGATACAAATAATCACTCCATTGATCAATTCTCAATTCATCTATATAAACTCGATAAGATTAATTTTAACTCAATCTCTATTCATTGAATAAAACATCCATGTCATTGGTGTTGTTTTCACAACAGTACATGTGAATGTCCTCTGATTTATTTATACTGAATATCCAATCATATTGAGTGTATTTATATTTTTTCACACATTATTATTTCAGCGATTTATCCTTACCCTAAGGATAAAGTTTTTATAAGGGAATTCATCTCAACATAAATTCCCTTGAGACTTCTTTGTTGTTATGTTCCAATTCACATTTATTTGGTGCATATACTACACTTTAAAATAGTATATCATGAATCCCTTTATTCTCAGGATGTTATAAAGTTTTGATTACCTCAATTATTTGTATTCTAGTGTCTCTCAATTGGTTAGGAACTCTAACTAAAATATCATTTTAAATTTTTTTAAAATTTATTCGTCTAAATCTTTATCATTAATGTCCATGCTTTAAAAATGGTTTTAAGGATTTATTTATATGGACATGAATGTTTAAAATTAAAATTCCTTTTAAATGTTTCAAAGTTATATGGGACACTTTGATTTAAAAATCTATTTTAAATTACTTCTTGATAAATAGTTAGACTTTTAAATGTTTTTAAGAAAAAGGGGAGATTTATCTCAAATGGTTTTAATGATTATTTTCATCTATATGAACATCCTTCATTATATTTTACATTTGTTTAATAAAAAATCATTATGAAACAATATTCCCAATGGTATTGAAGGTTTTTTTATATGTTTGACTTTGGATGTGTTATTTTTATAACATTCATGACTTATGGTTAAAGTATTAACATTTCATATGCTAGTTTTAATACGAATGTTTATGTTATGGTTCAACCTTTTTATATGAGGAATGAATTTGACTTAGTAAGTGATGGGTGGATCCCACTATAGCTCCTCGATGCATCAGTAGGTCTCATGAGACAAGCTAGTGTCTTGACACGAGGCCTTGACAAAATCTTATTTGTAGTCTTGGAATGAGTCTTTGACTATGTGGTTATGATGTCTAGAATTATGCATTCCATCATTACGAAATTGGATATTGATATTACATGTGATTATTTGACTAGTAGAATATCTATATGAATATGTAAATGGAATTATTCGATATATCTTTTCCATATTATTTTTAAGTTAAAGTTTAAAAGGCTTGTGTTCTACTCTTATACATTTCCTTAAATGTTTATTCTTATTTATGACAGTTTCCACTATATTGTAATCCTTACTGAGCATTTGATATCCCCCCTTTCTTATGTTTTACTTTTCCTAGGATGCAAAGAAGTAAATTACGATTATACTGTTGGAATAGTCCAAGGGATATAAGAGTGTTCAAATGGGGCAAAATGTTGTTTTTTATTTAATGATGTAATGTAAAACTTATTTATGTATCTATTACATCAACTTCTACTAAACTGATCATTATTTCAAGACATGATTTCTTGTATCATGCCAATGTTATGTAATAATGCACCGATTCTAGGTAACTGTGTTCAGGGCATTACAGTTGGTATCAGAGGATGTTTAGTACAAACCTTGGAACCTAGATTTAGGAAAACACTGATTAGAAAACACTACCCTAAGATAGAAATTGAGGATTAGTATATAAGAACATCCAAAAATTTTGGTAATGTAAATATTATTTGGGTTTTCCAAGAAATACATCCCTGTCTGGATACGAGAAAGTAGAGGTGGATTTGGAACAAATGTACCGAGGAGTGAAAAAACTGATAAAGTGTTTCAGGATTGACCCAGGGTATCCTGGTACATGACAACGAGCCTTTTTGAAATCTTCGTTACAACACTTCCGGGTGATATTATTAGAATAATTCACATTTTATTTACAAACTAATTTGAAATATTTTAATATAAGAGGAGAATAAATAACCTTGGTTAATCCTAAGGTGTTTTAGATTGAAAATAAGGTGTTATGAAATTCTCTAAATGATTATATGACTCACACTATGCTTTCTTGTGTTTGTTAATGGCTGGATTTCAAGGAAGTCATAGAAACATTGAACATGATGTACAAGGTGGGAATAGTGGTGGAAATGAGCAATGAAATTGAATGGTGAGAGGTGTAAAAGATATCATGTTCATGCCAAATCAGTTTTCCAAAAATTTGATCAACAACATATATATTAACCAACTCTAGGACTCAACAAAGAAGAGAATGGCGGTGAATGATAAGAGCTCCAACAGTGGAGACCATGGAGAAATGAAAGCTCAATTTCCATCTTGTAGGAAAAGTGGATGGAGACACCTAGGAAAATTATTCAATGGAAGAATGAAAATATTTATGAGTGGGAAAATAGGACAAAATTTAAATAATTGCTGAGGAAAAATGAAGAGTACTATAGAAGAAAATAAAAATGATCCCATGAATCCATTTATAGTCATTTCTGTAAATGTAAGGGACTTGGTCATTACCCGAGTGAATGCATTATTCTATAGGATAACCTCTTGGTCCAGGCAGAACTTGGGTGAAAATAAGTGGATTGAAAAATGTTTAAAATTATTAGTGCTCTTTGTTTATGGGATTACATTGGATGACTTTTCTCTTGTATGTGTAACCCTACAGTTTATTTTGTGAAAATTCCTTTTTTCGAAGAATTATCTATCTATTGTGGATATAGTTTTGAATAACCATTTGGGTTTACATGATCCTTGAATTTCAGGAAATTGCAAGTTATTAAATTTTGGGACGAAAAAACAAGGTATGAGAAAAAATTTGTGGTGAAATTATGTTATGGTTATTTTGAGGAATTTATCTCATTTTGGGAATATTATAAAATATAGTTTTTGAAAGGGGACAACATGATGACCATGTGACAACCCATTGCATCTGACAATGCTGCAGGAATCAAACCCAAAACCAAAGTGCAAATGGGATCTATCGCCTACCACTGGACTACGTGATGTCCCTAGTTAGTGTGAATAATTATCTTTAGTTGAATGAATTTATTGATCAATAATAAGTTGATTTGGGATCTTATGTTTATCAAATAGATATCCTTAGAATATGAAGATGATTTGGTTATTAAGTGATAAATGTTATTTTGGAAGATGTTCGCTATGTTGGGAACACTATATGCCTAAGGAAAATAGAATACTATGGGTTTTCATTTTAGGAGTAATGGTGGATTTTTATATATGGGTTTATTGTGGACTTATAATAATTTATGTTATTTATAAAAATTAATAACCTATCATAGAGAATATGTGATTATATTAATTTCTTTTAAGTATGCAACTTTAAGAGTAGTTGATGTTATTTGGAGATACAATTTAACGTGTAAGATTGCATAATAAAATTCTTCTATTTTCTGGGTTTTAATCTTTGTTTGGATTATATTGAAGGATTTTAAGGAAAACTTTTTATTGAATGGTATTTATTGAACTTTGGGTATTTTTGGTTTTATTTTAGAAATTATGATTAGTATTTATTTCTATAAATGATTATCCTTTTTGGGTATCATCTGATCTTGTACTAACAATTTTGGTTTTGGTTAATCTATAAAGACAGGTTAAATATATAGTTTATCCTTTTTGAATTATGTGATTCTTTGTATGTTTATTCTAGCACTTCAGGGGTGACCAAGTAATCTTGAATACTCATCATTTGGAGTGAAAGATGATTTTGTGGAAGAAATTAGTTAAAGGATGGAACTCTACATATCATGTATTGTTTTCTTATTCAATGAATAAATTAATTCTTAAACTTTAGGGGAAGGATTTTAAATCCAAAAAGGTTTTATCCTAATACCTTATGTTATTCATCATAGATTTATGTCTTTGAAACCCTGAATTTTCAATTCAATTTTATGTGATTGATGACTTCAATCACTCCTTATAAATATTTCTATTTTTCGTCAAATTATATTTTCCAGCAATGCTATTCTATTCAAAACCCTAATTTGGTGGTGACTTTTTCATTTCCCTTTCCCTCTGATTAATAATAAAATTTGTTAACCTTATTTTTGATGTCGGTTTTCCACAAAGGTATTTTCAATTTTTTTACCTTTTATTTCCAAAGAACAATTTCAAATAGTGAGGATTCAATTTATTGAAGGATGGAAGAATGTAACACCCAAATATTCTATGGTAAGTTTCCCTTTGAATAATGGCATAGCTTGCGTTTTACACAACTTGGAGTTTTAAAACCCCATGACCAATAAAACTAGCCAGTATGAATAATAGTACCATCTTTTTGAAATATTATAAATTTTATTTTTCAAAATGGACTTAATTTTTGTATTCATAATATCAAAATAACCTTAGGGTGAATTTTTTGTATTTTTCTGAAAACTTTCAATTTTTGATGAATAGTGAATAATATTGTGTTATTGCTTAAAACCGACTTTTTATTTAAATAATTAATTATTTTATTTAAATTTATTTTAGGTAAAAATAGATACATAATACCTATATATGTTTAATTTAATTCATTTGAGACATTTTATAATAATATTAGATATATAAAATTTTATTGAACTTTTTACCGTCTTTTACCCACCTTATGAAAGCATTTTACAATTTGAATAAAACTTAATTTTACCACTTATGTGAATTGAATTTCAAAAATCTGAGAGACACGGTTGATATAAAAAAGTAAAATTTGGTTAAACAAAATAAAAATAATTTTTGGTGAGTAGTAACTTTTAACTTTTATTTACCACGGTTAAAAGTAAATAGGGGTTTTAAGGGTAAAAATGATATTATTATTACCCTAAAACATTTCATAATTCTATTGGATTAGTTTATTTTGACCAAAATTGACTTTAGAAATAAAATATGATCCTTTTGGTCCACTTGGATTAGATTATGACATTTATTATTATTTTATTTAAAGAAGAGTTAAAAGTGTTAAATTCAATATTTAATTACTAAATAATTTTTAATATATGGTTTCACATAAGATAAATTAGACTATAAATATTAATTAAAAATATAAAAATATTTCCTACATAATGGTATTTTATTTATAATTTTTAGACATTATATAATTTAATTTATTTATGACACAATGATGATGTCGTAATTACCTTATTAATGAATGATTGAAATATTTGATATTGTAAATATCCAAATAATAGAAATTTTAGACTTTTGAGGAATTACACTAATTTTATTTGTTAATATGAAATTTGAGGGTTGATTTAATGAATTTTTTCTATGTTATCATGTTGTTATGACTTTAACAAAAACCAAATACTAAATAGTGTCAAAATTGACATAATTGAGTTTTTAAAATAAATACTACATTATTTAATGATATAATAGTCCTAAAAATATAACGATTTAAAAAATGACTTATATAAAAATATATATATATTTAATGAACCACTTTTGGTTCACATGGAATTTTATAGTATGATTATTAACTGTATAATATAATAACAGAAGAATACTTTATAAAATTATACTATTAAACTAAGAGTTAAATCTAAAAGTTAAGGTTAATATAGTAACCTAGACCTATCTAAAACCTATTAGTTGAGAGGTTTTATACCCATACCTACTTTATCTTTGAAATAAATCATTTTGGAGCCATTATAAACCGAAAATGAGTTTATTATAAAATAATAAATCAAGGTTTTCTTAAAGTGACCCTCACCTCTTTTATAAAAAGGTACTTCCCCTTCTCCCAAAATCACACCTCCAAATTCATTTTTCAAAACCAAAAACTATCAAAAAATCTTCCTTAATATCCGCACTTCGACCTAGAGGCCTTAAATTGATCAGAAATCCAACCTAAAGATCCCTTTCGATCAACTCAAAAGGAAACACCCGAAGAAGAGGTTATAATTTCACCACACTATTTCAAGTTCTTTTCATTTTCCACATAATTTTTTTGTTTTTATAACAAAACATTAACACTAGTACCTTATACGTACTATTATGTTATTATAAATACAGTACAACCATATTTTTTATTCAATCCATCCTATAAATGACAAAGTCACAATACGTGCGTACATACGGCTTATGCTCTCCACGTCAGGTTGTAGTTTGTTATTCGAACACTTCATTATTTGGATGGATATAATAATGAGTATAACTGATGTAAATAATAAATATTACATTCTAATGATTCTTTATATATGATATACCATCCAATTATATTTGATTCACCATCAATATAATGATATTGTCGCTCGTGCATTTGTACGGATTATCCTCTCCACGAACGCGATGAGATTCATTCCCCATCGTAATCATTCAAGAATATTTTTTATTTTATGATTAGAAATAATGTTTAAATACTTTATAAAATTATGGATATGAATAAAATACATCTTATACATAACATACATGACTTACATGACAAAACATATTAAAGAAAATGAATTAGTTAACAACCAAAACAATGATACAAATGAAATATCATTAATAATGAAATATTAGAAGATCATATATGATATCATATTTATGTATTTGGTTCTTGTATAATTTAATAACAATTACTTAACCATTATTCATGAGGTTAACCTACCCTATACTAAGGAAAAGTACTAGGTAAGGGGTTTCTTATCTCGCTTTTAATTTCATGAGATTTCCATTGTTCGCCACTTATTTATTGCACGTGGTTTATTGTGTACTACCATTTGATATATATTATCCTGATTCTCATTATATTCATTGTATTTTGTGATAATTTTGTGGTTATTAACTATTGGTATTTCTACTCAATTGATTACAACATTGTAAGTGGAATCTTATCTCACTTTTAATTCAGTGAGATTTCCATTGTTCGCCACTTATTTATTTCATGTGGTGTATTGTGTACTACCATTTTAGATATATTATCATGATTCTCTTTATATTCATGGTATTATGTGATTAATTTGGTGGTTATAAAATTTTGTTCATATGACTTGATTGATTTTAACTTTGTAAGGGGTTTTCATCTCACTTTTATTCCCGTGAGATTCATGCTATATTTTTAACTATTACCTTTTATGTGGTTTATGTACTGCCCACAATTGTATTTTTTGCGTAATATAATATAATTTATGGGTATTTACATCATTATTGGATGATCCTTCTTTAATGGGGTGTATGTTTCGTATGTTACCAAATCGGTAAGGGAATTTCATATTTCAATTTCCACTCATTCGGTTTTACACAAACTTCATTGATTATTTTACTTCAATATTATGTGTGAAATCAAAATTTATTTACTAATGTTTTAATTTACAGTCCAATTTGTGTGGATATGCTTTTGATACATGTAGTCACTCCATTGAAAAATTCTCAAGTCATCAATATGAACCTGATAAGAGTAATTTTAACTCAATCTCTATTCATTGAGTTAAACATCCATGTCATTGGTGTTGTTTTTACAAGAATATGAATGAATGTCCTTTGATTGATTTACAATGAATATCCAATCATATTTAGTGTTTTTTATTTTTCACACATAATTATTTCATTGATTTATCCTTAACCTAAATATATAGTCTTTATAAGGGAATTCATCTTAGATTACCTTCTATTGATACTTCATTGTTGTTATGAGCCAATTAACATTTATTTGGTGTATATACCGTACTTTGACATATTATATCCTGAATCCCTTATTTATCAAGATATTATAATATTTTGATTACCTCAATTATTTTTATTCATGCATCTCTCAATTGGTTAGGAACTCTAACTTAAATATCATTTTAAATGTTCTAAATATCTATTATTCTAAATCATTCTAATTAATGTTCATGTTTTAAAAATGGTTTTTAGGATTTATTTATATGGACATGAATTTTTAAAATTAAAATTACTTTAAAAATTTTCAAAGTGGTATGGGACACTATGATTCAAAAATATATTTTAAACATATTCTTGATATATAGTGAGACTTTTAAATTTTTTCAAGTAAATGGTGGTATTTCTCTCAAATAGCTTTAATGATTATTTTCTTCTATATCGGCATCCATCATTGGATTTTACGTTTGTTTAATGTTGATTCATTGTGATGCAATATTCTAAATGTTATTGAATTTTTTGTGATATGTTTGACTCTGGGTGTGTTATTTTTATACCAGTCATTGTTAGTGGTTAAAGTATTAATATTTTGTATGCTATTTTTAATATGAATGTTTATGTTACGTTTCAACCTTTTCATATGAGAAATGTATATGAATTATTAAGTGATGGGTGCATCTTGCTATAGCTCCTTGATGCCTCAGTAGGTCTCATGTGACAAACTAGTGTCTTGGAATAAGTCCATGAAAAATATTATATGCAATCTTAGCACGAGGCCTTGACTATGTGGTTATGATGTCTGGAATTATGCATTCCATCATTATGAAATTGGCTATTGATATTACATGTGATTATTTGACTAGTATAATATCCATGTGAATATGTAAATGGAATTATTGATTTATCTTTTCCATATTATGTTAAAGTTTAAGTTTAAAAGGCTTGTGTTCTAGTATTATACATTGCCTAAAATGTTTATTCTTATTTATGATAGTTTCCCCTATATTGTTATCCTTACTGAGCATTTGAGATCACCCCTTTCATATGTTTTATTTTTCCTAGGATGCATAGAATTATATTATGATTAACCTTCTAGAATAGGTTATGGGATATAAGAGTGTTCCAAGGGGACACAATGTTATATTTTTATATCATGATGTAATGTAAAACATATGTATGTATTTATTACTTCCAAGGATACTAATGTTATCGGTCATTCGAGACACGATTCCTTGTATCGTGCTAATGTTATGTAATAATGCACCAATTCTGGGTAACTAGGGTTGGGGAGTTATAGAAAATGTTTCTAATAAAATGAAATCATAATTTGAAATGTCTAGGATTCGTGAACTCATATTATTTTGGGGTTTTAGGTGATTTTAAATAATGAATACACCTTCTTTTCTAAGAAAAAATATATAATATAGCAACTGATGAGAATCAAAATGCATGTATCCAAGCTACTGTCGACTCTGATTGAGGTCCGGAGAAATCATGGATATCAAAAGGATGGGTAATCTATGTATATAACTTTTTACTTTACGATCATTGGAATGTTATTATATTTGGATAAACATTTCCAAATATATTCATTAAAATATGTCTAGAAACTCAGTTCCAATGTAATTTGATGGAATAATATTTTATTATAGTTAAAAGAATCAAAAGTAATATTATAGCTACTCACAAATTTGAGTTATACATTATAGTAGTATAGGATAATTAATTATCGACATTCCCAAATTCTAACATGGTCTATTGATATGGTGGATCAATGTTCTACAATTGGGGGAGCATTCTTCACATGAAAAAATGAGTGGTATGGTTTAGAAAGAAACAAGAATGAAAGTGTCTTAGTATGGCTGAAGAAAGTTATATATCTATAAAAAAGTAATGCAATCAGCTATTATGTATGATGCAACTACTTAATATGATTAGTGATGAGGTGAAATGTCTGATGGTGATACAGTTTGATTACAAGAGTATGATCAAGCTCGCGAAAAATATGATTCAAATAACTCGTACCAAACATATTGAGTTAATATATCACTACATTAAAGAAAATGTTTAACATGGTTTGATTAAAATGGATCATATTAAAACTAATGATAAAGTGTATTACATCCTGACTATTAAGTTGGTAACACAAATTCTTGAGAAACATTAGTTAATCTTTTGTGTTCAGGCACCTCTCATTTCTTGAGGGGCTTTTGATTTAACCACTCTCTCCATTATTGTTAACTATTATAATTTTTTTTACTGATGTGATGTAGGTATCTGGGGGAGATACTAACCAAGGGGTGTTTTTTATGAAATAAGTTACAAATATAGTTTCATTTGTTTTATTTCTAAATGGGGATAATTAGAGAAAATTAATGGATTGTAGGATTACATGATATGTTTTCAGGATAAGTCATCATATCTAAATGCATGAAATCCTATCTTCTAACTCTTATTTTCTAGAATGGAAATTGGTAATGTAGACATAGAGTGAGGTATTAGTTTCTTCATACCAATCAGGTTTTTTTATACTGGTTATTTATTAAATTTCTCATAAAATTTCCAACAAACCCAAAGGGGGAGGTTTTTTGAAATAAGGGTTTTCACATATAGAAATTTATTGTGATTTTGTGTTTATATAAAATACAAACTGGGTTAATAAATGATCTTACATAATAAGTGATCTTATCGTGTAGGTGGATTCAGTGTTATTGGTAGCATCATTTCCCTGGGTTTTCATCATTTTGGGGTCCAAAATTCGAAGGAAGGGACAATTTTTTTAGAAGTTGGATTTCAAGGTTTTTCATATGAAAATATGAAATATTCCTGAAATTAATGAATTTTTGGTCTCAAAAAAGATTTTTTATTCATTAATGATGGTTGAGGTGTGAAGGAATAATGGTATGTTTCAGAATTATGACAATCTTCAACAATAATAATCTTCTATGAAAATTTTATGATGAAAGGATGTTTCACGAACAAGAATAAAGAGTTTTATGAATATGCAATGGTGATATTTAATGTTTCATGAATGGGACAAAATTTTTATAGGTAGGTGTTTACACATCATATGTTCTTAGAAAATGTTTTTTAGAAGGTCTAATAACACTGATTTTTAAAGGTTTTACACGAACATAATTATTATATGAATTGGGATCTATAAACAAACACAAGTCCCTAGAGAACATTTATTGAAAAATAATTGATTCTATGGAATTTAATTTAATTATTTTTTATGAATTTTGAATGTTTCATGAAATTTGGTAGTTTTTTTGAATTTTTTTAGTATTGTAAAAGCATAGAGTTATTTGAAACAAATAGGTGGGTTTCACGGAAAACGATATTTCACAAAAGATACACACATGAGAATACTTGAAATTTAGAAATGTTTGTGGAATTTATTGAAGAATCTTAAGTGATACTACATGATGAAAAATATTATATTCATGTTCTATGATATGGAAGTGACCTAGAAGTCATTAAACTGATAAACACTTTACCCAAAGTAGTGAGTAAGGGGGAGATGATGGAAGTGATTAGAGGGAGACAATGTGTTTTCCATAAAAGTTTTGTATAGGATGTGTGGTTAGTATAGAATAACCATGTTTTGACATTTTTAATCCATAATATCTATTGAATTTTATTATATTCTATAAAATCCAACACAATGTCATCATACGCTACTTGGAATATCCCTCAGTGGTGAAGCAAGTAAAGGAGTTCTATGGTGTTTCTATTTCATCATATGGGTGTTTGATAAATTATTTATTCTATTAGAAATTTTTATCTTGTTCCTACCAATTTTTGGACATGATATGTCTCTTTAAATGAAAAATATTACATCCCAATTCTCCCCTCCACTCTTTAGGGATTCTTGGGTATTACAAATTACATAAATGATTACAATATTATAAGGAAAATTTCCTGTGAATGTGGATTCAAATGGAAATGAATTAGAATGTGTAAAAATATAAGGTTGAAATATATTTAAAAAATGAAATAGATAATATTTTCTGTGGCATTATTACCCTCATCTCATAGTTTAACACCCCTAGTAAACCCATTCTAACCATAAACATATAATGTTTTTAACCATTTTTATTATTCATTATGACCAAAATTAACCTAAACACATTAAATTATTTTAATGATGATAATTAAAATTATTTAATCTATTTTATAATATTTTATTTCTATAATTGAAAGATGTTCACTTTAAAATATGTTCACTAAATGCAATAAAAATCATTTTCAGAAAAATTTATTTCCGGCATAATTCTAAAATTACATTAATTCATTCCCTATAAAAACTATCAAATGAATGAAAAAATATTTTTTTGATATTTAATATAAAAGTTTCATTCAAATAATTAATCAAATTTTATTTATATAATTTATTATGATAAAAACAAATTACACACAGAAAAGTAGTTTTGAGAAAAATTATATTTTAACAGAAAAAATAAACTTATACGAAAATAAAAATAATGAATATTACAATGTACTTAATTAGAATATTTATAATTAAATAATAATTATTTTACATTAATATAAAATACAATACCTGATGGTATATTAAAACTAGTTAATTTAACGAAAACAAATTGGAGTTTTGCAAAAAAAAAATATTTTTCAATATTCACTAAAAATCACATTAATAAAATATTGAAAAAATGATTTAAAAAATTATATTAATTCCATAAAATACAATTTAAAAAATGGTATAAATTATTTAAATTTGTATATAAAAAATTCATTAAAAACGTTTTTGAAGGTTACATATTTTTGGTGCATAAAATTGCCCAACTAAAAATTGAGTATATAAATAATATTCATAAATTAAAACATTTTAATTATATAAAACCACTATAATTTATTTTCATAATATTATTATTCCAATTCATTCCTTCAATTTTATTTATAGGTTATAATTATCAAATTTATATAATATTTATATAGTATATATCACAATTCTCTTAAATTTCTATGTTACATGTAATGAAATCCCTCGAGTATAATAATCATTTAAACTAAACTTATAGGGTTTCAAACATAAACCGTACAATAGTTTTCAGTTGAATTTTGGTGGATCATCGAAATATTATAATGAATATTTTTTATGGAAATTGGAAACCATTAAAATAGATGTAGATATAAGATGATTTGGGATATAAAATGCGATAACTATATAAATGTATCCTTATAAAAAGTGGAATTTTCATAAAGGAATATTATGAAACATCTAAATAAATAATAAGTGACATTAATTACATATTCCATGATCATGAAGTCTATCAATATAATTTATTTTTGGAATTTTAATTTTCACCTTTCTGTATAACTATAATCAGTACATTGGTTTACATGAAACCATAATGGTAAATAAATTATATACAGAGTTTTACTATAAATGGGTAATTAATGATTGGTTTTGTTTATTTTGAAATATTTTTTTTATTTTAATAATTATCATATTATTTTTCATTGTTTCATATTTCTTTTTTTAGGGATAATATTTATTTAATGATGTTTTTTAATTTAATGCATGAACTATATATATAATTTATTTATTTATGGGGGAATAAGTTTAAGTAGATATGTAAAAAAATAGTTCTGGATTACTTATTTAATAAATTAGTTTCATGTACTTTATATGATGAAAAAATTAATTTAATAATTTGAGATAAAACACTCATTAATGGATTCATTTAGAATCAATTAAAATAACAACATGACCACTTATTATGAATATTGGATTTTCAATTATTTAATGATATTGGGTTTATAAAAGTTTAGTCTAATTTCATAATTATATTTTCTTTTAGATAGTCTTAAAATAATTATAATTGTATCAAATTATCCTCTTATTTTTTTATAAAAATTTATAGTAAGGATCATATGTGTTTAATAGGTTGAACTATTATTATATATAAAACACAATGATTATAAAGAGATATATTTATAAATATAAAATTGATTCCTTATTGGAATTAATGATTCCTTATGTTCGGTTAACCTGATTCATAATTTGATCAGAAAATGGCCTCAAGAGTGTTCCCCGACCACTAGAGGTTGAAAAAAAGTTCCAAGGGTTACCATATAATTGATCTGGAGTGGATTATCCCAATAATAATAAATATTATATGTAAATGAATCATACATATTATTTTAAAAACTAATGCAATATTTAAATATGAAATTCAAATAAAAAAAGTGTTGTAATGAATATAAAAGTATGGAAAGAAAACTTTGTAACTATAAATAATGAAAGGACACTTGAAACAAGTATATCAAAGATAGAAAACCCCTCCAATGATGCCTAAAAAACACTATCACATCCAAACATTAATTTAACATCTAGACTCAATAATTTTTTAATATGGTAAAAAAAATCAATATACACACTAATATATACAGGAAGCAGTGAGTCACACTATACTCACTTGGATTTTTTTAACTCCCAAGAATTCTTATGTATGATTTATTCCAAACCATATAACTAATGTTTCTTAGAAAATAAATGAAAATTTTATTATCTAATAATTCATAAATTTTTTAATAAATTATAATAAATTCTTTGAATGCATACTAGAGTGTCAATATTTCCAAACATACCAAGACCCTATATGTTTTATCAAATAAATCATTTTTCCAAAACATTAATTCATCATGATAAATATTTAAATTTATTTTGTGACAACCTATTATTTCCCTACATATTTTCCTTAAATAAATATCTTGTTCCATAGGATGGATCAGACTCGCTGCTTTACTTTTCAGTTGGTGTACATTCATTTCCGTTGTACTTTACTTACAGTTGAGTTTTTATTCTGGCCCATTTACTTTCCAGCACTTACCTTTGTATTCAGTTTACTTATTGTTTACTCAGCTTGCGTACTCCGTGGTTTTTGTTTTCATTATAAAGGCAATGCCTTCCCTTTTTACTGGGATTTACACCTTCGGTACTAGTCACCAGCCTCTGGCCTATGGAAGGCGGGCTTGGGGTTGTCATGGCACGGGCCCCGAGGATGGGTCATGACAATGAATTGGAGTCATATAAGAGATCCACCCACCACATAATCAAAATCCATTCATTTTTATATTATATGATAATAAAAACATTTATCATCTTATAATATTTTAACGCATGAATAAAAAATTAGTTTCATCAATATTTTATCATAATAATCATTAACAATCTAGAAATAAAATAATTACATTATTATAGGATCATATCCCAAGTGAAGTATATGTAACATCAAGGTTGTTTCCAAAGATAAATTTTTTAGTTAAAATGAAACTACAATATTTATTGAAGAGAATTCCTTTTTTAAAATCAATGAATTTTTAAAATAAAAAAAATATTTATATGAAAATATCTAACAAAACATGTAATGTGACCTTTAAAGAATATAATAGTCCTCACTATGGGAAAATATGTTCATGCGGTGTATTCTAAAAAAAGTCTTCGTTCACACCTTCGATAAAACATACCTCACTCTGAAAATAATAGGAAGATCTATTTTAAATATATTTATAAAAATTAAATAATTGTTAAAAATGAATTTAATAAATAATTTTAAAATTGTAATAATATTCTTGAAAACTTTTAGAAAACATACTGACATAAAAGAAAATTTTTATGATGAATTGAAAAAAGAGCTGGTTTTCTTAAAAACATTCATTCCAGATTTTGAGGTAATAAAGAGTGGAAAATTAATGAAAACCTATTATTTTAGAAAATAAACATAGGAGAGAAAAAAATATATTTTTTATAATAAATAGATCATATAATTATTTTATGAAAAATTTAAGCATAAACAACATTGGGGGAAAAGAGATCTCTATTGTAAATCCCTGAATTCATTGTGAAATTTTGAGTTATAATATCCTGGAATAAATTACCATTATATAAAAGATTAAATACTTTCAAAATATGGATATTATTAATACAAATTATCAATGTTTCATTATATGAACCATATAACTAATATATATGTATAACCATAGATATTCTACGAAGAATAAAATTTGAGATGGAAAACCCTTACCACTTTGATTACATTGGAATCAAAATAATTTGTATGAAATGAAATTAATTATAACTTTAAATACCATTAATTAAGAATTATAAATAATATAACTTATCATATGGGAATCAAATACACCTTATAAATATATATAGGTTTATAATCTCAAACATGTCATAATTAAATAATATCGGAATGGGGAACCCTTACTATATAAGTAAAATGTTTCATAAGAAATCTAACCTCATATATAATAAAATTATATTTATTATAATTTAATAAAATAATATTTTACACACATATAATATCATTTATGATCTGCTTCTAACATTATAACATCTTTTTATTAATATTTCTTTATTAAAATCCTTATTTCTAAGTGATTACTATTTTGTTTTTCATGTATGTTTCTATTTTGAAGTTATGGTTCT
The DNA here is from genome assembly GCA_963277665.1 of Viscum album. Classification (NCBI taxonomy): domain Eukaryota; kingdom Viridiplantae; phylum Streptophyta; class Magnoliopsida; order Santalales; family Viscaceae; genus Viscum; species Viscum album. Next base: position 1,431,703,251 of record OY728126.1, on the reverse strand, counting down.
TGAAAATTGATCATTGATACCAAATTTACATAATATTAATCATGTAATATGTATATTCATTAATCATTATATAAAATTTTATAACCTTACATATAAATTAGTGATGACAAAATCAATTATGTCACTTTGTGTGGATGGTAGTCTGTACCTATGCATGGGTGATATTTTCCACTTTTTAATGGATAGATCTAAAGAGACATAACTAATAATTAAACTTTATAGAATCAATAATATATTATAAATATCCTATATATTATTTAAATATATCTTTATTACTATACATGTAAAGGGTAAATGACAAAAATCCCAACTCTATGTAGAGGTGTTTGTCCATACGTACACATGAGCCACATTTTTTCCCTATAGATGGGATGGTAAGAAGGTAGGAAATATCATATAATTAATGAAGCATAATTATTTAATATATATAATATATAAAAATTTTAAATCCATAATATTAATCAGCCATGAAAGATAGTGATAGAATGTGAATCATATCATTATGTGGAGGTAGTAGTCCACAGATATGCACATGTGATACTTTAGTTTACCATTTGATAGAAAAGTGGGGGAAAGTGGTTGTTCCGTAGTCATAATAAAATGTTAGTATATTTATGATATTGGATTCATCATTTTATTATGGATTGAAATGTTTTAGAGGATATGTAAGAAGATGTAAAATTGAAAGGGCTCAGTTGAGATTTATACCGCTTGTTAGAGTGAACTCATTTATCTTAATCTATATTTATTGAATGATCGATTTGTAAACAATTCATGGGTTTCTAAGATGATGAAATGGATTCATGGAATTATTTATATAGATTTTATAATTTAAAATGTATAAATTTTGTGAATATGGGAGGTGAAGTGGTTCCCATTTATAACTGAGGGGAGGGATATAAATGAAATTATGTTTTAACCAAGGGTTTTCATGAAGAAAGGGAGTATCGTGAAAACAATTGAAGAGTTTCACTGAAAAGAGGTGGTGATATTTAATGGTTCTTGAAGGTGTGGAAATGTATATAATTAGGCTTCCACTAATCATATGAGTATTGAAACGGTTTTGTAGACGGGATAAACACACTGATGTCTTGAATGTTTTCTTCCAATATAATTGTAAAGTGAATTAGGATCATTATGAGAAAAAACATTTCATGAAAAGAATGGTTTAGGGAAAATTTATAATATAAAATTTCATTAAATTATTTTCATGAAAATTGGTAGTTTTGAAAATGTTGTGAGTTTCGAAAAGGTGTGTAGTTTCATGAAAGATTATAGTTCACTAAAAAAATGGGGTTTTGCGAAAAAGGGTGTTCTCGAAAGACACTTACACATGAATACATGATCATGGGAAAATATTTAATGTATTGAAGAATAATATATGTACCTACATGTTGAAAAACATCACTATTAGTTTTTTTGATATGAAATCAATATTCAAGTCATTAAACTGATAAATACTTCACCCAAAACTATGAGAAAGGAGAAGTCGACATGAGTGATATGAGGGAGTTAGTGTACTATCCATAAAATTCATGTAAATATTTCTTCCATTAAAATACTGAATATGAATTAAAAATTCAAATCCAAAATATCTAGTGATTCTTAGAGGATACAAATATTTCCAACACAATATTGATGTATTATCCTTGAACTATCCCTTAGTGGAAAGTTATGTATAAATGATGTGTTATGTTTCTATTTCTACATATGCGTGTTCGATAATTTCATGATTCCATCAAACAGGTTTAACATGTTACCTAAAAACATGGGGACAAGATCGATAATTTTAAAAGAAATATTTTACCCCCTAATTCTTCCCTCTCCTATTAGGGTGTTCCGGGATGTAACAAGTGGTATTAGAGTGTACAGGTTGTAGGTGTTAAATGTATCCTCTATATTGTTTTTAAGGAGTTTTTATTGAATGTTATTGAAGTTCACCTTTTTTATGTAAGATTATTTTAGATTCAGATGAATTTAGTGATATTTCATCTATGATATATTAGGATGGATGTTCTCTATTTCATAAATCAATGGATTCTTATTAGTGATGTGATAGGTCTTTCTGTGACTGAAACTTGTATGAAATTCTTGATACAGATTCCAAAGATGAAAATGATCTTTCTCAGGCACTATCTGATTAAATCAATTTGATGGTTATGATTTCCAATATATCCATATCCAGGTTGTAGACATTGGAAAATATATGAGATGGTTAAAACAAAGTGAAGGAGGCCAAAATTCATGAATTTCAAAAATCAATTCGATGATATGAAAATTAATCCAGATGAAAATAAAGATAGTTTCTTTAATCACATTACTAATGTTATTAGAGAAATTTGGGGAATTTTAGAAAACATTTTGGATGTTAACATTGTGAAGAAAATTCTGAGAAGGATTTCACCTTTTTTCAATCTAGAAGTGTCATACTTTGAGTAAACAGATATATCTAATATTTATCTTTATGATCTTCTAATATGTATGTTGGATTATGAATTGAGAGTGAGACCATTAGATACTACAATTTAATTAATTAATGAAATACCATTCAAATCCATGGAAAATTTTGACATTTTCAAAGTTAATGATGATGAATGTGATTTGGAAAATGATCATCATTATCTTTTTTCCATAAAATTCAAGAGAGAAAAGGGGGGACTTCAATGAATGATTCCATTATCTTTTTTTCAGTATGGTAAATTAGTTCACACTGTTTCTTAGTTCTCAAGGAAATCTAATGATATATAAAGTGAAGTAGAAATCATGTAGAGGCCTTATAGGATGTCCCTGAAAAGGAAAACCTCATATTTGGAAATAAATTATAGATTAAAACCACTGTTTTAAAATTGAAAAAAGATTATAAAACATTTTTAGAATATTTATAACTAGTTATTAAATTTGACTTTGAAGATTCCATGATGTCTATAGTTGAAAATGTAAAACCTATGAAGGAAGAGGAAAATCAGTTAGATGGTTTTGATGATCACATGATAGATTATGAGGGTTCTCTTAATGATATAAACATTCAAATAATGAGAAATAGAAATTTTGGAGATTTTTTGAAAGAGGAATAAATGTATAACGATCAGTTTGAAGTATAGATTGTTAGAATTCAGGGAGAGGTAAAATAGCATTTTATATCTCATGAATGCACTTAATAGGCAATGGAGTTTAAAATAAGAATTTATTAGATAGAAAAATTCATTAACGAGCTTACATCGAGTTTGTAAGAATATTATATGATAGATGAGGTTACTAAAGAAGATTTAGGTTCATTAAGAAATAAACTAGATACTAAATCAAAATAGAGGGAAACAAAGAATAAATCATAGTATGGAAGGGTTTTATATAAAGAGATTTTTGAATGAGTTTAATGTGTTTCTGAAAGAATAGATAAATACTTCAATGATCAAAGATATAAATTTATTGGTAGAAGTGTAATTGGATGTGATATAGAAACATCAATGGCTATAAACGATATAATCCAAAACAAAGGAAAGCATAATGTTAGAAATATCACAATGTCTACTGATGTCCTAAGAGATACAATATTGAACTAAATGACTAAGAGAGCTAAAAATAATCCTCAATTTCCTAAGATGATTGCTGATCAGAGACCTATCCAAAAGAAGGGTACATGTGGAGGAATCGACATGGGGGGACATTTCCTCTTATGAATTTTCAATTATGTATATTTCTGTTCTATGCCATGTGTTACTATGAAGATTCAAATAGTTATCTAGATGGGGAAGCACACGTTAGTAAAAAAATGAGAACCATACAATATCATTCATTATATATATGAAATAATTTCTATGAATATTGTTTTCCCTAATCGAACTTTGGATAAAAATCTATTTATTGTAGGAAGATAAAAGCTAGAAATCATAACTATAGAACTCTAAGACAAGTCAATATTGGTCAACCAAGAAGAATTACCCTTGAAAATAACTTTTCTTATTTGGATATAGAATATGTGTATGATTCAACCATTCATATGGAAAATAAATTAGAGAGGACATATTTTCCCTCAACTCGACTAGGTATCTCATGTTAAAAAAAGAATATTCAGAGAGACAACCTCATAGAGATCACTCTTAATTTTATATAGAATAGTTTCACCAAGATTATTGATAGCTGATTCTCACCCCACATGATAAGACATGATCTTTTTGAAGATTTTATAGAATGGGTTGATGGAATAGTGATATTTATCCTTGATGGTTCCTTAAATTTAAAACGTAGTTGAAATACAGAATTAGAAAATTATGAGCTACTGAAAATAGAAGTGATCAATGTGGATGGATTTAATAATTATCTCTAGGGAGTGATTAAACACTATGAATATGGACTAATGGTTACACTTAATCAGAAAGGGTCCCCGATAAAAGTAAATAAAAATAATTATATTATTAAATGATGGGAGATGAATTGTAATTTTTACTAGCTAGACTGTAAATAAAACACATGTTTATTTATAATTAAATTGGAAAATAATTATGGGACTAGATTTTGGATCACATTAATCAACATACATTGGAATACATATCAAATGAAATGTATTTTTTTTATATTCCCAATATTAATCATGATTGATAAAATTCATGTGATGCTTATATATGAGGGAATATAAAACAAAATTTTTATCAGATGAGGAAGAAATGGATATCAAATATGCTTGATCTGGTACATACAAATGTGTGTGGTCCAATGAATGTGGTTTCCAAATATAGTGAAAGTTAATTCATTCCTTTTTTTAATTATTACAGATTAATTTCTTGTGTGATGTTTATAAAGTGTAAATGATAAGTGATTGAAATCATCAAGAGATATTTCTAATGTGTTGAGAATGAAAATGGACAAAAAATCATGATATTATAGTCTGAAAAGGGAATAGAATACACATATCATCATTTTGAAAATTTATTCGAAGAAAATGAGATTAAAAATGTGGTGTATTTAGTGAGAACACCTAAAAAATTTCATTTTAGAACCAAGAAATAGAAAGGTTAATAATATGGACAAATATATGATGATTCAGTGTTGTGACTGTTTTCATTAATAAAAAACGGTTGTTCATGTTTTAGTGTACACTCAAAATAAAATAGGTTTTAGTCTAGTAGAGGAAATGAAGACATATGAGATATATAATGGAAAAATTTCCTTATTATAATATTTTTTTGTTTTTTGAAGTAAATATTTTGTTTTAAAAAAAGAATGAAATTAGGGCAAGTATATTGATGTTGCAGATAAGTGAATATTCCTTGGATACTCAATGAAGATTAAAGACTATAAATTCTACAATAAAAATCTTAGAAATATTTTGAAGATAAATGGTGTCAAATAATTGAGTATAAATCTATGATTAAATCTTGGATATCATTTTTTATACGATTGAAGATGAATAAGAAAGTGAAATAAAGGATAGACTCACATACATAAATAAAGGAAGGCTTTACCAACATTCATGGGTCTAAAAATGTGGAATATTCAGATGTTAAATTTGAATAAGAAATAATTTATCAAGAATCACTACCAGAAACACATAGGAGAAAAATAAGGGCATCGATTTATCAATCCAACATCATTAGGTACTGGATTGTAGCTAAACATAAAAAAGAATGAGGAATAAAGAATTTTTTTGTCTCCTATAAATTATGGAACTAACCTCATTTTAAGAAGTAGTGAAGGATGAATCATGGGTTCAGACCATGAATAAAGGAATAGATCAAATTGAATGATACAAAACAATGGATCCTGTTAAGAGAAAAATAATTAACAATGTGATTGGAACAAACTGAATCTTCAAAAAATAAATGAACTAGGAAATGTTATTAGAAAGAGGTTATGTTTTGTATGTAAAGGCTATGCATAGATTAAAGGTATTTCTATTGAAGAAATTTTTTCTCCAATAGCTCAACAAGAGTTGATTAGGATCTTCCTAGAAATGGTTATTCAATGAGGGTACAAATATTATCAAATGGTTGTCAAAACAAAATTCTTAAATGACATTCCTATATAAGAAGTCTACATTGAATAAATAGTTAGATTTCAAATTAGAAATGATGAAACAATGTTCTATAGATTGATAAAGGCTCTTTATGGTCATAATCAGGTACGATGAGAATGGAACAACCTACAAGATTATTATCTTAAGATTCTAAATTTTAAAAGTTCTGGTGTCGGCCATAATCTCTATGTGAAGAATTCTTAGGGAGATTAATGTAGGTTCCGAGCACAATGTAAGTGTGGTTGGATCAATTCTCAAATTCAATTTTACTATAATCAATGATAATTTTGGGATCAATAAGATGATGAACTCAAGTGTCCACACAATTAAATCAAATATTTATATAAATAAGAAAACAACCTGAATCATAGAGAGAAGATCAACATATTTTGTTATTAATTAGTTTAATTAAATGAAATAAATACCTCAAAAGTTTTATTTTTCATTGTTGTGTATTACCACCGATATGTGGTGTTGCTTCATTGGGATATAGATCCAATGGATATATCTAGTCTATTAGTTGTCCCCATGTGCTTCACAAATTGCTAGATGTCACCAAATGAGTCTCCATGTTATAGCACATAAGATCCTTGTGCTGGTGTCATCCTCCTTCGATTGCCTTGAGAGACACTTCCAATGTATTCTCAGATCTAGTGGATGATATTATCTCTTTTTATTGTGAAAATTCATGGAGAAAAGATATCCCTATAGGCTTGAGTGATTTTTATCTAAATTTTGTGAACATTCAACTAATATCCAATGGTTTTCCCACTTAGCTAAATGAGAAAATAAAAACATAACTGGGTATTTAATTCACTTGGTAATAATAAATAATTATCACAAGTGATGTTACTTATTTTATTATAACATGTGATACCCCCTATCAAATAATAACAAAAATACCATTATTTCCATGACATATTCGTAGCATGAATGTAATATTTAAATATTATTTTAATAAAATAGTATTTAACATTATTTCTCACCGGACCTGAAACTTGGTCCACCAATCCTCCTCAATATTTATTGGGCCATGAATAATGACTATCTATTTATAATATAAGTAAATAAATTTTAATCTTTTTTCTGATAAATAAATAAATTTTTATTAGCAATACCTTAATAATTATTAAACCACAACCACAAATAATATTTATTCAACCTGTTAAATAATAAATTATTTAATTGAGATTTGGTAAACACTTAGTGTGTGAATATATGGGTCTCTTTCTTAGTGGAATTAGAAAAACCTTCCTAAAGTCCAAGGTTATCATCTAGCAGCATGCCATGACACCCATAGTGAAATAAGTTGATGCCGCAATGACAAGCCACCTCATGAGAATTCTTACAGTGTAATATAACTCCTTTATCACAATATCTCTAATCGAGAAGGTTTCAATCCTATGTCATAAAACCATATTCTTGTTATCTCATTCATTTATATTATAGAAATAGAACTTAACTAGAGAACACCATGGTCATAGATTTATTCTGGTTATATCATTTCCATCAAAGGGCCTGATATATTTACATCCATTAATAAATAGAAGGGAGAAATATTTTCTCACATTATTCATTAATGCAATATTACTCATAACACACCCAATATATCCTTCCTCACTATGAGCTTTTTTTATCCCTATTTTCATCATTAAATCAAAGTACACAACTCATAATATCTAATAATAATAATAATAAAGTCTAATGACCATTACACATGTCTGTAGATAGGATCATCCGATGACACTTGTAATGTGAATTTCCTACTATCGGGTCTAATTATCATAATGCCTTACTTGATATTACTATGGGAATACACCATGAGAGGGTGTCTCAATGTCCTAGAAGTCTCCACCCTTTATATCTTATATAATTATTTTCCCATCAATTGATATCATCTGGCCATAGAACATTTATTCAAGAATAGTGTCAGGGAACTTCCAATGTCTCCTCATAGTGGGGAATTGCTATGAACATTTAGTGAAACAACTACTCTTGGGACATGATCGCATTCTATGTCATGTAGAAGAAAAATTATGAAGCAATAAAGGATTTATTAATATTGAAAAACATGAATATATTTTTACTGTAATTTAAAAAGAAGTCAGTTCCAGGGAATGAACTCCAACAAACCCCCAAATGCCCTATATATAACTGCTAATAACCTATAGTATGCTAGCTCTCACAAGATACTAATTCTTCTTTTGAGATTTACCTTTAGTCATGGGGTGTTTCACATTATCTTTTATGGACACTCTGCTCAAATCAACTTCACTACAGTGGTGAAAATCTCTCATGACGTGATACTTCTAAAGTATGTTGTTTATTCGTTTATGTGATCTTGGTTATTTTTCCAAGATCCACCACTACAGTATTATCACAATAAAATGTGAAGGGGTATTTACATTTAGAAACCACACAAATATCCTAAAAAATGTTCAAAATACAAATGGATTCCATCGCTACATCATAAGACGGTATATACTCAGACTCCACTATCGAATCAGGGACAACTGGATTCCTTGAACTCTTTTATCTCACAGATCCACTGTTGAGACAGAAAACACATCCTGATTGTGAATTCATATCATTATGATCTATCCAAAAAGTAGCATCAACATACACTCTGATTACAAGCTCCTCGTTTCCTCCATACACCAGTAACATATACTTATTTTTTCTCAGATTCTTAAGGATATCCTTAACAACAGTCTAACGTTTTTCTCCTGGATCTTCTTGATATCTACCTACCATGCTCAATAAAATGCAACATAATTTCTAGTACATATCATGGAATACGTGATTGATCCTATCACTGAAGTGTATATGATCTTACTCATTCTGTCTTTCTATTGTTCTATCTGGAGACACATTTTCTTAAAAACGTGTATTCCATAAATGGATCATTGAAAATTTAAACACCCTTTTTTATCACCTAGTATTAAAAAACCTTTTGTTTGTGTCATATAGACATCTTCTCCATTAAAAAACGTAGTTTCTACATCCATCTTCTAATTGTCATAGTCATGGTAAGATAATATGGAAAGTATGAATTTGATGGATTTAAACATGTAAATTGGAAGAAAAATGTTTCATCATAGTCAATTCCTTGATGATGTTTAAAACCTTTGGCCATAATCCTTTCTTTATAGGTACAAAATTACCATCCATGTCATGTTTCTTCATGAATACCCAGTTTCACCCAACATGATTTACATCAACGGGTACATCAACCAGAACACAAACTTGGAACTAAGACATGAAATCCATCTCAAAATTCATAGCTTATATCCATCTTGTAGGTTCTTAACTCTCTACTGTCTCACTATAGGATAAAGGTTCATTATTCTTCAAAAATAATGAGTCTCTATCCTCAATGATAAGGAAACCACATCACTATAGTTAACTTACCACTCTTGTAATCCTAAGCAGTACATGTGTTTCAAGAACTACATATCCTATGGGAACCTATGAAACTTGTTCTTATTCCAACTCTTTTGTATCTTGAGCATCAACTTTAGAAAATTCAATCTTTCTCCCACTATAATTTTTCAGGATTTTCTCCTTTTAAATAAATAAAATATGTCTAGAAATAGTCACTTTCTTGACTGAGGGGTGGTATAGGTAGTATCCCCTTGTTTCCTTGGGATACCGTATAAAGATATAATTCAAGACCTAAGGTGCTTGATTATTTCCTGAGGAAGCCGAAGAAAACACTACACAACCCCATATATATGTGTGAAAGAATATGAGTTTCATTCCACTCTATAGATCAAAGGGTATTCTACTTTACATATTATTTGGTACATATTATAATATGTATTCTACAACTAGTAATGAATATCCCCAAATGTATAATGGAGGATTCACATGAATCATCATCAACTTTACCATGTTCAATGAGTTATAATTTCTCATTTCACAAACACATTTCAGCCTTGGTGTAAAAATGGAGTGAGTTGATATAGAATCCCATACCCCCATAAATTGTCGATGAACTGTTGGTTAAGATATTATCCACCACAATATAATTAAAGAACATTTATTTTCTTACCAAGATTATTCTCCACCTCATTTTTTAATTCCTTGAATTTATTTTAGGACTCAGACTTGTACCTCATAAAGTATACATAGACATATCTACAAAATTCATTAGTAAAAGATACAAAGAAGTAATATCCACCTATATATTTTACTAGAAATGGTCAACAAACCTTACTGTGCACTAATCCTATAACTCTGTGGCCCTTTCACCATGCCCGCCAAAAGGTGGTTTTGCCATTTTCTCCTGTAAACAAGCATCACATATATCATGTGTTTTTAGCTCAGAAGATCCTAAATAACCATCTTGATAGAGCTTCGTCAGATGCTTCTTGATTACATGACAAAAATGATGATGCCACAAATTAGTGTCATATGAGTCCTATGAACTTGATTCATATTTATTTCCAACACTTTGTTTTCAAAATTTAATACATACTTACCACTATTTAAATGTCCCATTACATAACCTATGTCGTCATTATTGAATGAACATATTTTATTTCTTAACAAGAAAATAAATCCATCTATATCCATAATTGATACATAAATTATGTTCTTATTAAAACTTGGTACATAATAACAGTCACGTAAAACTAAAATCATCCTAGTTGGTCACGAAATTTGGTCATCACCAATGGAAAGATAAGCTAGCCAAAAACCATTGGCATCTCACAGGTCCACATCTCAATCTGGATATTTTCAAAAAACTACTTAGTTCTAGAATTTGTATATAGATGTGAGAACCAAAAGCGGTATCTAATACCCAATGTGTAGAAATGGAATCATTTCACTTTATAACAAACTATTGGATTCCTCATTCCTTTAGGTGTAGTTCCTCTTACAGTGGCCCGACATTCCTTATGCAAAGCATCCAACCTCCTTTTCCTGAACTAAAATATGGATCTTCTACTTCTTGGTTAGATAGTTCTTGGGGGTTTTATAATGTTTATAGGTCTTAGGCCCCTTTTCCTTTCCCTCCTTTTACTATTCACTAGAAGGATTTTCGGTTTGTCATTCCCCATATCCTTATCCACTTGGTGAATTAGTGTCAGAATTTCTAATAATATCTTGTAATTATTTATCATATTATAATTCAAAAAAAAACTAGATAACACCTTGGGAAGTGATGATAGTATGAGATCTATATGCTACTCATCCATAAATTTATTCCCTAAGATGTCTTGATGCTCAAGGTAGAAAATAAGTTTTACTAAATTAGGAGAATATGGTGTAGTCTCTCCCAGATTAGTGGTGAACGAAGCATTAGATATCTCATACATCTCCTTCCTATCGTTCTTTTAATAGAGATTATAATGGTGAGACATCAATATATAAGAATCCAATTCCTCATGTTGCTTCAAAATCTCATTGGACATGGATAAAATCATGATGAAATGAAAATTTTTAGTTTCATTCAGACATTTCTCATACACAGTGAGTTCCTCATCACTCACCTAATTCTCAAGAGCAACTGGTAATGTTTTTTCCATCACATATAATTTCCTTTCATGGTGAAGGATGATGTGTAAACGCCTCTGCCATTCCTGAAAATTTGTGCTGGTAAAAAGATTTTTCTTATCGACTATGGATCACAATGATATGATTGATATAATTTTTGATTTCTCATTCTACAAATTAGATGATCATAAATTTAATACATTATCTTGATAAAAGTAGAGAAATAAATAAATTAATATTTATTAGTCTCCCACTGTTTTGTCAAAACCCATTATCCCTCACCATTGGTTTCAAAGTATCCAGTTTCTTGGATATTGTAGTGGCACGGATCCATAATCCATTTTTATTAACCCAAATTGGTATGGTCAAGAAACTATAATAGTTTAAGTTAGGAATTATAAATATTAACTGCATTAACACGTTTCTCCTGGATCTATTATTGAGTGGACTCCTAAATCCTAAAATCATTAATTTTGAATTTCTCAACCCTTATCTCCCAGTTACAACAAGTCCTACTTCAGAATTTATCCATTGATGTGAACTATCTTAATTCAACCAAAAACCTCAAATTATAATTCCCGGATAACTGAAATCACCCCAACTTTGGTTGTTCAAGAACTTTGAACTATTAGTTTGATTCTATCCGAAGTAATGAAAGTCTATACCGACTTAATATTATCATGAGGTATATTATCCTTTAGGGTTAAATTTCTATATATTATTTCTCATAAGCCTGTTAATTTTATGTGGGATATACTTAAGTTATTAAACATGTCTAGATAATATTTACACATAAGCTAGTTTACTTTAGTTCTATCTTTCATGATTTTTAATTCGTTAATTTTGTGATCATGACAATACATCCATAATTAATATCCATGAAAAGGGAAAAAATAAAGGGTATGATCATGATATTTTCTTACGGTTATTTTATCTAGTGTTTGATAATATAACCTTTACCCAGGGGTGGAACACCTTGAACTATTTCAGGTTCGTTTTTATAGCTTTCCACTTATCTACCTTTGTATCTCCATGGATTGGATTCACCTCAATTCTTATATTAAATTGCCTCCACTTACTTGGGTGATCAATCCATTACATATGACTTTAAATAAAATACAGGTGAGGGGTAAATGTGGTTCTACATAATAGAATCCATGGGTACGTAGGCCCTATATATTAATGAGGGGAGAATGAATACAATAAAACAATTTAATTTAATATACAAATTAAAATGAAAGCAATCACATATAATGGTCTGGTCTAGCTCATGATAATCCACACACATTAAATGAATTACACATTTAATAAATCAAGCATTAAATTATTTAATCATTCTTATTGAGATAAATCTTACTTGAATTGATTAATTGTTACCTTTAATTAATCAATCCTTTTTATCTTAAATGATTTATGAATTTCTTTTACAATCTCATCCTTTTAAATTTATGCAATATATATTGATTTAGAATTAACCTTGAATATAAAATTACTTTGGATTTAACACGGGGATTACCCATATGAATCTACCCAATAAGTATTATACTAATATACAGTTTTTCTATTGTGACATGTGACATATAAAAGTTAATTCCTAGTGTCACAATGTGTACATCACAAATTATTACATGAGTCAAATGATTTTTTCGTCCATGAGTTATTCTTCAATACACTTGAGTAACAAAATTAAATGTGACTTATACATGATTTGATGTTTTGAACATTACAAAAATATTAAAGTTTTAATTCTGTGCAATTTGGAAAAGTTCACGGCGTGTAGATCAGACTACACGATGTGTACTACCTTCACAGTCTTATCCAAAGTACACACCAAGGGACTCAACATGTGATATGTACTTCAGAAATCTTGGATTACATGGCATGTCCATTGGGCCCCATTTCATGTTGTATCTGGGTTACATGGTCACTGGTCTGCTAAGCATTGTATGGGATACAAGGTTTTACCCTAACCCAAAATGGACTACACACTATGTCTATGGGGCCACACAGGGTGTAATCTAACTAACCATGTGCCAGTATGTCTGATCAACCTACAGTGTAAGAATTAACAACACCACATGTTTTTAGTACACATGGCTTGAGTAATTTCCCAATTACTTATAATGAACTAAACACAACTACATGATATATAATTCGGAATACATGACATTTATTGAAGATTACATGGTATGTAATTCTGATTAAACCGCACATACTATCGTGTTACCTGGAAAAATTGTTATTACCCCCTAATTATATCCTTGTTTTAATTTTAGTCATAAAATTATTTGAATATGTTTGATCTGTGACAAACGATAAATGAGGAACAAATCATGAAAATGAGATTACAGGAACGATTAAACATGATTTTTTAAAATAAATTATTAACACATAAAGCATCAAAGAATTATTTAAATAATTATAAATGAAAATATTCCCCCTTTTGAAATCGGTTGAAGGTTTCGGGAGCAGTGGAAGCATAGTTGGTCTGATACACAACTTTAATTTTTTCATAATCAATGATCAATCCAGGATCAATACAATGATAAATGCTAGTATCCACAAAATTAAATCAAATATTTAGATAAGGAAGAAAAAAACCCAGAACCCAGATAGGGGATCCACATATTTTTTTATAATTAATTTAATTAAATTAATGAAATTCCTCTAAGGATTTATTTCCTTCTTGATGAGTTTGACCACAGATATGTGTTGCGCCCTAATTTCGAGTTAGAGACCAAGGGTAGATCTCCTCTTGAGGTGATCCACACCAGTTTTGAGAATATGTGGACATCACTGAGGGAGTATGTGGGTACTAGCATGCAATGTCCTTGCACTTTCATTTTCCAGCTTTGATCACCTTGAGAGCAGAATCCAATTTGTTCTCGAGTCTGGTGGAGGATAGTCTTTCTAATTCTTGAGAACGCTCTTAAAGAAAATAGATCTCTCACGGCTTGATTTATTTTTCTCTAAATTTTGTGCACATTCAATTGATAGATTGTGGGTTTCCCCCATGTCTAAATGAGAAAATAATAACATAACCATGAAATTAATTCATTAGGTAATAATAAATAACTAGCACAAGTGTCATTACTTATTTTATTATTCCATGTAAAACCCCCCATGTCAAATTATAATAGTAATAACTTTATTTCAATGACATGTGCTTAACTTGAATGTTATATTTATGTATAATTTTAATCAAATAATATTTAATATTATTTCTCACATGACATGAATCTTGGTCGACCAATCCTCCTAAATATTTACCACTCCTTAAATAATGAATATTTATTTATTAAATAAATAAATAAATTTAACTAAATTATTTATCGATAAATAAATAAAATACGATCCGGAATACAAAAATAATTCTTAAACAAAAACTAAGAATAATATTTATTCAACTTGTTAAATAATAAATTATTTAACTAAGATTCTAGATACACATGATATTCTACTGGAATTCTTGTTAATTGCAACAGACTATTTGCGATGGGATCCCGTCGCAAATAGGCTTTAGCGACAGGGTTTCGTCGCAAATAGCTCGTTGTAGAAAATTCTGTCGCAAATAAAATTATTTGAGATGGGCCTGTCACAAAAAAGTTTATTTGCGACAAGAATGTTTCCCGTCGCAAATAATCTTCCGATTATTTGTATTATATATACATAAACGTTTTCACGAAGGGCCCGTCGCAAAAACTATTTGCGACAGGATATTGTCTCGGCACTATATATATATATAACATTCTGCAACAGGCCCATTACAACAAATTATTTGTGAGGGGATTACTTTCCTGTCACAAATATGTTTTTAAAAATATTTAGTTAGGCTATTTGCGACAGGGTCCCGTAATAAATGTTCCCGTGACAAGTAATAAATTAATTTAAAAAAAACAAAATTTAATAATATTACGATTGATGAAAAAATAATAATATTATTATTAAAACAATAAAAAAATAAAAAATATTAAAATTCTCAATATTCACAAAAAATCTAAAAAAATAAAAAAATATTAAAAATTAAATTATGTAATATTTTCACGAATATAAAAGATAGAAAATGTAAATAATTCATATTACAATTTTAATTCAAATGTTATTAATATAAAAAAATCACTGGGGGTCGTCTGGAGGTGTTGGATGAGCTGAGGGAGCTAGAGAAGGAAACTCTATCCCTAAACTACGAGTCAGACAGTGCAAGTACTCCACCTGCTCCTGATGCTGCTGCTGCTATCGACGGATTTGGTCCTCATAATGGTGCTTCTTCTGTTACTGCCGCTGACACATCTCTTTTTGCTACTTCTGTAAAGTCTCTATATACTCAGCATGAGCTCTCAACTGCTCCTGATACTGTGAATCAGAAGATGATGCCTCTCCACGAGCTTCTCTCGAGCTGGATGCCGATATCGCAACAGTACCATAATTAGTACCAGGAGTCACATGAGAGTCGATGCCAACTATTCTGCCCTTCTCAAAGCTATACTGAGTCTCATAGATCCATGCCGCCTCATCGAAATAGTGAGCACTGGTATGCCTCATCCTTGACGCCTCATCCATGCCACCTCATTGAAAACCAAACCTCTATAGATGTCCCCCAACATTATCAAATGTGTCAAACATTCTCAGAGCACATTTTTTTCAAGGACACTTAATTGTGCCTTCTAAAACATATGTTGGTTTTGAGGATGCAAATGCTAAGAAAGCTTCAACACCCTCAATATATATAGGATTTAAACCAGAACCATTTGGATTTCTGCGCTAATTTATCCAAGCTCGATCATCTAATAATGACTGATGTCGACTTCCATGTTCCATATTTTTCTACATAAATTATAAAATCATCACTGTTTTTGAATAGTTTGAAATTATAAAAACACTATCTGAAAAAGAAGATAAATAATTACAACTACTTAATAATTATGATTAATTAAGGGCGACACAATTTCTAGTGGATTTACTGCTACCCTTTTGTCCGACAACTCATTTAAGTGCATCTTTTTCACACTTATTATTGCTAATTATTGCTAATTATTCTTAATTATTCATAATTGTTGCTAATTATTTCAAATTATTACAAATTATTACTAATTGTTACTAATTATTACAATTTGTTACTAATTATTACAATTTATTACTAATTATTACAAATTATTACAAATTATTACTATTTATTACTAATTTAGAAATACTTATCAATACATAGAAAAAGGAAAATTGCTTGAATAATGAAAGGAAATTTGGTAATCATCATTCTGGAGATGATTACAAATTTTCCCTTCATTATCCAAGCAGATTTTGTTTTCTAATTAATCTTAATTATTCATAATTATTCGTAATTATTCGTAATTATTCCTAATTATTCCTAATTATTCCTAATTATTCCTAATTATTCGTAATTATTCCTAATTATTCCTAATTATTCCTAATTATTCCTAATTATTCCTAATTATACCTAATTATTCCTAATTATTCCTAATTATTACTAATTATTACTAATTATTGCAAATTATTACAAGTTATTACTAATTATTACTAATTATATCTAATTATATCTAATTTTACTAATTATTACTAATTATTACAAATTATTACTAATTATTAAAAATTATTACTAATTATTACTAATTATTACTAATTATTACTAATTATTACTAATTATTACTAATTATTACTAATTATTACTAATTATTACTAATTATTATAGATTATTACTAATTATTACTAATTATTCCTAATTATACCAAATTATTCCAAATTATTCCCAATTATTCCTAATTATGACTAATTATTCGTAATTATTCCTAATTATGACTAATTATGACTAATTATGACTAATTATGACTAATTATGACTAATTATGACTAAATATTCCTAATTACTCCTAATTATTCCTAATGATTACTAATTATTAGTAATTATTAATAATTATTACTAATTATTCCTAATTATTCCTAATTATACCTAATACCCCTAATTACCCCTAATTATCCCTAATTTTCCCTAATTATACCTAATTATACCTAATTATCCCTAATTATCCCTAATTATCCCTAATTATCCCTAATTATACATAATTATCCTTAATTATCACTAATTATGCCTAATTATTCCCAATTATTCATAATTACTACTAATTATCCCTAATAATCCCCAATAGTCCATAATTATAACTAATTATCCCTAATTATTCTTAATTATTACTAATTATATCTAATTTTTACTAATTATTACTAATTATTACTAATTATTCCTAATTATTCCTAATTATTCCTAATTATTACTAATTATATCTAATTATATCTAATTATATCTAATTATATCTAATAATATCTAATAATATCTAATAATATCTAATTATTTCTAATTATATCTAATTATTACTAATTATTACTAATTATTACTAATTATTCATAATTATGACTAATTATTCTTAATTATTTCTAATTATTCCTAATTATTACTAATTATATCTAATTATTACTAATTATTTCTAATTATATCTATTTATTACTAATTATATCTAATTATTACTAGTTATTCCTAATTATAACTATTTATTGCTAATTATATATATATTTATTGCTAATTATATCTATTTATTCCTAATTATATCTAATTAAGATTAATTATAACTAATTATTTATAATTCTTAGTAATAATATCAATTTCTTAGTAAAAATAAATATAACTAAAAATCAATTGAAATCTAATTAAATTAGAACTTGTAAACAGCAATTAAAATTAACATAAAAAATTAAAAAATTAAAAAATTAAAAAAAATATAAATACCTTAAACATTGATATTCTGAATATATTGACACCCTCTGATTTCTTTTATATAAAAAACTTCATCTAAAAAAATTTCTCTTTGAAACTGAATAATGAAGCGAGAGAGAGAGCAAGATCTGAATGATGTGGGAAAAACGGATTGGGGTATATATAGGTCAGATTACTAATTATTCCTAATTATTTCTAATTATTACTAATTGTTACTAATTATTACTAGTTATTACTAATTATTCCTAATTATTTCTAATTATACCTAATTATACCTAATTATCCCTAATTATCCATTATTATACCTAGTTATACCTAATTATACCTAATTATCCCTAATTATCCCTAATTATCCCTAATTATCCCTAATTATCCCTAATTATCCCTAATTATCTCTAATTATGCCTAATTATTCCTAATTATTTCTAATTATAACTAATTATCCCTAATAATCCCTAATTATCCCTAATTATCTCTAATTATCCCTAATTGTTCCTAATTATTCCTAATTAAATCTAATTATTACTAATTATTACTAATTATTACTAATTATTCCTAATTATTCCTAATTATTCCTAATTATTCCTAATTATATCTAATTATATCTAATTATATCTAATTATATATCGTTGTATCTGATTATATATCATTATTACTAATTATGACTAATTATTAATAATTATTACTAATTATTAATAATTATTACTAATTATTACTAATTATTACTAATTATTACTAATTATTCCTAATTATTCCTAATTATTACTAATTATCCCTAATTTTACTAATTATTCCTAATTATTCCTAATTATTCTTAATTATTACTAATTATTCCTATTTATATCTAATTATTTCTAATTATGCCTAATTATTCCTAATTATTCATAATTATTTATAATTATAATAATTATTACTAATTATTTCTAGTTATTCCTAATTATTACTAATTATTCCAAATTATTACTAATTATTCTTAATTATTACTAATTATTTATAATTATTACTAATTATATCTAATTATTACTAATTATTACTAATTATATCTAATTATTACTAATTATATGTATTTATTACTAATTATTCCTAATTATAACTATTTATTGCTAATTATATATATATATGTATTGCTAATTATATCTATTTATTCCTAATTATATCTAATTAATATTAATTATATCTAATTATTTATAATTATTACTAACAATATCAATTTCTTAGTAAAACGAAATATAATTAAAAATCAATTGAAATCTAATTAAATTAGAACTCATAAACAACAATTAAAATTAACATAAAAAATTAAAATAAATATAAATAAATAAAATATAAATACCTCAAACTTTGATATTCTGAAGATATTGATGCCCTCCGATTGCTCTTGTATAAAAAACTTCAACTAAAAGAAATTTTCTCTTTGAAACTGAAGAATGAAGAGAGAGAGAGAGAAAAAGATCGAAATGATTTGCGGAAAACGGATGAGGGTATATATAGGTTAGATTAGTTGTGATGGGATTATTAGCGACAGGCTTCCCGTCGCAAATGGTTGTATTTGCGACGGGTCCCGTCGCAATTACCCTCGCCTGCATTAATTACCGTCGGCGGTTGAAAGGTTATATGCGACAGGTCCCATCCCAAATAGTGCCTACTGACAGTCTTTTTGGGACGGGACGACATCCCGTCGCAAAAAGTTATTGGCCGCCGTCGGGTATTTGCGACGAGACCCGTTGTAAATAACCTTGCGCGGTTTGACGCGCAAGCTGCGCCATACTATTTGCTACGGGAGAAATCTCCCAATCCCAAATTGTTTTCGCGCAGTTTGGCGCGCAAGCCATGCCAAGCTATTTGCGACGGGAGACGATATCCCGTCACAAATAATTGGTTATTTGCGACGGGCACTTCTCCCCGTCGCAAATAGCTTCATGGACTTGTTATTTTCGACGTGATTTATTCCCATCGCAAATAGCCGGTCGCAAATAGCGATTTTTCGGGTAGTGATGTGTGACCCTTTAGGCCTGTTTTTTAGTGGCATTAGAAAAACCTACCTAAAGTCCAAGGTTATCATCTTACAATACGCCAAGGTACCGATAGAGAAATATGTTGTTGGTGCAATGACATGCCACCTCATACGAATGATTACTGTGTAATATAATACCTTTATCAAAATATCTTTAATCGAGCCGGTTTCATGACATTGTCATCAACCCATATTACCGATATCTGATTCTATGACTTTCTAGAAATAAAAATTTCCTAGATAACACCATGACCATGAATTATTTATGTAATATCATTTCAATCAAAGGGCTTGGGATATTTAATTCCATTAATAAACAAAAGAGATAAATACTTTTTCACATAATTCATTAATGCAATATTATTCAGGACGCACGCAACGTATCCTACTTCTCCACAAGAATATGCTGGAATGGTTTTCGTAAATACATCAAAGTATGAGACTCATAATATCGATTAATAATAATCTTAAAGACTAATGACCATTAGACCCATCTGCATATAGAAACATCCAATGAAACTTCTAATGTGGATTTCCTATGGCCTGGTCTTGTTCTCATAATATCCTACTGGATATTACTAGGGACATACACCATGCGAAGGTGTATCAAAGTCCTATAAGTCTCCACCCTTGATAACCTATATCATTTGTGTCCCCTCAAATGATATAATCTGGCCATAAAACATATATTAAAAAATAATACCATGAATCCTCCAGGTTCTCATCATAGCAGGGAACTGCTATGACCTATTAGTTTGACATCTACTATTGGGACATTGTCACATTATATTTCATTCATAATAAAAATCTTCACGCAATATGTAATTTATTAATATTAAAAACAAAGAATATATGTTTATCGTAAAGTACAATGAAGTTGGTTCTAGTGCACCAACTCCAACAATTAATTTATTTCCCTTATGTATGTGGATGATATTATATTTAGATGAATTAGGCATAGATCAGTTGAAAATGTAACACCCCAAGCTTTTACAGTACGTTTCCCTTTGAATAATGCAGTAGCTTGCGTTGTACGCAACTGGGAGTTTTAACACACCATGACCAATCAAGTTAGACATTGTGAATAGTAATACCCACTTTTTGAAATTTTATAAATTTTATTTTTCAAAATTGAATACATTTTTGAATTTGGAATAACGAAATTATCTTAGGGTGAATTTTTGGTATTTTTCGGAAAATGTTCAATTTTTGATGAATAGTGAATAACACTGCATAATTGTTTAAAACCAACTTTTTATTTAAATAATTAAATCATTTATAGACATTTATTTTAGGAAAAAATAGATACATAATACCTATATATGTTCAATGTAATTCATTGGAGTCATTTTATAATAATATTAGATATATAAAATTTTATTGAACCTTTTACTGTCTTTTACCCACCTTTAAAGAGCATTTGAAAATTTGCATAAAACATAATTTTACAACTTCTGTGAAATGAATTTCAAAAATTTGAGAGATGTAGTTGATATTAGTAAGAATAATGGGGTTCAATAAGATGAAAATATTTTTTGGTGAATAGTAACATTTTACTTTTATTTACCACGATTAAAAGTAAATAATGTAATTAAAGGTACAAATGATATTATTATTACCCTAAAACATGTAATAATTTTATTTTATAAATTTATTTCGACCAAAATCATACTTAGGAAAAAAATATGATCCTTTTGGTCCTCTTGTATTAGATTAGGACATTTATTATTATTTTATTTAAATAAGAGTTAAACGTGTTAAATTCAATGTTTAAAAACTAAATCATTTTTTATATAGGGTTTTACATGAGATAAATTCCACTATAAATATTAATTACAAATCTAAAAATATTTCCTACATAATGGTATTTTATTTATAATTTTTTGACATTATATAATTTATTTTATTTATGACACAATGAGGATGTAGTAATTACCTTATTAATAAAAGATTAAAATAATTGATATTATAAATATCCAAATAAATTTAATTTGAGACTTTTGATGAATTACACTAATTTTATAGCTTAATATGACATTTTAGTGTTGATTCAATGAATTTTTTTTCTAAGTAATCATGTTGTTAGGACTTTATGAGAAACAAAATACTAAATAGTGTCAAAATTGACATAAATGAGTTTCTAAAACAAATACTATATTTTTAAATGATATAATAGTCTCAAAAATATATGGTTCTTCAAAAGTACTTATATAATAATAGATATATCATTAATGAACCACTTTCGGTTATCTTGACATTTTCAAGTATTATTAACCATATAATATAACAATACAAGAATACATGGTAGAAGTTAAACAGTTTAACTAAGAGTTAAATCTAAAATATAAGCTTAATATGGTGACCTAAACCTGTCTAAAACCTATTTTATGAGAGGTTTTCTACCCATCACTACCTTATCATATAAATAAATTGTTTTGGAGCCATTATAAAACGAAAATGAATTTATTATAAAATAATATTTCAAGGTTTTCCTAAAGTGACCCTCACCTCTCTTAGAAAAGGGTACTTCCACTTCTCTCAAAATCACAACTCCAAATCCATTTGGATCAGCAAACAAATTCCCATATATCCTCCCAACAATCATATTCTTGACCTAAAGGCCATACCTTGATCATAAACACATCCTATGGAGCCCTTTTTATCAACTCAAAAGGAAATGCCCGAAGAAGAAGTAATAATATCACCACCCTCATTCAAGTTATTTTCCTCTTCCACTTCCTCTTCTTTTGTTGTTTCCATATCAAAAAAATAACCCCATTAACATATAAATATAGTGATGTTATTATAAATATGTTACAACCATATTATTTATTCTATCCATCCTATAAATGACCCAGTCACCATACGTGCATACATATGGCAAACCGTATCCACATCGTGGTGTAGTTTGTTATTCAAACACTTAATTATTTGTATGGGTATAATAATTAGTATAAATGATGTAAATAATAAATACAACATGATAATTATTCTTTATATATGATATACCGTCCAATTACATACGATTTCACCATCAATATAATGATATTGTTGCTCGTGCGTACGTACAGATTACCATCTGCACGAATGTGATGAGATTCATTTCCCATAGTAATCATTCAAAAATAATTTTCACATTATGATTAAAAATAATGTTTAATAACTTAATATAATCTGGATATGAATCAAATACATCCTATACATAACAAACATGACTTACGTAACAAAACATATAATGGAAAATGAATCAGTTAACAACCAAAACAGTGATACTACTGAAATATAATTGACCAAGCAATATTAGATGATCATATATGATATCATATTTATGTATTTGGTTCTTGTATAATTTAATAACAATTATTTTAACATTATACAAGATTTTAACCTACCCAATACTAAGGAAAAGTTCAAGGTATGTGGTTTCTTATCTCATTTTTAATTCCCTAAGATTTCCATTGTTCGACACTTATTTATTGAATGTGTTGTGATGTGTACTGCCATTTGAAATATATTATCATTATTCTCTTTATATTAATGGAATTATGTGATTAATTTGGTGGTAATTAACATTTGGTCTTACAACTCAATTAATTACAATGTGGTAAGGGGTTTCTTATATCACTTTTAATTCGGAAATATTTTTATTGTTCGTCACTTATTTAATGCATGTGGTGTATTGTGTACGACCATTTGATACATATTATCATGACTCTATTTATATTCATTGTATTATATGATTCATTTTGTGGTTATTAACTTTTGGTCATATGATTGGATTTATTACAATGTGGTAAGGGGTTTTCATCTCACTTTTATTTCTATGAGATTCATGCTATATTTTTCACTATTACCTCTTGTGTGGTGTATGTACTACCCATGATTATATTGTTTGAATAATATAATTTAATATATGGGTATTTAAATAATCATTGTATGATCCTTCATTCCTGGGCTGTATGTTTTTTATGTTTAAAAATCGGTAAGGGAATTTCAAATTTCAATTTCTACTCATTCAGTTTTATGTAAACATCATTGATTATTTTACTCATAAATTATGTGTGAAGTCACTATTTATTTAATTATTTAGTAAATTACAATCCCCTTTTTTTTATTTAATTTTTATACAAAAGAATCACTCCATAGATCAATTCTCAATTCATCTATATAAACTTGATAAGATTAATTATAACTCAATCTCTATTCATTGAATAAAACATCCATGTCATTGGTGTTGTTTTCACAACAGTACATGTGAATGTCCTCTGATTTATTTATACGGAATATCCAATCATATTGAATGTATTTATATTTTTTACACATTATTATTTCATTGATTTATCCTTAACCTAAGGATACAGTCTTTATAAGGGAATTAATTACAACATAAATTCCGTTGAGACTTCTTTGTTGTTATATTCCAATTCACATTTATTTGGTGCATATACTGCACTTTGAAATAGTATATCATGAATCCCTTTATTCTCGGGATATTATAATGTTTTTATTACCTCAATTATTTGTATTCTAGTGTCTCTCAATTGGTTAAGAACTCTAACTAAAATATCATTTTAATTTTTTAAAAAATTTATTCATCTAAATCATTATCATTATTGTTCATGCTTTAAAAATGGTTTTCAGGATTTGTTTATATGGACATGAATGATTAAAATTAAAATTCCTTTTAAAAATTTTAAAGTGGTATGGGACACTTTGATTTAAAAATATATTTTAAACGACTTCTTGATAAATAGTGAGACTTTTAAATGTTTTCAAGAAAAAAGGGGAGATTTATCTCAAATGGTTTTAATGATTATTTTCATCTATATCAACATCCTTCATTAGATTTTAAATTTTTTTAATACTGATTCATTATGAAACAATATTCCCAATGTTATTGAAGGTTTTGTGATATGTTTTAATTTGGATGTGTTATTTTTATAACATTCATGATTTATGGTTAAAGTATTAACATTTCATATGCTAGTTTTAATATGAATGTTTATGTTATGTTTCAACCTTTTCATATTAGGAATGCATTGGACATAGTAAGTGACGGTTGGATCCCACTATAGCTCCTCGATGCATCAGTACGTCTCATGAGACATTCTAGTGTCTTGATATGAGGCCTTGAAAAAATCGTATATGTAGTCATGGAATGAGGCTTTGACTATGTGGTTATGATGTCTAGCATTATGCATTCCATAATTACTAAATTGGATATTGATATTACATGTGATTATTTGACTAGAAGAATATCCACGTTAATATGTAAATGGAATTATTCGATTTATCTTTTCCGTATTATTTTTTAGTTAAAGATTAAAAGTCTTGTGTTATAGTCTTATACATTTCCTTAAATGTTTATTCTTATTTATGAAAGTTTCTACTCTATTGTAATCCTTACTGAGCATTTGATATCCCCCCTTTATTATGTTTTATTTTTCCTAGGATGCAAAGAAGTATATTACAATTAACCTACTGGAATAGGCTAAGGGATATAAGAGTGTTCAAATGGGGAACAATGTTGTTTTTTTATTAAATGATGAAATGTAAAACCTATGTATGTATCTTGTACATCCACGTCTACTAAACTGATCATTATTTCAAGACATGATTTCTTGTATCATTCCAATGTTATGTAATAATGCACTGATTCTTGGTAACGGTGTTCAGGGCATTACAGTTGGTATCAAAGGATGTTTAGTATAATCCTTGGAACCTAGATTTAGGAAAAACCTGATTAGAAAACACTACCCTAAGATAGACATTGAGGATTAGTATAGAAGAACATCATAAATTCTTTGTAATTTAAATTTTATTTGGGTTTTCCAAGAAATACATCCCTGTTTCGATACGAGAAAGTAGAGGTGGCTCTGGAAAAAATGTACCTAGGAGTGAAAACTCTAATAAAGAGTTTCAGGCTTTACCCTAGGTATCCTGGTACATGACAACGAGCCTTTTTGAACTCTTAGTTACAACACTTCCGAGCGATATTCTTAGGATAATTCAAATTTTCTTTACAAACTAATTTGAAATATTTTAATATAAGATGAGAATAAATAACCATGGTTAATCCTAAGGTGTTTTAGATTGAAAATAAGGTGTTATGATATTCTCAAAATGATTATATGACTCACACTATGTTTTATTGTGTTTGTCAATGGCTGGATTTCAAGGAAGTCATAGAAACATTGAACATGATGTACAAGTTGGGAATAGTGGTGGAAATGAGCAACGAAATGGAATGGTGATAGGTGTAAAAGATATCATGTTCATGCCGAATCAGTTTTCCAAAAATTTGATCAACAACATATATATTAACCCACACTACGACTCAACAAAGAATAGAATGGCAGTTAATCATAAGAGCTCCAACAGTGGAGACCATGTAGAAATGAAAGCTCAATTTCCATCATGTAGGAAATGTGGATAGAGAAACCTAGGAAAATGTCTCAATGGAACAATTAAATTCTTTATGAGTGGGAAAAGAGGACAAAAAGTAAATAATTACCAAGGAAAAATGAAGAGTACTATAGACGAAAATAAAAATGATCCCAAGAATCCATTTACAGTCATTTCTGTAAATGTAGGGGACTTGGGAATTACCCGAGTGAATGCCTTATTCTATAGGATAACCTCTTGGTCCAGGAAGAACCTATGTGGAAATAAGTGGATGGGAAAATGTTTAAAATTATTAGTGCTCTTTTTTTATGGGATTAATTTGGATGAATTTTCTCTTGTATGTGTAACCCTACAGTTTATATTGTGAAAATCCCATTTTTAGAAGAATTATCTATCTATTGTTGATATAGTTTTGAATAACCATTTGCGTTTATATGATCCTTGAATTTGAGGAAATTTCAAGTTATTAAATTTTGGGATGAAAATGCGAGGTATGAGAAAACATTTGTGGTGAAATTATGTTATGGTTATTTTGATGAATTTATCTCATTGTGGGAATGTTATAAAATATTGTTTTTGAAAAGGGACAACAAGAAGACTATGTGACAACCCATAACATCGGACAAAGCTGCAGGAATCAAACCCACAACCAAAGTGCAAATGGGATCTATCACCTACTACTGGACTACGTGATGTCCCTGGTTTGTGTGAATAATTATTTTTAATTGAATGACTTTATTGATTAATAATAAGTTGATTTGGGATCTTACGTTTATCAAATATATATCCTTAAAAAAGGAAAATGATTTGGTGATTAAGTGATAAATGTTATTTTGGAAGATGTTCTCTATGTTGGGAACACTATAGGCCTAAGGAAAATAGAATACTATGGGATTTAATTTTAGGAGTAATGGAGGATTTTTATCTATGTTTTTATTATGGACTTATAGTGATTTATTTTATTTATAAAAATTAATAACCTATCATAGAGAATATGTGATTATATTATTTACTTTTAAGTATGCAAATTTAAGAGTATTTGATTTTATTTGGAGATACAATTTAACATGTAAGATTGCATAATAAAATTATTCTATGTTTTGGGTTTTAATCATAGTTTGGATTATATTGAAGAATTTTAAGGAAAATTGTTTATTGAATGGTATTTATTGAACTTTGGGTATTTTTGGTTTTATTTTAGAAATTATGATTAGTATTTATTTCTATAAATGATTATATGTTTTGGGGATCATCTAATATTGTACTAACCATTTTTTTTGGTTAATATATAAAGATAGGGTAAATATATAGTTTATCCTTTTTGAATTATGTGATTCTCTGTACGTTTATTCTAGCACTTCATGTGTGACCAAGTCATCTTGAATACTCATCGTTTGGAGTGAAAGATGATTTTGTGGTACAAATTAGTTAAAGGATGGATCTCTACTTATCATGTATATTTTTCTTATTCAATGAATAAATTAATTCGTAAACTTTAGGGGAAGGATTTTAAATCCAAAAATGCGTTATCCTAATACCTTATGTTATTAATCATAGATTTATGTCTTTGAAACCCTCAATTTTCTATTCACTTGTTTTTTATTGATGACCTCAATCACTCCTTATAAATATTTATGTTTTTTGTCCAATTCTATTTTCCAGCAATGTTATTCAATTAAAAACCCTAATTTGGTGGTGACTTTTTCATTTCCCTTTCCCTCTTATTAAGAATAAAATTTGTTAACCTTATTTTCGATGTCGGTTTTGCACAAAGGTATATTCTATTTGTTAACCTTTTATTTCCAAGGAACAATTTCAAATTGTGAGGATTCAATTTATTGAAGGATAGAATAATGTAACACCCAAATCTTCTATTGGACGTTTCCCTTTGAATAATGCTGTAGCTTGTGTTTTACAAAACTTAGAGTTTTAACACACCATGACTAGTAAAACTAGCCATTATGAATAGTAATACCAACTTTTTAAAATATTATAAATTTTATTTTTCATAGTGGACTTAATTTTTGTATTCATAATATCAAAATTACCTTAGGGTGAATTTTTTGTATTTTTCTGAAAACATTAAATTTTTGAAGAATAGTGAATAATATTGTGTTATTTCTTAAAACTGACTTTTTATTTAAATAAATAATTATTTTATTTAAATTTATTTTAGGTAAAAATAGATACATAATACCTATATATGATTAATTTAAATCATTTGATAAATTTTATAATAATATTAGATATATAAAATTTTATTGAACTTTTTACCGTCTTTTACCCACGTTCTGAAAGCATTTTAAAATATGAATAAAACTTAATTTGAACACTTCTGTGAATTGAATTTCAAAAAATTGAGAGACAGAGTTGATATCAGAAAGTAAAATTTGGTTAAATAAAATAAAAATAATTTTTGGTGAATAGTAACTTTTAACTATTATTTACCACGGTTAAAAGTGAATAGGGTTGTTAAAGGTAAAAATGATATTATTATTACCCTAACACATTTTATAATTATATTGGATAAGTTTATTTCGGAAAAAAGTAACTTTAGAAATAAAATATGATCCTTTTGGTCCACTTGGATTAGATTAGGACATTTATTATTATTTTATTTAAAGAAGAGTTAAAAGTGATAAATTCAATATTTAATAACTAAATAATTTTTTATATATGGTTTCAAATAAGATAAATTCGAATATAAAGATTAATTAGAATGATAATGATATTTCCTACATAATGGTATTTTATTTATAATTTTTAGACATTATATAATTTAATTTATTTATGACACAATGATGATGTCGTAATTACCTTATTAATGAATGATTGAAATATTTGATATTATAAATATCCAAATAAAATTAATTTGAGACTTTTGATGAATTAAACTAATTTTATTTGTTAATATGAAATTTTAGGGTTTATTTAATGAATTTTTTCTATGTAATCATGCTGTTATGACTTTAACAAAAACCAAATACTAAATTGTGTCAAAATTGACATAAATGAGTTTTTAAAACAAATACTATATTATTTAATGATATAATAGTCCTAAAAATATAAGGATTGGAAAAAGGAATTATATAATAATATATATATCATTAATTAACAACTTTGGGTTCACATGTAATTTTATAGTAAGTTTATTAATTGTATAATATAATAACACAAGAATACATTATAAAATTACACTATTAAACTAAGAGTTAAATCTAAAAGTCAAGGTTAATATAGTAACCTAAACCTATCTAAAACCTATTAGTTGAGAGGTTTTATACCCATACCTACCTTATCTTTGAAATAAATTATTTGGATCCATTAGAAACCTAAAATGAGTTTATTATAAAATAATATATCAAGGTTTTCTTAAAGTGACCCTCACCTCTCTTATAAAAAGGTACGTCCCCTTCTCTCCAAATCACACCTCCAAATCCATTTTTCATAACCAAACCCTCTCCAAATATCTTCCTTAATATCCTCACTTATACCTAGAGGCCTTAACTTGATCATAAATCCAACCTAAAGATCCCTTTTGATCAACGCAAAAGGAAACACTCGAAAAAGAGGTTATAATTTCACCCCACTATTTCAAGTTCTTTTCCTTTTCCACATCCTTTTTTTTGTTTTTATACCAAAATATTAACTCCAGTACCTTATACATACTATTATGTTATTATAAATATGTCACAACCATATTTTTTGTTCAATCCATCCTATAAATGACAAAGTCACAATACGTGCGTGCATACGGCTTACCCTCTCCCCGTCAGCTTGTAGTTTGTTATTTGAACACTTCATTATTTAGATGGATATAATAATGAGTATAACTGATGTAAATAATAAATATTACATTCTAATTATTCTTTATATATGATATACCATCCAATCACATATGATTTCACCATCAATATAATGATATTGTCGCTCATACGTATTTACGAATTACCGTCTCTACGAACGAGATTAGATTCATTCCCCATCTTAATCATTCAAGAATAATTTTTTTATGATTAAAAATAATGTTAAAATTATTTATAACATTATTTATATGAATAAAATACAATTTATACATAACATTAATGACATACAAAACAAAACATATTAAGGAAAACGAATTAGTTAACAACCAAAATAACGATACTGCTGAAATATCATTAATAAAGAAATATTAGAAGATCATATATGATATCATGTTTATGTATTTGGTTCATGAATAATTTAATAACAATTATTTCACCATTATTCAAGTGTTTAACCTACCCTATACTAAGGAAATGTACAAGGTAAGGGGTTTCTTATCTCGCTTTTAATTTCATGAGATTTCTATTGTTCGCCACTTATTTATTGCATGTGGTTTATTGTGTACTACCATTTGATATATATTATCATGATTCTCATTATATTCATTTTATTTTTTGATAAATTTTGTGGTTATTAACTATTGGTATTTCTACTCAATTGATTGCAACATGGTAAGGGGTTTCTTATCTCACTTTTAATTCCGTGATATTTCCATTGTTCGCCACTTATTTATTGCATGTGGTGTATTTTGTAATACTATTTGTGATATATTATCATGATTCTCTTTATATTCATGGTATTATGTGATTAATTTGGTGGTTATTAAATTTTTTTCATATGACTTGATTGATTTCAACTTTGTAAGGGTTTTTCATCTCACTTTTATTCCCATGAGATTCATGCAATATTTTTCACTATTACCATTTGTGTGGTTTATATACTTCCTAATATTATATTTTTTGCGTAATATAATATAATTTATGGGTATTTACATCATAATTGGATGATCCTTCTTTCATGGGGTGTATGTTTCTTATGTTACCAAATCGGTAAGGGAATTTCAAATTTCAATTTCCACTCATTCGGTTTTACACAAACTTCATTGATTATTTTACTTCAAGATTATGTGTGAAATCACAATTTATTTACTAATGTTTTAATTTACACTCCAATTTTTGTGGATATAATTTTGATACATGTAGTCACTCCATTAAAAAATTCTCAAGTCATCGATATGAACCTAATAAGAGTAATTTTAACTCAATCTCTATTCGTTGAGTTAAACATCCAAGTCGTTGGTGTTGTTTTTCACAAGAATATGAATGAATGTACTCTGATTGATTTACAATGAATATCAAATAATATTCAGTGTATTTATATTTTTCACACATAATTATGTCATTGATTTATCCTTAACCTAAAGATATGGTCTTTATGAGGGAATTCATCTCATATTACATTCTATTGATACTTCTTTGTTGTTATGGTCCAATTAACATTAATTTGGTGTATATACTGTAATTTGACATATTATTTCCCGAATCCCTTAATTATCAAGATATAATAATTTTTTGATTACCTCAATTATTTTTATTCATGCATCTCTCAATTGGTTAGGAACTCCATCTTAAATATCATTTTAAATGTTTTAAATATTTATTCTTCTAAATCATTCTAATTAATGTTCTTATTTTAAAAATGGTTTTAAGGATTTATTTATATGGACATGAATTTTTAAAATTAAAATTACATTAAAAATTTTCAAAGTGGTATGGGACACTATGATTCAAAAATATATTTTAAACATATTCTTGATAAATAGTGAGACATTTAAATGTTTTCAAGTAAAAGGTGGTATTTCTCTCAAATGGTATTAATGATTATTTTATTCTATATCGGCATCCATCATTGGATTTTATGTTTGTTAAAGTTGATTCATTAGGATGCAATATTCTAAATGTTAGTGAAGATTTTGTAACATGTTTGACTATAGATGCGTTATTTTTATACTAGTTATGGTTAATGGTTAAAGTATTATCATTTTTTATGCTATTTTTAATATGAATGTTTATGTTATGTTTCAACATTTTCATATGAGAAATGTATAGGAATTAGTATGTGATGGGTGCATCCCGCTATAGCTTCTCGATGCCTTAGTAGGTCTCATGATACAAACTAGTGTCTTGGAATAAGGCCTTGAAAAATATTATATGCAATCATAGCACGAGGCCTTGACTATGTGGTTATGATGTTTGGCATTATGCATTCCATCATTATGAAATTGGATATTGATATTACATGTGATTATTTGACTAGTAGAATATCCATTAGAATATGTAAATGTAATTATTTGATTTATCTGTTCCATATTATGTTGAAGTTTAAGTTTAAAAGGGTTTTGTTCTAGTATTATACATTTCCTAAAATTTTTATTCTTATTTATGATAGTTTCCCCTATATTGTTATCCTTACAGAGCATTTGAGCTCACCCCTTTCATATTTTTTATTTTTCCTAGGATGCATAGAATTATATTATGATTAACCTTTAAGAATATTTTAAGTGATATAAGAGTGTTCCAATGGGACACAATGTTTATTTTTATATCATGTTGTAATGTAAAACATATGTATGTATTTATTAATTACAAGGATACTAAATTGATCGGTCATTCGAGACACGATTCCTTGTATGTTGCTAATTTTATGTAATAATGCACCAATTCTAGGTAACTAGGGTCGGGGAGTTATAGAAAAAGTTTCTAATAAAATGAAATCATAATTTGAACTGTCTAGTATTAGTGAACTCATATTATTTTGGTGTTTTTAGGTGATTTTAAATAATTAATACACCTTCATTTCTAAGGAAAAGTATACAATATAGCAACTGATGATAATCAAAATGCATGTATCCAAGCTAATGTCGACTCTGACTGTGGTCTGGACAAAACATGGAAATCACAATGATGGGTGATCTATGTATATAACTTTTTTACATTACGATCATTGGAATATTATTATATTTGGCTAAACATTTCCAAATATATTCATTAAAATATGTCTAGAAACTCAGTTCCAATCTAATTTGATGGAAGAGTAATTAATTATAGTTAAAAGAATCAAAAGTAATATTATAGATACTACCAAATTTGAATTATACATTTCAGTAGGATGGGATAATTAATTATCGACATTCCCAAATGCTAACATGGTCTATTGATATGGTGGATCAATGTTCTACAATTGGGGGAGAATTCTTCACTTGAAAAAATGAGTGGGATGGTTTAGAAAGAAACAAGAAAGAAATTTTCATAGTATGGGTAAAGAAAGTTATATCTCTAGAAAAAAGTAATGAAAGTAGCTATTATGGATGATGCAACTACCTACTAATATTGGTGATGAGGTGAAATGTCTGATGGTGATACAGTTTGATTACAAGAGTATGATCATGCTCGCAGAAAATCTGATTCAAATAACTCGTACCAAATATATTGATTTTATATATCACTACATTAAATAAAATTTTGAAAATGGTTTGATTAAAATGGATCATATTAAAACTAATTATAAATTGGATTACATCCTGACTATTAATTTGGTAACACAAATGTTTGAGAAACATTAGTTATTCCTCTGTGTTCAGCCACCTCCCATTGCATGAGGGGCTTATGATTTAACCACTCTCTCCATTTTTGTTAACTATTATAAACTTTTATACTAATGTGATGTAGGTATGTAGGGGATATACTATCCAAGGGGTGTTTTTTATGAAATAAGTTACAAATATAGTTTCATTTGTTTTATTTTTAAATGGGGGTAATTAGAGAAAATTAATGGATTGTAGGATTACATGATATGTTTTCAGGATAAGTCGTCATCTCTAAATGAATGGAATCCTATCTTCTAACTCTTATTTTCGAGAATTTAAATTGGTAATGTAGAAATAGAGTGAGGGATTATTTTCTTCATACCAATCATGTTTTTTTGATACTGGTTATTTATTAAATTTCTCATAAAATTTCCAACAACCCCAAAGGGGGAGGTTTTTTGAAATAAGGGTTTTCACATCTAGAAATTGATTGTGTTTTTGGGTTTATATAAAATACACAATAGGTTAATCAATGATCATACAAGATACATGATCTTATGGTGTAGGTGGATTCAGTGTTAAAGGCAGCATCATTTCCCTGAGTTTTCAACATTTTGGGTCCAAAATTCGGAGGAAGGGAAATTTTTTGTAGAAGTTGGATTTCAAGGTTTTTCATATGAATATATGAAATAGTCCTGAAATTCATGAATTTTTGGTCTCAAAAAATATTTTTGATTCAAGAATGATGGTTGAGGTGTGATGGAATAATGGTATGTTTCATAATTTTGACAATCTTCACCAATAATAAATTTCCATGAAAATTTTATGATGAAAGGATGTTTCATGAACAAGAATAAAGAGTTTAATGAATATGCGATGGTGATATTTAATGTTTCATGAATGGGACATAATTTTTATAGGTAGCTATTTACATATCACATGTTCTTTGAAATTGTTTTTGAGAGGGTCTAATGACACTGATTTTTAAAGGTTTTACACGAACATAATTGTTATATGAATTGGGATCAATAAACAAACACAAGTCCCTAGAGAACAATTATTGAAAAATAATTGATTATAAGGAATTTAATTGAATTATTTTTATGAATTTTGTATGTTTCATGAAATTTGGTAGTTTTTTTGAATTTTTTTAGTGTTGTAAATGCGTAGAGTTATTTGAAACAAATAGGTGGGTTTCACAGAAAACGATATTTCACAAAAGATACACACATGAGAATACTTGATATCTAGAAATGTTTGTTGAATTTATTGAAGAATATTAAGTGATACTACATGATGAAAAATATTATATTCATGTTCTATGATATGAAAGTGACCAAGAAGTCATTAAACTGATAAGCACTTTACCCAAAGCAGTGAGTAAGGGGGATATGATGGAAGTGATTAGAGGGAGACAATCTGTTATCCATAAAAGTTTTGTATAGGAAGTGTGATTAGTATAGAGTAACCATGTTTTGGCAATTTTAATCCATAATATCTATTGAATTTTATTATATTTGAGAAAATCCAACAAAATGTCATCATATGCTACTTGGAATAGCCCTCAGTGGTGAACCAAGCAAAGGAGTTCTATGGTGTTTCTATTTCTGCATACGGGTGTTTGATAAATTATTGATTCTATTAGAAATTTTTATCATGTTCCTAACAATTTTTGTACATGATTTTTCTCTTTAAATGAAAAATGTTACACCCCAATTCTCCCCTCCACTCTCTGAGAATTCCTGGGTATTACAAATTACATAAATGATTTTAATGTTATAAGGAAAATTTCGTGTGAATGTGGATTCAAATGGAAATGAATTAGAATGTGTAACAATATAAGGTTGAAATATATTTAAAAATTAAAATAAATAATATTTTATGTGGCATTACTACCCTTATATACTAGTTTAACACCCCTAGTAAACCCATTCTAACCATAACCATATATTTTTTTAACCATTTTTATTATTCATTATAACCAAAATTAATCTGAACTCATTAAATTATTTTA
The DNA here is from genome assembly GCA_963277665.1 of Viscum album. Lineage (NCBI taxonomy): Eukaryota > Viridiplantae > Streptophyta > Magnoliopsida > Santalales > Viscaceae > Viscum > Viscum album. Next base: position 1,431,667,133 of record OY728126.1, on the reverse strand, counting down.
ATTATGATAATTATAATTATTTAATCTATTTTACAATATTTTATTTCTATAATTGGAAGATGTTCACTTTAAAATATGTTCACTAAATACAATAAAAATCATTTTCAGAAAAATTCATTTGAGGCATAATTCTAAAATTACATTAATTCCTTCCCTGTAAAAACAATCAAATGAGTGAAAAAATATTTTTTTGATATATAATATAAATGTTTAATTCAAATAATTAATCAATTTATATTTATATAATTTATTATGATAAAAACACATTGGACATAGAAAAGTTTTTTTGAGAAAAATTTTATTTTAGCACCAAAAAATAAACTTATACCAAAATACAAATAATTAATATTCCAATGTACTTAATTAGAATATTTATAATTAAATAATAATTATTTTACAATAATATAAAATACAATACATGATGGTATATTAAAACTTGTTAATTTAACGAAAACAAATTGGAGTTTTGTGAAAAAAATATTTTTCAATATTCAATAAAATTCACATTAATAAAATATTGAAAAAATGATTTAAAAAATTATATTAATTCCATAGAATACAATTTAAAAAAATGGTATAAATTATTTAAATTTTTATATAAAAAATTAATTAAAAACGTTTTTGAAGGTTACATATTTTTGGTGCATAAAACTGCACAACTAAAAATTGAGTATATAAATGGTATTCATAAATTAAAACATTTTAATTATATAAAACCACTATAATTTATTTTCATAATATTATTATTCCAATTAATTCCTTCAATTTTATTTATAGGTTATAATTATCAAATATATATAATATTTATATAGTATATATCACAGTTCTCTTAAATTTCTATGTTATATGTAATGAAATCCCTTGAGTGTAATAATCATTTAAACTAAACTTATAGGGTTTTTAACATAAACCATACAATAGTTTTCAGTTGATTTTTGGTGGATCATAGAAATATTATAATGAATATTTTGGATGGAAATTGGAAACCATTAAAATAGATGTAGATATAAGATGCTTTGGGATAAAAAATGTGATAAATATATAAATGTATTCTTATAAAAAGTGGAATTTTAACAAAGGAATATGATGAAACATCTAAATAATTAAAAAGTGACATTAATAACATATTCCATGATCATGAAGCCTAACAATATAATTTATTTTTGGAATTTTAATTTTTACCTTTTTGTATAACTATAATCAGTACATTAGTTTACGTGAAACCATAATGTTAAATACATTATATACCGAGTTTTACTATAAATGGTTAATTAATGATTGGTTTCGTTTATTTTGAAATATTTTTTTTATTTTAAGAATTATCATATTATTTTTCATTCTTTCATATTTTTTTTTAGGGATAATATTTATTTATTGATGATTTTTTATTTAATGAATGAACTATATATTTAATTTCTTTATTTATGGGGGAATATGATTAAGTAGGTATATAAAAAAATAGTTCATGATTACCTTTTTAATAAATTAATTTCATTTACTTTATATGATGAAAAAATTAATTTAATAATTTGAGATAAAACCCTCACTAATTGATTCATTTAGAATTAATTCGAATAAAAACATGACCACTTATTATGAATATTGGATTCTCAATTGTTTAATGATATTGGGTATATAAAAACTTAGTCTAATTTCATAATTATATGTTCTTTTAGATAGTCTTAAAATAATTATAATTGTATAAAATTATCCTCTTAATTTTTTTTAAAAAAATTTATAGTAAGGATCATTTGTGTTTAATTGGTTGAACTCTTATTATATATAAAACACAATGATTATAAAGAGATATATTTATAAATATAAAATTCAATCCTTATTGGAATTAATGATTCCTTATGTCCGGTTGACCTGATTCATAATTTGACCAGAAAATGGCCTCAAGAGTGTTCCCCGACCACTGGAGGTTGAAACAAAGTTCCATGGGTTACCATATAATTGATCTAGAGTGGTTTCTCCCAATAATAATAAATATAATATGTAAATGAAACTTACATATTATTTTAAAAACTAATCCAATATTTAAATATTAAATTCAAATAAAAAAAGTGTTGTAATGAAAAAAGATGGAAAGAAAACTTTGAAACTATAAGTAATGAAAGGAAACTTGAAACTAGTATATCCTAGATAGAAAACCCCTCCAATGATGCCTGAAAGAACACTGTCACATCCAAACATGAATTAACATCTAGACTCAATCATTTTTGAATACGGTAATAAAAAAATCAATATACACACAAATATATATAGGAAGCAGTGAGTCACACTATACTCACTTGGATTTTTTTGAGCTCTCATGCATTCTTATGTTTGATTAATTCCAAACCATATAACAAATGTATATTGGAAATGAAATGAAAATATTATTATCTAATAGTTCATATTTTTTTAATAAATTATAATAAATTCTTTGAATGCTTACTAGAGTGTCAATATTTCCAAACATACAAAGACCCTATATGTTTTATCAAATAAATCATTTTTCCAAAACATTAATTCATCATGATAAATATTTAAATTTAATATGTGAGAACCTATTATTTCCCTACGTATTTTCCTTAAATAAATATATTGTTCAATAGATTTCTTAACAAGAAAAACTGACCTAAAATGAGTTGTGAAATATTAGATTAATATTTATTAGAAAATTTAATGATAACAAATGATTTAGTACATAATATCATTTTAGTCAATATAAAATTCATCCAAAACAGGTTTAAAAACACAAAAGTTTTAAAAACAAAAGATTCAATAAAAGAAGATTTCTTTTATTTTCATCTAAAAGCTAAATTTATGAATTTAAGAGTTTTTAATTTTTAAAAATAATATAATTTTATAATTTATCAAATGAAAATTATCCTAAGTTAATTTTTTTTATTTTTAAAAAATATTTTATTTTTATATGACTAAGGAAAATGATTGTTTTTTAAAAAATTAAATTTTATGACTTTATAAAAATATGATAAATAACTAGTGGTTTATAAAAAATTTCAATTTATTAAATATTTATTAATTTTCTAAAAATATTAATTTTAATATATCATTTTAAACATAAAAAACCAATGTTATACATTTTATAACATAAGTAACATTTTAGATTAATTTAAAAAAAATATTCTTTTGTTTTAATTAATTATTTTGTTGGTAATATTAGTTTTTGGAATAATTTCGAAGACACATAAATCTTATATCATTTTAATAAATCAATTTATATCATGAATTTTTAATAAGATTTATCAATTTGCAGTACACATTAATTTTATCGTTAAAAATATTTTTCTTTAATGGTTTTTATGTGGTATGTGCACTAATAATAAAATTAACTTTTATAAAATTATGAATTTTATCTGATAAAATTATTTTTATATTTAGGATAAGAATAATAATATTATGTAATATGGTAAATTTTATTTATATGCATATAATTATATTACTGTTTGAAATATTATTTACCGCGGTAAAAAAATTATATTTCAAAGAATGATACTTCAAAAAAATGTATTATTAAATTGAATGAAAATATTTTTAATTAATACTATAATATATTGTTTAAAAGTATATTAAAATAAAATATATAATCATTTGAGTAGAAATAAATGTCAGATAATAATAACAAAATTTAATACTTAAAATGATGTTTTTAAAAAAACTAGTTCTTCAACACATTTTATATTTTATGGTAAATTTTATTTTTTTCATATTTATAAATTTAATTAGATTAAATATTTTAAATTTTATCAACAATAATATTTAAATATTATAAATATTTTCATATATTTTTTCGGTCCAATAATAACCCTGATTAATATTTTATCATGATTAATAAGAGTTAAAATGTGTTTTCTAATGTGGATGAAATTTTACTGTATCGACTTGAATCGTAGACCATATATAATATATTTTTAAGGTTTTAAATTCATTCATACATTTATCTAAAACATTATACCACCAAAATCATTTTACTATCATTCAATTCTATTATGACCCCTTACCTAACATTCTTTTAGAACAATTTTTACCTCTTTTCCCTATAAAAGGTTTTCACGTACTCCCTCTTCATATTACACATATAGTTCAAAAATTCCAGGAAACTATTCCCAATTTAATTATTATAGAGTCACTATAATCGTTATCATTTGCTATCATCATCAATGTGGTTCATTTTCTTCATTTGTAAAGGACATTTCAAGGGAATATCCAAATTATGAACACAAGTTTTACTTATACCTTAACATTATTCTTATATCTTTCCCATACACCATTCTCCAAAAAAATATAACCATATTTATATATTTAAATATATATATATATATATATAATATAAATATTATAATATTTATCATTTAACTATTATATTTTCCCCAAGCATCAAATAAAAAACTATCTCTCCCAATGGTATGAGGACTACTGCCTCCATGAATTACACATTTGGTTTTTCTTCACCTCATTATAATATTTCTATAGAAATTTGTAATTTAAATAGATATGTTTTTATGAATTTCTTATGTACCTATAAATGAGTTTTTCTAAAATTAATATTATAATTAAGTGGCCCTTGTAAAACTAACAACCAAAAATGAACATTCCAAAAGGAAAATAATATTATTAATACCTAAAAAAATATTATTCAATTACCTTATTCATATAACACATAAATATTAGGACTATTTAAATTAATAAAATCTATATAATTTCATTTTACTTTTGAGATAATTATATTATAACAAAACAGTCTCTTCTAAAACCCATTCTCACACATAGATTGTGTCTTATTTTTATTAAAATGGTTTATCCACATACATGAATAATACTATATTTATATATATATATATATCAGATATGGATTTGGAAAATTAATATTTGATATTAATTATTAAATAATGTTTTTAATGTTTTCCATAGTAATATAAACATTTAAATTGTTAATTAATATAACACCATCTGTTCATTATAAAATTTTGAAACAAGCTCATCACAGACGTCATGAACAATAATAATAGATAAAATAAATTTAAAATGAAATTATAAAAATATAATTATATGAAAAATTCATCAAATATAGTACCCTTTATGATTTTATAATGATGAACTTTTAGTGAATAATGAATACCAACATTGTGATTACCAAACCAGTTCAAAGCGATCAAGATTACTCACACCCGATATTGAAAAAATACATCAACTAAGTAATATATATGTATATAATAATTGTAAACGATGTTTATAAAAGGTTATGTCTATGAAAAAATTTAGGAAATTGCATATATTAATATATTTTTTATATAGGATCCTAAAGTTCATTCGACTAAGTAGGGAAAGAAGGTAATGGTTTTTATCACACTTTAACCTCTATTGGATATGTTTGATATTATATACCATAATTTATTTTATATGGTTGACTAAATACATAGTTTATTTAACATAAGAAAATATATTCCATTTCATGATATTTTTATGCATATTTTTTTAGCTTCCTCTTAATATCCTTTTATTCTTAACATACAAATTCTATAAGAGTTTTTACTCAATTTTTGATTCATTGGGTCATAGTCATTCTTAATTGAATATAAATTTAGATATTTCATTGATCCTAAAATTATAATATTTTTTATTTAATTCCCTTTTATTATATAGGGAAACCACTTCTCCACATCAATAAGAACTTATGTTAAAAAAAATCGGAACAAAAGCATAACATTTTGTAAGAATAACTCACATTCTTACCAATGAATCTATTCATTTGTGTACATGTTTTACATCCCACCAATTTTATACTCTTTTTTGGTAAATAATATATGGATTATTCTATATGATTCAAATAATTATCTTTATTATTTGTAAAATTAAAATCTAATACTCTTTTTGAGGTGGGTTTTTAGACAAAGGTATTTCAAAACCCTTAAAAAAGTGGGTTTCCATTATTTCCAAAATAAATTTTAATCTTACACCCCACATTTTTTGATAATCACTTTGAATTTTCAATGAATTAATTACTGAATTGTATTTTTCTCAATGGTACAAATTTGAAAATTTTTATTTCATCTCTTGAATATAAATTTGAAAAGTGAACCATAATTTTGTCATTTTATGAATATGTTGAAAATAACTTCTAAAAATATATATTAATGTTTTCATTGGGAAAAAATATTTTTATCCAAATATTTTCTTGAATTTATCATTATATCTACATTTTCATGGTTTATAAAATAAATTATTTTTCTCCTATATTTTTAAATTATTTCTTTTAAATTGGTTTCAAAATATCATGTATATTTCTCATTTCAAATATGATTTTACAATAACAAATTTCAGGTATTTTTTCCAAGTAATTTAAATATCTAGTAACTTATTATTGATAAAGTATTTTTTCATATGTTATTGTATACTATTTTTATTAAAATGACTTATGTAATGTCTTTATATTTTGGAGAAATTATCCATCACTTCCTCTGGCTTACATAATCTTTTTTCGGAGAATAAAAACAATTTTCTTCTAATGCCCTTATTCAATGAATACCCTATTTTTTATTCACTTGATTAATTGTTATTCAATGAGAATATATATATTGATTTATTGGGTAAAATTATTTTCTTAACTATAAAACAAAAATATATACGATGAAAATTCCATATTAACTATCATCTTTGTTGATTGTTATTTACATATAAATCTGATTACTGTTATTAGATACCCATTAGTTTTCCATGTTTTTTTATTTTATGATTATTTGTGTAATTATGATTAATTTATTTATGTGAATAAATTTTTAAAGTTAATTAAACACACTTTATTTCCATGTGTTATTTATGGTGTGTTGAAAAAAACCCATTTTCTTTTCATGGGTTATTTTTCTACAAAAAGTGAATGAATTTATATATAATTTTCTATAAAACCCATTATTATACTAGAGTGTTAATGGTATTTTCATACATCACACATGTGTATGTTTAATCATTATGGAATCGGTGTGACCTATATAGCCCTCTAATTAATTGGGTAAATCTTTACATCTCATGATATAATGGTGAAGCATGTGGTGATGCTCAATCCAAAATGAGAAATAGACTATAACTCCTAGTATACTATAGAAAATAGGTCTGTGAATTCTAATCCACCAATAAAAATGGGTGAGTGAATCCTAATAAAATAAGGGAAACATGTTTTGATACCCAATCCACTATGTTATTATTTATATTTGTATGTTTGTACAAAAAATCACACGAATGAAATGGTTTTAAGATATGAAAAATTTTCATAATTCATTCTTATGTTATTATGTGATTAGTGATCTAGGATTTATGATCAATGATTTTTGATCTATGAATTTTTTCTATGATCTATGATTTATATCTTGATTATACTCATATACACATATCATCTTTTATTTTTATCACATTAATTTAAACTTACTGAGAATCTGATCTCACCCTTTTTATGTGATTTTATTTCCCTGGGGTATGAATATAGTAGATGAAAGAAATTTATAGAATAGTATACTATATATATAATTAGGGGGATATGTTTAATAATTATTATTCATTATGTATTTTCTTATATATCAATGAAAATTACCATTATATAAAAAAGACATCAACTCTGTTGGTTAATATTTTGTCTTAATTCACTGAAACACTAAACTACAATGATATTGGGAATAAAATGTAATGTCACATTTTCATTAATTAATTTAATTTATATTGTCCCCTATGTGAGATTCTATATAATAATTCATGAATCCAAGGATAAACATTTTTTTATCATCATACACTTGCAATAAATCATCACCCACCCAAATGAATCCTTGTAGAATGTTCGACCGCAACATTGTTTATATACAACCACAACACATGGTTAATTAAAAACATATATTTTCCAATGATATTTCATTTAAAACATTATATAACATAAAAAAATTTCATTAAAAAATGGTTCCCTATGCTATAATTACAATAATACATATAACATATATTCAAATACAATATAAAACACCCTAATTTTTTCTGAAATAAAAAACCCTGAATTTGAAAACCCAACATTCGAAATTTGAAATTAATATTTTCATTTAAATCTTATCAAAAGTCAAGATAAACTATCATTTTATCAAATAATAAATTTATTATTGTTTTAAAAAATCTAAAATCAAACCAAACCATACAAAATAATATGAATCAAAATCCCTGAAATCATAAAAAATTATTGAAGTAATAATATCGACTTACAATAGATGATTTAGTTTGAATAATTTACAAGTTCTTAATTCAATAACCCAAACATAGATAACCACAAATCATTATCATTTAAACTATCCATGAATTATAGTTTTTAAGTCAAAATAATGAATCATATAATATATGAAATGTTGTAATGATTCATGAACCATTGGATAACTCAGTTATATACTAGAAACAACCACCCATAAATAATTTTCTATGTTTTATTATGTGTCAAAATATCATATATTTTCTATTTTGTGTCATTTTGGGTTACGATAACCTCTAATTTTGTTTCTCCATATAAATGTGTCATTTAATTTCATATTCCTTAATAAATTATTAAAATCCCAATCAGTATCCCATTTCATATTTTATATCATTTCATAAAACTATTGACCTCTATTGATTCATGGATTATTTATTTCTATTATCTTTAACCTCTCCCCAACATCCTCAAGGGGTCACTGTGAGACCGTTTATTGTAGGGATTAACCCATGGGTCTAGAGGGTCTTTTTTCCCATAATGACATAGTTTTATATTTTTTTATAGACCTAAAATGATGAAACTTGAATTTTACAACTCTTTAATGGAAGTATTCTCATGTTAGTCTCTAGAAACTAAATTTTATAAACAGAGGTATTTTTTAGGGGATAGATTAATCAATAGAGACAGTAACTATGGATGATATGTTGATTCCATACTTTCACTAGTGTTGAATCCTTTCTTTGGTACAGTTAATGGGAGAATATTTTATTCTTCATCCATTCTTATTTATAGCTATATTGCATTTCCTATTTGAAAAGATTCATTTATAGTGATAATTAATATAAGGTTTCATTCCCTAATTTCTATTATATGAATGTTTGACAATGTATTTCAATAAATATTCTAGGAATTAAAGAATAATGTTTTTTAAAAGGTATTTAATTTGGTGAAGATGGCACATTGATAACGGGATAATTATATCAGATAGAGATAAATCTATATATTAGATACATAAGGATGGGTTGTGTGGGAAACACATTGGATGATATAGGATGTTTCAGGTTCATTAAAAGCTTCTATTTTTTTGAATTTATATATATTATATATTTCCTTATCTAAAATTGTGTCATTCCTCCCCTTAGTAGTGGTCTCAAGAATAATGAAATTATTTTTTCATACTGTCTAATACATGATTACATTCTTAACGAATATAGTCTCTAGGATTTGACTCATTGACTGATGGAGTTTGATAATGATGATAGATCAATATTTTTCTTTAGACATTATGGTAATGAGTACCTAAGGTGTTCCTAAAATAAGTCTTATGATGCATGATTTCATCTGATCTATTTCCCATGCCATTATATAATTTCTATAGTTTTTATTTTTTATATATTTATTAGGAGTGGATGTTTCGATTTTGATTAATGTTTAGGGTCTCACCCATTTCTCCACACAGGTTCCCACTTTACAATAAAAATAGTTTCTTAATCTAAAAAATTGGACTTAGAAAGAAGTTACATGACCCCAATTCTATGTGACATGACCCCATGCCACTCACTACATTGAAGGTAAGTAATAAGAGAGGTTGAATGGTGATGTTTATATTACTTAAAAAGGTTGTGACAAAGAGAGTTATATTGAATTTATTTGTTTTTAATATATAAATAGGTTTTAAAGACAATATGTTATTGATTTGGGTGGTGATGAAGATCATAATGAATAAATATCTTGATGAAGTGAGACACAACTTGGAGTTCCCATGGATCATATTTATTGAATATTTCTACCATTGTAGACATTGATTGATATTCATTATAATGGATTCAAAGGAGTTTACTTATGATACATCTTGGAGTTATAAATTTTTCCAATATATCTAATGATTAATGATATTATCTTATAAATAATCAAGGAAAGGTGATGATGTATAGTGAGAGTACTATCTAAAACATGATACATTATAAGGTTCATGTAGCTAGATTTAATGGAATAAGTAGTTCTTATTGCGAGATAGGAAAACTATATGTTTTATCTCTAGCAAGAAAGAAACAATATATATTGATTAGGACACATGGATGATGATTGGAGAAGGCTGGGTTTGAATATTGAAGTGTTGAGGTAGTAGATTTTTCTGAAAGACTCAATTGATACTACCACAGAAAGCATAATAATAAGCAGTAGACTTTATTATCATCAAATTAAAGTGCATATAAATACCACGATAATCAGTGCTAAAATAAGAAATGGTAAAGGGTGGTCTTTATCATCACTAAATAAAAGCACTAATAATGTGTGGGATTTAGAATCTCTACATAAAAGTTCTGATAATGATAAACCATTACCAATAATTCTGTAAATACTGATAAATGGAACCCTTTGTCAAAATTTTTTAAGCACTGATAAAAGGAACACTTCGTTATCCCATTTATTCAGTGTTGATAAGGAAAACCCTATAGTAGAGCTAAAATAGGAACCGATAAAGTGCTATCTTAGATGAAATACTTCCCACATCAGAAATCCCATATAGATTGAATCTACTTCATAAGAAATCCAATGGCTGTTGTTAATTCAAGCTAACTATAGGACTATTCACCCATTACACTTGCACACCACTTGGTTCTCACATGCGGCGCCTACACACATTTTCTAGCCCACCATCCAACCCCCATAACTTGTATAGGTTGATCTTGTGGAATACCTAAGAAGTGGATTGCATGAGGTCCTTTCATTGAATTACCAATTAGCCCATTATTTTAATTAAAGGTCACACAAGTTCTTATATTTATTATTTAATTACTTATATAATCGAGATACTACTTGTTACTATATATATATATATGAAATTTAATAAAAATTTACTAATAAAACGCATATTAATTATTTTATCATACATTTATTTTAAATTAATTCATTTTGTTGATATATTTTCAATTAATGAATTTTTAATATTTTTATTTTTCAATTTTTAATTAAATAGTTAATATAATATTTATTACTATATATTTTTATATTAAATTTAATTTTATATATATATAATTACATAATTAATATACTAATTATAATAAAATTTATAAAATTTATTATATATATATATATATTAATAAGTAGTATAATAATTATATGTAAATAAATAATTAATACAATGTTTATAATTAATAAAAATGAATTAATTTATTAAATACATAATATTCTATTTACATAAAAGGCCAAAAAAGTTATTATATTGATTATTTAATTATATAAATAATTAATATATTATTTATTACTATAACTCAAAATATATATATATTCAATTTAATAAATATATAGTTATAAATATTTTATTAACTATTTAGTTACATATAAATATATTTTAAATTTATTCATTTTTTTGTAATATATATTTCATTAATAAAAATTATAATATATGTGTAATTTATTAGTTTTAAATTAAATAATTAATATACTATTTATTTCTATACATTTATATATTAAATTTAAAAAATTATATATATTTATAATTACTCAATTAATATACTATTTATAAAAAAAATTATTCAATTTAAGATCTATATATATAGTAACACATTATTTTTTTTAAATGGCTTGCATGTCATGAACCAACCTGGGTCAACCCTGAACCAGTCACCAGAGCCGGCCCGCGGAAAGGCTCAAGGGGCATTCCCGATCCCCATGGGATGGAAACTAGTGTTGGGTTTCAAAATATATCAGTTGGGAACGATTTTTCCCATGAACAAAAGAAAACTAAATATATAATGATTAATGAAGAGGAAATAAAATGAGAAGCAGAAAGAAAATAAATGTACATACCTCTTTGTGACCCTTCATGTCACCACCCAACACAGAATCAAATCTGCTCCAACATTGAGTAGCTGAACCAAGAACCTAAACAAGAAACTGATCCTGTAACTTGAAATATATAATAGTCATGAGCACCGAGATTCTCAGTAGGGATTCCAGAAATAAACCAATAAATCCAAATGTTCTCTTTTCCGAAGTAGCTCTTAAACACAAGTTTGAAATACAAGTATAAAAGTAGGTTTTTAAAATTTTATAAAAAGAAATCTATTTTTACCATATAAAGAAAAACCAACACATGCTGCATACCACTTCTAAAACCATTTGACATTTTATTGAAAAAACCTAGACAGAAAGACCAAGGTTTTACTAAAGGAAATGAATAAACAGTACAAACTGGAAGTAAACTAATAGGAATAGTTAAAATAAAATAAGAAATGTGAATAATTAAGTAACCATGGATGATACTAAACATACCTAAAATACCCCTCGAGGTACTCGGTTCAGATCCACCTTCTGGCGTACTGTGAAACTACTATGTCTATAACCAACTGGCCGCCCTCATAGAAATAGACACCAACGACACTACCCTTCTAGACTATAAACATACTAGTGGGTACCAACCCGTCTAATCGGGGCTGATAAGAAACCATCACCCGATCAACTATAAGACACCTAGGGGCCCATGGTGGTTATAATAATATTGTTTAGGTAGGAAGGCCCTCACACGCGTGACTCAACTCACCGCACTTGTCTTCACCAAACACAGATGCTTCCTATGAATTCACCCATAAAGGGTTACCCTAGATAAGAGAACCCCATATACTTATATACATATGCATACATTTCAAACATAAAAAGTTCCAACCGGGTCGTCACATCATTCGATTATAAAAACCACGTTATTAAACATTTGGAGTTGTAAATCAGTCCTTTAGTTTTACAAAATCAGATTCCTTTATTAAGACATTGCACAAGCTCTTCTAAAACTGCTCTAGACACCACTTTGGTATTTAAAAATCTAAACGGGCCATTAAGTTCCATGTTTCAAAGCATGGACATAAAAGAACTTAGTGATACTATGTTCAATTTCATAAAAACAAACCAAGTGTTTCATTACACAACACACTCAACAATATATATACACCAAAACCCAAACGACCATATACTCATTGACTTATTTTCAAACAAATTTAAGAGAATGCACAAAGAGTCCCAAAACATTTAGAAAACAATAACCACTTATAACACCCATGATTCGAGAACAATACCAATTCAAAGAGACATGGAATCATTTCAACAAAAACACTATTTTCCATAAAACTAACCAATGAAGGAAAAACTAGTTCTAGAAAATGTTTCTACAAGAAAACACCACTCAAGACATCCAAAAATACCATTTGCAGATAAAGTCAATTAGTTCCAAACATGTTGGAAGGGTATAAACACGTGCATAAATAAAGGAGCATCGAAATATCCATTTTGATCAAATTATTGAATAAAAAAACACTACCATAAGTTAACTATAAACATAATAGATGTGATGAACATAATATTAGATTTAATTAATAAAACAAATACATTTGATGGATTAAAACTAGGATAAAGGGCAAGGAAACACCTACACATAACCAAGGAACTATTTCAATGCTATTTTTAACACTTTTAACCATCATAAAAAAACTGCAGTGAATAAAATATCATGCTTATAAAGGTGAAAATAACAATTATAAATTAAATTAAATAATGCAAGTGCATATGGAAAAAACTAGATGAGTGAAAGGATGTATACATCTTCCTCAAACAAATGTCATTCCATGCTTTCTAACTCAAACAACAGCTTGCTCGCACGCACACACTTCCACACACACACACACACACATATATATATATATATATCCTTAAACTAATACACGTGTTCCCTGCACCATGAGGGAACACGACCACAGAAGATAAATATATCTATACATATCCATACATAGGGATATGCGTGCACACCATCTAAACCAACCGCACTACATACGATAAAACCCCAAGACTCAAAAACACCACAAATCCCTAAAAGTAAAATCAATCGAAAAAATAAATCATGATACAATTTAAAAACCATATCTATAAAAATCACCATGTTCACAAGTAAAACCCAAATCATATTTTTGTCATTTTTATAAAAGAAAAGCAAGGGTAACACCCCCAAAATCACATCAATTAATTTTAAAAGCTCATATCACATTTTATCAACACCCCAAGTGTATAAACACATAAACATAATTAAATAATCACGATATGGACCTATTTTTAAAAAATTAATCAATGCCAAAGCATCAAATAAATCTAGATGAGATTACCATAGTGGTGAGAATTACATTTTAAAAATTATCAAAGTAAGATTTGACACTTAAACAAGCATATCAACATAGACGTATGTAAACATAAACTATGAACAGACTCAAAACATATTCTTAACCAATTCTAAAAATTTAAGAACCTTATATAAATCTAATTAAGGGCATAACAAAGCTATAAAACAAGTTTTAAAACTAAATGAAAGAGCGCGAAAATTAGTTGGGTGCTTCAAAAATGAAATACGCAAAATCAACTACCTTAGAGGTGTGTGAATACAACCGGACATCAATGAAAGGGAGAAAATAATTTCATGGACCCTTCTAAGACCCTAAAAAATATAAACACACACAAAAAAAATATCCCTCAATTAGGTTTTTACCAACTCAAAGAAAACCCCCCAAAAAATTGGATGAGAACTCATGGAGAAGAAGGATACCGGAGAGGGGGGGTCGCACCGATTGAGGGTGGTGTGGCCAGAGCAGGCGAGGTCGGCCAGTGGTCAGGGAGCCAGGGTGAATCCATCGAGCATAGGCTAGAGCAGCGGGTCGACATGAACAAGGTGCTCCTGAAGGGAGGATTCCTGGAAAGCAAGAGGAGGAATTGGGTTGGGGATGTGAACGAATGATGAATCTAGGTGGCACTAGATGTGGTAATGGAAAGGCAGAGCTCTGGAGAGGTCAGCAGGGTTGGTGCGATGCAAGTCGAGCGGGCAGGGAGTGGGTTTCACTGATCTGCGAAGCACCATAGAGGAAGGTGGTGAGGCTGGTGGATGATCAAAAAGGAATATGGGAGAGAGGGAGGTCACCCAATGGGTAAGGGGGGGGGGGGAGGCGGGCATGTGTGGCACTACAATAGGGGGAAGATCCTCTTAGGTCTTCAATAATAAATGAAAAAGAAAAAAAACAAATTTAAAACATATAACATTAATAATTATAGTAATAATAATAAGACAAATTAATTAAAAAATTATAATAAGAATACTAATAATAAAAATAATATCAACAATTGAATAGTGATAATAATAATGATGAAAATTTAATAAAAATAAAACTAATAGAAATTTAATTAGAATAACATTCATATCAATTTAATGATAATAATATTATTTTTATCTTCAATAATAATATTACCATGGATGTTTAAAATTTTTAAAAAAATATTTATTTTATGTATTAGGAAACTCCGCATTCACCAGGGCCAAATGCATGGGCACCTCTAAGAGTACGGTGATCACGCACCAGCCCAAGATCCACTAAAAACATCAAAATTTCAAAAATCTCAAACCCAGAACCAAATCCAACTCTATCCAAAATACATGGGACAAAGAAAAGAATAAAATAATAGAATTATGTGGCCTGGGTGTGACAATTCTCCCCACCAGAGACACTTTCTTTCCCTAGAAAGTCACCATGCCAACAGTCAACCCAACTTGAATCCATGCCTAGAAAAAAAAAATCATTGAGAACCGAGAGCCTCAAGGTGACTATTTCCAATAGGCATCACACCCGACCAATTCAAGGAAAACCACTGCCTGAGATTGAGGGGAGAATGTGAGAGGGTTCACCCCACCACAGGAATTCAATTATACAGAAACCCTTGAAACTCGAACAAACCACCCTCACAGGGGCGACAATGTGGGAACTCCCAAACCAACCTCATTAATTTTCCCTATATGGACTGAACAACACATTTTAGACTCTAATGTAAAGCTTGCTAAAAAAATTACCCAACAGCATAAGGATGTGAAATTAACTGAACACCTCCCACTAGTTTCCTGAAAGGAATATCCCCCTAACAAACACAGCTAAGACCAACTCAAAATCAGAACAAGTCAATTTATTCATGGTCCTAACACCCTTCAAGGACAATGAATGATTTAGAAACCATGCTAAGTGTAGATAAGACTGGTTGGATTGTGGTGGAACGATCTCATCATGCCACCACAACAAGGATGATCTTATGATAGTGATGAGAATAGAATAAGTAAATTTTGGATATTTTCATCCCAAATCTGGATACATCATCCAGACCGAGGTTCCACACACCCTCATCAACTCTTAACTATGTGCGAGCTCCAACCTACGACTAGTGGCTGAGGCCCTGATGGCTAAAGCATCTTCTACCTCACAGTCAAGCATTTTCATCCTATGATCCATAAATACTTCCTCTAAAATGAAGTTTCATTCAGAACTCTCCCTAGTGGCCTAAATATTCGCATGATATAAAGACATCATAGGGATGCGACAAGGCATCTTATCATTCCTAAACCGGCCAAACTAGTCACATGCAAGAGAATGGTCCAACAAACTGGGAGTCAGTACATATGAAGATCCTTGCCAGATATGGAACCTTCACAAGAGCCAACCCCAACCAACTACACCCGAGACTCTAATGACAAAGACACATCCCACATTTACTAGTCTTGAACTAAACCCTCAAATAATTCAGGGATGGTACAAACCTTAACTACCTTGGGATTTCCTAACTACCTGAAGACACACTATCTTTCAAAAATATACAACTACCTTTAACAGACTTTGATTACCTCAATAAGCAGGCAACACACAAAATGAACTGGGCACTAGGCATAACTCATTAACAACCTGTAGAGGCTTTATGGGTGGTCTACTCATAACAACATGAAAACACCATCGAAACTAGCATCATGCCAAAACTCAACCAAGTAACAACACCATCCAAGGGAAACCGGCCCATAAGACAAACATATAAAAACACAAGAAAAAAATCACATTTCCAAACAATTATTTCATTAAAATTTTAAAACTCATGTATAGAACCTTATGAACTGTCACATGTGCATTCATTCAATAATGCTCACATCATCTGCAAACAAGTTCCCCCACACACTCTCTATATATAACCACACACATGTGACCCTCAATAAAGAGTGCCAGGGATCAAAAATCCATTTCCTTAATCAAACCCAAACACACACCAAAATTTTCTAAATCAAAACACTCGATCTTTAAAAAACCACTTTACTAATTTCAAAAAAAATTGGAAGAAAACCCATTTTTCATTTTAAAATCACTCTCATTTTTAACACACACTCACATAAAATGAGGTCAAAACAAAACAGAACAATATATAAACCATATGAATGAGGAACAAGTATATGTGCCTAACCTAGTGACATAGTGGTGAGCCATGCCCTATCTAAGGCATACACTAAGAGGACCTTAAACCGAGCACTTAGAATCTACATGGTTCACCACCAAATTTGAGGCTGCAACGTGAACCGGTTGTTCACTATTTTTATCCCTCAGTCCAATACAACCAAAGACAAAAACTCAAATCCCGGACTACCCTTGGTAACTAAGGTCTTGTCGCAAGAGGTGGTGATTAGGCACCAACCCTGAACCTACCTCCTGATCCCCAATAGTCCTAATCTTCATCTACTAGACACCTCAAATAACAAGGGACTCATATGATACCATTTTTTCATGAACCAACCGAGGTTGACCCTGAACCGGTCACTTGAGCCCGCCCAAGACAAGGCCCAAGGGGCGTTCCCAATCCCCATGAGCTGGAAACTAATGATGGGCATCAAAATATAACAGTTGGGAATGCTTTTTCCCTTGAATAAAAGATAAAAAAATAAATAAAGATTGATGATGTTGAAATAAAACTAGTAGCGGAAAGAAAATAAATGTACATACCTCCATGGGACCCTTTAGGTCACCACCCAACTCAGAACCAAGTCTACTCCAACATTGAGCAGCTGAACCAGGAACCAAAACAATAAATTGAACCTATAACTACAATGATATAATAGGTGTGAGCACCTAGATGCTCAGTAGGGATGATAGAAATAAAACACTAAATCATAAAGTTCCCTTTTTCGAAGCAGTCCATAAACACAAGTTTCAAATACAAGTATGAAAGTAGGTTTTTCACAATTTAAAATAAGAAACATTTTTTTACCATATAATGAAAAATCAACATATGCTATATACCACTTGTAAAACAATTTGAAATTTTATAAAAAAAACCAAGATAAATAGACCATGGTTTTGCTAAAAGAAATGAATAAATAGTAAAAACTGGAAATAAAATGACAAGTATAGTTAAAAGTAAACAAGCAGTGTGAATAGCTAAGTAACAAAGGGTGATCTTAAACATCCCTAAAAGACCCCTGGATGTACTCGGTTCGGAACCAACTATCGGAATATAGTGAAACTCCTCTGTCTATAACCAACTGGAAGCCCTCATAGCAATAGAAACCTGCAACACTCCCCATCTGGCCTATACACCTACCAGTGGCTGCCTTCTCTGCATGTTGATGCTAGGACAGTGATTGTCCCTCCTGTATTACCATCCTCTGCCTCTACTACTTCTCCAATTCAAATTACTACTGCTCACGCAATTTGAAGCCTCACACCTATGATCACACAAAGGACTCCTCAGTACAGACCAGGAACAGTTTCTATGGCTCAGCCTCCAATGATCATTTCTAGGATTCCTAAGCCCTCACCTCCAACCACTTCACCTGAATCCTCTTCTGCTCCCAAGGGAAAATCTCACTTTGAGGATGTGGATTGAACAATTGGCTAGACAGTTTGATAGGAATCCATTGTATTTTGTTTATTTCTTTGTACCTTATTTGGGGCATGAAATGAATCTGGTTTTTATCTCTTTTCACATTTTTATTTTTATTTATCTTCTCTATGGTTTCCCAATTTTTGATTATCACAAAGGGGGAGAAATATTTTACCCATCTTTTACAAAGGGGGATAAATACTCTCTAAGTATCAAAGAGGGAGAAAAATTCACCCAGGGGGAGAGATATTAATAAAATGGGGAGAAATTTTTATCTAAGGAAAAGCTATCATGCGTTACTTCTCTGATATTGTTTCATTTCATTCTCTACTACCATTTTCTCTAACTCTCTGATGACACTAAATTTTACAGTTGATATAATTGCATTTAATTTTATCTCTGATACTATCACATTTTCTTCCACCTCTGATCCATTATGTTCTATAATATACTGTTTCTCTGAGATAATTTCATTTAATGATATATCCTTTGATACAACTGCTCAGTATTTGAAAATGATAATATCATAAGTTGTGATTATAAAAAAGGGAGAGATTTTTGACCTCACCTATTTTGATAATCCCAATTATGCTTTCATATACTTTGATAATCTCAATCTAATGTTTTTATATATATTAATTATTTCAATCTGTCATCAAGATGTTAATAATATTAAAATAATTCATGAGATATGTTAATCCAAGTCTATCTATGTTTATATGAGTTCTGAAGTTCTTCTAACCCATTTAGATGTGTTTTCCATAAAAACCGAAAAGTGTTAAGTCACTGATCTGGGTATAGCTATTGATATATAGCTACCAGTAATCAGTCTACCGATAGAAAGAGTCACAGATACACAAAGGTCACTGATATGTACAAGAGATAATGACAGACACCAAGTCTACCAATAGGACAGAAACCGAGATACAGGTAGAACAGGTTTACCGATATGCATAAGTCCACCAGTAAGCAAGTCTACTGACAGATTCAGTTTACCGATACAGAACACTAAGAGATACCGATATGATCTACGAACCAACCTACTGATACATATTGGCGACTGATATGAACTAACTGACACAGTCTACTGATACAAATATAGAGATACTGATAGAACTAGTCTACCGAGATATCGATAGAGTAAGTCTACCAATAGAAGGAGTTACTGATACCTAGAGCTATCGATACCAACAAGCTACCGATGCAAGTTCAAAGAGCTACCGATGAAAGGATCTGCTACACAAAAGACCACCGTACACATTTACCAACATGAGCTACTAATGATTGACCAACCAGTAAAACTCTATACTCTCAATACTATATATTTATTAATCCAACGGTTACATGGGATGTTTTTAATGCAGTTAATGTTATTTAATGATCTATGTTTCCATGTGAGGGAACCGTACCTAGTACCCATGAAAAAGGTAATCATTTCCCATTTTCCGGAGTTGAAAGCTATAAAAGGGAAGATAAAGACCCAGCTGAATATGATGAAAGTGATGAGAAGTAGAGAACACTGGGTGTGCGTACGACGAGCATCAAGAAACTAAGAAGGCACACAGGTGAAAAAGAAAAGGTATGAACATCATTCAAACGTGGTATATTCATGAAAGGATAAATCCATACTCCAAGAACACTGGACAGACACGAAGCTACTCATTTTCAAGGAAAACACAAGCCGCATCTTGAGTGAAGAACTACCAAGAACACTTCATCCACTCAAGCTGACAAGCTGGACCAAGAACCAAAGAAGAAAACTACACTCTGTTTTCTGAGAAAAACCCAGAGAAGGACTCAGAAGTTTTTTTTGATTAGCCAAACGAGTCCAGAGCTGCACTACCAATCACTGAAGCTTTTCTAACCTCTTTCTCACTTTCTTTAGTGATTCTATCATTACATTTAGAGCAGTGTGTGTACCCTGTTTATTTTACACACACACTGTCTCCTAAGCTAAATTGGGGGATTCATAAATCCTCACTCAAACTTCATAACCCTTTGTTTCCCATAGTGGATAGTGGTATAGGTCGAGTAAGACCTTGACATCCTTTGTGCTGTTGTTTGTGTTTCCCATGTAGAACTGTGGTAGAGGACTTTGGACCTAGACAGTAGTGCACTGTTGTTTACCCCTGATCTAGGGTGTGGATCAATTTATATAAATTGTTGAGAGGACTATGTCTTGGCTTGAGACTTAACATCTTGGTTATCTCTACTGTGGTTTTTAGTTTAAGTCATAAGCATATTATATATATTTATTTCATAATCTATTGATATTACTTTGAAATAAAAAACTATTTTAAAGCTATTATGGTAGTTAAATTAGCAAGTGTTTATAAAAATTCTAAACTAGTAAGTTAGTTTCAAAAGTTAATTTAATCTTCATATTAAGTCAAATGAGACCTAATAAATCTTTGAGAAACTGATTGAACATTTACACTCTGTATAGATTCACTATAGTTTAACTTTGTTTTTAAATTGGGGGATTTTAAGAGAAATGTTATTAGTAGAAATTTTTATTGGAACTCAATTCACCTCCCTCCTGAGTATCTACTCCAACCAACATAATCTCCTTTGGTTATTTCATTAGAATAAAGTCCTCCATTCATTTTACTCACTTTTTTACTTAAGGGTTCAAAATATATTTTTATGGAAATCCATTATTATTTCTCTCTTCGGTCAAAAAACCTTTTTCTTCTAAAACCATTTTTTATAAAAAAAATATAATTTTTTTAACATTGATAAATTATTTATTGAAAAACGTTTTACCCATGTTACAATTTTTTTTAAAAAAATTAAAGAAATCTTCATTTTTTTCCATATAATTCTTGTTTTGGTTTTATTGAAAATGTGAACAAAATATTTCTTTTAACATATATTAAATGAACAATTTTTTCCTATATGATCCCCAAAAAATGTTTTAAACATTCCGTAATGTGTTTCATATTTTATTTAAAAAAAGGATTTCCAAAATGTTTTATAATGATTTAGTTTTAAAAATTTATTTTTAAAATGAATATAAAATTTTCACAAAAAAAATGTTTTTAATGATTTTTATATATTCTATTATATGATTATAAGGTTATTTTTATTGAAAATGACTTTTAAAATGTTTTTATTTATAATTTTTTTTTGAATGTGGAATGTATATATTTCTTAAGAAATTATCCATGTGATATTTCAAAGTCATTTCCCATATAATATGACATCCTTTGATTTTACTTATACTTAAATGGGGATTTGATTGAATGATACATTCTTTATTATTTATCTAGATGGATAATGTTTATGTTGATGAGATATTTATGAACCCATTTTCTTTTTCATGGTTTAATCATTAGCGAATTGATAAAATTTTAATGAAACTCGTTTTATTTACAAGGGAAATAATTTTATGATATGATGAATGTTTTATGATTTTATGGCACACATAGGTATGGTTTTATTTATAAGATGGTTGGTATATATATATCCCTCTAATTCATTACATATATATATTTAAATCTCATTATATATTAATGGGATAAAAATTTATGGGATTAATACAAAAAGTTAAATAAGATATAAGTCCAGATCCATGATTGAAAATAGGTGAAACCTAAATATATAATAGGAAACATGTGATAAGACCATGTCGACTATAAGAAACATGTGAATCTTAATCCACTATAGGAAGCAGATGATAAATGTGGGTCAATAATTTTATTGAATTTATAGTTAACCGTAACATATAAAATGGGTATTCTATATTTATAATTCTTCCACACTTTTATGAAATTTTGTTATGGTTAATGACTTATTTCATAGGATTTTTCAAATTATGGGATTTTTTAAAATGATATTGTTTTATTCCATGACTCATGTTTATGATCTATGATAGGTTTGGTATAAACATCTTATGTTTGGTTCATGGTCACAATCCCTTATTCATATCATATTGTTTCATATGATCATATATTGATATCTCTTATGTTTACACTAAATGATAATTTGAGATCACCTTTTCTTATGTATCTTCCATAGGTAATAATGAAATCTCTTTGTAGGGTATTACTAAGAGGAGTACTATGTGAGCTTATCGTTGAGGGAAAAGTCAGAGATCTTTAATGAGACAAGAATATTGTTTTTGTAGTCTCCAGAAAGACTAAATTATTACGGTACATGGGAATGTGTTTTTTAAATGTATTAAATATTCATCTCAAATGATGTCATGTTTTTCATATAATGTCTGGGGTTTATATATGTTACAAAGTCAATTTCCTTAATAAACATCCACAATTAGTAAAACACACACACCAATGATTACTTCATAGATGGTGTGAATAAATGAACCCACTTTCTTAGTGTTGAGTCTCAAATATGGTTGGAGGAAGGGTTTTGTTTAAATTATGCATCTCATTATTTCACTCACTCATTGGGATCATGACACAGATAAATGATTCCTAAGGAGGGTGTATTTTTATGTCATTATATTCATTTATATTTAATAAATATACCCTATGGCCTAATGTTGTTTAATTTATATCTGGGGAAGGAGATGATAATGCTTCCACTTTATAATGATTGCTTATGATTATTATTTACTAGTTTTAATTCCAGTTCTAGTTTTCCCTAATATATATTTTTTATGTGTGGTTATGGAAGTTAATATATAGAATATATGAATGATTCTATAATCCAAAAGATAAAGGTTATCAGGCTAGTTATTCCCCTCTTAATTCCATGAAATTATTTCTTAATAATTCTATTTAAAAATTTATTACACTGATATTATATTTTTGATATAATATTTAGGCTAAAATATGGAGAGAATGTGTAAAAATGGATGAGAATGTGAGTTTATAATTTAATTAATATATGATACCACGTTTTGGGATGTATGTTTTATGGAAATCATGAAATATATATTTTTTATGATAAGAGACATAGAAATGGAATTATGTAAGGGAAATGTGAATGGAGTAACCTCGGATTAAAATATATTAATTTACATTTAATGTTTCTAGATTTAGGTTATTAATGATATTTTTAAGTGGCTGGAAACTTTTACGTTATTTCCTTGTGGTAGGGATTGGTTCTTTTTTTGGATTATATGTTGGTCCTCTGATTTCTAGTGTAGTGGGTTAGTAAGAGTCATGTAATAGTCATTGGGCTAGTGAGAGAATTATTTTTTCAACATCATTGGAAGGTTTGTACCTAGTAAATCATACCATATATTAGAATGATTCGAATACCTTGGTTTATGAATTAAGCTATGGGGTCCCAAAGATAGGTTTTTTAGTGTTATCTCCTTCCCGAATAGTGTTGAAGGTTATTTAAGTTGATTTGGTGATTAACATAAATGATGGATTATTGGGGCTTTTAATTATGTTATATTAGATTCCTATTAATATATTAATATGATTTTATTAAATATCGGTTTTACGAAAGGGATGGAGTAGTGGAATAAATTTTATTGTGCTACTTGAAATGTTACATTTTTGGGATTTATGAGGTTACATGGTAATTTTTATGTGACTTTATATAGTGAAATGAACAGTTGGGGTATGTGCCTTAGTTCAAGAGATGTGGTTTCATTCAAAATTTAATATGATGATTGGGATAAATTTAATATTTATAACATATTATAAATAGATAAAATATTAACCATAGTATAGATTAGAATATAGATAAATATTAATGTTGTATTACATGGAGCTGGTTAAGTGGTTGAAATGACTCCTTCACCTTATGATAAATATAATAAAATAAAAACTATTGGTGATGTTTTATTTATAATAATTTATAATTAGTGTTTTATTGAAAAAAATTTATGTTATTAAATGTATTAGGATACTATGAACTAATCAATATGTGAAGATTTTAGATGCCTCAGTTGAAGTGGTATAAAATTCTAACTATAAGCAGATTAGAGAGTGTGTAATAAATGTAATGGGTAGTATAGAAGCCTCCCAACTAGTGATAATAATTTATTTAATAGATATATGTATTATTATATTTTTATTTTTTTATTATTTTCTATCATACAACTAGGAATTTAAATGATTTTTTCTCACAGTTTGGATGAATCAATGTACATGAAATTTTATTCATATGTTGTGTTGTTGTGATCACATTTGTTTCAGATGATAAGGGTATGATAGTTATATGGGGTTCATGGATGAGGTGTTTGTGATAGATTCATGGGGTACATGGAGTGATATTGACTTGATAACAACAGGGGGTGTTGGATGTGATGTCAATATAGTGAAATGGAGTAATATTTATAAGTGATTAATGTTCCTTTAATAACATCATAATAATTATGTGAGGGGTCCTATAACTATATTATTTCATGTCTTATGTAATAAACCATAGTGTAATGGAAAGATCGATGATATTATATTTCTATAGTCCCAATTATTAAATTACATGCTATTGTACATTACCTTAGTTCTTTAAGGGCCATGTTATAATAAAAAATGGAAGGGTTATAGGTAATGTTGAAAATGATGGAATTTATTGTGATTCAATATGTTACACATGTATATTGTTTTTTATTGTTTAGGCTGAGTACAATTGATTATGATATGGTAAATATTACTTATATTATTATTGTAGCTGATTTTATCTGGTTTCATAGTGTTTTTTACCTTCATCTTCGTTTTATTAACCTTACTTTTGTAACAATAAAGTCTTACGTCATTTTTCACACATATTTTTCTCATCACTTTTTTTTCACAATGATATTTTTTTCTTAAGATATATGAAACTAAAGAGTAATCCCAAATATCTCACCCATATATAGTGTTTTTGAGTTATTTTAAAAAAAATGAGGGGAAATATAGACCTTTTGTTTGTGTATATAGAGTGAAGATTATGGGATCTCGGTATTTAATTTACATGGTTTTATTGAATTATGTATCATATAGTTTAATATTATATTATCCAATGCGAATCATATTTCATTTTATAATATATATGTATGGAGGATCTTTTCTCTATTCATTGATAATATAAAGTGGGCAATATCTCACATAATTTTGAAAGATAACCTTATTGATAGAATCCACTATATTTTCAATTAGTGGAAGGATTTGGGATTATAACCATCTTCTCTACCATCTTAAGAGGGGTAAAAATGAATGTTTAGGAATTATATAATGGTATAATGTATAATGGATGAGATATATAATTGAGTTTGTTGTTATAAATGTGTGTGGATTCTATAGGTCTGGTATGGAAATATTGTCTTCTAAACCTTTCATGAGTTGTAGAAAAAGGAATTCCACTAGAAAATGGGTCATTAGGTCCCTATATATTCTTATCTATGGATCTTACAACCTATGATAAAATTTAGGTGGAAATATACTGATTATGGGGTTGAAATTTTAGAAAGTTAGAATTGATCATTCTAATTAGTTTGATCCTATTTTAGGACTTGATTCGGGATTGTTCACACTTTTATTATTCAATATAACTTGTGTTGATGAAATATAATACTTATAATCATGTTTCATTCCCTTTTTAGAATTAAAAAAAATTAATTTTTAAAAATATATTTCTTGTAAGATGATGATATGATTTTATGCATATTTTACATTGATACACTTGTTTATATATATTTAAATTTTTGACATATGTAAATTGGTGAACCTATAAGATCACACTATAAATTTAAATGATTTTTATCATTAATTTTGATGGATGTTCCCCAAAAGATATCATCTTTTTGAAGTAAATTTTTTAGGAACCAATCCAATAAAAATGTCCTTAATTAATTACAATGTTAAATGTATTGAAATAAATATTTTTGAATAATGTTTTATATATAGACTTCATAATATAAAATTTCATTTCATATAATAAGACAAACTCATGTTTTATTATGTAATTATAAGTAAATTCACATTTTCTAAATAGTGTTATGATTACAAAGTATTCTATAATTATGAGTCCATATTTCCTGACATGTGTGATATAAAAAGGGGTTGAGTATGTCAAAATTTTATAGAAGCTATGATGTCATGTTGGATTAAATAGACAAGTGTTTCTATAATATATGATTTCATGAAATTTTGTAAAATATGATTAATACAATAATTAATTTGAGGGTAAAAATGATGTATTGAAAAAGGGATTAGTAATTTGATTTAGAAAACAGCTTTTCAATTTTGATAAACATTATAAGTAATTTTTCTAAAGAGAATACCAGAATTTATGACATTTGTGTCAGTGATTATACCATGTTGAGAACGTAATAACCATTATTCACATATAATTATTTGACATTAAAATTCCATGATGATTTAAGAAGAATTAAATTAAATAAATATATGATTTAATAGTATCTTCAATAAGCATGTTAAATTGGTGTTTGTAGTAATAAAATATATTGTGGTCTGAAAATTATTCGTCATTAGAGAAGATAAATATAACTATTCCATGAGGGAAAACCATGGAATAATGTGAACCGTACTAGAATAATATTATTTGTTATATTGATAATTGTTTTATGAGTTGGTTACCTTTATATGATGTTTATCCCTTAATTTTTTATTCTTTGTTAATCAATAATCTGATTGATTGTGCCAAGCAAAAGAGAAATGTTTAGCTTATTGTGATATTGTTGTTAATATCCTTTTTTGTTGCATATGGAAATTTTTTTGATAATTTTTTAGTGGATGATTTAATTTTTTTTTTATTTTTTGTAATGGATGTGTTCCATTATGAAACATGTTATAATATATAGTTATTTTTTAATTTTTTTGACCAATGGTTTTATTGTCCCATGGTTCTAATGGTGGCGCGAAACTAGTGATGGCTAAATGGAATGTTTTGTGTATAATAGTGTCAGGAAAGAAACATTTATAATTTGGATAAGATGAGGACTGAGTTTTTCTATAATCAATATGAGTGTTTATGGATGTATTATAATGAAAAAAATGTTTGGACTATGGATATTTGGGTAATTAAATTGTTTTCTGACATGACATGATACTCTATGTGTTGTTTTTCAATTAATGTGACATGTGTATACCATGTTTTTTGGTGTTGAATCACTGATATTCAATTGAATCATCATCAAGAATGTTTGTATTGGTAAAATAAAGTATAATCTTATAGTGAAGACATACTGAATTTTATACAATAGGAAGTAATGAATTTGTTCAGTGGAGATTATAACCATGAGGCGAATGAATAGATAATTGAGTCTATGTTTGGCATTGAACAGTTGAGGACTCTGGATTGGTTTTGGGTAACACTAGTGTTTGGATTGTTTTAAAAGGTGACTCAAATATGGTTGAAGATGATGTATAGAGATCTATAAGGGACACCTTGGATATATCTTCTTAAAATATTAAATAATTATTATATTTCTCCCATACCGATGACCATTCACATGATAGATCTCATGAAGATCTTAAAAAGATAGGCCGGTGTGTGTGGATTTGGGAATTTTTATTTTGACCTTGTCAGCCAAAATCCATATTTTATAGCTTCTGGAGAATGTTAATAATGGTATTTTATGTACATCTTGAGGTTGTAGAATTAGAGATCTATTGAGACCCATTATTTGAGGTATTGGTATATAATGGGAAAATGTATGGATGTTGTAGAGAAGAACCATTCCACATGATAATATTTTGGAAGTTATTCTTCTCAATTTATGGTATCGGTTAAAGTGAATGTCATAGATTCCAAATCAGGAATTTTGGGGAGGAACTGTGTGAGTTTATCAACTAGAGTTAGACCATGGAGTCAATCCCTGGGTTTTAATAGAGTGATGTGTCTTGTATTAGTTGAGTTAATCTATTTATATTGTAATGTATTGAGGAATTATAAATATTATCACCCATAGTTCTAACATGCCTATCATTATTTGGTGGATAATTATATTGGAATTAGAGGTGATGTTTTTTAAAGGTTGTACTAGTTGTGTGCCAATTTAGTTGAAGAGGTATCCCTCTACGGACGTTTTGTTTATGTTTTCCCATATTCCTATAGCTGGGATTATTAAAAGTATAATCATTAAAATTAATTCTTTGTGTTATTTACGTTCCTCATATACTTTTTTATAATACTATTTTCCTTATTTGGGGTTTATATAGATTCATGAGGACATGAATTGTCTGAGATGTATCTAATGTAAAGGATTTGATTTTTCATGGGCCCTCTTCCAAAGTCATTGTTGAGCTTTGAATTATATGGGGGTTATTCTATTGATATCCATGTTTATATAAATATTTTTCTTAAATAATTTTTAAAATGGGATTTAATTGATGTTTATTATATATGTTGATTTTAAAAATTAGTTTTCGGATGTTCATAATTTTTCTAATGATTTTAATGTTATTTAAACTATTGTAATAAAATTTATATTTTATGATATTTTTTTAAGAGAGAAATATTATTTTTTTAGATATATTTTATTTCAAAAAGGTCAATGTTTTTATTGAATAAGGTTAATGGATACATTCTATATAAATGATAACATGATTAGCTAATTTAAAGGTCACATATCATCTACGTAATGGTAGAATACACTTCAAGTAAATGTATGTTGTCTTGGTCTGAGCAACATAAAGGAAAATAGACTGAGTATAAGTAGTCTTACAAGGGTATATAATGTCCATCTAGTCTCTTTTGAGTTTATCATAAAGGAAATATATATCTCATTAAGAATATTTATCTCACATAAAGATAAGTTCTTTCTCTAAGTCAGGGTAATATGTCACGTCAGGGTAGAGTTGAGTGAGCGATGAGATATTGGAAATTGTGAGGGTAGTCTCTATATGCCTTGGTGGAGGGGTTTTCCTTTAATTATCTCACATGATTAAAATAGAGAGAATGATATGGATACAGTGAAATCCATGGTGATTTTGTGTGGCTAGAGAGTCATGCTAAGTGTGTGAGATACAAATAGGAGACCAAAACTTCACTAAATCATGTCCCATGACAAGGTATATTTCTGGAAATCTAAAATTGACAAGGGGATTATTTTATATAATTATGATACTCATGGTATTTATAAAACCCAACTAAATAAATGAAATTTTCATCAAGAAGATAGTGGATTTGGCTATTATAAATGTGAGGATCACAAATAATTCATTGACTAATGCCACTGGGGCCATTTTAAGTATCTCGACAACATTGTATGGTTCTGCAGAGTCCCACTATAAATAAATGATAAAAATTCTACTCAAAATGTATTTTTTTCATTTCCCCTCGATTTATGGATAATTTCAATGGCCTTTTGGGAACATTTTATCATCATTGTGAGGATTTGAGTCCTATTATTTATTTTGTTTATCCCATTCTTTGATATGAGGTTATTCTTTTATCTTTTCTATTTCATTCATCTATATAATGGATTTAGTGTATGATTCATGAATATAGTGGTTTAAATATGATCTCATATTCTTTTATATTATGATTATGGGATGGTGATTATTGTGTGGAATAGTGGGTTATTTGACCAGTTTCCTTCACTTGGGTTTTCACAAATTTTCTGAGGTAGGTTATTTCTAAGAATGAATTTTTCTCCAATAATTTCTTGTTCTTAGTAATCTGAAGATGTGTTTTGGTAGGAGTTTTATTTTTATATTATCATATTCATTTTTATTTTATAATTATTACCTCATACTTATTATTTCTGTATTTGGCCTATGGAAAGGGATAACATATGCTTCCTCCTTCTATTGTTTGGTTTTCACTTTTTTATTATTATTTTATATTTAGTTCAAGTTTTTTTAATATATGTTTTTATATGTTCTATGGTGAATTATAATTTAAAAGAAACTATAAATTTTTATGAGCCAAAAGTGAAAGGTTATTTGGTTTGTTATCCCCCTATTAATTCCATGAAATACATTCATACTAAATTTGATTATAGAATATGAAGAAGTGATGTTAATTCCATATTTAATTGTATATGGATGAAATATAAATGGAAAATTGAAAATTGGATGAAAATGTGAATCCATTCTTAAATTGATGGTTGTTTACTAGGTAAGGGAAGTGAATTTTATGATAGTAATTAATAAAAACTATATGATGAGAAGAATCATAGATATTGAATTATGGAATAGAAATATGAATGTTGAAACATGGTATTAAAATAACTATATTTATATTTAATGTTTCTAGTGTTTAGTTATACTAAATTTGATTGGGTAGTTTCCTCCTTGTATGTTTTTATATTATGGTGTTTTTGGGGCCGGTTTATGAATATATGTGGGTCATATATATTCTAGTTTGGGGGTTAATAAGATATTGGTTATAGTCTTTGGGGAGTGGGATAAAGCAATTATTAATATAACATGTAGGTATCTTCATTGTATGTCATGAACTACCTTATAAAATTGAATACATTATGTAATGAGGATCTAGGTGTCCCTAGGATTATTAGTTTTATGTGATATCATTCCTTGATAGTGGTGCCGATAAAGCAAGGTGAGTGGTATATTATCATAAATGGGGGATGAGTTAGGGATGATGCTAGTCTTTTATAGCAACATGCTAGTATATTCATCTTGTTTAATGAAAACAATTACTGAGAAAGCGATATTTTGAAGGTATAACTATTTCTGGGCTACTTGAACTATTATTTTTGGATTTTGATATTGTTAGACCACAAGGTTATTTTCCTAGGGAGTCTTGAAGGTGAGATGATTAATTGGGCTATATGTCATGATTCAAAACATGTGGTTTGATAAAAATATCATTTAAGTTATTGGGAAGATAGATTGTTTATAAATTCGTATAAAAATGATTTAGTAATCTGATTATATATTCGAATATTGTAACTATTTTTGTTGAATAACATAAAGCTTATTAAATGAATAAAATAAATACTTCACTTTTTTATAAGCTAGAATTAATGAAATTATAGGGATAAATAACGATATAGTTATATTTGTAAGAATAGCATATAAATAGAGTCTGATAAATAAATGATTACATCATTTAATGGGTTTAGATATTTTGAACTAATCAATATGAGAAGATATTACAAAACACATTTGATGTAGGATAAAATTATGACAAAAAGTAGATAAGGGACAACTAAATAATGTAATTGGTAAGCTGGAAACCTCCATCCTAGTGTTGTTAATTTCATAAACGCTAATATCTATTATTAGATGTATAGTTCATTTCTAACATTTCATCATACAATCTGTTTATTAAATGTTAATTACTAATGGTAAGGATGATTGAAATGTATATTAAATTAAATTCGTTAGTGTGCTGCTGGGATCAAATGGTTTGGTCAATATATAAATATGTTTTTCATATAGTTTGTAGGGAATGAGGAGGTTATGATAGATACAGGTGGTTCATATATGATGATTACTAGATATTTTCATGGGGTTCATGATGTGATTTTATTATGTGTAAATAGTGGATTATTTATAAATGATTGATTCCCTATTCATTACTTCCTAATCATTTTCAAGGGTTCCCCCTACCATGTCTCTATTTTTTGAAGGAATGAACCATGGTTGAGTAGAATGATCTAAATGATCGTATTTCTAGGGGACCCTTTCATAAATTACATTCTATTGTAATTTTTCATTTGTTCTTAAGGGATGAGTTATGTTGTAAAATTTGATGGTTATAGAGAATGTTAAAAATGGTGGAATCTGTAGTTATTTTGTATATGAAACATCACTATTGTTTAAGAGAGAAAGGATTAAGGAAATTTTATTATCATGTTAAAAATATTTTTGATTTGATTATTATAGGTTATTTTCTTGGGAGTGGTAATATTGTATTAGATTAGGCTATGTTTGATTAGCCTTACTCTTACGTCTAGATTATCTTACTTAGTTGATTCACACATATCTATCCCGTATCATTTTTTCACAAGGATATTATTTTATTGAGAAACAGGTCCCTAATGAGTACTCCCCACATTATCACACATCTATAGTGTTTATGATTTTTTTCGTTATAGTTTTAGGGGGAAGGAAGATGTTGTTTCTCGGGTAGCAAGAGTGTAGTATATGGGAGCTCAGTCTTGCGTTTACTTAGCTTAATTGAATTATATTTCATGTTGTTTAATACAAGATTGAGATATGTAAATCCTTAAAAATTTATAAAAGAGTTGGTGGAACATATAACTATTATTGGATTCTATAAAAAGGGAAATGAATCCCATAATTATTTAAGATATGTTTTGTTATAGTCACTATATTGGAGAATACTAGAGGGAGAATTCAAGGGTCATCCTTATCTTCATTACCGGCCTAAGAGGGGTACCAAGGGAAGGATATTCCTCAAAATATGTATTCCAATTTAAGTGTTATCTATGTTAAAATCTCATAGAAAATGATAAAATCAATGAATAGTTGCTCGAAAGATCATGGTATTATAGGAAAAATATTATTGAATCATTTTTATCCTGTAGGTGTGAACGTTGGGACATTAAAATTTTAGATGGAAGGACCTATTATTTATTCATTTATTTTATGCATTATATAAATTTAGAGCGTGTGTTACATGTTCACAAATAATAAATTGTATCTAGTATTTTTTAAAACCCTAATACCATGATATTTTATTCACATATGATATTTAGTAGTATAAATCTCATCATTACAACATGTTATCTATTTAAAATTATTTTATGTTCATGTTTTCAATTTAAGAATGACATTTTAGTTCAAAACGTGCATCACAAGGTCAAAACCAACAAAATGATATGAGATTCTCATGAAGCTTAAGAACAATAACCATTCATTAATTTTTCTAACATGTAAGAATGAGTCATATATCATATAAATTCAAATCATTGTCAATATAACTATAATTTCACTTATATTTATAATTTAGAAATGAATTTTTTTTTAAGAACGTTAGAAAAATCCCCAAAAATAAGAAAAATGCTTAGGATAATTTTTAATATCTTGGATAATGGGTGTTAATTTAGTTTTGAACTATTATAATTAGCTTCTTGTAATTTTAATGAATGATGTTTTTAGAATGACCTATTATTCATTTTCCAGTATAAATTATTATATAAGTTCAAAACATACATCATTTTATCAAAAACTAAAGAAACCTAAATATATTTTAAGGAAATTATAGGAAAATTATATTTGATTCATTTATGACATATGTGAATAAAATACCTGATCTTTCAATACATATTATGGTCAAAAAGAAAACAAAATCATGTATTAAATGTATAAGTGATATTTCAATTAAAAACACATGTCATGTGGCCAAGTAAAAGAGATACCATATTATCCTTAAAATATTAGAAAATGGTCTTTAATAATTTATGACATATAGAAATATACAACATATAATTTTTATGTGTAAATGTTGTTGTAATGAGAAAATATTGAAATATTATTATTGACAAGACATATGATGGGTCAACAAAGTAAATCATTGAAGCCTGAAAAAATAGGTAATGTTTCTTGTTAAAAAGTAACATTGGTTATATTATATCATTGATGAATCATGGTTGATATTTTTTGAAACCTTCATCTTGTTATTGATTTATATTTCAGATTATTTTTGTGTAATATAAGTTTTTTTAATCTTTTTGTTTCATCCAACATATTTTTTCATTTTCAATAAAAACCACTTTTATAGCTAAGTGGGAACCTCAAAGCTACCACCGTCCATACATCATACAAAAATAAAAATGAGTTCCAAACAACCCAGTACACAACCAATCGATTCAAATTCATAAACAAAAAAAATCATCCCATATAATCATGGGAGAAAAACCATCTTTAGATGAACACCCTACGAACCATAAATCTATATCCCTACCCTAATGCATGAAAGGACCCAGAAAATGATCAACGACATCACTAATCCAAATCAGAAAGAAACAAAATCTTATAATAAAAACCCTAATTTTTATGAAACACATAAAAATAATTTATTAAATTAAATCATTACATGATACAAGATATAATATTGAGATTTATAGTGTCTTTGGGGCTTTGTAACATTATATAATAACATAAAACATGAAACACAATATCTTTATTGAAAACCTGCTTTACACGGCCACTACATTCTCTTGTACATAGAATTTCATGGGATAACCTGAGGACATGCTAAAGATAAGGGTGAGATATAAAGACCAGTATGGGAGTAAAAAATGTATAACATTAATATGAAAATACATGTCAGGAAATAGTCATATCAATGGAGTGTAAGAGAAACATTAACATAAACGCATGATATAACATGATTATCATAACATGGAAATGTGGAAACAACACATAAGATGGTATTATCATGATCCAAGGCTAAATGCACATGGATAATGTGTAAACCCTCATTGCACTTAATGTACAATGATACTAATCTTTATCCAATGGATTGGAGCGCTACCAGGGCACACCCTTCACAAACATTTCATTTCATGTATTCGTGTGCCACATGGATCGTACAACATGGAGCCATTCAACATCAGCATTTATTCCATGATAAAATAACATAGAATAAATTAATGAATATCTATAAACAATAAGTAAATGTGCATAAATTTGTATACCCTTGATAGAGAAATTGGCATGGTATTCAATACACAATGTCTTTGGTTTGCAAAATTGTGATGCAATTTCGACAGTATAACGGTGTGACAAAAATACTCATAAAAATGGTTGATGAGAGAGAAAGGGATGTATAATAAAATTTACATAAAATGGAAATTAAAAAGGGCATATTGATACATGTACCAAAATTTTTAATGGAATTTAGATTCATAATACAATATAATTTCATAAATGTAAATGTGGATAGAGAAATTCCTTTCAGAATTTCGGCAAGGTAATGAGGGTACATGGGAGGCATTAATGAGAGATAAAGGGATATATTATCATTAAAACATAAGTAATTCAGTATGGGGAGGTGTGAAATCATACTTTAACATTTATAATTGAAAATAAAATACATAAAAACATTAAGAAACTTTGATAAAATGAGAAAGGAAGGAATCCCTTACTTGGAAGTGTAATCCCAAAGGCTTGGGAGGGGATTTAAGGAAGCTTATTGAAAGCATGGGGTTCCTTGGGAGGATTGTAGAGAGAGTAGGGAACGGTTTGTAAAAGCATCAAAATCATTTACTGATGATTAAGTGGGATCTTGGCTTGGTTTATATAGGAATAGAAATAGAATTCTTTATTATTTAGGTTTGGGACACCAAAAATTAAAGTAATCAAAACCACAAACTAGAACATGGTTTTTTCCCATGGTTTATTCCTAAGGGGATTAAGAAATAATATATTCTATGGAAAATGGCATAAATTCTTAAAATAACGGGGTTTCTTATACTGAGATGAGTCACACTCTCAAGGAAAACAATTTAAAAAGATAATTTATTTTATAATTTTTTGAAGGTCCACGAAAGCTTTTTAAAACAAATAAATCAAATATAAAATCGAATTATTTTAATTTTAAAACAAATATTGGCCGAAAATAATGTTTATAATATTTTATTACCTCACTTTTGGGTCATTATGATGTCATAAAACACATTACATATTTAAATGATGTTTAATTTTTTACCAAAAAACTCAATTGTCTTAGAAAATGATGAAAAATTCACTGTTGGATAATATCAATGTCCTGATTCCGAAAACAATATTTATTTTATCCAAATAATTTTATAAATATGTGAATTTTTACCTTAAAAAAAACTGATATTTATAAAAAATTCATTGGTTTTGACAAAAACACCTTTCAAACCTTAATAAAAATCACAATTGTATTCATAATAATTATACAGAAATTAAAAAAAAATTTGTTGATACTATTTTAATAAAATTTTATGTAATTCAAAAATCAATCAGTTCATCAAAATATATTTCTTTATTGAATATTAGCTAAAATACATTTTTTTCTTTAAAATCTATTTACAAAGTAACAATAAAATAAATGTATATTCATTATTCTATTAAAAAATAATACACATAGTCATAGTGATATGGTCTTGTTACATAACCACTTAGAATACCCACATAAGACAAAAGGGTAAGGTGTGCGATGGTGACAGAATCTTAGTGTGGATTTGATAACATCGCTTGGGTGGTAATCTCTATCAACTTCCACTTCTCCCGTAGGTGGTTCTGTTCGATCTTAACATGATGTAGCTCAGCTTGGTCTTGGTTAAGAGTGAAGCCCAGTGACTCCACCTCTTTCCATGCTCTGACAAATGGGCTACATATGGGGAAGTCTACTGGATGAGGCCATCTCTACCTCTATCTTAGTAAATTGGATCTATTAAAGCCCTATATCTATACTAATCATGTGATCACTGTTCAACAGCTATATTAGTAATGATACCAATTATTAATGATATTTTAAAATACAAATACATAAAACCAAAGAAGTTGATATTTTATACAACAATTTTACATAATAATACATTTAATTGGATCAAGAGAAAGTTTCATTTATAAATTTTTGGGTCGTCACACTTATCCACTGAAAACTGCCATCACCATTACGAACAGACAATCCACAAGCACCTCTTCCATTATGAATAATCAAAAATAGGTAGATATACCAATATAGTATCAACTTGAACACCAACTTATTGTTTACACCTTATTAATCGGCAACCAATTCTCAAACAACACTATCCCAAAACCTCACCAAGATCCAGTGAACCATGCTGACCTGGCTTAGTGAGAAGAAACCAGAGGTCAGGGAAGCATTTGGATAGGAGATGCCTAATCAGGGAAAGGCGACCATGGACTGGATCACAAACCAATTTCATTAGAGGCAACAATAGGGAGATAGAGACCAAAAATCTAAAAAAGAATAAATATGAGGGAAAAATTAATGGACCATTGAAAAGGGCCACTAACTAATATAAAATGACTTCAATGAGGATGGAACACCAAAATTTCACCATATAGTTCGATTCGACCAGAAACCATAGTGACGAATGAAACCAGCTACCATGAAACATTGACACTGAATGAATCCTCCTAGTACATTCCCAAGAAACCATAAAAACCTTTGTACTCACCCAAGAAGAGGTCCAGGGAAAACGCCTTGGTAGAAAGAGAAAAAGTGGTTGATCGTTCCTGTGAAGAGAAACCACCAGGTACTGCTACCACCAAAAATCCAAACAACCAAATTATCTTTTGGGACAAATGATGGTGTTTTATCAAAAATATTCCTATGGTAAGAGAGGTGGTATAAGAGGTTAGATTTCATGAAGTGGTAGGGATTGTCCAACTGACATAGATCTAGAAAAACCAAACTTACGCAAGAACCGACACACAAAGAGGAAAAGCAGTTGTACCTCTGATGGAGGAAAATGGAACTACAAGAAAGATAGGACCTAACCATCCTGAGAAATTACAACATATATAGGAAGAGGCATCGAATAAGGTGAAGAATAATGTGGTGAGAGGGAGGAAACCCTATATGCCAAACGTGATATCACTGTCAAAAAAGGCTACCATCCAATTCTTTTTTTTCATTTTTCTAGTTTGAAATCATAAATTTTCAATAACTTTTCATGGATTGCATGGTTATAATGAATAATTAAGGTGAAATATTTTAGGTTATATTGAATATAATATATTTAGTTCATCTTTATTAAAATGTTCTTTTTATACATAGTTGGCACATAATTTGGTTCAAATAGTGTCAAATCATGTGGAAATCATGTGAGTCATTTTATGTTTAGTGTGTTATCCAACCTCTTACACACTGTTAGGGAAACTCATGTGGGTTTTTAATCAGTAATTATATAGTTTTTAGTAGTGTTATTTCCATGTTTAGTGTATGTTTGTTTTACCATGCTTCCAAATTTTGTGGGTGTGTTTTTCATGTCTAGTGTCAATTATATAGTTGAATCCAAAATTTCTGAATTGTGTGGCCAAACCACTTAACCAGACAAAAATCACATAAAATTTAATTTTTAAAATTACTCATTCTACCTTTTAATTCCAAAGTCCCTCCTTCCCTATCCCTCTCATTCTAAAATATAATGCTTGTGGGAATATATGTCTTCCTTATCATTATTTATTTTTTGTTCTACTCATTAGAATCCATTTGGGTTCCTCAATATAATATCATCTATTTCTCTTCACTTCTTCTCATTACCTTCATTATTCCTAGATTTCTTTTATCCCATAAACCATAATAGAAATATGGTTAAAAATTCAGATTTTGGGTTAACCTAATCACGTGGTCGTAGTAATTTTAGAGTTATAGATGGTCTTTCACATATCAATGATGCATTATCTATCAAAGGTGACACATTATGATGAGTTTTCATATGACTGAGGTACTTTTTTCATCAAAATACCCATTATAATTCATGGAATGTATTGAATGGGAGTTTTTATATATTTTATTATGAAATTATTGGTAAATATGATACCTTAATGGTTTATAAATTTTTTATCCAATATATTTCGTACAATCTATAAATAATCAATTTATGGGTTTCTAAATATTTTCTATTTTAGACATATCTTTGTTCCAAGTATTTTTTTCTAAATTGACTATATGGGATTATAAAAAAAATGGGATTCAAAAATTGGTTCATGATATTTCTTTATTTCTGATGAATGAATTTTAGTATTTTAAAGGAATATTTTAGAAAAAGGGGGTGTGTTAAGTTTGTGTGAAATAGTTTTAAGGAATATTATTTGTCTAAATTATTTTAGAAGTGGTTTCAATGAAAATGGTTTCTTTTGAGTATATTTTGAAGTGTGTTTCTGGATTTGGGTAGTCATTGGGTGTTTTTAGATGAGATTTTAAATATTGAAAAGTGTCTTGGTATTCCATACATATTTTGAAAGGCCCATTTTTTATTTTATAATGGAAACGTTTTGTGATATTCAGACCTACAAAGAGGCACATGTTGTTTAATTTTACATATATTAATGTTTTGGATCTAAGGGATATGATTTGTATTTTTATTCTATTATATGATTCTTTAGCATCAATTAAATGAAAGGTGATATTTCTTTAAAGGGTGTAAGATGTTAGATGATGTATTTTTCAGTGTGTTTTTAAATTGGTGATTTATATAATATCCTCATTACTTGTTTCTTTCTCACCTATAAATATTGAAATCTTAGAACCTAGGTAGTGAAGTTGAAGGTATGTATTTTTGATACGCTTCTGTAGTGTGAAATAATTAACTAGTGATCTAGGAGATTTGTTACCTCCTAGGGGTTTGTATTTTACTCAATGACCCTATGATGTGCCAAATGGGATGTTTGAGTTTCATGTAGTAGAAAAATAATAATAGTAAATAGAGGAAACTTGGTTTATTGACATTCATGTTAAAAGATAGAGAGTTTTCCAAGATGATTAGTTCACATCATGTATTATACTATGGAATTTAGTTTATATTTTAATTATGTCCCCTAGTCATGATTACATCGCATATAAATTTTTTTTGGTCACACATTAAATATACCTCTTTGAAAGAATTGATCTTTAGAATGTTTAATTTCATACTAATATTTTTTTGGTTTACTTATATATTGTTTGTTGAGTGGTTTGGAATTTGTTATTTTTAATCCAGAAGGGTAATTATATTTATTAATTATGTTTACGAAATTATTTTGGGGAATGAATAAGTGAAGGATTTGGTTTTAGTTTCCACAATAGATTTCCATTTTTATTTTTAATGATATTCAAATGAAAATCGTTATTTATTATATGGATTTGAAATTGATGATTTTGTATCGGGTGTGCCTTATTTTTAGAAGGGTTTGTTCTAGTGTTTTTTAAGAGGAAAATGAAAATTTATGTTGACCTCAAATAAATATTTAATTTATTTCCAAAAAATGGAAATTGAAAAGGATAATGCATGAAAAGGGAAAAAGAAACAAGAAAAAAAGGTTCTTCCATGGAGTTACAGTTGTCTATTGGAGTGTAGCCCGAGCACAAAATACATACTGAGATTTACCCCCAGTAAGGAGTAGAGACCCTAGAAGTAACAAAGAATCTCACTATGAGTTACCTTCGAATCTATGAAATGAACAACAACATTCCCTTCACACAATGTATGGATTTTATCTATGTGGCTACCCATGAGATACTTACATAATCAGATTGTATAATAAATAAATTATCAGATGTTATCATTTCCACGAAGAGAGTTGAAAATTATAAATGAGTCAGTCTCCACTGCTTCTAGATTAATATTACTCTAATTACAAAAATGGTGACCAATCAGCAACAAATATGCTTCCCCAGGAAGAGAGTCTCTTATTCAATGGATTGTTAATAAATCAATCACGATGGGGACCCAATGATCTTAGATCACCCCTCCCTCATAACCCCCTATGGAAAGAGCTATAAGTGTTCATTTTCAGACTCAAATGATAGGGGTTCCCTTGAATATAATGCCCACAATCCAATCTGATAATCAGATTGAGGTCAATACTAGAGGCAAGAAGAATCCTAAGGGTAGGGTAAGTATTCTAATCCTCTTCATGTTATAGGAGATTCATTGATGTGATTATTGTTTTGAGGATAATTATCATACATGATCTGAAGAAGTTTTTATGTCGCACTTCATTCTGTGTTTTTTAGATGCATGTGTTGCCCACAGTAAGTATAATGGCCATTTATTTTTTATCCAGTATAGTAGTTCATGAACCCTGAAACCATAAGATTAAAAATAACTGTCTTGAAATATCTTGAGAAGAAAGACTTGTGAAGCCCAAAAACATGTTCCAAATCAATGTTTCTCATTCACTTTTGTAAAATAGATGTCTTGTAGATTCAAATTTAAATTCCTCGTGACACTGGCATTGTGAGGCCAAGATAACTAAATGGAGTTTTATATATTTTTTAGGTTGGAAGAGCATTATTAATTATATTTTAAACCAGATAATTAAACATTGTAGGAATACCTTTGGACCAGAGAACCTAACACTAAATATCTAGATCATTTATCTCTTTTCATGTCCATATCAGTCTTGTTCTTATATTTTATGTGCCCGCTCGAGGGTGTCATCCATTCAATAAACTCCCAATACATCTTAGTATGAATGCCTTGAATTTTCCTAAATACACTCTATGTATTGATTCCCCCATCAAACATGGGTATTACCAACCTAGACCACAAATCCAAGTGGTTATTTCAATCCAACTGAGCATTCAATAACAAATACACTATAGTGTTTTCCATGTTAGAGATGACAATTTTCCTGAATTTGAGGGTAGAAAGTATGTTCTTGGGAATCTAAGAGTGGACACAATTTTCTTAGGAAATTCTTCCTCTGAAAAAATAATAATTTTTCTTCTAGTTTAAAATCTAACCCATGTTCATATCGATAACCATGTCAATGTGGTGAATGTAAAGTTTATTTGGGGAAACTGGTTCACCGAAATAATCCATTAGAAAATTCCCTCTATGCATGTTATGGATTATCTCAAAAGATCTATCACATCTATCAAGATAGTTATTCTCTATGTAAATTTTTTTATTATCCTGGTTCACCTTTTGTTGTCTCCATTAATTTTATTTCTCTAGGGCCTCAATGCTCACCCATACAGATCTCTTTCTACCATTCACAAATATTATTTTTTTCTTTTGCAAACATCAGGTGAGATATGTCACCAACATAGTGTCTATTGAGATATGGAAGAATTTTACTTG
This sequence comes from Viscum album, assembly GCA_963277665.1. Classification (NCBI taxonomy): domain Eukaryota; kingdom Viridiplantae; phylum Streptophyta; class Magnoliopsida; order Santalales; family Viscaceae; genus Viscum; species Viscum album. The sequence continues at coordinate 1,431,624,606 of OY728126.1, read as the reverse complement.
ACGCTCTATATTAGTTAGTGTTTCGGTTTAGAAAATCTTGGGAAATTAGGAATAGAATTGGTTATAGAGGGTCTCCATATTTGAGTCCCCATACTTCCTAGAAGAATTTGTGTTGTTATCCCATTAAGGAGGTTGATAACCATGAGGAAAAAAACATCAAAACAGGATATCCATTACGTAGGGAGATAATAACGTGTGGGAAAAACTTTTTAGATGTTTTTACACTCTATCCTATCATGTAATTTTTCATATCCATCTTAATAGCAATGTTGGACCCATTTTTTTATTTATTAATATCTTTTATCACCTACATGCCTCTGAAAATGACCCCTTGAATTGTTCGGCCTTTAATAAACCCCTATTCTTCTGAAGACATACCTATAGGAGATAGGGTGTTATTATCTTGTTAATGATGCATGATTACACCTTATATGGTACATTACATATAAATATTATTATAGAATAGTATAATGAGTATGGTTCTTCCCCCTTTGGAACTTGAACAATCTTTGTAGCTGAGGAAATCTTTAGGATATTCCCTCTGATGAAAAAATATTGCACTTCGTAGATCATATCTTCCTTCACATAATCCCAAGAGACTTGTACAAGGAGCCTAGAAATCCATCTGATCCTAGTTTAATTTTGGGATTGAGAGTCTACACCACATCATAAATTACCCTTTCATATGGGACCGCATTCAATTGCTCATTATCTGAATTAGTGACCTTGTTATAAATTACTTCATTTATCCATGAACAGTCCTTTTGGTATCCTTTTTTCATGTGAGGGTTATGACTTCCAAGGATTTTTTTGAAGTTCTTGTTTAACATCCACCCAACTTCATCATAGTCTTCTAAGAAACATCCATCATCCGTGCAGATATAAGGTTGCTTGAAGCACCATTTTTTCATTAATGTAAAAATTAAAAAATCAGGTGTTTCTGTTGCCTTCCCACAACCATATAACCCTTTAGTGTTCATGATTAAGTCATTAATATTTAAAAAGTATACCAACCATGAATTTCATTTTATGATTAATCTATAATTACAAATTTTCATTACAAACATTGTCTTGTCTAATCTTGATTGGTTTTATTTGTTTATTAATATTTTCCATATTTTGACTCTAGAGAAAGATTTCTAAACCATGTTTGAAGGTCACCGCTAAGGCACCATATCATGTTTTGAATATCCATCCATGATTATCCCCATACAAGATTGTTTTGTGACTCTCTAAATTAATCATGAATTCCCTATTCCCCCACCCAGAATTGGGTGAACCAAAATCCTTTACCTCGGTTATCTCTGTGGGACATGAAAATTCGAAGAGGTAAGTGGTCAGATAATCTTTTTTCCCAATGAGAAACCATTATGTCTATAAATAATGAGATAGCATGTTTTTTTCTAGGCATAGGTCCAGAAAACCCTCGGATCAGTTTCCACCTCTCTAGTTGTTGGGTCAAGTTAATCGGCCCCCAATGAATCCCACATCTAGTATCTTTTTGTAGTCCATAAAGAAGGTAATATTTTGGATGGATTTCCCTGGAAAAACCCCTCCTCTCTTATTTTCCTGAGGATTGTCCACAATGTTAAAGTCGCCTCCAACTACCCTGGATTATCTCCTATATTAAATCATTCGAGGTCCCTCCATATAAGATCCTGATCCAGAGCATCACACATGGAATATACAAAATAGATGAAAAAACTCGGAGTACCATCAATAATTATTTGAGGTAAAAAAATGATCAGGGGTAGTTATCATGTTAATAGAAATACCTTCCTTCTAGAAAATCCAGATATGAAAATTGTGGGGGTTCGCATGTAAGAAGTTGTGCACCATTAATCTATGCACAAACTATATGATCTTAGAGTACTATTATATTTTCTCTAGGACTATAACCAAGGAATCATAATTTTTGTGTAGTTATTTAGTTAGAACATTGGTTTTATTCTAATCTCCCAGTTCTTGAGAATTCTATATGAGAAGTTTGACCATTTCAAACCATTCTATCAACCCTTGGCACCATAGGACCAGCCAGAAAAATCCTAAGATGACGACAGGCCCACCATTGATTTGGATTGAGATCCTATGGTTACTATCTAGGGAACTGGTTAAGAATACTCTAAAATCACAATAGTTTCCTAATGATCACACTCCTTTGGTGAGGCACGCTGAGTCATCACATGATAATTCTAAGACCTATTCAAGGATGGGAATCAGAGTATAGGAGAGATTGGAGAGACATTTAGCTGATGATAGATTTCATGATCTTTTGGTGACACTTCATAAATTTAAAGATTAGATACCTTAATAGGTACATGAGATAATGTATTATTGTTAGAGAGGTTTGGGAGTTGAAATGAAATGCAATGACATAGGTCCCGAATCATATTGAACCCATAACTAATAGCATTCACCCTTTAATGGTAGCTTCCCATACTTGAATATGTTATCTTCCTCACCATACTTTATCCTATGCTAACATATTTTACAGCATACTAGAAGAGCATGACCCTTGATGTGATATCTTGTACAAAACCACAGGGTTGAAAAATAGATAAGTTCTCAATGGTACTCCTCCATTCCATTGATTTGAGGGATAATCATCACCAGGAGAGGATGATAAATATCCTTTTTAACACATATCCTTGTCATTTCCGCTTCCTTGAGATGAAGGGTGAATTATTCTATGTATATAATGGATTAGTGGGAGCCTCTAAGGTTGAATAATTTTATTTATTAGGATTTAATTACACTAGTTCCCCCCATCCTTGTCTATTCCACTCATTTTTGGGTCAAATCGGTTTGACCACATTAAGTCTACCTCATGGTTTTAATTTTGTTCTAAAAACATACTGATTTTATCTGTGTATATAAACAAATGGAAAACTCATCCCAATTTTATGGTGTAGAAAACATCCTTTGTTTTCAAGTATCTTATTTCATCCTCTCAAGGCATCTCTTGTGTTTTCTTGGGTGTTTATTGGTCGGGCATTTCCAACATTTGGTATCAGAGAGAGTTACAGTTCCTTCCTCCTCTCAAGGCACATGGGATTTCACCACATCAGCTGGACCTTGGTGAGTTACACTTCATTACGACCAATGAGACAACCCTATCCTAATGTTTTTCAAAATCAATTTATAGAATCTGATGACAAGAATTTATAAGGTTTAAAGGGAGTAATTACAGACTGCAGACATTCTCATAGAGCCACATTATTTCACCAGGTTTAGGAGCTACGTGTAAAGATTCTTGTCTTTGAGATCCGGTGATTTAAATAGAAATTTGGTGGGTTATTATTGAGTAATTTCATTTATTGGGATTCAATTCCACCAGTTCCCCTCCCCACTCATTGTTTCCCATAACTTATGTGTCAATGCAGTTTGGCCTCATAAAATATTCCACCTGGTTTGAATTGTGTTGTAAATATTTATTGCTTTCATATATGTGTATAAAGAAATGGAAACCTCTTCAGAAAAGCATCACAGTTTGGTGTTTCATAAGACATTATTTTTCAATTATTTTGTTTCCTCCTCTCAAGGTTTCTCTTGTTTTCTTGTGGGTGTTGAACATTCACATTTCCCACATCTAATTACCCAAATGACGGTTGGGTTCACGAATGGCTGGGGATGTCCAGGAAGATTCATATACATAGTATATTAGGAGAAATAATTGTTGTAATGAGCCTACATTGACCATTAAACCATGAAATACTTCCAGTGCCTGACAGATCTAGGTCATTTTCACAAGGACATCAAAAAATCCACATGTTAATCTAATAATATAATAACCAACATACAACTCAATGTCGAAACCCTGGACAGAAATTCCAACCCCCATGATCTCATAAAGTCTAGGAACATAGTGCATGAATTTTATCTGACCACATGTCTCGCCACCAAAGTATATTTTAGGTTCGCTAAAACCACCTAAAAAGAAGACACTAAAACAGAATAGATTTGGAGGCCACCTTCCAAAAAAGTCTTTTAAACCAGGTGGGCCAAAGAAATGGCATTTCACACCACTGATTGAGAAGGTGGAGGCTGATGATGAGCATCCTTGAAGGAGGGTCTTGGAAGCAGACCATGGCCAGATAGGGTATAATTTCTCATTGAAGGGGTTGACCTATCGAGGGTTCAAGAGGGTGTGGGTAAACAAGATTAACAAACCGAAGATGTCCCGATGGTACCAGGGGAGGTGGGATGGGGTGAACTAAAGTAATGGTCCAGAAGAACATGAACCTCTGGAAGCATATAAGGCCCATTCATTTTTCAAATTTTTATGTTTGAAAATTTCATTTACGTATGATCATCTAAGAATAAATACCATTTTTGTATCTTTTATTCACTATAGAATTAATAAATTATTTTATAAATGCAATTGGTAAGACTTATTGGTGACACCCAATAGAGTAATTTTCACTCACACTATGAATTTTCACTAGTGTTTGTGTCTATAATGATCATAATTTTTAAAAAAAACATTGGTCTAACATGTTGTTTTGGTGACTGATCATGTATTATGTGAAGCTATTAATGTTTTATTTAATTTTTAGAATGTTGTATCATAAATTTATATATATATTATTTTATTTTCAATTATCATATATCTACTTCCATTATGTTTTTATATTGTATACATTTGGACGGATTTTAATTATTCTAATTCCCTATTTCGATAGTTTCTATATTGTTTTAATTTATTTGATATGAATAAATTTCCAATGTCTCAGTAGATCATCTTAGATTCTTGGTTAATTCAACTTCATTTATATATTTTTTATGTGGATAAAATTGTTCCCAAATATGAGTTCTTAATACGAACACACTATTTTCTAGCACATTTGAATTAGGAATATCCTTTTAGTGTAGTGATGGATTGTTCTGGGCTGAATTTTTGGTAACACCGGACCATTTTTGTAAAAACATAAGTGATTTTTAGTGGTTCTTTGATGAAAATGTAGTGTTGTTGGTACATATTACATCATAAAATAGATTTTTACTCCATAAAATTTCTTATGGATTCTCAAATGATGATTGAATAATTATTTCACCATGAATGAATTATATTAATGTATAATAAATTTTATCATTAGATAATGATAAAATTCTAGATGTAGTATATTGGAGTCGCATACCTTAAATGGTCGATTCAATGAAAAGGGGTTTTTAGTATAATATGAATCACTCCATTATCCATGGATATTAGGCCTTCATACATAAAGAGCTAAGATGGATATGCAGGGATCGATGTTGTGGTGTGACTAACATGACACAATGTGAATTCATTAGGATGAGTATTCAATTATAATCTAGAATAATACCACAATCAAACCTCATAATTTATAAAGGATGAGTTATTCATAAATAAGAATCCATGATTATAGATTATGTATAATGTGTAACATCACAAGAGAATGTTATATTTTATTATAACATTTAGAGTTGTTAAATATCATATATATCATACCCCTTCATTTTAATAACTTAAAACCATATTAGGACAACATGTTTGGATTTATCTGGATATATAAAGGGCATTACACTAAATAGATGTCCTTATTCAATAATATTATAGATAATAAGGAGATCTAAATGTTTTTTTATTTTTCAAAGATGTTGATATTGGGTTAGTCATTAAAAAATATTTTTTTATTCGATATTTTTAGGGGAAAATTAAGATTCAACAATTGATATATGAAGAGGGATAACTATCATGAAATATATTAGAGGTATTTGAGAGAAATATTAAATATATTTTTAAAAGATAAATATGATGATGGAAAATTATAGTAATTTATCATATTTTTTTAGAATTTTTATGAATATTTGATGTCCTCTTAATGATTTGGACATTATTAAGAGGCTTGATTTAACGATAAATACCACATTGGCATAGTTTTGGAGTATTCCAATTGTTTTAATTATGTGTGGTCTATATCTTCCATTATTTATGAGGTTATCTTAAATAATTATATCGATATGTAAGTGTAGGGAGTGACCCTTTATTATGATAGTCATACTTACTATATCATAGTAAACAAAATAGTTTTATAGAGAATTATAGGGTATATTGGAGCATTTTAGATGTTTTAAATTTGGATGTAACTCTTAGTTATGAGCCATGTAAAAACATTATTTCATAGCCTTTAGTTTTTATATTTTTTAGGTTTTATATTATTCATTGGCATTGATAGATAAAATTCATTCATTCTAATTCCAAAAAAAAATTGTTTTGAAAAAATTAATACCCTAATGAACCCCCTTGATTAACTTGTTTTAGTCCTTGTGGTAGATATAATTGGTTTTAGATATAAAAATATATCTTTTATGAATTTTTCATATGTTGATCCTTGACATGGATAATGTTATTAAACTAAAGGGATTTACACAATTCATTTGATGCAATTATCATATATGCAAGAATAATATGAGATAATATCAATAATCACATGAGTTTTATGTCTCTTTTATTGCAGTGAATGGAATTTATAAAAGTTATCCAAAATAGGTTTCCATGAATAAGGTTTAAAACCTATATAATTACTAACGAGAAAACATAAAATGACTTATTTTTTTATTTATCGAATCAACATTTTTTTAGCGTTATTTTTTAATATATTTTAAATGTATATGGGACGTGAAGTCTATAATATATGATGTGGATCGAAATATTAAGAAGGTGAAATTGTAAGTGTTGTATATAATATTTAATTATTTAATGATGTATCTAAATAAAAAATTGATGGTTTCATCGACTATATTATTGATTTTTTATATACATTGATGTAATTGGTGAATAAATAAATGAAAGAAATGTTATAGAGAATTAAAATATAATAAAACACATGATATATATAAAGGTGAAATCAGATAATAATATGTGATTGGTCAATTCCTCTGTCACATTGATATAAAGTTTAAATTAATCAATGAATAATTTTATAGTAAGATACCATTCACTAACATCAATAGAAAAATGGTGGGACAAATAGCACAAAAAATTCCATGGATTATTGAATAGAATTATGGTGAGGTTTTATACACATAAAATTGGAAAAGAAAATTTCCCCTTAGGGAAAATATTAAATCGAGAAATTACACAAGAAATGAGTTTTAATGTAAATGGATGGGGTTAAAATGACATGAAAATAATTAAATTTTCCTTAAAAAGGTTAAATGGGATGTGACCATATAAAGAACAGTAAGAGCCACTATGATTTATGGGAATCCTTATGTTTAAAAAAACTTTCGTTCCATACTCACTAAATTTATCATGGCTTTTAAAGATAGTATCTATAAACAAAACCAATCTGTGATAATGAGATATAGAGTGTAATATATAACACGCATATTATAAATAATTTTACAAGATTCACCACCCTTTTTATTGAGTGTCTAATACTTGACTTCCAAAGGTTAACATCCTATTTTCTATGTACATAAATTATTATCAACAAGAACAAAGAATGTAACCCTTAAAATGGTTCTAAACCCCTTATAAATAAATGAACAAATTGAGCATAAAAAGTCAACCAATATTTCACTTCCCACTTCAAGTGCCATTCTTTAATGGATCAAATGTACACCATAATTCTTCCCCTAAATCCCAACCAAATAATATCTATAATTCTATATATATGGTTATAGATCTCATTTTAAAACAAATTATTATATTTGAGACACTACCCATTTTAATTAATTCACTTGATTTGTGAAATAATTATGTTGATTGTTTCAAGCTCATTTGATCTGAAAATTTTAAATTATAACTAAATTTTCATTTTTTTAAATCATAAAATAGATTATTATTTTTTCACAAGCGTTGAAACCAATATTTTGTGACTATATAAGTTATGTGTTGAACAACTAATCTCGTCATATATGTGTCAGGTTCACATAAATATGGATAAAAAGATATATTGTTTAAGGTTTCAATCCTTAAAAATGTTGTTTAAATATATTTTTAATTACCAATATCTTTAAATTAATAAATCAACTATTTTGGTGTAATTACCTAGATTTTTTAATTTCCCACTTCACTATGATAGTCATCCCTTAATTTAAAAACAAAGGGATATATACACATCGGTTAGACCAACTGATTTCTTTGAAAACATAACAACATAGTGCACATTGTATGGGTATAAACACCCTCTACTTTAGACTTATGTGGTACAACAAGTCCTCTATCACATTGGAAATTTCCCATACTCAAGTAATCTACATTACTTTACTAAAAAATACGCTCTAATTAGCATAAAATTAATCTATTATCATGTTGATAACAAATATAACATGAAATTACCATATAAAACAAGAATGTTGATTCTCATGAAAAAAAGAAATAGTATGTATTCATGTGGATTCTATCAAAACACCATAATATAGTATCAAATAATTTGGATTATAGTTCTCCAACTTTTGGTAAAAAGGTCAATATTATATTGATCCTATATCAATTGAGATTAAATCATTGATTCTTATTTTGTCAATTCACTTCATACAATATATTTTATTTCCAATGGATCATAAATCCTCCCTTATCTCATTAATATCCCCCTTTCATTTTTGGAAAACATGAAAAAAACATAAAATTACCTCCCCATGTTACTACTATAAACACCTCATGTGTCCCCTTAAATTGAAAACGATTTTCCCCTTGATCATCACTAATAAAATAATTATCTACCAAATTTCAAGAATGTATCCTTTCACATCCCCTACCGTTATCATCAAATTCAACGGAATGAATGCGGGGAAATAAAAGAGTTAACTTACATGGATTTTTAGATAAAATATACTCCAAAGACAATCTCAAATAATAAAATAAAGCTTCTGATAGATAATATATTATGATGTTGATATCATGATTCATAATTAAAGAATAATATAATTAAATATATCAATTTTCTAAAATTATATTGATAAAATGGTAATTAATATATTTTTTATTTAACCTAAAATGTTGAACTGGATAATTTGAAAAAATTGTTGTACATTAGTTACAAACCCCTTTTATATTTGAGATATAAAAATTCACCATAATATCTATATTCTTTTAATTTTCCCATATCATTTATGTTTTCTATTTTGATATTATAGCATAAAAAGATTCTATTATGCTTGGAGTGGACAAGTTTTTCTTCTTGGAATGATAAGAAACACATCTTATTCTAATTAAGAATACACCAATACAGTTTGTATTTCGATAAGCATCATTACTTAGACGATCAGCATTAAAATTCAAATATCTTTGAAAAGATATATCTTTTTCATAGGCTAAGATAAAAAATTAATGTTTCTTTGATGAAAAAAGTATACTTTTATTTATATATAATGTTACACATTAGTATTACCTTACAATAATACAAAAATACTAATTAAAAATATCCTATTAATCCACAATTATTTCATATATGGCAGGACATCATTGAGCCTCTATACCTATTTTATATCAACAATGTAACTCCCCAAAATCCTAATATATGATTACCTTTAAATAATTTAATATGTCCGATAGCTTTCTTCGCACATTACACCATACCAAAACTATTAAAAACTAAACATTTGAATTAATGTTAGTTAATTTGAGTAATTAATTTATGAATTACATATAGAAAATAAAGGTTACTATTTATATCATGGATTTTAAAATAGTTTTCATACAATTACAAATGATATCACTTATTATTTAGAAAATTATTTTTCTATAAATCCCCTATTCTTTGATACAAATTCTATAAAAACATATTATTAATGGGAAATTATTTTTGAAATTAATAATATGTTAACACCAATTTATTTTGGAAATGATTTGAAATTAAAATAATAATTTTTATCATTTAAAGATGACATTTTCCAATAAAAACGTAATTTGATAATATTTTATGATTTTATTTAATAAAAAAATTTAATTTTTTTAATCAATACAGATGAACATGATATATGAATTCTTGAGATCTAAAAAAATGACTTTTTATAAATTTCTATATTTTTTCAAAAAATGTTGGTTTTTAGTGGAAATATTTGGTTCTCAAAAAACAAATAATTTTTATGAATTTATTTTCATTTGGAAAGGGAATGGAAGTTTTGTAAAATAATTAAGTAATCAAGTATCATTTTTAGGAATAACTCAAATCATTTTAAACTCATATTTGAAATTAGAAAAATATTGAAATTATTTTTTAACTGATTAAAATGTTACTTTAATATAAAAATAATTATGACTCTTTTAATTGAATAATGATTTTTAAAGGGGGATTTTTTTTGGCATTCAATGGAAGCCTCATATTTTTTTATTTTATAATAATTTAAATTATTTCATTAAATTAAGCACCTTAGATAGTTTTACCTTATTTATAAATTTAAATAATAAAAACTTTATTTCTCAGAAAAGTGTTTTTATCTGATAAGGTGTATTTATTTTGAAAATAACTTTTACCCCCATTAACAAATTATTTATATAAATTATTTTAAAATTTAAAATTAGTTATATCAAATTTGGTAAAAATTGGTATCATAATATTTTTTAATAAAACTAATTATTATGGATAGAAATTAATTTCCAAGATGAAATTAAATTAGGCTAATATTTAAATAGTTAAAATATACCTAAAACACTACCTATTGAGTAAAAATGTGTTTTTCAGGTTTTCTTAAGCCCACACATAGTATTCAAACTTTTTATTAAATTGTTTCATTTTCAAAACAATAGTGAATTTATATTATTTAAAATGTATGGGTTAATCCCAAAAATTACACTTCCCTTAACTTATAAAAGGGATACATCTTCACCACTTCAAGACTCACCTCGCATTATAATTTCTTCCAGAATATATTCCAAATTTATTTAGCTAGAACACTATTTCAATGTTAGAATCAAATATCCATCATTGTTTAGCATAAAACCATCATTTCCAAGGAGACTTTGAATGATAATTCATTCCCTCTTTGTGAGTATTATCAGCTACTTAGCTTTTATCCATAATTATATTCTTTAAAATTTATTATAAATACACAAATTTAAGGATATATTTATCATTTATATACTATAAAGTCACTATATTAATTTTAATCTCTAATTTCATTCATATTTCACATCCATTAAAGAATAAATTTTTTTTGTTTATGCATTGTGTGAAATACCACCTCCAGGACACAACATGTTTATTATTTTTCACCTCCATAAATATATGGATATAGGGATGTGATTAAATTTTAAATAAGTTTTTTATGATTTAATAGCCGTTTTGGTATGAAAAATTTAAGAAACAATTAATTACATGATCAACAAATGATAATCGATAACTTGATTTGTTAAAATAATTGTATTTACATTCAAATGATTTATTCAAATTTTTTAATATTTTCATATCAATTGATTCATTTTCTAATTAATTAAAAATATAATATATAATAATAATATACACTTAAAATTATCATTATGATTCTAGTATAATTTTTTTTGAACAAATCCACTTCATTATCATTCATTAATTAAGGGTATATTAATGATTTTTTTGGTTTAAATAAAACACAAAACAATACTGTGAATTTATATCATGAACTACTATGTGAACCAAATTAGTGATATAATAATACAAAAATGTGTAAATGAATTGTTTATGGTTATTGATATTTTATATAAAATTTTAATTCAATAATTAATAAAACGCCCTTCGATCTTCAAGAATCACAGAAACATGAATGTTATAGGTTTCATCTTTAGTGATAAAGACTATGAAACACAAGTAAGGTGTTTGGAAAATCATAAATATTTTTAAATATTACATAAAAATTACATCAATGTTATATTCTTGATGAAATTTTAATAAAAAATGAACAAAGATATCACTAATAAGAATCAAATACAAATGATAAAAGCTATAAAAACACAAAGAGGAAAATTGGTAGAATTTATATTGAGAATGGATATTTATGAAGAGTATAAATGAAAGGGGGTATGAGTAAAGTTATGAATTATGTAAATAAGATAGTTATTTATTTATATTGGAGGTCAAATTTCATTTGTGGATGTCAAGAATAGGAGGTAAGGGTTTCATATAAAATTCCTCTCTTTGATATATTTTTTGGTATTAGGCACCTAATTAATGTTTTTTTAATTGTACAATGACTATTTGATATATCATATTAGAAATTATATTTTATTCATGTTAATTTATGTACAATTAAAATACCACTCTTTCAATGGGTTCTGGTTAATGTTATACTCATGATATAAGGGATTTCTTGGTATAATACTTATTCTTTGAAAAAATTTACATGTTATGAACCATGTTACCTTATTATGGTGAATATAGAAACCCCAACCCTAGTAATGAAAATTAGAATTCATATTTATTAGATTAGTAAAATATAAAAGTTATATCGCCATGAAAGATCAATAAATTTAGAAGTATTTAAGAACACGAGACCTACATGACTTCAAAATTATATTGAAAATATAAAATACATAGAATGAGAAACATTCTCAACACATTGATATTATTAATAATATATTTATTCAGATATTATGATAAAATTTTAAAGTGTTACCATATATTCATATTAATGGTTATGATAGAAGAAACTATCACGAGTAAATGCAGAATAATCAATTTAGCAAAGAAAAATAACTAAAAGTAAATTCTATTTAATCAATAACTTGATCCTGATATGCATCCATGGATAATATGAATATAGTAATATCATGGGTAATAATATCATTATTATCAATAATAAAAAATCTTAATATTAGACATCATGATCTCAAGCATCAAGATATTTTTACAATAAACTCCTTGTTACATAACAGTTTAATTGAGGGGTAAGAATACACCAAAAGCCCATTTAGTAAGGCCAACCATCAAGATTGTCTCATTAGACATGTTGATGCATTGAGATCCTCTCAATAATATACACATAACCATAACTAAATTTATATTGTGTTTATCATGTAATTAATAATCAATTTATTTCCTAAAAAATATTCATTATCTATAAATTTCTGTAATGAGAAAAGAATACATAATATAAATATTTCCCCATTCAACAAAATAAATTTAATTATAAAACACAATATGTATAAATTGAATATTTATTAGGTAATGTCACACCTATGATAAAAATAATGATAATATTTAATAAAAATTAAATTATTAGTTATCATATGAAATTGAGTATTTTATGAGAGTCAATTTCCACAAAATTACTAATAAAAAATATAACTAGAAATTCCTTCGAAATTTGAAATAATGTCCTTTGGAGAATAATATAAAATGTAATATAAATATTAAAATAAACTTTTATCAATGAGTTTTATTTTTTATGGGAAATTATATTTTATAGAATAATCTAAATATAATAAATATGTAATGCAAGTGGGTAAAACCATTAACATTTTAAAATATTCTAAAGAATCATTCCTTTTGAATTTTTTTAAAATAAAGAAACAATTAACCATTAAGATAATATTATAAAGATTCATTTAAAACATTTTAAAAATTAAAATATAACATAATATATCCTTAAAAATATTTTCAGTGAATAAAGTGTACTTTATAAAAATAATTTCGAACAATATGGACATAGAATAAAAATACACAAGATTAAAAATAGCAATATTATTGGATTTTATTTTAATTTTTTCACACATAAAATTAATGTTGTACTAAAAGATAATGAAATTTAATATTACTTCTTACGTAACTTTGGGATAATATAATCAATTAATATGAGATACATCCCAATGAATGGAGATTGAGTGATGAAATCCCCTACCTCATTTTTTACAGACCTCATAAGGGGTTTTAATCTCATTTATATAAAATATCAATTTATTATAAATATAAAAAAATATATAAATATATATAATTTCATATATGATCCATTTACAACAAATTATCTCTTATTTTTTGCAATATTTTATTGTTATCATTGTTTCAAGTGTTAATTAATATTTTAGTTCTGGTCCTTGTACATTGATTATGGTTCCATAATCTATAGCATGTTAATGATGATATGATCTTATATATATTCATTATAAATATATTTAGAGTCATCTATAAATTTAAGAGATAGAAAAATGAATTACATTATTCATGAGATGGTAGGACATATATATGTTTGAACGTTATTTTCAATTTTTATCAGATGAAATGAAAGAATGGTAAATTATAATCTACTTTTACAAAATAAATATTTAATCATACATATTCATTAAATATATCCTTATTACTATCTATGAAAATATGAAATAATAAACAGATCGTATCACATCATGGAGGTGGCAGTCCACACGTACGTACGAGCGACATTATCATTTCCAAAGGGATAGAAAGATAAGAATGTAGATATGATATTATAATTTTAGAAGCACAATTCTATCATAAATATCATATATATTCAATAATTCCACATTTATTACCATAAAAAAGTGGTGATAGAAAATAAATTTCACCACTATGTGAAGATGGTAAGTCACACGTATGCACGAGTGAGGTTTTCACTTTTCATATGATTGAAAAGATACAAAAAAATATCTATCCCATAATCATAATAACATATTATTTTATTTATTACACTAGATTTATTATTTTAGGACAGGTACAATATATTTATAGAAAAGTATAAGGGAAAATAAATTTTAAAGAGTTTGTAAATACAATAACCTCTTAGTTAGTATATATCTTTCATATTAATTATTAAGGACCCTTAGAGTATTATTTTATGTAATATCTTATGTTTTTAAAGAAGTGAATATTTTTTATAGCATTTTTTATATGTGACACTGAGCATAAACATACCATGAAGTGTCAATATTTAAGTATGACAATTATAACCTAGCCATTAAATTGGTGGTATCAAATAGGATAAACTTATTTTTAAAATATAAATATGAATTATAATCATTAAAAATTTATTTATTAATTAGTTTTTTATAATAAAAAAAATTTATTAATCCGTTTTATATTTCAAAGGTATGTTGTCATCAAAAATGGTTCTTGACTCTAATTTGTGAGTGAGTAATATAAATAATTTTGGGAACTATTATAATTTTTTTTGATAAAATAAATATCAGATTTAAAATGATTATATAAAAATTATTCTATTGTGAAATTTTTATATTTTTCAAAAAATATTGATTTGTTAATGAATGATGAAAAATACAGATTTTTATTGAAAATTGAATTTTCATTAAAATTTCTTATATAGTAAAATTATATTTTAAAAATCATAAATATAAAATATTATGTTTTTATTTATAATGATACAATTATGTTTTTTAATTCAATATTTTAATTTATTAAAAATAAAATTTATATTTAAAAAGGTCATTTTCTTGAAAAAAATAGTTTGTATTGCATTTTATTGGTTTAATTTTAAATTAAATTTTAAAAATAATATGTATATAATTTTGAAAAATTGGTTCCATATTTTTAATTAGGAGATTGATGTTTTTTATTTAAGTATATTTTATTTTTTTCAACATGAATTGTCTCCTTAGTAATTTTTATTACCATGGTAAAGTGTAAATTATATAATTAAATATAATAATAAAATGTAAGGACTATGAAATGGAAAAAACACTCTCCATAATCTTATATACTTATTCCATTTCATCCATAAACATCCAATATTCAGTTATATGGAATTTTATTCCTATTCTGATGATATTATGATCTTTATAGTATTATATTTCAAGAAATGTCAAACATGTCACGCTCTTTTTTTAATAAAAATAATATTATTAAAATGGTGTTAACCAGATAATATTTTATACTATAAATATTATTTTTAAATATAATGTATTTATCTTTATTTTGGTTATATATTTTTTGTTTTTAATTGAGAAATGATATCCTTAAATGTTTACATAACGCTAAGACATTACTTATTCAATTAATGAAAAAATAATATAAACCATATTAAAAAGATTAAAAGTAAAATAATTTGAGATAAATAATGTTTTCTATTAAATTTATATAATAATATGACACATTAATTATATGTTTTTTATTATTATTGTTTTTTGGTGTGATTAAAGTCACAGAAATATATAGTTCAGAAATTTGGAATTATTGATATTTTAAAATAAATAATAATTTATTAAATGATATAAAATTTCTATAAAAAATATGATCATTCATATTACTATGATATGGTTGATAATAACATCCATGATCCACTTAATGTTTGTCTTCCCATTAATAGTAACTATTATGACTCTCAAAGTGTCAAAACCATGTTGTCACACTATTTTGAAAAAGGGCTAATAACCGGTTAAAAGCAAAATAAAAGGATAAAAGCATAGTTAAATCTTATCTGATTTTTCTAGATGATATTATGTTAACCCTTAAACATTATATATTTTAAATAAATTAGTGTAGATAAATTTTTAATTGAATATTAATTTATATTAATTTATTATTTTGTGAATTTACTAAAGTTCACCTCCCCTTTCTTATAAATCTGAACCACTAATTCTCATTTATTCACACATAATACCCTTTTAGTTCAAAAAAATATCTAAAAAAATCCCATAAAAGAATATATCCCGAGAGGGGTATTTTTTATTCATAACACAAACCATAGTTGTCTTATGGTGCAACGAAAAGAAGGTAATTCAAAGAATATATATTATTTTTAATAAAGGATTTATGTTTAACTTCTTCTTATAACACCTTAAAATATTATTAAATCATGGTAAACTAATAAAAATAGTATCATAAATATAATTTTATGTATTTATGTAATTATAATAAACTATATCCATATCCTCTTATATTAAAACATAAACAAAATCATCATTCGTGTGTACGGAGGACTACAACCTCATGAATCGATTAAATTTCTTTTCCATCCCAATGTTTATAGACAAGTTTTAATGATATTAATAATTCTTATATATAATATTAATGACATCTTAATATTTCTAAAAATTTAAAAATTCTTTATCCTTTTTTCCATTCCCTTCAATGAAAAATGATAATGCCATTTTTTCTCATGTGTGGACTACGACCTCCACGATGTAATGTAATTTTTTTCATAACTAAATCACATGGATGTTATATATAAGTATCTATAAAATTTAGATGTCATATATATGATATTATTATCATTATTTAAGTATAAAATAATACTTTCCTTCTTTCAATAATGATTGTTGGATAATTGAATTGTTACACTTGTGTATGTATGTCCTATCATCTCTATCATTATAACGTAATTCATTTTTTCAAAACCATATTTAATTACTAAATTTATATTTATAATTTATTTAGTAAAATAATATTTATTTCATTATAACTATTTTGTGTATTATGGAATAATAACCACTTTGACCATATTCATCCTACCAAATTCATTTATGATATATGTGTTGAATATCGTCAAAAGGCCCGACATGAATTTAATTAATGTTGTAATTGTAAAAAACATGATAATAAATGAAATAAAATAATAATGAAAAGGAATTTTTTTTAATAAATTATAAAATTAAAATATTATTTTATTATGTAAGATAATTAATATATGTGATGAGTTAGAATTAATTCATGGGGATTTGATTTATAAATAATATTCTAAAGGTTTTCTTTAAAACTCTATTTATCTTCCATTATCAATATTATTTGAAAATGATTTTTTAAAAAAATACTTTTTTACTATTAAGATATTATTATTTAATTTCATTTTTAAACATGTTTAAATTTTAAAAAGATTGTTTTAAATGAATTTTTTTCTATTTTCCGAGCAAGGTACTTTGTGACTTCTCCAAAACTAATATTAAAGGATTTTTTAACCTATATGGAATTAAGTAATTTTACCACCATCATGAAAAATATTTAATTGAAGATTATTTTACATGTGTTAATGGTTATTTTCAAAATAAATTTTATCATTCATATTTGCATCATTTTTTAAAAAAAATTTATTTAATAATTGAAAGGTTAATTTTATTTCCAAAATTGTTTCCCATATTAGTTTTAAAAATGTTTTTCTATGGATTTATGATGAAAATGTGCAAGTGTAAAATGCTTTATATGGTATTTAGAATTATATGGGAAATGGGGGAGTCGGATAAATCTTATATAAATGGTTGATCCATATTATAGTTCACTAGTTATGTCGATACGGCATATACATTGGGTGAACCCAGATAGCATCAGGTGATTCTGTTATAGATTTGGGTGCACCAAAATAGTGTTATAATGAATTTGGATATGTACCTTTTAATTTGAGGAAAGAGGGAGGGAGTTTCCATAGGGTTTGTCTAATAAATTTCACTGTGTTCCAGTTATTTTTGAGTAAAGTTTAAAATTTTCTATCAATGTGATTCTATATGTTTATAAATATGGGTTTTATTTTATTGGTTTGGGTTTTAATGATATTCTTCATTAAAAAAATCCAATGTTCTTTTCATATGTAAATGATTTATTTTATTCTCTAAATGTTCAATAAGATAAATATAATAAATTCATTGGTTTTCATGTTTATCACTTTACTAATGGTTTTTATCTATTATGTCCCTTAATGATATTTTTTTACTCATCCCATGAATTTAAAATAATTTTCAGAAGGGTATAGGATGTGTAATGAAAAATAAGAAGAAATGTTGAAAGTCATGAACATTTTTTGTGAAAGGAAAACATGTCTCTTTTTTAATGTTTTTTTGGTGGTAAAAATGGATATTGTGTAGGAGTATCCAATTTAAAATTTATACTATTTTTTTATAAGAGTTATTACCTAATTATTTAAAACTCCAATCCAGAAATTTATTTTGGAATAAAAGAAAAAAATATAGTATAATGAAAATAGAAAAATAGAATGTCTAAGTCATGGTCTTTATAATTGGTATCAGATAAGGGTTTAGATAAATTTTGAGGTTATAGGTTTATGTAATCATAAGTTACCAGTTTTATATGGCTACAATTGTTAGTATATTATTTGAAAATCATTGTTTTTTTAATAAATTGAAAGAATCTAAGATAACATGAGTATGGATATATTTTTTTTATCCTCCTTAAAAGATAGTGTATTAGGATTTTATAGATATACACAATCTAAAATTTTTGGTTTTATAAAATGAATGGATCCAACAGGCACTAGAGTAATAATAAATATGAATGATGACATGGTGGTTGTCTGAATGTGAAATTTAATTAATTTAGAGCTATAGTGAGAACTCATGTGATTATTATTTACTAGATAATATGATAAATGATTAACAAACTAAACATTAGAAAGATTCCTAATGTATAATATTCGATAGAAGTGAATCCTCATGGAATTTCATGTGATAATTATAATAAGTTAAACATATTTAGTAACCTATGTGTCATAAAATGAGGAAATAAACACACAAAAAAAGTATTATAAGAATTGGATGATGTTTTATATGAGGTAAAATTGGTCATTGAGAAATAATATTCAATGGAAAAAGGATGAATTTAGTTAACTCCAAGAAGGGGAATGAAGTTCCCTATGGGGTATTAATTAAATGTTTTAAATTTAGGGAGAATGATTTTTATGATAGTCTATTCACTAAGGGGGGTCATGAGTGGGATCAGAAGGACCACACAAGATAACTGTATAGATATACATAGTTCCATTAAAGTTGAAGCTGAGGAACTTGTAAATGAAATATAAAAAGTATAGATTATGTATAGGATTAATATATGAAGTTGTTGAATCATATGATCAGGTTCATAATCTTATTTTGAAGAAATATTTATTATGGAATAATATTTAAAATCTTGGCTAATGGATTACGATGAATTATTATTGATTAAGGGTTTTATGTTCAACATTCATGATGTAGTGGTATATTTATGGATAATAATATGTTTAAAATAATTAATAATCTTTCAATGATTGGAGTAATAAGGAAAAATATTATTTATGTTTGATAGATGTTTTAAGAGAATGTAATCCTTAAGTTTATCAAGTGAAAAATCTATTTGTGGAACAATTCTCTTCTAAATTTTTAGACATATTTTTAATGCTATGGATTAATGTTAGGGGGTATATGATCTTTGATTTTGATGTCATTATGGGTTATTAAATTTTGGGATGAAAAATGGAATGTATGAGATAAATATTGAGGATGAAACATTACTTAAATTTGATTATATGAATGTTATTTTTTAGAATGTTCATAATATTTATCGGAATGTAATTATAATTATATTAGTATTTCTTTTGTAAAATAAAACTTACAGTCCAAGAGATAGCCTGTTACATCTGAAAATATTTCGAGGCTTCAATCCACAATAAATGGGAAACATTAGTGCATAACCTACAACTGGTATATGTCATGTCCTCATTAGTGTTGTATTGTCTTCGTATATTTAAAAAATATAATGGATAAAGTTTAGGTTTATTTTGGGAACATATGTTTTATATTATAGATTACCATGGGATGAGAAATTTATTTGGTGATTATGGGATTAACATTATTTTGGAATATTGTCACAATAATTTTGGGGTGAATTATTAGATTAAGGTAAATATAACACAATGGTATTTTTTATAGAATAAATGTTGAATTATATTTTAGAAGTTAATATAAATTTAATGTGGTTTATGGTGATTTTGGTAATTTATGGAAATGATTAGCATATCTTAGAGATTATATGATTAGGACACATATTTTTTGATGTAGGAATTAAGAGTGATTTATTTTATTTGATGCTAAATTTAAATTTAATCTTGGAAGGCTATGTGATAGAACCCTTTTTAATTTGGGTTTTAATCTTATTATGGAATATTTTTGAGGATTATATGAATAGTTATCTATTTAATGATCACTGTTGAAATTTGTATATATTATTTTTGAATTTTTAAAATTATAGTACATTTTCTTCATATGAAGGTTTGTTAATTTTATTAATTATATTATATTTTCCAAACCATTTGATTTTGGTTGTTGTCTAATGGTTTTAGGAATATTTTTTTATCCTTTTTTGGATTTTTTTTTTGATAAACTATAGGTTGATTATAATGCCTCATGAATAAAAAATCATCGTGAATACTTATGGTTCAGAGAAAAATATGAGATTATGGTTAGAAATTATTAAAGGATAAAAATATACTTTTCAAGTATTTATATTGTTTTGTGTAGTTATTCTGGGTGTAAAATAATTCCAAAACTTGTAAAATGTAATTTGAAAAAGAATAACCCATTTACATTTCATACAAAAAAATCAATTGCCTTTTAACCCACCACAGATTTACGATTTTGTGGTGGTTAACTTTCTCATTACCATATTATCTATCACTCTATAATAGTACTTGGATGTTTTTCTTTTCTATATCCATCTTTTCAATTCCAACTTGAGTTATTCCACTCATGAACCTACTATGTTTTATTTCAAATGTCCTTCGTACATTCCTTTCTCTCATTTAAAGAGGAAATTTTATTGGCAATTTTTACGATGTTTGTTTTCAATAATGTTAAACCATAGTTTCCAATCCCGTGTTCAAATTTCATGGTTAAAATTTATTATTGTGGATAAAATTTAATATCTTGATTATTTAAAAGATTTCTATGTTCTATATCTTAAAGGATATAAAACACTAGGTTTAAAAAAATTGTGAAATACTATTATTAAATATGACTGTTATAACCTAAAAATTAAATTAGAGAGTATGAATAGGAGTAAATTTAATTTTAAATTTATATAATAATTTTATACAATAAAAATTTATTTTTTAATTTTTATGAAATAATCAAAAAAATATATTTAAACCATTATATTCATTAATCTTATGTTTTCATTAAATAGTTTTTTATTTTTAATTGTGATTGAGTAATGTAATAAATTTATAGAACATTTAGAAATTATATTGGATAAAATAATTTTTTAAGTTAGCATATAAAAATTATTTTATGGGTAAATTTTTATATTTTTAGAAAAATATTTATTTTTCACTATAAAGTTAATGTATGAATTTTTATTAAAAACTGTATTTTCCCTTAAAGAGTTTATAATGTAATTTTTTCTAATTGGTTTAAAATTTCATTTTAATCTTTTTGAAAATGGTATAATTATGGTGTTATGGATTAATTTTATTCATTAATTTACTATAATAAAATTAAAATTAAAAAATGAATGTTTTATGATAACACTTATTTTTTTATTTTTCTGGTTTAACTTAAATTAAATTCTAAAAATCCTATGTTTTGAATTTTTACAAATGTATCCCATATTTTAATGATGAGTTAAATATTTACTAAAAAAAATCTTTTTATTTTTGTTCAATATAAATAGTAACCTTTGTAATTTTGATTACCAATTTAAATGGTAAATTGGGTAATTAAATAAAAAATAATATTATATAGATAATAAAAGGATAATTATACTTTTATTAATAATATTAAATGAATATATTTAATCCACACTTGTCCAATATTTGGTTATATTAAACATTTGGCGATTTGGATGAGAATATGACCAATAAAATATTATATTTCAAGAAAAGTGAAACATGGCACAATCTTGTTTTTAATAACTATAAAATTTTAATATGGTGTTATCCACAGCACATGTTCCACTATAAATATTATTTTTAAATGTAAAATATTTTTCTAGTTTATGTAAATTTATTTTTAATTTTTAGTTAAGAAATAATTCCCTTTAAATTCTTACTCAACACTGACTTATAAATTTTTCAATTAATGGAAAAAATGATATTAAAAATATTAAAAGTAATAAAATAAGAGATTAATAATTTTTTCCTAAAAATTCATATATGGCCGTTTAATATTAGGAATATATTAATATATTTTGTTCAAATTTAAATTATTGTCTTGATGATACTAAAATAAATGTAATGAATAGTTATAAAAATTAACATTATTGATTGTTTTAAAATAAATATTTCTTTATTATGATGAGGTTTTTGGAAAATAAATAATTCGGGAAACCCTTACATTATTTTTAGTGATGGGACTTTAGTTGGAAAACAAAACCAAATAACACTCATCCTTGGTGTAAAGAGAGGATATATTCCTTTCAATTGTCTTCACATCCCTTTGTGTTGGGTCATGGAAAAGAGACTATATATAGAGGGAATTTGTGCTAGAATTGTAAATCATATTTTAGGTGGTAAGGGAAGGATATCTCTAAAGAGGGAAGTGTGTGTCTCATCATCTCAATGATCACATCCATTTTTTACTCATATTCATATTTAGGTGGACTAGAGGTCTCATAAGAGAACTTCAATGCATAATTATAAAGTTTATTTAGACTAGTTGAATTTTTAAAAAGATGCTAGAAACTAATTCATAGAAGAAATAAATCAATCCAATTACAATAGTATGGATCAAAATTAAGGATCATATGATCTTTAATGATAGTATCATTAGGTAATTCACATGGAACCTAATATCTAATAATTATCCCAATTATTTTTTTATCAAGATGGTTTAGATAAAATATTTTTAATGACTAAAAATATCAACTTTCATTCAAATTTTGGACAAAATTCAAGCTCCCTTTCAATTGAATCATTACTCACACAAAATGGCTTGTAAGAAGCCCATACTCCCAAAATTTCTGGACAAATACATGGTTTTACAAACCACTACAATACATGATGAATAACCCCTATGAGAAAATACAAATGTCTATATCTAATTTTATTATACATCCCTCAATACTGATGATTTTTTCACTAAGAAAGTTATACAGAAGTTTCAAAATTTCATGTTTATGGATATTGACACATTGATATGGAACCATTGTAGGAATGAGAACTTTAATGAAAGGGATTATTATAAGGTATAATGAATATGATCTATTAGAACACCACCATGGATTATCATGTTCGTGGTACAATATATTAGGCCCTCCAGGTTCATTATCATCATGAAAATTTGGAGGCATAGTCTCTCCTCAAATGAAAAGATTAAAAGTCATGGACAAGTTATTGTGTTTGAATAATTTCTATGTCTAAATACTGGTGAAAATGAAAAATAAATTTTTATTGATTGTGGATTTTTTGGGACTATGTGGGCCTATAAAAGTCATTTGTTTGGCATGAAATTGGACACCAATATGAACCTTTTGGATCTTCTAGAACTCATATCCAGGGTGGGTTTTTGTGAACAGGTTCAGAACCTCCTACTAGCAGTAGTGGAATCAATCTTGTTATCTATTTGTGATGCTCAAAACTCTTTTATATTTTTTTTGAAACAACCATAAATTCATGTGGGGTTTCTTACTATCCATAAAATGTTTTTATCATGCCTAAATATTGTAGGTTGGGGCGATGGACAATAGCATAAATGAACCAAAAAATACTTAGAATTCAAGGAATTACCAACTAGAGGAGGAAGCATAGAGTTCTCAAATACATCCACTAGATTCCAAAAAAATATGTGGATCAAAGTCACCATTAATTAGGTGTCTTGTACAATGCTAGGGAATTAAGTTTGTTGAGGTGTCTTCCACACATACAACTAATTTTTCAAATTATTATTTGAAAATTAAGTTGGAACTCAAGTGGCTTATCTGTATGAATTATGGGATATAATTCCGAATATCAGGTATGATGTACATTATTGTTGTAAATTTTTATGTATTGAGTCTTACTTGGAAATGGTTATTAATACTATAAATATTAGAATGGGGAATATTCCCTAGAAATGTTTACCTCACTAGAATGGTTTTCCATGTATGATTGACAACTTTAATTTTGTTGTCTCATTTTCATATAGAGTACATAATTAGGTGGTATATGATTTTGCAAATATGTTAGTCGTGGAATGGAATGTGATGTGGTCTTTTACAACCCTGTATTATTATACACCAATGGTGGATGCATATATGTGTGGAGTGATAAACTCCTGTCTTTATAATAACCCCCTGTAATTATTGACTATGATTCCTTTTTTATAAATTTTATCGACCTACTTGACAAGATCCTGAACTTTTTGGTAAAAAACCATGTTGTCAGGGTATGTTTAACAAGGGTTGATGATCAGTTAAAACAAAACGACATGGATAAAAACATAGTCAAAATGTATATGGATTTTATATTATAAGATTATTTTGAATGATATGCATCCTATATTTGAAATAAATCATTATTTAGAAATTTGGAATTGAAATTTTTTTTATTAAATTAATATTTTGAGAAATTACAATAGATTCCCTCCCAAATCTTATAAAAGGGAACACATTATTTAAATTTATTTACAAATAAAAACAATTTTATATAATTTTATATCTATATTAATCCCTTAAAATAATCACACAAACAGTTATAGATATATTTCATTATAAAAACCAATAACCATTTGGTCTAAAATTGTTAATCAAATATGGTTATTCGAAAAAGAGTTGTCATTTTTAATCGAGCGTTTTTGTTTTATTTATTTTTCAACCTCATAAAAAACTTAATCAAAAATTAAAAAACAATAAAAATATATATTAAGATATTATTATGTTAATATCAAAACCTATATCCATATCGACTTCTATAAAGTGTGAGATGAAACCCCTATTCTTGTGTACAACAAACTACCTCCCCACTAATCGATGTTACTCATTTACTATCAAAATCATTGAAGGAATGTTATAATGATTGAATTAATGATTGTAAATTACATTAATTAAATATTAATCATTATAAAAATTCAATATAATATTTATCCCCTCAAATTTTCATTAAAAAAATTGATAATGTCATTTGTGTGTATTTGTCGACTACCACCTCCACGAAGTGATTTGATATGTTTTTCATCACCGCGAATCATTGATGATATATATAAGTATAATTAAATGATTAATATAATATTTATGATAACAAAATAAAATTTTCAATATAAATCCAAAATTACCTTATTTATGTAATGATCGTTGAAAAAATGGAGATGTTACTTAAGAATTTGTACTATTTATCGTCTCCATGATTGTAATTTTGTTCATTTTTCATTAACATATTTAATGGTTAGATTTAAAAGTTTGGTTGATTTATAGAAATTGTAATTATTTATTTATTAATATTATGGATATGATAAAATAATTGAAACTTTGACTATATTCAACTTACAAAAGTTATTTCTGACATATGATCATAATATCGTAAAAACACGCAATGTGAATTTAATTTATTCAGTAATTGTACATAACATGGTATTAAATTGAATAAAGAAATAATGAATGTCAAAATTTTTCTTTGAAAATTATAAAATTAGTATATGTGTTTCTTTTATGAATAAATGAAATGTATTTGATGAGTTGGACTCAATGTAAATGACTTTCTTTTAAAAATATATTTTAAATGTTTCCCTTAAAAACAATATTTTTTAAATACACATATTATCTAAAAAATAATGACTATTTTTTTTATTATTCAATGATTATTTTAATTAATTTTTAACCATGTAATATTTTTTTAAAAAAAATTAAAATATAATGTTTTTTCATTTTCAAAATGAATTACATTGTGAATTTCCCCACAAAAGGAGGAACTTAATGTTTTTAATATATACAACAAGTGAATATTTTCATACTATCATGAATAATATTTTAATTGCAACTTCCATTAAAATTCTAAAATGATATTTTAAAATGAAATGTTATAACTAGAATTTTCATATTTTTTAGAAGTAATTTAATTAAAAAAATGTAATGTGTGTTTTGATATTCAAAAGTTTTCTTCATATGGGTATAAAAATGTTTTTCAATGGTTTTATAATGAAAATATAAAAAACATAAAATGGTTTATATGGTTCTTGAGAAGTATTTGTGAATTGGGTTATCCTGGTACAACTTATATGAATGGTTGCTTCCAATTATAGCTCCTGAGTGAGCCTGATACAATATAAACATTGGGCCCACCCTGATAACATTGGGTGATCCCATTATAACATCATATTTACAAAGATAGTGCCACAATGCATCAAGTAATATACCTTATCTTTTGAGGTAAGAGGGATGGATTTAATAAAGGGTTTATCCTATAGTATTTAAATGGTCTCTATTTATTTCATCAATGGGTTTAAAATAGGGTTTGAAAGTGATTCACTAAGATTCAAAGAATGGGTTATATATTCTTGCTATGGTTTTTAGTATTTTTAATTAAGGAAATAGTACGAGTGGTTTTCATGTGGAAATTATTTTTTTCAATTGTTTAATGACAAATGAGATGAAAATTTATATTTCTTGTGTTTTTCGGTATTTCAGTAGTCTAATTATTTTCTTATTTTGTGTCACTTAATGAAAATTTTCATATCATCACATATTTTTAAACTGTTTTCCATAGGTATTAGGAATGGGTAATGGAAAATAATAAAACATATTGAATGTCTTTATGTTTTTTCACAAAAATAAGACATGTCTCTTTTTAAATGTTTTTTTGTTGAAAAAGTGGATACTAAGTAGGATTTTCTAATTTATAATATATAATACTTTTATGTAAGTGTTATGATTTAATTATCTAAAACTCAAAACCTGAATGGTCATTTTGACTAAATGAAACAAATTCATGTCTAAAAACACCGAAATATATAATTCTTAATGTCGAGTTCTTAAATTAAAAAATATTAAAAACAATGATTAATGGATAATGATGGAGGTAAGAGAATTGGGAATGTAATGTCATGATATATATCTTAGTTTGGTGTAAATAAAATGGAGAATGGGTGCCTTTTAGAAGTGATGGGAGGGGCAGTCTCATAATTTTTCAAAATATTAAAATACAATGTAGTCACATTCAAGGAACAATGGATCCAATATGACATGTATTTTAATAAAAGTATTATTTGGTCTTAATATAATCATATAATAAAAAATATATATTTTTTGAAACATTTAAAACTTTATCTTTTCCATTAACCCCTTTGTTAATAATTTTAATCCTTAATTACGATAATATCTATTTCAATATTAAAAGGTATAAATTTTACTTATATAGTGAAAATTGGATTATTAATGTCCATGTTTTGAAATTTTAGGCCATATATTTTCTCTATTTTCTTATTAGAACATTCTCAGGATATTTTAATCATGTAATAATATATTATTTTCATAAAATATCATCTAGGTCATTTTTTATGCTAATCATCTTATTTGATGTCCTATACATCAATAGAAATGATTATTTTGAATATAAAGCTCTCAGACACTAGTAATATGTTATATTGACCTATAAAATTCATTTTGAACAATAAATAGACCAAAAAAACTAATTTTACAGTCTTTAATATCATTTTAATTATTTTTCCACTACTTGCCCATGCACCGTGTGGATGTTTTTTATGAAATTAATGAAAATATTTAAAATATAAAAATAAAATCTGGATTATAATGATTAAAATTTTTATTAATATATTAAAATAACCATTTATATTAGAAAAATATTTATACCAGACACAAAAAAAATTATTGATAGTAAAAGAAATTATTTGACACTTTTATCATTTTTTTATGTAAATACAATAACGAAATAAATTAAAAATGATTGTAATAAAAAATTCATATTATAAAAAATAAGATTATTATTGATGAAACAGACTAATAAAATAAAAGAAATTATAGTTCTTAATTAATTTTATAGCTTTACACATTTTTTTACTTTAATTACCTAATTTACTCTATACCGAGGTGATAAATTTTACCAATGTTATTATTCAAAAATTATTGAAATAATAGGGACCTATTTATGAAATATAAACCTACTAATTCCTAATATGGAATCCATTTTATCAAATTAAATCCCTATAATTTGTATAGATTAATTTAAAACAAAACTCCCAATATGTGATGAAAAATAGTTTTCAAAAAAAATGTGTTGTAATCCTAATAATTGACTAAAAAAATATTACAAAACAATTATTCTAAGGGAAAAAAATTAAATTGTTGAATCTTGTATGAATTTATTACCAAATTAAAAATAAGATTTTAATTTTAAATTACTTTATTGTATTAAATGTAATAATAGTATTACAAAAATAATCATTTTCCCTATTCACAAAAAATAAATATTTTTGAAAAAATCCAAAAAAGAAAAGTACTAAATGGAATACTAACATGATTACAAAAAATTTATATCACTATATCAATATAATATTTTACTAGGTCATTGTGGTTCTTTTAATTATCATGTTTCATGTATTACAGGCTTTCTAAAAATTAAGGTTTTTATAAATAGAAATATATCACAACATCTTTGTGAGTTATATTATACCACCTTATAATAATTTCACCCTTGTAATTATATCACCATGATAAAATAAACTGTGGATAGTTCAACATATTTAAATCCTCTAGTTCCCAAATATAAATCTTGATTTTTTATTTTTCCCCAAAACATTAACAAGATTAGTGGTTTGGTTTTGTAGTACTTTCTCCCCATGATCCAGAATCTTTACATATTGTTCCCCATTATATTAATCTTACATTAATTGTACAACCTATATGTTCAATACATTTGAAAGATCAGTTTTGTACTCCCTTAGGGAAGATAAATGAAATCCATCAATAACATGATGGGTATTTGAAGGAAGAACCAATAAATAAGGTACCAGCCAAATACGGTCAATAATTTTGAAGGGAAAAATATATTTAGGGATCACCTTGCCTTTTTCCCAAATCACATAACCTTCTTCCAAATACATATTCATAGGAATACCTTATCACTATCTTTAAACACTATATCTTTATGATTATTTTCAACACAACATTTTTATAATTTCTTACATTCCCTTATGTGTTTTTAAGGGATCAAACCTTCATTTTAATTTTCTTATCTAGAAAATGTCTCAATATCTTTATTTCACTAACTTCACCATAATACATTAGAGTTATGAACATCCTTTCATATATTAATTCCTAAATATCCATAATAATACTTGAGGGAAACCTATAATTTTATGAAATGTTTACCCAAGTAAGGTTTTGATCCCAACCACCTTTGAAATCCATAGAGCATGCTCTCAACATGCCTTCTAGATATTGAGTGGCCCACTACACTGGTTGTCTTTTTTAGGAGTATAATAATTAATGAAAGGTAACTCAATATCGAATGACCGTTGAAGGATTCTATATAACTTTTGAAGAAATCCTCATATCCAGATAAAATATTATTTAATGTGTCACTCTATTCAATTTAACAACATCCTTAATCTATAATGACTTCCATAATAGTGATAAAATGAGATGATTATGCAAGGAGATAAATTACAATCCTAATTCATTATTCCCATTAAATTATTTGGGGATTATGATGATGAAATACATGATAAGATGTTTTATTCTTGTATTGTTAAGGGTTGTAACATCCCCATAGATATCTTTCTCCAATCCATAACTTACAAAACACTAGGTATCTGGATACATAATCATAAATAAACCTTTTATTGTTATCAACCCATAAATATTCTTTCATCCCTCCATAAATTATTATAATAAAAATATAAATATATAATAATGAGCTATGATGTTAATATAATACCTATATATTCAAATATTTATTTTATGGGAAACATACATTGTTCATGAAACATATCCTTCAAGAATGATCATGATTGAACTCAAGAACATTTTTTACCGTCTTATATAATCCTATATCTTCCTTATGTTCCTTCTTAATCCTCTCATTAATGGATAGTTATACATTAAAATGAGAAAGGAAATATTTATTTCCATTTTATTGGATTTCAACATCTAATTATTTCAATTCATTTAATATTACATCTGTTTCAATCCTCATCATAGACAATCTATCATGGTATTTCAAAATCAGATCAACAACCACCTTGTTCTCCTTCATAGGGTTGTATATTATTCAGAATTAATAGTCTTTGACGAAATCCAACTATATCCATTGGAACATATTCATATCATTTTCTATAAATATATACATAAATATTTTATTATCAGTATATATACCACCACTTTATGTATATAAATAACACAACTAGGTATTCAATGAAAAAACTACCAATTCCAGCTCCAAATAATTATTTGGGTAATTCTTATCATGAATTTTTAATTTGAAGGAGGTATAAGATATTACCATATAATTCTGCAAGATTTTTCATTACAGTCCCTTCATTTAGTTATCACTGTATATCTAAACCCATCTCTACTAAATGGTAAAGTATGTATAGTCACACTAACAAAACTTCTCTACAATTCATTGATATTCACTTCACATTCATCTATCCAAATGAACCTAACCCTCTAATAAGTCAATTTCATGAGTGGATTATATATTCATGAGAAATATATCTTAAAGAAACAATAGTATCTATACAACCCAAGAAAACTATGGATCTCAGTTACCGAGGATTTTATATTCCATTACTCAAAAACTTATATCTCTAAATGATTCACTGATATACCCTCAGTTGGCATTATATGAACTAAAAATGATACCTTAGGAAGTCAAAATTCCCACTTGGTAAATTTAAAATACACATTTTCCCTCCTCGTGGTCATTAATAAAATTATTAAATATTTTTCATACTATTACCGACTATTTTAATTTCTAATAATTTCATCAATAAAGACAACAAACATTGATTGAGGTAATATGTAAAGACTCTATTCATTAATTTTATGAATACAGAAGGATCATTTGTAAGTCAAAAAACCCATTTTATGGCAAAATATGTGTACTAAGAGTATAATAATTTATTCAAATTGGTTAATGTTATCAAATATAACAATTCTTTATATAATTTCTTATAATTATTATATATCATAGTAATAAACAATAATTAAGAGCATTATTCTTTTGGTATTGTGTTATTTCAACAAATATAACACATAATCAATCATTTATCCGAGTATGTTCATGTTTGGATCAGTTTAACAACCAAATTGAACTATAAATTGAATTTATATCATGAATAAATATGGGAAAATAATTATTTTTATGATATATTATAAATTTTTAAGAAATAATTATATCTGTTCTTTAGATACTTTATTAAAAGTTTATTCATTAGTTAAGAATACACACATCAATCGTCTATAATCACTGATTCATGCTTGTTATCAATTTCAATTTCATAAATAAAGACTAAGAAACTCATTGAAGGATTTTAAGACATTTTAAATGATTATAAATCATCAATAATATTACAATTAATGATCTATTAATTATACACTTTGATAGAATAATGGACATGGACTCCACTATTATGAAACTCATATAAATGATCATAAAAATAAACGCACTATATTGGAAAATAGTAGAATTCATAATGAAAATTATTATTTGAAAATTTTAAAAATTAAAATAGATATGAGTAAGGTTATAAAATAAGTTATTATGATATTTATTCTTGTGATACATGAGTTGAAGGTTTGTTCATGTAGGTAAAGAACAAGAGGTAAGGGTTTTTTCAAAAATTCCACAAAATGATACATTTTTTCTATTTGGAACATAATGTAAATTTTGGGGTATATACTACCAATTTGAGAAAGAATAATTTTAATATTTACTATGAAAATTTTATATGAAGCTAAATTAAAAGCACTATTTTTCAAGGGGATTTGATTAAATTATTTCTCAATCCATAACAGTTTTCTTTATCATAATTGGGATTATTGGAGACAATTTTGATGATTTTAACCATGTTCTATGGGTATGATTTTCTATTGATTTAATATACAATGAATATTATATGAATAATATAAATGTATTTACTTTTATTTAATATCTGAGTTACATTTTCTTATTCAAGAGACTATTGATTCAATTATTTCCACAGTAGCAGGGATTTTTGGAAACTCAATTACCGTTCATTGAGTTATGATCATTAGATGAATTTATTTTATATATTATGGGTATTTTATAATATTTTTTTGTATTTTGTAGAATTATGTTAATTTTCTCTAGGTATTTATATTCCTACCACATTAACCCATTTTCAAATATTTTTTGCTTCTTGGGATATGTTCTTTAGAAACCATCCACCTTCTTTCTCAAGATGACTTTAGATTGTGTTATTCTATTATAAACTTATTATTATAATAATTTCTATATATGATGTGAACATAAAATTTTACATAATTCATATTTTATGATGGTCAACTAGAATTTATTTTATTATATTGAAATGGGAAAAAGTAGTGGTTCGTTGTACACTGTTATTCTAATACATATGTTTATTAGAATTTTTATTATGTATTGTGTGAACATCCATTATAATTCTCATTATGGTGTTATGGTAAAGTTATCCCTTTTATTAAAATTGTGAATTTTTTTGACATTGTTGATGATTATAGACAACTAATAGAGGATGATCATGTACTGGTATTTGAGATTCTTCATTATATGGATAACCCTGATTTTTTTTCATTGTAATGTTCCTTAGGGAATTGTGTGCAAGGTCATGTTGAATCACATGGTGAATGAATTTGACTTTATTATGTTATCAATATGGCCCCTAATTTATATTTCCCTAATATGAATAAAAATTTCTCATGTGAAAAAAACATTTTTGGGTATTTGGTGTTTGCCTTCCCATTTATATGGGATATCCTTACTGAAATATCTATAACAAGTGATGTTTAATGGAATAAGGCCTTCATAGCAGGTTTTTTGATGTCTGACTTTATGTATTCCATCATGAGACATTTTAGGTTTCTTATGAATCTAATAAAACTTACTAGAAAAATCCTAAGCAATTATAATCCATATATGGGGATCCCCATACATGAAATATGAAACTATATATAAAAAATGAAGAAACACATCAAAAAATGATTACCATTCACCGAAGAGCCACTATATCCTTGAATATTCATATGATCAGCTTGATAAAGATAACTAAAGTGGAAAACGTAATCATAAATCCTTTATTGGTATCCATGGGTTAATACGAATCATTTGAATTTTGGATGTGAATCACCTTTTCTTTTTAATATGCTAGTAGCTCATCTTCTATAGACAAAGAAGAAAGAGATCTTTGAGATCCTGAGAGATTCAGCCAAGGTGACATGGAAAACAAACACCCACTTTCACAACATGGTAATAGATTATATTGGAAATAAAGGTTAGTCCTTTATTATCATATCATTAATTTGTGCATAAAAATTCATGGATAAATTCCATGGTATATTTATTCTTCGTTCTCATTTACAGCCTTCACATTTCAACTCTTGTAATATATTAATCAATGATAGGTTATGTGGAGAATTCTACAAGTTTACAAAACATAAAAAATAATGTACACAATATATGAAAATTGTTATTTTTAGGAAAGATGATATAAAACCCATAAATCTATCATATGTAAATACGTCTTTAGGGATTAGTAACTTCTATAAACCACTTTCACTAAAGCCTCATAAAATTTATTCCATTTCCACTTATATTGTACCATATTGAATAACATGTGAAGCCTTAACCATTTTTTCGAATATCATTAAAAAATACCTTTTCTAAGGTATTATTATCTTCACATTGTATCACTTCATAATAAATACCACATGAACACCAATCCCAAACACTTTATTATTAACTTAAAAACACTTTTATAGTATGTACTTAAGTCAAACTGAGTCCCCATTTTTTAAACACAAAAGTGTGACCCCATAGACGGTTGTAGAATTGACCATAAATTTGTATTTATAGATCCAAATATGTAACTAAATAGATCCCTATAGTAAATAAAAAATAAAACTCAAGGTATAAAGGGATCTGACATGATCTCCATAAAACACATATATCTATAAAACAATGTCAGCTAGTTTTTATCATATGAAATCATGTATTGTCATATTATCCCTTTTCTTAATATGTCGAGTTACCATGGGACAAAAATCATGTAAATCCCATATAGGCAGCTCATATATTCATAATTTTATTAGTGTAGACAGATTAAATCTATGAATACATCACATGTCATTCATCCTTTTGGATGATCACATCACTTTTCCATTATTTGTATAGTTATATAGTATCTATATGTAGTCATACAATACCAAAATATATCTCCATTGAGGGCCTTGATTCCATACTCATCATATGAGGGGAAATCCCAAATTTGTTAATATCCAACTAACGTCAAGATCAACAACATACCAAACCTCATCATATTAGCTATGTTAACTTGTATACATACATAATTATGTTATAAAATTATAATGGTTCTATTTATTGGTTTCTAACCATGATCTGGTAGTATGAATTCAAATATGATCAGTACTCCCCCACTATACCAAATACATATGTATGACACTCCTTGTGGTATTCTAAGTGGGTCATCCAATACACACAAAGAATCATATTCTATGTTTTGTGACTCATAAGCATTTGAGTATCATTATATATGAATCCTACCCATTCTAGGATTAAAATTTCATCATAACCTATTATACTTCATAACAAACATTGTTTAGGGATAAACACAAAGTTAAAATTTTACATGTTAATTATAATTCCACTTAATGAAATTTATATCTCTATATGTATTTATATACCCAATAAGAAATAATGCTAAAATGGAGGTTTCCATTAATAGGATACATTTTAATATTAATAAAATCAATAATAAAATTCAAAATACCAATAAAAGGACCAAATTGTCATATCATAAATGATAAAATTCCTTACCCAAATTTTTTTTTATAATTTCTAGGTTTTTTACCACGTTACATCATTTGTAATCCCTGACACATATCTATAAGACAATATGATAAAATCCTCCCACTATAAACCTTAGTGAGAAACATCTATGATGTAGGTCACTTTTAATAGTGGTGATATTTAGGAATCATATTCCAAACCATTAATATTTTGAACATATTCAAACTCTGTAACTTCATAGAATCAAATTTTATAGTGTGACCATATATATTTTATTTTGAACAATTCTTAAGAGAATCATTATCATCATCCCTAGAACCCTATTCCATCAATATTATTCCTTTAAATAATGTAAACAATTACATTATTTTTTACTAATACATCATATATCTCTAAGTATATTATATAAAATTTATTTTAAACATAGATTAGTGTAATTTTTTTTTGATAGAATTGAACTTCAATAATTTGAATCACACAACCACTTTACTATTATACATTATATTCTTTTTAGAATATCTGGATAAGATATTAAAATGATTTTTAGTTAATAAAAAACATTTTTTATATTCAGTTGGAATATTAAACAAATAAACAAAATCATATATAGTCTTCTAGGTGTTTGGAACATTATATTTAAAAATAATACTTTATTATAATAAACCCCTAATGGGTTAAAAACATATTAAATTTTATATTTTAAATAATATTTGGATATAAAAATTATCCTATACAAAACATTTATATATTTAACTTCTTCTGAATACATGTTATTGAAATTGAAAAAATATGTACTATGTGTATCAAGGTCCATCACATTTAATATGAACAACCATTGTTTTCAGTCACTATTCAAGATAAAAATGAGAAAATAAAAATATTATGAAATAATCAACTAATCATAAAGTATCCATTTATCTAATAAAGAAACACCTTTTCTCTATCACTCTGATATCAACTACAATTTTGACCACACATTTCATTCTTTTCCCCCTTTTTAGGATATCCTATATATTTACTACATCATAAAACATACAATTGGTATTACATATCATAATGTAAATGATTTATATAAAAATAATAATGTATTGTGATTATCCATGTGGATTTTTATAGACAATAGGTAATTTAGAAAATTTCTTATCAAATTGTTTTTTTCAACAATAAAACATGTGGCCTTCCTTTCTATGATTTCTTTTATTCATTGTTCACCCTTACTAATTTCTATATCCTTTTATAAAATCAAAATGGTACTAAAACCTATAATTACAGTTTATTTTTAAATAACTATCATCATTTTTAGGAGGTTATATAGAGGTTTTATAACTTTACTCATATTTTAATTCAATAAAGACTTCATAATACTTCCCGAGAGTGACTTCATAATGAAATATATGGCTACGTAATACATTGAAGGTGAAACTAACATCTCCAATTAATTAATTTATCCAATAATATTGAGTAAATTATTGAAAAATTAGGTTCCTTGTAATATATTTCAACAAAAAATTGCTTTAGGACTTTATACCATTCATGAATTTATTTCTCTTGATAGATCTTTTTCAGGTTATCTATCATTTCAACTAAATTAAAAGATTCATTTTTCTTGCTTAATTTTGACTTAATTTTAACCATTTTAAGAGTAGATACTTCATAAACACTCTTTTTATGTTTATCATGGAAATCAAAATAATTTTTTAATAGATTCACTAGTTTGATTATAAGGAATATGTTATTCAAACACATTGAATAATACTTCATATTTGAGAACAGTCCCCAAATTTCAATACCAAATGAGGATGTCTCTATAATTATGTTTTTCTTTT
Source organism: Viscum album (assembly GCA_963277665.1). Classification (NCBI taxonomy): domain Eukaryota; kingdom Viridiplantae; phylum Streptophyta; class Magnoliopsida; order Santalales; family Viscaceae; genus Viscum; species Viscum album. The sequence continues at coordinate 1,431,587,224 of OY728126.1, read as the reverse complement.
TCAAGTACTATTCAATAGTTCAATATTGATGATAATTCCATTTATCTTCAATAGTACCTTTAATTATATGACTATGATGTTTTATAACCAATTAATACAAAAAATTAGTAAATGGGCTCCCATTAAAAAGATGACCCCTATTTAAAATCCGTTATACTCATTACTGTTCCAAGATAAATATTTTACTATGAAAATATTCCAATACGTTGTTTCACTCCCCACTTATGTATTTTGGTAGAGAATCATCCCATTCATCTCAAATATAACTATTGTATTGTTGGGAAGACAAATCTTTGTCCAATCAATCATACATATAAACTTAACTTTATTCCTCTCACGACCTAACCGTATTAGCATCTAATTTCTACTAAAACTCAAAAAAACACCAATAACCTGATAAAGAACCAAAATATTGGGGTACCCAGCTATGTAATGACCTACCCAATTATGTTATTATATCCCCCATTCACGATTGTCTAATAGAAGATAATTTAGGGGATCACAACTATGGCATGAACTACCTAGTGTGATGATAAAGGTATTGAAAAGTATCATATCAAGAGGAATATCAAAATTAGTATTTTAAGGGGATTTTAATCTCACAATGTTATATCATGTTATTTCCTTATATGTATACCAGATTGAATTAATTTCTATCAGAATCAAATTCTATTCATCAAGACAAAATATTCAAACCATATTGATGTGTAACTATTTACAGATCCCATAATTTTGTATTTCTCACCCAAATTTAGAAATCAAACTTATTCAAAAATATCCATATGCTTTTTAAACATAAGATAAATTAGCACATCACTTAAATATTTGGAATTATACGTGTTTATAATATCCAAATGAGTAACCCTAGAGGGATAAATAGCTAACCCCATTCACATTCCAAGACAAGGCATAGGCATCCAATTATGTTGGTATAAATACTAAAAATCCATATAACAATGTAAAATTTAATCAAGGTATAATCAAATTATTCATAACTCTAACACATAATATAAAAAAACTACATTCAATAACTAAATTCAATCTAATTACATTAATTTTAAAGTGAGGTCTATGTGGATGAAAAACTAAATTCTATATAGAGACATTCCTAGTACGTAATGCTTCACATATCATGGATGTAATTTTCATATAAATGTTTGAATATAATTATTAATAATATAAAACAATATAACAATAAATTAAATAGGGAATAACCTTTAAATAAATGAACAGTTCAAGTATTAATTAAGAGATAACCATTTATGGAAAATCGATAAATCATTTTTCATTGAAAAACCTTTTATAATTTTTAACACTAACAATGTGGAATGTCTATAATTTTGAATATTAAATTTTTATATTCATTCCAATATGAAAATTTTAAAATTAATTGTTATATAGAGTTCATAATTTTAATATATGATATATTATAAATTATAAACTATTTATAATCCAATTTTTATTTTGTAAACATATTATATAATCTAAAGATCAAATAAATAATATTATTTCAAAAATGATCATATAATTCATCAAAAAAAATTATTTGGAACTTTATTTTGAAAAATTCATAATTTAAATATAAAAAATTTTAACTTTTGGCCGTATTTAAAAGTTTATAACACTTTATATTTTATTTATCATGATTTCAAAATAAACACTTTTAATACTAAATCATAAAAATATGAATATTAATTAAAAAGGCGTTTCATATATTAAAATTTAATATTTGGGAATAAAATGTTTCATAGACATTTAATTATTTATGTAATATTTAAATTAAATAATTTATGAACTTTTTAGAAATTAAAATATCCCAAAATGAATTTTATAATGATATATAAACATTTTATATACAATTAATATCATTTCATATGTTAAAAAAATTTATTAACATTTTTATTGTGGTTGAGAATGAATACATTTCTGCATAAGGGAATCCTCCAACCCTTACAAAAACACTCTACATAAGGGTATTTGAATTTTGGTACCTTTTTTATAGGTAACTAATTGGTTTCATTTACACACCTTTTGTAAAATCTTGATTACCCCTACATATCCAATAATGTCTTTTTTTGTATAAAGGCATCTCTAAATAACCATTATGATATCGATATAATTATCATTATGTAGCATTAGGAGATCTATGTTTACCCTTATGTGAACACCTTAACATAAAGGTATGTCACCTTAGTTTCCCTTACAAATGTAATTTGTGTATGGGTGATGCCTTGGTTACCATTATGTGGTCCACACATGTATGTGTATAACCTTTACATTTCCAGTTAGGTGTAATTTTAAATTTAGATAACCCTTAAATATAATGATATATGGAAGGGTAAGGGATGATGACATTAATTTTGACTCATCTATGTAATGGTAAAGCATTGGTTACTCTTATGCATCTTTTCTACAAAAGGGAAAGTATTTCAATTCCATTAGGTACCCTGTTACATTAGTGTAAACCCTTTGATGAAAATACATTTCATTATTTTTGTAAAATAGAAAATTGAATATCTATACATGGTTTCTTCTTCATTTTTATGCAATATTTCCTAAATATAAATCATTAGTTCCCTTTTATACCACTTTTGGAATTCTTATGATTCTAATAACACTTATGATACTTTTTGGATGGAAATCGCAACCATATCTAAGGATCTATAGTAATGAAATATGATATATATATATATATATATAAACTAGAAATAAATAAAAATTATAAAAAATCATACTATGAAATAAATATCCTCTAAAAAATTTTATTTTCACTTGATTAGTTTGATAAAGTTCTCCAAATTTATAAACATAAGAATCCAACTTCAATTGGTATCTACGTGCTAATCTGAATCTTCCAACACTCAGATGGGATTCACCTTTTCTCTAAGATATGTTAGTACTACATATGAAATGGGGAAAGATGAAATAGAAATTCTTATTCCATGTAGATTCATATGAGATAACATGGAAAATTTACACCCACATCTATCACATTGCAAGAGATTATATAATAAATAATAGAAACTCCTTGATTATCCTATCATTTATTCATGTGATAAAATTCATTGATAAATTATAAGGTATGTTCATGTATCATATTCATATAATCAAATTATATTACATTTATTTTGGTGGATTAATAAATTATATCATTTTTATACAATGGCTCGAGTGTCCAGCACATACAAAATAATACACCCAATGCATGAAAATCATAATTTGAAAAAAATAAGAATTATATCCCATAAATATATTATATTTAAATAGGGATTTTATAAATATATTCTTCAATGATATCAAAATTATTGTTATCCATGTTTTTATTTATTTTCATCAATGTAGCATGCTTTAAGTTTATATTTGATTATGGATTCATGTTGTTTACCTATTCCTTACATAATATATATGCCATAATTTTCCATTATTTTTTTAGGTATATGTTTCGATCAAAATTCATTTGAGCTCACCCCTTTCTTATGATTCTTTAATGTAGGATATGAAGAACATTTGTACATGTGACATGTTTATATATATAGAACATGAGATTGAATTAATGGGAAATATTGATGTCTTACTATGAATTAAGTAGTTTCTTATATTAATGGACAAAATGACCACTTATTGAGAAATATATAAAAAAATTTAGTTTAGGATGTTCCCTAATACTATAATTCTCCAAAACTAAAAAGATTATTTGTATAGAATATATTCAATAATCATTATTGATTTAATACTTATGAATGGTTATATCAAGGATAATATAGTTGTTATCAATACATGTTTGTAAATTTTGTCCTTATAGAGATTGACACATGACTTTATTTCTAGCTGTCACAATAAAAACATGGTTATTAATCAAAGGTAAACATGTTCTCATGTGGAATTAGAGTGGATAAATATCTTTATTCTTTCATTACAAACTTGTTCTGTAACTCATAGCTATACTTTTCATGATAGCAAAAGATAAAATTTGTTAAGGTAATGATTTGAGAAAGATAAAATGACTTCCATCTCTCAACTAATTTACATATGAAATTTTTATCATATTTGGTTCTCAAATTCATCAAATGTTTTTTCTTTTTTTTTCTAGATAAACATTTTCATAAAAATAAAATGAAAATGAGTGAGTTTGTGTCATCACCTTTATTATGAGCATTGATATTTATATTTCCTTTCATAAAATTCATTCTATTCACATCATTTTCGTTCTATGAATACCAAACATGGGGTTCTTGTTTAATCCCATATATTAAATTCCTCAGTGTTGAAAAAATTGAATCATTAAAATCTTGTATAAAACATTTTGAATGTACAATGTAATCCTATTTCCCAACATGACTATTTAAGATTTCCAACATCACATTCAATAGTAATATTTTACAATTAAATTATAAATACTTCATAAAGATGAATCAAATTTCTTGAATTCATATGATAGATTAATACCTATAATACATTTCTATACCCTCCATTTGAGATTATACCGTTCACATAATATAAAATTTGTTATTTTACACTTATCCCTCTACATTGAGTTTTTTTTCAAAAAAAATACACTTCATCCCAATAATAATATTCTACTGGAATGTTTCCATTTCGTTCATGGGTTATTTTTCTTTAACAAATTTATCTCTTTATCAATCATTTATATCAAATACTAGTAATCTAAATCAATATAAAAACAATTCTATTCATTTAAATAATGAAATCTAGTTTTCTTTATATTTCACAAATTCCATTGTGTTTAAACACTATTGTTATTGTTAGAAATTCATAAATTTATCTTAATATTTTTTTAGGTTTTGGTTTATAGATGATCATTTATTTTTACATTACTCATTACTAAAAATTCAATTCTTAATTTGATAATCATGATTTTTTTGTATTAATTTTTTCCCATGTTTCTCATCACCTACTCCATGAGATTCTTAAATAACATAATCAATAGGATATGATACTAATAATAAAGATTTATTTTTAACAACAATATCATCATAGATATAAAAAAATATTATTCATGTTATTCATATGACACTAATAACTACTTATACAGTATGTGTGTGTATATGAAATATCCTCTCATTAACTCTTTCAATAAACATTTCCAAATTCCACCCTTTTACAAGGATGTAATATGCACAAGTTAATAAATATAATATTTTAATCATTGAATTATTTTAAATCACATCTTATTAGACATATTAACTAAATTTGGATGAATTTAGAATAAATTGATAAAATAGACAGTTGTTATGGAAGCTTGTACCCAATATTATTTCAAATACCCATGCACTGATAACATGCCACTTTCAATGTTCACCAAAATAAAATTATTATTATATGAATCTCTATATTTTGGTCTGTATGGGTCACCATATTCAATACATCTGTCATCATTCTCATGATATTTCTCAATAAAATGATTCTTATTTTTTTATCCATCATTATAATAAAATAATTTGATAACAAGACCTATTTAATATTCATAACACCTATGATAATTATTATACCTCTCAAGAGCCATCTATTTATTTGGAATAAAATAAACATAAGTCATAAAAGAAAATTCATCAAAAAATGTTAATAAAATAATTATAATTTCTTGTTGATTTAAATATCATTAGACCATAGACATCTAAATCTAAAAAATCAATAGGATTATTGATTTCAATATCCTCCATATTTATATTTTAAAACACTTCATCAATTTTGAGTTTTCTTGGTCAATCATTATTTGATTTCTCACATCTTTATATTTGAAAATATTATCAATATTATTTTATATACAATGTAAAAGTGTTCTATGAAAATGTTCATTCATATTATTTTCACTTGTGTAGAGACTATTTTCCTCATTAGAAATTGGAAATATATTTCCACCTGAACAGTATCCCTTTATAATGATTGTTCCATCATTTAACATTATGATGAATCATATTTTCATTCAAAATATCTCCTCATTCCAATTGAAATACCTTTTATAATAACGGAACAGATTGTTTCAAAACCAATTTATAAATAGAACATCCAAGGATTAAAAACTATTTTCACACATTATTGTTCCTCTGACTCATTTTACACTTAGTGATCCATAGTTTCTAAATATGATAACTCATTTATAATTATGCTCGATAACTTCATAGATTTATTTATATATTTTTAGGTATGATGATAAATTATTATCCGGTATCCAAGGATATTTATCTTTCACTTCTTTGTAATCCACCTCAAAAACTATTTGGTCCTAAAATTTCCACATACGAGAAGAAGAGAATTATATCATACATGAAAATGGGTGAAAATAAACCAGAAGAATATTGAAAAATAATATTTAAGGGGAGATAAATGAATTGTGGATTGATCCCGCTATATAGAAATTGATATACAGAAAATAACTATGTATAGTTTTCCACTTCTTCGCTAATCATCCCCACAAAATAAATAGATCGTGGGATGAAATAGATATCCAGCGCCGATAAATGAAATGAATCCATTTTCATGATAGGGAGATGATATCTACTCCCACAAATGACCATCCCAGCAATGAAAATAGTTTTCTGGACGATATTATATTTCAAGTGTCAGAAAACTAAATGAATTCATTTTTTAGGGTCGAGCAATGATTTCCACCCTTACGAAGAATTGCTCCCCACTAACTAAGTTGTTCACAAGTAGAGACATCCTCTTTCGGCTCCAAAAAAAGAAGGTTAGTGGCGCACCATAGATGACCATCCATGCAGTTCTTCAACCCCTCTACTCTTCAACAAAAATAACCCAAGGGGGGTCAAAAAGAGGACTGAACCAAAGAGAGTCTGAGGAAATAATCGATGAGGATACAAAAAAAGTGGAGCTTGTAAGACGAATCAAGAGAGGTCTATCGATTCTTCATAGGTAAAAATCTACCAGATAGAATTAATTAGGCCATAATAAATCATCCATTGTTCTATTAACTCAAAACATATTGCAAAAATAGTTTCTTAAAGTCATAAATGGTGGAACCTTTGCAGAAAAGCACTCCTCATAGTAAAACACTATGCAGACAAACCACTTCCTCGCATAGAAAAATTCTACGGAGTAGGAACTCATCCCAGTCTAGAAACATGCTACTAGGATGGATCCTGGCCTCAAAAAGAGTCATGATAGGTGGGATGAACACATGTCCATGTTTCAAAATGCTAAATAGATGATACCCACACCAATGTAGCAATATGCTATATGGAGAGAACCCCATAACACTTAAGAAACTACTACATGGAATAGGGAATCTATGGATGTTCAAATCTACACCTCAAATCACTCTCTTCCTTCCTATCATCGGGCCCCATATCATCCCCTCCACAAACTATTCTATTAACATTAGGCCAAGGTCTCTTCCAGAGCCACTTGAAATATATTATTATATCATCGGGCACATCAGCGTGTTCTCTCAAGTTTACACACACATGGTAACAAGTGTCAAATGTGTAACCTCTTCAACAAAGAGATCCCTCAAAATTCCCCTGAGTCAACATTTCAATGGTAACGAGGGCTATAACCTTGGGGTGATCATGTGAACCTCCCAGTTTCATCTGGAGAGGGTGAATATCATGCTTTCTTTTCCCAATGATAGGGAATGAGATCCTCCTCTTCGAACCAATTTTAGAGCATCCCCCCTCAACTAAGCCTCTCGTATTCCTCTTGAGAGGTGATACATTCTTTCCTCTTCAATTAAAACCCATGACATAGCCAGATTTATCCATTTACTACAAGAATACATCCATTTAGTAGTGGTTATTTTTGCATATAGCGGCGGTTTAAACCACTTCTACATGGTTTGGCGGTGGTTTACAGAAACCACCGTTAATTTGGGCGTCGGCAATCTAGTAGCAGTGGTTATTTCCATTTAAAGGCAGTTTTAGGGAAGTATCGTAGCTGCTCATTTCTCGGCGGTTTTACTAATTTTAGCGGCAGTTTTTACGAGCCGTGTATTATCTTTTTCTGCAACGGTTATAACCGCCCTGTATGAAATAAAATCTAGCAGTCATAAAACCTCCGCTAAAGTCATGAGAACCGCCACAAAATGCATGTGGGTTATGAGACTCTATAGCGGCTGTTAAAATCGCTACTAGACCTAAAAATACTTACGTTTAGACACTGTTTTAACAGCCGCTAATGTATTAACAGTATACTTTTCATAGCGGTTAAAACTGCCGTGGAAAGCTGACTAGAAAAAAAATATTTTCTGCTTCCACTGCACCACTGCCCTGAAAAACAAATCAAACCAGAAATACCAATATCCTAACAGATTAATGAACAAAAAATTTAATAAATAATGGAGACAACTAGTAAAACATTTATGGTTGTGATGCTTGGAAAATATAGTGGAACATCATAAATGGATATGTGTAGTGAGGAGTAAAAAACATTACCTGAATTGATAGAGAATGGGTAAAACGACACACAACACATTCTAAGGTTGATTTAAAGTTAGTTTATATTAGTGATTCATGGACATCGAATACTCATTAAAGTTTATATAATTAGAACCATGTTGTCCTCATTCAACTCAACCATCCTTGAGGTGGACTTCCTCCCAACCCCTAAGCCCTACTGAGCCATGACTAATTCAATAATAAACGTTATTTATATAGTTAAAATTGATTACAGGGGTGATCCCAATGAGGGGAAGAAGTGACCTGAAAAATATCACGATGAAAATTACAACTTTTGGGAACTGGGAAGTGAAATGGGAGTAATCGACAAAAATAGAATTATTATTTACCAGGTTTGAAACATTGGATACCTGAGATTGTTGACGATAGGATGAAAAATATCATGATCCACTATTTATGGAGATTAATGCATGAGATCCGCTTTTTATCAGTAAATGTACTTCATTTAATGAGCCTGAGGTGGAATGTAAGACACTATGTCCGTGAATCATATTATTAGGATTTTAGAAGGTCTTTTGAATCTATATACCCATTATTTACTTCCTCATATCAATAAATGAGAGCATCTTGGACCACTGATGTGTCAACAAAATTGAAAAGAGATTATTGCTAAAAACAGGATCATGTGTGTGTTTCGGGGCAATGACACCTAATGCAATGGATTATTATTTGGTTAATCGTCAGCTAGGCTCAATTATAGAAGATATATATGTGAATACGTATCCCATGGAAATGAGAATCAATCCTCCCATAGTTCTAGAATTTTGTGGAAGTAGTTTTTTGATGAAACTCTAGGGATTAATAAACCCATGTGATGGATGAATGAGCATATTTTATTGTCATTATGCTTGGACTAGAGATATCTTGATATAAAATGTTATAGTATCAATTGCTGAGGTGGGGTAATCAAGAATTATTTTGTGGTGAATAAAACCTTGGGTTATAGGATAAAATAGGCCCTTCAACCCCTAACAAAATCCTGAATATGATTGCACACAGTGTAAGATCATACAACCAAGGCCATTATGAAACATTTAATGTCATGTCTTGAAGAAAATGATTTTTTTCATCTCACATAATTTTATGTTTCCATGTTTTATATGAGGTAATGTTTTTGAACATATCGTAATTATCGTAAGAGGAATGAAAATTTTATATAGTGTAAGACATTTAGATCATCCAATACACATTGTATAATGAATTATAGTTTTATACGGTTTAATACTATCTCCCATTAAAAGGAACCAAGGTTTTATATGGGGTATGACCACATTTTTTCATCATGAAAAGAATATGATAACCATTAACAACACATGATGATTCACTATCTACACATTCTGCCTCACCAAAGTGTCCAAAACACTATCTCCTTGATCACTATGAAATGAACCAATTTGTTCAACACATCAAAAATGTGATTAAATCATAGTCATTCAAAATCTCAACTACCAATTAATACATGGTCCTACATGGAATGATGTATACCGCACTAGATAAATAAGGACTAAATGGAAACCTCAGAAATTAATAAAATGCATAAAAGAAAACATGATAAATCAAGGAAATGTTAGGACATGAAAATTTTTGGTGGAAACTATGTGCCACACATGTTACATATACAAACAAACGGTTCCCATATTTTTTCAACACATCAAAAATACAACTAATCACAATACCATGATGCATCGTTACCCTCTCCACCTCCATATTTACTTTCTGTTGTCACCTATAACAACATTATTTTGAAAATTAATTACTGTTGCATATTTATATTACAACTTAAAACCATAGAATGTTTTAAAACTAAATGATTTTTATTTTTTGTGATTTACCTGCATAGCACTAGTCTATGCACTACCACCGGGGGAATATCTACTCATCTGCTGATGTATATCAGTCATCACTTTCTACAAAGCAGATATCTGAACCCCCTAGTCTTGAACTGTGGTTCGTAGAGAAGCAATCTACCTCTGAGCATCTTCGGGTACGGACTGACTATAACTAAAAGTATATGCATCTATAATCCATGGTATAATTCCAAATACCTCATATGGTATGGGTCCGAAACCAATCCCGCACACTTTACCAGGATGCTCCTTCCCAAAGACTATAGCAACTGGGTCATCCTGGGAGTCTATGTAGGAAAACCTGGGACTGGCATCCCATATTTCTTTAATTTTTACATAAAAATAAAATATAAATATATACTAACACAGTAAAAACTGATAATAAGTTATTAAAATAAAAATTGACATCATACCCAAAATTCTTTGGAAGACTCATTAACAAAACATCCATCTGATTTTTTGTGAACATCCAACCACAGTTCAGTTCGGGATGCTTCTTGCCCTAAACTCTATGATTTCATTAAGCAATGATAAAAAAAATTAAATATATTAAAAAATAATATTTTCTTATAAATATTTAAACTAATTAAAGGATTACCAATGTTGTTTGGCTTCTAGAAAAGATTTTTGAGCACGTAGTGTGAGGGATGACTTGCTTAGCCTAGCTTGATGGATTCTATCTTGAGAGATCCTGAAATAAATAAAATTAAATTTAACAGTAATGTATTCAATGTCATATCCTCTTCATATAGATGTATAAATGTAAAATGAGGATAATATAATAATATATATTTCAATACCATCCACTTCTCATCACGATGACTGTCAACAAAAAATATCCATTATTCTTTTGGTACCCCACTGGGTAGCTTCTCATACAATTGTTGCACAGTCAAAAATGTATCCTTGACATCACACCACAATCTCCATTTGAAATCCTTCCATTTCATAACAATATTTTTCAACGTCCACTTCTGTGCAATCACATCAGTAATTGTAATGTGGAAGAACATCTATATACAGAAACTCATTTTGAACATATTAGTAACATGACATTCTATTAAACCATAATTTAATAAAATTAACTTTATTTGGGAATTTAAAACATCATTTTTTCAGTTTGGAGGCATTTGTCTCCAATCATTATAAGAAATAGGAAGGTAAATGGGATCTACTACCAACTGTCCTAGAATCTGGCCAAATAACTCCACGACGTAATTCGTAGAGACACCATAAGAATCAAATGGCATGACTATCTTCTCTCCATTCATATTCCAAACATCATAAATTTTTATGTTTTTCTCCATGGTTGCATTTTTTCATCTTTAATGAGAAAACAATTGGTATAAACAAAAGGAAATAAATTTATTTAATGAAAATTTATACCTATGATAGTGACAATCCAGTATGTCCGTGATGAACTAGAAGGGGCGTATCGTTTCCCCACTGTCGAGGCTCCAGAAGGGGGAGTCAATGACTCAACCTCAAATGGGACATCCACAGATGGAGTGAGAGATAGTGCAGGGGTGTAGGCAGCTGGTGCCTCAGATGCTGTGGGGAGGGAGCTAGATGGATCTTCATCTATTGTAGAACTTGAGTAAATAGTGACCGCCTACTCCTTGGCATTCTTGTCATTTTATCAAATAAAATTAAGTTCAAAATATATATTTCAAAAAAATTATTCAGAAAAAATTAAATAAAAATGATAATAGATTCCAATTACTAAGAGACAAAATATATATAACAATGATAATGAATGACTATAGAAATGAAACAGGTGGTTGCTGAATAAATAAATAATTGTACATACAATCATTTTACCCTTCAATCATATTGGTTTTTTGCTCCATTTCTTTGTCCATTTAATTAATCCTTTCTAGACTAATATTTTCAATCTCTTCATGGAGAAATAATTCTGCTTCTTATTGTTGATTAAATTAAATTTTAGAGGTCAAATCTTCCACTTCATAACACATATCATACAAATCTCTTTGTATTACGTGAACAATGACACTCCACCCTTCATCCATAACATCATTCACATAATATACTATTTTTTTCCTGTGATACTAAGATATATTGGCCATGCATTTCATGATCACCAACATCCATCAAGCGAGAGATGTTCACAGAAGAAAATTGAAATTGATCTCTTTTAACACCACTTATAATATTGACCCATTTTCATTTGAAAACACAATAGAAAAATGTACTTGGTAGTTTAATTCAATAACATAATGTATCTTTCCATATTATCCCACTTTAGAAAATGTAAATATACCATTATTCTGTGTTTTCAAACCCACTTCTCGATCGAATGTAAGATTGAGTATCATAATTCATGATCTAAAAAAAGAAATATAATTTAATATATTTTCAAAATGTATGTGTCAAACTAATATTCGTATTTATTTCCATATTTATGAACTTACACATCTTGCAAACCGTTCTACAATCTCTTTATTCACAGCTTTCGATATATCTTTCTCATTTGGTGTTAAACCTCTCATTTATCACTTTGTTTGTATCCTCAAATTTTTAATAAATGGATCTATAATTTTACTATTCAGAACCACTTATCAATGTTCCAGTAATAATTCCAATTTTTTAAGTGTCACATTTTTGCTTCCCCCATCTCATTGGCCAATAAAAGGAAATATTTTTGACTTCAGATGCATTTGAGATTGAGTTGGTGTGTTGTCAACACATCCAACTCGATTAAATATTGTCTCAATATCATCCAAATATCTGAAAAAAAGGTAAGACACTCCTCATCCAAATAGCCTTCATCAATAGAGCCTTCTTGTTGAGCTTTATTTCTCACGTATGCTTTCAAATGCCCAAGATATCTGTGAAATAAAATAATAATATTATGCATTTATTTAAATGCCAAAAAAATTGTTTACTAATGTGAAAACATATAAATAAAATACCTTTCAATTGGATACATCCATAGATAATTAATGGGGCCACCTAATTTAGTTTCCTCAACCAAATGCACCATTAAATGCATCATGACAGTAAAAAATTAATGAGGAAAGATCATATTCATTGCATAAAGGGCCAATTAAAACCTCTACTAGAGATTGTCTAGATGAAATGGATGTAGAGATTTCTCACATAATAATCCTGAAAATTGTGCAGAATTGGAGTACAATAGCAGTAAATTTTTCAGGTAATTATGTATGAAATGCCAATGGTAGTAACTGTTGTAACAAAATATGTGAATCGTGACATTTCAATCCATGTAACTTATGATTCTTCAAGTCATCACACCTCGATATGTTACTCGAATACCCATAATATACCTTCACATTCATTAAAATTTGAAGGAATATATCATTATACCTATTTTTCATTGAAAAAATGATCGGAGCGTAATTTTCATTCTCATCTAACCAGAGGTCATGTTTTATGTTCATTACATGTAAGTCTTTGCGAGCATTGAGTTGATCCTTCGAAATTCCATGATCATTAAGTAACTTGAAAATCAAATTATCACATAAATTCTTTTCAATATGCATCACATCAAGATTGTGTCTCAATAAATTAAATTCCTAATATGGATGTTTGAAGAATAAACTTTTTTTCTTCCATTTTTACATTTTGATTTCACTTGGCGATGCACTTCAGACCCATTTTCCGCTATCATTCAAATGATGAACCTTCCCAAATTTTGTTTCAATATTTTCAAGTTGTGTCAATATTTCAGAACCAGTTAACAACGTTGGAGGTGGTCTATGATCAATGGAACCATTAAATTTTTATTTGTTTAGCAAAATCTATGAGATACATCAAGAAATCTTCGATGGCACAAGAAGCATAAGTTTCTACTGTGAGGTAGCCATTTGGGATCAAAATAAATTTTACAAATGGGACAAGACAAACCCATGGAAGTGTTCCAACTAGATAAATTTCCAAGCCCAGGGAAGTCACTAATGGTTCACATTAAAACAACATGAATTTTGAACATTGTTTGAGAAGAATCATCAAATATCTCAACACCATTGCTCCATAAATCCAACAATTCATCAATCAAAGGATGCAAGTATACATCAATATCATTTCGAGTAATTTTTTTTCAAGGAATAATCAACGAAATGATAAAATATTTTTGTTGCATACACATCCACGAAGGCATTCTATAAGGGATCAAAACAACTGGCCATATGCTATAACTGGTACTCAATGTCCCAAATGGGTTGAATCCATCGGCAACCAATCCCAATTGAAAATTCCTAGGAGCAACGAAGAAATATGGATGTAATGAATCAAATATCTTCCAAGATTGGGAATCTCATGGATGTCTCATTAAACCATCATTATTATTATCTATAGAATGCCACTTCATGTGTTCAGTGGTTTTTGATGACATCAATAATCTTTGAAATCGAGGCTTCAAAATAAATTAACACAAAACCTTTGCAAGTGTGTTACTTTTCTTCTTCTCCATGAAATTATGTTCATTCAGACTTCCAACATCACCCTTTGACTTCAATCTAGAAGAAGAATATTTCTTAAAATTCTGTCTACTTGAATCTTATCTCTAATAAAGCATACAATCATTGGAAAACACATGTATTTTTGTATAATTTATACCAAGTTTGTTAAAAAAAATTTCATATCATAAAAATATTATGGGATTTTTTCTTCATGAAATGCATCACAAATCAATTCCAATATCATGGACATTTTCTTATTTCTAATTCCACATAGATATTTGATATGGTACAACTTCAGAAGAAATGAATGCTTTGAATATTCAAACACCCACTATACAACTCTTGATTCCCATCATCAACTAAATCATGAAACACATTTTCCTCAGTTAATTTTTCTCTTAAATTTGGCTCTATAGAATGAAGAGGAGGATCCAATGATATGTTAAAATCTTGATCTGCTTCTGTTACAGTCTCAAAAACATCACTTGTCACGTTGCAATTTCTAGCACCCTCTTCTTGTTGTTCTGATATGTTTTTATGCTGATAATGGTGGATTCAAGTCCTAAATGCATCATTTATGTGGTTTTTTATTTCATTTGCTGTTGTTGACAAACTTGGGAACTCATTCTGTGGATTAACATCAGCACTCAATCTTTCTAAAACATTCGAATCTCCAAGCCAAATCTGACAAAAATATTGACCAGTTAATTGATTCGGTATTAAATGTTCATATACTTCATCTCTCTTCAACCATGTTCTAAATTTGAATTTAGTACATAGACAACTTATTCCCCCTTCAACGGATTGATTAGAAATTTCACAATCTAAAAACTTATTCAAACCCTTAACATACTGAGGTGTGTTCCTCGGTAATGTGATCCTGCTTTTATCCATGTATATCACAATGTGCCTACACAATAATAAAAAAATTAATACACATAGTTACTAATAAAAAGAGAAAAAGATTCATATATACAATAGTGTAATATTACAGAAAAATAATAAAATAAATATGATTTCCTGAGTTAGATATAAACCCTCTAGTGTTTAGGAATGGGGGAGTTCCTTTGGTAAAGAGAAATAGTGTGCTAACAACGTGGTAGCTACTTTACCATGAAGAATAAAGCACATTGTTAATTTGGAATAACAACATTGATATAAAAACCATTCACAAGGTAATAGAAAACATCGATAATATAGTCCATTAATACAAATGGTTTTCAGGGAAATGAATTGTTAAGAAAAATATGCTGAAATAAAAAAAAGTCAATAGAACCAACAATGCCATACTACTCAATTACCACATAGTCAATAATAAAAGTTATGCTAAACAGTATTCCTATCATGTGTCTCCCAAATCTCTAAATTTTAAGCCCTTTACTTTTGAAATCCCTTAAAGCATAAAAATATAATATTAGATAACAAAACCATGCAACCATCTGAAGTAAATCCTCAACCACCCCTAAGTCATATAAAACCATGAAACCATATGATGGGAAAATCACTACCACTTCTCAAGGGATGGTGCAACTTGATACACCTTATAGGGTCCCATTTACTATTGAAGGTGGAACTCATCTCATTTACAAAACCTAATAACACCATATAACAATAGAAAAGGGTAACCAATAGAAACCAAGGAAGATACTATTCGATATCATCTCTACCAAAAAGGAATCCCATGAATGAACACTTTCTCCATTGGGGATAAAATCACTTTACCAAAAGGTATGATTGAAATATAGTCACTGTTAGTGGAAATCATCTAGTTGATAAAATGTATGATAAGGGTCACGAGGGGTTGGGGGAAGCGGGGTCACCGGGGTCGTGGGGTCACCGTGGTTGCGGGGTCGCTGGGGTCGCGGGGTCGTGGGGGGTCTGGACCATAGATTTGGATGAATTCATTGTTTATTCCTTGGAGTGGGAATAACCATGTGTGGTATGGTATTCTTGAGTCATGATAAGTGGTATTGTTCATGGAAATGCAAGATAAAATAACATGGGAGATTAGGTTTTGAGGATCTATGAACCTTGTGTTGATTGAATTCCTAGACCTCTCTTTGGTGTATTCACATAGAAAAGAGTGGTGGTGTGACTTGATGGTGATTTTGATCATATATGTGTTAGTACTCATGAGTGGAGAATTATGGTTAAATGGGAGGATCGAGGATCTTACCATGGAGAATAACTAAGAGTCATATTTAGACTTTGGTGTGGGAATTGAACATTTTTGTTATTCCTTGAGTTTTAAGGCATCGTGGTTAGTATATGATAGCTAATTAGTGGGTGGGATTGAGCGCCTTTGGTATAATTAATATAGAGAAGGACTTAATAGTGTTGTTTCATAAAAAT
Source organism: Viscum album (assembly GCA_963277665.1). NCBI lineage: Eukaryota > Viridiplantae > Streptophyta > Magnoliopsida > Santalales > Viscaceae > Viscum > Viscum album. The sequence continues at coordinate 1,431,570,151 of OY728126.1, read as the reverse complement.
TGATGTGGTAAGGTGGAGATCACATCAGAAATTTCATTCAAGATGCAACTGATGTGGTTTGGGGATCAAACTATGATATTTGAAGAATAATTGATGTGTATAGGCTTGGTGTTTGGAGTTTCGTATTAGAATCATGTTGGGAATTTGGGGATGAAATGTTGGGTGTTGGTACTATCCTCCAGGACAACATAATAAGATAATCAGAATCACATAGGTGGAAATAGATCATAGAAGGAATTCTCTCTAAACATTATATTCGGGAACTTGAAAGAATTATATTCATCCAAACCACTAAAATATTTTAGAATGAATTCAATACCATTCACTTCAACACCCAAAATAAATTTATGCAAGGTAAAGTAAATGAATGTACGAAAGAACACTTTGGTTTTATGTTGTTTGGATTGAAATTATGGCTTCTTAGGGAGAAACACTACAACATTTTATTTTACCAAGAAGAAAATATTACAACTTGTGAGTAACAATCCATGACCTGAGGCATTACTTGGGCATCCCTATAATGTCACTAGAGTCTCACATGGTAGTAGGGGATTCAAGGAAAATTTATTAAAAGGATAAGTGATTCCATGACAATATATCAAAAGTATGAGGTACTCTAGACCTTAGTAATACTATAATTAGGTATGAGATTACCATTTATTACAAGTATAAGGGATTCGATGACCAATTATTCTAAGTATTAGGGACACCATGCTCGGGTGTCACAACTATAAGGGATACAATGCCTAATTACCACACATATAAGGGATTCTATTCTTGAGTAATACATGTTTGATGTACTCCATGATCGAGTATCAAAATACTAAAGAACTCCAAACCTAAGTGTCATAACTCATTATAGTCAAGTAGGCCTTATAATCTATTAGCATTATAGTTGAAAAATGGAATATCATTTTTTATGTAGAAACATGTGATATGGTCTGATGAAACCCTTCTCATAAAATTCAGTATAGTCATTACAATTAAGATTAAAGAAAAACCACATAGAATATGGTTTGGTCACCTAAGAATGCACAATACCTAGGGAGATTCCAATTGAACACCTTAAGTTGTTGAAATAGTTGACAGGGATTAAAAATAAATAATAACAAGGTGATAATAAGTTTTTCTATCATGTATAACATATTATACACGGGTTATGTGTATGTTTAATGAATCAAATGGAAAATAAACTTTTAATCTTCATAATTCATAATATAAGGAGACATGAATTGAGGTTAAATTACTATAATTCAAACCTTAGGTTTCATATAGGTACCCGTGGTCGTGGGGGGCTGGGGTCGCGGGGTCGCGGGGTCACTAGGGTCACGGGGGGCAGGGGTCACGTGGTCGCCAGGGTCGCGGGGTCACCGTGGATGCGGGGTCGTGGGGGAAGCGGGGGTCCAGGGGAAGCGGGGTCGCGGGGTGAGATGGGGTTAGGGTGGTAGGGAGGGTCGACTATGTCAAAAAAAATGTTTCGCAACGGTTTATTATAAACCATCACGAAAACATTTTTAAAAAAGGTTTAGTGTCGGTTCCCAAAACCACCGCTAAAGGTAATTTTTGTTGTAGTGATTATCAGAGTATCCCAGTTACCAAAATAAAAGAGGATACATGCACACTCAATTCCCTCTCCATATCCATTTGGTATTTAACACCTCATCCACTAGTGGAAAAGGTGGACCATGTTATCATCATACATACTGGTTTCTCTTATTTCTCACACCGAGCATTACTCACATGGGATTAGAGGTTAATGGTTTTCAGGACATCTTCATGATACCAAACATTCAAATGGTTCTCTTCCATTATTATTTTCAACTATATGTATGATGAGACTTCTCCTGAGAAGTAATCCCAAACCCTTGTCAAAATAGGCCTCCTATACAATATAATCCCCAACCATATCCATTCAAACATTAATCTTCTATGTTTAATCCCCACACCAAACCCAATACACGGGAACCCTTTAGAGTGTAATACCCAATCATGTTCCCTCAAATGGAAAGATTCTATGCATAAGGAATGATCACAAGGGAATACTCTTATGTGTAACCCCAAACATACCAAGAACAATATGGGCGTTGATTCAAAACTAACTGGGATATTTATGAAACATCCCATTGGTCCAATCCCAACACAAAAAATCACTATAATATTATCTGATCCATATTCTCAGTAATATCATGTACACATGGGAGACCACATCTCTTCTTAATACTTTGATCCCCCTCTACATATGTCCCATAGAAAACATTGGCTAGACACCTTCCATCGGGACATCTTTGTTGCATGTTGTGAAATTGTTTGGTCAGGTTCTCATCACATAACCTTAAAAAGTGAAATTCCAAATTATTTGGCATTGAACTAAATGTGTTATAGTTGTTATCATGATGAAATGTAGAAGTCCCATCATATGGACTCAATCCTGACATGAAAACAACTCTCGTACCACCTGGATTATGTAATACTCTAGAGCGCCCAACAATGCATCATAAAACCAGCATCATCCTAATAAATGAAAAAAGAGTCTCTAATACCCATATAAAATGGGTAATATTTACGGAGAACCATGAATATGTATATATCTCTCCATTTATGGATATACCTGAATACATATAGTTGACTTTGAACCCTTTCTTTTTAATAAGGGATTGTTAATTCTGGGTGAACCTTGTATACATACTTATGAATGAACCATCAATTCATCAACATATCATAAATCATTAAGAGTCTTGTAATAGGAAATAATACCCTCCAAAATGGTGTGATGAGCCCAACCTACCTTCCTCTCTACCAATGTGAGTTATTAAGTGTCATTGTCTATGTTACCTAGCTATCACCTACCATAGGAATGTAAGTCCATCTGTCATCAAAGATGTGGGAGCCATTGGGCATTTCCACCTCAATAAACAAATCCAAATGGAGACCATTCGAAGACTTTGTACCCAATGTAAGAATTTTCACGCAATCAAATCCCTTTCTATCAACCTTCGGGTGATGACAGTCCTCATAAGAAACAAAATGGTGAACCCAACATGAATTAATAATAATGGTGGTTGTGATACCCCATATCATGCCCATTTTTCATCAAAAATATAAGAGGAAAAATAGGACCATAAAAAAATTCATCATGAGAGTATACTTTGAATAGGGTTTATTTGTATATTTTACTCATATTTCTAGAAATATTCACCTGATATCTCTTTAATCAAATGTAATCTAATTATCTTTTGAAAACATGCACATCATCTTGTGCATAGGATGACTGGTCCTCGACCAAACAAATGATTCCATCACCCACAAAATATATTCAATGCTAGGTTTCAAATTTAATAATTAGGTAATATCTCAATAATGGTATTATCATTACTCTAGAGGCAATTAGAATGGCCATTCCACCCATTAAGCCCCATTAGTTATACACCTAGTGATTGTCGGCATCCAGAACATGGCATCCCTAATATCCATATCTAATTGTTTTGGAAGCCTATTCCTGTAAGATGATAAAAATATACTCCTTAAACATTGGGCGACTGATGGAGTCATCACAAAAAAGTTCACACCAACAGTATAGGGGTCCCACCCAAGGGCCCATGTATGAAATCATCATTTTCAACATCATGCAGCTCAAGATCCTCCCCATGCTATGAATATTTCCCCAATGTCCCCAACTAAATTCATTAAAAACATGAGTCCCTAGGGAGGCTCGTGAAGGGATAATATAAAATAATTAAGAATAATCCATCATCTGTATTCCTTATGAATAATCCTGTGAATAAAATACAGGTTAAACAAAGGAAGGGACACATATTCCTACTCACATGTATCATGACTGGTAGAAAAATACTACAAAACCCATATATGAGCATACAAAAATTCATAATCATTAACATGAATTCCGTTATTGAAATAAGAAGGAAAATTTATGGAATATGTATATCCCTAATAATGCTCATAGAGCATGTCACTCATTTATGATGGAAATGAACTACTAGAAAACACATATCCTAATTCAGAAATATGAATCGTGTCCATCAATATATGATGGAAACCAATGAGTGTGTAAAAATGTATGATCGTTCATATGAATACCTCTAATCAAAGTTGGAAGAAAATTACAAGAAGATGCAAATTCTTGTGAATGCATATCAACCCATCAGTTTAATAAGACAACAAACAACGTTGTGGCGATGGACGCCAGCGAATCTCATCAGTGATCCGGTGATGTGGATAGGATGATGCACATGGCGTGTTAGATTTGATGGCAGTTCGGAAATCGAGGCGGTGCAGGCCCATGGCTCGAGGCGGTGTGGCGGTGGTTTTGAATTTTGAATTTCTATTTTGAAATGTGGTATGTGGTTTGAGTTCAAGCTGTATGGGTCCCGACAACCCACAATCCGGCTTTCTAAAATGGAACAAAAGTGATCTTCAGCAGCATTGAGATTCATGAAGATTCAAATCAATGCCATTAGTCAAATATGATGAAAATTGAAGAAATAAACTAGCATATTCTAGTTATAAAGTAGGGTAAGATTCTTTTTTCAGCCCCCGCACCAATGGAATGTTAGTAATTACTTGTAGAAAATGGAGGACATATGTAGGAACATATTCCTTCCATGATAATGGAATCAGTATATATTCCTATTACCATAAAAGAAATCTCTCAATGAATCTTATAAATGATTGAGGACTAGACATCAATTCCTGACCATATCATAGAGACTAGACGATATGTATTCACATCTGTAGAAATAAAAAAATGTTCGGCGGACAACCTCACCTCCTCTAGTGGGGTGACTCATTCACATGATTAGGTGACCACTCAATAGAATAAATGATACCATATATTAGGGTATTAATCTATATTCCATGATAAATTGACAACAATATTGGGAAAAAATTCCAATTCAAACTGGCTGACACCGGTCCATTGTGGTGGCTACTTCATGGAAGACATATATGTATGAATTAATCCTAGAAGAGTACTATCATATCCTAGTAGAAAAATGGGATTCACTGAAATTTTAATCCATATATTAAGGCCACCACCTATAGAGAGAATCCCCAGTTTACCACAAGAGAGCGCCTTGAATGAAATCACAACAAATGAAGCTAAAAAATAGAGAGAAGACTCATGAACATACTCTAATAGAATCTAGAGTTATAGAGGACATAAAACATCTATCATTGGTGGATGAGGATCCTTCCAATCCATTACCAAATTATTTAAGTCGAAGTAATAGTTCTAAAAGTCCTCCATGCAACGTTGTTAGCATAATATCGAGGGGTCCTCCCTAGAGAACATACCAAGAAGGATTCCTTCATTAACATCAAACAATTAATCATGAGAGATAATATCCTAATGAGAATCCTAGTATCCATCCTCATGTCTAAAAGATAAAATTGAAAGAAGATCCCAACTTTATTTTATTTTCTCTAATTGTACTCCATAGGTTATATGCTATAGAAATTTTATCTACAGTTAAACATTAGTCATCTAAGGAATTCCTCAATAAAATAAAACCTGATGTGAAGGTCCTCCCCACAATGACATATTATCTTTGAAATAAGATCTTCCTCTTTCTTTCATTCTCTCTAAAGTTCCTCCCCAGAGTATATGATACTAAATTGATCACTATAGTAAGTCATTAAGATAAAATGGTTTCCCATTCCATAATAACACCCACTATATGGTCCTCACCATAGTGACATCTTATTTCTATAATAATGTCCCCTCCCTCATTTTCATCTTATCTCATGTGAATCCCTATGGTATAGGCTCTATAAATTCTCTCGAAACTTGTTCAGAAGGATATGATAGTAGTCATATCTATAATAACACATGTTACAAAGGTCCTCTTGGTAGTAAAATCTCATGTTTGTAAGATGTTCCTCTACTCACCAAGTCAAATACAAGAACTCACGCATATTTTGAGTTTCTTTGAATGATGTGGTCAGACAAGATAGATACCCGATCAATGATAAGGGACATCCTTTCTCAAAAAAAAATGACCCAGGGAAACATTGATCTTCTTTGCCACCCCTAGACCGTTCCCATAACAAAGAGACCCCTATTAACCCCAATTCTTGAGAAAATTTGGCCAAGAAGAACCCATATTGGGAAGATAGAATTGAGTATACTCTGATATAAGAATAAAATGATATGTTTCATTTAAGAAGATATATGCGAAAGGATGACATATCCATCTTGTTTTGTCCCCCCTCTAATTCACAGTTGTACACTGAAGAGACATTGTCAAAATAATGCATACACAATATTCGTCTGACTATCTATACAACTTTCTACCACCTGAATGAAAAATTATTTCCTTAAGAATGGTATAAAGGCCATGTCAAAATTTTGGGAGGGATTTATTCTTATATTGACATAGAATAAATTCTGTTTTTATGGATACCACAATAATAGAGGTAACATAAATTTATTCAATTGGTAAGCCTAAATACGTTGCATGAGTTTTATTATGTAATCATCAATTCCTTGCCTGATCTTCATATCTAAAGGTGGGGAAAACATGGATCATTTTATTTCACCTCATGACCCATTCAGAATAACCCATTAGAAATGACATCATATAATGTCATTATTCCATGGTAGATATAGATTAGAATGCATTCTCTATAAATTTAGACCACCCCAAAATAATTGGCCTTGAATAAGGCTTAAAATAAGTAAGACTGATGAGAGAAATCCATCGAAAACCTCATGAACCAGGAAACTAAGAAGATTCAGTAGGATTATCTCCTAATAGAATCCAATCGTAATGAACTTATATAATCATAAAAAGAAAAATTATTTCATGAATACTCAAGAGGGTATCTATCAAATGATTGAAAATGGATGTGGGAAATAAAGAGAGTAGTGGCAGTAGCATCATCCCCCACGGTATAGGATTATCCCTAGCCCATATGTCCAGGAGATTTCTTACCTCATCCACCCCATCAACGAATATCATTCTTTTCCTATTTATGGAGGATTAAATGAAGAGAGGCCTATTTAAGAGTCCCATATAATTAATCATTCCCTCAAAAAGGGTTGTGTACATCCATGTTTCATAGAGGTTCCCTCGAAGTCACTCTTCATCAAAAATCCTAAAAAGGGCCACAGAAAGGAATGGAGGGGTATAGAAAAGTGCACATAGCACATTTCTACCATTCAGATTCCAGTACAATGACCACCATGCATTATGTGTTGGTGAATATTGTAGATGGAAAACCTATAGATGGTACAATAGATAGTGAAAATAGAGGTAAAAAGTAGTGGATTGTTCCATATAAGAAATGGTTTGCACTGATAATGAATGTGTGTGTTCCTGAAACTAGAGAATCGCCAAAAAATTGGGTTCTCCCTTGACCAATCTCATAATTCCTTCTTTGTAGATCTATAACAAGAATAAAGTTATCATTAAAACGAATCTTTTTTTTACCGATGAGGATGATCTCTATAATATTAATGAAATATTTACCCACTAGGAGGAAGAAATGAAAGAGTTGAAGAAACTCATTAATGAGGTACTCTAAGGTAGAATTCCCATTGAATATTCTCCATGAGTAGAGCCTTAATACACACTTATGAAAGGTTCACATCAACATCATTGATTAATTTAGGGGACTAAAGAGGCACTATAAAATCCACCTAGCTTAACAGTACCCAATTAGGGGTGGATATAAACGTTTCCCTTCATTAAAGAGACAATCAGAACATGTTCATCCAAATCATCAAAGGTTGTCCCAGGATGAATATCTTCCTCAAATTATAGTAGAACCAGCACCCCAAATCCTGATGATTGATGCACCCATCACAATCCTTATACACACAAAAATTTATCAAGGTCTTATCGAAACTGTTGAGTTATTAGAATCATGATTTGATTTTGTGGAGGAGAAATGTGAACCAGTGTAGCTGGAACAAAAACCATACCCTGAAAATGTGAATGATACACTACCACCACCAAATTTTTAGAGTCTTATGAATTTGATATTTAATGGATTAGGAGATGTGGAATAACATCTGGCGTACTATACATACCATTGTTATCCAATGGTGGGAACTCTCAAGAAACAAGAAGTAGTGAAACACAGATTCTCTATTTGAGCCCCACCAGTTCCAGCCTTTTTATTGTATATTAGTTTTATAGCCTAGTCTATAATATTATGGGAGGATCATTGTTAGAAAATAATCTTTCAGTTTATATAAACACTATACAAGACAAAAAATTAGTGACCTTACTAATTACAAAAAAAAAGAGAGTCAATGATTTCATTTCAATATGGGAAGTGTTGATCAACTCCCTGAACCAACCACTACTCGAAGATGATATACTATCGTTATTTATTGATAATGTTCATAAAGTTCCATGTATTCCACTCATCTGGTGAAATATACAGGTAGCATTTGGGGCTTCTCTATAGTTTCACAAAGAATGGAAGACTCTAGGTAGTGGACTAAGCTCATGTCCTGGATTACTCCACCAATCTCGAGGAAAAGTGCATAAAAGGATAAGGTAGAATTTTTCACCCTTAATATAGCCTTCGCACTTGGTCCATCTACAAATCTTACATCGTATCTTGCATCACCCCCAGGGAATCAACCAAAACCACCACCTTTCCAAGAGGAACAGATGGTATCTAGGAAGAATTAATTAGATGAGTGATGAAATAGTGTTTACTCGTTCCAAGATGATGAAGTTAGTGCCTATTTTATAGTCTATATAGATAATGATTTACTCTACATCACATAGCCCAATAGTCCCAACAAGGTAGGTCTCGATGATTTGATGCATTATTTCCCCATTCACTAGATACTAGGACACACCATTCAGAAATGCATCATCTTTAAAGACCTCCTGCAAAAAATGGCAGATTTTCAGCATGTAAAATTGGGAAGGCCCCCAACACAACTGGTCTATGTTTCCACCAATGCTACTGAAGAAGAATGCGAGTGGAATGAAGCTATTAGAAAAACAACACCAAAGATTTACGGTTGGATGGCTCAAAATAAAATCGATTGTGCTCATGATATTATCAACATATATTTGAGACAACCAAATTTCCCCCATTACTTCCACTACAACATAACCAAATTCTCTAGACCCACGATCCTACTAATTTCATCCTTTAAAAAATCATGTCTATAAGGACAAGGAGGATATTTAAGAGGATGAAACTATATTATAGACAATGTTGTATTTTATAATAATAGATTTTAGTCCCATGGATCTTAAACAATATGCACTACCCCACCAAATGACGTAACTAGAAATGTTAAGACAGGAAAATACATCATCATATTAGGAGTAAGATTTTTTCTCATTAGTTTAATCCATTTAATATATCCATTCCCTTTTTATGAGTACCACTATGATCAAAAGTTCCTTACATCTGATTGGGGATCTAAATGAAGAGGATGCATGAGATTAGGACATTGGGGAAGGGGATGTTGCGAAAGAAGCTAGACTTCTAGCTGGACCCCTACTCAGACTATCAAATAAACCCATATCGAGTTCAATATGAATAAGAAATTCATCATGCATCAGCCAAAATCCACCCTGACCCTATCACTATGGAATATCAAATATAAGAGGAATATGTGTCTAATCACCCTCGGTGGGCATGTAGACCTTCCCAGCACAACACACCAACGATAGAAGAGCCTCCAACTCTTATTTTAAGTTCATATCCATCAACATATTACACTCAGAACTCTAAATAACCTATGAAAAAACATCCCCACCCCAAGAAGCACCTGACTTTAGAATATAAGTATGAAATCCAAAAATAGTGATCATTGGTACTGGAAAAACTCTGGATCATGGATGCTTTTAGTTTCTCAAAATATATTAAAAAAGTAGTCATATAATCATTTCTAATACAAAATTATTTTGATGTTGATGTGTCCATTTCCGAGGCCTATCAAATAAAGGATGGTCTTAAAGAATTCCACCTGGTTATTTCTTTCACAAATCAAGATGAAAATTACATTATAAAGAGGCACATCATACCCTTTTATGTGTTTGATAGGATAAATGGTGTCAATATCTGAAATTTATTCATTTAAAATGGCTCTGGAGTTAATTTTAGTCTAGTGAAAACACTTTTTTGACTGGGCTATGTTGAGGATAACCAAGCTCCTTCCACTATAATAATGCAAGGCTACAAAAAATCAGGAAGGATACATTAGGTAAAATCAAGATCGAGGCCCAATAATGAGACCTATTAGCCAACTAAGAGTTTCATTTCATTTTTAAGAACAACAAATTCATCGTCTTGCTAAGAAGTCCCTTATTTCATCAACATTTTGTAATCCATTCATCATGCCATCAATGCGTCGAATACTCCATTAATGGAAAATTCGAGGCATTGAACATCGATAAGGCTCCATTATAATCCTGTGAATAATAAAATATTAATTAATGGTTCAAGGAGGTGAATGGGAAAAACACTCTTTTTATGGTGTTTATGGGGTCACTGCCCCGAATTGTCAGAGAATGATCCCCACTGACCAATTCAAACATCTATGTGAAGAATATGTGTTACCCATTAATCAGATCAATCATATGATTTCATTTTCATACACATATTATGTAGTATTAATTATTAAATCTACGATCACAAATTACAGCATTGATGGAAAGTACTATTACTCTCCATACATCTGTGAAAGCTAAGATGAAACTGTCTTCATTCCATCCCCAGAGCACTAGGAAGTCCATACCTCAACAATTGTGGCATAAGTGGTTATATCATCACTCACAATGGATAAAGATAATTCTTATTCATCCCTCACTCCATCCCCTCTATAGTGTCACAAAAATAACCTACTGTCATTCAGGTCAGTGGTAGTCATTGCATCTTTAGAATTCCATGATATTGGCTCCTCCCCAAACTCTTGAGATCATATACCACTTGTCACCCCTATTAATCAAGAGGGAAGATATGAAGAGGAGTAAGAATAATGGGATAATGACTTTATGTATTCCTTTTAATAATTTTATGAGGTCCTCTAAACTACTATTTATGAGCTAAAATAAATAGATCTGGGATTCGAACAAGTCTTACAACCCTTCATGATTAGTATGGACACGTCTTTAGAAGAAGAAATGGTATATACCTATTTAATACATAATAATTGGGATGTATTCACATTTTATTACACTAAAATTCTAGGTCTGATTCCCATGGTTTCCTCTCACCACCTAGGATTACTAGAGGACCAGTATGGTTATAAATAGGTATCCGGAAGGACGCACTATACACATGCTTCCAAAATTAAGGCTAAAGGTGACAAGCTCATCATATCCAAATTTATTAAGGAGGTAAAATATCTTAAATGGATTGAAAATATTTTACTTATAAAAATAAATAATGGGAATATCATATTCTACGTTGATTTAAAAAATATCAATTGACACTGCTTGAAGGGTGATTTCTGAGACCTAATCATGGAACTGCTGATTGATGAAATGTCTGGATACCAAGATCTCTCATTTATGGATGGATATTTAGGATACAATAAAATCTAAATGGTATATAATTATTAAGAATCCACCATATTCAGGGACCCCTAGGGATTAATATGCTATCTATTCAATCCTTTTTACATAAATAATGTCGGCGCTACATACCGTTGTTCCATGCATCACATCTTCAAACCCTTCATAGGGATGTTTATAGAGTTTTTTTAATGGACTATTTATTATATATTGATAGTTTTCATACCATATAGTTGATCATTAGAGATTATTCAAAAAAAATTGGTGGCACACAATAAAAATAAACCCCTTAAAATGCAGTTTCATTGATCCCTCGATGAAAATTTTCAACTTCGTTTTATGCCATTATGGCATCAAATTCGAACCAGATAATACATATCATATAGTTGTCATGTCACCTCCTCAAACCCTCATATAGTTTAAAGGAAATCAGTGAAACGTACCCTACATATGGTTATTTATATCCAACATCACTATAGAATGATTTCCCTTAACCATGAAAAATGCAGTTACATATCATTTGACTAATGATTTTTAGGATCATTTGATAGACATAATAAATATCTCATGAGTCAAATAGTTATAATTCTTTATATCAAATGAATGCCACTATTTTTTTATTTTATATATTTATAGTGATCACTGGGTGACTTACTCATGGAAAATATTGACACTAGTAGCACACAAAACCTTTTTTATCGTAACTAAACCATGATAGAATCCAATACTCGTTATTCCAATATCGAGAAGAGTTGTCTAGTGATAATATTTGCAGTAAGGAAACTAATGAAATACCTATATAATCATGAGGTCGTATTGTTATCTTATATAAAACAAATAAAATACATTCTTAATTGTTTGATATTGACCAGATGTTTTTCATAGTAGGAGGGAATCTTGTAGTAGTTTGACATTCAGTTAGTGCCTCATAAATCAGTCAATGTCTTGACATTGGATGATTTCCATGAAGAGAATCCCTCATAACTAATCACTATATAGGGTACTAAATTTTCCGATGAAGATGTATTCTATATTAAATAGGATCCCATGATATGGGAGGTTCATTTTCACAGTGCATCTAGATGCCTGAAAGGAAATTTGATAGAAGACCGAAGCTCAACAATGTTTTTCTAGGAGTCATGCTCATCCCTCTGGAAAAGGTAGTCCCACCTTACTCATTCCTATTGTCAAAGGGGCACATAAACAATTAAGTAGAATAAAATGATATCATTGTTGGACTAGATCAAGAACTTCAGGTATAATTTAATCACATGAAGATAAAAGGTGATTTTTAAATGGTCATCATGTCAGTTAATAGTGAGTATACTATAAAAAAGGATGAGCTGACCCCCTTCTTAGTCCATGTCCAATGATTAAAGGAAAAATTACTTTTATAACTGATATTGACTCATTTATCATGGATGAAAAATTTATAAGATGATTCATTGGAGAATGCATCCATAGCACTATAAGATCTGGAACTAGACAAAACAGTCATAAATAGTTCACATCATCAGATGGTATTAGCATTCAGTCAAGACAACTTGGAAGAAATTGATGAGATTATCCTCCATGCCAAAACTATAGGTTCCTACCACCAGTGGGATGACACCCATTAAAGACTACCATCAAATGGGAGATCTCCCACCATACAGAGCTAGGAGAGAGTAAATAAAAGGAAGGGAAATAAAAATTATTCTATATGATGATATGAATCACCAATAGGTCCTCTACAAATGGATCCTTTATGGGGTCCTTATCAAGTTCATATTTGGATAAGAGATCGATTCTATTGTGGCGATTTTTCACACTAGAGGTAGTGGATCTCACTAGTTAGTATCCAAGCTCACCCATCAAATCTACTGATATGGGTAATGTTGGCCCTCATTAACCCAAGACTACAGTAAATTCACCTAAAAGTGTCATTCCTACTAGGATTATCTCAACATCATTCACCAACCCCTGAAGTCTCTTCATATATCCAATTACATCAAACCATTTTCCATATAGGTTATAGAAATTATGGGACCATATCCTCCTGCTATGGACAAGTACTTCAAGTATATTCTCATAATACTGATTTTCTCTCCATGTTGGATAAAGCCGCCCCCATCTACAATTTGCTGAAGGGATCATTATACTCTTTGTGAAAGACAACACAGTCACCCTATTTAGTGTCCCTCAAAAAATAATAAGGTGAAATGGAACCAATTTCAATTATTATGAATTGGAGAAGATATATCATGAGTATAATATCAAGTATAATCATTCATCTCACTACCATGAAATGACTTACATAAATATAGAGGCCTTAAACAATACCATATAAAATATAATCCATACTATGGGAGATATGTTTAAAATTATGGGTTGGAAAAGCTTCTAAATTCCATATAGGCTTACCAACCGTAACCCGCACCTCCACACAAGAGATCCCGTACTCACTAGTATATGAGATAGAGGTAGTTGTGACCATTGAATTTCAATTTCCCTTGCTCTGACTCACCATATGTGATCATTTACCCATTGATTAAAAATCCCATAAATGGATGGATGAATTGGAGTGTATGGATGGAAAAATATTATATACCTTTCATCATTTTAAATTCCATAAAAACCATGTCGAATTTTCCTATAACATAAAGTTTCACCTCCAATATTACCTCAAAAGAGAGATGGGTTTGGTTCTCAGTACATTGATGGTACCTGGGAAGAATCCTCCTGAGTTTGAACCCAAATGGGAGGGACATTTTTTCTTACATAAGTACAACTCTAATCATTCTTATTATCATATTTTTATGTATGGAAAGATTTCCACAGATCCTACAAAATAATTCTTCTTGAAAATTTATTTCTTGTAACAAGAAGATATCATCATCATAATTACATTACATTGAACTATAGGGTACCTCATTCTAGTACGATGATGAGAAACTCTATAATATTTAGCATCCAAAATAGGTGATAATAAACACCATGGGACATGTATCTTAATTGTATTATGTTAAACATTACACCCATCATCATCCCCACCATTCAATGTTAAATTATATGGATATGTCACAGGCACATGATGTTAAATATTTTTCTTAGTCCATGAAAAAAGAATTTAATGTTTTCACAGGGGTCCAAACTCCCTGACATTAAACTAGGAATTATAGTCCAAGAATTGTGACATTAAACTATGTGTGAACCTTATTGGGAATGTGTGGGGTGGAATTGAGGCTCCTAAAAACACAGTCATTTCGTGTTTGTTACCCCATCATGAAATGTATATCAATTTTTGGAATGCATCCTTCACTTGGTCCAAACTTTCTGACCTTATTTTGGAAACCAATGTCCCAGAATCATGACATAAAACTATTTGTGGGAATCCTCCAGAATCAGTATGTGGTGTGTGGGCCTCCATGGTCTTCATTTATGTCCAATTTTTTAGGCCACCACCTTACACATATCCCATTTTAGAGTTCTATCCCGCTGGTCAGATGATTATGACCCTAAACATATAGTTATCATCCTCACCTCCTGACGTTAGACTTCATGGGAATAATCATTTCAATCGATGATTAGACACACATGAGATAGATCTGTGCAGGAGAAAGATAATATGTTCCAATCCCTATGTCAGAGTCACAACCACATAGGGAGTATCTTTATCTAGAACAATGTATAGATTTATTAATGTCATTATTGGATATGTAGCGACACCTGGATTCTATATCCTAGTCTAGCCACCATAAAAAATGCACCCTCCTCGGGTATGGGAAATACCTCTATAGGGAGAATTCCATTAATAAATATACAAGCCTTGATTCTCATTTAAATGGGATATGTATTAACTCCTAGGACTCATGTCCTCATCCCATCCATGAAATACATTAAATGTACCCCTACAAATGATCAAAATCGATGCATGGGACTCTAGAAAGGATCCTATTTATAAGTTCTTTTAATGCGGAAAATTCCCCACCCAGTATTTGGATTAGACCATCATAGAGAATTCCTATTTAGAACTATGTGGGGATTGATTCCTCCCATAATAGGTTATATTTTTCAACATCCCAACCTAGGTTCCACACCCTAGTTCCCTGAGCTAGTCAGTCACATGACCTCAAGCGCGCCTCCCCATACACTAGAGGCTGATGACTAGTAGTGAGTGTCTAATATCAATCATGGGAACATTATACCATATTTATAAAAGTATCACAATAGTAGAAATAAAAAACAATAGAAAATTGATATAACTAATAACCATAAAAATAAAAATATGAAATAATGACCAAAACAGGAAATATAATATCAAAAATAGAACTATTAATATGTATTTCCAATATGTTTTATGTTTCAATATATGAAATCCAAGAACAAATAAAGACACTGAAAACATCCAAGAGTGTTTTGAACAAAATTTGGTTGCTTCATCCATGTCCATTCCAACTCCATCATCTAATATATAGCTCTTACACATAACATGTACTAAAATTAAGAAATATATTCAGGTACTAATTATGCCACCTCAGTAGGGTGTGAGTAAAGCTCAGTTGGCCACCACCAAACAACATCTAAAAAAATATCTTATTAACAATAAAGTATATTTTTTACAAATAATACTGTACATTACATAATTTAAAAGTTATCACATTTATTATTAATTAAATTAAATACTTAAACCACCTAGGTTTCTAGGGATACCAGAACCACAATACCTACTTCTGCCCATGCCGGATTCTGAACCACATCATATATTCAATTCACATTTCATTATAATACATGAGATTTAATTATCCATTTTTCTCGATTCATCACTATATCCAATTGGAACCATAGTGTAATGCCAAATACTATGATTAGAACATCGTTTCGAACTCCTCATGTGTATTTAGATCCTCTATCCCTATCCCATAACTCAAAGCCAAAAGGGTATATGGAGCCTTAGTCCTTATCCGACAAACATTTAACACACATAAGTGTATTTGAAGCCTCAATCCATGTATCACATACATTTAACACATATATGGGTATTTGGAGCCTTAGTGCCTATCCCACGTTCATTTGACACATACATGGGTATTTGGAGCCTCCACCCTTTTCCACACACATTTAACACATATATCACAATTTTAAAAAATCACATATGTGACAATATCATATTAATTAATGCATGAATTAATCAATCTAACTCAAAAATGGAATATTCACATCCACCCATTAATTAATTCAATAATTAATTAACCACATCAATCTCATTAACTGATTCTATAATTAATTTATCTCATTAATTATATTAATTAACTCAATAATTTTTTAATCACATATATACCTTCAGTGTCCAAATAACTAATTCAACAGTTAATTATTATATAAAATTCCACAATATCAATACTTCATCAACATCCACAATCATAAATTCATTTAATTAATCCAACAATTAATTATTCTGATTTCTCATTCTATTTCAAAATACCCATAAAATAATAATTAATTTAAAAATTATGTAATTCAATTCCACCATTCAATTTACCTAATTAACCAAAAATATTAACACAAGGAAATAAAAAAACAAGTCAATCATAACTGAAATTAACTAATCCCGGAAAATGGAATTCTAATAATTACATACACATAATTAAATCAAGAAAATGAGTTTGTAATTTAGACCACCTACATCAGAATAGACGAATAACACTCACAAATTGAAATCCCCAATTTAAGCTGAATGACTATATAGAATGAGATATGGATAAAAAACCTAATTTAGGATCGAATAATAAAGATTCCCCAATTATAGATCTAGATCCATAAATCCTAGATCTATATCCAACCAGAAAGAGGATAACACCCAAGTAAAAGATAAGGGTGATATGGGATAGAAGAAAGAAAGAACATATGATTATACTCTATTATAAAGTGGGGCGTAGATATTAATCCGCCCTTATTTTTCCCTTGAGTGATGGTTCTAAGGTCTTGAAATCTATTTAAGAGCCTACAAAATAATGAAACAATGTTAAGAGTTGAGAGGATTCAATTTTAGTATTATATGGATGTTTAGTTAATTTAAAATCTAATTTTTTGATTAATTAAAACTGCACTGACAATTTTCTAGGCATTCGATCATAGTTTTCCAAACTATGCACCCTAAACATGTTTTTATTCTTGTGGTTACATGTTTTATCTTTAAGGGGTACACAATTTTCAATCTATGTATCAACCATTCTATTCCACTCTACAAAGCTTTCTCGGTTTATTGGGGCAAGGTGCACAGTTTGGGAGAATTGGGCGCTAACTGTTCACTTGAACTCTCCCTTCCATGGTTCTAAAATTTCAAAAAAAAAAAACTCAAAAAGAATTAACCCATGAAAAAATAATCAAAAAAGGAAATAAGAATTCTTAAAAATAAGCCTGAGATATCTCATAAAAGGTCAAGATCTTACAATCTTGCAACTTTATAACAACTCTTCCTCGACATTCCTCACAAGGATATCTACTATTTTGAATAAAAAAGATCGAGATGATGAGCCCAAATATTTTATTTTCTTGGTCATGTTTCCTTGTAAGCACAACCATATTTCCACTGTATACAATCTATTGGCATAGTCTTTCCCTACAACACTTTCTCACCGTGATCCAACACACACATCAAATGCTCATCAAAGGATGCATCATCCTCAAGCTTATCATAATCTATATATATCACATGATATGGGAAGGGGTGATACTGTTGATGTATTGACACATGGATAACACCATTCATATCACTTTATCTCAATAGAAGCACCAATCAGTATACCAATGGCCCGATTCTCTCCACCACCTTAAATAGTCCAAGAAACCATTGTTTAATCATTCCCTATCATTGTATCCTATGGTGAAAAAATCTAGGATAAACCCATAGGAACACAATATCACCCTCAGTAAATTCTAGGGGTTGATTACTTTTATCACAATAGGGCTTCTATATATTTAAATTTGTATCTTTATGTTTCTGAATAATCTTAACCTACTATGATGTCTCCTGTATGAAACATGGATCTAATAGCTTTGACTCACCTTCCCCCATATAGTATAGAGGTTATCTCCATGGCCTAAATTAAAGTGCCACATATGGTTCCATCTGTATCATTTCCCAAAAACTATTGTTATAGGTGAACTCCACCATGGCTTGGTTCTTCTCCTATGATCCTCTAAAATCTAGAACACATGATCATAGCATATCATACATCACATGTATAGAACATTCTGACAACCAAACTGCCTATGTGTGTAAAATTTTACTCAACAAAAACTGTGTACCAATATCCTTCTATAATTCCTACCATAAGTGGGAAGTAAAGCTGGAGTTATGGTCTAAAACTATAGTTCGTGCCACCCCGTATAGATATACAATTTACCAAGCATTTATTTCTCCAATATTATCTACTAAGAAACTATCCCACACCTTTAAAAAATATTCTACCTTCGTATAATGGTCCCAACAACCCAAATAGAGTCATTCATCTATGGAATAATTAGGATCCACACTAAAAAAATACTTTTTATTGTCACCCCACTTCAATTATGAAATGGCCAATGGTTTTACTAAACATATAGGTTGTTTATGTTCATCCATATCCCACGGATATGTGTAGCATCATGTCATGAACCCTAATATATCCTTTTTCATGCCCGACCACCAAAACTATCATCATATGTCATGATAAATTTGGTCACATCAAGATGCACCACCCACATCTAGGCATGAAATTCTTGCATTAACTCCTCCTGTATACTCATAGGCACAACAACCTGATCAATGACGTAGATAATATCATCCTCATATATGGTTGAATCAAAAGGTGACTCCCCACATTCATGTATTTCCTTCAAAGATAAAAACTTTGGTTATTTACACGACATGACATTGATCCACCTCAAGAATGTATACCCTACTGAAACTAATATGAGGGCTATCTATTTCTGACTCTCTTGAACCACAACATGAATCTCAATAGGTAAATCCATTATCTTCCACTTATAACTAGACTTTTGGATAACTTGATTATGAGATTTATTTCTCAAAGAATTAGAAAATTGATTTCCAATTCAGAGAATATTTCCATGATCAAAATTAACAAGCTTCATTTACTATAAACCCCCTCACTGCTGAATATTCAAATCCCTCTATGAAAATATATACATCATGATATTGTGATCTATATACATAGAAAAATTTTCACCAAACACATAATTACATTAACACTTCAATGAATAAACCACTTTACCAAACTCGAGGTCATGCATAGGGCAGTTCTGTTTATGTCGCCACAACTTCTAAGGAAAATATTCTGCAACTCATTATTCTCAAATAAAAAATAGTCCATGTTAGATCCCAAAAGCCTAAAAAACACCATATTCTTCTCACCAGACTCTGGTAGGATCGGTATTGGTGTCGATGTAAAAATTTTCATTATCTCAGGGAATACACTCTTGCATTCTTTTATCTATTAGAAAATTATCCCCTTCCTGGTCACTCGTGACAGTGGTTCTTCCAATCAAGAAGAGTCATGTATAAACTTTCAATAATATACAGTTAATTCCAGAAAGTAATGAATATCAAAAAAATATTTGCATTAACTCAAGAAACAACAGTATACACCATTTCTGGGTCCATAGACACACCTCCCTCTAAGATGATATGACCCAAGAAGTGTAAACGATCATTCAAAAACAAACACTTGGATATCATGGAATATTATTGATGCTCCCTCAATGTACTCAAGACAATATCTAGATGTTTGTCAGGATTTCCACAAGTCTGGGAGTACACCAAGTTAAATCAACAAACACAACAACAAACAGATCAAGGTATGAATGGAATATTATGTTCTTTGAGGTCATAAACACTTATGATACATTCATCAACCCAAAAAACATTATGAAAAACTCATAAAGAACATATCTACTTATGAAAGTAGACCTCAGTATATTATAATGTAGAACACTCTACTTATGATTCCTCAATATCAAGTCGATCATCATGAATACTCAATATCCGTGTAGTTGGTCAATGATTACCATCAATACATGATTGAGGAAACTGGTTCTTCACAGTAATCTCATTTTACATCTGATAATATACTCATAAGCATAGATTATTATCATCCATATTTGAAAATATACTAGAGAACCCCAAGGTGACATACTTGGATAGATAAACCATTTATCCACCAACTCCTCCAATTGACTCTTAATTTCTTGATGCCCTATCGGTGACATTCTGTATGGTGGAATAGAAATTGTCTCAGCCCTTATCATGCACTCAACTATAAATTCCCCATATATTTCAGGTGGTAACCTTGATATTTCATCTAGAAACATGTCCTAAAACCTATCCACTACTAGTGGAAATACATTATGCTTTACATCCCATTAATCAAACAACAAACCAGAATCCTAGGCGGTATACTCCCCCAGTTGTAGTTGAACTGGACCTTCATGGCCTGCCATGATATCCCATTCTCCACGACGAATATATTTGTTACCCCAAGAGAAGTAAAAGTAACTTTACTCCGATAAAAATCTATTTTGGTTCAATACATTAGCAACCATTCCACTCCCAAAATTAGTTTAAAGACTAACATATCGAAAATACAAAGATCCCATTTAAAATGATACTCCCAAACCTCGAGAGAACACCCTATGCACAAGATGATGTCTCTCAAATGTACTCCCAATGATTTATTTATTTTCAACCCCCACTCATGAAATCCACTATAAGACTCAAACCATTCATAAATTTTTTAGAAATAGAGTAATGAGAGGAACTAGTATCAAATAAGGAACTAAATAATGTAGAAGAAATAAGAATAATATATCTCACCATCAATGGTCTATCCTCTCTATCAACAAGTTTATGTTGAATGGAATGTGGTTGTCCTTCTCATCTTCCTTGTGATGTTTCCTGAGTCCTTTGAGATACACCATACCACTGATATGGGATTTCCTTACGAAAAACTTCATGAAAAATACATATACTACCGTTGCAAATTGTTTTCTAGCTAGAAGGATGATAAAGGGTGGAATATCCCCTTCCTAAACAATGGTTCAGACAAGATCACCCATCACTACCCATCTGTCATGGGTTCCTACTGAACCTTTGTAGATGTCCTATCCTACTACAGGCTTGCCACTCCACAGGTGGTCGTGGAAATATTTTATGAAAGTGTCCTGGACTACCGCACATGTATAAAAGTACTCATGTAAGATGCTGAGTAACTAATTTTTACCCTAGGAACACTTCTTTCTATTCCTTGGGTAAAATTCTCATAGTGATGCTTACTTCCCTTGGAAGGCATACCTCTAGATCGTTCAGTAGAAACCATCAGTCCTACTCTAGAAGAATATTTTAGCTTCCCCTCAGCTATGAGAGCCTGATCCACTATATCAATAAACTTATTTAACTAAAACAGTTTGAATTGGGACTTAATCTCACATATAATCTCATCCTAAAAAATATTTTCATAATTGTCCCATCCCCTAAAAAATCTGGATAAAAGAGAAGAAAATTCTATAAAGATACCAATATAGTTCATCATAGTCATGATTTCCAGATTCAACTACATGAACATATCTACTTTCTCACCTATCAACATCTTTTTCTAAAAGTGTCCTGGTATATTCTCAAAACATTCCCCCAAGCCATCCCTTATCCCTGTCCTATCCAATCATGAACATCCCACCATCACTTCACTAATCCTAACAATATGTAAGAATATAACATGACCCTATTCTCATTAAGAGTCTATAAATTATGATTTATACTCTATATAGACTCAATCTAAAACTCTTCCACCTCAGTTCCACTCTCTCAAGTAAACTTTGGAGGGTGCTATAACTGAAACTCCCTCATTTGGACAGACATGATTTTAACAACATTCACTGGGTCTCTTTCTAGAAACTGCATGAAGTGAGAAAATTTCTCTCAGAACTACCCCTTGAATTCCTCACCTAGCACTATTGGTTCCTTAAGTTCTAGTACTGGTAGATCATCTCTAGTGATATCCTCCTATCATCTTCTCAATTGGAATCATAATGGAAGCATATCTAAATAATAAAAATATCCACCTTATGTGTTTGGAATTTGAAAAAATTTATTCCATATTTTGAATAAATTTTAATTTCTAATATGTTAAACATATATTTCCCCAAAAATATTAGTTATGTAATTAAAATTAATTAAAATTATTAAGGGTAAATTGAGATTAAAAAGGGACTAAATCAAAACCTTAAGTCCCAAAACAACAAATAAACTGGACCAAAATACATTGGATGTCCATATTTAGACATTTTCCTCCCTTGAATCGACATTGGACCATTATTGTTCCACATTCAATAAATAAACGTGGGTTGGGTTCCTTTCTTCTTAAATATTACTAGAGTTCCACTCCTCTGCTATTATAAAGGGCCTCATATCCCTAACTTCATCAACCCTCTAAAGAAAATTTGGATCATACAATCATTGAAAATTAGCTTCTAAACATACCTCAATTTCCCCTTGAATCTTACCTTGGGAATACATCTTTCCAAGGAAGCCTTTTAGTGCCAACTAAAAGTTGTTTCCCGATTAAGTGGTAGCACAATCCCTAAAGCTGCTTTCTTTTATTTTCATTTTCCACTCCCTCAAATATTATTAATCCAGGCTTGTATAATAATAATAGTGTAGTAAATATTTTAGGATGTAAATATTGTATGGATTAGAAAAATAGTTACTCACATTTCCATCTAATGGATAACCAACATACTGTTTACGTGTACGTCGGACTACCGCCTCACTAAATGATGATTGCTCATTTTTTCCTTTAACACATCTCATGGTGGAAATTATGATGGACACTATTTTTATATATTTTATATATTATATTACTTATGTCTTTCAGTTTATTTAATGGTTTTACAACACATATACCTATACTTTCCATTTCCGGTTAATACGATAATTTCGTTCAAGTACATACTACCACCCTCTCAATGTGATGTGATTTGTTCATACACTATATGGAATGTATAAATATATATTTAGTAAATATATATGATATATATGATAGAATAAATCTCATGAATTAAATATATATATACACACACACACATTCACACGTATATATATATATATATGTGTGTGTGTTTTACTTTCTTTCTTTAAACATGATAATTAAAGAGAAATAGTGTTCATGCGTACCTATGACTTTCCATCTCCATGAATGGTGCATTTCATTTTTTACATCTATAATATAAGGATAAATATATTAAAAATATATTGAAAATAAAATATATTTAAATCATGGTTTACATTCAATAAATTATTATATAAATATATAGACCCAATATTTAAAAAATTAAGATGCATGCAAAAAACAAAGAGGATATTACCCAAAATTAAATCTAAACATTGAATTTTTTACAAGAAGGTTGTATAAAGACATAATAATGCCTTATATGGTATTATATTTAAAAATATTTTTCTCTTTTAGATTTATAATATATTTATATTTATTATACATGAGTTTTGAATGAGTACTTCGAGAGTCAAGACACAAGGTATTATAATATCAACTGACTCTTTATTTCCATGACATACATGCCTTATTCAATGCTCACTTATTTTGTGTGGTGTATATACTTTACATTAATTTATTCAATGGATATATTACATAAATATATGTGAATTTACATAACTACTTTATGATCTTTATATCATGGGGTTTATGTTTCAATACATACCAAATTGGTAAATTAATGTTGACTCATTTTTTCTTTTTTGAGACACATAACATGTTATACACCTATATTTTTATATGAGGTGTATAAAATTTCATTTACATGTTATAACATTAATCTTATTCTCCTCATGATATTTTTATTCTCTATGTATTTAACATTTTTCTATATGAGGAGTATGATTCAATGATACCATGTGGTAAGAGTTTATTGCAACAATCTCACCATTTATCAAGATTGTTTATAACCACATTTTTATTGATGAAATCATATGATCCATCATTCGGGAACCCTAATGTCTTTTCTTATCCTCTGGTTACGCTTGATTTCTTCATGTATTAGTACCCTTTTTCCATTGTTTGGTACATAAGATATCTTGGAATTTTTTTTAAAAAATAAGACCCTACCAAACTCTTTGGTCAGAAATATGCGTTCATCAGAAACCATGCTTCCCAAAAAGGTATTACAAGAGTATTCTACTAGTATCCTAATATCATTAAGAGACATATTTACCCATTTATCTTTTACTAATTATTTCAAAGGAATCTCATTGTCCCTATTGAAACATGGAACTTTCCATCATTTTTAATGTTCAAAAAGAATTTTTTTACCTCGTACGACATGATTGATTTAACCACCATTTATTGGAAGCATCATTTTCATGTTTGAAAGGTTACTTTTTATGAAAATCATTTTCAAAATAATTTTAAATGAATTTTTAAAAATCATTTTTATGATTTCATTATATGTTTTTATTGTATCTTTCAAGGAATGTGGTTTTCAAAATGTTTCCAAGATTTTTTATACCTTTTCAAGGAAAATTCATTTCCAAAATGATTTCGAGCTCCTCTATATGATTCCAAAGGGAAAAAATATTTCATAATGTATTTAAGGATTCATTTAAATTTTTTTAATTTTTATTAAAATAAAATATTTTTTAGAAGGTTTTATGTTATGAAAACCATTTATTAAGAAGAAAGATATTTTCCTCTGAAAGTATTTTAAAATATATTTCAAAAATATTTCCCATGTAAGACAACATCAATTGGTGTCACACATTTATTTATTGGGAAATTATTCAATGATTCTATTAATTATTTTTATATATGAATAATTTATGTTTTAAGGGAATGATTTTTATGATACTGGTTTCTCTTTCAGAAGTTATATACTTTTGAAACCCTGTTCTTTTGATGGGTAATATTTGTGATGAAGTGATTATGAAACGTTCCTTTATCTAAAGGTTAGGATATGATTATAGGTTTATAATACCCATTTCGTGTCAGGTGTTATTATATGATTTATTATGATTTTGTGGCACATGTATGTATGATTTAATTATGAGATGGGTGTGACCTATATCTCTCTATAATTCATTAGGTAATGATAAATGGTTTAAGAGATAAAAGGGTAAACTAGAGGGCATCCCAATCCCAAAAAAATTGGGTAAATAAGAGGACATCCCAAGCCTAAAACAAGAGGATGCACGAAATGACATCCCATTCCCGTTGCAAGAGTGTATAGGGGAGGACATACCCTACCCGAAACAAGAGGGTATATAAGAGGACTTCCCTGTCATAAAATAAGAGTGTACATGGGAGGTAATTCAAATACCAAAGGAGGTACAGAAGCCATTATTCAAAGCCTGAAATGTTACAAAGGTCATGGTTGGTATCCTTGTCATATTGTTTTATATTCTTATGCATCTTCCACAATTCCATGCCTTATCCTTATATTATGATATTATGGCTCATGTTCCTTAATTCCTTAATATTTTTGTTTTTTGAACTAGAAATAATTAATCGATGATTCTTGTTTATGATTATTAATATGTAGGATATGATATTATAATGATCATGATCATGTTTTTATACCATTATATTCATGATATGCTTACACGTTTGTTTTATTTACCCTTATAGATCATTTGATCTCACCCCTTTCTTATGATTCCATTACACTGGTTATAAAGAAATGTTTTTTAGTCGAAATAATAAGGGGGAATAAATTTTTGGGAAACATTGAAGATACTTCACTAAGATAGATTTATTTATACAAGTTTCATAAAGAAATAAACTAAAACAACCTTTGGGTGTGTTTTTGTGTAATGTAGCAAGTATTCCACAAATTTTATATGATGATAATTTATGGGAAGATTTTGTCGTTATAGTTGGTATCAGAGAAAGGTTTTATATAACCTTTAGAAACTAGGATGATAAAACATTAGTGAGACCCCTGGTTATATTTATAAGGATATGTTTAGGGATTTCTCTAAGGATAAGTATAAGGATGAGTTAATAATTAAGAAAATTTCCTAGAATTTTGGTTAAGGATATAGTAAGTGTATTCCTTGTAATAATTACTTGTCATGATAATGAATGCGTATGTGGCTCTAGAATAGATGTACCTATGAGTAACAACTATGACAATATGTTTTAGGCCTAACTTGGGGTAATCTGGTATATGATAATGTGCCTTAATGCACACCTAGTTTGAAACTGTCATGCGATATTCTTTGGGAATTCAAAACTTATTCATGAAAAATTATGAAGGATTTAAATATAATTTTGGTTTTAATTACATAGGATAATCCTTAGGTAACATATATTAAGTAAGGTTTCATAACATATTCATGTAATAAGTGAATTTTCATGATTTGTCTTCTTCTATGACATGTGTTTCTCACCTTGTGCTTTCTTGTTTATGTAAATGGAGAAAAATAGAAGGAACAAGGTTAACATTTAATGTTTAATATCTGGAAAGTATGGCTACTATTAAAATAAATTTCCAAAGTGTAAATATTATAAATATAATTAGGAAGGTGGTATGAGTATTGGATATACTTTAGAAGAAAACGATATCGCAAACAACATGTGAAAGGTACGTAACATTCTTCTTGTATTTTTTACATTAATCATAAGAAGCATGATAAGTTTTTGGCTGAGGAACCATATGGCATGATTCATATTTCTAATTATTGCAAATAGTTATTAATGAAAATGTTGATGAATCATGAGTAATGGTTTAATAATAAAGATGGATTAATGAACTGCTTATGCTTTCGAATTTAATGATTATGTTATATGAATCATGAAAGTTATTAGTATTTTTAGTATATTTTTTTCCATAAGTATTGAAAAGGATAATTTTAATGTTGTTTAACAATTATAAATGTTATATTTTGATTAAGGTAAGGTAACCCTTAAGGTGATCGAAATGTTTAGAAAATAATGTTTTACCAGGATAATGAGATGATTTATTTGGATAATGTAAATTGGATAACATTGATTAATATGGATATGATTATTGAAATAGTTGTATATGTCATTAGGGAAGAAGTTTAAAACATCTCAGAATTAATTATTATATATATTAACATTTGAAATAAGGAATCACTCATGTTTTCCAAAAATATTTTTGGTAATTGATGTTACTAGAATGTTTCATGAGAATATATGTATAGGGTATTCACATGATTGGAATGTGAAAACCAAGTGATACTTTGTTATTTAGGGGTGAAAGTTTTAAGATTATTATTTTTAATTTATTTTTGATGTTTTATATTTTCAACATTCAGAAGGGTTATAGGTTTTACTATTTATGGAAAGATCATGTTAAACTTTGGAAGAAGAATTTATGTATTAAATATCTATTGAAAACCTTATTTAAAAGCATATTTGGTGATTAAAATAATTTTAAGGATTTAATATTATTTATTCATGGAATTATATTAGAATGATTTTAGAAAATTACATCGTGAATGTTGGGTGACAATCAACAATGTTTGGAAAGGCCACGGGTCATGAACCTGTGATGGGATGATAATAAGGGTTTCACGCCTTCCACAAGCCTATAGGATGTCATTGTAAATGTGTAATTATTTTTTATGAATAAATTTTAATTAGGAATTATTAGTGTTAATTTTTATGTCTATAGATTAATCCATATTGATTTTTAAGAGACAAATAGTTATACTTTTCATTCTTTTATTAGACTTAAGATCTATTAAAAGTGTATTTTAGAGCATTAATTATCTATGTTTATTTATGTACATTCATTCCTTGAGGTAACACATATATTAAATAATGATAAATGAATAATAAATTTATGATTTTTTATAGAAATATATCAATAATTACTGAGAATTCTAATAGTTATCAAAAAATTGTTTCCCTAACACCTTACATTTTGATGAACCGGTGGCCTTTGAAATCATCAATGATTTATGACATTGAATCCCTCAACGTTTCTTTAACAATTCACATGTTTTTGATTTATGACCTCAATCACTCCCTGTAATTATTTATTCTTTTCCTCCATGTCGACGCTTCACTCTCAAACTATGTTCTCCTATGTGGAAACCTAGTAATATGACACTTTGTGTTACAGTTATGATTCCAATGTTCCCTTTATAAGGGATGTTTTAGTATTAATTTTTAATATGGGGTTTCTATAAAAAAACATTCATGTATTAAACCATAGATATAAAAAATTAATTTCAAGGGAAAATTTGAATTTTTGTGGGGGTGGGTGAATGTACCATCATGAGATTTTCTAAATTGTTTTTTACTTAATCAAATATTATTTATATTTTACAGGTCATGCAACATTGAGAATAGTTTATTTTATATTGACTAAACAAGTTTAGCTTAAATGAAATACAAAAAACCTAATTTTTAGCTATCTCTATGTAGAACACTGAGGTTATCATGTGTTACTTTCAAGAATGACGTTCATCGATTGCTTCTGTAACACGCAAGATTGAGTGTCACCGAACTATAATATATTATTAAAAATATATATAATAATATATAACCAAGTTGTTAAATTATATTTTATGGATATTTTTAAATATATTATGAGAAATATATATTTTAAACAAATATAAGATTAATTCATAGGTTACAAATTAATTAGAAATGAAAATATAAGAAACAATTGAATATGAAGCATTTATTTTTATTTTTATGCTCCAAAAGGTGTTATGTCTTAAAAAAATAAATTCCCTACATTTATTAAGTTATATTATTTTAAAATATATCTTATATATTCAATTAAATATTATTGATATTCAAACAATAGATTTGAGAGACATAAGTTAAGAACTAAGCCAACTTTATGCTTAAAAACCTATATTTTTATAAAGGTAGTTTTAACACCATTTAATGTAGAAACCATTATAAATAATATATTTTTAAATTTTATATATTTAATATGTAAATTTAAAATTTATTTTCAAAATAAATCATAAAAATTAGGCCAGGATAATTTTTTTATTTTTCTATAAGGATTCATTTTTAACGAATTGTTAAAAAAGAAGAATTTTTATTAAAAACATATTTTTAATATAATTTATTAATATGGTTAAATTATATTTTAAATTTATTTAAAAGTTTAATTAGATAATAATTTTTTCAATCAATCCAATTGAGGTCTTTATAATCATTTTCAATATAAAATTTAATATAAAAACATATCAATTTTATGAAAGTTCTTACTTTAAAACCTCGCATTGTCGACCCGGCTAGAAGATTAAATTTAAAATAATTTATTTCAATTATAAGTTTGGAATTTGAAAAAATGGCTTCCATATTTCGAATCAAAATAATTTATAATTTCTAATGAGTTAAAATTTGAATTTGACCCAAAATATTTGTGAAGTAGTTAAAATTAATTACAACTATTAAGGTTAAATGGAACTTAATAAAGAACTAAACCAAAACCTTAATTCCAAATATGGAAATTAAACTTTTACAAAATCCATTTAACATATATATTTCAACCCTATAATACCTTGGATCTAAATTGGACTATTATTGATCAACATAAAAAAAACGTGGGTGGGGTACCTTTCTTCAAAAATATTACAAGACTGCCACTCCTCTTCCATTATAAAGGCTTCCTCTCCTCCCACTTCTTCACACCTATAAATCCAATTTTTCTCATCCAAAATTTGACAAAATATCTCCCTAACATTGTTGAGTCAATAAGGTTTTCCTAATTACTTTTCCATTCCTTCATGGAAGTGGGAGATTGATAAGTCATCAAGATTTCTTTTTGACTGGATCGTTCCTCTTGTTTTGAAAATCAAAAACACCTTATCATAAAGAGATTTTTATTTTACCCCTATAAGGAAAATTTCCTTCACTAAGAAAATTTATCCTTATCATGATTACCATGTTCAAATCAAAATTTTTCTTAAGTATTAAAATAGGATTCATATCTAAAAATTCAAAATCGTATAATACTTAGTAATGAAGCATTCTGTTTTTTCCTGTTACAAACTTTTATAAAGTTCTACATCGAATTCCTTGTTACAAACGTTTATGAAGTTCAAATATAAATTATGTTTACGAACTTGTATAATGCCCTAACCACGAATTCAGATGATGAATTCTGATTACGAATTCTCATTACGAATTCTAATGATGAATTCTGATTACTAATTCTCATTACAGATTCTGATGATGAATTCTGATTACGGATTCTCATTACGAATTCTGATGATTAATTATTATTATGAATTATCATTATGAATTATAATGATGAATTCTCATTACGTATTCTCATTACGAATTATGATGATGAATTCTAATTACGAATTTTCATTATGAATTTTGATGATAAATTCTGATTACGAATTCTCATTACGAATTCTGATGATGAATTCTGATTACGAATTCTCATTATGAATTATGATGATGAAATATGATTATAAATTCTCATTACTAATTCTGATAAAGAATTCTGATTACGAATTATCATTATTAATTCCTTAAGAAAAACATAATCTGAATATATTAGTACTATAGACTTAGAAGTCATTTTTACTTAGATTCCGAACATTCATTTACAACATTCTGAATATTAGTTTTTAGTTATCCTTATACTTGTTCTATTATAAAATGATGTCGTGCTTTATGTTATTAACTAACTATTTTTTGAGTGACACATGTACAGGTCCCTCCGAAATTCAAGGAATAATTTGACCATTGGAGGAGGGAGTCGACCGTTGAAGCCTTGCCTATAAATAGGATCTAATTTGAAAAGGATGACACAACTTGAACAATGAACTTTGAAATCTATGTCTACATGATTTTGAAGTGATTTCTATAGAGAGAGACTCTTATTAACTCTCAATCATCATGCAGAATGTTTGAACAGCTTGTTCAAACATTGCCTTGTGAAGATTTGCTTTATGCGACATCGATTGTTGTTGTGTACAATTGAGGGATTCTGGGGGATAGGAAGATAGATGTTCCAAGACCTTGAAGTTGAGGGCTTCCTTGCTGAGGAAGACCGAGGTTCTGACTACCTGATAGTTGAGGGCTTGCGAGGATATCACGACAGACTCCGATATTCATATCGATGGCTTACCCTGGTGTGGGTAAGAAAGACTTTCTTGAATGTATAAATCAATGGACCTTTATCCAAGGTTGTTGGATACCCTTCTCTTTGGGTTGAAATACTTATTACTTTTCACATGTTTTGTTACTAATTTTTCCACTGTATTTGTATTGTTGAGGAATGTATAACTTTATTATACTTTCTCATACTTGTACTCTGTTATAATTAGATTCCATACGCTTTAAGGTAGAATCTCATTTTTTGTAAACTTTTGTTAAGTTTCACTTCTAGAATCACTTTTCTAGAATTTATCAATTGATTAGAACTTATAGAGTTTTTAGTAATTATCTTGTTTAAAATTGTTAAACATGACCATCTTTATAAGTTCCAACGGAATTTTTAAAGAATACAATTCACCCCCTCTTGTATTTGTATCTTATTTTAGATATTTTATCATACGTTAGGTATTTTAGAGTATATCATACTCAGACATACCATCCTTTCAAACATAACTCAATTATTCCTTTATGTCTCCCTTGGGATGAATTCGTTCCACAGAATCCCTTTGGTGAAAACCAAAAAGAGTTACTTGTTTAATAGGTCACACCCTCCCTGAAACTCTATTATTATTTTTCTTTCTCAAATCCATAAAATCATCATATAACATGATTTTATAACATAAAAAATATCATAAAAATTATAATATGTTATTATATGTATTTTACACAAACTTACACAGACTTCAATCTAAGGTTTAACGAGCATACTATTTACATGTACCATGTACTACCGCCGCACTGAACGATGATTGTTCATTGTTCCATTACTGCCTTTTATGTGTGACATTATGATTGAAACTATATTTCTATATTTTATTTTCTATATTTATTATATCTTTAATATTCTATAATTAGTATACAAAACATATCTTTATACATTCCATTTTTTCTTAATATGATAATTTCATTTGAGGTAGTGTGGACTACCACCCCCTCAATGTGATGTGATTCATTCTTACACTACATAGAATGTATTAATGATGGATTTTATGAATATATATGATATAATAAATATAATTTAATAATGATATATAGGAATTTATTTATACATATATGTCTTCTACATTCATTCTATCAACATGACAATTAAACGATTATATCATTCAGGCATACGTATGACTTGTTGTCTCCATGAATGGTGTATTCCATTTCATAATTATATATTATATGGATTAATATAATAAAAATATACTAAAAATAAAATATATTTAAATCAAGTTTTAAATTCTGAAATCATGATATAAATATATGGACCAATGATATAACAAATTATGTCACATGCGAAAAACAAAGCAGATATTACCCGAAGTGAAATCATAACATAGAATTGTTAACAAGTGGGTAGTATAAATCCATAATCAATCCATATATGGTATTATAAGTAATAATATGGTTCTTTGATAGTTATATAATATAATTATATTTATTAAATAAGATGTTTGAATGAGTACTACGACACTCAAGATACATGTTACGAGGATTTCATCTCACTCTTTATTTCCAAGAGATACATGCCTTATTCACTACTCACTTCATTTGTGTGGTGTATATACTACCCATAAATGTATTATATGAATTTTATAATTAAATCTATGGGTATTTACATAACAATTTTATGATCTTTCTATCACGGGGTTTATGTTTCAAAAGTTACCAAATCGGTAAATATATTTTGTTTAAATTTTACTTCTTTAAGGCACATTCAATGTTATAAAAAATTATATTTATATGAGATTTATATAATGAATTTTAAATCAAATAACCTTAATATACTTATTATCATCATATTTTTATTCTCTATTTACTTTCATTTTTATACATGGTGAGTTTCATTCAAAGTTACCATGTGGTAAGAGTTTATTGAATACATCTCATCATTTATCAAGATTGTTTATGGTCACATTTTTATTGATGAAATATTATGATCCATATTTCAACAACACTCGTAAATTTTCTTATCCTCTGGTTAGACTTGACGCATTCATGTATTGATCCCATTTTTCCACTATTTGGTTCTTAAGGTAACTTAGAGAATGATTTTATGAAAATATAACCTCACCTCTCTCTTCGGTCCAAAATATGTTTTCCTTCAAAACCATGATTTCCAAAAAGTAATTACAACACTATTATACTAGTATCATATGATAATTAAATATGTTTCCCCCCTTTTCCTTTAATATTTGTTTTCAATGGAATATTCTTGTTGCTTTATGAACAAGGACCTTTTCTATCCTTTTTACCATTCAAAAGGAATGTTTCTTTTAACTCATATGACATGTACGGATTAAACCACCATCATTTTTTAGCTTCCATTTAATGTTTGAAAGGTTAATTAATAAGAATTTTTTTAAAAAGTTATTTTAATTGGAATAGTTCTGAAATCATTTTTAGGCATTCATTATATATTTTCAAATTATTTATCCAGGAAAGTGGTTTTCAAAAGGTTTTCATACATCTATTATTTTTTTAAAACAAATTTCAAAAGGTTTTAGAGATCCTCTAAACAAATTTAGAGAAAATAGGCTTTCCAATGTTTTTGATGCTTTCTTTATAAGGTTTCATGTTTATTTTCATAGAAAATATTTTTCAGAACGTTTTATGCATTCAACTAATTTTTCAAATAAGAAGTTTATATTCCTTATGAAATGTTTCTAAAAGATATTTAAAAATAATTCCCTATCCAATATGACATATTTTGGTGTTACTAATTTCTTTTTAGGGAAATAATTTATTGTTTGTATTCATATTATTTCTCTGAATGGTTTATGTTTTGATGGAATGAGGTTTATGACACTCTTTTCACTTTTACAGTTTATATACTTTTGAAACCCACTCCTTTTCACGGGTAATGTTTTATTAATAAATGATTATGAAACCTATATTTTTTCACATGTTACGATAGGATTACATGTTTATAATACCCATTTGATTTCATGGGTTATCATATGACTGTTCTTGATTTTTTGAAACATGTATTTATTATTTCATTATGAGATTGGTGGGTCATATATATCTCTCCAATGAATTGTGTAATGAAAAATGTTTTAATGGATCAAAGGGTACATGGGAGGGAATCCCAAGCATGGAACAAGAGGGAACATGAATGGAAATCCCAAGAACAAAACAAGAGGGTACATGAGAGGACATCCCAAGACCAAAACGATATATAACACATTAAGAAGTCCCAAGACTGAAACAAAAGGATACATGGAAGGACATCCTAATCATGAAAGAAGATGGTACAGGGGAGGGAATTCCATGAATTATGAAGGTACATGTGTTATTATCCAAATCCTAATATGTTATGAATGTATTTGTAGGCAACCATGTTAGAGATTTTTAAAATACTATTGTTTCTACCATAATTCCATGTCTTATTCTTATATTATGCTATCATGGAACATGTTCTTTACTTCCTTTTGATTTATGTCTTATGAAATAGAAATAATTATTCCATGATTAATGTGAATGATTTTATGATATGTAGTGTATGATCTTCTAATGATCAAGATCATTTTTTCATACCCTTATATTCATGATATGTTTATGAATTTATTTTATTTATCCTTATTGAGAATTTGAACACACCCCTTTTTTATGCATCCCTTCCCTAGGTTATGAAGAAATTGTTTTTAGTAGAAATACTATGGAGGAGATTCTTTGTTGAAAACATTGAATATATTTCACTGAGTTATTATATTTTTGTTCCATGATTCCAAAGGCACTAAAAAAATATGGACTATTGGTGTATTTATTGTGTAATGTTTTAAGTATTCCATAAATGTTCCTAAAAATAATTTTTTTCAAGACTGGGTTGATGTATTTCCAGATCAATTTCACAATCAAGAGATAATATTTCAATTTGAACAATATACCCAACACCTTTTTTCTAGTGCATGCTTAAAATGATGCATGTCACAACCAATCCCGAGGTCATAGAATGATGCATGAAACTAAACTCTCATTCCATATCATCCATGAGTAAAATATTATGAAAGTATTATTATAAATAACCCCATAACACAACAAGTGCATCACCCAAGGTGAAATATCATCAACTATAACAACACATATCAACAACAGTAATCCCACCCTGTGTACATGGGTTTTACCCTTATCCATGGAGTATCATCTTTGATGAAGGAGATCATAAACAAGACCTAACTCATCATCTTCTCCAACAAAGATGTCTAAAATGGTAATATAAAAGAATAAAAAAAGATAAATTCTTTTATAACACTATTTAATTTCCCAAACTGAGTGCCACACACTAGTGCCCCGAGCCAGTTGGTCACATGACCCCAAGCATGGCTCCCCATATACTAGATGATACCAACTACAAGTGAGGGTCTAATATCAATCCATGAGAGACTATACCATCTTTATCAAATTAGAAATTGGTAGAAATAAATAAACAATAGATTAAAAATATAACCAATAACAAAAACAATACCAATATCACATGGTGACCAAAAGAAGAAATAAAGTATCAAAAACTGAACAATAGATATGTCATGCCAATACATGTCAAGATTCAACATGAAAAACCCAATAATTAATAAAAAAACTAACAACACCCAAATGATCCTGAACTATGTCAGTTTCCCTCATCTGAGCTCCACCCTGACCCATCCATCTATCATATGTCTCATTCCCTTATATTGACCTATAATCATTAAATTTAATCAGCTAGTGATTAGGTATTGTAACACCCGAGATTTTTATGAGTAATATTTTGTTTTTATATATCATCAAAGGAATCTTTCACTACACACTTTCTTGGCTTACTTTACACGCAATCACGACCTTCCTCGATAGCTTGCGTCGTACGCAATACCGAGTTTCACTAAACAACGATATGCTATTAAAATATTATTAAAACTAGCCGTTATGAATAGTAATAACCACTTTTTGAAATTTTATAAATTTTATTTTTCAAAATGGACTTCATTTTTTGATTCGGAATACCGAAATTAGCCTAGGGTGAAATTTTGGTATTTTTCTGAAAACTTTCAATTTTTGTGAATAGTGAAACCACTAAGTGGTAGGATAAAAACTGAATTTTTCATAAAACATAATTTTACCCCTTCTGTGAATGTAATTTCAAAAATCCGACAGACACGGTTGATATCAGTAAGTAAAATGTGGTTCAATGAGATAAAAATAATTTTTTGGTGAATAGTAACTTTTTACTTTTTTTACCGCGGTTAATAGTAAATAGGGTAACTAAGGGTAAAAATGATATTACTATTACCCTAACACATGTCCTAATTCTATTGGATAAGTTTACTTCGACCAAAAAAAAACTTAGGAATAAAATATGACCATTTAGGCCCACTTGGGTTAGATTAGGACATTTATTATTAATTTATTTAAAGAAGGGTTAAAATAGTTAAAATCAAAGTTTAATAAGTAAATCATTTTTAATATAAGGAAATACATAAGATAAATTCGACTATAAATATTAATTAGAAAGCTAAAAAGATTTCCTACATAATGGTATTTTATTTATAATTTTTAGACATTAAATAATTAAATTTATTCATGACACAATGATGATGCAGTAATTATCTTATTTATGAAATATTGACATAATTGATGTTATAAACACCAAAATAAATGTAATTTGAGACTTTTTATGAATTACACTAATTTTCTAGGTTACTATGAAATATTAGTGTTGATTTAATCAACTCGTTTCGAACATATAATTCTTTTATGACTTTCACAAAAATCATATATCAAATAGTGTCAAAATTGACACAAAATAGTTTTTAAATCAAATATTATATTTATAATTGTTATTTTATTCCTAAAAATCTAAGGTTCGGCCAAATGACTTAGATAAGGATATATATATTAATAATAAACAATTTGGGGTTCTTTTGGCATGTTATAGTATGTGTATTAACCATATAGTGAAAGAAAACAAAAAGACACGGTAAAAGTTAAATTATTTAACTTAGAGTTAAATCTAATTGATAAGGTCAAAATAATACCCTAAACTTGTCTAAATCCTATTGGTTTATATGATTTCGACCCATCCCCACTTTAGCTTCGAAATAAGAGCCTTTGGAACCATTATAAACCGATTTTGACTTTAATATAAAATAATATTTTGAGATATTCCTAAGGTGCCCCTCTCCTCCCTTATAAAAGGGCACCTCCTCCCCCTCCTCTTCACACCAATTGGAGCACTCAAGCTCGGCCAAACCCTGCCATTTTCTCCTCTCCACTTCCCGAGAATAATCCTAGAGGTCCTGGTCTTCTTCAAAGACCAATCTTAGTTCCCTAAGTGGAGGATTCAAAGAGGCGTTCCAAAGAAGAGGAGCTTCGGACACGTACAAAGAAAATCGGACCTAAGGTAAGGGAAATATCACAATCTCTTTTTTATCCGAGATTGTTTATACTTTAGTATTTACTGGGGTGTATTTTATCATCCACATCCATGTTTCCTCAATATGTAATGTTATTTCCATCCACCTAAAATTGTTTAAATCCAATTTTACCCTTCGGTGAGTTTTTATTAAAGGATATGAAAGGAATCTTTTGTCATTTTTCGTACGAGGTACTTTTTGACTTTTCCGACAAAAGTACGAAGAATGTTTTTTTAACTTATACGGCATGAATGGATTCTTAAAACATTATTTCCAAGAATCTTCCTTTACAAGTTTTCAAGTTTATTTTTAATCAACTTCTTTTAGTTTAAAGTTGTATGACATGTTAATAAAGGAAAATTGTTTTTGAAGAAGAAAGGATATTTTCCTCAAGAATTCATTTCAAGTGTTTTATCAAAATTATTTTCCATCTAAGATAATATAGGGTTCTATTTTTATCCCTATTATTACATTGATTTGATTATGTTGTGATGGAATTATTTTTATGAATTTCTTTATCTTATATGAATTTTTTTTATGATGTCATGTTGTTTAAGAATCCCATTTTTATTACATGGGTTATGAAATGATGTATGGTTTATGATTTTGTGGCACACATAAGAATGGTATCATTATGAGATGGGTGGGACCTATATCTCCCTCCAATGCATTGGGTAAAGATATTATATCTCATGAGATAGACATGGCTGGAACGGTAGGTTATACCGGTTCAGTGAAACAGGACTGGAACGAGGGTGACTCAGTTCAGAAAGGGACTCTGTCCACTAAGATAGTCTTGGCAATGAGTCATGACTAACAAGAAATGATTTTCCATGATTATGTGTGCATGCCACAAAGTTTCAAGTTTCATGTTATGATTATGGAGATCTCATTTTCACTTCTATGATTTATTCCATGTTAAGATATTATGATCTCTTTTGCAGGTTATGATTTTCAAAAAGATATGATATGATTTTTATTTCCTTTATTTCCCCTTGCTGAGCATTTGAGCTCACCCTTTTATGTTTTCTTTTCCCCAGGTCAGGAAGATGGATATTAAGTAGAATATGCTAAAAGGGACCCTAGATATGATGAAATAAATGGGAGACACTGTAGAAGATTTATGAACCAGTTGTTTATGTTTCCCCAGTTTCTGAAGACACTATACCTATACGATCCTTTGTGGTTTTGTCATATGTTGTAATAAGTGTGCTTCAATTTTGAAGTATTAACAATGTATGTAATGTATGGGTCGTTATAGTTGGTATCAGAGGAAAGGTATAGTCAACCTTTGGAAACTAGGATGTGAAAGCCTTAGTAAGAACCCTAAGGATAAGTCTAAGCATAGAACACAATCTTAGTGTTTTAGAAATGGCCTTGAATAACCTAGGATAAGACCTTAAGCATGAAAATTTTATTCTTAAATTATGTGGTTTTCCTATTATAATTAGTGTTGCTCACACTATTCTTCTTGGTTTAAGTCAATGGCTGGAACCCGAAGGAACCGTGTTAATGCGGAATGCGATGGGCAATGCAATGATTGTCCCCCTGAGCAACCAAACGATATGAGAGCTGGAATGCAAAATCTTGTAGCCATGCTCACACAACATTCTCAAGCTATGAATCATGCAGGACTTCCGAACGAGCAAAGGAAGGAGCAACATTCTGTTGAATCCTTCATGAGTCAGCGTCCACCTTCTTTCAGCGGGTCTACTAATCCATTAGTTGCTGAACAATGGATTAGTACTACTGAAAAGATATTTTCAGTTCTTCAATGATCTGAGCATGATAAATTCATCCTAGCAGTGTATCGTTTGGAAGGAGATGCTGATCAATGGTGGAATCTTATTAAGAATACGAGGCAAAGGGATGAAATTGAGTCTATGGAATGGGACGAGTTCAAGAACTTATTTTTCAATAAGTACTTCCCTCGTATTCTCCGAACAAAGATTGAGAAAGAGTTTCTTGAACTGAAGCAAAGGGATGATGAGTTTGTTGGTACCTATGAAGCAAATTTTACAAGACTTGCAAGGTACGCTTCTGGTATTATTATCCAACCTGAGAGTAAGATCGATCGATTCTTTAGTGGCTTAAAACCAAGTCTTCGAAGGGCTTTAGCCATAAGGGACTTCAATAGCTACGAGGAAATCGTTCGATGTGCTCTCAAAGTCGAGATGGAGATTGGAGTAACCCATCAGTCACATGGGTTTGATAAGAAGAGGAAAATGGAATTCAAAGGAAAATCTAAAGAGCACACTGAAAAGAAGATGAGCTTTCCCTTATGCTCAAAGTGTGGAAAGAAACATGGAGTGAGTTGTCTTAAAGGGACAAGTAAATGTTTCAAATGTGGAAAGGAAGGTCATCGGGCATTTGAATGTCGTGATAATGGGAAGAAGATGTCTAATGACACAAACAAAGGAAGGGATACACAGAATGAACCTACTACACTTCAATGTTTCAAGTGAAAGGAGATGGGGCATTATGCCAATCAATGCCCAAATCCAAGGGTTGATGATGTTGGTCGACGTCAACAAAATCTTAAGGCTAAAGACAAAGGAATGTCACATTCAATTTCTATCAGCGATGTGGAGTACGATAACGATGTGGTGAAAGGTACACTTACCATCCACTCTAAAGTAGCAAATGTTTTATTTGATTCTGGATCCACCCACTCTTTTATTTATGAAAAATTTTCTAAGGTTATCACCGTATTACCTCAACAATTAGATGTTGAGTTAGCTGTGACAACACCTAATGGCACAACAGTCGCATCAAAAGTTTATAATTCTTCTCCGATCGAAGTTTGTGGGAAAGTGCTTCCTGCAAATCTTGTGATACTTACTTTAGTGGAATTTGATGTGATTCTTGGCATGGATTGGCTTTCTCTACATGGAGCTCATATCAATTGCCAAAGAAGGGAAGTCACATTTCATATTCCAGATCAATATACGATCGTCTATCGATGCAAGGATGAATATAACCTTCCAGTGGAAATTTCTTCCATCTTATGGGTCTTGATTCCACTAAATGAAGGTTATTTATCTCAAATGGTTGGTGAGAAAATCACGATTAAGAATATTCCTATTGTACGGGAGCTTGATGATGTCTTTCCGAAGGAATTACCGGGTCTTCCACCAAATCGTGAAGTTGAGTTTTCAATAGAACTCATACCGGGTGCTTTGCCTATTTCAAAGACACCTTATAGAATGGCCCCAATTGAGTTGCAGGAATTGAAGAAGAAACTCCAAGAGAATCTTGATAAGGTATTCATACGCCCTAGTGCGTCACCTTGGGGAGCACCTGTTCTATTTGTTAAGAAGAAAGATGGATCAATGAGACTCTGCATTGATTATCGAGAACTTAACAAGATCACTATCAAGAACAAATATCATCTCCCACGCATTGATGACTTATTTGACCAACTACGCGGAGCTCAATACTTTTCCAAGATTGATCTTCGTTCAGGGTATCATCAATTAAGGGTCAAAAGGGAGGATATACCAAAGACGGCTTTCCGTACAAGGTATGGACACTACGAATTTATAGTGATGCCATTTGGTCTTACTAATGCCCCTACTATCTTCATGGATATAATGAATAGAGTCTTTAGAGACTATCGTGATCAATTTGTGGTAGTCTTTATAGACGATATTCTTGTCTATTCAAAGAACAAGGAATAGCATGAAGATCACTTGAGAATTATATTAAAGACCCTGAGAAAGGAGAAGCTTTATGCCAAATTTACCAAGTGTGAATTTTGGTTTCAAAAAGTTTCATTTTTCGATCACATAATCTCAAAAGAGGGGATATCTATGGATCCAGCAAAAACAGAGGTTATCGAAAGATAGTCAAGACCAACAAAAGTAACTGAGATCTGAAGTTTTCTTGGTTTGGCTGGATATTATCGACGTTTTGTAAAAGATTTTTCACGATTATCTAATCCACTCACCAAGTTGACTCGGAAAGGAGTTATGTTTGTTTGGACAGAGGAATGTGTATAGAATTTCAAGGAGTTAAAAAGAAGGTTATCCAGTGCACCTGTGCTCACATTACCTTGTAGTGGAGAAAGGTTTGTGATCTACAATGATGCATCCAAGAAGGGATTGGGGTGTGTTCTTATGCAAAATGATATGGTGGTAGCTTATGCCTCACAACAGTTGAAAATCCATGAGCAAAATTACCCAACACATGATTTGGACTTCGCTGCGGTAATCTTTGCATTAATGATTTGGAGGCATTACCTTTATGGTGAAATGTGTGATATTTATACTGATCATAAAAGTTTAAAGTATATTTTCACACAAAAGGAGCTGAATATGCGTCAAAGAAGATGGTTGGAGCTGATTAAGGATTATGACTGCTCAATCCATTACCACCCTGGGAAAGCAAACAAGGTGGCAGATGCATTAAGTCGACAAGACCATGCTAGTTTATCCGTGATGAGGATCACAAAAGATCCAATATTTATGGATTTACAAAGGATAGATCTTAGAATTATAATGGAAGGGAAAAAATCTTATCTTTCTCAAATGAATGTTCAACCATCTATACATGTGAAGATTAAAGAGGCACAGAAAGAAGATGTCGAGTTACAAAAGAAGGTGAGAAATGTTCCTGAATTCAACCTTGATTGTGATGGGATAATAAAGTTCAGGAATCGGGTTTGTGTTCCTCCCATCCCTGAATTAAAGAAGGAGCTGCTGGATGAGGCTCATAGTTCATCATTCTCTATTCATCCTGGAAGCACGAAGATGTATATGGACCTGAAAGTGTACTTCTGGTGGGATGGCATGAAAAGAGATGTTGCTGAATATGTCTCTCGATGTTTGGTTTGTCAACAAGTTAAAGCTGAGAGACAGAAGTCTAAGGGGATGTTACAACCATTACCCATACCTGAATGGAAATGGGAAAACATCACTATGGACTTTGTCACAGGACTTACTAAAACATCCAAAGGCAATAATGCTATTTGGGTCATAGTTGATCGTCTTACAAAGTCTGCACACTTCATTGCTATTAGAGAGGATTTCTCTCTAGATCAGCTTTCCAGGATATATGTAAAGGAAGTGGTAAGATTGCATGGAGTACCACTTTCTATTATATCTGATCGTGATCCGAGATTTACCTCGAAGTTCTGGCGAAGTCTTCAGCATAATCTGGATACAGAGTTGAGTTTCAGCACTGCTTATCATCCCCAGACAGATGGTCAGTCTGAAAGAACAATTCATACCCTAGAAGATATGTTGAGAGCTTGCTCTATGGATTTTAAAGGAGGTTGGGATCAACACCTACATTTGGTGGAATTTTCTTATAATAATAGCTTTCACTCCAGTATTCAGATGGCTCCTTATGAAGCTCTCTATGGAAAGAAATGCAGGACTCCAACTTGCTGGGATGAAGTTGGGGAAAGAAATCAATTAAGACCTGATCTCATTGATGAAATGGCATAAAATGTCAGATCTATTCAACAACACATAAGATCAGCTCAGAGTCGACAGAAAAGTTATGCCGACAACCAAAGAAAAAACCTAGAGTTTGAAGTAGGTGATAAAGTGTTCTTACGAATATCTCCCTGGAAGAGGGTTATGAGATTCGGAAAGAAGGGGAAGTTGAGCCCTAGATATATCGGTCCTTTCGAAATACTGGATCGTGTTGGGAAGGTAGCTTACCGATTGGCGCTTCCACCGAATCTCTCTCAAGTTCATGATGTGTTCCATGTATCTCTCCTGAGAAAGTACATACCAGATCCTTCACATGTACTCAGCTCAGAAGTTGTACCGCTGGAGCAAGATCTTTCTTATGAAGAACAGCCGATAGAGATTCTGGATCGTAGCGAAAAAGTCCTACGAAACAAGACCACTCGCTTGGTGAAAGTTTTATGGAGGAACCACCAACTTGAATAAGCTACATGGGATCTTGAGGATATGATGAGGGAGAAGTATCCTCATCTGTTTGTTACAAAGTGACGAATTTCGAGGGCGAAATTCTTTTTAAGGGGGGTAGAATGTAACACCCAAGATTTTTATGAGTAATATTTTGTTTTTATATATCATCAAAGGAATCTTTCACTACACACTTGCTTGGCTTACTTTACACGCAATCACGACCTTCCTCGATAGCTTGAGTCGTACGCAATACCGAGTTTCACTAAACAACGATATGCTATTAAAATATTATTAAAACTA
Source organism: Viscum album (assembly GCA_963277665.1). Classification (NCBI taxonomy): domain Eukaryota; kingdom Viridiplantae; phylum Streptophyta; class Magnoliopsida; order Santalales; family Viscaceae; genus Viscum; species Viscum album. The sequence continues at coordinate 1,431,525,920 of OY728126.1, read as the reverse complement.
GCCGTTATGAATAATAACCACTTTTTGAAATTTTATAAATTTTATTTTTCAAAATGGACTTCATTTTTGGATTCGGAATACCGAAATTAGCCTAGGGTGAAATTTTGGTATTTTTCTGAAAACTTTCAATTTTTGATGAATAGTGAAACCACTAAGTGGTAGGTTAAAAACTGAATTTTGCATAAAACTTAATTTTACCGCTTCTGTGAATGGAATTTCGAAAATCCGACAGACACGGTTGATATCAGTAAGTACAATGTGGTTCAATGAGATAAAAATAATTTTTTTGGTGAATAGTAACTTTTTACTTTTTTTACCGCGGTTAATAGTAAATAGGGTAACTAAGGGTAAAAATTATATTACTATTACCCTAACACATGTCCTAATTCTATTGGATAAGTTTAATTCGACCAAAAACAAACTTAGGAATAAAATATGACCATTTAGGCCCACTTGGGTTAGATTAGGACATTTATTATTAATTTATTTAAAGAAGGGTTAAAATAGTTAAAATCAAAGTTTAATAAGTAAATAATTTTTAATATAGGGTTATACATAAAATAAATTCGACTATAAATATTAATTAGAAAGATAAAAATATTTCCTACATAATGGTATTTTATTTATAATTTTTAGACATTAAATAATTAAATTTATTCATGACACAACGATGATGCAGTAATTATCTTATTTATGAAATATTGACATAATTGATGTTATAAACACCAAAATAAATGTAATTTGAGACTTTTTATTAATTACACTAATTTTCTAGGTTACTATGATATATTAGTGTTGATTTAATCAACTTGGTTCGAACATATAATTCTATTATGACCTTCACAAAAATCATATATCAAATAGTGTCAAAATTGACACAAAATAGTTTTTAAATCAAATATTATATTGCTAATTGTTATTTTATTCCTAAAAATCTAAGGTTCGGCCAAATGACTTAGATAAGGATATATATATTAATAATAAACAATTTTGGGTTCTTTTGGAATGATATAGTATGTGTATTAACCATATAGTGAAAGAAAACAAAAAGACACGGTAAAAGTTAAATTATTTAACTTAGAGTTAAATCTAATTGATAAGGTTAAAATAATACCCTAAACTTGTCTAAATCCTATTGGTTGATAGGATTTCGACCCATCCCCACTTTATCTTTGGAATAAGACCCTTTGGAACCATTATAAACCGATTTTTACTTTAATATAAAATAATATTTTGAGATATTCCTAAGGTGCCCCTCTCCTCCCTTATAAAAGGGCACCTCCTCCCCCTCCTCCTCACACCAATATGAGCACTCAAGCTCGGCCAAACCCTGCCATTTTCTCCTCTACACTTCCCTATAATAATCCTAGAGGTTTTCGTCTTCTTCAAAGACCAATCTTAGTTCCCTAAGTGGAGGATTCAAAGAGGTGTTCCAAAGAATAGGAGCTTCGGACACATACAAAGCAAATCGGACCTAAGGTAAGGGAAATATCACAATCTCATTTTTATCCTAGATTGTTTATACTTTAGTATTTACTGGGGTGTATTTTATCATCCACATCCATGTTTCCTCAATATGTAATGTTATTTCCATCCACCTAAAATTTTTTAAATCCAATTTTACCCTTCGGTGAGTTCTTATTAAAGGATATGAAAGGAATCTTTTGTCATTTTTCGAACGAGGTACTTTTTGACTTTTCCGAAAAAAGTACGAAGAATGTTTTTTTAACTTATACGGCATGAATGGATTCTTAAAACATTATTTCCAAGAAGCTTCCTTTACAGGTTTTCAAGTTTATTTTTAATCAACTTCTTTTAGTTTAATGTTGTATGACATGTTAATAAAGGAAAAATGTTTTTGAAGAAGAAAGGATATTTTTCTCAGGAATTCATTTCAAGTGTTTTATCAAAATTATTTTCCATCTAAGATCATATAGGGTTCTGTTTTTATCCCTATTATTACATTTATTTGATTATGTTGTGATGGAATTATTTTTTTGAATTTCTTTATCTTATATGAATTTTTTTATGATGTCATGTTGTTTAAGAATCCCATTTTTATTACATGGGTTATGAAATGATGTATGGTTTATGATTTTGTGGCACACATAAGAATGGTATCATTATGATATGGGTGGGACCTATATCTCCCTCCAATGCATTGGGTAAAGATATTATATCTCATGAGATAGACATGGATGGAAAGGTAGGTTATACCGGTTCAGTGAAACAGGACTGGAACGAGGGTGACTCGGTTCAGAAAGGGACTCTGTCCACTAAGATAGTCTTGGCAATGAGTCATGACTAACAAGAAATGATTTTCCATGATTATGTGTGCATGCCACAAAGTTTCAAGTTTCATGTTATGATTATGGAGATCTCATTTTCACTTCTATGATTTATTCCATGTTAAGATATTATGATCTCTTTTGCAGGTTATGATTTTCAAAAAGATATGATATGATTTTTATTTCCTTTATTTTCCATTACTGAGCATTTGAGCTCACCCTTTTATGTTTTCTTTTCCTCAGGTCAGGAAGATGGATATTAAGTAGAATATGCTAAAAGGGACCCTAGATATGATGAAATAAATGGGAGACACTGTAGAAGATTTATGAACCAGTCGTTTATGTTTCCCCAGTTTCTAAAGACACTATACCTATACGGTCCTTTGTGGTTTTGTCATATGTTGTAATAAGTGTGCTTCAATTTTGAAGTATTAACAATGTATGTAATGTATGGGTCGTTATAGTTGGTATCAGAGGAAAGGTATAGTCAACCTTTGGAAACTAGGATGTGAAAGCCTTAGTAAGAACCCTAAGGATATGTGTAAGCATAGAACACAGTCTTAGCGTTTTAGAAATGGCCTTGAATAACCTAGGATAAGACCTTAAGCATGAAAATTTTATTCTTGAATTATGTGGTTTTCCTATTATAATTAGTGTTGCTCACACTATTCTTCTTGGTTTAAGTCAATGGCTGGAACCCGAAGGAACCGTGTTAATGCGGAATGCGATGGGCAATGCAATGATTGTCCCCCTGAGCAACCAAACGATATGGGAGATGGAATGAAAAATCTTGTAGCCATGCTCACACAACTTTCTCAAGCTATGAATCATGCATGAATTCCAAATGAGCAAAGGAAGGAGCAACATTCTGTTGAATCCTTCATGAGGCAGCGTCCACCTTCTTTCAGTGGGTCTACTGATCCATTAGTTGCTGAACAATGGATTAGTACTACTGAAAAGATATTTTCAGTTCTTCAATGATCTGAGCATGATAAAGTCATCCTAGCAGTGTATCGTTTGGAAGGAGATGTTGATCAATGGTGTATTCTTATTAAGAATACGAGGCAAAGGGATGAAATTGAGTCTATGGAATGGGACGAGTTCAAGAACTTATTTTTCAATAAGTACTTCCCTCGTAGTCTCCGAACAAAGATGGAGAAAGATTTTCTTGAACTGAAGCAAAGGGATGATGAATCTGTTGGTACCAATGAAGCAAATTTTACAAGACATAAAAGGTACGCTTCTGGTATTATTATCCAACCTGAGAGTAAGATCGATCGATTCTTTAGTGGCTTAAAACCAAGTCTTCGAAGGGCGTTAGCCATAAGGGACTTCAATAGCTACGAGGAAATCGTTCGATGTGCTCTCAAAGTCGAGATGGAGGTTGAAGTAACCCATCATTCACATGGGTTTGATAAGAAGAGGAAAATGGAATTCAAAGGAAAATCTAAAGAGCACACTGAAAAGAAGATGAGCTTTTCCTTATGCTCAAAGTGTGGAAAGAAACATGGAGTGAGTTTTCTTAAAGGGACAAGTAAATGTTTCAAATGTGGAAAGGAAGGTCATCGGGCATTTGAATGCCGTGATAATGGGAAGAAGATGTCTAATGACACAAACAAAGGAAGGGATACACAGAATGAACCTACTACACATCAATGTTTCAAGTGCAAGGAGATGGGGCATTATGCCAATCAATGCCCAAATCCAAGGGTTGATGATGATGGTCGACGTCAACAAAATCTTAAGGCTAAAGACAAAGGAAAGTCACATTCAATTTCTATCAGCGATGTGGAGTACGATAACGATGTGGTGAAAGTTACACTTACCATCCACTCTATAGTATCAAATGTTTTATTTGATTCTGGATCCACCAACTCTTTTATTTCTGAAAAATTTTCTAAGGTTATCACCGTATTACCTCAACAATTATATGTTGAGTTAGCTGTGACAACACCTAATGGCACAACAGTCGCATCAAAAGTTTATAATTCTTCTCCGATAGAAGTTTGTGGGAAAGTGCTTCCTGCAAATCTTGTGATACTTCCTTTAGTGGAATTTGATGTGATTCTTGGCATGGATTGGCTTTCTCTACATGGAGCTCATATCAATTGCCAAGGAAGGGAAGTCACATTTCATATTCCAGATCAATCTACGATCGTCTATCGATGCAAGGATGAATATAACCTTCCAATGGAAATTTCTTCCATCTTATGGGTCTTGATTCCACTAAATGAAGGTTATTTATCTCAAATGGTTGGAGAGAAACTCACGATTAAGAATATGCCCATTGTACGGGTGTTTGATGATGTCTTTCCGGAGGAATTACCGGGTCTTCCACCAAATCGTGAAGTTGAGTTTTCAATAGAACTCATACCGGGTGCTTTGCCTATTTCAAAGACACCTTATAGAATGGCCCCAATTGAGTTGCAGGAATTGAAGAATCAAGTCCAAGAGAATCTTGATAAGGGATTCATACGCCCTAGTGCATCACCTTGGGGAGCACCTGTTCTATTTGTTAAGAAGAAAGATGGATCAATGAGACTCTGTATTGATTATCGAGAACTTAACAATATCACTATCAAGAAAAAATATCCTCTCCCACGCATTGATGACTTATTTGACCAACTACGAGGAGCTCAATACTTTTCCAAGATTGATCTTCGTTCAGGGTATCATCAATTAAGGGTCAAAAGGGAGGATATACCAAAGACGGCTTTCCGTACAAGGTATGGACACTATGAATTTATAGTGATGCCATTTGGTCTTACTAATGCCCCTGTTATCTTCATGGATCTAATGAATAGAGTCTTTAGAGACTATCTTGCTCAATTTGTGGTAGTCTTTATAGACGATATTCTTGTCTATTAAAAGATCAAGGAAGAGCATGAAGATCACTTGAGAATTATATTGAAGACCCTGAGAAAGGATAAGGTTTATGCCAAATTTACCAAGTGTGAATTTTGGCTTCAAAAAGTTGCAATTTTCGGTCACATAATCTCAAAAGAGGGGATATCTGTGGATCCAGCAAAAACAGAGGTTATCGAAATATGGTCAAGACCAACAACAGTAACTGAGATCCGAAGTTTTCTTGGTTTGGCTGGATATTATCGACTTTTTGTAAAAGATTTTTCACGATTATCTAATCCACTCACCAAGTTGACTCGGAAAAGAGTTATGTTTGTTTGGACAGAGGAATGTGAAGAGAATTTCAAGGAGTTGAAAAGAAGGTTATCCAGTGCACCTGTGCTCACACTGCCTTGTAGTGGAGAAAGGTTTTTGATCTACAGTGATTCATCCAAGAAGGGATTGGGGTGTGTTCTTATGAAAAATGATATGGTTGTAGCTTATGCCTCACGACAGTTGAAAATCCATGAGCAAAATTACCCAACACATGATTTGGAGTTGGTTGCGGTAATCTTTGCATTAAAGATTTGGAGGCATTACTTTTATGGTGAAAGGTGTGATATTTATACTGATCATAAAAGTTTAAAGTATATTTTCACACAAAAGGAGCTGAATATGTGTCAAAGAAGATGGTTGGAGCTGATTAAGGATTATGACTTCTTAATCCATTACCACCCTGGGAAAGCAAACAAGGTGGCAGATGCATTAAGTCGACAAGACCATGCTAGTTTATCCATGATGAGGATCACCAAAGATCCAATATTTATGGATTTACAAAGGATGGGTCTTAGAATTATAATGGAAGGGGAAAAATCTTATCTTTCTCAAATGAATGTTCAACCATCTATACATGTGAAGATTAAAGAGGCACAGAAAGAATATGTCGAGTTACAAAATAAGGTGAGAAATGTTCCTGAATTCAACCTTGATTGTGATGGGATAATAAAGTTCAGGAATCGGGTTTCTGTTCCTCCCATCCCCGAATTAAAGAAGGAGCTGCTGGATGAGGCTCATAGTTCATCATTCTCTATTCATCCTGGAAGCATGAAGATGTATAGGGACCTGAAAGTGTACTTCTGGTGGGATGGCATGAAAAGAGATGTTGCTGAATATGTCTCTCGATGTTTGGTTTTTCAACAAGTTAAAGCTGAGAGACAGAAGTCTATGGGTATGTTACAACCATTACCCATACCTGAATGGAAATGGGAAAACATCACTATGGACTTTGTCACAGGACTTCCTAAAACATCCAAAGGCAATAATGCTATTTGGGTCATAGTTGATCGTCTTACAAAGTCTGCACACTTCATTGCTATTAGAGAGGATTTCTCTCTAGATCAACTTGCCAGGATATATGTAAAGGAAGTGGTAAGATTGCATGGAGTACCACTTTCTATTATATCTGATCGGGATCCGAGATTTACCTCGAAGTTCTGGCGAAGTCTTCAGCATACTCTGGATACAGAGTTGAGTTTCAACACTGCTTATCATCCCCAGACAGATGGTCAGTCTGAAAGAACAATTCAAACCCTAGAAGATATGTTGAGAGCTTGCTCTATGGATTTTAAAGGAGGTTGGGATCAACACCTACCTTTGGTGGAATTTTCTTATAATAATAGCTTTCACTCCAGTATTCAGATGGCTCCTTATGAAGCTCTCTATGGAAAGAAATGCAGGACTCCAACTTGCTGGGATGAAGTTGGGGAAAGAAATCAATTAGGACCTGATCTCGTTGATGAAATGGCAGAAAAGGTCAGATCTATTCAACAACACATAAGAGCAGCTCAGAGTCGACAGAAAAGTTATGCCGACAACCGAAGAAAAGACCTAGAGTTTGAAGTAGGTGATAAAGTATTCTTACGAATATCTCCCTGGAAAAGGGTTATGAGATTTGGAAAGAAGGGGAAGTTGATCCCTAGATATATCGGTCCTTTCGAAATACTGGATCATGTTGGGAAGGTAGCTTACCGATTGGCGCTTCCACCGAATCTCTCTCAAGTTCATGATGTGTTCCATGTATATCTCCTGTGAAAGTACATACCAGATCCTTCACATGTACTCAGCTCAGAAGTTGTACCACTGGAGCAATATCTTTCTTATGAAGAACAGCCGATAGAGATTTTGGATCGTAGCGAAAAAGTCCTACGAAAAAAGACCACTCGCTTGGTGAAAGTTTTATGGAGGAACCACCAACTTGAAGAAGCTACATGGGAGCTTGAGGATATGATGAGGGAGAAGTATCCTCATCTGTTTGTTACAAAGTGACGAATTTCGAGGGCGAAATTTTTTTTAAGAGGGGTAGAATGTAACAACCAAGATTTTTATGAGTAATATTTTGTTTTTATATATCATCAAAGGAATCCTTCACTACACACTTTCTTGGCTTACTTTACATGCAATCACGACCTTCCTCGATAGCTTGCGTCGTACGCAATACCGAGTTTCACTAAACAACGATATGCTATTAAAATATTATTAAAACTAGCCGTTATGAATAGTAATAACCACTTTTTGAAATTTTATAAATTTTATTTTTCAAAATGGACTTAATTTTTGTTTTTGGAATACCGAAATTAGCCTAGGGTGAAATTTTGGTATTTTTCTGAAAACTTTCAATTATTGATGAATAGTGAAACCACTAAGTGGTAGGTTAAAAACTGAATTTTGCATAAAACTTAATTTTGCCGCTTCTGTGAATGGAATTTCGAAAATCCGACAGACACGGTTGATATCAGTAAGTACAATGTGGTTCAATGAGATAAAAATAATTTTTTGGTGAATAGTAACTTTTTACTTTTTTTACCGCGGTTAATAGTAAATAGGGTAACTAAGGGTAAAAATGATATTACTATTACCCTAACACATGTCCTAATTCTATTGGATAAGTTTAATTCGACCAAAAACAAACTTAGGAATAAAATATGACCATTTAGGCCCACATGGGTTAGATTAGGACATTTATTATTAATTTATTTAAAGAAGGGTTAAAATAGTTAAAATCAAAGTTTAATAAGTAAATCATTTTTAATATAGGGTTATAAATAAGATAAATTCGACTATAAATATTCATTAGAAAGATAAAAATATTTCCTACATAATGGTATTTTATTTATAATTTTTAGACATTAAATAATTAAATTTATTCATGACACAACGATGATGTAGTAATTATCTTATTTATGAAATATTGACATAATTGATGTTATAAACACCAAAATAAATGTAATTTGAGACTTTTTATGAATTACACTAATTTTATAGGTTACTATGATAAATTAGTGTTGATTTAATCAACTTGGTTAGAACATATAATTCTGTTATCACTTTCACAAAAATCATATATCAAATAGTGTCAAAATGGACACAAAATAGTTTTTAAATCAAATATTACATTGCTAATTGTTATTTTATTCCTAAAAATCTAAGGTTCAGCCAAATGACTTAGATACGGATATATATATTAATAATAAAAAATTTTGGGTTCTTTTGGAATGATATAGTATGTGTATTAACCATGTAGTGAAAGAAAACAAAAAGACACGGTAAAAGTTAAATTATTTAACTTAGAGTTAAATCTAATTGATAAGGTTAAAATAATACCCTAAACTTGTCTAAATCCTATTGGTTGATAGGATTTCGACCCATCCCCACTTTAGCTTCGAAATAAGACCCTTTGGAACCATTATAAACCGATTTTGACTTTAATATAAAATAATATTTTGAGATATTCCTAAGGTGCCCCTCTCCTCCCTTATAAAAGGGCACCTCCTCCCCCTCCTCCTCACACCAATTTGAGCACTCAAGCTCAGCCAAACCCTGCCATTTTCTCCTCTCCACTTCCCTAGAATAATCCTAGAGGTACTGGTCTTCTTCAAAGACCAATTTTAGTTCCCTAAGTGGAGGATTCAAATAGGCGTTCCAAAGAAGAGGAGCTTCGGACACGTACAAAGAAAATCGGACCTAAGGTAAGGGAAATATCACAATCTCATTTTTATCCGAGATTGTTTATACTTTAGTATTTACTGGGGTGTATTTTATCATCCACATCCATGTTTCCTCAATATTTAATGTTATTTCCATCCACCTAAAATTGTTTAAATCCAATTTTACCCTTCGGTGAGTTTTTATTAAAGGATATGAAAGGAATCTTTTGTCATTTTTCGTACGTGGTACTTTTTGACTTTTCCAACAAAAGTACGAAGAATGTTTTTTTAAATTATACGGAATGAATGGATTCTTAAAACATTATTTCCAAGAAGCTTCCTTTACAAGTTTTAAAGTTTATTTTTAATCAACTTCTTTTAGTTTAAAGTTGTATGACATGTTAATAAAGGAAAAATGTTTTTGAAGAAGAAAGGATATTTTCCTCAAGAATTCATTTCAAGTGTTTTATCAAAATTATTTTTCATCTAAGATAATATAGGGTTCTGTTTTTATCCCTATTATTACATTGATTTGATTATGTTGTGATGGAATTATTTTTATGAATTCCTTTATCTTATATGATTTTTTTATGATGTCATGTTGTTTAAGAATCCCATTTTTATTACATGGGTTATGAAATGATGTATGGTTTATGATTTTGTGGCACACATAAGAATGATATCATTATGAGATGGGTGGGACTTATATCTCTCTCCAATGCATTGGGTAAAGATTTTATATCTCATGAGATAGACATGGCTGGAACGGTAGGTTATACCGGTTCAGTGAAACAGGACTGGAACGAGGGTGACTCGGTTCAGAAAGGGACTCTGTCCACTAAGATAGTCTTGGCAATGAGTCATGACTAACAAGAAATGATTTTCCATGATTATGTGTGCATGACACAGAGTTTCAAGTTTCATGTTATGATTATGGAGATCTCATTTTCACTTCTATGATTTATTCCATGTTAAGATATTATGATCTCTTTTGCAGGTTATGATTTTCAAAAAGATATGATATGATTTTTATTTCTTTTATTTGCCCTTGCTGAGAATTTGAGCTCACCCATTTATGTTTTCTTTTCCCCAGGTCAGGAAGATGGATATTAAGTAGAATATGCTAAAAGGGACCCTAGATAGGATGAAATAAATGGGAGACACTTTAGAAGATTTATGAACCAGTTGTTTATGTTTCCCCAGTTTCTAAAGACACTATACCTATACGGTCCTTTGTGGTTTTGTCATATGTTGTAATAAGTCTGCATCAATTTTGAAGTATTAACAATGTATGTAATGTATGGGTCGTTATAGGTATCCTATGCAGTGAGTAAGTAAAAATTAGTAGGCCACCACCAACGATGTCTAAATCAATTTACAGTCAATAATAGTGTTCTCAATTTTATAAAGAAAATATAAAAATCCATAATTAAATATTTATCATTATTATTATTATTTTTATTGACAACATAAAACCCCTGGGTTCATATGGACACCCGAACCACAATTCAAACCTCATCCCATTTTGAAGTCTGAACCATATCATATATTCAATTCACAATTAATTATAACACATGGGAATTCATTATCCATTTTATCATGATTCATTACAATGACCAATTGGAGTTGTTGTCTAATTATAAATCATGGGAGTAGAACATCATGCCAAATTCCTCATGGGTATTTGGAGACTCTATCCATATACAACACCTCAATGACACTTGGTTATTTGGATCCTCTGTACATATACACTACTTGCTATATCATATGGGTATTTAGAGCCTCGATCCATATCAAACACACATTTAACACAGAAATGGGTTTCTAGAGTCTCAGTCCCAATCCCACAACCATCTAACACATATATGGGAATTTAGAGCTTTAGTTCATATCCTAAACGCATTTAACACATATATGGGTATTTGGAGCCTTCGTCCCTATCCCCCACACGTAAACATATATATCACAATATCACATTTTTTCACATTTTTTATAATATAAAATTAATTCAGTCATCAATTAATTAATGAAACTCAAAAATTGTGTATTCACATCAATACATAAATTAATTCAACCATTAATTAATCACATATATAATCTCAACATCCAAAAAACTAATTCAAAAATTAATTATTCTATTAAATTACATTATATTGATATATCATTAAATTCAACAATCAAACATTCAATTAATTAATCCAACAATTAATTAATATGATTTCTCCGTCAATTTCACAATCCACATACCAAATTATTTAATTCAAATATTAATTAATTAAATTACACCGTTACATTCCCCGAATTAAGATAAACCATTAAAGCATCAGAATTATAACAAATCAAATCAGTCATCGGTGCAATTGGCCATTCATGTGATATTGAAATTATAAAAATTACATAAATGTAAATAAATAAAGACTATCATAATAGAATTTATACCGCATACCTCAAATTTGATGAATATAACTCTCTAATGGAAATCCCCAATTTTAGTGGAGCAATGACGTTGAATGGATTCTTGATTTCAAACACTAATTTAAGATCGAACAATCAAGATTCCATAATTATATATATAGTTCAAAAAATCTAATATCTTGATCCAGTAATATATATGATATCATACATCTAAATATTAGGGAGATATGTGAGAGAAGAATGAAACCACTTGGGATTAAAGACTCTTAATGGTTGGGGTTCAGATCTTCAATCCACCCTATGATTCACCATGAATAGACATCGAGAGGGATTGCAAGCCTTCCAAGAGCCTCCAAAATCATTAAAAAAATGTTAGGGGTCGAGTGAGGGAATGTTTTGGGACATTATGCATGTTTGTTTAATTTAAAATAGTACAGAAAAATTTCTATTCTATGGTCTATCCAAAATATCCCCCATCTTTGTTGATTGATTCAACTTCATCCTCACCACATTATTTTAAAAATGAAATGGGTCTCATAACTACATATGTATTGATTACTGTTATCATAGGATATTAATTGATGCTCGGATCATGCTCTCTTTCTAGCCAACCAAAAATTAAAAAAAATCACATTTCCTCTGTTTTATAGCCTCTTTGTGGAAGAATAAACAATTTTCACCCCAAGTTTCTCACACTGAGCATAGCTCAAATTGGCTTTGGATTCTTGGAAAAGGAATCCAAGCATGGTCTAGGCATATCAAATCACATTAGAATATCCTTGTTCATGGTTGAAATACATAAAATGTAAACTATATGTATTTACCACATGACACTAAACATCATGGTGATTGTACCCCACATGATGTTAAACTGCATGGTAGCTTAAGAACTATATGTGGATTTATTCTCTCATTGATGAGATATGTTGTGAAACCAAGACCTTATGTCCTAGTATCAACCATATGTAAAAAAAAATGACCCCATATTCTATATACAAACCATGATTAGTGAAGGAGATCTTAAGATTGAATTCCTCATTTAGGGGTTTATCAATGAAAAAATAAAGTCCACCTTTATATGAGTCATATCAATGTAATCAGTTTAACACTCCATGGACAATTAATGTCAGGATATTTCTTAAATTCCCAGACACATTACATTCATTTAATATAATCTGTGATACAGGTAATTTTGGATCTTCAAAACCTTCTTCGATCCACCAATGATGGGGGGGTTACTGTCCGGATTACACCTTATTTTGACTATCCATAATATGCTCTAGTTATCTATATATATGTCTCTCACAAAAAAAGGATTGTCATACAAAGACAAATTTTTCATTATGTGAGGTTTTTCTTATATCAATAAGCCTAATGGATTCCATTCCCCATATCATTTATGTCAATCCAATAATCCCCAAGATAATGGGTAACACTTTCTATCCGCTCTCACATTTGAGGAATTTCATTACTTCTCATCGAAATACGACTACGAATACTAATCATTTCAATGAAATATGGTCCTATCCATATGAACATAAACTACAGGACCACATGTCACCCTTACTACATGATTATAAAATTCAAGGTTAATTCCCATCTTATTCAAAATTAAAATTCAAGAGCTACTTTTACCTTTCTTCCCACCGTTGTAAGATATGTCATGACACCCGGATCTCTAACTATGATTTAACCTTCTATATTCATCATTCATGAAAATTCACATATGTACACATAAAATGATGTTAAACTTCATGGTTAATTTTCAAATCACATGCCACTAAACTACATGATTCCCTGGGATGATGTGTGGCTTGATTCCTACTACTGTAGGTTATGTAGTGACACCCAGGTATCTAATTCTAGGTCCATCAATGGAAAATGTCAAAAATTCCCTTTCCTTTTACATGGGTTCTTCCTGGGTGGGGAACCCCATAAGAATTACATATGACCATATTATTTCTTTGATAGGATATATAGTGACACATGGATCTTTTAACATGATCCCGACACAAAAAAATATCCTCACTCTCCTACGCATGATCTATATCTTCATAGAAGATCCCAATATGAGCCTCACCCCATTCATGAAATCAAATTAAATAGAAAATACCGATTCCCCATATAAGAGTTCAATTAACATGTGAGGAAACCTTCTCAAAACTATGTATGGCATGTTTTTCATTTTGATGAGACACATTGTGAAGCCCAACCCCTATATCTTGGGCTTTACCATAATAAAATGAAATTCTTCATATGTATTGTTCATACCTGAGTAAGGGATATTTTTCTACACAATACTAGAAAATTTATTTAATAACCCGAGATTTTATAAGATATATTCTTTTTAATTTATTTAATATCTTCTTTTGTACGATACACCAAGATTATCTTGTGCTATACTCAACACCGTATTAGCTTGCAGTATACACAACACAATTCTTGGATCGTGTTATACACAATTTCATGTTCATTTGATAGAAGTTATTCTATGAAACATTGAGTGTATATATATATATATATATTCAATGTATAAATGAAATATGGTTGGATTTTGTTATACACAACAACAAAGGAGTCTTTCACTATATGCAACCCTGACTTGGCTTTCATTACATGCAATCTCTACCTTCCTCGATAGCGTGTGTTGTACGCAATACCGGGTTTCACTAAACAATGATATATGGTTATAATATTATCAAGAAGTATCCTTCATGATTATTATTAACCATAGTTTTAATTTTATAACATTATTATTCATCTTATAAATTGTCTAAAACATTTTATGTGAACAAAATAAGTTTTTCGGGTAAAATAAGTATTTTTCAAAAAATGCAGTTTTGCCGCCTTTTGATGGCGCACCCACTTTAAATCTTGTTTTTTACATGTTTATAAGTTCAATTTTACTAAATAAAATTATTCTTTGGAATAAAGATATAAAATTTTACCTTGGATAAAACTTTCATATTATTCTGATAACTTTCATATTTTAATGAATAGTAAAAACAAGCTATATTTTAATTAAAAACAACTTTTTCCATCGTAATAATTTGTGGTTAAATTATAATATTTAATGGTTTTAAATTATAAATAGAATATATTTTTACCATTTAGTATAGTTTATGTCATTAGCATTGATTTTACCTTGAATTTGTAGGTTAAATCAATTCAATCTTTTGCAATGTTTTAAACAAAAACACATTTTCTTTCGACAACGGGATTAATTTTAATTTATTTTCTGCAACTTTTTTAATTGAATTTAGAAAAAATAATTTCATATTTGGAATAAGGGGGTCCAAATTATGTTAATAAGCTACTTTTTATTTTTGGGCTTTATTAATGAAACTACGGTAAATTTTATTTACCATAGTTAAAGGTAAATCGGGTAATTAAGGGTAAATATAAGATTATAAAATTAACCTAACACCTACCAGAATCCTATTGGATGACTAAAATTCGAACCATATCACTTAAGGGTCATATTAGACTCATTTAATGGAATTTTTTCCCTGAAAATAATTTAATTATTATTAAAACCAAAGAAAGTGACAACATGTCACTCTCTTAAATCTTATAAGTATATTAATTATAATTTAGTGATAAAATTCATGAAAATTCAAACATGAATAGTCTCAAGAAATCTAATAAAAATATTTACATCATATGAATTTATTTATAATTTTTATGGATAAAATAATTATCATTAACTGTGACACAATAGTGATGCAGAAATTGTTTATCTAGTGCAAAATCAAGAATATAGTTTTTATTAAAATAAAAGTGACCATAAAAGGCCCAAAACCCCGACAAAAACTTATTGTCCGTGTAAATTTATACCATAATCATCCAATGGTAGAATATTTGACCATTTGGAGCCTTATAAAATCGATTATGACACTTATATTATTTTATTTTAAATGATTCCAAAGTTGTCACCTTCATAATTTAATAAATATAACAATTTAAATATTGTTATTTTAAGATGATAAATTCTAGTAAAAGTATTATTGTGAAATTTAATAGATTTATATTCATAATAGGATTTTATTTTTAATTTTTATGCAAAAAATAAGTATATTAAATAATTATAAAAAATGTTGTAGTAATTATTTTATTAAGATATAAACAAAATAAATGGTTTTAAAAATAATAAAGTAAACATTATATGAAGTATTTAATGTACTACACTAATTTTATAGATACATATGATCTTTTATGAATCTATTAAAGCTTTTATTTCAAACATATCTTCTGTATATATTTTATTTAAATTCAAATAAATGAATATTGTCAAAATTGACACTATTGTTATTTTATAAAAATAATATATTATAAAATTGTATAAAAATCCAAAAATTATTTAAAAATAATAAATTTAAAGTTATATGGTGGAAAAAGTTATAAAGTATACAATTATGGGCAATTCGCAATAAATAAGTAATAATTTATAATAATTTAAAATTTATAATGTTATTATAATAAATAAAATTAAATTTATTAAATAAGGATAAATCAAGTTGAGAATATTTAAAATAAATTAATAACATGTCAAAATTTTATTGGTTTATGAGATTAAAACCCTATCTCATCTAATATTCTCATTTGAGGCATTTTTGATGTTTGTAAGTGGGGTTGGGATTTAAAATGAATTAATATTTTCTTATATTTCCAAAGGTGCCCCTCTCCTCCCTTATAAAAGGGAATCTACTCCCTCTCTTCCTCACACCCCTTTGAGCCTTCAAGATCATCCAAAACCTACCAAATTCTCTTCTCCACTTCCCTAGAAACATCCTAGAGGTCCTGGTTCTCTTCAAAGACCAATTTTAGAGCCCTAAGAGAAATTTTAAAGGAGGAACTTCGAGAAAGAGGTAATACCTTCTACTGTTTTCTTCAAGTTACATTCTTTTTCTACTCCCTCTACTTTAGTTGTTTCATTATCAAGTAATAACATCAGTATCCCTCGTATAATGATATGTTATTATAAATATAAAACAACCCTATTTCACCTTCTATCCATCCTACGAAAAACAAAATCACCGCGCGTGCGTACGCACGGAATACCGTCTCCACGACGAGATGGGATTCATTCTCCATGTTAAACATACATGAATGATCATAAAGTTTATATAATTAATAATAATTAAATATATGAAATAATAATTCTAATATAGTTATCTATATATATGTATTTCATCTATTTTGTTTCATTCAATTCAATAAGGAAACGAAAACAGCGTTCATGCGTACGTACGACCTACCGTCTCCATGAACGGTGTATTTAATTCCTTTTATCTATGTATAATATATCTATATATGGTTAATATATATTACATATAAATCATTTTTTACATTATCGAATTATGTAAATCAAGATATAAGTAATAATATCAAGAACGACAAGTCGAAACACATACGATAAATAAAATTATTCTTTAACATAGAACTTACAAATGAACGGGTAATATAAAGTCATAAGTAGAGAATATATGATATCATAACAATTAATATGATTCTGTAATAATTCAATGACATTATTTAAATCATTATACAGGATTTTCGGATACGTATGAAGCATATCAGACCTAAGGTAAGGGATAATTTTGCAAATCTCATTTATATCCGAGATTGCTTATTCGTAAGTATTTACTGGGGTTATTTCTATTATCCATGTACATGTTTTATAAAAGTTTTTTCATGTATGTTTAAAGTCCTTTTTACCCATTATTGACTTTTACTACATGGTATGTAAGTAATATTTCTTTTGTTTACGTTATGAGGTACTTTTTGACTTTTCCGGCAAAAGTACGAGAAGAATGTTTTTTTAACTTATACGTCACGAACGGATTTTTAAGATTTTATAAAGCCTTATTTTCATAAAGCTTCCTCCAAATGATTTTATGAATATTTTCAACAAAATACATTTCTTTTAAAATTTTATGATTTTTTGTGAAAAGACATTGATTTTGAAGAAAAAAGGTTATTTTCCTCAAGAATTCATTTCAAGTGTTTTATCAGAACCATTTTCTATCTAAGATGACATTATTTCATATGTGTATGTTTCAAGTATAATGTCTATATGATTTACATGGTTTCAACTTTTTTATGATGAAATATCCATTTGTTTTATATGGATAATGTGATGATGGGATGATGTTTATGAAACCCATTTTTTCTTTAGGATATGATGAATGTTTTAAGTTTATTTTGTGGCCCAAGTAAGAATAATTTCACTATAAGAAGGGTGGGACCTATATCTCCCTCTAATTCATTGGGTAAGGATTTATATCTCATGAGATAGACATGGCTGGAATGACAAGTTAAACCGGTTCAATAATACAGGACTAGAACGAGGAGTGAACTCGATTCAGAAAGGGACTTTGTCCACTAAGATGGTCTTGGTAGCAATGCCTTGGCTAATATGGAAATCATATCATGTGCTTAATGGTTTCCAGAATTACATGTTTTATTCCCATTTTATTTTATCATTATTAATGTTTCTTTATGATCTATGCCTTACGTACTTCTATGTTTTATGTCATTTCTCAAGATTTTGATTTTTAAACATTATGTTCATGTTTTTAAGGTAAAATGTTTATGGTATGTTTTATTTTATCCATGCTTACCCTTAATGAGCATTTGAGATCACCCTTTTTATGTTTTCTTTTCCCCAGGATATAAAGAAAGGTTTTAGGTAAAAAAAGGGGAAGATCGTTATGGGAGATGTTGAAGATCTTTCACCATGATTAGAAGATTACGTTCCAAGATTCCAAAGACACTAAACTATTACGGTCCTTGTGTGTCTGTTTTTGTTATGTATTAAGTATTCCGCAAAAGTAATGTAATGTCCATGTACGTCAAGCTTCAGGTCTCTACATTTGGTATCAGAGGAAAGGTTTAGTCAACCATTGGAAACTATGATGTGAGAACTTTAGTGAGATCCCTAGAGATATTTCTAAGGTATGTCTAGGGATATCCCTAAGGTTAAGTATACTTATTGGTTATAGTCCTAGAATTGCGCTAACGATACTAGAATTAAACCTAAGATGTTATATATTGAAGGTACTCCCCCTTTATTATTTTGTTTTCCTAGCTTGATTTTTGCCTCTAACACTATTCTTTTTGGGTTTTAGACAATGGCTAGAACCCGAAGGAACCTTGTTGATCAATGTAATGGAAGATGTAATAATTGTCCTCTTGAACAAACCAACGTTATGGGATATGGAGTGCAAAATCATATTACTATACTTACAAAAGCTATGAATCATTCTAGACTTCCAAATGAGCAGAGGAGGGAATAATATTCTATTGAGTCCTTCATGAGGAAACAACCACCTTCTTTCAATGGGTCTTCTGATCCACTTGTTGTTGAACAATGGATCAGTACCATTGAAAAGATATTTTCCATACTTCTCTATTCAAATCATGATAAATTCATTCTAGCTGTTTACCATTTAGAAGGTGAAGCAGACCAGTGGTGGACTCTAATTAGGAATACAAGGCTCCGAGATGAAATTGAGTCCATGTAATGGGACGAGTTCAAGAACTTATTTTTCAATAAGTACTTCCCTCGTATTCTTCGAACAAAGATGGATAAGGAGTTCCTTGAGCTTAATAAGAAGGATGATGAATCTGTTGGTATATACGAAGTGAATTTTAGAAGACTTTCAAGGTATGCATCTGGCTTTATAATCCAACCTGAAAGTAAAGTTGATCGATTTTTCAATGTCTTAAAACCAAGTCTTCAAAGTGAATTAGCTATAAGAGACTTCAGTTGCTATGAATAAATTGTGCGTTGTGATATCAAGGTAGAAATGGATGTTGTTGTTACTTATCCATCTCATAGTTTGGACAAGAAATGAAATATGGAGTTCAAGGTGAAATCTCAGAATAATGGTGAAAAGAATATGAATGTTTCCTTATGCTCAAAATGTGGAAAGAATCTTGGTGGAGATTTCCTAAAAGGTACTAGAAATGTTTTATGTGTGGAAAATACGTTCATTGAGCATATGAGTGTCGATGTAATGGAAAAAGGTTTTCTAATGATGTGAATAAAGAAAATGCTGCAGAGAGCGCACAACCAACACTTCAATGCTTCAAGTGCAAGGAAATGGGGCATTATGATAATAAATGCCCTAATTCACGGGTTAATGATTATCAATGTGAGCAACCTCTTATGGAAAAAGATAAAGGGAAGTCTAATGCGATCAGTATTTGTGATGTTGAGTATGAAAATGAAGTTTTGTAATGATTAAGTGTTTACGTAATGGGATTCCAAAATAATGTTTTATATAGTATCGTGGAATATTGGAATATTTATGTATTGGTCTATTGTGGTTTTCAATAATTTTATGGTACCGGTAACCATGGAAAGTGATTGATATATATTTGGAAAGAAGATGATATGCGCATAATGAAGGGATAAGGAGAAAATGAAATGTTTAACAGTATTCATGAGCTCATGACTGATATAAGGAAATAGTTATATCATGGTTTGAGTATATAGAATTTTGGGGTTTTGTAATGTGGAAAGAGTTAACTTTTGACAGCACTCATGTTTTCACTAAGATTCAATGGGTATTCATTTTTCAAGAGAATACATGATTAAGGCCTTATAATGTTTGTAATGTGACCAAAAAGACATATCTTTTGATATATGGGGATCAACGATGGTATTAACATGCTTGTTATATGAAATCTCTGTTAATCATTTTCACTATAATATGACAATGGACTGCAATATTATGGATAAGCCTAAAGATTGGAATTGATTATGTTGGACATAAGTTAGTATTGTTTAAGGATAGAACCTTTTTCGATATTATTGATGGGATGTTATAGTAATGTAGTTTTAGAAAAAGGACAACCTGCAGGACGAGCGAAAACCCATCGCGTCAGACAAGGATGTGAGAATTGAACCCACAACCGAAGTGCAACTGGCCTTTATCGCATACCACTGTCCTATAGGAAGTCCCTGGTTAGTGGAAAGTAGTTTTATTTTATTAAGAGGTATGATAAATAAAGTCTAAGTCCATTTTTTGAACCATATACGACTAATCTCACCATAAGATGGACTTATAACTTTTGAAAAACTTTTGTTTGAAACAGATGGAATGACCCATCATTCTATCACAGGATCTGTTAACACTTCACGAATAACAAATTCAACTTCATTTCTTTAAGAGATGAAGTGGAAATTTTTCAAATCATGAACAAAAGTGAGATTATACCAAAATCATGAAAGTATTTATTCTAATTCAAATTTTCAACTTTAGGGAAATGATATTGAAAACCAAAATGGTTGTCATAGTGCTCTTATATCTGATGAATCAAATGGTACCTTAGATCATCACAAATTTAGGGCTTTGTGATTGTTGGATTTTTCATAGCCATGTTCTCTACCACTCTCCATCAGAACATGATGGTTAGATTTCTCTTCCATATCCATATTTTGATCTATGTTCTCCTATGTGGAAACCGAGTGATTAGTTTATTTGGGTAACCATTACGTTTCATACTTTATCTTTTAAAAATATGTTTTGGTATTCCTTTTTACGATGTAGGTTTCAATTAATAAAAATTTCAAGTAGAAAACCATTTATAACCCCGAAGAATTTCGAGGGAGAAATTCATTTTAAGGGGGGTAGAATGTAATAACCCGAGATTTTATAAGATATATTCTTTTTAATTTCTTTCATATCTTCTGTTGTATGATACTCCAAGATTATATTGCGCTATACGCAACACCGTATTAGCTTGCAGTATACGCAACACAATTCTTGGATCGTGTTATACACAATTTCAAGTTCATTTGATAGAAGTTATTCTACACAACATTGAGTGTATATATATATATATATTCAATGTATAAATGAAATATGGCTGGATTTTTTTATACACAACAACAAATGAGTCTTGCACTACACGCAACCCTGACTTGGCTTTCATTACACGCAATCGCGACCTTCCTCGATAGCGTGTGTTGTACGCAATACGGGGTTTCACTAAACAACGATATATGGTTATAATATTATCACGAACAAGCCTTTAGGAATAGTATTAACCACATTTTGAATTTTATAACATTATTATTTATATTATAAATTTTCTAATACATTTTATGTGAACAAAATAAATTTTTCAGGTAAAATAAGTATTTTTAAAAAAAATGCAGTTTTGCTGCCTTTTGATGGCACACCCACATTAAATCTAGTTTTTGACATGTTTATAAGTTCAATTTTACAAAATAAAATTATTCTTTGGAATAAGGATATAAAATTTTACCTTGGATAAAATTTTCATATTATTCTGATAACTTTTATATTTTAATGAATAGTAAAAACACGTTATATATTAATTAAAAACTACTTTTTTCATCGTAATAATTTATGTGGTTAAATTATAATATTGAATGTTTTTAAAGTATATATAGAATATATTTTTACCATTTAATATAATTTATGTCATTAGCATTGATTTTACCTTGAATTCGTAGGTTAAATCAATTCAATATTTTGCAATGTTTTAAACAAAAACCCGTTTTCTTTCGACAACAAGATTAATTTTAATTTAATTTCTGAAAATTTTGTGTATTAAATTTTGAAAAATTGATTCCATATTTGGAATCAGTGGGTCCAAATTATGTTAATAAGATAATTTTTATTTTTGGGCTTTATGAATAGTAACTACGGTAAATTTTATTTACCCTAGTTAAAGGTAAATCGGGTAATTAAGGGTAAATATAAGATTATAAAATTAACCTAACACCTTGAAAAATTATATTGGATGACTAAAAGACGACCCATATCACCTAAAGGTCTGATTAGAATCATTTAATGGACTTTTTTCCATGAAAACAATTTAATTATTATTAAAACCAAAGAATGTGACAACATGTCACTCTCTTAAATCTTATAAGTATATTAATTTTAATTTAGTGATAAAATTGCTGAAACTTAGAACATGAATAGTCTACGGAAAGATAATAAAAATATCTACATCATATGAATTTATTTATAAGTTTTAGGGATTAAATAATTATCATTAATGGTGACACAATAGTGATACAGAAATTGTTTCCCAAGTGAAAAATCAAGAATATAGTTTTTATTAAACTAATAGTGACCATAAAAGGTCCAAAACCCTGACCAAAACTTATTGGTCGTGTACATTTAACCCATAATCATCAAATGGTCGAATATTTGACCATTTGGAGCCTTATAAAAGCGATTATGACACTTATATTATTTTATTTTAAATGATGCCAAAGTTGTCACCTTCATAATTTAATAAATATAACAATATAAATATTGTGATTTTAAGATGATAAATTAGAGTAAAAGTATTATTGTGAAAGGTAATAGATTTATCTTCACCATGGTATTTTATTTTTAATTTTTATGAAAAAAAGGAGTATATTAAATAATTATAAAAAAATGTCGTAGTATTTATTTTATTAAGAGATAAACCAAATAAATGGTTTTAAAAATAATAAAATAAATAATATATGAACTATTTAATGTGCTCCACTAATTTTATAGATACTTATGATCTTTTATGAATATATTAAAGCTTTTTTTAACATATCTTCTGTATATATTTTATTTAAATTCAAATAAATGAATAGTGTCAAAATTGACACTATTGTTATTTTATAAAAATAACATATTATAAAATTGTTTAAAAATCACAAAGATATTTAAAAATTATAAATTTAAAGTTATATGGTCTAATATGTTATACATTATCCAATTATGGGAAATTAAAAAAAAATAAGTAATAATTTATAATAATTTAAAATTTATAATGTTATTACCACAACTAAAATAAAATTGATTAAATAAGGATAAATTAAGTTGATAATGTTTAAAATAAATTACTAACATGTCAAAATTTTATTGGTTGATATTACAACCCTATCTCATATAAGATTAGGATTTGAGTCATTTTGGATGTTTTTAAGTGGGGTTGGGATTTAAAATGAATTAATATTTTCTTATATTTCTAAAGGTGCCCCTCTCCTCCCTTATAAAAGGTTATCTCCTCCCTCTCTTCCTCACACCCCTTTGAGCCTTCAAGATCATCCAACCCCTGCCAAAGTTTCTTATACACTTCCCTAGAAACATCCTATAGGTTTTGGTTATCTTCAAGGACCAATTTTAGTGCCCTAAGAGAAAGTTTAAAAGAGGAACTTCGAGAAAGAGGTAATACCTTCTACCGTTTTCTTCAAATTCCATTCTTCTTCTACTCCCTCTTATTTAGTTGTTTCATTATAAAGTAATAACATCAGTATCCCTCATATACTAATATTTTATTATAAATATGAAACAACCCTATTTCACCTTCTATACATCCTACGGAACAAAAATCACCGTGCGTGCGTACGTACAGAATACCGTCTCCACGACACGATGAGATTCATTATCTATGTTAACCATACACGAATGATCATAAAGTTTATATAATGAATAATAATTAAATATATGAAATAATAATTCTACTAGATTTATTTATATATATATATATATGTATGTCATCTATTTAGTTTCATTCAATTCAATAAGGAATCTAAAATAGTGTTAATGCGTACGTACGACCTACCGTCTCCATGAATGGTGTATTTCATTACTTTTATCGATCTATAATATATATGTATATGATGAATATATATTACATATAAATCATGTTTTACATTCTGGAAATATGTAAATTAGTATATAAGTAATAATATCAAGAACGACAAGTCGAAACACATACGATAAATAAAATGATGCTTTAACATGGAACTTACAAAAGAACGGTTAATATAAAGTCATAAGTGAACAATATATGATATCATAACAATGAATATGATTCTGTAATAAGTCAATGAAATTATTTAAATCATTATATAGGAGGTTCGGATACGTACGAAGCATATCAGACCTAAGGTAAGGGATAATTTTGCAAATCTCATTTTTATCCGAGTTTTCTTATTCGTAAGTATTTACTGGGGTTATTTCTATCATCCATGTCCATGTTTTATAAAAGTGTTTTCATGTATGTTTAAAGTCCTTTTCACCCATTCTTGACTTTTACTACATCGTATGTAATGAATCCTTCTTTTGTTTATGTTACGAGGTACTTTTTGATTTTTCTGGAAAAAGTACGAGAGGAATGTTTTTTTAACTTATACAGCACGAACGGATTTTTACGGTTTTATAAAGAATTATTTTCATGAAGCTTACTCCAAAAGATTTCATGACTATTTTCAACAAAATCCTTTTCTTTTAAAATTGTTTGTTTTTTTGTGAAAATAAATTGATTTTGAAGAAGAAAGGATATTTTCCTCAAGAATTCATTTCAAGTGTTTTATCAAAACCATTTTATATCTAAGATGACATTATTTCATATGTGTATGTTTCAAGTATAATGTCTCTATGATTTAAATGGTTTCAATTTTCTTATGATGAAATATCCATTTGTTTTATATGGATTATGTGACATGGGGATGATGTTTATGAAACCCATTTTATTCTTTGGGTTATGATGAATGTTTTAAGTTTATTTTGTGGCACAATTAATAATGATTTCACTATGGGATGGGTGGGATCTATATCTCCCTCTAATTCATTGGGTAAAGATTCATATCTCATGAGATAGACATGGATGGAACGACATGTTAAACTGGTTCAGTAATACAGGACTGGAACGAGGAGTGAACTCGATTCAGAAAGGGACTTCGTCCACTAAGATGGTCTTGGCAGCAATGCCTTGGCTAATATACAAATCATATCATGTGCCTAATGGTTTCTACACTTACAAGTTTTATTCCCATTCTATTTTATCATTCTTAATGTTTATTTATGATATATTCCTTACGTACTTCCATGTTTTATGTCATTCCTCCTGCTTTTGATGTTTAAATATTATGTTCATGTTTTAAGTTCAAATGTATATGGTATGTTTTATTTTATCCATGCTTACCCTTACTGAGCATTTGAGCTCACCATTTTTATGTTTTCTTTTCCCTAGGATATAAAAAAAGGTTTTAGGTATGAAAAATGGGGAAGATCTTTATGGGAGATGTTGAAGATCTTTCACCACGATTAGAAGTTTACGTTCCAATTTTCCAAAGACACTAAACTATTACGATCCTTGTGTGTCTGTTTTTGTTATGTATTAAGTATTTCGCCAAAGTAATATAATTTCCATGTACGTCAAGCTGCGGGTCTCTAAAATTTCAAAATGGAATGCACTTTTTGTATTTAGGAACATTCCTTTCACAAACCAAAATATTTGTTTATAAATGTTAAAATCCACATAAACCTCCTTAACCGTCAAAGATTGAAGGCATGTTTCTTTGGGACACCCCTGTTTGATTATTAAAAATATACACCAGTTGGATCTGCATAAGTATCCCAAAAAATAGGTCCATCAACCAAAGGTGATTTCATCTTTATGAGAGGATTTTTCTACCTCCATACTCCCCAATGGTTTTTTCATCCCATATAATTCAATATATTTTGGAACGCCTAGATGATAGCTTACGACCTTCCCCCTTAATTTTTGATGATTATAGAACATTCTTGAAAATTTTACCTTGAAAATGGAGAATTTATTATCCATCAACGAAAGCTAAGTGACCATAAATATTGGACCTAAATTATCCATTCCATAGGATGTTAAACTGCATGGTCCTTTTACTATATTCAGGATGTAAAACTATACCATCCTCCAACTATCCATTACATTATCCAAATTCATGTTGGAGTGGTTCCTCATTCATAGACAGTGCCAACATTGGTTAGCACACAACTCCTGTCTAGACTGAGCGTTCCTCATGCACTTCCTGATCAACTGCACCAACTCTATAGTTTTCTGCACAAGACGTGGTCCAGGCATAGCTTCCTCCCTTTCCTCTATCTATGGTAGAGGTGAATAGAAATTCCAACCATATGAGTATTCATAAAGTTCCATCTCGATGGTATCCTAAAAGTCGTTATTATATGAAAATTCCACTAGAAAAATGTGTTTCTCCGATAAACCCCCCAAAAGAAGGGCTACATGAAAACAGAATTTCCTATAGCTCCTGAATCATACACTCTGTCTATCCATCAGTCATTAGGAGATGGTCCATACTCAGAAGCACATGTGTACCCAAGGCTTTCTTCAATCCTTGCTACAACCATGATGTAATGAGAGTGTCTCTTTTAGAAATGATAGGTCATGGATCTCCATAAAGACGTACGACCTATCTTACATATAGACTCGCTAAATCATCTACTTTGAAGGCATCTCACTTTGGTAAGAAATGTGAGACCTTCATCAAATGATCAATAGAAATCCACAATGTATCTCTTCCATATGGTGATTTGGGTAAATTAGTCACAAAATCCATCAAAACATTTCCCATTTTCAATTGGTAATAGATAATGGTCCTAAAATACCTTCCAATCCAGGATTTTCCACCTTCACCTGATTATAGGTGGTTCATAGAGTGATGAATAAAGAAATATTCCTTTTCATTTAGGCCCCTAAAATTGGTATCATAGATCATGATACATTTTTGTTACATCAGGGTGAACTGTTGATGTTGAGGTGTAAAATACCAACATCATCTCCTCTCTGATGTATGTTGGGATGCATAACACACATTGAATAGTAAATTATGATCCCCATCCATGATTCAACAAAAATACATATCATTATTTGAGATTATTTCCATAAGGAAAATGACCTTGGGATCAGATAGTTGTCTTAACCTCACTCATTCTAGAAGAGTAGAGGTTACTTTTAAGACAGAGAGAATAGTTTGTTTGGGATCCCCCTGAACCTTAATGTGTCATTCTAATAAATGTTCTGTGATCTACCATTATCCATTAGTTCCTAAAATTTTTATACCCAACACTTTTGGATCTGAGTTTTGGCTACTACATTTCCCTTACCCAGAATTTTGGGAAACTCAAAATCATATGAATACAGGTACTCAACCCACCCTTGTTGCCTGAGATTTAGATCCAGCTATGTAAATATTTACTTCAGGATTTTTGATCTGTGTAAACTAAAATACACTCTCCATGTAGATAATGTCTGCAACAGTGTATATAATGAACTAAAATAGCTAGCTTGAGATTGTTTGTTGGATAATTCTACTCACGAGGTAATAAATAAAAAGACCTATATGCAATGACTCAGTAACCCTACATTAGAAAAACTTCAAATATGATACAAAATGCATCAAAATAGACTGTATATCTCCTTTCAAGATCTGTATGAATCAATATACATTCTTATGTAAAATGGAACTCCACATCATTAAAGGATTATTTATAGTATTCTGACTATACGAATTTTGAAATCTTATTTTTCAAGTACATAAGCAATGCTGCAAGATAGGATAAATCATGGAAGAAGTGTCTCTAATATATGGTTGTCACTAAGAAACTATAAATTTAAAATAAATTATTGCGATACATCTATGAAACTATAGATATCACATTATTTGGGTCTGCTAAGACACCTATTTCTAAGATAATGTGTCCCATGAAATGGTCTTTATCGATCCATAAAATTTATTTACTGAGCTTAGCATAGAGCTGATGCTCTCTCAGTGTATTCAAAATGATCAAAAGATGTTTGGAATCTTCATGTATGAAATGTGAATACTCTAATATGTATTTAACAAAGACTAACAATAATTAATCCATATTCAAGTAGATGGCTCGATCCATAAGATCCATAAAAATATCAGGTGCATATGTGACACCCAATAGCATGACCAAGTAATCATATAGAACATACCATCTCTTGAATGTTCTGTAAGTAATTTCATATACCCAGAAATCTATAGGATGACATCCCAACCAAAGATCTATGTTTGGAAACACTCTCTCTCCTTAAAACTGATCAAAGACGACATCTATTTGTTGTAGCGGATGCTGATTCATTTTTGTGATCTGGTTTAATCGATGGTAATCCACCTAAAGCCTAAGGTTAGCTTCCATATTCTTGGAAAATGTACTGGTAATCCACAAGGAGAAGTTTTGGGGCATATAAATCCTTTAGCCTTAGGTTCCCTGAACTATTTCATGAGCTTAAGGAGATATATAAGTTCTATTAAATAAGAATTAATGGTTATTGATTTTAATACTAGAACAAGCTCAATTATAAACTCTACCACTTGCATTAGGGGTGAACTAGAGATGTCATTCGAAAAAACATCATAGAAACACTCCACTTCAAGATGGAAAATAGCGGGTCACAACCCCTGATCATCTAGGAAATGACTGCAAATTTGTGTTTTCACACTACACCTCCTCTACTTCCTAGATCCTAATCATGTATATTTCACATTCCATTCACCCTTAAGCAGATACCAAACTCTTTTTGGTTATTTAAATGTAACCGTTCGATGATAACAGTCAATATGGTTTTGATATGGTACTAACCAGCCCATTTGAATGATTACATCAAATCTCACCACATCAAGGATTAATAGACAACACACAAATATTTATCATCCTATATCAAGGGTAAAACCCTAATAATTTGGAACACCCTCTAATCGGATACCTAACAGGGTATCAAGAATCATAACGCCATATCAGTGTTCAATATCGCGCACCAGACTCTCTGTGATTACCTCTGATATAAAAGAGGGATATGAGCCTATGTAAAATATAGAATACACTAATGTGGAGGCTACTATAATAATACCTCATACAATAGGGATTTTGTTTCTCTTCTCCATGGGAATAGGATGGACTACATTTATATAGCATGTACCACATCCTTAAGTCATTGTATAACTTCCCGGTGCAAGCCTTCTCTACGAGTGTTGAGAATCATGAGTATTACTAAATTTTCCTCGATATCCACCCCAATTTTAATTGATTTTGTATTCTAGATGCCTACATGTCATGATACTACTGGCCCTTCTCCTGAATTTAATTTAGCCATTGTTCCCTACTCACTAGGAGCTGATGGAAATGTCTAGTAGAAATTCTAGTCATGACCCTTACTATCGCATCATTTTCATTCCACTCGACCCCTCAAGAATTTAGTTTTCCAATATCCAATCTTACCACACTAGTTAGATATCCATAAACTATCTGCATGGGGATCCTAGATAATTATACCTCTACAAGATCTTTCATGGTTATATATATATCCGTTAAAAGAACCACTAGTAGATTTAGGTAACAAAATGCCCTAACTCGCACCAAATGATTCCCTAAAATTCCCCTCTATAATAAGGTATTGGTTAATGATTTTATAAATATTATTCAACCTAAATAAATTTACCTATGACGGAGTGGCATAAACCATCCCCACATTGAATCCCATGGAGATCATAAGATCATCACCTGCAAGAGTAGAAGAAAACTACAACATCTCAGTAAAATGAAAAGGGTGTTCCATAATAGATATAATTTCCTACTACAGATTTTTGAATTATCTAGATTTGTGATCCCTATGAGTATATGGAATGAAATAGTCATATAAAATAGTCTGAAAATCTGACCAAATCCAGTCATTATTTGATATTCCTAGGTGATTACATCCAACTACAACTTGGAAGAATCACGAAATATATATTCAGAAAGAATGAACCTCATCTTTCAAGGAATTTTTAGATTCTTTCATTTTTAGATGATATCATTGATCCATGTATTTAAATCATGTGGCTTTCCATTCCCCTGATATGGTCAGAGTGTGCCACTACTGGAACTCCCAAATCAACACTTACATGCTTCAATCATGTCAAAAAACTCCTTTCATTTTTTACAACATATAGAGAGATACCTATTAGAACATGGTGTCATTGTTGATATCACGTACATGAAAAGGGGGCATAGGTGGAACTATTGAGGATTCATTGGCAACTCAAGGATTGCCAAATCAGGTGTATGGTCATCACCACCTTCAGGGTGTATGACTAGGGGTCTTCATGGCAGCATGATGCTACATTTTCAAAAACACAACTCAGAATAGATTCTATAATTTTAAATTATATTTTATAGAAAACTATGAAATGTTCTTATCCTTCTTTTTGAAATGATCATTCCACTCTATCTGTTCTAAAATCAAGGTCTAGGTGGTAGAAGAGACCATAATGACCATAAGAATGTAAGAGATTCCAACTACCCGCTACTATGGCCGATTTTAGGTCTATATCGATGTTTCAAATGGATAGTATAACGAGTTTCACTTTGAAAGTCATATTAATATTATATTTTTTATAATTCCAATATTTAAATCATTTTAAATGGGTGAATTGGGTGGATTCTCATTTCCAATCGATAAGGTCCCATAATAATTATGAAGTAAAATATGAAATCTACCTATCTCGCACCCTAACATGTTTCATCCCAAGCGACCAATGCTCCATGGATTAACAGGAAATAATGAACTTCATAAGGTTTCTAAATTAAACTATTCCATAACAACCATTAGTTTAAGGTAGGAATATTTAGTTTCAGTTATGTTTTCCAATCACTACAAGAAATGTCAGCACATTTCAATACATAATAAATTCACTATCAATAGGTCACATAAAAATGAACACTAAAAATAGACATGAGATGAAAAAATCAAGTAATATTAGTCTTATTGTGCGTAATATGATTCATGAATTGATGTAATGTACTCATTTCATCGGTCCATGGTAAATGAACTCTCATTCCTATAATTACAATAATAATAACACTATAAAACAAGTTTTTCATCGAATGTTGAATTCGTATCAACCTTAACAGGTGTAATAAACAATAACAATTCCCATCCCATGTAATTTAGGTTTCCCCTATACAAAAGTTAGCTATTTTAAAGAACAAGGTCAATTCCAAATCTTATTAAACTGTACTCTCATGTATAACACTCCAATAGTAAAAAAAAGGAAAAACAATTCTTTTATACCACTTTTTAATTTCCTACCCTGAGATCCACTTAACATGTGCCCCGAGCTGGTGGGTCACATGGCCTTAGGTGTGCCTCCCCGTATGCCATAGGCTTTTAACATGCAGTGATGGTGTAAAGGTGGTATAGTGGGGAGGTTATACCCACAAATTAGAGTGTCACATCAAATTTAACCATAAACATAAAATAGTGTAAAACCTATGAAAAAACATAATAAATAAGAATTGGAATTATATATAATTGGGAAATAGAATAATAATAACATGAAAATCCACTATGAAGTGTCATATACATTAACGCGTAGCCTGCTAATGTACATAAATTGAAAATGGGGAAGTCTTATAAGACCATGATTTTTAAAAAGATATAAAAGAATAAAAATATCCTCCACATGTATATGGAGCCTATGCTCTATCCCCTTATAATATTCTCCATCTATAAGTGAAACAAATCAAGAACCTATAGAAGGAAAATTTCCCCAATCCATATCTGTAGCCATATAATATTCTGTGGTTCCATTGATAACCCAAGTAGGTTGTGATATTAAATATCATTAGGCAACCACCAATATTGTCTTGAAGTAATTTAAGAAGTCCCAAAAGCTAAAATATTGTCCATGTAATGAAAAAATAAAAAGAAATTCTAAATTAATTACCCACATGCTTAGGTTCCTCAAGGACACCTGGTGGATATGACTTCTTGGAGTCATTTCTGGAATGTGTGTCTAATATATGACTATATATATAGTTATAATATATGTGGTATAGTTATATACTTTATACACCTATATGAACCCAGTACTTGTGGTCATAAGTGGCTATATTCCTACAAAACATTTTGCAGACTGGACCAAGATATAACTCTGACATCCATAACAAGTCTAATGAGACTATAATCTCAAAAAAATAGAGTACATTCCCTAAATATCATAATGAGTGGGATGAATCATTATCATCACTCAAGATGGTGTGTGTAACATCATGTCCACAATCCAAGCGATAGATGTGGCATGTCCAGCCCACTACCTAACTTTTCTCAATGGCAAGAGACATTGTGCTCAACACTCGATGTAAGGAATCATTATGTTGTCATGTTCAACATATCCCTTACCTACATACCATAACCTATATCATAGGAATAATAAAAATTATATTTATACGAATGTGGGATTACCTCTCATATATCTCAATAGTCATGTTCAATTACACAAGTAAATTAAAATTTGAAAAGAGCATTTAGTAAAGATTAAATAAATTTTGTGGCCTTATCACCCTTTATAAATCTTTCCATTTAGTAAATTTAATTTATTTATGGATTATAAAACCAACATGAATAATTTATACCATATAATCAATCCATTTAATTTTCCAAAACATGGGGTTTCAATTATAAGGATCAAAGAGTTGTTTGGAAGGTGTCTAGGTAAAAAAGGAAAATTACCTTCAAGGAAATTCCAATTATAAGATTGGTGAAGAACACATGATATGCATCGGATTCATTAAAAAATTATACAATATATTCAATTCCATTTAAAATCCAAGCTAAATTCTTCGAAGTCCATCAAGGTAATAAAAAAATTATCTATAAGGGAAACATCAAATTGGAACACCCATTTGGTGTCCATAATTGAGGTCAACATCCTCTATCCTACTAAAAAGGATCAAAATGTGTATACTAGGTTGTGTATATCAATTTAATATGAAGAACCCAATTAAGTTTCATTACGTGGAAATGGATGAAGTGCAAGAAAAAGAGAAAGGCTATGAGACACCAAAAATTTTGGAGAAAATGGTGAGACCTTCTATATTAGGGATGTTTATGACTCATTATCTTACAATATCCTCGTATTTAAAAGAGGTTTGAATAAATTGATGAAATGTTCTAATTCCACAAAAATAGGGTAAAAATATTTCAGTTAAATATTGCAATGGATCTGAAGATATGCTGATATAAGAATGTAGAAGAATATATATCATACTGATACATTTTTTATTCTTCTGATGGATCACAATTTAGACTTTATATATGAGATTTATCTCAATTCTTATGTTGATATTGGGGGAGTTATATTATAGGGGATGAAGTCATTTCATCTGCTGAAGAAAATAAGGAAGAATGAAAAGGGATATAAGGTTTTATTAAGGAAAAAATTAATTTTCATCCTAAAAATAAGATGTGTATATTTTGGATTAATGTTTATCAAAACTACGAGAAAACAATAATCATTTCACTACATAATGAATAAAAACACACAATTAAGTAAAATGGTTTTCTAAACCCTACACAAAACATGTGAAATATCACCATCAAATGTCAGAAGTTTCTCACAAGGTTGTGCACCTAGAGTCTCACGGTCTTAGACAAACCGCATATCTCCTACTTCACCTCGATTTTTTCTAGCATAGTTAGTAGAGACTATATAGGCTGGGTGGCATGGTTGAACTAACTGTGCACCCCAATCATTTTTTCAATTTCGGGGAACATCGGGTCTGAACCAGACCTGAACACTCTGGGGAATTTCCTCAGGACATAGCATATGTTTACCAAGATTGAACAAAGGAAATACATTTTAAAAAATAGTATTACGTTTGTGAATGGATGGGTCATTATAACTTGAATCTAATCATCCCTTAAAAACTGACATAAAAAATTCCATGTGGAAAACC
Source organism: Viscum album (assembly GCA_963277665.1). NCBI lineage: Eukaryota > Viridiplantae > Streptophyta > Magnoliopsida > Santalales > Viscaceae > Viscum > Viscum album. The sequence continues at coordinate 1,431,491,828 of OY728126.1, read as the reverse complement.
CATTAAGGGAACACCAGAAAAAGTAATGTTCAAGCTCCCTAGACCTATTTTTTCCTTGTTGAAGAGACAATTGACCTATCAAAAGAAATATGAAAATTTTAAAAAGCTTGTTAGGTCGAAAAACAGGAATGGGAGGCCTAAGAAAAATTCATGTTATGCCCCCTATGTCCACACCATAATGGACATAGGCAAAAATTATGGTGGTAACATAAAGACACAATGTTGAATGGTTTTTCATGAAACCCTAGGATGTTTCGAAATTGTACTCACAAAGCCCCTCAACAGAGGAAATAATTATAGAAATACATGAGCATGTAAATTTGGTTATCCTATACTATGATTGAAATTTATAACCAGTGACAAAATTATCTAAGTTATCTAGGATATTTTCTTTTAAAGAACACTAAAAATTGTGGTGGATATGTATTACATGATAAAATTAAGGATAATAGTTGGAGGGAATAAATGTTTTCATTTACTTATTAAATGATAATGGATGAGCACACACACCTTGGAGTCTATCCTTGATGCTAATGAAGTAGAGTTCAAAAGATTTCTAAAATCAAGAGAGTGTGAAATGTGCTCTATTTTTCTGAGTAATTTGATAGAAGACAAATGAGATGGGACCCCTATTTATAGGAATGGTCAGATCATGTAGGTCCACTTTCATAAAAAAAACCAGTTCAAAATAGACATACTTTTTATATTATATTAACCTACCTTTTTCTTGATTGAAACCCATTCTGATGGGTGGCATTTTTGGGTCCTATAATTTCTGCATACGAGAAGAATAGAATTCTATGAAACTCAATAAATGGTGGAAATAAACCAAAAATGGATTAAAAAAATAATTTTGAAGGTGGATCTGTAAATAATGGATCCATCTCGCAAAGTAAAAATTGTTTCGCTGAATGTCACTCTACATTGAATTCCACTACTTCGCAAATAATACTACAAATAAAATAGTTTGTAGGATGAGATAGATCTCCAAACCTATAAACAAAATGACGTAATTTTCATGGTTAGGTGGAAATTTTTTACCCTAAAAATGACCATCCATGCAGAAGTAATAGCTCACGGGATGAGGCACTATCTTTTAGGCCCACAAATTAAATGAAGTCTTCTGTGGGAAAGGGAAATTATTTCCTCTACCATGAGTGAATGTTCAATGCCAAATAATTCATTCATAGTCCATAGAATCCTCCTTGTTCTCCCATATATTAATTTCACTTGAACAACATTGAAGAACGACCATACTAGTTTTTGGTCCCTACACTCTTCAATATAACGACCCTAAGGTTGAAGGAAAGGATGAATGAACTGAATAGATCCAAAAGAGATTAGTGATAAGGATACACAACAATCATAGCATTCAAGACAAGTCGAAAGAGATCTGTTGATTCCTATCCAGTAAAAATCCACCGAATTGTTATATGAAGGAAATAATAAATCATCATACAATCTATGAACTCAAAACCATTTTTGGACATCATTTCCATAGGGAATAAATGGATGGCCCCTTTTCATAGAATTACTGTTCATAGAAAAATTATATTCATATGGATCTCTTCTCCGCGTAGAAATATTATACACTATAGGAACATAGACCCATGTAGAATCATGCTACGTGGAAAAAACATGGCCCTGTGTAGTGACATGATACATGGGTCAAATCCATGTATGCATAGCACAATGATACATTGATTGTACCATTGCCCATGTACCAATATGCTACATGGAGGGAACCCCATCCAAAATGTGAACTAATTATGTGGAATGGGATATTCTAGGGGGTTCCGCTATCTACCTCCCACCACTCTATTCTATCATATCATCTAGAACCATATCATCCCATCTACAAACTAGTCAAACTGCATCAGGCCATGGCCTCTTTCGGAGCCACCTTTCATGTACGATCTGATCATCATGCACATCAACATATCCTCTCAAGTCTACATATCCATGTTAATTTGAGTCACGTGTCTAACCTCCACAATAATAGGGTCCCTCAAAATGTCTTTGGGTCTATATTCCCATATTAAAAAGGATTCTAACATTGTGGTTCTCACATGAACCTCTCTATTCATGGGGGATAGGGTGAGGATCACACTTGCCTTTCTATTTGATTATGAATGAGATTTTCCACCCAAAACTAATTGTAGGTATTTCTCTTAGAGTAATCACCTAGCCCTCTTCCCGAGAGGTGACACTCATGCTAAAATTCACCTCATCTCTAGAATGTTGTCAGATAGATCCTATTATATGATTATCATAGTTAAAAAATCAAAGAGGTGATGGGAACACTCAGATCCATTTCCCTCTCTCTTTGGGATTTATTACCACATCCACCAGCAGACAATGTGTACCATGTGATCTTCAGATATATTGCTTCCTATTTTTTCTCACACAAAGCATGAATCACATTATGTTAGAGGTTAGTGGTGATCATGACATCCGAATTATCACACAACATTATATGGGAGGATTCCATGCATAATCTGAACCATATGTGTGATGGGCCTTCACCCTATATGTGTGAACCAACCACTATCCAAATGGGCCTCATATACAGAATAATCCCCAACCCTTCCATTAAAATGGGAATGTTCCAGGTGTAAGACCCAAACCAAAACCAGTCTATAGGCATGAATCGTATTGTAAACTCCAATTAGGTCCCATGAAATGGGATGTTTCCATGTTTAAGCCCCAACCACATAGGCATCCTCACATTTGTATCCCCCAGCATACCCTAATCTATATGGGATTTGATTCCCATCTGATTGGGACATGTAGGTAGCCTCCATGTGGTCAAAACCCTACTCTCAAATTTATCATAATGTTCTCTAGGCCACATTACTGAATGGCTCATGTCCACCTGGGAGACCACATCTCTTCTGGGTTCTTCGGGCTACCTCGATGTAAGTCTCATGCCAAACATTGGCTAGGAATCTTCTATCCATGAATCCTTACCGGATGATGTCAAACTGCTTGGTTAGGTAACCATCAGATGATCGTAAAAGGTAATTTTTTAGTGACCCTAATTTTTAATACATCACTATTTAATAATTTTATATATAAACCACATAATAAAATGCCAATTCCCAGATCCTAATGTTGTAAAACCGTGTAAAAAATATGTCCATTCATAACATTTACAAAATAAGGCATAAAAATTATTTAATTTTATTTTCTCTAGATTAGTGGCGGACCTCTTGTTCTCCATAGTGTTAGTATTAACCTAAGGATATACCTCAAAGAAAAGCGTGAGCTAAAATCCCAATAAGAGGGTAGATAAGAACTTGAATCAACATAACATCAGTGAGAATAATCATCATAATCAAAACATAATCATGGTATCATCATTATAATCATGATAGAACCAATAGACAAATTTATGTAATGTGGCAATGCATAAAAATAAGGAATCATATCTTAGTGGTAAAATACCATACAAAGTTGTTAACAAAGATAGAATCATGTTCACACATGACATATGTGCATAACCAAAGCATCATCATTGAGAAAATATATAGCCTCATTTTCATGCAGATTTCTCTATATCTCATGAGATACATCACATTACCGAATGCATTAGAGTTTTATATAATTTTGGGTGAATCTATCAGATCACAACATGTACATAATCATTCTTTCCACATGGAACATATACTAGTAACATATGTAAAATAAACCATGGAAAAATAATTGGTTTCATTTCATACATTAATGATTAAAATTTTGGGATTCCCACATGAGAATTGTTAGAACATAATTTTTATTAGTTTCTGAATTCTTGAGAGAAGAATACACTACTCAAGAGGTGAAAAAATGTGTTTTGGAAGGAAACATTCTTTTGGAAAATAATTTTATTTTTCATAAAACTAGATTAGAAACATGTATATCCCAGAAAATAAAATTTATGTTTCTATTTTTGAAGTATTAAATTCACATCCACACTAAAATTTGGCACGAAAGAGTTATAACCCAAATAATCTAAATTGGGTTTGAGAATCCACTTTCAATGATTTATTCAATTTAATATCCTAAATAATAAAATTAGATTCATTAATTAATAAATCTAGAACATATTATACATGTATTTGATTCGTTATAATTTTATCAATTTTTTTATTTCTATTTAATGAGTTATATAGTTCATTTTCATCATTTGAGAGTTTTAATTTTCTTGGACTTCAGGAGTGGTTCACTTGTATACATGTATGGAAGATCATGTAAAATGTAAATAATTATCCATATTTAAAATTATAGGTTATTAATGAACATATGAATGTTTAAATGTTCTTATATAGTATTTTGTTTCTAGATATGAGGATGAATTTTCAGATAAAATGTTAATGATAATAGATTAGATTAAATTGGAGGATTTCCGATCATCGTGAACTTATTTTGTTTTATTATTTTATATTATTTATATAGTTAGTTCCACAACAAAAAAAAATTATAACATAAAATTTAAAAAATATTTTAACCATTATAATTATTTTATCACCATCCATGAGGGCAATAAAGGAAAATTAAAACTTGTTATCCTTGAAGGTGATAAATGAACACCCCACTGATGATGTTATAATTTTTAGAATAAAATGGAGAAGAGAATAGGTATGATGATAGATTATTTCATTAAAAAAATAAAATTTCTGTATATATAAGATACTGGAGTTTCATTCCACTTGTATTAGGGGAGGTAAGGAGAGAATAATAAATGAAATCAAATTGAAAGGAAATTAGAATATACTGAAAGTGGATTTTACCTATTGAATTTTCCTCCTTGATAACGTCCTTAGAAAAATTGGATTTGGTATTTTGTTGAAACCAATGTATACATGATGTGGAAAAAAGGCATGGGAAGTGAATTGGGTATAATTTCAATTGGTGTCATGACTTTTGAGGTGTGAGGAGTAGATACGGTGAGGGGTGGTGTTCATAGGGGAGGGGAGGGTTTTTTTTGATTATTTTATTAATTATAATTTTTAGTTTTACTCAAGACAATAAATAGTTTGAACCTTATCACAAAAATTAGAAATCAAATGACAGAGAGATGGATATTATAAACTTACACAATCTATACATCATGCATGACTCAATAATTCATGTATTTAGCTTATATCATAAATTATAGCATTGCACTATTTTCACAAAATTCAACTATTTAAGAAAAATCCCAAAAAATCACCAAAATCATTTTTTGAAATGTAAAAATAAAAAATGGTCCCAATTTTATGAAATTAATTTTATAAATATGAGAAATTTAATTTTTACTTAAAATCATCATTTATTCAAAATATACAAAATTTAATATTTCAGTTGATTTTATGCCACATAGAAAAATATAAAAAGGTCTCATTTGTAAATATTATAATAATAAGAAATAAATTACAATTTTTTATGAAAATAATTTTTTTTAAATCATTATATTATTTATAAAATAGTAAATAAATATTTTTGTTTTAAAAAAATTCCAATACTCAAATTATCATTTTTAAAACATTTATTTACTTATACTATGATATAATAATATTATATTTTTCATTTATAACATGCCTAAATTCTATTTATTATTTTATAGGTGAAGTTACTATTATATTAGCTAGATTACTCTTCTTAATTGTTATGTTTCTATCCCATGGGTCATGTTATTATTCCATCGATATAGGTTCCTCCATCCAATGTTACTTTTTTTTTATTTTCAAAACACATTTAGTGGGGGAAGTGAGAACCCTCATAAGATTAAACACCAAAAGAGATTATAGCATTGTTGAAAAAAAGTTTGAGTGGATTGGAATCCCTCTCCCTAAAAAAAATCCATCAGATTGAATTTTCCTGTGAGTCTGGGTAGCTATTGAGGATGCCTTCATTAAGATTCGCTAAGTTGTCCCAAGCTTTCGCAAATTCCTCCATGTTTATCTTCCCCATATTGAAGCCACTCAACATAATTCAGACCTTCTTATCAATACACACACCAACCTCCTTAGTGGTGGTCACATAATAATTCTTCCTGTATTCTTCAGAGAATTCAAGTCCATTGCTTCTTCTTCCATTTCTTTATCTGAGTGCATAAGTTGGTCCATGTGATCCAGTACTGAGCAGATATGTCACTACAGGTCTCCAGTGAAGTTTGACTCATGTTGCTGTCTAGGATCCCTCATCTCCGTTCCACTCAGGTGGTTGGCCAAGACAATATCTTCACCACCCGCAGCCACCATGTAACATGATGTGTTGGGCATTGTATACAGGTTGCACATAGATATGGGAGCTTTTTAGGGGTGATTGCCTTACTTGCAGATCTAGTACTAGGAGGACTGGGAAGGTTTGAATACTCCTTCTTACGATGTGTCCTTTGGTTGTTCTTAATAAATCCATCTGAATCAATACTAGTGTACTTACCGTTCCTTGTGGAGGATCTGAGATATTCCTCCGCAATGGCCATTTCCATGGATTTAGCAGGGAAATTCAAAGGATCTTCATTCTCCTCGAGGGAAGCTTCCTCATCCGCCAAATTGTCCTTCCTATCTCTATGGTATCTATATGCTATGTATGTGTTTAATACCAAATAACATAGTTCTGAAATGTGAAGTAATATTGATAAATGTTTAGATCATCACATTCTTCCCCCTTTTGAAAATTTACCCTCAAAATATCATTTTACACAAATAGGTGAGGGTATTTATCTTTCATTTCTACCTCTAGTTCCCATGTCTATTCATCATAATTAAAGTTCCTCCACAATAATTTTACAAGGTCTGTGGTCATGTTTCATAAAACATATCTCCCCAATCCAAAATATTTACTGGATTTTCCTCAGAAGAGAGATCATCTTCTAGCTGTACCACCTCTTAGTTTAGCACATGTGAGGGATCTAGTATTTAATTTTCAAGAGACAAACATCTAACACATAATAAATTTAATCCACACTTTATAGAAGTAAAATTTGATAGGCCACTTATCCTATGTGATCATGTATCTCAAAGGGGATAAGGTACATTGGGCTATGCTTCCATTTCATTCCTAACTGCATGGCTCTTTTTCATGGTGATATTCAAAGGAATACATTATCTCCAACGTCGGTCTCCATGAACCTACAACGGTTGTCAGTATAGATACGTTTCCAACTCCAAGCATATGTTATGTATTAATGGATGGATTTATCCTTCACTGTTATCTCTTTGACAAAATCATGTCCAAGTAGCTTTCATTCTCCAACTTCATCCCAACAAGTTGGAGGTTTACATCTCTTCTCATATAGATCTTTATATGGAGCAATCAAAATACTCAAGTAGAAGTTATTGTTGTATGGGAACTCAACCAATGGGAGATGATGATCCCATAAACCATTTAATTATATTGAGAATTAACAAAGAATTTCCTCAATTGTGTGAATAGTTATTTTAGATTGCCCATCAGTTTGGGGGTGATAGGCTATGTTGAAATTTAATTTAGTAATCAAGGAAAATCGGATACTTCACAATAATTTAGTTCTGAAACAGTCATCATGATTATATATGATTAAAATTGGAACCCCATGTGTCCTCACCACTTCCATCGACATATATTAGATTGTTTTTCAGGTGATAAATCTTCCCAAATAGAAATAAAGTGGTTAATTATTGTTAGTCAATCCACTAAATCCCATATTGATTTTTTTTCCTTTGGATATATTCAGGATACCAGTGATAAAGTCCATGGTAAAACTCTCCAATATCCACAAGGTTATAGGGAATGGTTTAATCATACCATTGAACTTATGAAACTCATCTCTAACTTACAGACATGTCAACCACCTGGAGATATACTCTGCAATCTTCTTCTTTATGTTATCCCTCCATAAATGTTTGCAATGATCATTGTACATTTTCGGTACTTCTAGGATGGTTAGAGAAGGATATGCTTTGTGAATTATCCAATAGTCTCTTCTTTATCTCAGATGATGAAGGCTCGCAAATCCTAGTTCCAAAATGAATCACACCATCATCATCGATATAGAACCCATTCAAAATCTTTTCTGTTACTACATTTACCATCTTTGGTATCTCTCGATCATCACTTTGTGCCTAATTTTTCTTCTCATGGATTGATGGTTGGGATATCATTTTGGAAAGGTAGTATGTATTCCCTAACATTGTTATTTCCCAATACATCCTTTATATATCCAGGAATATAAGTTTTTGCTCAATCCTCTTCATGAATAGAGTAGTATATTATCTTTGGCAAAGAGCATCAACTACACTTTTTACCTTCCTTAGATGGTAGTGAGTAGAGAAATCATATTCCTTGATTATATCTAACCATCTACTTTGACACATGTTGAGTTAATATGTGTGAATATATACATTAGATTCTTATGACTGGTCTATATATCAATCTTTTTACCATATAGGTAGTGGTTGTAGATTTTCAGGGAAAACATCGTAGCTACTAGCTACAGATCATGAATCTAGTATCTTTTCTCACAGATCATCAACTATCATGAGGTGTAGGATTTTAATTTATCATTATTCTAGAGTAAATAACCCAATACATTATTTGAATCATCCATGTATAATACTATAATTTCTATACATATTGGTTATTTGAGTACAAGTGTAGTGAACAACCTCTTCATTAACTCCTTGATGCTTTACTCACATTTTCCATCTAGAAATACTATACCACTTACACTATTAACATAGTTAGAAGGCTATAAATTTAGTATATATCTCTCAAAAAACATTTCTAGTACACTACTAATCCATGAAATCTAGGTATTTCTGTGACCCTGGTGGGTGTAGTCTATTTTTCAGTTACCTTTGGTTTTGAAAATTCCACATAAATTATATCAATTGTGGTCATGTTTCTCTTGAATGTGACTTGATATATCAAAAAGTCACAATTTATTAACATGAAATATAGTTTATCCTTCTTCAATGTCTCTATCGAAACCCTTATATATTCACCATGTTCCTCCTTTATTTTGGAGTATATGAGAATATCATCAATAAACACTACATTTTTTTTCAAGGTAGTGTCTAAAGACTCTATTCTTCAAATCCAGGAATATGGAAAGATAATCAGTAAGTATAATGGGAATCACAAGAAACTCATACTTCTCATACCTTGTGTAGAAAGATGTTTTATAAAAGTCATAATTCTTAACTTTTAGTGGATGATATCCAGAAGAAAGATCCACCTTTGAGAAATATTGAAATCATTATAGTGGATCAAATAAGTCATAAATCTTTGGAAGGGGATAGTTTTTATTTATTTTCATATTTTTGAGCTCCCGATAGTGATGCATAGCCACATTGATCCATTAACATTATTTAAAAAGAGCACTGGTTCACCCTTAGGAGATACACTAAATCATATGAATACTTTTTATAAATTCTCTTGAAGCTACATATTTAACCAATCCAAATAGAAAATAGCCATCCTATAGGGAAATTTTGAAATAGGAATAATTTTTTTTTATTATTTATAATGAGAACAGTACCTCATGATATGGGGTATATATGAGTAACTATTAAAAAAATACATCATTGTATTCCCTCACAGTGGGAATTTTCTCAAGGATGATACTTTCATTTGACTCAACTATTTGAGTGAGGTATGCTTACTTAAAGGGAATCAACACCAACACCATTAAGGGATTTCCCAAAGGATATTCATGGTATTCCTTTCATTTGTATAGGAGAATGGGATGGCTTGAGATATGAAACAATATATTATTTTCTTGAAACATGATTTACGGTCTATATAATGATTGTCAATCCATTCCCATTATAGTGTCGAATTCTACGAAGGAATGTTTCATGAGGTTCGATGGAATAATATTCCCACATATTCTAATAGGAGAAGATTAAAATACATTGGTTGTAATGTTTGCACCATTAGGTGTTCTTATAGATACCTCAACTTCAAGGTTTCATGGATTTGATTCAATAGTTTTAAAAAACAAGAAAGATATAAAAGAATGCATTGAAATAGAATAAAATAAGAATTTCCATTATTGAGTGAATATGATATGTACATTCTAAGACATCATTTTCTTGATCCACTTAAATAGTAGTGATGGAATAATATTTCTCATTATCCTTTTTATTTGGGGGCTACTGATGCTAATTTCTATTGGAGACTTGAGTTTTAGTGCACTAGCTCGTATAGTTCCCTTTCTTCCTACAATTGAATCATTTAACAGTGGGTGGTTCTATCCTTTCCTCCAATATATTGGTCGGCATCATTATGTCTCTATGACATTGTTGATCTTATTGTCCTTTTTTCCCACACATTAAATATTTTAATTTCCCAATGAGGCAATTCCCATGATTCTTCCTCCCATATTTTTTTACATGTGAGTGGATGAGTTTTCTTAACAACTTTTCCATTAGATTATCCAATATGAAATTTTATCTTTAATTTCTTATTGCCATAGTCATTAGAACACTCTCTAAACTCTATATCCAATTTTATATCACATCATAAAACTTCTTCATAAATCCAAAAGTCTTGAATTGCTAGATACTTTTGAAGTTATGGTTTTAAATGCTTAAAAAATTTATCTTTTTTCTATCCTTAAAAATAAAAAAACATGACCCATACATTTCAATCCATGTGATGTTTTCCTTATAATATGTGGTAGATTCACCATTCTTTTTCTTTATGTTTATGAATTATTTCTCCATATTTCCCTAAAATTTCAAGTTAAATACTTATTAAGAAATATTTCCTTAAATTATTCTCACTCCATTTATTCAATTTAATTCGTTGCATTGGTGTTATTAATAAAAACACACCTTTGATATGCCTCTCCAACTAATTGATTGATGGTCAGGGTTACCTTATCTATATCTGAATAACAATGCATAGAAAATATCTTATCCACTAATTTGACCCACTGTTCTTTGACTAGTGGATCAAAAGATCTCTTAAATGTCTGTGTACATTTATTCATAAAATAATCAATATCTAGTTTCATCCAATTACCTGAAAGGTGATTTCCCATATTATTCAATTTATTGTTTGTAGCATGAGACATCTGGGTATGCATCTCCGTGAAATTTTGAATCCCACCTCCCAAGGAATTGGGGATGTCATTAAAGAAATTGTTTCAATGTACATAACATGGGTTTTGAATTGTTTATTATGGTTCCCACCATTTTCTAAAATTGAAAATGTTTTGAAAAACACAATTCCCCAAGGCATGAATAAATAATTTATCCCTTTTTGAAATTAACATTAAAGGAATATCTTGAGGGATCCCTATGTTTTGATTTTTTTTCTAAGACAATGATTATTGGATTTTTACATATAAATTTTCTCCTACTAAAGGTTTTAACTATTTATATCTAATCTTAACTCCCAAATTAACTAAACCATAGTCCGATACCAACTATAGCAACCCTACTTTTTCTTACATGACAATAAATACATTTTAATGAAAAAAACATAATAGCATTGGAAAAACCTGATCCAAAGGTTCAATGACTTGGATATAATAGAACCATTCATGAAATTTACATAACAAAACTCAAAATATTATTTAATTCATTTTTCCTATTTAATTAGTGATCCTCTTGTTCTCCATAGTTTAAGTAATCACCCAATGATTTAAATCAAAGAACAATGTGAGTTAAAATACCTATAAGAGGATAGTTATGAAAAATAATAAATATAAGATGGTTGAGAATACTCATCATCATCATAACATAATCATGATATCATCATCATAATAATTAAAAGAATAATTAGATAATTTAATGGAATGTGGAAATGCATGAAAATGAAACCTCATGTTTTAGTGGTGAAATACCACACATAGTTGTGAAAAATGACATCATTATATTCCCACATAAAATATGTGAATAATCATAAAATAATCATTGTGAAATAATATATCATAATATTCATTCATATTTCACCTTATCAAATGAGATACATCATATTACCCAATACATTGGAGCACTATATAATTCTGGTTGCAACCTGAACTTCATAACATTTACATAATCATGATTTCCACATACATGTAAATCAATCATATACCTAAAATAAAAAATATAAAAGGAAGGGGTTTCATTTAAAAAAATTATGAATAATCCATTGTGATTCACACATTTGAAATGAAAAAAAAACATATTTTATTATATTCATCATTCTTGAGTGAAGATGAAACAACCAAAGAGGAGTCAAAATTCATTTTGGAAAGATTAGTTATTTTGGAAAATGAAAGAATTTTTCATTAGACCATATTAAAAACATTTATATCCCAGAATATAAAATTAATAAGATTTAAATTATATTTTAGAATATTTAAATGCACATCCACACAAAAATTTGACATGAAGGAGGAATAACACAAAGGCTAGGAATTGGGTTTGAGAATCACTGAACCTTATGTATGAATGATATCTACACATTTATATAAAAGATAATTAAATTAAATTCCAAAATTATTAAACATATAAAATATTTTACTTGTATTTGATTCGTTATAATTTTATCAAATTTGTTTATCACCAATTTTGTAAGTTATATAGATCAATTTCATCATTCATGGGTTTTTGTTTTCTTGGTTTTCATGATCGGTTCACTTCTATATAGGTATGGAAGATCATCTAAAAAGAATATAGTTATCTAGAGTTTAAATTATATGTTATTAACGATCTTTTAGAATTTTAAATGGTCTTATATATTAATTTTTTCCAGATATGGGGATTATTCATTACTGAAAATGATAATGATAATCGTTTAGATTAAATTGGCAGTTATTTGATCATCAAGAACTTGTTTTGTTTTATATTTTAATATTATGTATATATATTAGTTACAGAAAATAAAAAAGTTATAAAATAAATTTTAAAATCTATTTCAACCACTATAATAGTTTAATGTCCAAATTTGATGGCGGTAATGTAAAATGATAACTTTTCATCCTTGAAGGTGATAAATCAAACCCCCACGTATAATGTTTTAATTTTTAGAATAAAATAGAGAGAATAAGTTTTTTGATGATGGATTATTAAATTTAAAATGGTAAAATTAAATAATATTTGATATAAATAATTTATCATTCCACTTGTAAAATGGAATGTGAGGATAGAATAATAAAAGAAAAGATATTGAAAAGATATTAAAATAAATTGAATGGGGATTTTACCTATAATTCCCCTCTATCAGATACTCATTAGAGAAATTGGGTTTGATATTTTTTTGAGATCACATAATTTTGGATGTGGGGGAGTGGATATGGAAGATAATTTGGTATAATTTTTTAAACCATCGAGGCTTTTGAGGTGTTGGGAGAAGAGGTATTGAAGGGTGATATTTATAATATATGAGATGCGTGTTTTTTATTATTTTATTCAATATTTTATTTTTTTTTCTCAATAATATCAACTGTTTGAGCATTCTCACTAAAAAAAGTTATATAAATGAATTAAATTTCCTGATTATGGGCTTATATTATCCAAACATCATCCATGACTCAATAATTAATATATTTAGCTGATATTATAAATTATTATATTTCCCTCTTCACATGAAATTAATCTATTTTTAAAATATCCCAAATATTCATCCTAACAATTTTTCAATGTGTATAATCAAAAAATTCTCTACATTTTATGGAAATAATTTAAAAAGTATGATAAATTTAATTGTTTATTTAAACAGTCATTTATTCAAAAAAAAATCCAAATTTATAATTATAACTGATTTATGACACATTGAAAAATTATTTAGGGTCTCATAATATTCTATTAAAATTTGAAGACAAAAAAATATTAATTTATGAGTCGATTTTATGGAAATCAATTTTTTTAATCATTATATTAACTATAATACTATAAATAAACAATTATGTTTTACAAAAATACCAATAATTAATTTATCATTTTTAAAACATTTATTTAATAACACTATGATATAATTATATCATATTATCATTTATAAGATTCATTAGTTTTAATTACACATTCATAGGTGAGTTTACAATTTTACTTTCTAGATTACTGTTCATAATTTTCATTTTACTATTCCAATGGTTAAGTAACTATTCTATCGGTATATGTTCCTTATTTTTTAAGAATATCACATATATCATTATTTATTTATGTGAATAATGTTTTGATTGGGATCTTTATGAAATGTATCTATCTTATACCATATAAATTAATTATAAGAAGGGAAATTATATTGATAAAAGTTTCGATCATTACTTGTGTTCCCTACTAAGTAGCACGGAAATACATGGGTTCTGATTCCTCTCATGAGGATACGTATGATGCCCATTATATGGGTTTAATACTAACATAAAAAAACATATCCTACATTGAAAGATGGTAAAATTTAGAGATCCCAACCGTGTGACATAAAACTGGTGCAGTCCTAATAAATTAATAATGTGTCTTTAAACCCTATAAGAAAAGAGGAAAATTGATGGAGAAGCTCCAACACATACAGATCCCTCTATTGATAGAGAACCATAGATACATAAAAATGATTATGAACCCAGTTTTTATTCATAATGGATCATTAATTCAGCATGATCCCAGTCTAAATACTTGTGAATTAAACATGGATTCAGGAACACATGTTAAATATATAATAGATTCCATCAATTGGAAATATTCCCCCCAAAATGGTGTGATAAGACTAACTTCCCATACAGTCAACCAATGTGTGTTTTTAAGTGTTATTGGCCAAGTTACATAGAAAATGTATACCTTTGGAAACTATTCCAATGAATAGTCACAGATACCAGAGTTGTTGGTAATTTATGTCTCAACAAACAAAACCCGTTGGAGACTATGTAATGATGTTGTACATGATGATAGTGATTGCACATAATTCAACCAGTTGAAATCAAACATCGGGTGATGGCGGTCCTCATCAAAAAATAACCTCCATGGATTTTCATTATTTATCCTCCAGTAAATAGATTTATAGTCATTATTCCTATTTAATTTCTGAATTAGTAATGTGATATACATTTTTATATTTGTTTATTATTTGAGCACACTTCCCACCAGTTTCCTCAAAGGCCTCAAAATTATTATACAATTATATTTTCTTTCCTATGCTCTCTTAGAATAATACAAGGAACTACATATTGACTTCCGCTCAATTTATAGCCTTTATTAAATTTTTGGAGTAATAAATTACACCATCACACATAGGATTTATTTCAATAGACTCTAATACACTAGAATATTATTTCAGAAGAGAATCTACATCTTTGTATGTATTGTTCATCAAAATCAACCTGATGATTTTACTTCCAATTGTAAACATAGGGATTTCATTCAAAATTATTATACTCAGAATCATTATTTTTTATCATCACATTGGAAATATAATTATCATCAAATTAATTCCATTTTAATAAAACAATATTTTAGAAACATCAACCCCAACACATGGTTTTAAAATTGTTTTATTCTCTTTCTTATGTGAATTAATTACCACATTCTATTTCTTTTCCTTTATACCACTTTTTTAGATGCAACATAAAGTGTATTAATAAATATTTTTTAAAAATATAGTCAATAAATAATTTTATTCATAGAAAAAAACATCCTAAACTAATATTTAACTTAGACTAACTTCATTGAATGAATATTTTTACTCCACTTATTATAATTATTTTACCAAATTTTATACATAAACATACTTTACTTCTATATAATTCACTACATAATTCATATGAAATATTTTTATTAGTAATATCAAGAATATTATCTCTCACATCAATGATTTCATTGAGTTCCCTCATCTTCATCAAAAATTCTATTTTCATCCTAGAAGTGTTATTAGAATTATTTCATCAATATTTATCTTTTATTAATAATTATTAATCTTAAATGGTATCTATTATCCCTCAGGATTCCATTTTAGTTTCATTCTCATAAATACCTCAATGTTTTATTTTCAATCATTACGTTTATCACTACCACTTCTCTTTTATTAACTACTAAATTCTTCATGATTTGAGGGATAAAAAGACTATATTTATTTATCCATAAGTACTATAAAAACCACATTATTTATATTCTATTCATATATTTCTATTTCCTCATCCCATGATATAGAATCATGTTTTTATTAGTGTTCCCTATTTTTTATGGGGATGTTATTTTTTGACATTGAAGTACATTCTTCATTTAAAACCAATTTCTTGTTTGTTTCACCTAGAAGACCATTTCGGTTGAGAATTCTATTCTATTTCAAAGTTCTTCTCTAGGATAATAAATGAAAATTATTTAATACATTAACAATTAAAACACATAAATGGTATTTTTCCATTATATTTACCATCAACATAATCCATGAATATAAAAAAAATAAAAGTAACACATTCAAATTCATCTCATAATCCCCAACATTTGTTTCATCCTACTGAAACAACTCAGGTTCAAAATGCATATACCTTCTAGATATTTGAATGCAATATTACTTCATTGAGTTTACTTTATTAATAATGATTAAACCCTCACTCATGAAATAAGATATCAATACATTATTAATATTATAAATGGTCAAATCATTCATGTTTCCATATTCAAATATGGATAATTTTCCATAAATCTAGCCATGGAGTATTATCATTAATTATATCTATATGGAAGAACCACTAAGACCTTATCCAAACTTTAGAATTAGGATAAGAATGTTATACATGAATAAAGAATTCATATGATAAATAATCATATCTCATTTTAATATCCTGAAATTGAGTATTAATTGTTAATAATCATGATTCACAATCATCTTATCTCAACCACAGATTTAATGACGTTTTCTATAAATTATATTCTCTATTTATATCCCATAATTCATGTAAACCCCTTCTATTTGAGGGATGAGAATAAATAATTGTGCACTCTTCCATCATAGTTGATTTTATTATTTTTAATAAATTGTATTTCTATCCCAACATTGAGTATATAAATTCAATTCTTGGGAATATTAAGATTATTTATTCTAAGAGATAACATTTATTAATGTAACCTCTGATTTAATTTATGAAATCATTATCTACTAGACATGGGATCTTTTTTTTCATTTTATGTATTCATAATTTCTATAAAAAATAAGTAAATCAAATGTGAAGAATATAATTTTAATTGATGCTCAAGAATAATCTTTTCATTGATATAAATTTAAGTTGCACCTGAGAGAGTTTGGAGGATAACTAAGATGGTGGTGAATCAGTGAATTCAAAAACAAAAACTTTCCATCAAAATTCACTACTATTATCACATTAGTCAATGATATAATCCATAAAAAAACCCAATGAATATTGATGAGAGATAGAGTTTGATATAAAATACGCATGGCCTAAGGGTGTTTATATGGATAACATAATATTTTCTATTGTGAATACTTTATGGAGAAAAGTTGTGATATCATATTTTGTGTTATTATATTATTATTAATTAGAACAAGTATAAAGTGAATTAATATATTAAAAATCTCAATATATAATAAAGACCGAAATGAATTTCAAGAACCCCATCAAACATCCATTTCATGCCTCAACGTAACCAATGTTTTGGATGACCTATACACCTCTATAATTCATATAAATTTAATAAAAACACTCTATTGAATTATATTTGGAATGTATACCTTCTTATTTCAATGTTTCATCTACATTGATACGTTAGTCAACAATATTTCTAGAAAAATCATATTAATTACACTATAATGGTGTTTTCTCATTCTTGATCACTATATTTTTAATCCTATTATTATATCTCAAATTTTAAATTTATAAATTCTTAATGAAAATTTAAAAAAATTCACAATCCATTATAGTATTATAGTTTTAATAAATTATTTATAGTGTAAATTGGTTGTTTCCTCCTATCGGTTGTCAAATCATTTCATCATGTGTATGAATCCTTATGGTGTGAATCGGTTTCCTTAAAATTGTAATAGACAAAGTTTCATATTCTATCTCTGTTTTCCATAAAATTATCTATTTTTTCATAACTCTACAGCTTTTAATGTGACATAATATCCAATAACAAATATCTCTATACATAAAAACTATGAAAAACTATAATTGTGAAATTCCCATTTAGGTTAAACATTGTAATTTATGAGCAACAATCATTGTGTAATGCAAATAGAATGTGGTGTAATTATTTCAAAATATTAAAGACATCATCTACTTTAACTCATAATTGGGTAATTAGTATTCTATCATTTAACGATTTTAACCACATTAATGAATATTCCTAACATTTCAAACCATTTAACTCCAATCATATTTAAAATCATCCACATGCATGTTGACAGTAAATACAACATGAATTAGACATTGAATAACATGAATGAATTTTCTCAAGAAAAAATTCATAATATGTTCAAAAATAGAAGTTATATAAAAAGAAAAATGGATGATATGGTTTTTCTAAGTTTATAAACACTAAATGTAAAGATCAATATTGTATTAACCATGTGAAAATTAAGATCAAACTAGAGGATTTGATATTTTTAAAATATGGATTTAATAAAAATGGTTGGCGGTAAAACTTATTCACCATGGGTTTTTTCAAAATCCAGAATCTATTAAAAGGATGTGAATAAGTAGATAAAATATTGTAAGATATTTTACTTTTTGAAAAAAAAAATTAGGCCAGTTTGGATCACACTATAAAGTATTATAATGATTAATGAATAAACTTATAAGGCAAGTAAAAAAATCCATCAATCTAGAATAAAATATTCATATCGTTTCAAAGAAGAAATTATAGTAATGGATATTGTAACTATTTTACAATCATCAGTCATAAATATTTTTATTATAGGAATAGAATTAATGGAATAAACTATTTAGAATCTTAAGGAGTATTAATAATTGAATAATAAAATGAATTCCATTAGAAATAAAATACTCCATTAAATAAAGATTGTGAATACATTATAGATCATGATGAAAAGAATAATAAGATACCCCCATAAGTATCAACTCAACCCAATATATCATTGAAGGAAAATAGGTTGATGAATAAGGATATTTTAAGAAATAATATTTTAAAAAAAACAAATAAAAATAAACTCATGGATTCTTTTTAGTATGTTTTTACAATATGGATGAAAATGTAAAATTGTTCTACAATGTACAAGTGAATATTCATGAAATGGTTTTTATTTAAATTTATTGATTATTAAATATTATATAGAACAGAAAAAAAAGTATTTTATTAGATTAATTAATGACTAAAAAAGTACTCATAGAGGATGGAAGAAAGAATAAACACTGGAGAATAAGTCTAATTTAGGACAAGCGACTCAAATAAATATTCAAATGGAATATCTAATTAACCAATAAAAAATCTACAAATCATTGATGCATGGATGGAGGATAAAAAATATAATTAACCAAGTTTAAAATTTATATAAATATTATTTCATTGCTGAAGAATAAATGAATATCTTGTGGAATCAATGTATCACAAACATTTGTGACATATTGAACATGGTCTCTATAAAAAATAATCATACTTGTAAAACTTTGTGTCCTTAGGAATGAATCCCCATACATAAGAGGTTCTTGACTAGTAGTGGGGGTCTAAGATGGTACAATGAGGAAATTAAACCCCCTGTATCATATTATCATTCACAACAAAAATAAAAATAATGGGAGGACATTCATCACATCAGAGTATGAAACACAATAAAAATATAATCATGTGACAGTGAGAATAATGGAATCATACAAGCAAGAATGACTAATCACCTAAGTTTTTATCACATATTCAGATTAAAAAAAATTAAATACAACTGAGGACTTAATCACCACTCATGGCCTCACCTTATCCCATTATCTTGTATGCATATCGACGAAATCCAACTTGACCTTGATAGTCCAGGCCTCTTTATAACCTATACCTAGAAACTAGTGAGAGTTTTCTTTGGTGACTATGTGAAATATAGGACTAATAAGGTTGTGAGAACATAACTCAGTTGGACACAAAAATGTGGTTCCATATGTAACTATAAAATATATAGTATTTGAACAAGTCATGCTACAAATAAATAAATAACTATTTGAATTAGATAAACAAATAAGTAAACCATTATCAATCCTCAGGTTCGTGAACCTAATCGACCATCACTACCTTACACAGTTCTAAA
Source organism: Viscum album (assembly GCA_963277665.1). Taxonomy (NCBI): domain Eukaryota; kingdom Viridiplantae; phylum Streptophyta; class Magnoliopsida; order Santalales; family Viscaceae; genus Viscum; species Viscum album. The sequence continues at coordinate 1,431,471,689 of OY728126.1, read as the reverse complement.
GTGTCTATAAGAATATCTCAAAGAATATTCAAACCATAATAATGAATAAGGGGGTATTTCACCCAAGTATAAAATTAATGACTCTGGTTCTGGATCCACCCTTGTATATATTAAAATGACATAGGGGCCATAATCAAACTGATATACAAATAAAGACCTATGGAATTATCCATCCTATAATAACCACATAGGTAATGTTCCTTCCCAATATAAAATGGTTACAAATAGATAATCCACAAAAATGAGGGAGACTTAACCAACTAAATAAATGACAAGTCCTAGAAGATAGCAATCTATATGACATATCCACTAACATGAAGCAATATAATAAAAGATTTAAATCCATGGAAATCCCAAAAGTAGTATCACAAATCAAACTTATAAGAGAGTTTTATTTAGTAAAATAGAGAACTCTTCTAGGGGATTTTTTTTTCATATTACACCATAATTTGATTCCATATCAATAAATATATCCAAGTACTGTGCAAGTTTTCTAATTAAAATTCAACACCACCATCAAGGTTTTTTAAAATTTGAATAAAATCTCAATAACCTCTTTGGTGTGTCTCATAGATCATATGATTGAGGAAATAAAAGGGTTTCATCTACAAACTTTACCCACCGTTACCTCTACAGCCTCCATGGATCACACCAAGACTCAGGTTATAATGTATCGCCCGCAGTCATGTTTATTAATAACTAAACCCACATTCATAGAATCAATATATCATCGAGGAACCTAATAAGTTCCCCTATGTCACTACATTGTCAAAGAAAATTATTTTTCTTCCACAATAATGATCATTTTCCTTTATCCAATTATAATTAAAACAAAACATCATGGGCCTCATAAGGTAAATCACACCACTATCAGTCTAAGAGGTGTGTCAAGACCCATCTCATATCCCAAGTAATCCCATAATACCATATGTACATTAACATTAATTATTACATGATTCAACACATTCTATAATAAGGGTTGATGAATAATATATACACAAGGATTTATTGAGGCCTACTTGGTCCAAACAACTATATACAATACCCTCCATTATAAGGAAGTGTTTATAGGATATAAATATAGTTCCTCCATATCATATCCATTTAATTTTATTTATATTACACTCTTTATGGGGGTTAGGTATATAAGGTGTGTTTTGGTTGATGAATCGTCACCCATAAGTGTCTGAGATATCAATTACTAACCAAGGGACCATGGAGTCCCTTAGTTCATTCATTTGGTTATAAATGTCTTATATCAAATAATGTAGTTTATTTAAATAATTTATTTGAATAAGAATTTATATAATGGTTGATCCCCACCCAGGAATGACTTAATATCATATGTTGTATAAATAAATTGAATAATATAATAGGTCAAGTGCAAGGACTGCATACTCAATCAAGAATATTTCACTTTTAACTAGATTGCTAACATCTTATTCCTAATATTGTGTTGACTATAATGTATTCTTAGGGCCAGAATGCACACTCGGTCTCAAATATATAATGAATCATAATAATTAATTAATTATAACTAAAATCATAGATAATTTGTTATTTTATAATTTAGTTCTAATTTTATATAACATGTCATATTTGATGAAACACCTATAGAGTGCCCTCTCTATATCCAACCAAAAACCAAATGTATATGGGAGACCCATATAATGATCCTAGAACTATCCTGGGAGAATTCCCTATAGTTACATCTCATCCTGAACCACTGGGTTTGTGCCAGATCCCATATGACCTCAGGCACGCCTTTCCATATGCTAGAGGATTTTGACTAGATGTGAGGGTCTCAAGTGGAACCACGAGAGAATATATCTTGTGTATCATGTCATGAGACCATAAATAATAAAATAATTATTCATATAAATAAAATAATCATATTAATACAATAAGAAACATAAATATAGAATACATGATACAATAACTGAATCAAAACAAGGATCATATGTACATGTAAATATTACAAATAAAGGTTGTTGCAGACGTAATGTCTAAACTCTTTCAATCAATGATGCATCCTACTAATTTACCTTCTCAACCATCCACCATATGGACTTTTCCCTTCATTGGGTCTCTGGTCCTGGATTCTGCAACTTCAGAAACATTTCTGAGTAGGGTGTGTGTACAAGACTCAGAAAGACAACACCAGCAACCCTTAACAATAGTGCATAAAATATAAAATTGTATTCCATGAACATAAAAAAGGTATAAATATAAAAACTATATATCACACATTTACCAACCATATGTCAGGTCCTCAGGAACTCGCTCTACCTACTTAAGCGCCATGTTGTGAGAAACATGGATGTTTTAGAATAATGATAGATAAAACATCAACAACCAACCTAACATGTCACCTTTGTGGAATGTACCAAAATCATGTAGGAAAAATTGCTACTGGAATTGATCACACAAGAATATACTGACCAATTATAATAATATATATCTTTATGTATAATCTATAAGCATGCGTCAAATCTCACTGGATGACTAATGTCAAACACATCCCTCTCAGAGAATAGCCCAAAATTATATAAAACATCCCACATGCAAGAATATCCTAAATGTACATGCTATCCAAATGTCTAGAGTATTACACTTGGAATATAGTTCCATGATTGTGCCACATATCACATGTTCTCCATGTTTACCATACTTGTGTCATATCTCCCATGGAGTGTAATTGGACAAAATGCACTCTCCATTACAGTAGACGAAAATACCATAAATACGATACATAATAAAAATATAAAATAAAACATCAGTCATAGGTTTCATGGAAACACACTCACTCCATAAATAATTCTAATAACATATATATAACATGTGATAATGTCAATAGCATCCCATGTCTATACACAAAGACTAAAAATCATGTCAATAACCTGCATAAAACATGCGAATTTTTTTTATGAATTCCAACTATAGGTGAAATTATATTTAACAGTCTTAGTTCATGTTTGAGTTTATCTACCACAATAAAACCTCATCTGATTAATAAAATATATGTTTGAAATTCTTCATGTTAGGAATGACACTGACAGCGCAGAAATCTGATCTATATTGTATGAGATATTCATGAATAAACTTTGGGAAGTAAATAAATAAATAAATAAGAAGGATATTAGGAGATATGGAGAGGATAATGTGGGGGGTAGGAAAATCTCTCCAATATGTCCTTTTTTTCATCCTAAAATGTCTCCTTAAAAAATAATTTTCATTCAGAATTAATATTAAATATTCTCACTTTTATTACTCTATTTTTTCAATTTACTACCTCTTAATTCATGCTATGTAGAACCCATGAAACATACAAGGGCCCCAATTCAATTCTAATTTATTCTAAGTTATTTTTTTGGTTAAATATATATATTAAAATAAATTATTATATATTTTAATAACTTATATATATTCCCAGATATACAAACCAATATATGTATTTATTTAAACCAAAAATATTTACACATATTGTGTGTGTGTACATACATATATTCTCACTAACATATATACACCTGAATATATATAAAAAACCTCTCATTTATGTATATGCATATATATATTTATTATGTATACTTAAATATATATAACAGAAAATTATTCTCTAAAATTAATTTTAATAATAACCCTAATATTTTGGTGTTATTAATAAATCTTTGTCATAATTATCACCATGAATAATTAAATCAATAAATTACATTAAAAATGAATTTAATAAATTAACCACATAATAGAATTTATGTGGGGAAATTATTAATGTTTTATCTAACAACGCAATAAATATCCTTCCATGGAGAGACAATGTTCATTAACCAAGCGAATTCTATTACAATTTAAATACCTATTTTTTCTTTGAATGTTTTTAATAATAATAATATATTAAAAACATATTATTTTTATTATTTTTAGTATTATGATTATTTTAATTCTGCAATAAAATATTCAGTTAATAAATAATTTTCCCTCACATGTGATCTAACCAAACATGAGACACTCAGAAAAGTTATACCCTCCCTATGGTAAACCCCACATCTAAGACCAAACAACATACTCAGATTTCTTATACGATGCACTATTTGAGTGATATTAATTATTCAGTTTTTAAAAAGTAGAATAGTCAGTTAATTTAATATAAAAATGGTATTATCCCCCATGATGTTTCCAAAAACCTGATACATATAAAATTTATACCATGACTATGGTAGAACATCATGTTCCAGTCCTAAATGTTGTCTTAGATTTCTCATACGGTGCACTGTTTCGATGTTAATTCATTTTTTCGGAAAAAAACATGCATGTGTATTAATAAAAAGTATTTAATATTTTTATTCTATCAATTTTGAGGGTCTATGGGCCTTGAAATTATGTGCTAACATAGTACCTAAATCTAAAAATATTCCCTAGAATATTCTAAAGTGTTAAACATGGCTTTAATCCTTTTGTAAATCCAAAAAAAAACATGAATTGAAAAGTATAAACTTCAGAGAAAAATAATTAGAATTTATTTAACAATGTGGGTTTTCATATCATCGAACCATTAATCTCTACCATAAGAGTTTCCATATAAAAATTAAAATTTTTTAATTGAAATATTTTTCATTAAAACATTTTTAATTAATTTTTTTAATTACACCATATGTGGTTACAATCAAAACAATCTAACTCCATTTGGGCTCATTAAAATGAACACATAAAACAATTACCAACTATTTAAGGGTTATGTTCAAATTAACAACATTTTTATGTTAGTCACTTCCACATGTATACAATCAAGAATAGAATATTAAATTATCAAATAAAATAATGATATTAATAATGATCCAAGGAAATATCAAAATTTCAATTGAAATTTATTTATTTGGGCTCTATATAATGAAATCAATTGGTATATATGGAATTTAAACTTATGTTCCTAATATTATGTATGGATTCTCATAAAATCCCATAAATCACATATCAATGTGATGTTTATCACCCACGGTTACTTTAAATAAAAATAATTTCAAAACATAATTTCACCACTTTATGAAATCATAGATGTCCATTATTTAGTAAAGATCAGAAAATTCCATAGTTCCCATGGTTGAGTCCCAACCATATTATCTTCTGTTCATCTTATCCCAAATCATGGAAAGGAGAAAAAGAAGTCAGTGGTTTAATCTGGATGCTCTGATACCATTTTCATTCATCCCAACCCGAACCACTGGGTTCGAGCTGGATTCCACATGACCTCTGGCACACCACCCCTTAGCCTAACACTGCTGACTAGAGGTGAGGGTATCGAGTTGAACCATAGTGATACTACACCCTCTATATCATGTCATGAGACCAATAAATAATAATGTAATTATTTAAATAAAATAAATAATCCGAGTAATACATGGATAAACTGATTTATCTTGTACATGATTCAAAAACCAAAACAAACTAAGAATCTCATATATAGGTAAATATAATAAATAAATAATGCAGCATACATCATATCCGAACTCTATCCAATAACGATAACATCCTCCTACTTCACATTCTCAAACATTGGCCAAAGGGACATTTCCCATCCTTAGGTCTCTCGTGAGGAAATCTACAAGCGAACATAAATTCCTATGTTCGGTGTAAGTACAGGACTAAGGTGGACACCACCAATAACCTATAACAACAGTTCATAGAATATAAAAATGTATTCCATAAACATAAAAAGTTACAAATATAAAAACGATATATCAAACAATTACCAACCACATGTTAGGTCATCAGGGACAACCTCTACTTACTTCGGAACCAAGTGAGGAGAAACATGTCTATTTTTGCACAATGTTGGATAAAACATCAATAAACAACTAGACACATCCCCTATATGGAATATACCAAAATCATATGTGAAAAATTATCACTAGTAGTGATATCCCAAATATATATAAATCAATGTGAAGCATATCTCTGACGATGGATATTCTAGAAGAATTCATCTAATATCACATGCCAAAAAATTTTAAACACTTCCCTCACAGTTGATATCCTATAATTATGTTACCCATCCCACTAGTTGGAATAGTCCAAATGTACATACATAGAAAATTTATGTTGTATTCCACCTACATGATAGTTCCATGCTTCTACCACATATCACATGTCATTCACGTTGACAAAACATGTTTCGTATCTCACATAGAGGCCAAAATTCCAAACCTTCTTTCTTAATTATAGTAGAAAAAAATAAAATATATATGATAAATATTGAAAATGATGGATCAAACATCAAAAATAAATTTCAAATCCACACACTAATTACAAAAATCATTTCAATAACATATATATATTATGTTCTGAAGTCAAGAGTTTCCTATTTCTACTCACACACACAAAAAACATGTCAAAAACCTATATAACATAGGAAAAATGTTATGCACTTCCTACCTTAGGTGACACGATATTTGATGGTAAAGGAAAAGGTTTGAGTTATACTATACCACTAAAACCTCATTTCAATCATTAACAAAAATATGTTTAAAATTATTTTCATCGATATAGACAAAACGAAACTAACGATGAATCAATCTTATCAATATTTTTAGATATACTTATGATTGAAGTATGCCAAAAAGTAAATATATAAAAAATATATTAGGGGAGAGGGAGAGAATAATGTGTGTGTAGGAAACACACTCCATGAAGACCATTTCTTCCTCCTACAACCCACATAAAAAATAATTTTATTTTAGTGTTTGAATTATTTATTTCTCACTTTTATTACTCAATTTATTTTTTTCTTATTTACTACCTCTTAATTATGTATATGTGCCACCCATGAAACGTCCAAGGGTCTTGCTTCAATTGTTATTTATTTTACATTATTTTTTTCATTAAATATATATAATTAAAATGGTTGTTATATATATTTATAACTTATATATATGACCACATATACATCCATATATATATATATTAATTTTAAAAAAAAATATATACATATTATATCAATATGAACACCAACATATATAAAAACTGACACACATATATATATATACAAACCCAAAAATTTATATGTGTACATAAATATTTGTTTCATACTTATATACACTTCAAAATTATTTTAACAATTTAATATTAACAATAATTACAAAAATAAAAATAGTATTTTATTATTATTAAATCTATATCATGTTTATCAAAATGAATAGTTCAATCAATAACATTCCTTAAAAACAACCTTGTTAATTAATTCACCACACAATAGCATTTGTGTTGTGCAATTAATAATATTTTATTTAACTGCACAATAAACACCAACCCATGGAGAAACATCATTCATTAGTCAAGTGAATTCAATTACAATTTAAAATTACATTTTAATTTATGGAATATAAATAATAATAAAAATATACTAAAAACATATTATTATTTCATTATTATTATTATTATTATTATTTTAAATACCCATGAATATATTCAAATACCAATAAACATATCTCTATGTGCAATCTGACTAAACAATTGATGTTTACTTATGTTTTACGCTGTTTAGGGTAAACCCTGCATCTCGAACTGAATCATGGTCTTAGATTTATTATATAATTCACTATTTGGGAGATATTAATTGTTTATTATTTAAGAAACTGAAGAATAAATTAATTAAATATAAAAAGGTATTTATCGCTTGTGATGTTTTAAAACCCTCAATGGTTAAACTCATCCTAGGGTAAAATTAGTGTTTTGGACCCAACGATGGTCTCACATTTCTCATAAGTTCCACCATTTGAGATTTATTTAATTTTTTGAAGAATCATGCAGAGGTATGAATACAATACATTCAATATTTTTATTTTATCAATGTTGATGGCCTATGGGCCTTCGAATCAGACACTAACCCGGTTCCCAACTCTAAAAATATTCCATATAATATTCCAAATTGTTTAATATAGATTATATCATTTCATAATGAAAAAAATAAATATATGTATTGAAAAATTAAATTTTCATAGCAAAATACTTGTATATTATTTAAAAAATAGGGATTTTAATATAATTTAAAAATTATTATGCTACACATATAAACTAACATCATATTCATAAATAATTTAACAAAAAATAAGGTAAATCCTTTGACAATTCCACACCCTATCATACGTCTATTGAATAACCAAAGAATAAATTAAAAAAAGTGTTATGGTATTATATAAACACAAGAAACATATAATTACCTTTAAACATTTTCAATTTCACAATTCACAAATGAAATCACCTTCTCGAAACCTAGATTAAGAAAATTAAAAATATGAATAAAGAAGGGGAGGATGTACATAGATCAACCAAGTTTGGGATGTACCATGGAATGAAAAAAATCACAATAGAATAAATCCTTCCAAGGGGGGATTATGGTAGGATACCATCCATCTATCTGGTACATAGATACATGATATCTGGAGGAGCATATAGGCTTTCTGGGGAACTGCGTAGGTCCTCGTCTCATTAGTAGCCTCGAAAAAAATGGTCGATGGCTGTAGTGGATACACAAGCTCCTCTATCTTTCCTCTGGTGCACTCATAGAGAATTTATAGACTTTTTGAACTAGGTTAAATGTATAAAAACACATTTTGGAGATGTCCATACTCTTAAAATTATATAATAAATCTTAATACTAAATTTATTATAACACCGAGACCCGTGTTTCTCAAAGCCAGTGCATAATTTCATTATATTTGAATGACAAAAATTAAGTCATATCCCAAAGAAATTAATTGGTTGTTAGTTTATGAAAACTTGCTACATACATAAGTTCAACGTTACAACATGAAATGAAATACATAATAGTAATTCCGTCGAGAACATCTATGACTATTAGATTTTCCCTATAAGTAATTCAAAATATTAATCATCACAACCTGTGGAAAACAAAACATATGAAAGGGGTGAGATCATATTCTTAGTAAGGGAAAGTAATATAGTGTAAATAATCATAAACATAAACACTAGTAATTGTGAACAACTAAAAACACTTTCCATTAAAATTATACTTGAGCATAATATAGAAGGAATAAAAGCTACAAAAATAATGCAATAATAAATGATCATAACAGCATGAAACATAACCATTGATATAATAATGTTATAATTATAACATGGTTTTTCAATTACTAATATCACAATTAAGGACTACATAATTCTAGTCAACAGAAACGTATCGTCAATCCCTCAACCAATACATCGTAAAATACTAGCATAATGCCTCGGCCAAAATCTAAACCTCTTTTTCCTCATGAGACCTAACAATGCCTCGAGGAGATATAGAGGGCCCCACCCATAGAATTAATATTTTAATACATTCCTTATATTAATGGGGTTAAATATTTATATCATATACTTATTCAATGTAAATAACATTTCCTAATTTGTAAACATAATCACAATCCATTCTGAGTAATCAATTGAATGGTATTGAAATAGCACATCTAGAGTCAAAATAATCATACATAATTTAATAAAGATTGGTGTGTTTTAAAAAATAATTTATAAACTTCATTAAATAATTAAATTTTATAGAGGTGTTGAAATACATGTATATACTCTAATTAAATCAGCGTCTAATTCTTTACAGAAGTACTCTTTTATATTGAAAAGAAGAGTTATTTTGTAAAAATATTTTTTTAAAACTAGAAATGAGCTATGTATATTATTTAATAATAATACGAGTGATTTTATAAACATAATTTTTTTCTTAAAATAGATTATATATTGTATGTGAAATTAGGAATGAATTTGAGAATTTCCCTAGAAATGGGCTTGTTTATGAGGAATAATTTTTGAAAGATACTTTTAAAAAATGTAACACCCCATAAAATAAAGAATTATACTGATTGGTAAATATATATAGGAAATTCACACAGAATTTATAAGTAGTACATAAGAATAAATAATAATTTTATTTAGGTAAGTAGAGAATAAGAGTAACCCGAATGAAAAGGGAGGTTTCGGTATAAAACCCTTACGTTATGTCTGAATGAGTTATGCACATGATCTTAATGTCTTGGATGATAAAATTAAATCCATAAATTAACTAATTAATAATATATATATATATATATATATTCATTATAGATGTATTATGTTCATTTATGTTCTTATTGATGAGTTATAGGATAAAATTCCATCATTCTGGAATGTTTGTTACTTGATTTCATGATAAGTTCACCTGATTATTAGTAATGGAATTTGTGTGGAATAGATATAATTATACAAAATTGTAATTAAATGTTTTTAATGAAAATAAATAATTTTAAATGGATTTTTATATCATTTATTTATAATTTTTTAGGGTGAATCACTAGATAATACATTTAGTGATTATCATTTATATTATTACACTAGTTATTGATCACAACTAACTAGTTATGTTCTATAATCTAGTATCATGTATAAATGATGGATTAGGAATCAATAAAAAATGTATAATAAATTTTTTAGAATCTTTTTCGACCATAAAAATGTTTTCATGACCTGCCTCGAAGAACAAAACTGAAGAACATAACTTCACTGTCCACAAAGGTTGTAAATTGGTACCTCCCAACAGAAGATTTCGTTTATAAAATAAAAGATAAGGAGTAAGGAGATTGATAATGGTTATTGTATTAAATTTTGGATTTGGTGTCCTAGAACCAACTAATTTTTACTTTATTCATTAATAAATACCTTATCACATCTTGATTTCACTTCTGTGTGAGAATGCATGTGATATTGTCCAAAGGATAAATATCACATTAAAGGGTCTTAGAGGATCCCTGCTATGATGAGAACCCAGAAGTGCCAATACATTGTTCATGAATATCTATTCTATTGATGGATGATGTTATTTGAGGGAAAAATAATACATGCCATTAGGGGTGAGGAATCATAATCACTGAGGAAACTTCTCATGTTGTGCACTCTTCGTAATATCCAGGAAGATATTATGAGAACGAGACCCACCAGTAGGAAATCCACATTTCATAGTGTCAATGGATTTTCCTATATGAGGACATGTGTATTGGTCTTTAGAAATTAAGATTATTATTAATGGTTATTACAACTCACACACTTAGATTTATTGATGAAATATGTGACGACACATTGTTCGTAGCGAGGTAGGATATGTTGGGTGTGTCATGAGTAATACTACATTAATAGATAATATTAGAAATGATTTTTCCTTCTATTCCATAAAGGAATTAGATATCTCAGGCTCTTTTATGGAATTTATATATCCTAAATAAATTCATGGGCATGGTAATTAATCTGAATGTTCAATTCTAGAAAGTCAAAGAATGAATAATCGAGAACATGTGTTGATGGAACTAGCATGCAGCCCTCTTGATTCGAGATATTGAGACAAATGGATTACATTACATGGAAAGCATTCATTTGAGGTGACACTTCTTGGAGGTGTTATATTTTTTCTCTATTGGTGACTTGGTGTGATGCTAGATGCTAACTTTGGACTTTAGGAAGGCTTCACCTAATGCCACAGAGAAGGAGGCCTACAGGGTAACACACTAAGTGTGTACAAGTATCTTGGTTAAATATTAATTTATCAAGTTGAATAAATATTATTCCCAACAGTGGTTTAATAATTTTTCAAGTATGCCTGATAACATTTATTTCGACTCTAGTTATTCTAGAGAATATATTGTGGGTGAAATAATAGATTTATTATAGAGTAATGCAGTGATATTTATTTTTGTAATAAATATCCATTACTCAAGAACTAATAAATATGGTGGAGGAAATAATGAAATTGAAAAAATAGTACAAGAATTATATATTAATATAAATGCCATGTAGTTTTTCTGGGTACATGTGATAAATAATAATATTTATATAATTAAATAATATTAGGGGTAATATGCTAGGCAGAAGTCAAGTAATAATAATAGACAATTGTTATTATTAGACATGGGGTTTTACTAAGAATTAAATGAAATGAATAAATGATTTTGGGTAATTAATTAATTTTATTATTCTATGTAATTAGAATCGCTATTATATAATTCTCATTACCATAGAAATTTTTTGGGGTTGTGCACAACTAATTTAGAGAAATCTCCCAATCCAAGAGAGAAATAATTTCTTATAGGAATGCTCTCATGCCAGGAGAGAAATATCTTTCTCCATGGGATCATGACGATCAAAGGCGGACATCACAAGTGAAGTATATTTCAATCTAGCACCCATAAATCCCTTCGGCGATGTCCAAAGATACGTAGAGCATGTGTGGATCACCGATAGATGAATCCTACACTTGGATTCTATGACGCAACGACGGATCAAATCAGAACGCAACCAGAAACATTAACAGATAGAGAATTACATCAAGGAGATTCTTGTCTTTTAATTAAATTACATATAACCAACATGTGATGATCCTCTATATGGGTTTGGGACTCCATTATATTCATTAATTCTTCATTCTATTTTGATGATCTGAAATTTTATTATCATGATGGATCTAAGATTAAACATCATTAATGAAAACATATGATGTTGCGTACACCCACCAACGTGCTGCCTCTTCGCCAAGAACCTACAAGTGGTATCAGAGTGGTCATATCATTGATTATAATTATTTAGTTTTTTTCCATTGGTGATTTATGTATTTAATAATTTAGTTGTTTCAATTGAAGATAATCATTCTTTATATATAAATCTTGAGATCTTTTCCTCATCTATCATTTCTTGTTCACATTATAGAAAAAAAATTCCTTTAAATTTTGAATATAATAAAACATAGGATCTCATACACAAGTACAAAAGCTTCTTGACCATACAACACCATAATACACGATGTGTATTCAGTAGTACACATTGTGTAGTATAAGTTTCATGCATCGAGACGATCCACTGAACCAGGCCCAGTCATTGGATCTTATCTAAGTCTTTAAGACTCTGTGTGTTGACCAGGAATAGGTGGCACATAGTTTTTGGATTACACATCCTGTGGCCCACTAAAAATGTCATATAGTCCATTCAGATTTGGGTAGGACCTTGTACCTCGTACATAGCTTTCCTGGCTGGAAACCGTGTATCACAGATACTGCACAGCGTGTGTCCCACAAAACATGTCATGTAATCCGATGATTTCTGAAGTACATCAACCAGCCATTTCCTCGAGCGTGTACATCAGATGTATGGTGAACAAAAGTAAAAACTCTATAGTCAGAACAACACATCGTGTACTCATCCAAATTACCCATATTTAATAAAATTTATTATTAGATTATATAAACCCTTGAGACGAGTACCATAGTATTGGCATAAATCTGAGGCAAATCACATGATATGTGTTATATATATATGTGTTTAATTTAACATCTTCATAATGTTCATTTATAATATTTGGGTAGTTATGAATGGGAAATCACCGGGTTTCCATAAAGGTACAAGTTACGCACATAGATATTTTTAAATGAATTTATTTGTTTAAAATTATGATGGATGATAATTTCAAGGAAATTCAGAAAAAGTTTTAAGATAAAAGGATTGATTAATTAAAGATAATTAATTGATTCGAGCACAATTTATTTTAAACAAGAAATATTAAATAATTTAATGCTTTTTTTATTTATCCACAAATATAATCGCATATATGGAGGATCATGAGCTAGAAAAATACATTTTTATGTTAATGGTTTCTTTTAATTTATTTATTTAAATTAAATTTGTTGGCCTACTAGCCTTCAACCCATTAATATGTTGGGCTTCCATTTCCAAGGATTCTTTTCTGTAAAACCCCATTTTACCCTTCACCTGTGAATGAGATAAAAGCATATGTAATGGATGGAATTCCCATGCTAGTGGAGGCGGCTCAAGTTATGAGCCAAGGTGAAACCAATCCAAGGAGATACAAAGGAGGACCGGTAGAAAGTTGTAAACACGAACCCAAAAACATCATGGTGTTTCTCCCCTAGGTATTGGGTTATTTTATCAACTTCTAGATAAACTAACTAGTAGAACAAGCTCATGGTCATACCATTTATTTTATTTTTTTAGTTTGATGGTTTATTTATTGTTGGTGTGTTGTCATGGTCACATAATTAATGAATTAAACAAGCATTAATGATGAAACTAAAATAAGACTGAATTATGCGTAAATATTATCATAGACATGGTTAATAACTTAAGTATATACCAATTAATATTAATAAGCATGTAATAAATGATAATAAAATTGAAGTTTATGTTTAAGGATAAAATCCCCCAAAGAAATATTAAGTTGGTATAGCCTTCCATAATCTTGGTTAGAATTGAATCATAGTTCAAAGTGCCTGACTAACCCTTGTTGGGGTGATTTCAATTATCAGGGCATTATAATTCCATGTTTTAGGTTGACTTGTCATGGTTCACATAAAGGGTTGACTACCACAGCAGGACTTCATGTGACAAAGAGGTAATGGTTGATGAAATCCAAAAGGGCTTCAGGATTGGGGAGTCCACTCAACGGATCAAGGAGCTACATGTTAATGCAGTTGGAATTTGAAATGCCTACCTAATGCTCTTCAAGATGCTTGACCAACCCTAGTTGGGGTAATGCGATGGGAAATATGGACCCTTTCCACTAGAATATTCAGGCAACAGAGTATTATGATGTTAATGGTGATGGATATTGGATTTCAATAAAATAGTGGGATACTAGTAAGTACTAATTAATTTATTTGTCTCAATTTATTATCATAATAATATACTAAAACTCTTCTCATCTTAATTTTTAGAAACCATAATAAAAATGAATTCAAACATATCATTGTGAAATATACTCAAGAATGAACACCTTCTCACCAGCCACAATTTCCGAGAATGATAGAGGTGTTTGCATGTCATCCTTCATTATGAGAAGAAATTGTATGTTCTATAAGAGCTTATTCCAGTGTCACATGGAAAAGAGGCCAGTGATGAGGAAATATCACTTTTTATGAACCATATGTATGATTCCATATATGACCAATGTTTCATGTTATAGACCATGTCTAATGAGCTCTTGAAGCAACATGAAAACATTGATGCATATAGCATGACGTCTCACCTTAAGGATCTCTATCTTGAGAGGGAAAGACAATAGAGATATGAGATATCCAATACATTGTTCACAACTATTCTTGGAGAGTCTGCACCAGTTGGGCCTCTTGTAGTGAATATTATTGGACACATTTAATGCATGGAAATCTTTGGGATTATGTTCCCGGATGCGTTGCATACAGATCTAATATTATCAACACTACCCAAGATGTTCTCTAGCTTTATTGTAAAAAATAACATGAGAAATAATGAGAAGTGTCTACCGGAACATCTGAGAAAAATTCAACAGGTAGATAAGGACATGGGGCATGACAAACCCACTATCTTTATGGTTAATAATAAAAGGAAGGACAAGGAAAAGGGTCCAAGGATTCATAAACGATCTAATGCCCATGAGCACCATCCATCCAATAAGGGGATGATCTAGAGGTAGGGTAAGGAATGAGAGGTGGTATTCTTTTCATGTGGTAAGCAAGGCTACTAGAAGAGGAACTGCACCAAGAAGCATGGGGATGATAATGGTGTGTTCGTTATAGAGTGTAATATTTCCATTTTTACAAATTGGGTATTAGATACAACTTTTGGGGCTCACATATATATTCAATTGCAGGAACCACATAGTTTTTGAATGATTTCCAAAGGATAGGTGGATTTTCGAGCTTCCAATGGTGAATGTCTGGCTACATTGGCCATTGGTGATTACCATCTCTCATTTCCAACTAGGATGACTTTGGTTTTACATAACTGTTATTGTGAGGCCAATGTCACCAATAACATAATTTATGTATCATATTTGTATATGGATGAAATTATTTTCATATTTGGAAATAAGATTTTATTCTTTTATAAGAACAATGTATGTTATTGTATGGAACATTTAAATACTGGTCTATATGTATTGAATTATTAAAACCATGTATTGGAAATCGATAAAGAAACAAACTCACATAACACATACATCAACCCGTTGTGGCATCACAATCTCAGTCATGTAAATGATAAGTGCTTGGAAAAGCTTTTCCAAGATGGAGATTTAGACTCCATTGAGCTAAAACAACTTGATAGATGTCATGCCTGTTTACAAGGTAAAATGACCAAGCCACCTTTCAGTGGATAGGTTGAAAGGGACATAGAGCATCTAGGATCAGTACACACAAACGTGTGTTTACCATTCCTAGTAGAATATATAAGTGGATATTCTTACTTCAATACTTTTACTGATTATTTGATTAGATATTGATATGTCTACTTGATGAGGTATAAGTCATAAGCGTTATAAAAATTTATGGAACTAAAGAATTATATAGAGAATATTCTTGGTAAGAAGATAAAGAATCTCCGATCATATCAAGGTAGAGAATATATGAACCAAGAGTCTATTGATCTTTTACAGGTGTCTGTGATTCTATCTAAACTCACTCATCCTTATACACCATAGTGGAATTATGTTTTTTAAAGAAAGAACCACACCATTTTGGACATGGTGGGGTTGATGACGTGTCATGCAGATCTTCCGTTATCCTTTTTTGGGATATGAAATACAAACTGAAACATACACATTAAACTGGGTAATAACTAAGGTGGAAAATGTAATTCCCTCTTAGTTATTGAATGGGATGAAACCCATTTTTTTTCACACACATTTATGGGGATGCATTTAATTTGTTAAGGACTTATTAGGGAAAAAACTAGCACCCCAGATCATGAGGTTTATCTTTATAGGATATCCCAAGGAAACAAAAGTATATTAGCTATATAATCTTTTAGATAAGAAAGTGATTATTGCTAGACAAGCCATATTTATTTAGAGGGAGAAAATCCTTAAAAAAGATTGAGAGAGAAATATTGACTTTGATGAATTTGATGCTTAGGATACACCAAAGTTGGTACAGGAACAAGTTCCACAGGTCCTTGTGGAAGAGATTCAAGAAACACAAGTACTCTGTATGAGCTTAAGAGAGGTAAGGGATCTAGAAAGATTTGGTTTCCTAGTCACTGAAGATGGTGAATCCTTAATGTTAGACAATTATGGACCTCTATCATATAAGGAAGTACTATAAATATCATAAGATGCATGTAGGCTAGAATCAATGAATTTAGAGATGGATTCCTAGCATCAGAACCAAGTCTGGATTATGGTCAATGAGCCAGTTGATGTAAAGCATGTTGGATGAAAATGAGTATTCACAAGAAATTTGGACTTGGATGGTCAAGTGAGCACCTATAAAGAAGGGCTACTGGCTATAGGATTCAGACAACATCAAGGAATTTAATATGATGAAATATTCTCACCAGTATCCATGTTTAAATCCAAATGAATCATACTTTCCATATCAGCTTACCATGACTATGAGATTTTTTCATACGGATGTCAAAACAACATTATGTAATGGGAGTCATTAGGAAGATGTCTATATGAATCAACAATAAGGGTTTGTGACACTAGGTAAAGCCAAATGGGTTTCAAGTTGTAGAAAACAATTTATGCATTAAAGAAAGAATCCAGGTCATCGAACATTCTATTTGATAAAGCCATAAAGGATTTTGTTATCATTATGAACGAATGTGAGACATTTGTTTATATGCAGTTTAATTGGAATGTGGTTTTTATCCAAGTAGTATACATTGATGACATATTACTTATTGGAAACAATGTACCAGTATAACGGTCAGTTAAAGACTGGTTGAATAGCTGTTTCTCCATGAAGGACTTAGGTGAACCAACCTACATTCTAGGGATCAAGATAATTAGTGATAGATCCAAGAGATGACTTGGACAATGTTAGGGTACATACATTGACTAGATACAAAAGAGATTTATTATGGAATAATCCATGAAGGGATTAGTTCCAATGTCACATGGACAACATTTTTCAATGAAAATGTGTCCTCAGAATCAATAGGAGAATGATAGAATGAGTAATATCCCATACGCTTCGTCTATAGGATCCATCATGTATGCCATGTTATGTACAAGTATTGATGTTGCCTATGCACTAATCGTGATAGGAAGATATCAAGTAGACCCAAGGGAACATTATTAGACTACTGTTAAGACTATCTTGAAGTATCTGAGAATAGAAAAGGATATGTTATTGTTGAATGGGGGAGAATAAGAGCTTACCATCAGAGGGTATACTGATGCATATTTTCAGACATATCCGAACGATCTCAAGTTTCAATCTGGATATGTTTTTTTCTCAATGGAGGGGCTGTGAGATGGATGAGTTCAAAGAAACCACTTGTCGTTGACTCTATAGTGGAGTCCGAATATATAAAATCTTCTGGTGCATATAAAAAAGATGTTTTTATTTGGAACTTTGTCCAAGATATTGATGTGTTCCCTAGAAGTAATGATCCTATGACAATGTATTGTGATAATACTGCAGTGGTAACTCTTGAAAAAGATCCATGGTCACATCAAAGGGAAAAACACATACTCTAAAAGTATTACCTCTTGAGGTATTTCTATCAAAGGGGTGAAGTACCAGTGAGAAGAGTGTCCACAGAAGAGAACATGGAAGACCCCATAACTAAAGGCCTATCTCATCCGAAGCATGAATACAATGTGGGATTTAGAGGGTAAAAGGTTGTTAGTGGTTGGATCTAGTCCAAGTGGGAGTCTGTTTGAGTTGGTGGAATAGAACCATCTACATTGTACTTTATTCATTAATAAATACCCTAACACATCTAGATCACCCTTCTGTGTGACAATGCATGTGATACATTACTATGGATATCTATTGCATCAATGGGTCATAGCGCATCCCTACTATGATGAGAACCCTGAAGTGTCATAACACTATTCCTGAATATATGTTCTATTTCCTGATGATGTTATTTGAGAGACACAGATAATACAGGCCAGTAGGGGTGAGGACTCATAAAACATAGATGTACCTTCTCATGATGTGATCCCTTGGTAATATCCTGGAGGATATTCTGAGAACGAGACCCACGAGTAGGAAATACACTTCTCATAGTTTTATTGGATGTTCCTATCTACATACGTTTGTATTGGTTCTTAGACAATAATATTATTACTAATGGGTATTACAACTCGCGCACTTAGATGTATTGATGAGAACTATGATGACACATTGTTCGCAGTGAGGTAGGACATTTTGGGTGTGTCACGAGTAATACCACATTAATAGATAATGAGAGAAAGTATTTGTCCCTTTTGTTCCATAATAGAAACAGATATCTCAAACCCGTTTATCGAATTGATATATCCTAAATAAATCCATGTCCAGGGTAAGTACTGGGCATGTTGAATTTTGAAATTTCAATGAAATGATAATCGAGCACATGGGTTGATGAAACTAGCATGCAACCTACTTGATTCAAGATATTGATACAAAGGGATTACATTACATGGTATGTGTTCGTTAGAGGTGAAACGTCATTGTGGTGTAAACTTTTTTATTTATGGGGGATTTTGAATGTTTCTAGATGCTATGTATGGACTTTTGGAAGTATCTTACTAATTCCACTAAGAAAGAGGCCTAGAGAGTAACACACTAAGTGTGTCCAAGTATCTTAGTCAAATATTAATTTTACAAGTTGAATACTGATTATTCCCAATTGTGGTTTAATTATTATTCAAGGATTTTTGATCGCATTTATTTCGACTATATTTATCCTAAAGAATATATTTTGGGTGAAATAATATATTTTTTTGCATATAATGTAGTTATATCTGTTTCAGAAATAAATAGCCATTATTCAAATCCTAATAAATATGGTGGAGGAAATAAAGAAAATGAAAAACAAAAGTACACCACATGTATATTAATATACAGGCCGGGTAGTTTTTCTGGGGACATGTGAGAAATAATATTTTTTATTTAATTTGATAATATTAGGTGTAATACGCTAGGCACATGTCAATTAATAATAACAGTAAACTGTTATTATTTGAAATGGGGTCTTACTAAGAATTAAATGAAATGAATAAATGATTTTGGGTAATTAATTAATTTTATTATTCAATGTAATTGGGGTCCCAATTATATAATTCTAGTTTACCTAGAATTTTTTGGGGGGTTGTGCACAATGGATCTAGAGAAAGCTCTCGAGCCAAGAGAGAATTATTTTCTTCAAAGAATGCTCTCAAGCCACGAGAGATAGATCCTTATTCACCGGTTCAATGTGATTGAGGGTGGACATCGGAAGTGAATGATCTTCTGTGATAGCAATCAAAAATAACTTCAGCGACATCCAGAGATACGTTGAGCACATGTAGAACACCAATATAGTAATCCTACACTTGGATTCTAGGACTCAACGACATATCACATCGGATCATGACCGTCAACATCAACGGAGAGAGATTTCAATCAAGGTAATTTTTGTATTTCAATTAAATTAATTATAACCAACATATGATGATCCTATGTATTGTTCTCGGACTCACTTATTTTCTTTTGTTCTTCATTCTATTCCAAATATCTGGAATTTCATTATCGTGACAGATCTGGGATTTGACTTCGTTAACAACCAAAAGAAAAGTTGGGTACACCCACCAACGCCCTTCTGCTATGCCCAGAAACAACATTAACATGATATAATTATTTTATATATATGATACTAGTGTTACCATGATAATTTGAATAGATTATGTGAGGATATAATATCAAAATAATTATCTTAAAAGAAATTAAAAGGAAAAAGGAAGTGGATTTTACCTTTTGAGTACTCCTCCTTGAGAACCTCCAACAGAGAAGCGGTTTTAGACTTTTGGCAAGACCAAGAGCTCCTAGAAGTGTGGAGAAAGAAGATAATTGTATTGAAGTAGAAATTTGTGGTGCTTCTAGGAAAAGAGGAGTGAAGAGAAGAATAATTGAGGGGTGGTTATTATTGTGGCAGAGATTGGTTATTTTTGAATATCTTATTCATTATTTTATTATTTAGCTCAAGAAAAGTAATAGTCTTGATTCTGGTGACCAAAAATAGTAATATGTTCATGTGATTTTGAACTAAGTGTTATTACATCAGCCATGATGCATTGAAGAGTCTATTTATCTTATAATGCATTTATAGCATAAATTACTGTATTTTACTATTCAAAAAAATTCATGTATTTTAGAAAAATCTCAAAAAATCACCGTAACCATTATTCATTGTTTAGAATTAAAAAACGGACTCCCTTTTATCAAAATATACTTCTAAATATGAAAAATTTAATTTTTAAATAAAATACATATTTACATAAAAAATAAAGATTATAAATTTAAAACTAATTTTATACCACATTAAAATATTAACTAAAGTCCCATAAAATTATAATAATATCATATAAAAAAAATTGTTTTAAGAATCTATTTTATGAAAATGAATTTTATGTTAAATAATTTTTTTAATTATAAAATTTTAATTATATATTCATTATTTATAAAAAACCAACACATAAATATTATTTTTTAGAATATTCACTTAATTGTACTATGATATAATTACTTCATAATTTCATATATGAGATGCATATATTTTATTTATAATTACATGGTTGTGGTTATTATTCATTTGGTTGGGTTACTATTCATAAGGGTTATATTACTATTCCTAAGGTCATGTTATTATTTCATCAATATGGGTTCCTTAAGGCCTTGAAATACCTGTTATTCAATTAATTATTCATTTATAAAGTTTTTATTTCATTCAATAAGAGATTATATGTGATATATACTATATAAAATAAACATAAAAAGGAAAATCTCATTGATGGAATTCTGGGTAGTCAAAATTTTCCATCCTACAAAAGGTTTTTCCTTGAAATTTCTATATTGTCACCCAATAAAAATATGTTGCTAATTATTCATCATAAGATCCTTGGGATCCCACATCACCTGCTCAATTATATAATTTTTCCAAAGTGATTTTACCAATCGAGCTGTCTGAATCCTCAACACCTCTTGTTTAGTGTCTAGAATATGGATAGGATCTTCATAGTGAGATAAGTCGGGTTCCAACTATATACCCTTAGAAGTGAGTACATGTGTTGGTCCTGTCATGTACTATCTCTTCAATGAGACATGGAACACATTGTGTGCCGTAGAAAAACTAGGCGTAGTTTCCAAACTATAATCCAAAACTCTCATTCTCTCTATAAATTCAAAAGGGCCAATGTACCTTTGGCATAGTTTCCCATTATATCCAAATCTTATAACACCATTCCATGGAGATAATTTCAAGAAAACATAATCCCCCTCTTGAAATTCCAAATTATTCATTTTATTATCAGTATAGCTCTTTTTTCCTTCTTTGAGATTATTTAATATGGGTTTTAATAGTCATTACCTTCAGTGCGGTTTCCTCCACAGCTCTGGGCCCACAAGCTCCTTTCACCAACTTCATCCCAACAATTTGGTATACGACATATTTCTCCATACAATTTTCATAATATGCCATCTTTATATGTTAATTAAAACTATTATTGTAAGAAAAATCTACTAAAGATAAATACTAATCCCACATATCTTGAACGTCATGTGAACTTAATCTCAACATGTCTTTTAAATTTTAGATCATCCTTTCGGATTTCTCATCAGTTTGTGGGTGATAAGCAGTACTCAAATAATGATAAATATTATAATATTTTTAAAGGATTTTCAATAAATTTTATGTGAATCATGGATCATGATAAGACGCAATTGAGAGATGTGCTCCATTATGTCTGGCAACATCATTGATATTGATTATTACAAGGATCTATAGTGGAAAATCCTCCCTTATAGTGAGGAAATGTGAATATTTTGTAATTCAATCATGAATTACCCATATTTCCTCATTCTTTCATGGTGTTTTGTGTAATAATGTGAAAAAATACATGGTGGTGTCATCAAATTTCCATTTAAGAATAGGTATATGTTTCTGGACTCCTCCATGATGTTTTCGTTCGACCTTCACTTGTTGACAGACTAAACAGCTTCATACCTAATCAACAATTTCCCTCTTCATGTGGCCTCACTAGAAATGTTCCTTCAAATATCTATAAATCTTAGTAGTAATATGGTGAATAATGAAATTCAAACTATGAGCATCATATAATAACTCCCTTTTTAGTTATGGTATAGCTGGAACACAAGATCATCTTCCTAAATTTTATAATTCCATCCTGACACATGAATTCAGCCATCGTCCCATCATTCACACCATTAATTTTAATTTTAATATTCTCATCATCAGGTTAAGAACATTAAATATTTTCTAATAATTTTTTTTGGTCAACCAATTGAAAAAGTAATGATGTTTCACCTTTGATAAATCACATATGCATATTTACTAGATCCCTGAATATATGATCCATTTCAATGATCATTTTTTTAAAACTCTATGATCCTTCCTTCTCAATGAATTAGCTACCTTATTTTTATTTCTTGGGTGGTTTTTTATAGAACTATCATAATCCTTGAGTAGATCGATTCATTTACTTTTCCTCATGTTGAGTTATTTCTATGAGAAGATATATTTAAAGCTCTTGTGATCCGTATATATCTCACATATTTCACCATAGCAATACTGTATCCATATCTTTAAATAAAAGATTATATTTTCTAACTCAAGATGATGAGATGGATTATTCTATTCATGAATATTCAACTACCTCGATGCATAGGAAACAACTCAATCATTCTTCATAAGGACAAAGCCAAGTCCTTTCTTTGATGCGTCAATATAGATCCCAAAGCCCCCATTCATTGATGGTAGATTTGGGATCTAATAATTATCTAATCTCATCTTAAATTATTAATAACATTCATCAAATACTTTTTTCATGTGAACTTAACCCCTTTACGATTAGTCTTGGTCAACAGGTTGGATAGACGGGAAAATATATAAATGAAACATTGACAATAATGTGGTAAATAAATAAAACTACACACCTTAGTTATATTCATTAGATTAGGCCATTATTGAACAACCCTTGTCTTTGTAGGATAAACTATTATTTCATCCTTGGAGAAAATATTTTATATAAAGGAAACTGATTGGATCCAACATTCACACTTGACTAAATTCCTATACAATTCATTTTTTCTATGTGTTTTGAGAATAATTTTCAAGTGATTCTCATGGTATTTGTATCTCTTGAGAATACCAAGATATCATTAATGTATACCACAATAATTTCATCAAGATATTAATTGAAAACTCTATTCATTATATCCATGAAAATAACAGTTTCATTAATCAGTCGAAAATGCATTACTGTAAACATGTAATTATAAGGACCGAGCCTTACACATTACATAGTAGAGGACCTTTCACTAGTCTAGGTTCTGGATAATTTGATACAACTATTCAAATTATCAAAGGTGCGACAAAATAAAATAAAATTTACTAAAACATAGGGAGTTCTAACTCTGTATGCGAAGAGAATTCCTTCATAAAAGCTATTATTCCTGTGAAAAATCATTTAAAAAATGGTTGCGCACAATAAAATATTCTCCATAAAGAGTTTAACATCCATCGATAAATCGCTTTTAAAATAATATTTGAAAATAATTTACAAAATATATAAAATATAACATTTTTAAAATATTAATTAAAATTACTTACGGCATAAAATACTAGGCCATTTTAGAAAATAGTTACGTTCAAATTTTTCTAAAACATAATCTTGTGTTTTATGAAATATTGTATGCACGATTTTGAAAACAAAAAACTATTTATGAGGTCACTTGTATCCTTGAAGGATGTCTGGGTCTACCCACTTAGCGTAGGATGGGTTCAATCCCCCATGAACTTCCATATTTACAAATTTCAAGTGGTGGATTTTCTAAAAACATTTCATGCTTTCTTTAGTTATGTATATATTATCACTGGAGATTTCTGTTTTGAAAACATACCGCAGTTTTAAAATAAACATTCATAATTATATATATATATATATATATTTATATTTATATCAATACATGAAATTCTATTGCATCACATTCAAGTTTGGTTACAACCAAAACATATACCACGTAGGCTTTTCATTGACCATCCATGTATTTAATCCTTTTTCTATTAAATACATTTTCCATAATTGATTGTAATAAATGATTTGGAAAATTTTAAAGGAAGAATTTAAAATAAAATACGTTCAATGATATCCATTCACTTGTTATTTATTTGTAATTATACCTTAAGATTGAAACCATGTGTTTATTATAATACAACGAGTGTCAATGATGATCACAATCACATGTCCATGACTATATGCAGGTGAGAAGCTTAAAATAACATGTCCACATGTTATGGTCATTTTTAGAAATATGATGATAAATATATATTAAAATTATAAACATGATAATGATGATATCATCCATATATATATATATAAATATATACGGTGGGTTGAGTAATTTATTTTAAAACCCTTCCAACTAAGTTTGAATTGAAATAGGGGAATTCTTTTCCAACATAAAATTAGAATTACTGTTTAAGGCATAAGAAACCCTTTATATTTATATATATACAGAAAATATAACCAATATATGTGTATGTGCACATGTATATACACATATATGTAAAATATATTGTGAAATGATCATAGAAATACACTCTTACAATAAAGAGGGTTTCTAAGAACAATCTCTTTGAATGATGAAGAACATATCACATATGTAAATTCCATTTAAAAGATATAATCATACATGTTTGTATATATATATTATACACATGTATATATGTATAATTTCACAAAACCAACTGCAAATAATGAAATCCCATATAGGAAAAAAAATCATGAACTGCAAGTAACAAGAATACACTATTAAAATGATAATATTTTAAAAAAAATATCCTTTAAATCAAGAAAATCTATCATATATGTGTTTTAAATTTGAGAGATATGAACTTATGTAATTATATATATATACATGTAGATATTTAGTTTCATAGTATATAATACAAAATAAATTCAATATTTACCTGACTTAAATCAAAGTGGGCAGTGAGTTCATGAGGGATAAAGCATGAAAATGTTAAATTCAAGTCGTATTAGGTGAGAAAAGAGGGTTTATATTACAGGGTATTAAAAATCATCCTTTGGATGTTGGGCAGAAAATGTATATTCATTTATTCATTCAAATTTTTTTTCATCAATTAAATTTCATTATTATTATCCTACATTCTAGGTGATAGGAAAAAAATCAATAAAGAAGATCCCAATTTTGACGCACAAAACCCACCATTTTCATCTAACATTATTATTATTATTATATTATTATTATGTATTTGTTTTCTTATCCATTTTTTCTTCAAGTTTCGTTTTTTTATTCCATTACATGATTTAATGATTGTTTTTTAGGAATAATATATAACACATTTCATCAAATATTTAGTGTGTTGTTTTAACATTATATATGTAATTCTTTTTTTATAAATTATTCATACTACAGACTTTTTAAAACAAATAAAAATCTCTTTTGTTTAAAATTATTTATATCATCAACTTTTTTTAAGAAAAACGTGTAGATAATATTTATATATATTCTATTTTTATGTTATATTATATATATATTTATATATTCACAAAAACATGTAAATTTTGTATATATATTTAAATTTGTTTTTTCTAAACTATAAAAACATATCGTTTTTTTCTTCAATATTTCCCACACATTATTTTTTTTAACCTCAAAAGAAGTTTAATTTTTGAATTTTTTTGTCAAACCCACACCCCTCTCTCATGTTTTCAAAATAATATATTATTTATTATTATTTTTCAATCATTTCATCCTTTTTTATATTTATTTGTTACATTATTTTGTTGATTTTTCATATATTTTTTTATTCTCATATTCCGTTATAATTTTATAAACACCACATTTTCTTATAAAAACATTATATATATATATATATATATTGTTTTTTTAATGTTTTAATATATATTTGTAGATATATATATATATATATATAGTTTTTAGTTATAATATGATTCAATGTATTTAAGACTAGAAAGCACAATATATTTTGATATGTTATAAATAATTTTTTTTAAATGTTGTTTTACTAGTATTTATTAAATTTATTATTATTATCATCATAAAAATATTAAAAAAATTATATTTATTTCAAAAAAATGGTAAGATTATAATTAGTATAACACATTTCATTATTTATGTGTTAAAGTGTAATCATTTAAGGTTTCAATCATATTTATTTTAAAATATTATTTTAAATAAATTAAT
Organism: Viscum album; assembly: GCA_963277665.1. Classification (NCBI taxonomy): domain Eukaryota; kingdom Viridiplantae; phylum Streptophyta; class Magnoliopsida; order Santalales; family Viscaceae; genus Viscum; species Viscum album. The sequence continues at coordinate 1,431,444,453 of OY728126.1, read as the reverse complement.
ACAATATTAAAATAAATAAAATAATGTGTATAATGATAATATATTAAAAATATTAAATAAAAAATATATTGTAAATTTAAAAAACCATTTATTTTAAAAAATAATATGTCTTACAATGAATATTTTAGTTTTATAAACCAATTCGTTATAACCTTTCTTGATATTTAGAATCAGTCTTTAAATAAATAAATAAATAAATAAGGTAAATTACTAATTAAATTTCGTGGGGCATTATAGTAATACCCATACCTTGTTTGAAATTCTGTCTTTGGAATATCTTCCTTCCTCACACACAGTTGATGATATCCAGATTGAAGTTTAATCTTTGAAAAATAGTGGTCCCAATGAATATGATCAAATAAACCCTCAATTCGATGAAGAGGAAACGTATTCTTAATTTCAATTCCAATGCTTCCTCAATAGTAAATACACAACCTTATGGATCCATCATTCTTCTTAACAATGAGGACATAGGATCCCTAAGGAGAAACACTAGGGTGAATAAATATTTTTATCACTCAGTTCCTCTAGTTGGTTTTTCAGCTCAACTAATTCCACTATGGCCATCCTATAAAGAGTCTTTTATATAGGCCTTGGACTAGGAATTAAATAAATATAAAACTAACTTTTCCACTTTGTAGTATGTCCAACTATGTACTTTGGGAACACATCAACATATTCTTGCATAATAGATATATCTTCAATTTTAATATTTCTTTCCTCAATCATATATATTTAATTTTATGCATCTCTAAGAATTGAATTATGTTGAGATATTTGGGGTGGATCTAGATAGGAATTAAATGATGATGTTTCTACTCTAATTATAAGCGATTATATATGAATCTCAAAACATATAGCTTCCTTAATTATGCAATAAACTCTCAAATCAGAATTTGAAATCCAATCAATAACAAGAATTATATAAATTTCAATAATGGGTATGATTATAAGGTCAGAAACTAAAGAAAATTCATATATCATAATGGAGATTGACTGACACATATTTTTTTCAATGATACATCCCCATTGAGTTTTGACTGGAAATTATTTTATTAAATCAATTGGAAAATGCCTACTTTTCGTATAAAATTCAGAAGATATAAAAGAATTTGATAATTCATAACCAAATAATGGATTGCATAATTTTGAGTAAATTCTTAATGTACATCCCATCACATCATTTGAAACTACAACCTCAATAATTTTGATCTCATAAGATTATCATTACTCCTTTTTCCATTTCTGGGGAATGTTTTCTTGATACTTAGGAAAAAAATTCATAATGCCCCATCTCATTGAAATTGTAGCATTGAATATTGTTAGCTTCTTTCATTCCCTTATAATCATGATTTTGATAGACCTTTTCTCCACACTTGTGAAAAAACCATTTTACTTTTAAGAAGGCTTCGAGGAGTTTCCATCCACAAGTATCAGATATTGGAAAACTCCCCTTTATCCATTATTTCCCTCACTACCCTCATCTTCTATTTTCCATTAAATTCATAATACATAGATAATTATTTCTATGTCTGTATTTCACATGTGACAATATATTTGTATGATGACAAAATTTGGGATACTAGTGCCCTAAAGAGGAATGGTTTTAAACCATTAAAGAATCGATCAATCTGGCTCCTTGTATTACATATATAGTTTGTAACATGTCGTGTTATCCTTGTGTAGTTTCCTTCATACTTTCTATAATTATAATCCTCTTTTTTCCTCAGATTCATAACTACCTTTCCATATCTACTCCCTGTTCAAGATGATATTATTTTTCTAAGAATATTTCCTTTAAATACCTCCATTACAAATTGTAAATCCTTTACTATTATATCATGTTTTTAATTAGTGACCCTCATTGATCTACATATCCAAATAGACAACAAACTACCATGAAAATATTCACCCTTTCATTTCTTTCCAAAGTGAGAAATATCTTCTCTAAAAGATTTATCTATTGCTCTACTACTAATGGGTTTGTAGTACCTTTATTCAATGGATTATGTTATCATATATTATGGTATAACATTTCCCCTCCACATTTTGGACCATGATGCTCTATATGGGTAAGGTTATTGTTCATAACTTGAGTCAGTTGTCCCAATATAGCTATTAGTGGATCAACACCAGTCACAACATCATTATCGTGCATTAGATGCAATCCCTACATGGGATATGTTATTTCATGCAGTTTCCATTCCTTCCACTATGAACCATTTCTAAATAATGGCATACACTATATTAGGTTATGAATCATAATGTATAATCTCAACAAGTAAAATGCTTAACATATATTTACATCCTATGCATAGCTATTTCATAATTATAAACATGGTTTTAATAAGGAAAAATATAATTCTAAATCCTTCATAATGGATTTGAATGAAAATTCAAATTATCCTAAGCATATACCCCATGAGTGTCAAACTAGGTGTGCAGTAAGGATCAATTTAGTGTACTAGGTTACCCTAGGTCAAGCCCGAAACACCTTGTTAGATTTTTGACTCTTAGGTATATCTGTTCCAGAACCACATCTGCCAGTAGTATCCAGGCATAGATAAATTTTCTAGGAATATCCACATAATATATCCCATACCAAAATTCAGTTATGGTCTTTTATGATTATCATCAAAGACTACCTATGGTTTTGTTCGCTAATCTACATTTTCTAAATATAGTTTCCATGTTTTCTACTAAAATTCTTTTGAAACCAACTTTAACGCCCCTAATCGAGTTTCCCAGAGCAGGTCCATTATTTTAGTACATTGGCATGATTATAAAAATTTCATATCTCAAATGAAAGAATAGTTTAGTTTATTTAGAAAACCAGATACGTACACAAGTTCAACATTACAAAAAGAAATAAATTACGTAATAAAAATTCCATAGAGCACATCTATGAATCCTAGATTTTCCCTACAAGTCATTCATAATATTCATCTTTACAACATAGGATAAATAAAGCATATGATAGGGGTGAGATAATATTTTCAGTAAGGGATTCTAATACAACATATGTAATCATAAACATAGACACTAGGCATGGTTGACAACTAATAACACATTCCATTAAAATTATACATGAGAATATTATGGAAGGAATAAAAGATGATAAAATAATTCCATAATAAATGATCATATGATTATGAAACATAACCATTAAGATTATAATGGAAAAATAATCACATGGTTTATAAATTACTAATATCACAATGAAGTAATGCATAATTCCAGACAACTAAAATATATCATCAAGGCCTCTGCCAAGACGTCAAAAAATACAAGGGTAAGGTCTCGACCAAAACCCAATCATGTTTTTTCTCATGAGACAAACAAATGAGTTGAGAAGATATATAAAGCCTCAAACTTCACATTCTATGTACAATTAATTCCTCCAATTAAGGGGGTTACACATATACATCATATACCTATACAATGTAAATAAAATTCCCCAATCTGTATACATAATCACTAACCATTATAAGTAATGAATTGAAAGGTATGAAAATAAAAACTACACAATAAAAATGATCATAAACCATTTAATAAAATATGTTATATTTCAAACATATGGTTTAAGTCTAATTAACTGTTGAAATTTAACAGTTGTGTTTAAATAGACGTAAATACTCTAATAAAATTGTCATATAATTCTTGATAGAAATACTCTTTTACTTTCAAAAGAAGCGTTCTTTTGGAATTTTGTTGAATAAATCCAAAAATTGAATAAGGTAGTTCATTAATAATAATGCATTTTATTTTCAAAAAATAATGGTTTATTAAAACAAATTATAGAGAATACTTTAAATCAGGTAAGAATTTGAGAGGTTCCCTTGATATTGGTTTCTATATTGGTAATAATTTTTGAAAGATCATTTTAAATCATGTTAGTCACCATAAAATAAAGAAGGATTCTGATTGGAACAAATATATTGGAAATTTACATAGAATATATGTGGATTAGAAATGAATTAATAAGAATTTAATTAAGGCAAGTAGATAAAAAGAGTAACTCGGATTAAAATGGAGGTTCATGTAGAAAAGCCATACCTTTTGTCCGAATGAGTTCAGTAGTTGACCATAAAATCATGTATAATAAAATTAAATCCATTATTTAAATAATTCAGTTCATTATATATATATATATATATTAAATTAATTATTATTACTTTCATTTATTTACTTATTGATGAGTTATAAGATCAAATATCATCATTCTAGAGTGTATGTTCAATGATTTCAGGAACAGTAACCAAGATTATAAGTAATGAAATTCATTTGGAATTTATATAATAATCCAGAATTATAATTAAATGTTATTAATGAACATAAATAATTTTAAATGGTTATATATATGATTTTTTATATTTTATGCGGATGAATCATTAGATAATACATTTTGTGATAATCGTTTAGATTATTACGGTGGTTGTTGATCACAACAAAATTGTTTTATTAAAATATTTAATACCATGAAAAAATGATGATTCATAGATCATTAAGTATTGAATAATATGTGTTTTAGAATCTGTTTCAATAATAAAAATGGATTCATGACTTGTAATGAATAATAAATTGAAGAAAAAAACTTCATCATCTAGGAAGGTTGTAAATTGGCACCACAAAGATGATGATTTCGTTTATTAAATAAAAGAGAGAGAGTTTGTGTAAAGAGATTGGTAATGGTTATTAAATTAACATGATATAATTCCAATATATATATTATACTAGAGCTATCAGGATAAATTTTAAAGAGTAGGTGATGAGATAATTACAAAAGAGGATACTTAAAAGAATTTTAATGGAAAAGGGAAAAAGGATTTTACCTTTTTTGTGATCTTCCTTGAGAATCTCCTTAAGGGAAGCAGTTTTGGACTTTTGGAAATCCAAAGAGCTAATTGATGTGGGGAGAGACTAGAGAAGATTATTTGGGTATAAATTTGAGGAGATTCAAGGATTATAGGAGTTAAGAGAATATTAACTGAGTGTGGGTTTTTATAGTGGAACAGAGGGGTGGTGTCTGAATATCTTTATTATTATTTTTTTATTTTTCTAAAGACAAGTAATAGGGTTGATTATAATTACCAAAAACATTAATTAGTGAATTTTAGTTATAAACAAGTGTTCTTACAACATATATTATGCAATTAATAGTGTATTTATCTTATAATTTATTTATACCGTAGATAATAATATATCACTATTAAAAAATTCAATTAATTCAGAAAATTAAAAAAAAAATCACCGTAACCATTTTTAAAAATGAGAAATTAAAAAATGGACTCCATTTTATGAAAATATTTTTAAAAATTTGTTAAATTTAGTTTTGAATTTAAATCCATATTTACTTGAAAAATACAGATTTTAATTTAAAAACTGATTTTATAACACCTTATAAAATTAACTATTGTCTCATAAAATCCTCATAAAATCATAAGACATAAAAATATTGTTTTAGGAATCCATTTTCTGAAAATGAATTTTCATATAAATAATTTTATTAATTAAAAAATTGTAATTAAATATTTATGACTTATAAAAATACAAACTGTTAAATATTATTTTTTTAAAATATACTCTTAATTTTACTATGATATAACTATCTTATAATTTTACTTATGATATGGAAAAGTGTTTCTTATACTTACATGGGTGTGGTTACAATTTATTTTTATTGTTTACAATTCATAAGGGTCATATTACTACTCATAAGAGGAAGATACTATTATCATTGGTATATGTTCCATAACGTCTTACAAAACCTCATATTCAATTTATTATTAATTTTTAATGTTGGTATTGTGTTATATTAGTTATTATAGGTGATATATACTATATAAAATAAACATAAGAAAGAAAATATCATTGATATAATTTTGAGTCATTAAGTTTACCCTCTAAACCAATAGAAAAATCAAACCCTATATAGAAACTCTAGACCCTTATCGGCAAGGGTTTTTACAAAAAACACACTATAACACCACTCATCCTTTAGAATCCTTAGTGGTTGGTTCACGCTAATCATGGAATTTATAAAATACAATATTTTTCCCTATGTATAGTTTAGTGTATAGCATATGGTTTTATTCATAATAGGAGTACATACAAGTGTTTCACATTTAGTAAATTTCATGAAAAATTTATTTCACGAGTTTAGATTTGAGAAAAAATGATTTTTAGGAACTAAAATAAATGTATGGATGAAAAGGATAATGAAATTAGTGATCTGGTTGGGCTTTTCTGGACCTAGGGGAATGCTATCATGGTTAGAATTTATAACATATTCTTCCTCTCTTAAATTTGATAGAGAGAGATAATCCAAAATCAATTTTTATCCCCACCATGGCTGATGGTAATGGTGAGGGTAACTCTTGTTTAAGCCTCAAGTAATTTTATCCTCTTTCTTGTATGTACTGTGTTGTGGTGTATTATCTTGATAAATTAGACAAATCTTTAATTTGGTTGTTTTAATTCCCAAATAAAATAATTCCATGTCACAATAACTCACATGTGTTGATGATTGTCAGGAACTCACCAACCAACAACAATATGTTCCTTAGAAAATAGACAAAAATCTAACAGAGGTAGATATGGTTCATTTAAAAAGGAATTTTAAATTAATAGAATATAAACAAGTAGTTTCATTAAGTGTTAAAAAATAAAAAATCCATTGAAACCAGATAGAAGGGAAAAGAAAATATTTTGTTCATTTAGGTGAAAAAACTCAAAAAAAGATCAATCAGGCTAGCCACCACCTTTCCCAAAAAATAAAAATATATACTCATCCATGGGGATTATAAATGATATAGAATGGGATATGGAAGAAATCATGTATTATGGAAAAGAAAATAAATGGAAAAAACAATTTAAAATTTAGTTGGACATTATCTTTAGCTTCCCCTCACTGATTAATTACTCTTACAATCCCCCTATACAATTATTTATAGCTATTTATTTTTCTAGGATTATATAAATGCATGCATGAATAAATTCTAGTTCAATTATATGGATACATAGTGTGCCAAGATCATATATAAGTCATTTTAATGTTTATTACATCATATTATTTAATTTTTGGGTTCCTTTTATGATTTCACATCATGATTAGTATTTTTATTATGTGAATGTTACAAGGATGATGTTCTCATGACATATTTCATTATTTTCCCTCAAATCCATTAATCCTTTAGGGTTCATTTAATGAATAATTTTCATAATGTGAATAGGTGTTTTCTATTATGTTTTTCTTATTTTGATAATGGTTCTTCATTTTGATGTTTTTGGACTTTTCCCATGATTTTATGTGTGTCACAGTACAAAATCGTTATGTTGAATTCTTCACTTTTAGGATGGTTTTTGTTAAAATCTTTTTTGGATTCCATTATTCATATTTTGCTGTCTCTTCAGAGTTTAACGTTCTATGGACCTTATTAATTCATTCATTTAGTTCATTTTCAGAAAATTTAAGTTATCCCTAAATGAATCAAAAAAAAATACTGCAAAAAATATTTAATTTAAGATAAACTATTTGCATTTAATATTAATATAAAACTGAAAAATATTTCTCGATAAATTCCCCCATACATAAAACATTCTTTTTTTCAAATATATAATATCCACATAATTAAAAGTGCAATAAAATGTTAACAACATTAAAATTACAACGAAATTAAATAAAATTATTATAAACAGAGGATAAACCATTTAAGTTTCACATAAAAAATCAATTCAACATCACCCATTATAGAAGAGACTAATCATCCCATGTAATTTTGTGACATTGAAAAATGGTGAATCTTTCGCTTTTATTTGTTAACAGATCACAATCCATTATTATAAAACATTCAATTTCATGATTTACCTCAAAATGGATTCATTTCTCTCATTATTCATAATATTAATTCAAGTAGAGTTATACCCTAACGATGAGTACATTATCATTTAACTAATTCATGGAAGAAATCTACATTATCCAATTTGAAAATAAATAATTCACATAAGATCTTGAGCTATTAGTTAATAATGAATTAATGAATATGAGCCTCAATGTTGGTATGAATTTATGTTCAGAATATTAAGGCAAAAAAGGAGGTTTATCCATAAATAATACTTCATGATATATAATTTAATGTGAAATGAAAATCTCATTCATAAAAATAATAACTATTACTCCCCAAAACACAATGAAATGTTAGGATCAATGTCAGTATAACAAAATAATTTAAACATAATGAATTTTTCCCTATTTTCTGTATTCTTATTTCCTATTATTTTTTTATATTTTTTAATTTTATTCATGGAAAAATATCACACCCACCTTATAGACAAATACAATCAAAATATTGTTGGTTTTGTAATGGTAATTTTTTATTTTTTTTTTGAAAACACAACCCATTATTATCGCTATCATCATCATCAACATCATCATCATGAGGGGAAAAAATAAGTACAATTTATATAACATTATCCTTTCCAATCTCTCAAAATATCACCCCCACATTTTTTCATTAAATTTAATTCACACCTTCATCTATTACTTCTAGAAATCCCACACATAAACTATAACATATCATGAAAAACAAATAGATCAGAGATGAAATGAATATAAATGGATTATAATGTGGCTAATTTCTAGAGATTTAATTCATGGATTTTATGGTTTAAAAAGTATTAATGTCATGGTGGGTCTTTGTTTAAGGTATTATCAATAAAACTACATATATCATATTAAATGTTAGTTTTCACAGTCATAGATTAGGAAGTATATATTAAAATTTATAACATATGGCATGCCCCAAGATCACTCAAGAAATATGATCAAGAGAAGTATGGAATGTAATTGGGGTAGAAATACTCCCAAGAATGGAACATATAAATTTTGGATAATCACTCATTAAATGTAAAAATAACAAATAAATCCGCATAAATTTTAGAAATTCAATGTATGAAAATAATATGGAAATTTCACTTACCTATATAAACTAATTCCGTTAAATCAAGAGCAATAAAATCAGTATATATTCTTCAATCTAAATATTCAATTACCCATTTTACTCAATCTATCTCATTATCATTAAAATATAAAACAAGGATTTTTAAGGGTCATTTGGGGTTTGGGGTGGCGGTTGTGGTGTTGTGGGGTTGAGTCTTGGATTGGGTTTCCGTATTTCCATGCATTGTAATAAAAATATTTAACCATGGCATCATTATATTCCTATGAAATTTATCTCTCATAGACTAGTTTTATTAGGAAATAATGATAAATGTGGGCATCTAATTTTATTTTAAATATCAAAAATATATTTTCCAACAAAAATATAGGGAATTAAAAAGGTAATGAATGTAAAATGAAAAATTAAAAATGATACTTTAGTGATCTTTTGTATTTCATATTCATGTAGTTTCAAATCCATTTACCAATTTTTTTCATTCTAACTATGTGAGTTTTTCCTCGAAAGATTCATCGATTTTAACTAATCCTCATTTATTTATATGTTCATAGTAATGAAATTAAGAAAAAAACAACTGATACTATATTCATAGTCAATAATGTTTAAATATGAATTAGTGAGAGAATGAACTAAGTAAAGAAATGTGGGTTCCTTCTAGAAATCAATTTTGTTAAACTTTATTGGCTCCACTAAAAATGAATAATTTTAAATAAACCCATTTCTACAAGATACAACCCCAACAATTAATTAATGATTGTTCCAAAATGAATTCAAATTTGATTATTCATGTATGTAGGATTAAAATTGAATTAAAATATTTAGTCAAATGTAACAGATCGTGTAGCTTCCCAAACCCGATTTTCAACCCAAATAATGATTTTAGGCTGGGTCCCACTAGCCTTAGGTGCACCTTTCCAAATTCCAAAGGGTACTGATTACAAGAAATGGTGTAATAAAGGAATTTAGAGAGGCTATACCCGTAAAAGATGATATAATAATGGTATGGGTATATATATAACATGCATTAGAAAGAAATACTTAGAAGAATAAAACCAGACCTACCAATTGAAGAAGCTTGATCAATTATAAGAAATATTAGAATCAGAAAGAAATATCATCAACTAAATAAATGAGTAGCCAAACACACCACTTGTAGATATTAATCAAAGCATTCATCCAATACAGGTCATATAAATAAATATTCAAAAGGGATGCCAATTTATTACCAATAGTATCTACATAAATATAAATAGCTTTCCAATACAATATTTGAATGAAAACTAAAAATATAGCTAATATCGAAGCTTCACGTTTCACTACTATGAATCCATGCCAACTAAACAAGGATTCATCTTCAGATCTTGAACCCTTACTGATGTTATTCATATTTTTATTACTTATTAAATACTCCCTTCACTGATTTTATATAAAATGTGCATAATTTATGTGAAATATTTATGTTTTAATACTAAGTATAATTTTTGAGCATTTTTAGAAGTAGTCCAATTGAGTCAGTTTACTAGTTTATTTATTACTCTCAATATACTGATCCAAATTGTGTGGTTCATGTTCTTTAGGATTGTCCTTTAAATATAAAACATTTAATTAGAAGGTAAAATGAGCCAATTCTGCCATTGGAAGGTTCATATGGTTCTCACAAACAAGACCAAAGAATCTGTGATGAAACTGGACTATTCATGATGATTTATTTACAGTGATAAATACATAATTAAAAATTCCATTATTCTCCACCATAGTTCTGGGGACAATTTAAGTGGTCTTGGATAAAAATTTCAAGGCCCAACTCCAAACACAAGGGAAAAACATAAGCTTTGAAGTCCATCCCACCATTCTGGATGATAAATAATATTAGTACAGTATTCATGACATATATAATGACATAATCATCAAATCAAGCTGCGATTTTGCAGTTTGAAAGAGGATATATAGTCGGATGACTTTCTGGAAGAAATAATTTGTATTTGAAGGCATATTACTATTCCAAAATCCATTCACATTTTGTCCATCGAAAAATCATGGATTGAAATGGAAAGTTTACCTTTGTTTAATAAAACTGCCACAACATTGGCTCCACTTGTCCAAATGCCTCCACATTTTGATAGTATTGAGAAAAAATTATTATCTACAACTTTTAAGAATGAGATATTAGGAGATTCGTCTGTTTGTATAGCCAACAAGGCGATGAAAATGTAGGGACATATTGAGAATGCAAACAGTCCACTCATTGGGTTATAAATACTCTCCCCTTCTATCCTTGAGAGAGGTTGGAATTTCAGAAGAGAGGAGATCATATTGTCATGACCAAATCCCTTCCAAAGGCTTAGGAGGATATTCCATACTTATGTTTTTACTTGAGAGACATTTCTTCCTCTCTTTGTTTTCACTTACTTTCGTGTTCTTCATTTTTGTAATTTTGTAAGTCCTTTATTTTGTAATTCTATTTTAATGCAATTTTCTTCATCAATATCTCTTATTCTCATCCACCTTCTGTAGTTTTATTTTAATGTTCTTAAAATAGTTTACATTCAGTTGAATCCCCTTCCCTTATTTTTCTTCCTCATTCAATCGAAAATCCATTTTTAATTATCATCATTGTTCGTGTGTGTGTGTTCGACGTACTAGTCTTTTCTAATCCCTTTATTTTTCATCTCTTTATAATTCATCACCATAAAATTATATTACCAGATTAATAACCATATAAATTGATGATTAAATCTCTCATTGGGTTGAGTTTTAATTTAGGTATGTTAAGCGATTGAGATCTTTTTCTCGATGAGTATTCATTTAATTAACATTATGTACGTTGGACTTAGCATGTCATGGATTAATGACTTGTTTTGTTTCATGTGTGGTTCCATGGATTATTGGAACCATAAATACACTAACATAAACAAGATATGATCATGATTAGAACCTTAATTTACGTTAAGTCTTGGATTAAAGCCTTAACACTTGGGAATTCAAATCGACGTCAACTTGTGACATGAGTGTAAATTTAAATGCAATATAAAGCTAAGCTCAAGGATATAAAAAGCTTAACTAGCCTAATGATGAACTCAACCCAATAATTTTCAATTTTTTAAATCAATTATAGTCAATCAATCATTTCAATTAATCTCTGCAAACAATCCCCCCTAATAAAAATACAATCAACTAAAAAACGACTATTACAAAGTATCATCGCCGAGGATTCGACCTGAGTGATGCTATACACAATTACAGAGCACCAGAACATTGACTGGTCAATAGAAGAAAATTGGTCATGCATTTCGAATGGCTCCATTTCTGGGGATGGTTATTTAATTATTCATTATTTTCTGGTTATTGTAATAAAAACCCCAAAAAAACAAAATTTAAGAAAAAAATTAAAAAAAACACACAAAGAAAAACACACCTTCCTCTTTCTTCCAAAATCTCTCTGAATGCCCCGTAGCCTCCCAAACAATATCTTGGATTTGTTTGACCCTAAAATTGAGAGAAAACTTCTCCAAATTAGGAGGAACATAATATATAATCAAATAATTCACGAACAAGTCCTTGTCCAACCAATTGGATTAGATATGGCCAATCCTAGGGAACAAACACTTAAAGAACTCATTGCCCAGATATGAATTACCAACCTCTTGGTAATCAATATCAAAACATAGAAGTTGACTTTGAACTGAAATTTGGTTTGATTCTTCTTCTCCCTCATTTCCACAGGCTAGCTGGTGAGGATCCACCTCTCCACCATAAAGAGTTTCGGGTAGTGTGCTCTACCATGAAGCCTCTAAGGGTTTCTGAAGAACAAATTAAACTCCGAGCATTCCCTTTCTCCCTAACTGACACTTCCAAGTCATGGCTCTTCTACCTTCCTCCTAGTTCCATAACCACATGGAATGACATGAAGCAACTTTTCTTAGAAAAATTCTTTCCTACTTCTTATACTGCTTCTATCCGAAAGGAAATATGTGGTATCTGTCAGTACCCAAGTGAATCACTCCATGAGTACTAGGAGAGGTTCAAAAAGCTTGTTGCAACCTATCCACACCATCAAATACCTGACAAAATCCCGATCCAATACATCTATGAGGGGTTATTGGCTATAGAGAGAACACTCATAGATGCCGCAAGTGGCGATGCTCTTGCTGATAAAACCCTGAAACCAGCAAGAGATCTCATAAGTAACATGGCTGCAAACACACAAAAAATTCCATACTCGAGCACATGCTCAAGATAAACAATCCCAACATAATCAATCAATTGATTCGAATAAGATGATCGAGTGGATGAGTGAACTTATAGATCTTGTGCGACAACTAGCTGTGGCTACCAAATCCCCAACCTCGTCTTCTCTGCAATCAATGTTTCCTAGACCTGTCAAAAACTGTGGAATATGCAACTCTCCATCTCATCCAACTGACACATGTCCACAACTTAAAGAGGATCAATCCGATTTATCTAAACCAATGTAGCTCAATGCAGCATATGCTCAGCGGAACACCAATCCTCAAATATCAGGTCAGTTTGTGAGAAATTTCAACCAACCTCACTCTGAGCCCTTCTCTTATTCCTATAACCAACGTCATAGGTATGATAATCCCATATCTCATCCTCCTCAATTCCCTCCTCAAAACCCAAACTACTTTCAATATGGTCAAGGTGCTGGTGACTTCCAAGAACCTTATCCATTAGTACCTCAACCTCAAAGGAACAATACCCCTCATGGATTCCATTATCCTAGTGAGCCTTCCCAATTCCAAAACTAATAAAATCACTTTCCAAAGAACCAAAATCCAGGTAATCCCAATCCAGGAAAAGCCTCTTGTTCCAATAAACCATGGGAATGTGCATTGGAATATCGTTCCTCCTTCACCCGTTCAAGAATCAAAAACATTGAAACCCAAATTGGTCAACTTGCATCCCACCTTAGTCTGCAGCAACCACCCAATTCTTCCGAACTCCCAACTCAACTATTACCCAAACCCAAGGGTAATGTAAGTGCAATATCACTTAGATCGGGAAAGAAAATTTCTATTCCTCAAGATAAGTCTTCCAACACTCCTTTGAATGTTGACCTAGAAAATTAAAAGAAAAAGAAACTTGAAAAGTAAGCTGAATCCATTACCTCAACTCCTTCAATTCAACTTAGGAATCCAATTCATTTTCCTCAAGATGTTTCTAAACCAAATAAGTCCTTTGAACCTGATCCTAAAATGCTTGACATGTTTAGATGTGTTGAAGTAAAAATTACCCTCTTAGATTCCATAAAACAGATTCCTATGTATGCCATGTTTCTCAAGGAGTTTTGTACCCACAAGAGGAAAATTAGGACCTCTAAAAATGTTTCAACCCAAGAGTCCATACCCATTAAGTGCAAAGATCTAGGGACCTTTACTCTTCCTTGACAATTTGGAAGTTCCAACTTTGATGATTCACTTATAGACCTAGGAGCCTCAACTAATGTCATGACCAAATCTATCTTCTCCAACCTTGGTCTAGGTCCCTTATATCGAACAGGTATTTTCATTCAGTTAGCCAATCGAAGCACAACCAGCCATGAGGGAATAATTGAAGATGTCCTTGTTCGTGTGAATGATCTTATCTTCCCTACATATTTCTATGTCTTTGACATGGAAGGTGAGACAAACTCTTCTCGATCTCCCTTAATTCTAGGAAGACCGTTCCTCATGACATCTAAAACCAAAATTGATGTCCATGTTGGCATATTATACATGTAATTTGGTGACCAATTGGTCATGTTCAATATTTTTCAATCCATGTGATACCCATTAGAGAATGAATCTGTATTCTCTATCCATTCTTCTAAAACTCTCTCTGAGTGGGAATTGAATCCCAATCCATCATATTCTTTATCTTCTACTAATAGAGGAGTTTGTGAATATTGTATCCTCATTAACAAAGTCATAAATGGAGAAGTTGATGTTGACATTACAAATGTAGACTCCATTGACTTAAATGATCTTGAAAACATTTTGGAATCTCATCTCACCTCTAATATCCAATGCTCCAACATGGATGGTAATAAATAAAATGAACTAGAATGCTCATTTTTTGATACAAATATGTTATTAAAACACCTATCATTTATTATCCATGATTCTAAAAATTCTTTTATATGTGAGGTGAACCCTGAACCACTGTTTTTATATTGTCACGATGGTAGTGATTCTTGTGATATTTGTTCCCTAATTAATAAAGTGATCACTAGTGAGGTTGAAATTGACAATTCATTAGCAAATAACATTTATATAAAGGAAATTGAAAATATTATTAAGTCTTATGACTCCACTGATCCTCATTACTCTACATCGGTATGTGATGAAATAAATGAGTCAAAAACAATTGGGATCTCATAATGTGGTTCTGTGTTATCAGATCCTTACAAAAATGAACCATCAGAATTTAGCCATATTCCTGAATTTCCAAGAATAGAAAACCAACAATTTGTGGACAACAGCATTCCTCAGGTTGAAGACCAAAGTGAGGATATAAATATTCTATTTCAAACCCCATTGAATTTCATGCACAAAAACAAGGATGGGAATAAATTATCCAATGAATCATCAGGACTCCCAAAGAGAAAGTTTTTCTAGAAGTACACTGGATTTGAGAAAATAAGATGGCCACCGTCAGACTATGGGTAGTCCACTTCAACTATCCAGCTGTAGACAAATAAATGCAGCGCTTCTTGGGAGGAAACCCAAGTTTTATTTTACTTTTATGAAATTTCAATTTCATTTTAGTTTTTCATTAGATGAATAATGAATTTTCTTTTTCAGGTAACTTCCCATTGTCCTGAAGCCACCTCGACTTCCACTAGATCCCCAACTTCTCCAATCGACTAACAAGTAGAACGAGATGACGACCCGCCAAATCAAAACTAGGGGGCACCTCTTTCCCTTTAACTCTCTCTCTCTCTCCGTCCCTCTACATATTTCTTCTTCTTCCTCTCTCTTTCATTTTTTACCTCTTTCATTATCAAAACCTTTATTTTTCACTTTCTCTTTTGTTTCCGTGTATCCTTATTAAATACTAAAAAAATCTAAACAAAAACAAAACAAAAAAAGGCATCATAACAAAATATATATATATATATATACAAAATCAAGAGTCATGATTACCCACCTTCCAATTTTCAAAAATTTTCCAACCATTTTGGGGAGTCAAAAGACTTGGTTTCATCTCAAAAAATTTGCGTTTTCTTCATGACTTTGGATAAAGATTTTGGTGTCAAAATTAACAAATTTTGAATTCTCAATTTATGATTTCGAAAATTCTTTCCCTGAAACATGAGGAAAATCATTTTATTTCATGTTAAGGCCACCTATGAAAATATTTTCAAAATGTGTGTCTTCACCCTCATTTGTGAGTCTTGAGTTTTTGGACCTTCGATCTGAATTTCCTACATTACTGTGCATTGATATGAAAGAGGAATTTTATGAACCACATGAGAATCACAATAGTCAAATAGCCTCCCATTTCCGTTACATTAATCTTCCTTTTGAGAGCCCCTTCGATCCTATGAAAACCTTTTCCTTAATAGCCACATTACTAGCCCAATACCTTTTCCCACCCAATATCAATATGGATTTCCATTGCATAATTTTTTGAAATTTAAGTGTGGGGAGAATGGATTTAATTGTTTGGGTACTCTTTTATTGATTTTCAACAAGTTATCTTCTTCTTGAGGGCAAGCATCCATTTTAGTGTGGGGAGAGGTTTTCATTCAGTGTGTTTTGGGGAATGGAATGTACTTCCATTTATGTAATTTTGTAAATGTTATTGACAAGTGTTCAAAAAAATCAACAAAAAACTGAAAAAATGGGTTGTGTCATGGGTAGGTCAAAAATCACTCTTCCTAAACCTTTAATAATGTCATAACTATTACAATTAGTGTCGTGAGGAGATCAATCATGGGTTGTGATATGAGTGTGAGATCTATTTCAAGGTCAACTTTCGAAAAAACAAAGAAAAAATGGAAAAAAGAACACTTGAATTATATTCTTATTTCATTAGGAGAAGTTTTGTGGGTTTTAAATATTTCATTTTCTCATATCCTTCAAATTATCATCCTCTATTGTGTCTTTTTTCACACAATCATTCCCTTGGAAATATGTTTTTTCATTCCCTTCCATGTTTTATTTCAAAAAAATTGTGCATTGTTTTTATATATTGGTGTTTTACCCCTCTTCTTCTCTCTCTTGGACATTATATTCCTACCATCCCATAGCAACAAAAAACAAATTATAGATACCTATTGATTATTGTGCCCTTTGGATAGGGATTTTAAGCTGAGAGCTCCTTCAAACTCTAAGATTTTTACTTTTGGTTGGTGAAAGAGTGAACCTCCACAAATGAATTTTATCATCTTGAGAGGTGTGAGTTTTGAATGTCCACATTTTCCATTTCTAAATTTGAGCATGAAAAAAATAAATTAGTTTAGGAACATTGTTTATGTAACAACTTGTGGTGGAATTAAAAATGGATTAGTGAAATAGACTAATCCTCCCCTGATTGGATAAAACAAAATTTTAATATTTGTTGGTGAGTGAAAATGATTTTTTTATGTTTTTATATTCGTTGCACATGAGGACATGCACAAGACTAAGTGTTATGGAGTTGATGTTATTAATATTTTCATTACATATTAAATACTACCTTGAATGAATTTATATAAAATGTGCATAATTTATGTGAAATATTAATGTTTTAATACTAAGTATAATTTTTGAGCATTTTTAGAGGCAGTACAATTGAGTCAGTTTACTAGTTTATTTATAACACTCACTATACTGATCCAAATTGTGTGGTTATTGTTTTTTAGGATTCTAATTTAAATATAAATCATTTAATTAGAAGGTACTAGGTGCCAATTATGCCATTTGAAGGGTCATATTGTTCTCATAAACAAGACCAAAGAATCTGTGATAAAACTAGACTATTCATAAAGATTGATTTACTGGGATAACTACAGAAGTCCAAATTCCATTATTCTACATCATAGTTCTGAGGACAATGTAAGTGTTATTGGATAAATATTTCAAGGCCCAACTCCAAACACAAGCGGCAAAACATATGCTTTGAAATCCAGTCCACCATTCTGGACGAGAAATAAAATCAGTACAGTATTCCTAACCTATCTCATGATTTAAGAGTCAAATAATGATGATATTTTTAATTGTGAAAGAGGAGATATAGGAGGATGACTTTGTTGAATAAATAAATCGTATTTGAAGGCATATTCCAGTTTCGAAATCCATTCAAATTTGGTCCATCGAAAAAGCATGGATAGAAATGGACAGATTACCTTTGTTTAATAAAACCACCATAACTTTGGTTAAACTTGTCCAAATGCCTCAAAAGTTTTACAATAATCGGACAAATTTATTATCTAAAACTTTTAAGAAGGAGATATTTGGAGATTCGGCTGTTTGAATAGCCAACATGGTGATGAAAGTGTAGGGACATATTGGGAATGCAAACAGTCCACTCCTTGGGTTATAAATACTCTCCCCTTCTCTCCTTGAGAGGGATTGGCATTTCAGAAAATAGGAGATCATATTGGCACGACCAAAGCCTTGAAAAAGGATTGGGAGGATCTTCCATAATCATTTTTTCACTTGAGAGACCTTTCATCCTCTCTTTGTTTTCACTTACTTTCGTGTTCTTCGTTTTTTTAATTTTGTAAGACTTTTCTTTTGTAATTCTGTTTTAATGCATGTTTCTTCTTAAATATCTCTTATTCTCATCCACCTTCTGTAGTTTCATTTTAATATTCTTAAAATATTTTAAATTCAGTTTAATACCCTTCCCTTATTTTTGTACCTCATTCAATCAAAAATCCATTTTTAATTATCATCAGTGTTCGTGTGTGTGTGTGTTCGACATACCACTCTTTTGTAATCCCTTCCTTTTTTCTTATCTTTATAATTAATCACCATAAAAATATATTACCAGATTAATAACCATATTAATGTCTGAGTAAATCTATCATTGGGGTGAGTGTTAATTTAGTTATGTTAAGCGATTGAGAGCTTTTTCTCGATGAGTATTAGTTGAATCAACATTGTGTATGTTGGAATTATCATTTCATGGATTAATGACTTGTTTTTTTTAATTTGTGGTTTACATGGATTATTGGAACCATAAATACACTACCATAAACAAGATATGATCAATATTAGAACATTAAGTTAAGTTAAGGCATGGATTAAAGCCCTAACACTTGAGAATTCAAATCAACATCAACTTGTGACATGGGAGTTAATTTAAATGCAATATAATGAAAAGCTCAAGGATATCACAAGCTAAAATAACCTAATGATGAACTCACCTCAATAATTATCAATTTTTTAAAACAATTATAGTCAATAAATCTTTTCAATTATGCTCTGTAAACAAACCCCCTAATCAAAATACAATCAACTAAAAACAAACGACTATTACAAAGTATCATTGTCAAGGATTCGACCTGAGTGCTTCTATACACATTAGCAGAGCACCAGAACATTGACCGGTTGATAGGTGAAAATTGTCTGTGCATTTCACTTACCTGAATGTAAATTCATGAAGTCTACATGAATCTCAAATGGCACATATATTTTGTGTAACATCCCAAGTAATGAATAATAGATATTTTTATCTATGTTTATTAATGAATTAGATAGTGTTTTAGAGGCATAAAATGAAAATAAAATTCTATCTTAAGCATGGAATACACTAATATTTTTTAAAAGATTTTTTTACTGCCTTTTGATGGAAAACCATTTTTTAAATCTATATTTTGACAATTTTATAAGCTATTTTTGTCAAAATAAACTTATTCTTTATTATTGGGACATCGAAATTTACTTTGTGTGAATTTTTGGTATTTTTCTGACAATGTTCATTTTTTAATGAATAGTGAAAAATACTGCATTTTACATCAAAACTGCTTTTTAATTTACTTTATATATATGATTAGATTATAATTTTAATTGGTTTTAAAGTTAAATTAGAATATATTTTTACCATTTAATCCAATGGTGGTCATTAGGATTAATTTCACTTTGGAATTGGGCATAAACGAATGCGAAACTTTTCATAGATATTGTTTCAAAAAAACACGCTATTTGTTTTGACAATGGGAATTATTTTTAAATAAATTATTGCAATTTATGTGTTTTTAATTTGGTAAAATGGATTACATATTTGGAATCATAAGGTCCAAATTATGTAATCAAGACTCTTTTGTTTTTGGAAATTATGAATAGTAATGACGGTAATTATCTTTAATTATCTTGATTAATGAGTAATTGGGTAGTTAAAGATAATAAAATGATATCATAATAATACAAAAAGACCACAACATGTGTCCTAAGGCTACTGGTTGTGTCATGGCCGACCATGGGATTCTTTGTGCCAAAAATGGGGGCCCCATGGAATCACTTTTTTGGAAAGTGACTTGTTATGTTTTTATTTTTTTTAAAGAAAGTAAATATAACAAGAATGTATCACCTGATTAAAAAAAAATTAATTTTGTCTACATAGATGATCTTTTAGACTATAAATATTCATTGGAAAGATAAAAAGATTTCCTAAATCATAGTATTTTTTTCTTAATTTTTAGACTTTAAATAAATTAAATTATTTATGACATCATAATGATGCAGCGATTACCTCATTAATAAAGGATTTAAATAAAATGGAATGATAATGTAAACTCTAAGAACTACACATTTCAAAAACCTATTATATGGATGGATTTCTAACCCTTATCACCATACCCTCGAATTATATCAATTTGGGACCTTTTGAATCCGAAAATCATTTTCAAATAAAGTAACATTTCTTTACTTTCCAAGAGTGCCCCTACTCTCCTCTTATAAAAGGCCCTCACCTCTACCTCCTTACCCACACTCCCAAAGCCTTTGGCTCGTCCAACCCCTACCCATTTTGTCTCTCCACATACCTATCTTAATCCTTGAAGCCTCACTTTTGGCAGAATTCTTCCCAAGGAATCCTTTGAGCTCAAAAAAAAGGGAGTTACCGGATTTTAAGGTAATGTCTTCACCTGCGTCCTTTTGTATTATTTTGCTTCTCCAACCCCCTAAACTCTTTTTATTAATTTCTTTTGTAACAACTCCAGTATCTTCAATATACTAGGATGTTTTTATCATAAGGATTATATCTACACTTACACACACCTACATCTAATGGTTAAAGGAAATACTGTTTCCGTGGATGGTGAATTTATACCTCCCGAAACGATGTTTGTTCAACATTCTTTTAATACCTTCAAAGGTGGCCATTAAGATGTCACTATATTTATATATGATATATAATATTTTTCTTTTTTCCTTATGCTTCTGTATTTTTCATTTTTGGAATACCTTTATGGTTTCCATTATGGGTAAACGCGATATCTTTATTTAAGGAAGTGCGGACTACCGCCCCCTCAAAGTGATTTGATTTGTTAAATACCATATGTGGGACGTATAAAGGATGGAACTATGATATTATATATGATATTATACTAGAATTATAATATACCTTTATATCATTATGATTCCATTCTATAAAATACGAAATAGAAATGAAAGTAGCGTTCATGCGTACGTACGACTTACCGTCTCCATGAACGGTGCATTTCATTTCTTACCTCTAAATGATTATGTAATATTATAAATGCATGTATATACTGGATATATATGATATATACATCATGATTATAATTCTGGATATAATTGATACACGAATAACTTGTAATTATAAAGGGTTTATTTCTGACTCAAGTAACAATGATCATTAAAACGACCGTTATTAACTTAATTAATTACATAGTGTTCATGACATGGAAATAAGTGATATAAAAGGAATAATGAACTTGAAAAAGGTTCTTAAGAAAGTAGAAATTAACTCAAGTTTATTATTCATGATATTAAATAACGATCGAGTCAAGTCGGACCCGAGGTATGGGACTTCGTATCAATCTCCTTTCATTGAGGCATATTTTCTTTTTATACACAACCTTCTTTTATATGGTGTATAAACCCCTTTGACTTTTACATTTATTCAAAAGGAATCTTTTTTATACGAAGCGTTTACTAAACGACAAAAGGGAATGTTTTTTTCGTACGTATGCGGCGACAACGACTTCTCCGCCGCCGTGACCATTATTTGAGTTTCGGCTTCCTCTACAAGCCATACCTCTTTTTTAAAAGAAAAATAAATACCATATTTTACTGTTATTTTATTTTGGTATTGAAAATGGTTTTCATAATGATTTTATATCAATGTTCTCTATTGATATCTTGTGATTGAAAGGTAGAAATGTTATGTTTCCTTTATGCATGTTTTATGTGATACGATTATGTTGAGGTTCTTGGGAATTATTATGAAGATGGGTGGTTCCATGATAAACTAAGGGCGGGTCAGCCCGGTATAGCTCCCCAATGCATTGGGTAACGCGAAGGAGTGAAACATTAACGTTTCTCTGAAGAGATTTAGGGAATATACTGTGATGTGTATTCCAAACGTAACCAAGAGGGTTACTCCCTACGTAAGAATGTTATGAATGCCTCAAGTTACCTTTATGTCTTATTATTTCTATGATTTATTCATGATTTGATGAGGTATGTTAAAGTGCTTATGTTTTATGGGTAAAGTATGATTTCATTCTTATGTATATATGTACCCATGTTTCCTTTCCATATTTTTATATCCCTTACTGAGCTTTTTATACACATCCCAAGTTTTTTGAAATTTTTTTCACAGGTCAAGGGAAAGGTACATGATATGATTATAGTGTCAAGGAAGTGTCAAGAAAGAATCCATGTTTTATTTTAAATAAGTTTCCATTCCTGGGAAAGAAGAATCCTATCTTTATGTAACCACTTTGTTTATATGTGGAATGTAATTCAAGTTTTATGATCTAATTCTCTAAAACTCTAAACCCGAAAAGATCCTCAATCTTTAATCTTGTAATAACTCAACATTAAGTAATGTTTAAGGATGGGGCCTTATAGTTGGTATCAGAGGTCAGTTTAGACAAATTTAGGAGTTAGAAAAGTGTTAAATTATAAGTTAATTTATGGTATGATTGAAATGATATAGCATTTAAAGAATACCATGTTGATTCTCCTAAGATATTTCTGTGTTAAGAATGGTTTTTCATAGAGGAAACAGAACAAATTTTCTGGGAAGGTATACAGAGGAAAATAACCTTTCAAATAAGTATCCTAAGATGGTCAAAATCAGAACTAAATAGTTTGTTGCAGTGATGGCTCAGTTGACTCATGTGAAAAATGTTGGTTGTTTTTATTGATGATATTTTGTTGTTTTCAAAAACTAAAGAGAAGCATTAAAGATATTTAAGGGTTATCTTGCAAACCTTAAAAGAAAAGAAACTGTATGGAAAATTCAGAAAGTGTGAGTTTTGGTTGCAACAAATTTCTTTCCTTGGTCACATTGTTTCTAAAGATGGGATAACTGTTGATCCTGAAAAAACAAAAGTTGTGGAAGACTGGCCAAGACCCACAAATTTAACTGAGATTCGTAGCTTCCTTGGTTTGGCAGGCTATTACCGAAGGTTTGTTAGAAATTTTTCACGGTTATCTAGTCCAATGACAAAGCTAACTTGGAAGGGTGTTAAGTTTATCTGGACAAAAGAATGTGATGATTGTTTTCAGGAATTGAAATGAAGATTGGTGAATGATCCAGTTTTTGCACTACCTTCCAGGAATGGTGAGTTTGTTATATAAAGTGATTCTTCATTGAAAGGACTTGGTTGCGTCCTAACGCAGAATGATTAGGTAATTGCTTATGCTTCACGACAATTGAAAACTCATGAGGTAAATTATCCTACACATGATTTGGATTTGGCTGCTGTTTTTTTCGCTTTAAAAATATGGAGGCATCATTTGTATGGAGTAAAGTGTGAAATATATACTAATCACAAAAGTGTAAAGTATATATTCACTCAGAAAGAGTTAAATATGAGACAGAGGAGATGGCTGGAATTAATCAAGGATTAGGATTGTACAATTCATTACCATCTGGGAAAAGCAAATAAAGTGGTTGATTCTTTGAGTCGAAAAAGTAATGCTTCATTAGCAATTTTGTGTTTGGAACGTGATCCTTTGGTTAACGATTTGATGAACTTTGGAATAGAAGTTGTTGGTGCAGGAAGTTCTTCTGTTTTGTTTCAGGTATCAGTGAGATCATCTCTATCAGATAGAATCAAGCAAGCACAGAAGCAAGACAGTGAGTTGCAGAAAAAGGTAGAACTGGTTCAGAAAGGTAAGTTGCGTGAATTCAGCATTGATAATGATTGCGTTTTGAGATTTGGAAAGAGATTGTGTGTGCCTTGTGATTCACAGTCGAAGAGAGAGTTGTTATGTGAAGCTCAAAGTTCTCCGTTTTCAGTTCATCCTGGCAGTACTAAGATGTACAGAGATCTGTGAGAGTATTACTGGTGGGATGGAATGAAAAGAGATATTGCTGATTTTACTGTGAAGTGTTTGACATGTCAACAGGTTAAAGTAGAGAAGCAGTTACCGAAAGGGATGCTTCAGTCTTTACCAGTGCCAGAGTGTAAATGGGAAAACATATCCATGGACTTTTTCATGGGATTACCGAGGACATCTCAAGGTAATAATGCGATCTGGGTTATTGTTGATCGCTGGACTAAATATGCTCATTTCCTTGCTATATGAGATACTTTTTCCCTAGATCAACTTTCCCGTTTGTATCTTAAAGAGATAGTCAGGTTACATGGAGTTCCCCTCTCCATTGTATCTGATCGTGATCCTAGGTTCACTTCTAACTTTTGGAAAGGCCTTCAGAAGTCGTTGGGTACTGAATTAAATTTTAGTACAACATTTCATCCTCAATCAGATGGGCAGTCAGAACGAAAAATCCAGACCTTGGAGGATATGCTACGAGCTTGTTGGATGGATTATCAGGGAAGTTGGGACCAACATCTTTCATTGGTTGAATTTTCATATAATAACAGTTTTCATTCCAGTATACAGATGGCACCATTTGAGGTGTTATATGGGAAGCAGTGTCGAACTCCGGCTTTCTGGGATAAAGTGGGTGAGAGGAAGTTGATGGGACCAAAATTGGTAGAAGAGATGGCAGAAAAAATTCATCTGATTCAGAAACACATGAGAATAGATCAGAGTAGGCAGAATAGTTATGCAGACAACAGGAGGAAGGATCTAACTTTTGAGGTAGGTGATCATGTTTTTCTCAAAGTCTCCCCATGGAAAAGTGTGATGAGATTTGGTAAGAAAGGAAAGCTGAGTCCAAGGTTCATTGGACCATATGGAATTCTGGACAGAGTTGGATTAGTTGCATACCGGGTGGCTTTACCTCCGAGTTTATCTCAGGTACACAATGTTTTTCACGTTTCGATGTTGAGAAAGTATATGCCAGATCCATCTCATGTTTTGAGTCCAGAGGTAGTTCAGATGGAAGAAAACTATCTTATGAGTAACAACCGGTCCAGATTCTTGACCACATGGAACATGTGTTATGAAATAAGGTGATTAATTAGGTAATGGTTTTGTGGAAAAACCACATGATGGAAGAGGCAATATGGGAATCTGAAAATGATATGAGGGATAAGTACCCCCATTTATTTGATAAGTAAATAAATTACGGGGATGCAATTTTCTAAATGGGGTAAGGATGTCACATCCCAAGTAAGTAATTAATAATATATATTTTTATCTATGTCTATTAATGAAATAGATAGTGTTTTAGAGGCTTAAAATGAAAATAAAATCCAATCTTAAGCATGGAATACACTAATATTTTTTAAAAGATTGTTTTACTTCCTTTTGATGGCAAACCATTTTTAAATATAAATTTGACAATTTTATAAGCTATTTTTGTCAAAATATACTTATTCTTTATGATTGGGATATCAAAATTTACTTTGTGTGAATTTTTGGTATTTTTCTGACAATGTTCATTTTTTAATGAATAGCGAAAAATACTGCATTTTACATCAAAACTTCTTTTTAATCAACATTATTTATATGATTATATTATCTTTTGAAATGGTTTTAAAGTTAAATTAGAATATATTTTTACCATTTAATATAATGGTGGTCATTAGGATTAATTTCACTTTGTAATTGGGCATAAACTAATGCCAAACTTTTCATAGATATTGTTTCAGAAAAACCCGCTATTTGTTTTGACAACGGGAATTATTTTTAAATCAATTATTGCAATTTCTATGTTTGGAATTTGGTAAAATTGATTAAATATATGGAATCATAAGGTCCAAATTATGTAATCAAGACTCTTTTGTTTTTGGACATTATGAATAGTAACGACGGTAATTATCATTAATTATCTTGATTAATGAGTAATCGGGTAGTTAAGGATAATAAATGATATCATAATAGTACAAAAATACCACAACATGTGTCCTAAGGCTACTGGTGGTCTCATGGCCGACCATGGGATGCCTTGTGCCAAACATGGGGGCCCCATGGAATCACTTTTGTGGAAAGTGACTTGTTATCTTTTTATTTTTTTAAAGAAAGTAAATATAACAAGAATGTATCACCTGATTAAAACATTTTTAATTTTGTCTACATAGATGATATTTTAGACTATAAATATTCATTGGAAATCTAAAAATATTTACTACATCATAGTATTTTTTTAATAATTTTTAGACTTTAAATAAATTAAATTATTTATGACATCATGATGATGTAGCGATTACCTCATTAATAACAGATTTAAATAAAATGGAAAGATAATGTAAAATCTATGCCCAACACATGCCCAAAACCTATTATATGGGTGGATTTAGAACCCGTATCACCTTACCATCGAATTATATCAATGTGGGACCTTTTGAATCCGAAATTCATTTTCAAATAAACTAACATTTCTTTACTTTCCAAGAGTGCCCCTCCTCTCCTCTTATAAAAGGCCCTCACCTCTACCTCATTACCCACACTCCCAAAGCCTTTGTCTCGGCCAACCCCTGCCAATTTTGTCTCTACACATCCCTATATTACTCCTTGAAGCCTAACTTTGGGCATAAGTCTTCCAAAGGAAGCCTTTGAGCTCAAACCAAAGGGAGTTACCCGATTTTAAGGTAATGTCTTCACTTGAGTCCTTTTGTTTTATTTTGCTTCTCCAACCCCCTAAACTATTTTTATTCATTTATTTTGAAACAACTCCATAATCTTAAATATACTAGGATGTTTTTATAATAATTATTTTATCTACACTTACACATACCTACATCTAATGGTTAAAGGACATACTGTTTCCGTGGATGGTGAATTTATGCCTCCCGAAACAATGATTGTTCAAAATTCTTTTAACACCTTCAAAGGTGGCCATTAAGATGTCACTATATTTATATATGATATATAATATTTTTATGTTTTCCTTAAGCTTATGTATTATTCATTTTGGGTATACCTTTATGGTTTCCATTATGGGTAAACGCGATATCTTCATTTAAGGAAGTGCGGACTATCGCCCCCTCAAAGTGATTTGATTCGTTAAATACCATATGTGGGACGTATAAAGGATGGAACTATGATATTATATATGATATTATACTAGAAGTATAATATACCTTCATATCATTATGATTCCATTCTATAAAATACGAAATAGAAATGAAAGTAGCGTTAATGCGTACGTACGGCTTACCGTCTCAATGAACGGTGCATTTCATTTCTTACCTCTAAATGATTATGTAATATTATAAATGCATGTATATACTGGATATATATGATATATAAATCATTATTATAATTCTGGATATAATGTATACATGAACAACTTGTAATTATAAAGGGTTTATTTCGGACTCAAGTACCAATGATCGTTAAAACGACCGTTATTAAATTAAATAATTACATAGTGTTCATGACATGGAAATAAGTGATATAAAAGGAATAATTAACTTGAAAAAGGTTCTTAAGTAAGTATAAATTAACTCAAGATTATTATTTAGGACATTAAAGAACGATCGAGTCAAGTCGGACACGAGGTATGGGACTTCGTCTCAATCTCCTTTCGTTGAGGAATATTTTGTTTTATACACAACCTTCCTTTATATGGTGTATAAACCCCTTTGAATTTTACATTTATTAAAAAGGAATCATTTTTATAAGAAGCATTTACTAAATGAAAAAAGGGAATGTTTTTGTCGTACGTATGCGGCGACAACGACTTCTCCACCGCTGTGACCATTATTTGAGTTTCGGATTCCTCTACAAGCCATACCTTTTTTTTAAAGAAAAATAAATACCATGAATTGATTTTCTTTTATTTTGGTATTGAAAATGGTTTTCATAATGTTTTTATATCAATGTACTGTATTGATATCTTGTGATTGAAAGGTTGAAATGTTATGTTTCTTTTATGCATGTTTTATGTGATACGATTATGTTGAGGTTCTTGGGCATTATTATGAAGACGAGTGGTTCTGTGATAAACTAGGGTGGGTGATCCCAATATAGTTCTCCAATGCATTGGGTAACGCTAAGGAGTGAAGCGTTAAGGTTTCTCCGAAGAGATTTAGGGAATATACTGTGATGGGTATGAATGCCTCAAGTTACCTTTATGTCTTATGATTTCTATGATTTATACATGATTTGATGAGGTGTGTTAAAGTTATTTTGTTTTATGGGTAATGTATGATTTCATTCTTATTTATATATGTACCCATGTTTCCTTTCCATATTTTTATATCCCTTACTGAGCTTTTTATGCTCATCCCATGTTTTTTGAAATGTTTGCCACAGGTCAAGGGAAAGGTACATGATATGATGATAGTGTCAAGGAAGTGTCATGAAAGAATCCATGTTTTATTTTAAATAAGTTTCCATTGATGGGAAAGAAGAATACTATCTTTATGTAACCACTTTGTTTATATGTGGAATGTAATGCAAGTTTTATGATCTAATTCTCTAAAACACTAAACCCGAAAAGATCCCCAATGTGTAATCTTGTAATAACTCAAGATTAAGTAAGGTTTAAGGCTGGGGCCTTATTGTTTGTGAGAACATGTCTTAGTATAGGATACAATCTTTGTGTTCATACCCAACATATATGTTTAAGCATGTGTGACAACCATTTAATAAAGGAAATAACTCCTGCAATTTAAATAAATACAATCAAACTTTCTTGGTACTCGAGAGCTACCAAGAAGTTTTCACCTAGTTTCTCCAATTCCAAAATCACTGATGAGGAGGGAATCCTTATCCCATGGCCCAAGGTATTCCCTATTGATAAAATATCAGGTGAACTCTTAGGTTACACCTCTTATTATGTAATCTTGAAACTTGTTCCAGCTAACAAATCGTGTCCCAAATCAAGCCATCGATGACCCGAAGGCACACCCATGCAATAAGACCGTAGTCCCTGTGACCCCTTCCTGAAAGAAATTGTCTGTTCAAATTCTGACATATGGAGGCACATCGATATCTATCTGGGGAAAAAAATTATTTTCCACTCATAGCATGATTTCCTGAGGAACGAAGATCTCTACCATCCAAAAATAGTATGTACCCAATTGCCTCTATATGGAAAGCCACAAACCCCAAATGATAGCTTTAATACTATCATACGAATTATCTTCACCTTTCCCATGGATTTATGTGGAATTAATTCCCAGAACAAATACAAATGCTTCACTATCAAGGTCATCCACCCACATGAGTATTCAAAACCACCTAATCACTGAGAAAAACTTTTTTGCACATTAATATAATGGTTCTTTTTCGATACACATGTAATAATAAATCAAAAAGTAGTACCTATTCCACACTAACTTCAGAACCATGTGCCCCTGCAACCAAATATATCATGTTTGATGGCCATTCCATCGAATATTATGGGACATTCCCTCAATCCCATATCATCTCCAGCTAAACTAACATTTGTGATTCCCAACTGACAATCACACCACCCAGGTAACCCAAACCAAGCCTTATGAGATGATCACATCAATTCAAAAACAATTGCCATGCCATCTCAATTCCTCATGACTAGAGTATCCTAACCCATGTATCACAATACATCAAAATATTTTAATTTATATATATAATTAGCTTCAAATTAAATAAAAAATAATTCCAATTAATGAAACACACACCATCTTAATTACTCAAACATAGTGGCCTTACCACCAAATTTTCCTATGACCAACCTATCCTGATTCCATTTATCATTATAAATTAAAATCATTTCAAATATATATATAAATCAATTAAAATTAAATTAATAATCAATTATATTAAAGAAATAAACCCTTCCTAAGTACCTAGGTGGTCAAAAACCTCTTACATATCCTTGTACAATAGAATAAGGCATGTGCATGTCCAACGATATCTTATAAGGCCATAAAATCAATTTAAAATGAAGCATTCAATCTAAAATGGTTTTCTCTCAACTACCAAATGGAAAAAAATATTTTCTCCACTAAATCTACTATAGAAACTCAAAGAATGGTATGAACAATTAATTTGCAAGTCATAGTTATAAGGACCTCTGGTATTATCCTATAACTCCTATTATTTTGTAAAAAACCATTTTTTCCAAAGAACACCCTAATAAAGGGAAAACAAATTAAATATTGTTAGTGATTCATGATGCAAGAGAAATGAAGAAGAGAGGCTTGGATGAGGATATAATTACCTATAAGGATCTAACCCATTAAGAGGATAGAATAAAGGAGGTTGGATGGTGATTTGTGATCAAAATCTATAATAGGAGAAGAAGAGAACTCCCAAATGTTGTTGTACGTGACCAATAAAGGAAAAATAACGAGGAAATAGAGAAATGGGTGAATGGGAATACCATCATCTCACCCTTAAATGAGGCCTCAGGATTAGCTCTCATGGTTTTTCAAACCATGTGAATGGCATGAGAAAGACCTCTATAAAACAAAAAATATTCTCATACAGTCATACAACTCACCCCACGTAGTTTTCTAAACTATTCTTTAGTTCAAAGTGAGGAACATTTTTTACTTTGAGAGACTATATAAAAAAAATTTAAACTGTTCACCATAAACTATAACACATAAAATAGGGTCTTCGGGTCTCCGACATACCCAAAACCTTTCTGAACACTCTAGGCCTAAGATAAACCTCAAAAACCATCCAAAAATAGGATATTGTGTTGAAGAAACTCTATAAATTAAGATCTAATGATTCAAAAAGAAATGAGACTCCACAAATATTTCAAAATTTCAAAAAGGGAGTGGTTTTCAACCTGATCCAAGAATCTGATACATTAAAATCTCCCAACCTTAACAAATGTCATTCTTGAGATATAAAAAAACCACAAATATGGTACTGAAAAACCCAACCCAAAAAAACAACCCAGTTTACCCCAGTAAAAATGGAATTGTCTAACTACCACTAGTGGATCCTTCCCTTAGGGATTACCTACCCTAATCACATCCATACCAAAAATCAAATCAAGAAATGGCCCACAGACCAATTCCCTGACTCAAAAGTTCTCCCTTGATGCATCTTACAACCTTCACCTCACTAGGTTCTCCCATTTAAAAATTGACACCCATCATAATTCTATTCTGCATTGGTGGCCTCTACATGCCCATGTCACACATGGAAACAATAAGGTCTAACATCTCACCAGATGCTGAAATCAATCCTGGTTCCCATACCTCGATAAGTAACACACCACAATAGTGTCGAGGTGCCTATGCACCCCAACTAACCTACATATTCTCAATGAACAGATTCCAAAGCACCAAAAAAGTCGTGTATCCCACAATTCTAACATACATCATTTTGCCTCCCACTTTTTCCATAGATATAACAACATATAACAAACCTAAGGTAGTTCCGACCAACTAACCTACATGTAATTAGTCCATACATATGTCACATGCACCTCATGAACCCAAAATATAAATGCATCATGTTTTCATGAAAAAAAAAGAAAAAAAGTCATGCCCATGGCATAAATCATACCATAATTGGCTCACTAGCCTACTCAGCACTGAGAACCTCCAAAAGAAATAAATGGCCTCATGTTCAATTTCTATAATCCCATCCTCCCTATAGTGCTACACCATCCACCAACCACTGGCCCTAATTCTTGGTCCCATAGTCTCTTCCACGACCAGTGCTGGTAGTCGTACCTCAGCAACAATCACCTGATACCAATCCTGATCAATCCATAGAAACCCATGTCTACCCTGGTCCCAAACAGTTGACTGCTCGAGAAGGATTCAAGTATAACCTCTCAAGATTTCTGACATAACCACAACCATGAAACTCCATTATAGGTCTTCCACACTGATTCCAAAAATGATTGGGCTCCTTGAACTGGAATAAAACTGTCAATGATCCAATATAAGTTGGCATGCTCGATTCTTTTTCGGGACTACCCTACTAGAACTCATCTCATCCTCAATTCATACTATTTGAATCATCACTTCTGAAATTACATGGAGCCTTCTACCTGCTCAAACAAGACCAGTCCATAAAAGTTTCCTCAACTATGAGTGCTTGGTTCACAACCTATTAGAATAAGGGCATCCTTAATATTTCTTCCTACACCCGAGTGGGGTTTTTTGAAACCATCCTCAAACCCCCTCACCCTCAATGTGTCATTACATACCATAATTGGTGCAAGGAGAGATAATTCATTTAATGACTCTTCATAGTCCATAACAGACATGTCACCCTACTGAAGGCTCAATAAATCTTACGTTATTTCTATCATAAACATCTATAGAAGAGGATATTACAGATCATGTCTTCAAAGACCTTCCAGACTAGTCCCTCATGTATGTCTTCCCGAACCATCATGTCCCACCAATTCTTATCTGGTCCTCTGAGCATGTCGGTAACCAACCTCAACCTCTACCCTGGATAAATCTCTAGCTACTCAAAAATCATCTACATTGATTCAATCAAGTTCCCAGAAATATGTGGACCGCCCTTACACTAAAAATGTAGTGGGTGATGGTATTAGGACTCCTGATTGAGGTATTACTTCTACGGTTCTTCTCCTTGACCACCCCTATCGATACCCGAGATCACACAAATCAGGATCAATTTTAGCGACTCATAAAGACACATCCAAAACAGTTTTCTTTCTGGTGGATACCCCAATTGCACTAGGAATTTTACCTTAGAATTATCTTGTAGTATCTCTTCCTAACCCTTAGAGGTATCAACCCACTAATTCACTGGTAACACCCCATCCTCGCAGGAATAACGCTCTATCAGATCCATCTAGGTGGCAACTCGTTGAATACCATTACATGATCAGATATCCTAAACAACACCCAGATATATATATATATATATATATATATATATATATATTCAAGACAAGGAAATCATTACTGGACATCGTCAACTCACTACCCCTACCCTTCCCAACCATTTATTAATTGTTCCATACTAACTGATCTATCTATGAAAAGGAATCAGATGTTATTCACATAATGGTGTTCAATATTTTAGTCGTATCTAGGTCTTTTGACATCAAAATAATTCTAAATAATATATAGAGTTATAAAACAAGTGGGGAAATAAGTTTTTAGTTTTATAAAAAACTCTTTATTACCTTTTGGACACCTAAAATCATGGTCCAAATGTTTTTATGAAATCTGGGTTCCTAAAACTATGTTCCACACTGCCAATAAATTGGCACCTTCTCCACCCCATTGTAATGTTCGACATAGTGGCATGGTGTTGAAATTTTGGAGTAAAAAAGTATTAATATCATCCTTTCATGAAGTTATAGAGTCTATGGAATGTTCTACTTCATTAACTTTGTCTTCCTCTCCTCCTATGAAGTTCTTAACTCCCCATGATCACTAGAGGATGGACATGATGTACTCTCGAGCATTGTTTTTGGTAATATATGGATACTATTTTGAATTATTGGTTTTTTTTATTTTCCATCATCCTATATTCTTATTTTATTGATTTATGTACTTTCATTTCATTCTCAAACTCATATGATCATTTTTGGGGGTTTACTTTCAGTTGATGTTTTAGACATCATTCACTATTTCTTCATCCCACTATTAATTGTTGTGTCTCTGTGGTTCATATTGGACAGTTGAAATCTCGTAAACACTATCAAGGTCATGTAAATTTATTTCACTTATCACAGATAAATAACAAACAATCCTATATATGGAATTGAGTTCTTCATTTATTTTCTTTGTGAGTTTTGGTTATGATTTTAAACAAAAATAACCCAATCATCGAGGGTAACCGGTGAATAATTTTGTATTTTCGACTGAACTATGAGAGGTATCCTAGTATAAATATAGAAAAAATTGGTTTTAGGTGTTAAAAATCAGTTATTAAAAGATATATACACTTTCTATTGAAGCGGTGAAGGGCGAGCATCATGATAATTCCCATGGTTGATCACTTGTAATTAATTTTGTTAATTTCTACTTTTTTTTATCTC
Organism: Viscum album; assembly: GCA_963277665.1. Lineage (NCBI taxonomy): Eukaryota > Viridiplantae > Streptophyta > Magnoliopsida > Santalales > Viscaceae > Viscum > Viscum album. Next base: position 1,431,410,023 of record OY728126.1, on the reverse strand, counting down.
TATCATTTCTTATTGGATTATTAAATTATAAAACCCTATTTTTCCAAAATCCCATACCACTTTTTCACATAATCGAAACATTTTTTTAAATTAATTATCTATGTTTCATTGAGATACGAAGTATAGTTCCTTCTATACTACAAAAATTCTATTAAAGACACAAAAACCAATTTTACACTCATGAAAACATGATCATGATCATATCAAATAATACGTGTATATATATATATCTGTGTGTGTGTGTGTGTGTCGGTGTCTCACCACATATGCATTTCAATGGAATTTTATATCATATTCACTTGCATATAACAATCGAACATCCTACATTATCGCTAACAAAAGAAATAACAAGCATAACAAACACCCCCTTATCTTACCTGGCCAAGGGTACCACATATCATACAATTCTATAGTAGTCCAAAGTCACATATCCCAAATGGTAATAACCACATCCAATAGTATAACTAAATAGAAATATCATATAAATTGTAACACTATAAAAATAGAACAACAATCCCACCCATACTAACATGGTATGCCCCTCGAACATAGGGAAACATGTACCCAAGAACAATCTATGAATCTATTTCCGACAACATAATAATTTCAAATATACTAAAAATAAAATTTTAATACCATGTAAAGAGGTAAAATAAACACCTTTGAAAGCATGTACAGTGTCCTCGACCCGATAGGCCACCAAACTGTGCTTTCTGTCCGGGTGCCACTAGCCTTTGGCACACCTCCAGAAATGCTAGAGGATTCTGATTAACAATGAGGGTGTAAATAGGGAAAGTAGATATTATAAAACCTCAATGGATGATATAATAATGGTATGATTATATATATAACATGACGTGGATGGAATGACATAGAAGACTCAAACCAGAACTACCAATGGCAGAAGAAAAATAAATTATAAGCAATATTAGAAGAATAAATAAATAACAACCAATGAATAAGTTAATATAAAAACAAACCCCATTAAAAAACTAAAAAAACATGTATCCAATACATGTCATACACATGAATGTCTATAAGGGTATCCAATGGATGTCAAACAGTAACTATATATTTATAAATTACAATCCAATACAATAAATGAAAGAAAACTGAAACTCCAGCTGATTTAGGAACCTCAAGGTCCCATGCCATCCATCCAAGCCGACAAAACTAGGTTATAGCTCCAGATTCCTATCCCTTACTTAAATACAAAATCATGAACTATAGATGTGTCTCAAAGGGTTCATGTAAGGTGAGATAATGAGTCTTAGTAGGATACCAATGATGTTTGAATTCCCAACATAAGTGGTTATGTATGCGTATATAACATTAATTAAAGGAAAAAACTCAGGCAATTTATAAAACTACAAACAAATTCCTTGGTTCTCAAAAACTACCAAGAAATATTCACCTACTTTAGCCAAGGCCAGAATCACTGAAGATTTGAGGATCCTTGGCTCATGGCCTAAGGTGTCCCCTGTTATCAATATCCAATATGAACCCTAAAGATCGACCTCCAATTAAGTAATTTTTAACAACACCCCAGTTGTCACCTCATGTCCCAAATCATGTCATAGAATTCCTGAAGGATTTCCAATACAATAGAATCCTTGGCCTTCATTCCCCATCTTGAATAAAACTATTATCTTGATGTCCAGTCTTTGGAAGCGCAATGATATATATCCTAAAAAATTTATTGTCAGCTGATAGTAGAACCTATTGAGGAACAATGATCTTTGTCAACCCAAATTAGTCTAGGCCCAACAGAATCAACAAAGTGAGCCTCAAAAACCAACCAATAGCCTCAATGCTACCGTCAAAAGGATCCTCACCTTCCCTTCTCATTCTATGGGAAGGACCCCAAAATAAAATAACTATTCCACACTACCAAGAGCCTCTACCCATGTGGGTAGTCAAAAACACCTCATCACTGAGTTAACATATGTGCACACAACAACAATGGTAGTTTTTCCAAACACGGTTGAGCGGCCTATCAACCTCTACCAATATCACAGACCAATCCCTCAATCTAGAGGCCTATATACCTCTACCAAATTATGTGATGCCCAACAGGTGATCACATCACCCACCTAACCCAGGATAAGTCTTAGCAGATGACAACATCACCTCAAATCCAAAAGGAATTCCACCTCAATTCCATAGGAGAATTCGGTCTTAATCCCTTGGATTACCATACATTAGATGCATTTCAGCTATATATATCATTCAATTAAAATTAATAATCTAATCAATTTAAATAATTAAATACACACTATCCTAAATACACAGGAGGTCAACGGACTCTATCCTAGCCCCACATGAACGAATAAAGTTTGGGCATGCCCAATTAAATCCTATAATGCCATAAAATCAATTAAACATATATCATTTAATTTAAAAAGGGTTTATCTCAACTACCCAACATCAAACTAAAGGACGCACCCCCAAATAGATAGAAAAAACACATTGAAAGGTATGTACCTCCTTCCATAGTTTCAAAGACATATGCACGCTTGGTATTATCCTCTATCTTAGACTAGTTAGGAGGAAATTAGAGTTTCTATTGAATTCCTAAAAATAGGGATAAATTACTAAATCATTTTTAGCACTCCAAGAAGAAATATCAAGAACATATAGGGAAGTCGGCGAGGATATCCTTATGAATATAGATCTGATGCTTCATATTGTTTTATGAACATATGTTCTACAGTGATTTTGGATAAAAACTTATCAAAGATGAATAATGGAGCCCCCACTACTGCCATACCTGAGCATGAAATGTAAAAGTGGGAGGAAACAAAGAAATATGGGAGTGGGAAAACCCATATTTTCTCTCATTAATGAGGCTACATAGTTATCCTTCATGGTTTTTTGTACCATGTAAAAACCATGTGGGATACAGTTTTGAGGTACTGTCTAAGTAGAACTGCCCATGTGGCATACGACCTTTTTTTCAAAACCAAGTGGAAGTCATGAATAATACCTATATAAAAAATATAGAGATTATTTAATTTCCATGTGCCTCACCCCACATGGTTTTCCAAACTATGCCTTTGTTCCGAATGAGGGAACAACATTTTCTCTAAGAGGCCACCAGATTAAATTTAAACTATTCCCATCAACTTATAACTCCCAAAAATGGGTCTTTGGGCCTTTGATAGAGCCGAAACCCTTCTGAAATATCTAAGACCATTTACAAACCTCTTAAACCATCCAAGGAAGATATTGGGTTGATGAAAATTTTCTAATTATGATTCAATAATGTAAAAATAAATTAGTATACCCACAAATTCAAAAAAATCAAAAAGGGGTTGGTTTCGACATGGTCTAATAACCCAAGATGTTATAGATTGAAAAAACATGGTGGGTCTTAATTAGTACTCAGGGTGATGGGGTATGATCTCGTCCAAAGGTTCCTAAGTTATGGTCCCATGGTCCTTCCTCAATCTCTAACAATTTATAGTGAATTTTCCTCTCTTCATTCATCTTCAATCTGAATATAACAAAAATTCTATAAGTGAATCATATAAAATTGTCTTTCCCATCTAGAACTAAATTAACATAGAATAGGTTTGATTCCAGGGTCTTATTACACCACATGATATCCAGGGTTGATGTTTCTTTTTAAATTATCTATCATTGGTCCATCAATTTTCTTTCTTTTTAAATATATGAATTTTCAAAAATCATCTCTCATTTTCTCCTCCAACTCTTAAAATTTCTATCTCCTCTCTTTCCCAACTCTTTCAAGGTAAAAAATCATTTATATTATAACTCAGTAGACATTGTGTTCCTATATCATATAAATGTGGTATCCCAACCCATATCAATCAGTATAGGATTATTCCCATGGGTATATTATAGGTATCCCTATAATCCCATAGTGTATCTTCTATCTTTTGGCTCAATTCCTTTATGTTATAATTTACTATCTTTTCCAGAATTAACTTAATCTACCAATATGAAGTTTTTTCATGGACATCTTTTTGTGGATGGTATGGGGTTGAATTTTTATGATGCACCACATACCATTTCTGTATTGTATTCATTGTCCTATTGTATAAATGTGTCCCATGATCACTAATTACTAATGTTATTAATGCAAACTTGTAGAATATGTTAGTCCTGAAAAAATAAATGTCAAATTTAGCATCATCAGTCTTGGTGATTTAGTATGCCACCAATTTTGAAACATAATCTATATCATGAAGAATACAAGTATTTAAAAAAGACTTTGGGAATGGTCCCATGAATCATATTCCCCACAATTTAAAAAATTCTCAAAAGGTAAATTGTTTTTTGTGTAATTTATTTTCTTTTTTAGATATTTCAATAAAACTAGAATTTTCCACATGTCATACCAAATTCTTGTGCATAATTAAATATTGATGGATAATAAATTCCATATACTAAGACATTATTGTCTATACATTGGGATCCAAAATGGACAACATAATCTAATGTATGAAAAAATTTAAAAAGTAATTCAATTTTACTTTTGGGTAAATATCATATAATTACTCAATCATTACATATTTTCCTAAGGAATGTGTCTTCATAAATAAAAATCTAGAGTAAGATTTATTATATTTATATTGATGATTTTTTAGATGGAATGGTATTAGATAATTCCCCAAATATTTAACAATTTTTGTATACCGTGGTTATTTATCTTCTATAATGTACAATTTTTCTTGAGAAAACTCTTTATTGAGTGGGTTCTAGTTTGGAATTTTTACATAGCAGTTCTCGGAAGCCAACACAGATGATCGAACACTTGATTTTCATTAATATCTCTATCTATATTTCTATATTGAACTCTTGTAATAGATGTATACATCTTACAAGGCTTGTATTTTCATCTAATTTTTTCTTGATGTTACTATGTTCAACACGATCATAAAAAACATTTTTAGTTCCTATAGGATAATATGTGAATTTACCAAGTGAAATAATGACTTCTAAGAATTATTACTCAATTGTGATCTAATTTATTTTTGTGGAATACAATATCCTTGATGAATAGGATTAGACATGAGGTTTGTTTATTATTTATGGGGTGGTGGAAGCCACATATTCGTAAGATTCCTTAGAAAGTAACTCAAAAGGATAGTATAAGATAGAAGGTTGAATTATTATAAGTGTGACTAACCTTTTCCAAAAATCATCAAAAACATTCATGCATTCTTCATCAACATTATAGTATGTTTCTTTTAGAATTAATCATAAATAAGGGGGAGAAATATTACTAAAATATTTTATAATCTTTCTAAAAACATCTAAATAGATATAAAATGATTTTACACATTTAAAAAATGTTGGATATGGATATGTATTTATTACATTAACCATTTAATTATCTTCCATTGTTTCATTCATTGAAATTATGTGGCCTAAAACTATTCTTTTTTCAACCAGGAAGTTACATTTTTCAATGTTTGAAACATTATTTTTTCAACAAATGTTTTTATATCTTTTTCTATATTCCCTAAGAAATGATCAAATGAATCATCAAAAATAGTGAAATCATCAAGAAGTACCTCCAAGTTTTCCTCAATATGATCTATGAAGACAATACCCATACACATTTCAAATTTAATTGGGGTATTTCATATCACAAATGGAATTGTTTTGTACATGATGGTGCTAAATGGGTGGGTTAATTTCTCATTATTTAGGCTTGTAGGTGTAATTGGAACCTATAGTTATCTTTAAAACCCATCAAAAATAAAATAATGAGTTTTTCATATAATTATTTCAACCATTTTATTGATTAATGGGATTGGAAGGGTGTCTTTTTAGGAAAATATATTTAGTTTTTTGTAATCTATACACTCCCTCTATATATTTTCCACTCACATGGGTATTAGATCATTTTTATCATTCTTAATAGTGGTCAAACAAGTTTTCTATATGAATACTTCAATGGGTAATACCTACTATGAAAAATAGATTTGTTAAATGATGTTTTCTACTATTAGTTACTCTATTTAATTACTATTGAACTCCAGGATTGTGGTATTATTTATTATTTTTTGAAATCTCACTATCTGGGAATCACCTTCTAAAAAAATTGTAAGAGCGAAAACATTGGGTTTTATACCTAGGATATCTCTGAAACTCCATTAAATGGCTATAACTGTACTTTTATGAAGGACAGTCAATGGTTGTCCCTGGGTCTCTGATAGAGTATTGGTAATAATTAAATATAATTTATCTCATTCCATAAGGTAAAAATACTTTATTTCACTTGGATGTAGTTTTAACACTAGACATGGGGGCTGTTCAATTGATGATATTTAATAGTGGTTTCCTACTTCTATAGCTTGAATATCTTAGATCATGTAATATTCTCTTATTAATTCATAACAGAATAAAACATAGCCTCTTATTTCAACTTGAAATTTTTTTTTGTTTTCTTGGTTATTTTTACCATCAAATGAAAAATTCTCTCATAATGCTAAAAATTCTTGAAGAATACCTAAATCATCAATTATTGTTATACCTTCATCATGATAGATTGTGTAAAACGGGTTAATATTGGAAGGAAGTTTCATCTCATCAATAATGCCAATGTGTACATTAATATCTCCATGTTCTATTTGGAGTGCTACATCATCGAAATTGATTATATAATTTGTTGTCATTAAAAATGGTATCCCTTATTAGGTTGGGAGAGTGTCTTGGAAATGTTTCTTCTTTGATAGTAAGGATACATCAGTCCATGGTTAAAATAATTACTCTTTCTCTATGAATATATCTTTTACATCTCCAAGTAGAAATACAGTGGATTTATAAGGAAAGTGTACCACCACTCATATTAGTTTTAATTCTTATATATGTAAGGATTAAAATACTATGTGAGGCATAAGATTTATTGAAGAATTTAGATCACATAACACATCAGTAAACTTTAGAAATATGATAGTGAACTGAGTTTAGAATGATCATCGATCTTGATATATTTATAGTATTGGTGGTGTGATTAGTCCTGTGATGCTTCTTCTTAAGATAAATCAATAATTTCCATCTAGTCATTTTTATTTAGTGACTATTTCCTTCAAAAAAAATTCATAAATTGGTATTTTACTCATTTCTTATTATATCTAGATATTGATCTAAACAATTTAAAAGGTATATTGAATTTATTTTTGATTTTTCTTGCTCTCAAACATCATTCACTAAATTAATTTAGGAAGGAATAGTTCTTAAATTCTTTTTTATCCCCTTTTTTTCCTCTATAAGGGTGTTACTAGACTTTCTTTTCCAATCATTCTACTTATTTATTCTAGATATGTATCCTCTTCTAGTTGATTTATAGAATTATTCATTGAATTTTCATGTATAATTTATTAACAAGGGTAATGATCTTTTCAACTTTTTATTTACATGATTACACTCTACTTGGGGTTTCGAAGTGTTTTCAACAGTATATTTCATAGATTGTCTGATAGAATATCTATAAAAATTCATAGTTATACTATTATATTATCAAAATTATAGTCCAATACTACATATTTTATCTATAACTATTGATCGTTTGTTGAGGGTTCAATGTATGATGGATTCTCATAGGTATTTTAATGTAATATTTCTGGTTAAATGGCTTCTTATTATAGGGATGGTTATTTTTATGATTGTTGGAATGGTAGAAGATTATAATATTGGTTCTTATCGAATAAAATATTTGGTGGGTATTTTTTTTGATAGAATATATTATCTTGATTTTGGCCTTATCTTGATTAGAACTAGTGTTGAAATAGCTTATTATAATAGAATCTACATGGATAAAATTATGCAATAGATAATTTTATCCCATGAATTTATTGAAACTTGTATGTGAAATGGGTAGGTGATATATATAAAACACATAACTATGGGGAAAATGTTTGTCCACATTCTTGTGTCGCAACAATTTTTTGGACTGAACTGGTCATTTCACCATCTTTATTTTCATAAAGATCAGATCAATCAAGAGTTAGTAGCTCGGGTTTTCCTCCCATTCATATACCTCTATTTTTGAACTACTAAGATATTTTTCAATCATAAATCTTTCTTCTTCTAGTGATAGGTTAATCCAAGATTCTCTATATGTGACATTGAGAAGTTTTTAGTCATTATTAAGAATTCCTTGGTTGAAGAATACAAGGATCTTGTGCTTCTATAAGTCTTATTGTGGGAATTTGACACATACCTTCTTAAACCTCTACCATTATTTATATAGTGTATATCATATTGAATAAATAATAGTATGGATCTCATTCCATATTTTTATTCTTATAGATGTTTGAAAAAGAATCATTGCATTAAGAATATATTCAAGTCTTCCCATTCATTGACTTCTCCTAGTCTAGATTGTTCAACCATTCTATAATAGCTTCTTATAGTGAATGGGGGATTCCATAAACATGAATTGATTCTCCATGAAACCTTCATGTTTGATGTTAGAGAAAATCTATATTAACTCTATGATGCTTCGACTCAATTATTCTCATGCATGAACATGGAACATTTTAACTAATTGAATCATGTAAATACACAATTCCAAATCATTTTATAAGGTAGGGACAACATGTTTATTTTGATGGATAGTGAATTTCAGTGCGTAGAGATCGCACATGGTTTAGATGGGATTGAGTGGGATTTTTTAAGACAAACGGTGAATACTAAGAGTGTCACTTTAATCAATGAGAGCTATTTCCCAAAAAAATTATGGAGTATATTTTCTATAATTGGGATATAATTCTTCAATTTATAGATAAAAAAATAAAGCTTCATTTGAACTATCTGTTATTCAATGTTGTCTTTTGGTCATTTTGAGGCACAACCTCACTATAAATGGTTCCATGTTTTTTGCACACCTATCATGGGGAATGGAAGAATTTTTTATATTACCTATGTATAGTTTAGTGGTTAAACTATGGATAACTCTAGAAGATAAGTTCACACAAAACCGGGTTTTTTCATTTAGTAAATATTATTAAAAATTTATTTTAATTGGTTTTATTTTATAAACAAATTAATTTCAGAACTAAAATTATACAATTGATTAAAAAATATCATGAATGTGTTGATCAGGTCTGTATTGGAAAGGCCTAGGGACATTTTTCAATAGAGCCAATTTATAACCAATTTTCCCCCACTAAATTGGTTAGATAGAGATTCTTCTTTCAATTTCCCTCTCTCACTTGATATATAGTGGTGGTGAGGGTAAACCAATTTTAGGTCCCAAATCTCTCTACCCTATTTCTTATATTTGTGGATTAATAGCTATTCCACTTGGTAAATTAGATAAATCCCCAATTTTTTATTGCAGTTTCATAATTAACTATAGTTGTGGTCATAATTACACACATGTGTTGGTGATCGTCAGGAACTCCCCACCCAACCATAATCTATTCCATGAAAATGATATGAAAATTCAGTAGAGAGAGATATTTATCATCGAACAAGGAAATTAAATGTAAATGAAACAAATCAAAATATAGTTGTATTCAGTGTTAAAATCAAAATTTACCATTAAAAGTAGAAATAAGAGGAATGAAAATAATTTTTAATATTCAGTAAAAACACAAACATAGATTGAATAATCCAGTATCCCCTATTCTTGATCACTCAATACCATTAACTATCCATGTAAAGGGTAAATTATTTAGAAATTAATAATTAAGACATCACATGTTGAATAAAATAAATGAAAAGTAAAATAAGAAAATAAAACCACAATAGTCTGTCACCCAAATCATCCCATCAGTAACAGATCTGGTTTCCAATCCAACATGGCCTCCTATTTAAAGGTATATATTTTTCTTGGGATTCCAAAAATTTATAAATGATTTAATTATAGGCCATGTCTATGACTACATGGTGTGTTCGACTCCTAATGTAGGGCATCTAGTGTTTATTACATCAAATTCATCAATATTTGGGTCCATCCAATGGTTTCAGGTCATAAGTAGTGTTTTCAAGACATTAATATTGCTGGGAGAAAGATTTTATGAGTTATGTCTTGACTTTACATCACGTTATATAATACATCTAGATTCACATCATGATTTATATTCACAATTTAAATTGGTGGTTTTTAATAGTTTTTTCTCCATTTCAACATGGTTATTAATTTTTAATCTTTGGACATGGTCCTCGACCTTCTGTTTGTCATGGGACATCATATTCATGATGAAATAATTAATTTTTATACCTATTAACTCATACTCTTTTCCAAATACCATCATTAATATTATTGTGTGGCCTTGCACCACTTTACGTGGCAGTGTAAAGTCTCCACAACCTATATATTTTATTGTCCTTTACATTTTCCAAATATTTGTGGTTTGAAACAATAAATAACAATAATAATTAAATTTTAGAACTAATAATTATTGAAAGTGAAATTTTTTGTACTTTATTTAAATAATCATGAAAAATTATGACATTATTAGTGATCATCCAATTTACTACTGAAAAATATCAATAACTAATTCCTATTCAAATAGTTACTCCCTATCTATTGACTCTTATGTACTCTCTCGGAATAACGCCCATAATAAGGCATCATGTTCACTAAAACTTTAACAACTACTCATTTTTCATAACAAAATTCCAAGAAAGTGCTTCATGGAACTTGTCTACCCCACGACACAATTGTGGTATCGACCCTTTTATAATAAAGATAGTGGAGCTACTCACTGTAGCCTCTTCTCATAGGAATAATTAATATATATGACACTTCCCAACATTGTAATTTCCTATAAATATTGTACATTCGCATTCTAAAAATTTTCAAGGTATAATTTCAAACTCATAATTCTTGATCACCCATGAAACACATCTCAAAGGTTGGTAAAACTATTCATTTTTTGAATAAGAACAAAATGGAAACCTACAAGTTATCCATTTAATATTCACATATATATATATATATTACATTTTTCTCAAGAATTAAATTCATATTCATGACCATAACATACATGCCTTAAATTATGTTCTCGATTTGTCTTATTAAAATCCTCATCCAGTAATATTAAACAATGATAGTTTAACCACCTCCAGAGAACATACCTCAAGACCACTTAGCCTATACCACCGTTTTGATACCCAAAATCACCTGATCATGACACCTTAAATCCAAAAATCCTCCCATGATTAACAAGACATAGCCACTTGAGTATATGAATTGAAATGATTGATATTAAAAAATTGTATCCTTAACCAAGTGAATTAATTATTATGCCCAGTTTACCCGTTGGTGTTAATACACCATCTTTCTAACCAATTCAAAACCATAACTATTTTATTATAACTTCAAACATGATGATCCAAAAAAAATATAAACATGAAAAAATTCATAACAAGATTTCATTATGGAATTTGGATTAAATATATTTCATCTACTCAAGGGTATAAGAAATAAATATTACCTTTTCATGGATTTCTCCAAGAATCAAATACCCTTCAAACTATTAGATCGTAAGAGTATAAAATGGATAAAAGAAAGGGGATTAATTTTAGTTTAAAATTTTAAACTAAAAAATACCCTTATGTCACGAATATCAGACTCAAACATCCACTAATGATTACATTAATAAAATCAGAACCAGAAAACCACTGATATATTAGATTACATATTTATCTCATAGACAGTTTGATAAAACTGTTATTAGAAAGATAAGTATAAACTTTTATTCTAATTAAAATAAAAAATAAAAAAATTTAGCATGAAGTAAAAATATATTATAATTGTAAAAATGACATACATGATTTATAAAAGAGATTACTATTTGACATTAAGAGATAATGAAGTCATAAATCCTAACATAAGATATCCATTGTTTCAATACCTATTATAATGTTATGTCTTTACTTAATATGACATACCTTGATATGTTGATTTATATATTATTCTTCCTATCTCTAGAAGACCTCAATCTGGAGGATCTAATCAATATCCTTCTTAAACAATAAATCTCTTGATATAATGATCTATATCTGAATCTTCTTAGTCAAAAAAGACTGTGATTTGATGGATAGGAATCACACATCTTCTAATCCCTAGAATCCTCAGTCTAACCATGATCAAACATAGAGAGTACAAAATAAATTTTCAATGAAATTTTTAGTTATCATATAGATTCCATAAGACATCAACTCTCTATGAAATTAAAAATTATTTAGATAGATATGTTCATGGAGAGAAACAATTTAGTTGTTTTAATATATGAATAAAACGTCTCCAAACTATTCAAATCAATTCCTATTTATAATAAATTGTTCAATAATTGTATTTCTGAGTGGGTTTTGACAACTTTAGATCGAATTCACATTGAAATCGCATAATGTTCTAGATCTTCAACTTCACAGCTAAGCATGAACTGTACTTATTTTCTCCAACGTCATTTTTTAGTACCATTATAATATTATATCAGATTATGACTGATTGATATAATTATAATAAATTTAATTATTAAATTTTGTTATTTTGATAGAAATTACTATTATTTTTTCAATTAGATAAATTCAATAAAGTTTAATTTTATGTATCAATACTAATTTCAATCTGATAGAAATTACCTTTTTTTAGCCTGATAGACAGGACATTGGTCAAAAAAATGGTTTAACATTAATTATTCTTATGTATTGGACACACATTTAGGCCAATGGATCTATTTTTATAATAAAATGTTCAATTCATTTTACATTAGAAAATTTAAAATTTTTCTATTAAAATATTTTTCCTACAAAAAACAACTTAAAACACTTTCAATGTATAATGTGATTGAAATAGTTTTTAAAAAAGTGTTTGTGATTTTTCAAACTGTGGAAAAAATATATAGGAAGTCATACTTTTGACTCAACATACTCCACATTTTTTGGAAATAAAGAAAAGTAAATAAAATCAAAAAATAATAAAATTAATATAATTTTAACCATTTTTTGTTTTAAGAACATAAAAGATATAATTCATGTTAAATTTCAACATTTATCATATTTAAAATCCATTAGAGATAAAACCTTATTTTTATGAATTATTTTAATCTAATATAAATTAAATCATTAGAACCTTCCCCTTATTAAAAATTACTTCTCTAGGATCAATATATTTTTTCTAAAACACTCCCACTTTGAACAAGATTCTAAAAAGAATCTTCCCAAATATTATCCCCAAAAGTGTCTCTAGAAATATCTCTAAAAACTTCTCTCCCTTTTTAATTTACAATAAATTTTTAGAAAAATAAATAACCTCTTAAAACTCTTGAAAAATATAATATGAGAAACAATTATATTTGATTTTAAAATTCATTAATTTTATAAATGAATGAACTTACATAAAAAAATAAAATAGCAAAAAGTAAGTCATATTATATTTTTCTAATAATTCATTCAGAAAAAAAAATTCATTCACAAAGTGTTTAGTTAAAATAAAAGTTCAGTAAAATATAATAATTCTTTATTATAATGCCTCATCATGATGTCCTTAAACATTATTAATTCTTTGTGATCCTTCTCATTTATAGCTATAGGCGACTCAATATTCTCAGTTTTTCCTCCCAAAACTTTTTTCTTTCGAACATATACCTTTACCCATTTAACCTCTCCACTAATTTTAATATTCTCTTCATTCAAGAAAAACAATTATTCTTCAAAATATCATATTTATAGATCTTATAATTCCCACTTGTGAAATTTTTCTTTTAGAAAATTATCTTCCCATAATGATTATCTATCACTTCATTGAACTAATCAATAAACGTTTCTCTATCTGAAATATATATTGATAGTGTGTCGAATGATTCATAAAATTCAGAAGATAATTTATTCATTTCCAAAATTTGATCCTTAGGGTCTTTAAAATGATTTTAAACATGATTAGAAAATCTAAACAACTAGTTGAAATGTATCTTGTGATCTACTTTTTTTCTTTTGAATGTTTTGAATTATACTTAATTTCGAATGATGTTCTCATCCAACTACCTCAATGATTCATATTTTTCATTCATTGAATTATGATTTTTAACCTGGAATTAATATTTAAATGGCAGGGTATTGAATCACTTAATCATTTTAGATATAGAAAATTGTAATCAATGTTCATTTATACCTCTTTAGCTGAAGATATCAATTACTCTGATTTACCCTCTAAAACAAGTGGTCTAGAAAGACACACACCTAACTTCTACTCTTTTGATTCAACTGTTTATTCTTCTAAAACGTTCTTAATATCTATTTATTTATGTAACTCAACCTGTTTATATTTTTTTTTTGATATTTCTGATCATCATATTCAGCTTTTGTGGATGATTTCACATCCCCCAAATAATATAACACTAGATTCCTATTAGATTGGAAAGGTAATGAAGTAACTTCTGAAGATGTGTCTCTTTCACTTTTTAGATCCTTCTTATATTATTTGGTTTCTATTTAATATTATTCTTATTCCTCTTTTTCATCCAATACATATACATCATCTTATAATTCCTTTTCAAAATTCCATATAGTTTTATGAATAGACTTACTAATGTTCTAATCTATTTTTGGGTTTTCCATATTATATTTCTTCAGAAATTGTTCTAGGAATGATATTGTAACCACATCCACTATCTCTTTTCCTTTAATTTTTTCACCTAATTTTGGGGAAACTAATGGGAAAAATGATTTTTCTAAAAAAATCCATAATAACATTTTAAATAATGGGATTGGTACAAATAACTATTCCAAACTCTTGAATTGGATTTCTATATGATAAATTGGAAATAAATAATAGTGGTACTTCAGAAGATATTTCTACTCCTTTCATTATCCTTTAAACCATTATACCATCCATAAGTCTTTACTTTATTTATGTTCTCATCCAACAATAACTCATCATCTATCTGAAACTTCATGGACAAGAACAAAGCATTATTAAGACAAAATTCAAGACATGGACAAGGCCTTAGAATTATTTTCCATTATAACATATTAATAATCCTTAATTTGAAAAAAATTCATGGAATTTAAAATATACTTTTTAATGAAATGGGAAAACATGGAAATATTTTATTTCCTTAATGATTTTATTATTTATTTCACCAATAGATATGTATACATTAATATGTTGATCTTCCTCATATTGATCAGAAATTATAAAACAAATATATCCTAACCAATGAGGGTATTTCTATTACCCATTCATAGAATTAGATAACCCTATATCCACAATGTTACAACCCTATCATATGGTGTAATGTGATTAACCTTTTTTATTTTTTAAAATAATGGTAAAAATTATTCCCCACCATTTTACATCATTAAACATCCCATATTATTTGGTAATTTGAGAGTAGGGAGTTATGATTTAGTCTATAAGGGTGTTTCCCTAACTCAACCTCTTTTTCATAAGAAAATTTATATATTTTACTAAAAAATGTAATTGAAACATCTTCCTAATCCTATTCCGAATGAAAATCAACTGAAGTATATGTATCTCTAATAGTCTCATGATGATAAAAATCATAATATCTTTTTCGAATAAAAATCATATCCAAACATTGAATATTTATAAATATTTTCAAAAAATAATTTTATTTCTCATACAATATTTTCTTGATGAGTCTCTCTCTGAAATAATCACTTTTAGAAAAGTCTTCAATAGTGGTTATTGTACTGAGTTTGGTAGCAATGAATAGATGAATGTAAAAATATTATTTTGAGCACTTATAGAGGTGGCGAGAGTCGGGTGATTTTTTTTTCAAATCGTTTTATTGCTCGAGGTGAAACTCCCTTATATAAGAATGATTCATGATGGTTCAAATTACATTGGTTTCAATGGATGGCATTTAATTCCTTTTTTATCCAATGATTGATGTTTAATTAAAGAAAAATGTTAAAGAAAAACATTAAGATATTAAAATAATTATCAAATCATTTATCAGATAGAATAATAGTTTGACTATAAAAACATAAAAGTTTGTAACCAAATAATATTTTAAAAACTAAATGAATATATAAATAAAAACATTGATTAAATTAAGTGATGAATAAATGATAAAACTAAAAGAAAATAGAATTAAAAATATAAATTTTTCATCGATATGGAAAACATACACTTCATTGTATTTGTAAAATAACTTATTACACTAATGTTTTTAGGAAAATAATTGTCTAAAAATTATATCATAAATTAGGATTTTGGAAAAAAATTACATAAAATATTTTTTTTTCGGATAATTTTTTTAAAACATTGACTCCGAATTATTTGTGTTAAAAATATGAATCCGAAAAAATTAAAAAATAAAATTATTTTTTGAAACTTTTGTGAAATTTAAAATTTTTTAGATAAGTAAATGTTATTTAAAAAATAATGATTTTAGAAAATTTAAAAAAATAAAAAATGTTTTATAGAATGATATTATATATAATACCCCTTATAGAAGGATTTCATTAAAATTAGGATATTGTAAAACATGAAGTGTATATTAATGATCATTTGATATAGATATTAATAGATTCTGTTTAAAAAATTAAAAACTATCAGAATTAATGGGGTTAATAAAAATATCATCAAGTTGTTATTATATTCTGATGAATTGTAAAATGATATATTTATTCATTTTCCTAAAAAATATTTAGTGCCTCAAAACTCAATCCTTATATGGTCTAGTATTATCAGATTGTAAAATTTTAGGAATCTACATTTTTGAAACATAACTACATTGATAAACTGTCATTTATTTCGAAAAATAAAATTTATGAAAACCCAAAATAAATTTATGTAAAGAATATATTTTATTCTATTGTCTACGACATTGAAATTTACTAAATAATGGAAAACTCTTTCGAAAAAAGTAATTATTATTAAAAACAAAATTTTTATTAAAACCAATTCATTAAATATATCTATTATGTCTAATTTTTTAAAAAAAATTATAAAAGTTTTCCATTCCTGTAGTAAACATAGAAAAACTTTATTTAACCTATATTGGTTTAATTTTAGTTTTAATATTATTTTCTTATCCTTTTTATGATTATTATTTGAACCATTTTTTACAAAATTAATATGTAAACTAACATTCTCAAAAAACATTTTATCATGATATTTTGAAAGAATTTGATTCCAAAATAAGATTTATCAAGATAATTATAAAGATAATATATTTAATTAGTTATAATTTTTATCCTTGAATTTTTCTTTTCATGTTATGGTTGTACATTATATAGTATTTTTGAGACAATAAAATTTTCATTCTCAAGAATTTTAGAAAACCCATATAGTTCATGAAAATATGGTAACGTTTTTCCCTCATCGGATGAAGAATATATTACCTCAGAAGATACAGAATTATTTTCATTGTATCTATTAGGGTAATTAGAATTTAGGTTATGGTTTTTAATAGATTCAACTGTTTAAACCTTAACTGTGAGAAAATATTCCACTATTGGTATTTCTAATTATAAACCAACTTTCTTTAATAATAAACACTCATTGATCGAAGAATTATCAGAATAAATATCTCTTCCACTTTAACTCCATGTGTCTGAAGAGTTCAAAATCTTCTTACTCTTAATATTTTAATAATTATTATATTTCCTTTCATAATTCTCATCTTTCTTAACGTTTATTTTATTCATAATACAATCTGGTTTTATATGTCTTGTTTTGTTAAATTAATAATAAATAACCTTAATTTTTTTTAATAAAATCTTATTCATCCTTTTCAGATGATTTTCAAACGCATTTCTAGTATGATATGGCGAACTGGAATATGATACAACAAAAACTATATTCCTCATACAAAATTTCTGAACTTTTTCATCTAATTTATCTTTAATAGGAACAATAGATTTATTTTCAATAAAAAAACCTCCATTATACATTTTTAGATTTAAAGCACTCCTTTTTAATATTCCTTCATATTTTATGAGGTATCCAATGATAAAATCAAGAGTATGATTGGTAATCATTCTTGTATCATCAAAGGTTATCCATTTGGATTTCTATTCATTAGGAAAAATATCTATAAATTTCTAAATAATGATTCCATACATTAAATTGTTCACTCCATGAGAATTTAAACTATTAATAATAGTTATAAGACTTTTTTGAAACTTTTCTCTTGATTCTATATGTAGTAAATGAAAATCCTGGTAGTCATCACTCATCATGGCTATTCTAGACTCAACAACATTAGAAGTTTCAAAGTGGGTAACTTTAAACTTTTCCCATATACTGTTACCTGCTTCACATGAAACAATTTTACAATATACATTTATTTTTGTTAAAAAAAGTATAGTATTACTTACACTATAATTAAATTAATATTATGGATTTTCCTAAATCATAAATGTAGTAACTTCCTTTTTTAGAATCTTATAATCTCCAATCTACATAAAAATATTTTCCACACTAGTATTGATTAGAAAAGATTCCATTCTGTATCTATATTATTCATAATCATTCCTATCAGAAATAGATGGACTTATGTGTTTTAGATCATCAAGTGTATCAACTTTCAAATATTCCATCTAAGAAAAATAGAAAATATTTTTTGAAAATCACGTTAGTGTAAATGTAATTTATAAACAATAATTTTATAAAAAAAATATAAACGACTTAAAAAATATAATGATAGTTAAAAATCAGAAAGTATAGTATTAGAACTATAGTTGATACAAATTTTTGGGTCATAAGAGTATACAATGTGTAAAACATGGGGGGATTGTAGTTTAAAAATTCAAATGAAATCAAAACAAAAATACTATTATGATAAAAAGATAACACTGAATTTTTTTGATGATATGTAATGGCCCGGATCTCTCCAGCCCTTTCCTTTGTCAAAAAGTAGGTCAAGAAGTGTTCTGGAGTGTAAAATGGACTTTTTCCACACTTTCCAGAATTTTGAAGCTACACGCCGTGTAGTTTGAGTACACGCCGGGTACCCTCTTGCTGGGTATACACCGTGTGTATGGTCATGTCTTTGCCGCGTGGAGAAAATGGGTACACACCGTGTGTCCAGTACTACACGCCGTGTAGTCCCTCCCCGCATATGCGTTACCTTCAAACCGTGTGTTGACCAATCGTCGATCGTGTGCCACATTGGAGCCGTGTCCTTGCTATGTTCAATAAATGGGTACACACCATGTGTCCAATCTACACTCCGTGTAGTCCTTCCCCGTGTATGCATTACCTTCAAACCGTGTGTTGACTAGTCAACGGTCGCGAAGCCACGTTGGAGGCCGCGTGGAGACCGTGTGAAAATGGCCGAGTACACGCCGTGTGCCATAAGTACATGTCGTGTACTTTTTCTTTTCACCCCTATAAAAGGAGGGGTCCCCTCCTCCTTTCAACTCACACCTCTCCTCCCCTCTCCTCTGAGCAGAGCTCTCTCAAGAGACTCGAAAGCTCTTTCTTCCATAACGTTTTCGTCTGAGCTCCGATTTACGATTCGTCAGTGGCCACGGGATCGTAATGACAAGGTGGAACTTCCAAGCTTGGATTTTTTGTCTTTCCTTCGGCTTTTCCTCTCTGACATCCACCCGATGAGGTTTTTCCGGGACTCCAACGAACGTCTTCTAAAGTTGATCCGGGGGAGCGTTGGGACCAGAACCCGTTGAGTTAGGGGTTTTACCTTCATCTCTCTAATTTGTGCATCATGCGGGGTGGATATCCTTTTTGTTTTCATGAGAAATGGTTGAACCTTTAAATAAAGATAATAACTACTTAAAGAACGGGGATGGGAAGTTTGTGATTGCTGTTACTTTACCTTTTATATCCTCTAATATTATGTTGTGAAATGAAAAGGCTTATGCCTACTGAAAATCACGGTCGTTGGGGGCCTTTACTTGTGAAATTAAATTTTTCCCTATCTTTCTAGACCATTTTTGTGAGTGGAACATTGTTGAATGTGGAAATTGGATAATCACGTAAAGTTGGTTGATTAAATGAAAATCTGGAACACTTGTGTGATCACCCCGGTTAAACAAAATGGAATAATGAACATGTGGGAGTTGGCTTGGTTATGTGGCATGTGATGGGGGTGTTTTGTGGGCTGTTGTGATTTGGGTGAGCAGCGGGGCTGCGGTTGACTTGTTTGTGGGAAGGTGTGAATGTTTAATGGTGATGGGAAACGAGGCTGCAATAAGTGGTATTAAAGGGATAACGATGTGTGGTGTGGTTATGGTGGTTGGCAGCAGGGCTGTAGGGATGGGTTTAAATGTGAGCGGACTATGGGATGTGTTTAAATAATAAATGGAAGAGTTAATGAATGATCGGGCTTGGTAATGAAATGGAAATAATAATCAATGGGTTGGATGGTTGTTAAGAAGGGTTTTTTTTTGTGCTGCTTGTGTTTCCCTAACATGTTTTGTGGATGGAAGGGATATGTTTTACGAACGATTGAAGTGGTTGGTTGTGGATAGTTGACCAATAGTTAAAGGACTAAATAATCTTATTTCTGCTGAAACGTGAAAACCTAAATGGGGTTGGGGTTGTTTTTTGAATGCATGCTTCTTGGTAGCAGTGCCGAGGAACGTGCTCAGTTTCTCTTTTTAGAATCCATAGGTTGGGCTGAGTGGTTGCAATATATATATATATATATATATATATCTTTTGGGTTTTATCGCACCACACCCATGTTGAGCACATAGTTCCGAACACTCCCATTTTATAGGAGAGGGTGTTTTCCCATAGTTACTAGCTCCTTCTTGGTCCCTCTCCCCTAGGTTGTGATGGCTTGAGGCGACCTTACACCGAAGACACTTCGGGTAGGTTTCGATTGGGGTGATTAGGCCCAAGACTCTTCGGGAAAGCTTATAGGCTATAATGGCCTAAGGCGGCCTTACACCTAAGACTCTTCAGGTAGATTTCAATTTTAGGCCCATGTGTCTTCGGGCGAGAGTTCTGTTACTATTACTATTCTGAAGAATCTTCGGGATGAGGCCCAAGTGTCTTCGGGCGGGGATGTGGTTGTGGTAGTGAGGCCCAGGTGTGTGCAGGCGGGATGCGTGGTGGTGAGGCCCAGGTTTGTGCGGGCGGGATGTGTGGTTGTGTGGCCCAGGTGTGTGCGGGCGGGATACGTGGTTATGAGGCCCAGGTGTGTGTGGGAGGGTAGAGTGTGACAACGTCAGGACATTCAGCAAACTAATGGGAAATGGTGTGGGGTACCCAATGCTCTTGTTCTTATACTAATACTACCTACTGTGATCGTGTTTTGGTGAGTGTGTCTGGTGAGATTGGGTGGATAGTTTTCCTTGTTAGGTTTCTTCTATTGTTTTCACGGGACATTAGGATGTCTTCCCACTTGTGCACGAGAGCATTAGGTTTCCCTACTGAGTATACTTGTATGCTCACCCTATGTTTACATTCAGGTTTCTAGGAGGACTACCAGGGTCGTGCGGGACCCTACTAGTCGGGCATTTGGAGTTGTTCCAGTTCTCTTTTATTCTTTGGTATTGTAATTTTGTGCTTCCTTGTACTCGTACATTGTTATAAAATTGTTTAAACATGCATGTGGGATTAGTTTGGGTTTATTTATATACACTTTTTTTTGGTGGTTGACTTGTCCTATTTCTCGATCCAAAATAATAAAAGGGTAATGCCTCCCATATTTGTGAAAACTCATACCGTTGGTGCTAGTCTCCAACCCGGGGCCTACTGGAGACGGGACTCGGGGGGTCATTATCTCCCTTTTGCCATTTCCAGCACTCGAGGGGAATCTTTGGTGGGAGGGGGTCGTGACAGAATGGTATCAAAGGGAGATTGAGAGATAGGATGGAGTCTGGAGTTAGGCACAGTGAGGATTGAATGGGATGGTAGGGCAACAATGTTATTTAATCTCGGTGCGTGACATAGGCCAGGGAAGACCAGCTAGGACACGGGATTTTAGGGCCCCCCGTGATCCGATGCAAGGACTCTGAGCCTACCGAACGACCAAGTGAGACTAGATTGATTGCAGGGTAGAGACCCTAGGGAGGGTACACGCATCATCATGTTTGGGTTTTACTTGATTTGGGTGTTCTGTGAAAGATATTTAAATAAAATGATAAAATAAAACCTTGAGTTTTTTTCCTTAATACTTGGGCTTAGGCGATCCTTGTTTTCCATACAGCTATGGCACCTGGACGTCGTCCTCGGGTGGCTCAGACGGCCGAGGCCCAGCAGATTCAGGGGGTCAATCGGTTGAGGATTGACTGAGAGGAGAAAGATAGCAAGTGGCAGAAGACTCTCCGTTCCTTCCAGTGGCAGACCCTCAAGAAGTATGAGGGTAGTACTTCGGATACTGAGATGGAGGGGTGTCTTGAGGAGCTACGGATCTCTTTCACCTTGATCCCTGCTCCGAGGGAGTACTGGGTTCCCCTAGCAGTTAGTCATCTGAGAGGTGCGGCGTGACAGTGGTGGACGCTCTACCTCGGAGAGAGGATAGAGGCAGAGGTTCCATGGCATGACTTTGAGAAGGAATTCCGAGAGTAATTCATTTCTTCCATGATCAAGGCGGAGAAGCGACAGGAGTTACTCCCCTTCAGTAGGGAAGTATGACGGTACGAGAGCTGGGGATAAAGTTCAAAGATCTCCTGCGCTTTGCTCCGGATCTCTTTTCGGATGAGGAATCTCGGGCCAGACGTTTGGAGGAGGAGCTTCGTCCTTTGCTCCAGTATGCTGTCACCCCCTTCACCCTTCCGACGTATTTGACGGTGTAGAAGAAGGCAGAGGTTGTAGAGAGGATGCACTCGCTGGGAGGTGCACTGCGTGCGGTGTTCCAGCCAGGTTCGTCGAAGGGGATGGCAGTCAGCAGCAGGTCTCCTGCAAAAGGACCTTCTAGGTTCAGGCCAGTCGGGAGCAGGCCCCAGTAGTTCCAGTTTATATCTTCGGGTCCTCGTCCCTTTTCCACGAACCCAGGACAGAGGTGTTTTTCTTGTGGAGGTTTCGGTCAAGTTCGGAGTTAGTGTCCAACCCGAGCTCCGTACGGTGGAGGTGGGCAAGTTCAGCGCCCACCGCAGCAGCACCAGTTGCTGGCGAGGCCCTTCCAGCAGCAGCAGGACCATGCTCCTCCGAGGGCAGACTTTGCAGGAGGAGGCCGACCTCAGGGTGCTCCTCAGGGACCTCGACCAGGGCGTGGTTGGGGAAGTGGACGACATCAGAGAGGCAGAGGAGCTGGGCATGGACAGTTGCACGAAGCAGAGTTGGCAGCACCAGCAGGACCAGAGGTGGTGCGAGGTACGATTTGTTTGTTCAGCACACTTGTTTCTGCTTTTTTTGATTCGGGATCCTCGCACTCTTTTGTTGCACCTAGTCTAGCCCATGTTTTGCGACTAGAAGTAGAGAGATTTTCCATACCACTGGTACTGAGTACACCAGTTGGGGGCCAGACCAGCGTATCTTGTGTTTGTCGGGGATGTGGGATGACATTGGGACCACATCGATCTAATGGAGACCTTCTTCTGTTACAGATGCAGCCATATGATGTCATCCTAGGAATCGACTGGTTGTTTTCTATTAGTGCCATTATCGACTGCTTCTGGAGAAGAGTCGTGTTCTCTGACGTAGATGGGCATCGTGTATCTTTTGTTGGCGAGAGGAGCTATCAAGCGGGAAGCCGGCGTGTGGAGCCTTTCCTTTCCTTGTTGAGTGGGTTATCAGTGGTTCCACCTGATACAAAGATGATGGATATCCCAGGGGTTGTTGGGGAGTTCCTCGATGTTTTTCCTGAGGAGGTTGTAACTATACCCCCCCCCCCCCCCCGACGAGATGTTGAGTTTGGGATAGACTTACATCGTGGTGCCCGTTCGATTTCGATGGCCCCTTATCGGATGGCACCTTCGGAGTTGCGGGAGTTGTGGATTCAGATTGACGATCTGATGGAGAAGGGTTTTGTTTGACCTAGCATGTCGCCATGGGGTGCTCTGGTTTTGTTCGTGAAGAAGGCAGATGGTGGTCTCAGGCTATGCATAGACTACCGAAGGTTGAACTAGGTAATGGTCAAGAACCATTACCCCCTTCCAAGGATAGATGATCTCTTCGACCAGCTAAGGGGAGTAGGTTGGTTTTCTAAGATTGATCTACGATCAGGATATCATCAGTTGATGGTAAAGAATAGTGACATCTCGAAGACAGCTTTCAGGTGCAGGTATGGGCACTTTGAGTTTGTAGTGATGTCGTTTGGAGTTAGGAATGCACCAGCTGTATTCATGGGACATATGAAATTTGTCTTCCGAGAGTTTCTGGACTGGTTCGTCATTGTGTTTATCGATGACATCTTGATCTACTCAATATCAAAGGAGGAGCAAGTTGAGCATCTCAGGGAAGTCTTGGATGTCCTTCGAAAACACCAGCTTTACGGGAAATTGTCGAAGTGTAAGTTATTGACACAATAAGTACACTTCCTTGGGCACGTGGTGTCTTAGCATGGAGTATCGGTGGACCTGTCGAAGGTGGAGGTAGTTGTTTCTTGGGCACCACCCAAGAGCATGGCAGAAGTTCGTAGTTTCCTGGGGTTAGCAGGTTACTATTGGAGGTTCATTTCAGACTTCTCTCGAGTTGCTGCTCCATTGACAGCTTTGAATAGGAAGAACCAGGTCTTCTTGTGGAGCGAGCAGTGCTAGAAATCTTTTGACTACCTGAAGGAGAAGTTGGTCAGTGCTCCCGTACTTAGGTTTCCAGAAGAAGGGTTGTTGTATGAAGTGTTTTGTGATGATTCTGGCCTTGGTCTGGGGTGTGTGATGATGCAGAAGAAGGGCGTGATTTGTTATGGGTTTAGGCAGTTGCGCCCTCACGAGCGTAACTATGCCACCCATGACATGGAGCTTGCAGCAGTAGTGTTCGCATTGAAGTTGTAGTGACATTACCTCTTTGGGGAGCGCTTTTTGGTCTTCTCAGATCACAAGAGCCTATGTTATATCTTCTACCAGCGAGAACTGAACCTATGGCAGTGGAGATGGGTCGAGTTTCTCCAAGAATATGAATTTGAGATCTCTTACACTGAAGGTAAGGGAAACGTTGTGGCTGATGCCCAGAGCAGGAAGTCACATAAGGAAGTGGATCGGGAATCCGCTGATGCTTGGAAGGCGATGGGATATTTGGCTGCCCTGCACTTAGATGCAAGGGAAGAACGTGTTTGAGGCTGTTTTTTCCAGATGATGGTGAAATCCTCCTTGTCGCAGCAGGTGGAGGAGTCTCAGTGGGGTGACTCCGAGGAAGAGGTGATGCGGGATCGTGTCGATCAGGGGAATACTCCAGAGGGATGGTCAGAGGACAGCCGACATCAGATTCTTTTCTGTGGAAGGTTGTTTGTCCCAAAGGCGATGAGTGAGGGAGTTCTCCATGAGTTCCATAGCTCAGCCTTAGCGGTACATCCAGGAGTTTCAAAAATGTACTGAGGCCTGAGGGATCGGTTTTGGTGGCCCGGGGTAAAACGGGCAGTGGCGGAGTTTGTGGCTAAGTGCCTAGTGTTTCAGCAAGTGAAGGTTGAACACTGTGTTCTGGGTGGTCTGTTGCATCCTTTAGATTCCCCCGAGTGGAAGTGGGATGACATCTCGATGGACTTCGTCACAGGACTACCCATAGCTCAGGGTGTTTATGATGCTATCTGGGTAGTGGTGGATCGACTGATGAAATCGACTCACTTCTTAGCAATCAAGGAGTCGGGCCCGGTGAGTACCTTAGCACAGAGGTAGGTAGATGAGGTAGTGCGTTTGCATGGAGTTCCGAGGGCGATCGTCTCAGACCGGGATACTCGGCTTACCTCATGAGTCTGGAGGGGGTTACGACATGCTTTTGGAACCCAACTATGCCTTAGCACTGCTTTCCACCCCCATACTGACGAGTAGACAGAGCGGACTATCCAGACATTAGAGGACATGCTGCGAGCATGCGTTCTGGATTTCAGAGGATCATGGGTACGTCAATTGCCTTTAGTAGAGTTTTCCTACAACAACAGCTTCCACTCTACTATTGGCATGGCGCCATTTGAGGATTTGTATGTAAGTCCATGTCGTTCACCCATTTGCTGGGCAGAGGTTGGTGAGACAGGTATTCTTGGGCCAGAGGTAGTGCAGAGCACCATGGAGAAAGTCCAGCTTGTACGTGAGAGGATGAAGGCGGCTCAGGACCGACAGAAGTCTTATGCTGATCGTCAGAGGAGGCCCTTGGAGTTCGAGGTGGGAGACCATGTGTTCTTGAACGTTTCCCCTCGACGGGGGTAGTAGAGGTTTGGGAAAGGGAGAAAGCTCTCAACTAGGTTCATCGGACCTTTTGTGGTGCTGAGGCGAGTCGGTGAGGTGGCATATCAGCTGGCCCTGCCACCTTAGTTGGAGAATGTTAATGAAGTCTTCCACGTCTCCTAACTTCGTCGGTACTTACACGATGACTCTCACGTTATCGACTGGGGAGAGTTGGATATGTGAGATGACGCGAACTTCGAGGAACGACCAGTTAAAATCGAGGATCGTAAGGAGAAGGTGCTCCGTGGACGAACCATTCCCTTGGTTCGTGTGTTGTGGAGGCATGGCGGCCTGGAGGAGAGAACTTCAGAGCGGGAGACCCAGATTCACGCTCAGTACCCTTAGTTGTTTTGACTTGTGTTTTACCATGTTCTTTTGAGCTTTTCGTTGATGGTGTACTTTGTACCTTTGATGTATGGAATGTTTGGCTTATCAGTTGTGAGAACTTTTGTTTTCATGTTCCCTGGTAATGTGTAACATGTTCGGATGCATGGGAAAGGGAGAAACCTGACCCTTAATCGAGATGCATTAATGTGGATGCGATTGAACCTGTGCGGGCGAGTCAGTGCCACCTAAAGCCGATAATATCTCGACATAGGTGAAGAAATTTCCCAAGCACATGTGTTAGGGAAGTGTGTTGGTTGTGTGGTGCTAGGGTTAGTATGAGTTGAAAAAAATCCAAATGCATGAATGTGGGAAGACCCAATTCTTAATTGAGACGCATTAATGAGGATTCGATTAAACCCATGCGGGAAATTTAGTGCCGCCTAAAGTGGATAATATCTCGACCTAAGAGAAGGAATTCATAACACATATGATTAGGGTTATTGGTTGGGTTCCTGTTATAACAAGAACCCTAAGAGGTATCTTGTTGGGTTCCTCTAGGTTGGTTTTTGAATTATCGAGGAAGATAATGTTTTAAGTGGTATCTTATATAATGGTCCGGACCTCTCTGAACCTTTCCTTTGTCAAAAAGAAGGTCAAGAAGTGTTCTGGAGGGTAAAATGGACTTTTTCCACACTTTCCAGAATTTTGAAGCTACACGCTGTGTAGTTTTAGTACACGCCGTGTACCCTCTTGCCGAGTATACCCCGTGTGGATGGTCGTGTCTTTGCTGCATGAAGAAAATGGGTACACACTGTGTGTCCAGTACTACACGCCGTGTAGTCCCTCCCCGCGTATGCATTACCTTCAAACAGTGTGTTGACCAGTCGTCGATCGTGTGCCGCGTTGGAGCCGTGTCCTTTCTGTGTTCAATAAATGGGTACACACCGTGTGTCCAATCTACATGCCGTGTAGTCCTTCCCCGCATATGTGTTACCTTCAAACCATGTGTTGACTAGTCAACGGTCGCGGAGCCGCGTTGGAGGCCGCGTGGAGACCGTTTGAAAATGGATGAGTACACGCCGTGTACCATAAGTACACGCCGTGTACTTTTTCTTTTCATGCCTATAAAAGGAGGGGTCCCCTCCTCATTTCAACTCACACCTCTCCTCCCCTCTCCTCTGAGCAGAGCTTTCTCAAGAGAGTCGAAGGATCTTTTTTCCATAACTTTTTCGTCCAAGCTCCGATTTACGATCCGTCAGCGGCCACGGGATTGTAACGACAAGGAGGAACTTCTGATCTTGGATCTGTTGTCTTTCCTTCATCTTTTCCTCTCTGACTACCTCCTGAGGAGGTTTTTCCGAGACTCCGACGAACGTCTTCTAAACTTTATCTGGGGGAGCGTTGTGACCAGAAACTATTGAGGTAGGGGTTTTACCTTCGTCTCTCTAATTTGTGCATCATGCGGGGTGGATATAGTTTTTGTTTTTATAATAAATGGTTTAACCATTAAATAAAGATAATATCTAGTTAAAGAACGGGGATTGGAAGTTTGTGATTTCTGTTACTTTACCTTTTATATCCTGTGATATTATGTTGTGAAATGAATAGGCTTATGCCTACTGAAAATCACGGTCGTTGGGGGCCTTTTCTTGAACAATTAAATGCTGCCCTATCTTTCTAGACCGTTTTTGTGAGTGGAACTTTGTTGAATGTGGAAATTGGATAATCACGTAAAGCTGGTTGATTAAATGAAAATATGGAACCCTTTTGTGAGCACCCCGGTTAAACAAAATGGAATAATGAACATGTGGGTGTTGGCTTGGTTACGTGGCATGTGATGTGGGTGTTTTGTGGGATGTTGTTGTTTGGGTGAGCAGCGGGGATGCGGTTGACTTGGTTGTGGGATGGTGTGAATGTTTAATGGTGATGGGCAGCTGGGCTGCAATAATTGGTATTAAAGGGATAACGATGTGTGGTGTGGTTATGGTGGTTGGCAGCGGGGCTACAGGGATGGGTTTAAATGTGAGCCGACTATGGGTTGTGTTTAAATAATAAATG
Organism: Viscum album; assembly: GCA_963277665.1. Classification (NCBI taxonomy): domain Eukaryota; kingdom Viridiplantae; phylum Streptophyta; class Magnoliopsida; order Santalales; family Viscaceae; genus Viscum; species Viscum album. Next base: position 1,431,381,445 of record OY728126.1, on the reverse strand, counting down.
GAAGAGTTAATGAATAATGTGGCTTGGTAATGAAACAGAAATAATAATCATTGGGTTGGTTGGTTCTTAATAAGGGTTTTGTTGTGCTTCTTGTGTTTCCCTAACTTGTTTTGTGGATGGCGGGGATATGTTTTACGAACGATTGAAGTGGTTGGTTGTGGATAGTTTCCCAGTAGTTAAAGAACTAAATAATATAATTTCTGCTGAAACGTGAAAACCTAAATGGGGTTGGGGTTGTTTGTTGAATGCATGCTTCGTGGTAGCAGTGCCGAGGCATGTGCTCAGTTTCTCTTTTTAGAAGCCATAGGTTGGGCTGAGTGGTTGCTATATATATATCTGTATCTTTTGTGTTTTATCGCACCGCACCCATGTTGAGCACATAGTGCCGAACACTCCCATTTCATGGGAGAGGGTGTTTTCCCATAGTTACTAGCTCCTTCCTACTCCTTCTCCCCTAGGCTGTGATGGCTTGATGCGACCTTACACCCAAGACTCTTCGGGTAGGTTTTGATTGGGGTGATTAGGACCAAGACTCTTCGGGCAAGCTTATAGGCTATAATGGCTTGAGGTGACCTCACACCTAAGACTCTTCAGGTATGTATCGATTTCAGGCCAAGGTGTCTTCAGGCAAGATTTCTATTACTATTACTATTCCCAAGAATCTTCTAGATGAGGCCCAGGTGTCTTCGGGTGGGGATGTGGTTGTGGTAGTGAGGCCAACATGTGTGCGGGCGGGATGCGTGGTGGTGAGGCCCAGGTGTGTGTGGGCGGGATGTGTGGTTGTGAGGCCCAGGTGTGAGCGGGTAGGATCCGTGGTTATGAGGCCAAGGTGTGTGCGGGCGGGGAGAGTGTGACAGCGTCAGGATGTTCAGCTAACAAATGGGAACTTGAGCGGGGTACCCAATGCTTTTGTTCTTATACTACTACTACCTTCTGTGATCATGTTTTGGGGAGTGTGGCTGGTGAGATTGGGTGGATAGTTTTCCTTGTTAGGTTTCTTCTATTGTTTTCACGGGACATTAGGATGTCTCCAACTTGTACACGAGAGATTTAGCTTTCCCTACTGAGTATACTTGTATGCTCACCCTACGTTTACTTTCAGGTTTCCGGGAGGACTACCAGAGCCGTGCGGGACCCTACTAGTCGGGCAGTTTGAGTTGTTGCAGTTCTCTTGTTTTCTTTGGTATTGTACTTTTGAGCTTCCTTGTCCTTGTACCTTGTTATAAAATTGTTTAAACATGCATGTGGGCTTGGTTTGGGTTTATTTATATACACTTTTTCTTTTCTTTTTGGTGGTTTACTTGTCCTATTTCCCGATCCAAAATAATAAAAATGGTAATGCCTCCCATATTTGTGAAAACTCATACCCTTGGTGCTAGTCGCCAACCCGGGGCCTACTGGAGGCGGGACTCGGGGGTCATTATCTCCCTTTCGCCATTGCCAGCTCAGGAGGGGCATCTTTGGTGGGAGGGGGTCGTGACATGATATGAGTAATAAAATCAGAACTAGAAAATGTCTAATATATTATGGTACTTATAGGTCTCACAGATATTTTGATAAAACAATTATTAAAATGAAAAAGTATAAACTAACTTTCTAATGTATATGCCAAATGTAAAATAAATATGTAACAAAAAGTAAAAAAATATTATAATGGTAATAATGAATTGTAAGATATATAAAAGAATTTACTCTTTATCATTAAGAGTAAATATTTTTTCAAATCCAGATGTAAGATATCCATAGTTTTAATACCTATTATAAAGGTCTTACATTCCCCACTAAGAAATCCCTTGATACGATGATCGTTTTCTCTGTCGTCATATCCCCATAATCCATAGATTTGATATGTCAAATTCAACCTTGTTTTTATTAAAAAATAAATCCCTCGATACAATGATCAATATCTCTACCCTCCTAGCCCTAGAAGCCATTGATCCAATGTATCAGATTCACCCAAATTCATGTCCCTAGATGACCTTGATCTTACCTCAGTCAGACACAACAAATAAAAAATAATTTAATATTCGAAGTTTATAATACTCACATGGATTCTTTAAACACTATCTCTCTGGGAAATTAAAAAGAATTTATAATGATATGGTCTTTCATAAAAAATACATAGATTAGCTTATTTGAGAATTAATCAGCTCTTAGGACTTCAAATTACCTCTAATTTATATGAAATTCTTCAATGGTTATATTCCTACGTTTTTTCAACTACCTTGGAAAACATTCACTTTGAAATATCATAATTATTTGGATCTTGATCTTAACAGTTAAGCATGAACTGCACTTCTATTTTCTAGCAAATGTTTTCCTAGAACCATTACAAATCTATTTTGGATTTAGACATATATATATATATATATATATAATCATTCCCGATTATAAACATACGATAGTAAAAAGTAATTAACTATTTTTTCTATCTGATAAAATGAATAAAAGTTCAATCTGATGTATCAGTACTAATGTTAGCTTGACAGTGATGGATTTTTTTGATAGAAATGACATTAGTCAAACCACATTTTAGAATAATATTTAGTTTGATGTATCAAATTAGTCTTCAGTATGGATGATTGGTTTGAATAATAAATTTTTTATACATTTTACATGAGAAAATAATGGTTATTTTGTATAAAATGATGTTCAACTAAACTTTTTTCAAACACTTTGGATAGATAATAATTTTAAATTGGAGTTTTATGAAACTATTTGTTATTTCAAAAAATAAGATAAAAAAATAAGAAAATATGAAACATTCGAAGCAACATTAACATGTGGTACACATCACGCATGACTGATAATTCACTATCTGCCTTAGGTGTGTTCTTGTCATCAACCAACTAAATTATACATCCATTCACTTCGATCCATGCCCTTCCTACTATAAAAGTTGGTTCCCTAGAACTATCATGAGAAGTATATTTGGATTAAAGAATCATGTATACATAAAGTTATACATTAAGAATAATTACCATAATACTGTCTAAAATTCCACACCCACTATTTTGTTTTAAATGTAAATATATTATTTATTATATTAGAAGGTTATAGCAGTTCCCATTTACAATGAAACTCTTTTGGTACAATGAAATTAATTTAAAACAAATGGCCTATGGTGTCAATACATTATACGTATTGGACATAGAGAATATTGAATGATCTAGTGTTGGTGGATCAGAATCATTGAGACTTATTCTCATTAATTTCACTTTTAATAATCTCAAGTAGAGAATATCTTATGGACTGATCCACCAATAGGAACACCCATTATTTTGGGTATCATCGGTAGTTCCAATTATTGAACATGTTTATTTTTCTCTCACTATTTGATCATTATTAGTGTGTATCATTTTATTACATACTTAGAGTGAATATAAAAATCATTGATTTTTTCCATGGTGAGGTATATCACATTGGGTGAGTTATTGGTGGTATGACATTAATTGAATGACCTAGAAATATTTTGTCCCTTTCCAAAGGACGAGACATCTCAAAACCAATTGAATAAGATAGAAGTACCATTATTGAATCCAATTTCATAGAGACGAAAGGTAATTCAATCTTTTAAGTTCAATGAACAATAATGATTGAAATGATGGTTACACTAAGTGAGTGTTTTGTTTTATGATATATCATAATATAGTGAGACTATACTACACATTATGTGTTCATAGGAGGTTTTCATTGTTACGAATAAATGATACTTATTTAGGGGAATTGTTGGGTTCTAAGACTCTAATCCTCATCTATGAGTATCACACACTACTATTTTGTAAAGTTCACAGAGGGTCACAAAAAATCATATAATGATTCATGGATGATTCTAATGAATTATATTTTAAAACATGGTTAGACTCAGTGTAGAGACAAAGATATGTTCAAGTTTGATCCATCATAATAAATAAATAAATAAATTCTATTATATTCATGTTTAGAATAATATGTATTGAGTTTTTTTAAAAGGGATTAAAATGTGTAATATGAATATATGGAATATATTTTTTACAAATGAAAAATCATTTATTCGACATTCATTAATATATTAATGGGAGAGGTGTGTTTACATAATGGATTAGATTTTATCACACGTCATGTTTTGGATATTACGAGAATGTTATAAAATATAAATTATATTAATGACAGGGTTACTTTGTTATTAACGTAATTTTTTTATTATTCAAGAGGTTAACTATATTTGGGGGGGGGTATGTAAAATTTATGAATGTTATCCATTCCTATATAATTTGAGAGGATATAAAAATTTCAGTTACCATTAGTCTTATAATTTTGTGAGATACTCCCTCCCACCTCTTTCTTATTAGATAGAGAAACAATAAATCCGATAACCCCAATAGAGGAATCATTTCTGGATTGAAGTGATGGTGCTCCTACGATCACTAAATTTGAAAATAAATCATCAATTAGCTAATCTAGTACTCTAAAATTAATGATCAATGAATCCTTAAGATTATATAATGATTTTGAATGATCTAAACTGTTTAATGTTTTATTACTTCAAGTAATGATCTCAAATGATGAGAGAAAATTATTTCAATTGATATCAAAATATTTACAGATTTGGTTTCAATTTTAATTCCAAATTTAAATTACATTATATACTTGGATTATAATAAATCATTGATTATTATCGAATTAATTGTAATTCACAATAATAGTGTAAAAATTTTAAATTCAAAATTTTTTCCAGCATCCGCTACATTCCTAGTACCATTAATTAGATTTAGAGTAACCATATGTATAATTAGATTTAATTAACATTATTTTTTAATGAATTTTATTAAAGGGTATCCAAAATATCCCAATGTAATAGAAAACATACCGATCAAAGATTAATTGGTTGAGTTATGGTAATCTAATAAACCCAATTATAATTGTTTGAAATTAATTTGAGGAATGAACTTTCAATCAAGTAGCTAATATTATTTTTTGTAAAAAACCAAATTTTAATAATCGGGTGAATAGTTCATAGATACTGTTTATGTGAATAGTTTTTTGGGGTGTTTCTTTAAGTAATTTATGAAAAAACTACTATTATATATATATATATGTTATATTATATATATTAATGTATATATACCCAACTATATATTTATACTATATATATTGAAATGGTTATATATATATTATATAAGATTTTTAATATATACATATATAATAGTGGCACATGATTATATATAGAAATACATTATATATATAGTTTTGTTTGTTTCATTATATATATATGACATATATATATATATATATGAATATGGGGTGGTTTTTTTCATGCTACACTTTTTCTTCCCAAGACCTAAATTGGAATTTTGAAAAACTAAAAAAAAATGTGAATGGGGAAGTGCGGAAGGGCCCATGGACTTTGAAATATAGGGGGAAGGAAGTAGTACCCAATGGAATTAGTTTTTCCTTAAAAAGGATAATTAAATTGTTTTCCCTCATTTAAGTGTGGTTCCCCATGAAGGGCCTTTTCCCATGCACGTTCCCTAGGATCGACCCAACCCCCCTCCCCCCCACTTTGTCGACCCTTTCATGGATAGGTTGGATAGTTTTTTTTGTGGCCCAACTGACACTCATTGGATTTTCACCACAACCCAAACCCACTCTGGGTGTTTAATAATATGAAAATCTAATGTAAATCGAGTAAAATTAAAAAAATATTTAAAAACTATATTTTGGTATTTTATTAATAAATTATAAGGACCATGAAAAATGTGTTCTTATATATTAAAAATAAATTAAAAAAATTATTCTTAAAAATACCATTAATATGAATTCATCACTAATTTCATTCTTATACATGAGTTTAATGTGTACTCACATATCATGATTCACTAAAATATCATGCATTTATGATAACTACTTATTTATTTATATAATTATTCAAATTCATGTTTTGTTATAATTAAATAATAAATTTTAATCAATGTATTGTCTTCTAACTCATAATATGTATAAGGTGCTCGATGCCCAAATAAAAATTATTTATGTATATTCAGCATTTTTGATACCCCAACTCCTATATGTTAGTATTTCTATATAATAACAAGAATGATAAGTGATGTAGTACACACTGATATTTGAAAACATACCGGAGATGAGTTTAACACATTGGATTGGTTATTGATGTATATCAGGTCATGCATGTCATGACTCAAAGTGTTACCCTTATGATCCGTGATGATGTATTATTCAGTTAATGAATCAACCATTTTTGTTTTCTCAAATTTAAATTTTTTAACTTTATTTTTGCATTTTTTATTATTTTATATATGTATAATTTTTATTCATGGTGAAAGAAAATAATAAGTTTTCATGTGTAGTTAAACTATAAAAACATTGTGATTTTTTTTCTATTTATATAATTTTCATGATGTGAGTGAGGTAACATAGAACAAGAAATTATAAATATAAAATCATGCTATTTTCTAAGAATAATACAAACCATTAAAGAAAAATTTATTCAAAATTAATTCCATCACTTAATTTTGATTAAAAATTGTTATTTGAGTTGCTCATCATCCCCCTAGTTAAAGGTGCCTCCTACTACAGGAAATTTATTGTTTTTAAAATGGGTTGACTTAAAAAAGTAGATAACAGTGAAATAAAAATATATTTATTTTTGTAAATTTATATATATATTTTTTAGAAATGTAAGGTCATTATTTTTAGGATATGGAACTCCAATCAACATATTAATGATTAGTGTGTTAACGTAGTCATCTAACTAAGAGCATACCTTGAGACACTCTAAGTAGTAGAGTACCCATCGTTTAGACTATGATGATAGTTTTTAAGGATCCATTAAAATATAATACTCATGTTACTTTGTATTAAAAATATATTAGTGGAGTGATATTATGATTAAAAAATGGTGGCAAACATTTAAGAAGATAAAATATATAATGTAAAATAGTAAGTATTCAATATAAAAGTAATAATCTATTTATGTTTTATTTTATGGAAATATTTATAGTAATATAACACAGACATTGAGATCTATATTTAACAAATTACATGTCCTTACCAATGTAGATTTCCCTGTCTAGTGTAGTGGCTTGAGAAATATACTATGATGTCAATGAAAAATTCAATGTATTGAAGTCCCCATTACTTATTTAACCAACTTATTAGGTGTGGGTGAAAATTATGCTTACAGTAGATACCTTATTAATTAATTTTATGTTTAAATAATATTGAAATAATCAACATTCTATGTGTCATGGAAAAAATTAGGAAAATGATCGATTCACATGTTGTATCATTTCTTTGAATTATCTGAGGATAAGGTGAAGCAATAAATTATTACGATGATGATTACACTAAAAACACGTAAATTGAGAGATATATTAGGATCATTCAATACATCTAATTCCTATATCATAATCATAAAATTACACTAATCTCATTTATGATTATAAAATGACCAAATAGTGGAAATGAATCATTATATTTTTGGGTAAGTTTTCCCAGAATTTAGGAAATTAAAATAAGTCCAATATCAAGTTCATATGGAGAAAAAGTTGAATAATAAGACACAAATACCTTGGAACGTGTTACACTAATATTACATTAATAAAATTCTTCAAATAAAATTTGGAAAACAATCATATTTGTGGTTTATTTTTTTATATTTCAGATATGTATATTGAAAATAAAATAATATAAATTTATGATTAAGCAAGAGGAGACATTGACTTAGTGTACATTCATCATTATATTTTATGTTTCTTATTTTCTTCTAGTTTATTTGAATATGAATTTTTCTCACAATGATTTATCCAAAAACAGTAACCAAGTATGTATTGAAATGTTTCAAAAATTATGATTAATTATATAATTGATTGAGAAAGAGAGGATCTTAAGTCCGTAGTGAGAATTAAAAAACCAAAAAAAATCCATGTTTAATTATTATGATCAAACTTTTATTGAGTGTTAAAAAAATAATTTCTCATGTTTCCTTTGTAAATTAGAATAAATTATCCCATTTTCGAAAGAATGTTTTTGTTGGTACCATGTACTAAACTAATAGTTCAGTAATGGTAGAATCAATAGAAATATCTAAAAATATATAATATAATACATGAATACATAGTTGATCCTGGATAATTATTTTTCTAATAAAAATGAAATTAGTTTTCAAGTATATAACTTGCATGTTCTTTATTACCATTGGACCTAAAACCTGTTTGTATTAATTATACAATTACATAAAATGTTTTGAAAAGGAACCATTTATAAATAATGGTAACCAACAATGATTTTATAATTTATAAAGCTTGAAAACATAAACTATTTAAATGATAATATGGAGATAAATTAATAAAATTTATAAAATTAATTTAATATTTCTAATGAAGGTACAATTGATATAAGTAATATGAATGTTAAGAATATATAATTTACATTCTAACCCCCATACAAATAATATATTGAACATTCATTCATTCATCCTAAGAATATAGAGTGGATTTATTCTTAAACACTCATTTCTATATAAACAGAAATGTTTGTATGTTCTTAAAAGTAGGAACAATAATGAGTCTTACATGTATACATTGAACATTAAATATAATTCAGATTAGTTTCTAACCACACATTTTATTATACACATAAATGTTATGATTTTAGTAAAAGGATCATAAATGACGAGTCTTAATAAGTGGTGAAAAATCATCCATTATCTTTTCGATACATTATTCATAAATATCAGCATTAATCCATAACAATAAATAAATTTTTATTAAAAATAAATATCATAGGATTTATAATATGAATTAAATCCATTATTTCATGATCCGCGTGTTTAAATAAAAAAATTTGTTATATAAATTAAATAAACAATCTTCTATCATGAAAAACACAGGTTGTATATCCATTAAAATCCTAAAATAAAAAATATGGCATTAATCAATTCCCTAATGTAGGAAAGTAATAGTCAAGAGATAGAATATATTTCTATAGAAATGTGTACATATCTATTTTAGAAATTGGGATAAAGAATTACTTATGTAAATCAAATCCTAGAGATGCACAAGTAGTTAGCATTGGAATAAGTTGCATAGGATCATATAGAAAATGATTGTTCATGTGACACCTATTTCATAGGATGATTAAAAATATATTGTTTGTTTTATATTCACCTTAGTGGGTGATATATTATTTGATAAGAATAATAAATCAAATAAAGAATAATTACATGAAAATATGCTATGAATTAAAAGATCATATGAATTTTGGAAAATGGATACCACGTAACAGAATCATGTTAGCATTTTGGTATTTTCTATAATTTTGTTAAAGCCTTTGGTAGGTATTTGAGAGAAACAATACAAGAGAGGTTCAAGCATGATACCAATAAGTCTTCATTTTTTATACAAAATCATTATAAAAAATCCATTTGAATTAAAATTTTAATTTAATGTTTCTATGATCATTATATAGGGAATTGGGTGTCAAGAAAACCTTTGTTATAATGCTTATATACAATGAAACTAGAAAGGGTTTTTGAAATCAAAGAATTATAATAAGAAATTCAGGACATAGAGATATGTTAATGGATTAATGGAAGCATTGTGTTTATAGAATGTTCACTTGAAATAAATGTAATTCTAGTGTCTTTAAGTGGTCAGCGAGAGAACCTATATTTCTTTGTAAAATATGTTAATAACATATATAAAACTATTATGAATCTTATAGTTATTTGAGACTTAGTTCAATGTGACTCTATAAATATTGACTTAAGGTAGATACCAAAATTCTATAGAGAAAGATTTATTAGTGTAGATCTTTGGGTTTCTTTGACCATGTAAAATTACATATAATGATAGAGTATTGGAACAATTTGAGATAGGATTTCTTCCAATGTCACATGGAAAAATAATCTAGAAGAATAAATGTATGATACATAGGAGGAGATTAAAATGGTGAGTACAATTCCATATGCTTCTGCAGTGGATTCATCACATTTTCCAGGATATGTACATGATATTTACATCATATATTTAATATTATGAAAATCTCTATTAAATGATAGAGAAATGTAAAGGAATATGTCAAATAAATCCAATTGTACTTGATAAATTATATGTGATGTGTACCTTGTACATCCAGAGGATAGGACACTAGTAATTAAGGGACAGAAAATAGTTTTCATAGGTATCAATATAGTATAGTATGATATTTATTCTTAGGTAATGATTAATATAATCACATTCAATCCAATGGTAGAAACATATTAAAATGTCAAATACACTATGGATTCTAATGAATCTAAATAAACCTAAATTATATTTGGATTTTTCGAATTCTTGTAATAGTAATTTATGGTCTCACTATGATTTCAACACTTTAAATAATGAAAAAAATCACATACATTGTGATATCATCTGGTGGGAAGATTATTTCAAGGGGTAAAATTCATAAATAAGATCACTTCCATTTTAGGAAATATGGAAGGCCGAATGAATAAATCCACAATTCAACAAAATCATTATCTTATCATGTGATAGATAACAAGTTGATCATTAGTATGTTGTCTATAGTGAAAGTGGGAATATTGAAAAATTGGATTCCTTAAACAAAAATTGAAAATTAATTTTCAATTATTATATCATATATAAAATGATTTATTCATGATAAATACATACCATAATAGTGTTGGGACTTTTCACCCACTATTATCATGGTAATGTTCTTATATTATATTTCATATATGTAGGTTATAGTAGTACCTAGATATAATGAAAACCATGAGATATAATGACATAAATCTCAAACATATATCCCATGGTCTAGATTAAGTATACTGATTAGACATTGATGATGTCTAACTATAATGTTTTGGTGGCTTATAAGCATTGATAATTTTTCTCATGATTTTCACACATTGTGATATCAAGTATAAGATATCCTTGGGATTTACCAACATATAGGAACATCACATTTTTTAGGGTCATTAGTTGTCTTATATTTGAACCCATGTTTTTATATATGGACTAGAGAACATTTTCAATGTGTTTCATTTTATTAGGTACCTTTATGCAAGAAAAAAAACTATGGAATTTGTCTCAGGGAGATATATCTTTTTTTGGTTCCATCTTTGGTGGTATGACATTGATTGAATTAACGAGATAGTTTTTTTTACTTCCAAAAGGATGATATGTCTTTATCATAGCCGACCATGATAGTATTAACTTTATTAAATCCATGTTCATGATGATTAATGTCAAGAATGTACATTAATTTCACTGAATAATAAATAAAGGATGATGATACAATGTTTGTTTTCTATTTTATGATATATCTTGAGACAAATAAATTATATAACATTGTCTATGTTAATATGAGGATAATTTTTCTATGATAAAATATTATATATTTAGGGTCATAAATTGGTTTCTAGAATCTTTTACTAGTATGTGAACATCACCCATGAATATTAAGATAGGGTCTTAGAGGGTCGTCCAAAAGGCATACTCAAATTTTTTTTAAGTCATGATAAATTTTAGTTTATGAAATGTTGGGCCCTATAGCGGGGACCAAGATATGTCCATGTTTTATGAATAAAAATATATAAATAACTAAATTCCTAATTACTCAAGTTTATAATAATATGCATCAAATTTTTTTACTCAATGAATTCTCTAGTGTTAAGTGAATACACAAAGAATATGTTTCCCAAAAGAATATCATTTTATTAAAGGATTATTAATATATTAATTAAATAATCTTGTTGAGTTAATGGATTGAATTCATTTCATGTAATATATTTTGGGTGATTCAAGCATTTGATAATATATAAATTACATTTATGATGTTGTTACTGATCTATTATCCTTATTTGGTAACAATTTAGGTGGTTAATTATATTGGGGAGGACTTAGTCCCATTATTTAGAGTTATACCCTACAATATAAGCATAGAGAATCTAATTATTGGTTTTATTATTCATTTGATAATTTCTATATCTCCTCCCTTCTCCCTCCTACTTCTTTGAGATATAATTAGTCAATATGAGCACCCCAATCTAGGAATACCTTTTTTATCGAAGAGAAATTACTCCACTATCACCAGATCATCAATGTTTTCACTGATTATCTATTCTAGAACTCTAAAATCAATGATCTTAGAATACTCAATCTTTTTGAGTTTGTTTGGATGAATTAGAGGTTTTTAAATTCATTTCCTTCGATTTATGATCTATATTAATGTGAAAAACGTGTTTTCAGTCAAAATAGATAATAGAATGATTTCAATTTTAATTTTCTTGCTGAATTTAAATTAATAGAGATCCATGGGTTTTAATAGGGCGACTATCATAATAGTGGAAATTAAAAGCTATTGATCACAACATAAAAATTTTAAATTCCAAATTTTTGGGCTTCCAACATGTTCATACAACCAACACTACCTCTTTTCCATTGTAATGAAGGGACAAGGTGATCCCACTCAGATTCCAGTGCAAACATGATCTGTTAAACTTCCACAACTTCCCAGTTTATAGAACATCATCCAATAAATCTTCTAAAATAACATTCAACATAAGAATCATATCATCAATGATGTTGGTACACTCTCTTCCATTTGGCTCGCCTCATAGTTCCCCATGATAGTACATTCAAAAATCAACCTCTCACACGTTCTGCTCATCTGTGGCATGATCAGCCACTATTAGCCCCTAACATCATTCTATTCCTAGGGTAAAAATTATTATAATGATATCATCACTATCATTGAAAATATCTTTGGCATAATATTCCTATAATAAATCCACATAATTTCCATCATACCTCCACCTAGCCATGTTCCTCACCGACACATAACACCATAGGTCCCACACACAAATATTGTGTGCTACATGATTTCATTGAAACCTAAAGGCTACACAATCCATTAATTCTACTAACCCAATATGAATCACGAATCTATGAGTTAGAAATTTACAAATCCAGGATGAACATGATCCTCAATATTTCAACTATATTTAACCAAAAAATTGTTGGAGGGCCTATTAAAATGGGAACCATTGTTTTTCTATCATTTATCACTTTCTAATAAGAAATTTTTTGTCACTATAAGGAAAAAATAATCTATCTACACTCACATAGCCTCCAAACCTACATCCCAAAATCTATAGAGGTTGTCATGAAATATTTTCTATCCTTAGAACCATCCATGATACAGAAGGAAGAAACATTCAATGTTCTTCCCCATTAAACACTAAGTATTCTCTGTACTAACACATATACCAATAACACATCCTATATAACAACATAAAACATAAGAACACACTCATGGTTCCATCCCATATGAATCTACATAACCCAAGATTACCCATCTCATGGGTAACCCTAGAATAACGCGAGGCATCGACATAGTAAAATCAAGGTTCGGGTCACTAGGGTTATATAGGTCTCTCATCTAGACCATGAGTCAATGATAAAAAATGGTCAAAACACACTGGGTGTCATCATGTCACCGATTTTGACATCCTATAGTCACTCCCATTCCAACCACATACTCTTAGGGCTTATATAAAACTCTTCATCACATGTCATATGCTATCCTACCCACGACAACTGATTATCATCGTGAATACTCACATTGGACTACAACATTAAGAATCATGAACTCATCATAATCATTAGTAGGCCTCTATATATGGGAGTCACCTTCTCAAGGATCACATTCTAATTATTCATGATCTATATATAAAATAGTTTCAACAAATATTAAATATGTTAGAGATCCTTAATCATGAGGAGTATTCCAAGAGAATTTCATTCCATGATATGGAGGAAAACAACATATAGGTTGTTTCTTAAACATAAAACAACTAAACCTAGGTAATAACAACCAACATGGGTTTAATAATATGGTTTTATGTGCATATACTAACCCACTATGGCCAATAAAACTCTTTTTCACAGAGAAATACTTCATCATCATCATTAATGATCATGACATCCTAGATCCACATAACCTACAATCCAAATAAGATGTTTACATGTTAGTAAATCTGAATTGAATTATACCAAGAGTATATTTTAGAATACAACATATGAGTTGTTATTGACACATTAGATTTTTGAACCTATATCATTAGTGATAAAAACCACACTATCAGGCACCTATATGTCATGTGAATCCTACATGCCGAATCCTAATACATTATATTCCTCTTTTACATGACAATATAAGTTCAAAATTATTAAAAAATGATAAATCCAAACATCATGTGAGTAACAAGAGATGAAATAATATATAAAAAAATAATAGAACATACCAAAAATATCAACCCCCCTAGAAACAAATACTTCTCATAAAAAATGGTGTTCATGATGTACCGAATTGAGGTAAATCACAAGCTTAGACAAATTCTTATTAAACCTTCCTACCATATTCTAAGTAGTATGAGAAATGGGATAAAATTATTCTATAATATCACATAATAATTTCATGTATCGAATAACATTTAACAGTAACCATATGGGTGGAAATAATTGTCCATAGTAACATATCATCATATCCTAGAAGATGACAACTATTAGAGAGGATCTAAGGTTTTACTATGTGGAAACTATACCCTAATTATTAGAGTGTCATCCAAAGTGAAAATAATAAAATATCAACCATATCTGTCACATCATAGTATGAAAGTTAAAATAATATAACCATTCTATGACATAACGGAATACCATTATAAAAACCAACATAGACAGTCACCCACCTATTCATTTACATATACAGAAAAAAAAGTAACAAAATACAAATGTGGATAAATTTTTAACTCCAATCCTCACCTCATCTCAATCTAAATTATAGAAATCCAAGCTATCCAACTCACCCTTGTAACTATGGGCCTCTTCCCATCATCTACCAATAAGCAAGATATATCATAATTATATAATAATGTTCTACGGTCTATTGAAAAGTGTGTTAAATACATTAATTATCATGTTACCACCCTTGATTCCCCATACATAACCAGTAAATTTAGTGTGTATGCATGCTTCATTCTCCTAATAAATAAGAAACTATTGTGATTACATAAACAAATAAATAAACCATCATCAATCCTCATATACATGAACACAAGTGAATATATCTTATTTTTTTCCATTTCATGAGTGTCTCGTTGAATGTTGTGATAACAATGAAAATAATAATAATGAATCATTGGCATTTGACCCCATTATACAGATAATAACCCAAGATCTAATCTTCCACATTGTACATGATAATGATACTAGAGAAAAACTAATATTGTTATACATATAATTATCTCTATGGAATGATTAATATGGGGATAAATATATTGGTAATACTCCATCCATGTAAAAAATGGTTTATAGTAAAACACCTCAATTATAACCACCATATTGTGTTTTGTTAAATTTGGTAAATGATCTAATTTGGCATATTTAATAAAATATAATTTTAGGTGTGATGATTTCAAATATCTTAATGGGATTTTAAATGAAATAGATTGAGTGTAAATTGAATTAAACCCAGGAGGTAATGTTGATCCTAAATACCTAGGTTGTGTTACATATTTATTATGCTTCATCAATCCATTAAATTGAAAGGAAAAAATTTAATTAAATGTGTTTTAAAATGGTTTGGATGGATTATGGGGAATGCCTATTTAGTATTCTTGGATGATGGTGATACATGTGTTTTGACTCAGAATGACATGGACTGGCTCATTGGGCCTATTGAATTAAAATAAATTATAAATGAGTTTATATTATGTCATGAGTGAAACATATTACTATAAAGAATTCCTTTGGATGGGATCCGCTAGAGAGTGGGATAATATTTCTCTATGGGTAACACTAGGGCTATATATGTTGAATTATTTAGATGGTCTCATAGGGAAGTTCATTATATTTTTCTCAAGTTACAATTGGGTTCCCTTGGTGAAATTCTCAAGGCATGATGTGAGGGAAAAACCATTATACCAAGCCCTGGGTGATGCATCGGTTCTCCTGAGGAATTTTATGGATTGGCACATAGGGTGATAGTTAATAGTAAACCTATAGAGATAGAAGGGTTCACTATATGGAGCATCGATGATGGGTTAGGATATTGAACAATTAACTAAATGATGCATCTTCTAAGTCAAATAATATTCTTTTATTCAGTAAATTCTTTTATTTATAATGGATGTTTCCAGTTCCAAATTTAAAACAATAGATTCCATGGGAATAATTCATCCCTTATGTGAATATGATCAATGGGGGATTCGTTATCTATGACCCTCGGTTCCCAAGGATATTACCTAAATTAAATAATAAAACATATGAATTCTATGAAAAACCGGTTAGGTGGATGTAGGTAACATTGGATGGGGATCCTGAAGAGACCTGTACCAGCATGGCTGTTATGTATTTTATTTACTGCATTTATATTTCTACCTTCACAATGAATCATTGTATACTCATAGACTAGATATCATTAGACACCATTGGTGGTGGCCTACAACATTTTACTTACACCCTATTCAAGACACCGATGTAAAATCTCATATTTTAATTTAACACAATATTCAATAGGGTATACAACACTCTACATGGTGATTCAATATACCATGACCTATTATTACAATATTGTTATTTAAGAATGAATGTTATAACATTGATAATAAACTTAGAGATATGAATAGAGAGAAACATATTATTAAAATTATCTGTAAAGGATTTATAAAATCTAAATTTATATAATAATTCATAATAAATATGTACTAATATTTCAGTTAAGCCATTTTATGCTTAAAAAAACACTTTCATGAAAAAATTTCTTATCCCTTTTTTTTTGGAAAATATTATTATAAATTTCTGGAAAATTGGAAATATTATTTTATAAAATTAAAATAACATTTTAAATCATCATATTAATATAATCATATTCCAAATTTTTGTTATTTTTCTGAAAAGATCAATTTTTTAGCGATTAGAGAAAAATTCAATTTTTTGTTAAACAATCAATTCATTTATGAAATTATGTAATTTAAAAGTCCATTAATTATTTTAATTTTATATGAAAGTAACATAAGTATTTATTATTTATATATAATAAAAATAATTACATTTAAATAATATTTATAATACATTATATTATATGTTTATTTTTGTTTTTAAAAACACATTTTTTCGTAAAACTATTTTGAAGTGCATATTGTGTCTCCATTTTAACTAGTTAAAAGAACCCCTAATGAGAATTTTTTTTAAAGGAAACGTATGGATTATATATTTATAAATTTTAATTTTAATTCATTTCATTATGATTAATTGTCATATAGTTTACATTATATTATCTCTTACTTGAAAAATACATTTCTTGAAAAATCATCTTCAACATGTTTGTGGGTTAATTTTTAAATTAAATTCTTCTTATGACGTGAAATGAATTTGATAAAATAGATTAAATGTTTGGTATCATCATAATTAATATTATATAATGAGTTCAACTAAATTTTTGGTCATAATGAATAATAATAATAGTAAAAATGTGTTACCATGGTTAATGTTAAAACTAGTTTACCAATGGGGGGTTAAAGTGAAGAAGAAAATTGAAAAAAATTTATAATACAAGTATTGATTTGATTGGTAGTGGTGTGGCTCGTCCATATAAAACCTTCACTCGGTTATCTTTCAATTTTGTAGTCACTTGTATTGATAGTGACACCATATTATAGAATAGGTTTGGGTATTTACCAGAATGATGCTCCTCATTTATAAAATGGCACCCCTCCCCTAACTTACCTATCAAGTCAATTTTTATAAAATATCCCCCAAAATATCCCCCAAATCCTTACCCACATTAAATTACTTTTTGACATCCAAAAATACCACCCTTATCATTCATAATAAGAAATCCAAAGGAGGTTCTTCTAAGAAAAGAACCTTATCTTCACCGAGAACCTTCTTTTTTATACTTATTATTTTTATGCCTTCAATTATGTCTTAATAATTCAAATATAATAACCCAATTATATCCTATATTTTATTATTTTATTATGTTCATCGAATAATATTCATCCATCTCCTCTTCTAAAAAATTTTAAATGAAACCATCATTCATGTGTATAGTGTATGACCACATCCTGAATCGATGTAAATCATTTTCCATCATCGACTCTCATGGATATTCATGATTATGGATTTATTGTTTATATATTATATTCATGGGATAAAAATCATTCTGTAAATTTAACAGGTCATATAAATTATTTCCATACAATCCTTTGTAAAATGATAACATCGTTCTTGTGTACATATAGCATTCATTCTAGATAATTTTGAAGTATTAAAATTTGTCCTAACTATATTACATAGTTTTTAAAAATAGTATAATTTATTTATAAAAACAATAATAATTTCATGTTTTTTATTTTAGAAATGACACAACACTGACCCTTTTTGACTATGGTTATCAAACTAATACCATTTTTATTTTTGGAATATAATGTCCTAAAAAATATCGACATCAGAATAAATGATTATGTAATTAAATATGTCATTAAAGATTAATGAAATAAGTATATTGATAGAGCATTAAATATTAATTTTTATTGTGTATTTAGAGTATAACTCACATTAATTAATTCCCAATGTTATTTTTGGTTATTATTTTAAGAGTTTTAGGTTATAACTCTTACATTACAAATCTATATTTACAATTTGTACACATCTAATTAGTTCATATTTTTTCCATTATTAAAAACATTCAAAATTAAACATATTTTATTTTCATGGAAAATATTAATGAATTTGAACTCTACTTTTAATTTTTCTTTTAAACATCCTTAAACATTGTAATATATTTTTAAACATGTTATAAACACAATATCCTTAATAAGTGACATAAAAGAAAAAATGAATTATTAGTCCATGAATACGTATAAATTTTTACCTTCTCAAAACAAAATTTAGTGTAAAAATATGTATTTTATTACCCATAAAATCAAATTCTCTACGCAAATATTTTCATAGATTATTATATTATAAATATTAAACGGAAAATAAAATTAATAAGGTTTCTCTGAAATCTAAAAAACATGTAATCATTTTTTTACAACTTTGTAATTTTCACCCTTGAAAAGTTTCATATGCTTAATTTTAAACATAATATAATTATCTTACCTTGAAAAATAACAATATTCCATTAAAACCCCTTAGAAATAATCGAATAAACATATAGATTACCTGGGTAATCATTTATTTATCACATAACCTTACACATGGAAATACCATTATGAATATACATGAATTAACCATTATAGTTACATTTCAAATAATCAGCATAGTTATATATATAATAACCATATAACTTATTTTAATAAGATCTAAGGAGAGACCTTATCAATTAACTCTGTCCTTTTTTACAATGCATTAGAGAGTAATAAAGCACTCACCCAACCTTGGTTTATCAAGTAACCACCAATCAACGATTAATAATGTAACCACTTATACTTAGATTACAATGTAAATAACCATAATATGTTTATAATGTTTCCATATATCATCATAAACAATTAACATGAACAATAATACATAAAATATTGCATAATAAAAACATTCTTTGGCCACTTATAAAATCATTTTCAGATATTCATATATCCATTTTCTTTGTAACCCAATTCTCAAAAAACAATTCCTAGAATAAATGAAAAAATGGGTTTTCATTGAATAAAAAATGAAATGTTTTAAAATAATAAAACAATAAAATAATGGTTTTGTTGGAAGTAAAATTAATTTTCAACCTATACATTAAAATAAAGCATTGTTTTTGTCTTTCTATAAAATAAGTCAAAACACTCTATAAAACAAGATTCTTTAGGAAATCCTTTCAATGTGTGTCAAAAGATGTATAAAATTTACATTATAAATCATTCCTCCCCATATAAAGTCAACCATTATATTAAAATTATGCATATATATGAAAAATGGAGTTTATATGGGAATATTAAAGGAGGCTTTTTTAAAAACTCCATTACCTAGAGTCTCAATTGTCCCGGATGTTTATTATATACCTTAATTATAATGACCCATAATTTACATATATTGTTAATACTTAAAAATTGAAGAATAATTATTACAAAATATAACAAAACCACGAAAGGACCGTATAGGTATAGTGTCTTTAGAAACTAGGAAACATAAACAACTGGTTCATAAAGCGTCTACGCTTTCTCCCATTTATTTCATCATATCTATAGTCCCTTTTGGCATATCTTAATTAATAACATTCTTCATGACCTAGGGAAAGAAAACATACAAAAGGGTGAGCTCAAATGCTCAGTAAGGGTAAACAAAAGAAATATCAATCACATCATATTCATAAGAACATAACTTTTGGAAATCTTAACCTGCAAAAGAGAGCATAATTTCATAACATGGGATAAATCATAGCAGTGAAATGGAATCCCAATAATCATAAAATAAAACATGAAACTTTGTGGCATACACACATAATCATAGAGAATAATTTCTTATTAGTCAAGACTCATTGCCAAGACTATCTTAGTGGAAAAAGTCCATTTCTAAACCGAGTTCACTCCTCGTTTCAGTCCTGTTTCACTGAACTGGTATAACCTACCGTTCCAGCCATGTCTATCTCATGAGATATAAAATCTTTACCCAATGCATTGGAGGGATATATAGTTCCCACCCGTATCATAATTATACCATTCTTATGTGTGCCACAAAATCATAAACCATACATCATAGAATAACCCATGCAATAAAAATGGGAATCTTAAACATCGTGATATCATAAAACAATTCATATAAGATAAAGGAATTCATAAAAATAATTTCATCACAACATAATCAAATAAATTTAATAATAGGGATAGAAACAGAACACTTTATTATATTAGATCGAAAATAATTTTGATAAAACACTTGAACTCCATTCTTGAGGAAAATATCCTTTCTACCTCAAAAACATTTTTCCTTTCTTAACATGTCATACAATTTTAAACTAAAATAAGTTTATTAAATATAAACTTGGAAACTTGTAAAGTAATCTTCTTGGAAATAATGTTTAAAATCCATTCATTCTGTATAAGTTAAAAAACATTCTTATCGTACTTTTTTCAGAAAAGTCAAAAAGTACCTCGTACAAAAAACGACAAAAGATTCCTTTCATATCTTTTACTAAAAACTCACTGAAGGGTAAAATTGAATTTAAAAAATTTTATGTGGATGGAAATAATATTACATATTGAGGAAACATGTATTTGGATGATAAAATACACCCCAGTAAATTTCAATGTATAAACAATCTCGGATAAAAATGAGATTGTGATATTTCTCTTACCTTAGGTCTGATTTGCTTCGTAAGTGTCCGAACCTCCTGTATAATGATTTAAATAATAATATTGACTTATTAAATAATCATACGTATTGTTATGATATCATATATGGTCATATTCTTATCTTATTATTAGTAATATTTCATTACTACTTGTTATTCGGGTGTTTATTACTTTTTGTTCTTATGCATGTTTTGTCGAATAAATTATTATTCTTCTCTTTAGGTTATAGATACCTCATTTACATAATGGTATTAGTGTAATATATATCATATTCATTCATCCAATTCATTTATATAATCATTATGAAATTAAGATCATGTAGAACGAGTCGCATCACATCGTGGAGATGGTATTCCGTACGTACGCACGGGTGATGATATCGTTCCTATGATCGTGGAATTGTATTGGGGTGTATGTATACAATTTCAGAATAAATATCAATTTATAATAGTCATATATAGTCATTATTTACACCATTATACCCTTCCAAGTAAGGTGGTAGTGGAAAATAGATTACACCACGGCGTGGAGACGGTATTCTGTACGTACGCACGCGCTGTGATTTCTTTTTCCATAGGAATGATAGATGGTGAAATAGAGTTGTTTCATACTTATAATAACATATCAGTATATTAGTGATACTGATGTTATTACTTCATAATGAAACAACTAAATAAGAAGAAGTGGAAGAAGAAATAAAGATGAAAGAATCGGTAACGGACATTACCTCTTCTTTGAAGTGCTTCTTTCAGAACTCCTTTTAGGGAACTAAAATTGGCATTTAAAGAAGACAAGAACCTCTAGTATGTTTCTAGGGAAGTGGAGAGGAGAAATTTTCAGGGTTTGGCCGAGCATGAAGGCTCAAAGTGGTGTGAGGAAGAGGGTGAGGAGGTGCCCTTTTATAAGGGAGGAGAGGGGCACCTTTGGAATAACAAAAAATATTATTTTATTATAAAGTCAAATTCGGTTATTAATAGCTCCAAATTGATATATTTAGAAGCTGAGGTAGGTAGGGGTCGAAATCCTCTCATCCAATAGAATTTAGACATGTTTAGGTATCAATTGTAACCTTATCATTTAGATTTAACTTTAAGTTAGATAATTTATCTTTTACCGTGTCTTCTGGTTTTCTTACACTATAAGGTTAATAAACTTACTATATCAAGCCAAATGAACCCCAAGTTGTTTATTATTAATATATATAACCTTATCTAAGTTATTTGTCCGATCCTTAGTTTTTTAGGAATAAAATAACAATTAATAATATAATATTTGTTATAAAAACTATTTTATGTCAATTTTTACACTATTTAGTTATTGATTTTTTTGAAAAATCATAACAGATTGATTTGTTCGAAACAAGTTACTTAAATAAATAATAACATGTCATATTAACCTATAAAATTAGTGTAATTCATAAAAATTCTCAAATTACATTTATTTGGGTATTTATAATATCAATTATGTCAATATTTCATTAATAAGATAATTACTGCATCATCATTGTGTCATAAATAAATTAAATTATTTAATATCTAAAAATTACAAGTAAATTTCCATTATTTAGGAAATTGTTTTATCTTTCTAATGAATATTTATAGTGAAATTTATCTTATGTATAACCCCATATTAAAAATTATTTACTTATTAAACTTTGATTTTAACTATTTTAACCCTTGTTTAAATAAATTAACAATAAATGTCCTAATCTAATCCAAGTGGGCCTAAATAGTAATATTTTATTCCTAAGGTTGTTTTAGGTCGAATTAAACTTGTAAAATAGAATTAGGGCATGTGTTAGGGTAATAATAATATCATTTTTACCGTTAATTACCCTATTTACTTTTAACCGTGGTAAAAAAAAGTAAAAAGTTACTAGTCATCAAAAAATTATTTTCATCTCATTGAACCACATTTTACTTACTGACATCAACCTTGTCTCTCGGATTTTCTAAATTCCACTCACAGAAGCGGTAAAATTATGTTTTATGAAAAATTAATATTTTTAACTACAACTTAGTGGTTTCACTATTCATCAAAAATTGAAAGTTTTCAAAAAAATACCAAAATTTCACCCTAGGCTAATTTCGATATTCCGAATCCAAAAATGAAGTCCATTTGGAAAAATAAAATTTATAAAATTTCAAAAAGAGGTTACTACTATTTATAATGGCTAGTTTTAATAATATTTTAATAGCATATCATTGTTTAGTGAAACTCGGTATTGCCTACGACGCAAGCTATCGAGGAAGGACGCAGTTGGGTGTAAAGCAAGCTAAGCTAGTGTTGTGTGTAGTGAAAGATTCCTATGATGATTTATATAACATAAAAACAAAATATTTCACATAAAAGTTTCGGGAATTACATTATACCCCCCTTAAAATTAATTTCACCCTCAAAATTCGTCACTTTGTAACAAACAGATGAGGATACCTCTCCCTCATCATTTACTCAAGCTCCCATGTAGCTTCTTCTAATTTTTGGTTCCTCCATAAAACATTCACCAATCGATTGGTCTTGCTTCGTAGGACTTTTTCACTACGATCCAGAATCTCTATCGGCTGTTCTTCATAAGAAAGATCTTGCTTCAGCGGTACAACTTCTGAGATAAGTACATGTGAAGGATCAGGTATGTACTTTCTCAGGAGAGATACATGGAACAAATCGTGAACTTGAGAGAGATTCGGTGGAAGCTCCAATCGGTAAGCTACCTTCCAAACACGATCCAGTATTTCGAAAGGACCAATATATCTAGGGCTCAACTTCCCCTTCTTTCCAAATCTCATAACTCTCTTCCAGGGAGATATTTGTAAGAACACTTTATCACCCAATTCAAACTCTAGGTCTTTTCTTCGGTTGTCGGCATAACTTTTCTGTCGACTCTGAGCTGCTCTTATGTGTTGTTGAATAGATCTGACCTTTTCTGCCATTTCATCAACGAGATTAGGTCTTAATAGCTTTATTTACCCAACATCATCCCAGCAAGTTAGAGTTTTTCATTTCTTTCCATAGAGAGCTTCATAAGGAGCCATCTAAAAACTTGAGTGAATGTTATTATTATAAGAAAATTACACCAAAGGTTGGTGTTGATCCCAACCACCTTTGAAATCCATAGAGAAAGCTCTCAACATATCTTCTAGAGTTTGAATTGTTCTCTCAGACTGACCGTCTGTCTGAGGATGATAAGCTGTGCTAAAACACAACTCTGTATCCAGAGTATGCTGAAGACTTCGCCAGAATATTGAGGTAAACCTCGGGTCCCGATCAGATATAATAGAAAGTGGTACTCCATGAAATCCTACCACTTCCTTCACACATATCCTGGAAAGCTGATCCAGAGAGAAATCCTCTCTAATAGTAATGAAGTGTGAAGACTTTGTAAGACAATCAACTATGACCCAGATAGCATTATTGCCTTTGGATGTTTTAGGAAGTCCTGTGACAAAGTCCATAGTGATGTTTTCCCATTTCCATTCGGGTATGGGTAATGGTTGTAACATCCCCTTGGACTTCTATCTCTCAGCTTTAACTTGCTGACAAACCAAGCATCGAGAGACGTATTCAGCAACATCTCTTTTCATGCCATCCCACCAGAAGTACTCTTTTAGGTCCCTATACATCTTCGTGCTTCCGGGATGAATATAGAATGAAGAACTATGAGCCTCATCCAGCAACTCCTTCTTTAATTCTGGGATGGGAGGAACACAAACCTGATTCCTGAACTTTATTATCCCATCAAAATCATGGTTTAATTCAGGAATATTTCTCACCTTGTTTTTTAACTCGACATCTTCTTTCTTTGCCTCTTTAATCTTCACATGTATAGATGGTTGAACATTAATTTGAGAAAGATATGATTTTCCCCCTTCCATTAAAATTACAAGATCCATCCTCTGTAAATCCATAAATATTGGATCTTTTGTGATCCTCATCATGGATAAGCTGGAATGGTCTTGTCGACTTAATGCATCTGCCACCTTGTTTGCTTTCCCAGGGTGGTAATGAATTGAGCAGTCATAATCCATAATCAGCTCCAACCATCTTCTTTGGCGCATATTCAGCTCCTTTTGTGTGAAAATATACTTTAAACTTTTATGATCAGTATAAATTTCACACCTTTCTCCATAAAGATAATTCCTCCAAATCTTTAATTCAAATATTACCGTAGATAACTCCAAATCATGTGTTGGGTAATTTTGCTCATGGATTTTCAACTGTCATGAGGCATAAGCTATCACCATATCATTTTTCATAAGAACACACCCCAATCCCTTCTTGGATGCATCACTATAGATCACAAACCTTTCTCCACTACAAGGAAGTGTGAGCACAGGTGCACTGGAAACCTTCTTTTAAACTCCTTGAAATTCTCTTCACATTCTTCCGTCCAGACAAACTTAACTCCTTTACGAGTCAACTTGGTGAGTGGATTAGATAATCATGAAAAATCTTTCACAAAACATCGATAATATCCAGCCAAACCAAGAAAACATTGGATCTCAGTTACTCTTGTTGGTCTCGACCATCTTTCGATAACCTCTGTTTTTTCTGGATCCACAGATATCCCCTCTTTTGAGATTATGTGACCCAAAAATGAAACTTTTTTAAGACAAAATTAACACATCGTAAATTTGGCATAAAGCTTCTCCTTTCTCATGGTCTACAATATAATTCTCAAGTGATCTTCATGGTTTTCCTTTCTCATTGAATAGACAAGAATATTGTCGATAAAGACTACCACAAATTGATCAACATAGTCTCTAAAGACTCTAATCATCGGATCCATGAAGATAGCAGGGGAATTAGTAAGACCAAATGGAATCACTATAAATTCATAGTGTCCATAACTTGTACATAAAGCCGTCTTTGGTATATCCTCCCTTTTGACCCTTAATTGATGATACCCTAAATGATGATCAATCTTGGAAAAGTATTGAGCTCCGCGTAGTTGGTCAAAAAATTCATCAATGCGTGGGAGAGGATATTTGTTCTTGATAGTGATCTTGTTAAGTTCTCAATAATCAATACAGAGTCTCATTGATCCGTCTTTCTTCTTAACAAATAGAACAGGTGCTCCCCAAGGTGATGCACTAGGGCGTATGAATCCCTTATTAAGATTCTCTTGGAGTTGTTTCTTCAATTCCTACAACTCAATTGGGGCCATTCTATAAGGTGTCTTTGAAATAGGCAAAACACCCGGTACGAGTTCTATTGAAAACTCAACTTCACGATTTGGCAGAAGACCTATTAATTCCTCCGGAAATACATCATCAAACTCCCGTACAATGGGCATATTCTTAATCGTGAGTTTCTCACCAACCATTTGAGATAAATAACCTTCATTTAGTGGAATAAAGACCCATAAGGTAGAATGAATTTCCACTGGAAGGTTATGTTCATCCTTGCATTGATAGATAATCATAGATTGATCTGGAATATGAAATGTGACTTCCCTTCTTTGGAAATTGATATGAGATACATATAATGAAAGCCAATCCATTCTAAGAATCACATCAAATTCCACTATAGGAAGGATCACAAGATTTTCAGGAAGCACTTTCCCACAAACTTCGATCAGAGAAGAATTATAAACTTTTAATGCGATTGTTGTGCCATTAGGTGTTGTCCCAGCTAACTCAACATCTAATTGTCGAGGTAATACGGTGATACCCTTAGAAAATTATTCAGAAATAAAAGAGTGGGTGGATCTAGAATCAAATAAAACATTTTCTAATTTAGAGTGGATGGTAAGTGTACCTTTCACAACATCGTTATCGTACTCCACATCGCTGATAAAAATTGCATAGGACTTTCCTTTGTCTTTAGTCTTAAGAGTTTGTTGACATCGACCATCATCATCAACCCTTGGATTAGGGCATTTATTGGCATAATGTTTCATCTCCATGCACTTGAAACATTGAAGTGTAGTAGGTTCATTCTGTGTATCCCTTCATTTGTTTTCATCATTAGACATCTTCTTCCCATCATCGTGGCATTCAAATGACCGATGACCTTCCTTTCCACATTTGAAACATTTACGTGTCCCTTTAAGACAATCCCCACCATGCTTCTTTCCACACTTTGAGCATAAGAAAAAATTCATCTTCTTTTCACCATTATTCTGAGATTTCTCCTTGAACGTCATCTTTAATTTCTTATCAAAACTATGAGATGGATAAGTAAC
The DNA here is from genome assembly GCA_963277665.1 of Viscum album. NCBI lineage: Eukaryota > Viridiplantae > Streptophyta > Magnoliopsida > Santalales > Viscaceae > Viscum > Viscum album. Next base: position 1,431,353,909 of record OY728126.1, on the reverse strand, counting down.
ACCAACTTCAATTTCTACCTTGATAGCACATTGCACAATTTCTTCATAGATACTGAAGTCTCTTATAGCTAATTCCCTTCGAAAACTTGGTTTTAAGCCACTGATGAATCGATCAACTTTACATTCAGGTTGGATGATAAATCTAGATGCATACCTTGAAAGCCTTGTAAAATTCGCTTCGTATACACCAACAGATTCATCATCCTTTTGATTTAGTTCAAGAAACTCCTTCTCCATCGTTGTTCGAAGAATACAAGGGAAGTACTTATTGAAAAATAAGTTCTTGAACTCGTCCCATTCCATGGACTCAATTTCATCTCTTGGCCTCGTATTCTTGATAAGATTCCACCGTTGATCAGCATCACCTTCCAAACAATACACTGCTAAGATGACATTATCATGTTCAGAACATTGAAGAACTGAAAATATCTTTTCAGTAGTACTGATCCATTTTTCAGCAGCAAGTGGATCATAAGACCCACTGAAAGAAGGTGGACGTTGCCTCATGAAGGACTCAATAGAATATTGTTCCCTTCTCTACTCATTTGGAAGTCCAGAATGATTCATAGCTTGTGAAAGTATAGCAATAAGATTTTTCACTCCATCTCCCATAACATTTGCTTGTTCAGAAGGACAATCATTGCATTGTCTATTACATTGATCAACACGGTTCTTTTAGGTTCCATCCATCGTCTAAAATCCAAAAAGAATAGTGTGAGAGGCAAAAATCACGTTAGGGAAAACAATATAATAAAGGGGGAGTAACTTCAATATCTAACATCTTGGGTTACCGTAATTCTAGTACTATAACTTACACTTATACATAAACTTAGGGACATCCCTAGACGTACCTTAGAAATATCTCTAGGGATCTCACTAAAGTTATCGCATCATAGTTTCCAAAGGTTGACTAAACCTTTCCTCTGATACCAACTATAACGACCCATACTTTACATATATTGTTAATACTTCAAAATTGAATCATACTTATTACAACATATAACAAAACCATGAACGGACTATATAGGTATAGTGTCTTTTGAAACTGGGAAACATAAACAACTGGTTCATAGAGCGTCTACACTGTCTCCCATTTATTTCATCATATCTATAGTCCCTTTTGGCATATCTTACTTAATAACCTTCTTCCTGACCTGGGGAAAGAAAACATAAAAAAGGGTGAGCCCAAATGCTCATTAAAGGTAAACAAAAGAAATATCAATCACATCATATTCATAAGAACATAACTTTTGAAATCTTAACCTGCAAAAGAGAGCATAATTTCATAACATGGGATAAATCATAGTAGTGAAATGGATTCCCAATAATCATAACATAAAACATGAAACTTTGTGGAATACACACATAATCATAGAGAATAATTTCTTATTAGTCAAGACTCATTGCCAAGACTATCTTAGTGAAAAAATTCCATTTTTGAACCGAGTTCACTCCTCGTTTCAGTCCTGTTTCACTGAACTGGTATAACCTACCGTTTCAGCCATGTCTATCTCATGAGATATAAAATTTTTACCCAATTCATTGGAGGGAGATATAGTTCCCACCCATCTCATAATTATACCATTCTTATGTGTTCCACAAAATCATAAACCATACATCATAGAATAACCCATGCAATAAAAATGGGAATCTTAAACATCGTGATATCATAAAACAATTCATATAAGATAAAGGAATTTATAAAAATAATTCCATCACAACATAATCAAATCAATGTAATAATATGGATAGAAATAGAACACTTTATTATCTTAGATGGAAAATAATTTTGATAAAACACTTGAACTCAATTCTTGAGGAAAATATCCTTTCTACCTCAAAAACATTTTTCCTTTCTTAACATTTCATACAATTTTAAACTAAAAGAAGTTGATTAAAAATAAACTTGAAAACTTGTAAAGTAATATTCTTGGAAATAATGTTTGAAAAATCCATTAATTCTGTATAAGTTAAAAAAAAATTCTTCTCGTACTTTTTTCGGAAAAGTCAAAAAGTACCTCGTACAAAAAACGAAAAAAGATTCCTTTAATATCTTTTACTAAAAACTCACTGAAGGGTAATATTGGATTTAAAAATTTTTAGGTGGATGGAAATAATATTACGTATTTAGGAAACATGGATGTGGATGATAAAATACACCCCAGTAAATTTCAAAGTATAAACAATCTCAGATAAAAATGAGATTGTGATATTTCCTTTACTTTAGGTCTGATTTGCTTTGTAAGTGTCCGAACCTCCTGTATAATGATTTAAATAATTATATTTACTTATTACAGAATCATACTTATTGTTATGATATCATATATGGTCATATTCTTATCTTCTTATTAGTAATATTTCATTACTACTTGTTATTCGGGTGTTTATTACTTTTTGTTCTTATGCGTGTTTTGACAAATAAATTCTTATTCATATCTTTAGGTTATAGATACCTCATTTCCATAATGTTATTAGTGTAATATATATCATATTCATTCATCCAATTCATTTATATAATCATTATTAAATTAAGATCATGTAGAACGAGTCGCATCACATCGTGGAGACGGTATTCCGTACGTACACACGAGTGATGATATCGTTCCTATGATCGTGGAATTGTATTGGAGTGTATGTATACTATTTCAGAATCAATATAAATATATTATAGTCATATATAGTCATTATTTACACCATTATACCCATCCAAGTAAGGTGGTGGTGGGAAATAGATTACACCACGCCGTGGAGACGGTATTCTGTACGTACGCACGCGCGGTGATTTATTTTTTCGTAGGATGGATAGATGGTGAAATAGGGTTGTTTCATACTTATAATAACATATAAGTATATGAGTGATACTGATGTTATTACATCATAATGAAACAACTAAAGAAGAAGAAGTGGAAGAAGAAATAAAGATGAAAGAATCGGTAACGGACATTACCTCTTCTTTGAAGTGCTTCTTTGAGACATCCTTTTAGGGCACTAAAATAGGTCTTTGAAGAATACCATAACCTCTAGGATGTTTCTAGGGAAGTTTAGAGGAGAAATTGGCAGGGTTTGGCCGAGAATGAAGGCTCAAAGTGGTGTGAGGAATAGGGGGAGGAGGTGCCCTTTTATAAGGGAGGAGAGGGGCACCTTTGGAATAACTAAAAATATTATTTTATTATATTGTCAAATTCGGTTTTTAATAGCTCCAAATTGATATATTTTGAAGCTAAGGTGGGTAGGGGTCTAAATCCTCTCATACAATAGAATTTATATAGGTTTAGGTATCAATTTTAATCTTATCATTTAGAATTAAATTTAAGTCAGATAATTTAACTTTTACCGTGTCTTCTTGTTTTCTTACACTATAAGGTTAATAAACTTACTATATCAAGACAAACGAACCCCAAGTTGTTTATTATTAATATATATAACCTTATCTAAGTCATTTGTCCGATCCTTAGATTTTTAGAAATAAAATAACAATTAATAATATAATATTTGTTTTAGAAACTATTTTATGTCAATTTTGACACTATTTAGTTATTGATTTTTTTGAAAAATCATAACAGATTGATTAATTCGAACCAAGTTACTTAAATCAATATTAACATGTCATATTAACCTAGAAAATTAGTGTAATTCATAAAAAGTCTCAAATTACATTTATTTGGGTATTTATAACATCAATTATGTCAATATTTCATTAATAAGATAATTACTGCATCATCATTGTGTCATAAATAAATTAAATTATTTAATGTCTAAAAATTACAAGTGAATTTCCATTATTTAGGAAAGATTTTTAACTTTCTAATTAATATTTATAGTCTAATTTTTCTTATGTATAACACCATATTAAAAATGATTTACTTATTAAACTTTGATTTTAACTATTTTAACCCTTCTTTAAATAAATTAATAATAAATGTCCTAATCTAATCCAGGTGGGCCTAAATAGTCATATTTTATTCCTAAGGTTGTTTTAGGTCAAATTACACTTGTCCAATAGAATTATTACATGTGTTAGGGTAATAATAATATCATTTTTACCATTAATTACTCTATTTACTTTTAATCGTGGTAAAGAAAAGTAAAAAGTTACTATTCACCAAAAAATTATTTTCATCTCATTGAACCACATTTTACTTACTGACATCAACCGTGTCTCTCAGATTTTCGAAATTACACTCACAGAAACGGTAAAATTATGTTTTATGAAAGATTCAGTTTTTTAACTACCAATTAGTGGTATCACTATTCATCAAAAATTGAAAGTTTTCAGAAAAATACCAAAATTTAACCCTAGGCTAATTTCGATATTCCGAATCCAAAAATAAAGTCCATTTTTGAAAAATAAAATTTATAAAATTTCAAAAAGTTTTTATTACTATTCATAACGGCTAGTTTTAATAATATTTTAATAGCATATCATTGTTTAGTGAAACTCAATATTGCGTACGACGCAAGCTATCGAGGAAGGTCGTGGTTGCGTGTAAAGCAAGCCAAGCTAGTGTTGTGTGTAGTGAAATATTCCTTTGATGATTTATATAACATAAAAACAAAATATTTCACATAAAAGATTTGGGTGTTACATTAATAATAAAATTATTTTAATTATTTACATTTTAAGAACCTTTTTTACATTTTAATTTACTTTTATTTCACATATTAACATGTTATATTAGATTAATTAATTAATTAAGTTCACATAGGATGTTTTAATGATATTCCACTATTGTTTTCGAAATGGACAGGGTAGGTTGACTATATTAAAAATATTTCTTATTAAATAATCTTGAAAAAATAATACTAAAATAATTTGAATTTTTATTCATCAATTATACTATTAAACAAACCATGAATTATTGATACGAAAAATGAACTACATCGCGATCATGGCGATGAGAGACCTTATTTATGCCTTAGTAACATTTTATTTTATCAATGATCATTGCGTAAAGATGGTAAGAATTATTTTATAATTTAAAAAATGATATTAATATCAGAAATTGAATATAATTTCTTTATATATAATTATATGTTTCAACCATGTGGTATGGTGATGATAAAAAAATCACTTCTCTTTGTGGAAGTAGTAGTCCACACATACACATGAATGATGTTATCATTCTTCAATGAATGGAAATATACGAAATTAAATAAAATTTTATATTCTAAAAATGATAACAATTTTATTAATAACATATATGAATATAAATTCCATCACTATAACTATTCTTGAGGGGGTTTGATTGAAAATGAATTACATTGGTCCATTATGCGTAGTCCATATTATACATGAACCATGGATTGTTTCCCCATTTAATGAAGGATGTAGAAGCATATAGGTTATTCAATTAAAAAATTGCATCTTTTTTTAAGGGTATATATATTATTGTATTTTTTAAAAAGTATGTTTTAATTAGGTGATACACCAAATAAATCTAAAACATATAGTTAACAATACACCTCTTCATTGGAAGATCTTATTTTCATAACACCTTTATATCTACACTATCTTTATTAATAAAAGAAATACCTTTATATCATTTGGGTAGATTTAATTAATTATAGGATTATATATTGGCTTAAAAATAAGTTTTATGTGTTGATAAGTGAGATGAAGTGGTTCCCTTTTATAAGAGAGAAGATGAAATTTTTTTAATTTTCTAAAAATATTATATTAATATAAACTAATTATGTTGTACAAATGGATTCAAATTGATAACATTTTAAGAAAATATGATTATAATTCTAAATACAGAAATACAATAATTTTATTACATATTCTGATCACAATTTGACACTTATCTTATGGGTTTAACCCATAATAACCATTTTAGAATTTTCTACAACTATAATGTTGTTTACACATTGTGGATCATAATGATTAATATAAATGGAGGAACATATCATAAATAGAATATTAATTATATTTTCAACCATATCTTAATCAGGTTTCTGAATATAGGTTTTATATTTATTTTAAATCATTTTATTAAATATCATTTTCCTATCACATCAATAATGTTAGTTATAGAATTTTTCACATTCTTTGAAATTTTATCATCAATAAAAAAAAGGAAATTAAAATAAAATATTTAAATAAACCCCTTACTTATTAGGGTTATATCGGTAATTTTTTGGTCACATTAATTATTTTAAATTATAAAACTTTTAATATTTTAAATATCATTTATTTTATTTTTCCATTAATTCAATAATTACTTTGTCAGCATTTTGTTAGCATTTAAGGTAATAATTTATTCACTAATAATTAAAAATAAATTACCACGATGAATGTGAATAATTTATATTTATATATAATATTATTTTTTGACCACATCATATGGATATCCTCATTTAGAAAATATTACATATATTGAAAACAATAGTGTGACATTATTTACTTTTATATTCATAAAATATTATAATGTTTATAATAACATCGATATGGAAAATATGTAATATGACGGAATCATGGAGGATTATGGTTAAATTTGAATCATCTAATAAAATAAATTCATGTTTTAGGTTCATTCTTTACTCTTTAAAATATAATTTTAACCCTTAATTACCCAATTTACCCTTGCTAAGTTAATTAATAATAATAATGTTACTATTCATAATTTCCAAAAATAAAAGGGACCTATTTTATAAATTTGGATACATTTATTAAAAAAATGGAATACTTTTTTTAAATTTATAAAACAATAGGTTATGGAATTAAATTCAAATTAAAACCTGGAAAATTGAACGGAAAATGTGTTTTATGTAAAATGATGTTTTAAATAAAAAAAATTTACACTAAATTAAAGTGTAAAATTCATTTACAAATGATAATAGAATTATTTTAAATAAAAAGGATCTAAATAAATTTTAAAAATAATACTATAATATAATTTTACTTTGTAAAAATAAAATATTGTTTACAATAAAAATTTGTATTTTCTCTATTCATTGAAAACTCGTGCTTTAAACAAAATACAATTTTCTACATAAGAAAAATTTTAAATTCTTAATTCAAAAATTATATATATTCTTTCCAAATAAAATTTCTAAATTTTAAATTTATTAATAATATTATTCATTCAAAAAAACCAATAATATAATTTTATAATAAAACACATATTTAAAGAATAAAATTACTTTACAAAATAATTAGTGCTGATAATTAATCAATAATTTTTTTTGATTTCAACCTATATATATATATCTGAAAATAATATAATCATATTCATACCCACTAATTTAATAAATTGGTTAAAAATGACTTATTTATGTTATAATATTTTTTCTTTGGATTACGCTTGATGATAAATATTTTGTACTTTATCAAACATAGACATTATTTTAAAATCATGGAATATTATATCCCCCTGATGAAATTATATCATTTAAATTTTTAAATCAATCTCAATAATCAATGATTGGAATTTTAAATTACATTAATCGAAATCCCACATCGTAAAAATCGTTAGTAGAACATTTTCTTGAAAATAGATAAATGGAAGTACGAAGGTTATCTGGAAAGACACATAAATTGTTTCCAAATACGAAAACAGTAGTGGGAAGTGTAAATGTGGAAATCTAATCTAAATATAATTTTCAATGATTAATATGGAGTAATATAGAGAATTTTCATGAGAAATTTAACCATCACAAAACAATAAATTTGTGATGGGATGAAAGACCATTGAGTTCTCAGTATGAAAAGTATAAGAAAAATATTTTTTTCATGATCTTTTTCATATAGTTGAGGAATTATTTACCCATAACTAATAAGAACAAAATAAATATATTAAATTCCAAGTATAATATTCAAATTTAATCAATTTCCACTATAGTTTGATATTTTTATCTAAATAATGAGTATTCAAGTTGAAATTTTTTATGTCTAATTCGATAAAATTAACTTCTAACAAATCACATAATTCACAAAAGCATAACAAGATATTCCAATTATATTTATTCATTTTGAAAACCCAAATTTTTTATAAATATATGATAATTCTATAAAGGAATAAACCATCATATGAAGAAATACAAAATTAATCTCCAAAAATTAATCGTAATACCCAAATTTTAAAGTAAATCATTCATAAATAATTTTCCTTAAATTTCTTCCAAATAATTCTACACAAGATTTAAACCAAAAAATTACATTTATTTCTCCACATATTACTCAAAGAGAAATTAAACATTTATGTCACATTATTGATTTTATTTTGAGGTATTTTTTTCTTATATGTATTCATTTCCTTTTAGGGGTGTTTTATGGGAAAATTAAACATTTTTACCCGACAACAAGTGGAACATGGTTGGCATAAAATTAGTATAAACTATCCCCCATACCCAAAGAGACTATTTTCTCTAGATAATGGCAATCTTGAGGCCACAGAGGCAGCCACATGGGTGTACACCCTCTCCAGGAAAACCATGTTGCTAGATTCCACATAGATAGAGGAGATTGAGTGGTTTGGAAACAAATGTGGGCTAATCGTGTAGCCTCTACTGGTCATTAAAAATTATTAATTTACCCTTTTACCTCCCATAATTTTAACCAAAACCCACCCCTTTATTCCCCAATCGATATTTCTAACAATATGTGCCTCTACCTCTCCCGTATGCTCCCTTAGAACTCCATGATTGAATTTTTTTTGGTGTGGGTCTTCTTAAAATCATCATATAAGTCCCACCATTACAGATTTATTCATTATTCTAGTTTTCTTCTTCCCTATTTCATGGTATTATCTATTTCTAGTGAGTTGGTTCCCAAAAAATTGTTCTCCTATGGTTCTTTTTGTTTAATATTGGTGTTTGCAGTTTGATCGTGCCTTTATAGGCTCCTATTGTGTCGGGGTTATGGTTTTCCACCAAATTCAGAATGTTTCTAAGATTGAGGTATGTGATTCAATGGTTTATCATTATTATATATTTTTGGTATGTTTTGATTTCTTTCTGAATGTGTTCTATGGAATTTGTTAATGACGATGAATGAATTTACAATAGAATTTGACGTGTGTATATGTTGAGAGATGATTTAACAAATGAAATTGGTTTGGATTCAAGTGTATTCTATTGTTTTTATTTCTAAATGTGTGCAATAAATTTTTTAAGCGGTGAAATTTGTGCTGCCAAATATATTTTCTGTGCATATAGATTTTGAAATGGGTTTACTTGTATAAAATATTTGTTCATATGTGTGGTTTTATTGTAGGAAGTATGTGAATTTGAAAGAAGTAATACATGTGATGTGAAATGAGGAATATTTCACAAAAAGGGAATCCTTGGTTTCTATGAAACACCCCATGATTTCATAGTAAGTTATTTTCTTTAATGTAATTCAATAGCTTGTGTTACACGCCACACTGAGTTTTAACGCACCATGACTTACCAAACTAGCCGTTCAAAAAGTGGTTATGAATAATATTAACTAAATTTTGAATTTTATATAATTCATTTAATTTTATAATCCATATTATGTGATATTTAGACATAATATAAAACAAATTCATTTCTTCAGATAAAAGAAGTATTTTTCAAAAAATCATATTTTACAATATTTTGATGGAAAATAATTTTTATAGCCAACATATGATTCTTTTATATATTCACTTTTATGAAATTATATTTTTCTTTATAATCGGGACTTAAAATTTTATTTTGAAAAAAAATTTGGTACTTTTCTGATAACATTCATGTTTGGATGAATAGTGAAACATAATAAATTTTAATTCAAAACAACTTTTTTAATCGAAATAATATATTGTGTTAAATTGTACATTTTAATGGTTTTTAAGTTTAATCAGATTATATTTTTTCAATTAATACAACGTCGGTCATTATATGTAATTTCACATTTAAATTTGACACAAACACATGTCAATCTTTGGATAGTTTTTACTTCTTAAAAATTGGCTTTTTGGTATTGACAATGAAAATTAATTTTAAATTATTTAATGAAACCTATATTATTTAATTTGGTAAAATAGAATTAATTTTCGAATTTGTAATATCTAAATTATCTTAGGGTGAATTTTTGGTATTTTTCGGAAAACATTCAATTTTTGATGAATAGTGAAAAACACGACGTTATTGTTTAAAAACCAAATTTTTATTTAAATAATATTTTATATTATTTATTTAAGTAAATATAGATACATAATACCTATATTAGTTCAATTTTATTAATTAGAGTCATTTATATAATAAAATTAGATATTAAAATTTTTATTTAACTTCTTACCATCTTTTACTCACCTTCAAGGAGCATTTGCAAACATGCATAAATAACAATTTAACCGCTTCTGTTAGTTGAATTTCAAAAATCCAAGAGAAGCGGTTGTCATTAGTAAGTATAATGTGGTTTAATTAGATGAAAATGATTTTTAATGAATTGTATCTTTTGACTTTTATTTACCATGATTAAAAGTAAATAAGGAAATTAAAGGTAAAAATGGTATTATAATTATCATTAAACATGTATTAATTCTATTGAATAATTTTAATTCGAAAAAAATCCTTATAAATAAAATATGATCGTTTCGGTCCACATGGATTTGATTAGGACATTTATTATTATTTTATTTAAAGAAGAGTTAAAAGTGAGAAATTGAATGTTTAATAACAAAAATATTTTTAATATAGGGTTATACAGAAGATAAATTCGACTATATATATAAATTATGAGTATAAAAATATTTCCTACACAATTGTATTTTATTTATAATTTTTAGACACTAAATAATTAAATTTATGTATGACACAATGATGATGCATTAATTACCTTATTAATTAAAAATTTAAATAATTGATATTATAAATACCCAAATAAATGTAATTTGAGAATTTTGATGAATTCCACTAATTTTTTATGGTAATATGACATTTTATGGTAGATTAAATAATTTTTTTTGAATTAATAATGTTGTTATGATTTTCAGAAAAACCAAATACTAAATTGTGTCAAAATTAAACTAAATGAGTTTTTAAAACAAATACTATATAATTGCATGATATAATATTCATAAAAATAAATGGTTTGTAAAAAGGGATTAAATTATATTATATATGTCATTAATGAACCACTTGAGGTTCTCTTGGATGTTCAGTGTTTTCTTATAAACCATATAGTGTAAGAATACTAGAAGACACGGTAAAAGTTAAACTATTTAACTAACAGTTAAATATAAAAGATAAGGTTAATATAGTGACCTAAACATGTCTCAAATCAATTTTTCGAGAGGATTTAGACCAATAACCATCATATCTTCTAAATAAATCAATTTGGATCTATAAAAAACCGAAAATGATTAATAATAAAATAACATTTCAAGGTTTTCCTAAAATGACCCTCACCCTTATTATAATAGTGTAATTACCCTTCTCTTAATTTTAAACCTCCAATTCCATTTGGTTCAGCCAACCCCATCCATATATCCTCCCAACTACTATCACTAAATCCTAGATCCATTTGATCAGAAATCCAACCTATGAAGCGCTTTTGATCAAATCAAAAGGAAGCACCCAAAAAAGAGGTAACCGTTCCATCACCCTCTTTCAAGTTCTTTTATTCTACCACTTCCTCTTTCTTTGTTGATTACATAAAAAAATAATAACTCCAGTACCTCTTACATACTATGGTGTTATTATAAATATGGAACAACCATATTTGTTATTCTACCCGTCCTATAAATAACAATGTCACCATACGTGGGCACGTACGACTTACTGTCTCCACGTCGTGGTGTAGTTTGTTATTCAAAAACAACATTATTTGGATTGGTATAATAATGACTATAACATATGTAAATAATAAATATCACATTTTAATTATTTTTTATATATGATATACCGTCCAATTATATATGATTTCACCGTCAAAAGAATGATATTGTCGCTCATGCGTACGTACGACTTACCGTCTCCACGATGCGATGAGATGTCATTTCCATCATAACCATTCAGTACATATTTTAAATTTGTGAGTAAAAATAATTACTAATGACTTGATATGATTTTTGATATGAATAAAATACATCATATTCATAACAAACATGACTTATGTAACAAAACATATAAATGAAAACAAATAAGTTAACACCCGAAACAATGATACTACTAAAATATTATTAAAAATGAACTAGAAGATCATATATGATATCATATTATGTATGTGGTTATTGTATAATTTAATAACAATTATTTAACTATTATATAGGAGGATAAGATAAACATGTCTAAGGAAAAGTACAATATAAGGGGTTTTCATATAACTTCTTATTCCGATGAGAATCATGCTATATTGCCACTATTTACTTTTGTGTGGTGTATTTACATCCCATGATTGTATTATTTGTGTAATATACATTAATTTATGGGTATTTACATATTAATTTTATGATACATCTTTCATGTGGTGTATCTTTCATAAGTTACCAAATCGGTAAAAGAATTTTAATTTTCAATTTCCACTCATTGGGCTTTACGCATACTTCATTGATTATTTTACTCTGATTATGTGTGGAATGACTATTTATTAATTATGTAGTAATTTAGACTCCCCTTTATATGGAAATACATTTGATAAACATAATCACACCATTGATAAATTTACATTCAATTGATGTTATCTTTTTAAGGGTAATCTTAACTCAATTTCCATTCATTGAGTTAAACATCCAAGCTAATGATTTTGTTTTTAAAAGAATATGTGTGATTGTAATATGATTTATTTACACTGAATATCTAATTATATTGATTTTATTTATATTTTTCACACATAATTATTTCATTTATTTATCCTTAATCTAAGGATATGGTCTTTACAAGGAAATTCGTCTCAATTTACATTCCTTTGAGTCCACTTTGTCTTTATGAACCAATTCAATTTTATATAGTGTATATACTGTCCTTTGACATATTATATCATGAATACCTTTATTATCATGATATTATATTGTTTTTATTAATTTTATTCCTCAATTACTTGTATTCAAGCATCTCTTATTTGGTTAGAAAATCGTTAACTAAAATGTTGTTTTAAATGTTTCAAAATTTTATTCTTCTAAATCTTTCTCATTAATGTCCATGTTTTAAAAATAGTTTTAAGTATTTATTTATATGGAATTAATTTTTTTGAAATTAAATTTCATTTTAAATGTTTCAATGTGGTATTGGACACTATGATTCAAAAATCTCTTTTAAATGACTTCTTTGATAAATAGTGCGACATTTAAATGTTTTCATGAAAAAGGGGATATTTCTCTCTAATAGTTTTAATGACTATTTTAATCCATGTCAATATCCTTCAGTGTATTTTATTCTTGATTGATTTTGATTTATCATAATACAATAATCCATATTTTATTGAATGAGTTATGTTTGACTATGGATGTGGTATTTTTATACCATTCCTGGTTTGTGGTTAAAATATTGTCATTTCATATGCTAGTTTTATTATGAATGGTTAGATTGTGTTTAACCCATTATTATGAGGAATTAATGGGACGTAGTAAGAGATTGGTGGAGCCCTCAATAGCTCCTCGATGCATTGGTTGGTCTCATGAGACAAACTAGTGTCTTGGAACAAGGGCTTGACAAAATCTTATTTTTAGTCTCAGCACTATGACTTAACTATGTGGTTATGATATCTAACATTATAAAATCCATCATTATGAAATTGGATATTGATATAACATGTGATTATTCTACTAGTATAATATCCATGTGAATAAGTAAATGGCATTATTTTATTTATATTTTCTATGTTATGCTCAAGTTTATGTTTAAAAGGACTGTGTTCTATTGTTATACATTGCCTTTAATGTATATTACTATTTATGATAGTTACCACTATATTTTTATCATTACTGAGTATCTAATACCACCCATTTCATATGTTTTATTTTTCCCAGGATACAAAGAAGTATATTACGATTATCCTGCAGGAATAGGCTTGGGATATAAGAGGGGTAAAAGGGGACACAATGTTGTTATTTTTATTTCATGATGTAATGTAAAACTTATGTATGTATATAGTACATTAAAGGAAACTAAACTGATCAGTATTTCAGGAAAGGATTCCTTGTATCATGCCAATGTTATGTAATAAAGCACCGATTCTGGGGAACTGGGGTCGGGGGGGTTATAGTTGGTATCACTGAAAGTTTAGTACAAATGTTGGATGCCTAATTTAGAAAAACTCTGATTAGAAAACCATTCCCTAAGATATAAATTGAGGTTTATTATAGAAAAAATCTAAAAAATCTTGTAATGTAAATATTTTTTGGGTTTTCCATGTAATACATCCTTTTCTGAATACGACCAGGTAGATGCGGCTCGGGCACAGATGTACCTAGATGTGAAAACTCCGACAAGGAGTTTTGGGCTTGACCCTAGGTATCCTGGTACACGACAACATGCCTTACTTCACTCTTGATTATGAAACTCCGAGGGGATATGAATAGGATAATTCACATTTTCGTGAAAAATAGATTTGAAGGATTTTAATATAAGACTAGATAAATAACCTTGGTATATCCTAAATTATTTTAGATTGAAAATAAGGTGGTATGATAATATCTAAATGATTTTATGACTCACACTATGCATTTTTCAGTTAGTCAATGGATGGTTTCCAAGGACGTCATAGAAATATTGAAGATGATGTACAAGGTGGGAATAGTGGTGGAAATGAGCAATGAAATGGAATTTTGATAGGTGTAAAAGATATCACGTTCGTGCCGAATCAGTTTTCTAAAAAATATGATCAACAACATATATATTAACCAACTCCTGGACTTAACCAAGAAGATAAAGTTGGTGAAGGATAAGATCTCAAGTAGTGGATTCCATAGAGAAAAGAAATATCAATTTCTTTCATGTAAGAAATGTGGAAAGAGAAACCTTAGAAAGTGTCTTAATGGAATAAAGAATTTTTTTAGTGTGGGAAAGAAGGACCTAAAGTAATTAATTGCCGAGGAACAATAAAGTGTACTATGGAAGAAAATACAAAATGATCATAAGAATCCAATTACAGTCATTTTCCGCAAATTTAAGGGTCCTTGTCATTAGCTGACCCAATTCCCTATTCTATAGGATATCCTCTTAGTCAAAGAAGAACCGATGTAGAAATAAATGGATGGAAAAATGATTAAAAGTATGGGATTACTTTGAAAGTAAATTCTCTAGTTTTTGTAACCATGAAATTTGTCATGTGAATATAATATTTGAGGAATAATTATCATTTCTTTTGTGGATATAGTTATAAAGAACCATTTGGCTTTATATGATCAATGAATTGGAGGAAATTACAAGTTTTTAATTTTTTGGATGAAAATTCAAAGTATGAGATTAAATTTGATGTTAAATTATGTTATAGTTATTTTGAAGAATTTATCTCATTTTGGGAATGTTATAAAATATTGTTTTTGAAGGTGGACTACATGCAGACTATGTGACAACACGTCACATTGGACAAAGCTGCAGGAATCGAACCCACCACTAGTGTGCGGTTGGGATTTATCGCCTACCATTGAACTATGTGAAGTCCCTGGATAGTTTGTCTAATTATTTTTAGTTAAATGGTTATATTGGTCAATAATATGTTGATTTGGGATATTATGTCTTATCATCTGGATAACCTTAGTTTAGGAAAATGATTTGCTGATTAGGTGATAAATGTTATTTTGGAAGAAGTTCGATCTGTTGGGAACACTATATGACAAAGGAAAATAGAATTATATGGTATTTCATTTGAGGAGTAATGGTGGATTCTCATCTATATTTTTATTGTGTATTTATTGTGATTTTTTTTATTTATTGAAATGATTAACCTATCAAAGGGAACTTGTGGTTAAGATAATTACTTTTAAGTATGTGACTTTAAGAGTAGTCGATGTTATTTGGAGATACAATTTAACGTGGAAGACTATGTAATCATATTCTTCTATGTTTTGCATTTCAATATTAGTTTGGATTATATTGAAGGATTTTAAGGACAAATGTTTATTCAATGGTATCTATTGAACTTTGGGTATTGTTGGTTGAATTTTAGAAATTAATATTAGTATTTCCTTCTCTAAATGATTATCATTTTCTGGGATCATCTGATCTTTTACTAACCATTTTGATTTTGGTTAATCTCTAAAGTCAAAGGAAATATATAGTTTATCCTTTATGGATCATGTGATTCTCTATAAGTTGATTCGAGTGCTTTATGTGTGACCAAGTCATCATGAATACACATCGTTTGAAAAACATGATGAGCTAGTGGATGAAATTTATTAAAGGATGAAACAATAAATTAATGTAAGTATATCTCTTTATGTACTTACTCAATCTCATAAATAAAGTCCTCAACTTTATGAAATGGAACTTAAAACAAAAAACATTTTATGTTTACTTTTCTTACTATGAGACCAATGTCCTTTTATCCCATCATAAGTTTGTGGTTTTTGTTAACGTTCTCCCAATAATTTTTTCTATCAATCTCCTTTAGAACATGAAAATTATTTTATCTTCCATATCCATGTTTTCTTATATGTAATCCTAGTATGGGTAATCTCGGGTGACCTTTTTACTTCTCTTTATTTCATTTAAAGTTATATTTTTTTTATTATTTTTCTGATGTGATAATTTCAATGTAGTTCCCAAGAAAAAATTTAAAATTTAGAGGACTGAATTTCCAAAATGAGGGAAGAATGTAACACCCCATGAATTCATAGTAAGTTAATTTCCTTAATGTAATTCAATAGCTTGTGCTATGCGCTACATCGAGTCTGAGCGCACCAAGAGTTACTAAACTATCCATTCAAAAAGCATTTATAAATATTATTAACTTAATTTTGAATTTTATATACCCCATATGATTTAAGAATCCATATTATGTGTTTCGTAGACATAATATAAGAACAAAATCAATTTTTCAGATAAAAGAAGTATTTTTCAAAATAAATCAATTTTACAAACTTTTAATGAAAAACCAATTTTTAAATGAATATTTGACAATTTTATATATTAAATCTAACTAAATTAAGTTATTATTTAGAATCGTGAAAAAAAATTATTTTGGATAAAGCTTTTGTACATTTCTGATAACATTCACATTTTGATGAATAGTAAAAAATACTAAATTTTAATTGAAAACAACTTTTTTAATATAAATAATTTATAGTGGTAAATTATAAATTTTAATGGTTTGGAAGTATAATTAGATTATATTTTTATCATTTATGTAATGACCCAACCCCGGCTACCCAGAGTTGGTGTATTACTTCGTAACATTGGCATGATCACAAAAGATCAAGTCTCGAAAGACTGATTAGTTTAGTAGCCTTGGAAACACTAGATACATTCATAAGTCTTACATTACATCATAAAGTTAAACAAAACTACAACATCTTCTCTTCATATCCCCTTATATTATCCCTGCAGATCATTCATAATATACTTCTTCACATCCTAGAAAAATTAAAACATTGAAAGGGGTGAGCTCAGATGCTCAGTAAGGATAACAATATAGCGGAAGCTTTCATAAAAAAACATTAACATTTAAGGCAATGTATAACTAAAACAAAAGCCTTTTAAACTTGAACTTTAGCATAATATGGCAAAAGTAAAATGAAATAATGCCATTTACTTACTCACATGGACATTCTACTGGTCGAATAATCACATGAAATATCAATAACCACTTTCATAATGATGGAATGCATAATGCCAGACTATCATAACAACGTAGCCAAGGGCTCGTGCCAAGACTACAAATAATATTTTGTCAAGGCCCCATTCCAAGACACTAGTTTGTCTCATGAGACCTACCGATGCATCGAGGAGCTATAGTGGGCTCCACCCGTCACTTATTAAGTCCAATGCATTCCTCATATGAACAGGTTTAAACATATCATAAACCAGTACATAATCACATAAAATATGCATAAAGGAAACATAAAATTTCCACATTTCAATCACAAGATATCAATACAACACATTGATATAATAAAAACACTTTCAAAACCATTTTCAATACCAAAACAAAAGAAAATTAAAACTTGATATTTATTTTTCATTTTTAAAAAATGGTAAGGCTTGTAGAGGAAGCCGAAACCCATATAATGGCCTTGGCGGCGGAGAAGTCGTTGACGCCACATACGTACGATAAGAAAAACAGTCATTTTTTTCGTTTAGTAAAACACTTCGTATAAAAAGATTCCTTTTGAATAAACTTAAAAGTCAAAGGGGTTTATACACCGTATAAAAGAAATTTGTGTATAAAAAAAATATGCCTCAATGAAAGGAGATTGAGACGAAGTCCTTACAAAGATCATTTTTAAACAAAAATAGTTATATTATGTGTATTCACTATATGTACACATAAAGAAAGTAAAAATACAATATAGGACATAAAAATATCATGACATAATTTGAAAATAGGAGATTAACCCAGAGATTGGAAATTGGGTTAAGAAATTCCCTTACCTCGTGTCCGAATTCACTCGACCATTATTTGATATCCTGAATAATAAACTAGAGTTAATATCAACCTTCTTAAGAAACTTTTTCAAGTTCATTATTCCATTTATATCACTTATTACCATGTCATGAACATTATGTAATTATTTATGTTTATAACGTCGTTTTGTCGATCTTAGGTACTTGAGTCAAAAATAGACTTCTTATAATTACAAGTTGTTCATGTGGTAAAATATCCATTATATTCCGAATTATATTCATGATATAGATATCATATATCTCATATATATCCAGTATATACATTCATTCATAATATTACATAACATTTAGAGGTAAGAAATGAAATGCACCGTTCATGGAGACTGTAAGTCGTATGTACGCATGACCGCTACATTAATTTCTATTTCATATTTAATGGAATGAAATCATAATGATATAAAGGTATATTATAATTCCAGAATAATATCATATAAAATATCGTTTAATCCATCCTTTATACATCCCGCATATGGTATTAACGATTCAAATCACTTTGAGGGGGCGGTAGTCCACACTTCCTAAAATGAAAATATCGCGTTTACCCATAATGGAAACAATAAAGGTATGAAATAAATGAAAAATACATAACCTTAAGTAAAACATAAACATATTATATATCATATATATAAATATAGTTATATCTTAATGGCCACCTTTGAAGGTGTTATATGAGTGTTGAACAATCATCGTTTCGTGAGGCAGAAATTTGCCATCCAGAGAAACAGTATGCTCTTTAACCATTCGATGTAGGTGTGTGTAAGTCTAGATCGAATCCTTCTTATAACAACATCCTAGTATATTTAGGATACTGGTGTTGTTACAAATGAAATTAATAAAAAGAGTTTAGGGTGTTGGAGAAGAAAAATAAAACAAAATAACATAAGAGAAGACACTAAATTAAAATCGGGTAACTCTTTTGATTTGAGCCAAAGGCTTCTTTGGGAAGAATTCTGCCCAAACTTAGGCTTCTAGGAGTAAGGTAGGGAAGTTGGGAGAGTATGTGGGAAGAGGATGGCCGAGAAAAAAGGCTTTGAAGTTGTGAGTAAGGTGGTAGTGGTGGGGGCTTTTTATAAGAGGAGAGAAGGGGCACTCTTGGAAAGATTGAAATGTTACATTATTATGAAATGCTTTTTAGGATTCTAATGGTCCCAAACTTATATATTTAAAGTATAAGGTGATAAGGGTTCTAAATATTCTCATCTAATAGGCTTTGGACATGTGTAATACTTAGATTTTACGTTATCCTTCCATTTTATTAAAATCATTAATTAATGAGGTAATCGCTGCATCATCATGGTGTCATAAATAATTTAATTTATTTAATGTCAAAAAATTATAAAAAATATATCATGATGTAGGAAATATTTTTATCTTTCTAATGAATATTTATAGTCAAAAATATGACTTGTATAACCCATTTAAAAATTGTTTTAGTAAAACAACTCTTGTTTGTGACCTTTTTATTTTAACATTAAATAAATAGTTATTTATGTCCTTTTCCTACCAAAGTGGCTCCATGGGGTCCCCAAGTTGACCCATGGATTTTATTAGTTGGCCATGACACATCCAATAGTGTTTGGACAAGTGTAAAGGTCATTCAATATTTTTATAATACTATTTTTACCTTAAATTTCACTAATTACCTTTAATCGCGATTAATTAAACTTAAAAGTTACTATTCACCAAAAAATTATTTTAATCCCATTGAACCACATTTTACTTCCTAATGAAAACCATGTATGTCAAATTTTTGAAAATCAAATCACAGAAGTGGAAATGTTTCATTTAAACGAAAAATCAGTTTTTTAACTACCACTTAGTGGTTTCACTATTCATCAAAAATTAAAGTTTTTTCGAACAATGCCAAAATATCACCCTAAGCTTTAATTGATATTCCAAATCCAAAAATGATGTCTATTTTACAAAATTCCAAAAATATAATTTTCATTAATTAATTTTATAATTAATTCCCACTGTCACAACAAATAGCGTGTTTTTAAGAAACAATATATATCAAAAGATTGACAATTGTTTATGTCCAATTTCAAAGTGAAATTAATTCTAATGACCACCATTAAATAAAATAGTAATAATATATTCTAATTATACTTTAAAACCACTCAATAGTGTAATTTATCACTATAAAATACTTTTATTAAAAAATTTGTTTTTATGTATTTTCACTATTCATAAAAAATTGGAAGTTCACAGAAAATTACAAAAAATTCAACTTTGGATAATTTCGATATTATGAATAAAAAAATGAAGTCCATTTTGAAATATAAAATTTCTATAATTTTAAAAAGTGGGTATTACTATTCATAACGGATACTTTGATTAGTTTTCGTGTGCGTTAGAACTCGAAGTTGCGTATAACACACGCTACTGTATTATTCAAAGAGAAGTGTACCGTGGAAGCTTGGGGTGTTACATTTTCCCCTCCTTTAAATAATTTCGTCCTCAAAATTTCATATAATATCACTGTATAAAAAGACTCGAGTGATTCTTCATCATAAGTTCCTCGAGTTCCCACATTGCCTCCTCCATCTTATGGTTTCTCCATAGAACTTTTACCAGACGATTCATCTGGTTTCTTAGCACTTGTTCTCTTGTATCAAGAATCCCGACAGTCTCTTCACAATAGGACATATCGGGTTCCAGTTCTAATTCCTCACAGTTGAGTACATGTGTTGGGTCGGGCATGTATTTTCTCAACAGTGATACGTGGAATACATCATGAACTTTGGAGAGACTTGGCGGCATTGCCAAACGGTAAGCTACAATCCCAATTCGTTCTAGAATTTCGAAGGGTCCGATGTACCTGGGACTCAATTTACCCTTCTTACCGAAACGTATAACTCCCTTCCATGGTGATACCTTCAAGAAAACATGATCTCCTGCCTGAAACTCCAAATCCTTCCTTCGATTGTCAGCATAGCTCTTCTGCCTACTTTGAGCCTCTTTGATGTAGTTTTGGATTACCTTCACCTTTTCCATCGTTTCCTCCACTAGTTCTAGGCCTACAAGTTTTCTTTCACCGACGTCATCATAACAGGTTGGTGTGCGACATCTATTTCCGTATAACGCTTCATATGGTGCCATCCGAATACTTGAATGGATGCTATTATTATAGGAAAATTCTACCATAGGTAAATATTGATCCCACATTCCTTGAAAGTCAAGTGAGCATGATCTCAACATGTCTTCTAAGGTTTGAATAGTTCTTTATGATTGTCCGTCTGTTTGAGGGTGGTAAGCAGTGCTCAAACGAAGTTCAACATCCAAGGCCTTCTGAAGACTTTTCCAGAATCTTGATGTAAAGCGGGGATCACGATCCGAGACAATCGACAGGGGTACTCCATGAAGTCTCAAAACATCATTAATTTATAGTCTTGCTAGACGTTCAAGTGGCAGATCATCCCTTATAGCAAGAAAATGTGCTGACTTGGTGAGACGATCAACAATGACCCATATTGCGTCATTCCTTCTATGGGTCTTTGGTAGTCCCATGACAGAGTACATCGTAATATTATCCCATTTCCACTTAGGTATGGGAAGAGGTTGCAATACTCCACCAGGATGTTTCCTTCGAGCTTTCACTTGTTGGCAAACCATACATCTTGACACAAAATCGGCAATCTCCCTTTTCATGTTGTCCCACCAATAATTTCCCTTTAAATATCTATACATTTTAGTGCTCCCAGGGTGTATAGAGAAATTAGAACTATGAGCATCATCCAAAAATTCCCTCTTTAAATTAGGTATATCGGGAACACAAAGTCTCCTCCCAAATTTCAAAATTCCATCTTCATAAACAAAGTCACTCAACAACCCATCATTCACAGCTTTAATCTTCTTTTTCAACACTTTATCATCGGACTGAGAACTCTTTATCCTTTCTTGTAAAGATGGTTTGGCAACCATTTGAATAAGATTTGATGTTTCACCCTCCATGGTGATTCCCATATCCATCTATACTAGATCCATGAAAATAGGATCCCTTTCCACTCTCATCATGTTCAAAACTCCATGATCTTTTCTACTCAAAGCATCTGCAACATTATTTATCTTCCCTGGATGGTAGTGTATCGTGAAATCATAATCCTTGAGTAGTTCAAGCCATCGTCTTTTCCTCATGTTGAGTTCTTTTTGTGATAAAATATATTTCAAACTCTTGTGATTGGTATATATCTCACATTTTTCACCATAGAGATAATGTCTCCATATGATCAGGTCAAAGATTACAGCAGCTAACTCGAGATCATGAGTAGGATAGTTCTGCTCATGAATTTTTAGTTGTCGTGATGCATGGGTAATAACCCTATCATTCTGCATAAGGACACAACCAAGTCCTTTCATTGATGCATCACTATAAATAACGAACCCATAATTCCCTAATGGTAGAGTCAATATAGGAGAATTGACTAATCTTATCTTCAGTTCTTCAAAACATTTGTCACACTCTTTTGTCCAGACAAATTTAACCCCTTTACATGTGAGCTTCGTCAATGGGTTAGCCAATCGGGCAAAATTCTGGACAAAACGTCGATAACAACCTGCCAAACCAATAAAGTTGCATACCTCAGTTATACTCATCGGTGCTGGCCATTCTTGGATTGCCTTTCTCTTAGAAGGATCAACGGAAATTCCATCCTTAGAGACAATGTGTCCAAGAAAAGAAATCTATTGAAGCCAGAATTCACACTTGCTAAACCTTCCATATAATTCATGCCTTCTAAGAGTCTTCAAGATAATGTGCAAGTGATTTTCATGATCTTCGTAGCTTTTGGAGTACACCAAGATTTCATCAATAAATACCACCACAAAATCATCTAGATATTCCTTGAAAACTCTATTCATTAGATCTATGAATACCGAAGGTGCATTAGTCAATCCAAAAGGCATTACTGTAAACTCGTAATGCTCGTACCTTGTTTGAAATGCTGTCTTTGGAATGTCTTCCTTCTTCACACACAACTGATGGTATCCAGATCGAAGGTCAATCTTTGAAAAGTATTGAGCTCCATGCAATTGGTCAAATAAATCATCAATGCGAGGTAGGGGATACTTGTTCTTTATTGTTATAGCATTGATCTCCCTGTAGTCAACACACAACCTCATAGATTCATCTTTCTTCTTAACAAAAAGGACAGGGGCTCCCCATGGAGAAACACTAGGGTGAATAAATCCCTTATTACTCAATTCCTCTAGTTGTTTATTTGGTTCAACTAATTCCACGATGGCCTTCCTATAAGGGGTCTTATATATAGGCCTTGATCTAGGAATTAAATCAATAGAAAACTCAACTTCTCGTTCTGGAGGATGTCCAGGTAAATATTCATGAAACAAATCTTCATATTCTTTCACAATAGGTACATCCTTTATTTGAACATTACTTCCCTCTCCCTTCTCTTCCTCCCCAATAATTGAATTTAGTTGAGCTACTGTGGGTGGATCTAAATAAGAATTAGGTGGTGACGATTCTGCTCTAAAAATAAGGTGTTCCTTATCATCATCATCAAAAATCGTAACCTCCTTCTTCTTACAATAAATCTTTGAATCATAGTCTGAAAGCCAATCCATATTGAGGATTATATCAAACTCAATCATAGGTATGACAATGAGATCAGCGGATAATGAACAGTTATGTTCTCTAATGGGGACTGATTCACAAAACTTTGTTGCAATAATACATCCCTTAGGAGTTTTGACTGACAATTCTCTTGTTAAATCAAATTGGAAATATCTAATTTTCTTAGCAAACTGGGAAGATATGAAACAATGTGATGATCCAGAATCAACTAATGCATTTGTTAAACTTGAGGAAACCATTAAATTACTTGCCACCACGTCTTTCAGAGCTTCAACCTCAGCAGTAGTGATAGCATAAGCTTGGACTTGATCCCTTGGCCTCTTCTGAGGTAATTTCCCCTGACGCTTAGGACATTCATTTTCATAATGTCCCATCTCTATACAATTATAGCATTCCACATTGACATAAACTTTTTTTCCCTTGCAATCATGAGCTTGGTGGCCTTTTTCACCACACTTGTAACAGACTCTAATTCCCTTCAAGCAAGTACTGGGGTGTTTCTATCCATATTTACTGTAGGACTGATATTCAACTCTTCCCTTCTTCCCCTTATTTCCATTTCCAGATTGATCAGAAGATCTCTTCTTTTCTTGATTTTCTTTAAAGTCATAAGACTTAGAGAATTCCTTTTCTGTCTTGATAGCACACGAGATAATATATTCGTATGATGAGATGGTTTGTGAGACTATTTCTCGATGGAGAAATGGTTTTAACCCATCAAAGAAATGATCAATCTTACTTCTTGGGATACATATATAATCTACAGCATGCCTCATGAACCTTGTAAAGTTAGCCTCATACTTTGCGACATTCTCATCCTCTTTTGCCTCATACTCAGAAATTTCCTTTCCATATCTGCTCGATGGTCACGAGGAAAGTATTTTTCTAAGAAATGCTCTTTTAACTCCCTCCATTCCATATTCGATATGTCATCATCTTCCTTTGTGTTTTGAATCAATGACCACCATTGATCAGCATCTCCAGTGAGGCGGTAAACTGCCATGATAACCTTTTCCTTTCACTACTCCCCAAGGCGTGGAATATTTTCTCTAATGATTTTATCCTTTGCTCAGCTACTAATGGATTTGTACCCCCATTAAATGTTGGTGGTTGTTTCCTCATGAAGCGGTCTAACATTGATCCTCCACGTTGTGGATCAGGGCGCTCCATACGAGTAAGGTTATTATTGATAACCTGAGTGAGTTGTCCCAGTATGGTAATAAGTTGATAAGCAGCAGTTGTATCTCCAAATCCACAATAATTATCTTGAGTAGGAGGGAAATCCCTACACGGAGTGCGTGCATTGATATGGTTTCCATTCCTTCCACTAGGCGCCATTTCTAAACAATGGTATAAACTAGATTTGTTTAGGAATCAAAATATATAATTCCATACTTGTAAAATACTTATCATAAATTGAACTATTTATGGATATAATCCATAATCATAAAAATGTTTTTTTAGGAAGTATATACTCATAACCCTTCATAGTTTTTTGTAAAGAAAATGAGAATTATCCTAAGCATATCCCCCGGGAGTGTCATAACCAACAGTGTAGCAAGGCCCGTTGTCGTGCACCAGTTCCCGTTCGAGTCTAGCTCAAAGTGGTGTTTTCGGGTTTTACCCCTTGGTACATTTGTGCCAGAGCCACCTCTACCTTCTCTTATCCAGACAGGGATGTATTGTTCGGAAAACTCACAAAATCTCTACAACAAAAAAATTCTAGGAAGTTCTTCTATACTAATCCTCAAAGTCTATCTTTGGGCTATGTGCTCTAATCAGAGTTTATCTAAATCTAGCTTCCAAGGTTAATACTAAACTGCCTTTGATACCAACTGTAACGCCTCGACACCAGCTACCCAGAGTCGGTGCATTACTTCGTAACATTGGCATGATCACAAAATATCAAGTCTCGAAAGACCGATTAGTTTAGTAGCCTTTGAAACACTAGATACATTCATTAGTCTTACATTACATCATAAAGTAAAACAAAACTACAACATCTTCTCTTTATATCCCCTTATATTATCCTTGCAGATCATTCATAATATACTTCTTCACATCCTGGAAAAATTAAAACATTGAAAGGGGTGAGATCAGATGCTCAGTAAGGATAACAATATAGAGGATGCTTTCATAAAAAAACATTAACATTTAAGGCAATGTATAACTAAAACAAAAGCCTTTTAAACTTGAACTTTAGCATAATATGGCAAAAGTAAAATTAAATAATGCCATTTACTTACTCACATGGATATTCTACTTGTCGAATAGTCACATGAAATATCAATAACCACTTTCATAATGATGGAATGCATAATGCCAGACTATCATAACCACGTAGCCAAGGCCTCATGCCAAGACTAGAAATAATATTTTGTCAAGGCCTCGTGCCAAGACACTATTTTTTCATGAGACCTAACGATGAATCGAGGAGCTATAGCGGTCTCCCCTGTAACTTATTAATTCCAATGCATTCCTCATATGAACAGGTTTAAACATATCATAAACCATAACATAATCACATAAAATATGCATAAAGGAAACATAAAATTTCCACATTTCAATCATAAGATATCAATGAAACACATTGATATAATAAAAACACATTAAAAACCATTTTCAATAGAAAAATTAAAGAAAATTAAAACTTGATATTTATTTTTCATTTTTAAAAAATTGTAAGGCTTGTAAAGGAAGCCAAAACCCAAATAATGGCCTTGGCGGCGGAGAAGTCGTTGTCGCCGCATACATACAACAAGAAAAATAGTCCTTTTTTCATTTAGTAAAACAATTTGTATAAAAAGATTCCTTTTGAATAAATGTAAAAGTCAAATGGGGTTTATACACCGTATAAAAGAAATTTGTGTATAAAACAAAATATGCCTCAATGAAAGGAGATTGAGACGAAGTCCATACAAAGATCATTTTTAAAATAAAATAGATATGTTATGTGTATTAACTATATGTACACATAAAGAATGTACAAATACAATATAGGACATAATAATATCATGAAATAATTTGAAAGTAGGAGATTAACCCATAGATTGGAAATTGGGTTAAGAAATTCCCTTACCTCGTGTCCGAATTCACTCGACCGTTCTTTGATCTTCTGAATAATAAACTAGAGTTAATATCTACCTTCTTAAAAACCTTCTTCAAGTTCATTATTCCGTTTATATCACTTATTACCATGTCCTGAATATTATGTAATTATTTATGTTTATAACGGTCTTTTTGTCGATCTTAGGTACTTGAGTCAAAAATAGACTTCTTATAATTACAAGTTGTTCATGTGGTGAAATATCCATTATATCCTGAGTTATATTCATGATATAGATATCATATATCTCATATATATCCAGTATATAAATTCATTCATAATATTACATAGCATTTAGAGGTAAGAAATGAAATGCACCGTTCATGGAGACGGTAATCCGTACATACGCATGAACGCTACTTTCATTTATATTTCATATTTAATGGAATGAAATCATAATGATATAAAGGTATATTATAATTCCAGTATAATATCATATATAATATCATTTAATCCATCCTTTATGCATCCGACATATGGCATTGACGATTCAAATCACTTTGAGGGGCGGTAGTCCGCACTTCCTAAAATGAAAATATCGCGTTTACCCATAATGGAAACAATAAAGGTATGCCATAAATGAAAAATAAATAACCTTAAGTAAAAAATAAAAATATCATATATCATATATATAAATATAGTGACATCTTAATGGACATCTTTGAAGGTGTTATATGAGTGTTGAACAATCATCGTTTCGTGAGGCAGAAATTCGCCATCCACAGAAACAGTATGTTCTTTAACCATTCGATGTAGATGTGTGTATGTGTAGCTCGAATACATCTTATAACAACATATTCCTATATTGAGGATACTTGTGTTGATACAAATGAAATTAATAAAAAGTGTTTAGGGGGTTGGAGAAGAAAAATAATACAAAATAACATAAGATAAGACATTACCTTAAAATCGGGTAACTCTTTTGATTTGATCCAAAGGCTTCCTTGGGAAGAATTATGCCCAAAGTGAGGCTTCCAGGAGCAAGGAAGGGATGTTGGGAGAGTATTTGGGCAGAGTTTGGCCGAGCCAAAAGGCTTTGAAGGTGTGAGTAAGGTGGTAGTGGTGGGGGTCTTTTATAAGAGGAGAGAAGGGGCACTCTTGGAAAGATTGAAATGTTACATTATTATGAAATGCGTTTTCGGATTCTAAAGGTCCCATACTTATATATTTAGAGTATAAGGTGATAAGGGTTCGAAATATTCTCATCTAGTAGGCTCTGGACAAGTGTAATACTTAAATTTTACATCATCTTTCCATTTTATTAAAATCGTTAATTAATGAGGTAATCGCTGCATCATCATGGTGTCATAAATAATTTAATTTATTTAATGTATAGAAATTATAAAACAAATATCATGATGTAGTAAATATTTTTATCTTTCTAATGAATATTTATAGTCAAAAATATTACTTGTATAACCCCATTTAATAATTGGTTTAGTAAAACAACTCTTGTTTGTGACATTTTTATTTTAACATTAAATAAAAAGTTATTTATGTCCTTTTCCTACCAAAGTGGCTCCATGGGGTCCCCAAGTTGACCCATGTATTTTATTGGTCGGCCGTGACACATAAAATAGTGTTTGGACAAGTGTAAAGGTCATTCTATATTTTTATAATACTATTTTTACCTTAAATTTCACTAATTACCTTTAATCGCTATTAATTAAACTTAAAAGTTACAATTCACCAAAAAATTATTTTAATCCCATTGAACCACATTTTAATTCTTAATGACAACCATGTATGTTGGATTTTTGAAAATCAAATCACAGAAGTGGTAATGTTTCATTTAAATGAAAAATTAGTTTTTTAACTACCACTTAGTGGTTTCACTATTCATCAAAAATTGAAGTTTTTCAGAACAATGCAAAAATTTCACCCTAAGATTTAATTGATATTCCGAATCCAAAAATGATTTCTATTTTACAAAATTCCAAAAATATAAGTTTCATTAATTAATTTTATAATTAATTCCCACTGTCACAACAAATAGCGTGTTTTTAAGAAACAATATATATCAAAAGATTGACAATTGTTTATGTCCAATTTCAAAGTGAAATTAATTCTAATGACCACCATTGGATAAAATAGTAAAAATATATTATAATTAAAATTTAAAACCACTAAATAGTATAATTTAACACTATTAAATACTTTGATTAAAAAATTTGTTTTTAAGTATTTTTCACTATTCATAAAAAATTGGATGTTCTCAGAAAATTACAAAAAATTCAACTTTTGATAATTTTGATATTACGAATAAAAAAATGAATTCCATTTTGAAATATAAAATTTCTATAATTTTAAAAAGTAGGTATTAATATTCATAACGACTACTTTGATTAGTTGTGGTGTGTGTTAGAACTCGAAGTTGCGTACAACACACGCTACTGTATTATTCAAAGAGAAGTGTATCGTGGAATGTTGGGGTGTTACAATTTAAACCAATTTAGGTCATTATATTTAATTTCACATTTAAATTTGACATAAACACATGTCTATCTTTTGATTATTTTTTTTCTTAAAACCTGATTTGGTTTTTACTACAGGAATTAATTTCAAATTAATTAAATCTACATATATGTTTTGAATTTGGTAAAATAGAATTAATTTTGGAATTTGGAATATCAAAATTATCTTAGGGTGAATTTTTGGTATTTTTCTGAAAACATTCTATTTAATGAATAGTGAAACACATTGTGTTATTGTTTAAAAAACGAATTTTTATTTCAATAATTATTTATTTTGTTTATTTAATTCAATATAGATACATAATACCTATATTAGGTCAATGTGATTAATTGGAGTATTTTTTATAATAAAATTAGATGTATAAAATTTTATTGAACTTCTAACCCTCTTTTCCCACCTTCTAGGTGCATTTGAAAATTTGCGTTAAACATAATTTTACCACTTCTGTGAGTCGAATTTTAAAAATCTGAGAGACCTGATTTAAATCAAGAAATAAATTTGGTTCAATAAGATGAAAATAATTTTGGCGAATAGTAACTTTTGACTTTTATTTACCACTATAAAAAGTAAGTAGGGAAATTAAAGGTAAAAATGATAATATAATTACCCTAACACCTATAATAATTCTATTTGATCAGTGTAATTCGACCAAAAAAACATTAGGAATAAAATATGTTCCTTTTTTCCACTTGGATTACATTTGGACATTTATTAATATTTTATTTAAAGAAGAGTTAAAAGTGTTAAATTCAATGATTAATAACAAAACATTTTTTAATATAGGGTTATACAATAGATAAATAAGACTATAAATATTCATTATGATGATAAATATATTTACTAAATATTGGAATTTTATTTATTATTTTTAGATATTAAATAATTAAATTTACTTAAAACAAAATGATGATGCAGTAATTACCTTATTAAATGATGATTAAAATAATTGATATTAAAAATATAGAAATAAATGTATCATGATACATTTTATGAATTCCACTAATTTTATAGCTTAATAATCCTTGTTAGGGTTGATTAAATAATTTTTTTTGAATTAATCATGTTGTCAATATTTTCACAAAAACCAAATACTAAATAGTGTCAAAATTGACCAAAATTAGTTTTTTTTAAAAAAATACTATATTATTGGTTGATATAATATTCTTAAAAATCAATATTTCTTCCAAAGGGATTAAATAATATTATATATGTTATTAATGAACCACCTGAGGTTCTCATGGAATTTTAGAGTTTGTTTATTAACCATATAGTGTAAGAATACAAGAAGTTGCGGTAAAAGCTAAACTATTTAACTAATAGTTAAATAAAACATTTAGTTTAATATGGTGATCTAAACTAGTGTAAAACCTATTGGTCGAGAGGATTTTGACTTATACCCACCATATCTTAAAAAAAATCAATTTTGATCCATTAGAAACCAAAAATGATTTATAAAAAAATAATATTGCAAGGTCTTCCTAATGTGACCCTCACCCCTCTTATAAAAGGGTACTTCCCCTCCTCTTAATTTTAACCCTCAAAATCCATTGGGATCACCCAAAACCTTTCCAAATATCCTCCCAACTACATTCACTATGTAGAGACCCGAAACTTGACGTACATAGACATTACATTACTTTTGCGGAATACTTGGTACATAACAAAACACACACACAAGGATCGTAATAGTTTAGTGTCTTTGGAAACTCGGAACATAATCTTCTAATCGTGGTGAAAGATCTTCAATATCTCCCATTAAGATCTTCCTTTTTTTATACCTAAAACCTTTATTTATATCCTGGGGAAAAGAAAACATAAAAGGGTGAGCTCAAATGCTCAGTAAGGGTAAACAAAAGAAATATCAATCACATCATATACATAAGCACATAACTTTTGGAAATCTTAACCTGCAAAAGATATCATAATTTCATAACATGGGATAAATCATGGCAGTGAAATGTAATCACAATAATCATAACTTAAAACATGAAACTTTGTGGCATTCACACATAATCATAGAGAATAATTTCTTGTTAGTCAAGACTCATTGCCAAGACTATCTTAGTGGACAAAGTCTCTTTCTGAATCGAGTAACCCTCATTTCAGTCCTGTTTCACTGAACCGGTATAACCTACCATTCCAGCCATGTCTATATCATGAGATATAAACTCTTTACCCAATGCATTGGAGGGATATATAGGTCCCACCCATCTTATAATGAATCCTTTCTTATGTGTTCCACATAATCATAAACCATACATCATGGCGTAACCCATGTAATAAAAATGGGATTCTTAAACAACATGACATCATAAAAATATTAATATAAGATAAAGGAATTCATAAAAATATTTCCATCACAACATAATCAAATACATGTAATAATAGGGATAAAAACAGAACCCTTTTATTATCTTAGATGGAAAATAATTTTGATAAAAGACTTGAACTTTATTCTTGAGGAAAATATCGTTTCTACTTCAAAAACACTTTTCCTTTCTTAACATGTCATACAATTTTAAACTAAAAGAAGTTGATTAAAAATAAACTTGAATACTTTTAAAGGAAGCTTCTTGAAAATAATGTTTTAGAAATCCATTCATTCCGTATAAGTTAAAAAAACATTCTTCGTACTTTTGTCGGAAAAGTCAAAAAGTACCTCGTACGAAAAAACAACAAAAGATTCCTTTCATATTCTTTACTAAAAACTCACCGAAGGTTAAAATTGGATTTAAACTAGTTTAAGTGTATGGAAACAATATTACATATTGAGGCAACATGGATGTGGATGATAAAATACACCCCAGTAAATACTTACGAATAAACAATATTGGATAAAAATGAGATTGTGATATTTCCCTTACCTTAGGTCCGATTTACTTCGTATGTGTCCGAACCTCCTGTATAATGATTTAAATAATGTCATTGACTTATTACAGAATTATATTCATTGTTATGATATCATATATGGTTCACTTATTACATTATATTACCCGTTCTTTTGTAAATTCCATGTTAAAGAAGCGTTTTGGGTAAAATCGTTTCATTTATCGTAGGTGTTCTGACTTGTTGTTCTTAATATTATTATTACTTATATCATGATTTACATACTTCCAGAATATAAAATATGATTTATATATCATATATATTCAGTATATATATATATATAATAGATAGATAAATGAAATTAAAAACACCGTTCATGGAGACGGTAGTCCGTACGTACGCATGAACGCTGTTTTCCTTTCCTTATTGTCTTGAATGGAAGTAAGTAGATGACATACATATATATATATATACATAAATCCAGTAGCTTTATAATGTCATATATTTCATTATTATTTCTTATATATACTTTATAATCATTCTTAAATGGTTAACATGGAGAATAAATCTCATCGCGTCGTGGAGACAGTATTCCGTACGTACGCACGAGCGATGATATCATTTCCATAAATATTGAATTGAATTGGAGTGGATTATACAATATATCAGAATCAATATGATGTTGTAATAACTATGTATAGTTATTCTTTACACCATTATACCCATCCATGTAAGGTGGTGGTGGAAAATAGATTACACCACGGCGTGGAGACGGTATTCCGTACGTACGCACGCGCGGTGATTTCTTTTTCTGTAGGATGGATAGATGGTGAAATAGGGTTTTTTCATACTTATAATAACATATCAGTATATGAGTGATACTGATGTTATTACTTCATAATGAAACAACCTACGAAGAAGAAGTGGAAGAAAAAATAAAGATGAAAGAATTGGTAACGGTAATTACCTCTTCTTTGAAGCGCCTCTTTGAGACCTCCTCTTAGGGCACTAAAATTGGTCTTTGAGGAAGACCGGAACCTCTAGGATGTTTCTAGGGAAGTGGAGAAGAGATTTTGGCAGGGTTTGGCCGAGCTTGAGTGCTCAAATTGGTGTGAGGAGGAGGGGGAGGAGGTGTCCTTTTATAATGGAGGAAAGGGGCACCTTAGGAATACCTCAAAATATTATTTTATATTAATGTCAAAATCGGTTTATAATGGTTCCAAAGGGTCTTATTTCGAAGCTAAAGTTGGTATGGGTCGAAATCCTATCAACAAATAGGATTTAGACAAGTTTAGGGTATTATTTTAACCTTATCAATTAGATTTAACTCTAAGTTAAATAATTTAACTTGTACCGTGTCTTTTTGTTTTCTTTCACTATATGGTTAATAAACTTACTATAACATGCCAAAAGAACCCCAAATTGTTTATTATTAATATATATATCTTTATCTAAGTCATTGGGCCGAACCTTTTATTTTTAGTAATAAAAGAACAATTAATAATATAATATTTGATTTAAAAACTATTTTGTGTCAATTTTGACACTATTTGATATATGATTTTTGTGAAAGTCATAACAGAATTATATGCTAGAACCAAGTTGATTAAATCAACAATAATATTTCATAGTGACCTATAAAATTATTGGAATTCATAAAAAGTCTCAAATTACATTTATTTGATCATTTAAAACATCAATTATGTTAACATTTCCTTAAAAGGGTAATTACTGCATCATCGCTGTGTCATAAATAAATTAATTTATTTGAAGTCTAAAAATTATAAATAAAATATGATTATGTAGGAAATATTTTTAGCTTTCTAATGAATATTTATAGTCGAATTTATCTTATGTATATCCCCATATTAAAAATGTTTTAGTTATTAAACTTTGATTTTAACTATTTTAACTATTCATTAAATAAAATAATATTAAATGTCATAATCTAATCCAAGTTGACCTAAATGGTCATATTATATTCATAAGGTTGTTTTTGGTCGAATTACACTTATCCAATAGAATTAGGACATTTGTTAGGGTAATAGTAATATCATATTTACCCTTATTTACCCTATTTACTATTAACCGTGGTAAAAAAAAAGTAAAAAGTTACTATTCACCAAAAATTATTTGCATCTCATTGAACCACATTTTAGTCCTTGATATTAACCGTGTCTGTCGGATTTTCAAAATTCCATTCACAGAAGCGGTAAAATTAAGATTTATGATGAAATTAATTTTTTTAACTACCACTTAGTAGTTTCACTATTCATAAAAAATTGATGTTTTTCATAACAATGCCAAAATTTCATCCTAAGCTATATTTCATATTCCAAATTCAAAAATGAAGTCTAATTTACCAAATTCATTACATAGAAGTTGCATTAATTAATTTTATAATTAAATCCTGCTGTTAAAACAAATAGCGTATTTTTAAGAAACAATATCTATCAAAAGATTGACACTTGTTTATGTCTGGTGTAAATGTGAAATTACATCCAATGACCAACATTGTATTGAATTGTAAAAATATATTCTAAATATACTTTAAAACCACTCAAATTAATAATTTATCACTATTAATTATTTCGATTAAAAAAGTTGTTTTTAATTAAAATTTAGTAATTTTCACTATTCATCAGAATATGAAAGTTATCCGAAATGTATCAAAATTTCACCTTAGGCTAAATTCGATACTCCAAATCCAAAAATGAAATCCATTTTGAAAAATAAAATTTACAAAATTTCAAAAAGTGGTTATTACTATTCATAACGGCTAGTTTTAATAACATTTTAATAGCATATCGCTGTTTAGTGAAACTTGTTATTGCGTACTACACACGCTATCGAGGAAGGTCGCGATTGCGTGTAATGCAAGGAAAGTCAGTTATGCATGTTGTGAAAGATCCTTTTGGTGTAGCGTACAACACAAGACATTAGTGAAATAAAAAAGAATATTTTTCATAAAATCTCGGGCTGTTACATTCTACCCCCCTTAAAATGAATTTCGCCCTCGAAATTCGTCGGGGTTATAAATGGTTTACTATTCGAAAGTTTCTTTAATAGAAACCCACATCGTAAAAAGGAATACCAAAACTTGGCTTTAAAAACTAAAGTATGAAATGTAACGATTAGCCAAATAAACTAATCGATGGGTTTCCACATAGGTAAAAATATGGATATGGAAGAGAAATCTAACCATCATGTTCTGATGGAGAATGGTAGAGAACATGGCTATGGAAAATCCAGTAATCACAAATCCATAGATTTGTGATGATATAAGGTACCATCTGATTCATCAGGTATAAGATCACTAGGACAACATTTCTGGTTTTCAAGATCATTTCCCTAAAGTTGAAAATTTGAATTAGAATAAATACTTACTTTATTTTGGTAAAATCTCACTGTTGTTCGTGCCTTGAACAATTTCCACTTCATCTCTTAAATAAATGAAGTTGAATTTGTTATTCGTGAAGTGTTAGCAGATTATGTGATAGAATGACGGGTCATTCCATCTGTCTCAAAAAAAGGTTAGCAAAAATTATATACATAAGTCGGTCGATAGTGAGATTAATCATATATGGTTCCTAAAATGGACTTATACTTCATATATCATACTGCTTAATATAATAAAACTAGTTTCTACTAAACAGGAACTTCATGTAGGCCAGTGGTAGGCGATAAAGGCCAGTCGCACTTCGGTTGTGGGTTCGATTCCCACAGCCTTGTCCGACGCGATGGGATGTCGCCCGTCCTGCAGGTTGTCCTTTTTCTAAAACTATATTACTATAACATCCCATCAATAATATCGAAAAAACTTCTATCCTTAAACAATACTAACTTATGTTCAACATAATCCATTCTAATCTTTAGGCTTATCCATAATACTGCAGTCCACTCTCATAATATAGTGAAAACGATTACCAGAGATTTAATACTATCGTTAATCCCCATATATATGTCTTGTTGGTCACATTCCAAAAATTCAAATGCCTAAATCATGTATTCTCTTGAATACCCATTGAACCATAGTGAAAACTTGAATGTAGTTAAAAGTTAACACCTTCCACATACCAAAATCCTCAAAATTGTATATACTCAAACCATGATATCACTTAGTCCTTATATTAATCATGAGCTCATGAATAATGTCAAACATTTCATTTTCTCTTTATCCCTTCATTATGCGCATATCATCTACTTTCCAAAATATTTGAATCACTTTTCATGGTTACCGGTACCTAAAAATTATTGAAAACCACAATAGAATAATACAACAATAAAAGTACCTCAACAACATTATTCTTGAATACCAATACATAAACACTTCAATCCATCCTCTTCAATTATTGTCCCGAAATAAGTCCTTCCTTGATTTAGAAGTAACTTTTTAGGTCAGGGCATTGAGTTGGGTAATTCCCATGTTCTCCACAAATAATACATTGAACTCCATAACAGTCTGTCACTCTATGACCCTTTTCTCCACACAAATAACATCGGTTCATCCATTTGAGGTATTCCTCAAGGTTCATTCTCCCTTCTTTAGAAATCTCAATCTTCTTTTCTTTATGCTCCTCAACATGTGGACACGCATAATAGTTTATCTTCCTCTTCTTTGATGAATTAGGCATACCACTAAATTTCACCTTGTTAATCATATATCGCGATGACTGATTTGGCATAATCACAAGATCTTTCTCTCTAGGAATTACACAATTTTGTTGCTCATAGTCACCAATTTGTCCATTGGATTCAATGTTAACCGAATTCCTTCTGGTTCCCTCCATTAACTAAAACACAAAAAGAATCTTGTGAGAGGCAAAAATCATGCTAGAGAAAACAACATTATAAAGGGGGAGTATCCTCAATATCTAACTTCTTAGGTTAAATTCAATGATCGTTACATTAGTTCTAGGACTGTATCTTATACGTATACTTATCCTTAGGGACATCCCTAGACATACCTTAGAAATATCTCTAGGGATCTCACTAAAGTTCTCGCATCCTAGTTTCCAAAGGTTGACTAAACCTTTCCTCTGATACCAACTGTAGAGACCCGAAACTTGACGTACATGGACATTACATTACTTTTGCGGAATACTTGGTACATAACAAAACACACACACAAGGATCGTAATAGTTTAGTGTCTTTGGAAACTCGGAACATAATCTTCTAATCGTGGTGAAAGATCTTCAATATCTCCCATAAAGATCTTCCTTTTTTTATACCTAAAAACTTTCTTTATATCCTGGGGAAAAGAAAACATAAAAGGGTGAGATCAAATGCTCAGTAAGGGTAAACAAAAGAAATATCAATCACATCATATACATAAGCACATAACTTTTGGAAATCTTAACCTGCAAAAGAGATTATAATTTCATAACATGGGATAAATCATGGCAGTGAAATGTAATCACAATAATCATAACTTAAAACATGAAACTTTGTGGCATTCACACATAATCATAGAGAATCATTTCTTGTTAGTCAAGACTCATTGCCAAGACTATC
Organism: Viscum album; assembly: GCA_963277665.1. NCBI lineage: Eukaryota > Viridiplantae > Streptophyta > Magnoliopsida > Santalales > Viscaceae > Viscum > Viscum album. Next base: position 1,431,315,884 of record OY728126.1, on the reverse strand, counting down.
TTAGTGGACAAAGTCCCTTTCTGAATCGAGTAACCCTCGTTTCAGTCCTGCTTCACTGAACCGGTATAACCTACCATTCCAGCCATGTGTATCTCATGAGATATAAAATCTTAACCCAATGCATTGGATGGAGATATAGGTCCCACCCATCTTATAATTAATCCTTTCTTATGTGTGCCACATAATCATAAACCATACATCATAGCGTAACCCATGTAATAAAAATGGGATTCTTAAACAACATGACATCATAAAACAATTCATATAAGATAATGGAATTCATAAAAATATTTCCATCACAACATAATCAAATCCATGTAATAATAGGGATAAAAACAGAACCCTTTTATTATCTTAGATGGAAAATAATTTTGATAAAAGACTTGAACTTCATTCTTGAGGAAAATATCGTTTCTACTTCAAAAACACTTTTCCTTTCAAAACACGTCATACAATTTTAAACTAAAAGAAGTTGATTAAAAATAAACTTGAATACTTGTAAAGGAAGCTTCTTGGAAATAATGTTTTAGAAATCCATTCATGCCGTATAAGTTAAAAAAACATTCTTCGTACTTTTGTCGGAAAAGTCAAAAAGTACCTCGTACGAAAAAACAACAAAAGATTCCTTTCATATTCTTTACTAAAAACTCACCGAAGGGTAAAATTGGATTTAAACTAGTGTAAGTGGATGGAAACAATATCACATATTGAGGGAACATGGATGTGGATGATAAAATACACCCCAGTAAATACTTACGAATAAACAATCTCGGATAAAAATGAGATTGTGATATTTCCCTTACCTTAGGTCCGATTTTCTTCGTATGTGTCCGAACCTCCTGTATAATGATTTAAATAATGTCACTGACTTATTACAGAATCATATTCATTGTTATGATATCATATATGGTTCACTTATGACATTATATTACCCGTTCTTTTGTAAATTCCATGTTAAAGAAGCGTTTTGGGTAAAATCGTTTCATTTATCGTAGGTGTTCTGACTTGTTGTTCTTGACATTATTATTAATTATATCATGATTTACTTACTTCGAGAATATAAAATATGATTTATATATCATATATATTCAGTATATATATATATATAATAGACAGATAAATGAAATGAAAAACACCGTTCATGGAGACGGTAGTCTGTACGTACGCATGAACGCTGTTTTCCTTTTCTTATTGTCTTGAATGGAAGTAAGTAGATGACATACATATATATATATATATATAAATAAATCCAGTAGATTTATAATTTCATATATTTCATTATTATTTCTTATATATACTTTATAATCATTCTTAAATGGTTAACATGGAGAATGAATCTCATCGCGTCGTGGAGACGGTATTTCGTACGTACGCACGAGCGATGATATCATTTACATAAATATTGAATTGAATTGGAGTGGATTATACAATATATCAGAATCAATATGATGTTTTAATAACTATGTATAGTTATTCTTTACACCATTATACCCATCCATGTAAGGTGGTGGTGGAAAATAGATTACACCACGGCGTGGAGACGGTATTCCGTACGTACGCACGCGCGGTGATTTCTTTTTCCGTAGGATGGATAGATGGTGAAATAGGGTTTTTTCATACTTATAATAACATATCCGTATATGAGTGATACTGATGTTATTACTTCATAATGAAACAACCTAAGAAGAAGAAGTGGAAGAAGAAATAAAGATGAAAGAATTGGTAACGGTAATTACCTCTTCTTTGAGGCGCCTCTTTGAGACCTCCTCTTAGGGCACTAAAATTGGTCTTTGAGGAAGACCAGAACCTCTAGGATGTTTCTAGGGAAGTGTAGAAGAGATTTTGGAAGGGGTTGGCCGAGCTTGAGTGCTCAAATTGGTGTGAGGAGGAGGGGGAGGAGGTGTCCTTTTATAAGGGAGGAAAGGGGCACCTTAGGAATACCTCAAAATATTATTTTATATTAATGTCAAAATCGGTTTATAATGGTTCCAAAGGGTCTTATTTCGAAGCTAAAGTGGGGATGGGTCGAAATAATATCAACCAATAGGATTTAGACAAGTTTAAGGTATTATTTTAACCTTATCAATTAGATTTAACTCTAAGTTAAATAATTTAACTTTTACCGTGTCTTTTTGTTTTCTGTCACTATATGGTTAATACACTTACTATAACATGCCAAACGAACCCCAAATTGTTTATTATTAATATATATATCTTTATCTAAGTAATTTGGCCGAACCGTAGATTTTTAGTAATAAAATAACAATTAATAATATAATATTTGATTTAAAAACTATTTTGTGTCAATTTTGACACTATTTGATATATGATTTTTGTAAAAGTCATAACAGAATTATATGTTCGAACCCAGTTGATTAAATCAACAATAATATATCATAGTAACCTATAAAATTAGTGGAATTCATAAAAAGCCTCAAATTACATTTATTTGAGCATTTATAACATCAATTATGTTAACATTTCCTTAAAAGGGTAATTACTGCATCATCGTTGTGTCATAACTAAATTAATTTATTTGAAGTCTAAAAATTATAAATAAAATATAATTATGTAGGAAATATTTTTATATTTCTAATGAGTATTTATAGTCGAATTTATCTTATGTATAACCCCATATTAAAAATGTTTTAGTTATTAAACTTTGATTTTAACTATTTTAACTATTCATTAAATAAAATAATATTAAATGTCATAATCTAATCCAAGTGGACCTAAATGGTCATATTATATTCATAAGGTTGTTTTTGGTCGAATTACACTTATCCAATAGAATTAGGACATGTGTTAGGGTAATAGTAATATCATATTTACCCTTAGTTACCCTATTTACTATTAACCGTGGTAAAAAAAGTAAAAAGTTACTATTCACCAAAAATTATTTTCATCTCATTGAACCACATTTTAGTCCTTCATATTAACCGTGTCTGTCGGATTTTTAAAATTCCATTCACAGAAGCGGTAAAATTAAGATTTATGAAGAAATTAATTTTTTTAACTACCACTTAGTAGTTTCATTATTCATCAAAAATTGATGTTTTTCAGAACAATGCCAAAATTTCATCCTAAGCTATATTTCATATTCCAAATTCAAAAATGAAGTCTAATTTACCAAATTCATAACATAGAAGTTTCATTAATTAATTTTATAATTAAATCCCACTGTTAAAACAAATAGCGTATTTTTAAGAAACAATATCTATCAAAAGATTGACACTTGTTTATGTCTGGTGTAAATGTGAAATTACATCCAATGACCAACATTGTATTGAATTGTAAAAATATATTCTAAATATACTTTAAAACCACTCAAATTAATAATTTATCACTATTAATTATTTCGATTAAAAAATTTGTTTTTAATTAAAATTTAGTAATTTTCACTATTCATCAGAATATGAAATTTATCTGAAATGTACCAAAATTTCACCTTAGGCTAAATTCGATACTCCGAATCCAAAAATGAAATCCATTTTAAAAAATAAAATTTACAAAATTTCAAAAAGTGGTTATTACTATTCATAACGGCTAGTTTTAATAACATTTTAATAGCATATCGTTGTTTAGTGAAACTCGTTATTGCGTACTACACACGCTATCGAGGAAGGTCGTGATTACGTGAAATGCAAGGCAAGTCAAGGATGCGTGTTGTGCAAGCTCCTTTTGGTGTAGTGTACAACACAATACATTAGTGAAATAAAAAGAATATTTTTTTATAAAATCTCGGGCTGTTACACACTACATTCTATGGTCCTTAATTTTATCAGAAATCCATCCTATGGAGCCCTTTTGATCAAATCAAATGGAAGCACCCGAAGAAGAGGAAATAATTTCACCACCTTCTTTCAGGTTTTTTCTTCTTCTAATTCCTCTTTCTTTGTTGATTACATAAAAAAATAATATATCCAGTACAACTGAAATATTTTTATGTTATTATAAGTATGGTACGACCATATTCATTATTTTATTCATCCTATAAATGACAAATTCACCATACGTGCGTAACTACGACTAACCATCTCCATGTCATGGTGTAGTTTGTAATTCAAAATCATAATTACTTATATTGGTATAATAATTAGTATAAATGATTTAAATAATGAATATAACATGTTAATGTTTCTTTATTTATGATATACCATCCAATTATATATGATTTCATCATCAAAAGAATGATATTATCGCTCATGTGTACATACGACTTACTGTCTCCACAACGCGATGAGAGGTCATTCCCCATCATAACCATTCATGAAATATTTTCATTTTATGATTAAAAATAATATTTAGAGACTGGTGATAATTTGGGATATGAATCAAATACATCCTATCTATAGAAATCATGACTTACATCACAAAACATGTTAATTAAAATGAATTAGTTAACACCAGAAACAATGATACTACAAAAATATAATTAACAAATAAATATTAGATGATCATATATGAAATAATATTTATGTATGCGGTTCTTTTATAATTTAATAAAAATTATTTCTCTATTATATATGAGGTTAACGTACCAACAACTAAGGAAAAGTACAAGGTAAGAAGTTTTCATCTTAATTCTAATTCCCGTGAGATTCATTTTATATTGCCACTATTTCCTTCTATGTGGTGTATGTACTACCCATTATTGAATTATTTATGTAATATAATATAATTTATGGGTATTTACATTTTCATTGTATGATACTTCCTTAATGGGGTGTATGTTTCGTAAGTTACCAAATTGGTATGGGAATTTAATTTTTCAATATCCACTCATTGGGCTTTACACATACTTCATTGATTATTTTACTCCATGATTATGTGTGGAATCACAAATTATTATTTATTTAGTAATTTCCACTCCCCTTTCTATGTAAATACCATTGATATACAAAATCACTCCATTGATAAATTTACATTCCACTGATATGATATTTTTGAGGGTAATCTTATCTCAATTTCCATTTATTGAGATAAAAATCCAAGCCATTGATTTTGTTTTTACAAGAATATGTGTGAATGTAATATGATTTATTTACACTAAATATCCAATTATATTGAGTTTATTTATATTTTTCACACATAATTATCTCATTTATTCATCCTTAATCCAAGGATATTGTCTTTATAATGTATTTCTTCTGAATTTACATTCCTTTGAGACCACTATGTCATTATGAACAATTTCACATTTATATGGTGTATATACTATCCTTTGACATATTATATCATGAATACCTTTATTCTCATTATATTATAATATTTTTATTAATTTAATTCCTCAACTACTTTTATTCAAGCATCTCTTATTTGTTTAGGAACTCTTTAACAAAATTATTGTTTTAAATTTTTAAAAACAATTTCTTATAAATATTTCTCATTAATTCCCAAGTTTTAAAAATGGTTGTTTGTATTTATTTATATATGGACCTAAATTTTTTGAAATTAAAATTACTTTTAAAAGTTTCAAATTGGTATGGGACACTTTGATTCATAAATATCGTTTAAATGACTTATTTGATAAATAGAGCGGCATTTAAATGTTTTCAAGAAAATAAGAATATTTCTCTCAAATAGTTTTAAAAACTATTTTCATCTATGTCAATATACTTCAGTGTATTTTATTTTCTATTGAGGTTGATTTATCATAATACAACCATTCATATTGTAATGAATGAGTTATGTTTGACTAAGTATGTGTTATTTTGATATCATTTTTGGTTTGGGGGTAAAATATTGACATTTCATAAGCGAGTTTTAATAAGAATTTTTAGATTATGTTTCACCCATTCTAATGAGGAATGCATTGGACTTAATAATTGATGAGTGGAGCCCGCTATAGCTCCTCGATGCATCAGTTGGTCTTTTGAGACAAACTAGTGTCTTGGCACGTGGCCTTAATAAAATATTATTTTTATTATTGGCACGAGGCCTTGACTATATGGTTATGATGTCTGGAATTAGGCATTCCCACATTTTGAAATTGGATATTGATATGACATGTTATTATTAGATTAGTATAATATCAATGTGAATATGTAAATGGCATTAATTGATTTATCTTTTCCATAATATGCTGAAGTTTATGTTTAAAAGGATTGTGTTCTGGTCTTATATATTACCGTAAATGTTTATTCTTATTTATGATAGTTTCTGCTATATTTTTATCCTTACTGAGCATCTGAGCTCACCCCATTATTATGTTTTATTTTTCCCAGGATGCAAAGATGTATATTACGATTAACCTATAAGAATAGGCTAATGTATATAAGAGTGTTCCAAGGGGAAACAATGTTTATTTTTATTTCACGGTATAACATAAAACATATGTATGTCTCTTGTACTTCCAACGAAACTAAACTAATTAGTCTTTCGGGACATGATTCCATGTATCATGAAAATTTTAGGTAATGATTCACCGATTTTGGGTAACTGGGGTCAGGGCGTTACAATATATGTTGGTGGAATAGGACTAGTACTCTAGTTGGACTGGTGGGTCCGAGACCCTATTTATTCATGTAGTATTGATGCCACAATATTAACTAGACTTTGATAATGTTAGAGAACACTAGAAATTTTTATAGATTCCTCTCTGGTGACTTATGCATGAGAACACTATGGTTATGGTTTCTATATCATCTTTCACCAAGATAAGAAGTTCCTAGGGTCCCACTAGTGAGATCACCTTTAAGGATTACTGTTGGTTCTCCTATGATGTTGTGCTTACCATTAGTATATGGTAGAAATTTATTTCTTTTTAATGTAAAATAATGGTTCTCTTGAAATTGTTTCCATTAGAATGTTTTTTATAGGGGATTCCATTTTCTTTCATAAAAACATGTATGTGAATTTGACTAATAATGTTATTGCATGGAATATATTTTGGGTGGTATCCTATGTCACGACCCATCCTCGGGGCCCGTGCCGTGACTACCCCAAGCCCTCCTTCCATAGGCCAGGGGATAGCGACTAGCACCAAGGCATAAATCCCGGAAAAAGGGAAGGAATTTCCTTTGAAAAGTAAACAAGCATCACAGAGTAAGCAAGCGGAAAAGTAAACACTAAGCAAAAACAGTAACAAGCTGTGCTGAAAGTAAAAGGGGCCGGAAATACAAGCCCAACTGTAAAGTACAACTGAAAGGGGAAAACAACAACTGAAAAGAAAAGTCGCATCGTCGAGCCGTCCTCTGAAGGCCCCACCTGAAGGGTGGGTACAGATAGCCTCCACAGCTCCTCGGTCCAGACGTCCGCTCTGAGTGCCTCCCGCCCAGTGGTCCACCTCCAGGTACCGTCCTACTCTGCACGCCTCCACCACGATCAGTGTTGTCCGTCGTCTACATCCAACACAAAGAAGTGCGGGCATAGACCATGCAGGGGTGAGTATAAGCTACTCAGTAGGGACCCCGAGACCCCCGAAGGTCTCTCAGAATCCACAATGGATAATCCACAAAAGAAAGATACAATCACGAAGTAACATCCGACACGGCTTAGGTATATGCCCATACATATACCTAAGTCATCAATTCCCGTTCGGCTCCAACATCCGAGCCCAAGCAAAACCCAGTCCACACAGGAAAGAAAAACGTATACCCACACAGGATAGCACAACACAATCCACAAAGGAGAGTAAACTTTAAATACACACAGGATAGTTTAACATGATCCACAAAGGAGAGTAACACAAGATTCATCTCACACAGGTATATTTCTTCGGACGACGATAAAGATGATCACTGATCCATCTAAGTCGTCGGACCCACAAAGGATCGATAGGTACTAACCCCCGCAATGAACCACACAGGATCGATAGGTAACTAACCCCCGCAAAGACCCACACAGGACCTGTAGGCGCTGGCTCACACAGAACCGCTGAGTGCTGACCCACACAGGATCGGATCCACACAGGATCTGTAGCACTGATCCACATAGGATTGCTGAGTGGAGTAGTCATCGCAGTCCACTGAGGATCTCTGCACAGTCGTCGTCGCAGTCCACTGAGGATCTCTGCACAGTCGTCGCTGTCGAAGTAGCAATCGCAGCTAGCTCTAGGGTTCCCGCACACAGCAAGCTCGTTCGGGAGGGTCCACTCCACGAGCCGAGAGGCTGATACATCAACTGACACAAAGACCGAAGTTGATGTATCCAAAAGTTCTGTATCGTCAACATGAACTCAACGTCGCAGATGACACGTCAATCGGACGCCCGGTCTGAGAGTTATTGGCATTTTCGTCCTAGGGGCTCGGTTGGTTTTTAAGGAAAAACCAACCCGACCGTACTCCACCTGCGTCCAAGCCTTAGGCGGAGTGAGCCAAAAGATCCGTCTCACTTAGAGGAATTCAACAAAGTCAACGGCACGTCAATCGGACGTCCGTAGCTCAAGATATGAGCGTTTCCGCTCCCGAGGGCCCGGTTGGTAATGTGTACGAACCAACCCGGATGAACCCAAAGTATTCTGAAACCTTGAGTGCGATATACAGAAACGACTGTCTCGATCCAAGTATCGCGTTGCTGCTGACGGCGCCTCGTTCGGAGGCCCGTAGCTCAAGTTACGGGCAAAAGACTGAAAATGGTCCGAAGATGGGGGGTATGGGCCTCGGCCGACCCGGCCCGACCCCCCCTGGGTCGGCCGAACCGGGCCGACCCGACCCGGTCCGACCCGGCTAGACCTTGTCCAGTCCGACCTGGCTGGACCAGGTCCGGTCCGGCCAGGGCACGGCCCGACCGAGCGGCCGAGCGCGGATGTCGCAGGGCGCTGCCCCCACAGGTTGGAGGTGTCGCGGCCCCGCGTGGGGCCGCGCTGGAACAGCGGACGCGACATCTCGCCGCGTCCCATGCGGGCGAGCCGGACCCGCGCGGCTATGGGTCCGCTGGCCGCCGCCTCCGCGGCTGAAGCCGCGGCGACTCTGTCCTGCGGCGCGCCGGGGCGCCGCCACTTCCGGCCGTCGGTGCCGCCGCGCCGACGACCCGCGCCGCCGGTAGCTTCCGCGGGCCACCGGAGTTGCTCCGGTTGTCCATTTTCCTTCCCGTCTGCACCGTTGTTCCTCCCGGGTTCCGTTCTTCACTGCCAGATCATCAAATCATCCTTGCGTCACATTTTGTCATCGCCCTCCAAATCAGCACAACCACAAAGAACGGCGGAGGGTTGTCGGGCCGTGTTCATTTGGACGGCACCCTCCGCGTTAGATAAAAACAACGGGAGGATTATTCAACACATGAATACATAACCGGAAAAAATTTTAATGAATTTAAATTGTTTTTATGAACCAGGTTCTTCATTTTGAACGGAAACAAACTCGGGAACATAAAACATCCAAATAAAATCCCTACCTCGTCAAGTCGTCGCACACGGGTTCTTCGCGGATTTGATCATCGCGGAAGGAGGTGTTCATCGCGGAAGGAGGGGATCGTCGCGGTATCCGGCGCCGCGTCGACGAACTCCGAGGACCAAGAAACAATAGATTTAATTATAAATAATTAAATTTGTGTGTTGTTATAAACCACAAAGAAGTTTAAAAAAGAAACCCGAGATCTCTTACCTCAAGTAGTTGGTGATCGGAGATCGGGGTAGGGAAGAACGTCTCGGATGAAGCGTCGTCAAACTCCGAGGGTGACGGCGTTCTTCGCGTTCTTCGCATTCTTCGTGTTCTTCGCGTTCTTCGCGAAGAAGGGTAAGGGCACAAGAATTTCTGTCAAAAGTCTCTCAACGTGTAATCCTCAAGATGTGGCGTTGGTCTTATTTTATTATTACGCCAACAAATGAAAAAGAGGTAAGTAACGACCCAGTAATTCATAGAATTAATTCAACAAAAGAAATTGCCCATTTAATTCAACGAAATAAACCGCCCAACTAAATGGTGCGTTAAGAATTTAAGAAAACGTGTTAGTTGACATTCATAATGACAGGTTTTCGCGGGTGCGTTACTTAGCGGAAAAGAAACGGTGGGTCTCGTGCGGGTCCCACCTCATAAATATACAACCAAGGGGGTAGGATATTTTTGGATAGCACTCTATCCGTATCAACTCCGCTTAAGCGGATTTAAGTGGCTTTCAAATGGCTTCCAAGTGGCTTAAGTGAAATAAAATAAAGTTGTCGAACAATTTATATTATTTCTTAACATTAAGCCCAAAAATTAAAAACCACAACCGAGAAAACGCAACTCTGGAAGAGGCGTTTCTAAGCAAATAACGGTGTTGCGATTTCATCGGTGCCCTCAGAATTCGATTCCGGGAACCGGTTCAAACGTTAGAAAAACCCGCTCGTCCATTCACTGAATGTACCCGAGCCAAACTTCAGAAAATGATTCCGGGCACACCGGGCCTCGGAATCAGGTTTCGTCAGAAACTGCATTCTTGTAAAATTCCAAAGAAAATTAAGAAAAAAATTTCCTTGAAATTTATGGGTCTTTACATTACTCCCACCTCAGGGCTTTACGTCCCCGTAAAGATACATCATAATCTAGGGAAACAAATGTGGGTACTAAGCACGCATCTGAGCCTACCGCTCCCATGTGCTCTCCTGGAGGTTCTCGTGCTGCCATCTGATGCGCACTAGAGGAATCAATCGTCCACATAGGAACCGCTCATTTCGATCCTTTATCTCCACCGGGACATCTACAAAAGTTGCCCCATCATCCACGTCTAGCTCCCCAAGTTCAATGATGTGCGTCGGGTCGTGCGCGTATCTCCTCAGCTGAGATACGTGGAAGACGTCGTGCACCCGGTGCAACTGAGGTGGTAGAGCCAGGTGATACGCCACCTCACCAATCCTGCTGATGACCTGGAAAGGATCGATGAAGCGTGGAGACAACTTGCCGCCTCGGCTAAATCTCTTTAATCCACGTCGAGGTGAGACATGCAAGAAGACGTGGTCGCCATCCTCGAACTCTAGTGGCCTCCGCCTCCTGTCAGCATAAGACTTCTGCCGGCTCTGAGCTGTCCTCATCTTCTCCTGGATGACCTGGACCTTCTCTGTCGTGGCCCAGACCATCTCTGGTCCCACAAGTGCTGACTCCCCAGGGTTTGTCCAGCACAAAGTAGATCTGCAAGGTCTGCCGTATAACGCCTCGTATGGTGCCATCCCGATAGTGGAGTGGTAGCTGTTGTTGTACGTGAACTCCAACAAGGGTAGGTGGTCCTCCCAGCAGCGACCAAAGTCGAGGACACATGCGCGGAACATGTCCTAGAGAGTCTGAATGGTCCTCTCCGTCTGACCATCCGTCTGATGGTGAAAGGCAGTGCTCAGATGTAGCCGCGTCCCAAACGCCTCCTACAACCCCTTCCAAATCCAGGAAGTAAAATGAGCGTCCCGATCGGAGTTGATAGACGGTGGCACACCATGAAGCCGTACAATCTCCTGAACGTAGAGACACCCCAAGCTCTCCACTGAGCCCTACTCTCTGATGGGTAAGAAGTGTGCCGACATGGTTAGTCGGTCGACAATCACCCAAATGGAGTCGTGACCTCCGGAAGTGTGTGGAAGTCCAGTCACGAAGTCCATAGATATGCTGTCCCACTTCCACTCCGGGACCTCCAAGGGCTGTACCAAGACTGCTGGTACCTGATGCTCTGCCTTCACCTGCTGGCAGGTGAGGCATCGAGAAACAAACTCTTCCACAACCTTCTTCATGCCCGGCCACCAGTGCTGTCGTCTGAGGTCCTGGTACATCTTTTCCACTCTAGGATGTACCGCCAAAGGAGAAGTGTGAAGCTATCTCAGCACCTCCTCTCGTAAATCGATTGGTACCAAGGTACGTCCTCTGAAAAGGATGTCATGCCCTGCTCCAAAAGAGAAGCCATCAGGTGTCTGTCCTGAGGATATCTCCGCACACCGTGTCTCAGAGTCGGTGTCCCCACGCTGTGCCTCTATGACCTGTTGCAGTAGTGGAGGAGTGACTGTGAGAGACTGAAGGAAGGCTGCTCCATCTCTATCCATGAAGGATATCTGCAAAGCGGCTAGCTGCTCTGTTGCCTCCTCAAGTAGCTGGATGCCTGTCCTCCTGCTGAGGGCATCAGCTACCACATTCCCCTTCCCAGGTGTATAGACTATCTCAAAGTCATAGTCCTGGATGAACTCGAGCCATCACCACTGTTTCAGGTTCAGGTCCTTCTGCGAGAAGATGTACCTGAGACTCTGGTGGTCAGAAAAGACTGTAAATTGCTCGCCCATCAGATAGTGCCGCCATGTCTTCAGAGCAAAGACCACTGCTTCTAACTCCATGTCATGGGTAGCGTAGTTTTGCTCATGTGGCCTCAACTAACGTGATCCATAGGCAATCACGGCCCGCTCCTGCATCAGGACACACCCGAGTCCGGTCCCTGATGCATCACAGTAGACTGCGTATCCAACTCCCTCCTCATGCAACCTCAATATAGGTGCGCTGGTCAATCTGTGTCTCAACTCATGAAAGCTCTACTGACATCTGTCTGACCAAACAAAGGTTTTCCCCTTCTTCATCAAATCTGAGAGTGGCGCCGCAACTCTGGAGAAGTCCGGCACAAACCTCCGATAGTATCCGGCTAGACCCAAGAAACTCTGCACCTCCGTCACGCTCTTGGGTGGCTCCCAAGATAGCACTGCCTCGATCTTCGCGGGATCCACTGCAACTCCCGCCTTAGAAATGACATGCCCCAATAAGTGGACCTCATGTAACCAGAACTAGCACTTCGAGAAATTGACATAAAGCTGGTGCTCTCGGAGTGTGTCTAGTACAACCCGAAAGTGGTAGGCGTGCTCCTCCTCCGTGGTCGAGTACACCAAAATTTCGTCGATGAAGACCATGACAAATCGATCGAGGTATGGCTGTAAGATCATGTTCATGAGGCTCATGAACACTGATGGAGTGTTGGTTATGCCAAAAGGAATAACCAAGAACTCATAGTGGCCATATCGACACCTGAAGTCCGTCTTCTGCACGTCCTCGTCTCGAACTCTGAGCTGATGATAGCCTGACCTGAGGTCTATCCTCGAGAACCACCGTGCTCCCTTGAGCTGATCGAAGAGGTCATCGATCCTTGGTAGAGGATACTTGTTCCTCACTGTCACCTGGTTCAGGCGACGATAGTCGACACACTGTCTCAAGCTCCCGTCTGCCTTCTTGGCAAACAAAATTGGGGAAGCCCAGGGTGAAACACTGGGTTGGATGAACCCCTTTCCCTACAAGTCCTCCAACTATACCCGTAGATCTCGAAGATCGGTGGGGGCCATCCAATATGCTGGAGTGGATATCGCGGTTGTCCCAGGTTACAGGTCAATGTAAAAGTCTACCTCTCTGCGAGGAGGTAGTCCTGGAACGTCGTCGGGGAAGACGTCCGCATACTGATCCACCACTGCAGGAAAACTGGGACTCTGCGCGTCAACTGCTCCAAGGATGAGGCTAGCCAACTGATGAGTGATGGGCTGTCCACTCCTTTGCAAAAGTCCATCCTGTGCTGCAAAGGCTCCCTTCTCACTGGTGAAGGTGAAACTGCTTCCGTCGGTGCTCACACATCGCACCTTGCGCCTAAAATAGTCAATCTGATCATGGAATGTAGATAACCAATCCATGCCCAAGATGACGTCGTAAGGCCTCGATGCTGCTACAAGAAGATCACAGCCGAAGCTCTCGCCTCCTAGAGTAAGCTCACACTACTGGCACCAGTGCGTAATCGTCGAGTCTGCTCCCGTAGGGGTCTCTAGCCGTAAGGATCGAGCCAACGGCTCTGTCGGAATCTCTGAGCTCCGAACAAGGGCAGCGGCTATGAAAGAGTGACTTTCTCCTGTGTCTATAAGAACTGCAGCAAGGGTGGAATAGACATAGATCGTACCTTGAATCATCTCTGGCGCACCGTGGTCGTAGGCCTCCACTGCCTGGAGCTGTGCCTGTCTCTGCCCTCCAGCTCCCTGTGGTCGGGGCGGACCTCCCGGTGGTGGTGGTGGCAGAGACTCAAAGCGTCGCCCAGCACCTGCTGCTCGACCAGATCCTCTACCTCGTCCGCCTCCTCCCTGCGGACCACCACGGTCGACCCTCTGCCTCTACCCGAGTGGCCCCTCCACAGTCTGCTGCTCCTCAGTACAGTGGGTCGGGCAGTCACGAGCCATGTGGCCCTACCCGCCGCAGGCGTAGTACTGCCTGCCTCTCGGAAGACTGGCTCCGTGCTGTGTTCCCCGCACTGCAGAGCCAGTGTCCTGAGGTCATCTACGATAGGGTCTAGTCTGCCTGGAACCCTGAGTCATCTGTCGGCTACCTGCTGCCGAAGACTCTGCTACCTGCCGCCCTGCGGTAGGTCTCACTGTGGACTCAGCCAGAAAGCTCTCGATCAGAAGGGCCCGCTCCAGTACTCCTGCCTGAGTCGGGATGTTGAGGGAGATCAGTGATGCCCTAATCTCGTGTCTCAAACCCTGCTCAAAGATCCGGGCCCGGAAGAATGTGTCCCGCACCATATCTTTCGAGTAGCGAGAAAGGTCGGTAAACCTCACCGCGTACTGAGCAACCGTCAAGCTGCCATGCCACAGCTGAAGAAGCTCCTGAATGCGCACCGCATGGAGGTTTTCCGGGACGAACTCTGAGCGGAAGAGGCTCTCGAAGTCCGTCCAGATGAGAGACGCATCATCGTGCACCTCGAGCATCAAGCTCCACCATCGTCCTGCTGCTGCGTGCAGCAGGCTCGCCGCGAGGATCACCATGAGGCCTACTGGTGTCCTCAGTAGCCTGAAAACCCGTACGACCACCTCCAGCCAGTCCTCAACTGCCTGGGGGTCCGTCTACCCACGAAACCTGGGTGGTCGCTGGTGCTGGAACTCATGCAGAGCTCCGAGGTGACGTGCATCGTCAGCGGTCGGTGCTGGTAGCATCGGGGGCTCGACGGGTAGAGGTACCGCCGGTGCCTCCGCCGTCAAAGGGCCATGTACCGAGGCCTCATCGCTCGGCGGGCTGTCGTCGTGCTCTACTGTCGGAACCCCAGCTGGTTGCCGTCGTGGGGCCATCCTGAAAAGGAAACAAGTGCGCCACGGTCAGAACAGTATACCTGGTGAGATGACACAAGTAAACACAAAGAAAACTTGAAACACACATGCAATCAATTCTTTCGTGCATTAAGTCGGAAATCAGAAGTCAGGGTCCTGGTGTACGGATATGTCGGCCGCCGCACCGACACTGGACTCCCTGGACTGATAACCACACTCAATACGCTAAACACTATTGCTTCACATAGAAGAAAGATCAGAGTCTCCGGTAGAACCGACCACCTCTGATACCAATTTGTCACGACCCGTCCTCGGGGCCCGTGTCGTGACTACCCCCAGCCCTCCTTCCATAGGCCAGGGGCTGGCAACTAGCACCAAGGCGTAAATCCCGGAAAAAGGGAAGGCATTTCCTTTGAAAAGTAAACAAGCACCACAAAGTAATCAAGCGGAAAAGTAAACACTAAGAAAAAACTATAACAAGCTGTGCTGAAAGTAAAAGGGGCTGGAAATACAAGACCAACTGTAAAGTACAACTGAAAGGGGAAACAACAACTGAAATGAAAAGTCGCAGCGTCGAGCCGTCCTCGGAAGGCCCCACCTGAAGGGTGGGTACAGATAGCCTCTACAGCTCCTCGGTCCAGCCGTCCGCTCCGAGTGCGTCCTGCCCAGTGGTCCACCTCCAGGTACCGTCGTGCTCCGCAAGCCTCCACCACGATCAGCGCTGTCCGTCGTCTGCATCCAACACAACGAAGTGCAGGCATAGCCCGTGCAGGTGTGAGTATAAGCTACTCAGTAGGGACCCTGAGACCCCCGAAGGTCTCCCAGAATCCACAAAGGATAATCCACAAAGGAAAGATACAATCACGAAGTAACATCCGACGCGGCTTAGGTATATGCCCATACATATACCTAAGTCATCAATTCCCATTCGGCTCCAACATCCGAGCCCAAGCACAACCCAGTCCACACAGGAAAGAAAAACATATACCCACACAGGATAGCACAACACAATCCACAAAAGAGAGTAAACAGTAAATCCACACAGGATAGTTCAACACGATCCACAAAGGAGAGTAACACAAGATTAATCTCACACAGGTATACTTCTTCGGATGACGATAAAGATGATCACTGATCCATCTAAGTCGTCGGACCCACAATGGATCGATAGGTACTAACCCCCGCAATTACCCACACAGGATCGATAGGTAACTAACCCCTACAAAGACCCACACAAGATCGGGCCCACACAGGACTAGTAGGCGCTGGCTCACACAGAACCGCTGAGTGCTGACCCACACAGGATCGGATCCACACAGGATCTGTAGCACTGATCCACGTAGGATCGCTGAGTGTAGTAGTCGTTGCAGTCCACTGAGGATCTCTGCATAGTCGTCGTCGCAGTCCACTGAGGATCTCTGCACAGTCGTCGCTGTCGAAGTAGCAGTCGCAGCCAGCTCTAGGGTTCCCGCACACAGCAAGCTCGTTCGGGAGGGTCCGCTCCACGAGCCGAGAGGCTAATACATCAACTGACACAAAGTCCGAAGTTGATGTATCCAAAAGTTCTGTATCGTCAACAGGAACTCAACGTCGCAGATGGCACGTCAATCGGATGCCCGGTCTGAGAGTTATTGGCCTTTTCGTCCCAGGGTCCCAGTTGGTTTTTAAGGAAAAACCAACACGACCGTACCCCACTTGCGTCCAAACATCGGGTGTATTGAGACAAAAGATCCTTCTCACTTAGAGGAATTCAAAAAAGTCGATGGCACATCAATCGGACGTCCGAAGCTCAAGATATGAGTGTTTCCGATCCGAGGGCCCGTTTGGTTTCGTGTACGAACCAACCCGGCCGAACCCAAAGTATTTCGAAATCTTGAGTGCGATATACCGAAACGACCGTCTCGATCCAAGGATCGCGTTTCTGCTGACGACGCATCGTTCGGAGGCCCGTAGCTCAAGTTACGGGCAAAAGAACAAAATGGTCCGAAGATGGGGGGGTCTGGGCCCGGGCCGACCCGGCCCGACCCCCCCTGGGTCGGCCAAACCGGGTCGACCCGACCCGGCTGGACCTGGTCCGGTCTGGCCAGGGCGCGGCCCGGCCGGTCGGACCAGCCTGGCTCGGCTCGGCTGAGCGGCCGAGCATGGATGCCGCGGGGCGCTGCCCCCGCGGGTTGGAGGTGTCGCGGCCCCGCATGGGGCCGCGTTGGAACAGCAAACGCGGCATGTCGCCGTGTCCCATGCGGGCGAGCCGGACCCACACGACCACGGGTCCGCTGGCCACCACGCCGCCGGTAGCCTCCGCGGGCTACCGGAGTTGCTCCGGTGGTCTGTTTTCCTTCCCGTCTACGCCATTGTTCCTCCCGGGTTCCATTCTTCACTACCGGATCATGAAGTCTCCCTTGCGTCACGTTTTGTCATCACCCGCCAAATCCGCACAACCACGAAGAACGGTGGAGGGTTTTCGGGCCGTGTTCGTTTGGCCCGCACCCTCCGCGTTAGATAAAAACAATGGGAGGATTATTCAACACTTGAATACATAACCGAAAACAATTTTAATGAATTAAAATGGTTTTTATAAACCGAGTTCTTCATTTTGAACGGAAACAAACACGAGAACGTAAAACATCCAAATAAAATCCCTACCTCGTCAAGTCTTCGCAAGCGGGTTCTTCGCGGATTTGATCGTCGCGGAAGGAGGGGCTCATCGGGGAAAGAGGGGATCGTCGTGGTATCTGGCGCCGCGTCGACAAACTCCGAGGACCAAGAAACAACAGATTTAATTATAAATAATTAAATCCGTGTGTTGTTATAAACCACAAAGAAGTTTAAAAAAGAAACCCGATATCTCTTACCTCAAGAAGTTAGTGATCGGAGATCGGGGCGGGGAAGAACATCTCGGATGATGCATCGTCAAACTCTGAGGGTGACAGCGTTCTTCGCGCTCTTCACATTCTTCGCATTCTTCGTGTTTTTCGCGAAGAAGGGTAAGGGCACAAGAATTTCCGTCAAAAGCCTCTCAACGTGTAATCCTCAAGATGTGGAGTTGGTCTTATTTTATTATTACGCCAACAAATGAAAAAGAGGTAAGTAATGACCCATTAATTCGTAGAATTAATTCAACGAAAGAAACTTCCCATTTAATTCAACGAAATAAACCGCCCAATTAAATGGTGCGTTATGAATTTAAGAAAACGCGTTAGTTGACTTTCATAAGGACGGGTTTTCGCAGGTGCGTTACTTAGCGGAAAAGAAACGGTGGGGCTTGTGTGGGTCCCACCTCACAAATATACTACCAAGGGGGTAGGATATTTTTGGATATCACCCTATCCGTATCAACTCCACTTAAGTGGCATTAAGTGGCTTTCAAGTGGCTTCCAAGTGGCTTAAGTGAAATAAAATAAAGTTGTCGAAGAATTTATTTTATCTCTTAACTTTAAGCCCAAAAATTAAAAACCACAACCGAGAAAACACAACTCCGGAAGAGGCATTTATAAGAAAATACTGGCACTACGATTTCATCGGTGCCCTCAGAATTCGATTCCAGGCACCGGTTCAAAAGTTAGAAAAACCCGCTCGCCCGTTCACTGAACGTACCCGAGCCAAACATCGGAAAATGATTCCGGGCACACCGGGCCTCGGAATCAGGTGCCGTCAGAAACTGCGTTCTTGCAAAATTCCAAGGAAAATTAAGAAAAAAAATTCATTGAAATTTACGGGTCTTTACATCCTACATGTAATTATCTCACATCCTACATGCACCCTCAGGTGTATGTAGATCTTTCCATGTTCCACCAATGTAAAGGAACGATGTTTTGGGGTGGTGGTGGTTGATATGGTTTCTAGTGTTCCTCTTTATACATGTTTGGGTGGAGAAGGCATTAGGGTTTTGGATCTCATCTTTCATGCAGGCTGAGTCATGTATTATGTTTCCCTCCACCTTATTTTATTTTTATTTTATTTTAATATGAAAAATATTTTACTTGAAATTTTGTACAAACATTCAATGGATATTGATCTTTTTGATGTTCAGTTATTTATTATTGTTCATGGTTTTTTATCATGAGTGAAATCATTCACAAAATTTTATTTTTGAAACCCATGCACTAGTTTCTAACCCAGGGGCATTGGGAATTCCTTTGGTGCCATGTCACTAGCTAGGATGGGTGTTAGGTTGGATGGATGGTTCATGAAAAAATGGAATAATAGGAGTATTTTACCCTTTATTTGAGACATGATATCTATGAGAGTCTATATTGACCAAATAAAGGATTTTTGGGGCTTTAGGATTTGGTTACCAGTGGGGTTTCTGGAGAACAAACCTCATAACAGGCCTTGAATCACCATCAAATATTGGAAATTTGTTCAATATCTCATCCAGATGATATGTAAATGTTGTAGACTGTACATGGACACTAGGAAGGGTTGATGTGGTTTGACTTGTTATTGTGACATATATGGTTTTGTTTTGATCAATGTGAGTTTTTGGAATTTTTTGTTGATGAATGTTTTAAGAATGATATATTGAATGTTTTTCCTTGTAGTTGTTTCTTGTTATATTAAGATTTTTGCACCAGAGACTTCATGTGAAACTATGGGATACAACCAAAGATATTTCTCCCTCACCAATTGATCAGATACTACTGGAATTCGTGGTTCTGGCTATCTGGTCATTGTATCAAGGAGTCATATCTGTTCATTTTCTTATCGAGGAATCCAAAATAGGTCTTAGGAAGTACAATGATCATGAGTTCTTTATGAAGAAACCTACTTCCTTGTAGGGTATCACATATCCCCAAGATTAAGAGGATTGGATTGAGAATATTTAGAGGATGTTAGGGTTCCTAGACACTCCATAGATAGTAATGGTGAAATGTGCACCATTCATGAAGACTTGTGCTGTGGTGGTTGATCGATCATTGATGGTGAATGTTGATTATAGTGTAATATCCAGTTTTAATGGGGATGTTTTAGTAGTGGGATGGTAGTGGCAGTTCATCTGAGTAGAAGAGGAAGTAGAATGATCAGAAGAAGAGGGGAGGAGGTAGGTCAGGCCATCATTCCCAAATTTCATTGTCTATGGCATCATATGTTGGGTTAGTTATTCTCAATCAGTGTGGGGAGGTAAGACACATGTGGTTGATGTGTCTAGATCTACCCATACCATGAAATCAGTGTGGAAAAGTGTGAATCCTGCAACTATTTTGTGGAGCTACACATCAATATCAGGGTGGAGCAGTTTATGTGGCCCTGAGAGGGATGTTAGGATACTGAATGTCATCAAGGATATCGGGTTATCGATTTGGTGGTCATTGTTGTAGGGATGAATCTTCTTCATGATAAAATTCAACTCAAGAAAGATCCTCACACTAGTGGTCATTCTCAATATCAAGAAGAGATAATGAATCCTCATTGCGTCGACCAAGAACCAATAGAATCTAATGTAGGACCCACAATAGTTTATGGTATTTTTCTTATTTTTTCATCTATAGTTGTTTCTTTGTTTGACACGTATACCTCTATTTCATTTATATCTTCCAATTTTGTAAATTTGTTGAATTTTCCAACTAAACTTATGACATACACTATGTATCTTATGACATTTCGTGGTATGAAGCAAGATTGAGGTTTCATGAGTGAATCTTCAATGATTTTTGAATAAGGTGACGAAATATAATTGAATATCCTAGTTTTGGAAATGGAACACTTTGGTGTGACCCTCATTCTGAATTAGATGCTGCATTTCTATAAGAATATTTATTGTTATCGATGACGAGTATGTTTTGTGGAATCTGATGGGAGAACCCAGTTTTTTAGGGTGAATGGGATCCTTTTTTGGGATGTTCTAGACCTCTAATTATAGTGTGGGGTATTTCTTCCTTCAATAATGTGTCACTCATGTTGTAAGTGGTTGACAATGGCTTTGATGGTGGATTTCCACTAACAGTGGATGTGTTTCTAGAGGTTTTTTCATATGAGTTCTCATTTTTTACCTCTAGATTAGGATTTGGAGTTCACCATAAATTTGGTGCAGGAGCACAAAAAATACCTCTCCCATCATATTTTAGGGCCCCACTGAGTTGAAGGAATTAAATATATAGCTGGTCTATTTTGAATCAAAATGATTTATTTTCTCAAGTGTCTCACCTTGGGCCACCCTAGTTCTATTTATAAAAATGTCTGATGGTTATCTCTAATTATTTATTGATTAATAGTTGATGAATAAGGTTAAGATCAAGAATAAATACCATTTTCAACAAATTTATGACCTTTTTTATCAACTTAAGGTGTGAGGTGGTTCTTGAAGATTGACTTTTATTTTAGGTAACCCCTCGTTAGAGTCAAAGAGGTGGATGATCCAAAAAGATATTTACAAAGTAGTTATGACAACTTTAAGTATTTGGTCATGAATTTTGGTTTAAATAATTCCCCAGTAATCTGTATGGAACATATAAATTGGGGGATCCGCTAGAATCGTGAATCCTTTATCGCGGTATTTGTGGATAACATCTAGGTTTACTCTAGAACTGAGGAGGAGCATTAAAAGAATTTGAGGATCATGTTAGGCACTCTCCGGGTTCATTATTTCTATGAGAAGATCTCAAAGTGTACCTTCTGGATCAAGGTGGTGTATTTTCGTGGTTATGTGATTGTGGAATGTAGGGTTTTGTTAGACATTGAGAAAACAAGTTTGGTGATATCATGAGAACTGTCGATGCAGTTTTTTTATTTTAGGAGATTTTTTTGGACCGGATAGTGTTTTACAATGTGTTTGATCTGGATTTCTCTCAACATTCTTCACCACTGACTATGCTTTCCCAAAAGGGGTAAATATTGAGTGGATCCCAGAATACCAATTTTCCTTTGAGGATAATAAGGTGGATTTTACCAAAAATTCTATTTTGATCTTAACATAATCTTAGATGTGGTATGTGGTTTATCGGTATTTCCTTATGTATTAGTATTTGGTGGGAAATGATGCACGATGATCATGTGGTGTCGTATTGGTCTCTAAAACATTGGCCAAAGAAAATAATTACCCAACCCATGTCCTGGAATCAGCAGCAGTGATAAATTCTTCGAAGATGTGACATCATTAACATTTAGGGCTAGGTTTAGGGTCTATTTTGATAATAAGAGCATGATCGATTTTTTTTAGAAAGACCGGAATTTTTGGATGGATCATTTGGTCAAAATACTTCAAGGGGTGGATTTATATATCATCTATACACTGAGAAAAGGTAGTTTTGTTGAAAATTCTTTGAGGTGGAAATTTATAGTGAAGGTGTTGAAGATTTACAGTGTTGAGTGGAATTTGATGTATATTTTCCCCTGGATATGTGTAGATAACAAGGATAAAAATGGATGTGAATTCTTCGCTATTGTTCAGATAAAACCTTCCCTAATTGATTTTTCTCAATGAGATTAGACAAGTGATGAGCTGCCCTATTACTATATTAAGTTACTAAATTTTGGGGAAGTGCCTTGTGAATTGTCATTTTCTCCCAAGGGAGATCTTTATTTTTAGGTTTGGTTCTTGGTGTAGTTGTTTATGTAGAAGTTGTTGATGTAGGTTATTCCTCAGTATTAACAGGACATTCACTCAAAGACCACCAAGATGTTCTATGATGTGTGTCATCAGTTATGGTGGTCGAGAATGAGGCGAGATATAGATGACATTGTATCCTTGTGTTATACATATTTGCAAGTTAAAACGGAGCACCAGATGACCTTTGATTTACATAAACTGTTACGCCATTCTACTTATAAGTGGGATTATGTCTCTATGGATATTATTATTTTCCTACAACTTACCCCCCAGGGATAGAACATTATTTGGGTAGTGATTGAACACCTGGACAAATCATCAAACATCATTTTGATTGGATATTTATATAAAGGGGATTTATTGGGAATATTTTATGTCAAGAAATAGGGAGGTTTCATCATTTTTCATCGCCAGTCATTTTAGATAGGAAAACCCATTATACCACTAATTTTTTGGAAGGAATTTAGATGGAAATAGGGTCACGTGGATAGTTGCACATGATATACCATCCTCAAATGGATGGTCAGATGGAGCGGGAAAATTAGATCGTGGAATACATGCTCCAAGCCTGTGGTTGGATTTCAGAGGATAGTGGGATATCCATTTAGGGCTGGAAGATTTTTCTAATAATAATAACTACCATTCATCAACGTGAATGGCTCCCTTTGAGCCACAATATTGTTTTTTATTCCAGTCACCCTTGTGTTGTGCATAGGTAGGTGAGACCTTGTTGTTAGGACCGAGTCTTATTTAAGAGATGTCTGAAAAGCCCCGTTTTGTGATGAAATTGTTGTTGATAGGGAAAATTAACCATAAGTCTTTAGTCTATCAACAATGTTGAGCCCTGGAATCCACATTGGGTGACTGATTGTTTTTGAATGGGGCACCTCATTTGGGTCACCATCACCTTGGTAAGTAAGGGAATTAGCTATAAGGTATTTTAGACCTTTTGATATTATAGAGAGAGCTGTTAAATTGGAATACCAATTATATTTAACTTCTAAATGGACATCAATTCATTGCATGGTTCATGTACCAATGTAAAATAAGTATAATACAAATCCATATAATGTGTTGAATTGGGAATAATTAGAGTTGGAATTTAATTTTTTTTGTGTTTGAGAGACTAGAATGGAATGTCGATTCCCAAGGGAATGTTCATTTGGGGAATTCTATACCATTGGATTGAGTTCATTGGAATCATGGTAATGATGTTCATGACACATGGGTTCAATAATTTCTTCAATGTTACAAAATTTACTTTAAATTGTTTTATAATTAAAATTATATCAAAACCATCATGTTTCACTCTACAAGTAAATGATTTTTCAGTAACATTAACAACTTACTTTTCATTATCCCCCCTAATAAAAAATCAATAACTTTATTTAATTTATCCTTGGAAATGTTCATACTGACTTTCTATCTTTTTTTCCTTTATAATAGAATGATAAAATTCCTTTTTTCACCAACCTCGTGATATTTCAAGATTTCTTAAAGGAATTCTAGAGCTATTTTCGGATTTATTTTCATTAACATGGAATCACTTCCAATTTTCAACTTCCATCATAATTTCAATGATATATTCCTTTAAAACCATAACTTCAATGGGGTCAAGAACCAAATAAGATCTCCATCCATCCTCCCCTTTTTTATTTTTCATCATTTCACTAAAGGTTTCATCAAACAAAACATTATTTTTCTTTTTAGAAATTTCATGGAAATTTTTAAAGGATTGAGAAATATTTTTTGAACATTATATTTATTAACATTAAATATACTACTCAAGAAACTATATTTTTATTCTATATAATCTAATTCTAAATAGGTAAGTAAAATAATCTCATTTCATTCATAGAATTACCTCTAAAGTACTGTTTTTTTCATTAACATGATAATCTTTGTTCGATACCTTTTCAACTTCCATAAACATAAAATGAATATGATTTATAAAAATTAGATAAATAAAAACCATTAGTATTCGTGTTTTTCTATGAATAAAATCATTATAATTAAAATAAAATAATCAAGGGTGAAATTTCTAATATTTCAGATAAAATCAAGTGCATAAATAACATAAATGTTAATATTATCTATTTCCGCTATTCATGGAGGTAATAAACATGAAATTCATTAGAAATATTTCTTGCATATATTGAGAAATGATTAATCTTATGCATGTGTTCAATTTTTACCAAGGTAATATGGGAATAAATCAACCTTATGATTTATAATTATTGATTTTAATGATTTATAGTGATTATTTTTTATAAATAAATTTATAATTGATTTCGATCGAAAAAGAAATATTTTTTATTTATATATTTTTTTCATGAATGTCAAGGTTATATTTAAATGTTAAATTTATTGGTTTTAGAACATTAATTGAAAAGTGATTTTTTTGAATAATTATGTCACTAAAAAATTTGTCTTATTTTTTTTTCTAAAAATAATTATTTTTACTATTTTGTGAATATAAACCATTTGTTTTAAATTGTTATTTCCTTTCATGAAATAAATTATTTTAAAATTCCCTATATATTTTTTATTTGGTTTCATAGAATCTGAATAAATATTTAATTAAAAATAATATAATTATTCTATATTAATCAAATTGATATTCTATTTTTGAGTTAGTTGTTTCTTAAGAAAAAAACACAAACTTCCGAAAAACAATTTTATTGAATTTTGCGAAATTATAATAAAAATATTTTCTTTCACATATATATAATGAATCTTAAAAAAATAATTCTACATTTAATAGTGAAATTTATAAATGTTTCCAATTTCATTTTTGTTCATCATGAATAGTGACCATGGTAAAATTTAGTCATCATAGAAAGGGTTAAATCATGTTAATTAAGATCAAACCTAAGTGACAGAGATTCAAAAACATATCGTTATTATTATCAAAAGATTTTATGTTTGGATTTATTACCTAATCGTAAAAATGGGTTTGTTTGGGATCCACTTTTTCTATAATTATGACTTTATGATATTTAAATGATTTGAAAAATTGTAGGGGTGCCACTCCCCTTAATTATAAATTTAAAGCTCCTTTATTCCCTTTATCACGATCATAAGAACCGTAGTTTTGAAAAACAAATTCACATACCTCTCTCCAACATCTTTCTCTATTTATTATAAGTATTGGTCTTCCCAAAATACTTGTCCTATATAGATTAAGGTGTAAGACAAATAGAGATATTTGAGGAGATTATATAAGTCCTAACATGCCTATTTCAGGATTATTTTTATTCTACCTCCATAAAATATTCATCAAACCTAATGAAATAATATCATCATCATATTAGGTATATTAAAATTTATGTTTTATTATGATAAATTATATTCCTTTTTTTTTCCAAATTTTTAGAAATGATGATGTTGCTCATTCGTATGTGTGGAATACCTGCTACATGTAGTGATGTGTTTTGGTTTTCATCACCAAATCCTAATGATTGTTATAAACATTAAGAAAATGAATATGTATGATATTTGTGATATAATTATGAATATAAGAAGATAATATATTACTTAACTTATTATACATTATATCCTTTTTAAATTGATAATGTTTCTCATGAGTACATGAAAAATACCATCTCTAAAAAGTGATGTTCATTATTTTTTAGTTTCACTTTATAAGTATGGTCATAATGGTGAAAATAATGGATAAATATGACATTTATAACAAATTTTTTGTAATAACCAAAACTTGGATGCCACTCAATAGTGCCTCGAGCCTGGTTTTTTACAAGGACTCAAGCAAAACTCCACTAACTCTGGAGGATACCGACTAATAGTGAGGTCTTATGGTGTGTTTGTTAGGAGACTATGTATAGCATCCCGTCTTTTTATCACATAAACTTTCATTACATTTTACAAAACCGAGGATCTTTAAGGTTTAGTGTCTTGGAAACCAGGAACATAAAACATGAAAAGAACAAAAACATTCTTCTTAAACACTTGAAAGGCTTCTCCTTAAGTTCATCCTAGGTTCATTACTGCATCTCATAACCTGGGGACATACATCTAAAGAAAGGGTGAGCAGAAAGCCCAGTAAGGGAAACAAGAGAAACATTTTACATGTGAACTTGAGATACTTCAATAAGGACATGAAAAGAAATTTAAGGAATGAGAAAGAAATAATGAGATACATCAAAAAAAAATAACATTTTTCATAACTTGAATATGTGGCTGCAACATTTAATATTGACAATCCTTTCGTTTCACCAAGGTCCATCCCCAAGGTGTCGTTAAAAATTACCAAGGTTATTCACCAAGGCATCGTTAAAATTGTAATCTCTAGTGGTTACATCATTACCCAATGCATTGGAGCACTATCAGGGCGCACCCTTAAATTTGCCTTTATTATCATGTGAGCCACATATATCATCATCAAACATTTCATAAATAACCCATATAGCATAAAATAAATGGGTTTCATTTCATAATCATAACGTTTTAAAAACTGCTTTAAAGACATGATCTTTACGTCACTTTAAACCCACGGAAAGGGAAAGAGGGTTTCATGTATGTAATTCCCAGAATTTAAAATAGAACATTTTGATATATATGTGAATACCCCTGTAGAAATAAGAGCTTTGAGTATTCACTTTATAACATAAAATAATTTTTAGAAAAGAGAGAGAGGCATTTTGAGATGAAAATTCTGCAGCATAACGGCTCTGTTACAAGGTTTTAGAAAACATTGAGAAGAGAGGGGACATGGGTCAAACATTCATAAATGACCCATCAAACAGTAGAGGGACAAAATATAAGAGATTTAAGAACATGGTAATGAAATTTTAAAATATACCATATGAAATGAATAACATGAAAGGAATAAAAAAAAAGATTTCTCTTGTGAGAATTCGGCAGCCTACCGGCGTCACTTAAACTTCAACAAAATTGAATTGACAAGGTCAAATAGGGTCTCTCATCATATGAACATAAGAGTCCAGTATGATAGATATAGAGATCATACCCCAACAAAATAGAAAGGAACTTGAAAGAATTGACATGAAAGTAGAACTTCAAAACGAGAATGGTGAAGAACCACTTGAAAATTCGGCAGCCTAACGGCGCCACTTAAACTTCAACAAAATACTGAATTGAAGAGATCCAATGGGGTCTCTCATCATATGAACATAAGAGTCCAGTATGATAGATATAGAGATCATACCCCAACATAATAGAAAGGAACTTGAAAGAATTGACATGAAAGTAGAACTTCAAAACGAGAATGGTGAAGAACCACTTAAAAATTCGGCAGCCTAACAGCGCCACTTAAACTTCAACAAAATACTAAATTGAAGAGATCAAATGGGGTCTCTCATCATATGAACATAAGAGTCCAGTATGATAGATATAGAGATCATACCCCAACATAATAGAAAGGAACTTGAAAGAATTGACATGAAAGTAGAACTTCAAAACGAGAATGGTGAAGAACCACTTAAAAATTCGGCAGCCTAACGGCGCCACTTAAACTTCAACAAAATACTGAATTGAAGAGATCAAATGGGGTCTCTCATCATATGAACATAAGAGTCCAGTATGATAGATATAGGGATCATACCCCAACATAACAAAAAGGAACTTGAAAGAATTGACATGAAAGTAGAACTTCAAAACGAGAAGGGTGAAGAACCACTTAAAATTTCGGCAGCCTAACGGCGCCACTTAAAACTTCAAAATACTGAATTGAAGCGGTCAAATGGGGTCTCTCATCATATGATCATAAAATATCAGTATGATAAATTTAGCGATCATACCCCAACATAATAAAAAAAGGAACATGAAATACTTTCCATGAAAATAGATCTTGAAAAATGAGGAGGGAGAAAGAATCCGTTACAAAAATTTCGGCAGCCAAACGGCGCCACTTAAAACTTCATAAAACGAAATAATGAGAGTAACAGGGGATATCTCATTATATGAACATAAAAAGGGCAGTAAGATGAGTATAAAAGAACATCCTCAAACATAAGAACATGGAGTATAAAAGAATTGACATAAAAGAGATCACTTGAAAAGAAAGAGAGGGGTCAGATCCCTTACCTTAAAATGTAACTCTTAAACCTCAAAGGTTGGGACCTTGAGGGCTAGGGGGCACCTTGGGAGGACTCCTTGGGTGGTAATGAGACCATAAATTCGTTGGGAATGAGTGGGGAGTCGAATGGATGAGAGGAGGGCTTGGTATTTATAGGGAAAGTGAGGGGACAAGGCATTAATGGCCAAAGGACACCTCACATGTGCTTTTCTCAAACCCATGTGCTCTCCCTTGGCATTTATCATGGAGTTAGGCCACATGGGGCCCCCACAACAATAATTCATCACCCTTGGCCGGCCAACCCTCAAAATATCTCATGACATCATCATGACACAGCTATGATGTCACTAAACATACCGAAACCCTAAAACTGCATTTTTACTATTCACTGAAATTTCAACTTTCTCAGAAAAATCCCAAAATTTCACACTAACCAAATATCAATGCTCTGATTTCAAAAATGAACTCCATTTTATAAAAATAATTTTATAAATATTTTTAATACAATTTTTAAATAAATTCACTATTCACCGAAAATTCATTTTTTTCAGAAAAATCCCCAAAAATTACCTTAACATAATATCGATGCTCTGAGTTCAAAAATGAAATCCATTTTCTAAAAATAATTTTCTAAATATTTTTAATTAATTTTTTAATTAAAAAACACTATTCACCTGAAAAAACTAATACTTGAATTATAATTAATGAAACCGTTATTTAACCATTTTATTGAATCACATTACTTAATCAAGGTGCCTAGATTATTTTAAAACTTTCTTTAAGTGAGATTACTAATCCATTAGGTCACATTACTAATCCTAAGCGTAAAATCACTATTCACAGTTTACTATTCATCAAAAATCAAGTTGATCTTATTAGACTCTAAATTTTGTACTGGACATAATTGTAGAAGACCATTTTTTGAAAATCATTACACATTTTTAATTATTTAAGGTTTACACAACCATTTTTAAAATATCCTTTTTCTAAAATTCATCAAAAATATGCATACTATATTTATCCGGTCATTTCAAAATTCATAACTTCATCATAAGAAGAAATCCCAATTTTTATTTAAAACAAGGATTACACAAGGCAGTTACGGTCTCATTACATAGCCCCTTATAATACCAGCATAGGACCTAAGAGTAAGGTGTGCTAGGGTGATAGAATCTTGGGGCGGCTCAGTCAACATTGCCCGAGTAGTAATTTCTATCAGTTTGAACTTCTCACGAAGGCGATTTCGTTCTAGCTTCACATGATGAAGCTCGGCTTGGATTTGATCCAGAGCAAAGCCCAATGGTGCTACCTATTTCCCAAGCTCTGTTATATGGGATTCGATCGGTCCAAGACTACTAGGTGAGGCCATCGAATCTTCTTTCTATAATAATTAACCAAGATTACTTGTATTTAGAGACAATAATCAAAACATTTTGTTCACAGTGGTCATATTGACCGATGGTCATATAACAATCAAAACCCAATGGTCTTATTTTAATTATAATCATGTTTATCAAATAAAACATTTTTGTTGAGTATCAAAATAAAATAACACATGAAATTAGGAAACAAGATTTATTCAAAATTTCGGGTCGTTACAATCTTCCCCCCTTAAGAAATTGCGTCCTCGCAATTTTTTTTTAAAATTGGGTTTTGAAATTTCATTGAAAGTCCCACATCGGAAAAAGAGTCAGTAACACTATTACTTTAAAAGAAATAAAAGGGAGTACAAAGGCCACCCGAGTTTACTCACACTAGGGTTCCATGTAGGAAAACATGGACATGGAGAAGAAAACAAAGGGTCAAGTTCTGAGGGAGAGTGATAGAGAACATGATTAGGAGAAAGTTAACCATGAGAAAATCCCAAACTTATGATGTGTTTAAACGGTCTTTGATTACCTAGTAGGAAACATAAACCAACAACATTTTTGTTTTACATTCCTTTTCATAATTTTGAGGAATTCATTTACAACATAGAACAAAAACATAAGAAAATATACTTATCTTCATGTAGAGTTTCATCCTTTAATAAGTTTCTACCCAAAACTAATCTTTTCTCCAAACGATGAGCATTCAAAACTACTTGGTCTCATCAAAACACAAGAATCATCTTCTAGAGAATCACATAATCCACAAAAGATCAACTATCTATTTTTTCTATCTTTAAACATTATCCCAAAAACAGAAAGAGTAAGGTAAAAAAAACTCTTCAAAAAAAAATAATCTCATAGGAATGGAAACTACTTTTAAATCTTCAAATTCCATGGTACTACCCAAAGTTCATCATAGTCCATTCCATAAATAATGGTCCTTAAGATTCCTCAAAATAAACCAAACTAAGATTGAAACCCAAATACAAGAAAGATTTGATAACATAGTCTTCCAAGGTAAACTTTATCATTCATCTCCAAACAACATCAACCACTCCTAACATCTTATAAAAAAAAGTAACTAACCTAAACATATTTACCCCAAGATAGGTTAATAATTTCCATAAGTAACCTAAATTACTATAATTCCACCTTAAATTCATCGATTCTTCAAAATATAAGTCAACCCTACTCTTCAAAGAAAATACTGTAGTAGTCTATTTACCTCGATCATATAGGGTCCCCAAAATAGTGAACATCTTACAAAATAATAATCAGCTTTTAATCCCCTAATCATCCCTTTCATATTAATATGGAAATCGTTGCATTTCCTATCACATTGGTTATTGGGACATGTTCTTCCATCTCCCACCATTAGCTAAGAAGAGAAATTATAATTAGAGGCTTAAATACTTAACCAATAATCATGAAAAGGAGCTTAAATCATATAAGGATAACTTGTAGAAGAAAAGTATACCCTAACTTGTGATCCCCTAGGTTCCAATCTAGGTTATCCATGATCATATATTCTTATTTTATTTTATATTTGTTCCTTTAGTAATGGTTCATACTAAGCTTATGAATTTACCAAAGCATATCCCCGGGGAGTGTCGTAACCAAGAGTGCATCAAGGCCCGTTTTCGTGTACCAGTTCCCGTTCGAGTCTAGCTCAAAGCGGTGTTTTCGGGTTTTACCCCTATGTACATCTGTGCCAGAGCCACCTCTACCTGCTCGTATCCAGACAGGGATGTATTTGCTTGGAAACCCCTTACTCAATACTCACCAAAATACCCGGAATATTTCCTATATTTAAACTTTTCTATAGGGTTCTTCCTAGTGTTTTCATATCCTAATTTCCACAAATAACTAAACCATCCTTTGATACCAACTATAGCATCCCGTCTTTTTATCACATAAACTTTCATTACATTTTACAAAACCGAGGATCTTTAAGGTTTAGTGTCTTGGAAACCAGGAACATAAAACATGAAAAGAACAAAAACACTCTTCTTAAACACTTGAAAGGCTTCTCCTTAAGTTCATCCTAGGTTCATTACTGCATCTCATAACCTGGGGACATACATCAAAAGAAAGGGTGAGCAGAAAGCCCAGTAAGGGAAACAAGAGAAACATTTTACATGTGAACTTGAGATACTTCAATAAGGACATGAAAAGAAATTTAAGGCATGAGAAAGAAATAATGAGATACATAAAAAAAAATAACATTTTTCATAACTTGAATATGTGGCTGCAACATTTAATATTGACAATCGTTTCGTTTCACCAAGGTCCATCCCCAAGGTGTCGTTAAAAATTACCAAGGTTATTCACCAAGGCATCGTTAAAATTGTAATCTCTAGTGGTTACATCATTACCCAATGCATTGGAGCGCTATCAGGGCGCACCCTTAAATTTGCCTTTATTATCATGTGAGCCACATATATCATCATCAAACATTTCATAAATAACCCATATAGAATAAAATAAATGGGTTTCATTTCATAATCATAACGTTTTAAAAACTGCTTTAAATACATGATCTTTACGTCACTTTAAACCCACGGAAAGGGAAAGAGGGTTTCATGTATGTAATTACCAGAATTTAAAATAGAACATTTTGATATATATGTGAATACCCCTGTAGAAATAAGAGCTTTGAGTATTCACTTTATAACATAAAATAATTTTTAGAAAAGAGAGAGAGGCATTTTGAGATGAAAATTCTGCAGCATAACGGCTATGTTACAAGGTTTTAGAAAACATTGAGAAGAGAGGGGACATGTGTCAAACATTCATAAATGACCCATCAAACAGTAGAGGGACAAAATATAAGAGATTTAAGAACATGGTAATGAAATTTTAAAATATACCATATGAAATGAATAACATGAATGGAATAAAAAAAAGATTTCTCTTGTGAGAATTCGGCAGCCTACCGGCGTCACTTAAACTTCAACAAAATTGAATTGACAAGGTCAAATAGGGTCTCTCATCATATGAACATAAGAGTCCAGTATGATAGATATAGAGATCATACCCCAACAAAATAGAAAGGAACTTGAAAGAATTGACATGAAAGTATAACTTCAAAACGAGAATGGTGAAGAACCACTTGAAAATTCGGCAGCCTAATGGCGCCACTTAAACTTCAACAAAATACTGAATTGAAGAGATCCAATGGGGTATCTCATCATATGAACATAAGAGTCCAGTATGATAGATATAGAGATCATACCCCAACATAATAGAAAGGAACTTGAAAGAATTGACATGAAAGTAGAACTTCAAAACGAGAATGGTGAAGAACCACTTAAAAATTCGGCAGCCTAACGGCGCCACTTAAACTTCAACAAAATACTGAATTGAAGAGATCAAATGGGGTATCTCATCATATGAACATAAGAGTCCAGTATGATAGATATAGAGATCATACCCCAACATAATAGAAAGGAACTTGAAAGAATTGACATGAAAGTAGAACTTCAAAACGAGAATGGTGAAGAACCACTTAAAAATTCGGCAGCCTAACGGCGCCACTTAAACTTCAACAAAATACTGAATTGAAGAGATCAAATGGGGTCTCTCATCATATGAACATAATAGTCCAGTATGATAGATATAGGGATCATACCCCAACATAACAAAAAGGAACTTGAACGAATTGACATGAAAGTAGAACTTCAAAACGAGAAGGGTGAAGAACCACTTAAAATTTCGGCAGCCTAACGGCGCCACTTAAAACTTCAAAATACTGAATTGAAGCGGTCAAATGGGGTCTCTCATCATATGATCATAAAATATCAGTATGATAAATTTAGATATCATACCCCAACATAATAAAAAAAGGAACATGAAATACTTTCCATGAAAATAGATCTTGAAAAATGAGGAGGGAGAAAGAATCCGTTACAAAAATTTCGGCAGCCAAACGGCGCCACTTAAAACTTCATAAAACGAAATAATGAGAGTAAGAGGGGATCTCTCATTATATGAACATAAAAAGGGAAGTAAGATGAGTATAAAAGAACATCCTCAAACATAAGAACATGGAGTATAAAAGAATTGACATAAAAGAGATCACTTGAAAAGAAAGAGAGGGGTCGGATCCCTTACCTTAAAATGTAACTCTTAAACCTCAAAGGTTGGGACCTTGAGGGCTAGGGGGCACCTTGGGAGGACTCCTTGGGAGGTAATGAGACCATAAATTCGTTGGGAATGAGTGGGGAGTCGAATGGATGAGAGGAGGGCTTGGTATTTATAGGGAAAGTGAGGGGACAAGGCATTAATGGCCAAAGGACACCTCACATGTGCTTTTCTCAAACCCATGTGCTCTCCCTTGGCATTTATCATGGAGTTAGGCCACATGGGGCCCCCACAACAATAATTCATCACCCTTGGCCGGCCAACCCTCAAAATATCTCATGACATCATCATGACACAACTATGATGTCACTAAACATACCGAAACCCTAAAACTGCATTTTTACTATTCACTGAAATTTCAACTTTCTCAGAAAAATCCCAAAATTTCACACTAACCAAATATCAATGCTCTGATTTCAAAAATGAACTCCATTTTATAAAAATATTTTTATAAATATTTTTAATACAATTTTTAAATAAATTCACTATTCAGCGAAAATTCATTTTTTTCAGAAAAATCCCCAAAAATTACCTTAACATAATATCGATGCTCTGAGTTCAAAAATGAAATCCATTTTCTAAAAATAATTTTCTAAATATTTTTAATTAATTTTTTAATTAAAAAACACTATTCACCCGAAAAAACTAATACTTGAATTATAATTAATGAAACCGTTATTTAACCATTTTATTGAATCACATTACTTAATCAAGGTGCCTAGATTATTTTAAAACTTTCTTTAAGTGCGATTACTAATCCATTAGGTCACATTACTAATCCTAAGCGTAAAATCACTATTCACAGTTTACTATTCATCAAAAATCAAGTTGATCTTATTAGACTCTAAATTTTGTACTGGACATAATTGTAGAAGACCATTTTTTGAAAATCATTACACATTTTTAATTATTTAAGGTTTACACAACCATTTTTAAAATATCCTTTTTCTAAAATTCATCAAAAATATGCATACTATATTTATCCGGTCATTTCAAAATTCATAACTTCATCATAAGAAGAAATCCCAATTTTTATTTAAAATAAGGATTACACAAGGCAGTTACGGTCTCATTACATAGCCACTTATAATACCAGCATAGGACCTAAGAGTAAGGTGTGCTAGGGTGATAGAATCTTGGGGCGGCTCAGTCAACATTGCCCGAGTAGTAATTTCTATCAGTTTGAACTTCTCACGAAGGCGATTTCGTTCTAGCTTCACATGATGAAGCTCGGCTTGGATTTGATCCAGAGCAAAGCCCAATGGTGCTACCTATTTCCCAAGCTCTGTTATATGGGATTCGATCGGTCCAAGACTACTAGGTGAGGCCATCGAATCATCTTTCTATAATAATTAACCAAGATTACTTGTATTTAGAGACAATAATCAAAACATTTTGTTCACAGTGGTCATATTGACCGATGGTCATATAACAATCAAAACCCAATGGTCTTATTTTAATTATAATCATGTTTATCAAATAAAACATTTTTGTTGAGTATCAAAATAAAATAACACATGAAATTAGGAAACAAGATTTATTCAAAATTTCGGGTCGTTACACTATGCCCTCTAATTAGAGTGTAACATAGTGGTAGAAATTATACAGATAAATAGAGAAGGAATTAGAATAATTAGACAATAAAAATATAATCAAGAGAGGAAATAATAAACAATTCCAAATGTAATTTCATCTACATATGATAATGATACATATCATGTCTTTACAAAGTAACAAAAAATGGTATAGAATTATCAGTACAATATATTTTTCAAAATACCATAATTTAATATCTCCAAATAGAATTGTGAGCCTTAGAATTGTCTTGCGATCCCCTGATTGTATGTATGATAGAAAATGAAGCATCGATTTATGGGAGCTATCCCTATTCCATACCTACATTCATATAGTCTTTCAGGGTACAGAACGGTAGCCCAAACTGGGTGTCAGATACAGTCCTAGTAGGTTACATCCCAAAGGTCCTTACAAAATAGGGGATGTGTAGTTTAATGATCTCATGTTGAGTGTATTAAATATCATAGGTTATATGTAAGAAAATTAATGTGCATATTGAATGTATACTACAAAACATTTGATCATGTATAGTTATATGAGGCTCCCTTGAAAACAAGTGTCAATATCACATAATAAGGAAGATGTAAAGTAAATAAGAGTAATCACCATGTCCATTCATTAGACAAAATATCTAATTAAACCCATTAAATATCTATAAAACCTATAATACAAAAATAATCATAGATGAGAAATATAATCATAAATTGAATACCAAAAACGACCACGTTATACAATCAAGCATATCACATTTACCACGATGGATCCATATAATTAGAAATGACATATAAAATAGGGACACATTGTTAAAAAATCATTAATCATTTACAAATTTTGAGCCATATAATCAAAGTTCCATACCCCTTAGGGAAGGATATAAGGTAGAGAAGACCAATGAATCCTAATCGAGTCCCAGGAGCATGCTGATGAAAACTCAGTAATGGTAGTAGTGAAGTCCTTGTATTATGTCAATAGAGCATGTCAAATGTGATTCCTGCAATCCGGATCCATGCGGTAGAAATTACCTTAGAATCCTACAAAATCAGGATCTAAGGAGAATATAGGTCCAATAAATCCTCTCCTGTAATTAAATATACAAGGGTGAAACAAACATGGATTTAAATAGAATCAAGATCAATGGTTTACCAAAAAAGTAATTCACTACAATTTCAATTAACATCCCATTCTATTCATCAATTCTAAATCATTCCATGAGTATACCCACTCATAATAAAATTCACATTCAAAAACAATAATTGAGTTTACCCACACATATAATATTTACATATAATTCGTTTAATAAATTCAACCATAGAATAAAATGTAAATAAAATTAAAATGGTGCCAATATCCATCACCAAAAAATCAAACCAATCCAATTTTGTTTATTACAGGATTTCTCTAACCAGGAAATCATAAAAAATCAACAAATGGGTGGTCTATCATAGGATAAGGAAAAGGGAACAACCCATGGGTAGACTTGGTGGGGGAAAACCCTCAAAAAACTCTCAAGGGAACTAAAGGGAATACTTAATATGTTTCATTTCATTTCATTTTATCAATGAATTTAATTTCATGGTCCTAATGCAAATTCCAGTGGGAGGCACAATAATAAATATATCTATAAAGCATCAAACAACTCAGTAAAAGTATAGAACACATAAGGCATGTTAATACTATAGTTCTTATCTAGTATCATCTCCTGATTCGATTCAGATCAAGTTAAAAACAATGAATTGATTAAAACTATAAAGATAAGTAAAATTATATTGCACCTAAATAGTGAAATTGATTCTAAGAAAAATGAAGAAAGACACAAATGGAATTGAGTACTCATATACACATATCCAAAGAGATGAAAAACACTCAATTCAAATATTGGGAAAGGAATATCTCCTCATTCCTATCATATGATTCAAATGATGGCTCTCAAATCTCAGGGATTCCAATGGATGATAAATGAAATAAGGTTTTAGGGTTAATATATTTTTAGGGAAAAATATTAATTTCCCCAAAATCCCATGAGTCACATGTTTTGGCCACACAGTTGGCCAAAATATGCACCATCTTTGATCCCACTTATATAAGGAGGGGATCCTCTTGTGGTTATTGCACACAACATTAGTAACCATGGAAAAACCATGGAAAACACTAATTTAAAAAAATTTAGAGGACATTTCATGGTCGTGCACCTCTATCCTCAATTTTTGATAGACCGTGCAGGCTATTTTTTCCTTCTATCTTGGCCTTTAATAATTATTCAAACTATTTTAGCTACCACAAATTGTTTCTAATAACAATTCAACCCAACTTATCTTTCCAGAAAACTTGGTTTGGGCATTGAAAAATACCTATACACCACCAATAAACCCACAAACACAAATTCTATTAAAATTAGTCCCTCGATAAGAATTTATACATAAAATAAAAAAGATCTGTACCTTATAAAAAATCTAAGGATCTTAATATCTCCCCCAAAATGCAATTCATCCCCAAATTTCCGTCTCAAGATTGTTCAAGATTCAAATGAAAATAAATCTGGACACTGATGACATACGTCAGCCTCATACTCCCAATTCTCATTCTATAAATAGTTGTTCTACCATATTTGATATACTAGAGGAACTAACTAACCTTACAGAAATTTAATGATCTATTCAACAATATTAATCAGATTATACTCAAAGGATACATCTACTTTTAAGTACACATCCTCTGGATAAATTACATGAGATGAGTCTGAATAATAATGATGCGGCTGATATATATGGATGTCATTGTGCAGGGGTCAATACCTCTAAGGTAACTACAACCGATAGGCTACCATCCTCAATATCTCTAGAATCTTGAATGGACCGATATATTTTGATGAAATATTACCCTAATTTCTGAAACATCTATGTCCCATACTTAGTGAAATGAGTAAAAAGACCTGATTCCCATCCATAAACATTAGAGTTTATATGCGGTGATCAACAAAAGTTTTTTATTAATATTTTATAGTTTCCATATGATTTATAAATCACATGACATACTAGGAGGTCTCCATCATGAGACGTGTCCTGAGTAAAGATTCCTCATCATCCTATAACTAGTTTTGGGTAGAACAATATGGTCTACTATAAAAATAGTCATAAGGTTCCATCTGTATAGTCATATAGTAACTATTATTGAAGGTGATCATAAACAGGGTTATATGCTTCTCCCATGATCCCCCAAAATCATGGATGCATGAACACATAATTTCCTAAAGCACTAGTATCATACACTACAGCCAAACATAAGTCTTAGAGTAGCATGTTTTTCTCAAAAGTACCCATGTACCCAAATCCCTCTTCAAGCTCTGCTGGAAAAATGATGTAAACTAGGCATCCCTATCTATGGTGATATTACGAGGGACATCATTAATTCATACTCTCTCACAGATATATAACCACCATGTTCATCCAAATATATGGTATCCTTAATCGGCTAGAATTAAGAAACATTCAAGAGGCCATCGACAATAACCCACACAACATCCCTTCCATGCGGTGACTTCAGCAAACAAGTAATGAAATCCATCGTGACATAATCCAATTTCCACTAAGAAATATGTATCATCTATAAATTCTATCACATCATTGTTATTTTTTATAACCTTTTAATTGATATAACACATTGTAACAAAACTAGTTACCTCTAAAATAATACCCATCCACCAGTATTAATGATGAAAGTCACGGTCCATATTGGTGACTATGGGAAGCACTTGCAAAACCAAGGCATGAAACTACTACAGAATCTCTAAGAATATTTCCACTAGAACACAAATGCGATCATGGATACTCAGTATTTCATCCTCACCAACTGTCCAACCAGGATTTGGGTCCTCATCTTCCACACTCTCCTAGAGGACTAGGCTCTCTAAATATGATAGTTGTTGTATCTTCACTCTATACAGAAGTGTAGAGATCACAACATAGGATGAAATAAAACCCAAACCCTAAATATCCTACACATACATGTTCTTCATAGTGAAAAAAACCATAACATTCAACTCGTTGATGGTCTACTGATCCACATGCAGATGTGTCCACCTTCTCAGTTCATTAGCCACTATGTTGCCTTTATCAAGCATATAGGTAATCACAATGTCAACATTGTATAAGTTATCAACCCACCTAAACATCCTCATATTTAGAAAATTATTTGTAAACACATACTTGAGGCTATTGTGGTCTATGTACATAAAAACATTCACTCTATGTATGTGGTTTATCTAATATCACAAAACAAGAACCACTACTACTAACTCAAGATTTTGTTTCATGTTTTTCTTCTCGTGTAACCTCAACTACCGAGACCTATATGCAATGAATATATCTCCATGCATAACAACTAATCCGAGCTCGATACGTGAGTTATCATAATATATAATGAAGATTCTACCATACTTTAGAAGAATCAGGATCAGACCTAAATCCAATCAACTTTTCAACTCCTAAAATGTTATTTTTTTGATATCTGACCATAAAAACATCACACTCTTCTTAGTAAAGCCTGTTAGTGGCACTTCAAGGCTTGTGAAGTCCTATAAAAAAGCATGTAATATTCAGATATCCCCATGAAAGTTTGTAAGTACATGTTATTCTTGTGATTCTCTTAGAAAATGATTACTATAGCCTTCTTTGGGTCAAATAATATTCTCGTCTCTAAGATAATATTACCCAATATGTGAATCAGATCCATTAATAAGTGGAAATTTTTGACCTTAGAATATAACTTCTTCTCTCTTAGTGTATCCAAAACTATATAAAGATGTATTTCATAGTCAGGTTGATTATAAAAATACTCCAATATATGATCCATAAAACCACAAAAAATGAATCCATATAAGGATGAAAAACTCATTTCATTAGTTCCATGAAAACTGATGGCGCATTTATTATGTCAAACAACATAACCACATATAAAAATATAGACAATTACAACTACAAATTAATGTAAAAGTTATGTATGTTTTTTTTAACATCTACATGGTGATATCCTAACCTCAAATAATTTTTCAAGAACACCCTAGATCCACAAAGATGATAAAAAATATCATTTATCCATTGAAATAGATATTGGTTCTTAATGTTAAACTAGTTCAATTTCTAATAATACATGCATATCCTAGGGGCACCATCCTCTTTTTACATAAAAAGGAATATTGAACCCCATAGAGATGTATCGGGTTGAATAAATCCCTTTACCTCCAAATCTCATAACTACTTATTAAACTAATGCAATTCTATTGTATCCATCCCCCAGAGAGGATTATTTCATAGGTTCTTTGAATGAACTAGATGGAGAAACAAACTATCTTTTAGGATATAAAATAAAAAATTAATCTTGGGAAATTTCCCTAAAATGATCAATCACTAGTGGAAAATATTCCTGACACACCCCCTAGGCATCCAAATACAAACAACCAATCTATGTTGTCATACTACTGACCCCATGATTTTCTGGTATAGCTCAGATCTTCTGGACATCCCATTCACCCTTGTGAGTATAAACTTTTCTTATAGTGATGTGAACATCACCCTTCGATGATAGAAATTATAATGGTCCAGAGAATCAACTAGATATTCCCTTTAGAGTATGACATTAAACCCTGTCATCTTGCATGGGAAAACAATATGGACCAATTAAGACCCACCAATCCAAAGGGGGAACACCCTTCACTTGTGTAGACTTTCCACATTGATCGTTAATCGATTTTCAATAATCATATCCCCTTCAAAAAACTAAATCACAATCCAAAGGTTCTCCATAATAGGTAAATATATAAAACTATGTGATGCACTTGTATCAAAAAGAGAATGTATGTGAGTTGAGGATACTATGATCATACCTCTCACTATAGATAGTATGGAACTATGCTTTTCTGTTGTAGGGTTTAAATTGTTTATTTGTCCTAATGTGACATAACTTCAATACCTAAAGTATCCCAATTATCCCCCTCAATACAAATTTTACCTTCTTACCTAAGAAAAAACCCCAACCATCTCAGCCTACACATCCAGTACTAATTCAACTCCTTTTATAATGTGGCGCTGTGAAACATATTCTCAAACCTATTTTTTGAGCTGACCCCATACCAATAAATGTTGAATTAATGATCCTATGAAAATAATACATATGGCCCATCCTGCAACAATATCAACAAATTATTGGGTCTTTATCGCACTTATTCCTCATGTGTCCCCATATTCCACACTGATGATAGAAAATGTCTCTAGTATCACTAGAAGCATGGATTGTAATCATCTCATGGGAAGCCTCAAGACAAATCCTCCTTCCAATGATGATGAACCATTGCGTCGATAGATTTTATTTCATTACTATGTGATCCCAACTCCCCTCTGGTTTTACTCTATAATTTTTGAATTATTTACCATCTTAGTAATCGTTATCAAACTGAAAACATTTATTTGAGATCAAAAATCACAATAGAGAACATCCTTAACGAATCTCTCCCTTGATTTCACATCATCAAGGAATATCTGAAAAAATGAAGCTTTATAATGTGTGTGGAATACTTAGAAACTATCTTCACACCCTTATCTAGATGCATGAACTCACTATCCCTCTCTTCCATAAATGTATTCGGAATAATTATTCATATAATCTTGTTCAAAAATCCTACCAATCCATTCCATATGGAACATCATCCTAGTTCAAAAAATCCAAATAGTGGTGTTCTTGTACACATATCATATACATCATGATGTTCACTCTTCTATTAGGATGTTGCCCAACATGATCAAATATCCACAACATAGCCTCATTCCCTAGTTCAGTATCATGTGGACCACTATACCTTGAAAATGTGGGAGGATGCTACTACTAGTACACATACGTCAGCTTATCCATAGACAAGACAGGATACGATGCTCCCTAAAATGTGTCGATGAAGTGGATAAACCCCTATTGGAACTGTGTTTTCGTAAAAATTTTATGGTAAAATAGTTTGTTACTCATTTTGAATTGTAGGACGATCCATAGATAGCCTATGGATCAACAATTACAGGGTGTGGCATTCACCACCATCCCAGAGTAGAAATTGGGTTTGTCCTGGTTTGATGCCTCTTGAATTCCAAACACATGCCTCAGTGAAGAAAAATGTCAAATTTGATAACAAAAACCATATGATAGAATAAAGACTTAATATAAAAGATTGTATAACATAGTCTACATCTAAATCCAATACTAAATAAAAATAATTGACCCAGACATTACTAGAGACACTAAATGAGGCTGAATCAAAATATGGGTCAAGGTTAATTATTTATTTCATAGTTTTTATTCTCCATTCATTTCAACATTAAGACCCAATTTCTTTTTAAATGGTTAAACTAAATGGTCCACCATTTCCAATCCATATGTTCCCAAACTCATTATAATCCAAAATATGGTATCCCCAAGATTCACATCATAACAACTTCTAGTCCTTGCGACTTATGGTCCATAACTCAATGTTTTATAATTGGATTCTTAAGGTGTTATTGTTGCCTAATAAATAATAACTGTTTAGGTTATGACATTCACTCTATGTAACAACCATGTTTCTCAATTTCCTGATAAAAATAGATATCATGACAGCTATCACAACATCATAAAAATAAGAAATTAATTATATATAACATTCCATAATGCATGAAAATTTAATTCTAGTAGGTGCATAAATGATACAAGATATGGAATGGTGTTATATAATAGGGTTTCAACATAATAAAACCCACCATAATCTCATTTATAATAGCAGAATTCAAGTGTATCTCCCAAGAGTGGAATCAAATCAAGTGTAATTGTCATAATTAAGAAAACTAAAATTTATAATCAAGGAAATTTGGATTTTTTCCTCTGTGTGGGTTAGCTATGCCTAAGAATATATCATTTCCAAATTAT
Source organism: Viscum album (assembly GCA_963277665.1). Taxonomy (NCBI): domain Eukaryota; kingdom Viridiplantae; phylum Streptophyta; class Magnoliopsida; order Santalales; family Viscaceae; genus Viscum; species Viscum album. Next base: position 1,431,272,307 of record OY728126.1, on the reverse strand, counting down.
AATTCATTTATATCATCTTCTATTGCCTCAACATTGTAATGAGAACCGTAAAAAATCCCCCTGATACAACATTGTTACAACATTGAACTGGATTCCACTAAATAGTTCCCCATGCGTGGTTGGATACATGGCCTCATGTGCATCTCCCCTAACCCCAGTAGATGAAAACTAGAAGAAAGGGGCTAGTTTAAGGCCCCAACCTTAAACCTTACATAATCGTGAGTTATTACAATATTACACATTGAGGATCTTTTTAGGATTAGAGTTTTAGATAATTATATCATAAAACTTACATTACATTCCACATTTAAACAAAGTGGTTATATAAAATATAGGAAACATATTTAAAATAAAACTTGTATTCTTTCTTGACACTTCCTTGACACTATCATCATATCTTGTACCATTCCCTTGACCTGTGAAAAACATTTCAAAAACTTGGGATGAGCATAAAAATCTCAGTAAGGGTTCTAAAACGTATGGAAAGGAAACATGAGTAAATATATACATAAGAATGAAATCATACTTACCCATAAAACATAAGCACTTTAAAATACCTCATAAAATCATGAACAAATCATAGAAATCACAAGACATAAAGGTAAATTGAGGCATTAATAACATTCTTACGTATGGAGTAACCCTCTTTGTTTGGTTTTGAATACCCATCATACTATATTCCCTAAATATCTTCGGAGAAACCACAATGTTTAACTCCTTCGCATTACCAAATTCATTGGAGAGCTATATCGGGCTCACCCGCCCTTAGTTTATCATGGAACCACCCGTCTTCATAAACAATGCCAAAGAACCATAACATAATCATAGAATATAACTTAAGCATAAAAGAAAATATAACATTCCCACATTACAATAACAATATAAAATTTTAAGATATTGAAATAGTGAATCCATTCTAAAAACCATTTTCAAAACCATTTAAAACATTTAATAAAGAGATTTTTAAATAAAAGTGTCCCATTCCACATTGAAGATTTTAACATTTTAAACCATTAATATCTATATTTTTAAATCTTTAAAACCATTTTGAAAAAATGGATATTAATGAGAAATATTTATAATAATAAATCATTAAAACATTTAAAATGATATTTTAGTTAAAGGGGTTTTAACAAAATGAGAGACACTTGAATACAATAATTGAGGAATAACATTTATTCAAAACGTTATAATATCATGAGAATAAAGGGATTCATGGTATGAAATTCCAAAGGATAGTATATACACCATATAAGAGTAAATTGGTGCATAACCACAATGAAGTCTCAATGGAAATGTAAATTGAGATGAAATCCATTATAAAGATGGTATCCTTAAATTAAGGATAAATAAATATCATAATTATGTGTGACAAATATAAATACACCCAATATAAGTGGATATTAAGTGTCAAATAATCAAATCACATTCACACATATTCCAAAGATGAAATATTCAATAACTACATGTTGAACCCAAAGAAATCGAAATTGGGTTATGAAGTTCCCTTGACAGCCTAACGACGTCACATCATATTTCAGAAAAATAGTTGATGAGAGAGATAAAGGGTATCTAATCACTTGGACATAAAATTTACGGCAATGAAGATATATAAGAACATATCCCCATATAATAAGATGAAAATTAAATGACATAACAAAAGAATTATTTTAATAAGAGGAGGGTGAAAGGTTCCCTTACCGATTTGGGTAACTTTCGAAACGTACACCCCATGAAAGAAGGACTATACAACATTGATGTAAATACTCATAAAAGAAATTATGTTACAAAAAGATTAGAAAAATGGACAGTACATACACCACTCAAAAGTAAATATTGGAAAATGTAGCTTGAATCTCACAAAAACACAAAGTGAGATAAAAAGCCCCTCACGAAATTTCGATAGCCTGACGGCACCAATTTAAACTTCCAAAATGGATTGATGAGATAAAATATGTTCTATCATAGTATGAACATAAAAATTACAGTAAGAGTAATAAAAAATAACATCCCAATCATAAGAAATATGCGCTTAAAAGGAATGACCTAAAAGAGTGTACTTAAAAAGAAGGAGAGGGGTAGGATCCCTTACCTCGGGTCTGACATGACTCAATCATTATTTAACCTCCTGAATAAAAAACATGAGTTAATTTATACTTTCTTAAGAACCATTTTCAAGTTAATTATTCCTTTTATATCACTTAATAACATTCTATGAACACTATGTAATTATTTAAGTCAATAATGGTCGTTTTTTAGATCATTGCTACTTGAGTAAAAAAAATAAACTCTTTATAATTACAAGTCTTTCATGTGGTAAAATATATATTATATACAGAATTATATTCATTATTTAGATATCATATATATCATATATATCCATTATATACATGCATTTACAATATTACATAACATTTAGAGGTAAGAAATGAAATGCATCGTTCATGGAGACGGTAAGCCGTACGTACGCATGAACGCTACATCCATTTCTATTTCTTATTTAATGGAATTAAAACATTGTGATACATAATAGTATTATAATTACAGTAGGTTATCATATATAATATCATTAAATATATCCGTTATACATACCACATATGGTATTAACGAATCAAATCAATTTGAGGGGGCGGTAGTCCGCACTTCCGAAAATGAAGATATTGCGTTTAACCATAATGGAAACCATAAAGGTATGTAATAAATGAATAATATATAAGATTAAGTAAAACATAAACATATTATATATCATATATAAATATAGTTACATCTTAATGGACACCTTTTATGGAGTTAAAAGAATATTGAACAATCATCGTTTCGTGAGGCAGAAATTCACCATCCACAGAAACAGTATGTTTTTTAACTAGTAGATGTAGGTGTTTGTAAGTATAGATCTAATAATTATTATAAAAACATCCTAGTATATTAAATATACTATATTTTTCACAAAAGAAATGAATAAAAAAAGTTTTGGGGGTTGGAGAAGCAAAATAAAACATAAAACACAAGTGAAGGCATTACCTTAAAATCGGGTATCTCCCTTTGATTTGAGCTCAAAGGCTCCCTTGGGAAGTCTTCTGCACAAAGTGAGGCTTATAGGAGTAAGATAGGGATTGGGAGAGACAAAAGGAGAAGGGGTTGGCTGATACAAAGGCTTGATAGGTGTGGGAAATGTGGTAGAGGTGGGGGCCTTTTATAAGAGGAGAGGAGGGGCACTCTTGGAATGTTACAAAATGTTACTTTATTTTCAAATGAGTTTCGTTTTTAAAGGTCCCAAATTGATTTATTTCGAGGATAAGGTGGTATGGGTTTGAAATATACTCATCCAATAGGTCTTTGACAAGTGTAAGTTATTGTTTTAACACTATCTTTTCATTTTATTTAAATCCTTTATTAATGAGGTAATCGCTGCATCATCATGATGTCATAAATAATTTAACTTATTTAATGTCTAAAAATTATAAAAAAATATATCATGATGTAGGAAATATTTTTATATTTCTAATGAATATTTATAGTCAAAAATATGACTTGTATAACTCCACTTAATATTTTTTTTTTGTAAAACAACTCATGCTTGTGACATTTTTATTTTAACTTTAAATAAAAAGTTATTTATGTCATTTTCCAACCAATGTTGCTCCATGGGGGCCCCATGTTTACACATGGATTGTCTTGGTCGGCCATGACACATCAAATGAGGGTAGTACATGTGTCTAGGTCATTTCATATTATTAAAACATTATTTTTACCTTAAATTACACTAATTACCTCTAATTGCGATTAAAAACATAAAAGTTACTATTCACCAAAAATTATTTTAATCCCATTGAACCACATTTTACATCATAATGACAATAATTTATGTCGGATTTTTGAAATTCAAATCACAGAAGTGGTAAAGTTTCATTTAAACGAAAAATCAGTTTTTAAACTAGCACTTAGTGGTTTCACTATTCATCAAAAATTGAAGCTTTTCAGAAAAATACCAAAAATTCACCCTAAGATATATTTGATATTCTGAATTCAAAAATGAATTCTATTTTAAAAAATTCAAAACATATATGTTGAATTAGTTAATTTAATAATTAAATCCTTATGTCAAAACAAATAGCGTGTTTCTAAGAAATAATATCTATTAAAAGATTGACACTAGTTTAAGTCCAATGTCAAAGTGAAATTAATTCCAATGACCACCATTAGATTAAATGGTAAACATATATTCTAATTTCACTTTAAAAAAAGTTCAAAATATAATCTAATCATATAAATAAATTATATTAAAAAGTGGTTTTGAATTAAAATACAACATTTTTCACTATTCATTTAAAAATGAACTTTATCGGAAAAATACCAAAAATTTACACAAAGTAAATTTTGATGTCCCGATTCTAAATAAGAATTTTATTCTGTAAAATATAACACATTAAATTGTCAAAAAAGTGTATTTAAAATAGGTTCTCCATCAAAAGTCGGTTAATCGACTTTTTAATGAATATTAGAATGTTTACGCTTAAAATTGGATTCATTCGCATTTTTAATCCTCTATCATTTATTGTAAAAAGTAAAAATATTTGACAAACAGATATAATCATTTTGTAGTTAGTTCTATTAATTCCCTCCAATACAACAGTTAGGCGTTAACTACCATTTAAAAAAAATATTATTTTGTTACTAGAGTGCAACGTAAGATTCCCAAGAAACTCGTTGTTGCGTATTGGGTACACCATCGAGCATAGCATCCCCTTTAAAGAAATATTAATATTTTACTCACAAATATTGATAAATTTGAAATTTTCATATTCTTTATTTACCTGGGGTGTTACATCCTTCCCCCATTTTTGGAATTGCGTCCTCAAAATTTTAAAATTGGGCTTGGAAGCTTCATTGAAAATCCCACATCGGAACAAGAGTCAGTAAAACTATCACTTTAAAAGAATGGGAGATAAGTACAAATGTCACCCAAGTTAACCCATACTAGGATTCCAAGTATGAAAATATAGATATGGAGGAAAAAACAAAGGGTCATGTTCTGATGGAGAGTGATAGTAAACATGTCTAGGAGAATGTTAACAACAAGAAAATCACAAACTTGTGATGGGTTAAATGGTATTTGATTCCCCAGTAGGAAAAATTAATAGACAACATTTTTGTCATAAGTTACTTTTCATTGAGGAATTTATTTATGAGCTTAAATAATACATAAGGAATCATACTTAATTGTCATGTTGACTTTCAACTTTTACTATATTTCTTACACGAACTCGTATTTTCTCCAAAAGACGAGTATTTAGGATGACTAGTTCACATTAAGAGAGCTATAATCAACTTCTAGATAATCACCTAATCCACAAAAGAGAACTATATACTTCCCATGTCTTTAGACCTTAAACAAAACTAAAACCCAATTTTCAACAATGACCATTCAATAAACATCTATACATAAAATTCTACAAAGTAGACCAAACTAAGATTGAAACCCAATTATCTGAAGGATTTAATCACATAGTCTGCTAAGATAAATATTAACATTTTTCTCCAAAATAAAATCAATTTTTCTTACAGTCTCATACTGAAAAGTAATTAACCTAATCACATATCCTCCATGATAGGCTAATAATTTCCATTGATAACCAAAAATAAACTTACTCTTAATTCATAAAATCATCTAACTAAAAAGAATCATTCAAACTAACCAGGGACTTCACGTAGTCCAGTGGTAGGCGATAAATACCAGTTGCACTTTGGTTATGGGTTCGATTCCCGCAGCTTTGTCTGACGTGACGGGTTGTCACATGGTCTGCGTGTTGTACCTTTTCAAAAACTATATAATTTTATAACATTCCTCAAAAAGAGATAAATTCATCAAATATAACCATAACATATTTTAACCACAAAGGTTATCTGATAACGTCCATTTTGCAACCCAAAATGTATTAACCAGTAATTGCCTGAAATTCAAGGATCATATAAACCCAAATGGTTCTTTATAACTATATCCACAAAATAAAGGATAATTATTCCTTGAATAAAATTTTCATATATCAAACATCATGGTTACTATAAAATGTCTTCTAATGTAAACCCATCATTAAAAGAGACTTAATACATCTAAGAATTTCACTATTCTGAAATCTACCATAATTCTTGAATCCCATATATGATGACTTCTTACTCATTCAACATTCTTCATGATCCATTAGTTATTCATTTTCAACTTATTTGGAAATACTTCTTTCCTACAAACAAAATCATGAATCATATCCTAAGATTCCAATAATAGGAAAACATATGTTAAGAAATAATCCATACCTTTCATTCTTTATTATCAGTTTCTTCATCCTCAATCGGAATGGAATTAGGTATTGGTAAATGAATATTTGTATGATCTTGGTGACCCCATTCCCGAAACTTCTTCGTAGGACATGTGTATGCATAATGACCATGCACACCACATTTAAAACATTCAATTGATCCTTCAGAAAGAACCTCTTTCCCTTTCCTAGATTCAACTAGATGCTTCCATTTTACATGGAAGGTTCTTTCTTTATGACCTTCATTTCCACATATATAGCATCTTTCTATCCCTTTGAAACATTTTCCTATGTGTTTATTTCCACATATTTGACACATAGGTTTTTGAACATACTTACCATTATGATTATTACCTGAACAACCGTAGGGATTTGTTTCTCGCATATACGATGCCTTATAAAAATCAATAAGGTTCAGGTGGTCAATCATGACTCCATATAGTTGGTTGAGGATAACCACAAGTGTTCTCATTTCATCTCCCATATCATTCAGTTGTTCTTTCATAAAACCATCATAGTTTTCTTCAAATCCACTGTTACATTGGTGCATGCTAGATCCGACCATTTACTAAAACCAAAAGGTTAGTGTGAGTATATCAGTAAAATCATCAAATAAAAAAGAAAAAGATAAACACCAATATATACTTATCCAAGTTATCTCAAACTCATTCTAACTTAAAAAAATGATGACTCCATCTAATATACTAACCATTGTGGTGATACACAACTTGTCACTTTTTCTTAAACAACACTCTAACCTCTAAAGTTATCTAAACCGACCTTTGATACCAACTATAAGGCCCCAGCCTTAAACCTTACTTAATCTTGAGTTATTACAATATTACACATTGAGGAACTTTTCAGGTTTAGAGTTTTAGAGAATTAGATCATAAAACTTGCATTACATTCCACATTTAAACAAAGTGGTAACATAAAAGATAGGACACATATTTAAAATAAAACATGGAATCTTTCTTGACACTTCCTTGACACAATCATAATATCTTGTACCATTGCCTTGACATGTGAAAAACATTTCAAAAACTTGGGATGAGCATAAAAAGCTCAGTAAGGGATTTAAAAAGTATGGAAGGGAAACATGAGTACATATATACATAAGAATGAAATCATACTTTACCCATAAAACATAATCACTTTAATATACCTCATAAAATCATGAATAAATCATAGAAATCATAAGACATAAAGGTAACTTGAGGCATTCATAACATTCTTATGTATGGAGTAACCCTCTTGGTTACGTTTGGAATACCCAGCATAGTATATTCCCTAAATCTCTTCGGAGAAACCATAACGTTTAACTCATTCGTGTTACCCAATGCATTGGAGAGCTATATTGGGCTCACCCGCCCTTAGTTTATCATGGAACCACCCGTCTTCATAAAAAATTCCCTAGAACCATAACATAATCATAGAAAATAACTTAAGAATAAAGGAAATATAACATTCCCACATTACAATTACAATATTACCTTTTAAGATATTGAAATAATGAATCCATTCTAAAAACCATTTTCAAAACCATTTAAAACATTAATAAATAGATTTTTAAATCAAGGATTCCCATTCCACATTGATGATTTCAACATTTTAAACCATTAATATCCATATAAATAAATCCTTAAGACCATTGTGAAAACATGGATATTAATGACAAATATTTATAAGAATAAATCATTAAAACATTTAAAATGATATTTTAGTTAAAGGGGTTTTAACAAAATGAGAGACACTTGAATACAATAATTGAGGAATAACATTTAATCAAAACTTTATAATATCATGAGAATAAAGGGATTCATGATATAATATTCCAAAGGAAAATATATACACCATATAAGAGTGAATTGGTGCATAACAACAATGAAGTCTCAATGGAAATGTAAATTGAGATGAAATCCATTTTAAAGATGGTATCCTTAAATTAAGGATAAATCGATCTCATAATTATGTGTGACAAATATAAATACACCCAATATAAGTGGATATTAAGTGTAAAATAATCAAAGGTCATTCAGACATATTCAAAGGATGAAATTTTCAATAACTACATGTTGAACCCAAAGAAATCAAAATTGGGTTAAGAAGTTCCCTTGATAGCCTAAAGGCGCCACATCAAATTTTAGAAAGAGAGTTGATGAGAGAGATAAAGGGTATTTCATCAAATGGACATAAAATTTATGGAAATGAGGATATATAAGAACATATCCACATATAATAAGATGAAAACTAAAATATATAACAAAATAAGTCTTTTAAAAAGAGGAGGGTGAAAGGTTCCCTTACCGATTTGGGTAACATTCGAAATGTACACCCCATGAAAGAAGGACTATACAAATTTGATGTAAATACTCATAAACTAATGTATGTTACACAAAGAGTATAATAATGGATAGTACATACACCACTCAAAAGGAAATATTGGCAAATGTCGCATGAATCTCACGAAAACACAAAGTGAGATAAAAAGCCCCTTACGAAATTTCGGCTGCCTAACGGCGCCAATTTAAACATCCAAAATGTATTTATGAGAGAAAATATGGTCTCTCATCACATGAAAATAAAAATTACAGCAAGATTAATATAAAATAACATCCCAATAATAGGATATATGAGCTTAAAAGTAATGACCTAAAAGTGTGTACTTAAAAAGAAAGAGAGGGGTGGGATCCCTTACCTCGTGTCCGACTTGACTTGATCATTCTTTAACCTTCTGAATAATAAACTTGACTTAATTTCTACTTGATTAAGAACATTTTCAAGTTCATTATTCCTTTTATATCACTTACTACCATTCTATTAACACTATGTAATTATTTAAGTTAATAATGGTCATTTTGTAGATCATTGGTACTTGAGTAAAAAAATAAACTTTTTATAATTACAAGTTGTTCATGTTGTAAAATATATATTATATCCAGAATTATATTCATTATTTATATATCATATATATCATATATATCCATTATATACATGTATTTATAATATTACATAACATTTTGAGGTAAGAAAAGAAATGCACCGTTCATGGAGACGGTAAGCCGTACGTACGCATGAACGCTACTTCCATTTCTATTTCTTATTTAATGGAATTAAAACATAGTGATACATAATAGTATTATAATTACAGTATGGTATCATATATAATAACATTAAATGTATCCTTTATACGTACCACATATGGTATTAATGAATCAAATCACTTTGAGGGGGCGGTAGTCCGCACTTCTTAAATGAAGATATCGCGTTTAACCATAATGGAAACCATAAAGGTATGTCATAAATGAAAAATACATAAGATTAAGTAAAACAGAAATATATTATATATCATATATAAATATAGTTCCATCTTAATGTCCACCTTTGAGGGTGTTAAAAGAATATTGAACAATCATTGTTTCGTGAGGCAGAAATTCACCATCCACAGAAATAGTATGTTCATTAACCATTAGATGTAGGTGTGTGTAAGTATAGATAGAATAATTCTTATAAAAACATACTATTATATTAAAGATACTGGAGTTGTTATAAAATAAATGAATAAAAAGAGTTTAGGGGTTGGAGAAGCAAAATAAAACAAAAGATCACAAGTGAAGGCATTACCTTAAAATCGGGTATCTCTCTTTGATTTGAGATCAAAGGCGCCATTTGGAAGTCTTCTACACAAAGTGAGGCTCTTAAGAGTATGTTAAGGATGATCAGAGACAAAATGAGCAGGGTTTGGATGAGCCAAAGGCTTGAGAGGTGTGGGTAAGGTGGTAGATGTGGGGGCCTTTTATAAGAGGAGAGGAGGGGCACTCTTGGAATGTTACAAAATGTTACTTTATTTTCAAATGAGTTTCGGATTTTAAAGGTCCCAAATTGATTTATTTCGAGGATAAAGTGGTAAGGGTTCGAAATATACTCATCCAATAGGTCTTTGACAAGTGTAAGTTATATTTTTAACATTATCTTTTCATTTTATTTAAATCCTTTATTAATGAGGTAATCGTTGCATCATCATGATGTCATAAATAATTTAATTTATTTAATTTCTAAAAAAAAATATCATGATGTATGAAATATTTTTAGATTTATAATGAATATTTATATTCAAAAATATGACTTGTATAAATTCATTTAAAAATTGTTTTAGTAAAACAACTCATGCTTCTGACATTTTTATTTTAACTATAAATAAAAAGTTATTTATGTCATTTTCCAACCAAAGTTCCTCCATGGGGTCCCCAAGTTGACCCATGGATTGTCTTGTTCGGCCATGACACATACAATGAGGGTAGGACGTGTGTCTAGGTAATTTAATTTTATTAAAACATTATTTTTACCTTAAATTACACTAATTACGTCTAATCTCGATTAAAAACTTAAAAGTTACTATTCACCAAAAAAATTATTTTAATCCCATTGAACCAAATTTTACATACTAATGAAAACCATGTATGTCTGATTTTGGAAATTCAAATCACAGAAGTGGTAAAGTTTCATTTAAATGAAAAATCCGTTTTTAAACTACCACTTAGTGTTTTCACTATTCATCAAAAATTGAAGTTTTTCAGAAAAATACCAAAAATTCACCCAAAGATATATTTGATATTCCGAATTGAAAAATGATGACTATTTTAAAAAATTCAAAACATATATGTTGAATTAATTAATTTAATAATTAATTCCTACTGTCAAAACAAATAGCGTGTTTTTAAGAAACAATATCTATTAAAAGATTGATATTAGTTTCAGTCCAATTTCAAAGTCAAATTAATTCCAATGAACACCCTTAGATTAAATGTTAAAAATAAAACAATTCAAAAGATAATCTAATCATATAAATAAATTATATTAAAAAGAGGGTTTGAATTAAAATAAAACATTTTCACTATTCATTAAAAAATGAACTTTATCGGAAAAATACCAAAAATTTACACAAATTAAATTTTGATGTCCTGATTATAAAGAATAATTTTATTTTGTCAAATATAACACATAAAATTGTCAAAAAAGGGGATTTAAAAGAGGTTCTCCATCAAAAGATGGTTAATCGACCTTTTAAAGAATATTAGAATGTTTACTCTTAAAATTGGATTCATTCTCATTTTTAATCCTCTAACATTTATTATGAAAAGTAAAAATATTTGAAAAAAATATATAATCATTTTGTAGTTAGTTCTGTTCATTCCATCCATTACAATAGCTAGGTGTTAACTACAATTTAAAATAATATTATTTTGTTAGTAGAGTGCAACGTAAGATTCCTAAGAAACTCGTTGTTGCGTATTGGGTACACCATTGAGAATAGTGTTCCCTTTAAAGAAATATTAATATTTTATTAAAAAATATGGATAAATTTGAAAATTTCATATTCTCTATTTACCTGGGGTGTTACAGCTAGGGTGTGTCTGAGGGTAGAATATTCCCTTTTATCAGAGTGTACCATATAGGTAAAAATCATTCATATCAATAGAGGAAGTAGTATAATAATCTGAAAGAGGATAAATGATAAAGACAGATATAAATAAACAATGCTAAATTAATTATCATATACATATGATAATGATACATATCATGTCTCTAAAACTAGCTAAAATAGTTATACATAAACCAATACAATATATGTGTAAAAATACCAAAAAAAACTAAAATGTACTATCACAATATACAATCACGATCATCAGCTTGGTGCTAGAATCCCTTGATACTAATAATGGAACAATGTAAAGCATCGAACTATGAGAACATTACCCGTTGCCTACCTAAATCCATATAGTCGGTTCAGGTACCCAATGACGCCCCGAGTAGGGTGTGATATACAATCCCAGTGGGTTACCACCCAAATTTCAATAAAAAATCATAGTTGTGAAATATAACGAGTTAACGTAGAGTGAAATATATATTACAAATATGTAGTATGAAAAGGAATGTTCCCATGGCATGTATACTAAAAAACATGTTATACATTATAGACTTATAAGGCTCCCTAAAAAAAGTTTCAAAATCATATTAAATGGTAGAAGTAAGTTAAAATCGATTAAGCACCATTCCCATTCATATACAAAATATCTCATAAATCCCACAAAAATTCAATATAACCTGTAATTACAAAATTAACATGACTGAGCTGTATGGTCAGAAATTATACATTGACCTCTACTGCGTCATACAACTAAACATTTCACATTTACCATGGACAAGCAATATAATTAGAATAGTAATATCAACCACAATTGGGCCTTCCAACTATGAATATCCCATTTAAAACAACTGAGTAATACAATCAAAGTGTCAAACCCCTTAGGATCAGATCCATCGTATATAAGACTAAGTAATCCTCATTAATTTCCATGTTCATCTAGACATAATCTTAGTAATGAAACGGTTTGAGTCCAAGGACCATGCCAACTGATCATGTCCAAGGAGAGTCTATCATGTCAGATGCAAGGGGTAGAAATTAACTTGGAATCCTATGAAATCATAATCCAAGAAGCATAAAAGTATAAGGCATGTTCTACCAGAATACAAGATCCACGTTTTAAACAAACATGAAATCTAAATGCAATCAAGATTCCTAGCTTTCCTACCTTGGAATTCACTACTAATTCAATTAAAATCCCGATCCATTCCTTAATTCACATTAATTCAATTCCATGAGTATACCCACACATATTAGAATTTACATTAAATAAAAATAAATTACTTTACACACTCACATAAAATTTTTATATAATTTATTTAATTAATTCAAGAAAGTCATAACATGTCAACACATGGAAAAGAAGACAATATCCATCTTCTAGCAATCAATTTAATTTAATTTAGTTAATTATATCTTCTTTCTAACATGGAATGAACAAACACACACCCCATTAGTGGTTTTATAAAGGAAAAGGAAAAGGGAACACCCCATTGGTGGCCTTGGTTGGGGAAAAAACCTCCAAAAAGTCTCAAGGGAACGAAAGGGAATCCCTATCATGTTTAATTTCATTTAATTAAATTATACAATTAAATTTCAGGAATGCACTTGAAATTTTAACTAATTCCACAATAGAAACTAGATATATAATGAATCAAACCAGTGTAGAAATATATATACCTCATACAATATTTTTAGTAGAGTACATGTCTAGTATCATCTATTGATTTGACTCATATTGGGACAATAATGAAGATCAGGTGAAAATCTGAAAAATAAAAAAATTAGCCCACACCTAAATAGAAAATCCAATACAAAAACCAATGAATAATGATAAAAATATAATTTAGTAATAACCATAATGGATCCAATAAGAAGAATGAATCCCGATTTTGATATATGATGATGTGGATCTCCCGATTTTTAGCTTTGGATTTAATGGAGATATCTCAATCCTCACAGCTACCAATAGGTGATAAATGAAATAAGTTTTTAGGATTAATATAATTCAAATATAAAAATGGAAATTTCCCCAAAAATAGCATGGGTTGCATGGTTTGGCCACATAGTTCTCCAAGACATAAACCAATCATGTGCCCATTGCTGTATGGAGGGGATCCTTGCGTGGTAACTACACATGGTTTGACTAACTGTTCACAAATTTTGAAAAACATATCTCTCAAAAACTATTTAGGCCTCTCCATTAGCGTGTGACACTATACGAATGGTTAAAAATATGATTCCCAAAATCTCCTCTACCTAGGGATTATAATGTTAGTCAGACCATGCAACCACCTCAAACAGTTTTAAAAAATTGTGTGGCCAGCTAGTTTTACCCAAAATCTTAGTGTCGGGCTCTAAACAAGCCTCAAACACCTCAGATACCCAATGGATCCAAAGGGTATTCATTTAGGCTTAAAATAAGTATTCAAACTAAAAAAACATATCTATAAATCATTCAAATACCCGATATGTCTCGTATAGTCCATGTGCAATGTTTGACTAACTGTGCACAAATCCTGTTAATCACCTATATCAAAAACTGCAAAGGCCACCACACAGGTGTGAACCTCCATCCACCAGGTTTTAAAAACCATGTGAGATCCCCTTTCCATCTATCCCATCCTAGCATGGATAGTTAGACCATTTGTCCCACCAATTACACATTCTACTGACCATGTGGCCTATCATTTTTTCCAAAAAGATCTTTCATGGGATCCAAATAATCCCTAGACAACATTGAAACCCATATGACCTTAGAGGGTATTCACATTAGACAGTAACAATAAATTTAAACCAATTTTTTTGATACATCATACAAAAAACTGGGATCTTACATTTGTGATTTTGGAAAGTAAAATATTATCTACATTTCATCTTTTCCACTAATGAGAAAAATGTGATGGTCGTTTATACATACGTACAGACTAACCTCTCAATGAAATGACATGGTTTATTTTCAATATCCACATTACATGACTTTTTAAGAAGTGCATCTAATTTAAAAATAATACATATATATATATATATAACATGGTCTAGATTATAAAAATAATATAGTAATAACGCCTTTTACTTTGGTCAATACATCATTGTGGTTTTGGAGTTATAAACCAAAAAACTCCAAAATGTTAACCATGATCTTAACCAGTTTAGTAAGCAAATAAAACATGTTAATAAATAAAATTTAATTAAAAATAATAGTGAAATTATAATTGAAATTTTACTTATTAATGATCAAAACTAATATAATTTTATTATTTCATAGTTAGAGAATGTGAAAAGATAGATTGTAAATAAGGTAAGAAAATTTTTATTTAAATCCTAATTTTAAATTATTCTATTCAAATATTTTTCACCCATGATAATGATCTTTACAATGATTCAACAATGTAATTATTTATATATAAAAGGTTGATAACTCAATTTTTAACTACATTTGACTCTCTATTTAAAGGTTCAAAAATGAATCTTTTATAAATTTCATATAGTTCCATTTTTATTTTTTTTATAGAAGTGAAAAAATAATGTTTTTAACTTATACTACTTGGGTGAATCTTCCTACTATGATAGACATTATTCATTATCATTATTATTTAATAATTTTACAAGTTTATTTTCAAAGAAAACATGTCTCACTATATTTTGTGACTTTTCATTGTCAAATATTTTTATAAGGAATCATATTGTTTTTCTCATATTTATGAGATAGTTGAAATAATATTTGATTATGCGATTGAATTTGAATTAATATGTTTTTTTCAATAAAGTCGAAGATATATGTGTTTTATTCTACAAATGGTTCTTAGAAATTTTAAATGAATGATGGGTGAGTTTGATATGACATGGATAATGGGGGATCTCTATATAGCTCTTCAATGCATTTGGTAAAGTGTCATAGTTTAACAATTATACATAACTCTTTATAGACATTGGAGTTACCAATTTATGTTATTAAATTGAATGGCTAATTATAATGTTGAATGTATGGAAAATGTTCAATGATTCCAACATGATATTTATACAATAGTTAATAAAGTTAATATTTATATATTAAAGGTTCTGAAAATGAGCCTATGGTTTTGACGAAGGTTTATGATTTTTTATAAAGGAGAATGAATTAGTTTTTTGGAAAGGTATTCAAGTGTAATCTTATTTTGAATAAAAATACATGACTAGGATTTTTCATAAACATTTAATTTTTCATTAAAGCTATTACGAAATTTAGTATTTTTCATAAAAAATAAATAAAAATTTGAGGGAAAATTGTTATTATGAAAAAATAAAACTCGTATAGATTTTAACGTTCAAAAATGAACTATTAAGTTTATTTTATTTTGTGTAACTTAATATGATTTTTTTAGCCCGTATTTTTAAATTATTTTTTATTGTGATAATGTATGGGTAAATCATTTTATAAATTTATAGTTGTAGATGTTGGAGTTACCTTGAACTAAACATGGGATTCATTATAGTGAATTGTTTTGGTAAAAAAATTGATACAAAATGAATGTTTTACTAATTTATGTAATTTACTACATATATCTATAAATCACAAAACCAAAAATATCTTTAAAATATAAGCATGTAAAATAAATTCTATAAATCCAGTAATTAATTGTTATTTATGTTATGAGGTGTTATTGTTGATATAAAATTAAATGATTATTTATCTTTATATTAGAATGAAATTTTAAAATACACATTAATGGTACATTAGTTTTTTTATATATTATCATAATATAGATTTTTATGATTTAAATGTTGATTCATCTAATCCATTTCACCATAGAATGGATTTCTTTAGATGAAATTGGGAACCTAAGATATAAATGCTTCAAAGTGTTATTAACAATTTTAATAGGTATCCTGGAATAGTTATAATAGATCAGTTTGTCGAAGGATTAATCCAGATGTTATAAGGTGTTAATGTTGGAACCCATGAAAGAAAAAATAGATTCTCCTCACATAAACACTTCAATAGTGGAGTATTTAACAAAATATACATTTAGTGTATCTTTATTGATAGGTAATGTAAAAATACAGATCAATTCACTAGAAATGATATTTTATGTTATGAGATGTTCATATCACTTAAAGGTAATACTTTTTTATTTATCATTTTGAAGGCTATGTTGATCAGTAATTATTTTTAAATAAGAAAATTAATAGAATGAAAGAAATTTATTACATGGAATGAAAATTCTTTAATAACATCTTCTTTGAATTATATTTTACTAAAGTTATTTGACATAAAAAAGATAGTAAATTCTAGGAATTAAATAAAAAGTATGGCTATATTGTTTCATATGATGTAAATTTTAGTATATTGTCCAATTATTCCTTGAATTTCTATCTAATTCATGATTGTACAATTTATTTAATTTACTCAGGATTGATTCCAAGTTCATAAAGATATTTTTTACTCATGTATTTGGATGTTATGATAAAATTGGGCAGTGTGATGAGATATTTGAGATGATGATTGTGTAATTTTATAAAAATAGGGATAAAATGTGATATAGGAGGTAGGTAATGGTGAAGCGTTCATTAAATAAAACATAATGTAAGAAAATACAATTATCTGATATGTGTGGAAAGATGCATTATTGACCAAGACTTAGGAGAACTGAGAAGTGTTACTGATGTAGAACATATAGAGATATTCTAATATAGATTTAATTTTTTTTTATTTTTTATAATGAAATTTCCTTTTAATATAAGAATTAATTTATACAATTGATAAAATATTAACACGATGAGAAAAATATAACTGATGTATTGAATGTTAACTAGCACATATTAATGAAAATAATGGAACTATTCAAATTATTGGTGTTCTAGTAGTATCTTAATATTGATATGTTTTTATTGATGATGTACCACATATTATTTTTTATAGAAAGGTTGAGATTACTATTGTGTTTGTTCCTAATGCTATGAAAATTTCAAATCCTCTATATCAAATGGATTTCGTCGAAATATTAAAATTTTAAAACCAATTATAAGAGTTTTTTATACATGTTTCATCTACAATATCACTTCATCATTTGCTAACAATATATTTTATGGTACAACCAATAGTTCCATAAGACTATTAATGTATTATATAAAACTCAGTAACATCAATATTAAGAAAAATCATATGTTTCTTACTATAAATGACTAATTTGATCACATATATGTTTCATAATATTTTTCAATGATTGATCTCACGTCTATGAATGACAACATGTAGGTGAATAAGGAATTCATTATACGTATAGCGATCTATTCTAGGTATGGTAATTTTGAGTTTTTTTTGTTATTCTTGTTATCTTAAAAAACCTATTGTATTTATGGATATAATGAATTGAGTGTTCCTTGATTATATCGATAATATTTTGGTTATTTATATAGATGATATTTGGTATACTCTATAATCTATTATGATCATGGGAAGCAATGATGTTCGTTTTAACGAAATTAAATTAAAACAGTTATATGTGAAATTTAGTAAATTTGAATTTTGGATATAAAAGAATAATTTTCATGGATATAGTGTTTTTAAATATGGAATAAGTATTGAAAAAACTAAATAAAAAGATGTTAAATAGTGGGAATGGACTAAAAATATCACCTGGATTAAAATTTTTCATTGATTAACCTATTAATACTAATAGTTTTTTGAGGAATTTTCTTGGTTATGTAGAACACTAACTATGTTAATTAATAATGGGGATAAATTAATTTATTAAAAGTAATATAATCATTTTTTTCCTTATTTTAAAATAATATTGGTTATTTCCCCAATGTTAGTCATGCCAAAAATAATGGGTGATTTTTTTACATATAATGATGCTTTTTAAAGGGAATTTATGGTGTATTAATGTGGCATAATCAAGTTAAAATTTATGTATCTTGTTAATTGAAACAACATGAGAAGGATTATCCTACAAATGAGTTTGATCTTGCTACTATTGTTTCATTTAAAACCATGATGCATCATTTATATGTTGATAAATATTAAATATAAAATGAAATTGAAATTTTAATATATATATTCACTCAAATAGAGTTTAACATGAGGGAGAGAATATAGATTAAAAAATAAAAGATTATGATATTCCAACTCACTGTCATCCTTGTAAATGAAAATGGTATTTGATTCCCTGACTCAAAAATATAATGCATCATTAAGTATGATATGATAAGAAAATAACCCCTTACTTAATTATTTAGTAATTTTATTGTATAAATTCTACATTCCAAAACTTATTCTATTTTGGATCAGTTATAAATGGAGTTATAATTATTATAAAAAAAATAAATTATCTTTTAAAATGAACCTAATTTGAATGAAATATTATAATTAGTCAGGAAGGACATGTTTCCTGAGTCTAATATTGATAAAGAAGGTGTTATTAGATTTTTAAAGTGGTTGGGTGATCAAAGTGATTCCAAATATAAGATTAAATTGATAAATAAAGCTTATAATAACCCATTTAATATTTATCTTGATATCACTAAAATGTACAATGACGATTTGGAATATTTTTTATAGGAAGGAATGATGAATTATTGAGATGTTTTTATTATGAAATGATTTAATTTTCAACCTGTTGAATCTTTGTGAAAACTATGGAGGGGATGCTTCATCCTTTTATAAACTATTCAGAATTTTTAATATATACTTCGGCCATTACCTTTGGATTATTACAGTGGTTGGGATAAACATATATCATTAGTTTAATTTTATCATAATAATTGTTTTCAATCTGCTATAGAGATGGATCCTTTTGGAGAATTATATGGAAAACGATGTTGGAATCCAGTATGTTAGGAAAATGTTAATGAAATAAAGTCATATGGATTAGAACTATTAGAATAAATGATAGAGATAGAAAATATGAATCAACACCATATAAGGGTATCAATGATTAGACGAATAATTTAATGTAGATAACTTTATGAAACACCATTAATTTTAGGAATTTTATCATGTATTTATTAATAAAATCTTATTGAAATATGTAATTAATTTTTGGAAAAAAATTATAATGATCCCAAAATTAATTATACCCTTTTAAATTATGGATATGGGGGGATAATTTGTTTATAAATCTTTTTCTCCCTGAGTTTATCTTCAGTACATGATGTGTTTCATGTTTCTTTGATAAGAATTTACATACCTGATGCCGCTTATGTTTTGATCCCTAAAGTGGTATAGTTCAAGTAGAATATATATTATAAAGAAAATAAGGTTCAAATTTTGGATAAAAAACTTAAGGTAACAATAAATGATGTGATTTATAATGTAAATATTATATATAAGAATAAAATTATTGTGGAAACAGCATGGAAATCAGAAAATGGTATGAGAGAAAAATTTCACTGTTTATGTAATGAATAAAATAGTGAATGGACAATTAAAATAATGGAGAAGAATGTGACAAAATATGTAATTCTTGGAATAAATCAATAATATTAGTAAAAAATATTAATTTTATATATTTAAATACATCAAAGATTTATAAATAATATTTTCAATGTTTTTTATTTAAAAGGGATTAATTTTATTTAATGAAATTGAATTTTTATGCATTAAATTTTTATAGTTGAAAGAAATATATCATTACCTTAAATTTTTAATTTCATAAAAATGAATTCATTTTTTTGAATCAATATAAAAAATATAACTTAGAATGATTTTTATGGATATTTTTGGAGAAGATTCATTTTTGAATCATTACTGAAAATCGTACTTTCATAAAACTATCATTTAATTTCATTAAATCTATTAATGTGAAAATACTAACTCTAATTTTCACATTTTAAGGCACCATAAGATCTATATTATTAGTATTTCCATTATAATCATAATTATATTTTATTTTAATGGAATATCATTTTAATTTAAAACACAATTGTCTAAAATTGGTTTTTAGTGTGTTTTTGCAATTATATTTAAATAAATTTCCCACAATTATTAAAATTGAATTATAAAAAAGTGAATATACGTTCAATCATGAGTCTAGAATTTATAATGGAGGCCAATTTAACTTTTGGTCATTATTAATAGTTACCATAGTATAAAATTATCAACATATTAAATGCTAAATCAGTTTAATGGAGGTAAAAACTAATTTATATGGAAAAACATATCTTTATTCTTATTGTATTTTTTTATTATCATTAATAGCATATTATATTAATATTTTTATTTTTTTGGTGAAAATTTCTTAAAATTATTACTTTATAAGAATTAAATAGTTTTAAAAATTAGATGTGTGTCACTTCCCTCAATTATAAAAGGGAACGTCCTCAACTCCATACCTCACAATGTTTTGGGAAATATAGTTAAATAATTCATACCTAAAAATATCCCCAATATACCCCCATGTACAATTGGTATTTTCATTCCAAAAAGACTAATCATAATGATCTTATGTTTTAATATATATGGGGATATCTAAAGAGAATCTATAAGTCCATGTAGAACTATTTTTAGTTAATTTATTTTTATACCGCCTTCAATTATTCTTAAACAAATTAGAAATAATAACATTTGTATCTTATTTATACTATAATTTTATTATGATTTTTTATAACTATTTTAATCTAATTTTCTATCTAATGAAAAATGAATCATTCCCATGTGTTTATGTGTGCTATACCACCTCCATGAAGCGATGTGTTTCATTGTTTACCACTTAAGAAAATGACTGGTTATAATTATTTAAAAAGTTAATAAATATATTATATTTATGAAACTATAATTATTATTTAAGGATAATATATAATATTCATTCCTAATATTTTAATCCATTAGAAATTGACATCATCACTCGTGCGTTTTTAGGAAATAATCAAACTATAATGAGATTTGTTTAATTTTTTATCTTAACTTTATATGGTTGGTCTAAAGAATAGAAATAGTGAAACAATTCAACATTTATAATTTATTTATTATTTTTATGTATAGTATTATTAACTTTATTTCCTTTCCTCCAATTAGAAAAATTAAAATTATCTTCATCTGTACATAAATACTACCATCTCCATGATAAGACATGGTTCAGTTTCTATAACTCATTTACATGATTGGTTTTAAAAATTTATCAAATGTATACATATGATAAATATACAATGTTTATCGTTACATAGATAATGTAACCACAAAACCTTTTGACCATGGTAAACACACTTATGTGGAATTGAGGTTATAAAATGAATGACCCTAAAGTTTCAACAAAAACATAACCATATTAGTCATGAAATAAATCATTGTAATAAATTAAATTAAATTTATAATATTAACTAAATAAATATGAAAATTATTTGTAATAATATATATGGAAAATATAATTTTATTATTTATGATTTATAGAATGTAGAAAAATAGATAACACATAAGGTAATAGTCTTTTCATTAAAAACTTATTTTAAAGTAACAATTTCTAATTTTTTTACATGGGAATGTACATTAAATTTTTTCAATAATTTGATTAATTTTACTTAATAGTATTTAAAATTTAATTTTAAAATCATTTTTACAATTTTTTTTAATGTTTAAAATGGAATATTTTAAATATTTAAAATGTAATTTTATCTTGGAAATTAAATCTACCAATGTGAAAAAATTTAACAAATATAACATTATTTATTTTAGTGTGATTAAATCCATTATTCATAATAAATAATAAATTAAAATATTACATGGTTTTTTTCAATGTAATTATTTCTTATAAGTATTTTTCAAATGTTTAGTTTGAATAAAAATCTAAGGAAATTGAATCTATTTCTAATTTTTATTAGTTAAATATAAGAGTTATTCTTTAGGGGATTGAATCGCAATCAAAATGGGTTTTATAATTAAATTGAAATACATATATGTGTCATATTAATGTAATGGTTCTTTGACATTTTAGAAGAATGATAGTTGATCTTGATATATATTTCATGACATGTGAGCTAAATATTTATCTCAAAATCGTTAGATAAACTGACATATTTATATAGTTTGAGGTTACTCTAATGAGATATGGGATTTATCATGGATGGTAATTCAATTACAATAGTTATAATTAGGTTGAATTAATAGATAATGTATAAAATTACTTATATGATATGATTTAAATGGTTTATAATGGAAATTATTTTATTTCAAAAGGTAAGTAATGGATCCTATGTTTTTAAGGAATCTTTATGAACTTTTTTTTATAAGGGTGAATTGATTATATTCATGAATGGTATTCAAGATTTTGAAAAAAATTTAGAAAACCATATGATTATTCTTTTTAGTTTTTATGAAATTCTTCATGAAATCTATTAATCAATTATTATTTTTAAAATAAAATATTTATTTGATATTAAAAATTTATTGTGAAAATGGAAAAAAATTTTATTGATTTTTTAGTTTTAAAAATCAATGAACATGTTTCTTTTCTTTTATGCCATACACAAATATTTTGTTTTATCATACCATGTTTTAAAATTATTTTCCACTGGTTTTATAAGGGATTAAATAGTTAATAATATTAGAGTTCCCAATATGGTATTTACCTGTAATAAAGCAATTTCATATTTGTAATGAACATTTTTTGTAGGAAAAAATGATATTATGTCGATGATTCCCATTTTTTATGTATTGTATTAAGTAATTTCTATAAAACCTAAAATTAAAATTACCAAGAAAATATAATAAGATAATTTTTTTTATAAATCATGTGATTATTGGGTTTTTATGGTACATGGTGTTATATTTTCATTGAAACAATGAGTGATTCTTCTATATGATGTCATACAAAAGTTCATATCAAATCATAATGTTTGTAAGTATGAAAGATATTTTTTCCTTATAGTGGAAATCCAATAAATATATCTATCTTCTTAACATTCATAATATGTTTTATTCAAAAAATATAGAAAAATCAATCTTCATTCCATCATCCTCATTGAATATTGAACTAATATAAATTCATATGATCATGCTACAGAAATGAAAATAATACTCATATATAGTAACACAGATATTTTAAATTTCTTTAAAACTAATAGATTATTAATATATGGATTCATACCTTTAAAACTAGCTTCTATTTATAATACATTCGTTCATAATATCAAAAATATAAATATCACTACAAAAATCCATGAAATATTATCTATAAAACTAGGATGTCTAAAGGAAAAAATTTAGAGCTATCAGAATAATGGAAATTAGGGTGATGTGATCTCTTTACACAATCATCCAGTGAATGAAAATTTTTGTTCCACTAATTATACATATATGTGAAATAGAGTGATGTTTTAAATTTTAGACCATCTAATGACAAGGATATCATCATTTATGTTAGGACATCAAAATTTATTTTAAGAAATTATATATTTTGAATATTTGATTATTGTAATAATATTTTTTTGGAATTTATGATGTTATTATAAATAAAATGCATAGGTGGTGATTCTGTTCTGATAATGAGTAATTCATAAAATATACAACATAAATGATACAATAATGAAATAATGAGGGTATATATATTACATTTTAGAGAAGTTATGAAACTGTGGATTAGAGAATGATTTTGAAGTGGCTTTATATCTTAAAATAATAATACATTAAATAGAAAACATGATTCTTTATATAAAACTTTGGACAATCCACATTTTCTTGAAATTATAAAATTTCTTATATTAAAAATATATAATTAGATATTTTAGAAATAAATAAGAAACAATCGTAACAAAAAAAATATTTCATTCCCTTCATGGAGTTTTTCACTTTTGGAATATTGGAAAGATGAGTATTATATTATTGAATATTTAATATTCATCATACCAAGATTTTATTTAATATATTAAAATCATTAGAACAAAGAGGTTTTCTAAAAATAACAGTAAGTTGGTCTTATGTTAAGATGAATGGATGAATTGTATCTCTATTTTGGGTTTAATCATAAACAAAATGATGCATTATATAAATGTTATTTTATTAAAATTGATTTACATGATTCATATAAAAATTAATGAAACTTTCTTAATAAATCATAATTGGAGTTCATGTAAAATTAATTCCAAATCCCATGAGTGTGTATTGCATCTATAAAATGTGTGATCAATGACGTCCAATTACAACATATTCATATTTATCATTATAAAAAGTTATGTAGATTTTTTTTATTAAATTACAATTATACTAAAGGTTATTCTAATAAGTGAAATGTTACAATAGTATTTTTTCACTTTAAATAAAATAAGGTCAGGATATAAAAAATATTAGGTTTAAAAAAACATCAAGAAGAATAAAATTAACTATGATTAAAATTTCTTATATGATGATGAAATATATATTAAAAAGATTATTATGAGATTATTCTATATTTTTTTGAAATATCACCAATAAGAATAGATAAAACAATAATATTTTCCAAGATGTCTTAGTAAGAGTAATCTTGTAATCATCCCACTAATTTGTTTTTCATCAACTGGTTTCTTGGATTCACCATGACCATGTGATATAGTAGTTTTGATAGGAGTACATATAATATTAACATTTTCAAAACCAAATAAATTTATAGAATCAATTGTATAAAATATTTAAAACTGAAAATTTCATTTCAATTTTTTAGATATTTGTAAAGAATGAAAAACACAAATTTCACCTATCTTTCTCATTTAAAAAACTTGTTTCAAATTTTATAATAAATAATCATAAATATATTTTTATATTTACCCATAGATAAGGTAATTAAAATAAATAGTATGAATGGATTTTTATTTAAAAAAATCTTTATAAAAATTGTTGGATCAGATGTTCTATTAAAAAACTATTTTAAAGAAATAAAATAGAATTTCTATCATTCTAGGAACTTGGAGATTTTTTATTTCTATAAAGACCCACTATATGTTTGAATACATGTTATAATTTTTTTTAAAACTATGATATTGTGAAATAAAAAAATCCTCCTAAATATATATATTTAGAAAAGAACACTATATACTCATTTGAGAATGAATTAAATTCTGATATGCTGTAATAGAAATAAATATTCTATTAATTTCAATTCCTTCTACTATTGAAAATTTATTATTATAATTTATTCTTTTTAATTGATTAGAACCCATAATAATAATTTTTTTCATTATTTCTACCAATTATTCTGTTTTTTTTCATGTTATTTCAGAAAACCCATTTGACTCTATTAATAGGATGACCATAATATCGTTATTCCAAAGTCAAAATGTATTTTGGATTAAATTAATTTTTTTAGTAATTCATTTTCCATATATATTAGCTGACACCTAATGACTAATTAGGCATTTTAAGTTCAAAATATTATTAGAATAGAAAATTTTTAAATTAATTTTTATGTATTTACATGTTTTAACTGTTTGATCTACATCTCAAATGATATTATTATTTGGAGTATTCACTATGATCAACTAATTTATTTAATAATTAAATTTTTTTTCATCAATAAGTAGTTATTATTTTAACGGTACAACTTCTGAAATTATTTCCTATTTTCATCATCTATCTTAACAATTTTACATCATAGGTCAAAAAACATTTGAAAGGATTTTATTTCATAATTATTTCTTAGAAAGGATTTTATTTAAAATTCTTTATTTGTTGTTATACGTAATCAAAACCTCATTATCATTGGTTAATTATATGGTGAAGGATACCTTTTAAACAATAGGAATGATAAATATATTATTCAATGTTTGGAAGGTCAGTTCATTCATTTACTTAATAGTCATGACAATTCTTTCACCATAAACCAATAATACCCTAGAAACCATGATATTCCATTTTCAAGTGAAATAAAAGATAAATCATAGTTGTCAGATTGAAGGATATGAAATTATAATCATAGATTTTCATAAAAATTTTCAATGGGAATGTTAAGAATATACTAGTGACTAGGTTTAAATATTTAAAATTCTATGATCCTTTTTAATATAGTAAGTAATATATGATGATCTCTAAATCTATTAGTGAAACATCTACTTATAAATCTTTAATGTTAGTGAAAATGGATTTGTTTGGTTAAAAAAGACCGTATTTACTAGAATAAAATAATATATTTATGTCATAGATGTTGATTATTGTAGTTTTACATGGGTTTATTTTTCTCAAAGGAATAATTAGATAATTTTTGATTCAAATGTTTTATTACTATTTCTAAAAAACCAAAAACCCAACCTATTGTTCCAATTCATAGGAATCATTGTGGTTATTTTGAAAATTATTGATTTTAAAACTTTTTTATCATATAAAATATATTACACAAAACTTATCAACTCCTAGTAATCCAAATAAAAATGGAATAGGTAAAAAATAAATAGAGTTATGCATTAAATTAATATTTCAATTTTGAGGGAATTTATAATTTTTTTTAATTTTTTGGTTAAATCTATAAATTCACTCAAAATTGAAATATTAATTTAATACAGAACTCTATTTAATTTTTACCTATGACATTTTTATTTGGATTACTAGGAGTTGAGAAGTTTTGTGTAATAGATTTTTTATGATGAAAAGTTTTAAAATCAATAATTTTCAAAATAACCACCATGATCCCTATGAATTGGGACAATAGGTTGGGTTTTTGGTTTTTTAAAAATAGTAATATAACATTTGAAACAAAAATTATCTAATTATTCCTTTGAGAAAAATAAACCCATGTAAAACTAATATAATCAGCATCTATGACATAAATATATTATTTTATTCTAGTAAATACGGTCTTTTTTAACCAAACAAATCCATTTCACTAACATTAAAGATTTATAAGTAGATGTTTCACTAATAGATTTAGAGCTCATCATATATTACTTACTATATTGAAAAGGATCATAGAATTTTAAATATTTAAACCTAGTCACTATTATATTCTTAACATTCCCTTTGAAAAAACTTTATGATAATCTAAGATTATAATTTCATATCCTTCAATCCGACAACTAGATTTATCTTTTATTTCACTTGAAAATGGAATATCATGGTTTCTAGGGTATTATTGGTTTATGGTGAAAGAATTTTCATGACTATTAAGTTAATGGAATAACTAACCTTCCAAACATTGAATAATATATTTATCATTCCTATTGTTTAAAAGGTATCCTTTACCATATAATTAACCAATGATAATGAGGTTTTGATTACATATAACAACAAATAAATAATTTTAAATAAAATCCTTTCTAAGAAATTCAATATCACTTATTCATAATATTTATGATTTACCATTTTTACCTAAACATACATTTCCACATTTCATACATTTTATTTTCTATCTGATATTTCTATATCCTCTTATATGTCATAAATATCCACTATCCATGTATCATATTTTTCGAATGATAGTTCACAACCATTTTTAATGGAAGAAATTCAATGTTTTTGGTATCTATATTTTATTAAGTATTGGAGTATTTGAGAATAAAACATTTAGAATAAAAATCATTCCAAAAATATTTTGATATAAATCATCTAATTCATTATTAATATATCTTTTTAAATTTTTATGTATTACAAATGATTTAAGGGAAATTTATTTTTCTTGTTTTCTATTCATTAACTTTTCATTCAAAAGGTAATGTTTTTTAGAGTAAAGTAATTTACTAAAAATATGACAATTTTTATGAATAACATATTTGACAAATCTATATATTCTCAACTCTCCATAAATATCATCAAATATTTTTACCTGTAGAAAAATTTTATAAATTATTTCCTAGACTAATAATATCTTAATTTATTTTTACAACCAATTTCTTATCTTAATGTGTTGATCTAGAATTTTATTTATTATCTAACTCTAATGTATGTGTTGATATATAGTAATTAACTTATGAAATTATATTATTAGGTTTAGTGATATTTCCCTTTTAACAATTACAATCTTTCATAAAATTAGAATTATTTTTCTGATGAAAAGCTACATGTCTTATAATGTTATCAAAATATTCTAAACTATACTCACCTTCAAATGTATCTACTTTTTGATCCTCTTAAATATATTAACTATATTGATCACCAGGAGTATTAGGGAAACTTTAATTTAATGTTAAATTTGTATGAAATAATTAGCTACCTTATCCGTGAAGCATAGATTGGTAATAATAATATCAATAAAAAATCCAACAACATTCTGACTATAACTGGTCCCATCAAAAGAATTTTATAATTATTTTCCTCAAACCCTTTTAATCTTTGTTTATAAGGACAGAATTTTTTTTATCAATTTTACTTTATAATAATTCATTGAACATTCTTTCTTTCTTATCAACCGTGGAAAATCAGTCCTAATATGATTTTTTTCTTAGACACATAGCATATCAACTAAGAAGTATCTTCCTTCTAAAATTTGTCTATATTATTATTTATATACTCATAACATGAATATATCTGTCCAAATATCTTATTAATTCATTTTATAACCAAATAATTTTTTTCATTTACATTCCACATGAAAAATAAAATCCTAATCACCTATATATTTACACTTATATGTTGATGATTTTGCTACATTTTCACCATTCATGGATTTCTTATATGAAATTATTCCATATATTGATGAAAAATATACTCCAAATAAATTATTTTCATTCCAAAAATCTCTTTTAAATCTTCTCTAATACTGTATATGATTTTTGATATGATCATATAAATCTAAAATTTTATGATTTTTTTTCATCTGTAGTTTTTCTCATAGATTTGTACGTTTTATTCATAAAATATTTAATCATCATAATATTTTTTAATTTGAAAACTCATTATATTATATAGGATGTAAAAAAATAACTATAGTCATAAATCAATGATTCGTCCATTTAATAGATTCTCCAGGTTAGAAAAAAAATATTAATTGATTTTTATGATGAATTTATGTTAGGATTTCTAAAATATTATAATTATGATAACGAGTAACTTAATGCTTCATAATGTTTTTATTAGCTATATCTCATGAATATCTTTGATTATGGATATTATTATTCATTGGAAACAATAATATATTATTAACTATATAATTCAATAGAAATTCGATCTTTTATTCTCATGAAAAAGATGTCACTTATCAAGAATCGTACATTTACTAGAAACCATAAAAAAATTATTATATATAATATTAGTCACAAAATTCATCATATGATGTCTCTATTAATAATAATGAGTACTATCAAATATTTGTGGTCTATCAGGATTTATATTATTTAGTGTGATAATACATAAATCATCCATCATAAAAAATACTATTTTCTCTACCAACATATTTTATGTAAGGTGAAATATATGTAGATTCTAATATATGATACTAAATGTTTTATAGAAATGTATGGTAGAAATTTTGAAAGTGGGGGGAGGGGATTTAAATGTAGCTTCTAAAAAAACTTAATACATCAACAAACATTTATTAAAATATATTCAATTTTTATGAACAATAATTCTGATAGACTATATTATTTTATGGTATGAAATGACTAATTACTAAACAATATAAAATAATAAAAATTGGGAATGAAAATATGAGGTTATTTTTATAGAAAAAACATATAACAAAACTTACGAAACATAAATAATGTGATGTCTTTACATTCACCCAATATTTTGAGGAAGTATATAGAACCAAATTTTGGTATCCTAGATTATGAATCTATTTAATGGGATATATTCTAGTCCATGGAATACATTGATCATTATTATCATAGAAAACACCATATCTATATCCCTAGGAGTCATAGATTAACCAGATCGGACAAACCTTTATCTCTATAGATTAAAGATCTATTGAACAACGTGATCTGTCAATAAAAAAATATGGAAGACAAACATAGATAATATATAATAAAAAAATCATAAAAAACTTCTCTGAAAATATATATAAATATTAAAAATAGAAGTTCTTGGAGAAATTAAAAATTAGAAAACCTAAATTGAAAGCTTCTGATTTCAAGAACTCCAATCACTTCATCTCAATGAGTTTTTTTCCCTATTTATTGGTTGGAATATTAAAATATCACAAATCTATAATTGCATACATTGTATACGATTAAATTTAATAAAAATCTATTTATTTATATTTTTATGGATTTAGAATATAAGAACATTGTATAATGTTCTTCAGGCTCACCACAATTACAATTCCATTTATAAGGTTTCGTCCAAAAATATTATTAAATTTAATTATTGTAAAAATTTTACATATCATCCCTATGAAATTTTTGTATATCGATCTGGTAAAATAGAATGTCTATATTGATTAATTAAATATAGACTCTTCTTGTTAAAATTAATTTAATATATTCTGTAAAAATGATAAATTCTTTACTATGAAATATATCGAACAAAATTATAGTTTGGAGGAAATAAATATTTATAACAGAAATATTTTAAGGGTGAATTTTTATTTCCAAATGAAATATTAGAAATATTTCTTTCAACTCAACACTTGAGTGATCTTGATGATTAGTACTTTGATGATCAACAATGCATTATAAGACATAATATTATTGATTTATTCAAAGAAATAACAATGAACATAAAATCTCAAGAAAAATTTACTTCTAATTCATATTTACATATTTAAAATAATATAACCATATAACGTTGGAAGCATTAATAATTTTATCATGATCCATGTTTAATTATTCATCATAATGAAGATATTGTCTTATAAATTAAAAATTTTATTTTGATCTCTAACAACATGATAATGGGGATAAAAATATCATTAATAAAAATAATATCATTTTAAATATATTATAGATATAAAAACCATTATTATATATAATAATTTTAAAAACATATCTTATATATATGCTAGAGGATAACAGAAAATTATGATATATAAAATTATTTAAGTATGTTTATCCAAAATATTTAACAATATCTCTATTTGGTATATGTTATTCAAATATAAATTCATAAGTATTATCATATTTTAAATATTTATTTAAATATTTATTTTATTCCTATCAACCATGTTAGGATTAATAATGGAGAAAAATTAGGGGTCCCAGTCCACATCCTTGATGTAATAATTTATTTAATTGATTATCACTACTATTAGTATACTGTATATCATGAACTATATTTTAAAAAAAATTATTTGTAATTTAAGATATTGATTGAAATATAAATTTAACATTATAATTACCTTTTTTATTAAAGAGATTTATAATTTTAATCATCCATGTAATAAGTTTATAATGTCTTTTTCGACTATTTGAGTATCAACGTCAGTAATGGGAATTGGTAGTGATGCTCTCAACTCATGAGATAACTAAACCCTAAGTCAAAAATTATATATTGGAATGGAATTATTTTTAAGCATATCACATTGAATATTGAATACTATATTTTTTCCAATGTCCCAATGCATGGGTTATAATAGATTTATTGTAAAATCCTTTTCACACTAAATTAATTTAAAATAAATAAATAAGAAATAACTATATATTGAAAAAAAATGTTACAAAAGTTTTATAAAAAAATTATTACCTCTATTAAATTTAATTTATGGGTGAAAGATATCATTGAAACTAATTTTGGTTAGATAGATTCATAGTTTTTAATTTATTGATTATTGTAGTTATATTAACATCATATTTTTTTCATGAGCAGTTCAATTTTCTAGAATTTTTTATAAAATAATTTTCCTTGAAATGTATGGAAATTAAAATTTATCACTTAATATTTCATATCATAATAATTTTATTACCACAATCTTTAAAATTAGTTTTTGGATGATATTATAAAACTCACCCCTCTAACAAGTCTATAATTTTATTAAATATGGAAAAACATGAAAAGTTTTTCATCTTCCCTGATGATTGATGCCACATCTTCTTTCTATACAAAATAAAGAAAAACAAAATATAAATACTTAAACTCTAAAATTTCATATAAAATTACATATCATTTCATTCACACTCACACATTCCTTTCTTACTTTTTTTCAAGATATTATATATAAGATCACATAACAATTCATTGAAAGGATTTATTGTCAGATTTTTATTATTAATTCAGTATTTTAGACATATTAAATTAATTGATTTTATATTAAATCATGTAACAATTTTATTATAAATTCAAATTATATAAATTTTTTCCCCATACAACATACCCCACCAATAAAATATGGTTGATGAATGTTTACATTGATGTACATTTCTTATTCTATGAACACCATTATTATTTTTTAATAATAAAACATATGAAATGAGAATCATAATACATGTAATGTAAAAAAACAATTCACTTTACACTATACATAAAATCATTACCCTCACATCATATAGTGAGATAATCCAAATTTTATTAGGATTTTAAGATTTTATATTGTACTTATGGCTAACTATTTAAATTCAATTTAAGATATCCTAAGTATTTATAGGAAGGTGTAGTTAAAAATAATCTATATTCCTTGATATCAATTTTTTTAAAAAACATTATATAGTATTCTAGTTTAAATTTTCATTCAAAGTAAAAAAAATTCATGACATGATCTAAAGGGGAAAAACAATAAGTTAAAAGGAAGATAACTAGAGTTACTATAAATAATTTCATAAATTATTTTTATTACATTATTTCAACAATATATGTCAATGAACACACTCAGTCTAGTAAAAATCCCAATATAACATATAAATTTTTATTTTTAGGGAAAATTGCTTGAAAATGATTATTTAATGAATTATTATTGATTAGATCATTAAATATGGTATTACACATGATATAAAAATTTAATATTTATTTTTATGTTCACTTGTATTACTATGTTAATTCCATCTAATGTGAATTTTTTCATCTAATTCCTTCTTTAATTTCTTTTTTTTAATATCATTATCTGGTGTGTATTTTTTTCTAATTTTTAATAGTGGAAATTTATTCTTTGCATTTGAGATCAATAAATATTTCACATCAGGATGAGTAGCACTTTTTAGTATTGATTAAATTTCTTACTACAAATTAAAATTAATATATTTGAATAAATTATTCTTTATTGAAATTTTATCTCTTTGACAGAACACATATTAATTAAATAACCCAAGGGTATAGTAATTTCACATTTAAATATATTAATTTTTTATTAGTAGTTGATGTTGTATTCCCCTTTACTAATTATCCAGATTACAACTTAATGGTCTCAATTACTATATAGAACATCATCTCCCTTTGAACCATTATGAAATATTTGGGACACCCCAAGGATTAGAACATTGTCATATGAATTTAAAATGGACTCTATAATTGTTTTAAATAGTAAAAAAATAATTTATAAATTTACACCTTGATAACCGTGGTTATAAAAAATCTATATTGATGTGATTTTTTTGGAATGGGATAATCATTTTTTCAATCCATACATAAATTCAATTTAAAAAATCCAAATTCATTATCTTTTACTAGGATCATGTTATATACTCATCGATATCAGAAAATAGGAAAATGAAATTTCATGTTTTCAAAATCACATATTTTTTGACGACGTGAAAATAATAATGAAATTTTAAATAAAATTTCGTCCCCTAACACCTAATAGTTACATCTATATACCCAAAATTTTGACTCTATTATTTTCACAAAAATACATTCATTATGTTCATTTATATAAAAAATATTTAATGTAATGATTTATATAACATAAGATTGAATATATACACATGGTATTTTAGATACTCATCATAATGTTGAGTGAAATTTTTTGGATTTTGTGATGAGTAAATATAAATTTTATCCCCAAACAAACAAATAAATTTCTAGTTATTTGTAATTAATTTCCATGTTTTAGTAATTTTTTTATTAAAATACCTTGAAACAGTTTTATGAATTTGAATGAAAGGAAAATACTCTTAAACATTTTTAAAAAATATAGCTGATCATGTTACAAATAGATGATAAATTTTGGAAGAATCCATCTTCCAAATATTCCATCACATTTTATTCATTAGTTATGATGACATTTTTATAGTCCAATTATATCCATGTTGAAAAGAAATTTAGTAATGATTTTATGTAGTCGTTCCAAAATATAAAAATCCCAAATAAAACCTTATATTTGAATTAAATAATATATACAACCTTTTAATATCAAAATATATAATTTAATAGGGTATATCCATCTTAATTGTCTGGCACTAAAATGTTATATCATTCCTAATAGGTGAACTATTTAATGAACTAGTATATCAATGATTGATGGTAGGAAGTATATATTTAGTTTGGATGATGTAAAAAAATATATTTTTCCACTAACTAGGTCTTCTCTAGGGGGATAACATAGACACATTTTGAAACAAACTATAAGAATAGTTTAGTTAATATGTGCCATAATATTTTCAATAATATAAAACATATTTTCAAGGGTATATAATCATGAAGTAAAACCTAAAAATAATACATTTTAAACCATTTTAACATTATGTTATTCATCAATCTAAAATTAGTAAGATATTATGAATGGATCTTTGAAAACTTTTCAAATTTTTGAAGATTTGAAAATAAAAATCTCACTTACCTTGTCATATTCTGAGCCATTTGATGAGGAAAAATTCACCCCCACCTTCATCACCACCATATTTTCCATGATGATTCTTTGATGACTTTGGGTTTTATATAACATCTATGGGTTAATTAGAGTAGTTATATTTCTATAATAATTTTATAATTTATTAATTTACAAAAATTTACGTAATTAGTTTTTGGATCTCTCTCTTTATCTCTTAGTTAGTCAGTAGGTAGATATAGAGTATCAAATGCACACAATAAAAATCATGGTTCTATTAATAAGGTTTCCCACTATAAGGATGGATATATACTCAATGTATAGTGTTTCCTATAACTCTGAAAAATAAATTCCAATTTATTATAAAAATATTCATTAGTAAGGGTATGACCATAAAATAATTTTTTGGAACCAAATAAGAATAAATAAAGTAAATGATTTATATCCCATTGAATTAGATAGTGGACTTTAACTAACCTCAAGGAATATCACATATGATGGATCATACTCCTCTTGGACTATATGGAATGATATTTTCCCCACTTTTAACAATTTTGAGAGAAAATTCAAGATTCCTTAAAAATCTAAATTAATTATCTATTGGTTGGATCTCTCATATTCTTACTATAGACTATAATCTATAATAACACAGTTGAACCACATGTTCTTCCTAATTAATTAGAAAATTAAAGTTTTAGGATATCTCTGTGAATTTATATTCCCCATATTATACTTCTTATTTGGTCTGGAAGGACTATCTCCAAAATATATATCCCTATTAACACTTTATTTGGAATGTAGTTATTCATTAATTTTGTTTTTAGTGTATTCTATCCTACCCCTTTTTCTTAGTTTGACATACTTAATGTGCATGGGATCAGATACTCATAAATATTCACTCATTACTTTTTTCATTATAATATTTTATAAATAATTCACAATATCAATATTTTCCATTGTATTTCAATGATTTTCAAACATCATGTCCCTAAAATATTCAGTCACTCAAATGTAATCATCCAGGGTCAAAATAATTGATCATTGAGTTTCTTTTTTATCTTTCTAAAATTTTTAATCATTATTCACTCATCAAGATATTTTTAAATATAATAGTCTTCCACTTATTTTTAATCACAAAATAAAATATGTAACAAATAAAATCATCACAACTGCATGAACAAATGAATCATTAATTATGATCATAAATATTATATCTGTGGTGTGAATTTCTCTTAAATATTTCCTCATATTTAATTTCCAATAATTAGAACATATTTGAATATATTCAATTATAGATTGAATGATTCCCACAACATCAAAAAATGTAGTGATGATATCACATGTTGAAAGAAAAATCACTTCGTAGAAATATTTGTTACATTATTGTGACTTGTAATCATCTTTTACAGTATTTTTTATTTATCATCTGTACTAGGTCACCATGAACACATCTATGATGTGGTAGTGTCTCACCATTTATCATATATATTTTTATATTCTGTAATTACCATCAATATTCCATAGAGTTTCTTATAAATCAATTTTGAAACCACTATTTTTACATTGAGTTTTCCTATAGCATGGATCAATTCTCTTGTTGTTTCAAAAATTTCATTACATCCACTTCATAACTCTTCCAAATTGGCCAAAACTCCCAATCAAAATACTCTTTGGAGTTTACTCATGTTATTGACATTCAATGTGAGTTTTTAGTATTGGAACCTACCTAAAATATATTTATTTAATTTCCACATTCTTCTACTATGATCCCAAATTATTAATCATTAAATATTTACCATGAATTATTAGATTTTCAATCATCCTAATTTATCCTTATTTTATTCAGAGTACTTATTATTAATATTTTTCACATATTTTCCACTTATATCAAAATATTTATTCTGTTGTATGATTTCACATGTTTTTGGAGTTTCATATCAAATATATATTGTCTGAAGATAGAAAAATTCCCATTAGGTTCACACCTACACTAAAATGTTGACACCTGAATATACTTAGTCACACATATACTAGTTAGTTAGATAAATCATATGAAAATTATTACATGTGATTTTGTATATTGGTCTCCATTTATTCAATACATTTGAACACAATGACAACTCATACACTTCAAAATTACAAATATGTAGTTTGGGGTTACTGTTACAAACATGAGTAGTACTATTATATATCTCATAATATTTCCCAATTACCCATATATGACATGATGATCATCAGAGTAAATTTAAATTTGTACTAATACACAGAATCAAAATAAAATTTACATCATAATATACTTATGAATATCTAGATTTCAGTATTACCCTTACATATACATCATATTTGAGGAGTAAACCTTATGTGCATAGTGGACATTGGTACTCTACATCTCCAAATATACTAGAACGACCAAAAATATATTCAAAACCTACTCAATTAATCCCATTTTTTCATTTATTACATAAATAAATCAACAATGTTTATTTAATCTTATTTTAGTTTCTTTTTTCCTACTCACACATGGATGGAACTCTTCATCCTACATTGTAAAATCATTAAAGAATATATAATAATTTAATGGAAATTCCTCACTTGATTCAGTTTCAATTTCCATGGAAGTATTGTAATCATCAAAAAAACATGAAATATTATAATACCATGTAATAAAACATTACATTACATATAAAAGGGAATGGTAACTTATATGAATCATCCAAGACCTTCTTATTTCAAGATATTCTCCTCTTCCACATATTTACATCATGAAATATTCATATTAATGAAAACATTTTGGTAAAAAAATAGCACTAAAACATAATATGGAATCATCAGTCTCCCATATTCATTTTTATTCAATACAATTCCAAGAAAATGGAATTTCAAAATATGTAGTCAATTTATTCTTCTCAAATTATTTATTATCATTAAATTCCAGGATTTTATCCTCTCCCCTTCTAGATGTAAAATGAAAATGATTTTATAGAGGGTATGATATTACTTACTTCTTTATAAGTATGCCTTCAATAATTTCACAATAAATTTACTTGATCCATGGTCTGGGTAAAAGATGAGAGCGGTTTATTTTAAACAAACAATATTTATATATCAATGAAGTTTGATACCAACACAAAATCATTACAATTAATTACTCAATGGATAATAAAAATAATTTGGTTGACGAAAAATTATTCCTACTATCAAATATATTTTTTTAAAAATTTAAATCCAAATCCAAATTCTTTCACCTTCATAGCTTCATAAGAGCTATTAAAATTTTTTATTTGTATGAATTATCACCTCTTACTTAGTCTCTAAAAAATTTACCTCATGCTATGCCCTCATCCTTCAATTTATTAAGGTATTTTTATATATATGTACATTAGTTTTTCATTTGATGAATCAAACTAATATGGTATGTATAATAGTTATTCCATCTTATTTTAATCCATTATATCATCATTTGATACCTATAATCACATTAAATTACCTATATGGTTTGTACACAAATACCAAAAAAGTGACATGAATATAATGTTTAAATAATTTTATATTAATGTGAGTTTAAATATTTAGAATATCAACACAGCTCTGTTTCCCCTACAATTTTTCTCCATGTTTGGATGAACTCTTCATACAGGCGCTCCCATTCATCAGATGTATTATTTTAATTGAGAAGTAGTGGTTTTTTCTTCTATCATTGTTTGGGAGATTATTTTTAACTTGAGACATCGGGGAAAATTAATCACTTGGTTTTTTATTCACGTACATAATAATTTTTTTTTTCTAAAGATAGTATAATTGTGACAATAAATTTAATTATATTTATCCTTATTTCCCATAAAATATGTCACTTTAAGAGATCTCAGGTTATCCCCTTTTTGACAACTTCTCAAAAAAATGAATTTACTCTTTATTTGGAATTATTTCTTTTCCTTTTCCTCATTCCATATATCATGATTCCATTTCGATTGATTTCCCCAAATCAACTGGCCAAATTTCCAAGCTTACTTATGTTGTATGCTTAGACATTTTGATTCTTTCACTAGGTTTATTTGTTGTGTTATTCAATAACATAGTGTTTTGATTTTGTTGAAATGATTTATTATTATTATTATTCATTCTCTTATCTAAATCATTCATGTATTGTTCACATGTATTCATGGTATTTCAAAATTTGTTTAAAACAAATCTTCCTTTTTGTTTAAAAACCACCTTGAGTGTGCTTGATTATATATTTATCTTTTTATTGTCACCTTGGGATATCTCACTAGCCTTATATATAAACATATTAGGAATTTTATTTTAATCATTTTTCTCATGATAATTTACTATGGTAGGGTTATATCTATTTCCCACCTTATGTGTCCCTCTCTTATCAAATTTTTTATTTATATACTTGAATGATTTATACATTCATTCCTCTTCACTATGAAAAATTCCATTACAGATAGTATAGAGAACCCTAATAGTTATATATTTATTAGGTGTATAGTTAATTTCCCTCTATATGCGAGTTATTTATAAACTCAGTCTTTATCTTAATTGATGTAGGCTTTTCATTTCTCTTAATGGTTATAAAATTTTTTCAACAATCCAATGAATTATTTTTTAATATATTACAACACTGACAATTCCCATCAAATATTATTTTCATTTGTTGATATTTAATTTGTCTGTAATTCCCATATGTGTAGGAATGATGTTTTTTATATATTATTTTTTATTTGGTTTTTCATTATCAAAAAAAGATCATATAACATATTCTGACCAACATATATGGTGTGCTGGGTTCCACTCGATTTTTATTCATTTAATACTATAAATGTTATATTTTTAATCCCAGAGTATATTTTGAAACATATTTAGAAAAAAATATTATTTTCATTAGAGGATGTAACCTTCTCATTAGTGGATGCTATATATTGATTATTATGTGATATCAAAGTGTTATTACCACCAGATAGTTTTCATTAATTATTAGAGTCTTCAGTTTTAGTACGTGTGGCATCACCAATATTTTTATCTTCTAGGGAAGAGATTACTTGAATAGGTTAAATAATTTTCAATTTAAAATAAAGTTCTAAGGATAGAATATAGTTTATGATTTTTTCAATATCATCTTATTTAACTTTTCTCTGTAATACTTTATTATCTCTTTAACTTAGATTCATTCATTTTTATGTTTTATTATATTAATTGGTGAAACTAATAATATCTCCTTGACAACACCTAATATTAGGAATTTTTACTAGCCATTTCTTCTCCAAATAAATGGATTATTTCTTCAATATTTTACTTAATATCTTCTCTATATTTATTTTTAGCGAGAAATTAATTTTAAAAACAATAGAATGATTCATTGAGATCCTCATTAATGATAATTAAGTCTCCTACCTATTAAGAGAATATAATATAGTTTGTTGTTATTTCTATCAAACCCATCTCTATTCATTCATCCTCATCTTTTATTTTTCACATCTCAACCTACTAATTTCTAAATATTAATAAAATATATATGTCAATATTTATCTTGATAAATTATATGGAATATATTTTATTTTACTAACTGATTCATCTTGTATATGAATTTAATTTTGATCATCGACAGTGGTACTTTTTTGTAAATTTATTCATGCCATATTTTAATTGATCTAGATTAATATATAGGGACCCTTATTTTTCTGCCTATTTTCTTTACAGGGAAGTGTTTTTAACACCACCATCATTTATATATAAACAATTATCCATTGCAACATTTATAATATAACATTGAATCAGATAAAGTAGTTTATTGTCCCCCATTTTGATGAGTATTTCCTATTCTCATTTCCTTATATTTTGTTACATTTCATTTATGTCTCAACATTCATTACTCCAACAATTTTATTCAAAATGAATTCACCATATTCATAAAATGTACACTCCATTTAGCCTTTTATAAATATTTATTAAATTATTTTAAAAATAAAATTAATTTTATTCTAAAGATATGTGTGATCATGATTCATTACCAATTGGTAGTATAACTTAGGGATGTTTTCCAACATTTGATTTTTTTCAGGGGGGGGGGTTATTCAGTGTTGGAATAAAGTGAATATATTTTTTTATCTCTTTTAGACAATTCAATTCTTCAAATAGAACGAATATTTATTTTTATATCACTTTTACCTAGTAAGATATTATAGAGTTAAAAAAATAGAATACACCAGTATTGGTTAATGAGTTTCTCCTCCATAAAGATAACTATTTTGATGGCATGTTGTGGTTTTTGTGATAGTCACATGGATTTCTATATATTATTATTATAATTACAAGTAATGATATGACCTTGAAATTTATATTTTGGAATCAACTAGTCACTAGTAAAGCTAAGGCTTTATATCCCTCTATATAAGGGAATAAACATTCACTTCCTTAAAAAATATCAGATATGATATATCATGACCCTCTTTGATTGTATAGATTGATCATCCTCCACTCTTGAAGAAATCCAGTAGTCTACCTCATGTATCCTTAAAATTCTACAGTATATTACTATAGGCTAGATCTTTCTTCATTATGGATTAGAGTATAATATACAATAACATTTCTAAACTCAAACTTCTTCAAGATTCTATAAAAAATTAAAGTCTATGGGATGGATCTATCAATCTCATTTCTCATTCTTAATACTTTTTAATTAGCATGGACTTATAGAAAAATGGATCTCCTTATTTTCTATATCGTTGACACATAAATATTCTTTCTTTTTTGTTGCATTATTTGCTATTTTTATTTCTTTAGGGAAATGGATCCTGAAAGGTTTCAAAAATTTTGGAATCCCCAATCATTATTTTGAAAATTTACATATTTTAAATTATATTCACATTGTTAATATGTTACATTTATTTTAGATAATATTTAAAATTAAATTTTATAAATATAAAAACATTCAAACACAATTTTCAAGGTTTATAATCTTCAATA
Source organism: Viscum album (assembly GCA_963277665.1). NCBI lineage: Eukaryota > Viridiplantae > Streptophyta > Magnoliopsida > Santalales > Viscaceae > Viscum > Viscum album. The sequence continues at coordinate 1,431,230,101 of OY728126.1, read as the reverse complement.
TTTTAGTTTCATATTTTTCTTCATGAAGAAATTGAAATTGCTCAACTCTTACTCATATTTAGAAATATATTCATGTTTTACTTCTTTTAATTCACTCCCAAAAATCAACATGGTATGATATATTCATAAATACATGAATTAACACATAACTAAATTTTTCTCATATCTCTTCATTATATGATGTGAAGAACAATTAAATATTTCTAAATATTTAAACTCCCATAATTACCAAAATGTTATTATGATACATTTTTTTAATAATATATTAATCCTTATTGGGGTGGTTATTATTTCACTTGATTCATAACAAGGAAATCTACAAAAAACTTCGTTATCATGGGTTTGAAAGAAGTATCTTTCTTCTAACATGTGGAGAACATATCTTCCATGATGAGTCATCAGAACATTGACTATGACATGGTTGTGTCTTTCCATTTAAAATAGGTGGTGTACATGTCTAGGGAACACATCATTTTAGAATGCATTATCTTGATATGATACTTTATAAACAAAATATTCCCGATGTTTTTTTCCATGGTTTTTACTCTATTATATTCCCATTTCTGTACTTCAATTCCATATTTTCCATGAATCTCCCATGATGACCAAAATTTTAATTCAAAATTATCTATAATGTGGCCTTCTATTCTCCTTTATAAGAAAATATTTTTCAATATAGAAAAAACCCTTTAATATTGTAATTTAATTAACGCATTATTTTACACAGATCACTAACAAATCAATATGGTATATTTACATTGGATTCTCACATTTTTTATCATTATGTTTTAATGTTCATTTTTTAACTTGTTATTCAAAATTATTCATAATATTTTCATATATGATACAAATAAGTATTTAGTTTATGAATCTAGTAGAAAATTTATATGTGTTGTATTACATATATGTTATAGTATATGACCTGTATGCCTAATTATTTTGAGCATATGATCATCATTTGAAAAAAAATTTCTCACTCATTCACAAATACATTGGATGATCTGATCACACATAAAAATAATTACGAGGAACCTTACATTGATATGTTACCCTATCACGAATACGTATGTACTCTTATACAGCTCATTTAATTCATTATTACACATATATAGGTTAGGTTTAAATTTATGTAACTCAAGAGTACCTATACACATATCTATATTTGTCGACATTACCCTTATGTAATTAGGTGATCTCCAAATTACTTTTAATATTTTATTGTAACACCTTTACTCAAAATATATATTAACATTACATTGGAATATGCTTATATAATATTGTATTTTATAATTACCCATACCTAGATAGCATATTTATAGAGTTACCATTTCATGTGAAATCTAATAACCACAATAAAGGAACTCATCTTCTTCAAATCTACCCCATTGGGCGCAGGGTACTATAGAAGTACTGTAGAGGTACTATAGCGGTACTATAGCAGTGGTGGAACTATTCATCAGCAGGTACTGTAGCGGCGGCAGGGCACTGTAGCAGCAGCGGTACTGTGCGGTACTGTAGCAGGCGGGTTACTATTCACAGAATGTTAATTGGGCCAAAAATTTCAGCCTACGGGATTTCTAATGGGCTATAAGCCCACTGGGCCTTCGTGCTATGTAATGGGTGTCCCTCTACCCAGTTAAAAGAGGTTTTTACTTTGATTTAATACTAAAAATGAGGCTTTGGCCCCAACCTTTTAAAAAAATTTAATTTTAATTTAAATATATTTCCAAGTCACTCAAAAAATGATGTAAGTCATCATCCATATATACCAACCCATTAATGAATTTATAGTAATAGAATGATGGAACCTCAATTTCATTATGTACATACTTCAATGTAGTATTGAAATATTCACAACACATGGAACAAACTAATACTTGGTATGGGGACTTTTTATTACTTCTCAACACACATGGGAACATCAGTAATTCATCCTTGACTTTCTTATTCTAAGTTGTTATTCTCTATCACATATTGACATCTTGAGATCCACCACTTTCTTAATGAAAATTGAAAACAAATATAACTCAAACAAAAATGTGGTTTAATTAGATTCCAAGCAAATAATATTTAATGTTTCACTAATTACATCTTTATTATTCAATAATGTGTTTAAATTAAGATATCATATACATTTTGATTGATATATATGATACCTATATAATTTTAAAAAATCATTATAAAGATGTAGTTCTGGGGATATTTTTATATTTTTATTATGAACTAAAAAATTATATTAGATACTTTACCAATATCATTGAAAAAATTATTTTTATTTTCGTTTTTTTATTACATATTATTAGATGAGATGAAAAGACATATTTTAGGTCACCATTTAGGGTTTTTATCATTTCTTGGTATCAATGTTATCAATGTAAATTCCTTTAATGTTTAAGAAACAAAATATTTATAAGAGGTTAGAAATTAACTATGTTTGTATCTTCATCTCATACCATACAACAAAATTTTTCTTGAATACTGTACAATGAAAAATTTACATAAGATGAAAAGAAAGTTATTTCACTAATCACATGGCTCTTAATGTGTAAAGTTATTTATTGGGAGAAACATACACAAAGAACCTATATCCCATATAAATTTATAGCATTCTTTAATTGAAACCACATATATATGAATATCATTACAAATATATTTAGACCATGAAATAATAATTGAATAAAAAGGACAAATGTAAAAAACCATGGTAGTAAATTATAATTCACTAATGCATCTTACCAGATTCTAGAGCAATAATTTTTAAACCATTGGTTTAAAATTACAAAAAAATAATTCAAGATGAAGGATTTATGACTCTACCAAATCTGTGAAACTTATTAAAACAAATTATACTAAAGAGAATCTACAAGCATTAAATGTTTACCATCATAAAATATTTAATTTGAGTTCCATGTGAAGTAAATTGAAGTGTCCAAACATTTATATATTAATTTAAATATATGAATTATTATACATTATCAAAAAATTGAAATAGTTGTGATTTTATTTTTATTTATTGAAATGTATAATATTTTTGGAATTTATAAGGACAATAAATTTATTTTGGAAATTTAAGTAGTTTTTGTAGAAAAATTTTATTTTTTATAGGTCAAAAAAATGTAATTTTTGGTAATTATATCTTTAATTGGGAAGATAATTTTTTAAAATTTTATATCCATCTATACATAAATATGTTCCATGATATAAGTATCACCTCACTAATTTCCCACATTCCATTTATATAATTTATTATTGTTGGGGGTTCTATATTTTGAATGACCACCATGTAATAAAAACAAAAATTATTTCTTCAAGCTTTAATAAGTTTTTAAATAATTACCAAGTTCATCTCTCCCTACCATTTTTAATTATCAAATATGATCTACATCATGTTATACCTTAATACTAATATCATATGATTTGTAAAATTTATTACCACTCAACTAACTAGATATATTTTCAACTTCAATTTGGATGGTCATTAATTTATAACTCCAAAAAATTTCATAATAGATCAAGTGTTCTTCCATTTAAACTAGTCCAATTCTCTCTGAATAATAGAATTGTGGATGGGGGTACCATATTTTTGAAGGCTTGTTCACATAGTGGGTTGTAAATTTTTCGAACTCTTTGACCCCATACTCATATTCTATGGTCATACAATTAACATTTTTACATTAGTGATATTTGTTAATTCTTTTGGATCTAACAAGGAATAATGTCGTTTATATTATGAAAATTTAATTATTTATATAATTATATAGTATAAATATAATATAAAAATACTATATAGATTATACATATACAGGAACACTATGAACACACACAAAAATAATAAATAATATATATAATATATAATATATATTTACAGAAACATATATATCCAAATATTTGTATATTTATTGTCTTTTTACACCCACACACAAAAATAACACATTTTATAAGGCCCCAGCCATAAACCTTACTTAATATTGAATTAAATGAATAATTCACATTGATTATCTTTTCATGTTTAGAGTTTTAGAGAATTAGGACATAACTATTACATCTCAAAAGATTACAAATTAGAAACTTTTACTAAGATTCCATAAAATAAAAACTCTTAAAAAGAAACATGTCTAGTTCCATGTTTTAGGTAGCCTGAATTTCCCTTGATCCCATCCATGACCCTATTCCACGTTAATTCCTGTGAAAAAACATTTCAAAAACTTAGGATGAGCATAAAAAGATCAGTAAGGGATACACAATGAATGAAAACTGTTAGTTTTTCAAAACAATGAGTAAACCATGTATAATTTATCAAAGTAATACTTTTCACCTTTTCAAAGTAGTAAAAACCATTCACTGAATAAAAGTTCATTAATTACCCTTCTGTAACCAAAATATTACCATAAAGCCCATATAAAGAACACATAACATATAAAGGTAACATGGGACATAAACATACTTAGGTGGAATAACCATACGGTCGACTTCCATACATACTTAATGGAATAGCCATACGTTCGACTTCCACACATACTTAATGGAATATCCATATGGCCGACTTCCACACATACATAATGGAATAACCATACGGCCAACTTCCATACCCAATGCATTGGAGGTTATAACGTAACCACCCGTCTTGGTATTCATGGCACCACTCGTCATATGGTTTATCATGTAACCACCCGTCAAGTGTCCAAGTACCATTATAAAAATCATAAGACATAAAACAAATATAATGGAAAGAAAACATTTCCACACTTTGATCACAATATATCACATAAATATATTGACATAACAAATCCATTATAAAAACCATTTTCAATACCAATATACATAAAAGAGTATATGGTATTTATTTCATTTTAAAAATAACATTACGGCTTGTCCTGGAACCCAAAGACCAAATAATACTCGTGGCGGCAGAAAAGGCCGTTGTCAGAGCGTATGTTAAAAGAAACATTCCTTTTTATCATTTTGTAAAACGCTTCATAGAAAAATATTCCTTTTGTATAAAAGTAAAATTCAAAGGATAAACCGTATAAAATAAAGTTTTGTATAAAATGAAATATGCCTTAATGAATGGATATTGAGACGAAGTCCCTTACAAAGTCGGTATCCTTAGATGAAGGATAAATCAATTAAATGATTATGTGTGACAAATACGAATACAAAAAATATAAGTGGATATTATTTGTAAAACAATCATAGGTCATTCACACGTAATCATGGAAAAACAAATCCAATGACATAGATATTTAACTCAATGAAATGAGATTGAGTTATGATTTCCGATACAAGTCCGTCTAAATGACATAAGAATTTATCAATGAGATGATTATGTGTAGAAATAGTATATCCACACAAAGGTTTGTAGAAACTACAACATAGAGATTCCACACATAATATTTTCATAATAAAATCAAGAATTAGAGGTTTAACCCAAAGAATTGAAAGTGGGTTAAGAAGTTCCCTTACAGAAATTCGACAGCCTAACGGCGTCACTTCAAAACTCATAAAATGAGTTGATGAAAGATAAAAAGGGTATATCATCACTTGGACATAAAATTTACATTAATAAGGATATAGAAGAACATATCCCAACATAATAGTATGTGAATTAAAAGACATAACAAAAGAAGTCTTTTAAAAAGAGGAGGGTGAATGGTTCCCTTACCGACTTGGGTAACTTTCGAATCGTACACCCCATTGAATAAGGGTCATACAATGAATATGTAAGTACCCATAAATGAAACTATATTAAAAAAAGAGTATAATAATGGTAATTACATACACCACTCAAATGAAATGGTGGCAAATGTTGCATAAATCTCACGGGAATAAAAGTGAGATGAAAAATCCCTTACGAAAACTCGGCAGCCTAACGACGCCACATAAAACATCAAAAAGTGGATTGATGAGACCAAATAGAGTATATCATCATATTAAAATAAAATTTACAGAAAGAGGAATATAAAAGAACATCCCCCATCATAACAAAGACGAGCTTAAAAGAAGTGACATAAATGAGAGTACTTAAAAAAAGAGAGAGATTAGATCTCTTACGAAAATTCGGCAGCCTAATGGCGCCACTCAAAACTTCCAAAATGGATTGATTAGAGAAAATAGGTTCTATCACCATATGAACATAAAACATACAGTAGTATTAATATAAAATAACATCCCAATCATAATAAAGATGATCTTAAAAGTAATGACTTAAAAGAGTGTACTTAAAAAGAAAGAGAGGAGTAGGGTCCCTTACCTCGGGTCTGACATGACTCGATCGTTCTTTAATCTCCTGAATAATAAACATGAGTTAATTTATACTTCCTTAAGAACCTTTTTCAAGTTCATTATTCCTTTTATATCACTTATTACCATGTCATAAACATTATGTACTCATTTAAGTTAATAATGTTAGTTTTGTCGATATTTGGTTCTTAAGGCGAAAGTGGACTTCTTACAATTTCATGTTGTTCGTGTGGTCAAAGGATCATTATATCCAGAATAGTATTCATGATTTAGATATCATATAAACCATATATATCCATTATATTCATTCATTTATAATATTACATAACATTTAGAGTTAAGAAATTAAATGCACCGTTCATGGAGACGGTAAGCCGTACGTACGCATGAACGCTACTTCCATTTCTATTTCATATTTAATGGAATTAAAACATAATAATACATAATAGTATTTTAATTCCAGTATGGTATCATATATAATATCATTAAATATATCCTTTATACGTACCACATATGGTATTAACGAATCAAATCACTTTGAGGGGGCGGTAGTCCGCACTTCCTTAAATGAAGATATCGTGTTTACCCAAAATGGAAACCATAAAGGTATGAAATAAATGAAAAATACAGAATATTAAGTAAAAAATAATCATATTAGATATCATATATAAAAAAAGTGTCATCTTAATAGCCACCTTTGAAGGTGTTAGAAGAATGTTGAACAATCATCGTTTCGGGAGGCAGAAATTCACCATCCACAAAAACAGTATGTTCTTTAACCATTAGATGTAGGTGTGTGTAAGTGTAGCTCGAATAATTCTTATAACAACATCCTAGTATATTGAAGATACTGGATTTGTTACAAAATAAAATAATAAGAAGAGTTTAGGGGGTTGGAGAAGCAAAATAAAATAAAAGGACTCAAGCGAAGACATTACCTTAAAATCGAGTAACTTCCTTTGATTTGAGCTCAAAGGATTCCTTGGAAAGGATTCTGCCCAAAGTAAGGCTTCAAGGAGTTAGAGAGTTATGTGGAGAGACAAAATGGGCAGGTTTTGGCCGAGCCAAAGGCTTTGGAAGTGTGGGTAAGGAGGTAGATGTGGGGGCCTTTTATAAGAGGAGAGGAGGGGCACTCTTGGAAAGGTATAAAATGTAACTTTATTTTCAAATGAGTTTCGGATTTTAATGGTCCCACATTGATTTGTTTCGAGGAAAAGGTGATAAGGGTTCGAAATACACCCATCCAATAGGTTTCAGACATTTTTAGGTCTTATCTTTTACATTATCTTTCCATTTAATTTAAATCGTTAAATAATGAGGTCATCGTTGCATCATCATGATGTCATAAATAATTTAATTTATTTAATGTCTAAAATTTATAAAAAAAATACTATGATGTAGGAAATATTTTTAGCATTCCAATTAATATTTTTAGTCCGAATGATCATTTATTTAGGCAAAATTAAAAATATTTTACTTAGGTGATACAGTCTTTGTTACATTTAACATTCTTTAAAACTAAAAAGATAAAAAGTCACTTTCTCAGAAAAGTGATTCCATGGGCCCCCCAAGTTTGGCACAAGGCATCTCATGGTCGTCCATGAGACAACCCGTAGACTTAAGACACATTTTGTGGTCATTTTTGATTATTATGATAATATCTTATTATCTTTAACTACCCGATTACTCATTAATCAAGATAATTAAAGATAATTACTGTCGTTACTATTCAAAATGTCAAAAAACAAAAGAGTCTTAATTACATAATTTGGAACATCTGATTCCAAATATGTAATTAATTTTACCAAATTCCAAACACATAAATTTCAATAATTAATTTAAAAAAAACTTCCCGTTGTCAAAACAAATAGCGGGTTTTTTAGAAACAATATTTATGAAAAGTTTGGCACTTGTTTATGCCTAATTCCAAAGTGAAATTAATCTCAATGAACATGATTGAATTACATGGTAAAAATATATTCTAATTAAACATTAAAAAAAATTAATAAGATAATATTACCATATAATTAAATTATATGAAAAAGCAGTTTTGATGTAAAATGCAGTATTTTTCACTATTCACTGAAAAATTAACATTGTTAGGAAAATACCAAAAATTAACCCAAGTTTAATTTCAATGTCCCAATCATAAATAATATGTTTATTTCAAAAAATATAGCTTATAAAATTTTCAAAAAGTGTATTTAAAAGGGGTTCGCCATCAAAAGGAGGTTAATCGACCTTTTAAAGAATATTAGAATGTTTACGCTTAAAAACTGGATTCATTTGAATTTTTAATCCTCTAACATTTATTGTAAAGAGTAAAAATATTTGACAAACATATATAATAATTTTTTAGTTAGTTCTGTTCATTCCCTCCATTACAACGGCTAGGCGTTAACTACCATTTAAAATAATATTTTTTTATTATTAGAGTGCAACGTAAGATTCCCAAGAAACTCGTTGTTGCGTATTGGGTACACCATCGGGAATATCATCCCCTTTAAAGTAATATTAATATTTTATTAACAAATATGGATAAATATAAAGATGTCATAATCTTTATTTACCTGGGGTGTTACATTCTTCCCCCCTTTTGGGAATTGCATCCTCGCAATTTTAAAATTGGGCTTGAAAACATCTTTGAAAGTCCCACATCAGAACAAGAGTCGGTAAAATAATCACTTTAAAATAAAAAAAGATAAGTACAAAGGTCACCCGAGTTAACCCATACTAGGATTACAAGTATGAAAATATGGACATGGAGGAAAAAAACAAAGGGTCATCTTCTGATGGATAGTGATAGAAAACATGTTTAGGAGGAAGTTAACCACAAGAAAATCACAAACATGTGATTGGTTAAACGGTATTCGATTCCCCAGTAGGAAAAGTTAACAGACAACATTTTTGTTTTAAGTTACTCCTCATTGAAGAATTTATTCATAAGGAAACATAATCACTTATCATGTTGACTTTCACTTTTATTAGATTCCTTACACAAACTCATATTTTCTCCAAAAGACGAGTATTTGGGAATACCTTTTCACATTAAGAGTTTTATAATCAACTTCTAGAGAATCACCTAATCCATAAAAGAGAACTATATACTTCCCTTGTCTTTATACTTTAACCAAAACCAAAACCATAAATTTTAGTACAAGATCAGATAATCTATAAAAGGATAACCTTTTATAAAAAGAAAATCTATCCTTAATCTCCAAAATTTGTCCAACAAAACCCAAAGTTCAACGAGGACCATTCGATAAACAATTTGTCCATAAAATTCTTCAATGTAAACCAAACTAATATTGAAACCCAAATATTTGAAGGATTTAGTCACATAGTCTTCCAAGTTAAATCGTAACAATTATCTCCAAACAACATCAATTTCTCTTAAAGTCTCGTATTGAAAAGTAATTAACCTAATCTCATATCCTCTATGATTGGTTAATAATTTTCATAAATAACCCAAAATCAACTTACTCTTAATTCATAAAATCATCTAACTAAAAATAATCAGTCAAACTAACCAGGGACTTCACGTAGTCCAGTGGTAGGCGATAAATACCAGTCTCACTTTGGTTGTGGATTCGATTCCCGCAGCTTTGTTTGACGCGACGGGTTGTCACACTGTATGTGTGTTGTCCTTTTTCCAAAACTATATAGTTTTAAAACATTCCCCAAAACGAGATAAGATCTTCAAAAATGATCATAACATATTTTAACCTCATGTTTATCTCATGTCTTTCATTTTCCAGCATAACATATAATAACCCATAAATACATCAAAAGTAAGGATCATATAAACTGTAATGGTTACATTTATAATTATTACCTGAACTTCTACATCGATTGGTCATCTCGTACATGATGCATTACAGATCATACCAAGGTTCAAGTGGTTTATCATGACTCCTTGATAGTTGTTTTAGAACAACCATGAGTTTCCTCATTGAATCCCTCATTTTATCAAGTATCCTAATCAGAGAACCACCACAATTTCCTTCAAACCTATTGTCTCTTTGGTGCCTGTTAGATCCATCCATTCACTAAAAACAAAAATTTCAGTGTGAGTATATCAACAAAACCATCACGTACTAATGAGGAAGATAAACACTAATATATACTTACTCATTCACTTTATCTAAAACAAGGACTCTATCTGAAATCCTAACCATTATGGTAATGTCACTTATGATTAAAGAATACCCTAACCTCTAAAGTTATCTAAACTGACCTTTGATACCAACTATAAGGCCCCAGCCTTAAACCTTACTTAATATTAAATTAAATGAATAATTCACATTGAGGATCTTTTCATGTTTAGAGTTTTAGATAATTAGTACATAACTATTACATCTGAAAAGATTACAAAGTAGAAACTTCTACTAAGTTTCCATAAAATAAAAACTCTTAAAAAGAAACATGTCTAGTTCCATGTTTTAGGTATCCTGACTTTCCCTTGATCCCATCCTTGACCCTATTCCATGTTAAGTCCTGTAAAAAACATTTCAAAAACATGGGATGAGCATAAAAAGCTCAGTAAGGGATACACAATGAATAAAAACTATTAGTTTTTCCAATCAACGAGTAAACCATGTATACATTATCAAAGTAATACTTTTCACCTTTTTGAATTAGTAAAAACCCTTCACTGAATAATAGTTCATTACTTACCCTTCTGTAACCAAAAGATTACCATAAAACCCATATAAAGAACACATAACATATAAAGGTAAATTGGGACATAATCATACGTAAGTGGAATAACCATATGGTCGACTTCCATACATACTTAATGGAATAGCCATATGCCCGACTTCCACACATACTTAATGGAATAGCCATACGGCCAACTTCCACAAATACTTAATGGAATAGCCATACGACCGACTTCCATACCCAATGCATTGGAGGTTATAACGTAACCACCCGTCCTGGTATTCACGGCACCACCCGTCATATGGTTTATCACGTAACCACCCGTCAAATGTCCAAGAACCATTATAAAAATCATAAGACATAAAACAAATATAATGTAAAGAAAACATTTTCACACTTTGATCACAATATATCACTTAAATATATTGACATAACAAATCCATTATAAAAACCATTTTCAATAGAAAAATACATAAAAGAGAATATGGTATTTATTTCATTTTAAAAAAAACATTACGGCTTGTCCTGGAACCCAAATACCAAATAATACTCGCGGCGGCGGAAAAGGTCGTTGTCACCGCATACGTTATAAGAAATATTAATTTTTGTAGTTTTGTAAAACGATTCGTAGAAAAAGATTCCTTTTGTATAAAATTAACATTCAAAGGGGTTTATACACCGTATAAAAGAAAGTTGTGTATAAAATGAAATATTCATCAATGAAAGGAGATTGAGATGAAGTCCCTTACAAAGTCGACATCCTTAGATTAAGGATAAATCAATTACATGATTATGTGTGACAAATAAGAATACACAAAATATAAGTGGATATTATGTGTAAAACAATCAAGGGTCATTCACACATAATCATGGAAAAACAAAACCAATGACATAGATATTTAACTCAATGAAATGAGATTGAGTTATGATTTCTGATACAAGTCCGTCTAAATGACATAAGAATTTATCAATGAGATGATTATGTGTAGAAATAGTATATCCACACAAAGGATTGTGGAAACTACAAAATAGATACTCCACACATAATCTTGGAATAATTAAATCATGAATTAGAGGTTTAACCCAAAGAATTGAAAGTGGGTTAAGAAGTTCCCTTACAGAAATTCGACAGCCTAACGGCGTCACTTCAAAACTCAAAAAATGAGTTGATGAGAGATAAAAAGGGTATCTAATCACTTGGACATAAAATTTACATTAATAAGGATATAGATGAACATATACCAACATAATAGTATGTGAATTAAAAGACATAACAAAATAAGTCTTTTAAAAAGAAGAGGGTGAAAGGTTCCCTTACCGACTTGGGTAACTTTCGAATCGTACACCCCATTGAAGAAGGGTCATACAATGAATATGTAAGTAACCATTAATAAAATTATATTACACAAAGAGTATAATAATGGGAATTACATACACCACTCAAAGGAAATGGTGGCAAATGTAGCATAAATCTCATGGGAATAAAAGTGAGATGAAAAATCCCTTACGAAAACTCGGCAGCCTAACGACGCCACTTAAAACATCCAAAAATGGTTTGATGAGATCAAATAGAGTATCTCATAATATTACAATAAAATTTACAAAAAGAGTAATATAAAATAACATCCCCCATCATAACAAAGAGAATCTTAAAATAAGTGACATAAATGAGAGTACTTAAAAAAAGAGAGAGATTAGATCTCTTATGAAAATTTGGCAGCTTAATGGCGCCACTCAAAACATCTAAAATGGATTGATGAGAGAAAACAAGGTCTCTCACCATATGAACATAAAACTTACTTTATTAGAAATATAAAAGAACATACCAATCATAATAAATATGATCTTAAAAGGAATGAAATAAAAGAGTGTACTTAAAAATAAAGAGAGGAGTAAGGTCCCTTACCTCAGGTCCGACTTGACTCGATCGTTCTTTAATCTCCTGAATAATAAACTTGAGTTAATTTATACTTCCTTAAAACCCTTTTTAAAGTTAATTATTCCTTTTATATCACTTATTATCATGTCATAAACATTATGTAATCATTTAAGTTAATAATGTTTGTTTTGTCGATATTTGGTTCTTAAGTCGAAAGTGGACTTCTTACAATTACATGTTGTTCGTGTGGTCAAAGGTTCATTATATACAGAATTGTATTAATGATGTAGATATCATATATATCATATATATCCAGTATATTCATGCATTTATAATATTACATAACATTTAGAGTTAAGAAATGAAATGCACCGTTTATGGAGACGGTAAGCTGTACGTACGCATGAACGCTACTTCCATTTTATTTAATATTTAATGGAATTAAATCACAATGATAAATAATAGTATTTTAATTCCAGTATAGTATCATATATAATATCATTAAATATATCCTTTATACGTACCACATATGGTATTAACGAATCAAATCACTTTGAGGGGGCGGTAGTCCGCACTTTCTTAAATGAAGATATCACGTTTACCCATAATAAAAACCATAAAGGTATACCATAAATGAAAAATACAGAATCTTAAGTAAAACATAAACATATTAGATATCATAAATAAATATAGTTTCATCTTAATGGCCACCTTTGAAGGTGTTAGAAGAATGTTGAACAATCATCGTTTCGGGAGGCAGAAATTTTTCATCCACGGAAACAGTATGTTTTTTTAACCATTAGATGTAGGTGTGTGTAAGTGTAGCTCGAATACTTCTTATAACAACATCCTAGTATATTTAAGATACTGTATTTGTTACAAAAAAAATAATAAAAAGAGTTTAGGGGTTGGAGAAGCAAAATAAAATAAAAGGACTCAAGCAGAGACATTACCTTAAAATCGGGTAACTTCCTTTGATTTGAGCTCAAAGGCTTCCTTGGAAACGATTATGCCCAAAGTAAGGATTCAAGGAGTTTGAGAGGGATGTGGAGAGACGAAATGGGCAGGGTTTGGCCGAGCCAAAAGCTTTGGAAGTGTGGTTAAGGAGGTAGCGGTGGGGGCATTTTATAAGAGGAGAGGAGGGGCACTCTTGGAAAGGTATAAAATGTAACTTTATTTTCAAATGATTTTAGGATTTTAATGGTCCCACATTGATGTGTTTCGAGGATAAGGTGATAAGGGTTCGAAATCCACCCATACAATAGGTTTTGGACATGTGTAGGTCTTAGATTTTACATTATCATTCCATTTTATTTAAATCGTTAAATAATGAGGTCATCACTGCATCATGATGTCATAAATAATTTAATTTATTTAATGTCTAACAATTATAAAACAAATACTATGATGTAGTAAATCCTTTTAGCTTTCCAATTAATATTTATAGTCAAAAATATCATTTATGTAGACAAAATTAAAAATATTTTACTTAGGTGATACATTCTTTGTTACATTTAACATTCTATAAAAATAAAAAGATAAAAAGTCACTTTCTCGCAAAAGTGATTCCATGGGGCCCCCAAGTTTTGCACAAGGAATACCATGGTCGACCATGAGACAACCAGTATCCTTAGGACACATTTTGTGGTCATTTTTTATTATTATGATAATATCTTATTATCTTTAACTACCCGATTACTCATTAATCAAGATAATTAAAGATAATTACCATCGTTACTATTCATAATGTCCAAAAAAAAAAAAGATTCTTAATTACATAATTTGTACCTTATGATTCCAAATATCTAATTAATTTTACCAAATTACAAACACATAAATTGCAATAATTAATTTAAAAAAAAACTTCCCATTGTCAAAACAAATAGCGGGTTTTTTAGAAACAATATTTATGAAAAGTTTGGCACTTGTTTATGCCTAATTCCAAAGTGAAATTAATCCCAATGACCATAATTGAATTACATGGTAAAAATATATTCTAATTAAACTTTAAAAAAAATTAAAAAGATAATATAACCATATAATTAAATTATATGAAAAAGCAGTTTTGATGTAAAATGCAGTATTTTTCACTATTCATTGAAAAATGAACATTGTCAGGAAAATACCAAAAAATAACCCAAGGTTAATTTAAATGTCCCAATCATAAATAATATGTTTATTTTCAAAAATAGAGCTTATAAAATTGTCAAAAAGTGGATTTAAAAGGGGTTCGCCATCAAAAGGAGGTTAATCGACCTTGTAAAGAATATTAGAATGTTTATGCTTAAAAACTGGATTCATTTGAATTTTTAATCCTCTAACATTTATTGTAAAGAGTAAAAATATTTTAAAAACATATATAATCATTTTTTAGTTAGTTCTGTTCATTCCCTCCATTACAACGGCTAGGCGTTAACTACCATTTAAAATAATATTATTTTATTATTAGAGTGCAACGTAAGATTCCCAAGAAACTCGATGTTGCGTATTGGGAACGCCATCGAGCATAGCATCCCCTTTAAAGTAATATTAATATTTTATTCACAAATATGGATAAATAAAAAGTTGTCATATTCTTTATTTACCTGGGGTGTTACACATTTTTATAAACATAAATATTGATTTCATGTGTTTATATATGTATATATATATATATATATTGGATAAAATATAGAGGGAAAGATAAATAATAACACCCACACCCACACCCAGACATATATATAAATTAAATGAATACATAACATAAATGCATATATAATGATATATATAAATTTTATGTATAAAATATATATGATAATAGAAATATACATTTTTGTATAAATACATACATATATATTGACAGACAGATATATGTATATATATATATATGTGTGTGTGTGTGTGTGTGTGTTTATTTTTGTGTGTGAGTGTGTGTATGTATATATATAAATCATAATGTATATATAAATAAATTGAAAAAGTGAATAGAATGTGAAAAATATATGAATATATATATATATATATATATAAATAATATAAATTTTAATGAATATAAAACCATTACCTTATAGATAGGTATAAATTCAATTGAATTATACAAAACCCCCTTCCTTTAATACAAAAAGAGTGTCCAATAGAATAGGGTAGTTCTCCAGATTTCCCTAGAAGTTTGGGGCTAGATATTTCTTGTTTTGGAGAATTATGATAGGATATATGGTTAACACACATTTTTCACAAACCATCAACCCAAACCATACAAGGTTGATGTGTGGAAGAATAAATGTTCATCAAACCATGTGAAGGAGGCATGGAAACATGAAAAAATTCAATTTATTATAGATGAAATACACAAGGTTTATTTATATTTTGTCTAACCATGCACCCAATTATGAAAGGCAGGGCTTACTATTAATTTTGGTTTACATGGTTTGTGCATGGTATGGACAGGTGTGTGGTCAAACAATGTTTAAAGTATAAAATTGAAAAAATTTACAGTAGTTCACTTTTCACCCCTTAAGTATATAATAAATGTCTCCACTATTTTTTTCATGACATTTCATTTTCATGCCCTTATATCCCTTATCATTCATGTTTGATGTATCTCTTAAGTTTCTATACTAATTCAAGTTATTTATAAAGAGATTAAGGACATATGGTAAATCTAATAGTTTTCTATTCTCCATTATTATTTAAATCCATTTCCTCTTTTTTAGCATTATTTATGACCAATATGAAATATTCAATAGTTATTTGAAATGTTTCTCAAAATCAATCATTTATTCATGAATAAAATCTCTATAATCTATGAATTATTATTCTCTAACCAAATTTAGTTGGTCCCCTAGAGTTTTCAAATTGTCACATTATTTTTCATTAGGTTCTATGCTAGGGTTCTTAAGATGGTTAATGTTCATGACTTATAATTTTTGTCATATCCTTAAACCATGACATTGGAATTATATAAAACCCATTGAAATGTTTTTTTACACATAAAGAGGGGATGAATTTAGGAAAACTCATTTAATCTTATTAATTTTTAAATTCCACTTTGTTTTGATTTCAATTGTGAGTTGTTGTTTTATAATAGTATTGGAAATTTGGAAATCGGAGATTGAAACTTGATTTCATTTATTTATGTGTTTAAAAAGGATTTTAATTTTAAAAATTTCATTATTTATCATTGTAGAACATGGTAATTGTTGATGTTTTGGAAAATAATAGTTAAAATTATAATGAAAATTAAAATGATAATTAAACCCATTGAACATTTAGTAGTCATATTTTTTAGGGAAATGTTATAAATTATAGTTAAACTATATCGACCAATATGTTTCATAAATTAATATTAAATCATTTTAATGATAAACACCATAAAAGAATTAAAAAATCATGATCCAAATGAGTAGTGTCATGGGAAAACCAAGACCATACATATAGTTTACAAAATAATACATAAACATGTATTTAATTTTGTATTGTCTAGCTTCTTATTGGAATGTGGGTTCACCTTAGTTCATGTAATCACATAAGGATATACATAAAAAATGGGTGAGCTAAAAGCATAGTAAAAGGATAGATAATAACATGAAACCATATAGAATTGGGTGGGAATAATCATTATCATCATAACATATAAATAAAGTCATAACCATGACATGAAGAATTCAGAAAAATCATGGAATGCAGAAATGTGTAAAAATAAAACCACATGTCTTAGTGGTTAACTTCCACACATAGTAGTAAACATAGCTAGCATCATGTTCATTCATATTTCACTTCTTCTTGAGAGATAAATCACATTACCCAATTCATGGGAGTGCAATATAATTCTATCTTCACCTGTCACATCATAACACTTACATTTCATTATATAATTTTATGAGCATCTGCCACATCATAACATTTACATTATCATTCATACCCCATAGAAAAAACATCAATACTAGACATAAAATAACCCATGGAAAGGAATGAGATTCATTTCATAAAGAATAAATTCATAAGGATTGGGTTCCCGAATTAAATAGGGAATAACAAAATTGACATAATAATCATCAAATATGAGTTGTGAAGGAACAATTTCAAAAAATAAAAGATCTATTTTTTTAAGAAGAGTTCTTTTGGAAAATAGTTTGTTTGTCCTAAACTCTACTATAAGACATGTATATATAATAAAAGGTAATATAATTATTAATAAATTATTTTTAAGTAATATCCATACTTACCAGAGAGGCTCAGCCAGAGGATAACCCCCTGACCGTTTATTAAAATAAAATAAAAGAGAGTCAACAAGCAGCAGAATTCAAAAGAAAGAGTTACATGTCATAAGAACCATACCCATCTCCACATCCTTGGTAGCAAGCTTCCTCTGCAGTAGCCGATTCTCATTCCGAGCTGTCATAATGCTTCAGAACCATAGCATATTTTCTTTGCAAATTCATCCGCTCCAAGTATAAGAGCTCAATATTACCACCAGAAGACCTAGTGACCAACGACTTTGGTAGAGAGGAGTAGTCCTTCTTTGATCTACGTCACGGAGGGGCAGTAAAAACTTCTTGGGTCTCAGTCATCTTCGTCCTCCCACCTTGGACCACATCACTAAATGAAGGCTTGATCATACCACCAGATTTCTCCTTTTCACTCTCATAGCAGTCCCCCCATTTCCCAGTGATGATCACATTCTGGAAATTATCCTCCGCTCCATTACACTGCTGGAAATGGTCATTGCTGTCAACCGCAAGACACCTTGGATGTTCCATCTTCTCATAGATAATCAAAGTCCCTGGCTGCACCGCATTGGAACCAATGCCACCCTCCTGTGAAGAAGACCCATTCTGAAATTCATTCAAAGGGATATCTTCCCCCAAATTCACTTGATCCAACACCTGAGAACTAGCAGCAGTGAAGCCCACACCCTCATCATGCACAGCCATCCCCTGTGCTCTATTGGCAGCATTCGATAACCCCAGAGATCCACTCTCACAGCCAACCACATCCATCATACCATCATTCATATTCACTGCTCCCTTGCACCAATTATCCACCTTTCCATTAGATAAATTACCACACAATCCATGTTGTATGTCCTGCTCAGCTGCAATTACACCTGCTGGACAACCCATTACACCAGAATCAGACCCATCCTTTGCACTAGTCTGTAACACACCATCAACCAACTGCAAATCATGTCGAAGCCTACTGAACACTGCAGACACAACTGGATTTGGAGGTACCTCAGCATACTTCTTCAAGGGCACTGCAGCCTGGTTCCCCACACTACCAGCAATACCAGAAACCACACCTTCAGCGGGCATCGCCCCAGCCCGTGGGGCTTGAGTACCCTCTCCCTTGGGTTATAACTTCTTCTTCCTAATACCTCCGAATGACACTTTGAAGCCGTATGCCCCAATCGGAAGCATGTGTTACAGTAATCGACCCAGGATTCAAATACCACAGCCTGCCTTCATCGAAACTCTTAACCCAAAGTGAGCCAAATCCAGTTGACTAAAGGCCTTGCAACATTCACTTCCACACAGATCCGGGGATTTATCGGGTGACTAACAGTTGACGTCCGGACATCAGAGCAGAGAAACTGCCCCACCATATTCCCAATCAAACGGATTATTGCAGGATTTTGGAAAGGAAGTGGGAGTTGAGGGAGACTAACCCACATCGCTATGGTTGAGGGATCACAGTTCATACATAGATCAAAGGACCAGCGGAGGAGGAAGAAGCGGCATCTGTTGCATCTACGAGGGGCACCAGACCAGGATCAAGTCAAATCCTCCTCCGAGGAAAACCGAATCATGAAATGGCGATAGTCAAGACGCCCAATGACAGCACGATCTTGAAAATCCCACTTACCAAAGATGAAGCGGTCAAAATCATCAACCGAGGGCCTTCGCCGATAGAAACGAGCTACCAGCGTAAGTTCCAAATGGATTGAAGCTTCAGAGAACTCCGAAGGTGAAATCGACAATTGCGGTTCACCCTGATGAAGATCAGGAACTTTTGGGAATAACGAAATTGTCGGGAAATCAGGGAGGGATCTAGGGCTTGATAAGGGAATGAAAGATTTCTGTGGGATTGGAGGCTGTGGCCGCTCCCCCTCCCCCATTCCACCTCCTGGAACGGGAGGGAAATCATCTCCGAGCGTCATCTAGGGTTCGAACACTGCAAATCACCATCGCCAATGCCGCTTCTTCCTCCTCCGAGCGTCATCCTCATCTCTATTTATCTGGTAAGAATTTGTGTCAATATCCATACTTAAAATGTGGTTATAGAGGGAAAATACAATGAAAGAGGCTTCGGTTTGAGAATTCCCCTCACCTTGCATTCAAAGGATTTATTCACCTTAATATACTATATAATAACATTATATTCATTAATTAAAAAAATATCAATCATTTTATAATATATTTTTATGCATTATATTTTTATTATATTTATTTTTGATCTTCTAAATGAGCTATATAGTATAATTCCATCATTTAGAAGTGATTGGTTTCTTATTTTTCATGATCAGTTCACTTGTATACATGAATGAATGTAAATGTTAAATGAGAATAAATATCCAGAATTTTTAGTATTTTTTATAAATGACCTTTTAGAATTTACATTATCTTATAAATAATGTTTTTATATTCTATGAGGATGAATTGTAAGATAAAAGTTATTATACATGAATGAATGTAAATGTTAAATGAGAATAAATATCCATAATTTTTAGTATTTTTTATGAATGACCTTTTAGAATTTATATTATCTTATAAATAATGTTTTTATATTCTATGAGGATGAATTGTAAGATAAAAGTTATTGATGATCATTTAAGGTTATTTTTTGTGGTTTTTTTATCACATGGAACTTGTTTTGTTTTATCATTTATTATTATGTATATATGTTAGTTCCATAACATACATAGGGATTTCGAAAAATAACACCCATGATGTAAGTAAATTAACACATCACGGGCGACGATTTCATTTTAAAAATATAGAGACAAGGCAGTTTAATAATTTATATTACATTAACATTATATAATTACATTACATGTAAGTTACATGAGGTATCATGAAATCTAGAGTAATGGAGGTGAGTAGATAATAAAATTAAAAAATAACATGGAAAGAAATTAAAATAAAAGAAAGAGGAATTTACCTCTTGAATTTCTCTCCTGAGATCCTTCTCAAAGGACCTAGGCTTAGTATTTTGATGAGACCAAGAGCTCATAGATGTGGGGGAGGGGCTAAGGAAGATTATTTTTCATAATTTGGATAATTCTCAAATCATGAGTTTTTTGAGAAAAAGAGGTGGTGAGGGGTGGTATTCATATTGGAGGATATGAGTGTTTTCTCATTATTATATACATTAGTTTATTATTTTGGATCAAGATTGTGAGTTTTTTTGATAATTATGTCTAAATATTATAACATAAAGGTTGATAGCTTGATTTTTTGTGCATAAATTAGAATTACATTATAAATGACTCCATAATTCATGTATTTATCTTTTATTATAAATTATCATATTTTACTAGAAATAAAAAATTAATGAATTTTAAAAAAATACAAAAACCACCATAACCATTTTTTGATGTTTAGAATTTAAAAATGAGCTCAATTTGATAAAAATAATCTTCTAAATATTAGTAATTAAATTTTTATTTAAAATCTTCATTTACTTGGAAAATAATTATTTTAAAATTATAACTAATTTTATAACACTTTAAAAAATTACTTAAGATCACACAAAATTATCATAAAAAACATAATACATCAGAATATTAATTAATTAATACCTTTTCAGAAAATAAATTTTCTTTTCAATTAATTAATCAATCATAAAATTGTAATTAAATATTTATGACTTACAAAAATTCCCATAATTAATTACTAATTTTAAAATATTTACATACATTTACTGTGATAAGAGTCACATTTCTATTCATGGGTGAGGTTACTATTCATTTGGAAAATTTACTATTCATAAGAGTTATATTACAATTCAAAAAGTCTATTTACGATTTTATATGTATAGGTTCTTTAAGTTGTTGAAATACTTCTTATTTTGTTAATTATTTATTTGTAATGCTTTTATTACTGTCTATAAGTGATTTCATGTGATTTATGCTATAAGAAATTACTATAAGAAGGGAAAAATTCCATTGATAAATGTTTGGGTTATTACATTCCTCTCCACTTTTAAAAATTTTCCATCAAAATTTTGTTTCACATAGAAAGGTGATGGTAGTTTTCCTTCATCGCCTCCAATGGTTCACAAATTACTTCTTCATACTTATATTTCATCTAAAACACATCAAAAAGGTGGGTTGTCTTATTGAGTATAACCTTATCTCTACGGTCCAGAATCATTACTGAATGCTCCCAATAAGAGATAATATATTATAGTAGTACCACCTATGAATTCATTACATCTGAAAGATTTGGTATGTACTTCCATAGAAGTGATACACAAAACACATCATTAACTTGAGGCATATTTAGTAGAAGTTAAACGTGATAGGACATGAATCTTATGCGATAAAGGATCTCAAAAGCGACAATGTACCTTAGGCTTAGCTTCCCTTTCATTCCAAAAATGCACTATTATCATCCATGGTGATATTTGAAGGAACACTATATCTCCAACATCGAACTACATGTCCCTTCTATAGTTGTCAACATAGCTTTTTTGATGACTCTGATATGATTGGATATGTTATAGGATGAATTGAACCATCTTGGTCATCTCATTCATAATATCATGCCAAAGTGCCTTTATTTCACCAACTTCAGATCAATAGGTTGGAGACTTACATCACTTTCCATGCCAAGCTTCATGTGGAGGCATTTGAATACTCAAGTGGAATTTATTGTTGTATGAGAACTCAACCAATAAGAGAATATTATCCCAAAATCCTTTTAATTCCATTGAATAGGCTCTTAGAATATCTTTGATAATTTTAATAGTCCTTTTATATTGTCCATTGGTTTGGGGGTGATAGGTTGTGTTCTAATTTAATTTTGTACTCAAAGCATATTGAAAAATCCTATATAATTTAGATGGGAACGTGAGATCACAATAAAAATAGTATAGAGTGGAACCAGATACATTTTCACCACTTCCTTAAAATATAACATAGAAACTTGTTCAATTGAGAGATCGTATTGAATAGAAATAAAGTAGGAAGTCTTTGTGATCCGACCCACCACAACCCATATAAAATTATTTTCATTGGATGCCTTTTGGTCACCTGTGACAAATTCTATAGTGAAATTTTTAAATTTACAAATGGGTACATGTAATGGTTGCATCATCCCTTTAGACATTTTTCCCACTACATTAACTTCCGGACATACCATGCACCGCGAGATATACTCTGCAATCTCCTTCTTCATGTTCTCCCACCATAAGTGTTCTCAAAGATCACAGTACATCTTGGTACTCCCATGATTGATAGATAATGACGATCCAAGTGAATTATCCAATATTTTATTATTTATCACAAGATATGAAGGCATAAAAAGCCTCATTCCAACCCAAATCACACCATCATAATTTATATAGAACTCTTGTAGTTTCCCTTCCATTATTTCATTCACCTTATTTTTAACTCTAGATTATCCATTTTCACATCCTAAATCTTCTCCTAGATAGATGGTTTGGAAATAATATGGGCAAGGTAGGATATATTTCCTTCTCTTATTATTTCTAAACTCATCCATTTTATATCTAAGAAAATAGGGTCTTTGTCAATCCGCAACATGGATAAAGGTACATGTTATTTTCTGCTAATAGCATCAGCTGCTTTGTACCCCTTACCACAAATATAGTTAATAGAGAAATTTTAGTCCTTGATTAGATCTAACCATATGGTTTTTTCATGTTTAAATCCTTTTTTAATATATAATTTAGGCTCTTGTGATAGGTATATATGTCACACTTCTCACCATAGTGGTAGGGCCACCATATTTTGAAGTAAATAATTGATGATGCTAGCTCTAGATCATGTGTTGGGTATTTATAATCATGGATCTTCAAATACCATAATTCCTAGTCTATCACTTTATTTTTTTCATGAGTACACAACCTTATACTTTCTATGAAGTATCAATATATGTCAGAAAACTTTCTCCTCGTTTTGGTGATGTGAGTATATGTGTAGTGATCTTCCTTCTTATTATCTCATTAATGCATTAATAACATTCATATATCCAAACATATAATAATTCTTTCCTTGTTAAATTAGTTAGAGGTCTATAAAATCAAGAGATATTTATCATAAAACATCATTAGTACCCAAATAATCCAAGAAAAATTTGGATTTATATGACACTAGAGGGTCTGGGCCATACCTCAATTGTCTTTGTTTTTGAAGGTTCCACAAAAATTTCCTCACTTGTGATCACATGACCCAATAATGAGACATTATACATCCAAAAGGTTCACCTGCAAAATAAGGTATATAATTTCTCCTTCCATAATTTCTCCAACACAGTCCTTAGATGTTCTTAATATTCCTCAATTATCATGGTGTAGATGAGAAAATCATCAATACACAATACCAATTAAAATTTGAGGTAATGTCCAGTAGATCTATTCCTCAAATCCGTGAAGATTTTAAGTTAATTAGTAAGTCTGAAGGGAATCACCATAAAATTACAGTGCCCATACATTTTATGGAAGGATGTCTTCAGAATATCATCATTCTTCACTTATAGCTAATGATATCTTGAACGAATATCCTATATTGAGAAGTACTAATCTCCACGAAAGTAATCGAACATGTAATAAATCCTTGGAAGATGATACATGATCAATATAGTGATCTTGTTGAGTTATTTTTAATTGATACACCACCTCATTGATCTATCCATCTTCTTCACGAAGAGCACTGGCGTACCATAAGGTGATACACTAGGTTATAAGAACCTTTTGTCGAAATTCTTTGGCAGATGATTCTTTAACTCATACAGTTCGATAGGATCAATACTACCAGGACATTTTTAGATAATATTATATAAAGGTATGAGTTATATTTAAAACTATACCTTAAAATCTAGGGGATTTTTTGATAAATATTTGGGAAATACATCACTTTATTCTGTCAGGATGCACATTTAACCTAGGTTAAAACCATTCTTTGACTCGACCATTTGAGAGAGGTATGATTCTTTATAGGGAGTAAGAAACCACACTATTGATGTATTTTCCAGATGAGATTCATGAACTTACTTTAATTATCAAAGGAGAAAGGGATGGTACAGAATATGAAAATATATTTTCTTTTTTCAAAAATTTATAGGTCCTCTATATAGAGAGATCAAATCCATTCCAACAATAGCGTTGAATTACACCAAGGAAAGTATCAAGTTATTTTATGGAAGAATATTCCCACACATTCCAATAGGATAAGAGTCCAACACATAGGTTGGAATGATTACACCACTTGGATTTTTTACAGATAATTATACATCAAGGTTCTGGTTCTTCGATTCAATAGTTATAGAAAACTTTCAAGATATAAAGGTGTTAGGAAAAAATCACTCAAGGTATCATTGTTGTATTTTTAGGTTGGTTGTGTTTGATAAAAAGGTAGGTTATCATGGTGAATTGTTGAGTTCTAGAGATATTTTTGACAACCAATGTTGAAAAAGATCCATAACAAATGAATGGAAGATCCAGAGGCAGTGCAAAAAGAATTGATACATGGTTGAACCGTTTCACAGTGTTTGCCAAATTTTTGGGTTCAAAAATATGGAGTTTGGTGAGCATTGTGAAAAGTTGATATCCTTGAGGATTCCATCGAAATATGAAAAATTAATGAGTTTCTTGAAGATGGGATTCATGAATTAGATTTTTCAAATATATGAATGATGCTGATGGTGAGATCTACAATTATGATGAGATTTGAAAACGAAAATGGTGAAGAGAATTTTGAATGAGATTTACGATAGCAGTGCAAAGGAATTTATGGAACACACCATTATTATGATGAGATCTGAGATCTGAAAATTTCCATGGTGCATCGCAAAATAGAGAGAATTTCAGTTGAAATTCCAGAGCTTTGTGATTTTAGATTATGTGGTGCTGATGTGGCATTGATAGTCTTGGAGTCAATGGAAAATAGCTATAAATTGTCCTCCACCTCTGAGATAGAAGTAGAGGGACTCAAGGAAAATATTAGTGTTCTCAAATCATGGCGGGTCACATAGGTAGTGTTCTTTGTGAAATTAATGAGCTTCCTAGAGGCTAATTGAGCTCCATGAAAGAGGTGTGGTTTGCAAAGGCATGTCTGAGATTTTCAAATGAAGTGTACTATATGAAGGTATAAGATCTGCGATGTGGTGAGCTCTGAAAAGTAGAGTTCTCTACAAAGCAGTGTTCTCTATGAAAGTGTGTTCTTTGCGAAGAGGTAGGAACATCGTGAAGGCTTGTTTGAGCTTTGTGTAATTGGGTGCTTTATGAAGTAGTGACCTTTGTGAAAGTGTCTTCAAAAGTTATTGCCCAGTGTTTAGTGGAAAAGGTTAATTCAATAGTTTATGAAAGTGGGAGTTCAATAGAGCATCTACATATAGTTGAGGATGCATTTATTTGTGATAATTAATGGACCAACAACTCTATAAACAATGAGTGTATATTCTGAAGAAGTAATGAGCACACTTCAGTTGAAAGAGTCATGAGCCTTAAATAGTTATTGGTTGTATACTAGGAGGGATATTTAGTTCAATCCAAACATTATAAACAAGAGTACACTTATATTGTATTTGGAACGTCAACACATCACTGGTGTATGGATATTGGACAAATACTAGTGAGGGTGAACCAAGTAAAATTTTTGGGCCCTTTTCATTCTTTAATATCAGTCGATACATTGAAATGGGAAGGGGAGAGAAGAGTGTTTAGTTTAACAATGAAACAAGATCAATAAGGGAAATTGTTTTAATCTATCATACCTTAATTAACCCCCACCCTCTTAGGGTATCTAGCATAGTGGACCTAACAATTGGTGTTTCCAATCATAATGGGATTCTAATCTTCGATGGGAATAATTTTTTATTTTAAAAGAATCAGATGAAACACTACTTTTTATCTTTTTCAATATATGTGTTTGAAGAAATGATGAATGGTTTCTTAGAAGACATCAATAGTGGTGCATTATCATATGCTAAATTAAGGGAACTGGATGCTGACACTAAGGGAATAAATGGTTTAGGGGGTTCCTTATCTAATTCTATATGTATAAAGGTGATTTAATTAAAAACAACACAAGATTTGGGAGAAAACTCTATAATATATATGAAGGATATACAATGGTAAGAGTGGAAAAGATGCATGGTTTCTAGAGAAAGTATTATGGTCTGATAATGAACCGAAATGAGTTTGTCGATGTATTCATTCATAGGGTAAATATTTTTATGGATTAAATGAAAGGTCATAGAAAATTCATTGAAGACATAATGATTATAAAGTGAATCTTGAGGAAACATCTACCACAGTTCAATCCGAACGTATCAATTTAGGAAGATAAAGATAAAAAAGATCTAACAATGGATTACATTCATTCTACCCTGGTAACATATTAAATGAGAAATGGTGATAAAGATTCTATGGAAAAGGGGAAATATATTTATGTGGAATTCAATTCCACAAAGAATCGCACCATTGAAGAATCTTAGGAAGAAGAAGAAACTGATGAGGTGATCTTATTCCAGTCTTCAAAACTATAAAGAGGAATAGAAATGTTCAAGGGGAAACGTCAATTTTCCTGTTTTTGATGTGGATGGATTTTAAATATTACTGTAAGGTTACCAAATAATTCATAATAAGATTATTATGATGAAGTTTAAATTCCCAAGAAGAAGTTTTTAGCCTATGAGGAAGGAAAGAAATAGTTCAAAAGAAATTTTTTATGAAAAAGAATCTTCTTTCAAAAGAATATGACACTTCAGATGAGTCTGATGTTGTAAAAGTTGAAGAGATTTATAACAACAATGATTGTGGATAAAATCTTATGGTGGTTGTGGTTTATAGTTCTCATTAAAATGAAGAAACATACACTCAAGATTACAAAGAAGAATTTGAAGGAAGAGTCGATATAGAATCTGAATGTGATGAATCTCTTGAAGAGATGGATGTTATAAGAGGGAAAAAAGAAATAAAATAATATGGTAAATGATACAATCATCTATATGAAACAACCGGGAGAAGAAAAGTCTAATTTGTTGAAATAAATTGAAAATCATTAGTCATCATTTATAGGGAACTCAGAAAAAATTTAAGGGTCAAAAATAAAATTTGAAGAACATAGATGGGTGATCGATGGTTTGAATCACACAACTAATGAATAAATAAAATGTATTGAGGGTCATGAAGAAGAAGTTATCAATTTTTTATGAATAGTTATAGAACATGGAAATATTATTACTCTCAATATGAAATTGGAAAATCAGATCACTCATAAGAAGGAATAGTAGGATGTAAAGAATAGTGGACCAGTAGAAAATAAGAAACCATCATGTTCATATGAGAAGATTGATGTGGGGCCTGACAAAAAATAAGAATATGTTAAAGTAGATATTAGACTGCAAGTACCCATTTCGATATGAGAGGTTAATTTGGGAATCAAGTAGAATCAAAATATTCATAGATCCCAAGGGACAACTAGTAGTGCACAAGTGACACGAAAGAATGCACTCTATATCAGGTGTTATTTCTATGGAAAGATAGAACATTCATATAATGTTTTCTCTATAGCCAAAAGATACCTAAGGGAATAATAAAATTCATGGAATCCAAATAGTGATCATAAATAAAGAACATATTTTAAGGGACATTTACTTTGTTTCAGAGGATTTGGGAACATGGATAGACATTGTACATCAATAATGAAGAGGAATGGGCCAAATTAGAACCCAAGTAGTCCCAAGAAGCAAATCAGAGAATCAACAATTGAGATGAAAACCAAAAATTGATTTGCAGCACTGCAAGATGAAGCAGGTCCATCATACTCTATGGAATATCAATATATTCATACTACACAAAGTTTGAATTCAAATAATTTGATCAAAAAGAAAATGGATGAGAGGGAAGTGGTAGCGGAAATTTCACTTAATACATCAAATCATTCTGGAGTATGGATCCTTGATAGCGGTTGTACATCCCATATGACTAGAAAATGGATCTTGTTTTATGAATAAAATAGTGCCAAAATGAGTTTTATTGATTGGAAATGATGAAGGCTAGAAGATTATTAACCTAATAAAGGCTAGGATTGGGTAAATAGAATTGAGACGTATTTATGTCATTGTAGTAGAAGGTTTCAGTCCCAATTTTCCTTTCCTCAGTCAAATATGTGACTCAAGGAATTCCTTAACGTATACTAAGAATCCATGTATCATCAAAGGAAGTGGTGGTATAGTAGTTCTACAGTGGAAAATAACGAAGAGAAATCTCTACCTTGTAAGTGGAGAAGAAAATATGTGCTTTTTTCTAAATAGGAAGAAAACAAGATCTTGCATAAAAATAGGGTAATCTATGCCAACCATCCCAATATGATCTATTAAAGTGTGATGTATCTACAGACATCCCTAAGCTATCATGTTATCATACACAAATGTTGGATTTCAATAAATAAAGAAAGATCATTAGAAATATGTACAATGAAATAGAAAAGAAGTCAAAAGGGTGCTTTAATTGGTGCATGCTGATGTTTGTGGACCTATCTCACCAATACCCATTGACAAGAAGAGGTATTACATTCTTTTCATTGATAAGTATTAAATAATGGCATGATTATTTTTCATTCCCCATAAGTTTGATGTGTTTAGTTCCATTAAACAATATCATAGGGAATCTAAAATGATGGTTGGGTATAAAATAAAAAAGTCTCATACTGATAATGGTACATAATTCACAAATAGTCAGGTGGAAGACTATCTCAAGAAACACTGGATATGGAATCATGTTTCTTCATTGAGAACACCTGAGTAGAATTTAGTGGTTGAGAGGATAAATCTAATCATAAAAAATAAGACCAGAAAGAGGATAATTGATAAAGGCCTACTAGAGAAATTTTTTAGGGAAGAAATATTGACATTTGGTAGACATTTCTAATAGGGGTCTATTGTGTCTGAATGAAGGAAAGACTCTATATGAGATGTGTTATGGAAATAAGACCATAGTGTAATACTTTCGAATCATTGTCTATAAGTGATTTATTAGTAACAAAGAAAACACGATAAATTTGAGTCATAAAGAGATGAGGGAATATTATTTAGCTACTCATGAAATTAAAGAGCATTTAAATTCGTTAACAAGAGGCTGGGAAAAGAAGTTAAGAGCAATGATGAAACTATAGTGGGGAATGAAGAGAATATTCAGGAACATAATCAATAGTTTTCTGATTAATAAGATGAAGAGGCAAGTAACAAATGGGGAGAAGAAGTGACAGATGTTGATTTAGAAAAAGATATTAATAATGAGTAAGAAGATGCCAATTCTGTATCTTCAAAGAATCCAAATAATCAATTTGAAATTGATAAGAACAATATCAATGGTGATCCGACAGCTCCTGTTCAAATAAAAATAATAGAGTTATAACGAAATACATCTTCATTTTCCCAGTTATATCCAAAAAAATTATCCCATGAAACTGAAAATGAAAGTTGGCTCTAGGCTATGAATGAAGAGGTAGACCATATTGAGAAGCATTTGATGTGAGAGATTGTTTCGAGGCCAACAGATAAGAATGTATTCATGATTAAATGGGTTTTTTGTAGCAATATGAATAGTGCTGGTGAAGTTATTCAAAACAAAGAACAAATGTTGTGGAAAGGGTACTCACAAATAGAGGGTATTTATGATAATGAAACATTTTTACATGTATCAAGGATGGAGACAATTGGATTTTTCTTGGATAGTGTAGTGCAATAAAAGTTCAAAGTGTTCCAAATGGATGTTAATTCTCCATTTTTGAGAGGGGTTCTGATGGAGGAAGTGTATATTGAGAGTCCATATTGTTTTCGAAATCATGTCGATGAGAACAAAGTTTATTGGTTGAGAAAAGAACAATAAGGGTTGAAACAAGCACCAATAGCATGGTATTCGAGACTTGATGAGTACTTGAAGAAGCATGGATTTTAGAATGGTGGAGTTGATTACAATATCTATTTCAACAATGATGGTAATCAAGGAATGATGGTGATGGTTTTTGTTGATGATATAATATTTGGTGGATTAGATGAAGCTCAATGCAGATAATTTTTCAAATTCATGAAATGGGGGTTTGAAATGTCAATGATCAGTGAGATCACATTTTTCCACAGTTTATAGGTGATATATGGAAGGAATGACTCTTTCATTTCTCAATACAAATATGAAAAATGAGGTTTTGAGAATATTTTGAATGGAAAATTCCAATTATATGAGAACTCTAGTCGCCTCCCTGATGAAATTATCAAAAGATGATATCAGAAAGGTTGTTAATATCAAAAAATATGAGAAAATTAATGGAAGTTTACTATACATTATAGTGGAATAACCTGTAATTGTTTTCTCCAGATTTTTGAAAGTTGGACATTAATGAAATCCCAAGGAATGCCACATTCCTATATAGAAAATAATGCGTCGATATAAATAATTATTTGAGGACTTTGTTTTGATTTATATTGAATAATATCATCCAGAGATATTGGTCTATACAGTTGCAGATTGGGATGGATCCTCAAATTATAGAATATAATCATCAAGAGGTTTTTTACATGGTGACTTGTGTATTTCTTGGCTATGAAAAAAAAGAAGATTTCAATTCATTGAGCACTGCAGAAGCATATTATATTTCTGCCAATCATGCTTACACAATGTTATTATGGATGAAGTAGTAGCTTGATGATATGAGAGTTCAAGTGAAGTATCCAATCAGAATCAATTGCGATAATTCAAGTGCTATCAATCTAAAAAAAATCAAGTCCATCACTCAATGAAAAATAAAATTGAAATCAAATAACATTTTATCAATAAGGCGGAGTAGATGACTGTGAAGTTAGATTATGTGCTTATATACCTCTATATTGCATACATTCTGATAAAGGCCTTACCCCATGAATCATTTGAGAGGTATCGACTGGCTCTAGGAGTTCATTTAACTCTTCACACATGAAAATGTTTGGATGTGGGAACCCCCTACCCTTGAGGTTTGTTGTGTCTTTACAAAATTTACTTTTTTTTGTACTCTACTACATACCACTAATGAGTGACATATGGGTTCGTTGACAAAGGAAGGTAATAGTATGGCTCTTTATGGAGTAGAAATTAGGGGTTAAAATTTCATTGTCATAGACATGAGGAGAAGATGATAGGATGCGAATCAGATAGCGGGAGCAACTGATAGGGGGAGTATTAAATTTGATGATGCTAGACCTGATCAATAAAATAAGTTATATCGTGATAGGTGAGGTTTGTGATGAAAGAAGTTTTTTGATATTAGTGTGTTTTCGAGAATTGGGGTCAAGAATGTAGTGATTAATTTATCAACATTTCATATTACAATTGATTCTCACAATGATCTTTGCTAATGTGGGAGTAGATTATGAGATGAGTAAATCATTTAATTTTAAATAAATAGTAAGAGGTGAATAATGGTAGAGTATGGATAGAACATCGAAGATGTATAAAATTATGAAAGATTTTTCAACAAAACCCAAAAGGGGATATTTTTGGGAAAAATATGTCAAGGTATAATTACAGCATTTTTGGGTTGGTTATTTTTGTTGAAAAAGAAGGATCCCATAGTGAATTGTTTAGTTCTATATATATTTTTGACTACCCATGTTGAAAAAGAACCCAGAAAAAAGAATGAAAGATCTGGATGTGGTACAAAAATAACATATACAAGGTAGCTCCATTTTCCAGTGTTTGCCAATTTTTTGGGGTCCAAAATTTGGAGTTTGGTGAGCATTATGAAAAGTATATTTCCTTGAAGATATCATCAAAACATGGAAAATTCATGAGTATTGTAAATATGGGATTCAAGAAGTTTATTTCATAAAGACATGAATAATTGTGATGGTGAGATCTATGGTTCTAATGAGGTTCACGAATGGTAGATGTGAAGAGCATTTCAAGAGAGCTTCGTAGTGTTGGAACAATGGAATTAACGAAAAGCTGTTTCTTTATGATGTGTTCTGTGATCTAAAAATTTCAATGGCGGTTTGTGAAATAGAGATAATTTCAGATTAAAATTTGGAGCTTTGCGATTTGGGCTTATGGGGCACTAATGTGGCATGAAAGGTTTTTGAGTTGGTGGGAAATGCCAATAAATAGGCCTCCACCACTGAGAGAAGAGTAGAGAGACTCAACAAAAAAAATTGGGCTCTATAATCATGAAAGAGTTTTTAATAGGATTTATGCTATGATAAAGGAAGGAGCTTCAAAGCGGATAATCAAGATCCATGAAAGCGGTGTGGTTTGCAAAGGCTTGTCCGGTATTTTCAAAAGCAGTGTACACAATGAAGGATTTTAATTTTTGATGTAGTGAGCTCTTTGTTGCATTGATCTGTACAAAGCTGTGTGCTATGTGAATGAATGTGCTCTATAAAGGTGTGTTCCTTTTGAAGAGGCATGAACTTTGTTAAGGCATGTTTGATCTTTGCAAAATTGGGATCTCCGTGATATAGTGATATTTGAGTAAGTGGAAAATCAATAGAGAATCTAAATAAATTTGAAGATTAATTAGTTTGTGATAATGAAAGGACCTATAAGTCTATAAATAGTGAGTAGATATTATGAAAAATAATTGAGAACACTTCAGTTGGTAGAGAAGTGAGATTTCAATTATGATTGGTTGTAAACTAGCTGGGATAGTGAGTTCACTTCAACCATTGTAAACAAAAGTGCTCTTATAGTGAATTTGATACATCGTCACATTGCCGTTGTATGCTCCTTGGACATAGCCCAGTGAGGGTAAACCATGTAAACTTGTCATTCCCTTTTCACTCTTTAATATTATTTCATTCTCTGCATCAGGAACGAGAGATAAAATAGTTTTGTTTAACAATGATACAAGATCAAAAGGATAAATTGTTTTAATTTTTCATACCCTGATTCACCCCCATCTTAGGGTATATAGCATAGTGGACCTAACAAAATGAATGCGTAAAACTATAATCAAAGAATAAATTTTCAATTATCGAATGAATTGAAAGATTACCCTGTAAAATATTTGTTTCTTTCTCTACATTAGAAGTAGTGATGGAATAAGCTTGACCTTTCTCCTTTGTAATTGGTGGATGTTGGTGTTTATTACCTGTGAGGAATATAGTTTTAGTGCACTGGCTTGCATATTTCCCTTACACACTATAGTTGTAGCATTGGACCATCGGTGGTGTAGTCGTTTACTCCACCACATTTTCTTTCTTCCTCATATTTTGTCAACATTCATGATCATGGTGCCCTTCTCTCCCACACATTAATCATTTAGCCATCCCATTGTAGAAATTTCCATGATGCTTCTTCCCATATTTTTGACAAGCGGGTGCATGATTTATCTTTCCACTATTCTCGTAAGATCCTCAGATTTGAAACTCCATATTTAATTTATTATCACCATAGCCATGTGAATATTATCTAAACCCTATCTATAAATTGAGATAACATCTAAATTGTTCTTAATATCTTTGAATGTCTCTAATTGAAATAGACTTTTGAAGGAGTTATTTTAAACCACTAAAGAATCATTCAATTTTTCTATCATCATTGATACCAAAACCCAATGCATACCTTGAAACCCTTGTGAAATTTTTTTCGTAGGACATGAACAATTCAACATCCTTTATCTTCATATCTATTAATTATATCTCTATATTTGATTGATGATTTCAAGGAAAATTATTGTTAATTATCATTACCTTAAATTCTTCACACTCCATCTCTTCAATTTCATCCCTCAGCTTGGCGTTCTTAATCAATTCCCACCATTGATAAGAATGCCCATCTATATGATAAATAGAAGGAGTCATCTTTTCTATATTAGAATATTTAAGGAGAAAAAAATCATCACCATTTAGTTTAACCATTATTCTGCAACAAGTATATCGGAAGATCAACTAATCATCTTTAGCCGTTGCCGCATAAAACACTTGTTAACTAGTTTCTCCATCTTAAGAGAAGGAAGTTGTTCCACATTATTAAGGTTATTGTTTATAACCTGAGATAAATATGTAAGAATCTACATGAAATTTTAAACTTCATCATCTAAAGAATTAGGTATTTTGTTCAATAAATCACTGTATTGTCCTAATCGTACCATGATTTAATATTTTTTACACCCTTATACCAATGTGATAAACTAATTTTGAATCATAAATAAAAAATTTAATAAAAAATTAAACATAATTTTTGATTTTTTTTTGTTTTAATCAGTTTTAAAAATTATAATTTCAATTTTTAGATGATTTAATTATAGGTGGAAGTGATTTGGAGGGCCCAGGATGAATTTGAAGAAAAATGGGCCAAACTGCGCATGAATCCACACAATCTAGTGGACTAAACTACACACTAAAACTAATATATACATGCAATCAGGTATATATTTTGTTTTGTGATCAAAACATAAATGATCTAAAACTTTTATGATGACACCCAATCCATATTAGGCCATTAAGTGGCCTATCCAAATTGATCACTCCAAGCCACTGAATCTGCATGATGTCAATAGTGGTGTGATGTGATCTGTTCATATCTCGAGTTGTAGGTGTCCAAATGAAGAAAAAAAATTTATGGAAATAACCCAATGGTGGGATAAAAAAATTATTTTTCCAAAAATCTGTATAATACTATATGTAATTATAGAACAATGGGCTAGGTAGTTTTATGAAATATATGTTCCCAATACAACCTTCCACATTACCTATAAAATGGAACCTTGGGAACCCCGTTTGTATGTTTGATCAGGAGGCAAGGTGTTTCCATTTTGGTGTCCCAAAGGAGTCACTAAATAATCCTTACATGATATGGATTATATGGGAATTTCTACTTCCAAATATTCTTCTTCATCCCCTTCCATGGATTTACAAACTCTTCATGATCACCTTGAGGTAACTGGATGTAATCCGGAGCACCATCTTTGTTCTGTTTTGAATAATATTTTTAAATCCTGGTTATATGTTGTTTTTTCATGATATATTCTTATTTAATTGATTTATATACAGGTATTTCATGATCAAAATCATATGATAATGTTTTGGGGTAATTGTTCTTGTGATGTTTCACACACCACTCATCCCCTTTTCTTCCGAAATTCAATAGTGGTGTTTGGGTGGTTCATATTGGTCAATTTTACACACATAAACACTACCATGGACATTTAAATTTATGTCACGGTATAAAAAATAAATAACATACAAACTTAGATAGCACATAATGTTCTTCACGTGTTTCCTTGGTGAGTTTCAGTTTTCAAGTTGAACACAAATCACTCAATCATCAGCGTTATCCAGTGAAACATTGTGTATTACCAACAGAACCCTAGAAGGTATCATGGTATAAAATTAGTACAATTATGGTTTTGGGTGTTAAAAACCATGTATTAAAAGATATAAACCCTATATCTTGAAGTGATGAAGGATGAGAATCACGAGATTTCCTCAGGTTGACCATGCTTAATAGAATATGTAATTTCTGTTGTCTTGTATCGATTTCATTTATATGATTCCATCTTAAAAAAATAAATTTCATAAAATTCCATTTCCTATTTTCTTAATAAAATAATTCTTTTTAAATTAATAATCTAAGTATGAATCATGATATGGACTCGAGTTCATGGAATACTATAAAAATTCTAGTAAAAACAAAACATCTAATTTGACACGCTTGACCATGCATTCAAATTTTTGTTCTATTACCAGCGAGCCAAGTTCATTTTTCTCTTTCTTATATTCCTTTTATTTCGTCATTTTACATCTTAATTTTTACTAATTTCAATATTCCACCATCCCTTTTGATTATATTTTGTTTTTGTTTTTATTTTTTATTATTTTTGTGTGTTCTTACTCTCTCACCCAATCCATTTCTTCTTATTCTTCTCTCTCTCTTCCTATCTTTTATATCTCTATCACTATAATTATGTAGTATATCATTTTCTTTTGTTTTCTCCATTCACCCTTCTTAAATTATTTTATTTTATTCCTTCCACCATAAAAAAACAAAAAAAAATCACAACTTATTTGTATGGACTGTTAAAAAATTGAAAATTTAATTTAATTTGACACAGAAATGGAGAAGATATTTGAATAAAAAATATTTTCATCTAGGGTAAGAAAATTAAAAAACCTCGAGGAACCCCTTTTGAAACCTCAATTGTTCCCAAACCAATAAAAAATTGAACCAAAATAAACCCCATAAATCATGGATGAAAATAATCGAACCATAAATTAACTGACCACCCAATATGTGTAGTACCAAAATGCATACTTCCAATACAATGAAGAAGCAGCCAAATTGGAGTTGAGATCGGGCCTCATCCACCTAGTTCCTAAATTTCATGGTCTTCCTAGTGATAAACTTCATAAACATGTTAAGGAATTTCATATAGTATACACCTCATGAAACCCCAAAAAGTGAATGAGTACCCCATTTTGTTTATGGCCTTCCGTTTCTCTTTAGATTGTGTAGCCAAAGATAGGATATACCCTCTCTCTAGTATAATTAGGGGATGTAATGACCTTAAATGACCCCTTATAGTGATTTTTTCAGTATCCTGAACTGCATCAGCTAGAAAGAAAATATGCAGTATTAGAAAATCATAGGTTGAGACCCTTCATGAATATTGGGAGAGATTTAAAAGACATTGATTATGTTTTCCCCGCCAGAATATTAGTAATCAATTTCTCATTATATACTTATATGAGGGAATTATCCTCACAGATCATATAATTATTTATACTGTAGATGTGGGTGACCTTGAACACAAAATTCTAACCACTATTTATGACTTAATAGGCCACAAGGCTCAAAATGTGAAAAAATTTGGCACATGAGAAATTTCACCAACCTGGGGAGTTCATGAGGAATGTCATTCATCCCAAAAAAGGTATATAATATACATGTTGAGATGAATTCCATTTTAAGTCGATTTAAATCATGAATAGTGTATTTTAGACTCTCATATTGTTCCATTACATTGTGGTATTTGTTCTAATAATACTCATTTCTCTAACCAATTCCCACAAATTTAGGATTTATCTAATTCATGTGCAGCATTATTCCCTGGGTGTCCATTCCAACAAGCACCATCCTTCAAGAAAGAACCATTCAGGACAAATCTAAATTTTGGTTGGAAAGCACAACCACAATAACAACTTGGAGGAAACTCGAGCTACCCTAAATAGAACTGGCATCAACAAGGACAAGGTATGAAAACTTATTATTCGTTACCTTCTTAAAACATCCTATGCCTAAAACAAGCCTTAAATATATGGCTAAGAAAAAAGAAACCCATAACCTCCAATTCAAATAGACCACAAAATCAGCTATTCAAGTCCTATGAACTCAAGTGGTGCAGTTAGAAAACACTATCGGTGAGATAAAAAGGAATGTTTTTAAACAAATACCATCAAAACCTATCACTAATCCAAAAGAAAAAGGTAATGTTTCTAAAATAACACTTCATAGTGGTAAATATGTTTCTACTTCCACTGATTCAACATTTCAGGTATGTCCCCCAATTGAAAACTCTACTTCTATATCTAAAAATTATTTTAATAAAGACTAAATCAAAAAGGGTAGACATGTTATTATTGAAGAATACTCTAAAAAATCCATTCCACTTTAATAACTGGAAAAACTCTTCTATCCTAAGAATAATACTGATAATGAGATTGGTAAATAAATAATGGATACATTTAATAAGTTGAATTTTAACATTCCATTGTTGGATGTAGTTAAAAAGACCCCTTACTTCCCATATATGAATACTGAAGGGGAATGAGAGAGTAATCCTTGGAATAAAATTCTCATGTTGGATTTAAACATAAAAACCAATGAAATGAAAGGATCTGAGCACTTTCACAATACCTTTCACCATAAGGGGACATTCTTTTATGATTTAATTCCAGATTTTGGTGCTTGAGTTAATGATATGACTTAGTTTTCATACACTTCTCTACAGGTTGAAGAAATTCAACTAATCGGTATCATCATTCAACATTCAAATCAGAGCACAACATGATCATTAGCAGTTATCGAGGATTTCATAGTAATATTGAATAATCTGATCTCCCAAGCGGATTTTTACATCATTGAGATGTAATTACTTCAACCCAAGGACATGAACCTCTTATACATGGGAGGAAAATCCTTAAAACAACAAGTATGATTATCAGTTTCCACAATGGTATTGTGTCCAATGAGTTATGTTGTGAAAAGGTAAGTTTTAACATCCATGATTCTATGAGAAACCCCTTTGAAGAGCACTCCACTATTAGTGTCTATTCGATGGAAGTACCCTCTAATGACATAGAGAGAAAAAAATTTCTCCTCAAACCAAACTATGACTCATTTTATTCATCACCATTGTAGGATTTGAGTTTTCATTCATGTTTTGAATGTTGTGTGGGTTCAAAAAAGTGTAAATTTAGTGCTTTAATTGTTGAAAATTCTCATTTTATGGTACTCATGACTGTCGATTATTCATGAAATATCATTTCCAATGATTCCATTTCATTAGAGAATTAACACGAGTATATAGGCAATTTCCAAGACCATAATCCTCTATGTCCCCTCCCACAATCCAAGTACCACTGGTGTTGAAATTAAAACTACATCTGTCTAAAGTAAAAATATCCATCTTAAGTGTATTGATCAATTTCACTATATTATTTTCAATACACTCTCTCAAAATTAGGAATCGAAACATGTTGTCATTTTGAGAGAGTATAAATAAGAAATTGGATGGACATTGGCTAGTATATTTTGTCTTAGACCATATATTTATATGCATCGTATAGTATTAGATGATGATGAGAAGCATGTAAGGAATTATCAACACTAGTTGAATCCTATCATACATGAAGTTATAAAATTAAAATTTAGTAAAATGATTGTAGTTGGGATAATCTATCTCGTATTTGAGAGTAAATGGGTTAGCATAATCTATAATGTGCCTAGAAAACTGGTATAACAGTAGTGTCAAGTTAATGTAATGAATTGCATCCAACAAAAGTGAAAAATAGTTAGTGAGTCTGTATTGACTACCATCGACAAAATCAAGCAATGAAGAAATGATCATTTCCTCTACTTTTCATTATTCAGATGTTAGAAATATGGGATTGTAATTAGCATTATTGTATCATTGGTGGATATTTAGGTTTTTCATAAATCTATATAGCCCTTGATGATTAATAAAATACAGAATTTACTTGTCCATTCATCACATTTCCCTATAGAAGAATGCCTTTGGTTCTATGTAATGCACCTAGTAATTTTTAGTGATGTACGTTGAGTATTTTTTTGGATTACCTTGTGAATTATATTGAAGTCATTGTTGATTATTTAGGAGTATATGGATCTCCATTTTATGACTGGTCATCACACCAAGGATCTATTCTCCACCATTTCATGGAAAATGATATCGTATTAAATTATGAGAAATTCAATTTAATGGTTCAGTGAGGGAAATTTCTTGAAAATATTATTTCAAATGAGGGAAATGAAGTTTAAAAGTCAAAAATTTAATTAATTGACACCCTTTACATACACAAAATTTGTTCATGAGGTGTTCTCATTCTTTGGTCATGCTAGTTTTTACTTCCAAATCATTAAAGACTTTGGTAAGTTCACACTTCCCTTATATCGATTGTTGTAAAATGAGTCTAACTTTTTTTTATAAAAGTTGTGAGGATTCTTTCAATTCAACAAGATGGAGTCTCATGTCAACATCCATCATCCAAAAACCATGGTGATATCTCCCATTATAGCTTATGTGTGACACCTCTAACATTGTAATTAGGGTAGTTTTATCACAAATGGTTGAAAATTATCATCATGTTATTGTGTTTTCCCTACGTACCCTTGAACCTGCCTACAAAAATGACAGAACCACTAAAACATAACTTCTTAAAATGTGATTTCCTTCAAAAAATTTTGTTCATATCCTATTAGGACTAATATCATTGTGTTTTCTGATCATCTTATCATTTGATTCCTCCTAAAAAAATATCTAACCATCCCTTAATTCGATGGATGATCATACTCTATGAGTTTGAACGTATGCTTATAGAAAATATAGGAGTGGAAAATAATGTATCTCACAATATTAGTAGGGTTTTCCCACCATTGGACTACAATTTTTACTCATTCCACTGTATTAGTGAATTATTTCCCCATGAGAACCTTTTTTATATAGTCGAAATGACCCCTTGGAATACATACATTATGATCTTTTTGGTTTCACCTAGGGTCAAACATATTTCAAAAATTCATAATCCCAAATACATACGCATGAGTCATGATGGAACATTTGGTATGATCTCTACCTGTGGAGAATTTTTATTTATCATGTTGTCCAAAGGTGTGTCCCTGACCATGAGTTTTTTCTGTACTTATGTTCTACCACACTTTTTCATGTGGAGAACATTTTTTCTATCAATGTATAGCTCGAATGGTCTTTGGCTCTAGAATTTATTTTCCTATATTGTTTAGATATTCTAATCAGTTTTTTAAGTCATGCACATGTCATCAAATCATAGAGAATATCTCAAGGAGGAATGAAATGCCCCAATAACCCAAGCTATTTCCTGAGAACATTGATGCATGGGGTATTAACATCATGAGACCTTTTAAAAATTCTTTTTTTTGTTGTGTACATCTTATTGGTGGTTTAGTATCTTTATTAATGTGTGGAAGAAAAGTCTACTAGGATTTATGAGTCTCTATTGGTTGTTGATTTTTTGGGGTCCCAAATTTTCAGTAGGATTGGTTTGCCTAGATTCATCATTAGTGATTGGGGTTCTCATTTTTTCCATTGCAACATAAAAAAATGAATTTTATGTATGTGTTTTTTTATAGAGTCTCCACTACATATCATCCCTAAACAAACAAACAAGTTGAAATCTCAACTCGTGATGTCAATAAAATCTTAGAAAAAATAGTACAACCCAATAAGAAATATTGGATTTTAAGCTTGGACGATTAAAATTGGGTGTACAATACAGCTTTTAAAACCCCAATTGAAATGTCATCATATAGGGTTGTGTTTGGAAAGGCCAGTCACCTCATAGTAGAGTTATATCATTGTGCATATTGGGATGTCAAACAATGTAATAGGAACCTCTCAGATGCAGGTGAACATAGGAATTTCCTGATTTAGAAGTTTGTGGAAATTTGATGAGACTTGTATGATAAATTCTTGGTATATAAAGATAGAGTCAAGGATTCCCTTGATCACCTCATCCTTCATCGTCAATTCCAAATTGGGAAGAAGGTCCTTCTATATATTTTATGGAGGATGTTACATTAAGGAAATCATCGTTCCCATGGGTTTGGACCATATACTATTCCTAATTTCTATCCATTTGGTGTTATATATAATTCAAAATGATGAAACTAAAAAAACATTCAATGTTAGTGGACAGCGGTTGAAGCTCTTTCATGAAGCAATTCTAGAGTCCCTGATGGAGGAACAACAAGTTCAAGAAGAAACCTATGAATGACACCTACCTGATTTCATCCTTCCTTCCCACAGTCTTTTTATTACAGTGAGGAAACTACATACTCTAGGTGTGGTGGATGACTAAATTCTTGGGTTAGATAGTAATTTTAATAATATTTCTCCTTTCTTATCGTTTTTTCTTGTGGAAAAGTATCATTACATCCCTCCCTCACTTTGCTCCCAAAATTTAATAAAAGAATGTTAATATTTGATTCCCACTTTATAATGGGAAATTATTCCCCCTTAATCATGGAAATTATTGAAAATTCATAATGAATTTCCCAATTTCATGTTGTTTTAGAGTTTTTTAAAAAATATTTCAATAAATATAGGTGTTTTTTAGCTTCAATTTATCTTTGAGGTGTCACTTTTTTCTACAACAGTTGGTTGTTTTTTCATGATATAAATGGTGATATCATTGTGGAATAATTTTGATGAATGGTACCGTTGGTGTGAGTAATTTCTTGAAAAATTATGCAACTTAATTTCTATATAGATTTTTTCATCGAACAAATTTGATGTGAATATTTTTCACTTAATATAGAGTAAATAAAAGATAAGTTATTTTTCACGATGCAAAATGAGTTTTCCATACATTCGTTCTTTATCCAATATTTTTCATTACTCTAATGGATTGACCTATAAATGTGTACCTTTTATCTGATAGTTGTACTCCAAAAAATGGGTTATACCCTGGTTAGGTCAAAAACCACCTTTCCCTTACCCTTTTATCTTTTTATAACTATTAAAATTACTGTCTTCAGGAGACCAAACAAGGGTTGAGGGAATAGTGTGAGATTTATTTCAAGTTAACCATAAAAATCAAAATAATAATAAAAAATGAGGGGGTGATGAAATGAATAATATATGGGGATATCTAGGATATGAGATTAATGTTTGAATTCTATGAATTATTAAGTGAGTGGGTTTTAAAATTTTATTTACAAGGATTCTGGGTAGGATCGGTGAACAAAATCATTTAATAAGAAAAAGGGTAAAATAACCTGTATTTACAACACAAAAGGTGGAAATAATATCATGGAATTATTTTCAAACACACATGTGGAGAGTTAATGGAATATTTAACAGTAGAATTCCTTTCTCATTTTGGTATGATTTTTCTCTTTGAATTTCATTCTGATACATTTTAGGAGATATCTTTTACCATAATCACTGAGAATAACTCCTTGGTGTTATGTTTTTCTTTGCTCACATTTCTATCAAGAATTTAATGTTCAATGATAAATATTAATGAATTTGGGAATATCAATATATATCATTCTATTAGAATTGTGAATTTTCCAGAGAGTTCAAATGTTTAGGTGTGGGGGAGTGATCATACCATGATTCACTATTTTATTTCACCATTATACCAATACAATAAAAAGATTTTGTACCATAAATTCCAAATTTAATAAAAAATTTAAATTCATTTTTGATTCAATTATTTTTGGTTAATAAATTTTAAAATTGGTAATTTGATTTTTTTACATGATTTCATTATAGGTAGTGGTGATTTAGAGGGCCTAGGATGAAGTTGAAGAAAAATGGGCCAAACTGCGCATAAATCGAAGAACACTAGTGAAATAATCCACACTCTTATACTTA
Source organism: Viscum album (assembly GCA_963277665.1). NCBI lineage: Eukaryota > Viridiplantae > Streptophyta > Magnoliopsida > Santalales > Viscaceae > Viscum > Viscum album. Next base: position 1,431,186,026 of record OY728126.1, on the reverse strand, counting down.
TCTGTAAATCCAATGGGTTTGATATTTTGTGTTTTAATCCAAAATTAAATCAGATACAAATCTTATGAATACACCCAATTCCAATTTTTACGTTATGTGGCCCAAATAAACTGATCTGTCCAAGTTGTTGAATCTGCATAAAGTCACAACTTGTGTGTGGTAATCTGTCCAAATCTCGAGCTGTAGGTGTCCAAATGAAGGCAATCATTAGGTTGATATATTCAAGAGTTGGTAAAAAACATTTTAATTTTACAAAAATCGATATTAGACTGTCTGGAATTCCAAAAACATGGCCCATGTTGTTTTATGAAATCATTGTGTCCATAACCACCTTTAACTTTACATATAAAATGGATCCTTGGGCACCCTATTTGTATGTTCGACCCGAAGGAAATGTGAAACCATATTAGAGTCCCAAAAGATTCATCTCATCATCCCTTGTAGTTCTGGAGGATATGGGAAGTGCAAAATCAATATCTTATTCTTCCTCCCCTCCCATGGGTTTCTACACTCTTCTTAATCACCAGGGAAATATGTAATCCTGAGCATCATGTTTTAGTTATTTTTATTTGCCTTTTTAAATCCTGGTTTTATGTTGTTTTTATTCATCCCATCTTATTTTTTAATTTAGTTATGTATTGGTATGTCATTCTCAAACTCATAAGGTCATATTCTGGAGAACCCTTTCATTGGATGTTTCACACATCGTTCATTCCTTTTTCATTCACCTTTCAATTATGGTGTTTTTTTGGTTCATATTGGTTAATTACACTAACTTAAACACTACCATGGACATGTATATTTATTTCCTGGTATCACAAAGAAATAAAATTCAAACATAGACAATGAATCAAGTTCTTCATGTGTTGCCTTGTTGAGTTTTGGTTATGAAGTCAAACACAAATCACTCAATCATCGGCTATATTTAGTGAATCATTCTGTGTTTCCAACTAAAACCTAAGATGAATCCTAGTATAATCTTAGTAACATTATTATTATAGATATTTAAAAAATGATCATAATATATAAACCCTATCTCTTGAATCATTTAAGGATGATCATCAATATATTTTCCAAGGTTGGTCACTATTAATCAAATTCCTTAATTTCTTTCATCTTTTATCAATTTCTTTTATATGATTTCATCTTAAAGAAAAAACAAAAATATCAAACAATCCAATTACACCATTTTCAAAATAATTAAATTCTTTTTAAATTAATCATATATGGCTCCATTGAGATATGGCATGGGGATCCATATATACTATAGAAAATCAAGTAAAAACAAAACAACTAATAAGATGTGCTCGACAACACGATCATGTTCCTCGCACGGGTTGTTGGACGGGGTTCTCTTGGTTCCCACCATTTTCATAAATATAAAAGGTTATAACAATACTTTGGGGAAAAATTAATGAAAGAATAATTTGTTCCTTTGTAAATTTATCGATAAAGGCATATCTTGTGGGATCTCAATGTTTAGATAATCTTCTTGGGTGTTTACATATAATTAGTCTCGTACTAAGGGTTTTCACTAAGGTTCTCTAATCCAAATTTCAAAATTTACCAAATTATGCTATCATACCAACTATAATGACCATGTTGTTTCTTATATTTCTATTACATCATTTTAAAGATAAAAAAATCATTACAGAACTAGTATCCAAAGGTTTAGTGTCTTGGGAAAAAATGGACCATACATAATTTTATAAAAATAAATCACTAACATATATTTAATGACTTCTTCTCTAGATTATTATTGTACTACTTATTCATATAATTTTAAGTAATCCCCTAAGTATATACATGAAAAATGGTTGAGATAAAATCCCAATTAGGGACAAATAAGAACATGAAACATTATAACAAGGGTTGAGTATAATCATTATGATCATAACATATACATATGATCATAACAAGATAAGAATCATAAAGAAAAAGCTTCAAATGTAGAAATGCATTGAAATGAATATTCTTGTCTTAGTGGTTAACTACCACTAATAGTTATGAACAAAGACAAAATCATGTTCATGTATATGTCGCCTTTTCCAAATAGGTACATTACATTACCCAATTCATTGGAGTGTTATACAATTATATGTGCACCCATCCCAACATAACATTTACATTATCATGAATGTCACATAGAATATACATCAACCATGGACCTAAAATAACCCATATTAATTAATGGGTTAAATTTAATAAATATTAAATTCCTAAACTATGGGTTTCCAAATTTAATATAGAATAACATACTTTACATAAGAATCATCAATGTGGATTGAAGAAGAAACAATCTCGATATGTAAAATGTGTGTTTTTTAGAAAGAAGAGTTATTTTGGGAAACATTGTGTTTATCAAAAACTCAAGTAGAAAACATGTATATAATAGAAAAGGTAATAAGATCAAGATTAAATGATATTTTATTAAGATCCATACTGAAAATGGGGTGAAAGAGAGAAAACAAAAAGATATAGAGTAAGGTTTGAGAATTTCTCTTACATTCTGTCTGAATTCCTTCTATACATTAGTATCATTTATAATAACATTAGATTCATTAATTAACAAATAAAGAACCTTTTATACATGAATTTGATTCATTATGTTTTTATTAAATTCATTTATGGGTTTCTTATGACTTATGGAGGTTATTTTCATTGTTCGAGAGTGTTTATTTTCTTAGATTTCATGATCAGTTCCCTTGTATACATGAATGGAAGTTCATTTAAAATGAAGATAAATATCTAGATTTTTTATTATATGTTATTAATGATATTTCAAAATTTAAATTATTTTATACTGAATATATTTATATGATATGAGGATTATTCATTATATAAATGTTAATGATGATCATTTTAGGTTAATTTTGGTAGTTTTTCATTCCAAACATACTCATTTTGTTTTATCATTTAGTATTATGTATAAATGTTAGTTTCAGAATAGAAAGAGGGTTGTAACATAAATTTTGCATTTTGTTCCAACCATTATTATGGTCTTATAAAGATCCCTAAATATGATAATGGAAAATTACAGTGCATCACCCATGATGTCGGTAAATTGTCACATCATGAGTGATGATTTAATTTTAAAAAAAAGAGAGGGGGTATTATAATTGATCATAAATTAACATTATATAAATCAATTATAAGAAATGTACTGAATTTACAATTCCATTTTTGAAGAAGGTAGGTGAGGGGAAAAAAAATATAAAATAACAAGGAATGTAATTAAAATAAAATAAAGAAGAATTTAGCTCTTGAATTCTCCTCATGAGAACCTCCTCTTGAGAACCTCTTAAAAAATATGTAAGGGGATTTGAATGAGTATTGTGTAGAATGTGGGGGAAAATAGGTGTTGAGGGGTGGTATTTATAGTGGAATATTGTGGTGTTTTCTAAGTATTATTTTCGTTATTTTATTATTTTGGATCATGACTATGATTAATTAAATAATTACCTCTAAATATTTGCAAATAATATATGATAGTTTGAAATTTTGGGCTTCAACTAGAATTAAATCATCTATGACTCCATAATTCTTTCATTTAACTTCTAGTATGAATTATCATATTTTAGTAATCAACAAAAATTCATGTATTTTAACAAATCCCAAAAAATCACCCTAACTATTTTTGGACATGTATAATTTAAAAATGAACCCCAATTTATGAAAATAATTTTCTAAATAATATAATTTTAATTTTTAATCATAATCATCATTCACTTGGAAAACACAAATATTAACATTATAATGATTTTATAACACATTGAAAAACTACATAAGGTCATATAAAATTATCATAAAATCATAAAACATCATAATATTAATTTATTTTTTCATTTTATGAAAATATGTTTTCTTATAAATTATTAAATTAATTATAAAATTTAGATTAAATATCTTTTACTTTCGAATAATTAATTAATAATTTATAAAATATTTAATTATATGTACTATCATATAATTTTATCATATTTTCACTTAAAAGTTGCCTAAATGTTATTTATGATCTCATTGGTGATGTTAATATTCATTTGGTTGGATTACTATTTATAAGGGTTATATTAATATTTATAAGGACATGTAACTATTTCATCGGAATAGGTTCCTTAACTTCTAAAAATAAATCTTATTTAATTAATTATTCATTTATAAAGATTTTATTATGGTCTATAAGTGATTTTATTATTTATGCTATATGAAATTACTATAAGAAGGTAGAAAGTCCATTGATAAATTTTTGGGTCATTACATAAACCAATGGTGAACATTCCCACATAAGACATGATAAATTTAACTTAACCTACGGTAAACATAGTACCTTCATTTGATGCATGAATTATGGTTATGCAAGGTGTCCACATGTCCTCCTGGGTCGACACTAGGGCCCTGAGGATTTCCATCATTATCACGAGTTCTAGTTGGACTTTTTATAAGAATATATATTCTATTAATGAGTGGAATTGGTTTCCTTGGTCTTCGTGACTTTCTCAGAGACAACAGGATTTTGCCGAAGAAGGTGGGTATGAACCAAGGTTTTATCACAAAGTACAGGTTGAAATATTTATGATTTTATTTTATCATCCAAATAGATAAATTTTTAACACATGGTTCCATTGGATAAACGTTAAATTTTAGACTGGATTATTTATGAATGTTGGTGGTGGTGACCAATGGGGTTAAAATCACACCCTACATGGTTCGTTGATTCGTACCCGAGAAAACATCATGGATACAAGTAGGGATAAGGGAATATAATTGATGAATGACAGATACCTTTTCACAAGTATGGATATGGGGAATTGGTACTAGGATATATAAAATAAATTATTTGTGTCATGCAATTTTTTTTCTTTTTTACAATAATTTATTCTATATATGACTTATGACATGTTTGCATAAACTATATTGTAGCATCCTTTTTTTATCTCATGGGTTAGGTTTTTAAATTTTTCAATTATATATATCTTATCATATAATATAGTCTATTTAACTTATTTACACTTTTTTACATTTTCCAGTAGGGTATAATACCCACATTATGTATTATTTAACCCTCACTGGTAGTTGTAAAACTCTAGCATACAATGAGGTGTGCCAATGATTATATCATTCCACTGTTCTAGTCACTGGTTTATGGTATCAGGTGGATGAATGTGAAATAATATTATAAAAGGATTCTTTTCATTCCGTATTACTTTTTTGGATAGTAAATTGGAGATTATAAATGTGTCACGTCATGCTAATGAGCTCATTCTTAGAAGTATCTCACCCATGTAAAGGGGAGAGGGCCAGTTTCCATGGATGGGATTTTTTTCACTCAATTTTATAGTTGTGGGATATCCACATTGACTGGTGCACTTATTTTATTCTCTTTTATTTATTCTTGGATTTTTTGTGTCTCTCGTGATAATGCAACCAGAGAGAATAGGTGCATAAATTATTTCTTCATGGAACATAGTGTTACCTATTTTTTACCTTTTTATGATTTCCTAATATACTTGTATGCATATGAATCAACCTATAAATTAAGTTTTTGACCATTTAATGTTTTATTTATATCTTATATGTTTTTATCTCATATATAGATGTTGTGGATTCATATGTGGAAAATTATCCAGATGTTATATTAACACAGTTTTTTGTTTAAATTAATTATTTAAAGGTGATTTTGGATAAGTTAATCGTTAGAATGAAATATATAAAAAACATCTGATATATCTTGTGAAACAATATCAATTTCACATTCCATAAAATTTAGGACCTAAATATGACTATGAAATAATTAGAATATAAGAATTATGAGTTCAATACCATGAGAAAATAATGATAAAATAGGTAGTGTGTGATTTCACGCGGGAATGGTTTATGGGAAGGTTGGTGTACTAAATTCAAGGACACGAGTTGGGAATCCATCTCATTTCCAAAATATCTTTGATAAATACATTATATTTATATCATTATGAGTTCTTTTTTTATACTTATAGTTTATTCCACCATAATGTGTAAATGTCCATAATCCAAAGGGTGAGGGTGACCATTCAATTATTTTTTGTTTACCAGAACCTTCCACAGCTCTAGACCCAACTATTGATGATCAGTTTTAGGAGTTCATATTATATGTAGTGTAAGATTTATATAGGGTTATAAATCATTCAAATTATAATAAATTAGACCTTACACATGATAAAAATATCAAAACCCTTCAATTGTCATAGGTGATGGTGGTTCAGAAATGACATACTTGTGGATGGAGTCTTTACAGAACATACATGACCTACAAGACACTCCAGAATACAATATGTCCAAGTTAGTAGTGTATATGTGGTGTTTGGAATGCTTAAAATGGGGGGATTTGATTAATATGTGGAAGAAACTGTTTGGGATGATCTAGAATGTTTTTTAGACACACTTCTATGATGACTTATTCCAATAGACTATGCCTTATGATTTTGACTGTGAGTTTAACATGTTGGATAAGGGGGACATAGAAGCTATAGATTCTACAACCCAATTTACAGAGTATAAATTGTTTTTTGAACACTAATAGGTGATTTGGATTCCATATCCATGAACATTATCAATGTTAAGTTCTATGAGATCATGTTTCAAGTGACTGAGTCCAATTTTTCCTTTTTATAGATATTATGAACCAAGAATTGTTTTAGGAATGAAATATTGGTGATGGGTGTTGTTCTAGGTGGGTATCATCCTTAGGACTGAGATATAGTGTTAGTGGATCATTTCTCAGTCAAGAGGATTGTCATGAAGACTTATGATAGGGTAGTAGTTCTATGTATAGTCATGAAAGTGACTCATCCTATCCTTCCCAATAGCGTAGTGATGTGTGATTTTACCAGTTTAGTTGTGTTGGAAAGTTGATATATTAGTTCCCCAACCACCCATTGAATTTAATGAATGTGTTAATATGGGATATTTATACTATTTTTGTAGATCATTTCAATCTACTAGTGGTAGGGTTTATAGATAAGTTTAGTGTTCTAGGACTGGGATGCCTAACATTCTACAACAGTCAAGTACTTAGGCTTATATAGGCCCATTGGGGCCACAGTGGTAGGTCTTGGATATAAAGGTTAATGGAAGTATACATAACATTATTTTACAAACAATGGTAGTTAGGTTATGACACAAGTTCATAGGGTAGGTCTATTACATGCTACAATGTGTTTTCATATTGAGCCAGAGTCCAGACTATCGACCATTTAATGTAATATTTTGGTCGCGTCTACACTTCCTTCTTCTCTTATTGAAAAAGGATCCTCATAATATTATATATATTATTATTTCATCAAAGTTTTTGGTTTGGTAATTGAATATATCTATTGTGTGCATTGGATAAGTACCATATTTTGAATGATGTAGTATGAGATTAAAAATTGTTCTTGTTGTGATATGTTCATTTGAAAATATAGTTTCTTTTGGTACGTTTTCTTTTTATAAATGGGTGGATTTGTAGTAATTCTTAGAATTGGATGGATCATTATTATCAATATTGTATTGATAATTACCACTCATATTTCTCATTTAAATCACTTTATGGTGGTAGCTTCTTGTATGTAGGGAAATCAGATACAATGTTGGTCGAGCCAGAATGGACCTTCAGTGGAAATTGGGAGTCATTTCCCCGGTGTCTAGTTTCATCATAAATGAGGGGGAGATATATTATCCCATTTTACATCCTATATTTGATCTATTACAAGATGTATTTCCCATGGACTTATCTACTACAACAACCAAAAATGAATTTAGGGTTATGATTAATCTACTATTTGGAATTGGTTATTTCACAATTTCTCTTTATAGAATGGAACTAGTAGAGTTATAAGAATTTAAATATCATCTAGGGTATTTGGAAGAAATATTATTTATCCATATGAGCATTCTCCTTTCAGTTTATCCAATTTAATTCACCAAGAACTTGAATGAAACCATTAGACTATGTCTTGATTATATGTTGATTAACCTGGTAACTATTAAGAATCACTATCCACTCCCACACATAAACGACTTATTTGATCCACCCAAAGGTTCTTATGTTTTCTCCAAGACTGTTATGTATCCAAGGAACCAACAACAAAGAGTATGGAAATTTGAAATTAATTATAAGACATTTATGTGATGTATGGTATTTATCTGTTCCTTGTTATTTTTTAGGATAAAGAAAAATGTTACACCCCAATATTTTATGGTATGTATATACTTATATTTATCTTGTTTTATATCTTACCTTTCACGCAACACTATGCTTAAATAAACTGTGATATACCATTAATATTATTATTTAAAATGATATTATCACCTAGACATTAAATTGGTGGTTATTAATTGGATTAACTAACTTATGAAAATATATTATTGATTTCATTAGTGAATAATTAATTATAATTAAATATAAAAACGAATTAAAGTAATGGAAATTTTTTTATAAAAACTACTTAAATACATAAAAGTTTTATTTATACCAATAAAACTAATAAATAAAAATTTCGAGATTATATTAATGATATATCTATATATATATAATATTCAATATAATGTATTTTTTTTATCTTTTGTGTTTTATAGATTTGATATAAGAACAAATCCAATTTTACACACAAAAGATGTGTTTTTATAAAAAGGCTATTTTATTACCTTTTGATGGAAAAAATATTTTAAATATATTTTTTGACTCTTTAATAAATTATATTTTAAAAAATTAGAATATTCTTTGAAGGAGGAGAATAAAAATTTAATTTGGATCAATTTTAGGTATTTTTATGAAAAGATTCCTTATAATTAATAGTGAAAAAATAATATATTTTAGTGAAAACTGATTTTTCATCTAATTAATTTGTATTGTTTGATTATATTCTAGAACATTTTTAAAGAATAATTATATAATTTTTTTATCATTTAATCCAATTAAGGTAATTGTAATAAATTTCACATTTTATTTAGATATAAAAAATGTATCAATATTTTGGATGTATTTACATTTAAAACTCTTTTTCTCAATACATCAATGTGATTATTTTTTAATTAATTTATTAAAATAATGTATTTTTAATTATGAAGAATGTATTCCATGTTTGTAATCATAATTTGAATATTTATATAGTTCCAATTTTTTTTGGAAAAAATGTATAGTAAATTTGTTATTTTTATTTCCACAATTAAGGTTAAATCATGCAATTAAAGGTAAAATTAATATTATAAATATAAAAACATTACCCTAATACTTTTTCTATTTTTAATGGAATAGATATTTCTTCAATAATAATTATAGGATAAGTTATGTGACCATTTATGGATTTTTGGATGAGAATATAACCTTTATAATATTATGTTCAAAAGAAAGTCAATTTTTTTATAATTTTGTTTTTAACAAGAGAAATATTATTAATATGGGGTTATATATAGAATATTTTGGAATATAAAAAGTTTATAGAAATATAAAATGTTTACCTACATCATTTTTATTTATTTATAATTTATATGGAAAAAAAATTTACCTTAAATGATGGAATAATGATGATATATTATTTATTTAATTAATTTAGAAATCAAATAACAAATACTAATAAAATTAAAATATTTAAAATTGGATATATTTAATATCATTAAAAAATATGGATTAATTTTATATGTTATTGAAGGGTTAAAATAATTCTTTCAATGATGTCACATTTTTATGATACTTTCAGATAGTTATTTTATGAATACTATGAAAATTGACTTCAATGTTATTTTAAAATAAATATTATTTTATTAAATGATATAAAATTCATAACAATATACAATTTTGATTTATTTTTGTGATAATTATTTAAATTAAAACAATTCTTAAATTATTAGTGTTTTGGAATTTTATTTTAATTATATTAAATCTCTTGTTAAAAATTACATGATATAAATGTAAGAATTAAAAAGGATAAAAAAGGGTTAAAGCTAAAAGATACGGAATATAAAAGAGTAAACAAATATTTAATTTTTTATTTTCTGTGTATATTTTAACCCATAATCATCCTAACTTTGAAATTATAATTTTTTTTATCCATTTGGATTATAAAACTAAATTATATTAATTTAATATATTGATGATTTCTAAGAGTGCTCCTCCCCTATATTATCAAAGGGAACCCATTAATATATATTCCTCACACATAAAACATTATTTAGAACAGAAATTTTCTATCCAAATCCATTAAAATAATTCCTCCCCACATTATAGAGGACTTATTTCAGGAAAAACACCATCCTTAGAGTTGTTAAGGTGTTGATCAATGGAGATTTTTCGAAGTAATGGAGTCATTATTAATTAAGAATTTTTATTTAACTTCTTATTAAAAATCCTTAAAATCATCTTAAAACATGATGAATTAATTAATTAACTATCCTTAATATACTAAGATGCAATTATGTTAATATAATCATCTAAATCCACTTACACTTAAATTTAATCGTAAAGTAATTATTGTTCGTTTGTACGGCGAGCTAGCGCATCGTGAATGAATATAATTCATTTTCCATCAACATATATAAAAACTGGTTACAATGATATAATTTAATTTTATATATGATATTAATGACATATTTATCAATATTGAAAGATAATATATCATTTATTTTGTCACAATTCAATGCATATAAAATTGATAATGGTGTTCGTGTATACATGTGAACTATCACTTCCACGAAGAGATATGGTTTATTTTTAATCATCATAGCACATGAATAATATATATTATAATATTTTAAGAAATAATAATATATATATGATTTTTTATCAATATGTAATGTTAAATTAGTATGAAACTACTTTCCTTAATGACTACTAAAAAATAAAACCATTCTGAATGAGAATGTACGACTTACCGTCTATATGATTGTAATGTCATTAATTTTTCATATCCATATTTAATTAATGGTCTTAAAGGTATACATTATATATAAAAGTTATTATTATTTCATATTTATTATATTTTAGATGATGGAATAATGGCCAATTTTACTATAGACATCACACCAAAGTCATTTTGGACTCAAGTACGGAATATCATCAAAACGTTAGACATGAACTTCAACGATTAAGACAATTTTGTAACATTATAATCACTGATATAAAAGGAATAATAAAAATTAAAAAGGTTCCAATGAAATTAATTAATTAACCTTTATTTTGTATTTAGTAAGATGAATATTTTACGTGACGAGTCAGACTCAAGGTAGGGGACATCATCCCACTCTCCTTTCTTTAAGGCATTGTTTGATGTTATACACCCAAATTTTTTATAATGTGTATATAAATTATATTTTACCTATCATGTAATTCAGTAATTAATTATAAATTTTTATTATTTATTTAAAATTTTTATTATTTCATGGGGAATATGATTTAGCTATTCAAAGTTGTATGGGACACCTTTAATATTTAATGATTTAAATATCAATTAATTTTATCCATGTCAATATTCATGATATTATTATATTTATTTATTTATATAAAAGTATTATAAGGTATATTTTATTTCCATATTGTATTTAATTCGAATTTTTTTAAATCATAATATTTCAATATGTCTTATGTGGAACATTTTGACTAATGATAAAAGGAATATTCAACTTTAAATGTATACAATGACAATGAATGTTCTACCACCATATAAATTATTTTATTTTTATATTCCCTTTTCAATATTTCATGATTCCTAAAATGAAAACCCATCACTATATTTTTTGGTATTATTGTATTGAAAATTGGTTTTCAATGAAAAGTGTGTTAGGTATTTAAAATAAAATTGTTAAAAGAGAAGGATATTTTTTTCGAAATAATTTTTATATGGGTTTAATATAAGTTTTTCATCAATAATTTTTCAGTGATCTCATTTGATGTATTTACTTCTCTATCAAAATTCTTATCTAAATCTAGTAATTCATTGAGGTCTATCTATTATGATATTATTTACTATATTTTATTAAATATATTATAATTATTTTGATTGTGGATGTACTATTTTGATACATTCACCATATTTCTTAGAGTGGATTGTGATTATATTTACTAATTAGGGAAAGTTATTTAAATTTCATATGTATATGTTGTTAATATTTCCTCCCATTTATACGATAAATGCATTGGACATAGTATTTTAAAGGTGTGTCTCATATACTCAATCGATGCATTGGTATTTCTCATGAGACAAAGTATATATTGACTTGGTCGAGGCCTTGACAATTTATTTTCAGTTATGGATTTGTCTAAGGTAATAGCAATTTTTTTTCAGATTTTGTTTTTGAGGGTGCGATATTATGTTTCAAGAATCCAGAAATATTAATTCCATTATTATGATATTATTTATTGATATTCTATTAGATAATTATAATATTATAAAACCCATGGTTATGTTTCCATGATCATTTAATTATTTAAATGTCTTGTGTTTAATTTATTTACATTACCATATTTTTATGTCATATATACTCATTAGTTCTTCTATACACTTACCCTTACTGAGAATTTAATTCCAACCTTACTTGTTTTATTTCCTCAGGAATCCAATAAGTTTTTTGAGATATATATAAAAGGATTCTCTCTTTAGGGAAAATGTTTTTTACAAAAATATGTTGTCCTTAGAATATTCATTTGGAATACAAGGCTCATATATGTAAACCAGTTTTCTAAAACTTCTAAACTATTCATTCCATTGGGATTTGATTACTTGTAATCATTCCAATGTAATAAAGAAAAGATCTGGCTTTTCTCTTTTGGATTCATGGGTTTTTTTTTCTAATATGTATTTTTGGATCTTTAGAATGAACCGTGGAAACAATATTACAGAAATCAAGGATTAGAAAACATAAGAAATGATATATTTTTAGTATAATAATATGTATAGGATATCATTCTATAGATTTGGTAATACCATGGATAACCCTTGTAAAAACTATGAACTCATAGATTGAGAATAATATTTCATTATTTAGAAATACTGTAAATGCCTTTTCATGGTTATATCATTATGATTAGCGTTACTTACATTATTATTTAGTTTTTTTGTAATGTTTAGAATCAAGAAGATTATACAAGTAATGGTAATACCACTAATGATGAATATAGTAAAGAAATAAAAGGGAGAGGTATTATTGAATAAGATTATGAAGTGTAGTTAATGGTTTAATAATTAAGTAGAATAATAAAAGTTCTAGAGTATTTTGATTCGTGAATTTTTTTCATCAATTACTCTATAGTTATTATAATCATGTGTTTTATAAGGATTGTACTATAGTACTTCTACTTTAATTATTTGTAATAATTTGTATTTTCTTAAGGTTTTAAGGTGATCCTAGTACTGGAATATTCAGTATGGAACAGTAAGAGAAATTTGACTTTATTCAGAATATCTAATGGTCATTTTGGATTTCGAAATTTAGAGATTTTTTTGAACTATGAATTTGGAAAAGTGTATTTTGGATGAATCTTGAGGTTGTAATCTATTAAGTTGAACATTAGATATTATTTTTTGATTTTAAACTATGTTTCCTCGTATTTGATTACATTTGAAAATCAATTTTGTTTTATTAGAAATTTAATGTATGTAGGAATGAGTTATGGATATTATGATTGAAAAATGTTATTTAGGCATTAGAAATTAATATTTACCATTAATTTTTAGGTGTAAGGGATGAAGTAATAATAAATAAAATATAAAACAATGAATTGGATAATGACATTGAAATGGAATGTAATATAGTAAGTTTATTTTCTAAAATAATTATCTTAATATAAAATTAATCCCTTAACACTAGGAAAATGATTTTGAAACAATAAAATTATCTATTTACATTTATTAAAAATAAATCAATTGTATTTTAACAAATCACAAATTCATCGTCTTGTGATGGGTAAAATTTTAAAGACTATGTTCTCTATCACTCTCCATCAGAACATTATTGAAATATTTATATTCTATATTTATATTTTCAATTCCCACTAATGTTATCCAATTCAAATTAAAAAATTTTTGGTGACATTATTGTTTCCCTTTTTATATGTTTAAGAGGATATTTTGTTATCCCTATTTCTGATTTTTTATTCCCACAAAACAATTCACATATCAAACTTTTATTTTTGAAGTTAAATTTCAATATTGTGAGGGAAAAACCAATATATATATAGGGGATAATTTAACACCCTTTGATTTTATGGTATGTATCTTTTAAAATTTAGTCTCTTTGATGGCTTTCGTTGCATGAAACGTTTAGCATAAATGAAACATTATAAGATATTAATATTATTTTTTTAACATGAAATTATTTCCGAGCCTTTAAATTTTTTATTATGAATAGTATTAACTAACTTATGAAAATATATTTTTTAATTCATTCATTTATAATTAATAATAAATATATTTAAAAACCAATTGAAAAAAATGTTATAGTTTTTATAAAAACTATTTAAATGCAAAGAAGTGTTTTTTATGCCATTCAAACAAACTAATAACACATTTGTGATTATAAAAATAAATAATTATATAATATATTAAATATAATGTTTAAAATTAATCCAATGTGTTTTCTTTACATGACATAAAAACAAATCCAAGTTTAGGGATACAAGATGTATTTTTATAAAATGATAGTTTTACAGCCTTTTGATGATGAACATGTTTCAAATATTGTTTTTGAAACAACAAGGAAACATATTTTAACAAATAAACTTCTTCTTCTAAAAAATTATCAAAATTTACATGGAATGATGTTTTTATTTTTTTGATATGATTCATTTTTTGAGGAATAATTAAAAAAAATTAATTGAAGACTACAATTTCATCTAATATGTTTATATTGATAGATTATATTATAGATTAGTTTTAAATTATATTTATAAAAATATTTTATCGTTCAATCCAATTAATTTCATTTTAATAAACTTTTTATTGAATTTGAAAATAAAAACATTTCAATATTTTGGATGTTTTTACTTTTAAAATCAATTTTATCAATACATTAATATGATTAATTTTTAATTAATTTATAGAAATTATGTGTTTGAATTATGAAATATGGAATGAGTATTTACAATTATAGGGTCCCAATTTAGTAAATATTCCATTTTTGGTACAAAATAATAAAATTAACTTTAATAATTTGTATTACCATAGAAAATGGTAAATTAGGTTATTAAGGGTATAAATAATATTATAAATATTATAAAATCACCCTAACCCTTATCCTAATTTTATTATATGAGTATATATAGTCCCTAATAATTAAATTATAATTTACGAGGCCATTTATGTCCTTTTGGATGTGAATATAACCATTATGAAATTAAATTAAAAACAAAGTCACTTTTTTCATACTATTGTTTTTAACAAGATAAATTTTTTTAAAATGGGGGTTATATAAGAGATATGTTCAAATATAAATATAATTTAGAAATATAAAGTGATTATACATATAATGGTAATTTAGCTATTATTTTTAGTGATAAAATAGCTACATTTTTTGGTTACCCATTGATAATATATTAATTGTTTAATTAATTGAAGAATCAGATGACGTTATTAAAAATATTCAAATAAATTTAATTTTATATAATTAATTTCATACATGAAAATCATGGATGAGTTTAAAATGTTATATATTATTTAAAAGAGTTGTTAGTAATATATAATGTTTTTATGATGTTTTTTAAAATCCACTTTATGAATAGTCTCAAAATTGATATTAATGATATGTTAAAATAAATAATGTTTTATTTAATGATATTAAATTCATAAAAATATTAAAATAGGCTAAATTTTTTAGATGAATATTAAAATTTCATTAATGTATCATTTAGTGGTTGTTTTACATTTTATAATAATTATATCAAACCTCAATGTATAAATTACCTCATATCATTGTAAGAATTAATAAAGGTTAAATTAGGGATAAATATATAAGATATGGATTTAAAAACACTCAAGACATTTCTACTTTTTACTTTATAAAATTATTACGACGTAAAATAATCCTATATTATAAATTAATTTGTTTTGAACCATTTGGATTAAAAAATTAATTTATGTTAATTTAATATTATTATGATTTCCTAGAGTGCCCCTCCCATATCTTATAAAAGTTCTCATATTCTTTTGTATTAATCAAACATAAGAAAATGTTTTTAGAACATATTTTTTTCAAATCTATTACTATAATAGCTACCCATATTATTGAGGCCTTATTTTAGTAAAAACACCATTTATAGAGGTGTTAAAATGTTAATCAGAGGATATTTTTCAAAGAAAATGTATCGTTTTTAATTAAGTATATATATTTTAATTCTTCTTCCACTTCCATAAAACATTATTAAAACATGATAAAATAATAAATATAGTATAAAAAATAATTATTTTATTTTATTTTAATATAATCATCTAAATCGATCTCCACTTCCATTAAAAAAAATTATTGTTTGAGTGTGTGGAGAACTCTCGCTTCTCAGACCGATATAATTTGTTTTCTATCACCATCTCTCTAGACTGGTTGTAATGATGGAATTAGAGTTTATATAAGTTATTTATGAACTATTCATCACTGTTTAAATATAATATTTTGTTTATTTTCACACCATTCCATGCACCTAAAAATGGTAATGCCATTCATGCGTACATGTGAACAATCACCTCCACTTAGCGATGTGATTCATTTTTCATCACAATATAAAATTAATAATATATATATTTATATTTTAAAAACTAATATGATATATAATATATTATTATAAATCTATAACATTACAATTATATTAATATTCATTCCATAATGATCATTAAAAAAATATAAACATTACTCATCAGTACGTACGAAATTCTGTCTCCATGATTGTAATGTAGTTCATTTTTCATAACCATATTTAATGAATGTATTTAAAAGTACAATTTATCTATAAAATTAATTACTATATCATGCATATTATTCTGGATATTATATACTAATGACCATTTTGACTATAAACATTATAACAATGTCATTTTGAACTCATGTAATGTATATTGTCCAAACATCCGACATGAACATAAATAATCACATATTTCTATAAAATTATAATTAGTGGTATAAAAAGAATAATTAATATTTAAAAGGTTCTAAATAATGTAAATAATTAACTTCATTTTATTATTTACGAAATTTTTATTTTTATTTTTTGAGTCAGGCTCAAATAAGGGTGTAACATTCAATGTAAATAAAGAATATGAAATTTTCATATTTCTTAATATTTTTGAATTAAATATTAATTTTACTTTAAAATGATTCAATGTTTTATGGAATAATCGATACACAATAATGGGTTTCTCCTAAATCTTATGCGAGTCATACTAAAATAATAATAATGTAATATTATTATTTTAAATGGTAGTTAATTCCTTGTTGTTGTATTAGAATGAATAAATAGAACTAACTAGATTATGATTAAACATGTTATATATACATACATTTATACAATAAAATTTAGTGGCATAAAATGAGAATGAATCCAATTTTAATCAGAAATACTCAAATATTTTTAAAAGTTAGTTTTACCACCTTTTGATAGAGAAATCTTTTTAAATATAGTTTTTCCAATTTTTTATGTTTTATATGATAAAATAAACTTATTCTATAGAATTGGGACATCAAAATTTACTATGGATGAAATTTTGGTATTTTTCTAATAATGTTAATTTTTTAATAAATAGTTAAAAATACTGCATTTTAAGTCAAAACAATCATTTCATATAATTTATTTATATAGATATATTATATTTATAATTGGGTTTAAAGTTTAATTAGATTATATTATTAACATTTAATACAATTTTGGTAATTGGAGGTAATTTCAATTTTTAATTAGACATAAACACATGTCAATGTTTTAATAATTATTACTTCTTAATAACGCACAATTTAGTTTTGACTATAGGAATTTATTTTCAATTTATTTCTACCACTTCTGTGTTTTGAATTTGAAAAAATGTATTCCATATTTGGAAACAATAGGTAGAAATAGTATATATAGGTACCTTCAATATTTAGATATTATGAATAGTTATTTTAGTGATTATTTTATTTACCTTGGTAAAAGGGTAAATAAGATAAATATGAGTTCAAAATAATAATATTATTATATTAAAATACCCTAAAATTTGTCATACTCCTATTTTATTATATAATTCCGACCATGGGAATCCTTGGGTAGATTTTAGGTCTCCATGGAGCCACTGGTGTGTGAAAATTACACCTAATTACTTTGAATTTAATGTTAAGGAAAACATAACCTCAACATGTATCTTTTACTATTACAATTTTTATATGGGGTTATATAAGTTATATATTCATCTACAAATAGTCATTAGAAATAAAAATATATTTCCTATAATATTTTATTTTATTTATAATTTTTGGAATATAAATAATGAAATATATTTATGACACAATGATGATGTAGTGATTACTTTATTAATGAATGATTTAAATAAATAAGATTATAAATATTAAAATAAATTAATTTTTCAACTTTTAATGCCATCAAAGAATTTTATGGATGATTATTACATGTAAAATTTAAATTAATGAAAGTATTTTTTGAAAGAATTATGTTGTTATTGATTTCTTAAAAGTCATGATATGAATAGTATATAAATTGGCATAAATGAGTTTTTAAAACAAATACTATTTTATTTAATGATATAATAATACTAAAAATATATTATTCATCCAAATTACTTATATAAGGTTGAAAATGTAATTAATGAACCAGTTGATGTTATACTAGAATTTTATAGAAACTATATTAACCATATAGTATGCATATACAAGAAGCCATGGTAAGAGTCAAATAACTTAACCATTGGATAAAGCTAAACAATAAGGTTAAATTTGAAACCAAAGCTTATCTAAAAACTATTGTTTGAGAGGATTTCAAAAAATCCTTATCATATCATTGAATTAAATTAGTTTTGGTCCTTTATAAAAACTATATTCAGTTTATAATAAAATAACCTGGTAACATTCCTAAAATATCCCTCCTCCCTCTTATAAAAGGCCACTACTTCTAACCCTTACACACACCTCTCAGGCCCCATTAGCTCATAAAAACTCTAACCGAATAATATTCCAACATTCATTACTTCCTACTAGAATTAATACATTGGGAATAAGGAAATATAATAAGGCCTTTTCGCTTATATCAAAAGGCATTAACCAATTTGAGGTATTGTCTTCTCTCAAGCTTCTTCCATTTGTTTTACATCTACAACACCCAAAACACTCGTTATGTCATTATTTATAACAAAAAATATATCTTCAGTATACTAGTATGTTTTTATGAGTGGTATTCGACCTAAAATCACATGCACCTCTTTCTAATAGATTTAGAATATACTATTTCTATGAATAATGAACTACCGCCTCACGAAATGATGATTTTTCAATTATCACTTATTGCCTCTCATGGAGGCCATTGTGACATTTCTGTATTTATCTATGATATATTTTATATTTATATATTATTTATTCTTATGTATTTTTCATTTATACAATACAATTATGGTTTCCATAATGGGTAAATACCATAATTTCATTTGAGAAGTGTGGACTACCGCCCAGTCAAAGTGACGTGACTCATTCTTATCATACATGGAGTGTATAAATTATATAGTTAATGAACATATGTAACATATATAAAATATTATATTATATTTGAACTCTAATATGCCTATGTATCATTTATTTTTCATTCCTTTGAATAAGATAATGAAATGAAAGTAGTGTTCTTGTGTATGTACAGCTTACCATCTCCATGAATGTTGCATTTCATTTCACATATCCTATTTTCATATATAAATATAAATAAATATATATACAAGATATATATGAAATATATTATATTGAAATCATTAATATAATTTTTGAGATAATTCACTTTTGACCCCATAGACAATTTTTAATTATAACAAGTTTATTTTCGACTAAAGTACCCAATATCAACAAAACGAATAATATTAACATAAATAATTATGTAATTTTTATAACATGGTAATAAGTGATATAAAAGAAATAATAAACATTAAAAAGGTTATTAAGAAATTTTAAATTTTCATTTTTATCTCATTCTGGAAGAACAAGGAACATACGTGACAAATTCCACTAAAGGTAAGGGAATCATTTACCCTCCCCTTTTACGAAAATACTTCTTTTAGGTTATTTATTTTCATTTTCGATTTCTTATGATGGGGTATGTGCTTATATATATATTTATTTCTTTACATTTTGTGTTCAAATGATGAGAGACCCATTTTTCTCACATCGACTAATTTTTTGATTTTTTAAGTGATGTTGTTTGGCTGCCAAATTTCTTATAAGGGAATTTATAAACTGAATTTCCTCTCATTAGGTTTCAAGAATACTTATTTGATTATATTATTCTAATATTTTGTGTGGAATCACAAATTTTTTATTTATGTTTTAATTTCTATATCCATTTGTATGAATACACTACGGCAAAAACACGATTTAACGGCAGTTTGTTTCGTTTCATGGCAGTTTAAACCGTCGCGAAATCGTGCGTCGGGAAACTATTCGCGGTGGTTTTTAAAACCGTTTCAGAACGTTTCGCGGTGGTTTAAACCACCTCTAAATGATCTAGCGGCGGTTTTTTAATTTTTTTTTTAATTTTTTTAGTTTTTTATTTATTTATTTTATTTATTTATTTATTTATTTATTTATTTATTTATTTATTCATTTATTTATTTATTTATTTATTTATTTATTTATTTTTCTTATTTATGTTCTGTATTTTGTTTATTTTATTTATTTTATTTATTTTATTTATTTTATTTATTTTATTTATTTTATTTATTTCGTATTACTTTATTTACTTTTTTTTTCATGCATGCATATCCCATGCACATGCTCATTCACATGCCCATGCAATATAAAGAAATACTACGTTTGGTGAGATTTGAACCCCTAACCTCTTGCATATTTTCCAAAGACTTTACCACTTCAGCAAGCTCGTCATGTGGTTAATAAACAGAATTTAATATACTTATATATATTAATTGAAAAAACAAATTATACATAAATAATATATATAAACTCATTAATAATAAATAACAAATAATCAATAATCAATAATAAATAATAAATAATAAATAATAAGTAAATACAAATAATAAATAAATATAAATAATAAATAAATATAAATAATAAATAAATATAAATAATTAATAATTAATAATTAATAAATATAAATGATAAATAATAAAAAAATATAAATAATAAATAATAAATAAATATAAATAACAAATAATAAATAAATATAAATAATTAATAATTAATAATTAATAAATATAAATAATTAATAAATATAAATAATAAATAATAAATAATAAATAATAAATAATAAATAATAAATAATACATAATACATAATAAATAATAAATAATAAATAATAAATAATAAATAAATATAAATAAAAAATTAAAAACAAAAAATAAAAAATAAAAAATAAATATTAATATTCAATATTCAATATTAAATATTAAATAATAAATAGTAAATAATAAATAATAGATAATAAAAAAATCTAAATAATTAATAACAAATAAATATAAATAATAAATAATAAATATAAATAATTAATATATATAAATACTTAATAATTAATAAATATAAATAATAAATAATAAATAATAAATAATAAATAATAAATAATCAGTAATATATAATAAATAATAAATAATAAGGAATAAATAATAAACAATAACTAAATATAAATAATAAATAATAAATAAATATAAACAATAAATAAATATACATAATAAATAATAAATAATAAATAATAAATAATAAATAATAAATAATAAATAATAAATAATAAATAATAAATAATAAATAATAAATAAATATAAATAATTAATAATTAATAATTAATAAATATAAATAATAAATAATAAGTAAATATAAATAAAAATTAATAAATAAATATAAATAATAAATAAATATAAATAATAAATAAATATAAATAATAAATTCTAAATAATAAATAAATATAAATAATAAATAATAAATATAAAAAATAAATATAAATAATAAATAATAAATAAATATAAATAATAAATAATAAATAATAAATAAATATAAATAATAATAAATAATAAATAATAAATAATAAATAATAAATAAATATAAATAATTAATAGTTGATAATTAATAAATATAAATAATAAATAATAAATAATAAATATAAATATAAATAATAAATAAATATATAATTAATAAATATTAAGTAAATTTAAATAATAAATAATAAATAATAAATATTAAATAATAAATAAATATAAATAAGAAATAAATATAAATAATAAATAAATATAAACAATAAATAGTAAATAAATATAAATAATTAATAAATATAAATAATATATAATAAATAATATTTAATATTTAATAAATAATAAATAATAAATAATAAATAATAATTATAAATAATAAATATAAATAATAAATAATAAATAAATATAAATAATAAATAATAAATAATAAATAAATATAAACAATAAATAATAATAAATAATAAATAATTAATAATTAATAATTAATAATTAATAATAAATATAAATAATAAATAATAAATAAATATAATTTATAAATATAAATAACAAATAACAAATAATAAATAATAAATAATAAATAACCATTAATATATACTAAAATTATAAATAATATTTTATTATTAGTACTAATAATTAATTAATAATAAATAATAAATAATAAAAATAAATAAATATAAATAATAAATAAATAATAAATAATAAATAATAAAGGTAAGACATGAAAAACTATGAAAAGACATGGTAAGGGATGAAAAATCATGAAAACGCATGAAAACGGATGGAGAAGCATATGAAGAATGAGGTATTCGAAAGAATGAGAACGCATGAGAACACATGAAAACTCATGACAACTTTGGAAAACCGCTTAATAATTCAACATAATCATCATAATAACTCTCAAAAAACCATCAATAAAGATAACAATTCATGGAAACCTAAATAAACAGTAATAAATGGAGCAACCGTTAAAACCCGTTAAAACGGTCATAAAGAGACAAAAACATTGGACTAACATTAACAGAGATAACTTATGATCCGAGAGTCCGTTTTAAATCCAAGACCTGTCAAATCAAATATCCTGAAACGATCTTTGACCTGATAGGTGAAAGAGTCCAAATGGATAGGCGGATCAGAAGTTATGACCATTTACAAAAAAGCTGACGGGGAACGAGTGCTAGAAACGAGGCATCGAAAAACATAACAAACCCGATACTCACTAAAAAGAACATATCATATGATCTAGAAGTGCATGTGGGCACCACGACCAGTCAAACTAAGGCTCATGGAATGAGCTATGATCTGGCAGGTGGAGGTGTCTGAACTGACACGAGGATCGAAAGTTATGTCCGTTTGAAGACAAGTTCGACGGGACACCGGTGAAAGAAACGGGGTTTCGGAGGCCTTTAGAGAGATTTTTGGGGTCAAAAAACATGAAAGAAGCTTCCTTGTTTTGATTTGTTGCGTATCTCTCTTCGCTGGCTTCGATTTGATATGTGGTAGAGCCCAAACAGACACCCGGAGCAAACTTTATGGTTGTTTGAAGTTGGAGAACTTTTTTCAAAATTATTATAACACTAGTTTTTTATGCACCTTAGACCGTCTCATGGTTTTGATTATATGTGCCTCTAGAACTTTTCATGAGCTTCGATTTGACTTGTCGTGGCGCAACAACGGATGCCCGGATCAAAAGTTATGGTGGTTTTAGTGATTTCGGGGTTTCTCGTGTTTATTTTGTTTTTCCTTTCATTTCGCGGCGGTTATACCGAAACCGCCGCTATTTCGTGGAGGGTTTTTAAAAAACGGGCACTAATCCGTGAAAAAATATTAAAAAAAATATAAAACAAATAAAAAATTAAAGGAATTTCACGGCGCTTTTTTCGCAGCGGTTTAAAAACCGCCGCGAAACGTCGGCCCGAAACGCGTTTAGCGGCGGTTTTTAAAACCACCGCTAAACGGAAGTTTTCTTGTAGTGATATGTTATTGCTACACATAATCACCCCACTCATAAATTCTTTCATCATTGATACAATCTCTATAATGGTCATCATCTCAATCCCTTTTCATTGAGGCATATTTTTATTTATACATGACTTTATTTTATATGGTTTATATGCCCATTTGGAATTTTATTTCAATCAAATGGAATCTTTTTTCTACGTATGTTTTTACATAATAAAAATGGGAATGTTTCTTTATAACGTACACGCTGACAATGACCTTTCTTCCCCCGTGAGCATTCTTTGATATTTGGCTTCCTTAAAAGCCATAATATCTTTAAAAGGAATATAACTACCATATACACTTTTTATATATTTCATTATTTAAAATATTTTAAAAAATAATTGATTATTTATATATATTGAAATGATATATTGTGATTGTAATGTGGAAATGTTATTTTTCCTTTACACTGGTAATATGTGTCATGATTATATTATGATTCATGGGAATTTTTTATGAGTATGGATGGTTCCATGAAAATCCTAGGGTTGGTGATCCCAAGATACCTCTCCAATTCATTGGGTAATGTGACAGAAGCGAACGTTAATGTTTATCATAAGAGATTTAGGGAATATACCATGATGGGTATTCAAAATGTAACTCCCTATGTAGTTGTGAAAGTTAAAATGTAAGTATGTTTTGAATTCCACAAGTTAAATTTATGATTTATTATTTCTATGTGTTATTCATAAATATTAAGATTTCTTGATGTATGATAATGATTTTATGTTTAATGAGTGAAAATTATGATTTCATTTATTTGTATGTATGGATGGACTAATGTTTTCTTCCCTAATTTTATAACCCTTACTATACCTTTTATTCTCATACCATGTTTTTGAAATGTATTTCACAGGGTGTATGGAAGGGTAAGATAGTGGAATAATTCAAGGATATTTATATCATGAAAATAATTCATTTTTTATTTTAAGGAGTTTTATATTTTTCAAAAAAAATGGATAGAGAATTAGTTTCTAATCTGAAATTTTTGACATGTAATGTAACACTTATGACCTAATTCTATGAAACTATAATCCTAAAAAGATCCTCAATGTAGAATTCTTGACATAACTCAAGATTATGAAATAATTGTTACTGGGGCCTTATAGTGGGTATCATAGGTTAGTATAGACATATTTAGGAGTTAGGATTATACTAAATTGTTATCTATAAATTATTTTTTACTTTATGGTAAAATTGATTTTATTTAGCATTTGAAGATTACCAGGTTTCCTCGCCTAAGATATTTCTATGTTAGAATGTTTTTCTGCAGAGGAAACATGTATGTTATGATGGGATGACATCAAGAGGAAAACAACCTCCCAAATCAACAACCTAATATGGGTGGAATCAAAATTTAACATTTTTTTGTTGTGATGGAGTAGTTTAATCAGGATATAAATGGTGGTTGTCTACATGCACAAGATCATCCAGATCAACCACATTGGAACATGTTAGTGGTGGAGCATTTCCTGAGGCAACATCCCCCATCATTAATAGAATTATATGACCATGTGATAGCTGATGTGTGGATTAAATAACTAGATAATATTTTAGATGTCATGGGGCATTTAGAACGTCATGTTTCAAGTCTTGTTGTTTTCCATTTTGAATGTGGTGTCGATCAGTGGTTGTCGATGGTTAAAAATATCAGGGATAGTGAGGAGATCGATGCTCTTGATTGGGATGAATTAAAATGTATTTTTCTTGAGAATTTTTTTCCTAATGTGGTTCAATATAGGATGGAAGATCAATTCCTGGAATTAAAGTAGGACGATGACTTAGAGACTGTTTATGAATCAATATTCACTCGACTAGTAAGGTATGCTCCAAATTTCATACGGGGTCTTGATATTAAAATCAATCATTTTTACTCAGGATTAATGGAAAATTATTGGAGGCATTTAGCATCATGTGACTTTAAATGATATAAAAAACATGTTTGATGTGTCGAGAAGGTGGAAATGTATTTTTTTGATGACCATGAGATCTTTAACAAACATCAGAATAAGAGGCTGAGGAGGAACATGAACGGTAAGTACTCTTCAAAAAATAATGATAGTAAGATACTTAAGTTTACTGTTAGTGAAAATTTTGGTAAAAATAACACTATAGAATTCCTTTTGAATTATAGTAAGTGTTATAGATGTGGTGAAAAGGGGTATAAGGCTCATAATTATAGTAAAAATGATCTAGATAATGGGATGAAAAAATATAATTTATATTTACTAAAATATATTAAGTAAAATGAAAGCGTCTTTATGAAAATGAGTGTCCAACGAAGTACTCAACTGAGGAAAGAATCTAGAAAAAAGTAGAAAGTGGTGGAAAAATACATTGTTACTACTTCAGCAGATGTTGGTCCATCAAATGAAGTAGTTCCAGGTACATTTTTTATTTATTCATATTATGCAAATGTGTTGTTTGATTCAGGGTCTACACCTACATTAATTTCTAAGAAATTTTCTTGTTTATTTGGAATTCCATCTCAATATATGAAACCTGAACATGTGGTAAAAACACCTGAAATATATTTTGAGACAAGAAAAAATTATAATAACCATCATGTCCTTGTGTGCAGAAAAAATCTACCTGAATACTTTATTGTTTTTCCTCTAATAGAGTGTGATGTAATTTTGGAAATGGATTGGCTTTCGTTTTGTCATGCTAATATTAAATGTAGAGCTAAAAAGGTTTATTTTCAAAAATAATTTCAGTTTGTGTACAAGAATTTACCCTTACTTTTGATAATAAATCTAGAAGCTGAGAAAATATTAAAATATGGATACTAATGTTACCTTTCACATATTGTGGAAAATAAAAGAACTGTTCAGATTAATGATGTGCCAGTGGTAAATGTGTATAATGATTTTTTTTCTAATGAGTTTCCTAGTATAATAAATGACTGAGAATTTTAATTTATAGTTGATTTAGTTTATGATGCAAATCCAATTTCAAAATCCCCATATCGAATGGCTCAAGTTGAACATTTAGAGTTAAAGAATCAATTTCAGGAGTTATTAGATAATGTTTTCATTGGATCTAGCACATCACCAAGGTGTTCTCATGTGTTTTTTATTAAAGAGAAAGATGGTTTAATGAGACATTGCATTGATAATGGGGACTTGAATAACATAACTATTATGATCAAGCATCCTTTGCCTGAAATCGATGATTTTTTTGATCAGTTCCAGGGAGATCAATATTTTTCAAAGATTGACATGAGGTCGGGGTACCATCAGTAGAATGTAAAGCATCCAGACATTCCTAAGACCTTGTTTCATACTAGATATAGCCATTACGTATTTTTAATTATGTATTTTGGGATAGCCAATGCAGCTGTTTTATTCAGGTACCTTATAAATAGACTTTCCCATTAGTTCTTGGATAAATTTTTGGTTGTGTTTATAGATGATATTTACTTATTTTCAAAAGGTAAATAGGAGAATAAAAGTAATTTAAGAGTTGTCTTTAGAACCTTATATGAAAAGAAACTTCATGGGAAATTCAGAAAGAATGATTTTTTATTACAAAAAATTTCTTTCCTTGGTCAAATTGTTTCTAAATATGGAGAAACAGTTGATCCTACTAAAAAGTTGTCAAATAATTAACAAGAGCCTCAAATATAACTGCAAGGTATAGTTTTCAGGGATTAGAATGTTATTACCAAAGATTTTTTGAAAATTAGGCATGGTTATCTGGCCCACTGACTAAGTTAACTTGAAATGGTGTTATATTTATCAGTACAAAATAATGTGATGATTATTTTTAGTAATTTAAAATAAGATTGGTAAAGGTTCCAGTATTGGAATTACCTTCACGAAATGGTGAGTTTTTTATCTATAATGATGCCTCATTGAAAGGACATGGTTGTGTACTAATGCAGAATGATCAAGTAATCTCTTATGCTTCATGTCATTTGAAACATTATGAGTTAAATTACCCCATACAATATTTGGAATTATATGTTGTTCTTTTTGCATTAAAAATTTAGAGGCATTAGTTTTATGGTGTAATGTGCAGATTATATACTGATCAAATAAGATTGAAGTATATATTCACTCTAAAGGAATCAAATATGAGACAGAAGAGATGTCTCTAATTAATTAATGATAATGATTTCACAATCCATTACCATCTGGGAAAGGCAAATAAAGGGGTAGACTCTTTGAGCCGAAATAGCAATTCTACATTAACTATAATATGTTTGGATTGAAATCTTTGGTTTTTGATTTGACGAATTTTGTATTTGATGTTGTTTGTGGAGAGAATTCCAATTTTTTGTTTCAATTTATAGATAAATCATCTCTAGAAGGTAGAATAAAGAAAGTGCAGAATGAAGACAGTGAGTTGTAAAAAAGATAGATTTTGTTCATAATGGTAAGTAACTTGAATTTAACAGTGATAAAGTATTTGTTTGGAGGTTGGGAAACAAATCATGTGTGCCTTGTACTTCATAGTTTAAGAAAGAGTTATTTTTTGAACCTCATAGTTCTACATTTTTAGTTCATCCTAGAAGTATTAAAAGGTACATAGTTGTTTTTGAGGATTACTCGTGTGATGTAATGAAAAGATATAATACAGACTTTCAAATGATGTGTTTAATTTTTCAACAGGTTAATGCAGAATGATAGTTACCAAAGGGGATGCTTTAGCCATTTCAAGTGCCAGAGTGGAAATAGGAAGATGTGTCTACGGATTTCGTAGTGGGATTACCAAATAATTCTTGAGGTAATGATGCAATATGGGTTTTTGTTGATCGATTTAAAAAATGTTATCATTTTTTCCAATTTGTAATAATCTGTCTCTGGATAAAATTTCATGATTATATATTAAAGACATATTTTGGTTCCATAGAGTTATCCTCCCCATTGTATCTAATTATTATCCTTGGTTCACTTCTATCTTTTGGAAGGGCCTTCACAAGTCCTTGGTTGTTGAATTAGATTTTATTTCATCTTTTTATCTACAATCAGATGGGCTGTCAAAAAAAACAATTTAGACCTTGTAAGATAAGCTATGTGTTTGTTCAATGAATTAATACGGAATTTTGGACCAACATCATTCTTTGGATGAGTTTTCTTAGAATAACATATTTCTTTCTAGTATACATATGGCTCCATATGAGGCATTAAATGGAAAGCCGCATTGAACTCCAACTTTTTGGGATGATGTAGGTGAAAGAATGTTGATGGGACCAGAATTGGTAGAAGAGATAGTAGAAAAAGATAAATTTATTTATAATCACGTGAGAACATCTCAGAGGAGGTATAAAAGTTATGTGGATAACTGAAGGAACGATATTTCATTCGATATAGGTAATCATATCTTTCTAGATGATTTCCATGGAAACGATTCATGCATTTTGGTAAGATAGGAAATATGACTCTGAGGTTCATTAGACATATGAAATAAAAGATAAAGTTGGATCAGTTTCCCATAGAATGGATTTACCTCCATGTTTATCCCAGGAAAACAATGTTTTTCATGATTCAATGTCGAGGAAAAATATGGTGGATCCATCTCATGTTTTGAGTCCATAGGTAGTTCTATTGGAATAGAATATTTCTTATGAGAAAAAACTAGTCCAGATTATTGACCAAAAAGAGAAAGTTTTAAGGAATAATTTAATTCATCAGGTATCGGTTTTTTATAAAAACCATATATTTGGAGAGTCAACATGAGAATCTGATAATTCTATGAGTGATAAATATCCCCACATATTTGATAAGTGAATAAAATTATAAGGATGCAATTTCTAAAAGGGGGAAGGATGTAACATCCTAGGTAAATCATGAATATCATATTTGTGTATTTATTAATATTTTGGATTTATATAATATATTGACATTAAAATGGATGCAATGTTTGATGGCATACCCGACATGCAACGATGGGTTTCTCTGAAATCATATGCTGAGTCATACTGAAATAATGATAATATAATATTATTATTTTAATTTGTAGTTAATGCCTAGATGTTGTATTAGTGGGAATGAATAGAACTAACTATATTATGATTAATCATGTTTTTAAATTTTTTACATTTATCAATGAAAATTTAGAGGCTTAAAATGGGAATGAATCAATTATTTAGCATAAATACTCAATTTTTTTTAAAGGTAGTTTTTCCACCTTTTTATGGTGAACCCTTTTTAAATCCATTATTTTTTACTTTTATATGTTATATTTGATAAAATAAACTTCTTATATAGAATAGGGAAATGAAAATTTACTTTGGATTAAATTGTTGTATTTTTCTCAAAAAGTTCACTTTTAATGAATAGTGAAAAATACTGTATTTTAAGTCAAAAATGCTTTTCCAAATTATTTATTTTTATTGAAAGATTATATATTTTTTTGGTTTAATAGTAAATTTATATTATGGTTTTATTATTTAATTTAATTTTTTGTCATTTTATGTAATTTAAATTTTTAATTACACATAAACACATGTCAATATTTTGATAATTATTACTTTTTAAAAACCCGTTTTTTAGTTTTGAAAATGGGAATTAATATAAAATAAATTTCTAACACTTATGTGTTTTTAATTGGTAAAAATGTATTCCATATTTGGAATCAATAAGTATAAATTGTGTTAATGGGTACCATTTATTTTTAGACATTATGAATAGTAACTTCTGTAATTATTTTATTTACAACGGTTAAAGGGTAAATATGATAAATAAGGGTACACAATAATATTATTATAATATAAAACTACAATAAAATTTGTCCTACTGATATTTGATGATATATTTCCGACCATGGGAATCCTTGGGTCAATTTTAGGACCCCAGGAAGCCACTTGTGTGCGAAAATGACATTTAATTACTTTAAATTTAAAGTTAAGGAAAATATAAAATAAATATGTATGTTTTTCTAAAAAAAATTTATATGATGATATATAATTTCTATATTTTAATATAAATAGTAATTAGAAAGAAAAAAAATTATAAATCATGGTATTTTATTTATAGTTTTTGGACCTCAAATAAATAAATATATTTTTGACACATTAATGATGTAGTGATTACCTAATTAATGAATGATTTAAATAAATGAGATTATAAATATAAAAATCAATTTATTTTGAAACATTTAATGTCATAAAAGCTATTTATTGATGATTATGAATTGTTATATTTTAATTAATTAATGTTTTTAGAAATAATCAAGTTGTTATGGATTTTTTTAAAAGTCCTGAAATGAATATAATATGAACTGACATAAATGAGTTTAAAAAAATACTATTTTATTAAATGATATAGACATCTATAAAATATTATATTATTTCAAATGAATTAGATATAGTGTAAAATTTTATTAATGAACTACTATAGTTTCTATTTGAATTTTATAGTAATATATTAACCATATAGTATGAATATAAAACAAGACATGGTAAGAGTCAAATTTCTTAACTAAGGGTTAAAGCAAAAAGATAAGGTTAAATTTTAAACCAAATCTTGTTTAAAAAATATTTTTGAGTGTATTTGGAACAATAGTATCATATATTTGAATTAAATGAGTTTAGGCCCATTTGAAATCAGAAATTGAGTTTATAATAAAATAATCTATCAAACATTCCAAAAGTACCCCTCCTCCATCTAATAAAGGGCCACCACTGCTAACCATTACTTACACATCTAATGCCCCCAGGGCCCATCAAAACTCTGAAAAAATATTCTGCCAACATCCCTATATTCATCCTATAGTCCTTAACTTCGAAATAAGGCAATTCATGAAGGCCTTATTGCTTAAATCACAAGGAGTTACCTGATTTGAAGTAATGTCTTCTCTCAAGATTCATCCATTTATTTTCCATCTCAAACCACCCCAAACACTCTTTATTCCACTGTTTTATACAAAAACCAGTATCTTTTGTATATTAGGATGTTTTTATGATATGTATTCGACTCACACTCAGAAACACCTCTATGTAATGGATTTAGAACATACGGTTTCTATGGATGACAAACTACTACCTCACAAAACAATGATTGTTTAATTATCTCTTTCTGCCTCTCATGGTTTCCATTATGATTTCAAAATGTTTATATGTGATATATATTATATTTAAATTATTTCTATTCATTTTTATATTTCATTTATATCATACCTTTATGGTTTCCATAATGATTAAATATGAAAATTTCATTAGAAAAAGTGTGGAATACTTCCCCCTCAAAGTGATATGACTCATTCATGCCATACACGGAACGTATAAAAGATGGAGTTAATGAAAGTATATATCATATGTAAAATATGATATTATACTTGAACAATAATATACCTATGTATCATTTTTTCATTCCTTAAAATATTAAAAAGAAATGAAAGTAGCATTCATTCGTATGTACGACTTACCGTATCCATGAACGGTGCATTTCATTTTTTATCCCCAAATTTTTTGTAATATTATATAGATATATATATATATATATTAGAAATAAATGATATATATTATATCTAAATCATGAATATCATTCCAGATATAATATAATTTTGACCACGTAGACAATTTTTAATTATAAGTAGTTTATTTTTGACTCATGTACCCAATATCGACGGAATGACCGATAATAACATAGATAATATGTAATTTTTATAACTTGGTAATAAGTGATATAAAAGGATTAATAAACTCAAAAAAATTTCTTAATAAAATATAAATTAAATTATGTTTATTATTCATGAAGAACAAGGAACGTACATGACTAATCAGACTCAAGGTTGGGGAACCTATCACCCTCTTCATTTAGTCAAATAATTATTTTGTGGTATGTCATTGATTTCAATTTTCCTATGTCGGTGTATGTGATTATATATCCTCATTTCTGTCAATTTAATTTCTAAATAATGAGAGACCCATTTTTCTCTCATCAACTCATTTTATAAATATTTACGTGACTCTGTCAGGCTGACAAATTTTTTTAATGGAATTTCTAAACTAAATTTCCTCTAATTGGGTTTTATGAATAATTAATTGATTATATTATTCCATGATTATGTGTAGAATCAATGTATGTTTATTTATGTTTTTATTTCCACTTATGTTTGTGTTGATATACTATTTCTACACATAATCACCACATTGATAAATTCATACATCATTGATACAATCTATGTAAAGGAATTCGTCTCAATATCCTTTCTTTGATGCATATTTTTATTTATAAATGACATGAAATTATACGGTGTATAATGAACAGTGACTATTATTTCATTCATTGGGAATATTTTTTCTATATAGTGTATTACAGAACAATAAAGGGGATATTTCTTTTTACCATACATGGTGACAACGAAATTTCCACTACTGCAAGAATTCTTTTATATTTGACTTCCTTAAGAATCTATAATGTTTTAAAAAAAATAACAACCATATAACCTTTTTTACATATTTTGGTATTGAAAATGGTTTGATACGTAATTGATTATGTCAATAAATTTAAATGATATATTTTGATTGCAATGTGGAAATAATATTTTTCATTTATGCTTGATTTTATGTGTTATGATTATATTATGGTTCTTGGGAATTGATTGCAAATACAAGTTGTTCTATGATAAACCTATGCTCGGTGGTCCTTAGATATTTCTCCAATGCATTGGGTAATGTGACTAAGGTAAAATTTAACATTTCTCCAAATATATTTAGGGATTATATAGTAATGGGTATTCCAAACGTAACTCCCTATATAGCTGTGAAAGTTATGATGTAAGTATGATATGGATGCCACAATTTACCTTATTTATTTATGATTTATATGTTTTATTTATAAATATTAAGATATCGTGAGGTATTTTAAAGATCTTATGTTTATTATGGAAAATTACGATTTTGTTGATTTTTATATTTTGATTGACTAATGTTTTCTTCCATTATTTTTTATCAATTACTGAGCTTTTTATACTTTTCCCATGTTTTTGAAATGTTTTTTTAGGGTATAAGAAAGGGTAAGATAAATGAATAATTCTATAATATTTATATCATGAAAATAATTCTTGTTTTAATTTATGGAATTTTTTAAAAAAAAATAGATAGAGAAGAAGTTTCTACTTTGTTAAATTTGAGAAGAAATGTAATAGTTATGGCCTAATTCTCTAAAACTATAAAGTTGAAAAGATCCTCAAGGAATAAATCGTCAATCTACTCATGATTATGTTATGTTTTTTTCCAAGGTCTTATACAGCGGACTTAATCTTGATATAATTTCCTTGAGGAATAGACTTATGTTATGCACCTACATTATTTTTTGAGGTGTATATAAAACCCCTTTTACTTATCCTGTTATTAATTATTTTATCATAATTTTATTTAATGTCTGGTTAAATTTTATTGTTTTAGAGGGATTATTATTAAAATGTTACAAGTGGTATGAGACACCTTTAATTTTAGTTGATTTTATTACCAAATACTTTTCTCCATGTAAATATTTCAGATAGTGTTACATATATATATATAATAGAATTTAAAAAGATTTCTTTCCTATTTTGAATATGATTCAAATTTTTTTAAGAAAAAATATTTTTATATTTTTCATATGGAAATTTTTGAGAAATGAAAAAATAAGTGTACGATTCATAATGTATACATCAACAATAACTTTTACTCCTCTACCACCATTATTTTATTTTCAACATCCCTTTTCAATATTTCATGTTTTATTAAATGAAAAATCGTCGTTATATTTTTGGTTATTTTGGTATTGAAAATGTTCTTTCATTGAAAAGGGTGTTTTGGTATCAAAAATTTCTTCTTAAAAGAACATGGTATTTTTATACAAAAGAATTTTTTATAAGGGTTTAATAAGTGTTTTCCATCAATAATTTTTATGATCTCATTTAATGTATTTTCATCTAAGTCGATATCCTTTGTTGAATCTTCAAATTCAATGAGGTTGATCATTTATTATATTATTTAACATATTTTATTAAATGGGTGTGATCATCTTGACATTGGATGTGCTATTTTTACCATTCACTATATTACTCAGAATGGTTTGAGATTATGTTTACTAAATTGGGAATGCTGTTTAACATTCATATGTATACGTGGTTTATGTTTCACTTCATTCATAAGAGGGATGCATTGGATATAGTAAGTGATGTGTTGGGGCCACTATAGCCCATCTATGCATCGATTGGTCTCATGTGATAAACTAAATATAGACATCACTGAGGAATTGACCCTTTATTTTTAGATATGGATTTGGTTGTGGCCTTCACCATTAATTTTTAGATGTCTTGGTAGAGGACTCAACAGTATGATTTAGATGTAGAAATTTATGTATTCCATCATTATGAGATTAGTTATTGATATTCTATTTGATTATTCGAGTAGTATAATATCTATACATTTTCTTTTCCAATCTCATTTTATAATTTAAATGGATTGTGCTTTAATTAGATACCTTACCATATTTTTTATGCTGGATTTACTCATAGATCAGGAAATATGTGTGCCCTTATTGATAATTTGAGTTCACCTTTATTTTTTTCCTTTCCTCATGAATCAAAAAAGTGTACTAAGAATTATATGCATTGATGTGAAGATTAAGATTTATCTTATTGTCAATTTTTTTGTTGTAATATGTGTCTTAATTTTTTATACAAGACTCATGTATGTTATTTTCCTTCAGAATTTTCTAAATAATTTTTTACTTAAAGATATTATTCCTTGTAATCATTCCAATGTAATAAATTAATTTTTCATCCTAAGTCTTCATGGGTCAGGGTCATTACAAAAATGATTCTGGACCTTTTCTATCTGATGAATACAACCTTTCATCTTTATCTGGACTCCTGTGATTTTCTAAATTGATGAAATCTTTGTGTTGTCTTTGTCTAGAGATGAATATGATGAGAATATGGTGATAGTTTTGAAACTTATATATGGTTTGTATTTTTACACCAAATTATCAAAAGGTTAGAGTAGGTTGGTTCAAGTATGCCACTTGGGCTACATCATATCAAATGTTAGTGTTTCTATGGACCCTAAAAATGGGGATGTCACGGTTTTTTGGGGGAGGTAGAAGAAATATTTTGAGATCCATATCTTCATGGTGATTTTTGGATTCTATTATATTATTATATAAGACTTCTCTTACAAGGATACTTTATTGATAGACCTAAGTAATAAGGGGTGATGTTCATTTTGTCTTTTTCTGATGAGGAAACATTTCTATAGATAAGGAAGTGGATTTTAACCACATTAATCCTAACCATTCCTAATCTAGGTAAGGATTATAACCTTTATTGTGATGCATCAAGTGTTGCTAAGGGTGATGTAATTATGTTATAGAGGTGATTGGTTTCATATGAGTTGAGGTAGCTGAGAGAACATGAGAAAAACATCCCAACCCATGATCTAGAGTTTAATATGGTAGGATATGTCTTAAAATTTTAGGGAAAAAAACCTCATTGGGGAGAGTTCTGTAGTCTATATAGATCATACATGTTTTAAATAACATTCCTCTTAGTGAGAGATAACTATATTAATGATAATTTGGTTAAGTATGTGTAATTGTTTGACTTCAAGTTGTCTTTAACTCTATTAAAGGGGCTTATATTAACAGCACATTGAGTATAAGGACTCAGTATCAGATTATTTATGAGTTTAGTTAAGAGTGTAAGACCATGTAATTGATTACACATTGGTGTAATGGTGTCGATGAGTAACATGGATGGGTGATGTTGTCTTCCCTATCTATTTTACCTCCCTCCTTGATAAGGTAATAGAGGTAATGTTATCTAATTCAAACTATCACGTGATATTGGGTTATATGATAGGGTTATGGTGGAGGTAGACATGACTATTATGCTCCCAGATGTCATTATTTTCAGTGTGAATGAGTATAAAAATGAGATCCAAACTGGGTTCGAACACATGCCTCCAAACTCTGAGCTTTGCAAAATTATAGGACACTGCATGCTTAAATGTAAAATTTTCAAAAGTCTAGTGTCTCATCCACATAGGATGGTTGGATTGAGGTTATAAGACACAAAAAGGATAAAATTTATGCTGGTGATATTCTGGAGACCTATAAGAAAAAACCATAAGTATGGGTGTTGAAATCCATCATCATGGGTGAGTTCTCGGGTAACTCTTGGGAGGAATTGGTGGAGGGGGAGGAAATTTTGGATGCAGATCATAGAATTCAGGTGGATATTGAAAATATTTTCTTTGATTCCTGTAAGAAACCTCAAATGGATCCTCCCCAAGGGTTTTTAAAGTCTCTACTCAAAATAAG
Organism: Viscum album; assembly: GCA_963277665.1. Taxonomy (NCBI): domain Eukaryota; kingdom Viridiplantae; phylum Streptophyta; class Magnoliopsida; order Santalales; family Viscaceae; genus Viscum; species Viscum album. Next base: position 1,431,148,612 of record OY728126.1, on the reverse strand, counting down.
CATCATGAGCCTCATGTTGTTCCAAATGGAGTTGGTCAGATATGCGAATCTGTGAGAGAAAAAAAGGATAAAGGAATCTCCATGGCTTCCGTGACTAGTCACAAAGCCAAAGCAGATCTTCTCCCCTTGGAGCATACCTCCATGAATCTTCTTGTTTAGAAAATAGGTAATCATCATATCTCTCTATTTAACTCTGACATGAATATCTCCTAGGTAGAGGACTCTATCTTTTCTCATGGGAAGATCCCAGACACTTTCTCGGCTAGCCTGAATGACAATTCAATTGAAAGTCAGAAAATGTAATTTTCTCTTTCCAGTGAACCTACTATGGTAATTAACTCACAAAACGCTCCCAAATAATGATTTTACACTAGAATCGAATCCATAAATGGAAAATTGGAAATGGATCATAATAAAATACTAATTTTAACCAAGGATCTTGCACTGGAAGTGGGTTCATAGACCCCTGGAAAGACCACTTTCACCCATGTGGTTAACCCCACGGACTCAAAGATAGAGCATATGGACCCCCATGTTATTGTGATTACCCTAGATCAAAACCAGTCTACTCTTATTAATTGTGATACTAAAAAAGTTTATTTCTTATATAAGTAAACGAGATAATGAGTCTAGGAAACAATCTTACCAAAATCGTAGAAGATCAAAAAGGAAGAAGGGATTGGGCGGATCCATGAAGAGAAACGTGGATCTATCCCCAAAAACATGTTTTAATGGATTACCTCTTTTGGAACTATCAGGGAACTGAAGGCCCTGACACTTTTTCTGTTCTTAAAAATTTTATCTTGGCTTCGAAACCAAAATAATTTTCTATTCCTGAACCAAAAATCAATTTTTCTTAGAATTTTTTTACATCTATTCTTTTTTGGCTATACTTATTTAGGTTCATGCAAAATGGGATTCCTTTTGATTCCCTTTGGATTATTTATCATTATTTTTTACAAAATGCTAATACTTTCAATTCCACTGAACAAAAGTTTACTTTTGATTTATTTCTTGATGTAAATCATAACATTTGTACAATTATTTAGGCCTAAAATGGATATCAGGATCTTTGGACCCTATGGAAAGATCATGTTGATTTATCTAACATTATACATGATCCTTAGATTTTGTTAGGTGATTTCAATTCTATTATTTCACCCAGTGAAAAATTTTCCCTTCATTCTCTTCTATTTCTTTGAGAGAATATACTATAGTTACTGAGGATTGTAACCTTCTAGGGATTAATCTCACTGGTTCTATATACACATGGTATAGAAGGCACTATAATAGGATTGTTTCCAGTAAATTGGATAGGGCTCCAGCTAACATAAAATCCCTAGATAATTGGGACACCATATCATACATTACTTTACCCAAGATTAATTCAGATCACCACACCATTTTGGTCAACCTTACATCTAGAAAGATGAAAACCAGTCTCCCTTTCTGATTTAACAATTCCTGGTTGACTGATTTGGATTGTTCTCTCACCATTAAATCTTGTTGGGAGAGTATGAAACACCAAAAAATTATTTTTCCTATATTTATTAGTTAAAACACCTCAAACTTTGTCTTAAGGGTCGATACAAGGATAAATACATGAAAATGTACAAGAACATCTGAGACCTTGAGAATGGGCATTCCCATATTCAAAAAAACACAACTTTCTCAGGATTCTTTTGGGTCGTCACTCTGAAATCCACACCTCCCTAAAATTGAATAAACTCCATGATCTTAAAGACAACATTCTTAAGCAATTCATCAATGAAAAATTGCTTTCACATAGTGATCATAATACAATGTTTTATAACTCTCTTCAATGAATAATAAATGTAAGTCATCCTTTATCCTTTCTAAGGGATAATGACACCCTACTTGACTCTGAGGAGGCCATTTCTAGTCACGTGGTCACTTATTGTGATAATATTTTAAATGTACCATCCATTAATGTGGACCTTCTTACTGAGGTTATTCCAGTCTTTGTCACTAAGGATGACCACCTTTCTCTTTTAAGCATTTCCCTTGACCACGAAATCAATGAAACTATCATTAGTCAGAATCTTAATAGTTCCCTGGGACCTAAGGGATTTAATAATGGTTTTTTTGAACACCGTTGGGAGATTATATATCTTGATGTTTGAAAACATGTCATGTCATTTTTTTCTAATGATGTTCTCCCTCATGGTATTAATTCTAAAATCATTAAATCAATTCCAAAAGTGTCCAATGATTCTTAAATCCATATCTTCTTGACCATTACTCTTATCAATTATCTTTATAAAATCTACACAAAACTAATTTCTAATAAATAGTATTCTCTATGTAAGAAAAATTATTTCATTTAACCAATTTAGGTTTATCAAATAAATATCTATACAAGATTGCATTTTCCTTTCCTCGGAATGCATGAACACACTGAAAAAAGTTATTAGAGGAGGTAATGTTGCAATTAATCTTGATATTCAAAAATCCTTTGATAAGATTGACTGGAACATCATTTTCAAGGCTCTTCTAGATTTTGGTTTTAATGATATTTTCATCAGTGAGATTAATTCTCTATTTGTCTCAGCCTATGTCTCCATTCTTGTAAATGGCTCCCCTAAGGGTATTTTAATTGCACTAAGGGTGTTAGGCAGGGTGACCCCTTATCTTCCATACTATTTTACATAGTGTAAGAATACCATAGAAAACTTCTCACTCTCATTGTTTCTCAAAAAAACATCATCCCATTCAGGCGGCTAGAAACCTGACTCATCTTATGCATCTTTTTTATGCCGATGATATCATCCTATTTTTACACGGTTATAAAATAAATTTTCAAAGGAATAAAAATACCATGGCTCATTATGAGGATCTCTCTGGTAAATCTATTAGCTAGAATAAATCATATCCATTTTTCCGTAAAACATTTTCTCCCAACTGGAAAAATGAAATAATAAATAGTCTTGATATAAAAGAAGGATCCTCCCCCTTCACCTATATAGGGGTACCCATTTTTTGGGGAAGGCCTATATCCATATTATTTTCCATGATTGTTGACTTGATAGTAAACTATTTTTCTTCCTGTAATGATAAATCTCTCTCCATGGCCTCTAGGATTTTTCTGGTGAAATATACTGTTGTGTCTGAATTGTTTTACTCAATAATGATCTATCAATGGAATATTGGTATTCTCATTAAAATTAATGTTTACATTAATAATTTTGTTTGGACAGGAAATATTCTTGAATTAACGTTTGTGACCATCCCTTATGCTAATATTTGAAAATATTTAATAGAATGTGGTGTTGGAATAAAAAATATTTGACTCTTTAATGATGCCCTTCATGCTAGAATTATTTGGAGTTTTATTAACAAAAACTCTGATTCCACTATGATTCTCAGAGCAGGAATACTTGACAAGCATATGAAAGGAAATTTGAGCTATATCCAATCCGTCAAATGGCCCTCTATTAGAAATTATTTTAGAAATGTTATGGTAAATTCTCGATATATGGTTAGTCCGGACTCTTCCATGATGTTTTTCTTGGACAACAAGTATGGTGTCCCACTAATATTTATGTAACCCCTTATGTCCTCCCCAATTAACACCAATTGTACTATAAGAGAAATTATTCAATCTGGTAACATCAACTTTCATGAAAACATTTGGCATATTATTGATAATTAATCATTTTCTAATGTTGATGATTTCATTATATGGGAAACCCCACAAAATGGGGTTCTTGACACAAAAAAGTATTTACAATCACTATTTTTGTGCTTCAGATATCAGCTTTGATTGGTCAAAACTTTTTTATTAGCTCTAGATTAAACCATGAAGAATCAATCTTATTTGGCATATTGCTCACATCCATGTTCCCATAGGGGTTTTCCTGTAATCTGTTGGAATTAAACATTTCACTCAGTGTCACATTTTCTACCAACATAGGGAATATGATAACCATATCTTTTTATCTAGTGGTACAACTTCATTTCTTTGGAATTTTATTAGTATCATGTTTTGGATACATATGGTTACTCTTTAACTCTATCACTTCTCAATTAAAACGTTGTGTAGAGCTTTAATCTTCACAGAAAATCAATAACCTCTTCTTAGCAGTGGTTGCAGAGCTTCTTCACATGATCTAGTATTATCAAAATTACATTATCCATAACAAATACACATTAAGTCTCCTTGAAGGTCCTACAAGAATTCTAATTTCCATTTCAGATGCTGCTTTGATCCAAAAAGCTTATTGTGAAAATTCCATTTTTAATTTCGAGATCCTTCGTCGACTCGGGGTTTATGGTCTCTATAGGTAACTGTGGTGCGCCATTGATGTTTTATGCAAATATCCAATTCTAGGTTGGATTAATGTTAATGTTGATGGAGCCTCCAAAGGAAATCTTGGTCCAGCTAGTTGTGGTGCCATCTTCAGAGACGTTATTGGGAAGTTCTATAGATGCTTCTTTGGTAGTAGTGGCACGACCTCATCCTTAGAGGTTAAAATGATGGATCTGATTCATATTTTTTACATTTTCAAGAAAAAGATTTGGAATAACATCTGGATTGAATGTTACTCAACCACCATCGTCCAAGTGATTTAGAATGATTTTGTCCATCCTTCTCGACCTCTTACTACCCTTTGGATGAGATGGCTATCTTCGCTTATGGAGATCAACTACATTGTCACACAGGCCTTTCGTAAAGCGAACTTGGTTGCTAATGGTCATGCCAACATGAGAATCTACCAAGACATTACTTAGAGGGATGATCTTCATGTTTATCTTCTCCCTTGTTATGAAAGGGATTTTTATAAAAATCATTAATTTAGACTCATGTACCTACCCTTCCATATTTTAATAAATTATGTCTTGGTATTGAAACAAGGAACCACCTTAAAAAAAACATTGAAATCATAACATAGTTTACAAAGGCTAGCCCATATTCATCAATCATTTTATATCATGAGATCAAACATTACCCAATGCATATTAGGGATTTATAATTGTAGGACCACCTATCAAATTTTTAATATTTACATAAATTTTTGTTCCACATAGATCATACAATATAATAATGTATTAAATTACCATTATACCCATGCTTATAGAGTGTGTGTTACATATATGGATATACCACAAAAATTAAGGATTGTAATTTCTAGGTCAATACCCCTTATTAGAAATAGGGATGAATATTCAAAACCTAATTTTTTAAAATGGAAAATCATGATATAAAGTTTGAATCATAACACATGTACATAACGGTTCATGGTGGGGTTTATTGTGATTGAACGGTAGAATTTAATTACATGGGAATTATAAGGATAGTCATTGGATGGGTATAATTATATTCAAACATGAATAATTTTAAATAAAAATTCTAAATAAAAAGAAATTACTTGAATAAAAATGAATAATAGGGAATCGATTACATTGATAGGGTTCTTCTAAAAAATAGGGAGGATCTTCTTAATGGGTTTGGAGTATATTTGAAATGGAAAATATATGGATAGAGAGGCTAACATCATAATAATTGGTTTTTAATGAATATGAATGAAGATATGTGAGGAAGATTATAGAAAATGAGTATAGAAATTTCTATTTATTTCTAAACATAGATTTTATGCACTATGTGATAAAATAATCAAAAACAGAAACCTCATAGTGGTTTTTTCCCATGCCATCATACAAAGGGGACTAGTTATCAATATTTTATTAGTATAAAAATATAAATCTATAAAATAATACTATTAATTGTGTGGAATTGAGTCATGTTCATAAATAATTGATTGTAAACCCTTTATATATAATAATAGTTGTTGATGAATTAATTGAAGTTTGTAAAATTTATCAAATAACTTCAAGAACTCATTATATTAAATGATAGATCTATATTTTGTTTTAACTCCCTTTATAGTATATATTATCTCACTTTTGGTCTATTATGATGTCATAATTCACAATTTATTGAATTTTTTTCAAAACATTAATCTTCCATAAAGAATTATAAAAAACTCACCACTGGATAATTTCAGCATACTGATTTCAAAAATAATATTTATTTTCAAAAAATAGGTGTATACATATGATAAATTACAGTTTTTTATAAAATCCAGTATTTTTTATAATATACTATTTTTTATAACACCATACTCTTTTCGACCCATAGGAAAATTACATTGGACATAACAAAATTTTATTATAATTGGTAATAAAATAAATTTTATTTAATAACATTATTTTATGAAAATAACATTTATTTAAAAAATTATATTATTTAATAAAAATATTTCATTAATTGAAATTATACATTTCCAAAAAAATACCAATATTTAATCATATATATAGTGTAATAATTCAAATATCATAAATATAATAATTATTTTTATATAATGAAAATTTAAAATTAAAACTACTTAATTCATGATACAGAAACTCATAGTATTCCAACATGCATAAAAGGGTAAGGTTTAAAATGGTGGTATATTCATAGGGTTCTTTAGAAAACATGGTTTTGGAGGTGATCTCGATAAGCTTGAAATTATCCCACAAATTATTTGACATAAGATTCATTAATTTACTCTTTTATTGGTCTTGGATAAGAGAAAATCTAAATTACAACATCTCTCTCATAATTTTTGAAAATGGGGTTTATAAGGTACGATCATACAATTTAAGGCTATCACTTCTTCCATATTTTCAAATTAAACATTATAAAAACCCAAAATATATAATGATCTTAATAATAACCATAGAATAAATATTTTTTCAGTATTGATGTTTCATAACATTATTTTTTCAAAGAAGTATAATTATGGAAAAACATTTTAATGGTCTAAAGTGAAAAATGTGAAACAGTGTATATCATTTCTATAACTATATTTATGCACAGTGAATTTTATTCAATCAAAACATTATTATATTTATAAATTTTTTGGTCATTAAATTCATTCTTATTCATAAATTTTATTTTTGATAGTAAATTTCATTTAGCATATTAGATTAGGATACTTCTATTTCATTTCCACGTCTTGTTCACACGTTTCCTCATCAAAATTGGGGATTACCCAAAGTATTTTGACCATGATAATTGTATAATTTCCTAGAACATTATCACTAATGACTAAATTAATCACCAACTACACCACATTTGAAAGAGAATTATTTATGGGTTCCACCTCTGGATTCAATACATATGAGGGTCCATTATATAATCAATATGGTGAGATAAAAAGAACAAAACATGTATCTAAGACATGATAGGTGTTACTTCAAGTCAATAGGATATAGTTTTAATATAATCAAGGATCTCAAATGGGATGATGTATCTATGAATATGATTCCCCTTCCTCCAAAGCCTCATAAATTTCATCCATGATGATATATAATGGGACACATTATCTCTGACCTCATACACATTGTCACATCAATGAATTTATGTATATATTTTCTAGCGACTATAAATATATTTTATATATTTTTGAATATATTGAAAATTATATTTCATATCTTGGATAATATCATGTCTCATCACCTTATTCTCTATAAATTCATCCTAATAAATTGGTTTCTAAAAAATATTCCCATATATAACCTCATAATTTTCCATTTGAAATCTATAATGGAAGCTATTATTATATGAGAATTTCAGTAGGGGAATGTTTTTATCCCAACATACATGGAAATCCCATGAATAAGTTATCATAATATCCTTTGGATTATCGTGTTCTCTCAAACTAACCATCAATATGAGGGAAATATGTAGTATTAAAACACAACTATATTATACTGAACCATAATTTGTATACATAGATATTACATTTTAATATATGAATATTCATTGTATAAAATTTTTATTCATTATATAATAATTTATGTCTAGTATACTTGGAAAATTGGAAATATAAACTTGTTCATAAAACATTTACATCATCTCACATATATATCATTATACCATGCACCCTTCATAGAAAAATAAACCTTAATATATTTCATCAAAACATGGGGAAATAAAACATAGGAAAATGGTGTAATCATATCCTTAGTAAGGATAAACAAGGGACATACCATTGATCACATAAGAATAACATGATAGTAAGTTTATAATAACATGTTATTTATTATGAAAAACTATACCCTTTATATCAATTTTTATAATATTCAGTCATGGGATATTCTTGGTAGTTCAAAATACATGAATCATAAGGGAATAAAAGAAAATGAACCATGAAAGATTAACAAAGGCATAAGACTAAAATGAGTTGTATACACATAATCATAGAAAATATGTTCTTTAGTAGTCAATATACTTTCCCAAGACTATCACAGTGGAATTTATTCAATCCCTATAACAATCATAGTATTTAATGTTCAATCACGATACTATCATAGTGGAAAAATTCCCTTACTCAACTTATTCCACTCCCAATTTAAATCTTATTTATATCATGAGATATCAATATTTACCCAATTTATTAGCGAGGGGAATAGTTACCATCCATAATATAACGAAAAACCTAATTATTTATTCCAAAATATCATAAAAAATTCATCTTACTAGAACCCATTAAAATAAATCAGTTTTATATACATTTCCACATTACATAACCCATGGAATTGAAAAGGGTTTCAAAAAAATTTCATCTCTTCATAATCAATATAAAACAAATATAGAAAAATAAATATTTTTTAATTGGACAATATCCCTGGTAATGTATCTATAATATCAAAGGATTAAATATTATAGGGAAAATGATTTTAAATGAACACTTGGAATAATTAATGAGGAAAATATACATTTTATTTTGAAATAACTTCCTTTATAAAAACTATGAAATTATAAAGGAAATATTTTTTTATTAAATTATACATGGTAACTTGTAAAGGTATATTCAATAGAAAAATAATTCATGAGTTTAGGAAAATCAGTTCATGTAATATAATTTAATAAAAACATTGCTTCATTTTTTTTTGAAAAATTCATAAATATCCTCATTTGGAAAAATACAAGAATATTCTTATTAAACAATTTTGAAAAAAATTGAAAAATGGTTAAAAATAAATATAAAAATCATAAGGTAATGGTGAAAAAATTTGTTAATAAATTTTTATATGAAATGGATATGGATGAAATATATTCCCCAATGGTGACATAAACATAAACAATACCAAATAATGATAATATTGTGACATAAAACCCTTACTTGAGTTATCCTTGCTTGTACATCACTCTAACCTCTTGTATAATAATATTACATGTATTATAATTCATTAATGAAGTCATTTTTATTATTATAATATAATTTATCAACCCTTAATAATATTTCAACATCACCTGTGATCAATAATTTATAATTAAAATCATCTTTTCCCAGTTTTAACTGTTTCAAATTTCATGATTATTTCTGCTTAGTAGTTCTGATTATTTTATATTTATCATTGGTACAGCATATTTAAATTATTAATCATTATATTTATATCCTAAATATTATTTATATACATATTATCCTTATAAAAAAATGGAGAGGTAGGAAAATGAATTACATCATTGAAGGAGTCGTAAGGCCATACATATTCATGAATGTTGTTTTCATTTTTCGATGGATGAAAATAAAATAAGGTAAATATTAATTAAAAAATATAGAATCATTATTATATAATATATATCATATATTAATTCACATGTATTATTCCTCATTACCATTCATGTAAAATATACGTTAAAAACAAATCACGTCTCCTCGTAGAGGTGGTTGTCCACAAGTATGCGCGAACAATGTTATTAATTTTATAAAGGATTGGATAACCAAAAAGGCGTACATGATATTTTAATTACATATTTATAATTGTTTCATAAATACAATATATAAATACATATCATATTATAACTCCCATACATAAGATATTATTGTGATATATGAAATGAATTTCAACAGAGATATGATAACACATATGTTTCCATGAGTGATAATTATACTACTATTTTGATGCGATAGATGGAGTATAATGATATTTTCATAATAATAATGAAAATTAATTTTATATAGGATAATGACTTAATTACCTTTTATAATCACATCATATTTAGAGGTGGAATTGATGTTTTGAATAGAAAGAGATTGGTTACGTCCATTACCTCTTCTTTGAAATGATTCCTTTAGATATCAAAGAAATGGTCCTGGAGTTGGTATTTGTATAAGATAAAAACATATAAGAAGTTTATAGGTATATTTTAAATAGAAATGGGTCAATTATAGTCAATCTAGAAGGCTCAATGTGGCATGAAGAACTGTTTGAAGTCGTTCCCTATTATAATTGAGGTGAGGGGTACTTGTTGAATTTCATATGATATTAAATTATAATAAATTGATTCATAATAAAAATGACTCCAAATAGACATGGATTTTAATATAAGTTATGATATGGTTGTAATTATATCATATAATTTTATTTATATAAGTATCAGTGTCAATTTAAAATTAATAATTGTGAGTAACCCATACTTTACCAAATTTAATTTTAATATTGGTGACAAATGTTTCAATATTAAATGGTTTCAATTATTACATAAAGAGAATGAAAATTGGCCCAAATTTCCCAGTTTATAAATTTTTTGACCATATCATGTCTATATTGTCTAATTTCATTATTTATATGATTATTAAAAAGTTTAATAATTTATAATTTTGATAAAATATCATTTTTCCCAATTCAAAGAATATTTATTTAATTATAATTTAAATACATCAATATTGAGGTAGAATTGTAATATAATACTTTAATACCATATTAATTCGTCCTATTAATAAATAAAATTTATTTGAAACATTAACTCATTAAAATTTTTTCAACTTTAATATTCCTAAAATAATTTAGAAAAATAATTTATTAAATGGAAAAATATTGCATCGATGATGCATAAACCATTAAGGTCTTTATATAATTAACAAAAAACAAAAAATAAAATTATTTCCTAAAAATTATTTTATTAATCTCAAAATATAAAATTATATTAGTTCACTACTTAATTTTATTTCTATGTCAGCACAAAATAGACATTAAAATCAATGACAGTGACATATTCTAATTTTCATTGATTTAAATAATATATAAGTCATTTTCATGGAATAATATCCATTAGAACACATATATTTAAATATATGCTATTAATAGTATAATTAATTTCATCCTATAATAATTATGATTAATTTTTTATACTTATTAATTTTTTAAATCTAGATTATCACAATTTACCCATTATGTAGGTGATACATTTTACCACAGTTACTATTCATAATGATAAAAATAAAAAGGGTATATTTACCAAATTTGAACTTCTTAATTCTCAAAATGTAATTAATTTTATATAATTTAAAAAATTTAAATTGAATAACTTAATTATATCGTGTGTGCATGAAATGCAAGAGAAACATCTTTTTTAGAAGAATTACAATTTTAAGTGTAGAATTGGATTTATTTTTATACTTTTCCAATTTATATATTTCTAATGTTTGAAAAATATGATATTATAAATAATTGGAAATTTTAAATTAGTTCATTCATCAATTATTATTAATATAATTTATTTGTGTAAAAAACTCATTTCTGGCATAATTTCTTTATAAGAAAAGGAATAACGTCTATTTTTATGTATTTTCTAGTTCTTAACTCTAATAATTTGATGAATAATAAATTAATTTTATAAGTGTTTAGACAATATTTTTTTAAGAAAATAATTACAATTCATACTCTCTAATAAAAATTTCATCTGATAATTATGACATAATAATATAATAATGTCCATGATTTTTTCTTAACCTAGTGTCTCATTTAATACATGATTTTGATGCAATAATATAATTTAATTAGAAATATTTAATACCAACATTAGGGTGTTATATTCTACCCCCTATCCCTAAAATAATTTTCCCCTAAATTTCATCACTCTGGTATAAAAAAATGAGGATACATTTTGTCTCGTTACATCCATAGTTTCCCACATAAATATATCAAATCGATGGTTTTTGGAACAAAAAATTGACCAAATGAATGGTATTGATTAATTAAATGTACTAAAAAAATACCAAATATCAACTATTTTTTCTTCATTAAAATGATATTTCTCTAGTGGTATGATCATTGAGATCACTACATTCCAAATATTATGTACATACATAATTGGGAGAGATTCATGGAACACATCATGAACATGGGAGAGAATCAGTGGAAGCACCAATCACTAAGATACCATCTAAATGTAATGATGAATTTCGAAATGTAAAATATAACATAGGACCAATTTTACCTATTTCTAAATCCCATCATCCACTTCCATAGATATATTTCTAGTAATACCCTATAACCCACTTTAATATCTAAATCTTTACTATGATTTTTTACATATATTTTTTGTCAACTATGAGAATCACTTATGTCATGTTGAGTGGATATAGCCTTCACTTTCATTTCCTCAGATAAATATGATCCCAATATCTTTCTTTCTCCAAAAACATACAATATTTTGGATTTTTTCAGTTCCAATCATATAGTACACCATGAGGATCTATTTGAATACAATAGTAGAGGATATTGTGGTATGAAAATTCCACTTATGAAAGGTATTGATCCCAACCAAATTTGAAATCTATATAGAAATATCTCAACATTTTTTCTAGTGTTTTAATGGACTTTTCAGATAGGACATCAATATAAGGATGATATGATGTTTTGAAACATATCTCTATTTCCATATCCTACAAAATACTTCTCTAAAACATTGAGGCAATAATAAATACTCATATAGATACAGTTGACAGTTTTACAACATGAAAGCTTAACACTTCCTGGATGAATAACCTAGTATGTTGATAAATATGTAAATATTATATAATATAATATGTGTGTTCACTTCATAAAGAAATTGACAAAAACTGAAATATAATTATTCCATTATGATTTTTTGTGTATTATGACGTAAAATTTCACAATGATGATTTCCCATATCTATTTTGGTATGGTTAATTGTTTCAATATTTCCATAGACATTTTTCTCATAGACTTTACTTGCTGACATACCAAGAACCAAAAAAATAACCTTTAATATATTTATTGGTGACATCCCACTAAAAATTATATTTAGAATCCCTATATAACATTATACATCCAGGATGGATAGAGAAGGAAAAACTATGAGATCTATACATCACCCCCTTCTATAAATCTTTTTCCAAAGATACAAATACAAGGCTCTTGGGATTTTTTATTCTATCCAAATATAGGTTTTACTTAGGAACCTCTCTCAACTTCCTTTTCAGTTCTACATCAACCATAAGTGCCTCTTTAATCATCCCATGTATTTATATTTGAACACATAATGTAGAAATATAAGATTTATCCCCTCCCTTCAAAATCTCAACATCTATACCTTGAATAAAGTCACAATTCCAATTTATACATTATGTGGCCCAACTAAACTGATATGTCCCAGTTGTTGAATCTACATAAAGTCACAAGTGGTGTGTGGTAATCTATCCATCTCTCTAGTTGTAGGTGTCGAAATGAAGGCAATCATTAGGTTGATATATTCAAGAGTTGGTAAAAAAACTTATTAATTTTACAAAAATCTAGATTAGACTATCTGGAATTCCAAAACCATGGCCCCTATGGTTTTATGAAATCATTGTATCCATAACCACCTTCAACATTACATATAAAATGGATCCTTGGGCACCCTATTCGTATGTTTGACCCGGAGGAAATGTAAAACCATATTAGAGTCCCAAAAGAGTCCTCTCATCATCCCTTGTAGTTCTGGACGATATGGGAAGTGAAACATCAATATCTTATTCTTCCTCCCCTCCCATGGGTTTCTACACTCCTCTTAATCACCGAGGAAAGATGTAATCCTGAACATCATGTTTTGGTTATTTTTATTTGACTTTTTAAATCCATGTTTTATGTTGTTTTTATTCATCCCATATTATTTTTTTAATTTAGTTATGTATTGGTATGTCATTCTCAAAATCATAAGATCATATTCTGGAGAAACCTTGCATTGGATGTTTCACACATCGTTCATGCCTATTTCATTCACCTTTCAATTATGGTGTTTTTTTGGTTCATATTGGTTAATTGAACTAACATAAACACTACCGTGGCCATGTACATTTATTTCCTGGTATCACAAAGAAATAAAAATCAAACATAGACAATTAATCAAGTTCTTAATGTGTTTCCTTGTTGAGTTTTGGTTATAAAGTCAAACAAAAATCACTCAATCATCGGCGATATTCAGTGAATCATTCTGTGTTTCCAACTGAAACCTAAGATAAATCCTAGTATAATCTTAGTAACATTATTGTTCTAGCTGTTTCAAAAAAGGATCATAATATATAAACCATGTCTCTTGAAGCATTTAAGGATGATCATCAATATATTTTCCAAGTTTGATCACTATTAATCAAATTTGTTAATTTCTTTTGTCTTTTATCAATATCTTTTATATGATTTCATCTTAAATATAAAAATAAAATCAAACAATCCAATTCCCCCCTTTTCAAAATAATTAAATTCTTTTTAAATTAATGATATATAGATCTATTGAGATATGACATGGGGATCCTTATATACTATAGAAAATCATGTAAAAACTAAACAACTAATATGATGTGCTCGACAACACGATCATGTTCCTCACATGGGTTGTTGGGCTGGGTTCTCTTTGTTCCCACAATTTTCATAAATATAAAGGGTTATAACAATACATAGGCAAAAAATTAATGAAAGAATAATTTATTCCTTTATAAAATTATGGATAAAGGCATATCTTGTGGGATCTCAATGTTTAGATAATCTTATTGGGTGTTTATATATAATTAGTCTCATAATAAGGGTTTTCACTAAGGTTCTCTAATCAAAATATCAAAATTTACCAAATTATGCTATCATACCAACTATAATGACCATTTTGTTTCATATATATCTATTACATCAATTTAAAAGAAAAAAAATCATTACAGAACTAGTATACAAAGGTTTAGTGTCTTGGGAAAACATAGACCATACATAATATTATAAAAATAAATCACTAACATATATTTAATGACTTCTTCTCTAGATTATTATTGTACTTCTTATTCATATTATTTTATGTAATACCCTAAGTATATACATGAAAAATGGGTGAGATAAAATCCCAATTAGGGATAGATAAGAACCTGAATCATTATAACAGGGGTTGAGTATAATCATTATGATCATAACATATACATATGATCATAAAAAGATAAGAATCATAAAGAAAAGGCTTCAAATGTGGAAATGCAGTGAAATGAATCTTCTTGTCTTAGTGGTTAACTACTAGTAATAGTTATGAACAAAGTCAAAATCATGTTCATGTATATGTCACCTTTTCCAAATAGGTACATTATATTACCCAATTCATTGGAGTGTTATAAAATTCTATGTACACCCATCACAACATAACATTTACATTATCATGCGTGTCACATAGAATGGACATCAATCATGGACCTAAAATAACCCATATTAATTAATGGGTTAAATTTCATAAATATTAAATTCCTAAACTATGGGTTTCCAAATTTAATATAGAATAACATACTTTACATAAGAATCATCAATGTGGATTGAAGAAGAAACAATCTCGATACGTAAAATGTGTGTTTTTTAGAAAGAAGAGTTATTTTGGGAAACATTGTGTTTATCAAAAACTCAAGTAGAAAACATGTATATAATAGAAAAGGTAATAAGATGAAGAATAAATGATATTTTATGAATATCCATACTGAAAATGGGGTGAAAGAGAGAAAACCAGAAGATATAGAGTAAGGTTTGAGAATTTCTCTTACCTTCTGTCTGAATTCCTTCTATACGTTAATATCACTTATAATAACATTAGATTCATAAATTTACAAATTAAGAACCTTTTATACATCAATTTGATTCATTATATTTTTAATAAATTCATTTATGGGGTTTTTTATGTCTTATGGAGGTTATTTTCATTATTCGAGAGTGTTTATTTTCATAGTTTTCATGATTAGTTCCCTTGTATACATGAATGGAAGTTCATGTAAAATGAAGATAAATATATAGGTTTTTTATTATATGTTATTAATGTTATTTCAAAAGTTAAATTATCTTATAATGAATATTGTTATATGATATGAGGATTATTCATTATATAAATGTTAATGATGATCATTTTAGGTTAATTTTGGTAGTTTTTCATTCAAAACAT
This sequence comes from Viscum album, assembly GCA_963277665.1. Classification (NCBI taxonomy): domain Eukaryota; kingdom Viridiplantae; phylum Streptophyta; class Magnoliopsida; order Santalales; family Viscaceae; genus Viscum; species Viscum album. Next base: position 1,431,132,360 of record OY728126.1, on the reverse strand, counting down.
ACTCATTTTGTTTTATCATTTAGTATTATGTATAAATGATAGTTTCAGAATAGAAAGAGGGTTGTAACATAAATTTTTCATTATGTTCCAACCATTATTATGTTCTAATAAAGATACCTAAATACTATAATGGAAAATTATTGTGCATCACCCATGATGTCGGTAAATTTTCACATCATGAGTGATGATTTAATTTTAAAAAAAGAGATGGGGTATTATAATTGATCATAAATTAACATTATATAATTCAAGTATAAGAAATGTACTGAACTTACAATTCCATTTTAAAGGAGGGAGGTGAGGAGAAAAAAATATAAAATAACAAGGAATCAAATTAAAAGAAAATAAAGAATAATTTATCTCTTGAATTCTCCTCATTAGAACCTCCTCTTGAGAACCACTTAAAAAATTTGTGAGGGGATTTGAAAGAGTATTGTGTAGAATGTGGAGGAGAATAAGTGTTGAGGGGTGGTATTTATAGTGGAAGATTGTGGTGTTTTCTATGTATTATTTTCGTTATTTTATTAGTTTGGCTCATGACTATGAATAATTAAATAATTACCTCTAAGGATATGAAAATAATAGATGATAGTTTGAAATTTTGGGCTTAAACTAGAATTACATCATCTATGACTCCATAATTCTTACATTTAACTTCTAGTATAAATTATCATATTTTAGTAATAAAAAAAATCAGGTATTTTAAAAAATCCCAAAAAATCACCCTAACTATTTTTGGACATGTATAATTAAAAAATGAACCCCAATGAAACACCCCAAGCTTCCACAGTACACTTCTCTTTGAATAATATAGTAGCGTGTGTTGTACGCAACTTTGAGTTCTAACACACACCACAACTAATCAAAGTAGCGGTTATGAATAGTAATACACACTTTTTAAAATTATAAAAATTTTATATTTCAAAATGGACATCATTTTTGTATTCGTAATATCGAAATTATCCAAAGTTGAGTTTTTTGTAATTTTCTGAGAACTTTTAATTTTTTATGAATAATGAAAAATACTTAAAAACAACTTTTTTTAATCAAATTATTTTATAGTGATACATTATAATATTGAGTGGTTTTAAAGTATAATTAGAATATATTTTTACTATTTTTTCCAATGGTGGTCATTAGAATTAATTTCACTTTGAAATTGGACATAAACAATTGTCAATCTTTTGATATATATTGTTTCTTAAAAACACACTATTTGTTGTGACAGTGGGAATTAATTATAAAATTAATTAATGAAACTTATATGTTTGGAATTTTGTAAAATATACATCATTTTTGTATTCGGAATATCAATTAAAGATTAGGGTGAAATTTTGGAATTGTTCTGAAAAACATCAATTTTTGATGAATAGTGAAACCAATAAGTGGTAGTTAAAAACTGACTTTTCATTTAAATGAAACATTACCACTTCTGTGATTTGATTTTCAAAAATCCTACATAAATGGTTGTAATTAGGAAGTAAAATGTGGTTCAATGGGATTAAAATAATTTTTTGGTTAATAGTAACTTTTAAGTTTAATTAATCGTGATTAAAGGTAATTAGTGAAATTTAAGGTAAAAATAGTATTATAAAAATATGGAATGACCTTTACACTTGTACAAATACTATTGGATGTGTCACGGCTGACCAAGACAATCCATGTGTCAACTTGGGGACCCCATGGAGCCACTTTGGTAGGAAAAGGACATAAATAACTTTTTATTTAATGTTAAAATAAAAAGGTCACAAACAAGAGTTGTTTTACTAAAAAAACATTAAATGGGGTCATTAAAGTCATATTTTTGACTATAAATATTAATTATAAAGATAAAAATATTTCCTACATCATGATATTTTTTTTATAATTTTTAGACATTAAATAAATTAAATTATTTATGACACCATGATGATGCAGTGATTACCTCATTAATTAACGATTTTAATAAAATGGAAGGATAATGTAAAATATAAGTATTAAACTTGTACAAAGCCTATTGGATGAGAATATTTCGAACCCTTATCACCTTATCCTAGAAATATATAAGTGTGGGACCTTTAGAATCCGAAAAATAATTTCATAATAATGTAACATTTCAATCATTCCAAGAGTGCCCCTTCTCTCCTCTTATGAAAGGCCCCCACCACTACCACCATACTCACACCTTCAAAGAAATTTGGCTCGGCCAAACACTGCCAACATACTCTCCCAAATTCCCTCCATTACTCCTAGAAGCCTCACTTTGGGCATAATTCTTCCCAAGGAAGCCTTTGGCTCAAATCAAAAGAGTTACCCGATTTTAAGGTAATGTCTTCTCTTATGTTATTTTGTTTTATTTTTCTTCTACAACCCCCTAAACTATTTTTATTAATTTCATTTGTAACAACAACAGTATCGTCAATATACTAGGATGTTGTTATAAGAAGTATTAGAGCTACACCTACACACACCTACATCGAATGGTTAAAGAACATACTGTTTCTGTGGATGGCGAATTTCTGCCTCACAAAACGATGATTGTTCAAAACTCATATGACACCTTCAAAGGTAACCATTAAGATGTCACTATATTTATATATTTGATATATAATATGTTTATGTTTTACTTAAGGTTCTGTATTTTTCATTTATGACATACCTTTATTGTTTCCGTTATGGGTAAACGCGATATTTACAATTTAGGGAGTGTGGACTACCGCCCCCTCAAAGTGATTTGAATCGTTAATGCCATATGTTGGATGTATAAAGGATGGATTAAATGATATTATATATGATATTATACTGGAATTATAATATAACTTTATATCATTATGATTTCATTCCATTAAATATGAAATAGAAATGAAAGTAGCGTTCATGCGTACGTACGGCTTACCGTCTCCATGAACGGTGCATTTCATTTCTTACCTCTAAATGTTATGTAATATTATGAATGAATGTATATACTGGATATATATATGAGATATATGATATCTATATCATGAATATAATTTGGGATATAATGGATATTTCACCACATGAAAAACTTGTAATTATAAGAAGTCCAATTTTGACTCAAGTACCTAAGATCGACAAAACGACCGTTATAAAAATAAATAATTACATAATGTTCATGACATGGTAATAAGTGATATAAATGGAATAATGAACATGAAAAAGGTTCTTAAGAAGGTAGATATTAACTATAGTTTATTATTCAGGAGATCAAAGAACGGTCGAGTGAATTCATACACGAGGTAAGGGAATTTCTTAACCCAATTTCCAATCTATGGGTTATTCTCCTAATTTCAAATTATGTCATGATATTATTATGTCCTATATTGTATTTTTTACTTTCTTTATGTGTACATATAGTGAATACACATAATAGATCTATTTTATTTTAAAAATGATCTTTGTAAGGACTTCGCCTCAATCTCTTTTCATTGAGGCATATTTTGTTTTATACACAAATTTCTTTTATACGGTGTATAATCCCCTTTGACTTTTACGTTTATTCAAAAGGAATCTTTTTATACGAAGTGTTTTACTAAACAAAAAAAATGACTATTTTTCTTGTCGTACGTATGCGGAGACAATGACTTCTCTACCGCCAAGGCCATTATTTGGGTTTCGGCTTCCTCTACAGGCCTTACCATTTTTTAAAAATGAAAAATAAATATCATGTTTTAATTTTATTTTATTTTGGTATTGAAAATGGTTTTGAAAGTGTTTTTATTATATCAATGTGTTGTATTGATATCTTGTGATTGAAATGTGGAAATTTTATGTTTCCTTTATGCATATTTTATGTGATTATGTTATGGTTTATGATATGTTTAAACCTGTTCATATGAGGAATGCATTGGACTTAATAAGTGACGGGTGGAGCCCGCTATAGCTCCTAGATGAATCGGTAGGTCTCATGAGACAAAATAGTGTCTTGACATGAGGCTTTGACAAAATATTATTTGTAGTCTTGGCACAAGGCCTTGGCTACGTGGTTATGATAGTCTGTCATTATGAATTCCATCATTATGAAAGTGGTTATTGATATTTCATGTGATTATTCAACCAGTAGAATATCCATGTGAGTAAGTAAATGGAATTATTTCATTTTACTTTTTACATATTATGCAAAAGTTCAAGTTTAAAAAGCTTTTGTTTTAGTTATACATTGCCTTAAATGTTAATGTTTTTTTATGAAAGCTTCCACTATATTGTTATCCTTACTGAGCATCTGAGCTCACCCCTTTCAATGTTTTAATTTTTCGAGGATGTGAAGAAGTATATTATGAATGATCTGCAGGGATAATATAAGGGGATATGAAGAGAAGATGTTGTAGTTTTGTTTTACATTATGATATAATGTAAGACTTATGAATGTATCTAGTGTCTCCCAGGCTACTAAACTATTCGGTCTTTCGAGACTTGATCTTTTGTGATCATGCCAATGTTACGAAGTAATGAACCGACTCTGGGTATCTTGGGTCGGGGTGTTACAGTTGGTATCAGATGCAGTTTAGTACTAAACTTGGACGCTAGATTTAGATAAACTCTGATTAGATCACATAACCCAAAGATAGACATTGAGGATTAGTATAGAAGAACTTCCTAGAATTTTGTTGTAGTAGAAATTTTGTGAGTTTTTCGAAAAATACATCCCTGTATGGATACGAGCAGGTAGAGGTGGCTCTAGCACAGATGTACCTAGGGGTAAAACCCGAAAACACCGCTTTGAGATAGACTCGAACGGGAACGGGTGCACGACAACGGGCCTTACTGCACTCTTGGTTACGACACTCCCAGAGGATATGCTTAGGATAATTCTCATTTTCTTTACAAACCACTATGATGTTTTATGAGTATATAATTCCTCAAAAAAAACATTTTTATGATTATAGATTATATCCATAAATAGTTCAATTTATGTTATGTATTTTACAAGTTTGGAATTATGTATTTTTATTCATAAACTAATCTAGTTTATGCCATTGTTTAGAAATGGGGCCTAGTGGAAGGAATGGAACCCGTATCAATGCACACACTCAGTGTAGGGATTGCCCTCCTGCTCAAGATAATTATTGTGGATCTGTAGATACAACTAGTGCTGATCAACTTATTACGATACTGGGACAACTCACTCAGGTTATGAATAATAACCTTACTCGTATGGAGCACCCTGATCCGCAACATGGAGGATCAATGTTAGACCACTTCATGAGGAAAAAACCACCAAAATTTAATGGGGGTACAAATCAATTAGTATCTAAGAAATGGATAAACTCCTTAGAGAAAATATTCCATGCCTTGAGGAGTAGTGAAAGGGAAAAGGTTATCATGGCAGTTTACCGCCTCACTGGAGATGCTGATCAATGTTGGTCATTGATTCAAAATAAAAAGGAAGATGATGACGTATCGAATATGGAATGGAGGGAGTTCAAAGATCTTTTATTAGAAAAATACTTTCCTCATGACCATCGAGCAGATATGGAAAGGAAATTTCTGAGTCTGAGGCAGAAGGAGGATAAGAATGTCGAAAAGTATGAGGCAAACTTTACAAGGTTAACGAGGCATGCTGCAGGTTATATATGTAACCCGAGATGTAAGATTGATCATTTCATTGATGGGTTAAAACCATTTCTACGTCGAGCATTAGTCTCACAAACCTTCTCATCATACGAAGATATTGTCTTCTGTGCTATCAAGACAGAAAAGGAATTCTCTAAGTCTTATGACTTTAAAGAAAAGAAAGAAAATAAGAGATCTTCTGATCAATCTGGAAATGGAAATAAGGGGAAGAAGGAAAGAGTTGAATATCAGTCTTGCAGTAAATGTGGAAAGAAACACCCCGGTACTTTCTTGAAGGGAATGGGAGTCGGTTACAAGTGTGGTGAAAAAGGCCACGAAGCTCATGATTGCAAGGGAAAGAAAGTTGATGTCAATGTGGAATGCTATAATTGTAGAGAGATGGGACATTATGAAAATGAATTTCCTAAGCGTCAGGGGAACTTACCTCATAAGAGGCCAAGGGATCAAGGTCAAGATTATGCTCTCACTACTGCTGAGGTTGAAGCTCTGAAAGTCGTGGTGGCAGGTAATTTAATGGTTTCCTCAAGTTTAGAAAATGCATTATTTGATTCTGGATCATCACATTGTTTCATATCTTCCCAGTTTTCTAAGAATATTAGATATTTCCAATTTGATTTAACAAGAGAATTATCAGTCAAAACTCTCAAGGGAAGTATTATTGCAACAAAGTTTTGTCAATCAGTCCCCATTAGAGAACATAACTGTTCATTATCCGCTGATCTCATTGTCATAACTATGATTGAGTTTGATATAATCATCGGTGAGGATTGGATTTCAGACTATGATGAAAAGATTTATTGTAAGAAGAAGGAGGTTACGATTTTTTATGATGATGATAATGAACACATTATTTTTAGAGCAGAATCGTCACCACCTAATTCTTATTTAGATCCACCCCCAGTAGCTCAACTAAATTCAATTATTGGGGAGGAAGAGAATGAAATAACTGAGGGCGAGGGAAGTAATGTTCAAATAAAGGATTTACCTATTGTGAAAGAATATGAAGATGTGTTTACTGAGGATTTACCTGGACATCCTCCAGAACGAGAAGTTGAGTTTTCCATTGATTTAATTCCTGGATCAAGGCCTATATCGAAGACCCCTTATATGATGGCCACCATAGAATTAGTTGAACTAATGAAACAACTAGAGGAATTGAGTAATAAGGGATTTATTCGCCCTAGTGTTTCTCCATGGGGAGCCCCTATCCTTTTTGTTAATAAGAAAGATGGATCTATGAGGTTGTGAGTTGACTACAAGGAGATCAATGATATAACAATAAAGAACAAGTATCCCCTACCTCACATTGATGATTTATTTGGTCAATTGCATGGAGCTCAATACTTTTCAAAGATTGACCTTCGATCTGGATACCATCAGTTTTGTGTGAAGAAGGAAGTTATTCCGAAGACAGCATTTCGAACAAGGTACAGGCATTACGAGTTTATAGTAATGCCTTTTGGATTGACTAATTTACCTTCTATATTCATGAATCTAATGAATAGAGTTTTCAAGGAATATCTAGATGATTTTGTGGTGGTATATATTGATGACATATTGGTGTAATCCAAAAGCTACGAAGATCATGAAAATCACTTGCGCATTATCTTGAAGACTCTTAGAAGGCATGAATTATATGGGAAGTTTAGCAAGTTTGAATTCTGGCTTCAGGAGATTTCTTTTCTTGGCCACATTGTCTCTAAGGATAGAATTTCTGTTGATCCTTCAAAGACCAAGGCAATCCAAGAATGGTCAGCACCAACGAGTATAACTAAGGTATGCAGCTTTATTGGTTTGGCAGGTTATTATCGACGTTTTTTCCTGAATTTTTCCCGATTGGCTAAACCATTGGCGAAGCTCACACGTAAAGGGGTTAAATTTGTCTGGAAAAAAGAGTGTGAAGAATGTTTTTAAGAACTGAAGATAAGATTAGTCAATGCTCAAATATTGACTCTACCATCAGGTAATGATGTGTTCGTTATTTATAGTGATGCATCAATGAAAGGACTTGGTTGTGTCCTTATGCAGAATGATAGGGTTATTGCCTATGCATAACGACAGCTAAAAATTCATGAGAAGAACTATCCTACTCATGATCTTGAGTTAGCTGCTGTAATATTTTCCCTGAAGATATGGAGACATTATCTCTATGGTGAAAAATGTGGGATATATACCGATCACAAGAGTTTGAAATATATTTTCTCACAAAAATAAATCAACATGAGGCAAAGACGATGGCTTGAACTACTCAAGGATTATGATTGAACGGTACACTACCACCCAGGGAAGGAAAATAAGGTTACAGATGCTTTGAGTAGAAAATATCATGGAGTTTTGAACATGATGAGAGTGGAAAGGGATCCTATTTTCATGGATCTAGTAAAGATGGATATTGGAATCACCATGGAGGGTGAAACATCAAATCTTATTCAAATGGTTGCCAAAACATCTTTACTAGAAAGCATAAAGATTTCTCAGTCCGATGTTGAAGTGTTGAAAAAGAAGATTAATGCTATGAATGATGGGCGGTTGAGTGACTTTGTTTATGAGGATGAAATTTTGAAATTTGGGAGGAGACTTTGTGTTCCCGATATACCTGATTTAAAGAGGGAATTGTTGGATGATGCTCATAGTTCCAATTTCTCTATACACCCTGGGAGCACTAAAATGTTTAGAGATTTAAAGAGAAGTTTTTGGTGGGACAACTTGAAAAGGGAGATTGCCGATTTTGTGTCAAGATGTATGGTTTGCCAACAATTGAAAGCTAGAAGGCAACATCCTGGTGGATTATTGCAACCTCTTCCCATACCTAAGTGGAAATTGGATAATATTATGATGGAATTTTTCATGGGCCTACCAAATACCCCTAGAAGGAATGACGCAATATGGGTCATTGTTGATCGTCTCACCAAGTCAGCACATTTTATTGCTATAAGGGAAGATCTTCCACTTGAAAGTCTAGCAAGACTATACATTAATGAAGTTGTGAGACTTCATGGAGTACCCCTGTAGATTGTCTCGGATCGTGATCCCCACTTTACATCAAGATTCTGGAAAGGTCTTCAAAAGGCCTTGGATACTGAACTACTTTTGAGCACTGCTTACCACTCTCAAACAGACAGACAATCAGAAAGAACTATTCAAACCTTATAAGACATGTTGAGATCATGCTCACTTGACTTTCAAGTAATGTGGGATCAATATTTACCTCTGGTAGAATTTTCCTATAACAATATCTTACATTCAAGTATTCAGATGGCACCATATGAAGTGTTATATGGAAAGAGATGTCGCACACCAACCTATTGTGATGACGTTGGTGAAAGGAAACTTGTAGGCCCAGAACTGGTTGAGGAAACGATGGAAAAGGTTAAGGTAATCCAAAACCACATCAAAGCAGCTCAATGTAGGAAGAAGAGGTATGCTGACAATCGAAGGAAGGATTTGGAATTTCAGGCAGGCGATCATGTTTTCTTGAAGGTATCACCATGGAAGGGAGTTATACGTTTCGGTAAGAAGGGTAAATTGAGTCCCATGTACATCGAACCCTTCGAAATTCTAGAACGAATTGGGACTGTAGATTACCGTTTGGCAATGCCGCCAAGTCTCTCCAAAGTTCATGATATATTCCACATATTAATGTTGCGAAAATACATGCTCGACCCAACGCATGTACTCACCTATGAGGAATTAGAACTGGAACCCGATCTATCCTATTGTGAAGAGCCCGTTGGGATTCTTGTTACAAGAGAACAAGTGCTGAGAAACCAGACGACTCGTCTGGTAAAAGTTCTATGGAGAATCCATAAGATGGAGGAGGCAATGTGGGAACCCGAGGAACATATGATGAAGAATCACCCGAGTCTTTTTATACATTGATATTATATGAAATTTCGAGGAAGAAATTATTTGAATGATGGGAGAATGTAACACCCCAAGCTTCCACGGTACACTTCTCTTTGAATAATACAGTAGCGTGTGTTGTACGCAACTTCAAGTTCTAACACACACCACAACTAATCAAAGTAGCTGTTATGAATAGTAATACCCAAATTTGAAAATTATAGAAATTATATATTTCAAAATGGACTTCATTTTTGTATTCGTAATATCGAAATTATCCAAAGTTGAATTTTTTGTAATTTTCTGAGAACTTCCAATTTTTTATGAATAGTGATAAATACTTAAAAACAACTTTTTTAATCAAAGTATTTTATAGTGATAAATTATACTATTGAGTGGTTTTAAAGTATAATTAGAATATATTTTTACTATTTTATCCAATGGTGGTCATTAGAATTAATTTCACTTTGAAATTGGACATAAACAATTGTCAATCCTTTGATATATATTGTTTCTTAAAAACACGCTATTTGTTGTGACAGTGGGAATTAATTATAAAATTAATTAATGAAACTTATATGTTTGTAATTTTTTAAAATAGACATCATTTTTGGATTTGGAATATCAATTAAAGATTAGGGTGAAATTTTGGCATTGTTCTGAAAAACTTCAATTTTTGATGAATAGTGAAACAACTAAGTGGTAGTTAAAGAACTGATTTTTGGTTTAAATGAAACATTACCACTTCTGTGATTTTATTTTCAAAAATCTGACATAAATGGTTTTCATTAGGAAGTAAAATTTGGTTCAATGGGATTACAATAATTTTTTGGTGAATAGTAAGTTCTAAGTTTAATTAATCGCGATCAAAGGTAATTAGTGAAATTTAAGGTAAAAATAGTATTATAAAAATATGAAATGACCTTTACACTTGTCCAACCACAATTGGATGTGTCATGGCCGACCAATACAATTCATGGGTCAACTTGGGGACCCCATGGAGCCACTTTGTTAGGAAAAGGACATAAATAACTTTTTATTTAATGTTAAAATAAAAAGGTCACAAACAAGAGTTGTTTTACTAAAACAATTTTCAAATGGGGTTATAAAAGTCATATTTTTTACTATAAATATTCATTAGAAATCTAAAAAGATTTAATACATCCTGATATTTTTTTTATAATTTTTAGACATTAAATAAAGTAAATTATTTATGACACCATTATGATGCAGCGATTACCTCATTAATTAACGATTTAAATAAAATTGAAGGATAATGTAAAATCTAAGTATTACACTTGTCCAAAGCCTATTGTATGATGATATTTCGAACCCTTATCACCTTATCCTCGAGATATATAAGTTTGGGACCTTTAGAATCTGAAAAATCATTTCATAATAATGTAACATATCAATCATTCCAAGAGTGCCCCTTCTCTCCTCTTATAAAAGGCCCCCACCACTACCACCTTACTCACACCTTCAAAGCCTTTTGGATCAGCCAACCTCTGCCCTAATACTCTCCCAACTTCCATACCTTACTCCAATAAGCCTCACTTTGGGCAGAGTTCTTCCCAAGTAAGCCTTTGTCTCAAATCAAAAGAGTTACCCGATTTTAAGGTAATGTCTTCTCTTATGTTATTTTGTTTTATTTTTCTTCTACAACCCCCGAAACTCTTTTTATTAATTTCATTTGTAACAAAACCGGTATCATCAATATACTAGGATGTTTTTATAAGAAGGTTTCTAGCTACACTTACACACACCTACATTGAATGGTTAAAGAACATACTGTTTCTGTGGATAGCAAATTTCTGCCTCATGAAACGATGATTGTTCAACACTCATATAACACCTTTAAAGGTGGACATTAAGATGCCACTATATTTATATATATGATATATAATATGTTTATGTTTTACTTAAGGTTCTTTATTTTTCATTTATGGCATACCTTTATTGTTTCCATTATGGGTAAACGCGATATTTTCATTTTAGGAAGTGCGGACTACTGCCCCCTCAAAGTGATTTGAATCGTTAATGCCATATATGGGATGTATAAAGGATGGATTAAATGATATTATATATGATATTATACTGGAATTATAATATACCTTTATATAATTATGATTTCATTCCATTAAATATGAAATAGAAATGAAAGTAGCGTTCATGCGTACGTACGGCTTACCGTCTCCATGAACGGTGCATTTCATTTCTTACTTCTAAATGTTATGTAATATTATAAATGAATGTATATACGGGATATATATGAGATATATGATATCTATATCATGAATATAATTCGATATATAATGGATATTTCACCAAATGAACACCTTGTAATTATAAGAAGTCTATTTTTGACTCAAGTACCTAAGATCGACAAAACGACCGTTATAAACATAAATAATTACATAATGTTCATGACATGGTAATAAGTGATATAAACGGAATAAAGAACTTGAAAAAGGTTTTTAAGAAGTTAGATATTAACTCTAGTTTATTATTCAGGAGATCAAATAACGGTCGAGTGAATTCGGACACGAGGTAAGGGAATTTCTTAACCCAATTTCCAATCTCTGGGTTAATCTCCTTCTTTCAAATTATGTCATGATATTATTATGTCCTATATTGTATTTGTACTTTCTTTATGTGTACATATAGTGAATACACATAATAGATCTATTTAATTTTAATAATTATCTTTGTAAGGACTTCGTCTCAATATCCTTTCATTGAGGAATATTTTGTTTTATACACAAATTTCTTTTATACGGTGTATAAACCCCTTTGACTTTTATGTTTATTCAAAAGGAATCTTTTTATACGAAGTGTTTTACTAAATGACAAAAAGGAATGTTTTTCTTGTCGTACGTATGCGGCGACAACGACTTCTCCGCCGCCAAGGCCATTATTTGGGTTTCAGCTTCCTCTACAAGCCTTACCGTTTTTTAAAAATGAAAAATAAATATCAAGTTTTAATTTTCTTTTATTTTGGTATTGAAAATGGTTTTGAAAGTTTTTTTATTATATCAATGTGTTGTATTGATATCTTGTGATTGAAATGTGGAAATGTTATGTTTCCTTTATTCATATTTTATGTGATTATGTTATGGTTTATGATATGTTTAAACCTGTTCATATGAGAAATGCATTGGACTTAATAAGTGACGGGTGGAGCCCGCTATAGTTCCTCGATGCATCGGTAGGTCTCATGAGACAAACTAGTGTCTTGGAATGAGGCCTTGACAAAATATTATTTGTAGTCTTGGCATGAGGCCTTGGCTACGTGGTTATGATAGTCTGGAATTATGCATTCCATCATTATGAAAGTGGTTATTGATATTTCGTGTGATTATTCAACCAGTAGAATATCCATGTGAGTAAGTAAATGGCATTATTTAATTTTACTTTTTCCATATTATTCTAAATTTCAAGTTTAAAAGGCTTTTGTTTTAGTTATACATTGCCTTAAATGTTAATGTTTTTTTATGAAAGCTTCTGCTATATTGTTATCCTTACTGAGCATCTGAGCTCACCCCTTTCAATGTTTTAATTTTTCCAGGATGTGAAAAAGTATATTATGAATGATCTGCAGGGATAATATAAGGGGATATAAAGAGAATATGTTGTTGTTTTGTTTTACATTATGATGTAATGTAAGACTTATGAATTTATGCAGTGTTTCCAAGGCTACTAAACTAATCGGTCTTTCGAGACTTGATCTTTTGTGATCATGCCAATGTTACAAAATAATGCACCGACTCTGGGTAGCTGGGGTCGGGGTGTTACACCCAATTTATGAAAATAATTTTCTAAATAATAGAATTTTAATTTTTAATCATAATCATCTTTCACTTGGAAAACACAAATATTAACATTATAATGATTTTATAACACATTGAAAAACTACATAAGGTCTCATAAAATTATCTTAAAATCATAAGACATCATAATATTAATTTAATATTTCATTTTATGAAAATATTTTTTCTTATAAATTATTAAATTAATTATAAATTTTTATTAAATAACTTTGACTTATAGAAATTCAAATAATTAATTAGTAATTTATAAAATATTTAATTATATGTACTATGATATAATTTTATCATATTTTCACTTAAAAGTTGCCTAAATGTTATTTTTGATCTCATTGGTGAGGTTAATATTCATTTGGTCGGTTTACTATTCATAAGGGTCATATTAATATTTATAAGGACATGTAACTGTTTCAATGGATTAGGTTCCTTAACTTCTAAAAATAATTATTATTTAATTAATTATTCATTTATAAAGATTTTATTATGGTTTATAAGTGATTTTACGATTTATGCTATATGACATTACTATAAGAAGGTAGAAAGTCGATTGATAAAAATTTGGGTCATTACATAAACCAATGGTGAACATGCCCATAGAAGACATGATAAATTTAATTTAACCTAAGGTGAACACGGTACCTTAATTTGATGCCTCAATTATGGTTATGCAAGGTGTCAACATGTCCTCCTAGTTCAACACTAGGGCACTGAGGATTTCTATCATTATCACGAGTTCTAGTTGGACTATGTGTAAGAATCTTTATTCTAGTAATGAGTGTAATTGGTTTCCTTGGTCTTCGTGACATTCTCAGAGAGATCAGTATTTTTCCGAAGAAGGTGGTTATGACCCTAGGTTTTATCACAAAGTACAGGTTGAAAAATTTATTATTTTATTTTCTCATCCAAATAGATAAATGTTTAACACATGGTTCCATTGGATAAAATTTAAATTTTAGATTGGATTATTTATGAATTTTGTTAGTGGTGACCAATGGGGTTAAAATCACACCCTACTTGGTTCGTTGATTCGTACCCGAGAAAACATCATGGATACAAGTAGGGATAAGGGGATATGATTGATGAATGAGAGATACCTTTCACAAGTATGGATATGGGGAATTGGTACTAGGATATATAAAATAAATTATTTGAGTCATTCAATATTTTCTCTTTTTTACAATAATTTATTCTATATATGACTTATGACATGTTTGCACAAACTATTTTGTAGCATCCTTTTTTTTCTCATGGGTTAGGTTTTTTTATTTTTCAATTATATATATCTTATCATATAATATAGGTTATTTAACTTATTTACAGTATTTTACAATTTTCAATAGGTTATAATACACATATTATGTATTATTTAACCCTCACTAGTAGTTGGAAACCTCTAGCATACAATGAGGTGTGCCAATGATTATATCATTACACTGTTCTAGTCACTGGTTCATGGTATCAGGTGGATGAATGTGAAAAAATGTTATAAAAGGATTCTTTTCATTCCGTATTAATTTTTTGGATAGTAAATTGGAGATTAGAAATGTGTCACGTCATGCTAATGAGCTCATTCTTAGGAGTATCTCACCCATGTAAATGGGATAGGGCCGGTTTCCATGGATGGGATTTTTTTCACTCAATTTTATAGTTGTGGGATATCCACCTTGAGTGGTGCAATTATTTAATTCTCTTTTATTTATTCTTGGATTTTTGTGTCTCTCGCGATAATGCAACCAGAGAGAATAAGTGCATAAATTATTTCTTCATGGAACATAGTGTTACCTATTTTTTACATTTTTATGATTTCCTAATATACTTGTACGCATTTGAATCAATATATAAATTAAGGATTTGACCATTTAAAGTGTTATTTATATCTTATATGTTTTTATCTCATATATAGATATTGTGGATTCATTTGTGGAAAATTATCCAGATGTTATCTTAACACAAATTTTTGTTTAAATTAATTATTTAATGTTACTTTTGGATAAGTTAATCATTAGAAATAAATATATAAAAAATTTCCCATATATCTTGTGAAACAATATCAATTTCACATTCCTTAAAATTTAGGACCTAAATATGACTATGAAATAATTAGAATATAAAAATCATGAGTTCAATACCATGAGAAAATAATGATAAAATAGGTATTGTGTGATTTCACGAGGGAATGGTTTATGGGAAGGTTGGTGTACTAAATTCAAGGACACGAGTTGGGAATCCATATCATATAAAAATATATTTGACAAATATATTATATTTATATCATTATGAGTTCTTTTTTTAGACTTATAGTTTATTCCACCCTAATGGGTAAATTTCCAAAATCCAAAGGGTGAGGGTGACCATTAAATTCATTTATGTTTACCAGAACATTCCACAGCTCTAGACTCAACCATTGATGATCAGTTTGAGGAGTTCCTCTTACATATAGTGTAGGATTTGGAGAGGGTTATAAATCATTCACATTATAATATGTTAGACCTTACCCATCATAAAAAATATCAAAACCCTTCAATTTTCATAGGTGGTGGTGGTTCAGAAATGACATACTTGTGGATGGAGGCTTTACAGAACATACATGATATACAAGACACTCCAGAATACAATATTTCCATGTTAGTAGTGTATATGTGGTGTTTGGAATGCTTAAAATGGGTGGATTTGATTAATATGTGGAAGAAACTATTTGGGATGATCTAGAATGTTTTTTAGACACACTTCTATAATGACATATTTCAATAGACTATGGATTATGATTTTGACTGTGAGTTTAACATATTGGATAAGGGGGAAATAGAAGTTATAGATTCTACAACCCAATTTATAGAGTATAAATGGTTTATTGAACCCAGATAGGTGATGTAGATTCCATATCAGTGAACATTGGCAATGTTAAGTTCTAGGATATCATGTTTTAAGTGAGTGAATCCAATTTTTTCTTTTTATTGATATTATGAACCAAGAATTGTTTTAGGAAAGGAATATTGGTGATGGGTGTTGTACTAGGTGGGTATCATCCTCAGGACTGAGAAATAGTGTTAGTGGATCATTTCTCAGTCAAGAGGATTTTCATGAAGACTTATGATAGGGTGGTAGTTCTATGTATAATCATGAAAGTGACTCATCTAATCCTTCCCAATATAGTAGTGATGTGTGAATTTACCAGTTTAGTTGTGTTGGAATGTTGATATCTTAGTTCCCCAACCACCCATTGAGTTCAATCAATGTGTTAATATGGGAGATTTATACTATTTTTGTATATCATTTCAATCTACTAGTGGTAGGGTTTAGAGAGCAGTTTAGTATTCTAGGACTGGGATGCCTAACATTCCACAATAGTCAAGTACTTAGGCTTCTATAGGCCCATTGGGGCCACAGTGGTAGGTCTTGGATATGAAGGATAAGGGAAGTATATATAACATTATTTTACAAACAATGGTAGTTAGGTTATGATACAAGGTTATAGGGTAGGTCTATTACATGCTACAATGTGTTTTCATATTGAGCCAGAGTCAGACTATCAACCGTTTAATGTAATATTTTGGTCGCGTCTACACTTCATTATTCTCTTATTGAAAAAGGATCCTCATAATATTATATATATTATTATTTCATCAATGTATTTGGTTTGGTAATTGAATATATCTATGGTGTTCCTTGGATAAATACCATATTTTGAATGATGTAGTATGAGATTCAAAATTGTTCTCGTTGTGATATGTTCATTTGAAAATATATTTCCCTTGGTTACATTTTCTTTTTATAAATGGGTGGATTTTTAGTAATTCATAGAATTGGATGGATCATTAATTATCAATATTGGATTGATAATTACCACTCATATTTCTCATTTAAATCCCTTGATGGTGGTAGCTTCTTGTATGTAGGGAAATCAGATACAATGGTGGTCGAGCCAGAATGGAACTTTAGTGGAAATTGGGAGACATTGCCCTGGTGTCTAGTTTCATCATAAATGAGGGGGAGATATATTATCCCATTTTACTTCCTATATTTGATCTATTACAGGATGTATTTCCCATGGACTTATCTATTACAACACCCAAAAATGAATTTATGGTCATTATTAATCTACTTTTTGGAATTGGATATTTCACAATTTCTCTTTATAGAATAGAACTGGTAGAGTTATAAGAATGTAAATCTCATATAGGGTATTTATAAGAAATATTATTTATCCATATGAGTATGCCCCATTGGGTTTATCGAATTTAATTCACCAAGAACTTGAATGAAACCATCAGACTATGTCTTGATTATAAGTTGATTAACCTTGTAACTATTAAGAATCACTATCCACTCCCATACATAAACGACTTATTTGATCCACCCAAAGGTTCCTATGATTTCTCCAAGACTTTTATACATCCAAGGAACCAACAAACAAAGAGTATGGACATTTGAAATTAATCATAAGATATTTATGTGATGTATGGTATTTATCAGTTCCTTGTTATTTTTTAGGATAAAGAAAAATGTTACACCCCAATATTTTATGGTACATATATACTTATATTTATCTTGATTGATATCCTACCTTTCACGCTACACTATGCTTAAATGAACCATAATATACCATTAATATTATTATTTAAAATGATATTATCACCTAGACATTAAATTGGTGGTTATTAATTGGATTAACTAACTTATGAAAATATATTATTGATTTAATTAGTGAATAATTAATTATAAATAAATATAAAAACTAAATAAATTAATGGAATTTTTTTTATAAAAACTATTTAAATACATACAAGTTTTATTTATACCAATAAAACAAAGAAATAAAAATTTTGATATTATATTAATGATATATATATATATATATAATATTCAATATAATGTATTTTTTTTATCTTATGTGTTTTCTAGATGTGATATAAGAACTAATCCAATTTTACACACAAATGATTTGATTTTATAAAAGGACTGTTTTATCACCTTTTGATGGAAAAAATATTTTACATATATTATTTGACTCTTTAATAAATTATATTTTAAAAAATTAGAATATTCTTTGAAGGAGGAGAATCAAAATTCAATCTGGTTCAATTTTAGGTATTTTTATGAAAAGATTCATTTTAATAAATAGTGAAAAAATAATGTATTTTAATGAAAACTGATTTTTCATCTAATTAATTTGTATTGTTTGATTATATTCTAGAACAGTTTTAAAGAATAATTATATAAATTTTTTATCATTTAATCCAATTAAGGTAATTTTAATAATTTTCACATTTTATTTAGATATAAAACGAGTATCAATATTTTGGATGTATTTAAATTTAAAACTCTTTTTCTCAATACATCAATGTGATTATTTTTTAATTAATTTCTTAAAATAATGTATTTTTAATTATGAAGAATGTATTCTATGTTTTTAATAATAATTTGAAAATTTATTATATAGTTCCAATTTTTTTTGGAAAATATGTATAGTAAATTTATTATTTTTATTACCACAATTAAGGTTAAATAAGGCAATTAATGGTAAAAATAATATTATAAATATAAAAACATTACCCTAATACTTTTTATATTTTTAATGGAAGAGAGATTTCTTCAATAATAATTATAGGAAATGTTATGAGACCATCTATGGATTTTTTAATGAGAATATAACCTTTATAATATTATGTTCAAAAGAATGTAAATTTTTTTATAATTTTGTTTTTAACGAGAGAATTATTATTAAAATGGGGTTATATATAGAATATTTCGGAATATAAAAAGTTTATAGAAATATAAAATGTTTACCTACATCATTTTTATATATTTATAATTTTTAGGGAAAAAATATTTACCTTAAATGATGGAATAATGATGATGTAGTATTTATTTAATTAATTTAAAAATCAAATAACAGATATTAATAAAATTAAAATATTTAAAATTGGATATATTTAATATCATCAAACAAATATGGATTAATTTTATATGTTATTGATGGGTTAAAATAATTTTTTCAATGATGTCACATTTTTATGATACTTTTAGATAGTTATTTTATGAATACTATAGAAATTGACTTCAATGTTATTTTAAAATAAATATTATTTTATTAAATGATATAAAATTCATAACAATATACAATTTTGATTTATATTTGGGATAAGTATTTAAATGAAAACAATTCTAAAATTATTAGTTTTTTGGAATTTTATTTTAATTATTTTAAATCTCTTGTTTAAAATTACATGATATAAATTTAAGAAATAAAAAGGATAAAAAGGGTTAAAGCTAAAAGATAAGGAATATAAAAGAGTAAACAGATATTTAATTTTTTATTTTATGTGTATATTTTAACCCATAATCATCCTAACATTGAAATTATAAATTTTTTATCCATTTGGATTTTAAAAATAAATTATATTAATTTAATATATTGATGATTTTTAAGAGTGCCCCTGCCCTATATTATCAAAGGGAACCCTTTAATATATATTCCTCACACATAGAACATTATTTAGAACAGAAAGTCTCTATCCAAATCCATTACAATAATTCCTCCCCACATTATAGAGGACTTATTTCCAGAAAAACACCCTCCTTAGAGGTGTTAAGGTGTTGACCAATGGAGATTTTTGGAAGTAATGGAATCATTATTAATTAAGAATTTATATTTAATTTCTTATTAAAAATCCTTCAAATCATCTTAAATCGTGATGAATTAATTAATTAACTTTCCTTAATATACTGAGATGCAATTATGTTAATATAATCACCTAAATCTATCTGCACTTCAATTTAATCGTAAAGTAATTATTGTTCGTTTGTACGGCGAGCTACTGCATCGTGAATCGATATAATTCATTTTCCATCACAATATCTAAAAATTGGTTACAATGATAGAATTTAATTTTATATATGATATTAATGACATATTTATCAATATTGAAAGATAATATATCATTTATTTTTTCACCATTCAATGCATATAAAATTGTTAATGGTGTTCGTGTATACATGTGAACTATCACTTCCATGAAGAGATATGGTTTATTTTTAATCATCATACCACATGAATAATATATATTAGAATATTTTATGAAATAATATATATATATATATATATATGAGTTTTTATCAATATTTAATGTTAAATTAGTATCATACTACTTTCCTTAATGACCATTAAAAAATAGAACCATTCTGAATGAGAATATACGACTTACCGTCTATATGATTGTAAGGTCATTAATTTTTCATATCCACATTTAATTAATTGTTTTAAAAGTATACGTTATATACAAAAGTTATTATTATTTCGTGTGTATTATTTTGTAGATGATGTAATAATGTCCAATTTTACTATAGTCATCATACCAAAGTAATTTTGGACTCAAGTACTGAATATCATCAAAACGTTTGACATGAAGTTCAACGATTAAGAAAATTTTGTAAGATTATAATCACTGATATAAAAGGAATAATAAAAATTAAAAATGTTACAATGAAATAAATTAATTAACCTTTATTTATTATTTAGTAAGATAAATATTATACATGATGAGTCAGAATCAAGGTAGGGGACATCATCCCACTCTCTTTTCTTTAAGGCATTGTTTGATGTTATACACCCAACTTTTTTATAATGTGTATATAAATTATATTTTACTTATCATGTAATTCATTTTTTAATTATAAATTTATATTATTTATTGAAAAATTTTATTATTTCATGGGGATATGATTTAGCTATTCAAAGTTTTATGGGACACCTTTAATATTTAATGATTTAAATATCAATTAATTTTCTCCATGTCAATATTCATGATATTATTATATTTATTTATTTATATAAAATTATTATAAGGGATATTTTATTTCCATATTGGATTTCATTCAAAAAAATTTAAATCATAATATTTCAATATGTCTTATGTGGAACATTTTGATTAATGATAAAAGAAATCTTCAATTTTTAATGTATAAAATGACAATGAAAGTTCTACCACCATAGACATTATTTTATTTTTATATACCCATTTGAATATTTCATGATTCCTAAAATGAAAACCCATCATTATATTTTTGGGTATTTTTGTATTGAAAATGGGTTTGCAATTAAAAGTGTGTTAGGTATTTAAAATAAAATTTTTAAAAGAGAAGGATATTTTTTTCGAAATAATGTTTAATGGGTTTAATAAAAGTTTTTCATCAATAATTTTTTAGTGATCTCATTTGATGTATTTACTTATCTATCAAAATTCTTATCTAAATTTAGTAATTAATTGAGCTCTATCTATTATGATATTATTTAATATATTTTATTAAATATATTATGATTAGTTTGATTGTGGATGTACTATTTTGATACCATTCACCATATTTCTTAGAGTGGATTGTGATTATATTTACTAATTAGGGAATTTTATTTAAATTTCATATGTATATGTTGTTTATATTTCCCCCCATTTATAAGATAAATGCATTGGACATTGTATTTTAAAGGTGTGGCCCATATACTCCATCGATGCATTGGTATGTCTCGTGAGACAAAGTATATATTTACTTGGTCGAGGCCTTGACAATTTATTTTCAGTTATGGATTTGTCCAAGGTCTTATCAATTAATTTTCAGATTTTGTTTCTGAGGGTGCAATATTATGTTTCAGGAGTCGAGAAATATGAATTCCATCATTATGATATTATTTATTGATATTCCACTAGATAATTCTAATATTATAAAATCCATGGTTATGTTTCCATGATCATTTAATTATTTAAATGTCTTGTGTTTCATTTATTTACTTTACCATATTTTTATGTCATATTTACTCATTAGTTCTTCTATACACTTACCCTTACTGAGAATTTAATTACAACCATACTTGTTTTATTTCCTCGGGAATCCAATAAGTTTTTTGAGATATATATAAAAGGATGCTCTATTTGGGGAAAAAGTTTTTAAAAAAAAATATGTTATCCTTAGAATATTCATTTGCAATACAAGGATCATATATGTAAACCAGTTTTCTATAACTACTAAAATATTCATTCCATTGGGATTTTATTACTTGTAATCATTATAATGTAATAAAGAAAAAACTGGATTTGGTCTTTTGGGTTCATGGGTTTTTTTCTAATATGTATTTTTTGATCTTTAAAATGAATCGTGGAAACAATATTAATGAAATCAAGGATTAGAAAACATAAGCCAATGATAGATTTTTAGTATAATCATATGTATAAGATATCATTCTATAGATTTGGTAATACCATGGATAACCCTGGTACAAACTATCAACTCATAGATTGAGAAGAATATTTCATTATTTATAAATACTGTAAATGACTTTTCATGGTTATATCATTATGATTAGCGTTACATACATTATTATTTGGTTTTCTTGTAAAGTTTAGAATCAAGAAGATTATACAAGTAATGGTAATACCACTGATGATGAAGAGAGTAAAGAAATAAAAAGCATAAGTATTATTGAATAATATTATGAAGTGTAGTTAATGGTTTAAGAATTAAGTAGAATAATAAAAGTTCTACAGTATTTTGATTCGTGAATTTTTTTCATCAATTACTATATAGTTATTATAATCATGTGTTTTATATGGATTGTACTATAGTAATTCTACTTTAATTATTTGGAATAATTTTTATTTTCTTAAGGTTTTAAGGTGATCCTGGTATTGAAATATTGAGTATGGAATAGTAAGAGAAATTTTACTTTATTCAGAAAATCTAATGGTAATTTTCGATTTGGAAATTTAGAGACGTTTTTTAACTATGAATTTGGAAAAATTTATTTTGGATGAATCTTGAGGTTTTAATCTATTAAGATGAACATTAGATATTATTTTTTTATGTTAATATATGTTTCTTCATATTTGATTACATTTGAAAAACAATTTTGTTTTAGTAGAAATTTAATGTATGTAGGAATGAGTTAGGGATATTATGATTAAAAAATGTTATTTAGGAAATAGAAATTAATATTGACCATTAATTTTTAGGTGTAAGGGATTAAATAATAATAATAAAAATATAAAACAATTGATTGGAAAATGTCATTGAAATGGAATGTAATATAGTAAGATTATTTTCTAAAATAATTACCTTAATTTAAAATTAATCCCTTAACACTAGGAAAAGGATTTTGAAGCAATAACATTATCTATTTACATTTATTAAAAATAAATCCACGGTATTTTAACAAATCACAAATTTATGTTCTTGTGATGGATAAAAATTTAAAGACAATGTTCTCTATCACTCTCCATGTGAACATTGTTGTCAGATTTATATTCTATATTTAAATTTTCACTTCCCACTAATGTTATCCTATTCAAATTACAATTTTTTTGTGACATTATTGTTTCCCTTTGTATATGTTTAAGAGGATATTTTATTATCCCTATTTCTGATTTTGGATTCCCACAAAACAATCCATGTTTCAAACATTTATTTTTGAAGTTAAATTTCAATATCGTGAGGGAAAAATTAATATATATATATATAGGGGATAATTTAACACCCTTTGATTTTATGGTATGTATCTTTTAAAATTTAGTCTCTTTGATGTCTTTCGTTGCATGAAACATTGAGCATAAATGAAACATTATAAGCTATTAATATTATTTTTTAAACATGAAATTATATCTGAGCCTTTAAATTTTTTATTATGAATAGTATTAACTAACTAATGAAAATATATTTTTTATTTCATTCGTTAATAATTAATAATTAATAAATTTAAAAACCAATTTAAAATAATGTTATAGTTTTTATAAAAACTATTTAAATGCACAGAAGTGTTTTTTATGCCATTAAAACAAACTAATAACACTATTGTGATTATAAAAATAAATAATTATATAATATATTAAATATAATGTTTAAAATTAATCCCATGTGTTTTCTTTACATGACATAAAAACAAATCCAATTTTAGGGATAAAAGATGTATTTTTATAAAATGATTGTTTTACAGCCTTTTGATGATGAACATGTTTTAAATATTGTTTTTGAAACAATAAGGAAATATATTTTAACAAATAAACTTATTCTTCTAAAAAATTATCAAAATTTACTTGTAATGATTTTTTTATTTAATTGATATGATTCATTTTTTGAGGAATAATTAAAAAAAATTAATTGAAGACTACAATTTCATCTAATATGTTTATATTGATAGATTATATTATAGATTAGTTTTAAATTATATTTATTTAAATATTTTATCGTTCAGTCCAATTAAGGTAGTTTTAATAAACTTTTTATTGAATTTGGATATAAAAACATTTCAATCTTTTGGATTTTTTTACTTTTAAAAGCAATTTTATCAATACATTAATATGATTAATTTCTAATTAATTTATAGAAATTATGTGTTTGAATTACGAAAAATGGATTGAGTATTTAGAATTATAGTGTAACACCCCAAGATTTTATGAAAAATATTCTTTTAATTTCATTAATGTCTTGTGTTGTATGCTACACCAAGATTACCTTGCGCTATACGCAACACCGTATTAGCTTGTAGTATACGCAACACTATTCTTGGATCGTGTTACACACAATTTTGATAATAGTTATTCTACACAACATTGAGTATATATATATATATATTCAATTTATAAATGAAATATGGTTGTATTATGTTATACGAAACAACAAAGGATTCTTGCACAGCACACAACCCTGACTTGGCTTGCATTACACGCAATCGCGACCTTCCTCGATAGCGTGTGTTGTACGCAATACCAGGTTTTACTATACAACGATATATTATTATAATATTATTATGAAATTTCCGTTCTGAATAGTGTTAACTAAATTTTGAATTTTATAACATTATTATTCATCTTACACATTTTCTAGAACATTTTATAAGAACAAAATAATTTTTTCGGGTAAAATAAGTATTTTTCAAAAAATACAGTTTTGTCGCCTTTTGATGGAGCACCCACTTTAAATATAGTTTTTGAAATGTTTATAAGTTCCATTTGACAAAATAAAATTATTATTTGGAATCAAGAAATAAAAATTTACTTTGGATAAATTTTTCATTTTATTCTGATGACTTTCATATTTTAATGAATAGTAAAAACATGCTATATTTTAATTAAAAACATCTTTTTTCATCGTAATATCTTATGTGGTTAAATTGTAATATTGAATTGTTTTAAAGTATAAATAGAATATATTTTTACCATTTAATATAATGTATGTCATTATCATTGATTTTACCTTAAATTCGTAGGTTAAATCAATTCAATCTTTTGCAATGTTTTAAAGAAAAACCTGTTTTCTTTCGACAACGTGATTAATTTTAATTTAATTTCTGCAACTTTTTTGTATTGAATTTGGAAAAATGGATTCCATATTTGGAATCATTGTCTACAAATTATGTTAATAAGCTACTTTTTTATTTTTGGGCATTGTGAATAGAAACTACGGTAAATTTTATTTTCTATAGTTAAAGGTAAATCGGGTAATTAAGGGTAAATATAAGATTATAAAATTAACCTAACACTTGAAAAATCCTATTGGATGATTAAAAGTCGACCCATATCACCAAAGGGTAGGATTACATTCATTTAATGGACTTTTTTCCATGAAAAGAATTTAATTATTATTAAAACCAAAGAATGTGACAACATGTCACTTTCTTAAATCTTATAAGTATAATAATTTTAATTTAGTGATGAACTTCATGAAAATTAGAACATGAATACTCTACAGAAAGATAATACAATTATCTACATCATAGGGTTTTATTTAGAATTTTTTGGGATTAAATATTTATCATTTATTATGACACAAAGATGATGCAGTAATTATCTTATTAATGAAATATTGACATAATTGATGTTATAAATACCCAAATAAATGTAATTTAAGACTTTTTATGAATTCAATTAATTTTATAGGTTAATATGACATGTTATTATTGATTTAATTAACTTTTTTCGAACTAATCATTCTGTTATGATTTTCACAAAAATCAATTACTAAATAGTATCAAAATTGACAAATATTATATTATTAATTGTTATTTTATTCCTAAAAATATATGGTTCAGCCAAATGACTTAGATAAGGTTATATATATTAATAATAAACAACCTGGGGTACGTTTGGCTTCTTATAGTAAGTTTATTAACCTTATAGTATAAGAACACAAGAAGACACGATAAAAGTAAAATTATTTAACTTAATGTTAAATCTAAATGATAAGGTTAAAATAGGAACCTAAAGTTGTATAAATTATATTGGATGAGAGGATTTCGACCCCTACCCACCTTATCTTCTAAATAAATCAATTTAGAGCTATTTAAAACTGAACTTGACTTTATAATAAAATAATATTTTTAGTTTTTTCAAAGGAGCCCCTCTCCTGCCTTATAAAAGGGAACCTCCTCCCTATCCTCCTAACACCAATTTGAGCCTTAAAACTCGGCCAAACCCTGCCAAATTTTTTTCTCCACTTCCCTAGAAACATCCTAGAGGTTCTGCTCTTCCTCAAAGACCAATTTTGGTGCCCTAAAAAGAGATCTCAAAGAGGTGCTTTAAAGAAGAGGTAATGTCTGTTACCGATTCTTTCATCTTTA
The DNA here is from genome assembly GCA_963277665.1 of Viscum album. NCBI lineage: Eukaryota > Viridiplantae > Streptophyta > Magnoliopsida > Santalales > Viscaceae > Viscum > Viscum album. The sequence goes on along the minus strand of OY728126.1, from coordinate 1,431,105,519 downwards.
TTTCTTCTTCCATTTCTTCTTCTTTAGATGTTTCATTATGATGTAATAACATCAGTGTCACTCATATACTGATATGTTATTATAAGTATTAAACAACCCTATTTCACCATCTAATGATCCTACGGAAAATGAAATCACCGCGAGTGCGTACGTACGGAATACCGTCTCCACGCCGTGGTGTAATCTATTATCCACCACCACCTTACTTGGATGGGTATAATTGTGTAAATAGTAACTATATATGATTATTTTATAGTTATATTGAATCTGAAATAGTATACATACACTCCAATACAGTCCCACGATCATAAGAACGATATCATCGCTCGTGCGTACGTACGGACTACCGTCTCCACGACGCGATGAGATTCATTCTCCACGTTAACCATTCATGAATGATTATAAAGTATATATAATAAGTAATCATAAAATATATGACATAATAATGATAATTTATTTATGTGTATATATTTTTATGTCATCTACTTAATTCCATTCAACTCAATAAGAAAACGAAAACAGTGTTCATGCGTACGTACGACCTACCGTCTCCATGAACGGTGTATTTCGTTCCATTTACTGATCTATTATATATATGTATATTATGAATATATATTATATACAAATGATGTTTTATATTCTTGAATTAAGTAATCATGGTCTACGTAATCATATGAATAATTACAAGTCAAAACACAGATGACAAATGAAATAATTTTACCCAAAATGCTCTTTAACATGGAATTTACAAAAGAACGGGTAATATAAAGTCATAAGTGAACCATATATGATATAATAACAATGATTATCATTCTGGAATAAGTCAATGACATAATTTAAATCATTATAAAGGAGTTTTGGACACTTACGAAGCAAATCGGACCTAAGGTAAGGGAAATATCACAATCTCATTTTTATCCGAGATTGTTTATACTTTGGTATTTACTGGGGTGTATTTTATCATCCAAAACCATGTTTCCTCAATATGTAATATTATTTCCATCCAACTACAATTGTTTAAATCCAATTTTACCCTTCGGTGAATTTTTAGTAAAAGATATGAAAGGAATCTTTTGTCATTTTTCGTACGAGGTACTTTTTGACTTTTCTGACAAAAGTACGAGAAGAATGTTTGTTTTAACTTATACGACATGGATGGATTTTTAAACCATTATTTCCAAGAAGCTTCCTTTATAAGTTTTCAATTTTATTTTTAATCAACTTCTTTTAGTTTAAAATTGTATTACATATTAAGAAAGGAAAATGTTTTTGAAGTGGAAATGATATTTTCCTCAAGAATGGAGTTCATGTGTTTTATCAAAATTATTTTCCATATAAGATAATATAGGGTTCTGTTTCTATCCCTATTATTACATGGATTTGATTATGTTGTGATGGAAATTTTTTTATGAATTCCTTTATCTTATATGAATTCTTTTATGATGTCACGATGTTTAAGATTCCCATATTTATTACATGGGTTATGCAATGATGTATGATTTATGATTTTGTGGAACACATATGAATGGTATCATTATGAGATGGGTGGGACCTATATCTCCCTCCAATGCATTGGGTATAGATTTTATATGTCATGAAAATGACATGGCTGGAACGGTAGATTATACTGGTTCAGTGAAACAGGACTGAAATGAGGAGTGAACTCGGTTTAGAAATGGACTTTGTCCACTAAGATAGTCTTGGAAATGAGTCTTGACTAATAAGAAATGATTCTCTTTGATTATGTGTGTATGACACAAAGTTTTGTGTTTTATGTTATGACTATTGGGATTTCATTTCACTACTATGATTTATCCCATGTTATGAAATTATGCTCTCTTTTGCAGGTTAAGATTTCCAAAATGTTATGTTCTTATGTATATGATGTGATTGATATTTCTTTAGTTTACCCTTACTGAGCATTTGAGCTCACCCTTTTATGTTTTCTTTTCCCCAGGATATAAAGAAATGTTTTAGGTAAGAAAAAAAGGGAAGATCTTTATGGGAGATGTTGAAGATCTTTCACCACGATTAGAAGATTATATTTCGAGTTTCCAAAGATACTAAACTATTAAGGTCCTTGTGTGTGTGTTTTTGTTATGTACTAAGTATTTCGCAAAAGTAATGTAATGTCCATGTACATCAACCTTCGGGTCTCTACAGTTGGTATCAGAGGAAAGGTTTAGTCAACCTTTGGAAACTAGGATGTGAGAAATTTAGTGAGATACCTAGAGATATTTCTAAGGTATGTCTAGGGATGTACCTAAGGTTAAGTATAAGTATAGGTTATAGTACTAGAATTACGGTAACCCAAGATGTTAGATATTGAAGTTACTCCCCCTTTATTATATTGTTTTCCCTAGCGTGATTTTTTCCTCTCACACTATTCTTTTTGGGTTTTAGACGATGGCTGGAACCCGAAGGAACCGTGTTGATCAATGTAATGGACAATGCAACGATTGTCCTCCTGAACAAACAAATGTTATGGGAGATAGAGTGCAAAATCTTATTGCTATACTTTCACAAGCTATGAATCATTCTGGACTTCCAAATGAGCAGAGAAGGGAACAATATTCTATTGAGTCCTTCATGAGGAAACGTCCACCTTCTTTCAGTGGGTCTTCTGATCCACTTGTTGCTGAACAATGGATCAGTACTACTGAAAAGATATTTTCAGTTCTTCAATGTTCTGAACATGATAAAGTCATCTTAGCAGTGTATCGTTTGGAAGGTGATGATGATCCATGTTATAATATTATCAAGAATACGAGTCCAAGAGATGAAATTGAGTCCATGGAATGGGACGAGTTCAAGAACTTATTTTTCAATAAGTACTTCCCTCGTATTCTTCGAATAAAGATGGAGAAGGAGTTTCTTGAACTAAAGCAAAAGGATGATGCATCTGTTGGTGTATACGAAGCGAATTTTACAAGGCTTTCAAGGTATGCATCTGGCTTTATCATCCAACCTGAAAGTAAAGTTGATCGATTCTTCAGGGGCTTAAAAACAAATCTTCGAAGGGCATTAGCTATAAGAGACCTCAGTAGCTATGAAGAAATTGTGTGATATGATATCAAGGTAGAAATGGAATTTGGTGTTACTTATCCATCTCATAGTTTTGACAAGAAACGAAAGATGGAGTTCAAGGAGAAATCTCATAATAATGGTGAAAAGAATATAAATGTTTCCTTATGCTCAAAGTGTGGAAAGAAGCATGGAGGGGATTTTCTTAAAGGGACATGTAAATGTTTCAAATGTGGAAAGGAAGGTCATCGGGCATTTGAATGCCGCAATGATGGGAAGACGATGCCTAATGATGTAAACAAAGGAAGGGATACACATAATGAACCTACTACACTTCAATGCTTCAAGTGCAAGGAAATGGGGAATTATGCTAATAAATTCCCTAATCCAAGGGTTAGCGATGATTGACATGAACAACCACTTAAGGCAAAGGAAAAAGGGAATTCACATGCGATCACCATTGGCGATGTTGAATATGACAATTATTTGGTGGAATGATTATGTGTTTATGTAATGGGATTCCAAAATAATGCTGTATATAGTATTGTGGAATATTGGAATATTTATGTATTGGTCTATTGTGGTTTTCAATAATTTTATGCTACCGGTAACCATGGAAAGTGATTGAGATATTTTTGGAAAAAATATGATATGTGCATAATGAAGGGATAAGGAAAAAATGAAATGTTTGACAGTATTCATGAGCTCATGATTGATATAAGGACTAAGTGATATCATGGTTTGAGTATATAGAATTTTGAGGATTTTGGTATGTGGAAAGTGTTATCTTTTAACTGCATTCATGTTTTCACTAAGGTTCAATGTGTGTTCATTTTCCAAGAGAATACATGATTAAGGCCTTTGAATGTTTGGAATGTGACCAACACGACATATCTTATGATATATGGGGGTCAACGATTGTATTAAATCTCTGGTAATCATTTTCACTATATTATGAGAGTGGACAGCAGTATTATGGATAAGCCTAAAGATTGGAATGGATTATGTTGGACATAAGTTAGTATTGTTTAAGGATAGATGTTTTTTTTATATTATTTATGGTATGTTATAGTAATGTAGTTTTAGAAAAAGGACAACCTGCAGGATGGGCGACAACGCATCGTTTCGGACAAGGATGTGGGAATCAAACCCACAACCGAAGTGCGACTGGCCTTTATCCCCTACCAATGGCCTACAAGAAGTCCCTGTTTAGTAGAAACTAGTTTTATTATATTAAGCAATATAATATAAGAAGTATAAGTCCATTTTAGGAACCATATGTGATTAATCTCACTATAGATGGACTTGCATATTTTTTTGATAACTTTTCTAACCTTTTGTTTGAGACAGATGGAATGACCCCTCATTCTATCACATGATCTGCTAACACGTCACGAATGACAAATTCAACTTCATTTCTTTAAGAGATGAAGTGGAAATTGTCCAAAGAATGACTAACGGTGAGACTATACCAAAATCATGAAAGTATTTCTTCTAATTCCAATTTCATCAACTTTAGGGAAATGATCTTGAAAACCAAAAATGTTGTCCTATTTTCCTTATATCCGATGAATCAGATGATACCTTAGATCATCACAAATCAATAGCTTTGTGATTGTTGGCTTTTTCATAGCCATGTTCTCTACCACTCTCCATCAGAACATGATGGTTATATTTTTCTTCCATATCCATATTTTCACCTATGTTCTCCTACGTGGAAACCCAGTGATGAGTTAATTTGGGTAACCGTTACATTTCGTACTTTAGTTTTTAAATCCATGTTTTGGTATTCCTTTTTACGATGTGGGTTTCTATTAAACAAACTTTCGAGTAGTAAACCATTTATAACCCCGAAGAATTTCAAGGGAGAAATTCGTTTTAAGGGGGTAGAATGTAACACCCTGAGATTTTATGAAAAATATTCTTTTAATTTCATTAATGTATTGTGTTGTATGATACACCAAGATTACCTTTCACTATACGCAACACCGTATTAGCTTGTAGTATACGCAACACTATTCTTGGAACGTGTTACACACAATTTTGATAATAGTTATTCTACGCAACATTGAGTATATATATATATATATTCAATGTATAAATGAAATATGGTTGGATTATGTTATATGAAACAACGAAGGATTCTTACACAGCACACAACCCTGACTTGGCTTGCATTACGCGCAATCGCGACCTTCCTCGATAGCGTGTGTTGTACGCAATACCAGGTTTTACTAAACAACGATATATTATTATAATATTATTATGATCTAGCCGTTATGAATAGTATTAAATAAATTTTTAATTTTATAACATTATTATTCATCTTACACATTTTCTAGAACATGTTATAAGAACAAAATAATTTTTTCAGGTAAAATAAGTATTTTTCAAAAAATACAGTTTTGCCGCCTTTTGATGGCGCACCCACTTTAAATCTAGTTTTTGAAATGTTTATAAGTTCCATTTGACAAAATAAATTTATACATTGGAATCAAGAAATAAAAATTTACTTTGGATAAATTTTTCATTTTATTCTGATGACTTTCATATTTTAATGAATAGTAAAAACACGCTATATTTTAATTAAAGACAAATTTTTTAATCGTAATATCTTCTGTGGTTAAATTATAATATTGAATGGTTTTAAAGTTTAAATGGAATATATTCTTACCATTTAATATAATGTATGTCATTATCATTGATTTTACCTTGAATTCGTAGGTTAAATCAATTCAATCTTTTACAATGTTTTAAAGAAAAACCCATTTTCTTTCGACAACGGGTTTAATTTTAAATTATTTTCTGCAACTTTTGTGTATTGAATTTGGAAAAATAGATTCCATATTTGGAATCAGTGGGCCCAAATTATGTTAATAAGCTACTTTTTATTTTTGGGCATTGTGAATAGTAACTACGGTAAATTTTGTTTACTATAGTTAAAGGTAAATCGGGTAATTAAGGTTAAATATAAGATTATAAAATTACCCTAACACATGGAATATTCTTATTGGATGATTAAAAGCAGACCCATATCACCTAAGGGTCGGATTAGATTCATTTAATGGACTTTTTTCCCTGAGAATAATTTAATTATTATTAAAACCAAAGAATGTGACAACATGTCACTTTCTTAAATCTTATAAGTATAATAATTTAAATTTAGTGATAAACTTCATGAAAATTAGAACCGGAAAAGTCTCCCGAAATCTAATACAATTATCTACATCATAGGAATTTATTTAGAATTTTTAGGGATTAAATAATTATCATTTATTATGACACAAAGATGATGCAGTAATTATCTTATTAATGAAATATTGAAATAATTGATGTTATAAATACCCAAATAAATGTAATTTACGACTTTTTATGAATTTAACTAATTTTATAGGTTAATATGAAATTTTAGTATTGATTTAATTAACTTTTTTTGAAATAATCATTCTTTTATGATTTTCACCAAAATCAATTACTAAATAGTGTCAAAATTGACAAATATTATATTATTAATTTTTATTTTATTCCTAAAAATCTAAGGATCAGCCTAAAGACTTATATAAGTTTATATATATTAATAATAAACAACTTGGGGTTCTTTTGGCTTCTTATAGTAAGTTTATTAACCTTATAGTATAAGAACACAAGAAGACACAGTAAAAGTAAAATTATTTAACTTAATGTTAAATCTAAATGATAAGGTTAAAATAGGTACATAAACTTTTCTAAATTCTATTGGATGAGAGGATTTCGACCCCTACCCACCTTAGCTTCTAAATAAATCAATTTGGAGCTATTTAAAACCGATCTTGACTTTATAATAAAAAAATAGTTTTAGTTTTTCCAAAGGAGCCCCTCTCCTCCCTTATAAAAGGGCACCTCCTCCCTCTCCTCCTCACACCAATTTGAGCCTTCAAGCTCGGAGAACCCCTGACAAATTCTCTTCTCCACTTCCCTAGAAACATCCTAGAGGTTCTGGTCTTCCTCAAAGAGCAATTTTGTGGCCCTAAAATGAGATCTCAAAGAGGTGATTCAAAGAAGAGGTAATGTCCGTTACCGATTCTTTCATCTTTATTGCTTCTTACACTTCTTCTTCTTTACATGTTATATTATTATGTAATATCATCAGTATAAATAATATACTGATATGTTATTATAAGTATTAAACAACCCTATTTCACCATCTAACCATCCTACAGAAAATGAAATCACTGCGCGTGCGTACGTACAGAATACTGTCTCCACGCCGTGGTGTAATCTATTTTCCACCACCACCTTACTTGGATGGGTATAATAGTGTAAATAATAACTATATATGAATATTTTAAAGTGATATTGATTCTGAAATAGTATAGATACACTCCAATACAGTCCCACGATCATAAGAACGATATCATCGCTTGTGCGTACGTACGGACTACCGTCTCTACGACGCGATGAGATTTATTCTCCACGTTAACCATTCATGAATGATTATAAAGTATATATAATAAGTAATCATGAAATATATGACATAAAAATGATACTAGATTTATGTGTATATATATGTATGTAATCTACTTAATTTCATTCAACTCAATAAGGAAACGAAAACAGCGTTCATGCATACGTACAGCCTACCATCTCCATGAACGATGTATTTCTTTCCATTTACTGATCTATTATATATATGTATATTCTGAATATATATTATATATAAATCATGTTTTATATTCTGTAATTATTTAATCATGATCTAAGTAGTCATACGAATAATTACAAGTCAAAACACGGACGAAAAATGAAACAATTTTACCCAAAATGCTCTATAACATGGAATTTACAAAAGAACGGGTAATATAAAGTCATAAGTGAACCATATATGATATCATAACAATGAGTATGATTCTAGAATAAGTAAATGACATTATTTAAATCATTATACAGGAGGTTCGGACACTTATGAAGAAAATCGGACCTAAGGTAAGGGAAATTTCACAATCTAATTTTTATCAGAGATTGTTTATAATTTGGTATTTACTAGGGTGTATTTTATCATCCACATCCATGTTTCCTCAATATGTAATATTATTTCCATCCACCTACAATTTTTTAAATCCAATTTTACCCTTCAGTTAATTTTTAGTAAAAGATATGAAAGGAATCTTTTGTCATTTTTTGTACGAGGTACTTTTTGACTTTTCCGACAAAAGTACGAGAATAATGTTTTTTTAACTTATACAAAATGGATGGATTTTTAAAAAATTATTTCCAAGAAGCTTCCTTTACAAGTTTTCAAGTTTATTTTTAATCAAATTCTTTTAGTTTAAAATTGTATGACATGTTAAGAATGGAAAATGTTTTTGAAGTGGAAAGGATATTTTCCTCAAGAATGGAGTTCAAGAGTTTTATCAAAATTATTTTCCATCTAAGATAAAATAGGGTTCTGTTTCTATCCCTATTATTACATGGATTTGATTATGTTGTGATGGAAATATTTTTATTAATTCCTTTATCTTATATGAATTGTTTTATGATGTCACGATGTTTAAGATTCCCATTTTTATTACATGGGTTATGCAATGATGTATGATTTATGATTTTGTGGCACACATATGAATGGTATCATTATGAGATGGGTGGGACCTATATCTCCCTCCAATGAGTTGGGTAAAGATTTTATATCTCATGAGATATACATGGCTGGAACGGTAGGTTATACTGGTTAAGTGAAACCGGACTGAAATGAGGAGTGAACTCGGTTCAGAAATGGACTTTGTCCACTAAGATAGTGTTGGAAATGAGTCTTGAATAATAAGAAATGATTCTCTATGATTATGTGTGTATGCCACAGAGTTTCATGTTTTAAGTTATAACTATTGATATTTCATTTCACTACTGTTATTCATCCCATGTTATGAAATTATGCTCTCTTATACAGATTAAGATTTCCAAAATGTTATGTTCTTATGTATATGATGTGATTGATAATTAGTTTTTTTACCCTTACTGAGCATTTGAGCTCACCCTTTTATGTTTTCTTTTCCCCAGGATATAAAGAAAGATTTTAGGTAAGGAAAAAAGAAGAAGATCTTTATGGGAGATGTTGAAGATCATTCACCACGATTAGAATATTATATTCCGAGTTTCCAAAGACACTAAACTATTACGGTCCTTGTGTGTGTGTTTTTGTTATGTACTAAGTATTACGCAAAAGTAATGTAATGTCCATGTACTTCAATCTTTGGGTCTCTACAGATAGGGTCTTAATTTAGTAACTATTCCATTTTGGTACAAAATAATAAAATTAACTTTACTAATTTGTATTACCATAGAAAATGATAAATTAGGTAATTAAGGGTAAAAATAATATTATAAATATTATAAAATAACCCTAACCCTTATCCTAATTTTATTATATGAGTATATATAGTCCCTAATAATTAAATTATAAGTTACGAGGCCATTTATGTCCTTTTGGATGTCAATATAACCATTATGAAATTATATTAAAAAGAAAGTCACTTTTGTCATACTTTTGTTATTAACAAGATAAATTTTTTTAAAATGGGGGTTATATAAGAGATATGTTCAAATATAAATAGAATTTCGAAATATAAAGTGATTATACATATAATGGTAATTTAGTTATTAATTTTATTAATAAAATATCTACATTTATTGGTGACCCATTTATAATATATTAATTGTATAATTAATTGAAGAATCAGATGACGTTATTAAAAATATTCAAATAAACTAAATTTTCTATAATTAATTTCATACATGAATTTCATGGATGAGTTTTACATGTTATATATGATTTAAAAGAGTTTGTACTAATATATAATGTTTTTATGATGTTTTTTAAAATTCACTTTATGAATAGTCACAAAATTTATATTAATGATATGTTAAAATAAATAATGTTTTATTCAATGATATTAAATTCATAAAAATATAAAAATAGGATAAATTATTTAGATAAATATTAAAATTTCATTAATGTATCATTTAATGGTTGTTTTATATTTTTTTATAATTATATCAATCCTCATAGTATAAATTACCTCATATCATTGTAAGAATTAATAAAGGATAAACTAGGGATAAATATATAAGATATGGATTTAAAAACACTCAAGACATATCTACTTTTTATTTTATAACATTATTACAACGTAATATCATCCTATATTATAAATTAATTTGTTTTGAACCATTTGGATTAAAAAATTAATTTATATTAATTTAATATTATTATGATTTTCTAGAGCGCCCCTCCCATATCTTATAAAAGTTCTCATATTCTTTTGTATTAATCAAACATAAGAAAATATTTTTTTAGAACATATTTTTTTCAAATCTATTACTATAATACCTACCCACATTATTGAGGCCTTACTTTAGTAAAAACACCATTTATAGAGGTGTTAAAATGTTAATCAGAGGATATTTTTCAAAGAAAATGTATCATTTTTAAATAAGTATTTATATTTTAATTCTTCTTCCACTTCCTTAAAACATTATTAAAACATGAGAAAATAATAAATATTGTATAATAAAATAATTGTATTATATTATTTTAATATAATCATCTAAATCAATCTCCACTTCCATTAAATAAAAATTGAATTATTGTTTGTGTGTATGGAGAACTATCGCTTCTCAGACCAATATAATTTGTTTTCCATCACCATCACTCTAGACTGGTTGTAATGATGGAATTAGTGTTTATATAAGTTATTTCTGAACTATTCATCACTGTTTAAATATAATATTTTGTTTATTTTCATACCTTTCCATGCACATAAAAATGGTAATGTCATTCATGCGTACGTGTGAACAATCACCTCCACTTAGCGATATGATTCATTTTTCATCACAATATAAAATTAATAATATATATATATATATGTATATTTTAAAAACTAATATGATATATAAGATATTATTATAAATCTATAGCATTAATATTATATTTATATTCTTTCCATAATGATCATTAAAAAATGTAAACATTACTCATCAGTACGTATGAAATTCTGTCTCCATGATTGTAATGTAGTACATTTTTCATATCCAAATTTAATGAATGGATTTAAAAGTAAATTTTATCTATAAAATTAATTACTATATCATGCATATTATTCTGGATATTATATACTAATGACCATTTTGATTATAAACATTATAACAATGTAATTTTGAACTCATGTAATGTATATTGTCCAAACATCTGACATGAACATAAATAATCACATAATTGTTATAAAATTATAATTAGTGGTATAAAAAGAATAATTAATATTAAAAAGGTTCTAAATCATGTAAATAATTAACTTAATTTTATTATTTTGGAAGAAAATTATTTTATATTTTGAGTCAGGCTCAAAGAAGGGTGTAACATCCCATATAAATAAAGAATGTGACATTTTCATATTTCTTAATATTTTTGAATTAAATATTAATTTTACATTAAAAGGATTCAATGTTTTATGGAATACTCGATACAAAATAATGGGTTTCTCCTAAATCTTATGTCGAGTCATACTAAAATAATAACAATATAATATTATTTTTTTAAATGGTAGTTAATTCATTGTTGTTGTAACAGAATGAATAAACATGACTAACTAGATTATGATTAAACATGTTGTATATATAAATATATACATTTATCCAATAAAATTTAGTGGCATAAAATGATAATGAATCCAATTTTAATAAAAAATACTCAAATATTTTTAAAAGGTAGCTTTACTGCCTTCTGATAGAGAAATCTTTTTAAATATAGTGTTTGCCAACTTTATATATTTTATATGATAAAATAAACTTATTCTATAGAATTGGGACATCAAAATTTAATATGGATGAAATTTTGGTATTTTTCTAATAAAGTTAATTTTTTAATAAATAGTTAAAAATACTACATTTTAAGTCAAAACTATCTTTTCATATAATTTATTAATATGGATAGATTATATTTTTAATTGGGTTTAATGTTTATTTAGATTATATTATTAACATTTCATAAAATTATTCTCATTGGAAGTAATTTCAATTTTTAATTAGACATAAACACATGTCAATATTTTGATAATTATTACTTCTTAAAAACACACAATTTAGTTTTGACTATAGGAATTAATTTTCAATTTATTTCTACCACTTCTGTGTCTTGAATATGAAAAAATGTATTCCATATTTGGAAACAGGAGGTCGAAATAGTATATATAGGTACCTTCAATATTTAGATATTATGAATAGTTATTTCAGTAATTATTTTATTTACCTTGGTAAAAGGGTAAATATGATAAATATGAGTTCAAAATAATAATATTATAATATTAAAATACCCTAAAATATGTCCTAATTTAATTTTATTATATAATTCCGACCATGGGAATCCATGGGTATATTTTAGGTCTCCATTGAGCCACTTGTGTGTGAAAATGACATTTAATTACTTTGAATTTAAAGTTAAGGAAAACATAACCTCAACATGTGTCTTTTACTATTAAAAATTTTATATGGGGTTATATAAGTTTTATATTCATCTATAAATAGTCATTAGAAATAAAAATATATTTCCTATAACATTGTATTTTATTTATAATTTTTGGAATATAAATAATGAAATATATTTATGACAGAATGATGATCTAGTGATTACTTTATTAATGAATGATTTATATAAATAAGATTATAAATATTAAAATAAATTTATTTTTCAACTTTTAATGACATCAAAGAATTATATGGATGATTATTACATGTAAAATTGAAATTAATGAAAGTATTTTTTGAAAGAAATGTGTTGTTATTGAATTTTTCAAAGACATTATATGAATAGTATATAAATTGACATAAATGAGTTTTTAAAACAAATACTATTTTATTTAATGATATAACAATACTAAAAATATATTATTTGGCCAAATTACTTATATAAGGTTGAAAATGTAATCAATGAACCAGTTGATGTTATACTAGAATTTTATAGAAACTATATTAACCATATAGTATGCATATACAAGAATCCATGGTAAGAGTCAAATAAGTTAACCTTTGGATATAGCTAAACAATAAGGTTAAATTTGAAACCAAAGCTTATCTAAAAACTATTGTTTGAGAGGATTTAAAAAAATCCTCATCATATCATTGAATTAAATTAGTTTTGGACCTTTATAAAAACTAAATTCAGTTTATAATAAAATAATCTGGTAATATTCCTAAAATATCCCCCCTCCCTCTTATAACAGGCCACTACTTCTAACCCTTACACACACCTCTCATGCCACGTTGGCTCATAAAAACTCTACCAAAATAATATTCCAACATTTATTGCTTCCTCCTAGAAGTACTACATTGGGAATAAGGAAATATAAGAAGGCCTTTTTGCTTATATCAAAAGGTGTTAACCAATTTGAGGTATTGTCTTCTCTCAAGCTTCTTCCATTTGTTTTACATTTACAACACCCAAAACTCTCATTATGTCATTATTTATAACAAAAAATATATCTTCAGTATACTAGTATGTTTTTATGAGTGGTATTCGACCTAAAATCACACACACCTCTTTTTAATGGATTTAGAACATACTATTTCTATGGACAATGAACTACCGCCCCACGAAATGATGATTTTTCAATTATCTCTTACTGCCTCTCAAGTCGGCCAATATGATATTGCTGTATTTATCTATGATATATTTTATATTTATATATTATTTATTGTTATGTATTTTTCATTTATACAATACCATTATGGTTTCCATAATGGGTAAATACGATAATTTCATTTGAGGAAGTGTGGACTATCTCCCAGTCAAAGTGATGTGACTCATTCGAATCATACATAGAGTGTATAAATTATGGAGTTAATGAGCATATATAACATATATGAAATATAATATTATATTTTAACTCTAATATACTTATGTATCATTTAGTTTTCATTCTTTGAATATGATAATGAAATGAAAGTAGTGTTCATGTGTATGTACATCTTACCATCTCCATGAATGTTGCATTTCATTTCATATATCCTATTTTCATATATAATTATAAATACATATATTTACAAGATATATATGAAATATATGACATTTAAATCATTAAGAAAATTTTGGAGAAAATGCACTTTTGACCCCATAGACAATTTGTAATTATAACAAGTTTATTTTCGACTCAAGTACCCAATATCAACAAAATGACTAATATTAACATAAATAATTATGTAATTTTTATAACATGGTAATAAGTGATATAAAAGGAATAATAAACATTAAAAAGGTTATTAAGAAATTTTAAATTCGCATTTTTATCTCATTCTGGAAGAACAAGGAACATACGTGACAAATCTCACTCAAGGTAAGGGAATCTTTTACCCTCCCCTTTTACAAAAATACTTCTTTTATATTATGTATTTTCATTTTCATTTTCTTATGATGGGGTATGTGCTTATATATATTTATTTCTTTAGATTTTGTGTTCAAATTATTAGAGACCCATTTTTCTCACATCGACTAATTTTATGATTTTTTAAGTGATGTTGTCTGGCTGCCAAATTTCTTATAAGGGAATTTATAAACTGAATTTCCTCTCATTGGGTTTCAAGAATACTTATTTGATTATATTATGCTAATATTTTGTGTGGAGAGAATGTTTCACGGCGGGTTTTTAGCGGTGGTTTTGTAATTTTTTTAATTTTTTTAAATTTTTTTTATTTTATTTTTTTTTATTTATTTTATTTATTTATTTTATTTTATTTATTTTATTTAGTTATTTTATTTATTTTATTTATTTTATTTATTTTATTTATTTTATTTATTTTATTTTATTTATTTTATTTTGTTATTTTATTTAGTTATTTTATTTAGTTATTTTAGTTAGTTATTTTATTTAGTTATTTTAGTTATTTTATTTATTTATTTATTTTATTTATTTCGTATTTATTTTATTTATTTCATATTTTATTTAGTTATTTTATTTAGTTATTTTATTTAGTTATTTTATTTTATTTATTTATTTATTTATTTATTTATTCATTTATTTATTTTATTTATTTGGTATTTATTTTATTTTTCTTATTTATTTTATTTTTCTTATTTATGTTATATAAAGAAATACTGTGTTTGGTGAGATTTGAACCCCTAACCTCTTGCATATTTTCAAAGACTTACCACTCCAGCAAGCTCGTAATGTGGTTAATAAACAGAATTTAATATACTTATATATATTAATTGAAAAAACAAATAATACATAAATAATAGATAAAAACTCAATAATAATAAATAATGAATAATAAATAATAAATAATAAATAATAAATAATAAATAATAAATAAAGATAAATAATAAATAAATATAAATAATAAATAAAAAATAACTAATAATTAGTAATATATATTAAATAAATATAAATAATAAATAATAAATAAATATAAATAACAAATAACAAATAAATATAAATAATTAATAATTAATAATTAATAAATATAAATAATTAATAAATATAAATAATTAATAAATATAAATAATAAATAATAAATAATAAATAATAAATAATAAATAATATATAATACATAATAAATAACAAATAATAAATAAATATAAATAATATATAATAAATAATTAATAATAAATAATAAATATTTAATAATAAATATAAATAATAAATAATAAATATAAATAATTAATAAATATAAATAATTAATAATTAATAAATATAAATAATAAATAATAAATAGTAAATAATAAATAATAAATAAAAAATAATAAATAATAAATAATAATTAATAATTAATAAATAATAAATAATAAATAATAAATAATAAATAATAAATAAATATAAACAATAAATAAATATAAACAATAAATAAATATAAACAATAAATAAATATAAATATTAAATAATAAATAATAAAAAATTAATAATAAATAAAAAATAAATAATAAATAATAAATAATAAAAAATAAATAAATATAAATAATAAATAATAAGTAAATATAAATAATAAATAATAAGTAAATATAAATAATAAATAATAAATAGATATAAATAATAAATAAATATAAATAATAAATAATAAATTATAAATTATAAACAATAAATAATATATAAATAATATATAAATATAAGTAATAAATAAATATAAATATAAATAATAAATAATAAATAATAAATAATAAATAATAAATAAATAATAAATAATAAATAATAAATAAATAAGATATAATAAATAAATATAAATAATAAATAATAAGTAAATATAAAAAATAAAAAATAAATAAATATAAATAATAAATAAATATAAATAATAAATAGTAAACAATAAATAAATACAAATAATAAATAATAAATAATAAATAAATATAAATAATAAATAATAAATATATATATAATAAATACCAAGTAAATATAAATAATAAATAATAAATAAATATAAATAATAAATAAATATAAATAATAAATAGAAAATAATAAATAATAAATAATAAATAAATATAAATAATAAATAAATATAAATAATAAATAAATATAAACAATAAATAAATATAAATAATAAATAAATATAAAAAATAAAAAATTAATAATTAATAATTAATAATAAATAATAAATTAATATAAATAATAAATAATAAATTAATATAAATAATAAATAATAAATAAATATAAATAATAAATAATAAATAAATATTAATATTAAACAATTAATAATTAATAAATATAAATAATTAATAAATATAAATAATTAATAAATATAAATAATAAATAATAAATAATAAATAATAGATAATAAATAATAAGTAATAAATAATAAATAATACATAATAAATAATAAAAAATAAATAAATATAAATAATAAATAACAAATAATAAATAATAAATAATAAATAATAAATAAAAAACAAAAATAAATATTAATAATAAATATTAAATATTAAATAATAAATAGTAAATAATAAATAATTAAAAATAAATAAACATAAATAATAAATAATAAATAAATATAAAAAATAAAAAATAAATATAAATAATTAATATATATAAATTATAAATAATTAATATATATAAAAAATAGATAATAAATAATAAATAATAAGTAATAAGTAATAAGTAATAAATAATAAATAATAAATAATAAATAATAAATAATAAATAATAAATAATAACTAAATATAAATAGTAAATAATAAATAAATATAATCAATAAATAAATATAAACAATAAATAAATATAAATAATAAATAATAAATAATAAATAATAAATAATAATTAATAAATAATAAATAATAAATAATAAATAATAAATAATAAATAATAAATAATAAGTAAATATAAATAATAAATAATAAATAATAAATAATAAATAATAAATAAAAAATAAATAATAAATATAAATAATAAATAAAAAATAAAAATAAATAATAAATAAAAAGTATATATAAATAATAAATAATAAATAAATAATAAATAATATATAATAAATAATAAATAAATATAAATAATAAAAAATAAAAAATAAATAAATATAAATAATAAATAAATATAAATATAAATAATAAATAATAAGTAAATATAAATAATAAATAATAAATAATAAATAATAAATAATAAATATATATAAATAATAAATAGTGAATAATTAATAATTAATAATAAATAATAAATATTAAATATTAAATATTAAATATTAAATATTAAAAAATAAATAAATATAAATAATAAATAATTAATAATTAATAATTAATAAATATAAATAATAAATAATAAATAAATATAAATAATAAATTAATACAAACAATGAATAATAAATATTATATATATATAAATAATAAATATTATATATATATGAATAATAAATAATAAATTAATATAAATAATAAATAATAAGTAAATATAAATAATAAATAATAAATAATATATAATATATAAATATAAATAATAAATAAATATAAATAATAAATAGTAAATAATAAATAATAAATAATAAATAATAAATAATAAATAAATATAAATAATTAATAATTAATAATTAATAAATATAAATAATAAATAATAAATATAAATAATAAATAATAAATAAATATATAATTAATAAATAATAAGTAAATATAAATAAAAAATAAAAAATAAAAAAAATATAAATAATTAATAAATGTAAATAATAAATAAATGTAAATTATAAATAATAAATAATAAATAAATATAAATAATAAATAATAAATAATTAATAAATATAAATAATTATTAAATTTAAATAATAAATAATCAATAATCAATAATCAATATTCAATAATGAATAATAAATAATAAATAATAAATAATAAATTTAAAAAAGAAATATAAATAATAAATAATAAATAAATATAAATAATAAATAATAAATAAATATAAATAATAAATAATAATAAATAATAAATAATAAATAATAAATGATAAATAATAAATAATATATAAATATAAATAATTAATAATTAATAATTAATAAATATAAATATAAATAATAAATAATAAATAAATATATAACTCATAAATAATAAGTAAATATAAATAAGAAGTAATAAATAATAAATATTAAATAATAAATAAATATAAATAATAAATAAATATAAATAATAAATAAATATAAATAATAAATAAATATAAATTATAAATAATAAATAATAAATAAATATAAATAATAAATAATTAATAAATATAAATAATTAATAAATATAAATAATAAATATAAATAATAAATAATAAATAATAAATAATAAATAATAAATAATAAATAATAATGAATAAAGAATAAATAAATATAAATAATAAACAATTATAAATAATAAATAATTTATAATTAATAATAAATAATAAATATAAATAATAAATAATAAATATAAATAAATATAAATAATAAATATAAATAATAAATAATAAATAATAAATAATAAATAACCATTAACAAATATTATTATTAATAATAATATTTTATTTTTAGTACTAATAAATATTAAATAATAAATAATAAATAATAAAAATAATTAAATATAAATAATAAATAAATAATAAATAATAAATAATAAAGGTAAGACATGAAAAAGTATGAAAAGATGTGGTAAGGGATGAAAAATCATGAAAACGCATGAAAACGGATGGAGAAGCATATGAAGAATGATGCATTCGAAAGAATGAGAACACATGAGAACGCATGAAAACTCATGACAACTTTGGAAAACCCCTTAATAATTCAACATAATCATCATAATAACACACCAAAAACCATTGATAATGATAACAAGTCATGAAAACTCAAATAAACAATAATAAATGGAGCAACCGTTAAAACCCTTCCAACTGTCATAAAGAGACAAAAACATTGGACTCACAATAACGGAGATAACTTATGATCCGAGAGTCCGTTTTAGATCCACGGCCTGTCAAATCAAGGATCCTGAAATGATCTTCGACCTGATAGGTGAAAGAGTCTGAATGGATAGGCGGATCAGAAGTTATGACCATTTTAAAAACAGCTGACGGGGAACATGTGCTAGAAACTAGGCATCGAAAAACATAACAAATCCGATACTCACTAAAAAGACCATAACATATGATCCAGAAGTGCATGTGGGCACCGCGACCAGTCAAACTGAATCTCATGGAATGAGATACGATCTGGCTGGTGGAGGTGTCCGAACTGGCACGTGGATCCAATGTTAGGTCCATTTGAAGACAAGTTCAACGGGACACCGGTGACGGAAACAGGGTTTTAGTGGCCTTCAGAGACATTTTTGGGGTCAAAAAACACTATAGAATCTTCCTTGTGTCGATCTAGTGCGTAGCTCTCTTCGGTAGCTTCAATTTGATATGTGGTAGAGGCCAAACGGACACACGGAGCGAATGTTATGGCCATTTGAAGTTGGAAAACTTTTTTCAACATTCTTATAACAGTAATATATTCTGCACCTTAGACCGTCTCATGGTTTTGATTATATGTGCCTCTAGATCTCTTCATGCGCTTTGATTTTACTTGTCGTGATGCTCCAACGGACGCCCGGATCAAAAGTTATGGTCTATTTAGTGATTTTTGGGGTTTCTCGTGTTTTTTTTATTTTTTCCTTTCATTTCGCGGCGTTTTTACCGAAACCGCCGCTATTTCGCGACGGTTTGACCGAAACTGTCGCTATTTCGCGGCGGTTTTTAAAAAAACCGCTGTTAATCCTCAAAAAAAATTTAATAAAATAAAATAAAAATAAAAAAAATTAACGGCATTTCGCGGCGGTTTTTTTACGGTAGTTTAAAAACTGCCGCGAAACGTCGGCCCGAAAAGCGTTTAGCGACAGTTTTTAAAACCGCCGTGAAAAAACCACCGCTGAACACCAGTTTTCATGTAGTGATATATTATTGCTACACATAATCACCCCACTCATGAATTCTTCCATCATTGATACAATCTCTGTAAAGGACATCATCTCAATCTCCTTTCATTCAGGCATATTTTTATTTATACATTACTTTATTTTATATGGTGTATATGCCCATTTGAAATTTTATTTCAATCAAATGGAATCATTTTTCTACGTATATTTTTACAAAATAAAAAAGGGAATGTTTTTTTATAATGTACACACTGACAATGACATTTCCGCCCCCGCGAGCATTCTTTGATATTTGGCTACCTTAAAAATCCATAATATCTTTAAAAGGAATATAAATACAATATACACTTTTTATATATTTCTTTATTTAAAATATTTTGAGAAATAATTGATTATTTATATATATTGAAATGATATATTGTTATTGCAATGTGGAAATATTATTTTTCCTTTATACTGGTAATATGTGTCATGATTATATTATGATTCATGGGAATTTTTTATGAGTACGGGTGGTTCCATGATAATCCAAGGGTTGGTGATCCCAAGATAGCTCTCCAATTCATTGGGTAATGTGACAGAAGTGAACTTTAATGTTTATCCTAAGAGATTTAGGGAATATACCATGATGGGTATTCAAAACTTAACTCCCTATGTAGTTGTGAAAGCTAAAATGTATGAATGTTTTGAATTCCACAAGTTAAATTTATGATTTATTATTTCTATGTGTTATTCATAAATATTATGATTTCTTGATGTATGATAATGATTTTATGATTAATGAGTGAAAATTATGATTTCATTTATTTGTATGTATGGATGGACTAATGTTTTCTTCCCTTATTTTATAACCCTTACTATACCTTTTATTCTCATACCAAGTTTTAGAAATTTTTTTCATAGGGTGTATGGAAGGGTAAGATAATGGAATAATTCAAGGATATTTATATCTTGAAAATAATTCATTTTTTATTTTAAGGAGTTTTATATTTTTCAAAAATTATGGATAGATAATTAGTTTCTAATATGAAATTTTTGACATGTAATGTTACACTTTTGACCTAATTCTATGAAACTCTAATCCTAAAAAGATCCTCAATGTAGAATTCTTGACATAACTCAATATTATGAAATATTTGTTACTGGGGCCTTATAGTTGGTATCATAGGTCAGTTTAGACATCTCTAAGAGTTAGGATGCTACTAAATTGTTATCCATAAATTATTTTTTACATTACGGTAAAATTGATATTGTTTTGCATTTGAAGATTACCAGGTTGCCTCGCCTTAGATATTTCTATGTTAGAATGTTTTTCTGCAGAGGAAACATGGCTGCTATGATTGGATGACATCAAGAGGAAAACAACCTCCCAAATCAACAACCCAAGATGGTTGGAATCAAAATTGAACATTTTTTTGTAGTGATGGAGCAGTTGAATCAGGATATAAATGGTGGTTGTGTACATGCACAAGATCATCCATATCAACCACATTGGAACATGTTGTGGTGGAGCATTTCATGAGGCAACTTCCCCCATCATTAGTAGGATTATATGACCATGTGATAGCTGATGTCTGGATTAAATAACTAGATAATATTTTAGATGTCATGGGGCATTTAGAACGTCATGTTCCAAGTCTTGTTGTTTGCCATTTTGAATGTGAAGTAGATCAGTGGTGGTTGATGGTTAAAAATATCAGGGATAGTGAGGAGATTGATGCTCTTAATTGGGATGAATTAAAATGTATTTTTCTTGAGAAATTTTTTCCTAATGTGGTTCAATATAGGATGGAAGATCAATTCCTGGAATTAAAGTAGGAGGATGACTTAGAGACTGTTTATGAATCAATATTCACTCGACTAGTAAGGTATGCTCCAAATTTCATATGGGGTCTTGATATTAAAATAAATCATTTTTACTGAGGATTAATGGCAAAGTATTGGAGGGATTTAACATCATGTGACTTTAAATGATATAAAAAACATGTTTGATGTGTCGAGAAGGTGGAAATGTAGTTTTTCGATGATCATGAGATCTTTAACAAACAACAGAATAAGAGGATGAGGAGGAAAATGAATGGTAAGAACTATTCAAAAAATATTGATAGTAAGATACTTATGTTTACTGTTAGTGAAAATTTTGGTAAAAATAACACTATGGAATTCCTTTTGAATTCTAGTAAGTGTTGTAGATGTGGTGAAAAGGGGTATAAGGCTCGTAATTACAGTAAAAATGATCTAGATAATGGGATGACAAAATATAATTTATATTTACTAAAATATATTAAGTAAAATGAAAGTGTCTTTATGAAAATGAGTTTCCAACGAAGTACTCAACTGAGTAAAGAAGCTAGAAAACATGTAGAAAGGGGTGGAGAAATCCATTGTTACTACTTCATCAGTTGTTGGTCTATCAAATGAAGTAGTTCCAGGTACATTTTTTATTTATTCAGATTATGCCAATGTGTTGTTTGATTTAGGGTCTACACCTTCATTAATTTCTGAGAAATTTTCCTGTTTATTTGGAATTCCATCTCAATATATAAAACCTGAACATGTGGTAAAAACACCTGAAATATATTTTGATGCAAGAAGAAATTATAATAACCTTCATGTCTTTGTGTGCAGAAAAAATCTACCTGAATACTTTATTGGCTTGCCTCTAATTGAGTGTGATGTAATTTTGGAAATGGATTGGCTTTCGGTTTGTCATGCTAATATTAAATGTTGAGCTAAATAGGTTTATTTTAAAAAATAATTTCAGTTTGTGTACAAGAATGTACCCTTGCTTTTGATAATAAATCTAGAAGCTGAGAAAATAGTAAAAGATAGAAACTAATGTTACCTTTCACATATTGTGGAAAATAAAGGAACTGTTCAGATTAATGATGTGCCAGTGGTAAATGTGTATAATGATTTTTTTCTAATGAGTTTCCTAGTATAATACATGACTGAGAATTGGAATTTACAGTTGATTTAGTATATGATGCAAATACAATTTCAAAATCCCCATATCGAATGGCTCAAGTTGAACTTTTAGAGTTAAAGAAGCAATTTCAGGAGTTATTAGATAATGTTTTCAATAGATCTAGCTCATCACCAAGGGGTTCTCATGTGTTTTTTTATTAAAGAGAAAGATCGTTTAATGAGACATTGCATTGATTATGGGGACTTGAATAACATAACTATTATGATCAAGTATCCTTTGCATCAAATCGATGACTTTTTTTGATCAGTTCCAGGGAGATCAATATTTTTCAAAGATTGACATGAGGTCGGGGTACCATCAGTAGAATGTAAAGCATCCAGACATTCCGAAGACCTTGTTTTGTACTAGATATAACCATTATGTATTTTTAATTATGTATTTTGGGATAACCAATGCACCTGTAGTATTCAGGTATCTTATGAATAGAGTTTCCCATTAGTTCTTGGATAAATTTTTGGTTGTTTTTATTGATGATATTTACTTATTTTCAAAAGTTAAAGAGGAGAATAAAAGTTAAATTAAGAGTTGTCTTTAGAACCATATATGAAAAGAAACTACATGGAAAATTTAGCAAGAATGAGTTTTTATTACAACAAAATTCTTTCCTTGGTCAAATTATTTCTAAATATGGAGAAACAGTTGATCCTACTAAAAAGTTGTCAAATAATGAACAAGAGCCTCAAATATAACTGCAAGGTATAGTTTTCATGGATTATAATGTTATTACCAAAGATTTTTTAAAAATTAGGCATGGTTATCTGGCCCACTGACTATGTTAACTCGAAATGGTGTTATATTTATCTGTACAAAATAATGTGATGATTATTTTTAGTAATTGAAAATAAGATTGGTAAAGGTTCCAGTATTGGAATTACCTTCCCAAAATGGTGAGTTTTTTATCTACAGTGATGCCTCATTGAAAGGACATGGTTTTTTCCAAATGCAGAATGATCAGGTAATCTCTTATGCTTCATATCATTTGAAACATTATGAGTTAAATTACCCTATACAATATTTGGAATTACCTGTTGTTCTTTTTGCATAAAAAATTTAGAGGCATAAGTATTATGGTGTAAAGTGCGGATTATATACTAAACAAATAATATTAAAGTATATATTCACTCTGAAGGAATCAAATATGAGACAGAAGAAATGGATATAATTAATTAATGATAATGATTTCACAATCCATTACCATCTGGGAAAGGCAAATAAAGTGGTAGACTCTTTGAGCCGAAATAGCAATTCTACATTAACCATAATATGTTTGGATTGAAATCCTTTTGTTTTTGATTTGATGAATTTTGTATTAGATGTTGTTGGTGGAGAGAATTCCTATGTTTTGTTTCAATTTATAGATAAATCAACTCTATAAGGTGGAATAAAGAGAGTGCAGAATGAAGACAGTGAGTTGTAAAAAAGGTAGATTTTGTTCATAATGGTAAGTAACTTGAATTTAACCGTGATAAAGTATTTGTTTTGAGGTTGGGAAAAAAATCATGTGTGCCTTGTAATTCGTAGTTTATGAAAGAGTTATTTTGTGAACCTCATAGTTCTATATTTTCAGTTCATCCAAGAATTATTAAAAGGTACATAAATGTTTTTGAGGATTACTCGTGGGATGTAATGAAAAGATATAATGCAGACTTTAAAATGAAGTGTTTAATTTTTCAACAAGTTAAAGAAGAATCACAGTTATCGATGGGGACGCTTTAGCCTTTTCAAGTGCTGGAGTGGAAATAGGAAGATGTGTCTATGGATTTCATAGTGGGATTGCCAAATAATTCTTGAGGTAATAATGCAATATGGGGTTTTGTTGAGCGATTGAAAAAATGTGCTCATTTTTTCCAATTTGTAATAATCTATATCTGGATAAAATTTCATGATTATATATTATAGAAATAGTTTGGTTCCATAGAGTTCGCCTCCCCATTGTATCTAATTATTATCCTAGGTTCACTTCTATCTTTTGGAAGGGCCTTCACAAGTCCTTGGATGTTGAATTTAATTTTATTTCAGCTTTTCATCTACAATCAGATGGGCTATCAGAAAAAAAAATTTAGACATTGGAAGATAAGATATGTTTTTGTTCAATGAATTAATATGGAATTTGGGACCAACATCTTTCTTTGGTTGAGTTTTCTTATAATAACATATTTCATTCTAGTATACATATGGCTCCATATGAAGCATTAAATGGAAATCCACGTTGAACTCCATCTTTTTGGGATGAAGTAGGTGAAAGGATGTTGATGAGACCAGAATTGGTAAAAGAGATAGTAGAAAAAGATCAATTTATATATAATCACGTGAGAACATCTCAGAGTAGGTAGAAAAGTTATGTGGATAACCAAAGGAAGGATATTTCTTTCGATGTAGGTAGTCATATCTTTCTAGATGTTTTCCATGGAAACGTTTCATGCATTTTGGTAAGATAGGAAATATGAGTCTGAGGTTCATTAGACATATGAAATACAAGAGAAAGTTGGATCAGTTTCCCACAGAATGGATTTTATTCCATGTTTATCCCAGGAAAACAATGTTTTTCATGATTCAATGTCGAGGAAAAATATCCTGGATCCATCTCATGTTTTGAGTCCATAGGTATTTCTATGGGAATAGAATATTTCTTATGAGGAAAAACTTGTCCAGATTATTCACCAAAAAGAGAAAGTGTTAATGAATAATTTAATTCATCAGGTATCAGTTTTTTATAAAAAACCATATAGTTGATGAGGCAACATGAGAATCTGATAATTCTATGAGTGATAAATATCCCCACATATTTGATAAGTGAATAAAATTACGAGGATGCAATTTCTAAAAGGGGGGAAGGATATAACATCCTAGGTAAACAATGAATATCAAAATTTTGATATTTATTAATATTTTGGATTTATATAATATATTTAATTTAAAATGGATGCAATTTTTGATGGCATACCCGACATGCAACGATGGGTTTCTCTGAATCTTATGACGAGTCATACTGAAATAATGATAATATAATATTATTATTTTAATTGGTAGTTAATGCCTAGCTGTTGTATTAGTGGGAATGAATAGAACTAACTATATTATGATTAATCATGTTTTTAAATTTTTTACATTTATCAATGAAAATTTTGAGGCTTAAAATGAGAATGAATCAATTTTTTAGCATAAATACTCAAATTTTTTAAAAAAGGTAGTTTTCCACCTTTTTATGGTGAACCCTTTTTAAATCCATTATTTGTTACTTTTATATGTTATATTTGATAAAATAAACTTCTTATATAGACTAGGGAAATGAAAATTTACTTTTGATTAATTTTTTGTATTTTTCCCATAAAGTTCACTTTTAATGAATAGTGAAAATACTGTATTTTAAGTCAAAAATGATTTTCCATATTATTTATTTATATTGATAGATTATATTTTTTCTGGTTTAAAAGTAAATTTATATTATGGTTTTATTATTTAATCCAATTTTTTGTCATTTTATGTAATTTCAATTTTTAATTTGACATAAACACATGTCAATATTTTGATAATTATTACTCCTTAAAAACCCGTTTTTTAGTTTAGAAAATGGGAATTAATTTAAAATAAATTTCTAACACTTATGTGTTTTAAATTGGGAAAAATGGATTCCATATTTGGAATCAATAAGTACAAATTGTGTTAATGGGTACCATTTATTTTTAGACATTATGAATAGTAACTTCTGTAATTATTCTATTTACCACGGTTAAAGGGTAAATCTGATAAATAAGGGTACAAAATAATATTATTATAATATAAAACTACACTAAATGTGTCCTACTGTTATTTTATGATATATGTCCGACAATGGGCATCCTTGGGTCAATTTTAGGACCCCAGGGAGCCACTTGTATGTGAAAATGACATTTAATTACATTAAATTTGATGTTAAGGAAAATATAACCTAAATATGTATCTTTTTCTAAAAAACTTTTTATATGCTGATATATAAGATATATATTTGAATATAAATAGTACTTAGAAAGAAAAAAAATTATACATCATGGTATTTTATTTATAATTATTAGACATCAAATAAATAAATATATTTTTGACACATTAATGATGTATTGATTACCTAATTAATGAATGATTTAAATAAATGAGATTATAAATATAAAAATCAATTTATTTTGAAACATTTAATGTCATAAAATATATTTAGTGATGATTATTAATTGTTATATTTTAATTAATTAATGTTTTTAGAAACAATCAAGTTGTTATGGATTTTTTTAAAAGTCCTAAAATGAATATAATAAGAATTGACATAAATGAGTTTAAAAAAATACCATTTTATTAAATGATATAGGCGTCTGTAAAATATTATATCAGTTCAAATGAATTAGATATAGTTTAAAATTTTATTAATGAACTACTATAGGTTCTATTTGAATTTTATAGTAATATATTAACCATATAGTATGAATATAAAACAAGACATGGTAAGAGTCAAATTTCTTAACTAAGGATTAAAGCAAAAAGATAAGGTTAAATTTGAAACCAAATCTTGTCTAAAAACTATTTTTGAGTGTATTTGAAACAATAGTATCATATATTTGAATTAAATTATTTTAGGACCATTTGAAATCAGAAATTTAGTTTATAATAAAATAATCTATCAAAAATTCCAAAAGTACCCCTCCTCCCTTTAATAAAGGGCCACCACTGGTAACCATTACTCACACATCTAATGCCCCCATGGCTCATCGAAACTCTGAAAAAATATTCTCCCAACATCCATATATTCATCCTATAGTCTTTAACTTCGAAATAAGGCAATTCATGAAGGCCTTATTTCTTAAATGGAAAGGAGTTACCTGATTTGAAGTAATGTCTTCTCTCAAGATTCTTCCATTTATTTTCCTTCTCAAAACCCCCCCAAACACTCTTTATTCCACTATTTTATACAAAAAAAATATCTTTTGTATATTATCATGTTTTTATGGGATGTATTCGACTCATACTCACACACACCTCTATGTAATGGATTTAGAACATACTATTTCTGTGGATGGCAAACTACTACCTCACGGAACAATGATTGTTTAATTACCTCTTTCTGCCTCTCATGGTTTCCATTATGATTTCAAAATGTTTATATGTGATATATATTATATTTATATTATTTTTATTCTTTTGTATGTTTCATTTATATTATACCTTTATGGTTTCCATAATGAGTAAATATGAAAATTTCATTATATAAAGTGTGGAATACTGCCCGCTCAAAGTGATATGACTCGTTCATGCCATACACGGAACGTATAAAAGATGGAGTTAATTAAAGTATGTAACATATGTAAAATATGATATTATAATTGAACAATTATATACCTATGTATCATTTTTTTAATTCCTTTAAATATTAAAAAGAAATTAAAGTAGCATTCATTCGTACGTACGGCTTACCGTATCCTTGAACGGTGCATTTCATTTTTTATCCCCAAATTTTTTGTAATATTATATAGAAATATATATATATATATATATATATATATATATTAGAAATATATGATATATATGATATATAAATCATGAATATCATTCAACAGATAATATAATTTTGAGCACGTAGACAATTTTTAATTATAAGTAGTTTATTTTTGACTCATGTACCCAATATTGACAAAACGACCAATAATAACATAGATAATATGTAATTTTTATAACATGGTAATAAGTGATATAACAGGATTAATAAACTCCAAAATTTTTTTTAATAATGTATAAATTAAATTATGTTTATTATTAATGAAGAACAAGGAACGTACGTGATGAATCAGACTCAAGGTTGGGGAACCTATCACCCTCTTCATTTAGTCAAAGAA
Organism: Viscum album; assembly: GCA_963277665.1. Lineage (NCBI taxonomy): Eukaryota > Viridiplantae > Streptophyta > Magnoliopsida > Santalales > Viscaceae > Viscum > Viscum album. Next base: position 1,431,076,304 of record OY728126.1, on the reverse strand, counting down.
TTATTTTATGGCATGTCATTGTTTTCAATTTTCCTATGTTGGTGTATGTGATTATATATCCTTATTTCTGTCAATTTAATGTCTAAATAATGAGATACCCATTTTTCTCACAGCAACTCATTTTCTAAATATTTACCTGACTCTGTCAGGCTGACAAATTTTTTTAATGGAATTTATAAACTAAATTTCCTCAAATTGGGTTTTATGAATACTTAATTGATTATTTTATTCCATGATTATGTGTAGAATCATTGTATGTTTATTTATGATGTTATTTACACTTCTGTTTGTGTTGATATACTATTTATACACATAATCACCACATTGATAAATTCATACATCATTGATACAATCTATGTAAAGGACATCGTCTCAATATCCTTTCTTTGATGCATATTTTGATTTATAAATGACATGAAATTATATGGTGTATAAAGAACAGTGAATTTTATTTCATTCATTTGGAATATTTTTTCAACATAGTGTATTAAAAAACAATTAATGGGATATTTCTTTTTACCGTACATGGTGACAACGACATTTCCAATACCACAAGCATTATTTGATATTTGACTTCCTTAACAATCTGTAATGTTTTTTTAAAAAATAACAACCATATAACCTTTTTACATATTTTGGTATTGAATATTGTTTGATACATTATTTTTTATGTCAATAAATTTAAATGATATATTTTGATTACAATGTGGAAGTAATATTTTTCATTTATGCTTGATTTTATGTGTTATGATTATATTATGGTTCTTGGTAATTGATTACAAATACAGTTTGTTCTGTGATAAACCTATGATCGGTGGTCCTTAGATATCACTCTAATGCATTGGGTAATGTGGCTGAGGTAAAATTTAACATTTCTCCTAATATATTTAGGGATTATATAATAATGGGTATTCCAAATGTAACTCCCTATATAGCTGTGAAAGATATGATGTAAGTATGATATGGATGCCACAATTTACCATTATGATTTATTATTTCTATGTTCTATTTATAAATCTTAGGATATCATGTGGTATTTTAAAGATCTTATGTTTATTGTGGAAAAGTACAATTTTATTGATTTTTATGTATTGATTGACTAATGTTTTCTTCCATTATTTTTTATCAATTACTGAGCTTTTTATAATCTTCCCATGTTTATGAAATGTTTTTTATAGGGTATAAGAAAGGGTAAGATAAATGAAGAATTCAAGAATATTTATATCCTGAAAATAATTCTTGTTTTAATTTATAGAGTTTTTTTTCAAAAAAAAATAGATAGAGAAGAAGTTTCTAATTTGTTATATTTGAGAACAAATGTAATAGTTATGGCCTAATTCTCTAAAACTATAAAGCTGAAAAAATACTCAAGGAAGAAATATTGAATCTACTCATGATTATGTTATGTTTTTTTTGCCAAGGTCTTATACAGTGGACTTAATCTTGATATAATTTCTTTGAGGAATAGACTTATGTTATGCACCTACATTATTTTTTGAGGTGTATATAAAACCCCTTTTACTTATCTTGTTATTAATTATTTTATCATAATTTTATTTAATGTTTCGTTAAATTATATTTTTAGGGGGATTATTATTAAAATGTTACAAGTGGTACGAGACACCGGGAATTTTAGTTGATTTTATTATCAAATATTTTTCTCATTGTAAATATTTCAGATAGTGTTATATATATATACAACAGTATTATAAAATATATTTTTTCCGATTTTGAATATGATTCATTTTTTTTAAGAAAAAATATTTTTATATTTTTTATATGGAACTTTTTGAGAAAGGACAAAATAAATGTACGATTCATAATGTATACATCAACAATAACTTTTCCTCCTCTACCACCATTATTTTATTTTCAACATCCCTTTTCAATATTTCATGATTTATTAAATGAAAAATTGTCATTATATTTTTGGTTATTTTGGTATTGAAAATGTTTTTTCAGTGAAAAGGGTGTTTTGGTATCAAAAATTTCTTCTTAAAAGAAAATGGTATTTTTATACAAAAGATTTTTTTATAAGGGTTTAATAAGAGTTTTCCGTCAATAATTTTTATGATATCATTTAATGTATTTTCATCTAAGTCAATATCCATTGTTGAATCTTCTACTTCAATGAGGTTTATCATTTATTATATTATTTAACATATTTTATTAAATGGGTTGTGATCATCTTGACAGTGGATGTGATATTTTTACCATTCACTATATTACTCAGAATGGTTTGAGATTATGTTTACTAAATTGGGAATGCTGTTTAACTTTCATATGTATACGTGGTTTATGTTTCACCTCATTCATAAGAGGGATGCATTGGATCAAGTAAGTTATTTGTTGGGGACACTATAGACCCTCTATGCATTGATTGGTCTCATGTGATAATCTAAATATAGACATCACTGAGGAATTGGCCATTTATTTTTAGAAATGGATTTGGTTGTGGCCTTCACCATTTATTTGTAGATGTCTTGGTCGAGGACTCAACACTACCTTTTAGATGTCGAAATTTATGTATTCCATCATTATGAGATTAGTTATTGATATTCCATTTGATTATTCGAGTAGTATAATATCTATACATTTTCTTTTCCAATCTCATTTTATAATTTAAATGGCTTGTTCATTAATTAGATACCTTACCATATTGTTTATTCCGGATTTACTCATAGATTATGAAACATGTGTTCCCTTATTGATAATTTGAGCTCACCTTTATTTTTTTCCTTTCCTCATGAATCAAAAAAGTGTACTAAGAATGATATGCAATAATGTGAAAATTAAGATTTATCTTATTGTCAATTTTTTTGTTGTAATTTGTGTCTTAATTTTTAATACAAGACTCATGTATGTTATTTTCCTTCCAAATTTTATAATAATTTTTTTCCTTCATGATTTGATTCCTTGTAATCATTCCAATGTAATAAATTAATTCTTCATCCTATGTCTTCAGGGGTCAGGGTCATTACAAAAATGATTATGGACTTTTTCTAGCTGATGAATACAACCTTTCATCTTTATCTGGACTCCTGTGATTTTCTAAATTGATGAAATCTTTGTGTTGTCTTTGTCTATAGATGAATATGATGGGCATCTTATGATAGTTTTGAAAATTATCTACGGTTAGTATGTTTACACCAAATTATCAAAAGGTTAGTTTTGGTTGGTTCAAGTATGCAACTTGGGCTACATCATATCAAATGGTAGTGTTTCTATGGACCCTAAAATTGTGGATGTCATGGTTTTTTGGGGGAGGTAGAAGAAATATTTTGAGATCCATATCTTCATGGTGATGTTTGGATTATATTATATTATTATATAGGACTTCTCCAACAAGGATAATTTATTGATAGCCCTAAGTAATAATGGGTGATGTTCATTTTGTCTTTTTCCGATGAGGAAACATTTCTATAGATAAGAAGTGGATTTTAACCACATTAATCTTAACCATTCCTAATATAGGTAAGGATTATAACCTTTATTGTGATGCATCAAGTGTTCCTAAGGGATATTTAATTATGTTATATAGGTGATTGGTTTCATATGAGTTCGGGTAGCTGAGAGAACAGGAGAAAAACATCCCAACACATGATCTAGAGCTTAATATGGTAGAATATGTCTTAAAATTTAAGAAAAAAAATACCTCATAGGGGAGCGTTCTGTAGTCTATATAGATCATACATGTTTTAAATAACATTACTCTTAGTGAGAGATAACTATATTAAAGATAATTTGGTTAAGTATGTGAAATTTTTTGACTTCAAGTTGTCTTTAACTCTATTAAAGGGGAAAATATTAACGGCACATTAAGTATAAGGACTCAGTCTCAGATTATTTGTGAGTTTATTTAAGAGTGTAAGACCATGGAATTGATTACACATTGGTGTAATGGTGTCGATGAGTAACATGGATGGGTGATGTTGTCTTCCTTATCTATTTTTCCCTCCCTCCTTGATAAGGTAATAGAGGTAATGTTATCTAATTCAAACTATCACATGATATTGGGTTATATTCTAGGGTTATGGTGAAGGTAGACAAAACTGTTATGCTCCCAGATGTCATTCTTTTCAACGTGAATGAGTATAAAAATGAGATCCAAACTGGGTTCGAACACATGCCTCCAAACTATGAGATTTACAAAATTATTAGACACTGCATGATTAAATGTCAAATTTTCAAAAGTATAGTGTCTCTGCCAACATAGGATGGTTGGATTGAGGTTATGAGACAAAAAAAGGAAAAAATCTATACTGCTGATATTCTGGAGACCTATAAGAAAAAACTAGAAGTATGGGTGTTGAAATCCATCATGATGGGTGAGTTCTCGAGTAACTCTTGGGAGGAATTGGTGGAGGGGGAGGAAATTTTGGATGCAGATCATAGAATTCTGATGGATATTGAAAAGATTTTCTTGGATGCCTGTAAGAAACCTAAAATGGATCCTACCCCATGGGTTGTTGAAGTCTCTACTCAAAATAAGCATCATGAGCCTCATGTTTTTCAAAATAGAGTTTTCCAGAGATGCGAATCTGTGAGTGCAAAAAAGGATAAAGGAATCTCCATGGTTTCCGCGACAAGTCACAAAGCCAAAGCATATCTTCTCCCCTTGGAGAATACCTCCATGAATCTTCTTGTTGAGAATATAGGTAATCATCATATCTCTCTGTTTAACTCTGAAATGAATATCTCATAGGTATAGGACTCTATCTTTTCCCTTGGGAAGATCCCAGAAACTTTCTCGGCTAGCCTGAATGACAATTCAATAGATGGTCAGAAAATGGAATTGTCTCTTTCCAGTGAACCTACTATGGTAATTAACTCACAAAACTCTCCCAAAAAATTCTTTTCCACTAGCATAGAATCCATAAATGGAAAATTGGAAATGGATCATAATAAAATACTAATTTTAACAAAGGCTCTTGCACTAGAAGTGGGTTTATAGACCCCTGGACAGACCATGTTCACCCATGTGGTTAACCCCACTAACTCAAAGATATAGCATATGGACCCCCATGTTATTGTGATTACCCTAGATCAAAATAAGTCAACTCTTATTAATTTTGATACTAAAAAAGTTTATTTCTTATATGAGTAAACGAGATAATGAGTCTAGGAAACAATTTTCCCAAAATCTTAGAAGATCAAAAAGTAAGAAGGTCTTGGGCGGATCCATGAAGAAAAATGGGGATCTAGCCCCAAAAATAGTTTTTAAATGATTACCTCTTTTGGAAATGTCAGGGAATTGAAGGCCCAAACAATTTTTTTGTTCTTAAAAATTTTATCTTGACTTAGAAACCAAAATATTTTTTATTTCCAAACCAAAAATCAAATTTTCTTAGAATTTTTTTACATCTATGCTCTTTTGGATATATGTATTTAGGTTCATGAAAAAATGGGATTCCTTTTGATTCCCTTTGGATTACTTATCATGATTTCTTACAAAATGCTAATACTTTCAATTCCACTGAACAAATGTTTACTTTCGATTTATTTCTTGATGTAAATCATAACATTTGTACTATGATTTAGGCCTAAAATGGATATCAGGATTTTTGGACACACTGGAAAGATCATGTTGATTTGTCTAACATTATACATGATCCCAAGATTTTTTTAGGTGATTTCAATTCTATTATTTCACCCAGTGAAAAATTGTCCCTTCATTATCTTCTATTTCTTTGAGAGAATATAGTGTAGTTATTGAGGATTGAAACCTTCTAGGTATTAATTTCACTGGTGCCATATACACATGGTATAGAAGGCACTATAATAGGATTTTTTCCAGTAAATTGGATAGGGATATAGCTAACATAAATGCCCATGATAATTGGGACACCATATCCTACGTTAATTTACCCAAGATTAATTCAGATCACCACACCATTTTGGTCAACCTTACATCTACAAAGATGAAAACCAGTCTCCCATTATGATTCAACAATTCATGGTTGACTGATTTGGATTGTTCTCTCACCATTAAATCTTATTGGGAGAGTATGAAACACAAAAAAATATTTTTCCTATATTTATTAGTTAAAACACCTCAAACTTTGTCTTAAGGGTCGATACAAGGCTAAATATATGAAAATGTACAAGAACATCTGTGACCTTGATAATGAGCTTTCCCATATTCAAAACAACACAACTTTCTCAGGCTTCCTTTTGGGTCATCACTCTGAAATCCACACCTCCCAAAAATTGAATATGCTCCATGATCTTTAAGACAACATTCTTAAGTAATTCATCAAAGAAAAAATGCTTTTAGATAGTGATCGTAATATAATGTTATATAAATATCTTCAATGAAAAATAATTCTAAGTCATCCTTTATCCTTTATAAGGGATAATTGCACCCTACATGACTCTGAGGAGGCCATTTCTAGTCACGTGGTCACTTATTTTGATCATATTTTAAACGTACCATCCATTAATGTTGACCTTCTTACTGAGGTTATTCCAGTATTTGTCACCAAGGATGACCACCTTTCTCTTTTAAGCATTTCCTTTGACCACGAAATCAAAGAAACTATCTTTAGTCAGAATCCTGATAGTCCCCTAGGACCCTGGGGATTTAATAATGGTTTTTTGAACATCATTGGGAGATTATATATCTTGATGTTTGAAAACATGTCATGTCTTTTTTTTCTAATGAAGTTCTCCCTCATGGTATCAATTCTCAAATCATTAAATCAATTCCAAAAGTGTCCAATGATTCTGAAATCCATATCTTCTTGACCATTGCTCTTATCAATTCACTTTATAAAATCAACACAAAACTGTTTTCTAAAAAATAGTATTCTCTGTGTAAAGAAAATTATTTCATTTAACCAATTTAGGTTTATCAAATAAATATCTATACAAGATTGCATTTTACTTGCCTCGGAATGCACGAACACACTGAAAAATGTTAGTAGAGGAGGTAATGTTGCAATTAATCTTGATATTCAAAAAGCCTTTGATAAGATTGACTAGAACATCATTTTCAAGGATCTTCTAGCCTTTGGTTTTAATGATATTTTCATCAGTGAGATTAATTCTCTATTTGGCTCTGCCTATATCTCCATACATGTTAATGGCTCCCCTTAGGGTTATTTTAAATGCACTAAGGGTGTTAGGCAAGGTGACCCCTTATCTTTTATCCTCATTTCCATAGTGGAAGATTACCTTAGAAAACTTCTCACTCTCATTATTTCTCAAAAAAACATCATCCCATTCAGGCGGCTAGAAACCTAACTCATCCTATGCATCTTTTTTATGCCGATGATATCATCCAATTTTTACACGGTTATAAAATAAAATTTCAAAGGCATAAAAATACCATGGCTCATTATGAGGATCTCTCTGTTGAATCTATTAGCTGGAATAGATCTTCTCCATTCTTCAGTAAAACATTTTCTCCCAACTGAAAAAATGGCACAATAAATAGTCTTGATATAAAAGAAGGATCCTTCCCCTTCACCTATATAGGGGTTCCCATTTTTTGGGGAAGGCCTACATCCATATTATTTTCTTCGATTGTTTACTTGATAGTAAACTATTTGTCTTTCTTTAAGGATAAATCACTCTCCATGGCCTGCGGGATTTGTCTGGTGAAATATACTGTTGTGTCTGAATCGTTTTACTCAATAATGATCTATCAATGGAATATTGATATTCTCATGAAAATTAATGGTTACATTAATAATTTTGTTTAGACATGCAATATTCTTGAAAGAACTCTTGTGGCCATCCCTTATGCTAATTTTTGAAAATATTTAATATAATGTGGTGTTGGAATAAAAAAGATTCGACTATTTAACGATGCCCTTCATGCTAGAAATATTTGGAGTTTTATTAACAAAAACTCTGATTCCACTATGATTCTAAGAGCAGGAATACTTGACAATCTTATGAATGGAAATTTGAGCTATATCCAATCCATCAAATGTCCCTCTATTAGACATTATTTTAGAAATATTATGGTAAATTCTCGATATATGGTTAGTCTGGGCTCTTACATGATGTTTTGGTTAGACAACTAGTATGGTGTCCCACTAATATCTATGTAACACCTTAACTCCTCCCCGATTAACACCAATTTTACTATAAGGGAAATTATTCAATATGGTAACATCAAATTTCCTGAAAACATTTGGCATATTATTGATAATTAATCATTTTCTAATGTTAATGATTTCCTCGTATGGGAACCCCCACAAAATGGGTTTCTTGACACAAAAAAGTGTTTACAATCACTATTTTTCTGCTTCAGATATCATCTTTGATTGGTCATAATTTTTTTATTAGCTCTGGATTAAACCATCAAGAATCAATCTTATTTGGAATATTTCTCACATCCATGTTCCCATAGGGGTTTCCCTGTAATCTTTTGGAATTAAACATTTCACTTAGTCTCACATTTTCTACCAACATAGGGAATATGATAACCATATCTTTTTATCTAGTGTTACAACTTCATCTCTTTGGAATTTCATTAGTATCATGTTTTGGCTACATATGGTTACTCTTTAACTCTATTACATCTCAATTAAAACGTTGTGTGGAGCTTTAATCTTCACAGAAAATCAATAAACTCTTCTTAGCAGCGGTTTCAGAGCTTCTTCACATGATCTAGTATGATCAAAATTCTATTATCCATAAAAAATACTCATTCAGTCTCCTTGAAGGTCCTACAAGAATTCTAATTTCAATTTCAGATGCTGCTTTGAACCAAAAAGCATATTGTGACAATTCCATTGTTGATTTATAGATCCTTCATCACCTCGGGGTTTATGGTATCTATATGTAACTGTGGTGCGCCATTGATGTTTTCTGGAAATCTCTAATTCTAGGTTGGATAAAAGTTAATGTTGATGGAGCCTCCAAAGGAAATCTAGGTCCAGCTAGTTGTGGTGCAAACTTTAGAGACGTTATTGGGAAGTGATATAGATGCTTCTTTGGTAGTAGTGGAACGACCTCATCCTTGGAGGCTAAAATAATGGATATGATTCATATTTTGTACTTTGTCAAGAAAAAGAGTTAGAATAACATCTGGATTGAATGTTACTTAACCACCATCATCCAAGTGATTTAGAATGATGTTGTCTATCCTTCTCGGCCTCTTACTACCCTTTGGATGAGATTCCTATCTTTGCTTCTGGAGATCAACTATATTGTCACACGTGCCTTTCGTAAATCGTACAAGGTTTCTAATGGTCATGCCAACATGATAATCTACCAAGACATTGCTTAGAGGGATGATCTTCATTTTTATCTTCTCCCTTGTTATGAAAGGGAGTTTTATAATATTCCTTAATTTAGACTCACGTACCTACCCTTCTATATTTTAATAAATTATGTCTTGGTCTTGGACCAAGGAACCACCTTAAAAAAACATTGAAATCGTAACATAGTTTACAAAGGATATCCCATATTCATCAATCGTTGTATATAATCAGATCAAACATTACCCAATGCATATTAGGGATTTATAATTCTAGGACCACCTATAACATTTTTAATATTTACATAAATTTTTGTTCCACATAGATCATATAATATAATAATGTATTAAATTACCATTATACCCATGCTTATAGAGTGTGTGTTACATATATGGATATACCACATAAATTAAGGATTGTAATTTCTATGTCAATACCCCTTATTAGAAATAGGGATGAATATTCAAAACCCAATTTTTTAAAATGGAAAATCATGATATAAATTTGGAATCATAACACATGTACATAATGGTTCATGGTGGGGTTTAATGTGATTGAACGATGGAATTTAATTACATTGGAATTATAAGGATAGTAATTCGATGTGTATAATTATATTCTAATATGAATAATTTTAAAAAAAAATCCTAAATAAAGAGAAATTACTTGAATAAAAATTAAGAAGAGGGAATCGATTACATTGATAGGGTTTTTCTAAAAAATAGGGAGGATCTTCTTAATGGGTTTGGAATATATTTGAATTGGAAAATATATGGATAGAGAGGCTAACAGCATAATAATGGGTTTTTAATGAATAGGAATGAAAATATGTGAGGAAGATTATAGAAAATGATTATAGAATTTTCTATTAATTTCTAAACATATATTTCATGCACTATGTGATAAAATAATCAAAAACAGAAACCTCATAGTGGTTTTTTCCAATTCCATCATACAAAGGGGACTATTTATCAATATTTTATTAGTATAAAAATATAAAAATATAAAATAATACTATTAATTGTGTGTAATTGAGTCATATTCATAAAGATTTGATTGTAAACCCTTTATATATAATAACAGTTGTTGAAGAATTAATTGAAGTTTGTAAAATTTATCAAATAACTTCAAGAACTCATTATATTAAAATATATATCTATATTTTGTTTTCACTCCCTTTATAGTATATATTATCTCACTTTTGGTCTATTATGATGTCATAATTCATAATTTATTGAATTTTTTTAAAAAATTTATCTTCCGTAGAGAATTATAAAAAACTCACCATTGGATAATTTCAGCATACTGATTTCAAAAATAATATTTATTTTAAAAAAAATAGGTGTATACATATGATAAATTACAGTTCTTTATAAAATCTAGTATTTTTTATAATATACTATTTTTTATGACACCAAACTCTTTTCGACCCTTAGGAAAATTACATTGGAAATAACAAAATTTTATTATCATTGATAATAAAATAGATTTTATTTAATAACATTATATTATGAAAATAACATTAATTTAAAAAATTATTTTATTTAATAAAAATATTTCATTTACTCAAATTATACATTTCCAAAAAATACCAATATTTAATCATATATATAGTGTAATAATTCAAATTTGATAAATATAATAATTATTTTTAAATAATGAAAATCTAAAATTATAACTACTTAGTTCATGATACATAATCTTGTATTATTCCACCATGCATCAAAAGTGAAAGGTGTAAAATTGTGGTATATTCATAGGGTTCTTTAGAAAACATGGTTTTGGAGGTGATCTCGATAAGCTTGAAATTATCCCACAAATTATTTGACATAAGATTCATTAATTTACTCTTTCATTGGTCTTGGATAGGAGAAAATCTAAATTACATCATCACTCTCATAATTTTTGAAAAATGGGGTTTATAAGGTAAGATCATACAATTTAAGGCCATCGCTTCTTCAATATTTTCAAATTAACCATTATGAAAACCCAAAATATATAATGATCTTAATAATAACCATAGAATAAATATTTTTTCAGTATTGATGTTTCATAACATTATTTTTTCAAAGAAGTATAATTATGGACAAACATTGTAATGGTCTAAAGTAAAAAATTCTAAAAAATGTATATCTTTTCTATAACTATATTTCTGCACAGGGAATTTTATTCAATCAAAACATTATTATATTTATAAATGTTTTGGTCATTAAATTCATTCTTATTAATAAATTTCATTTTTTATAGTAAATTTCATTATGTATACTAGATTAGGATACTTCTATTTCATTTCCACATCTTGTTCACACATTTCCTCATCAAAATTGGGGTTTACCCATAGTATTTTGACCAAGATAATTGTATAATTTCCTAGAACATTATCACTAATGACTAAATTAATCACCAACTACACCACATTTGAAAGAGAATTCTTTAAGGGTTCCACCTCTGGATTCAATACATATGAGTGTCCATTATATAATCAATAAGGTGAGATAAATAGAACAAAATATGTAGCTGAGACATGATAGGTGTTACTTCAAGTCAATAGGATATAGTTTTAATATAATCAAGGATATAAAATGGGATGATATATCTAGGAATATGCTTCCCCTTCCTCCAAAACCTCATAAATTTCATCCATGATGATATATCATGGGACACATTATCTCTGACCTCATCCACATTGTCACATCAATGAATTTATGTATATATTTTCTAGTTAATATAAATATATTTTATATATTGTTGAATATATTGAACACTATATTTCATATATTGGATAATATCTTGTCCCATCACATTATTCTCTAGAAATTCATCCTAATATATTGGTTTCTAAAAAATCTACCCATATATAACATCATAATTTTCCATTTGAAATCTATAATGGAAGCTGTTATTATATGATAATTTCAGTATGGTAATGTTATTATCCCAACATACAAAGAAATCCCATGAATAATTTATCATAATATCCTTTGGATTATCATGATCTCTCAAACTAACCATCAATCTGAGGGCAATATGCAGTATTAAAACACAACTATATTATACTGAACCATAATTTGTATACATAGATATTACATTTTAATATATGAATATTCGTTGTATAAAATTTTGATTCATTATATAATAATTTACGTCTATTATACTTGGAAAATTGGAAACATAAATTTGTTCATAAAACATTTACATCATCTCACATATATATCATTATACCATGCACCCTTCATAAAAAATCAACCTCAATACATTTCTTCAAAACATGGGGAAAGAAAACATAAGAAAATGGTGGAATCATATCCTTAGTAAGGTTAAACAAGGGACATATCATTGATCACATAAGAATAACATGATAGTAAGTGTATAATAACATATTATTTATTATGAAAAACTATACCCTTTATATCAATTTTTATAATATTCAGTCATGGGATATTCTTGGTAGTTCACAAGACATGAATCATAAGGGAATAAAGTAAAATGAATCTTGAAAGATTAACAAAGGCACAAGACTAAAAAGAGTTGTATACACATAATCATAGAAAATATGTTCATTAGTAGTCAATATAATTTCCCAAGACAATCAAAGTGGAATGTATTCAATCCCTAAACCATCATAGTATTTAATGTTCAATCACGATACTATCATAGTGGAAAAATTCCCTTATTGAACTTATTCCACTCCCAATTTAAATCTTATTTATATCATGAGATATCAATATTTACCTAATTTATTAGTGAGGGGAATAGTTACCATCCATAATATAATTAAAAACCTAATTATTTATTCCAAAATGTCATAAAAAATTCATCTTACTAGAACACATTAAAATAAATCAGTTCTATATACATTTCCACATTACATAACCCATGGAATTGAAAAGGGTTTCAAAACAATTTCATCTCTTCATCATCAATATAAACCAAATACAGAAAAATAAATATTTTATCCTTGGAAAATATCCCTGGTAATGTATCTATAATATCAAAGGATTAAATATTATAGGGAAAATGATTTTAAATGGACACTTGGAATAATTAACGAGGAAAATATACATTCCATTTTGAAATAAATTCCTTTATAAAAACTATGAAATTATAAAGGAAATATTTTTTTATTAAATTATACATGGTAACTTGTAAAGTTATATTCAATGGAAAAATAATTCATGAGTTTAGGAAAATTAGTTCATGTACTATAATTTAATAAAAACATTGCTTAATTTTTTTTTGAAAAATTCATAAATATCCTCATTTAGAAAAATACAAGAATATTATTATTAAAAAATTTTGAAAAAAAATTGAAAAATGGTTACAAATAAATATAAAAATCATAAGGTAATGGTAAAAAAATTCGTTAATAAATTTTTATATGAAATGGATATGGATGAAATATTTTCCCCAGTGGAGACATAAACTTAAACAATACAAAATAATGATAATATTGCGACATAAAACCCTTACTTGAGTTATTCGTGATTCTAAATCACTCTAACCTCGTGTATAATAAATTTACATGTATTATAATTCTTTAATGAAGTCATTTTTATTCTTATAATATAATTTATCAACCCTTCATAATATTTCAACATCACCTATGATCAATAATTTATAATTAAAATAATTTTTTCTTAGTTTTAACTGTTTCATATTTCATGATTATTTCTGCTCAGTAGTTCCGATTATTTTATATTTATCATTGTTAAATCATCTATAAATTATTAATCACTATATTTATATCCTAAATATTTTTTATATACATATTATCCTTATAAATTAAATGGAGAGGTAGGAAAATGAATTACACCGTTGAAGGAGTCGGAAGGCCATACATATTCATAAATGTTGTTTTTATTTTTCGATAGATGAAAATAAAAAAAGGTAAATATTAATTAGAAAATATAGAATAATTATTATATAATATATATCATATATTAATTCACATGTATTATTCCTCATTATAATTCATGTAATATATAAGTTAAAAATAAATGACGTCTCCTCGTAGAGGTGGTTGTCCACATGTATGCATGAACAATGTTATTAATTTTCTAAAGGATTGGATAACAAAAAGGCGTACATGATATTTTAATTACATATTTATAATTGTTTCATAAATAAAATATATAAATACATACCATATTATAAATCCCATACATAAGATATGATGGTGATATATGAAATGAGTTTCAACAGAGAGACAATAAGACATATGTTTCCATGAGTGATAATTATACTACTATTTTGATGCGATAGTGGGATTATAATGATATTTTCATAATAATAATAAAAATTAATTTTATATAGGATAATGACTTAATTAATTTTTATAATTTCATCATATTTAGAGGTGGCAATGATGTTTTGAATAGAAAGAGATTGGTTATGTCCATTACCTCTTCTTTGACATTATTCCTTTAGATATCAAAGAAATGGTCTTGGGGTTGGTATGTGTATAAGATAAAAACATGTAGGAAGTTTATAGGTATATTTTAAATGTAAATGGATATATTTTAGTCAATCTAGAAGGCTCAATGTGGCGTGAAGAACTATTTGAAGACGTTCCCTATTATAATTGAGGTGAGGGGTACATCTTGAATTTCATATGAAATTAAATTATAATAATTGATTAATAATAGAAATCACTCCAAATAGACATTGATATTAATATAAGTTATGATATGGTTATAATTATATCATATAATTTTATTTAGATAAGTATCAGTGTCAATTTAAATATAATAATTTTGAGTAACCCATACTTTACCAATTTTAATTTTAATATTGGTGATGATGGTTTCATTATTAAATTGATTCAATTATTACATATATAGAATTAAAATTGGCCCCAAAATTCCCAATTTATAAATTTTTTGACCATATCATGTCCATATTGTCTAATTTCATTATTTATATGATTATTAAAAAGATTAATAATTTATAATTTTGATAAAATATCATTTTCCCAATTCAAGGAAAATTTATTTAATTATAATTTAAATACATCAATATTGAGGTAGAATTATACTATAATACTTTAAGACCATAGTAATTCGTCCTATTAATAAACAAAATTCATTTTACACATTACCTCATTCAAATTTTTTCAACTTTAATATTCCTAAAATAATTTATAAAAGTTATTTATTAAATGGAAAAATATTGCATCGATGATGCATAAATCATTAAGGTATTTATATAATTAACAAAAAATAAAATTGTTTCCAAAAAATCATTTTATTAATCTCAAAATATAAAATTATATTAGTTCATTACATAATTATGATTCTATGTCAGCACAAAATAGACATTAAAATCTATGATAGTGACATATTCTAATTTTCTGTGATTTAAATAATATATAAGTCATTTTCATGGAATAATATCCATTAGAACACCTATATTTAAATATATGCTATTAAGAGTATAATTAATTTCATCCTATAATAATTATGATTAATTTATTATACTTATTAAATTGTTAAATCTAGATTAACCCAATTTACCCATTATGTAGGTGATACATTTTACCATAGTTACTATTCATAATGATAACAATAAAAAGGGTATATTTACCAAATTTAAACTTCTTAATTCCCAAAATGGATTTAATTTTATATAATTTAATAATATTAAATTGAATAACATAATTATATTTTGTGTGTATGAAATGCAAGAGAAACATCTTTTTAGAAGAATTTCAATTTTAAGTGTTGAATTGGATTTATTTTTATCCTTTTCCAATATATATTTTTTTAATGTTTGAAAAATATGATATTATAAATAATTGGAAATTTTAAAATAGTTCAATCATCAATTATTATTAATATAATTTATTTATGTAAAAAAGTCATTTATGGCATAATTTCTTTATAAAAAAAGGAATAACGTCTATTTTTAAATATTTTCTAGTTCTTAACTCTAATAATTTTATGACTAATGAGTTAATTTTATATGTGTTTAGAAAATATGTTTTTTAAAAAAATTATTACAATTCATACTCTCTAATAAAAATTTCATGTGATAATGATTACATAATAATATAATAATGTCCATGAATTTTTCTTAACATAGTGTCGCATTTAACACATGATTTTGATGCAATAATATAATTTAATTAGAACTATTTCATACCAACATTAGGGTGTTATATTCTACCCCCTATCCCTAAAATAATTTCCCCCTAAATTTCATCACTCTGGTATAAAAAATTGAGGATACATTTTGTCTCGTTACATCCATTGTTTCCCACATAAATATATCAAATCGATGAATTTTGGAACAAAAAGTTGACCATATGAATGGTATTGAATAATTTAACTTTCTAAAAAATACCAAATATCAACTATTTATTCTTCATGAAAATGATATTTCTCTAGTGGTATGAACATTGAGATCACTACATGTGAAATATTATGCATATACTAAATTGGGAGAGATTCATGGAACACATCATGAACATGGAATAGAATCAGTGGAAGAACTAATCACTAAGATAGCATATTAATGTAATGATGAGTTTCAAAATGTAAAATATAACATAGGATCAGTTTTACCTATTTCTATATCCCATTATCCACTTCCATAGATATATTTCTAGGAATACCCTATAACCCACTTTAATATCTAAATCTTTATTATGATTTTTGACATATATTTTTTGTCGACTATGAGAATCACTTATGTCATGTTGAGTGGATATAGCCTTCACTTGCATTTCCTAAGATAAATATGATCCCAATATCTTTCCTTCTCCAAAAAACATCTAATATTTTGGATTTTTTCAGTTCCAATCATATATTACATCATGAGGATCTATTTGAATACAAGAGTAGAGGCTATTGTGGTATGGAAATTCCACTTATGAAAGGTATTGATCCCAACCAAATTTGAAATCTATATAGAAATATCTGAACATTTTTTCTAGTGTTTTAATGGACTTTTCAGATAGAACATCAATATAAGGATGATATGATGTTATGAAACATAACTGTATTTCCATATCCTACAAAATACTTCTCTAAAACATTGAGGCAATAATGAAGCCTCATATAGATACAATTGATAGTTTTACAACATGAAAGCTTACCAATTCCTGGATGAATAACATAGTATGTTGATAAATATGTAAATATTATATAATATAAATTATGTGTGTTCACTTCATAAAGAAATTGACAAAAACATAAATATAATTATTCCATTAAGATTTTTTGTGTATTCTGAAGTAAAAATTCACAATGATGATTTCCCATATCTATTTTGGTATGGTTAATTGTTTCAATATTTGCATAGTCATTTTTCTCATAGACTTTACTTGCTAACATACTAAGAACCAAAAAAATATCCTTTAATATATTTATTGGTGACATCTCACTAAAAATTATATTTCGAATCCCTATATAACTTTATTCATCCAGGATAGATAGAGAAGGAAAAACTATGAGATCTATCCATCACATCCTTCTATAAATCTTTTTCCAAAGATACAAATACAAGGTTCTTGGGACATTTTATTCTATCGATATATAGGTTTTACTTAGGAACCTCTCTCAACTTCCTTTTCAGTTCTACATCAACCATAAGTGCCTCTTTAATCATCCCATGGATTGATATTTGTGCACACAATGTAGAAATATAAGATTTATCCCCTCCCTTCAAAATATCAACATCTATACCTTGAATGTTAATAAATTTTGGGTCTTTTGTAATCCACATCAGATATAATCTGTCACAATACATTAGAATCCTATCATATTCCACTCTATATTCCTTCTCAATGTGGTAATGTATTGAGAATTCGTAATCATTACTCATCTCTGTCCATATTCATTGTTGCATGTTCGACTATTTTTGAGTGAAAATATACTTTAACATTTATTTATTACAATATATATTTCACACTTTTCTCTAAAGATATAATTCATCAATGTAACTAATTTAATAATTACTCTAACTAACTCCAAATCACGAGATGGGTAATTTTTCTAATGGGAATTTAATTTTCATACGATAAAAAGAAATAACCATATCATTCTGCATGAAGATTCATCCTTGTTCATTATTTGATTCATAAATATTGACTGAAAATACTTATACATTGTAGGGTAGTGCGTGATTAGGTGATCTTACTATCCTTCATTTAATTTACTTAAAACATTCCTCACATTTATTCGTCTAATGAAACATGGATTCCTTCATAGTTAACATGGTGAATAGATTCAATTTCTATGAAAATTTCTCAACATTTCACCAATAATATCCCTAAAATCCAAGAAAACTATGGATCATTGTTACCATGGTTAGTCAGGTCCAATGTTCATAAAAATATTTCTTTTAAGAGTCTACTGATATACCCACATTTGTGATTATGTAACCCAAGAATGAAACCATTTTAAGCCAAAATTCACACTAGGAAAAATTTTCATACATTTTCTCTATCCATACGGTCATTAAAATAAACCTCAAATGATCTTCACAATCTTCATTGATCATTTAATAAATATTAATATATTCTATAAAGACTACCATAAACAGATCAAGGTATTGTCTGAAGGCTCTATTCATTAATTTGAAGAAGATATAGGGTGACATAGTAAGAACAACTATAATAAATATAAACATATAATTTCATTACCTAATATATAATGTTTTCATATTTATATCCTCATTATTGAATCTAAATTTAAGATATAAAAAATGAAGATCATTCTAGGAATATTATTTAGATCCAAATAGTTTATAAAACATGGTATCGATACATGGTAGAAGTTACTTTTACAAGAAGGAGATCGATTTGGTTCATGAAATTAAAATAAGTGCCCCATTGTCCAATAATTCTTCATACAAAATAGATCACACAAACCAAATGGGTATACACATGAAATAATGAATCCATTTCCTATATTCTATTGAATTTTATTCTTCAATTGATATAACTCAATCTGGGCCATTCTATATAAATCTAGGAAGAAAGTGTAGCACAAGCTATAAAATCCATTAAAATCTCAAATTCACGATTCAGTGGAAGACCCAAAAAAAACTTCTAAAAATACATCAATAAAATCCTACACAATCTTCTTATATTTGATGATGATTTTCACCCTAACCATCTGATAAGAATTCCCCATATAATTGGAATAAGGAACCATATTATAAGGCCCCGACCTTAAACTTTACTTAATATTGAATTGAATGAATAATTCACATTGAGGATCTTTTCAGGTTTAGAGTTTTAGAGAATTAGATCATAAATCATGAATTACATTCCACATTTAAAAAATGTGGTTACATAAAAGATAGTATTTGTTTTTTTCCATCAACGAAAACATATTTAAAATAAAACATGGATTCTTTCTTGATGCTTCCTTGTCACTATCATCATAGCTTGCACCATTCCCTTGACCTGTGAAAATCATTTCAAAAACTTGGGATGAGAATAAAAAGCTCAGAAAGGGATATAAAAGTATGAAAAGAAAACATTAGTCCATGTATGAAAACATACTTTACTCATAAAACATAAGCATTTTAACATACCTCATCAAATCATGAATAAATCATAGAAATCATAATGCAAAAAGGTAACCTGAGGCATTCATAATATTCTTACGTAGGGAGTAACCCTCTTGGTTACGTTTGGAATACTCATCAAAGTATATTCCCTAAATCTCTTCGGAGAAACATTAACGTTTAAATCCTTCGCGTTACCCAATGCATTGGAGAGCTATATCGGGCTCACCAACCCTTAGTTTATCATGGAACCACCCGTTTTCATAACAATGCCCAAGAACCATAACATAAACATATCACATAAAACATGAATAATGGAAAAATAACATTTCCACATTTCAATCACAGTATAACATTCTAAGATATTGAAATAATGAATCCATTCAAAAAAACCATTTTCAAAACCATTTAAAACATTTAATAAAGTGATTTTTAAATCAAAGTGTCCCACACCCCCTTGAAGCTTTTAACATTTTAAACCACTAATATACATATAAACAAAATCCATAAAACCATTTTGAAAACATGGATATTAACAAAAACAAATCATTATAACATTTAATGCAATATTTTGGTTAAAGGGTTTTTTACCAAAATTAGAGACACTTGAATAAAATATTTGAAGAATAAAATTTAATCAGAAGTTTATAATATCATGAGAATAAATGGATTCATGATATAATATTACAAAGGATAGTATATACACCATATAAGTGTGAATTGGTGCATAACAACAATGAAGTATCAATAGAAATGTAAAATGAGGTGAAATCCCTTATAAGGAAGGTATCCTTAAATTAAGGATAAATCAATCTCAAAATTATGTGTGAAAAATATAAATACACCCAATATAAGTTGATATTAAGTGTAAAAAAATAAAAGTTCATTACCACATATTCAAAGGATAACATATTCCATAACTACATGTTGAACCTAAAGAAATCGAAATTGGGTTAAAAAGTTCCCTTGGTAAAATTCGACAGCCTAATGGCGTCACTTAAAAATTCAGAAAATGAGTTGATGAGAGATAAAAAGGGTATCTAATCAATTGGACATAAAATTTCCATCAATAAGGATATATAATAACATATCCCAACATAATAGTATGTGAATTAAAAGACATAACAAAATAAGTCTTTTAAAAAGAGGAGGGTGAAAGGTTCCCTTACCGACTTGGGTAACGTTCGAAACGTACACCCTGTTGAAGAATGATCATAGAATGAATATGTAAATACCCATAAATGAAATTATATTACACAAAGAGTACAATAATGGGATGTACATACACCACTCAAAGGAAATGGTGGCAAATGCAGCATAAATCTCACGAGACTAAAAGTGAGATTAGAAATCCCTTATGAAAACTCGGCAGCCTAACGACGCCACTTAAAACTTCGAAAAATGGATTGATGAGATCAAATAGGGTCTCTAATCATATTAAAATAAAATTTAAAGAAAGAGGAATATGAAATAATATACACCATAATAACAAATAGGAGCTTAAAATAAGTGACATAAAGGAGAGTACTTAAAAAGAAAGAGAGAGGTTAGATCTCTTAGGAAAATCCGGCAACCTAACGGCGCCACTCAAAACTTCCAAAAGGGATTCATGAGAGAAAATAGGGTCTATAATCATATGAAAATAAAAAGTACAGTCTGAGTAATATAAAATAACATCCCAATCATAAGAAAGATGAGCTTAAAAGGAATGACATAAATGAGTGTACTTAAAAAGAAAGAGAGGAGTAGGATCTCTTACCTCGTGTCCGACATGACTCAATCGTTCTTTAATCTCCTGAATAATAAAATTTGGTCAATTTATAATTTCTTAAGGACATACTTTAAATATTATTATTCAGTTAATATCACATATTATAATGTTATAATAATTGATAATAAAGTGAGTTCATATCAGACGTTTTTGTCGATGTTCGGTACATGAGTAAAAATCGAACTTGTTGGAAAAGAATTTTCCATGTAGTTATAGGTACATCATATCCAGAATAGTATTGATGTTTTAAATATCATATATATCCATTATATATTCATTTTATACTATTCCATAGCATTTGGAGATAAAAAAGTAAAAGCACCGTTCATGGAGATGGTAGGCCGTACGTACGCATGAACGCTACTTTCATTTTTTGTCATATTAATGGAATTAAAACAAAATGAGAGATATATATATTATAATTCCAGAATTATATCTATCATTTAGATTTAATATATTACATATATATCCATTATATATATGAACTTATAATAGTACATAACATTTGGAGATAAGAAATGAAATGTACAGTTCATGGAGACGGTAAGCCGTACGTACACATGAACGCTACTTTCATTTATTTTTTTTGTATTCAATGGAATTAAATAATAATGATATAAAGGTATATTATAATTCCAGTAGGATATAATATGTAATTCTATTAATTCCATCCTTTATACGTCCCACATATGGCATTAACGAATCAAATCACTTTGAGGGGGTGGTAGTCCGCACTTCCTAAAATGAAGATATCACGTTTACCCATAATGGAAACCATAAAAGTATGCCAAAAATGAAAAATACAAAATCTTAAGTAAAACATAAACGTATTATATATCATATATAAATATAGTACCATATTAATGGCCACCTTTGAAGGTGTTAAAATAATATTGAACCATCATCGTTTCGTGAGGCAGTAATTCGTCATCCACAGAAACAGTATGTTCCTTAACCATCAGATGCAGGTGTGTGAAAGTGTAGATCGAATCCTTCTTATAATAACATCCTATTATATTTAAGATACTGGTTTTGTTACAAAAAAGAGTAATAAAAAGAGTTTAGGGGTTTGGAGAAGAAAAATAAAACAAAAGAACACAAGGGAAGACATTACCTTTAAATCGGGTAACTCTCTTTGATTTGAGCTCAAAGGCTTTCTTGGAAAGGATTCTGCCCAAATTTAGGCTTCAATGATGAATATAGGTATGTGGAGAGATGAAATGGGTAGGGGTTGGCCAAGCCGAAGGCTTGAGAGGTGTGTGTAAGGTGGTAGAGGTGGGGGCCATTTATAAGAGGAGAGGAGGGGTACTCTTGCAAAGTTATAAAATATTACATTACTATAAAATGATTTTCAGATTTAAAAGGTCCGAAAAGGATATATTTAATGGATAAGGTGATAAGGTTTATAAATTAACCCATCCAATAGGTTTTTGACAAGTTTGAGACATATATTTCACCCTATCGTCTCATTTTATTTAAATCGGTCATTTATGAGGTAATCATTGTATCATCACGGTGTCATAATTAAATTAATTTATTCAAAATCTAAAAATTATAGAAAAACTATAATGATGTAGGAAATCCTTTTATATTTATAATTAATATTTATAGTCAAAAATATGACTTTTATAACCCCATAAAAAATTGTTTTAGTAAAACATCACATCTTTGTGACATTCTAATTTTAACTTTAAATAAAAAAGGTATTAATGTCATTTTCCAACCAATATGGCTCCATGGGGTCCCCAAGTTGACCCATTGATTTTATTGGTCGTCCATGACTCATCAAATGAGGTTAGGACATGTGTGTAGGTCATTTCATATTATTAAAACATTATTTTTACCTTAAACTACACAAATTACCTCTAATCGCGATTAAAACATAAAAGTTACTATTCACAAAAAAAATTATTTTAATCCCATTGAACCACATTTTACTTATTAATGACAACAATGTATGTCGAATTTTTGAAATTAAAAACACAGAGGTGGTAAATTTTCATTTAAACGAAAAATCAGTTTTTTAAGTACCACTTAGTGGTTTCACTATTCATCAAAAATTGAAGTTTTCCAAAAAAATACCAAAAATTCAGCCTAAGCTATATTTGACATTCCAAATTCAAAAATGGTGCGTATTTTAAAAAATTCAAAACATATAAGTTACATTAATTAATTTAATAATTAATTCCCGTTGTCAGAGGATATAGCAGGTTTTTATGAAATAATAAGTATCGAAAGATTGACACTAGTTTAAGTCCAATTTCAAGATGAAATTAATTCCAACGACCAATATTTGATTAAATGGTAAAAATATATTCTAATTTCACTTTAAAACCAACTCAAAAGATAATCTAATCATATAAATAAATTATATTAAAAAGATGTTTTGAATTAAAATACAACATTTTTCACTATTCATTAAAAAAATGAACTTTGTCGAAAAAATACCAAAAATTTACAGAAAGTAAATTTTGATGTCCTGATTCTAAAGAAGAATTTTATTTTGTCAAATATAACACATAAAATTTTCAAAAATTGTATTTAAAAGTGGTTCGTCATCGAAAGGCGGTTAATCGACCTTTTAAAGAATATTAGAATGATTAAGCTTAAAATTGGATTCATTCGCATTTTTAATCCTCTAACATTTATTGTAAAAAGTAAAAATATTTGAAAAAAATATATAATAATTTTGTAGTTAGATCTGTTCATTCCTACAATTACAATGGCTAGGCGTTAACTACAATTTAAAATAATAATATTTTATTATTTGAGTGCAACGTAAGATTCCCAAGAAACTCGTTGTTGCTTATTGGGTAAGCCATCGATCATAGCGTACCCTATAAAGTTATATTAATATTTTATTCACAAATATGGATAAATGTGAAAATTTCATATTCTTTATTTACCTAGGGTGTTACATCCTTCCCCCCTTTTGGGAATTACGTCCTCGCAATTTTAAAATTGGGCTTCGAAACTTCATTGAAAATCCCACATCGGAACAAGAGTCAGTGAAAAAAACACTTTAAAATAAATAAAGAGAAGTACAAAGGTCACCCGAGATAACCCATACTAGTATTACATGTTGGAAAACATGGATATGGAGGAAAAAACAAAGGGTCATGTTCTGAGGGAGAGTGATAGTAAACATGTCTTGGAGAAAGTTAACCATAAGAAAATCACAAACATGTGATGGGTTAAATGGTATTCGATTCCCCAGTAGGAAAAGTTAACAGACAGCATTTTTGTTTTTAGTTACTCTTCATTGTGGAATTTATTTTTGAGCTTAAATAAATCATAATGATACATACATACTTGTCATGTAGACTTTCAACTTTTACTAGATTCCTTAATCAAACTCATATTTTCTCCAAAAGACGAGTATTTAGGAAGACTTGTTCACATTAAGAGTATTACAATCATCTTCTTGAGAATCACCTAATCCACAGAAGAGAACTATATATTTCCCATGTCTTTAGACAAAATCCAAAACCAAAATTGTTAGAATGAGATCAGATAATCCAAAAAATTATAATCCATTATAAAAAGAAAATCTATTCTTAAGCTCAAAAATTTGTCCAAAAAAAACCCAAATTTCAACGAAGACCATTTGATAAACAATTGTCCATAAAATTCTTCAAAGAAAACCAAACTAAGATTGAAACCCAAATATTTGAAAGATTTAACCACATAGTCTTCCAAGTTACAAATTAACTTTTATCTCCAAATAATATCAGTTGCTCTTAAATTCTCATATTGAAAAGTAATTAACCTAATCACATATCCTCGATGATAGGTTAATCATTTCCATAGATAAACCAAAAATAAACTTACTCTTGATTCCTAAAATCATTTAACTAAAAATAATTAGTCAAACTAACCAGGGACTTCATGTAGTCCAGTGGTAGGCGATAAATACCAGTCGCACTTTGGTTGTGGGTTCGATTCCCGCACCTTTGTCCGATACGACGGGTTGTCACACGGTCTGCGTGTTTACCTTTTTCCAAAACTATATAATTCTTAAAAAATTCCCCAAAATGAGATACAATCTTCAAAAATAATCATAACATATTTTAACATCACTTTTATCTCATTCCTTTCATTTTCCATCATAATATATAATAAACCATAATTACCTCAAAAGTAAGGATCATATAAACCCTAATGGTTACCTTTATAATTATTACCTGAACTTCCACATCGATTGGTCATCTCGTACATGATGCATTACAGAACATACCAAGGTATAATTGGTTGATCATGACTCCTTGATAGTTGGTTTAGAACTACCACGAGATTCCTCATTGAATCCCCCATTTCATCCAGTCTCTTAATCAGAGAACCACCGCAGTTTCCTTCAAACCTATTGTCACTTTGGTGCCTTCTAGATTCATCCATTCACTAAAAACAGAAATGTCAGTGTGAGTATATCAAAAAAAACCATCATGTACTAATGAGGAAAGTAAAAACTAAGATATACTTACTCATTCACTTTATCTAAAACTAGGACTCTTTCAAAAATCCTAACCATTGTGGTAATGTCACTTATGCCTAGAGAATACCCTAACCTCTAAAGTTATCTAAACCGACCTCTGATACCAACTATAAGGCCCCGACCTTAAACCTTACTTAATATTGAATTAAATGAATAATTCAAATTCAGTATCTTTTCAGGTTTAGTGTTTTAGAGAATTAGACCATAAATCATGAATTACATTCCACATTTAAAAAAAGTGCTTACATAAAATATAGTATTCGTTTTTCCCATCAACAGAAACATATTTAAAATAAAACATGGATTCATTCTTGACGCTTCCTTGACACTATCATCATATGATGCATCTTTCCCTTGACCTGTGAAAAACATTTAAAAAACATGGGATGAGCATAAAATGCTCAGTGCGGGATATAAAAGTATGAAAAGAAAACATTAGTCCATGTATGAAAACATACTCTACTCATAAAACATAATCATTTTAACATACCTCATCCAATCCTGAATAAATCATAGAAATAATAAGGCATAAAGGTAACTTGAGGCATTCATAACATTTTTACGTAGGGAGTAACCCTCTTGGATACGTTTGGAATACCAATCAATGTATATTTCCTAAATCTCTTCGGAGAAACCTTAACATTTAACTCCTTCGCGTTACCCAATGCATTGGAGAGCTATATCGGGATCGCCTGCCCTTAGTTTATCACGGAACCACCCATTTTCATAAAAATGCCCAATAACCATAACATAAAAATATCACATAAAACATGCATAAAGTAAATATAACATTTACACATTTCTATCACAGTATAACATTTTAAGATATTGAAATAACGAATCCATACAAAAAACCATTTTCAAAACCATTTAAAACATTTAATAAAGTGATTTTTGAATCAAAGTGTCCCATACCCCCTTGAAGATTTTAAAATTTTAAACCAATAATATACATATAAACAAATCCTTAAAACCATTTTGAAAACATGGATATTAATAAGAACATATCATTAAAACATTTAAAGCAATATTTTGGTTAAAGGGTTTTTACCAAAATTAGAGACACATGAATACAATAATTGAGGAATAACATTTAATCAGAACATTATAATATCATGAGAATAAATGTATTCATGATATAATATTCCAAAGGACAGTATATACACCACATAAGAGTGAATTGGTGCATAATAACAATGAAGTCTCAATAGAAATGTAAAATGAGATGAAATCCCTTATAAAGAAGGTATCCTTAAATTAAAGATAAATCAATCTCAAAATTATGTGTGACAAATATAAATACACCCAATATAAGTTGATATTAAGTGTAAAAAAATAAAAGTTCATTCACACATATTCAAAGGATTACATATTCGATAACAACATGTTGAACCTAAAGAAATCGAAATTGGGTTAAAAAGTTCCCTTGGTAAAATTCGACAGCCTAACGGCGTCACTTAAAAATTCAGAAAATTAGTTGATGAGAGATAAAAAGGGTATCTCATCACTTGGACATAAAATTTAAATCAATAAGGATATATAATCACACATCCCAACATAATATTATGTCAATTAAAAGAAATAACAAAATAAGTCTTTTAAAAAGAGGAGGGTGAAAGGTTCCCTTACCGAGTTGGGTAACTTTCGAAACGTACACCCCATTGAAGAAGGGTCATTGAATGAATATGTAAATACCCATAAATGAAATTATATTACACAAATAGTATAATAATGTGAATTACATACACTAATAAAAGGAAATGGTGGAAAACGAAGCATAAATCTCACGGGACTAAAAGTGAGATGAAAAATCCCTTACGAAAAGTCGGCAGCCTAACGACGCCACTTAAATCATCGAAAAATGGATTGATGAGATCAAATAGGGTCTCTAATCATATTAAAATAAAATGTTCATAAAGATGAATATAAAAGAACATCCCCAATAATAACAAAGTGGAGCTTAAAAGAAGTGACATAAAGGAGAGTACTTAAAAAGAAAGAGAGAGGTTAGATCTCTTACAAAAATTCGGCAGCCTAACGTCGCCACTCAAAACTTCCAAAATGGTTTGATGAGAGAAAATAGGGTATATCATCATATGAACATAAAAATTATAGTATTATTAATTTAAAAGAACATACCAATCATAAGAAAGATGAGCTTAAAAGGAATGACATAAAAGAGTGTACTTAAAAAGAAAGAGAGGAGTAGGATCCCTTACCTCGTGTCCGACATGACTTGATCGTTCTTTAATCTCCTGAATAATAAAATTTGGTCAATTTATAATTTCTCAAGGACCTAATTTAATGATTATTATTCAGTTAATATCACATATAATAATGTTATAATAATTGGTTAATAAAGTGAGTTCATATGAGACGTTTTTGTCGATGTTCGATACATGAGTAAAAATCGAACTTGTTGGAAAAGAATTTTCCATGTAGTTATAGGTAAATCATATACAGAATAGTACTGATGTTTTAAATATCATATATATCCAGTATATATTCATTTTATACTATTCCAAAGAATTTGGACATAAAAAATTAAAAGCACCGTTCATGGAGACGGTAGGCCGTACGTACACATGAATGCTACATTCATTTTTTTGGCATATTAATGGAATTAAAACAAAATGAGAGATATATATATTATAATTCCAAAATGATATATATCATTTAGATGTAATATATTACATATATATCCATTATATATATGTACATATAATAATACATAACATTTGGAGATAAGAAATGAAATGTACCGTTCATGGAGACGGTAAGTCGTACGTACGCATGAACGCTACTTTCATTTCTTTTTTTATTAAATGGAATTAAATAATAATTATATAAAGGTATATTATATTTTCAGTAGTATATCATATGTAATACCATCAATTCCATCTTTTAATCATCCCACATATGGCATTAACGAATCAAATCACTTTGAGGGGGTGGTAGTCCACACTTCCTAAAATGAAGATATCGCGTTTACCCATAATGGAAACCATAAAGGTATGTCATAAATGAAAAACACAGAAGCTTAAGGAAAACATAAACATATTATATATCACATATAAATATAGTGACATCTTAATGTCCACCTTTGAAGGTGTTAAAATAATATTAAACAATCATCGTTTCATGAGGCAGTAATTCACCATCCACAGAAACAGTATGTTCTTTAACCATTAGACGGAGGTGTGTGAAAGTGTAGCTCGAATACATATTATAACAACATCCTAGTATATTTAAGATACTGGTTTTGTTACAAAAAAAGTAATAATAAGAGTTTAGGGGTTTGGAGAAGAAAAATAAAACAAAAGAACACAAGGGAAGACATTACCTTTAAATCGGGTAACTCTCTTTGATTTGAGCTCAAAGGCTTCCTTGGAAAGGATTCTGCCCAATGTGAGACTTCAATGATGAATAGAGAGATGTGTAGAGATTTAATGGGCAGGGGTTGGCCGATCCAAAGGCTTTAGATGTGTGTGTAAGGTGGTAGAGGTGGGGGCCATTTATTAGAGGAGAGGAGGGGCACTCTTGGAAAGTTATAAAATATTACTTTATTATAAAATGATTTTTGGATTTAAAAGGTCCCAAAAGGATATATTTCTAGGATATGGTGATATGGTTTCTAAATTCACCCATACAATAGGTTTTTGACAGGTTTAAGACTTATATTTCACCCTATCAGATCATTTTATTTAAATCGTTCATTTATGAGGTAATCACTGTATCATCACGATGTCATAATTAAATTAATTCATGTAAAATCTAAAAATTATAGAAAAAATATAATGATGTAGGAAATCGTTTTAGATTTCTAATGAATATTTATAGTAAAAAATATGACTTGTATAACCTCATCTAATTTTTTTAGTAAAACAACACATGTTTGGGACATTTTAATTTTAACTTTAAATAAAAAAGGTATTAATGTCATTTTCCAACAAAAGTGGCTCCATGGGGTCCCCAAGTTGACCCAGGGATTGTCTTGGTCGTCCAGGACTCATCCAATGAGGGTAGGACATGTTTCTATGTCATTTCATATTATTAAAATATTATTTTTACCTTAAACTACACTAATTACCTCTAATCGCGATTAAAACATAAAAGTTACTATTCACCAAAAAAATTATTATAATCCCATTGAACCACATTTTACTTCTTAATGACAACCATTTATGTTGGATTTTTGAAATTCAAAACACAGAGGTGGTAAATTTTCCTTTAAACGAAAAATTAGTTTTTTAAGTACCACTTAGTGGTTTCACTATTCATCAAAAATTGAAGTTTTCCAGAAAAATACAAAAAATTCACACTAAGCTATATTTGATATTACAAATTCAAAAATGATGTCTATTTTACAAAATTCAAAACATATAAGTTACATTAATTAATTTAATAATTAATTCTCGTTGTCAGAGAAAATAGCGTGTTTTTATGAAACAATAAGTATAAAAAGATTTACACTAGTTTAAGTCCAATTTGAAGATGAAATTAATTCCAATGACCAATTTTGGATAAAATGGTAAAAATATATTCTAATTTCACTTTAAAACCAATTAATAATATAATCTAATCATATAAATAAATTTTATTAAAAAGTGGTTTTGAATTAAAATACAACATTTTTCACTATTCATTAAAAATGAACTTTATCGGAAAAATACCAAAAATTGACACAAAGTAAACTATGATGTCCTGATTCTAAATAAGAATTTTATTTTTTCAAATATAACACATAAAATTTTCAAAAAGTGGATTTAAAAGAGGTTCGTCATCAAAAGGCGGTTAATCGACCTTTTAAAGAATACTAAAATGGTTACACTTAAAATTGGATTCATTCACATTTTTAATTCTCTAACATTTATTGTAAAAAGTAAAAATATCTGACAAACATATATAATCATTTTGTAGTTAGTTCTGTTCATTCCCGCAATTACAACGTCTAGGCGTTAACTACAATTTAAAATAATATTATTTTATTATTAGAGTGCAACGTAAGATTCCCAAGAAACTCGTTGTTGCGTATTGGGTATGCCATCGAGCATAGCGTCCCCTTTAAAGTTATATTAATATTTTATTCAAAAATACGGATAAATTTGAAAATGTCATATTCTTTATTTACCTGGGGTGTTACACATATGATGGATGAAATATCCATCAAAATATGATATTTTTCATCACATTGATAGGTGATAAATGGTTTCCTAAAAATATTAATCATTCCTTCCCTCCCTCAAAAATTTATGTGAGATTTATGTAATGAAATATAACCCATTACCTATATAACATCGAACTCAAATTGGATAAGAATGAAAATATTTTCTTGCAATACATTACCACAAACATTAACTAGAGAAATATAATTAACTTTGGATCTTATCATCATATAAATAAAGGATTAATGGAAACTCAACAAATAATTTTTTAGGGTGTATTATGATACCCTTATAAATGTATATAGATGTAAAATAGTGGGTATATCTAAAAATAAAATAGATATTACTAGATCTAGAGTGGATGGTATGTGTACCATTAAGGATGTCATTATTATACATATATTAGAAATTGTGATCACATGATATTTACCTATTTCTCTAGGATTAAGAGGTTTTTGAATTTGATCATTATAATTAACTTATAGATTTGGGAACTAGATAGAATAATGATTATACCTCTTGTATTTAAAACACAAAAGTGTATGTGGTGCAATAAATGTACATTTTACTATATTCACATCATTAGATAACATCTAGACATCACTTATACATTACATTTCTTGATGACCTTTATTTCCACACTTTAATTATTTACCAGTTCCCATAAGAAAATTCCCCCAAAGTATCCTTCAACACTATAATCATAAAGGAAGTCTCATCTTCTTCTATCTATGGTATTTATAAATTTCTTTTCTATTCGATTTTTATTTTCTAATCAAAACCATGATATTTATGGGTTACTCTAATATCCACACCTACTGGAGATCACATTGTTTATCCTTACATTCATGTTTTATGATAATACAATAAGTCTATATATAAAGTATTGTGAAATTTTCCTCATAAGTGCAAATGGATTCATCAAAAAAAAAATTAACTAATGGAATATTTCATCCAATTTCATATTAATAATACAATGACAGTACATATTGAAAATATAATATGTTCAATTAATCTATATACCAAGATTGTATTTCTTATTTTTCTCTCATGTTCTTAATATGATCCCACCACTAATCGACTTTACCTTCCAAATGATAAATTTTCAATATAACATTGGCATGTTCTTAACTCTAGAGAATTGAAAATAAATTTTTAGTTGTACTGATAAGTTTCTCAATGACTAGTGGAATTTTGTACAAACTAAATGATGGTGTCAATTTACTCAGTAAAGAATTAATAGAAACTAATTATATATTTTTATTATCTTAATGATAAGTGTAATTAAATTTAGTTCCCTGACATGAAAGACACATAGAATGGTTCTTCATGTCAGTTATCCATTGGGTCTTAAGAATGACTACTAAAACACTCAAGGATTCTGACTATAAGTGATAGTTTAAAGGTGGTACTGTGGGGGGACTAAAAAATCAGGATCATAAATAAATACCAAGAAATAAATAATAAGTAAAATAAAAAATTAAACAACTAATAATAAATAATAATTTATTGAATAATCATGCATGAACATGACAAAATGTGAAGCAATACAAATTCAACATGTATAAAAAAATAAAAGGAATATAAAAAATACTCAAGGGTTATATTTGATAGGATCCTAATATTTTTCTTAGTGCTATTATCTTAAGCTCCCACGTACATTTATAACTTCCCATGTGTAAACTGTGAACCTAAACTTGTAACAATGTGGTCGGTTTGGGTACCCC
This sequence comes from Viscum album, assembly GCA_963277665.1. Lineage (NCBI taxonomy): Eukaryota > Viridiplantae > Streptophyta > Magnoliopsida > Santalales > Viscaceae > Viscum > Viscum album. Next base: position 1,431,043,419 of record OY728126.1, on the reverse strand, counting down.
ATTGCAATAGTGGCCCAAAAAAGGTTTCAGATATACTCAGTAGGCCACTGGAAATAGTGTATAATGGTATATAATACATGTATAAAAATTTAAGTAGTGTTTAAGAATATTAAAATTAATATAGTTCAATAAATAGAAATATAAAAAATTCAGGATCATGTTACCCAAGTACACCTAGCCAACCATACCTACTATAGCATAAAATGGAATATCTTTGAAGACCTTCCATTATGTATATATATGAATATGTAAGAAATTCATATAAACATAAATATATTTATATATATTCATTGTTGTGTAGCTAAGGATTAGTACCAAGGTATAAATAGGAGAGTATAACATATCAAATAATGGACATCATTCCTATGGTTCCATACCCATAATAAAAATATAAGGGATTGTATTCAAAAGGTCTCCATACCTAATAATTATACGATATCGGACTCCATTCAAGGTGATTTTGTGAATAAAAATCAAAAAAATTGGGATTTAAATCCCTTAAATCATATCATAAGGGATGGTATGCATAGGTATTCCGTTCCCATAAATAATAACATAACATACTCCATTCATAGGAATGCCATGCTTTCAAATCATATCAGAAGAGATGTAATTGTCTGGGATTCGATGACTGAGTATCACAATAATGTGACTCCATGCTTGAGTAAAAGACTTCATATATTATTAATAGACACACAAACATAATAATTTATCATATACATTATGATATATATATATACATGGAAAGATAAAACTCATTTTTTCATTCATTTTATTATATGAAGAATAGAAGGCCATTTCCAAAACTATGCCACACAACAATTAATTTATGAAAATATAGGGAATTAAATTGATAAGTAAATTTGGAGTATCATGGGAAGGTCCATGGCTCAAACAGTTTATCATCTGAAATGGGTCATGAATTTCATTCTTTTATTTCTACAGGCCCAGGGAAAGTCCTTATAATTATCATTCTGTTCTATTTCAACTATTCATTTCAAAGGCCATGTGATAACCAATTCAAGCATCCATTTAAATATAAGTTATTAGTATGTCCAAGAATGTAAACATAACAACATGTAATGTTAAAAAATTTATTTTCCCATAATTAATTACTACCAACTCTAGATAAAACTGTAATCAGTGGCCAATAAGCACCATTAGTAAGACACAACCAACGGGTTGACTAAATAGATCTAACTAATCACCAATTAATATAAAACAATTAATTTCGGTTCTCACTGACTATTTAGATAATTAATTTATTTTATCTCAAATTTTAAATGTAACATAAGGAGAGTCCAAAATGTTGAACAATAATGTAAAATAGAAATATTTGAACGTTAAGTAAAAAATCCATTGACTACATACCAAATTCATTAGATGTTCTATTCTTCCATTAATGGGACTATAATTGAGTTATAATTATATTAATCATGAAATTAAACTAAAACACAAAAAATTTGGCTAAAACCCTGCATGGATTTATCTTTCTATTTGGAGAGGTACAAAGAAAAAAAGATGAAAGATTAGTCGATAGCTTACTCATACTGTTCCAATGCACCCAACTATGCCTGAATATGGGATCTTATAAGGGATATCCATGAAATCCTAGAAAAGTCTAATGAGGGATCTCCAGTGTCATGATATTGAGTTAAATGAGGGAGAAATTGGGGGAATATAAGTAATAATGATGGAGGGTCCATATATTCATTTCACCAATCATTATCAAGGATCACAACTGGAATAATGGTTTGGCTAACTGTGAATGAACTTTTAATATCACATGGTCCAAGAGACATAAACCAAATGGTTTTTATGCACGGTTTTTCCTTATTATGTGAATAATGTGCAGTTTCACTTGTTATGTAGAACAAACCAAGTATCTAGGCACATGGGTTGCAAGATAGTGAAAAACCCATGCTCACACAACTACAATTTACTAAATACCTTTCACATGTTCATGTGCCCCACCATGCATAGTTTAACAAATTGTGTGTCAACCATTACAAGGATTAATTATTTATCCCATGGGGACACAACATTTAAACAAAATGTTCACACCTTTTTTCTCATGGAAAGTGAGTTTTCAGACCCTAGAAATCCAAAAAAGCATAAAAATTCTTGGGAACATCTTAGATCATAATCCTATCCAAGAAAAATACTTTTAAATGTTATAATTCTCATAAACACATTGTAAGCCTCATTTAATGATTTATCCCTCCCAACAATTGAAATAATCAAATTCTATTGAAATTTAAACCATTACAAAACACAATATTTAACATTCATTTCATGAGAATATTGTGTGATCAAAACAACTAGTATATTTATTCCAAATCCCAGGATATTCAATTTCTATAAGGAAATTAATTCATTTTCTATCACATTCATAATTAACAAGATTCCGTTAGGTTCCACGAATTGAATAAAATAAAAAATATTATTCTGTGTATCAATCATCATTGTGGGAAACCTCATAATCCTAAAAAAATATTTATAGTATGTCTAAATTATAACACATACAAAAACATTAAATATTTTCCAACACATAGTCATATATCTTGGATTATTACTTCTTAATTCACATCATAATTTCTAATTATTATTAAAACCTTTCTCTAATACTATCTATAGTAACCCATACATATCATACATAGATATTACATCAAAATAAATAGATATTCATTATATAACATTTCAATACATTCCATAATAATTTAGATGTAGTATCTTTGGAAACATTGAAATAAATAAATATGGTTCATAAAATATTTATATTTTTACCCACTTATTTATTCATAACTTGGCCCCTTCTTTGAAAAAACATACATAAATATTTTCTTTATAACATTGTGAATGTAAACATAAATAAATTGTTGGATGATATAGTCAATAAGTGTAAAAATGGTGATTTCAACGATCACATAAGTATAACATGAGGATAAGGGTGTAACAACATTATCTTAAAATTTTCAGACCATTTCCCTCTTTTCAAATATTACATATTTATGATATGGTATAACTGTTGGTAGTTCATAGGATATGAATCATAAGGTAATCAAAGAACCTAAAGAATTAAATATTAACAATGGCATGATATATAAATTTTTTGCATAAAATTAATAATAGAAACTCATATCCTTAGTATGGAATGCTATTTTTCCTAACAATAATAGTTTAATGAATTCACTCGACAACACATTATAGTAGTAACGGTTCTCTCCCAAGTCATTTATAGTGGAAAGAGTCCCTTACTAAATGTTGTTCACTCCATTTTCCAGTTCAATTTAGATCATGAGATATTAATCTTTACCCAATGTATTGGACAGAGATATAATTCCCACCCAACATATAATTAAGGAAGATTTCCTTTGATTATATCCCCCAATAAATCGTTTGTAACATCAATGGATTTCATATTATATTGTAAATGATTTTATAAGATCATTTGAAATAATTTTTGAGAAAATAACATTTTCATTTTGATTTCTCATTAATTTTTAAAATTTGTGAATGTATAAAGGATATTTTAAAAAATAAACAAGGGAACTTGTAGAGGAATATTTAATGGAAAAACATTTCATGATGGGGGTAAAATAGGTTTAAGAAGAATAAGTTAAAAATAAAATTCCTCCCATATTTTTTTGGAAAATTCATAAAGTTCCTCATTTCAAAAATAAAAAAATGATTCCTTTAAAAAATATTTTTAAAAAGAAAACATGGTTACAATCAAATGAAAAATTAAGAAGATAATGGTAAAAAAATTATTCAAATTTTTAAAAAATATTTATTATTCTAGAAAATATTCTTATTAGATTCTTAAATATAAATAATCTCTAATATTGATGTGATTATGAAATAAAACCCTTACCTTGAGTTTTCTATTCTTCAAATGCAATCTAACCTCATGAATAATAAATTTGAATTAATTATACATCAATAATAGTGTAATATTGAATACTTTTAGTATCTAATATTATCCATTTATAACATTGTAACACCGCTTTTATTAATAAATCCTTATAAAAATCCTCATTTCATAGTGTTACATATTTTTTTTATCAAAAGTGATTCTTATCAGTTGTCCTGGTTCTTGTACATTTATCATGGTTCCATAATCACCACTATATTATTAATAATAAAAATATCATATATATATATATTATCTATTTACTTATTGGAGTCATCCATAAAATATATTGATATAAATATTAATTACAACACTCATGTAGATGATAGGTCTTTCAAACGTATGAATGGTATTTTTTATTTTTTGACAGATGGAATAAAATAAAAATAAATATTAATTAACCTATCCATTATCATTATGATTTCATATATATCATAAATATTAAAAAAAAATTCCCATATTTCAATCAATGTAAAATATTATGTCAAACAATTCACATCGCTTCATGGAAGTGGTGATCCACACATATGCTAGATCAACATTTTTTTTTCTCAATGAATTTGATTATAAAAAGGTTGAAATGATATTATAATTATATAAGTATTTCAAAAATATCATATATAATTATTAATAACATCACTATACCCATAAATACAATATGGGGGGGGGGGGAAATGAAATGTATCTCCATGTGAAGACCGAAATCCATATGTGTGCACGACTGAAAGTTTGACTTCTCATTTGATGTGTAAGTGGGTTTATAATGGTTTTATAATAATAAAAATAATCTTTAGGTATAATTATAATACATAATTTTTTATTTCATGATAAATACCATATATTAATTGGAGATATATAAATGTTAAAAAGTGTGTGATAATTTAAGGCGATTAACTCTTCTTTGAAAAAATTTTATATATGTCTGCTAAAGGGTTATAGGAATGGTATTTTGGGAACCAAAAACCACTAGGAAGAATATAAGAAAAATTATAATGGTTTTTTCAGAGTTTTTTTGAGCTATAAGTCACAAAGTGGTGAGAATATGCGATGGAGGAGGTTCCCATTTATAATTTAGGTGAGGGGAAATTTCAAATTTTATACAAGATTAAATTTTAAAAAATTACTTATTCTAAAATATTCCTTAAAATAGAAATGGTTCAAATGATACGGTATTATAGGTTTTTTATCCCACAAACCAATATAATTTAAAAATGTTATGGTTTCATTTTCAACCTTATTATTTTAATTAACCCTTAGTTAATAAAATTTATAATTGATTACGGTTATAAATATTTTACAAAATTATTGGGGATTCATTGTTACATATTAGGTAGTAATAGGACAATAAGTGGATATGATATGAAATTTTAAACCGTATAATATACACCTTTTCTTATTTAAATATTTTTTATATAATTCAATACAATATTATTTTTATAAAATATCATTACTACCAATTTTGACACTATTCATTTAATTCCACTCGAACTACATGAATAAAAAGGGAAATTTTGAATATAATGTTTTAAAACCACTATAATATTTCATGATGATATATAAAATTCATGGGTAATATTAACTCATTCAAATTATTTCACATTCAATATTTTTAAATAGCATTTATTAAATTTTTTATTAAATAGAGAAAACTGCATCAGTGTTTCTTAGGAAATAAAGGTCATTATATATTTAATAAAAATAAAAAATATCAATTTTTTTATCAATATAAAAACAGAATAATGTATTCATTAATTACTTATGTTCTCCTATGTGGACAAATAACAGATATTAAAAACAATAAGAGTGATATTTTGTGACATTCTTTGAATTAAATAAAAAGTAATTAATTTTCATGGAAAAGTGGAAATTAAACATCTCAATATCAAATATAAAGTGTGAAGGGTCAAATTTAATTCATTAAATAGGAATTATGATAAAAAATTATGTTCTTATCACTTTATTTTAATTTACATTTACTTGATTTACCCTTTTTCATGGTGATAAATTTAACCATGATTAATATTCATATTGAAGAAAAATAATAAAGGGAATATTTTACAAATTTATCATAATGATTACATATTTTTAATTAATTTTTTCAAATTGACTAACTATAAATGTTTGAAATTAAAATTAATGTATGGTAAAAAAATATGACAAAACTGTGTTTAAAAAAATAATACAATTAGATTTAATTTTATACGATGCTAATATAAATATTATTTTTAATGTTTACAACTTGAATAAAATTCAATAATATATTACTTATATTAAATTAATTCACCAATTATTTTAAATTTAGTTAATTAATATAAAAAATACACTGTTCATATAAAAATAAATTTTCTCAGAGAAAACATCACTTTGGTTGCCAAATATTTTTTGTGTTTAATTATAGTAATTTTATTATAAATGAATTAATATTATAAATTTATAGAAATTATATATTCCAGACTTTAGTTATTAATTTTTATTACTAAAAATACAATATATATTCGATAATGGACACATAAGAAATTTAAGATGTCAAAAAGGTTGTATAAATTCAGTGTTGCATGTAACATTTTCTATTGAAGAAATCAAATTTTTTAATATGTAATATTTCATAAAAATATTTGGGTGCAAACTCTATATATAAATATTCTTTAAGGATTCTATTTTCCATTATGTAATCCTCAAATCTCAATTAGATAGAATACAGTGTGGAACACTATGTAGTCTTACCATAATTATTAAGTATATTTTACTTAGTAGGTCATGATAGAAATATTCTTTGATAGTAACGAAATATGATCACTTTATAAGGATATTGAATACCACACCAATGGTTTTAATTTTTTATATGTCATAGATATTCCTAAAATGCATTCGAGAGTAATGGTTTCCCATTTCCATGTTGGTATGGGAAATAGTTTCATTATAACCATAGTGTTATATTGTTCTTCCAAGACTTCATCGCATACAATGAATCGAGATACAAATTTTTTCATATCACCTTTCTTGTTATCTCACATGATTTTTTATATATATTGATTTATTTCTTTTTGGATGAATATATAAGGATAATCTTTTTTATCATTCAAAGGTTCTTTTTTCTTTATTGGTTTGAATGAGACACATTGATGTGGTCTAAAACTTATGAAAAAATAATTTACAATTTTGAACATCAATACATTGTATACCTTTTTTGTAAGATCATTATAATCATTGTGGGCCTCCATGATCATATATTAATGGATGGTTGATTATTAATTTGAGAATGGTTGGATGATGTTACTTTAATGGTTCCCATGAAGAACATTTTTATGTCAAAGATGACTTGATACCTTTCAATAGTCATCATAAATATGGTTATAAGATCTTTACCACTACAGTAATATATGAATTTATTAACCTTACTAGAATGGTAATATATTTAACAATGAAAATCTTTGATCATCCCATTCCACGATCTATGGGGAATATTGAGCATCTTTTGTGTGAATATATACATGATTTTATTGTGGTCTGTATATAATTCGCACTTCTCCCCATAGAGATAATTTCAACATATAATAAATGAAAAGAACACTTTAACCAACTATAGATCACTTCTTGGGTAGTTCTACTCATGGATATTTAATTGGTGGGAGATATAGGCTGTAACATTATAACTATAAAAGACCACACAACCCATGTAGTTTTTTAATTCATTATTGAAGTTATAAAATACATCCCCATTAGTGGGTAATATGAGAAAATGTGATGTGATAAACCTCTTCTTGAACTCTATAATTCTCTTATATTATTTATCAATCCTGAAAAACACCACTCCCTAATTTTTTCTTTATATATAGGCTTGAAAATTATGAAATTTTTCTTACAAATATATGATATTATAAATCTAATCAAATAAAACTATAGATCTCAAACATAGTTATTGGTCTGAGCCACCATTAAATTACCACTTTTTTAAGGATCCCCTGATATCTATTTTTTGGTGATAGCATGACTTGGGATTATTACTTAATATATCCAAAACATATATTGTCTTCAATTTACTTAAAAAATTTCCATTATCGGCATCTAAAATACATCATTTATGTTTTCTAGATGTTCCACTTTTTTATTAGAGTGTATAATAATTTTTTTATATAAATAATGAAAAACAATTATTAATGTAATGACTAAAGAATATTTCCATTATTTCCATGATGATAATATGTTTTTTTTGAGTTAAAATGGAAAGAAAATGAACTCATAGTTCTCATTCCTTATATAAAATGTAATCTTTGTGATATCCTTCACATTCATATTATAATATCATGGCAGAATATCAAAATTATAGGTGTACTAGTCCCCACCTTTCTAATCAAATAATTTTTCAATTCATGGTATAGGTTATTTTTTTTCCTATCATGGTCATTTTGAGCTAATGATAATGAATTCATAAGTGCATTGACCCATCATCCTTCTTAACAGTACATAACAACACACCCCATGGTGACAAACTTGGGTTCATAAACCTTTCAATGTATTCATAAAGAGTTACTTCCTCATAAATTCATGATGAAAATTTATATTTTTTATGGAGTCTTGTATATAGGAAAAACTATAGGAATATGTTCATTTAAGAACTCAACCTCTCAGATAAGATAATGATGAATCAATTTTTTGACAACCACATCATCATATTCTCTAACAATCTGCGTGTAATCCAGGATGATATTTTCCTTCGTATCAATCATTTCATATATAAATTTATGCTCCTAAGGATTTATTATCCATTATTTACATAGTGAATCAAAAGGATATCCACCATACTTCTTACACATATATTGAATCGTAGGGATATTCGTGATACTATGGGATATTTCCTACTACCGAAAATTTATGATGGATTTATACAAGGAAATTTAATCTATTACAATTATAGATCCAAAATTCCATTGTAGTGAGTATATATTTTTTTTATAAATTCATACCATAAATATTATCTATGGATAATTTATATATTGGGGATGTAATTATTTTTCCATTTTTAATTTTCGTCAATATCTCGACATCTATGTTCTGATGTTTAATTTCAATAATGATAAAAAACTCATATGATATGAATTAATGTTTATATCTTGAATAAAATAGTACTTTATATAACCATTAATTAATAAATATCATAAATATCCCCACTTCATTGAAAGGACCAACCTCTATACATTTGATGGCATATTCTCTCTTTTTCCCTATAAGGATTGATGATTCTTTTCATCAATTATCATGTATAACCATTAGACTTAATAGTGGTTTTCATAGTGTCCTTGTTCCTTATAGTAAAAACACTAGAAAATTGGTTGAGTTTTGATTGTTTAATATTTTTCATCCATCATATTGGTGGGTTTGTCACATAATCATTAACTATCTTGGTTTCCCTTCTTTCTATACCTAAATAATTTTCTTTCCCCCTATGTAAAATCTCTAGGATGATTATCCCAACTCATTTTACAAATTAGATGTTGTACATTTTATCCACCATGATTTTATCCATCACTCCCCCATAATTAAACTCTAATCTTCATGTAACAACCCATTAACCTCTTATAGGTAATTCCCTTCTCTTTGCTAGTTTTCCTCACTAATTGGATGTGAATTGAGACACTAGAGGATGGGGACCATTACTAGGGAAAATTTACCAATGTTCAAGGATGTTTGATTGTTTAAATTAATGGATTTTATTTAAAAATGTGTTAATGGATTTTTTTCCTTTCTCCCAAATTATAAAGAAAACCTTGATTGTTTTTTAGTTTTTGTGTACGAATCTAGGGTTTTTTCTATTTTTTGGGAGATTACATAGCTTGTAAAGAGGTTACATGATGTTTACTATTTCACTAGAAAAAATTCATTAACGTTCTAAACATCAGTGAAATATTATATATCATTTAGTGGATCCTATATGTTTATTGTTAAAGGATCATGTTATAATAAAAAAGAGAGAGTTTTTTTGGCTTATGTAATCCCTATTGATTGCATGATGTGTAAATAGTTTACATGCCATGTAACTATTCTGAGTTGGGTATTTAGGATTCTGTATGGGTCACATATCAATTATTCATCCCTAACATCCTTAATCAATAACTAGAGCCCTTCTACATCAATATTGTGTGTCTTCGTTTCATCCGGATTGATTCGTTTGGTGATTGATCACAATTGCAGTTGGATTGTATACCTCCAACTGAGTGATATGTTCTACTTATTAATTTCATTGATCTTGATAGCTTCATTTCCTTATGTTAATAGATTAGTTGAAATATGATGATTTTTTTATTGATTTTATCTAGATCTATTATGAAATATTTTTCTAGGGGACATCCCCTTTGTTGATTATGGTGTGGCAGGTCTGTGTTCTTGAGTTATCTCTTCTCTCCTATTATTTTACAAACCTATAGAGAAATTGGATCAATTAATATTTTTGTAGATTCATTCTATGGAATCTATTTTAATTTTTGGGTTCTCCTATATGGTGGACTCTGTTGCGGTCATGTGCGACCTGAGTTTTGAGGCAGGCAGTTACCTCTCTATACATAGTTGGTGAACTGTATTGCACTTGTTTTTCATAAATTTATTTATTTAATGAAATAGAATTATTGGATGACATGTTTTCGATGTGTATTGCTTGTTTTTTTTATAAAATATGATTTCCCTTTGTTTTAGTAATAATAAAATGACTTTTAATGCATTGTGAAATGGTTTTATGAAATGGTTTTTCAAATAATGATATCATGGAAATAGTTTGATGAATTTTTTTGGAAAATAGAGAACATGTGATGATTTAAAAACTTATTTTGAAGGTATAGTAATAAGTCAAATCCACATTTGGGGGATTTATCATGGGGTTTTCCAATTCTCCCTAGGCACATTGTTTTAGGGGATGGTTAGAACTGTTGAGTGGTTCACATGTTTGGGTGTTCATATACTCTTCAATTTAAATGAATATGTATATTGGATTGATGAATAGATTATTTTAGATGTTAGTAATGATTTTACTAGCTATCCAAACTATTTTGATCCTTGGAATGTAGTTACTTGTTCTACTTCTTTTCCGATTTGGTGTCCTACATTCATATACCATTTTGATTTTACATTCTTGGATTTGATAAGATAAGTGATACATTATTTGTTTTGAAATTATCTATCTATTATGATATATTTATATTAAATGATTTGAAACTAAATTACCTGTTGTAATTGGAAATGTTGTAAAAAGGTTAAATTAAACTAATTTCCATGCTTTTGAAATAAATGTTAAACTATATATCACGTGTTGTTTTCGTTAATGTTTATAATGCTTGGATTATTGTTCAGAGATTTGATTTAGACTACCTAGGTGATATCCAACTATGCTTTCCACCTCACACCCTACTTTCCCATTTAGTGGTACATAGATCATTTAATTCCTTTTAAAAAGGTATTGACAAGGGGATGTGGTGAGGATGCTAGGTTTTCTGTTAGCTGTGTTAGGTAGCTATTGTCAGATGGTGGGAGTCTTCCCATGATGTCACCAAGAGTATATGGGTTTCCATAATTTACGTATTCATTTGATGTTGGACTAATACTTGGAGATTATTTCAAATATTATGTATTTTGGTTTTTTCTTTTTTTAATTAATGTAATATAATTATCACATCCACTGTTTTCCATTATATATATATATATTCAATTGTTTCACATTTATATGGGTGAAATCAGTCTTTCAGAGTACGTTTTGATGCACAGGTTCTATTTTCCAGCTAGTGGGGACTAGGAACACCCTATTAGTACGTGGAAGATATTTTATGGTACCAGTTTGAGAGGGGATTTGGGTCAGTTAGTTATAGTTTAGTACCATAGGAGGTTATCGATCATGATTCGTTATTTTGGAAAGTTTTCTTTTCTAGATATAGGATTTCTATGACTTGAGAGGTATATTATGGTGTGTTTCTAGCCATATCTCACCGTGACGAGAGTCAATTTACCTTGGTATATTGGGATGTGTGTCTCATGTTTTGAGTTCTTGATGAAAATATTAGTTTTTTATTATGTGGTTTCAAGTTCGAAATGAGATTGGATTATTCTCTGATAAATATTTTTCGGTATTTAGTTATATGAATTTGATACCTATTCTGTGAGTTCCTCAGTAGGGTGAAACTAAATCCCCTCAGGGCAATGCATTGATTATTATGAACGTTATCAAGGATATTGTGTGACCTACTCATATTTTTGATCAAAATATAAATCAAGCTCAAAACAAATTTGTTGAGGTATATACAGGAGTTGTAGGAGAAACTGATTGATCATGGGAGTTCTTTCATGAGAATAAAATTTCCCTTAAATGTATGAATGAAACTAAATAGTTAGATGTCCATATTGAAAATATTGATTATATTTATTTCATCCTTGATACACTGGAGTGTATCAAGGTGAAGTGAACAATGTTCAAACAAGAGGGTCCAATCAAGCGATGGAGGGATTCCATGGAATATGAGGATTGGTCGTGGTCTTCAACTAGATTGGTTTTCCGATGCTCTTCTTCCAGTAATTTTGTCTAGTGTCTATGATGATTTAAAATTTTCTACATATCATCTCTTTGTAGTAGAGAGACCATTCAGTGTTGGTGTATAATAATTAATTTAAGTATATGGTTAATTTTTCAACATAGTTTGTGATTAATGGTCATCTAAAAGATCATATGTACCTCTAGGTTTTGCGACCATAAATCACATCACAAGTAAATATGTTAACACATTAGACATATTTGAAGATAATGGATGGGTTAGTGATGGAAAAAATGATTATTTAAGGAAAGGAATGACAATCCAAACCTTCACCTCCAGAATGTGGTATGTTCAATGGTGCACCAGGGAAATAATGAAAGTGGAAGGATCACTGTAGGATTTGTGGGTGTGGTTCTTAGTAGTATTCCACTTCATCAATATTTATTGAATCTAGTGGTGTTATTTTGAATTTATACCAATGTGTAATGGTCAGAAAAACATAGATTTCATTTCATTCAACTAAAAATAATTGTAATAGTTACAGATGTTATGGTAATCTATAGTGTTTCTTTTCGGCTATTTATACTCCTCCATATGTCCAAGATCATCAGTTCTAAATGCTACCATGGCACAACTAGTGCTTCTATGACAACATGGTTCTGACCACATTCTAGATGAGTGAATCACCCTCATAGAGTGGATGAGTTTATAGAGGAGGTAGATGTGGGTCCAAATAAAGTGAGAGGTACCATCATTATTGAATCTTCAATAAAGATTAATTTATTTGATATTCGTGTTACCCACTCATTTATATCATCCCATTTTGTTGATATGATTAAACATCCAACTAAAGTAATGTCCGTTGTTATGGAGTTAGCAAAAACTATTGGGAAGTGAAAAGGGAAGGGATTCAGTTTTCCTTCTTGTACACTATCATTATCTGATGTATAGAAAGTCTTGGATATTCTTCTTCTCGATCTAGTTCTAGTTGACAACATCATCGATATTGATTTTCTTATTGATCAACGTGTTGAGTTTGATTGTCATCATCATCATGTCACATTTTTTGTCACTAATTAGAACTCACATGTGTTTTAGGGAGAGTGGAATACAAGTTCTGGTCTTGTATTACCTTCCCACATAGATCTCAAGAATTGTTTTTCTATTCATTTAGTTAAGACCTAGGATGTTTATTCAATTGTTGAACTTCCCACCATTATTAATTATTTTGAAGATGTTTCCGAAATAATTTATCTATAATTCATCTAAAGAGGGAGGTAAATTTTATAATTAATATGTTACCATGTATTCTACTAATATCAATACCATTTTATCACACGACTTGATTATAAATGAAATAGACTAGGATTCATTTGTATGATCATGTTTCAAATGATCCCCCCCAGTGTTTCACCTTGGACAACCATGGTGATATTCTATAAGAAGGCAGATGGTTCACTCTAATTATGTGATGGTTGTTGGAAGTTAAACTAGGTGATAGTTAATAACATGTATCCGTATATTCATGTGGATGATTGGTTTTATCATGTAAATGTGGAATTGTATTTTAAATTTTTATCTTTAGTCAGGTTATGATGAGTTTAGATTTTATGAGTGTGAAACATAGAAGCCAAAATTTATGAGTTCTTATATCCCTTATTAATTTTTTGTGATATTTTTGGATTAACTAACTCATTTATGGTATATATTAATTTGATGAATCATTGATTCCATGAGAATCTTGACACTTTTTTAGAAGTGTTTGTGTATGATATTTTAGATTATTCAGGACTTGAGATTGATCATGAGAACCATCAATGTTTTCTTAAATTATAGGAAGTCACCATTTGTCTGGAATGATTTCAAAATGAAACATCTAGATTCAATATGTGAAATATTTGGGGTAGGTGATTTCAGATATTGGATTATTTATTGATCCTATGATGTTAATGACACAATTTTCTTGGGAAGTGAAATGGAATGTCTTCATGATTCAGTGATTACATAGTCCTTGTAGATACAACAGACATGTCATCATGGATTTATTGATGTTTTCATAACCATGAATTCTCTTACTAGGATATGGGTGATATTTTGATGGGACACAAATTTCTAGTCATCATTTGAAGAGATAAAAAGATATCAGACATTTGTCATTATTTTGATCTTACCTAATTCTGGTAAGGGGTACATGGTTTTCATTGATGCTTTTGGTTTGGGTTTGGATTTGGTGCTCATAAAGGATGATCATGTGGAATATTATAGCTGTAATAATCTTCAACTATATGAAAATAATTATCCAACTCATGATTTAGAGCATTCCACTATTATTCATGTGATTAAGAGTTTTTGACATTATCTTTTTGTTGAATATTTAATATTATTTTCTGACCATAAAAGTTTTAGAAATATATTTTATTAGAATAAAATAATAATATATAGATAAAATTGTAGTAATAACTATATATTTTTTAATATGCTATCTTTGACACCCCAAGGAAGGGTAATTTCGTTGAAAATTATCTGAGAAGGAAAGTTCCATCATAATCTATTTTTGGCATCGAAGTAAGACTGGATCTTTATAAGGCATTCTTTTTAGTTTTATCTAGATTCCCTGGAGTATTATTTAGGTATGGTAATGAGTAGAATTCATTAATAATTATCTCTCATTGAGTCAAATATTTAGAGTTAGGAGTAGGCTGATGAGTTTAATGGAATCCAAGAAACTCTATATGGTGGGAAAACAACTTCAGGTTGGTCTCTCTATTTAAATGGCATTATCAGTTTAAGAGATTAGTTTTTCATATGAGAATCTATGGGAAACATTGGATTGTTTTATTTCTATATTTATTTATGGTCTATTAATTATAGAACTAGAAATACATATTATGAAATTACATTGAGATTTTGGTGGTCATGTATGAATCATGACATCAGTGATAATGTGTCCCATGGGTATACCTACCAATAGATAAAGGCATTGAATTTGAAACCTTTTGGTTTTCTCCAACCACTTCTACTATTGGTTTGAAAATGGGATAAATAATCCTTGTATTTCATCACTATATTTTCATGGGATCCTCGAGAGAGTAATCATATCTGGGTGGTGATTGATTTCTTGAAAAATTCAGATCATTTTATTCTATTCAAATACATTAAAAAATATGAAGATCTCAGTAAGCTGTATTTTCTGGAATTTGTGAGGTTACATAGAGTTACTTTTGGAGTAATTTAAGATATGGATCGTAGGATTAAATTGAGGTTATGGGGAGTCTCCATGTATTGAAGGGGAATCAGGATTGATTTATTAGAATGTAGTATCCAGGGATAGATTGTCAAACTGATGTGTTATTCATATTTTTGAGTATATTCACTCTTACTACATCTTTAATTTGGGTGGATCTATGCATATTGATCTAGGACTAGTTGAGTTTTCATATAACAATGGTTACTAGTTACCAATCAGAATAGATCCTTATTAGGATTTGTATGGTCTACCTTGACCATCACATATTTATTTGGATGATGTGGGAAAAGAGTCTTTGGTGGGACCATGATTGGTTCATGATATATAAATGAGGTTTTAGGATATACATCTGTAGCTGGTTATAGAATAGAGTAAACATAAGTCCTATGTAGATCAATGGTGACATACTTTGGATTTTTTTGTAGGTGACTAATTTTTCTTCAATGTTTCTCTCTAGTTGGGTCACCATAATATTTGGAAGTAGGGAATGTTGGAACATAATATATGCTGGACCATTTGGGGATGTTGAGATGATTAGGATGGATGCTTATGAATGGGAATTACTGGTTCAATTGATATATATTCAAAAGGTTTTACACATATTATAGCTCTAGAAATACCATCTTGATCCTTCTACTGTTTTTAGTTAGGATGTTATTAAGTTAGATCTAGATGTATCTCTTTTGTGAATCCATTTGAGATCATTGAATCTCAAGGGAAAGTCTTATGTGGGTGGTCAATTATGTTTGTCAGATTTTTATCATAGCACAGATTATATACTCGTCAGACATGGTTGTGAGATTCATTGGTGGCAGAAAACCATCCTCACCTCTTTACCAAACATCATTCTTCTACATGACTTCCAGGGTATGGAAAATCATATAGTGGGTAGTTTGTAATATCACATTATACACTTTTTGGTAATTCCATTATGTTTTATGATTTTTCTCTTTAATTGGTTGTGACTTGGAACTCAAGAATATGGAGACCATTTTCAATGAAAAATGACATAATGTTTAGGGATGTATTATTATTTCAATTAATATTATGATGATATAAATATGTAATGGATTTTTTGGCTTCTTCCTGAGATCATATAATGCTATATTTAGATGGGATATTTTTTGTATGATTATGGGTTTTCCACTATGTTCTAGGAGATTACATAATGTTTAAATGGGTTACACGATGTGAAATTGGACATTTGACAAAAGAGGTCAAATATGTACACAACCTAAAATGATTACACAATGTGTCGTGGTTATATGATGTGTAATGTTAGAAGATTTATTTTTAATTAAAAGGTATGTAATGATGAAATTTACTTTATTCATTTGTATTACCCATGATCTAAACATAGACCCATTTTCTATGATTTTGGGAATCTCTGTTTGATAAACATTTATTTGTTTAGTGATTTATCACCAATGTATTTGAATTTCATATCTTCGAGTGATTAATACTTTATTATTCCTCATTATATTTATCTATGTTGTTTTGTTGTGTTGTATTGTCAAAAATGTTGACCTATTGTGATGTTTCTTCATGACTATTTCTAGATTTGTGGTGTGATAATGTTCTAGGGGTATTCTCCATTATTTTTTATGCTTAAGAGGGTGTGTGTTCTTGGGGTAAATATTTTACTCTTATCAGATTAACGAATTGATAAATAAAATCAATTATTTGTTCTATATATTGATTATAGTGCCTCATTTTTTGTGTTTTATTTCTTCTTTGTGGTGGATTCCACTATGGGCATGTGCAAACCTTGTTTTGAGGTTGGAGGATCCTTTACTAAGTTGTGTTGGTGAAATTAATTGCTTCTATTTTTGATATAGTTAATCTTTATATGAAATTTCATGGTTGAATTATTTTTTTTGTGTCTAGAACTTGTTTTCTATAAAAAATGGGTTTCCATGAGTTTTGGTAAACAGAAAAGTTTTTTCAATCTAATTTGAAATTATTTTGTGAATTGGTTCTCAAAGCATGATTCCATGGAAATTATTTTAAAAATTGGTTTGGAAAATAGAGCACAAGGGATTTTATGGGTACTTTGGTGAATGGTATAATAATATGTCTCATCCAATTTTGGGGGGTTTTATCTGGGGGTATTCCACTACTCCCTAGCCCCATTGTTCTAGGGAAATGTTATACATGTTGGGGTGTAGTTTCAATTTGAAGAATCAATGCATAGTCCCAACGTATTTATGTGTATGTGACTTTCTATGTTAGGTATGAGTGTCCTAGCTATACTTACCTTGTGTGATCCTTGGAAGGTTGTTAGCTGTTCTATTTCTTGGATGATTTGGGCTACTTTAGGTGCTGAATATTTTTATTTTACATAGATGGATATGATATGTTACGTGACATATGATTGGTTTTCACATGTTATATAAATTTTGAATATTTTTATGAAATTACTTGAAACTGTTCTACTTATTATATTTTTAAATGAAGATATTAGGGAAATTAATTTTTCTTTCCACGATTTTGTGAAATAATGATAACCTATATATCATTTTGTGTTTTCATTAAATTTATAATGCTTGGATTATTATTCAGTGACATTATATGGAACATCTCAATGATATTCTAATAATTCGACTATCTCACACCTTGTGCACCCCCATCAAACATGTATATACCATTTTATATCATTTGATAAATGGAATGGTAAGGAACTATAGTGAGGTGGTGAGATTTTCTGTCAACTGAGTTTGGTAGTCGATGGTGTGATAGTGGGAGTCTTCCCACACTATCACATGGATTAGTGGGTTCTTCTTATTTGATTAGTCCTTTTTGGTTGGTTATGTACTTATAGATTTTTTCTACTCTTTATTTGATTGGTTTAGGTTTTTTTTTTCTAAAATGGAATATATTTACATTTTTCCCTATTCTATGTGTTGTATATATGTTCCATGTTATTTCCTTATGTTTAGATAAATCATTCCCTATGATTGTTTTTTTATTCCTAGATACTAGTATCAAGCCCATGCGGATTGCTAATGCCATTTTGGAATGTGGTAGATCAAGTTAGTTATCAATTTGAGAAGCTATTCATGATAGTTTGTTACACTCTATTTCCAATTACAAGTCCCATGAGACTCTTGAAATTCACTAATCTTTGTTTCAGCATTGAGGTCACATACAGAAATCTTCCCACAACTATCAAAGTCCCAAATCAAAAATATTCTTTCTAGATTCAACTGTTGATCATTGAAGAATTAGTCAAAATTAATTTCAAGGACAATGATAAAGTTGGAGGCATATCATAATAGTATTATGATGTTTTTATCATACTTTTAAATTTATTTTTCATTATTTTTCTTGAGGCCAATGTACCACCTCTCCATATTATGTCATGGAGTGTGTGGAAAATATTTACCATAATAAATTTTCATTAATCCCATCCACTTCATTGCATTGATTTCTCTATCTTGCTTCATATTCTATATCAAAAACCACCTTTGAAATGATTCTACCCCATGTAATAGACAACTAGTTTAATATTATATTTTACAGAGTATTTAAGACCAATAAGTTCTTCTCTATTGAGTGGATCCATTGTTTTATGACTAATGGATCGAATGATTCACTAAATTTTAGAGGCCTTAGTCACATAACAACCTGAATTGACACATTCTCCATTATAGGGGATAGGGGTCCCCACCCCACATTCATGTTTTTTAAACTCAATTTAATTGAATAATTATTATCATGTTGTTCTCAATTAATACCCCAAATATAGTGGGAATCCCATTTGGGCTCTCATCACATTTTATATCTCATTGGGTGTTGACTCAGTTCTACATATATTCAGCCACTGACTAAATTAAAGGGAAAACTACGGTTTATAGTTTTTAATTTATAAAACACATGAGGAAAATCATGAAAATTTTAAGGATAAATATTAAATGAAATAAATTTCTTTATGGAAGAATTTCTAGGTTTCCATCTAAATTATCCATGGTCCATTTTTGAACATTAAATTTCACAAGCTTGTTTTTTCACTTTATAATTGTTCTTAAAGAGAGAGTGAATTTACCGAAGCATGTCCTCTAGGAGTCTCAAAAAAATGTGCGAATAAAGGAAACATTCTTTTGAACCATGTGGTGATTTAGATATTAGGTAATTCACCCTAATCAACATTATCAACCCTTTTTATAACTAAGTCATAGCTACATCCACTTATTTTATCAAGATAGTGATTTTGTTTCATGGAAACCAATCACTATATGATGAAAATTTTTATAGAAACTTTCCAATGATCATATTAATCCCTCAATAACTCACTAATTATTTCTATTCCTAAACATCAAAAGTAACTAGACCTTAGTTTTATACAAACTATGAAAATACATATTTTTTATACACATTATTTTATAATTTATTGCATTTGGATACACATAATACACTACCCAATTATCAAAATTCCTAGTGTAATTGGTTTTTTAGATACATAGAACAATAAAATTATACATGTATATGACAAAATTATGTAAAAACTTCAAAACATGGCCTTATATTTCTATTTATCTTCTAATGTTTCACATGATAACCTCAGGAATACCAAAAGAAATTCATCGGTTTTAAATACTAGTATGGGACTAATAAAATCACAACATGATGAATGTATTACATATATGTATTGAGGTATATCAATGTTAAATAGAGTATGAGAAACAAAAACTTTAATATTACAACATGATATAAGATTAAACCTCATGATAACATAAGAATGTGGAAACAATATAAAACACTAAATCATAAGAATAAGTTAGGGATAAAAATCAAGAAATTATAAAAAATTGTACTTAAGAAAACCTACCATTCACCATATATGGTCTCCAATGAGATAAATTAATTTCCAAATTAATTGGACGGTCATATACGTCTGGGTCCACCTATCACATTTATAATAGGTACATGCATTTTTGCACCACATTGATCATACAACTTGTGAATGAATTTAATCCCTACTAATCCCAGGATTAAAGAGTGAGGGTTAAAACATGAAAGTAGGAAATTAATAAGAGATAATTACATATTGGTGATTATCCTTAAATATAAATATTGATGGGTATTCACAATATTAATATTTGGATTGGAATGTCATGGTATAATTCCAATATAAAAACATGTGCGCATAATGTTTCATGGAAGGGTTTAATGAGAGTACAATGTGGGTTCACATTAAAAAGGAATCATATGGATAATAATGGGAAGTGTAAAATAATATTACAACACGGAAATTTTGGAATAAAATTTCTTAATACAAAAAATGTAATTGAATAACTATAATGCATTACCAAGAGTGGGTCACTATAAAATTATATGAGAATATCCATATGGTAACACCATGGGAGGTCTTTAAAGAGGGAGATAGAGAGTGAAATAATGATCAATTGGTTTTTAGTGTATCATAATGGTGTGTATTTATTATAAAATTAATGTTAATTGTTTATTAATTTCTAAAAATAGGTTTTAGACTTTTATTGATAAAATAATAAAATCAAAAATCCATCCCATGTTTTTTCCATATTATATTCTAACGAGGTGGGTATTTTAGTATTTTATTTGGTTATGCACTAAAATATATTAAATAATACCATTAATGTTGGGGATGTGATTCAGGTTCATATATAATTGTTATGAAAACCTTACAATATAATATATGTTTTAGAGGTTTCATTAATGGTTTGTAAAAATTAATCAAATAACCATAAAAAACATTATTTTCAATTTAAAATCCATTTTTTCTATGTATTCCTTTTAGAATATTATTTATATCACTTTGGATATATTATGACGTCATAATACATATTTTATATTTATAACATAGTTATTATTTACAAAGAACATTTAAATATATATAAAAAATACGAAAAATAAACCATTGGATAAATTTATTGTGATTATTTAAAATACTATATTTAACTTTCCAAATTTATTTTCAATATTTTAGAATTTATAATATTAAATAATAATCCTTATTTACAATGAAATATTACTATTTATGACATTAACCACTCTATAACCCTTATAAAAATTATGTTGGAATTTTTTAAATTATATTATCATTTATATTAAAATAAATATTATTTAATTTGAATAAATCAGGAAAATATAAATTATCAATATTTTTTTTATTTTTTCAAAAATAAATCATTTATTAAAACTCTATATTTTTTTTAAAAAAAAAAATTAGTTTCATAATATTAAAATTCAATTTTTATAAAACTCATTATTTAATCCTTTATATAAACTAATAATGAAAAATAGTTAAATATATTAATTATTTTATTAAGAATAAAACGTAATATTCATAATACAATGGTCTAGAACATAACTCAATTATTATACATGAAAATTATTGATGATTAAGTTGTGAAATGGGGTTACTTTATTGGGGTGGTTTATTTAACGTTATAGGGGTGGATACCATGATCAACTTTAAATTTTTCCCATAATTGGTTTTTCTCAAGTTTTCGTGATTGAATCTTTTCTTTGGGGTTTTCAAGGGAAAATATCAATGATGTCGTATCCCACAGAAGCTCTCTTAAATGGGCTTTAGAAGGTATGATCCAATTACACAAGGCCATCACATGTTTTGTCAATTTCAATTAGACTTAATCAAAACCATTAACATATATAAATCTAAATTATCAATTTAATATTCATTATTCTATAAATTGTTATAATAATTAATGGTCTTTTAATCCAATAGAAAATTTATGGGAATATTTTATAATGGTCCAAAATGGATAAATGAAATGTAGTTCATTTTTTCTATATAATTAAAAATTAGATATTGAATTAATTCATTGAAAAAGGGAAATTATTTTATAATGTCTTGGCCTATTACAAATGATATGTGGAGTTAATATTGGTGGCCATGAATGAAGAATTTCATAGCTGGTTCTATTTTTTAATGCTCCACGTATTAGTATTTTTGGGTCGATCACCGGTGTACATTACTTATTCACCATCCATTTCCAATTATAATGTGGAAGTGGGATGATTTCATGATAGATTTTTTTATGTGTCTAATGAGCTATCCTTGTTTAATTGATATTTATTTGGTTATCATCGAATTTATGACTATGATAGCCTAATTATTACTCATAAAAGAGTCTTCTAAAATTTATGATATTGGAATATTTTGTTTATGGGAGGTAGTATTCTTACATAGGTTACATCAAATATTTTTATTAAATATAGATCATTATTCCAAACTGAGATTCTAGTTGGGCCATCGTAAAAAATTTGGTATGAAATTTTTTTGACATTGAAAATACCATCCACAAATGGATGGGAAATTAGAGAATAGTATACCGGTGCTGAAGGAAAATATCATAGCATGTGTCCTTCATTATATTTCTTCTTGTGATGTAAATCAAACATTATTAAAATTTTACTATAATAATAGTTATTAGTATTCCATTTATATAGATTCTTATGAGTCCTTATATGGTAGACCTTGCTGATTTTCCTAATTCAAGTAGGATGAATGGGAGAAAACTCTTCTTGTGATTAGCATAGTGTATGAGACCTTTGATAATTTCTATATAATCAGAAATGTTTTGAAAACCAGTCATCGAATGCATATATTCTATTCTAACTTGTGATTAAATACCCTAGAGTTTATGGTTGGTGACTGGGTCTAATTACCCATATCCCCAAGGGTTAGGAATCATTGGATTCGAGGGAATGAAAAATTGGAATCAAGTTTCATTATTTTATTTTCCATATGGGAGAGAGATAGACCATTGGATTATTGACTATACCATTTAAATAAATATACAATTATTTATGTCATTTTTCATATCTCTAATCCTCCACATTTTCATTCCGACCCATCTCATTTTATCAATATCGATAATGTCATGTTAGAGGCATACTATCACAATTATTAATGTTAAGTGAATGTCATGAATAATAGAGAAATGACCCCCCTATGTAAAGACCAATCCATATGTATTTGTTCTATTAAAATAATGGTTAAACTAGAATGAAACTTGGGAATGGGATCCATACATTCTAAATTGGCGTCATAATATTTTAGTTGAGGTGGAATAAGAGGTTTAGGGGAATATATCGTGGAGGAGTTCACATATGATAGGGATTTAGAAAAAAACACCCTTCTAGAGAAGTATTAATGACAAAAAATAATGTCAAAAACCCCTCAAAATCATCATTATATATTCTCCATTTGATTATTGGATTTATTAATAGTAAATCATAGGTTTGGTGCTTAGAGTTTCATGTTTAGAGGAAGCAATACTAGTAATACGTTTAGAAGGTGGTATATGATAACTATGCTTCCTAATTTTGTGGGGTTAAAGGCGGTGGAGTATAGTTCATTAAACTGGTAAATTATGTCTTAGAAATCATGAAGAACCTAAAATTTGTTACGGTGTAATTTCACATGATATATGCATGGTTTATTATAATGTGAACCTAAACATGTGAGGTATGAGTTTTTGGATAGTGGGGTTGACATTGTTTGCAAACATTTTGGAAAAAAGATTCGCAAAATCATCACCTACTGAAAAAATAGAAATAATTTATTTTTTAACTTTTCACCCATTTTCACTAATTATAATATTTCCCTCGTTTCCACACAATATCCCTTCTATAAGAATTCATCTATATTCTCCTTCAATCTTGATTGTTCTCACTGGTTTCTCCTCCAATTTGAGATATATCTAATGTGATTAAGGGGTAAAGAAAATATTAGAGTCTTCCTCTCCCCTTTAATATTTATATCCACTACCTTTTTATGTCGTGTTATTTATGTCATTTATGTCATATTCTCATGGGGTATTTCTAGTATTTAAATTTCTATCATTTCAATTCAAATCATGGTATGATATTTGATTAGTGAGGCTTCTATATACTAAGGTATGGGTCCTCTATCTTTATTTCCATTGTTTAATTATTTTTCAATAGTTTTTATATATGAGGTGTCTCATGTAGGTTAGTGTTCTTGATTACTAATTTACTCTAATGCATTATACCCTGACATTGGGATGCTATAACACAATTCGAAATATTTTTATTATTATTGAAATAGGGGGAACTAGGAAAAACCATATTTTTTATTAACACTTTTTACTTTTTCCAGGGGTTTGGTTTTAAGTGTGAGTTGGTGTCTTAATTTATCAATGGATATTGGGAAATTTGAAATTTGAAATTTCATGAATTTAATGAATTATTTAAATTGGGTTTCAGTTTTGAAAATGTCATTGGATTACATATAGGAAATTGATAATATTTTATGTTTCTATATATATATATATTTGAATTAGTTTAGAAATGTATATAATAATTAAACTTTTCAAAAATTTAGTTGTTTTATTGTATCATATAAATTATGGATCTTATGTTTAAAATATAGGTGAAAATTTTATTCCGTTGGACATAAGGAATAACTTTAAAATTGGGGGTGAACACTTTCGCCCAGGTGGACACAAATTTTATGGTTAAACCCATGTTTAAAATGACAGCCATGTGAATTTTAGGGCCCCAGGGATGGGTATATTAACCCCATGTTCCAGTTTGGCTAGAGAGGGGTATATTTCACCAGGTCGAGTGTGGATTTTCAGGTAATGGTATTCCTTTCAAACTCATAGAAATATGAAATTAGCCAATGAAGGTGGGTTTGAACATAGGTATCCTCACAAAAACTAGGATAAATTTTTTTACTTCTTATTAAGATTATGATTACATGGTAATGTCACATGAACATACTATCCCAAAATATATTATATAGAGATTTCATTTGTTTTAGATAATTGAGTCATACTGAAACCCCACTCGAACCAATGTTTGGTACCTGAGTTGGTTCCAAGACTATATGTATGGTTAATGAAAAGAACCTGATGATCATATCATAAAAACATTCTTGGATGGATCTAGAATATTGGTACCAGGTGAGATCATGGGCCTCCGTTTAAGTCTTGTATTTTTTTATTCCCTTTTGAACACTTATATCTTTGGTAAATGATAGATCACTTTTTCTATTGGCTGTATTATAGTATCTTATGGTTATCTCATGTTTTTTGTTTTGTTTGTTGGGTTCTAATTCATGTGTTAGTTTATGTTGTACATTATTTCTCTTATTGAAGCTGGTGTTTCACTGTTAACATGAGGTTATTGTCTCCCAAGGGTATCCTATTAGAATATTAATTCTAGTTGGTAGCCATTGGCATATGGGGAGTAACCCTTGATTATTGTATTGTTCTATTGGTCTTGGTGCGAGTTCGGGGTTTGATGTGGCTGGATGTGATAATATATATATATATATAATCAAAATCATAAATTAATAATTAGTGCTTAAAATTAATATTTACATAAAAATTCCGAAAATTACAAAAAAATGGATGTATCTTCAGATGGATTTTATTTTTAGTACATTTAAAGAAGAACAATTTTTATTAAAATGTAATATTAGAATTTTTTTTAATTAATCAACATCAAGGGATGTTTCGAGAAAAAATTTTAATAGAATTTATATGAATATAACATTTTGTAGTGTTATATGGAAATGAAATTTGAATGAAAAAGATTTTTTTGTACTAAATATGTTATAGTGAGTGTTCTAATATATTTAAATGGTTTTAACATGACTAAGAAATTTTAGATATTTTCAATAGTATCCCACTAATTGATAGATATTTTTGAAATACCATAAAAATATCATGTTATCTGAAAAACATTATACTATAAAAATATATTATTATTTTTTAATTTTTATTATAATTGATACATTTTTTAAATAAAATCGGTATGGATTGTACATAATAGGGAAAATTTTCAAAAAATTATAGAAAAAGGATGTCATAATTTTTTAATAATAATATGTATTCATAAAAACAAAAAATAAATACTTTTGGTATAATTAATAAAGACTATGATTAATGAGAAGTTCATATATTATAGTGTAGTATGTAAAATCAATATAGACGTCTTTTTGTGATATTAATAATACTCTTATATATAAGACTGATATAAGAAGAATAACAAGATATCATTAAATATAATTTGAATTTGTTCCCATTTTTATTATATGATAAAAATTAAATGAATGCCCATCTTACAAATTAAAATCCTTATAATCATGATTTAGTAATATATATAGCGATGCAGGATTGACATACATGGATATTACAACATTTTATATGAATATATATTAAATTGCAAAATTAAAAGCCCAAAGACTGTAATAGTTTAGTGTTTATTGAAACATGGAAACAAAATATTCCATCACGGTGAATGATCATCTGTGTTTCCCATAAATAGATTCACCTTTAGTACTTATACCTAATAGATTATTCATAACCATGGGAAAGGAAACATAAGAAAGGGGTGAGCTCAGATACTCGGTAAGGGTAAATAAATGAAATGTGTAATAATAACATGTAAAAATAAGGTATGGAAGTCGAGAATAACATTAGAAGATCATACCATAAATATTAAAGATCATAATAAAGATCAATATTTTATAAGGAATTGATCATAAGAGAATTAATTTCCTAGTTCATGAAATAATAATATAGGAATGAGACATAGAATTTTTGGCATACACATTGGTTTATGACATTTTGAACATGTATAAGTATAGACTGGTTCACTCATTAATTTAAGGATGTGAAATCCAGCCCCAAAATCAACTTTTGGACATGAAACTATGTCCAAGCATAACATTGTTAATGTGTACTCATGTTCAAAAATAAATTATGGGTATGAAACCTGATCCATGCATAACATTGTGAACGTGTAATCAGGTTCATGCATACCATTGTGAACGTGTAATCACGTTCACCCATAAACTTATGAACATGGAACCAGGTATATGCATAATATTGTGAAGATGTAATAAGTTTCACTCATAACATGTTGATCATTCAATTAGGCTCACTCATAAACTTATAGGCACACAACTAGGTCCAGGAATAACTTTATGAACATGAAATAAGTTTCACTCATAACATTGTTAAAATGTAATCAGGTTCACACATAAACTTATAGAAATTCATTTAGGTCCACACATAAGATTTATACTCATGATTCATCCAAAATTACCCAATGCATTGGAGGGATAAATAGGTCCCAACCATCTCATAATATAAACATTCATACATGTTCATTAATATATTAAAACATTCAACATATCATGAGTTGGAAAAATTCAGAGGTTTGATAAACATAAAATCATAACCCATTAAATGAAATGGGTAACATTAATTTTTATCACATCATAAACTATGTAAAAAAGATATATTTCATAAATATTTAATTAAATAATAACACCTAAAAAGATGCGGGTATCATAAATATGTAATCCATGAATGTGAAATGGGATTCATAATGATAATTTCATTAAAAATAACAAATTCATGTAAAGAACATGAATGGAACCATTAGTTCATTTTCTATAAAAGAATGAGTAACATCAACATATGT
Organism: Viscum album; assembly: GCA_963277665.1. Taxonomy (NCBI): domain Eukaryota; kingdom Viridiplantae; phylum Streptophyta; class Magnoliopsida; order Santalales; family Viscaceae; genus Viscum; species Viscum album. Next base: position 1,431,015,284 of record OY728126.1, on the reverse strand, counting down.
GAGCACATATAGAAACTAATTCTAAAATATCTTTCAATAATATTTCTTGATAAAAATATCATTTCTTCGTACAAAAAGGAATATTAATACAGAAACCCATTTAAAAATAATTTTCATAGAAAATACCTTGAAAATATAAAAAAGGCATCAAATAAATTTTAATACCATTTTCCATGAAAACTTTTAATAAAATATTGAGAATATTTTTTAAATAAACATCCATTAAAATTACTTCTAAAAACATTTTATTAAAGATTAACATATTAAAAATCAAAATCAAGCTTCAAATAAATGACTATGGGTAAATCCATATAAGTCATACTAGGTAAAAAACATTCCTTTTTCATAGTGAAAAGGATAGAAATAATTTATTGTTCAAAAATACACAAGAATATTACCCTGAAGAGATTATTAAAAGACAAAAGGGGTAAAATGACTTTTAGTGATTACAAATAATGGTTATAGAAAGTCAGTAGATCTCTCCAATTCAACCATATCTCTTATGATTACCTTATCGGCCACAACAGATCACTCGGGCCCTCCCGCTCATATGTGGAAGGGGCCCTGAGCCTCGTTTCGGACTCTGGTCTGATATTCTGATTTGAATCTTCAAAGACTCCCCAATCCTCCCCTTAGACCCAAGGTTTTAGGTTTTTACAACAGAGCTACATCTTTAATGATTTCAACCTCATAATTTTCCATGTCTTCTTCCCTCCACAACTATACTTTGGAGGAATGATTTGGAAACTATCATCCTCTAGTAAGGATTTTGATTTCTTCATCAATAGATCATTTTGTTTATCGAGTCTGATAGTTATAGGCCTTCTCAACTAACTACACCTTGTCATTAATTTTAGGGAAGAATGTGACATAGCTTGAGCATAGTCTAGGGGCCCCCAATCTTTTTATTCCATGTGTTTTAAACTATTTCATTCGATGATGGATTTTCCCCTGTACTGTGATATTCCATTTTCAGCTGTTTGGGTATGTATTCCTAGCTTATCCCTCCCCTTTCAGAATGTCTCTATCCTCAGGTTGATAGGAACCAATCTTGAAGGATTTCTTTGTGTGGACTATAGAACACAAACTCTTTTCAATCCTATTTCACATCTGATTTTTGTGGAGGTTGATGTTGCAAAATCACCAGAGGAATTCTTCTAGATTGAAATCGATGGGGATTGTAACTTTTGAAAAAACATTTCTTATAAATCATGACCCAATTTTTATATCGATTGTTTTAGTTTGGATGATCTAGTTCACTATTATTTGATAGTTCTACATGGGGATCATCGTATTGGATTCCATTTAGCATTGAATACATGTCCATTGAGATGTAATGGGGACCATTTGATTGGTGGTTCTATTATGGTCACAGAGTATGGTGTGCCTCTTCCTTAAATGTATCATCTGGTTTCCATTCATAAAATTTCATCTACTGAGGATAATGAGGAATCCCATGATATAGATTATAACTGGTTAATGGGTGTGGGTTTTCTTAAACACATAATAGTTCATGAATCTATGGGAAAGGCATAAATTAAAGTGCCTACTGAAGGTGTTCATGTTATTTATGTTCAAGCAGTAAATTAGGTTGTTGCAAATCCCCATGTGAAGCTTCCATCAGGGCTAGCAGAGAATCCAACCGATAGAGTCCTTGATTTATATAGATCCCAATATTTCCATGGTGAGATCTTGTAGTAAAGTGTTAACATAGAAACAAGGGAGGCCTTACCTTTGTAGAATCAGTTTTCCTCCTTGGTTTAAATCTCCAACAACCTCTTGAAGGGTTATTGGATGAATGTTTGGCCCACGTAAAAAAATAATTTTGATAATATTTTTGATAGGAGGAAATATTGAGAGACAATAGCAATGGAATCACCACATGTATCTTTTGAAGGATTAGAACAAAAAAGTCTTATTTTTTAGATCATTGACAGTCTTATAATATCTGATAAATAGGAAGGGGAGTATAATTATATTTCTCTAGGACTTGATGTTATTCATTAATATAATTATTACCTTATAATGGGTGTGGGAAGAGTCCTGAAGGGACTCTCTGAATTAGGGGATTTCCTAGTGTCACATAGGAATACATTTAGGCCTCAAATTGAAAACATGAATTTTCCCAAGCCAATGACCACTTGATCATTGAGGAGAGAATAAAAATCCAAGACTCATGAAGGATCCCCTAAAAAAGAAGGATTGATGCAAGGATCTCCTCAGTTCACTATTGGTGAAACTCAGGATCTTATTGAATAACATGTATCTTCTATGAATCAATGTATGTACGGTCTAACACAAGAAACTATGATTGAAGGTCTGGAACATACTCTTACTGTTATTTTTGTGCCACTAGACCCAATAGATAAAGAGGATATGAGGGATGTTGACAGACTAGATCTAAGACACTTCATATTCCCTAATCATTTTTATAATTACCTGATGGATGTGCATATCAACACTAATTTATCATGGAAATATCAACACCCACCATGGGGCTAGAGACTAGGAATTTATTAAGTGTGTTTTTATCTATAGTTGTGGTTATGTTTCCACAGATTTCATGTTTCTGGTTCCCAATCAACCCACTATGGTCTACATGAAAATAAAAAAATGGATTTTACAGTCATTTAAACCTTATAGGATAATGGTATAATATTCTTGGAAACCCTTTTTAGAAAACATGGTTTTGAAAGAACTTTGTTTTCCGACGAAAGAGAGAGAAATGTCGCTCTTACTCAAAAAAAATTCATAACTATCATAGGAACCAAAGTGTATAATATGGTACCAATAAAAGAATATAACTTTAATAAAAATATTATAAGAAAAATCGTGAGTTTTCTAGAAATATGGACTATAATATTACCTCAAAGAAGCATAATCAGTAAGAATCTTGAGAAGTGAGGAGAATGTTTCAATAAATACATACCACTTGTTTACATGGGATCATAATATCCATGTATAAAAATGAAATTAAATGAATCATAAAATATCATTAAAAGAAGGATTTTCATGATATAACATGTAAAATGGAAGCATATACACCTTGAAAAATAATATAGGTGCCTATCAAAACATGAGTCTCAATGATGGAAAATTGATAGAAAAATATTTTACAGATCTGGTAACAATTTAAACATAGACCCCATGAAATAAAGAAAATTGAATGGATATTTTAATAACCATAAATTTAATAATAATGTAAACATAATAAAATCTTGGACAGTACATACACCACAAAAAAAGAAAGTGTATCAAACATAACATGTAATCCACAGAAATTAAATGTGAGATGAAACCCCCTTACCTTGTGTCTTGACACTCTTCTTACTCATACAATCATCCTTTATAATAAAAATAGGTTTATTATTAATAGTATAAATAATAATATTATAATATATAATACCATATATTATTTGATTATGATCTTATATTACCCTCTTGTTAATAATCATATGTCAAGGTTTTACTTATGGTAATATTTGCTCTGTTCATCACATGCATCTTAATTTGTAATATATTTGGTTGTTATATTTATATAATTATTTAAAAAATTTAAATCATGATATATATGTAATTTATATCTATTATATTTATATTATAATAATATATTTCATAAATAAGTATGAAATGGAATACAATATTTATGGATACGGAAAGCCATACGTACGCATGAACACTATTTTTGTTTTAATTGTCATGTTAAAAAAGAAATAAAGTGACATATAAGTGTATATTTTTATTGTATAATTAATGTTTCATTATAATTTATTATATATCATAAAATTTTACTATACCCATATTTAATAAATTCCATTATGTGTGTGAAAAAATCACGTCACATTGAGGGGGAGGTAGTCCACACTTCATCAAACTAAATTATCATATTTACATCAAATAGAGAGTAAGAATATTTGTGTTTTAAAAATAATAAATAAGAATTAAGACATAATAAATATGATATATTATATATTTAAGGAAATCTTCCATCATTATGGCCACCATGATAGGTGGTAAAAGAAAAATGAACAATCATCATTTCGTGAGGCAGTAGTTCACTGTAAACCGAAAGAAAATGTTCATTAACCAATATATGGAGGTGTATGTAAGTGTAGGTCGAATGAATATAATAAAAAAAATTTATATTTATCATACTTGTGTTTTTATAAAAACATGTAAAAAAAGTGTACGAGGTGGTGAAAAAAATAGACTTTATAGAAGGCATTAACCCTAAATCGGGTATCTCCATTTCGTTTCGGGAAAAAAAGGCTTCCTTGGATTACATTTTTCCCAAGAAAAGGATTCAAGGAGGATGTTATGATCACTGAGAAGTGTATTGATAAGGTATTGGTTGAACCTAATAGGATCGATAGGTGTGAAAAATGGGTAGATGTGGTGGCCATTTATAAGGAAACAAAATGACTCACATGAAATTTGTAGAAACAAGTTAGGTGTAAACATGTTTTTACCGAAAAAGTTCATAAAAACCCAAAAATCAAAATAATGGAAGGTTTATGGCCAATATATGGACACAAAATGGGTGTTCTAAAAGCATTTAGGTCATTTGGTCACCTAATTATAATGTTTAGTCCACAATTAAGCACAATTAGACCTTAATCCCTATGATTCATTTTAATCACTTTTACTAGTCACATTGGAAAAGGTTAACATGATATTATTAGACAGTAAATATTATATATAATAAAACAGTGTATGTTGGTTTTCCAAAATTCAATTTACAGAATCAGAGAAATTATGATTAATGCAAATCCCGTAAAGGGGACGAAATAACGAGATTTTAATGTAGAAGAATGTTCAAAAGTTTATTAAGACTCTGTATTCAATTTCAAAGTGAAATTGATAACAATGAATTAAATTTTTTAATAGATTTAATATTTACATAATTTCTTCTTAATTTTTTTTAATACTATTTAACATTAATAATTAATAAAACAAAATGTATGTTTTTAACTAAAAAGAAGTATTTTTCAATATTCATCCAAAAATAATGTTTCTCTAAATAATCCCATAAATTAACTTATGGTGAATTTAGAAATTATGAATTAATAAATGAATGTTATTTTATAAAATTTATTTTCAATATTTATATAAAATCAATACTATTATTTTTCACATAAATAAAATAAAAGCATTTTTTTTGAGAAAACTGTATTTTTCAATTTAAAGGGATTTTTCAAAAAAAATATTTCGTTATCAATGTGATTTTTTAATATAAAACCATTATAAAGAATATTTTAAAATATGGTATTAATATTCATATTACTATGTTTAATTACAAGTTTATATTTATCTCGATAAAATAATTTTAACAATAAGACAATGTTTCATTGAGAACATTGTTGTTTTATGAAATGTAAAACATTTCATTTTTTAATGTAGAGAAATCCATTTAGGTATTTCATGTATCACAAGATGAGTTAGTATTTTATTGATCTCATTTCAAGTTGGTATTTCATGTAGCCCAAGCCAAGTCGATATTTCGTGTAGCGCAAAACAAGTTGGTATAGTGTGTAGGGAAAACCAAGTCGGTATTGTGTGTGAAAGAAATGTTTGAATTATTGTCTTTAATATATATATACATATATATAAGAACTATTTATAGTGTCATGAGAAATGAATAATATCAAAAATATAAATTAATTTCAAAAACAATGTTTCACAAAATCTCGTGGTGTTATATTCTACCCCCCCATAAAAAGAATTTCTCCCTTGAAATTATTCTGGGTTATCAAAGGTTTAATACATTAATGTTTCATTCATAGAAACCTACATCATAAAAATGATAACTAAAACATCACTCAAAAAGGTAAAGTATCAGGCATTACAGTTATACAATGTAACATATAACAAGGTTCCCTCGTAGAAGAACATTGATTTGGAGTGAATATTGGACATGGAGGAAAAACCTAAATACATAAAAGGTGTGATTGAGGTCATCAATCCTAAATAAGTTAATGATAAAAGAAATGATTATATTCTGAAGTTCATAAATACTTAATGATTTAAAAGGACATAAGTTTAATAGAAATTAACGTATTATGACATCACTTATTTTATCATTATCCTATCATTGAGTAATTTTTTACTGATTCAGAATATATGAAAATATACATACATGGTTTTATCCTCTTTATTAAACAAATTCACATCCTTTGGTTATGCATCGATATATTTCCACTTCATCTCTTACCCTAAGAAATGAAGGATAATTCACTTTTTTTCTGAACTACTAACAGATCCTGAGATCCATGATATACAATCCCATATATCATCAGTTAGCATCAATGAAAATAAATTATCCAATATGAATATGTCCTCATATTGGGAGATAATACATTAATCTCAAAAAAAAATTACTTGAATATTGACTTGAATTTTCATTAAATGTTTACCTTAACACCCTTACAAAATATAATTCATCATTTCTTCCTCAAATAAACTCTTATCATATAGTAAAAATATTTTTACTGGATACATGGGTTCATCATTGAATAGATAGAACATTAAAGGAGAAGTTATTATTCCAAAATCCATGTTGAAGGATATAATCACACAATACATCATTGAAGGATGAAAAATAAGACTATCATAGGGAATATTCATATAAAATCGATCATGAACATCCCAATTGGAAAGGTGGGAGTACAAATTTTATCCTAATTTTCATTATTCACTTCATTCATTATGACTGCATAAGCTTTCCCTTTTAATTTTTTCCTTTGAGTTTTTTTATTTTATCTTCCAAATTATCACTTGGATTCAGGAAATGATTTTCATAATTCACAAACGACATGCACTTGAAACACTAAATTATGAATTGTTCATTCAGTTGATATTTCTCTCCACTCATTTCATTGAATTTATTATTCTCAGAAATTCTATATTCTTTTTCTTGGTGGATATGATTCCCCCAATTGAAACACCTTTTTCATCCACTCATCCATTATCCTAAGTGATCTATCCCATAATTTTGGAAATTGGTTGTTGAAAACTGTTTCTTATCACCATGGTTTTTCGATTACACTTTAAACACCATCTTACTATTCTTGTTAAAACATTTTCATTTATAAGTAAATACAACTTCCATTTAAACATTTATTACACAATAAAAAACACTTCAAAGCCTAGAATGCCTCTTATGGGAAACACCTTTCTTACAAATGACTTTAAGACACTCAAAACCTATCATCATTCCTTTTGGGTTGGATGATATTACAAGAAGAGTACCTCACAAGTCTTTTGAAATTATCCTAATAGATACCAACATATTCATCATCTTTTGATTCAACTCAAGGAACACATCTTCAATAATTTTATGAATAACATCATGAGATTACCTATTGAAGACTATGTTCTTGAACTCATCCCAATCCATAGATTCAATTTCATCTTGAATCCTCACATTCTTGATTAGATTCCACCACCGGTCTACTTCACCTTCTAATTCATAAATAGATAGAATGAATTTCTCAGGATCCGAACACTTGAGAACATAGAATATCATTTCATTAGTATTGATCACATGTTTAACAACATGTGGATTAGATGACCCACTAAAAAAGTTGGATGATTCCTCATGAAGGAATCAATATAACATTTTCTCCTCTATTTCTCATTTGGAAACTCAGTGTGATTCATAAATTGATAAAACTGTGAGATTATAGAAATGTGGTTTTTTATTCCAAACCCCATAAAATTAATAACATCATGATTACATTGGACTTATTTTCCATCATAATCACCTTTAACATTGTTCCTTGGGGTTTCAACCATTGACTAAAACAAGATGAATAGAGTGTGACACAATTATCATAACGAGGGACTATATACTCATGTAAACTCACTTATAGTTTGTCCAAAGTATGAAAAATTCATTAATATATGACACATTAAGGATTATACTAGGTTGTTCACATCCACATTCTTTTTAAATACTTTTCGATAGTTCATAATGAATTTGTTAATTCCCAACTTATTCCATGGTAGTGTCAAAACAGGTGCACATAAATGCCCATTGATGTGTACCAAATTACTTGAGTCAAGCTTGAAAAATCTTGTCAGAGTTATTACCCCTAGGTATATTTGTTCCACATACACATCCTATAGTAGTATCCAGACATGGATGTATTTATAGGAAACTACATACTCTATCCTTCACCAAAATCATAATACATTTTCTAAAATGTTAACTCATACTTATACTTATCCTTAATGACATCCCCAGACATATCCTTAGAAATATTCCTAGGGATATAACTAAATCTATCCAATCCTAGTTATAAAAGGTAGAATAAACATTTCCTTTGATACCAAATATAGTGACCTAGGATTAAGAGACATGAATATTACATCATTTTAGATGTATATTCAGTCAATTCAAAAATACATACCTGAAGACCGTAATAGTTTAGTGCCTTTGGAAACATGGAAGAAAAATCTTCTATCCTCATGAATGATATTCAATATCTCACATAAATATTTACACCATTAGTACTACGTAAAATCTTTCTTCATAACATGGTGAAAGGAAACAGTATAAAGGGGTGAGCCCAAAAGCTTAGTAAGGGTAAATAAATAAAATGTGTAATCATAAAATGAACAAATAGGGAATAGAACATGACCATAACATTTCAAGATCATACAATTCATCTTAGAGATCATAATAAAGAATGTAACTTAATAAGACTTGGATAATAAGTTAATTAATATCATATGTCATGAAATAACAACATAGGAATGAGACCTGGAATTTGTGCCATAAACATTGTTTTATAACAATCTAAACATGTATCAGTAGAAACAAGTTTAGTCATTACGTTAAGGACATAAAATCAGGCCCCCACATCACCTGGTGGACATGAAACCAGGTACATTCCTATCATTTTGAATGAGTAATCAAGTTCACACATAACCTTATGGGAATGAAACCAAGACAATGCATAACATTGTGAACATGTAATTAGGTTCATGCATAACATTATGAATATACAATTAGGTTCACATATAAACTTATGGAAATGAAACCTGGTCCATGCATAATATTGTGAACATAAAATATGGTTCAATTATATAATTGTGAACATGTAATCAGGTAGACACATAATCTTATGGAAATGCAACCCAGACCATTAATAACATTGTGAACATGTAATAAAGATCACTAATGACAATTTAAAGATGTAGCCAGGTTCATGCCTAAACATATAGACATGCAACCAGGACCATGCATAACATTTATACTCATGAGTCATCCATAATTACCCAATACATTTGAGGGAGATATAGGTACCACCAATATCTTAATAAAATCATTCATACATGTTCCAAAAGATGATAAAACATTCATCATATCATGACTCATGATTATTCATAGGTTTCATAAACATCATATCATAACCCATGAAATGAAATGGGTATCATTAACATTTCATCACATCATATCCTAGAAAAAAAAGAGATATATTTCATTACAATTTTTTCAACTCATTACCTGTGAAAAGAACCAGGTTTCATAAATATGTAACTCCTGAAATGGAAAGAGACTTCATAAATAAAATGAAATTCACCATAATCCGGTCGGAGACAGAATATGAATGTAACCTTTATATCATTTCCTAGAAAGGCATGTGTAACATCAATTTATGTCATCTTAGGTGGAAAATAATTTCGAACTATATTTGAAAAAAAATTCATGATGAAAATATTGTTTATTTTTATAAAAATAATTTTTAATATATAAAACTATTTACAAATAATTTTCATAGAAAATTCTAGGAAAAACCCATTATTTAATAATTGAAATAATTTTTATAATATTCTCCCTTGAAAATATATAAATTAATGTTGTTAACATTTTAAAAATATTTTTCCTTCAAAATAAATTTTAAATTTTTTTTATAAATATTATTCTTTTAAAAATGAAAATGGTGATTCGGGGAAATGATGATGGGTAAACCCATATAGGTCATATGAGGTAAAAAATCATTTTACACATTAAAAAGTTATAAAGAATGAATTTTTTAGATGGAGACAAGACAATTTCTTTCAAGAGACTATTAAAAGTAAAAAGTTTATAAATGACTTATAAATCATATAAAATAATTGTTTAATATTCTTGGAAACCCTTTTTAGAAAACATGGTTTTGAAGTAATATAGATTTACTACCGAAGAGAGGGTAATGTCATGATTCCTTAAAAAAACTTTCTAAACTATCTTCTGTACCAAAGAGTAGAAAATGGTACCTATAAATGAATATATATTTACTAAACGTAGTATAAGGAAACTCATATGTGTTCTTGAGATATGAACCACAATATTTCATCAAATAATCATAATCATTAATAATATAGAGAAGATAAGATATTATTTCAATAAATACTTACCACTTAGTTACATGGGATCATAATCTCCAAGTAAAAAAATGAAATTAAGTGAAGCATAAAATATCTTGAAAAGAATTATTTTCATGATATATCATGTGAAATGGATGTATATACACCATGAAAAAAATTATAGGTGCCGAACAAAACATGAGTCTCAATGAAGGAAAATTGATACGAAACTATTTTACTGATTTGGTAACTATTTAAACATAAACACCATGAAATAAAGACCATAGAATAGAAATGTGAATAGCCATAAATGTAAGAATAATAGACATATAATAAAATCATAGCTATTATATTCACCCCACAAATGGAAAGAGTGGAAAATAGATCATGTATCTCAAAGAAACTAAGAGTGATATGAATCCCCCTAATCTTCTATCGTCACTCTATTCAAACTCATACAAGATTCCTGTATAATAAATATAATTTTATTATACATATAATTATATGACATTAAAATTTTCATAATCTTGAGTTAAGTAGATAATTTGGATTTAATTCACTTTGATGATCATTTCAGGTTTAGGGAATTAGATAATTCAACCATAAGTTATACATATTAACTTTAATATTATAATGTTGACACATTTACTCCCTTCCCATTTTTTCATAAAACAAAAACTTTTTAAAAGAAACATGGTTTGTTCCATGATTATTCCAAGATCCCATAATTGAATCTATTCTTCTTTAAACCTTGTGAATAACATTTCCAAATATCGTATTAGCCTAAAAATATCAGTAAGAGATTAATAATGAAAGAAAACTACCAGTTTTGGTATAAAATGAAAACTATGAATACATTATCATGATGTAATACTTTTCACCTTTAAGAAGTTGTAAATATATACATCACTGAATATAATATCACTGCTTTGCCCTTTTTATAACCAAAAGATTACAATAAACTACTAGAAAGAAACATATGACATATAAAGGTTACATGGGCCATAAAAATTCTTGAATTGAATAACCATACTATCAACTTACACAAATATCACTAAATGGAATAGCCATATGAACGACTTCTATACCCAATGCATTGAAGGTTATAATGTAACAACATATCCTTCATTAATCATTTGACAACCCATAATTTTGGTTATCACATAACCACCTATCATTGGCTTATCACATAGCCACCAGTAAAATATCCATGTAACATTTTATAAAAATAACACAAAAAATATTTCAAATATCAATATTTCAATAATAAGATTTCATTTAAAATCACAAAAAATAATTTCATGATATTGAAATATTTATTTCATTTCAAAAACCATTTTCAATAAAAAACTCACAAAAATAAAATAATGGATTTATTTTCCTTTTAATGAAATTAATTATTATAGCGGAATCAAAATTTCAAATAACAGATATGGCGGTGGAGAAGTATTTGTCACCGCATACGTCGACAATATTCTTTCTGTCATTTTGTAAAGAAAGTAAGACACTTATTATAAAATATATATTTCAAAATTTCTTAATTAAATTAAAATATATAAAAATATCTTTTAAAAATCCTTTTTTATATATATAATAAATATTTAAATTAATATCATAAAGAAAAGTATTTGATAATTAAAAAATTAAACGTCCAAGGTATCCCACACCACTTTGAACATTTAAATCTTAATCTTCATGAATTAGTACATTATGAAAACCTTAAATAATAGTAGTAGTGTTAAAATATGGATATTAAATGTCATAGTGTATGTATATAAACCTTATAAAAGAATGAAGGTGCATATTATAAAGTAATTTCTGAATAAAAGGAGATTGAGACGATGTCCCTTACATTGAGTCTGACTTGTCTCGTTCGTTCATGATATTTCTAAGTAATAAACCTAGGTTAATTTATTGTTTCTTATGAACCAATTACATGTTTATTATTAATTTTATAATACATATCACCATGTTATTAAAATTACATAATATGTGAAGTTCAAATCAGTCGGTTTGTCGATATTTGGTACTTTTGTTGAAAATGAACTTGTTTGGTGTAAATTGACCATGTGGTAAAAATTACATCATCTCTAGAATATTATTCATGATTTAAATATAATATATATTCAATAAATATGTATTAATAACATCCATAATTTTTGGAGATATGAAATGAAATACACTATTCATGTAGACGGTAGGTCAGACGTATACATGAACATGACTTTCATTTATTTTTAATATTTAAATAATAATAATATTGTGATAAAAATGTACATTATAATAAAATTATTATATTTATATCATTTATGTCTCATATGTTTAATAAACCCATCCTTTATATGTTCCATGTGTGGAACGAATGAGTCATATCACATCGAGTGGGTGGTAGTCCGCACTTCCTCAAAGAAAATTATCATATTTACACAATATGGAAAGCATAAAGGTATTTTATAAATAAAAATAAAATAATCATATATAAAATATAAATATAATATATATAATATATAAATATAGTTCCATCATAATAGACTCCATTATAGGTGGTAGGATAATATTGAATAATCATCATTTCATGATGCAGTTGTCTATCGTACACGGAAACCGTATGATCGTATCCATTAGATGGAGGTGTGTGTAATTGTAGTTTGAATCCTTCACACTAATAAATCCTAGTATATTTAGGATATATTTTTTTTCATGTAAAAAAATAATAAAAATATCATTAGGAGTGGAGAAGGAAAATAATGTAAAGGAACTTTAGAAAAGATGTTACCTCTAAATCGTGTAACTTATTTTCATTTGAGGTAGAAGGATTTCTTGAATTCCCTTATGAAAAAGGAAAGGAATCTAGGAGAATGATAGGGATGTTTTGAAATTATGTGAGTATAATTGGGACAATTCAAAGGGATTTAGAGGTGTGATTATGTGGGTAGAGGTGGTGGTAGTTTATAAGATGGAGGAAGGGATCTTTTGGAATGTTTTGAAATATTAATTTATTATAAATTTATTTTTGAATTATAATAGTTAAAATGTGATATATTTTGAAGAAAAGAAGATAATAAGTTGAAATAATCTAATAAAAAAGTATTTATATAGGTTTAAGTCATAAAAGTAACCTTATCTTTTAGCTTTAACCCTTAGTTAAAAACATAAACTCCGACCATATCTTCTTCTATTTTTACATTATATGGTTACTAAAGTCACTATAAAATTCCAATAAAACCAAAAGTGTATCATTAATGAAAATTTTAACATTATATAAGTCATTATACCAAATAAGAGATTTTTAAATCTGTGATATCATTTAATAAAATTGTATTTGTTTTAAAAACTCATTTATATCAAGTTTGACACTGTTTATAAATTGATTTTTGTTAAAGTCATAAAAACATCATTCCTTCGAACCAAAGACTTTAAATAAAATATAATATGTCAAAATTATCCAATAAAATTAGTTTAAGTCATTAAAAGAATCAAATTTCTTTTATTTCAATATTTATAATATAATTTATTTGAATCTTTCATTATTAAGGTAATCATTGCCTCATCATTGTGTCATAATTAAATATATTTATTTAATGTATAAAACATATAAAAAAATATCATGATGTATTGAATATTTTTAGATTTATAATTACCATTTATAGCCATATATTATAGTTATATAACCTCGTAGAAATATTATTTTAGTAAGAAGATACTTGTATATGTTAATTTTCTCTTTACTTTAAATTAATTATTATAACATGTCATTTTCACTCCCTTGTGGATACATGGGGTCCTAAGATCGACCCAAGGATTCACATCATTAGAAATATATCAAAATATATAATTAGGACAAGTTTTAGAGTAGTTTTATATTATTATAATATTATTGTTTACCCTTATTTACGAGATTGACCATTTAAACATGTTAAATAAAAATAATTAGTAAAGTTACTATTCATAATTTCTAAAAATAAAAGGTTATAATTTAAACAATTTGAATATTTTGATTCAAAATATGGAATCCATTTTTTCCAAATTCAAAACGAAAAATTTTCAGAAGATAATTTAAAATAAATTTCCATTGTCAAAACCAAAAAGTGTGTTTTTAAGAAGTATAAACAACAAAAGAATGACAAGTGTTTAGGTGAATTTGAATATGAAATTAATTTTAATGTCCAACATTGTATTAAATTATAAAAATATATTATATTTATACCTTAAAACCATTAAATATTATTATTTAACTGTATAAATTATCTCGCTGAAAAAAATTTATTTTTAATTAAAATTTTGCATATTTTTTTACTATTCTTCAAAACATGATATTTATCACAAAAATATCCGAAAATCATAAAATGAAAATATTGATGCCCTATATCTAAATAAAAATTTTATTTTTATAATATAACATAGAAAGGTGTCAAAAACATAATTTAAAATGGGTTCTCCATCAAATGGCTGTAAAACTACATTTTTTAGAAAATACCACTTTTATCTGAAAAATTCACCTTGTTATTATATCATATTTAGATAACATATAAGATTAATTTAAAACATTAAACTGAATATATAACATATATTTTTAATTATATAAAAAATTCATAATGTTTGATATGATTTAATAAACAAAATTATTCTCTTTTTAAAATGGTCTTTATAAAACCACAGCCTTTATATTCAATTTGTTTTTATTTCCACTTATAAAATCTTTTGTAACCAATGATTCATTATTTAAACATGTGTAATCCAAATTTTAAAAATTCAATTGAAACTATTCATTCTATCCATACAATTTATAAGTGTTAACTACCATTTAAAATTATAATAATATTATTGTTTTATTTATTTTGTATAACAAAATGTTTTGTACAAGATAAGATTTTGGCAAACACTATTGTTATGTGTTGAGTAAGCTATAGGACAAAGTGCCCCCTTTAATGAAAATTTATTAACTTATTCATAAA
The DNA here is from genome assembly GCA_963277665.1 of Viscum album. NCBI lineage: Eukaryota > Viridiplantae > Streptophyta > Magnoliopsida > Santalales > Viscaceae > Viscum > Viscum album. Next base: position 1,430,999,976 of record OY728126.1, on the reverse strand, counting down.
TATAAATAGATTTGAAAAGGTGTTATTTTATAAATACCTGGATTGTCACATCATTCCCCCTTTGAAAAATTACCTCCTCACAATTTTAAAATTGGGCTCGGAAACATTATTTAAAATCCCACATTAGAAAAAGAGTCAATAAAACAATCACATTAATAGAGAGAAAGATAAGTACAAAAGTATCCTGAGATAACCCATACTAGGATTCCATGTTGAAAATCATGGATATGGAAGAGAAAAATAACCATCATGTTTTGATGGATAGTGATAAAAAATATTATCCAGAGAAATTTAACAAGCATAAAACCATATGAATTTGATGGGTTAAACGGTCTTTGATTTCGCAGTAGGAAAAGTAAACAAGAATTGTTTTTATATTAATATCCTTTTCATAATTTTACGGAATTTATTTACAAGTGTGACTAAGAACATAAGGAATCATACTTACTTATCAAGTAGAGTACATCCATTAATAAATTTCTACCACAAACTCATATTTTCTCCAAACAATGAGTATTCAAGATTACTTTGTCTCACCTGTAGTGTTAGAATCAACTTCTTGAGAATCAAATAATCCTTAAAAGATTAACTATCTATTCATCTTATCTTAAATCATTATCAACAACCCAAATGTTAGTATAAGATCAAATAATCCCCAAAACGGATAACTATTTATAAAAAGAAATACTACACTTAATCACCAAAATTAAACAAATAATATGACCAAGTTCACAGAGCCCATTCAATAAACAATTGTCCTTAAAATTCATCAAAGTAATCTAAACTATGATTGAAACCCAATAATGATAAATTATTAGATCTCCTACTCTTCCACAATAAATATTTATATTTATCACTATATAACATCTACTAATCTTAAAGTATCATACTTAAAAGTAATTAACCTAATTAAATATTCTCCATGATAGGCTAATAATATCTATAAATAACCAAATTATCTATTTTTCCACAATAAAAACATAAATTCTTCCAATGTAATATTCATCCATTACTCCTAAAAAATCAAATATTATTCTATTTTCTTTAGGCATATAGAGTTCCCAAAAGAGTGAATGTCTTCCAATGTAACATTTATCACATAATAAACTTTTTTTTGATAAACTACAGAAATCAATTTGATAAATAATAAGTCCCCAAAATCAACCTATTCTTCATCGATAAAATCATTTAACTAAAGAGAATATGTCGTACTAACATGGGGCATCACGTAGGCCAGTGGTAGGAGATGCACCCTTGTCTTCCTTCAGTTGTGAGTTAGATTCATATTGTGTTGAAAGATGCGACAGGTTGTTTCCCTTCTTATAGGTTCTCATTTTTCAATAAATATATAATTATTAATACATTTCGAAAAGGAGATATAATATTCAAAAATAACTATAACATATTATAACCTCAAAGGACTTACTATACCAAACATTTTATATCCCAAAAATTAATAACCCTAAAATTCAAGGATTATATAAACCCAAATTGTTCTTTATAACTATATCCCTAAAGGAAAATATAATTCTTCCTCAATTAAAATTTTTATATAACAAACATTAGGGTTTCAAATACTAGAATTATTCCAATGTAATCCCATTATTAGTAGATTTAATCATATCATCATCCATAGATCCAAAATAACTCTTCAATTCCTAAAATTTAGACATATTAATCATCAAAAATTATTCATGATCAATTATTCATGTTTTTCCATCTTATTATTTTATACTTCATTCCTAAAAAACATGAATTATTTCATAAGATTCAATAATGTAAAAACATGTGCTAATAAATAATACATTCCTTTCATAGGTCATTTTAATTTTCCTCATCTTCATTTGAAATGGGATTAGGTATTTGTAAACATATTATTGTATGCTACTACTGATCCCATTACCTAACCTTCTACTTAGGACATCTATTTCCATAATGACAATGCACACCACATTTAAAACATTCAATTGATCCCTTGGAAATGTTTTTCCCTGTTTGAGATACAGCTGAATGCTTCCTTTTCCCATGGACTGTTAATACTTTGTAAAATTAATTACCACAACTATTACATCTTACCATCCCTTCAATACATTTCCAAGGTGTTTTATTCCATATCCTTGATACATAGGTTTTTGGAATATACTTACCTTTATGATTATTACCAGAACATCCATAAGGATTAATTTCTCTCTTATATTATGCCTGAGAAAAATAAGATAGGTTCAAGGGGCTGATCATGGCTCTAGATAGTTTTTTATGACCTATCCTAGTGGGGCCCGTGTCGTGACTCCTCAAGCCCCCTCCAATAGTTCAGGTGCGGGGACTATCACATAGTAGGATGATTATTAAATGGAGGAATCGTATAAGTACATGGACACATGCACACATCTCCTTTCCCACAACTGCTGAAATTTAAAAAATCCACTAAAAAAAAAATGCATGCATACAATAAAACCCAGCCAACACAGTACAACGAATGTAAAGTGTGGAAAATAAAACTGGTCTAGAATACAAGCCCACCAAAAACAAAAGTCTGAAAGCTACAAGTCCAACATGTAAGAACAAAGTTGTAATGGGCCTGATGATCATAGCCGTTGGAACACATGGGCTTGTAGGGAACTCAGAAAGGTCTGTCCAGTCATGGTCCTCCTTGGACTCTGTTGAAAGGCCGCTCGTCTTCACAAAACATGACATGTGAATTAAAAGCCCGTGTAGGGGTGAGTATAACAATACATAGTAGAGGACCCAAAAAAAACTAGAATGTGATACAAAATGTAAAGGTACAATTATCTCTACACATTATATCTCTACTAAACATATATCAAGGGAAACACAAACCAGTTATACTCAAAACCCGGACCCTTGGTCTAGTGAAAAGCCACAGAATCACATTCCCCCTCTAGGGATTCAGTTCAAAGGTTCCATGAATCACTCATCTGGGAGAACTCACTCCACGAGTCTGATAGCTCTGATGTTGTATGTCCGAGAAATAGTGTTTTTCAGGAAAATCCATGAGAGATAGATTCACTATTTCTGGGAGAACACTCTCTTGAGTGGGGAATGATCATGATACATAGATGAGGATCACTTCTAGGGCCTTGGAAGATACTATGACTCATTCAGATTGATCTTCTAAGTAGAGGATCAGCATCTTATAGGATGGGTCATGTCAATACCTAATTCTAAGAAGGTTTATGAATGGATATATGATCTTCATTTAGGCCTCTTGGACGGATACCGAAATCTATATTAGAATGTCTTGCAGAAGGGATCATACTCCTATGAATGGAAACCATACCTGACCTTCAGGAGAATGTGAAAATGTGGCATTAAACCAAATGGAACCTGTCCAATGTACGGTGAACAAGGAAACCAATTCTTCTTCCAAAATATATAGGACATGTAGAATGGGTCACATGCCGTGTCTCATGACTCTGGGTACTGCCCATGGGAAACAGACCGAGCAAGAAGAAACATATCTTGTCAGAAGGTAAGTACATGACGTGAGGGAAAGACGACATATTATATCCAAGTAACCAGAGATCCCTCTGTGTGTGTGGTCATGTGCCCATAAACAGCTTCAACCTGTGTGGGGAAACCTGTGTAACCGATACATGGGGTAACCCACATAACCGGCCTGGTCTAGCCGTGTGGTGGAGTAAACATTTGTGTACTCCACCCCATGTCAATTTATCTTCTGAGATACACACTGATTCTCATATAAGGACCCACATAACATGTTCTTCAGAGAACATGTTGTGTAAGTGCTTCCAGTCACCCGGAACACTAGAAGTTGTTGGGTGGGTCCCAATTACCATGTATCCATGGAGGCATGACATGTACTTCATCACATGCATCTTGCAAACCCTTGTTGTTTCCGGTCAAACACAGTGATTTCTTTGAGTTACACACTGTGTGTTCTGGAATTTTAAATAATCTCGAAACTACTTTGTCATGCCTTGGGGATGCTCCGATCCTCATTATGATGATCTTTTTTCCTCCAAACTCCAGATTCTAGGTCGCCCTGATGATGAAAATATGTTTCCGTTGTTTTTATGATTTTGTTCATCCCTTATAACATGTTTCAATCCACCCATGCAAAGAATTCTCAAAGAACAATCCTCCTTAATCCAAGCTGATTCATCATCCTCCATCACTGTCACACCTCTGCAGGGTCATCTCGAAGTTTTATCTCCAATTTTGGATCAATGCATTGCAAAACTTACTTACAACAATGTGTTTTTTGTCGCCCTATGAAGAATGCAAAGAAATCAAAGAAAACAAGAAGTAAATCTAATAAACCAAATTGAAGAACGAAACTCTGTCATCGTTCATCTCAACATTGATCTGATCCCATTAGAAGGATTAATCAAGGAGAATAAAATTATAATCAAGCAACTATCACATTCAAATTCCCAAATAATTCCCCAAAAGAAAGTTAAAATATTAACCTTCCCACAGGAATGCAAGATCGGTGGATCAACCTATTCATGGGTTGATCCACGTTCGTCATTTAATCAAAGAATGGGGAAATAGAACAAAGAAAAAAACCCCTACCTCAACTATGGATGAAGAAGAAGAGTGGTCGTCGTCCGGGATTTGGTCTTGATGCACAATGATCCACACGTAGTCTTTCGTCGGTATTCGTCAAAAATACTCCAGGGTTGGATCCTCTCCAAAGATCTAGAGGTTTCTAGGGTGTTTTAAGGGGTTTCATTCTAGCTAGGGTCTAGTTCTTATTTAAAAGAAATTTGGTGTCACTGTGTTATGGAATAATTTCAAATAACATAAATTATTAATACATTTTATATTCTTTAAAATGTCCAAAAATTAACTTTTGCAGTTGACCCATGTTGGTCGATGATAGGCCATGCCTAAGGTAAAGTCTCTACTCTGAATATAACAGTGCTCTTGGATTTTTGATTAGGGAACTCGTTTAATCGTTGTTCCACTTTTTCAGGAATATCTCTTGTGCATGCTGATTAAAAGATTAAATTTATTTCAAACATTTCTTCAAGGAACTCTGGGTCTTAGAATCAAACATAGTCAAAAATCCCAGTCTCGTATTAATTACATATGATATTTAAAAATTATACAAGAAAATTCCAAGACATTACATTCTCCCCACCATAGGGGTTTTTAGACCTGAAAACCTAAAAAAAAATCTACTCAAACAGATGTGGGTACTAGGCACAGATTTGAGCATCCCACTCCCACGTGCTCTGCTGAAGGTTTCTATGCTACAACTTGACACAAACAAAAAGAATCGATCCTCCATGAAGGATAATCTCCTATTTATTTTCAATATTTACCAGGTAATCAAAAAAGGTTTCTCCATCATTGATTTCTATATCACATAGTCAATGAAGTGAGATAGGTTAGGAACGTACCACCTTAGCTACAACATGTGGAAGAAATCTTATACTCGGTCTATGTAACGACCCAAGAATTCATTAATGAGAATTATTCTTGGTATATTTAAATTTCATCTTATGGTTATGTAAAACGTATGAACTTATTTTGTTTTATGTTTTGTATTTTAAAATACAATTATGAATTGTGACCGTTGCTAATATAGCCGTTGAATAGTGATCACATGATTATTATAAATACAGAGCTTTAAAAAATCCAATTTACTCAGAAAAAGGAAGTGATGGCCTCATTTAGTCGAGTTTCCCTGTATGAATCCCATTTTTTAGTGCTTGGAATGGAGGTGGCATCATTGACCTTCACTCGTGACCAAGCACAAGCCGAGCTGGAACACATTAAGCTTGAGTAGAACCGACTACGGGAGAAGTGGAAGTTAATAGAGATTACCACCTGAGGAATGTTATCCGAGCCACCCCAGGAGATTGTCACCATCGCACACCTTACTCTTTGATCATATGAGGGAGTTATAAGGGTTAATGTAACAAGAACATAGAATTATGATTATCTGCATTAATTTTTATATAATAATGAATACACATTCATTTTATTATTGTCACTTTGAAAATAGTTTTTTAGATAATATGCAACCAAAATATCTATTTTGATGAATTAATGGGTTTCTGAATTAAATAATATTTTAATAAAATATTATTATTAAATTAATTTTTATAAAATATAAAATATCATATAATTTTATGAATGCAATTGTAATTTTTATTGCTGTTTGATTGTAGTTTTGGTCAAAACCTGTGAATTTTTTTATAAATGTCTGTTTTTATTTTAAATTTAAAATTAAAATATTTATAAAATGATTTAAATAAAATAAATATTATTTTTGGAATTAGATCATTATAATTATTCAATAGTGAATTTTTTATAATATTCTGAGATAGTCAAATTTTTGGGTAAAAATTAAATACCTTTAAAATATATAATGTGTTTTATGACATCATAATGACTCAATAGTGATGTAATAAAATACTATAAACATTATATTCGGGCAATATATGTTTTACAATTAATATAATGTGATTTTGGGTTTTTTTTATTTATTTAAAAAAATCAATTGTGGACTCTTCAAAACTTATAAAACATTTTGTATTTTTAAATTGTTTTCCTTGAGAGTGTGACTCACCTCCACATAAGAGACCCTATGATTTTAAGAATTTTTTCCATCGGCATTATAAAATTTTGTTTTCCACTGCACTTTTCAAAAAACCATCGGCAAAAACCATGTGCTGGTTTGTGGTTTTGATTAGTTTAATGTGAGGTGTCACAAACCTTAATAATAAAGAATTCCTTCTCCTTTCAAAAATAAAACCACTGAAGCTCACACTTTCTCTTCACTAACAGCCTATGGAGTTTGACCAAACCCTAACATCCTCTCTCTAGAATCCTTCCAAGGTTCCCCAGGCTCCCACGAAGCCTCTCTCAATCCTCTCCCAAGCTTCTGGGATCAAACTTCCATGTAAGTGATTTCTACTTTCCTCATTTTTGTCTCAATTCCATTATGTTGTTATACCCATTTAATTTTAATTAAAAATGTTGGGGTATGATTTATCACCTCCCCCGTACTTCCCTATTTATATTTTAATTATGAGATACCCTTTTCAATCTCATTTAGTGCCTCCAATTCACACCTGTTACGATGCTAAAATTTCGTAAGGAAGTTATCTCCCCTCATTAACATTCAAGCAATTCCATTGTATTATGAATCTAAATTCCTTTACATATATTGGGACAAGTTTCTATATGAAACCCTTACTATCCATTTCATGTATATATGATGAGACACCCCTTTCTCTCTCATCAACCATTTTTATGAGTTCTTATGTCACTCTGTTACGCTGCTGAAATTACACCATGATTTTCCCATCCAAAGTCATTATGTAGTGAATACCATGGCCATTTCTCTATTAAGGGCATTCACCTTTATTCAAATTTTCTTATTTTTTAAATAGTTTCATGAATGAATTCTACACTCCTTTACCATGTAAGAAATGATGATGTCTAATGAATATATGTTTTATGATCCATGTGGAAAACTTATGCATGAAATGAAATGAATAAGACGGGTGTGCCCTGATAGAGCTCCAAGGCATTGGGTAAAGTATAGTATCATGATACACCAATTGCAGTGTAACACCCCGAGATTTTATGAAAAATATTCTTTTTAATTTCATTAATGTTTTGTGTTGTACGCTACACCAAAAGGAGCTTTCACAACACGCATCCTTGACTTTCCTTTCATTACACGCAATCACGACCTTCCTCGATAGCGTGTGTTGTACGCAATACCGAGTTTCACTAAACAACGATATGCTATTATTAAAACTAGCCGTTATGAATAGTAATAAACACTTTTTGAAATTTTGTAAATTTATTTTTCAAAATGGACTTCATTTTTGGGTTCGGAGTATCGAATTTAGCCTAAGGTGAAATTTTGGTACTTTTCGGATAACTTTCATATTCTGATGAATAGTGAAAATTACTAAATTTTAATTAAAAACAACTTTTTTAATCGAAATAATTAATAGTGATAAATTATTAATTTGAGTGGTTTTAAAGTATATTTAGAATATATTTTTACAATTTAATACAATGTTGGTCATTGGATTTAATTCTACATTTAAACCAGACATAAACAAGTGTCAATCTTTTGATAGTTATTATCTCTTAAGAACACGCTATTTGTTTTGACGACGGGAATTAATTTTTAAATTAATTAATGCAACTGATATGTTTTGAATTTGGTAAAATAGACATCATTTTTGAGTTCATAATATCAAATATATCTTAGGCCAAATTTTTGGTATTTTTTCTGAAAACTTTCAATTTTTGATGAATAGTGAAACCACTAAGTGGTAGTTAAAAAACTGAATTTTTCATAAAACTTAATTTTACCGCTTCTGTGGGTGGAATTTCAAAAATCTGAGAGACACGGTTGATGTCAGTAAGTAAAATGTGGTTCAATGAGATGAAAATAATTTTTGATGAATAGTAACTTTTTACTTTTTTTTACCACGGTTAAAAGTAAATAGGGTAATTAAGGGTAAAAATGATATTATTATTACCCTAACACATGTCCTAATTCTATTGGACAAGTGTAATTCGACCAAAAACAACCTTAGGAATAAAATATGACCATTTAGGCCCACTTGTATTAGATTAGGACATTTATTATTAATTTATTTAAAGAAGGGTTAAAATAGTTAAAATCAAAGTTTAATAAATAAATCATTTTTAATATGGTGTTATACATAAGATAAATTCGACTATAAATATTCATTAGAAAGATAAAAATATTTCCTACATAATGGTATTTTATTTATAATTTTTAGACATTAAATAATGTAATTTATTTATGACACAACGATGATGCAGTAATTATCTTATTAATGAAATATTGACATAATTGATGTTATAAATACCCAAATAAATATAATTTGAGCATTTTTATTAATTACACTAATTTTATAGGTTAATATGACATGTTAGTATTTATTTAATTAACTTTTTTCGAACTTTTCATTCTGTTATGATTTTCACAAAAATCAATTACTAAATAGTGTCAAAATTGACATAAAATAGTTTTTTAAAACAATATTATATTATTAATTGTTATTTTATTCCTAAAAATCTAAGTATCGGCCAAATGACTTAGATAAGGTTATATATATTAATAATAGACAACTTGGGGTTCGTTTGGGTTGATATAGTAAGTTTATTAACCTTATAGTATAAGAACACAAAAAGACACGGTAAAAGTAAAATTATTTAACTTAATGTTAAATCTACATGATAAGGTTAAAATAGGAACCTAAACTTTTCTACATTCTATTGTATGAGAGGATTTCGACCCATAGCCACCTTAGACGAGAAATAAATAAATTTTGAGATATTTAAAACCGAACTTTACTTTATAATAAAATAATATATTTAGTTATTCCAAAGGTGCCCCACTCCTCCCTTATAAAAGGGCACCTCCTCCCTCTCTTCCTCACACAACTTTGAGCCTTCAAGCTCGGCCAAACCATGCCAAATTCTCTTCTCCACTTCCCTAGAAACATAATAGATGTTCTTGTCTTCCTCAAAGACCAATTTTTGTGCCCTAAGAGGAGGTCTCAAAGAGGCGCTTCAAAGAAGAGGTAATTTCCGTTACCGATTCTTTCAACTTTATTTCTTCTTCCACTTCTTCTTATTAGGTTGTTACATTATGAAGTAATAACATCAGTATCACTCATATACTGAAATGTTATTATAATTATGAAACAACCTAATTTCACCATCTATCCATCCTACGGAAAACGAAATCACCAAGCGTGCGTACGTACGGAATACCGTCTCCACGCCGTGGTGAAATCTATTTTCCACCACCACCATACTTGGATGGGTATAATGGTGTAAATAATAACTATATATGATTATTTTAAAGTGATATTGATTTTGAAATAGTATAAACACACTCCACTAAAGTCCCACGATCATGAGAACGATATCATCGCTCGTGCGTACATACGGACTACCGTCTCCACGACGCGATGAGATTCATTCTCCACTTTAACCATTAATGAATGATTATAAAGTATATATAATAAGTAATCATGAAATATATGACAAAATAATGATACTGGATTTATGTTTATATATATGTATGTCATCTACTTAATTCCATTCAACTCAATAAGGAAACGAAAACAGCATTCATGCATACGTACGGCCTACCGTCTCCATAAACGGTGTATTTCTTTCCATTTACTGATTTACTATATATATGTATATTCTGAATATATATTATACAAATCATGATCTAAGTAATCATATGAATAATTACAAGTCAAAACACGTATGACAAATAAAACAATTTTTCCCAAAACACTCTTTAACATGGAATTTACAAAAGAACGGGTAATATAAAGTCATAAGTGAACCATATATGATATCATAACAATGAGTATGATTCTGGAATAAGTCAATGGCATTATTTAATTCATTATACAGGAGTTTCGGACACTTACGAAGAAAATCGGACCTAAGGTAAGGGAAAATATCACAATCTCATTTTTATCCGAGATTGTTTATACTTTGAAATTTACTGGGGTGTATTTTATCATCCACATCCATGTTTTATCAATATGTAATATTATTTCCATAATTATAAAATATTTTTATCCAATATTACCCTTCAGTGAGTTTTTAGTATAAGATATGAAAGGAATCTTTTGTCGTTTTTTGTACGAGGTACTTTTTGACTTTTCTGACAAAAGTACGAAGACTTTTTTTTAACTTATACGGCATGAATGTATTTTTAAAACATTATTTCCAAGAAGCTTAATTTACAAGTTTTAAAGTTTATTTTTAATCAACTTCTTTTAGTTTATAATTTTACGACATGTTAAGAAAGGAAAAGTGTTTTTAAAGTAGAAAGGATATTTTCCTCAAGAATGGAGTTCAAGTGTTTTATCAAAATTATTGTCCATGTAAGATAATAAAGGGTTCCATTTTTATCCCTAGTATTACATTGATTTGATTATGTTGTGATGGAATTTTTTTTATGAATTCTTTTGTCTTATATGAATTGTTTTATGATGTCACGATGTTTAAAGATTCCCATTTTTATTACATGGGTTATGCTATGATGTATGGTTTATGATTTTGTGGCACACATAAGAATGGTATCATTATGAGATGGGTGGGACCTATATCTCCCTCCAATGCATTGGGTAAAGATTTTATATCTCATGAGATAGACATGGCTGGAATGGTAGGTTATACCGGTTCAGTGAAACAGGACATAAACGAGGGTGACTCCGTTCAAAAATGGAATTTGTCCACTAAGATAGTCTTGGCAATGAGTCTTGACTAATAAGAAATGATTCTTTATGATTTTTTGTGTATGCCACAATGTTTCATGTTATAAGATATGATTATTGGGATTTCATTTCACTACTATGATTTATCCCATGATATGAAATTATGCTCTCTTTTGCAGGTTAATATTTCCAATATGTTATGTTCTTATGAATATGTTATGATTGATATTTATTTTGTTTAACCTTATTGAGCATTTGAGCTCACCCTTTTATGTTTTTTCCCCAGGATATAAAGAAAGGTTTTAGGTAAAAAAAGAAGATCTTTATGGGAGATGTTGAAGATCTTTCACCATGATTAGAAGATTATATTCCGAGTTTCCAAAGACACTAAACTATTACGATCCTTGTGTGTGTGTTTTTGTTATGTACTAAGTATTTCGCAAAAGTAATGTAATGTCCACGTACGTTAAGCTTCGGGTCTCTACATGCAGTGAGTGTTGAATCATGATAATTCATGTTCAATGAGGTTTTAGTCATGCTTTAGGTGCAATGAGGGTTTACTCATGCTCCATGTGCAATGAGCCTTGGCTTATACTAATTCCATGTTAAGGGTTGTTGCCACATTTCTAGGTTATGATTATCATGCTTTATCATGACTTTATGTTCATATTTCAATTTTTCTACATTGATATGTCTATTGTCTAACATGAATTGTATTCCTCATGTTATTCAATGTTTATTTCCTTATTGGGATTTATAGCTCAACCTTTTCTTATTCCTATCCTCATGTTATCCCATGCAATGCTATGTACGGGGGAATGTAGTGGTCATGTAATGGTTGTTTTCAATAAAGATGTTGTATTTCATGTTTATGTTTTTATGTAATGATCCTTAGCCGCAAATACACTAGATCTCTTTATCTTCTATGTTTTATAAATTTATGTTTATGTAATAAATCATGTTTTAGTGTGAAATAAAGAGAATGTTTGTCTTAGTTGGTATCAAAGGGTACGTTTAGTTATTTTTGAGATTAGGATTAGAAAAACCTAGGAAATCCTTAATTTCATGCCTATTTATAAAAACATCTCTATGTTTTGGTGAGTATTGGGTAATTGGTTTATCAAAAAAATACATCCCTATCTGGATAAAAACATGTAGAGGCAGCTCTGGCACAGGTGTACCTAGGGGTGAAAACTTTGACAAGGAGTTTCAGGCTTGACCTAAGGTATCCTTTTACACGACAAGGGGCCTTGTTGCAATCTTGGTTCCAACACTCATAGGGGACATTCTTTGGTAAATTTACAAGCTGGCAATGATCCCTTATTAAGGGAATTGGAAAATTCCCCTAAGAATATATGTTAGAAAGTAGATCGTGAAAGTCATAAATATAATCCTATGGATTCAAATGTTAATGTAATAAAAGTTATTCATAGGTCATTATTTTTGTCCTTGTATTACCCTTTATGTGTTACCCCTAACATTCCTTTTATTCCAGACAATGGCTAGTAATAGGAGGACTCATGCTAACAACTGGTGTGAAGATCAATGTGATGACTGTGCTAATGAGATACCCAATCTGATCGGAGCATGAATAGAAAACTTTGAAATGCTTCTCTCTCAATTAACTGAATATTTTAATAGAAACATGGGTCAATATTAACATTCACCCCCCCCCCTCCCCTAAGAAAGAACAAGTGGTTATCGAGAACATCATGAGACAAAGGCCTCATACTTTTAAGGGATCATATGATCTCTCAATCATCAAACAATGGATCAAATCCATTGAAAAGAGCTTCTCCATCCTTCAATTTTATGAACAAGAGAAGGTTATAATAACTGCTTATTGTAAAGAGGGTGATGCTGATCAATGGTGGACATTGATAAAAAATAAGAGGACTGAGGAGGAAATCGAGGCCTTGGAAAGGAAGGATTTTTGGAAGATTTTTTTGATATATATTTTCTGCACACCCTCCGACATAAGATGGAAAGGGAAATCCTTTCCCTCTAGAAAAAAGATGAAAAATATATCGAAGCGTACGAGGAAAACATTCCATAGCCTACATGATACACCTCTGGCTTTGTCGTTGCCTCAGAATGCAAGGTTGACTGCTTCTTTGTGGGGCTGATACCTATCCAATGAAAAGCACTGGCGATCCGTGACTTAGACAGCTGTGAGGAAATTCTATGATTTTCCATCAATTTCAAAATGGAGATTGAAAAATCTCAATGTTATCATTGGGATAATAAGCATAAGGTGGACTTGAATGTTGGTAGTCTGATGGATAAATCCAACAGTGCTATGAAGATCCAGCAACCCACATGACAATGGTTCAGAAAGAAGCACTCTATAAATTCCCTGAAGGGGATGCGGAAATGCATTAAGTGTGGAAGATAAGGAATTTTATCTATTAACTGTCGACAAGAAAACCCCGCGGTTGTGATAGAAGAGAAGAACGCTCCGCTCGACCCTTAATGTGTTGTTCTTTAATTAAACTACAAATAACAGGTGCACTTTTCAAAACAGTGCCCTATGCCAAGGGTTTTTGGAGGCAACCAACAACCTCCAAGGAAGCAAGAGAGAGATTTTTTCATCAGTACTATAGAATTTAACCCCAATAATGATGTGGTGATAGGTACGATAGTTATTCATTCAAGAATACTGAATGTAATTTTTGATTCTGGTTCTACGTATTCTTTTATACCCCGAATGTTTAGTTGAACAATCCCACCTCCACCAAAAATAATGTAAGTGATGATTTTGGTAATTATGTAAAATTGAGTAATCATTGCTTTCCATGAATGAAACTCCTCCCCTATGTGGATTTAATTTCCCAGAGAACCTCGCCATACTCACTCTAGTGGAATTTGATGCAATTATTTCCATGGATTGGATTTTTTAATATAAACCCATCATAAATAGCCGTGAGAGGGAAATCACTCTCCAGGTGTAGAATCAACCCTCAGTTCTATAAAATTGCAAGGTGGAAGATGAATCTTAATTAGCTCCATTATCTCCAGAATTGATATTATTTCCCTTTGAGCACATGTATCTAGCTCAGATGATTGAGTCCAAGGAATCATCCATCCTTGAAGATATGCCTATTTTGAGGGAATTCACTGAAGTGTTTCCGGAAGAATTTCTCGGTTTTCCCCTAGAAGAGATGTTGAATTATCAATTAATCTTATACCTTGGGCATTACCATTATCCTAGACTCCATATAGAATGGTTTTTTGGGAGCTTGAGGAGTTGAAGAAACAACTAATGGAGAATCTGGAAAAAGGGTTTATACACCCAAGTGCATCACCACTGGGTTCACCAGTCTTATTATAAAAGAAGAATGATGGTTCAATGAGCCTTTTCATTGATAATCGTGAGCTTATCAAATCCATGATAATGAACAAGTATCCTCTCCCACCAATTGATTAATTTTTTGATCTGATGTGTGGAACACAATAATTCTCTATGTTGTTTTTGTATTTGGGATATTATCATGTAATGGTGAAGAAGGAAGAAATACCCAAGACTACTTTTCATACAAGATACGAGCACTATAAATTCATATTCATGCCTTTAGGACTCACTAATGCTCCAGAAATATTCATAGACATGATGAGTAGATTATTTAGGGATTACCTCAACAATTTTTTGGTAGTCTATATAGATGATATTCAGATATACTACAAAAAGAAGGAGGATCATGAGGAGAATCTTAGAACGGTACTAGAGACCTTGATGAAGGATAAACTCTATGAAATGTACACCAATTGTGAGTTTTGGTTGAAATAGGTCTCATTCTTGGGCCATATCATCACACGCAATGGGATATCTGTGGATCCCTCCAGAATAAATCCAATTCAGGGATGGTTGATTCCAACTTCGATAAAGGATATCCATAGCTTCTTGGGGTTAGCTGGATATTATTAACGATTTGTATGAAACTTCTCACGATTGTCCAACCCTCTTTCCAAGCTTACATGGAAGGGAGTAATGTTTTTGTGGAGTGATGAATGCAAAAAAGATTCAAGGAGTTGAAAATGAGGTATATCACTGCGTCCATGCTCACTTTACCCATAAGTGGATAACTTTTTGTTTTATTCAGTGACTCTTCGATGAAGTTAATGAGATATGTGTTGATGAAAAATAACAAAATCATTTCCTATGCTTCAATACAATTGAATTTTCATGGGATGAATTATCCAACACATGATCTGTAGTTGGCTACGGTGATCTTCGCTTTAAAATTTTGGCAGCATTATCTCTTTGGTGGGATGTGTGAAATATATACGGACCAAAAAAGCCTCAAGTATATATCCACCCACAAAGATTTGAACATGTTCCAATGAAGATGGTTAAATATGATAAAAAATTATGAATGCTCAATCTATTAACACCATGGGAATTCAATCAAGGTGGAAGATGATCTAAGTAGAAATGACCCAACGATTCTATCATCGATGAGAATTGAGAAGGTTCCAATAATATTTGATTTGATGAAGATGGAAATGGGAATCATAAAGAATGGAATTTCATCAATCCTTTCACAAATTATTTATCAACCATATCTTTTGGAAAAAATAAAGATTCTCAAAAGGATGATGAGGGACTTCAAAAGAAAGTGGAAGATATCAAAAAATAGAAATCCTTGGAGTTCAATGTTAATGAAGAAGGAATTGTGAGATTTGGGAAAATACAATGTGTTCCATCATGTCCAGAGCTGAAAAAGGAACTTTGGGATGATGAACATAGTTCAAATCTTTCTATTCACCCAGGAACCACCAAGATGTATCGAGATCTACGAGATCATTATTAGGGGGATAATATGAAGAAGGATATCGGTGAGTATACATCAAAGTGCCTGGTGTGTCTGCAAGTGAAGGAAGATAGGAAAAAGTCTAAGGTTATGATGCAACCATTAACCATACCAGTATGAAAATGGTAGAACATGACCATGGACTTTGTCACTATACTTCCAAAGTCATTTGAAGTCAAAAATGCAATATGTGTTGTTGTAAATCATCTTACAAAGACTACACACTTCATTTCAATTCGGGAGGATATCTCATTGAATAAACTTTAACAGATATATATTAGGGAGGCAATAAGGCTGCATGGAGTACCACTATCTATTGTATCCGATCAAGATCCAAGATTCACCTCTATGTTCCCGAAGAGTCTTTAACATGCTCTGGATACCGAGCTGAACTTTAGTAGATCTTATCATCCTCAAACAGATGGCCATTCTGATCAGACTATCCAAACACTTGAAGATTTGTTGAGAGCATGCTCAGTGGAACTTAAATAACGATGGGATCAACATCTTTCTCTGGTTTAATTCTCCTATAATAATAGTTTCCACTCAAGATTCCAAATGGAACCATATGAATCCCTTTATGGGAAAAGGTGTATAACACTGGCGTGTTGGGATGAAGTCAATGAGATTAAGCTGATAGGACCCAAAAATGTCAAAGAATTGGGGGAGAAGTTGAAAACCGTTCTGCTGCAAAACAAGGAAGCCCAGAGTCGACATAAGAGTTATGTAGATAACCGATGATGAGAAATTGAGTTTAAAGTTAGAGACATAGTATTTCTATGAATATCCCCATGGAAGAAGGACACAAGGTTTGGAAAGAAAGAGAAGGTATGTACTAGGTACATTGGCCCCTTCGTGATTATTGATCTTGCAGAGGTTCTGTTCTATTAACTAGAACATCCACATACCATGTAAAAAGTACCTGATGTCTTCCATTTATCCCTCATAAGAAAGTAAATACTAGACCCTTCACATGAACTCTCTTTAGAGGTAGTACAACTAGAGGATAATCTTTCTTATGAGGAGTAACCAGTGAAGATCTTCGATCATAGAGAAAAAGTTCTACGAAATATGACAATGACCCTCGTCAAGGTTTTTTGGAGATACCGCACAATTGAAGTAGATATGTGGGAATCAGAGGATGTTATTGTGCAATGTTACCCATATCAGTTTTAGTGTAGAAATTATAAATTTCAAGGACAAAATTTCTTTAGGGGGGAAGATTTTAATGACCCAAAAACTCATTAATGAAAAGTCCTCATGGACTATTTAAATGTCTTAATATGGTTATGTAAAACATATTCACTTATTTGGTTTTATGTTTAGGATTTTAATATACTATTAAGAATTGTGACCATTGGTAATATTTCCATTGAACAGTGATCACATGATTAGTATAAATACAGGTTTTTAACAAATCCAATTTACTCAGACAAAGGAAGTTATGGTCTTATCTAGTAGAATTGCCCCGTATAAAGCACATTTTTTAGATCACATAATGGAGGTGGCATAATTGGGCTTTGCTCTTGACCAATCCCATGCTGATCTTGAACACGTTAAGTGTGTGAGGAACCGACTATGGAAGAAGTGGAAGAAAATTTAGATTACCACCCGAGCGATGTTATCCGAGCCACCCCAAGAGTTTGTCACCATCACACAACTTATTCTTCAGTCTTTTTCCGGTGTTATAAGGGGTTATATAACAAGACCTTTGTACTATGGTTATGTGAATTATTTTATATATAATAATGAATATACATTCATTTTATTATTTTTACTTTGAAAATAGATTTTTAGTTAATATTCAACCAAAAAAAATCTATTTTGATGAAATAATTGATTTTTGAATTAAAAATATTTTAATAACATATTATTATAATTAAATTTGTTTTTATTAAATATAAATGATCATATGATTTTATGAATGGAATTTTAATTTTTATTACTATCTGAAAGCAGTTTTTTTCAAAAGCAATGGATTTTCGATATATGTCGGTTTTTATTTTAAAATTGAAAATTCAAATATTCAATTTTTTTTTTGAAAAAAATGAATATTATTTTTGGAATTAGGACATCGAAATTATTTAATGGTGAATTTGTCATAATTTTCTATGACAATAGAATTTCTGGGTAAAAATTAAATATTGTTTGAATATATAATGTGTTTTATGACATCACAATGACCCAATAATGATGTAATAAAATACTATAAACATTATTTTTGGACAATATCTGTTTTACCATTAAAATAATGTGATTTTGGGTTTATTTATTTATTTTACAATGCTTTTTTGGACCCTTACAGACTTATAAACCATTTTGTCTTTTTAAATTGTTTTACTTGAGAGTGTGATTCACCTCCACATAAGCAACCATATTATTTTAAGATGTTAGGCCATTTTAATTATAAAATACTGTTTTATAATCCCCTTTGGAAAAAAACATGGGCAACAATCATGTTCAGGTTTGTGGTTTTGATTAGTTTAATGTGAGGTGTCCCAATCTTAAATAATAATGAATTCCCTCTCCATTCAAATATAAAACCACCCAAACTACTACTTCCTCTTAACTCAATGCCTTGAGAGTTAAACCAACCCCATCCTGCCTCTCTATAGAATCTTCCCAAGGTTCCCCAAGCTCCCAAAAATCCTCTCTCAAGCATCTCCCATGCTTTTGGGAACACACTTCCATGTAAGGGATTTCCCCTTCTCTTTTTTTTTGTCTCAATTAAATTATGGGAATATACCATTTTAATTTCAATTAAAAATGTTGGGGTATGATTTGAAACCTTTACCATACTTCCCTAATTATGTTTTAATTTTGATAGACCCCTTTCACTCTCATTTAATGCCTCCCATGCACACCCGTTACCATACTGAAATTCCGTGAGAAATTTCTCTCTCCTCATTTACATTCAAGAAATTACTTTGTATTATGAATATAAATTCCTTTTCTTATGATGAAAATTTTTCTAAATGAAACAATTACTGTCCATTTCATGTACATATGATGATACACCCCTTTCACTCTCATCAACCATTTTTATGAGTTCTTATATAATTCTCTTACGCTGCTGAAATTACACAACAATTCTCCATGACAAAGTCATTATGTAGGGAACACCATGCCCATATCTCTATGAAGGGTATTCACCTTTATGCACATTTACTTATTGTTTATGGAGTTTCATGTAATAATCCCACACTCCTTTATCGTGGAATAAATGATTATGTTTAATGGATCCATGTTTTATTATCCATGTGGCAGAAATATTCATGAAATGAAATGATTAATAAGGGTGCACCCTGATAGTGCTCCAATGCATTGGGTAATGTATAGTATAATGACACGTCAAGGGAAATGAGTGTTGACTCAGGATAATTCATGTGCATTGAGGGTTTACTCACACTTATTATTCAATGAGGGTTTACTCATTCTCCATGTGCATTGATCCTTGGCTCGTACTAATTCCATGTTAAGTGTTGTCGCCACGTTTCCATGTTATGATTATCATGATTTATCATGACTTTATGTTTATGTTTATATTGTTCTCCATAGATATTCCTATTGTTTAACATGTATTTTATTCCTCATGTTATTCAATTTTTATTCCCTTTCTGGGATATGTAGCTCACCCTCTTCTTATGCATGTCCTCAAGTTATCCCTAACATGCTATGTACGAGGGAATGTTGTGGTCATGTAACCTATGTTTCCAATAAAGATGTTGTATTTCATGTTTTAAGTTGTTAGGTAATGATCCTAAGCCCAAAATACACTAAACCTATCGATATTATTTGTTTTATCAAGTTAATTTTATGGAATAAATAATGTTTTAGTGTGTAATAAAGAGCAGGGTTGTCATAGTGCATCTATGGTGGAGGGTATAAGTGGTAAACCACCACACCAACTCTTTGCAGTACCTGGAAAGGTCTGAGGAACCTAAGATATATTTTTCTACCTCACCCAAATATTTGTAACCCTAATTGGGGTGAGACCCAAAAGAATACATGGTCTCCCACATCAAACTCAAGAGGTATTCATCGTCAATCAACATAAGACTTCAACTGGATATGTGTAGTCTTAATCCGCTCTCAAATGATATGCACCTTCTCGGTGGTTGCTCACACCAGCTCTGGACCCATATGTGATGACTCTCTAGGGTCGGTCCCACAAAAAATTTATCATAAGGGTCTCCCATATAAATCCTCGAATGGTTCCATACCAATGGTGGAGTGGTAGTTATTACTATATTCAAACTCCAACAGTGGTAGGTGGTCCTCACAACTGTGTCCAAAGTCCAATATTGAGGCCTGAAACATATCCCCCAGAACTAGAATGGTCCACTTTGTCTATCCATCTATCTAGGGATGGAACACTATGCTCAAGCATAGTTGAATGCAAAAAGAATCATGCAATCCCTTCCACAACCGGGATGTGAATCAGGTGTCTCGATCCAAGACTATTGTCAAAGGGATTCCATGAAGCTGAACTATCTCCTACACATAGAGGCGTCTTTGTATATCTATGGAACTCTACACCCTCAGATCTAGGAAGTGGTTTGAATTTTTGAGTTGATTAATGATTAACTAGATTGAATCATGCCCATTGGACATTAGAGGGAAGCATGTCATGAATTCCATCGATATTCCATCCAACTTCCACTCTAGAACTTCTAGTGGGAGAGGTGATCCCACTAGGACCTGGTGCTCAGCCTTCACCTGCTGGCATGTAAGTCATCGAGAAATGAGCTCTACTACTTCCTTCTTCATGAATGACCACCCGAACTACTGCCAGAGATATAGGTACATCATTGCCACGACAGGGTGTACCACCAATGGGGATGTATGAAACTCCATCAGGACCTCCTCCCACCACACCACTAGTATAAAAATGCATCCTATGAAAAGAAGAGTCCACACCCCACCATGCGAACATCCATGAAAAGCATGTCCTATGGATTACTGAGCACACAAAGCCTCATAGTAGACATCGACTAGATTTGCTTCCCTAACACTCTTTAAAATTGGAGGGGTGAAATCCATTGACAGACAGTAAGATTCGTCCTCTATTTCTATGAAGGATAACTGTTACATGGATAACAGTTCCATCGCCTCATTCAAAATATGTGATCTAGATCTCCTACTAAGAGAATCTAACACCTTGTTCCCCTTCCCAAGAGAATAAATGATCTCTAAATCGTAGTCCTAGAAGAACTCTATCCAACACCACTATCATAGATTCAGATCCTTCTGTGAGAAGATTTATTTGAGGCTCTTATGGTCAGAGTTGATAACAAACCACTCACCCATATGATAGTGTCACCACGTCTTCAACGTGTAGAATACCACTGCCAACTAAAGAACATTGGATGCATAGTTTTTCCCATGTGGTGTAAGCTAGAATAAAACACCAGCAATCACTACATGTCTCTTCATCGATACATATCCAATCCAGGTTCATAATTCTTCATTGAAAAATATGTATTCACCAAACTCCTCCAAAAATCTTAACATCGGGTTGCTCTTCAAACTCTACCTTAATGAAACAAAATCCTTCTGGAACTTCTCCATCCACATGATGGGTTTCCCCTTCTTGGTCAAGGATGTCATTGGTGTTGATATCTGAAAGGAATCAGGAATGAATCTTTTGTAACATCCTACCAACCCAAGGAAGCTTCGTACCTCCATCACACTCTGATGTGGCTCCCATGCTAACACAGCATCCACCTTACCGTGGCCCACATCTACTCCATCTACTGAGATGACATGTCCCCGAAAGTGGATCTCTTAAATCCATTAACCGTACATCCAAAGTTTCCCATAATGCTGGAGCTCTTGGGGTGCGTCTAGAACCATCCACAAGTACCTCACGTGTTCATCCTCTAACACTGGGTACACAAGAATGTATTTGATGAAGACCCAAAGCAGTCTATATATGGCTTGAAGATCTAGTTCACAAGTCCAACAAACACTGTGGGGGAGTTTGTCATGACGAATTGCATAAGTACGCATAGTAACCGTAGCTGTATCTGAATGTCGTCATTGATATATCATTATTCCATAGTAATAACAAGTTTTAACCAGATCGAAGGTTAACCTTAGAGAACCATTATGCCATTCTTAGATTATTGAAGAGGATGTCGATCCTCGACATTGGATACTTTTTCTTCACCGTCACACTGTTGAGGTACCGGTAATACACACATTACCTCAAAATCCCATATGCTTTCTTTGAAAACAAAACTAGAGCTACCCAGGGTGAAACGGTGGGTCTCATGAACCCCTTCTTTTGCAGATCCTCATAACTTCACCCTCATCTCGTGAAGCTCGGCAGGAGCCATCTAATATGCTGGTGAGGATATCAGTGTCGTCCTAGTGTGTATTTCAATGCAGAAGTCGATCTCTTGACAGTAAGGTAGTCCTAGATCTTATTCTGGAAAGACATCCTCGTACTATGCCACCAATAAAAGAAACAGGAAGCTCACAACATCTATTGATCATAGGGTAAGGCTGGACAACTCAGTACTGATTAGCTGAACCCTCTTATACATGAGCCCATTATGTGTTTCCTGGGTCTCATTTTCATTAAAAAAGGAAAACCTCATCATGTCGCTACAGACACACTGCATACTTCTCCTAAAGCAGTCAATCTGGTCATGGACCGAAGATAACCAATCCATACCGAGAATTATGGCATAATGCCTCCACGCTGCCACCAAGAGGTTTCAACTGAAACACTCACCTCCAAGGGTATGATCACACTATCTACAAAGGTATGTGATCATCGGGTCTCCTCTTGTAGGTGTATCCAAGCATAAAGTTTGAGTCAATGGCTCTACCAGAAACTCAAGGTTTCACAAAAGACATGTAGCATGGATGGAATGACTTTAACATGTGTCTATAAGAATGGAAGCTTAGGTAGAGAAGACATTGATTGTACCTCAGATCATCCAGGGAGTCCCTAGGTCATACACCTCAACCGCATGTAGCTTTACCGACCCGAATCCCCTTGCTCCCTGGGCCTGGTGCGGACCTCCTATGGGTGGTGGTGGATGTTGATCGAAGCATCTTCCACCACCTACAACTCTTTGTGGTCCTATTCCACATCTGTGGCCTAGCGGGTCTATCTACTCCACTTTATTCAAATGCCTCGATAGTCTATCCACCACCTCCCTATTAGTATCTCGAAAAGTCACATAGTCTCTAGGGATCTATCCCCTACTATATCGCACGTTGAAACACCTAACACTATTATTAATGGATCAAGCATGAGAGCCGTGGACTATCAATTCTCTGTCATGGGTCCTCCTGTGATGTCTCCCATGTCCTGACCCCTGTGCCTAACATCATCTCCCTACTACCATGGTCTCTGCACCTATTTCACAGCTGCTGACTATTTCTACTGTCACTGTGCTTTCAAGAAGCTCTTGATCACCACAGCCCACTCGAGAACTCAAGAATAATTCGAAATTCATAGAGGTATGAAACTTTATCAGATGTCTCATCTTAGACATCACTCGATGTTTCGATCTTGGAATTACTAATGCCTGACCATATCCATCATGTACTTGGTGAGGTTATTGAACCTTGATGAATATTCAGACAACGTCAAACAATCCTGTTGGATCTGAAGAAGCTCTAGGATATGCATTGTTCTTAGCGTAACATGAGATTACTACTCCCAAAAGATTGGATCAAACTCTGTCCATGAAAGAGTCTCCTCATCGTGAGTATATTTGGTTAGACTCTACCATCATACCACTGAACCCAAATGAAGGATCACTCCGAAGATCACCAACTGTTCCAATGGTGTCATCACTATATTAAAAATATTGATAACCACCTCAAGCCATCCATCAACTGCCTAAGGGTTGGAATCACCTCGGAACCTGAGGGGTCTCGGTCTCTTGAACTCATGGATCATGCTCAACATTCACCCATCGTCTCTTGGTAATGAAGGTATGACGGGATGCTCCATTGGTGTTGGTATAGCAGGTGCACCACCTGGAGGTAACACCCGGGGAACTGGCCCCTATATCGATGCCTTGTCACTAAGGGGGTCATCCTCGTGATTGTGCTGCGGAATCCTTGCAGGTATTCATCATAGAAGCATCCTGTAAGGAAATAAGATGTATCATGGTCAACAAGTATATTCTTATAGTTGATACAACGGACTAGGAAACCACAACGAATTATTATATGATGCATGTACAATTAAATTACTTACCCACAACTGTTGTTTTCTTGTACCAAGTCTAAAAGTAGGTTATCTGAGTACTGGAGTATGGATATTCTAGCCACCCACAACAACACTTAAATCTCTTTCCTAAATTCCATGTTCAAAACACATAACACTATTTCCCAAAACCAAAATCACAGACTATAGGAGCTATGGGAGAACCAACCACCTCTGATACCACTCGGTCATGACCCGTCCTAATGGGGACCGTTCTATGACTCCCCATGCCTACCTCTATTAGGCCAAGGGATAGTGACTAGCATTGAGTTGGGAAATTATTAACATGCAATGCATTGCCTAAGTACCTATACACACACACAATCTCCAAGACCAAAAATGATGAAATGTAAAAAACCCCTAAGGGAAAAAATGCATGAATAGAAATAAACCCAACCAATAGAGTACAATAGATGTAATGTAGGGAAAATAAAACTTGTCCAGAATACAACCACACAAAAAAAAGAGTTTGCAAACTACAGAGTCCAAACGGTAAGAAAAAAGAGGTCGTGGGAATTCTTCTCATAAACATAGGAACACATGGGCCTATTGTGAATATAGAAAGCTCGGTTTGGACCTAGTACAACCTAAACTCTGTCAAAAAGCCACTCATTTTCACCTGACCTAACACGTGTAGAAATATATTGTGCAGGAGTGACTATAACAATACTCTGTAGAGAACCCTGAAAAAAATTACTAAGCATTACACAAAGTAAAGGTACCGTATTTTCTACAAAGTATATGACTAATGAACAAAAATAAAGAGAAACAAAATCTAGATATACTCAAAACCTAGACTCATGGTCTATAGACAAGCAATACAACTGCATACCCTCACAAGGGATTCAGTTCGTAGGTTCCACGAAGAACTCATCCATGAGAAATCACTCTATGAGTTTGCTAGCTCTAATGTCATCCTTCTGAGATGTGATGTTAATCGGGAAAAGCCATGATAGATAGATGCACTCATTTTAGGAGAACACATTCATGACGGGGAAAAAAGCACGATACATAGATGAGGATCACCAAGAGGGCCTTGGAAGATACCACGAGTTATCAATATTTACTTATTTTGTAGAGGATCGGCGTCCTATAGGATTGGTAATGTCGATACATGACGCTGCCTAGGTTTAAAAATGGATTGAGGATCTCAGTTCGGGCCTCTCAGAGGGATACCTGACCATATCATTGATAGACCTACTGAAGGGATCATACTCCTGGGGATGGAAGCGATACCTGACCTTCAAAGGAATGAGAAAAGGTGGCACTAACCCAAAATGGACCCTATCCAAGGTACGGTTAACAAGTAAACCAAGATATGTTCAAGAATATAAACGACGCATATAATGGGACACACGCCATGTCTCGTGGCTTGGGGTACTGCCCATTTGAAATGTTCCAAGTCAAAAGGAACATACTGTGTTGAAATGTAGGTACATGGCGTGTAGAACAGACCACACGCTATGTCTGAGTACTAGGGGTTTCCTCCGAGGGCTTGGTCATGTGACCGTAAACAGCTTCAACACGTGTGGGCCATCCAGTGTAACCAATACATGGGGAAACCCACGTAACCGACCTGGTCTGACCGTGTTTTGGAGTACACTGATGTGTACTCCACCCCGTGTCCATGTATCTTGTGAGATACACACCAAGCCCTGTATAAGGACCCACAAGCCATGTTCTTCAGAGAACATTTCTTTTCAGTGCATCCCGTGGCCTAGAACCCCAGAAGGCCTTGGGTGGGGCCCACACACCATGTCTCCCCAGATTCAATTATTGTTTTTCATCATGTGTAGTGTGAAATCCTAGCTACCATTTCCAGTCCCATGTGACGTTTACTTCAGGAAACACGATGTGTGTTCTGGAGTTTTCCAAAATCGTGGAACTACTTTAATGTGCATTGGTGATGCTCCGATCTTTGATCGAGTGATCTGTTTGCCACAAAACTAATGATTCTAGGTCTCCCCACAACTAAAAAGTTGTTTCTGTTGTTTTCAGGATTATGATCGTCCCCATAAACAAGTTTTGGTCCACCCATATGATGAAATTTTGAAGAAAAATCCTCTTCAATACAAGTCGATTTGTGATGTTCCATCACCATCGCACCTCTGCTAGGTTGTCACGTTGTATGATCTCTGATATGGGATTTTTGTGATGTGAAATGGACTCGTAACTGTCCATTGTTCATCACCCCATGAAGAACACAAAAAATGCGTAGAAAATAGGAAGAAATTACAATAAACCAAATTGAGGAACGAACCTCCATATTCATTCATCACGACATTGATCCTATACCATTTGAAGGATTAAACAGGGCGAATCAATCAACAATCAAACAAATATGACAATAAAATTCCCGAATCAAACCCCAAATGAAATGGAAAATAATAACCCTCTCATAAGAACTCAAGATCCATTGATATACCTTTTCGTGGGTTGATTTGAGTTCTTTGTTTTATCAATGAATAAGGAAACAATAAAGGAACAAAACCCCTACCTCAACCTTCGATGAAGAAGAAGAGAGGTCTTCATCCAAGATTCGATCTCAGTGCACAATGATCCATGCATCATCATTCGTTGGAATTCTTCATGATTCCTCTATTGATGGATCCCCTCTAAAGCTCCAGAGGATTCTTGGATGTTTTCTAAGGTTATTATTCTAGCCCTTGGCTCTTGGTTATTTAAAAGGAAGTAGGTGTCACTATGCTATAGATACATTCAAAAAAAATATTGATTCATTTTATATTCATTGAAATGTCAAAAAACTAACTTTTCATGTAAACCCGTCTCAGTCGATGTTAGGTCCTACTAAGGTAAATTCACTAATCTGAATGCAACACTACCCACAAATTTCTGATACGGGCACCCATTTAAAATTTATTCCACTTTTTCTAAAAAAATGCTCACGCAGGCTTATTAAAAGATTAAATTTATTTCAAATATTTATTCCGGGCACTCGAGGCATCGTAATCGCATGCCATAAAAATAAACGGTCTATTATGAATTCCATATAATATTAAAAAATAATAGACCAAAAGTCCGATACATTTTATAGTTTGTTAAGAATAACCACAATAGTTCTCATTATTGATCCCATTTCTTTTGGTTACTTATTCAGAAAACCAGAAAAAATTCCTTCACATCCATTGTTACATTAGTACCTTCCAAATCCATGCATTTACTAAAACCAAAAATGTTAGTCTGAGTATATCAGTAAAATCATCAAATACTAGCTCATGATGATGGTAAACACTACGATATACATATTCATGTTATCTAAAACTCAGTCAATTTATCTAACAAACTATGACTATTTCTAATATGATAAACACTATGGTTATATTAATCATGTAACTTATGATTAAATAACACCCCAACCTCTAATGTTTTCAAAACTGACCACTGATACCAACATTAAGGCTTAGCCTTAAACATTGCATATTCTTGAATTAAGTATATAATTTAAATTTAATTCACATTGAGGATCTTTTAAGGTTTAGAGAATTGATAATTAAGACATAACTCTTATATATAAACTTGATTATTAAAATGTAGAAACTTCTACTCACTAACCAATTTTTTATAAGACAATAAACTTTTTAAAAGAATCATGGTTTGTTCCATGACTTTTCCTTAATCCAATAATTGACTCTATTCTTGTTTAAACCCTATGAAAAAAATTTCAAAACATGGGATGATCATAAAAATATTATTGAGGGATTCATAAATAATGAAAAAAATTAGTCTAGGGATAATAAGAAAATCATTAATACTTAATAATAATGTAATACTTTTGACCATTATGAAGTAGTAAATATATACATAACTGAATATTACCTCATAGTTTACCACTTTTTTTGACAAAAAATTACCACAAACCCATAGAAAGAATCATATAACATATAAAAGTATCTTCATTCATAAATATTCTTGAATAGAATAACAAAACCAGTCAACTTCCACACATATCACTAAATGGAATAGCCAAATGGCTGACTTTCATAGCCAATGCATTGAAGGTTATAACAAAACCACCCATCCATGGTTTATTATGGAACCAACCATCATTTCGTTTATCACGTAACCACATATCACTGGGTTATCACAAAACCACCCGTCAAATGTCCATGTACCATTACATTATCATAACACACAAAATATTACAAACATCAACACTTCACTAATAAAATTTCATTTGAAATCAGAATAAATTATTTCCAGATATTGAACTATTCAATCCATTTCAAAAGCCATATTCAATACCAAAACACCCAAAAATGGAATAATTGTATTATTTTTACTTTTAAAAAATTATGTTTTATAGAGGAATCCAAATATCAAATAACGGTTACGGTGGTAGAGAAGTTGTTGTCGCCACCAACATTAAAAACATTAATTTTTTCGTTATTTAAAGAATGTAAGACACGTCGTATATAAGATAACTTTTGAAATTTTTGGAATTAAATTCAAACAAATAATATTATCTATTAAAAATCCTTTTATATACATAAAATAATATGTAAATTAATATCATAAAGTAAAATATTTGATATTTAAATATTTTAAAGTTCAAGATGTCCCATACCAATAGGAACATTTAAATCATAATATTCGTTAATTAATACATTTAACAAAACATTAAATAATGTTTTTAGGTATAAAATAACGATATTAAATGTCATTTTGGCTGTATATAAACCATATAAATGAATTATGGATAAAATTATCATGAAATGCCTCAACGAATGGAGATGGAGATGAAGTCCCTTACCTTGAGTCCGACTTGTCTCCTTCGTTATTTATATCCTTGAATAATAAACATAGGTTAATTTATAAATTATTCAGAACATTTTTCAATATTATTATTCATTTCATATTATGTATCATCTTTTAATAAAAATTATATAATTATATTTGTTTATATCGTTCTTTGTGTCGATATTTGGGACTTGAGTTGAAAATGAACTTGTTTGGTGTAAATTTTCCATGTGGTAAAAATTCCATCATCTCCATAATATTACTCATGACTTAAATGTAATATATATCCAATATATATTTACTTATAATATCAAAAATATTTGGATATACGAAATGAAATTAACTTTTAATAGAGATGATAGGTCGTACTTACGCATGAACTCTACAATCATTTCTTTTTTATATTAAAAAATAATAATAAATTGATATAAATGTATATTAAAGTAATGGTATTATATTTATATCTTGTATGTCTCATAAGTTTAATATATATATCCTTTATACGTTCCATGTATGGAAATAACGAGTAACATCACTTTGAGGGGGCGGTTGTCCGCATTTCCTCAAATGAAATTACTGTATTTAAACATTATGGAAAGCATAAAGGTATGTTGTAAATAAAAATTACATAGTCATATAGAAAATATAAATATAATATATATCATATATAAATATAGTTCCACAATAATTTCCACCATGAGAGGTGGTGGGTGAAAATAGAACAATAATTGTTTCGTGAGGCAGTACTTAGTCGTACACAGAAATAGTATGTTCATATCAATTAGATGGATGTGTGTATAAGTGTAGTTAAAATCCATCCACTAAAAACATAATAGCATATTGAGGATACTAGTTTTTTTTACTTACTCGAATAATAAGTATAGTATAGGGGGTGGAGAGGGTAAATAAAGGAATGGAACTGAAGAGAAGAAGTTTCCACTAAATCGGGAAACATCGCTTTGATTTAAGCCAAAAGGATTTCTTGAAATTTATGCTACCCAAGGTGTGGCATGTTGGATAAAGGGGGGGATTTTGGGAGATTATTTGAGTATAATTTGGAAGGTCCAAGGGGATTTATAGGATGGAGTAAGTGGTTTTAGGTGGTGTCCATTTATAATAGGGATGTCGGGCTATTTAGGAAATCATGAAATTTTAATTTTTTTATAAAATTAATTTTCAATTATAATAGTTCAAAAGAGATATATATCAATAATAATATGATAATTGGTCTATTTACTCTTAAAAAATAGGTTTTATACATGTTTATGTCATAAAATTAACAATATTGTTCATCTTTAACCCTTAGTTAAAAACAACAACTCTTACCATGTCTTCTTCTATTTTCCTAATTTACGGTTACTATAGATATAATAAAATACAAATCGACCCACAAGTATATCATTAATGACATTTTTAACATTATATATGTTAGTTTACCTAATAATATATGTTTAGAACTACTAAATCTTTTAATAAAATAGTATTTTTTTTAAAGCTTATTTATGTCAATTTTGACACTATTTAGAAATTCATTTCTGTTAAAGTCATAACAACTTGATTTAGTCAAACCAAAGAAATTATCTCAATGATAATATTTAAATATAAACCATTTTTTTAATTAAATATAAATAATAAAATTACTTTTATTTAAATATTTATAATTTCATTTATTTTAATCTTTCATTAATAAGGTAATCAATGTATCATCATTGGGTCAAAATTAATTTAATTATTTAACGACTAAAAATTATAAATAAAGAATCATGGTGTAGTAATTATTTTTATATTTAAAATTAATATTTATAGGGTAATAGATCACTTATATAACCCAATATAAACAAAACTTTTGTAATAAGATACATGTTTATGTAATTTCTCTCTTTACTTTAAATTAATTATTATTACATGTCATTATCACTCCCATGTAGATCCATGGGAACCTAAAATTGACCATGGATGATCATGATCATAAATATCCCATCAAATAGTATTAAGATACGTTTTAGGATAGTTTTATGTAATTATAATAGATTTTTACCCTTATTTTATAGATTTACCCTTTTACCATGGTAAATAAAAAACATTATTGAAGTTACTATACATAATGTACAAAAATATAAGGTTATTGTTTACAAAATTTGGAACATATAATTACTAATATAGAATCCATTTTTCCAAATTCAAATCACAGAATTACCCGAAATTAATTTAATATTAATTCTCATTGTGAAAACCAAAAAACATGTTTTAAGACGAAAAAACAATCAAAAGATTGACATGTGCTTATGTCCAATTTCAATATGAAATTACTCATAATGACCAAAATTGTATTAAATGATAAAACTATATTACATTTATACATTAAAACCATTAAATAATATGATTTAACCATATAAATTTTCTCAATGGAAAGAATTTGTTTTCAATTAAAATTTAGCATATTTTTTACTATTAATCAAAACACGATAGTTATCAGAAAAATATAAAAAATTTATCCTATGTAAAAATTGATTTCTGACTTCTAATGAAATGTTTCTTTTTTCAAATAATAAATATAAATGTGTCAAAAACATAATTTAAAATGGGTTCTCCATTAAAAATGGTAAAATTACATTTTTTTTGAAAAATACTTCTTTTATCCAAAAAAGTAAATTTTTTCTTGTATCATATCTGGAAAAAATATAACATGAATTTAAAAAATTAAATTGATTAAATCACATATATTTTTCAATAATTAAAAATCCATAATGTGTGATGTGATTTTACAATCAAAATTATTCTCTTTCTAAAATGACCTTTATAAAAACACATCCTTTATATTCAATTAGTTTTTATTTCTATTTCTAAAAAAATTGTTATCCAATAATTCATTTTTTAAAACTGTGTATTTTTTTCATATTTCAATTGATAATATTCAATCCCTCCATAAAACAGTTAGGCAAAAAATACCATTTAAAAAAATATTACTGTTGTATTATTTTTCAATATAACTCAATGTTGTGTGTATTGTATGATTTCAAAGAAACCAGTGGTTTCTTGATGAGTACACTATATGATAAAGCATCACATTTAACGTAAAATTAATATCTTATTCATAAATATCAATAGATACAAAAATTTCTTAATCTATAAATACCTAGGTCATTACAATACATCTTCTATAGAAGAATATTTATAACTATAATACCGTATATGGTTTTATTATGAGAATTTATTACACTATTGTTCAAGATCCTATGGTAAGGTTTCACTTTAGGTAATATTCACCTTATTATTAACTAAAATACTGTATATGGTTTTATCATTGTTTCAAAAATGTTCATCATGGTATAAATATCATTTATATCTAGTAAATGTACATTTTAATAATATATATCATAAATAAGTATGGAATGGAATACACATTTTTTGGAGATTGTAAGTCATGCGTACATATGAACTTTGTTTCCGTTTTAATTATCATATTGAAAAATAATTATATTGACATATAGTTGTATACGTATATAATATCATTACATTAGAATTATAATTTTATATATATCAAATAATTTCACAAAAACCATACTTAATACATTCCGTTTATTGTGTGACCGAATTACATCACATTGAGGGGGGATAGTCCATATATCCTGAAACAAAATTATATTATTTAAACTAAATATATTATAAAAAGATATGTGTTGTAAAAAAATAAATAATATTAAATACATATAAAATATAATATATGTTATATATTAAAATTGTGGGCATCATAATAGACACCATGATAGGTGGTATGGAAAAATGTTCAATCATCGTTTCACGAGGTAGTAGTTCCCCGTTCATAGAAACAACATGTATCTTACCCATTAAATGGTGGTTTGTGTACATGTATATAGACGTATTTAAATAAAAAATACAAGTATTTTATTGATATTGGTGTTTTTATACAATCATGGAAAAAAATAATGTGGATAGTGTGGTGAAAGGAAATAATAGAGTGGCCTTGAGATAAGGTGTTACCTCTAAATTTGATATCTCCCTTTGGGTTTATACGAAGAGGCTTCCTTGGATTGCCTTCTGCCCAAGGGAATAATTATATTAGTAAGGGAGGATTTTTGGGAAGTGTATTGTGTAGGGCTTGTCCAATGTTATGATGTTTGAGAGGTGTGTGAAATGGATAAAGGTGGTGGCCATTTACTGGGATGGAAAATGACTCACATAAAATTTTTATAATCTAGTTAGGTTTAAACATGTTTTTACCTATAAAAAGTCATACCAAACCAAAAAACTGAATAATTGAAGGTTTGAGGATGAACTATGGCTAGTAAATGCGTTTTGGAGAAGTGGCTATGTCATTTGGGCCCTTAATTGTAATCTTTTGTCCCTAATTATGAAAAATTATTCCTTAATCATTATGATTAATTTAAATCACTTTTACGAATCATTTTGGTAAAAAATTTACATGGCCTTGTTAGAAACAAAATGATATACTGAATAAATTTTTTTATTTTATTTCTTTAAATTTCAAATCATATAAGTGGAAAAATTATGATTAAGGATATTCCCTCATTTGGGATGATGTAATGAGTTTTTAATGTATAAAAATGTTCAAAAGTTTTTTATGATTCAACATTCAATTGAAAATTGAAATTGATTCTAATGATTTAAAGTTTACTAATATATTTAATAATTATCTAATTTACCAGAAAGAAATTTATAAATTCATTTAACATTAACAATAAATTAAATTAAAGAATTCTTTTAGATAAAAAAGAGTATTCTTCATTATTCCAAAGAATGACTTTTCTCAAAAAAGTGAACTGTTCACCCTAGGAGAATTTTGAAATTATGAAATCAAAAATAATGTTTATTTTATAAAATTAGATTTCTAAATTTGTCTAAAAATATTATTTTTTTTATTCATAGAAGGACATTGAATGTGGTTTATTCGAGAAAATGATATTTTTAAAAATAAAAGGACTTTAAAAAAATCCTATCATTTAATATAAATATGTTTTATTTATAAAAAACCATTTTAAACAATATTCAAATAGATCTTATTCATATTCATATTACATTTCTTAATTAATTTGTTATAATTATCATGATAAAATAATTTTAACAATAAGATGATATTTCATAGAAAACACCGGTGTTGTGTGTAATGTACCAAAAGTAATTGTTGTGTGTATTAAAAGACAAGTTGGTATTGCATGTAGCATAATCCAAATCAGAATTTATTATTTCACATGCCATGATGGTATTGCATGTAGTACAAATCATATCAGTATTTCATGTATCACAACCCAGGTAGGTAATGCATGTAGTGCAATCCAAGTCGGCATTCTGTGAGAAAAGAATATTTGACATAGTGTTTTTAATATATATATATATATACATAAAAACTATTTCTACTTTCAAGTGAAAATAATATATCAATGATATAAATTGATTTGGGAAAAAAATATTTGACAAAAACTGGGGGTGTTACAAAATATAAATCCTCATTGAAGAGTTTGAAATGCATTTTTGTATAATTTTAATTTATATAAAATGAATTTTTTGAAAGGAAAAACACTTATTTTCAAGGAATCCTACTAGGTTCAATATATAAAAACTATATAATGTGAAAATAACCAATAATCCATTCATACGACATACAATTTATAAACTATACATTATATATAATAGCATGTTACTTTTCAATTTAATAGTAAGTTAGGTACTCATACATATGATATTTTTTTGATATTAAGATGAATTAAATTTTATGAAAAAACCTCAATAGTACTGATAAATAAAGTTTCATTAGAATAATTTTCATCATGAGTGTTATCAAATAATTTACATCTTATATTATATAGATTTTCTAAATCTATAATCTCCAATTGAAATAAAAATGCATAATTTTTTTATTATAGTACAAAATAACATCATGGAATTCATTACATAATAAAAACATCATTACATAAGAACATTAAATCATGAATTATTTTTTTAGAGTGATTATTTTTATATTACTATTTCAGATAAAATATGAAAAACTTTCCCTATTGAAATATTTGTAATAGAAATAGGTAGATTAAAATATGGGTTAGGAGATATAATAGAAAATATACTCGATACATATACAAGATTTTTTTTGGGTTTTTTAGAATAAATATGTTATTCATGAAATTTATATCCCATTTAAATTTTATAGTAATTTTTGATGCCCTTAATTATAAAACAATGATTTATTTAGGTTAAAAAAAGTACGAATAAATGATTATAATATTTTATTACATTGTTTATACTGAGGGAATACTAGAATATGCCAAGGATTCAATATTTTATGATAACCTACCTTAATTTTTTTTATTTGTTACCAATATTGAATTCATTTTATTTTTCAACATATATATTTATTATTTAATTTATTATAGTTATTTATTGATTACATCATAAATCGTTAAATGGAAATTTATATATTTTGAAAATAATGGTTAAATTAGTATTTTTTTACTTTACAGGGTGTCGTATTTGTAAATTAGAATCATGATTGAGTCTAAAATGGGCTTTTCCATTTGGATGATATTATTCAGTGGGATAAACTTGGTTCAAATGATTAATTTTTATGTTTTTTTGAATAAATAAATATTTAATTTAAAAGTGATTTCTATCATAGAATTTTATAAGTATATTAATATTTTACTTAAATATGTGATAAATCCATGATTTAAAACTCTCTGTAGAAAATTATATCCATAAGAGGTTGAATAAGAGTTAGTAGAGATCTATAATTTTAAATAATATAGTTGTGATTCTTTTTTATGGACATCCTTAAGATAAATATTGGTCATCTCATCTAATATATGATTTTATCATCTATTGATGTATTAATGATAAAAAATCGAAACATTATTTTGAATAAACATTCAATAAGTAAAACATTATGGAACTATATAAATCTTACATATGGATTATAGTCAATCGTTGAGATAACATTGTGATTCAGAAATTACCTCTTAGATTCAATGATCGTAAAATAAAACTCACTAGATTTGAGAGAAATCATTGGAATCATTATATTGATGTTTATAT
Organism: Viscum album; assembly: GCA_963277665.1. NCBI lineage: Eukaryota > Viridiplantae > Streptophyta > Magnoliopsida > Santalales > Viscaceae > Viscum > Viscum album. The sequence continues at coordinate 1,430,963,863 of OY728126.1, read as the reverse complement.
TTTAATATAAAGTATATTAATTTCTAAATTAATATTTTCAGGATATCCTATAGATTTTTTATGATAATTTTTTAATCAATGTTTTTATAGCATCAAACAATAATGATTCATATTTTAAATGATTTATCACTATATAGTAGAAGAAATATAATCAAAATGTATCGATAACATGATGATTAAAAACATAGATTGAAATATTTTTATGGTAGAAGAATTTTGAATTTATAATTGTCTACAATTTTTTATGGATTTAAAATTTGAATAATTTATAGAAAATTATATTTCAGTGAACCTCATCTTGAGAAAATTTTAATAATGTAATTTGGAAAAATTTACAAAACTTTTCTCTCAAGGAATGAATTATAGGTTGAATTGGATGATGGAAATGGTCTAGGGACAACAAAATCACAATATGTTAGTCATTAATTATATGAATCTAAGAGATATGAATGTCTAATTGATTCATGTTTTTGTGTGGTTTTAAAAAACATTCAATATCTTTCATTATCCCTTTGATATAGATGATTAGATAATGTAGAATGATGCATGAGGTGTAGCTTGGATGTGTCGATCAATGTGAATAATATCCCTTCTTTTCTATGGACATAAAAATATAATTTGTACGATAAAGGTGGGACATGATAAGTGTCGGTTTGTTTCATGAGTGGAACCTATCATTGGGATTCATTAACATGTTAGTATTTTAAAGCTATAAATCTAGTAACACCTTTTATGACCTCAGGTTCGTCTCTGAAGGTGGATGAAAATAACACAATGGTCCCCTATTTTCACCTCATTGTGTTTTTATGTTTATTTTTATTCGTAAAAGTACAAGAAATATGGGATATTGGTATGACCCAAGAGGTTATTTGTGACATTAATTAAAAGTCATTTACCTCCAACCACTGCTGCAAATAGGTCCTCTATCAGTGCTTGAAAAGGGAATTAACAAGGCTAAAATAGTACTTTTAATCGAGGTGAAGATAGGGGGTCCCCTTTATCAGTGCTCAGAAAAGAATTCAAAATGGACCCTTTCATCAATGTTAAGAAGCGTGGATAATAGGGTCTTTTATCCACTCTTTTTTATCACTGATAAAAGGCACCTTTTATCAGCTCTTTTTGAGCGGTGATAAAAGTTAATAATAAATTTAAAATAAAAAAAAATATTTTCTCTAATTTGGGGAGGCTTCATCAGTGCTTAATTCCCCCTTTAATAGCCCCTGACCCCCACAACACATGCCCTAACAACCACCCCCGCCCGCACCATTTAACTATTCCCCACAACCCTTTAACGATGCTAGTTGTTATTCCACCCCTGTTCGCGACTAGCCGCCCCCTATATTCGAACTCAGGACCTTTTTCATGCACACCATAAGTCTTTACCACTCCACCATATTTCATTTCTCATTATTTATTAAAATATATATTTATTTATATATATAGTTATATTTACTCGTATATTAAAAATATATATATTAATATATTAATATATAGTTATATTAATATATATAGTTATATTAATATATATATCTGTTTATATATATTTAGTTATATTAATGTATATATATTTTTTCATATATTAATATATATTTATATATATTTATTTATTTTCATATATTAATATATTTATTCATATATTAATAAATATTTATAAGATATGTTTTGAATGCATTTAGAAAACATTATTTTCACGAGTTTTTATAAATAAATAAATACATATATAAATCACACACACATATAAATATTATATATATATATATGTATGTATAATTATACATATTTAAATATATTTACAAATATTATATATTAATATGTATATACATATATTTAGAATATATAGATAATATATAACAGTTTGTCAATACAGAAGCACACAAATATATAAAGATACACTTGCACATTATATAGGTATATAAAGATTCATATATTTGTATTCTAAATATAATGGATATTAGTTTCTTATTTAGATAAGGATTATATATTGGGAAACATATTTTATATGTTAATATTTTGAATTATTTATTTGTAAAATTAAATTTTTATGTGTGAATATATAACAAATAGATGTATATTCTTATATATATTGATTATAAATTATATAAAATTATAAAAGATGATAAAATTTCAAATCCATAACATGAATATGATTGTAATCAATTGAAAACAATTCAGTCTCCAATGAAAAATGTCAAAAAGACCACCATAAACAAGGCGGAAATTCCATCAAATGTTAAAAAATTTGGGTATCCAGACTAAAAACTCTGTTTTGGAGGTCTTCTAGCCCCTTTATTGGCCAAGAAAAATGTTATAAAAGATTCCATTCAGTTACAAGCACGTATATCTCGTCGCAGGTGTCGATTTGATATGCTGTAAAGCACAAACAGAAAACTGGATCAAAATTTATGGTCGTTTGAAGTTTGAGTTATGTTTTCAACTTATTTTAGATGTTGTTTTAATTATTTTATTCTTTATATCTTCAAATTGTAATTAAATAATCATTAGTTGATGATAATTTAAAAATTATAAATTAATTATTTTTTAAGATATTTCATAAGCCATTTTTACAACATATCATACATATTAGGTGAAAATGTGTATTTATACTTATCTAAAACATATTGTAAAAATATATATTATATTTATATAAATATAAATATACTTATATATCAATATATTAATCATTATGAATAATTATATTGGTTTAATTATACATTTCATCAGCGTTAAGAAAATGTGATGATAATTCCCCCTATCCGTTCTACTAAAAAAAGTGCTGAAAAAGAGGGGCCCATTAACGTCAATAAAAAAAGCACTGATAAAGGGGGTTCCCTTATCAGTGCTAAAAAGGCACTGATTACGGATCACTTTTAATAGCGCTTTTTTAGCACTGACAAAGGCACACCCTTTATCAACGATTTTTAGCACTGTTAAGATTTGGTGCTTCAGAAACCTTGTTTTGTGGTAGTGAACATAGTGATAAACTTGGACATGAACATGGAATATAATAAGATAAAGTGGAATTTTATCACAAGGGATTTATCCTACATGTGATTCTCCACTTGGGTGGTTGATCTTTTTTTTCTGCTACTTCAGCTCTACATGGATTTCAACCACTTTCACGGGAAAAATTATTACATCATAAAGCCAGTTTGGGGATTAAGGAATGGTGATCCACTCTTTACTACCCTATTTTTCATTGTACAAGATTATCTAAGCAAATATATTAAAAAAATCACGGGGTTTTGTGGTATTCTTCCCTTTTGTTCTAGCTACCATTATTGTTGCATTTCTCATCTTATGTTGGCTAATGACTCTATTCATTTTGTGAATGGCATAAATAGATCTGTAAGATGGGTCAATGAATTATTGGAGTAATTCTATATATGTATTGGGAAATTGGTGAACATAGACAGATTAGTGTTTACATCTCAAGAAGGAGATCAGATGGTTAGGATAGGTCTTTAGAAAGGAGCTTTGATATTCATAAGAGTGTTTTCCCAATAGAGTACATCAGGGCCGAATTTCTCCAAGGAGACTTTATATTCATAACTTTGAAAAGTTAGTAAATAATATTATGGGACTTATATTGTACTAGAAAAATCATTTATTATCCTTTGGGGGCGAGATTCCTATAAAATATAGTATGATGGATTCAATTCCATGCACATATTCTCAATTTTCCATGTTCATAATGGGGATACAATAAGAATTGAGAAGCTAATGGAATCATTTTAATGGGATACCCAATCAGAGTGGGACTACAAAGGTGTGGCCTAGTTGAAGATTCCTAAGCCATTATGTGAGGATTGTATCAATGTAATGAGTGTCGCAGACTCAATAATGAGTCTTCATACTAAATTGACATGTGAAATTATTGAGGGGAACTCACTCTCGGGAAGGTTCATGTGTGGGAGATATTAAACTGATATGTTCATGCAATGAGGCAGCCCGTTGGCCATCCATTCAATGCTCCAGCCCTACATAAAGAACCTATAACAACACTCCCATTAGATGTTGGGAAAAGGTGCTATTAATTTTTTGTAGGATCATCTTTTAGGATGTCCCACCCTAGACATCAAATTTAGACAACTAAGTGATCACCCATTGTTTATTCATGCTATTTTCACTGTTTAACATTAAGACATTTTTTGTAGTATAGTTTTATATTTAGAACCAGATATATGGGTCTTCACAGGATCCACTTTTGGAGTATTCTCTGCTAAATATTTCCATAAATCTAATATGGGGGTTGATGAACATTGATAATGGGATAAGGTTCTATGAAAAAATGAAATTACCTTGAAGTATACTTTTTTGATGTGGTGGGTCATAAGGAACACCCAACCTATTAATTATAATATCAAGTTCCTGGGGGTGATTTTGGATTTTGGATGCAATTTTTATAGGTAACTGAGCATCGAATAGACATATTTTTCATAGGAAAATTGGAAAACTAGGTATGGAGAAGATTTTTAGGATTCAATCATTTAATATACTATGAGATTTTAATAATGGACTTCTTTAGCAGGTGGTTCTAGATGGTGGGAAACACAGGACCAGAAAAAAGTCACCAGACCTTTGGAAATGAAATCAAAACCCACGCATCAAGAAGAATTTATTTTCCTCATGTTTTATTTTTTCCATACAATGTGTATTAATTACCCCCGCATTTTCTCCCCATGATTCCATTTAATGTGGATCCTTTATTTCATTAATGTCTGCATTTAATTTGGTTGTTTCATTCCTTTGTAAATGCCTGTAAATTGTAGGCAATTATAGTTTGAAATATATACCAAATACAAAGCTTGAAAGCTCTTTTATGTTGTCTTAAAATTTTCATCCCCTTCAGTTTTCATCCTCTCATATTTCTCAAATTGTATAGCCAAAAAAACTGGTACCAGAGGTTGGTTACCAAGATCTTCTAATTTTTTAAGAGGGCCACAATCCAACCGCAAAATACGATGTTGTCTAAGAATAATTACTAGAGATGGTGCATCCAAATGATTGCATTATTTGGATCACAAGAATAATGGGAGATCATCATATATGGTTATATTGTGCCTTCTATTGAGGAAGAATCCACCTTCACAAATGAAGAAAATAAGAGCCATAAAAATCAATGAAAAAATAAAACAAGGCATTGTTCCTCCTCTATCAAGGGATGGATGAATAAATGTTCGAGAAGATTACCAACACAACATCAAGAAAGGAAGATTGTGATACACATTCCACCATTGTCAAAGGTTTAGATTGAGTGAAGCTGGAACATCTTCAAACCTTAAGAGGAGAGTTTGAAGTGGCACACATGAACAAAGTTGAGATTATCTGCCATTATTTCCCAAGATTAGTGATTATTGGTAACAATTTGAAAAGGAATGGTGAAAAGTGAAGGAAATTTGAGTTATTGAAGAATCCCATTGATCTATCACAACCATGTTTGAGAATGTGTTTGAGGAAATCAAAGAATAATATGATATCGAGAAACTATCCATTGATTAACTGATGGGGTCGTTGCAAGTACATGAGCAACTCATGCTGAAGACTGCTGGTTCAAAAATTAAGCATGCCTTAGAGTCCAAGTTGACTCTATAAGAACAACATAATGTCCACATGAAATGAGGTGGTCATTGAGGAAGAGGAAGAGCATGTGGATATTATCCAATCATTCAAAAAAGTAAAAAAATACTACAAGGTTTTATGGAAGAGGGAAAGTTGGAGGATGATTCATGTTTTGTTGTGAAAACTCAAAGAACATTCAATGCCACAACTGTACAACATTTATCCATTATTCCTCTTATTCTTGGAGAAAAGTTGATCATGATGAACGATCCAACTATGCAGAAGCATTTCATCAGGAAGAAGAAGGTACCACACTTCTCCTCACAGAATAAAAAGCATGTGAAGGCCTCAATGTGTCATATCTCGACACATGTTCAAGAAACCACATGAGTGGTAACAGAAACTTTTTCAAGGAACTCATAGAAGAAGTTCTTGGTGATGTGAGTGTGGGCGACTCTTCCAAGGTACCAGTGACTGGAAAAGGTAAAATCAAAATTTATCTGAAGACAGGTGTGAAAAATTACATCTATAATGTGTATTATATAGGAAACATGAGAAATAATATCATTAGTCTCAACCAACTCCTTGAGAAGGGGTATGTTATACGCATGGGGAAATATTTTTTTTCTATAAGGGATGCTCACAAATGACTTGTTTCTCAAGCCCAAATGGAGAATAATTTCATGTTTCCACTGCGTATCCACACAAAGGATGAGGAATGTCTCTGGGGACTGATGAAGAATTACTCATTGAAATGGAATCTTCAATTTGACCATCTTCATTTAACCGGGCTTAAACATCTATCCTCCTCATGCTTGGTGCGTGGATTTCTGGTGATTGAAGTTCTAAATCATGTGTGTGACTCATAAACACTCAGAATGCAACAAAATAAATCCTTCCCAAGTGGAGTATCCAAAAGAGAAAATGAACCACTTCAATTGGTTCACATTGATATATGTGGACTGCCTAAACACCCTCACTTGGAGGTAAGAGGTATTTTATTACCCTCATTGATGATTTTAGCATGAATCTCTAGGTGTATTTTATTAAAGAAAAATCTATCGCATTTTCAATATTTAAAATGTTCAAATCTCATGTTAAAGATGAAAGTGGTTATAGAATCAATGTTCTTATATCTGACAGAGGTGGAGAATAAACGTCAAATGTATTTCAAGATTTTTTCATGGAACAAGGCATCAAGAAAAATATATTGCTTCCTTCTTGCAATAACTGAATGGAATTATAGAAAGGAAGAAAAAAACCATACTTGACATGATGAGGACAATGCTAAAGGAGAAAGGCATGCCAAAGAACATCTGGGAAGAAGTTGTGGCATGTACAACATATATGCTGAATTGGTGCCCAAGCAAGAGCATTAAAAACATGACACTACAAGGGGCATAGAGTGGCTATAAACTGATCGTAGTGCACCTAAGAATCGTCATGAGTGTTGCATATTCTCTTGTTACAGAAGTGGGATCCTTTATTACCCATTTACATTTTATATTATATCACAAAAATCAACATTCTTTATATGTTTTCAATACAATATCGTTTTTATTAGTTTTACAATGAGATACTAACACATGGAAAGTGGATCTTAGTGGTACATTCATTACTACTAATTAAAAAAGTGGGATGCCCATGGGTTTCCTCCATATCATTCAATGATCATTATCAATATATATTTAAAGTTGATGTATTACTAGATTCAGTTATGTAATTAATTTAGAGAATATTGGATGATCCCATTGAAAATTCATGTGTTCTTGGTGTTCCTCCTTTATCTACGATAATAGTTTCCTAGACCTAATTTTTTAAATGTGTCATAAAGTCTACGAGAGGAACTATGGTGAAACATCATAATCTTCATTTCATATAATTTAAATACATCATGAGAGGAAATTGTTTTGAGTTCTCTACTAATGCTGGAATCACTATTAGTATTGGATGTATCATACCTACACAACAAACAATCATTTTGCTCATTATAATAATTGGGATCCCGTTCCTTGTTGGTGGGTGGTTACCCTAATAATTACCTTGGCATTTGATATCCCAAAAAACAATATATCCTTGTGAATATTACTTTTCTTGGTTTTCTCTATGTGTGTTGGAATAACAAAAAATTATTTCTAATTGTTTATTTTCTCCTATTATTGACAAATATTGTTTAATGGTTGACATTTCATAAGTTGATATGAGGATATAATGTTGGTTTATACTATTTTGTTAATAATTATAACATTTCTCTTTTATTTTGTTTCCCTTTTGTATGATTGGTCATAGTAAAAGAACATAAAAATTGTTATGATTTAGATATAATGTGAAAATTGTAGTAGTGTTTGCATTGTCTATATTTTTTAGTATTTTCCACATTCCCCATAATATTCCCCTCTAATTGAAAATTTTAATTGGAATTAGAACATTCATTTGACTAACTTAGAAAATTTTAGGTGGCCAGAGGACACATGGTCTGAATCCATTATTATTACAGAACACTTAATTCTATCTAAAACATTTCCCTCATTTGTTCATTATTCCCAAACATTAGACATCACTAAAATCCAATCAATTTATAGGCCATACTAATTTGTTAACAAATAATTATTTAAAAAATTAAATTTATCAATTTTGCAAAATTTGAGATTTCATTCTCATGATTTACAATAGTTCATGATCTTAATATGTGTTCAAAGGAATAAATGAATTAAATTATATTATTTAATTGATTTATAAACTAACAAATTATTTTTATTGTAATCACATACACCAACTCTAAAACTATTTCACACCAAATAAGTAATCAATGAATTAATGAAAAAGTATTATACACATTCCACTTTCAATTTAAATTATTAAAAATGAAAAGCACCTGTAATCAAATGAATCCCTACACAAAGAATTATTTATATATGATATAAATTAAATAATACATCCTTCATATGGATTTTCAATTATTTTTTAATCTATTTTTCTTTTATTTTTCCTTCAATAATAATGATAAAATTTAATTAAATAAATTCAGTGAAACATCATTACCATCATTTGATATGACATAGTAAACATCTTTCAACAATTATACTTCTATACATCCCAATAAACTACCATTTCTAGAAAAATTTTGTTAATGACAAACATTAAAAATGATCAAAAGTTGGGTATGTGAGAATAAAAATATTGTAATGTGAAAAGAAAACAAGATGATAATTTATTAAATAGGGATTAAAAAAATTAGAAAAAAAACTGTAATAAAATATATTGACATTTCCATGGGATATATAAATGGAACCTCAATCATTTTAACATAATTTATAAATTTGTGTAATAAGATTTGAAATCAAACCAAAACATGATTTAGTTAACATGAAATGAATAATTGTTTCTCAAGTAGTAGTTAATTAAAATAATATTTTAAATAGGATTCAAAACCTCACATGAATTTATAAATTTTCAATGGAAAAATCTCATGGGATGATGTAAAAAATAAATTAAATTCAACATTATAATTGAAAAATGAATCAACAAATGACAATAAAATAGGGAATAATATATGAGATTGATTTAACAAATCAAAACAGATAATTTATGTTCCCCGATTGAATCAAATAAATAATGATATAACATTAAGAACATTTTTTTTAATAAAATACTCTAAAAATTAAAAATTGAGAAAAACATGAAATAGAGATGGGACATAAAAAAATTCTATGGTGGGATTTTATTATATGATTTGATCCTCAAAATCTATGTTCATCCATGAGCTCTTCAGACAGTACTAGTCTTGTAGGCCCCCTTCTATAAATTTTTACCAATCTACCCCCTATTTATTGGAAAAATCATAATAATGGGGATGAAATGAGGTATTATTTCTCCTCCATATCATATTGTGTGGCAATGAGACCCAATATATGTTTCATATCACTTATAAGAAAATTATATTATTCATATATGTGGCATATATGTTATACTTTATTTATTAACTCAATACTAACACCTCTTTAACCATTATATGATTTTTAAATCAGACACTACATCATTTATTCAACTCTAACCACATCCTCAGTGGAAACTTCTTCAATATACTATAGGTAAATAATCCATGGTGTAAATATAAAAAATTTAATTAATATAAATAATTAATCAATTGAGTTTTTGTAATGTTAATGTAAAATGAGTTGTTATATGAAAAATTTCCCTTATGGGTTTGGGTATGTAATTATTGATCTATGTGTAATTTATTTATGAAAACATCTATGAGTAATTTACGAAGATGAATTTTCTATTATAATAATATCATGATCCCCCTACTTAATATTTATAGTAGGAATATAAAAGTTTGAATAATAAAAAATTGGGAACTATGTAATCTTCTAGATATGTGTTGACCAAATATTCAAATATTTCATTTTTATTCTCTTGTTCTTGTATTATCTCTTAATGTTTCATAAAAATTAAATTAATATCATAATTTATCCAATTGTGTTCCTATTATTCGATAATATATTTTTGTATTCTCTCTTCTAGGTATCTAAAGTCAGATAAATAATTTTTTTCCATTACATGTAAATAAAAAATGATTATCATATTTCTAGAAAATTTAATTATCTTTAAAAAAATTGAGGATGCATTATATTAACAAAAATCAAATATAAAAAGGGATGCAGAAACAGTATTTAACTTTTTATACCGATAAAAATTGTTCGAAATATTGTTTGAGAATATCTCTTCATGGATACTCATTGAATCATTAATACTTCTATACTCCAATCATATCAACATTAGGGTTTAATATAGGGTATTCTCTCTATACTGATGAAAATCACACTATAAACCTCGATTTTAAATTTATAATGTTACATTGTTTTATATAATAATTTAAAACACGATATGTGGGTTGTCTAACATAGATAACTAAAAACAATTTATAATTAAAATTATAGATGCAATAATTGGATTACAACTATTATTTTGGATATATGAAATATTACCCAATCATTAATATATTTATACATTCTATACCTATTCTTTATTAATATATTTTTATCACACTTCTATAACCATTATTATGTTTTTGATCTAATGAATTAATTTCTAAAGGACAACTATTTATCTTCAACAGTGTTCTAGTTTCCAAACTCTAAGATTTCAAAACCGTGAATTTATTTAAGAATCACACATTATCATTTCTCGAGGCACAAATATTTATTGTAACTCGTCCTTAGTAATGTACTTCATCCTATATTTCCACCTTCCCATTCTATATCTTCAACAATATGCATACTTCCCTAGTCATATACTATATATAAGAGAAAGGGGATGCTTTAATGTGAAGATAATATAGAGAACAAATCACCAGGTGTTATATTGGTGGAAAACTATCACCGACACCATCACACATCACTATAGAATATCAAAGTATGAAAAAAGAGTAAACAACTGAAAAATTTATATTTCATCTTAGAATTATAGATTATTTATCTAATAAAGTATGCATATAATGTTATCCTTCCATGATAAGAGACTATATACATGGGCATAAGTACACAAAAATAATGAAGAAAAAAATTAAAATGAATAAAAACTATAGATATCACCCTTTAAAGGAATTATTTTAATAAGAAATTCTGAACCATTATTTTCAAGAAACATTTTATAATATATAAATAAAATCACCATGTTTTTGGTTTAATTATTACTTCTATATGGGTTATATTTCTTCATTAGGATGCTTCGAAATGGATAATGCAGCCTCTATTAAACATCATCAAAATGCATCAACAAATTGAGAATCAATTCCAATGATCATCATCCATTTATTCTAGAGATAAATATTAATACTGATTTTTTGTTTAATGATTACCCAATTTAGTTATTCGAATATATAGGGAATATTTAATGGTCCCTATAGGAATTTTCGTTCACCACATGTTCATCTCCTTCATCTATAAATATGGTTTCCCAACATAATTTTTTTGGATATGTCATGGAGGAATCAAGAAGAATAAAATATAACACGATTTTATTTACTATCCCATATGATTTTAACTTCATGAGAATGATATGAGTTCATATAACATCCCACACTAGAATTGAATGCTTTTTGGAATAGAGTGTACATTATGTGTTTCATTCACAACCTCTATTGATGGTGTTTACAATAATAATAATGATATCATACTTCATTGGAATGTGTCCACTATATGTATTTTCATGATTATTTGTATCCCCAAAAATTATTGTTCAATTTTTTTAATATGTTGAAAGGTTTTTTTGTAAATTATAATCACATGGTATCTTTAGTGATGTTTTACTATCAGTTAATGATGATAGCATTGTGGATGAAGAATAATATATCTTATATGTGGGATAAAGACAGGTTTTCTTTATTTATCATGGTTTTCAATATATATATTGGTGTTATGATACTATTCTGTATTTTTATAATTAAAATAAATTCTTGGATTTTATAATTTATAAATTAGGTTCACAATGTTGTAGCAATGAAAATTTATACATTGATTAACATTTTATATATGTCTGAAAACATTTTACCTAATTCAATACATTTTTTAAAGACTCAGAACATTTTTATATCCACTAGAGAATATATTTTTTTTTCATAAAACACTTGGGTTTGATCCTTTATAATTTCACAACACATGCTACTTGATAAAATTTTTTATAAAAAAACCCTTCCTCTCATACATTGGTCATTTGTAAAATCTCATTAAATGATCATCTAAAATAATTAATTCATAATAAATCAAATAATCAATGAAATTTATTAATTCATAATTATTTCAAAAATTATTCTATATATTTTAAAATTTTCAACAAAAAAAATATTATTTCATTGAAATTAATGGATTTCATGGTATGTTTTTAATTATCTATATTAGAATGTTTTTCTAACAATCATTTTTCCATTCTTACTAGACATGGAATGGGGGGATTCATTATTGAACCCTGATATTAGAAAAAATATGATATGGAATATAAAGTAATGCGAGTTCTTTGATTTCCACACTAAAAATTATTTTGAACTACTTCTATCCTCTCATTCCTAATAATTTTTTTGGTTAATTTTAAGGACTTATAATTATATAATTTTACTAATTAATATATTGGTAGTGTAATGATAAGTTAATGAACAATTCCCATGTTGATATTTGATTCAATAAGTTTTTTGGTTATTTATAAAAAATATAGAGTTCCCTTTTGCTCATTACAATGAAAATATAGGCTAGTTAATAATTATTGATGTAATATAAAGTAATTATTCTTAAAATTATTAAATAGTTTTTTTAATATTTTTTTATTCATGGAATAATTAAGGAAATGTGAATTACATCTTAATGGTTTGATCTTATTTTGAGGACATAGATTACATGAGGTTACTAATTACTTATAACGATGATAACCGATAATTTATATTACTCAAAAAGTTAAATATTGAAGATAAAATGGAATAAAAGTGAGATGGTTGTAAACATATTTTTAGTGTATATTTAATTTTTTTAATGATTAAATGGATAGGTGGAAAAACTATGATAAGATGTGGAAAAATTTTCATCTAAATAGATGATACAAACTTTTTATGCATAATTAGAATAATTAGAATATATAGATTTATGAAAAAATATATTAAGGTTTATAGATATATTTAAATATTTTCTAAACCATGTTCATTTTGATAGTTTTTTCCTCATTAATAATTTTATAGGATTTGGTTAATTTTTGTTGAGTTTTACAAAAATAATGTTCTTTCACCTTAATGATTTACAACACCCTGTATAAGGTTCAGTGGAACAGATACCCAGTGGAAACAATCACAGTGGGAGGAATAAAATCGAGGGATACTAACCACTTGGTTAACTTATGGATGGTAACTAGTAGGTAATTGGGTGCCTATTGATAGGGGAATAATTACATAATAGTACCCTATCATTTTTTTCTAAAATATTAATTGATTTGGTCAAAAATAGTGTTAAATTGGTGACTCCCATTTGTTTTCTACTAGCTGAATGACCCCCCATTAGAATATATTATATCTATCATTATAATTTATGGTTTATATAATTTTATATAGGATATGTTTTTCAATTATACCAGAGTATCACCGTACATAATGATAAGGTTCTTCTTCTATCTGTTATTGATTTTTTCTTCCATTTAACTGTAATCCTCTGAAAATTATAGAATTAGGGTTTTTTATATGATTCTAGGATTTTGATCCAATGAGCATGATTTAGAATGTAACATTCAGTAGGTGGGATCATGAAACTATGACTAAGTGGTGCTTTTAAATTTCAATGTTTTTTATATGATTTTTAGATGGATCATATGAGACACATGTTTTTCATAATTTGAATATGATTCTAAATGAAACCAAGTAAATATTTTTTTTATATAAAATAAATTATATCTATATAGATCATGAAGGATCTTCCATACTTGGTGAAATTATTGTATTGCCCCCAGTTTCCATGATATCATCAGAATATGGGGATTTAATTGTGAATTCCGAACCAATGTGTGTGTCTTGATAATATTTTTATTATTGTATATATGTTTTTTTCAAGAACATATCGTGATGGATGATATCATGAACATTCATTAGACTAGAGATGAGTATTTCATTCAACAGAACAAGGGTGGGTTAGTGACCCTATTATCTTATCCCTCATGAGTTGGAATGTTTATAAAAATCATATATCTTTAAAATGACTAAAAACTCATTCAACTAAGTGGTATGTGTGGTGAGTTAAAATGTTAAACTTAATTTTAAAAATAGTTATAGATTATTAATTTAAAATGTTAATTCATTATAGATAATTAATTATATATGCATAATATAATGGTAGAATGTAATCCAATATCCTTGATATTTCAATGATAAATTATTTATCTTGGGATATTTTAATAGTGTTATATCATTCATCCTTAGTATGGTTGTTGTTATATTATAATCCCATTTTGGTATTTTTGTAGAAGACTCATTTACCTTGGGAGTTTTGTTTCGATGATACAACATTCAACTTCAGGGCTATGTTAAATCAAAATTTCATTCAACTTGGGGTTATTTTCATTAACAGATCATTCATATTTAGGATATTTTTTAGGGATATATCATCAACTATTTGGTTATGTTTAGTGATTTGTTATTCTACCTGGGGTTATGTTTCAGTTATTATTTATTCATGTTATAGATAACATTAATGATACATCATTTTCATTGGGTTTATGTGTAGTGATACAACATCCATCTGCAGGATATAATTTTAGTGTTACATCATTCACCATAGGGTTATTATATTAAATATTGATATTCACTTTAAATTATGTCATGATGACACATCATTCTTTATGAAGGAATCCTTAGTGAAAAATCATTCATCATATCTAATCGGTGTAGTGGTGATATAATTTTAACAATGATGTTGTTTTAAACAATTAGATAATCAATCCTATCCATAACTAATAGAAGTAGGCATGGTTTGAAATTAGATTCACTTTTGATAATTCAATGGAATTACATGTATGTTTTTTATATAAATAATTAATAGATGTATTTTCTTTTTTTAGTGAAACCATTAATAATGGCTTATTTAGTTTTTTTACCACCCTGTATGGGTATCTAACTATACATGCAGATTTCATGATAAGATATAAAGGTAAGATTAAGGGACCTACAATTGATAAATGAGTTATGATATGGTTAGGAGTAAAATAAATGTGGAGGAATATTCTACGATCTAGTTTTTTTGTTTTCTCATTTATTCTATTATTTTTAGACCATATGAATCGACTCTAGTAAATCATTCTCAGACTATATGTTTATATGAAATTAAATTACCCTTCATTCTGTAACATCATTGTTTTACTATTTCATTAGGCTGGACATGCCACTATATTATCCATTATATATATATATTTCATTAATTAAATATATAAATTACTTTCAGTATTATTTATCATAATTTCATAGAGGGTATAATTCTAATAGAGTGGTTTATCAACCATCACTATTATTTGGTAGCCTCAAGTTTATGAAGAGGTGTTCCTTTGATCATTTAATTCCATATATTCAGACATCATTTAGGTAATCTTGGATAGGATTTCAAAATGTATTATAAAATCATTTACTAGACTTTTTTTTTACAATTTCCCAATGGTACTTAAGGGTATGATGTTTTTAGATCATGGGACAAAACATATTTTTTGGATTATAAAACCCTTGTATATGGAATGATAAATCCACTAGGGAGGAAATTTCTATTCTTCGTTTTTAGATGTTACCATTTTTTGACATTCTAGGATTTCTATTTTGATTTATTATTTATGGTGTTAATTTTTGACTAGGGTGGAAATATGATTCTCTTTATGAATCAATTTTGGCATATAATATTGACATAAAATATTTCTTCCCCTATTTGATTGATATTATAGATGTGGAAACGTTTTTATAATTAAAATTTAACAATTAATTATATATAATTTTCCTATTTAACATGTTTTTACACTATATTTAATGAACCACAATTTCATAATCTATATCCATAAATAATGTGATTAGTTATATGATATCAAGATTTTTTATACATATCTTCATATTTTATATCATATTATAAACTCAATCCAAAAATGATTGAGACCTAGTATCATTTGGTTAATGGGAATAGGGTAGAAATATTTTTTTGTTACATATTTTCATAAACTATGATAACATAATATATGAAAATATATATATTGAATCATGCTTTTGAATTTGTAGTGATGTGACACTATGACTAACTTTTTTAGAGAACTAGGTTGGTGGGGCGAGTATAACTAATTTATTTTGCACCCCACATGTTTCATTTGTAAATCTAAATGATCATATATTCTAGGGTTGTATAGATATGTTCTTAATATCCATGGGGAAATGGGATTAGAGACTTTAGAAATCCATGTTATATATTACTATTGAGTTCATGTTAAAACATATAGACTCATTATGGGTGAGGGTGGATCACATGATTTGATGTTCTAGATTGATTCAATAGAAACTATTATTGACGAGATTAAGAAAAGTTTAGAGAATAGTGTCAATCATTATTCCAACTTGCTGCATGGAACATCCAACCATTAATTAGATATTCCAATCTTAATAGACAAGCATGATGCACCAACCAATAATTTTTTGTCCTAATTTATTTTAAAACATATTCTTTTGACTCTAATTGTTGTCATAACTATGAAATTATTACATATTCTTCATGGAGTAATTTTTTAGTAGTGTATGAAACTCATTTTAATGATTTCATCATTTTCTCTATCATGTTATTAGGTAATGAGTTTTCACGGGTCAATAAAAATTTTATTAACAGATTAAGTTATTTTCTTAAATATCAAGTGAATATATTTTAATTGGTTTCATTTTTTGTTGTTGTGAATTGGTGATTCAATATTGAGAGAAATCTAATTCAAGGAACAACAAATAGGAAGTTCTCTATTTATAATAGTTTTGGGAGGGGGTTATCGGGTAGTTGAAATTAGAGGTGAAATAATTTTATCCAGGTAAATGATAAAAAGGTGCAACTTGGAAAGGGTTTATATCATCTAATGAGCTTTAAGGGTTCTGTTGAGTTCTATACATGGGGGATGTGAGGGAATATTCATCACAATATTTAAAATTCTATAATGGAGTTCCATTATTTATTACATATAGAGAACCTCAATAGATTTTTTTCCGGTAAAAAAGTGGATAAATTGGGATTTATCTTATGTGAATTATTATGGTTCTATAGAATGTCTAGGAGAGACACAATTATCTAGTAGTTAGAGAGTCTCTAATAATTTATAACATTGTGGTGAATGTGGTTTGTATGAGATGGGGGAGTAGTATTGGATGGGTGATACTCATGAGGGGGTTCTAAGTGACAATAGATCATAGTCACCTTATTGATCATATTCCTTTAGATCATAGTAAGAGGTCATAAACTATTCATGATATGATTCATGTGAAATCCTCCCTTAATTATTTTTTATAAAATATTATATCATCAAAATATTTTTTAATTTAAAATATATAAGATGATTTATGATTTTTGGTAGAGTATTTATGTGAAGATATGTCTATTAATACATCATTAGAGGTGTAATCTAATTGTATTTCGTATTGTTTTTGGAAAACTAATTTGATAAATGTGTATAGTATTCTTTGATATATATTTAAATTATTTTTGTGTAGTTTTTAATTTATTCACTAGGTGAATTGGTTGATTTTTTATGAGAACACCGACTATTATCTTCAACATGTATTTTAATGTCTATTGTTGGGATTTTTTTAACTTATTTGTGGAATAAAAATTATAGACCATCCATTTACAATCATATTGATGGTTTCTAGGGTTTATCATCTCCCATATTTCAAATGTAGTTTTTGGATATGATTATATCTGAAGTTGTTCTATCATCCTCTGTTTAATGTGTTTTGGTACATTCTTATTATTTATTTTTCTAGACATCCTCTAAAGAGAGAAGTTTAGTTAATGATTTCTATAATTCATTATAATGAGGCTATAACAATTTCTCAGAACCTCATGAATTTATGAGATATTAGGGAGATGAAGCTTCAACAAAAGGCCCTTAAAGAAAACAATATCATTCAGGATGGAATGTCCCCCAACGATACTTATTTTTCTTTTGGAAGAAGATTTTTTTGGTGAAACTATGTATAGAATATTAGGGTATGAATCATGAAATATTCACAAACCATCATCGACTTCCTCATATAGATGATTAATTCAATGAAATGAGAAAATATAAGTGGATATCTAAGACTAACTTTTCATTTGGATATAATCAGTTATGGGTGAGGCCAATTTATGATCCTCATACTAATTTCAGGAGAAGGTATGACATGTAGTAATTTATTTTGATGTACATAGGGTTAATGAACATGAAAAAAATGATTTTTTAATAGATGAATAAAATTTTTAATTTATATATTTTAATTTATTTAGGGGTGTATATGTTAAATATATTCAATTATAATCTTATGTACAGGAGGACCAAGGTCAATATTTGGTTGTTTTTTAAGAATATTTAATGAACATTAACATCCTTCCAATATAATAATGTGTTTTTTCTAGATAACGGTGGTATACTTATTAGAAAATGTTATATCATATATTAGAAAGATTATAATGGATGGTTTATAATGAATAAGAATACTCATGTTAAATTGTTAATAGAGGCTAGAGAAAGGGGTAGTTTAAGTGACATTTCTCTTTGATATACCAAAATTAATATGTGTATTTGTGTAGAAGAACTTTTTAGAATTTATTTATTCCTCTTCACTCCTAGATAATGTTAAGGATAAATTTTTATATAAAATATATTGTTGGGTTATAGGAGATATTATATATATTTGGTAACTCATACTGAATTAGACTATGTATGACGATGTGATTCATTCTATATATGGTATATTTATGATCCTTATATGGATGAGATAGGAACTGATACATGATTTGTATTCTTTAAGATGATATAATAACATAGGTCATATCAAGATGTGTCCTGATAAAAAAATGTAGTATTGTAAGATATGGAAGAAGATGGACATTACATGATTTATTTCATGATACTTCAATTAAAAATATGTGAAGTTAGATAATTACAATTCTTTAGGTCAACTTGAGGAGCCACTCATTACCTAGTTAAAGTTGGGTGATGTGAATTTGGTTATCATAAATAGATTATCGAGGTCACTATATATTAGTGATGTAGTATACATTATAATCAATCAGTTAGTCAAAGTGGATATCTTATTACCAATCATGGTGACATAGTCAATTAATGAGTTTTTTACATTATATGTGTTATTGATAATACATCAACATTGTGTGACCAAGAGTATTATGTCAGATTAGGAATTTGATTTGTACCACTCTTTTGGTTGGGGAAATTGGAAGAATGAGATTCCAACATAATTTGAGTAAAACATTCTATACATAGAGTTATGGGTAGTCTTAGAATACTCTCTATGAATTTCATAACCTGGAGCAATATTAATTCATTTATTTTGCATGTTTATCTATAGATCATTTAGCACTCATTCAGTTATCCTTAGACAACATTTATAATTAATTAATTCATATTAAACAATTTGAGGCATTCTATTAATGGCCGTGTAGAATAAATATATACTACATATTAGTACTGAGTCATAAATTTTTAGAAAGTGGAAATGTATGCAACAATAGATTATATTCCCCATATTCATAGTTTATTAATGAACTATTTATAAAGTAATAAATATCCAAACCATCAAAGATGTCATAGATAAATCCCTAAACTATAATTTTGGATTTGGTTAACCCCCCAAAATATATTTTTTCATGAAAAACATCTATGACTATCATGTACATAGAGTCTCATACTGAACAAAGCATACTCACCATAGTAGTCTTATTTAACTCAGGAGATATGAATATGTACACAATGTATTAGAAGGAGATATTGGTCCCACCCATCACATGATCCACAAATGTTTGTGACAAAAAATCATGAAATATTCATCCTTTCAAAAACTATGAAATCAAATGTGTTAAATTAAAATTTATTCATAGAATAACTAGTGGAAATGAAATTTGTTTCATAAACATTTATCAAACTTATCATATATATGATGTGGAGAAGGAATGAGTCTCAAAAACATTTCATCATGGCCTAACCCCTGTAAAATGAACGAGATTCATAAACATATTTTCCTATTAATCATAAGACATCATTAGAAAAAATAAGTATGGTATCATTGGATGAGATCCTCCATCTTAGATCAAATTATTTTTCAAAGAATACATTGAAAACTTCTTGAGGAAAAAAAATATTCAATTTTAAAATTACATATTTAAAATCTAATAATTCCTCAAATGTTGATTTTTTAATTGAAAATACCCATATAAAAATTTAAATGGATATTTAAATATTTGAGCAGTAATGATGGTCGAAAATACTTTTCATATTTTCAATTTTAAAATGACAAATACTTTATTATTTTTTGTAAATTGCCAATAATGCCTTATATAGAAATGGAAATTATGTTTCCTTTTATATAATATTTTCATAATTTAAACATGGGTAAAAATATATTTAAAAAATAATTATTTAATAACAAATATTTCTTTATAACAGTTTTTGAAGTCATGGAAATGATGGAAAAATGGTTTTTTTCTAAAGTGGAAAATAAATTAAGTATTCTCTAAACATAATTATATTGGACTCGTGAGTATATATTGAGATGGGAATGATAATTAAACATATAATTTACCTAAATTAATATAGGATAATAAAATTCTTGAATTTCATTATAGATATATCATAATATTTCACCATCTGAAACATTATTATAAAGAACCCAATATTCAATAATATTGTAACATAATTCCATTAAAACTTTGGTAACATTTGAATAATAATCAACCTTTAAGAATAATCATATTATTTATATTTATGTCCCAATATTTCATGATTTTAACTATAAAATACATTCATGGGTAGTATATAAAACCTATAAAAGAAAAAATTAGTATGTCAAGCCCATGTCTCCCAGAAATAAAAGAGAGACTATGAATCCATTACAATGTTGGGAAATTTAAATCCATACAACCCATTAAATAATAACATAATATGAAATTTGAAATATAATAATATATATATTCATTATATAACATGTAAAAGGGGTATTATATACACCACAAAAAAAGAAAAAAGTGGTGAATGTGGAATATGTATCCCATAAATAAAACAGATACCAGAAACATATAAATTCATGTATTGATAGTCATTATATGCATTCAAACCTCATATATAATAAATTAAGGACTATTATATATATATATATATATTATAACTATAATAATATATATCATACCATTTAATTTTTACATATGAAATTCTATTAATAATTCCCTCATTGAAATCATTTTTTAGGTAATAACTATATCATTTTTCAATTTTGTTTTATTTTTTTGCTCATTTTATATTGATCATGTTTATATCATATCTAGAAGATCAATAAAGATTTAAATATCTTATATTTTAATTATAAATGTATTTAGAGTCATCCAAAAAATATTGGTATTGAAAATGTATTACACCAATCATATAGATGATAGGTTGTAAATATGCATCAGCGCTATATACATTTTCTAAATTTATGGAAGGAAATGAAGTTAAATATAAATTCATATTTATAGAATAATATTTATACCTTATATGTCATATATATTAAATTAATTTATACTCATTGACATACTAGTAAAACTAAAATGGTAAACATATCACAATGCTTCGTTAAGGTGGTTGTCCACACGTACAGACAAGTGGCGTTACATTTTTCTAATAGATTGGAAGGTAAGAAGGTATATTCAATATTTTAATTAATGGTGTTTAAATATTTCATAAATATATTTTCATATAATTAAATTCTTCATTTTAATCAATTATCTTATATCCAAATAGAATTTATTCCTCATCGTCATCCTAGCATGTTAGAGTTCTAAAAAACAATCCATGGAGGTCTTTAGAAGAACCCATATGAATAGTCGAGTAAAATCAATTTTTTTATAAAAAAACAATATATGTAGGTGTTTATCCAAACCACCATTGAAAAATATAGAAAATATTACAGTATATCATAAATGGATTGAATTTTTCTCCCATATTGATCATATTTTTAAGGAATATACATTGTTATGAAACAAAACCCTATATATGTAGCCTGATGAAGACTTCACCAGAACATTCAGGTAATCCTTGGATCCTGATTATAAAAAATTGATGTTGGTAAATGATGACACTTTAAAACATCCTTCATGTATATCCTGGAGAGGTGATCCAATGAAAATTTTTATCTGATATCAATTAATAATTCTTTTAATAGATAGTGATTGAATAAAACCCATATTGATTGTTTATTTTTTATGTTTCAGGGAGTCCATTGAACAAATCCATGGTGATGTTTTCCCATTTTGATTATGGTATGTGTAATGGTTTTAACATTTCATTTTAATTTTTCCTTTTAACATTAACTTTATGACAAACCAAGCACCAAGATACAAACTCTACAATATCACTCTTCAATCCATATAACCAAAATACACATTAAAATCATTATAATTAATTGTACATATATGATAAATAAAGAATAAAGAACTTTGAGATTCCCTTAATAGAACCTTATTGAAATCTTGTATTAATGGAAGGAAAACAATGTTCTTGAACCATACCATTCCCTCATAAGTATTTTTAAACCTAGAATCATTTTTTACATTATTTTTTAGATATATATCATTCTGCAGGGCCTCTTTAATCCTTACATGGATTGATGGATTGATAGTTGTGTTATAAAGATAAGATTCATACCCTTCCTTTAATATTTATAGATCCATTTTATGAAATCAATAAAAATTTGATAATTTTTTATCCTCATCATTGAAAATATATAATGATCATTTTGAATCAAATCATTGACAACCTTGGTCACTTTACCATGGCGGTAATGTATCGAGAAATCATAATCATTAATTACCTAGAACCATATTTTCTAGTTGATATTTATATCCTTTAGTGTGAATATATACATTAAACTCTTATGAAGATTATATATATCAATCCGTTCTATATAATGATAATTCATCAATGTCATCAATTCATATATTTCCATAGATAACTCCAAATCACGAGTTCAGTAATTTTTATAATGAACCGTAAATTATTTTGGGGAATATGCTATAACTATATCATTTTACCTATGAAATCATCCATGTACCTTATTAAATAAAACACTGTTGATTACAAACGCTTATACACTATAGGAAAATGTAAGAATAGGGGAAATGATTAACATTATCTTTATTTGATTGAAATTTTCCTCACATTCATTTGCCTAGAGGAACATTTTTTCCTTCCGAGTTAATATATTTAGTGGATTGGAATGTTATGATGAAATATCCACAAACCATTAATAATATCCAACTAAAATAAATTTGATATCAGTCACCATGGTTCAACTAGGACAATGTTCAATAACCTCCATCTTTGATGGATCCACTAATATACCCTCTCTCATGATTATATCACCCAAAAATGATAAATTTTGTATAAAAATTCACACTTGTTAAATTTTTCATCAAATTAAACATTATTATGTAAATCAGTACGATTATAAAGTAATTTTTGTTCTCCTAATTACTCTTTGATTAAAGAATTACATCATCATAAAATACTACAAAAACTAATTAAAGTAATCTATAAATAATAAATTCATTAAATCCATGAATATTTTTAGATAATTAGTATAGAAAAAAGGAATCAGTATATATTAATATTTTCCATACCTAATAAATATGTATTTCATGGGTATATCCTCATTCGTAACCATTAAATGATTACATATTGACTAAATTTCATTATTATAAATGTTTTGACCTCCATGAAGTAAATAAAAAAGTCCTCAAAAAAGGTTAGTTGATGTTTATCTTTAATTATGATCTTCTTCCACTCCCAAAAATCTATAGAGAGTATCATCAATCCATCATTATTCCTAAAATTCTAAAAAATCTACCGCAAGTTACAAACCTAGAGGAAAAACTCCCTTTTTCAATACTCTCCTTGAGATTATTCTTCAACTCATGCAATAGAATCTGGCCCATTCTCAAGGATGTATTTGAGTTAAACATAGTAGTTGATATGAGTTCTATTTAAAACAACACTTTATGATTCGGTGTAAGACAATGTATGTTTTCTAAAAATACACATAGAACTCCAAAAAAATAGGCATATCATTTATTTTTGAGTTTCTCTCCAACTATCAAAGATAACCACCACTTTTATAATGCAATCATGACCATACAATTTATGTGGATACCATATGTTTTTTGTATCTATCATCACTCTAATAGATGAACACAGGTTAGTTCATAATATAAAAAGTGACTTAACTTCCTATGAAATTAATGTGGTATTTATGTATAGTGTTCTAATCCATGCCAATTAAAACATAAAAATAAACTAGTGGAATAATAATTAGATTTTAAGGAAGCACATTCCATAAAAATTAAATTGAGCAGAATCATTGACATTAGATGTTATCATCAAAAAATTAGTGGTTTCACTTATAATTAAACATATAATAATTTGGGTAGAATTATGATACCCTTAGAATATTTTTCTCATTTTAAAGGATACGAACGTATATAGACAAATAAATAATAAAAAATTCTAGATTGAATGTTATGTTTACCTTTCATAATTTATTTTTTAAAACCCTTGTCAGAAATAGTAATCAAATGATATTTCCATTATTATCTCAACTCAAAAGATTTTTGATTTCGATCATCATCGTAAAACATCATCTTTGAGAACATGTTAGAATTATTCACGTACTTCTTTAACATGGAACACTAAATTTTAGGTGATAAATTCTGTGGATTATTATCTGTATTTAGATTTTTAGAAAACTCCTTCCTATAAAAAGGGAATTTGACTACTTGATTATATTCATTTGAAAATTTAAAACAATTACTAGTCCCTTTAAGGCAATTTACTACATGTTTTCAAGAAAAAATCATCATGAAGGAAATATCATCTTCTTTTATCTATGGTATTTAGATAGTGTTTAGAATTTAATCATTCTCTTCTTATCAGAAACATGATATTGATGGGTAAATATATTCACTATTTCATCCTTGATCACACAAAAAGTGATTTATCAATATATAATGATGCCCCTTATGGTTAATAATATTCCTAGACTTCCTTTTAATCCATGAAGAATTTATCATCATTACATTCTGGTTGGATGATAGTACATGAATCATACCTCACTTATCTTTTAAAATATTCCCCAAAGGTGCCAATAAATTTATAATCCTTATTCATTACCTTATGAGATTCCATCTCCAGTTACATATAATGAATATGAGGAATTACTTCTGAAAAAATTTGTTCATAAACTCATCCCATTCTAAATTGGTAATTTTATCTTTTTGACCCATAATCCTGATAAGAGTCCCCCATTGAACTACTTCAGCTTCCAAATAATTGAAATTAAAAACATATTCTTCCTTATCCAAACATTGGATATTGGAAATAATATTCTCAAAATAATTGATCACTTGATCAACAACTAGTGGATAAGAGGAACCACTAAAAGGATGATGTTTTCACATAAAAGTCTGAATATTATGTTTTTACATCTTTTTTTATTTTGTATGTTCAACCAGATTAATTTCTTGAGAATGTCGTTTGAACATAGAAATCTGATTTTGTATTATAGAACCCATAAAATTTGGTTCATTAGGAGGAAAATCCTATCATTATTCCTATTATTAAGAATTTACATTATTTCGTTGGGTAATAACCATATTATAAAGAAAGAATTCATAGTGTGAGAAACAATAATAATAGTTGAAAACCACATAATCAGGGAACATCATTTTTATGATTTTGATTTCACGAAACTTCTTTTCAATCTATGAAATCCTAGGTTTAAACTAGGCCATTCATGGTCCTTATATATTCAAATATTTATAGATTGTTTTTAAATAATTTGTGAATTTTTAAACCATATCCTCTGAGAGTTTGAAACCTAGTGTGAAGAAAGTCATACTTTTATAAACCATGTGATAAGAAATTCAAATCCCAATGTTCCATTTGGAGTTATTACTAGTAGTACAATTTTGCTACCGCAAAATGAACTATTAGTATGTAGATAGAGAAGTTATTTTTAAGAATCCACTCACATTAACAATCACAAAAAAACATATATGATATTTTTCAATAATTATACATATCCATAGAGTGATACTTATACATATCCATAGACATATATCTAGGGATATCAACAATTATTTTCTCATAGTACTTTCCAATGATAACCTAATTGTTTCCTATAGTATTTACTATAGTAAAAAAAGTTTTCATACAAAGATATCAAATTATAACAGATGAATATTCATTTCATTTTATAAAAAACATTCTTAAGAACTAAAATTTTAGTGCCTTTGGGAACATGGAAACATATAAACCAATTAATAATTGAACTACCTCATCACCCACTATAATCTTCTTAAATAGAATCCTTCACAGAAATTGATATGTGACACATTTTTCATTACTAGGATAAATGAACCGTAAAAAAGGGGAGATGAGATACTTAGTTATGGGTAAATAAGAAAGACATCAACATAACATGGGAATAAGGGTATGAGATCATGATAATGACCTTTGAAAACCATAAACGTGTTATCATAGATCATAAAAATGATTTATAGAATAATGGATTGTATTTCATAATAATTGTTCATAAATTTATCAATGGTCATAAGCCATAGAATCCTAGAATTTTAATAAGACATGTAATTGTGTCATATATATATGTATAGAAAAGTATTTCCAAAGTATTCATAGTGAATTTATAGGACTATAATAGTAAATTGTTTTCACACCCCAACCATCATAGTAATTATGGTTCACTCCCAAGACCATCATAGTGGATTGGTTTCACTACCCAGGACATCATAGTAGTCATAGCTCACTCCCATGATAGTAATAGTGGATAACTTCCATTTCAGAACTCGGATCACTCCCCATTCATGTCTTATTTATTACGGGTGATATAAATTATTATCCAATCTATTAGAAGAAGATATTTTTCATACCCATCAAAATAATACATAAGTTTTTGTGCCAAAATATCATAAAACGTTTAGCATATCATAACACAAGAAATTCAGTGGGTTTTATATTTATTTTGACATACCGTAACCCATGAAATTTTTTTTTGATAAATATTTAATCAATTCATCATTGAATAACCCAAAAAAAATTAATGTGTTACATAATTAGTTTATAAGTTCATTAAGGAATCTCTTATGTAAAAGGAATGGGTTTAATAATAATTTTTTCATAAAAGTAAAAAAAACATCTAGAGATATAATAATGATGGTTTCATTAGATCATATCACTATTAATTCCTAAATAAAATTTAATGATATCATCTTATATATAAAAATTATTTTTAAATATCACTTGGTATATTTCCTAAGGGAAATTTCCATTAATTTTTAAAAAAACTTACTTAAATTATAATAAATTATCAAATTGTTAAGGAAGAAAATTTCCATAAGAAAATCTTGGAAACATGAAATGGAATCTTTAAATCTTTCTAGAGAAATGATGGTGAATAAAACTATAAATTCCATACATGTTAAAATTAAGATTCATTTCACATTAACTGTGGAAAGATAAGAGAGAATTAGTCTAACAATCTCAAAGAGATTACATTCAAAATATTTTGTAAAAAGTAAAACCATTATAAAATTGAAATTAAAATATCATTTGAAACAGGTAAACTATATAGAAAAAATTATTTCAAAAGAAGGGAATAGATGAAAAAGTGTTTTCTGCCAATGAAGGATATTCATTCTGTTTTTCATTAGAAAAATAATTTTGGTCTCTTTTGTACACAAAGAATGGAAAGTGAGAGTAAAATCTGAAATTTTTATAAATAGATATAGGTGAATAAAATTCATGATGTTAAAGATACAAATATTATATAATATCATCATTCGATAAATATTCATTAACAAACACAATAAACAACGAGGTTATAATATTATAACCTGGTAACTTTTATATATTTGAATTATAAGACAAAATAAATAAATAACATTACATGTATATGTATGTCACAAAATTTTATAAATGTAATCATAAAATACATTCATGTATATTATAAACCTGACCCAAAATTAACATGTGGTTTATAAAGAATATTTCTCCCTAAAATAAAGGAGAGACTAGAATTACCTTTCCATATTATATGATTTAGAATCATAATCCCAGTTAAATAATAACATCTAATGAAAAATAAAATATAATTAATATAATTAATAAAACATATAACATGTAAAATACGTAGTATATACACCACATAGATGAAGAAAGTGGTGACTATGTAATATATCTCCTTGAAATAAAATAGTGATTACAAATCCCTAACCTTAGGCATTGAATTTATTAATAAAAATTATAACCTTAGGTATAATAAATACTAGTTTATTATAAATATTTTCCATAAATATAATCATTTATATCATACCATATATGATTTACTTATAAAATTTTATCACCGGTTTATTTATAATTCCTTCTTAACATCACGTTTCGGTTAAGAAAAACTTCTTTCTTCTTTAATTTTTTGGTTTTGTATTTTTGGTTCCATTACTTTCATCGTGGTTCTAAAATATCCATAATTTAAAGCATGATATTGATACAATAAATATTAATTATATATCAATTTATACTAATCAATTAAATTTATAGATAGAATTTGAAATCCACCATCCATGGAAATGGTAGGTCATACATACACATGAATGTAATTTCCAATTTCTCAAAAAATGGAATGATTAAAAGTTAAATATTGATAGAAATTGTATGGGTAATTATTATATAATAATTATAATATATAAAAATTTAATATATTCTTATTATCATTTCAATCCAAATAAGATGAAAAATATATCACATCGCACTGTGGAGGCAGTAGACCTCACATACATATGGCCAATGTTATCTATTCCCAATATATTCGAAGGTATGAAGGTAATTGTGATGTTATATTTCAAGGAGTATAAATATTAATTGAAAATAATATATAAACATTAAATACATAATTATCCTTATCCTTTAGAGGTGGTGATGGAAAATGAATTACATAATTTAGCAGTGCGGTAGTCCATCATACACACGATCGACGATTTTGTTTCCCATTTGATGGGGTAGGACCAGAATATAGATTATTAAAACTAAATAATAAAAAATAATTTAATGGTTTATAATTATCTTATAATATAATATTATTATATGAATAATTCGTATAATTGTAAGAATAAATTAATCCAAAATACTCAGTTAAAAATGATACATTTTCTTCAAAGAACCTCTTTATGATATCACAAACATCTATCTTTGGAAGTCATAATATTCATAATATGGACACTAGGTTGTGTTTATGTAGTTAAATAAGTAATTTTTTTCTGAAATATTATATAAAAAATTGTTTATTTTATTTTATTAGAGATGAGAGGGGTTTCCCTTTTATATGTCGAGGAGAGGACATACTTTAATTATTTTATAAGAGCAAGGTGTACCCTTGTTTTATGCATTTTAGAAGGCTCCAAAATGAATCATTTTTAATAGTTATATTATATAAGGTACATATATGACCATAAAAAATTAATTGTTAAATTTTTATGTCATTTGAACCCTTATTTTTTAATTTTATCCCCCGGTAAAACCGTTTAACCAAAACTAACGTCCATAATTTTTAATATTTTTACTATTAATTCTGAACAAAAGTTATGTTTTTGTTATTATTTAATATTAATTTTTATTATTACTGTCATGGAAGAAATTATTACAAATTTTATTTACATAAATAGAAGAATTTAATTTACATTTAAGCCTACATATTTGATGAAAAAGAGATTTTCAAATGAAGAAATTTTCAAATGCATATTATTTTTTATAATAAAATTTCCAAATTAATCAGATTCCAATTACCTTAATTTATTTTATAATAATATTATCTCACTTATTTTATTTCTAAAATATTTTTCAACTATACGTATCTTTGAAAATTCTTTAAACGAAAAGGCAGTTTGTTAAAAAAATCAATATTTTTGACTATTCATGAAAAAATTAGTCATTTCAGAAAATTATAAAATATTCAGCTTAAGTTATTTTTGAAATTTTGATTCTAAAATTTAATTTAATATTTTCTAATAATTTTCATTAAATTTTTGGACAATTAATTTTTTTTTTCACAAAAAGAAAAAAAATTAATTTTTGGGAAGACATTATTTTCGAACCATATAATAACTTTACTAATAATTATGAACATATTTATAAATATATTTTGTTAATATAAAATTTTATAAATATTTTTGAAAATTTATTTATTACCCTCCATAATTCGAAATTTGGTGTCTAAGTAACAATGGTCATATTTAAATAATAATATTTGTAATTATATATTGTGGGGCGTTAAAACACGTTCTTGTGTGTAGCAAAATATATAAATAAAAAATATTTCTTTGAAAAAAAAATCTTTAATATCAGGGTTCTGTAGATTATATCTAGGAAAATGATTAAAATAGTCATACATATAATATACATGTTTATAATGGAAAAAATGAAAATTATGAATTACTCAAATAATATTTATTAGGCTATTGATTAGAATAAAATATGACCAATATATTTATGATCAAAGGAAATATGGTTCTTAGATATAAGACTATTCATTAAAGAATTATAAAATATATGTATTAATGTTTTATAATATTTTGTAACAAATTTTAAATAGTATTATTCATAATTGTGGAATGACATAAAAAGAAAATATTTAAAGAAAATAATTTATTATATAATATATATTTTTACAAATATACAAGGGGCGTAGAGGGAGATTAACTTATGGGGGGGGAATCAGGTTATGAAATGTTTTTTACAATTAACACTATGAAACATAAATTCCATAGTTAATTATTTGGATCATTTCCTCTCAAATGATGTTAGATCTATTTTAGTGGTCATGAAAAGAGAAAATATTAATTCATGTATTTACTTGGTTTAACATCACTATGATATTTCAATAGTTCATGCAATGAGGTTCATCGAAAAAAAATTATATGAGTATCACTTCTTACAGATTGTCGATCTTGGTTAATATTATTCATATGCCCATTCCCACACAATGATTATAGAAAACTCACTGATTCATATGGATTACTACCTCAAGAATTACATTGTCGGCTCACTATGAGTAGAATGGATCACCTTCACTATTTTCGAACATGTGTGACCCTTGTCCAATAACACTATCTTGTATTTCATCCTTTTGTATGAATAAATGATTCTTCGAAATCTTTTTTGTAATCTTCATCCTCTATTTTGAAAAAATATTGATGATATTTCATATTCTTTTCCAAATATATCTTTAACGTTGTAACATTTTTTCAGAACAAAAAAACTTTTAAAATTTATTTTTGAGATCTTTAGTAGATTCTAATTTTTCAAAACTCCCCACCCCTTTACCAGAATAATACCTTATTAATCATCTAAAAATTGACTGTCAATAATAACTCTATTTAGGTCTCTCAATTAAATATAACTACTATGTTCTTTTTACCGGGGGATATCTCACATAATTCAATGATTCTTCTCTTATACAATCATTATCACATGTGTTCAAACAACAATTTTTTTAATCTTAAATGACCATTAAATTATCCAAATATATTTGGTTTTAAAATCCTTGATATTTATAAAATATATATCTTCCTTAAAATATATTCATCTTTATAGAATATAGTTATATATCAAAAATTATAGAAAATCATATTTTCACAACACCATAAGGATGGTGTTAATCTTTCAATATGTTATGATCTGTGGTCATAATAACCTCCATCTCATGCAGTTGAAACTCCATTTATAAATACGTGAACAATATCATGAATTTAATGATAATTAGGGAATCCATTGAAATATAATATTATATTAATGCAAATCTACTATATTTTCTGTAATATGACCACACTGATGACAATATTTCTTTAGTGTATTTGAGAATATGAATGTATTGTATTTTCTCTTCCACGTTTCATAAACCTGAAAATCACCACGATCCTCCACTAATACAACATTGAATATTCTATACAGAATGAGAACATATTATATGATTGAATATTAGATAATGTATCTGCTCATCATTCTAATTTAGACATAATATCCATGGTCTCATCTCATATACTATCGTGTCTCCCCACTATACTGTAAATTCCATGCCACTTTTAAATAGTAACATTCAGTGACACTTGATGACTCTATGATGTGGAAGTTGTATTATCCATGGGACACATGTGGTGATGCGATCATCCTGGTAATATACCCTTAAACAACTATCTACCATTATACATACTATGGAAAATCTAGGGTACCCCTACATGAATCTTATAATCTGTGACATTCCCTTATATGAGAAAGGTGCAACCCTTATATGGCCTTCTAACCTCACAAGTTATAATATCCCAACTTATAGATTACACTTACATGTTTATTTGAAATAGTATTACCTTTAAATATTGATATTCTACTTACCTTTATGCATCACATTTTTTCATGACATCAATTAAAAAATTAGTGAATTTTAGCTTCCCTGTGCAAAACACTATAGCATGGAATTTTTAACTTTACCAAACACCCTATTACCCTTACATAAAGAATGATGGGATTTACCCATACAATAACTTACATAATCTATCTACACATATACACATCCTTAGATACTATTTCTATTCCCTTATGGGGATTAAGACAGACCTTTACGCACTGGTAATGCTACCCATATGCAAGCTTTCATCCTATAGTTACACATGATTCCATGCTATCCTTATGTAACACATGTGAATAATCACTTACCATATCCCATGTATATATAATTCCACAATACCACTAAGAATAATATGAGATCTTTGGACAACATCATGGAATTTAAAAATTATACCAAGATTCACTTATACAATTTAGTCATCATCATTAAGAGTTCTCGACAATGTTATAGTCTAGAAATAAAAAATGCTTCATTTATATTCCAACAAAAATCAATGTCATAATCCATTATATTTTTTACTATTAAAAATATTTAAGAAACATACTATCCAAAAATCAGTCATCAATCCTTTTGGATAACTAACAATATCCCCATTTGGATTTCGTTAATAATAAGAAACATACTTTTTCTCCTCGTTATTCAATTAACCATTGTAAGCATCATCTCCACATTAATTATATCTTCTTCTACCCAATAATATATATTCTTCTCCATATTTTTTTCAATTAAATACCAAGGGCCTTTGTATTTTAAAGGTTCTTTCCAAGCTTCCTTCTATAAATTTAGGGATTATATTTCTCTTCTCTTCCATATCATTGTTGGAGGTAAAATTATCCTTACAACTTATTCCCCTTAATATTTGGAAATATTCCATGAAATATCAACTCTTTATTTTTGAATGTATTTTCCAAAAAATGATATTTTCACCCATTATTACAAAATAACTGCATTCCATGGCATAAACAAGATGATGATTTTCCAAATACTTGGAAACCACACATTACACAAGGAAATCTGTTATATTGGTGAATTTTTTCAAGGGTTTCACTGATTGAATATACCTCTTTTATGTGTAGATGTAATTGAAACCCCTAAGAGTAAAAATCTAGAGCATAGTATAGGAAACATGAGTTTTTGAAAAAAAAATATTACCCATGTCACAAATGAATACATTGAAACACATAAGAAAACTTTGGATTTCCACTTTCAAAAATACATTATTAGACCACTATCTATTCACCCGAAACAGTTAATACATAACATTAAAACACTTGGTTTTGAGAAACATAGCACATGATAATGTAATTGATGAAATGAGACAGTAATATACCACATTGTGAAATAAAGTTTGATTTGGAACAAATGATGCCATTTTAAATCCATTTTTTGATCTCATTAGTGGAATAAAAATTTATAATAATTTTTAATAGCCTTTAATATTCATCACAACTTCCCTAATAACAATTCTCAAGAAATAATTTTTATATCAATTATTTTTGTAGAAAATCGGGACACATCATCCAGTTGATTTTTTTTCAATAATCTCAATAAACTTGATATTCTCTATCACAATACTTCATGAACTTTTCAGGAATAATTACCACATAGACCATATATCCTACTAAATTATTCAACTATTACAAATTAGTTATTTATAATAAAATACATTGGGTGAAGGGTGGATTGAACTTCTTCAAGGTGATGAATAGTAGTAGTCAATATGAACCAACCCATCACCATTCATCTTTCTTTTTCCCTTATTAATACTTCAATCAAGGAATTGGATTAACTATAAATTTTTTTATCATCACTTGTATTTTGAAAATTTTATAAATTTACCAAATGATCGTCCTTTTATGATATCACTTTAGTAAATTTTTTCATGGATGTAAACACTTTCATCTTCTTTTATGTTCGGATTTTCAACAATTTCAGAATTTATCACACTTTTACAATTTGATTCCTATTTTGTATCACATGTGGAACTCACCACTGGATTAATTAATTATTTATTCAACCTTTTTTTCTCTTCGTGTATTATGTATACTAATTTCGATAAAATATTCCTTGATGGCCAAAAACTACATCATGGAATACATATTCCTTGGTAGAGTCAACATCACATTCTCTGCCACTATATTTAGAGCATGAATAATTTATGGTTTTCTATTGGATTTATCTAAATTACCTCATAGATAGTTTTTGTGATTTATTGTATTTTAGTTCATGACCCCACCTTTTTTAGGCCCGTTTCATCCTCTAAATAATTGAACCTATTTTTTATTTTAATATTCCATTTTCAGGGATAATAAATTGTTATTTATTCATTATAGTATTGTGTATTGAATTAGATTCTTCACTCCTCCATACAGTTCAATAATTTCAATAACATTCCACATGAATGTGGTTAAGAAAACGAATCATTTACCAAAATATTAATACCTCATTTTGTCACTCTTTCATTGAGATGTTATAACGGTAGATTTTTTTCTAAAATATTTGGTCTTATTGTCCAAAAAAATATACTTATGATGTCCCAAAATATTCCATAATAAAATAACATTGAAACGTTAATTTCATTAAAAACCCAAAAACCATATTTTTCATTAATTAAAAATTTTCATATTCATTATAAATCTATAATACTCTCCATTACTACACATGTGGGAAGATATTTTGGAGGGATATTCATCTTCTCTTTAGAGCTGGTCATCCTATCATCATTATCTCTTATCTTCTAATACTTTTCTTCTAGGTTCACATCAAAATTCATCACATTAAAGATGAAATATATTGCAGCTCATTTTACTTCACAATAATGTGATATCAATGAAATAGAAATTACATTTAATTCCTTTTATATGGTAATTTTTATTACTAATAAATTTAGAAAGAATATAAATGGTATCTCCTTTTTCTTTTATCATTATTGCCTTTTTCAATATTCTATCATTAAAGACTTATTATTAATCATTTATTCTATTTTTTCCAAAGATAAATCTTCAATCAATGAGTTATATAGTTCAAGAATGATTCTCCATTGATCCTAATTTTAATTTTAGTATGATTAATTGGTATAAAAACATGATGTTGTTAAAGTTTTTCCAATTGAATCACATATCCTTTTCAGTTACCGGATTACACTAAAAATTTCATATTTGTTATCCGTAATTGGTTTGAATCATAATTATCGGGATTATATATTATGTTGGTTAGAGAGACAAACATTATAGATCCCTTATTCATGCTATTATTATTTTTAAGTTTCATTTATAATTCACCACTCACACATCTTTTATTATTTTTTAAATAAATCATCCTAGCGAATCCATTTGTCCTTATGAAATTTTACATTATTCAATTATTAAAAAAAATTCCTCTAGAGCCTCCTTTAATTCCTCATTTACCAATGAATCAATTTCCAATTTTCTTTTGTCTATTTAATATATGACTTCAAGTTAGCTTAATAGAAAATATTCATATTCTAACAACATCTTGAAAAACTCCAAGATAATATTCCATGAACTGGATGAAATATTTTTCCTATGTTTTGAAATTATTACCATAAAAAAGGATCCTTTTATATGGATGAAACAATAAATAATTATTTATATCAAGCCATAAAAACCAAAATATGAACAACCAATTGGAAAATTATATTATAAATAAAATATTTACAGAGAATGAGATTACCCTAAGAGTGGGTGTCAGGATGAATCATGGAATGTAATGTATTTGAAATTTAGAATCATGATACTCAAATGTCTCACTTTCCATATAAGATATTTAAATCTCAAATTTGATGGTAACATAGATTATTCCATAACTAAATATAAATTAGAAGATTGATCTATATTTTATTTCATGAAAAAAATGAAATATAGACATGAGTATTTACATTTTTTATCCTCAATGGTCCATGTTCAAGGAGCATGTATCAGAATGGTTCCACAAACAAAAATCACATTAAACCACACTCCTTGCAAAGTATTAGGGTAGGAATTAATATTCCAAGGATTATTGATTTATAGAATTTAGGGATTACACAGTACTTCTCAATTGTAAATAATTAAAATGTTTCATCATTAGAGAACTACTAGTGGTAAGGATTTCCTTTATTGTTTATGGAAATGTAGGTCCCCTCACCAACAACTCTGACTTATCCTACATCTTCCGGAATGAATAGATGATCTGTTAAATTTGGGATAATCTATTACATCACCTATTGTTATAATAAATGGATTCAGCATGTTATTCATTTTATAATTATTTTTCAACATAATACTTTATTTTAGTCAAATCAAATACCCTTCCCATCATCTTGCCTCCATCGTGAATGTATTCCAATTCAACAATATGTCTGAACCCTATTCTGAAATAATAAATTCTTGATCATTAGAAAATTATATCATTAATATACTCTGCATTAAGAGGTTTTAAGGAAAAATATCCTTTCTCATTATTTAATAGAGATATATCACATTTTATACATATATTTCTCAATTATATATATCCATTGTCACATGTTTTCTAACAACGAATTTAATATTCATAAATGAATCTTAAATTCTCTATATATCTCTTGTTTTAATTATATGGATATAGTTGAAAAAGATATATCAACACAAGAATATATCAATCCTCTACAAAGATACTTCAATATCTGTAAATTTAGAAAATTTTATTTTCAAAGAACCATGATCATTTCCTTCTGGCTCTAATATCTTTATGATCTATGATTGAATAATTACATCTCATTAGGGTGACCCTATATTTTGGAACACCATAATTCTATCATAAATTTTCTTATAGTTTGGGACATGATTGAAATATTCTCTGACATTTATTCAAGGATACTTTATTGAACAAATACATAGATAGGGTTGCTAATAGTTCCATGGTGGAAGAGAGTATATCACTGTAGTATACTTTCTAAACCCTAGAGAATCAACCTCCAAATCTCTAGTACCACCCTCTATTATGTTCTAACTTATTATATACATCATGGATACTACATAAATTGAATATTAATGGATAAAATTCCCAATAAAATTATATATGTGAAATAATAACCTTGGTGAAATAAAATATACTATGGTGTAGCCCCAGTATACCTAAAATTACTTTCTACTATTAAATTCAGACCATTGACGATGTAGGGTGCAACATTTTATTTGGTGTCTCATTATCAATGAGACTTTTGGGGTGATTTTATCATCATGGTGGTGTACAATTAAGAAATTGGATTCCTAAATATAGGCTTTGATAAATTCAGGGTATCCTTACATAAATGTTAGAATCAATGGATTACTCTTATGTTATCACAACACTACCCTTATGTGGAATTTAGAACTTGTAGGAAACCCTCTTATAAATATTAGATTACTCATACATTTGGTTCCCTCTTATGTAGGGAATCCTGGTTTACCATTATGTATCACATTTCAACTTAAAATTATAGAGTACATCATGACCTACCATTACACAACCCCATAGACTAATATTTTTAAAATTATGTCATTCCCAGTTACCCTTACACTTAGTATGATGTTATTTACCTCTACGAGAGATTCAATATACTTTTTGTACTTATACATTACCTTTAAGACACGTAATTTAAGCATAAATTGTTGAATAGACACTTTTACTCATTAGTCATGCTACCCTTATGTAAGATTCTACGCTAACCTTACTCATGGTTAGATACATCAACTACTTAACTCATGTAAATCATAACCACAAATATACTCCAATATATATAATTTAATAATTAAAAAAATAATCATCTAATATCCATAGATATCATCTTTAGTATCGTCCAATCTATTGAGCGACACTTCAACACATTGTTCATCTTTAAAATGAGTTATCAGTAATAATATTGTCCAACCAATAAAACTTGTGTCATTGAGATTCCAACACACATATTTTTCATCAGACATTACCTTCCTTTTTTTCAACATCCTTGACCAACCATATTGTCAAAAATTCTATCAATAATCCTTTTTGACTGATAAACATATTTTTAAAAAAATTATGAATTGACATTATCATAATTATTTTAAAAGAATTATTTTGCATGTATATAAGATTCAATAATTTATTTTAATAACTATGGTTTGATAAAAAATTTAGAATATGTACAATTTATTTTATTAGGATGTGATGAAATTTTTTCAAATTAAAATAACGATATTTTTCAATGTAATTCATTAATTGTTTATTTTAATTTAAATATATTGAATTGATAAAAGTATGATTATAAATTTCTCATAATTATTATCTATGAAACTAATAAACTAATACACAACTAACTGGTAGTTGGTATAAAATAAAATAAAGAACATGTAATGTTGTAAAATATATTTTATGAAAAACAATTTTTATACATTATGGGATTATTATATTTTAGAAAAAATCTATTCAATAAACCCATTTTAACACCCTAAAAATTTGTTTTAGAATAATATCATTCTCAATATATTTATTAACACAAAAACCAATATTTATGGTAACTAAAATATACTATGACAATATTAATTAAATGTGACCATTGTGAAATAGCTATTTAATTAGAGGTATGACTAAGGATAAACACGCTATGAAATATATTAATAATAGTTTTATATAATTAAAATACAATGACTTATTCATAATAAATATGTAACAATTTTTAGTAAAAATAATTTTTCTTCAAAAAAGTATTTTTAAATAAAGAATAATTTCATCAAGACGGTTTTTAATCATTTTTTGGTGTAAAAATTATAATTAATTTATACCATGTGTAGAATATATATTTTAGGTAATTAATAATATTTTTTATGTTACTATTTCAATATTTTTATAGGGTAACTATTTTTTATTTTTCTAAAAAGAATAATTTTTCATCAGATAGTTTAAATTTTAAATTTTTGTAAATATATCATTTATTTTTAACAAGTAATTTAATATTAATGTCCATTTATGTTCATTATTTTATCTTATATAATCCTAAATTTTCATTATTTATAAATTATTTTTTTAATTACAAAGTAATCCATATTACACTATAGTTTTCTAAAAGTTTGTTTTTGGGATTTAAAACGCATGTTTCAAAAAACTACTTTTATTTGTGAAACTGATTTTTATAATAAATATATAAATAAATATCTATTTTTTAGTGGTATTAATGAAATTATTAATTTATATAGTTTATAAAATATTATAACATTCATTTGATAATTTCTATTGGGATATAAATGAATGTAAATTCCATATTATGTTTGAAAATGAATTAAAAAAATGGCTTTCATGTTGCATTAAACACCTACATTAATATAAAGTTCATCTCTTTATTGATATATAGACTAATAAAATGGATTAAAATATTTTAATAATCATAATAAAAATAATTTAATAGAGAAAACATATTCTTTTCTTTAATTAATAGTAAAAACGATAAAATTGTTTTACCAAGGTTATGGTTAAAACTAGTAAATAGTTGGGTTAAAATAAGGGATATAGGAATGAATTACACATAAAACTATCTAATTATTAATATTTGAAATTATTTTAGACCTTCTGTTATCTTAAATTTACTACTTATCTATCGGGGGTTCTTTGACAATAATATGACCTTATATTATTTAAATCATTTATGTAATTCCATTCGTGTGGCTTCTCTCACATAAAAAATGACACCTCTTCTCATCTATTTTTCACAATGTTATAACATTTTAGCTCAAAAATTACATTTCCCAAATACTACTTTGAATCGCTTTGATCATTCTGTATCCATTTTTATTCTCATAATACCAACTGTTCCTTGACTAAGTTGCGATCCAAAGGAGGTTTATCAATTAATATGTATAAATTATTACTAATATCCTTCAATTTTATTTAATATTTAATGAATTTTAATTATATTTAATACAAAATAACATGTTTAATAATGTATAATATAAATAATGATATGTTATTATTATTATATAAAAATAATTTCATCCTATATTCTATAAAATATGTAATTAATGTATTGCTCATGCCGGTATGTTGAATACCTTCTCAATGTAGTGATACGATTAATTTTCAATAACTATCTTTAAGGGTTGTTTATTATGATGGATTCAATATCAATATATGATATTTTTGAAAAATTAATACTTATTGATTCATAATATATTAAATAACATCTTATCTTATCATCCTTGTGGGAAAGATAACAGTGCTCATGTGTACATGTGGACTACCGCCTCCAAGAAGTGATGGAATTTATTTATCATATATAAATTATAAGATAGTTTATAAGAATATATTTGATGAATATATATGATATTTATATTATAAAAATAATTCATTAAATTTTAATTAGTATTATCCTTTATTTGATTCTATCCCTTGAGAAGTGTAGTACAACATGTGGGAATACATACGAACTACTACCGTCATGAAGTGACATATTTCATTTTTTCATCACCATTTTATATGAATGGTTATAAAAATTAATATACATGTTAAATTTTATTATTATATTATTTTTAGGATTCTATATATTATTAAACCCTGATCAATGTGCAATGGTTATAACTATCTAGTAGGAATATACAAGAAAAAAATAGTAATCACTCGAAAATGTATATGTTCATAAATAATTATAAACAAATGACTATTGTATGGTTATAAGTTGATATTATATTATAAATGATAAATGTTTCATTTTTATAAATATGAAAAAATTATTATATATGACTATAGTGAAAATACAATTCAAGGCATTCATTTGGTAAAGGTTCCTTATCACAATATTATTTCCGGGAGATAAGTTTGATGGTATGTACCTATTTTAGTTTATGAGGTGTATATAAAAACCATTTTAAATTTAATATAAGGTATCCTTTTTAATCAATAGAATTTTATATTACAATTGGAATCATTTCATCTAGTGGGGTTTAATTTCATTATAACAAAAGTGGTATAGTTTTACTATATAAAATTGTCTTCTTTGGGACATATATTATTTTATACACCTATATTGTTCATGTGGTATATCTACTAACAATTTTATATGTTAATAATGATCATCATTATGTTCATGGAATATAATGTTACATTTTATGATAATCCATTCATGGTAATTATGACTGAAAATTTAACATAGAAGTAGGGGATTTAATTAGAAATATCATTTATACTAGTTTTCTATATTCTTAAATATCCAATAATGAAATTATATGATATATCTATAATATAATACTATATATTAGGTTCTTAAATTTTTTTATTTTTTGATACAATAACTTATTATTTCTTATTCAACTGACTATGTGCTAAAAAATCGAAAAAAATATTTTTAAGGGAATTCTACCATGTTTTTCTACTGGGTTAGGAATGTTTTCTTCAAGGTAAATATTTTCTCTAAAAAGATTTAAACAATGTTTTAGAAATTATAATATTATTTATTAACATTATTTTTACCCTTATTTATGTGTCTATAATAATGTTTCATATGAATATTCTTTTCATTTTACAAATAGTATCTTGTTATTAATAGTTTGAATGAAATCATTAATTTAACATAAAATACAAGAATTAAATTCCATTACACCATGAAAAATAATTTGTTTGGATCCCTATTTTCATGTTTCCATGGTTCTTTTCAAATAAAAATATTTCCCAAATTATTTATAACGGTTTTGATTTTATATAATATATTTCAAAAATTAAAATATTATTTTCATAAAAAATATTTCA
Organism: Viscum album; assembly: GCA_963277665.1. NCBI lineage: Eukaryota > Viridiplantae > Streptophyta > Magnoliopsida > Santalales > Viscaceae > Viscum > Viscum album. The sequence goes on along the minus strand of OY728126.1, from coordinate 1,430,921,337 downwards.
AAGAACATAAAAAGTAATTTTTCATCTATTAGAACATCCTTTGATGTGAAATATACTTAACTTGGGATATTATCTTTTGATTCAATCCTCATTTTTTCTCTAGATGGTCTATGATTTTGATACTGAAATATTGATGAAACATTTTTTCTTTTCATTTAATGAGATATGATTTAATGTTCATTTTATGTATGATATTTTGGAATATTTCTAAATGGAATATGAATATTTGATGGGTGGGTCTGTTATAGAGCTCTAATAAATTGGGTAAATATTATTGTTTTATGAGCTCAAAGCATATACGGTAAGTCGTCCGAGACCCAAAAAGAGAGTTCATTATTTCATATATCAATTCCTACAAGGGTACTTGAGAGGTGTTCTGAAGCCCAGAATAGCTACATAGGTTATAAGATATAGCAATCGAACTCAGATCAACCCATAATGTCACCATAATAAACACACAAGTATACATGAATCACATTCCCAATCAAAATGGGATATTTTCAAGAACTAGGGTTTCATAATTATATTCATGGGAATAATTTCAACCTAGCTAGAAATGTGATAATATTGAAATATAAAGAACACAATGGATATTAGAAAATACATATCTGGAACAACTAAGTTGTAAGGGTAGCTTCTAAAATATTTATGACAGGCCACAAAACCCACATCATGGACCAAAAGTAAAATCATTTTTCTATATATATGTTACCCTATGTCACCACCACTAATTGAAGATTAATTATTTTCAATGGATTATTTGTGACGAGGTCCCTTGGTAAATAACCTGTAGCTATAAAATGGGTTGATTTTTGTTTTTTATGATTTGGCTTTACAATATATTATATTTTGTGATATAAGATACACCTATCAAAAAATGATTATTGCAGCTACATATATGGAATAATTTTCAATGGTATTGATCACCCATCAGAAAAATATTTTTTGATGGGTTAATTCCCTAATCGCAAATAATATTACAAAATAAAAAAATAAATAAATAAATAAATAATAGAAAACAAAATTATAATATAAAAAATATATAAATATATAAATATATTATTTCTTAAAAATTTTACAAAAAATTATGTTTAGTCAAATGATTATCATAATAAATTTTTCAAAGAAAGATCATTAATCACTTGGGGTGGAATGCGACATCTAGAAGAGGTAGGAAGTGAGGTCTATCCCTATACACTGTGCCAAGTGCCACATGTACTCGATATCCTCTACTACTATTACCTATGGGATCTATTCTTCTCCTTATAGTTTTCTCATGTTATTGAATAAAATCTTTCATCGCTCTATGTTAGGTCTCTTTAACCACATCCCGATCTTCCAACATCTCCTCACACTCTAATGATGATGATGAAGACACTACATGATCTCCATGTGATCTGAATGATGAAAACATAATAGTACTATAATAACTTCCAACTATCAAACATGAAATGATACCGACAAATAAACCTTTCATGAAAGCATACTACATTTCCTTCATAAATGTCGCATCACCTAATCTGTATGTACTGGTGGAATAACTCTCAGTCTTGGCCAAACTCTCATCAAGTGTGTGAGAAGTCATGGCCTCATATTACTCCTTCAATTAAAATTCATTAATAAAATTGATAAAATATTATTTCATTTAATTTTGAAACTCTAAAAAATATTACTAAACAAAATATGACACTGTAGACCACTAGTAAAATATCCAGTTACAGGATCAATTTACATTACATTATAAACATTGAACACCATAATATCATGTTTATCAACTACATATACGATGAAATTTATTTAATGTTATATAATTAATTAAATAATAGCACTTTTCAAATTCCATCAATGAGTACCGAATATATGACTACAAAAATTATGCATGACCACCTATCTATGCTAGTGTTCCCGACCAAATGATGATCTACTCTAAAATAAATCTACTATATACTATGAGCACAATCCATCTCAAGCCTATTATATTGTGTAATCTAGTTGATGGATACAAAAATACTATTAAAAAATGGTTACTCAATATTCCTTCATGGATCTGTTCATTATAATGTGTAAAAAGGGACAATAATGATCATGCATACTGGCCTTCGAGATATACCAGATATAGGTACTTATTCTATCATCAATGGGATAAAATAACCACTAAAAAAATTAATATCAAGTTTATTGAAAAAGAAATTTTATAATAACTATTAAGGATTTTCATACCATCCAATGATGAAATATATGATATAGAAAATCAATATGGATATGATTCCATGTCAACTGTGTAACAGCCCGAGATTTTATGAAAAATATTCTTTTTTATTTCACTAATGTCTTGTGTTGTACGCTACACCAAAAGGAGCTTGCACAACACACATCCTTGACTTGTCTTACATTACACGCAATCGCAACCTTCCTCGATAGCGTGTGTGGTACGTAATACTGAGTTTCACGAAACAATGATATGCTATTAAAATATTATTAAAACTAGCCGTTATGAATAGTAATAACCACTTTTTAAATTTTAGAAATTTTAACTCTCAAAATGGACTTCATTTTTGGATTCTGAGTATCGAATTTATCCTAAGGTGAAATTTTGGTACTTTTCGGATAACTTTCATATTCTGATGAATAGTGAAAATTACTAAATTATAATTAAAAACAACTTTTTTAATCGAAATAATTAATAGTGATAAATCATTAATTTGAGTGGTTTTAAAGTATATTTAGAATATATTTTTACAGTTTAATACAATATTGGTCATTGGATGTAATTTCACATTTAAACCAGACATAATCAAGTGTCAATCTTTTGATAGATTTTGTTTCTTAAAAACACGCTATTTGTTTTAACAGCGGGATTTAATTATAAAATTAATTAATGCAACTTTTATGTTATGAATTTGGTAAAATAGACTTCATTTTTGAATTCGGAATATGAAATATAGCTTAGGATGAAATTTTGGCATTGTTCTGAAAAACATCAATTTTTGATGAATAGTGAAACTACTAAGTGGTAGGTTAAAAACTGAATTTTGCATAAAACTTAATTTTACCGCTTCTGTGAATGGAATTTTGAAAATCCGACAGACACGGTTAATATCAAGGACTAAAATGTGGTTCAATGAGATGAAAATAATTTTTGGTGAATAGTAACTTTTTATTTTTTTTACCACGGTTAATAGTAAATAGGGTAACTAAGGGTAAATATGATATTACTATTACCCTAACACATGTCCTAATTCTATTGGATAAGTGTAGTTAGACCAAAAACAACCTTATGAATATAATATGACCATTTAGGTCCACTTGGATTAGATTATGACATTTAATATTATTTTATTTAATGAATAGTTAAAATAGTTAAAATCAAAGTTTAATAACTAAAACATTTTTAATATGGGGTTATACATAAGATAAATTCGACTATAAATATTCATTAGAAAGATAAAAAGATTTCCTACATGATGGTATTTTATTTATAATTTTTAGATATTAAATTTTTTATGTTATTTATGACACAATGATGATGCAGTAATTATCTTATTAATGAAATATTGACATAATTGATGTTATAAACACCAAAATAAATGTAATTTGAGACTTTTTATGAATTCCACTAATTTTCTAGGTTACTATGATATATTAGTGTTGATTTAATCAACTTGGTTCGAACATATAATTCTGTTATGACTTTCACAAAAATCATATATCAAATAGTGTCAAAATTGACACAAAATAGTTTTTAAATAAAATATTATATTATTAATTGTTATTTTATTCCTAAAAATCTAAGGTTCGGCCAAATGACTTAGATAAGGATATATATATTAATAATAAACAATTTGGGGTTCGTTTGGCATTTTATAGTAAGTGTATTAACCATATAGTGAAAGAAAACAAAAAGACACGGTAAAAGTTAAATTATTTAACTTAGAGTTAAATCTAATTGATAAGGTTAAAATAATACCCTAAACTTGTCTAAATCTTATTGGCTGATAGGATTTCGACCCAACCCCACTTTAGCTTCTAAATAAGACCCTTTGGAACCATTATAAACCGATTTTGACATTAATATAAAATAATATTTTGAGGTATTCCTAAGGTGCCCCTCTCCTCCCTTATAAAAGGACACCTCCTCCCCCTCCTTCTCACACCAATTTGAGCACTCAAGCTCGGCCAACCCCTGCCAAAATCTCTTCTCCACTTCCCTAGCAACATCCTAGAGGTTCTGGTCTTCCTCAAAGACCAATTTTAGATCCCTAAGAGGAGGTCTCCAAAAGGCGCTTCAAAGAAGAGGTAATTACCGTTACCAATTCTTTCATCTTTATTTCTTCTACCACTTCTTCTTCTTAGGTTGTTTCATTATGAAGTAATAACATCAGTATCACTCATATACTGATATGTTATTATAAGTATTAAACAACCCTATTTCACCATCTATCCATCCTACGGAAAAAGAAATCACCGCGCGTGCGTACGTACGGAATACCGTCTCCACGCCGTGGTGTAATCTATTTTCCACCACCACCTTACATGGATGGGTATAAGGGTGTAAATAATAACTATACATAGTTATTACAACATCATATTGATTCTGATATATTGTATAATCCACTCCAATTCAATTCAATATTTATGGAAATGATATCATCGCTCGTGCGTACGTACGGACTACCGTCTCCACGACGCGATGAGATTCATTCTCCATGTTAACCATTTAAGAATGATTATAAAGTATATATAAGAAATAATAATGAAATATATGACATTATAAAGCTACTGGATTTATGTATATATATATATGTATGTCATCTACTTACTTCCATTTCAAGACAATAAGGAAAGGAAAACAGCGTTCATGCGTACGTACGGACTACCGTCTCCATGAACGGTGTTTTTCGTTTTATTTATCTACCTATTATATATATATATACTGAATATATATGATATATAAATCATATTTTATATTCTGGAAGTGAGTAAATCATGATATAAGTAATAATGATGTCAAGAACAACAAGTCAAAACACCTACGATAAATGAAACGATTTTACCCAAAACGCTTCTTTAACATGGAATTTACAAAAGAACGGGTAATATAATGTCATAAGTGAACCATATATGATATCATAACAATGAATATGATTCTTTAATAAGTCAATAACATGATTTAAATCATTATACAGGAGGTTCGGACACTTACAAAGCATGTCGGACCTAAGGTAAGGGAAATATCACAATCTCATTTTTATCCGAGATTGTTTATTCGTAAGTATTTACTGGGGTGTATTTTATCATCCACATCCATGTTCCCTCAATATGTAATATTATTTCCATCCACCTACAATTTTTTAAATCCAATTTTAACCTTCTATGAGTTTTTAGTAAAGGATATGAAAGGAATCCTTTTTCGTTTTTCGTACGAGGTACTTTTTGACTTTTCCGACAAAAGTACGAAGAATGTTTTTTTTAACTTATACGGCACGAACGGATTTATACTGTTTTATAAAGCCTTATTTTCATGAAGATTCCTCTAAAAGATTTCATAACTATTTTCAATAAAATATCTTTCTTTTAAAATTGCATGATTTTTTGTGAAAAGAAATTGATTTTGAAGAAGAAAGGATATTTTCCTCAAGAATTCAATTCAAGTGTTTTATCAAAATTATTTTCCATATAAGATAATAAAGGGTTCTGTTTCTATCCATATTTTTACATTGATTTGACTATGTTGTGATGGAATTATGTTTATGAATTCCTTTATCTTATATGAATGGTTTTATGATGTCATGTTGTTTAAGAATCCCATTTTTATTACATGGGTTATGCAATGATGTATGATTTATGATTTTGTGGCACACATAAGAAAGGATTCATTAAGAGATGGGTGGGACCTATATCTCCCTCCAATGCATTGGGTAAAGATTTTATATCTCATGAGATAGACATGGATGGAACGGAAGGTTATTTCGGTTCAGTGATACAGGACTGAAACGAGGAGTGAACTCGGTTCAGAAAGGGACTTTGTCCACTAAGATAGTCTTGGCAATGAGTCATGACTAACAAGAAATGATTTTCCATGATTATGTGTGCATGCCACAAAGTTTAAAGTTTTATGTTATGATTATGGGGATCTCATTTTCACTTCTATGATTTATTCCATGTTATGATATTATGATCTCTTTTGCAGGTTTTGATTTTCAAAAAGATATGATATGATTTTTATTTCCTTTATTGCCCTTGCTGAGCATTTGAGCTCACCCTTTTATGTTTTACTTTCCCCAGGATATAAAGAAAGGTTTTAGGTAAAAAAAAGGGAAGATCTTTATGGGAGATATTGAAGATCTTTCACCACGATTAGAAGATTACGTTCCGAGTTTCCAAAGACACTAAACTATTACGATCCTTGTGTGTGTGTGTTTTTGTTATGTACTAAGTATTTCGAAAAAGTAATGTAAAGTCTATGTACGTCAGGCTTCGGGTCTCTACAGTTGGTATCAGAGGAAAGGTTTAGTCAACCTTTGGAAACTAGGATGCGAAAACGTTAGTGAGATCCCTAGAGATATTTCTAAGGTATGTCTAGGGATGCCCCTAAGGATAAGTATACGTATAGGATATAGTCCTAGAACTATGGTAACGATATTAGATTAAACCAAAGATGATAGATATTTAAGTTACTCCCCCTTTATTATGATTTTTGCATCTAGCACTATTCTGTTTGGGTTTTAGAAAATGGCTGGAAACAAGATGATTCACAATAATGGAGGATATGATGGACAATGGAATGATATTCTTCATGAGCAACCAAATGAAATGGGATTTGGATGTCCAAACCTCATTATTATGCCGAATCAGCAATCTCACAACATGATCAATAAAGTAAAATTTGGTAAGTTTCCTGACTCGACTAATAAGAGAAAGATGGAGTTCCATGATGATCATAGAGAAAAGAAAGTTCAATTTCCCCTATGTAAATCATGTGGGAAGAGGCATCAAGGAGAATGTTTCAAGGGAACTGGAAGATGCTTTGGGTGTGGAAAAGAAGGACACAAAGAAAGTAAGTGCAAAGGAAAAGGGTCGGTTAACACCATGGATGAGGATAATGGTATTGCTACGACATCAAAAATGGTTAAGTGTTTTAAATGTGGAATGTATGGGAATTATGCAAAAAAATGCCCTAAGGGAAAGACTCATGAAGAGAATCAGTATGGTCATATGGGTAGTATTTATGTGGATGATGATGAAGAGACTACAAATGATATGTGAGATGAAAGAATTTTTGAAGCTCGGTCAATGGTTTGAGAATGTAGTGGAATGATTACATGTTTATCATGTGTAATTTTGGAATAAAGAGACATCTATGGATTGTTACACTGTTGTCTTTCCTTGTGTTTTGAAATTGTATGATTAATGTTACCAGTATCCATGAAAGGTTATTCAGATATTTTTGGAATGTAGATGATATGCGCATAATGAAGGGATAAGGAGAAAATTAAATGTTTGATAGTATTCATGAGCTCATGATTGATATAAGGACTAAGTGATATCATGGTTTGAGTATATAGAATTTTGAGGATTTCGGTATGTGAAAAGTGTTAACTTTTAACTGCATTCAAGTTTTCACTAAGGTTCAATGGGTATTCAAGAGAGTACAAGATTAAGGCCTTTGAATGTTTAGAATGTGACCAACAAGATATATCTTATGATATATGGGGATCAACGATGGTATTAAATCTCTGGTAATCGTTTTCACTATGTTATGAGAATGGACTACAGTATTATGGATAAGCCTAAAGATTGGAATGGATTATGTTGGACATAAGTTATTATTGTTTAAGGATAGAAGTTTTTTCGATATTATTGATGGGATGTTATAGTAATATATTTTTATAAAAGGACAACCTGCAGGACGGGCGACATCCCATCGCTTCGGACAAGGCTGTGGGAATCGAACCCACAACCGAAGTGCGACTGGCCTTTATCGCCTACCACTGGCCTACAGGAAGTCCCTGTTTAGTAGAAACTAGTTTTATTATATTAAGCAGTATGATATATGAAGTATAAGTCCATTTTAGGAACCATATGTGATTAATCTCACTATAGATCGACTTATGTATATAATTTTTGCTAACCTTTTGTTTGAGACAGATGGAATGACCCGTCATTCTATCACATGATCTGCTAACACTTCACGAATAACAAATTCAACTTCATTTATTTAAGAGATGAAGTGGAAATTGTTAAAGGCACGAACAACAGTGAGATTGTACCAAAATAAAGTAAGTATTTATTCTAATTCAAATTTTCAACTTTAGGGAAATGATCTTGAAAACCAAAAATGTTGTCCTAGTGATCTTATACCTGATGAATCAGATGGTACCTTAGATCGTCACAAATTTATGGATTTGTGATTACTGGCTTTTCCATAGCCATGTTCTCTACCACTCTCCATCAGAACATGATGGTTAGATTTCTCTTCCATATCCATATTTTCACCTATGTGGAAACCCAGTGATTAGTTTATTTGGGTAATCATTACATTTCATACTTTAGTTTTTAAAGCCAATTTTTGGAATTCCTTTTTACAATGTGGGTTTCTATTAAAGAAACTTTCTAATAGTAAACCATTTATAACCCCGACGAATTTCGAGGGCGAAATTCATTTTAAGGGGGGTAGAATGTAACAGCCCGAGATTTTATGAAAAATATTCTTTTTTATTTCACTAATGTCTTGTGTTGTACGCTACACCAAAAGGAGCTTGGACAACACACATCCTTGACTTGCCTTGCATTACACACAATCGCAACCTTCCTCGATAGCGTGTGTGGTACGTAATACTGAGTTTCACGAAACAATGATATGCTATTAAAATATTATTAAAACTAGCCGTTATGAATAGTAATAACCACTTTTTAAATTTTAGAAATTTTAACTCTCAAAATGGACTTCATTTTTGGATTCGGAGTATCGAATTTAGCCTAAGGTGAAATTTTGGTACTTTTCGGATAACTTTCATATTCTGATGAATAGTAAAAATTACTAAATTATAATTAAAAACAACTTTTTTAATCGAAATAATTAATAGTGATAAATCATTAATTTGAGTGGTTTTAAAGTATATTTAGAATATATTTTTACAGTTTAATACAATATTTGTCATTGGATGTAATTTCACATTTAAACCAGACATAATCAAGTGTCAATCTTTTGATAGATTTTGTTTCTTAAAAACACGCTATTTGTTTTAACAGCGGGATTTAATTATAAAATTAATTAATGCAACTTTTATGTTATGAATTTGGTAAAATAGACTTCATTTTTGAATTCGGAATATGAAATATAGCTTAGGATGAAATTTTGGCATTGTTCTGAAAAACATCAATTTTTGATGAATAGTGAAACTACTAAGTGGTAGGTTAAAAAATGAATTTTGCATAAAACTTAATTTTACCGCTTCTGTGAATGGAATTTCGAAAATCCGACAGACACGGTTAATATCAAGGACTAAAATGTGGTTCAATGAGATGAAAATAATTTTTGGTGAATAGTAACTTTTTACTTTTTTTTACCACGGTTAATAGTAAATAGGGTAACTAAGGGTAAATATGATATTACTATTACCCTAACACATGTCCTAATTCTATTGGATAAGTGTAGTTCGACCAAAAACAACCTTATGAATATAATATGACCATTTAGGTCCACTTGGATTAGATTATGACATTTAATATTATTTTATTTAATGAATAGTTAAAATAGTTAAAATCAAAGTTTAATAACTAAAACATTTTTAATATTAGGTTATACATAAGATAAATTCGACTATAAATATTCATTAGAAAGATAAAAAGATTTCCTACATGATGGTATTTTATTTATAATTTTTAGATATTAAATTTTTTATGTTATTTATGACACAATGATGATGCAGTAATTATTTTATTAATGAAATATTGACATAATTGATGTTATAGACACCAAAATAAATGTAATTTGAGACTTTTTATGAATTCCATTAATTTTCTAGGTTACTATGATATATTAGTGTTGATTTAATCAACTTGTTTCGAACATATAATTCTTTTATGACTTTCACAAAAATCATATATCAAATAGTGTCAAAATTGACACAAAATAGTTTTTAAATCAAATATTATATTATTAATTGTTATTTTATTCCTAAAAATCTAAGGTTCGGCCAAATGAATTAGATAAGGATATATATATTAATAATAAACAATTTGGGGTTCGTTTGGAATTTTATAGTAAGTGTATTAACCATATAGTGAAAGAAAACAAAAAGACACGGTAAAAGTTAAATTATTTAACTTAGAGTGAAATCTAATTGATAAGGTTAAAATAATACCCTAAACTTGTCTAAATCTTATTGGCTGATAGGATTTCGACCCAACCCCACTTTAGCTTCGAAATAAGACCCTTTGGAACCATTATAAACCGATTTTGACATTAATATAAAATAATATTTTGAGGTATTCCTAAGGTGCCCCTCTCCTCCCTTATAAAAGGACACCTCCTCCCCCTCCTCCTCACACCAATTTGAGCACTCAAGCTCGGCCAAACCCTGCCAAAATCTCTTCTCCACTTCCCTAGAAACATCCTAGAGGTTCTGGTCTTCCTCAAAGACCAATTTTAGATCCCTAAGAGGAGGTCTCCAAAAGGAGCTTCAAAGAAGAGGTAATTACCGTTACCAATTCTTTCATCTTTATTTCTTCTACCACTTCTTCTTCTTAGGTTGTTTCATTATGAAGTAATAACATCAGTATCACTCATATACTGATATTTTATTATAAGTATGAAACAACCCTATTTCACCATCTATCCATCCTACGGAAAAAGAAATCATCGCGCGTGCGTACGTACGGAATACCGTCTCCACGCTGTGGTGTAATCTATTTTCCACCACCACCTTACATGGATGGGTATAAGGGTGTAAATAATAACTATACATAGTTATTACAACATCATATTGATTCTGATATATTGTATAATCCACTCCAATTCAATTCAATATTTATGGAAATGATATCATCGCTCGTGCGTACGTACGGACTACCGTCTCCACGACGCGATGAGATTCATTCTCCATGTTAACCATTTAAGAATGATTATAAAGTATATATAAGAAATAATAATGAAATATATGACATTATAAAGCTACTGGATTTATGTATATATATATATATGTATGTCATCTACTTACTTCCATTTCAAGACAATAAGGAAAGGAAAACAGCGTTCATGCGTACGTACGGACTACCGTCTCCATGAACGGTGTTTTTCATTTTATTTATCTACCTATTATATATATATACTGAATATATATGATATATAAATCATATTTTATATTCTGGAAGTGAGTAAATCATGATATAAGTAATAATGATGTCAAGAACAACAAGTCAAAACATCTACGATAAATGAAACGATTTTACCCAAAACGCTTCTTTAACATGGAATTTACAAAAGAACGGGTAATATAATGTCATAAGTGAACCATATATGATATCATAACAATGAATATGATTCTGTAATAAGTCAATAACATGATTTAAATCATTATACAGGAGGTTCGGACACTTACAAAGCAAGTCGGACCTAAGGTAAGGGAAATATCACAATCTCATTTTTATCCGAGATTGTTTATTCGTAAGTATTTACTGGGGTGTATTTTATCATCCACATCCATGTTCCCTCAATATGTAATATTATTTCCATCCACCTACAATTGTTTAAATCCAATTTTAACCTTCTATGAGTTTTTAGTAAAGGATATGAAAGGAATCCTTTTTCGTTTTTCGTACGAGGTACTTTTTGACTTTTCCGACAAAAGTACGAAGAATGTTTTTTTTAACTTATACGGCACGAACGGATTTATACTGTTTTATAAAGCCTTATTTTCATGAAGATTCCTCTAAAAGATTTCATGACTATTTTCAATAAAATCTCTTTCTTTTAAAATTGCATGATGTTTTGTGAAAAGAAATTGATTTTGAAGAAGAAAGGATATTTTCCTCAAGAATTCAATTCAAGTGTTTTATCAAAATTATTTTCCATATAAGATAATAAAGGGTTCTGTTTCTATCCATATTTTTACATTGATTTGACTATGTTGTGATGGAATTATGTTTATGAATTCCTTTATCTTATATTAATGGTTTTATGATGTCATGTTGTTTAAGAATCCCATTTTTATTACATGGGTTATGCAATGATGTATGATTTATGATTTTGTGGCACACATAAGAAAGGATTCATTAAGAGATGGGTGGGACCTATATCTCCCTCCAATGCATTGGGTAAAGATTTTATATCTCATGAGATAGACATGGCTGGAACGGAAGGTTATTTCGGTTCAGTGATACAGGACTGAAACGAGGAGTGAACTCGGTTCAGAAAGGGACTTTGTCCACTAAGATAGTCTTGGCAATGAGTCATGACTAACAAGAAATGATTTTCCATGATTATGTGTGCATGCCACAAAGTTTCAAGTTTTATGTTATGATTATGGGGATCTCATTTTCACTTCTATGATTTATTCCATGTTAAGATATTATGATCTCTTTTGCAGGTTTTGATTTTCAAAAAGATATGATATGATTTTTATTTCCTTTATTTGCCCTTGCTGAGCATTTGAGCTCACCCTTTTATGTTTTCCTTTCCCCAGGATATAAAGAAAGGTTTTAGGTAAAAAAAAGGGAAGATCTTTATGGGAGATATTGAAGATCTTTCACCACGATTAGAAGATTACGTTCCGAGTTTCCAAAGACACTAAACTATTACGATCCTTGTGTGTGTGTGTTTTTGTTATGTACTAAGTATTCCGAAAAAGTAATGTAAAGTCTATGTACGTCAGGCTTCAGGTCTCTACAAACTGTGATCAGGAAAAACAATTCCACAAATAATCACTCCCCTAACCAACATATATATGTGAAAAAATGTAAAATAGAACAAATTATAAGAAAATTATTATATAAATAATTTAATGAAAATTGAGGATAATAAATTTTAACCAAATTCCACAAATTAACATAACTTCATATATGTGGATCAAAATCAAGATATAGATATCACTGAAGAATTGGGATTAGAGTATTCAAACTCTAAGACCACAACCCTAATGAGTCAATGTTGAACTACATGAAAGCCGATGGTCCTATGAAAAATCCTTATGCTCCTAACCATAAATAAAAAAATCATCAGGGCTACGAAATATCTCATCAAAATTTTCTTTTCCCATCTAAAACAATAAAATAATATCATGAGTAAATAATTGAAAAGGAGAATTATATATATATAAAAATTATGACTATAATCAATATAAAATAGTTTCATTATTCATCTTCATCTTTATATTCATTTACGATGATGTCAATATACCAATCTTCCTCGTCAATATTATCTATTTATATAGGATATTCAGCTTCATATGATATTTTTAATTCATATTCATATTTATATAATCAAAATACATGCCTCCATTGATCTGTAACTATAAGGATTCATAATCAGAATTCTTTTTTCCTTATTTAAATTGTTTATTTTCATATTTATCTTAAATCTTATAAATTCCATTCACTTCAATAGAACCATAGTCACATTTCATAAAATAATTTTCATGGGATTTTATTATTATAATTATCCACCAATCAATTAATTCTATTAAAACATTATAATAGTTAGATTAATATATTTTTTGTTCTTAATGAGCCAAAAAATGTCATTTTCTCCAAGAAGGATTTTATATTTAATGCCAATGATCCCATGGTGTGGATCATTACACATTCCTCTATGAGTATGTAATCACTAACATTTAATCATTATTTCATAATCTTATCTTTGATAACATTGTTCAATTATTCCATATAACATTCCAAAAAAGTCAAATTCTCTTTCTCAATGATGAGATGTTCTCAAGAAAATAGTACAATTCAATTTTTTTATCCACTACATGCACGTGTATTAATTCAAAAACCATTCACCACGTATCAAATATAATATTTTACGATTTTGGATGGTGGGTTACTCAATACACATAATCAATTATAAATTTTATCAGAATGTTTCAATTCTAGGACAATTTTAAAATAATTATAAATATAATGAAATTAATTGAATCCATATGTTAAATTATACATATTTTAAATTAATTTTTTTTAACCATTAGGAAAATTTATCTTATAAACCTTTTTCACTAGAAGTAGGTGTAATTAGTGAAAATTGTTTCATGATATGATCATAAAATAATCTACAAATAATATAGTAATAATTTTTATGTAAAACAATTAAATAATAGGTGATGGTATAACATAGTGTACAAATCATGTTGTCTCTTCACAGTTGAGAATAACATATGTATCTTTTATATGATGTTTATCATTTGAAATACATCATTCATGAACTCAAATAAATAAATGTTCAGAATGATTAGGAATATATAATTTAGTGTTCATTACATTGTCACAACCCCGTCCCACCAAAGATGCCCCTCCTGAGCTGGAAATGGTGAAAGGGAGAGAATGACCCCCCAAGTCCCGCCTCCAGTAGGAACCGGAGTGGCGACTAGCACCAAGGGTATGAGTTTTCACAAATATGGGAGGAATTTCCCTTTTCTTATTTAAGATCAGGAAATAAGATGAGTCAAACACTAAACGAAAATGTAACAAGTAAATGAAAATAAACCCAAACCAATCCCACATGCATGTTTAAACAATTCTTGAATAAAGTACAAGTACAAGAAAACTCAAAAAGTGCAATACCAAAAGAAAGAAGAGTACAAAAACTGTAACAACTCCAACTGTCCCGAATAGTAGGGTCCCACACGGCCCTGGTAGTCCTCCTAAAAACCTGAAAGTAAATTTAGGGTGAGCATACAAGTATACTTAGTATGGAAACCTAAATATCTCCTGCACAGGTGGGGAGACATCCTAATGTCTCGTGAGAACAATAGAAGAATCCAAAACCTAGAAGGGAATTCTATCCACCAAACCTCACCAACCACGCTCACCAGAAAAAAAAATAACATGTAGTAGTATATAAGAACAAGAGTATTGGGTTCCCCACACCACCACCCCCCCACTAGTTAGCTGCTCTTCCTAATTGTGAACGTCCTGACGCTACCACACTCTTTGTTCCCGCACACACATGGGCCTCACAAACCCCAATCACAACCCCGCCCACACACACCTGGGCCTCAAAAACCATAATCACATCCCCACCCGAACACACCTGGGCCTCATCCGGAAGGTTATTGGGAATAGTAAACCTGCCGAAGAGTATTGCGATAAAATCACACCAATCGCAACCTACCTGAAGTGTTTTGGGTGTAATGTCGTCTAAAGCCATCACAGCCTATGGCAGAAGGAGTAGGAAAGAGCTAGTAACTATAGGGAAAACACCCTCTCCCATGAAATGGGAGTGTTTGGAACTAAGTTCTCAACATGGGAGGGGTATGGAAAGACACAAAGACACAGATACATATATGTATACCAAACACACAGCCCAACCTATGGATTCTAAAAAGAGAAACTGAGCACGTGCCTCGACACTGCAAATACTAATCATGCATACAAAAAACAAACCCAACCCCATTTAGGTATTCATGTTTCAATAGTATTAGTTTATTAGTTCCTTATCTACTGGGAAATTATCAAACCAGATCAAGCGTTTCGTAGAAAACCCTACCAACCATAAATAAAGTTATATAGAACACAAGCAATAAAAAAAACCTTTTTATCAATCAATCCCCATTGATTATTCCCGAGTTTAACTCATTATCGTTCCCTACAGTTCATTTATCAACTTTCCGCTTTCTTTTAATATTACAACCCATTACTGCAACCCTGCTGCCACTATAACCGCATCTACACAACCGTATCACAAAACAAGGATCGTGCCCCATCATTGACAGTTTAATATCTTTTACCACAGCCCCACTTCCCATCCTATTCGTAATAACCTAGGATTCCACCCCCCCCCCCTTTCACACACCACGTAACCAAACCAAAACCCACATGTTCAGTATTCCATTTTGTTCAACCGGGGTGATCACACAAGGGTTCCAGATATTCATTTAATCAGCCAACATTACATGATTAACCAATTTCCATATTCCACAAAGTTTCCATCCGAAAAAAGGCCTATAAAGATAGTGAAACATTTAATTGCACAATAAAATGCCCCCAACGACCGTGATTTTCAGTAGGCATAAGCCTATTCAATTCAAAACTTAAAAATAGGATAAACAATGATAATAATAACGACTTTCTCCATCACCATTCATTAATCTAGTTATTATCTTCATTAAACTGGTTTGACTATGTATTGTGAAAGCAAGAGGACACCCATCCTGTATGATGCACAAATTATTGAGACGAAGGTAAAAAAATCCCCACCTCAAGAGGTTCGGATAACAATGCTCCCCCAGATCAACTTTAGAAGACGTCCGTCGGCGTCCGTCGCTTCTGTCATAGCCCAGAAATAACCTCCTCGGGTGGATTCTGGGAAATAAATGGCAAACGTAAAACAAAAGATCCAAGATCAGAAGTTCTGCCTCATCGTTACGATCTCATGGCCACTGACAGATCGTAAATCGGAGCTCGAACGAAGAAGTTATGGAAGAAAGGAGATTTGGAATCTCATGGGAGGGCTCTGCTTGAATGAATGGGGAGAGATGAATGTTCTGAAAATGAAGAGAGGCCCCCTCCTTTTATAGGCGTGAAAAAATAAAGTACACGATGTGTACTTCCAAGTACACGGCGTGTACTCAGACATTCCACACGGTCGCCACGCGGCTTCCAACACGACATTCAATGCGGCACACGACCGTTGATTGGTCAACACACAATTTGAGGGTAACACGTATGCGTGGAGACACTACACGACGTGTAGGATGGGCTACATGACGTGTAATTATTTATTTCACACGGCAAGGACACACCTTCAACATGGCACATGGTTGTTGACTGGTCAACACACAGTTTGAGGGTAACGTGTACACGGGGAGACACTACACATCATATAGGATGGGCTACACTCCATGTACTTATTTATTTAACACGGAAAGGAAAGTCCTTCAACACGGGGTATACTCGGAAAGGTGGTACATGACGTGTACTCACACTACATGGTGTGTAGGCACATAATTCATAAAAGTGCGGGAAATGTCCATTCTACCCTCCAGAACACTTCATGACCATCTTTTAAAAAAAGGAATGGGCCGGAGTGGTCCGAGCCATTATAGTAGATACCACTTAAAACATTCTCATCCCTGAGAATTAAAAACCAACCAAGAGGAACCCAACAAGATACCTCTTAGGGCTCTCATTATAATAGGAACCCAACCAACAACCCTAATCATAGGTGTTAGAAATTTCTTCTCCTATGTCGAGATATTATCCACTTTTGGCGTCATTGACTCACCTGCACGGGTTTAATCGCATACTCATTAATGCATCTCAATTATTAATTGGGTCTTACCACCTCTTTATATTAGTATTTTTCCAACTTACACTACCCCCAACACCGTATAACCAACACACTGCCCAAACATATGGTTTGGGGAATTTAGTTCTCCCATGTCGAGATATTATCCTCTTTGGGTGGCACTGACTCGCTTGCATGGGTTAAATCGCATCAGCATTAATGAGTCTCGATTAAGGATCAGGTTTTTCCCTTTCCCCACATATCCGTACATGTTACACAATTCAATAGAACAAGGGAAAAAACATATCACAACCGACAATCAAAGAATTTCATATATCAAAGGTACAGAGTATAACATCAAAACAAAGCTCAGAAGAACAAAACAAAACACAAGTCAAAACAACTCCGGGTACTGAGCGTGCCTTTGAGCCTCCCGCTTCCAAGTGCTCTCCTTGAGGCTACCATGCCTCCACAACACATGAACCAAGGCGATGGTTCATACACGGAGCACCTTCTCTTTACGATCCTCGATGCTGACTGATTGTTCCTTGAAGGTCACATCGTATCCCATATCTTACTCTCCCCAGTCGATAATGTGAGAGTCGTAATGTAAGTACTGACGAAGCTGGGAGACGTGGAAGACGTCATGACCCTTCTCCAACTGAGGTGGCAGGGCTAGCTGATATGCCACCTCTCTGACTCACCTCAGCACCTCGAAAGGTCCGATGAACCTAGGGGAGAGCTTACACCCCTTCCCAAACCTATGATGCCCCCGTCGAGGGGAAAACATCAAGAACACATGATCTCCCACCTCTAACTCCAAGGGCCTCCTCCAACGATCATCATAAGACTTTTGTTGGTCCTGATCTACTTTCATACTCTCACGAACAAGCCGAACCTTCTCTGTGATGCTTTGTACTACCTCTGGCCCAAGAGCACCTATCTCACAAACCTCTGTCCAGCAAATGGGTGAACGAAATGGTCTTCCATACAAATCCTAAAATGGTTCCATGACAATAGTTTAGTGGAAGCTGTTGTTGTAGGAAAACTCCACTAAAGGAAAGTGCCGCACCCCTGATCCTCCGAAATCCAGAATGCATGCTCACAACATTTTCTTCATCATCTGGATAGTCCGTTGTGTCTGCCCATCAGTCTGGGGGTGGAAAGCATTTCTAAGGTATAGCTCAGTGACAAAATCATGTTGTATCCCCCTAAAAACTCATGTGGTAAACCGAGTATCCTGATCTAAGATGATAAGCTTCAAAACTCCATGAAAATGCACCACCTCCTCTATGTACCTCTGTGCTAAGGTACTCACCAGAACTGACTCATTAATTACTAAGAAGTGAGATGATTTCGTCAGTCAATCCACCACTACCCAGTTAGCATCGTAACCACCCTGATCTCTGGGTAGTCTTGTGGTGATTTCCATTGAGATGTCATCCCACTTCCACTCGGGGACATCTAAAGGATGCAACAAACCACTGGGAACACAGTGTTCAACCTTTAATTGCTGACACACTTGGCACTTGGCCAGAAAATCCGCCACTGCCCGTTTCACCCTGGGACACCAAAAATGATCCCTCAGGCCTCAGTACATTTTTTAAACTCCCGTATGTACCGCCAAGGTCGAGATATGGAACTCACAGAGAACTCCCTCTCGCATCGCCTCCGGAACAGACAACCTTCCATAGAAAATCATCTGATGTTGGCTGTCCTCTGACCATCCTTCTAGAGCATTTCCCTGATCGATATAATCCCGCATTACATACACCTCGAAGTGTCCCCACTGAGACTCTTCCACCTGCTACAATGAGGAGGACTGCACCGTCATCTGAAACAAACAGCCGCTAACACCCTCTACCCTTGCATCTAAGTGCAAGGCAGCCAACTCTCCCAATGCTTTCCAAGCATCAGCGGATTCCCGAACCACTTCCTTATGCGACTTCCTGCTCAGGGCATCAGCCACAACGTTTCCCTTACCTTCAGTGTCAATGTTCTCGATGTCATAGTCCTGGAGAAACATGACCCATATCTGCTGTCATAAGTTCAGGTCACGGTGGGAGAAGATATAATGTAATCTGTTGTGATCTAAGAATACCAGAAAGCGCTCCCCAAAGAGGTAATTTCGCAACAAATTTAGTGCGAATAGTACTGATGCAAGCTATAGGTTATGGGTGGCATAGTTACGCTTGTGAGGGCGCAACTGCCTAGACCCATAACTGATCACACCCTTCTTCTGCATCATTACGCACCCCAAACCATGGCCATAAGCATCACAGAACATCTCATACAACAACCCTTCCTCTGGAAACTTGATTATTGGAGCACTGACCAACTTCTTCTTCATGTAGTCAAAAACTTTCTGGAAATGCTCGATCCATAAGAAGACCTATTCATTCCTAGTCAAAGCTTTCAATGGAGGAACAACTCAAGAGAAGTACGAAATGAACCTCCGATAATAACCTGCCAACCCCAGGAAACAACGAACTTCTGCCCCCATATTGGGTGCCGCCCAAGAAACACCAACCTCCACCGTCGACGGGTCCCCTAAAACTACATGCTGAGACACAACGTGAGCAACGAAGTGTACTACTTGAGTCAAGAACATACACTTCTACAATTTCCCATAAAGCTGGTGGTGTCGAAGGACATCCAAGACTTCCCGAAGATGCTCAACGTGATCCTCCTCTGATCTTGAGTAGATCAGTATGTCATCAATAAACACAACTACAAACTGGTCCAGAAACTCTCAGAAGATAAGGTTCATAAGTCCCTTGAACATAGCTAGTGCATTCATAACTCCAAAAGGAATCACTAAAAACTTGATGTGTCCATACCTGCACTTGAAAGCCGTCTTTGAGATGTCTCTCTCTTTTACCCTCCTATGATGATATCTAGATCATAGATCAATCTTAGAAAGCCAACATGCTCCCCTCATCAGGTCGAAGAGATCATCTATCCTTGGAAGGGGGTAATGATTATTGACCATTACCCGATTCAACCTTCAGTTGTCTATGCATAGAATGAGACCACCATCTGCCTTCTTCACAAACAAAACTGGAGCACCGCATGGTGGCACGCATGATCGAACAAAACCCTTCTCCATTAGATAGTCAATCTGAATCCGCAAATCCCGCAACTCTGATGGTTCCATCCGATAAGGGGCCATCAAAATCAGATGGGCACCAGGCTGTAATTCTATCCCGAACTCAACGTCACATCATGGGGAGGTAGAGTCACAACCTCCTCTGGAAAATCATTGAGGAACTCCCCAACAACCTCTGGGACATCCATCATCTTTGTATCAGCTGAAACCACTGATAATATCCCTATCAAGGAAAGGAGAGGCTTCACGTGCCGGCTTCCCACCTGATAGCTCCTCTCTCCAATAAAAGCTACACACTGCCCATCCACGTCGGAGGACATGACTCTTCTTCAGAAGCAGTCGATAATGGCACTAATAGAAAATGTACAGTCTTTGCCTAGGATGACATCGTATAGATTCATCTATATAAAAATAAGATCCCCACTAGATCGATGCGGTCCCAACGTCATCTCACATCCCCAAATAACACAAGATACGCTGGTCTGACCTATAACTTGTGTACTCAGCACCAGGGGTATGGAAAGTCTATCTATGTCTTGACCCAAATCACGGGCTACACCGGGTGCAACAAAGGAGTGAGAAGTTCCTGAATCTAAAAAAGCAGAAACGAGAGTTCTGAACAAACAAATCGTACCTCGCACCACCTCTGGTCCTGTCGGAGCTCTCAACTCTACTGCTTGCCACTGTCCATACCCAGCTCGTCTGCCTATCTGATGTCGACCAACTCCTTGACCATGCCCTGGTTGAGGTCCCTGAGGAGAACCCTGAGGTTGGCCTCCTCCTGCAAAGTCTTCCCTCGGAGGAGCAGTGTCCAGCTGCTGCTTGAATGGCCTCACCGGAAACTGGTGCTGCTGAGTCGGGCACTGAACCTACCCACCTCCACCGTACTGAGCTTGGGTCGGGCACCGACTCTAAATTTGTCCAAAAACTCCGAAATAGAAATACTTCCGCCCTGGTCACATTAGAAAGGGATGAGGACCCAAATATCTGAACTGGAAATGCTGGGGCCTGCTCGCTACTGGCCCGAATTTGGAAGGTCCTATCGCAGGAGACCTGGTACTGACTACTTTCCCCTTCAAAGAACCCGGCTGGATCGCCTCTTGTAGAGAACCTCCCTGTGAGTGCATCATCTCTACATCTTATTCCTTCTTATGTAATACCAAGTACATCAGAAGGGTGAAGGGGGTGACGACATACTGGAGCGAAGGATGAAGCACCTCCTCTAAATGTCTCTCCCGAGACTCCTCATCCGGAAAGTGATCTGGAGAAAAGAATAAGAGATCCTTGAACCTGATCACCAATTCCTGTACTGAAATACACCCCTACTAGAGGGAGAGTAACTCCTGCCACTTCTCTTCCTCAATCATGGAAGAAAGGAATTTCTCTCAGAACTCCTTCTCAAAGTATGCCACGGAACCTCTGCCTCTGATGTCTCCCTGAGGTAGAGTGCTTACCGCTGACACGCCACACCTCTCAGCTGACTGATTGCTAGGGGAACCCAGTACACCCTCGGAGCACGGATCAAAGTAAAAGCGATCCCTAGCTCCTCAATCCACCCCTCCATCTCCATATCTGAAGTACTACCCTTGTACTTCTTGAGGGTTTGTCGCTAGAAAGAATGGAGAGTCTTCTACCACTGATCATCTTCCTCCTCTCGGTCAGTCCTCAACTGATCGACTGCCTAAATCTGCTGGGTCTCGAATGTATGATTCACCCAGGGACGACATCAAGGTGCCACAGATGTACGGTAAACAAATATCTCCTAAGCCCATGTAGTAAGGAAATTCAGCAAGGTTTCATTTTATTACTTTATTTCAATTTCTTTCCCATAACACCCAAATCCAGTAAAGCACAAACATGATGATGCATATACCTTCCCTAGGGTCTCTACCCTGCAATCAATGTAGTCTCAATTGGTAATTAGGTAAGCTCAGAGTCCTTGAATTAGATCACAGGGGGGCCCCAAAATCCCGTGTCCTAGCCGGTCTTCCCTTGCCTATGTCACGCACCAAGATCAGCCAACACTGTTTCCCTACCATCCCATGCAATCCTTACTGTGCCTAACTCCAAACTCCATCCTATCTCTCAATAACCTACCTTTGATACCATTCTATCATGACACATCCCACCAATGATTCCCCTTCTATGATGGCAATGGAGAAAGAGAGATAATGACCCCCATGTCTCGCCTCTAGTAGGCCCCGGAGTGGAGACTAGCACCAAGGGTATGAGTTTTCACAAATATAAGAGGCATTACCCTTTTTATTAATTAAGATCAGGAAATAGGATAAGTCAAAAACTAAAAGAAAAAGGAACATGTAAATGAAAATAAACCCAAACCAATCCCACTTTCATGTTTAAACAGTTATAAACAATGTACAAGTACAAAAAAACTCAAAAAGCGGAATACCAAAAGAAACTAGAGTACATAAACTATAACAACTCCCACTTTCCTGACTAGTAGGGTCCCACACGGCCCTGGTAGTCCTCCTAGAAACCAGAATGTAAATATGGGGTGAACATACAATTATACTCAGTAGGGAAACCTAAAGCTCTGGTGCACAGGTGGGGAGACATCCTAATTTCTCGTGAGAACAATAGAAGAAACCAAAACCTAGCAAAGAATTCTATCCACCCAACCTCACCAGCCATGCTTAGAAAAAACACAAAACAACAGGTATTAGTATATAAGAACAAGATTATTGGGTAACCAGCAACATTCCCCCCCCCCCCGCCCACTAGCTAGCTGCTGTTCCTAACAGAAAACATCCTAACACTACCACACTCTTCATGCCCGCACACACATGGGACTCATAAACCACATATCCTACTCGCACACACCTGGGCATCAAAAAACACAATCGCATCCCTTCCCAAACACACCTAGGCCTCGTCTCGAAGGTTCACGGGAACAGTAAACCTGCAGAAGTGTCTCGGGCTAAAATCAAACCAATTGAAACCTACCCAAAGAGTCTTGGGTGCAAGGTCACCTCAAGCCATCACAACCTATGGAAGAAGGAGCAGGAAGGAGCTAGTAAGAAAAGGGAAAACACCCTCTCCCATGAAATGGGAATGTTCGACACTAAGTTCTCAACATGGGTGGGGTGTGACAAAACAGAAAGATATAGATACATATATGTATACCAAACACACAGCCCAACCTATGGCTTCTAATTAGAGAAACTGAGCATGTGCCTCGGAACTGATACTATGAAGAATGCATATAAGAACAAACCAAAGCAAATTTAGGTTTTCATGTTTCAACAGTATTAGTTTATTAGTTCCTTAACTATTGGGAAATTATCAAACCAGATCAAGAGTTTTTTAGAAAACCCTACCAACCACAAATCAAGTTATATAGAACACAAGAAACACAAAACCAACCTTTTTTATCAATCAATCCCCATTGATTATTCCCACGTTTAATTAATTATCGTTCCCCATAGTTAATTTATCAACTTTCCACTTTCTTTTAATATCACAACCCATTACTGCAGCCCTACTTCCACTATAACCACATCTCCACAGCTGTATCAAAAAACAAGGCTCGTACCACATCATTACCCCTTTAATATCTTTTACCATAGCCCTGCTGCCCATCCTATTCGTAATAAAACAGGATTCACCCTTCCCTTTTCACACACCACGTAACCAAACCATCACCCACATGTTCATTATTCCATTTTGTTCAACTGGGGTGATCACATAAGTGTTCCAGATATTCATTTAATCAGCCAACATTACATGATTACCCTATTTCCATATTCCACAAAGTTTCCATCCACAAAACGGTCTAGAAAGATAGGGAAACATTTAATTTCACAAGAAAAGGCCCCCAATGACCGTGATTTTTAGTAGGCATAAGCTTATTCAATTCACAACATAATAATAGGATAAACAATGATAAACATAATAACTTTCCCCATACCCATTCTTTAAGCCATTTATTATCTTCATTAAACTGGTTCAACTAGGTCTTGTGAAAGAAAGGGGACACCCATCCCGCATGATGCACAAATTAGAGAGACGAAGTTAAAGAAATTCCCTACCTCAAAAGGTTCTGATCACAACGCTCTACCTGATCAACTTTAGAAGACGTCTCTCAGCGTCCGTCGCTTCTGTCAAAGCCCAGAAAAAACCTCCTTAGGTGGAATATGGGAAGGAAAGGCCTAAGGGAAAACAACAGATCCAAGCACAGAAGTTCTTCCTCATCGATACGATCTCGTGGCCGCTGACAGATCGTAAATCGGAGCTCTGACAAAGACGTTATGGAAGAAAGGAGATTTGCAGTCTCTCGGGAGGGCTATGCTCGAAGGAATAGGGAGGAGAGGAATGGTCTTAAAAAGAGGAGAGGCCCCATCCTTTTATAGGTGAGAAAATATAAACTACACGGCATGTACTTCCTTGTACACGGTGTGTACTCGGCCATTCCACACGGTCGCCACGTAGCTTCAAACACATAATTCAACGTGACACACATCTGTTGACTTGTCAACACATGGTTTGAGGGTAACGCGTATACGGGGAGACACTACACAACATTTAGGATAGGCTACATGGCATGTACTTATTTATTTCACACAAAAAGGACACACCTTCAACACAGTATACGACCATTGACTGGTCAACACACGGTTTGAGGGCAACGTGTACGCAGGGAGACACTACACGGCGTGTAGGATGGGCTACATAGCCTGTACATATTTATTTAACATTTCAAGGATACTCCTTCATTACGGGATATACTAGACAAGGTGGTACATGGAATTTACCCAACACTACATGGGGTGTAGTCACAAAATTCGGAAAAGTGTGGGAAAAGTCCATTCTACCCTCTAGAACACTTCATGGCCTTCTTTTCGACAATGGAATGGGCTGGAGAGGTCTGATCCAATACATATATATTAAATATTTCCATCATTAAATCCTATTTAGTTATATTTTGAAAGATATTTTGGTTAGAAATAATGGGGGTAGAAAGATAAAAAATCATCCTACAAATAATCTTCTACCATTGACCCTTCAAATGATGCTTTGTTACATATATTTGACTTCAATTTATACAAGAATCTATTATATGGGTACATCCATCAAAATTGAACAAGACCTCAAAATTTTTATTCATTTAAAAAATATAATAACAAATATTCCATAGAAAAAAATAAATCTAGTGGTAATTTTTTTCATGTTTACTTAAAATTAAAATAGAAACATCTTATATTCTGCAATGTTCATCATTGTCTATTGTCAGTATATAAATGTCTCATAAAATTATGATATTTTTGTTAACACATCACATATTAAAGAATTAAAAAAACCTATGAATCCAATGGAATGAATTATTTCCATTATAACATGAATATCATACATTTTTAATCAGGTAATATGATTTTTTCTGACACATATCGAAAAATTAGAAAAATAATAATCAAGTAGAGTCAAATCCAAAATACAATGAATAAAATAGTAAATTATTTTCTTTCTAAAGTATATTACCATATTTTATAGTCATTATCTTCGGTGAACAATCATTTTCAATCAACTTGAGTTTTGGTGGCCTCAAAATTTGTGAAAGATCTAATAGTGCCTTTACATTGTCTTTTCCCTTTCCAGGTGTATCTATAATTGTATAAAATATATTATCAAAATAGTTCATCCAAATATATATGACATCCAATATATAATGAATAAACTAATTTTACCAGTATGGGAGATACCAAAAAATACTTTATTTAATCCATTTTTTGTATTTACCAAAGCCATCTTTTTTTGTTAGTTATATTTGTTCCAAAGGTAATGGGAGGTAATTAAGAGATAATTGATTTAAAATAAGTACCATATATCATTTCTAGAGTTATATCTTTTTCAATTTTAAACTTATTAAATAATATTTTCCTTCCAAAAGGATGATCAACAGAAAGAAATTTTCCATGAATTTAAGGAAAACTTGGTTCTTTCCATTTGGCATCCATAACTAATTTTTTTCCTATCATATTGTATAGACCTGATTTTTTACCATGATTTATCCATCCAAATAACATTCTATATGTTGGAAATTTGCTAATTATCAACATTAATGATGATTTCATAAGGTAATTATATTCAAAAACAATATCATATGCACTAACATCATTATAAAAAATAAATTTAACTCATCAATCCATGGATTCAAATTAACGTAAAATTCATTTTTGGATTTCCAATAATTAATATTTTTAAAACGATATATGGTTAATTAATTAGTATCCAAGGAGGTAAGTTGTATAATGTAATCATTATGGGTGTACAAGAATATTGACAATTGTAAGAACCAAGGGGATCAAAACCATCAGTAAAATGACCCAATCACATGTTATTGAATTCTCTAGAAAAATAAGGATGTACATCATAAAAATTATTCCATGAATCACCATAACAATAATGATTTAATCTATTGCTGATTGAAATCCAGAATTTCCACCATGAAATCAATAACAATTAATTCTAAAAGATAAATAAATTCTTTAATATGGGTGTATATAGGAAATACCTCTACTATTTAATAAGAAACAATCCAGACATCGCTTGTTGATCCTCATAGTACCTCTATTTCCCAAATGATTGTAAACATTCTAATTAAGCATTCTTAGTATAATATTATATGAAGTAATTTCATCATGCATTAATATTATGATAATGGGGTCAAAAATTACCAACAAATTACTTTATTTCATAGAAATTGGTAGGCAACACATTTCATTCAGGTATCAGGGGTCTAACAATAGATAATATCTGATCAAAATAGCTATTTCATATTCCATTTTCTGATTTAATAGTCATAAATTTTGTAACAACTTGAAATTTTATTATCTTACAACTAGGATATAAAAAATTATCAAGTGAATAAAACTCATAAAATTGTGATGATTCTAACATATGAGTTAAATGAATATAATTTTTAATTAATGTTTGTAAAATGGACATACAAGTAACATCATGTACTAATGTTTGAATCCATGATGGATATAGAACAATTTATTATTATCTTATCTGAAACTATCTTCACCATGTTGATAAGAAAATACATAATCTTTTCAAAACCAAAAAATATTAGTTGAAACCCAACATTATAAAATATTTCATGTATCCTTAGGTTTCATTTCTTACAAGAACTCGTAATATTCCTTTTAGAAACAAATTCCGGTTTTGATGTTGTGAATAGTAAAAAAGCTTCAACACCCTAAATATATAAAGGATTTATAAAGAAACCATTTGGAAGCCTATGATGATTTATCCAATCATAATATTGTAATAAATTGTATTTTTTTACTTCTATGATTAATATATTTATAAAAAATATTAAATAAATTTTTTATGATTAATTGAATATAAGGAAAAAAATATAAATAAATTAGAAAATAAAAAAATTACATATTAGATGTAAATATTTTCAATTATATATAAATAATTATAATTTTTTCTAATTATCATTAATTACCATTACGTAAAATAGAATACCCACTTAAGGGTTGGATGGAAGAAAATAATGGTAGAGATGAAGGTGACGATAAAGAAAAATAATTTTAGTTCCTCTGTTCTCAAACCCATTGGATGATAGAAACTCATGGGTAAACCTACGATTTAACACCTGACTGTATCTCTTCCAAATTATCTAAATACAAGGGAACTATAATTCTATCACAATTTCATGTTATGTATCCCCTCAACTCCAAGATCCCCATGAGGGAATCATAAAGCTGAGGAGATAGAGTTGAAATCAAAGTGATTTAATTTTAGCACCACTTGATTTACACCAATTCTAGAAGATACAATCATGAATAAACCTATGACTATAGAAGATAAAGAAGATGTGACAGATAAAAATAAATATCTTAATAGAATATTTATCCTTTTACATTAAATATATTATCATGAGAAAGTAATTTTATACTGACAATCATGAAATTAATTCATGATTATCAATTAAAAGGTATTTTCTAATTAAAAGTAAATGAAACAAAAAATGATAAAAAAGACTCACTAAGTATGTCACTGTTAGCAGTCACATCAAATTCTTCTCCAAAAACGCACTGTTAAATAATGATTTCCTATAATACAAATAGCTTAATCACAGGGGAAGAATAATTATTTATCTATAACATCACCTTCACCCACTCCAGTCCTTGCTTCCCTCTGCCCCCTTAGTCAATGTTATATTACTAATTGTTGTTAATTTTGTTTAATTATTTTTTATTTAATTAAATTATTATTAATTTTTGTATGTTTTGGTTAATTATGTTTATTCCCACTCATTAATATTAATATCTAGTAATTATAGATCTTTTCCACTAATAATTACTAACTAATGATCATTTCAAGTTAATTATACTAATTACCAGAGAATTTTACATTTTATTTCTAACTGTTAATAAGTAACACTAATTTCCATTAAATATTACTAACTAACTCTCATTTTTCTAATGTATTCTAATGTTTATTAATTCCCACTAAATGTCGATGTTTTTTATTATTTAATGATAATTTCTATAATTATTTACTAATTAAAGCTCATTATTAACAATTTCCTCTCATTATGGATTGGTTTTACTTTTTACTAATCAATTCCATAATATTTCACTTATTAATGTTAATTAACATTTATTTTTAGTAATTAATTCACATTACCTCTCCTTTTAATGACTTACTAGACATTTTGGCTAATTTCTAATAATCGTGTAATGACCCAAGTATTTATGAAATAATACATTCTCATATCTATAAAAAATTATGAATAATATATAAATTTTATGTTAAAGTGAACAATTTGTTCGATAGTGTACTCAACATGCAACAACAGGTTTCATTAAAATCTTATATTGCACACAACATGGAGTTATACTATAAAATAAAACAATATTATTATTATTTTTAATGGTAGTTAACGCATAACCGTTTAATTTCTATTAATGAACATAACTAACTAAATTATGACTAAATTATTTTGTTAAATTTGTTTAAATTTATCCAATAAATTTTAGAGGACTAAAATAACAGTGAATCATATTTTAATCAAGAAATATTCTAATATTCATGAAAAGGTTTATTTATCACCTTTTGATGGAAATACCATTTTAAATCTATTTTTTCCCCTTTTAAATGTTTTTTTGAAAAAATAATATTCTAATTTTGAATTGGGACATCAAAATTTAAATTGGGTAAATTTTTTTGTATTTTTATCAAAAAGTTCATTTTTTAATGAATAGTGAAAAAACTACATTTTAAGTCAAAATAGTATTTTCATCTAATTTTTTTATTTTATATTATTGTCCTTTTAATTAGGTTTAACATCCTATTATATTATTTTTTTACCATTTAAACAAATTATTTACATTGTAAGTAATTTCAAATTTTAATTATACATAAACACATGTCAATCTTATTGTAGTTTTTACTTCTTAAAAACGCATTTTTGGTATTTACAACAGAAAATAACTTCAAATTAATTTCTTCCAGTTCTATGTTTTTAATTAGAAAAAAATCTATTCCATATTCGGGGCAATGATATCCATATTTTGTAAATAAGTGTCTTTTATTTTAGACATTATGAATAATAACATCACTAAAAAATTTATTTACCATGGTAAAAGGGTAAATCTGGTAAACAATGGTAAAAAATAATATTATAATAATATTATATTATCCTAACACGTGTTATAACCCTATTGGCGGATACATGTCCGACCATGGGAATCCATGGGACAATTTTGGGACCCCATAGAGCCACTTGTAATTGAAAATAACACTTTATAGAAATTAATTTAATGTTAAGGAAAATGTAATATAAACATATATCTTTTAGTAAAATAATTTTTATATATGGTAATATAAGTTATTTTTATGACTATAAATATTAATTGTAAAGATAAAATTTTTTCATACATCAGTATAATGTATTTATAATTTTTAGACATCAAATATGTAATTTTATTTATGAAAAAATAATGATGTAGTGATTACATTATTTATGAATGATTTAAATTGTAGCGCTACTGTAGAAGCTGGGATACTGTTGCAATGGCGGCATTGTAGCGGCGGTAGAGGAACTGTAGCGGTGGTAGGTACTGTGCGGTACTATAGTAGTGCGGGTACTGTAGCAGTCCTATTCACAGAATGGGTATTGAGCCTAAAATTTGGGCCTACGGGCTATGTAATGGGATAAATTCCCATGAGCCTATGGGAAATTTAATGGGTCTCCCTCTACCCAGTTAAAGAGATATTTTCTTTGATTTAATAATAAAAATGAGGCATCAACCTCAACCTTTAAAAAAATGAATGATTTAAATAAATGAGATTATAAATATTTAAATAAATTTATTTTTGAAACATTTTATTCCATAACATAATTTTATAAATTATTATGACATGGAATATTTTAATTAATGAAGGAATTTCTAAATAATCAAGTTGTTATGGTTTTCTAAAAAGTCCTGATATGAATAGTGTCAAAATTGACATAATTCATATTTTAAAATATAAAATACTTTATTGAATATTATAAAATAAAAATTATAAATAATATTCCCAAAAATAGTTATAATAAGTCTAAAATTTATTTATTTAAAATATAATTGGATATTTGTCATGTTTTGGTAACTATTTTGATTCTCAAATTGTTAAATTGTTAATAAAACAGTAAGAGTAAAAAATGATTAAATAAAAAAGATAAGGATTAAAAAATATTCAAAACATGTTCCATTATTATGGGATGATTTTATTTAGTCATATATAAATATTTTATTCTACTTTAATGAGTTTTGACCTTTTTAAATAGAAAATAATTTTATAATAAAATAATACTTTCAAACTTTCCTAAAGAGCCCATCCTCCCCCTTATAAAAATCCATCACCTATAACCCATTACTCACAACTCTTCACACATTTTCCTCATCTAAAATCAACTCTAATAAACTTCCAAAATACCTCTCTTACTCATATAAGACTTCCCCTAGGTAGAATACAATTCTAGAAAGCCTTTTAGTTCAAACCCAATAGAGTTACCTAATTTAAAGGTAACATCTTCTCTCAAGTTCTTTTCATTTATTTTTATTCTCCAGAACATATGCCCTTATTATTAATTTTTTAAATAAAAAAACCAGTATCCTCAATATTATAGGTTGTTTTTATGAGAAGTATTCAAACTACACATCCACAAACCTCTATCTAATGAATATGGACATACTGTTTCTGTGTACGACAAACTACTGCCCCACGAAAAGATGATTGATCAATTATCTCCCACCGCCTCTCATTGTGGCCATTGTGATATAAATTTATTTATATGTGATATATATTATAATTATATTTTCTCTATTCATATTTATTTTTCTTTTACATTAAATATTTATGTTTTCCATAACATGTAAATATGTTAATTTCATTTGAGGAAATGTGGACTACCGCCCCCTCAATGTGATATGAAACGTTCTTGATATACATGTAATGTATAAAAAATGTAATTAATGAACTTATGTAACATATGTAACATATATATAATACTGGAATTATAATATACCTATTTATCATTTAGTTTTCATTCCTTTAAAAAATGTATAATAAATGAACTTAGCGTTCATGCGTACGTATGGATTACCTTCTCAATGAATAGTGAATTTAATTTTCATATATCCAAATATTATAGAATATTATAAATACATTTATACAAGATATATATATTATTTAAATAATTAATACAATTATGGTGATAATGGACATTTGACCACATGGACAATTTGTAATTATTACAAGTTCATTTTTGACACAAGTAACGAAGATCGACCAAAAGACTGATATGAACTTGAATAATGGTATGATTGTTAAAGATAAAAAATTAGTGATATAAAATGAATATTAGAAACCAAAAATGATCTGAAGAATTTATAATTATCTTATGTGTATTATTCAGGGAGATAAATAAAGAACGAGATAAGTCAGACACAAGGTAAGGGAACTTCTTAACCCAATTTCCATTCATTTGTTTAATATTTTACTTTTAATTATTTCGTAATATGATTGTGTTAGAAATAAATTTTGATATAATATATTTTATTTATACATTAATTATGTGTACTTATAGTGAATACACATAATCGATTTATTTTACTAACCAAATGATCTTTGAAAGGGAACCTTTCACCGTCCTCTTTTAGTAAATGAATTCTTATATGTTACATATTTTAATTTCCATTTTTATGTTGGTTTAAGTTCTTATATATATTTGTTGTTTTAAATTTTATGTGAAAGTGATGATATACCATTTTCCATCTCATAAACTCATTTTTTTTAATTTTAAGTCACACCGTTAGGATTTCAAATTATCGTAAGGGACTTCGTCTGAATCTCCTTTTATTGAGGCATATTTTTATTTGTACACGACTTTGTTTTATATGGTGTATAAAACCCTTGACAATTTAATTTCATTCAACATGAATCTTTTTCTATGAAGTTTTTTACTAAATAAAAAAAATAATGTTTGTTTTTAACATACGTGCTTACAACGACCTTTCCGACACTGCGAGTATTATTAGATCTTTTGATTCCTTGACAAGATGTAGTGTATTTATATGAAAAAATAAATACCATATACCTTTTTTTCATATTTTTGTATTGAAAATTGTTTTTATAAATCATTAATTATTTCAATATATTCAAATGATATATAGTGATTGTAATGTGGAAATGTTATCTTTCCTTTATGCTTGTTTATGTGTTGTGATTATGATATGGATCTTGGGAATTGTTTATGTATATGGGTGGTTCTATGATATCCCTAGGGAGTGAGAGCCTAAAATATCTCTCCAATGTATTGGGTACCATTAATGAGTCAAATTTTAATGATTCTTCTAAGCTATTTAAGGAATATACTGTGATGGATATTCCAAACGTAACTCCCTATACAGTTGTGAAAGCTACAATGTAAATATGATATAGATTCCAAACGTTACCTTTATGATTTATGAATTTTATGCATAATTTATGTATCTTATGATTTCATGAGGTATGTTAAAGAGATTATGTTTTGTATGTATTGATTGACTAATTTTTTCATTCTTTATTTTATATACCTTATTGAGATGTTTATGCTCATCTCATGTTTTTGAAATGTTTTTCACAGGGTATAAGGTTGGGTAAAGGGATGTAAGAATTCAAGAAGACTTATATCAAGAAATTAATTCTTGTTTTATTTAAGTATTTTTATTATTTTGAAAAAATTGGATAGAGTAGAATTTTCTGTATTGTAATATTTTGATATGTGATGTAATTGTTATGACCCAATTCTCTAAAACTCTAAACCAGAAAATATCCTCTATGTGAATTTTTAACTTAATTCAAGATTTTGTAATGTTTTAAGGTTGAGTCCTTATAGTTGGTATCAGAGGTCTGTTTAGATAACTTTAGAGGTTAGGGTGTTATTTAATCATAAGTTACATAACCATAATGTTTAGGATATTATAAAGAGTAAAATTTATTTTAGTTAAATTGAATGAGTTTAAGATTACATGAATAAGTATATACTAGTGGTTACCATCCTAATAAGATAATATATGAAGATTTTAATAATATAATTTCACCGAACTGTTTTGATTACGTAAATGGATGGATCTAGTAGGCACCAAAGTAACATTGGATATGGAGGAAACTCTGGTGGCTTTCAGAATGAGAAACCGAATGAAATAGGAGATACAATATCAAATATTATGGTTATTATCAACCAATTATATGGGTTCATGATTGACCACCTAAACCTTAGTAATTTTTATATGGAATCATATATATGAGACACCAATCCCTATAGAAGTTTAGATTAAAATCATAAAGGTATGGAAATTCAAAAACAAATGTTTCAATGGTGTGGAATGAAACACCTAGGAAAATTCTTCAAAGGGATGAGAAGATGTTATAGGTGTTGAAATGATGGTCATAAAGCAAGAACCTTCCATGAAAAAATAAAGTGTCTATTTGACTCTAATAAAGGTAAATAAGTCCTTTTCGAAGGATCAATTGAATGATTTAAATGTCGTCAACATGAACATTATAAAAATATATTTTCTATGAAAAATGTTTGGGAATTGGATCAGAAAAATCCTAATAATATATGGTTTCCAATTCCAAATGCCATTTCAATTGAAGATGAGGAAACCAAAAATGACCAATGAAAGGTATGGTTTATTTCTGGGTTGAGGTTTTGACATTATTGAATATTAGGATATGATTCATGATTTTTTTTGTTGGAAAGAAGTTTATGGTATAATTTGTAAAACAAGGGTTAATAGATCATTAAAAACATTAAATTAGTAGGAGGTTTAAATATAAGGGATTCATGAGTTTTGGTAAATTTTAAGATGTTGAAATGCATAAATGTATTAAAGATCTTATGATGATGGGATTACTTTTGAAGAAATTTTCAAGTATCTGTTTCCTAGATATTTGATATGTGAAAATTCTATTTGAGGAAGAATTATATTTCCTTCTGTGGATAAAGAACCATTTGTGTTTATATCATCCTTCCATTTGAGGCAATTACAAGTTATTTTATTTTGGGATGAAAATATGAGGTATGAGATAACATTTGTTGTTAAAATATGATATGGTTATTTTTGAGGAATTAATCTCATTTTTTGTAATGTTATAAAATTTTACTATTTTTTGAAAAATGAAAACACACAGATCATGTGACAACTCATTGTGTATGACAATGTTGTAGAATTTGAACCCACAACCAAAGTGTGACTGGGATATATAACATACCACTGGACTACGAGAAGTCCCTGGTTAGTATAACTAATTATTTTTAGTTAAATTATTTTATGGATCATGAATAAGTTTATTTTGGTAATTTATGTTTTATCAAATGGGAATCAATAGTATAGTATATTGATTTGATGATTATGGGATAATGGTTATTTTTGAATACGTTCTATCTTTTAGGGAACACTATATGCCTAAATAATTTGAATACTTTGGTATTTAAATTGAGGAGTACTAGTGAAATTTTATTTTGAATGAATATATGTTTTTATAGTGGACTTATAGTGATTTTTTTTAGTTAGGGAAATGATTAACCTATCTTTGAGAATATGTGATTAGGTTAATTACTTTTGTACTTGAGACTTTATGAGTATCTGATTTTATTTGTAGAGAAATGATCAGATTTATCATGGAATAATAGGTGATAAAATTCTTCTGAATTTTTAGGTTTCAATGTTAGTTTTGATAATATTAGAATAATTTTAAGGAAAATTGGGAATTTAATTATCATGGTTGTGATTTAGGTATTGTTTGTTCAATTTTTGAGATTAAGGTTAGTATTTCTTTTTATAAAATCTTATTCTTCTTGAGATTATTTGATCTTGTACTTACCATTTAGATTTTGGATAATGTGTAAAGATAGTGGAAATATATGGTTCATCATTTTTGGATCACGTTATTCTATAGAAGTTTATTCTAGAACTTCCGGTGTGAACAAGTAATCTTGAATACTCATTGTTTGGAGAAAATATGAGTTTTGGTAAAAATATATCAAAGGTTGAAACTCAGCTTGAAGAGTAAGTATATTTCTTTATGTTATTAGTAATTATTCTAAAAAATAATCGAACATTAAAAAATGAACTTAATACAAAATCATTGTACATCTACTTTCCCTACTCAGGAATCAAAGACTGTATAACCCATCACCTATTTGTGGTTTTTAGACTATTAGTTATGTCTAATCATGTTTTATAACAATATATATTAGAACTTGACACTTTTTATCTCATTCATATCCATGTTTTCATAGAAAACATTCATGTAATACCTCGGGAAACCTTTTTACTAATCCTTCTTTCTTTTTAAATGATAGTTTTATTGATTTTTTTCTAATGTGGGACATTCAATGAAGATTCCGAACCAGAATTTTAAAATAGAGAGGATAAAATTTCCAAAAGAAGAGAAGGATTTAACGACCCAAGTATTTATATAATAATAATTTTTCTTATATATTAATATTTATGATTAATATATTAATTTTCTGTTAATAAGTACACATTTTTTGATAGAGTACTCAACATGCAACAACGGGTTTCTTTGAAATATTATATTATACACAACAATGAGTTATACCAAAAAATAATATAATATTATTAGTATTTTTAATGGTAGTTAATTCATAGCCGTTGTATTTCTGATAATGAACATAACTAACTACATTATTATTAAACGTGTTTGTTTAATGTCTTTACAATTTTCCAATAAATTTTAGTGGTTGGAAATAAAAATGAATCTGATTTTAAGCATGAAATACTCTAATATTCTTTAAAAGGTTGATTTACCACCTTTTGATGGAGAACCCTTATTAAATATAGGTTTTTTTCACATTTATATGTTCAATTTAGAAAAATAAACTACTTATTTAAAATTAGGACATCAAAATTAACATTGGGTGAATATTTGGCAATTTTCTGATAAAGTTCATTTTTAATGAATAGTAAACAATATTTCATTTTACGTCAAAACAATCATTTCATATAATTTAATTATACGATTGTATTGTAAATTTAATTGGTTTTAAAGTGTAACTTGATTAGTTTTTTACTATTTTAACCAATTATGGTCATTTGATGTAATTACACTTTTTAATTTTATATAAACACATGTCAATCTTTTGATGGTTTTTAATTATTAAAAAGAGACATTTTGGTTTTGACAAAGGGAATTAATTTTAAATTATTTTCTACAACTTCTTTTTTTGGAATTTGGAAATAATATTCCATTTTTGGAATCATGGGGTCCAAAGTTTTAAATATGTGTCTTTTATTTTTATACATTGTGAATAATGAATTTAGTAAATATTTTACTTACAATGGTTAAAGGGTAAATCTAGTAAATAAGGGTAAAAATTAATATTATAATAATATTAAGTTTCCCTAACATAGTACTAACCCTCTTTAATGACACATGTCAGACCATGGGAATAATTAGGTCTATTTTGGGACCTCATAGAGGCACTTTCAAGAGAAAATGACACTTTATAAAAATTAATTTAAAGTTAACGAAAATGTAACATGAACATATATCTTTTAGTAAAACAATTTTTATATGGGGTTATATAAGATATATTTTCAACACTAAATAGCCAGTAAAAATTTAAAAATATTTAATACATTATGATATTTTATCAATAAATTTTACACATCATATAAATAAATTTAGTAAAGAGACAATAATAATGTAGTGATTAACTTATTAATGAATGATTTAAATAAATTATATTATAATTATTTAAATATATATATTATGAAACATTTTATTCCCTAGAATAAATTTATAGATAAATGTGACTTGTTATTTTTGAATTAATTAAGGTATTTAGAACAAATTTAGTTGGTTTTGGTTTTCAAAAAGTCATGATATGAATAGTGTCAAAATTAAAATAATTCATATTTTAAAATATATAAAATTTTATTAAATATTATAAAATTACAAAAAATATAAGATTAAACAAAATAGTTATAATAATTCTAAAATTTTATTATTTATTCTTTAATTAGATATTTGATCCTATTTTGGTATCTATTTTTATTCTCAATGTGTTAAATTCTTGATAAAATGTTATGAGTAAAAAATGTCTAAATAAAATTAAGAAGGATTAAAAAATATATAAAACCAGTCCAATTATTATTTAATTAGTTTATGTAGATTTATATTCATTTTATAAAATAATTTAAGTAGTTGTGGAACTTTTTAAATATAAAATCATTTTATAAAAAAATATTAGTTTCAAACTTTCTTAAAGAGCCCCTCCTCCCCCTTATAAAAATCCACCAACTATTACCTATTACTCACAACTATAATTCCACATGGATCTTCTAAAATATGATAAAATAATTTACCAAAATATCTCTCCTCCTCATAGAATCCTTTCCCCAGGAATAATATAATTCAAGAAATACTTTTGGTTCAAACCAAACCGAGTTACCTGGTTTAAATGTACCATCTTCTCTTAAGCTCTTTTCATTTATTCTCTTTCTCCACACCCTATGTTCTTATTATTATTTTTTAAAATAAAAAAATGTATCCTAAATATCATAAGTTTTTTTGAAAAGGATTCAAACTACACTTCCACACACCTCTATATAGCTGATACAAACCTACAATTTCTGTTTACGACAAACTACTATGTCACGAAACGATGATTGTACAATTATCTCATACCACCTCTCATGGTTGTCATTATGATGGAACTGTATTCATATTTGTTAAATGTTATATTTATAATGTCTCTATTATTTTTGATATTTATTTTTCATCATACCTATGTGCTTTCCAAAATATTAAATAAGATAATTTCATTTGAGGAAGTGCGGACTACCACCCCCTCAAAGTTATATGAATTGTTCATTCTATACACGGAACATATAAAGGATGAAACCAATGAACATATCTAAAAATTAAAACATATATATAATACTATAATTATAATATACCTATTTATAGTTTAGTTTTTATTTTTTATAAAATGTAAAGGAAATTAAAGTGGTGTTCATGCTTACGTACGACTTACCGTCTCCATGAACAGTGCATTTCATCTTCATATATCCAAATGTTATGGAATATTATAAATACATATATATGGGACTTATAT
This sequence comes from Viscum album, assembly GCA_963277665.1. Lineage (NCBI taxonomy): Eukaryota > Viridiplantae > Streptophyta > Magnoliopsida > Santalales > Viscaceae > Viscum > Viscum album. Next base: position 1,430,882,127 of record OY728126.1, on the reverse strand, counting down.
GATATTTAAATCATGAATAAAATTTTGTTGATAATTGAATTTTAAAACATGGAAAATTTTTAATTACAACAAGTTCATTTTTGACTCAAGTACTGAACATCAACAAAAAGACCTATATGAACATGAATAATTATATGATTGTTATAGGAAAGTATTAATTGATATAAACAGAATAATAAACTTCAGAAAGGTTATGATTATAGTAAAATTAACTTAATTTTATTATTCAGGGAGATAAATAACGAACAAGACAAGTAAGACAAAAGGTAAGGGAACATCTTCACCCAATTTCCATTCTTTGGGTTAATATTCGAATTTTAATTATGTAGTTCGATGATTATGTAAGAAATAAATTTTGATATACCATCTTGTATTTATAAATTATTTACGTGTACTTATAAATAATACACATAATCAATTTATTTTACTTACAAAATGATCTTAGTAAGGGAATCTTTCACCCTCCTCTTTTAATTAATTACTTTTTTTATGTTATCTTTTTTAATTTGCATTTTCATATTTTGGGATATGTTGTTATATAACTTTATTTCTCTACATTTGATTTCCAAGTAATGAGATAACATTTTATATCTCATCAACACATTTTCTGAATTTGTAAGTGACATCGTTAGGCTACCAAATTTTTGCAGTGGACTTCATCTCAATCTCCTTTCATTGAGACATATTTTGATTTATACATGACTTCATTTTATACAATGTATAAACCCTTTTTAATTTTAATTTTCATTCAAAGTGAATCCCTTTCTACGAAGCATTTACTAGAAAAAAATAATGGTTTTCCACGTACGTGGTGAGAACGACCATTCGGATACTGTGAGTATTATTTGATCTTTGGGTTCCTTAACAACCCGTAGTGAATTTAAAAGGAAAGTAAATATCATATACAATTTTTTATGTATTTTGGTATTGAAAATGATTTTGGGAAGTAATAAATTATTTCAAAACCATGAAATGATATATTTTTATTGCAACGTGGAAATTTTATCTTTCCATTATTCTTGTTCATGTGTCATGATTATGCTATGGTTCTCGGGATTTGTTTACGTATATGGGTGGTTCTAAGATAAACCTAGGCCAGATGAGCCCAAGACAGCTCTCCAATAAAGTGTTTAACATGGCCAAGGTATACATTAATATTTCTCCTAAGATATTTATAGAATATACTATGATGGATATTGTAAACGTAACTCACTATTTTTCTACAAAAGCTACAATGTAAGTATGATATAAATTCCATAAGTCTCCTTTATGATTTATGATTTCAATGTTTTATTCATAATTCATATGATTTCATGATGTATATTAATTGGATTTTGTTTTTTATGTATTGATATAATAATTTTTTATTTATTTATTTTATAACGCTTTCTAAGATTTTTATGTGAATCCCATGTTTTTGAAATGTTTTCCTAGGGTGTAAAGAATTTTAATGGAATGGAATAATTCATGAAGATTTATATCAATAAAAATTCATATTCTATTTAAGGAGTTATATTATTATGAAAAAATGGATAGATTAGAAGTGTATACATTGTAATATTTTGAGATATAATGTAATGGTTACGACGTAATTTTCTAAAACTCTAGACTATAAAATATCCTCATAGTAAATTATTAACTTCATTCAAGTTTATGTAATGTTTTAAGGATTGGTCCTTATAAATTTCATTTCATTTCCTCTAATTTCTACTAATTCAAACTCATTTATGTTGATTCCCAATAATTATCTCGAATTTGTACTAATTTCTATTTATTTCCACCCATTTGTTGTAATGTACACTCATTAATGCTCATTTGTAATATTTCCCACCTGTTACTGCCCATTTCAACAAATTCCCTCCACCAATTCTTGTACATTATAATCAATTTCATCTAATTAAAACTGATCTATGATAATTTTTATAGTTAATATGCATTTCCACTCATATTTACTAATTACATCTCATTTCCAATAATTTTTCCTAATTAATTCTTATATTTCATTATTATAAACAGTTATTACTAATTACTACTCGTTATTGCTAATTTTTACTCAATACCAATAATTTTTACTAATTACCCTTCATTTCCACTATTTTTTAAAAATTCAGGCAAATTTTTTATAATTATCCCTTATTTTTACTTATTATCGCAATTGTTTTACTAATTTTCACTAATTACTTATATATTTCAATAATTACCTCTCATTACCCATAATGTTTACAAAATACCACTCAATGTTTTTAATTAAAACCATTTATTAATGATTACATCTTATTACCAATAATTTTTTCTAATTCCCACTCATTGCGGATATTTTTTTAAAATTTTTTGTCATTGCCACTAATTTTTTTGTTAATTTCCCCTATTTACCAATTTTTTTATTAATTGTCACTCATTATTGAAATGTTTTAGTAATTATTTCTCATTACAACTAGTTTTTAATAATTATTACTCATTACCACTAATTTTTAGTGATTTCCACTCATCACGTATAATTTTTTAAAATTTACCTTTTATTACTGCTAATTATAAGTAAATACTAGTAATTAATTATAATTAATGTTAATTTAAAATATGTACCAATGATTTCAAATAATTACCTCTTTTTTTACGGATTGGGGATAATTAATAATAATTGTTTTTAAATAATTTAATGTCACCGTTAATTACTAAAAATATGTTCTTTTACAACTAATTAATAATACCATTTAATTAGTACTAGATACTATAAAGAAATATTACTTATTACTATTATATGTGAACAATTACTAAATTATATTAATTAGTGTTGTTTATATATCAATTATATATAGTTACAACTAATTACAACTTTTTAATGATAATGAAAACTTATTATTTCTTAAAGAAACCAATTACTTCTAATTAGAAATAATAGTTAGTACTTTAAAATTAATTATTTCAATTTACAACTAATTAAATCTTACATAAAAATAGTTACTTCTAAAGAAAACCAATTCATTCAAATTAAAAATATTTAATAATTCTCAAACAAATTAATGAAAATTATTGATAATTAATTTTTATTATTTGGAATATAATATTAAATAAACCAATTAAAATTTTAAAAAATAATCAAATACACCAAATTTGATGCTTCTTCGGAAGAGAATATGAAAATATTACATCCCCATAAATATTTATATTTTTATAATAAAAATTAAAAAAGATTAAATATGGAGAGAATATAATTAATAAGATATGAGAGGAGAAATGTGTGGAAACATTAGATGGGGAGGCATATATATATGTTAGAATATTTTTGATGGAACTATTTGTGATGGGTCTTCCATAAAAAATATTATTATTTAGGACTATACCCACCCCAAATAATACCCACCATATAAAAGTTTCTGAGAAAAAATTTTATTTATGGTAGAAATTTTCACAAATAATTGGTTGAAATCTAATTATTTGCAATGGTATATAAATTCTTAGCACAAATAACTATAAGGTAAAATCATATTTACGATGCGAGCAAGTAATTTTCGAAAATAATTATTCCCACCCATTAGCGCGGTAATGCACCAAATGAATGTATGATGGGAAATGGATCTCATTTCTAATAATTGTAAATATATTATTACTTTCAATGGGAAATGAATCTAATAAAAATTATTCAAACAATAAGAACTATTTGTGATAGGTGAAAGAACCATCGCAAATATCCCATCACTAAAAAGAGTTTTTACCGTAGATCACCATCATCCGAACCCACCCGAGAGTAATAGAATCCTGGAGAGAAATATTCTACTCGACACTATTCCCCAACAAGTATCCTATAAAACCAACGCTATAGACACCAAATAGAAAACATGGTGTGAGAACACTAAATCCCTGTATGATACCATAATGAATTTGTACAAAATGTATCAACATGAATTATTTAGTTATTTTATAAATAATTTTTAAAAATCATTTCTAGTTTTTCTATATAAAACTATAAATTGGTTATCTTTTGAAAAAATGGAATATTAAATAAATAAAGTAATAAGATATAACATAAATCTATGTGAATAGTCATATATATAAATAAATCTTCAAGAATCAATATCCCTATCTAGTTGGAATGTAATTATATCAAAACACATGTGTATAATATATCCAGAAACCACCAATGGGACAACCCTAACTCAAGGGTGTTCGCAACTAAGAAAAACCTAACAAACTGGGTGATATATGTGTACTTTAATACCAAAAAACCTCAGTTAAACAGAAAGAATTCAAACTAGTAGCGATAAAATAATCATAACCACCCTAAGTCATAATTAATTCCACTAGGTCTCACATATACGTTGTTTTTGTTGAGTCAATAAGATTTTCCTTATGACTTTTCCATTCCTTCTTGTTTTGAAAATCACAAACACCATTCTTTAAGGAAAATCGCTTTTATAAGGAAAATCGCTTTTATAAGGAAAATCGCTTTTATAAGGAAAATCGCTTTTATAAGGAAACTTGATTTTATAAGGAAAAACGCTTTTGTAAGAAAAATTATACTTATCATATTTTCATCTATATATTTCTTAAGTATAAGATTCAGATTCATTTCTATAATCTCGGAATCATTTGAAACTTTGATTTGAAGCATTCTGTTTAAGGATCCGAATTATGAATGAGAACTGTAATGAAGTTTCACTCCGAATTCTGGATAAGAACTGTAATAAAGTTTCATTCCGAATTCCGGATACGAACTCTGATAATGTTCTACTCCGAATTCTGGATACGAATTCTCATGAAGTTTGATATCGAATTCTCATTACAAATTCTGATGACGAATTCTCATTCCGAATTCTGGATTCGAATTCTCATTACAAATTCTGATGACGAATTCTCATTCCGAATTTTCATTTCGAATTCACCTATTACACAGAATCTTATCATCTTTGCTTTATACACTCTGAATTTATTTAGACTCCGAAAATTATTTTTTTGTTAGACTCCAAACATTCTTTTTTCTTAGACTTTCATAATTTATCTACTCTTTGACATTCTGTTTACACTCCGAACCTTCACTCCAAACTTTTGAGTTAGACATAAAACTATGTCGTACATTATGTTACACTTGTTTTGTTATAAAACGATGTCCTCTATTCTATGATAAACTAACTGTTGGTTAATTTACATGTGTTCAGGTCCCTCTGATATTTTTGGAAAATATGACTGTTGGAAAGGAGGTCGATCTTGCCTATAAATAGGGGATCATTTAAAAGATCTCAATGCTGACTGATAAACAACTTCTTCGACATTGTGCATACATGCTGTTGAAGTGATTTCTAGAGAGAGATGCTCTTATTAACTCTCAAAGATTCATGCGACTCCGAATGTTGGTGATTACATTCGAGGACTTCCGGGGATAGGAAGACAGAGGTGCCAAATACCTTGAAATTCGAGGGATTCCTTGCTAAGGAAGATAGAGGTTTCCAACTACAACAATACAAAAAAAACTCCTAACCAACCGTAAACACCATAAGAGATCCCTTAAAACCAAAAAAAACACTAAGAACCCTACAAAACCATAAAATAATTTAAAAACAGTAAAAACCTAAAACTATAAAACACTAAAAACCATAATAGACACTAAAAGTCCAAAAAACATAAAGTCCCTATAACCCCCAAAAAACATAACACACTAAAAAAATCAAAAAAACACTAGAAAAACATAACCAAACAAAAACCCCTAAAAACTCGTAAACAACTAATAGAACGTAGAAAACCCTAAATCTCATAAAACTATAAAACCCATAAAACCCCAAAAACCACTAACAACTAATTAAAATACTTAAAAATTACTAAAAATACATAAAACCCTCTAAAATATACATAAATACATAAACCCCTTAAAAACATTAAAATTACTAAGAACTAAATTTTTTTTGTGAAACACAAAAAATGATCTTAAATCCATTAATTTTTAAAAACAATCTATAAATCCCCCAAATATATAAAACATTTAAAAATACTAAAAACAAACAAAAAACCTAGTAAAACTGAAAATCCCTAATGACCCCTTAAACTCCATAAAACCCTAAAACCCATAAAACCCAATAAAAACAAAAAACCCGACAAAATTGTTGAGAAACAAAATAATTAACAATACCTTAAAACCCAAAAAATTAACATACCGCAAAATAATCATTAAAATCCTTAAAAGCCTTAAAAACCCAAAAGAAAATTGGTCTCTTAAAAACCAACAAACCCCATAAACCCATGAAACCTAAAACCCCTATAAAATAAATTAATAACCATAAATATCTGAAAACATAAAACCTTAGAAAACCCCCTAATTGGCCATAAAAATACCAAACCACTAAAAAGAATCCAAAAAGCCCAAAAGTAATTCGAAACACCCCTTATAATTTCTAAAACCCCTAAAACATAAAAACCCTAATCCCATTAAATAAAAAAACCTTAAATCCCTAAAACCCTATAAACTCTATGAAAGGAATAAAACCATAAAAACCATTAAAATCATATGATATTGTAAACCTATTTAACCCCTAAAATTCCTAAAATCCCAAAACACTATAAATATATTAAAACCTATAATCACTAAAAATTAAAAATCCATAAAACCGTTTAAACCCCAAAAATCCCTTAAAACACATAAAAACATTAAAAACCTAAAAACACTAAAAACACCTACAAATATCAACAAATCCATATAACACCTACCAATTCAAAAACACCTTAAAACCATTAAAACATTAAAATACATAAAAATATCAAATAAAACCCATGGAACCTAAAAACCACTAAATACCATATTGGATCCTAAATACACAAAAGATTATTAAATACCCGAGAACTATAAAATTCGGTAAAAATTAATAAATACTAAAAATCAACAAAAACACTTAAAACACTGAAACCCCATAATCCAACCTCTAGAAGAATCTAAAACCAGTTAAAGATCCAAAAAGTGACAAAAACCCGAATAACCTGTATAAATCAGAAATACCCCTCGATAAATAAAGAACCTAAAAACCATAAACCCTCCATAAATATCCATATAAACATAAAAACCCATAAAAGACAATAAAATAATAAATAAAAAATAATGTACCATTAAAACACCAAAATAACTGAACATCCTAAAAGACTCTAAAACACTAAAAAAACAATACCATGAATTAAAATCTCCTTAAGGCCCAAAAAACCCTAAAACCATAAAAGATCCTAAATTCCCAAAAAAATAATAAAGGACACTAAAATACATACAAACCCTAAAGGTCCATAAATGAATTAAAATACCCAAACCCCTATAAATTCCAAAAGTCACCAAACACCCCTACAAAAACGATAAAAACCCTAGACACCCTAAAACAATCATACCAGTGAAGAAAAAAAAATCAAAAACCCAAAAAAGCTCCAAAAATCCACTAAAAGACCCTAAAAACCATAAAAACAACTAAAAATGAATATAGACCCTAAAATCCCAAAAATTATAAAACCCTAAAAGGCCCTAAAAACAAAAAATGACCCTAAAATAACTAAAAACAATAAAAGACCATGAAAATTCTAAGATACCCTAAAATTGAAAAGGGCCATAACAAACCAAAAACCTCTAAAAACCCATAAAACCTAAAAACCCTAAATGCCATTAAAAACCAAAAAACCCTAAAAACATAAAAACCCTAAAACCCTAAAATCCCAAACCATCACCAAACACAAATAATACCTTTTAAACCATAAAAATACTAAAAACCCTAACAGATCCTATAAACAACTAATAACCCAAAAAACATAAATGATTCGTGAAATAGGAAAACCTAAACACCATTAAATACTAAAAACTATACAAATCCTAATAATCTCGGAATACCATTAATGTACTTTAAAACCCCAATAACCCTAAAACAATAAAAAAACCCCAAAAACTAAAATCCCATAAAAATAATAAAACCCCTAAACCCCAAAAAACTCTAAAATCCATTTAAAAAATGAGAAATATCAATACACCCTAAAACTATAAAACATATATAAACACTTAAAATAGCTTAAAACCCCTTAAAAACTATTGAATCAAATAAAAATAAAAATACACTAAAAACGTCTAAAAACCTAAAAACCCTAGAAACCCTAAAAACAAAAAATACCCCTAAATATTCCAAACCCCTACAAACAATAAAATAGAAAACATATAGAAAACATAATTCCTAAAAAAATTTTAAAAACCAAGAAACTTTTAAACACTAGAACTCTTAAAAATCCTAACAACACATTAAAATAAAAAAGCCTCTTATAATTCTTTAAAATCCATATAAAAATCATAATGACTATAAAGCCCCTAAAATCCCAAAAAACAAGAAACTCTAATAAAACCCGAATACTCCAATAAACACACATAATAACCCAAAAACCTATTGAAATCCAAACAACCAAAAAACCCAAAAAACACAAAAGTCCAAAAAACCCAGAACACCCAAAAAGACATTAAAATACTAAAATCCCTAAAAATCCTGAAAATATTATAAACACTTAAATCCCCTAAATACCTAAAAATACCTAAAAACCTCAAAGTACCATAAACCATAAAAACCATAAAACAACCGTAAAAATATTAAACACCCATAAAATACCTAAAATATCCTAATAGCCTACCATAAATACTAAAGATCCAAAAGATTTTAAAAACCCAAAAAATAAATAAATAACCAATTTCACACCTATCATAGATGTTGTGAAATAAATTTAATTCTCCTAGTCGTGCAGTATGAGGGGTAACAAAAACGTTCATCTCTAGAGAGAAGTGATTTAATCTACTTTTCACTTTTGTAGAAGTAAATAGTAGAAAATTATTTTAATACTAGAGAACATGAGAGTTTTCATTTTTTATATACAGAAGAGATAGATTGGATATTATTTAGGTTATGTTTTCCACTTTTTATGATGTTATCAAGGTTTTTAAGAAAAAAAATCTTCTGGTTTTTTTTATATTAATTAATTTAATGGAGTAATGAATAATTGTATAATTCCAAATTAATTTAAATTAATTAGTGTGTGGATATCAAAATGGTCGATCATTGAATTATATAGGTAATTCCAAATCTAGTATTAAAATTCCCAAAATATTTAAATTAAGTCATCATTCTTCCATTGTGTGTTTCATAATCATTGAAGCACTTCTTTTCTTATTTATCTAAAGATCAGAAAATTGGAAAACCCAATATAAAAAATCAAACAATGTTATAATACGTAGTTAAATATAAGAAATTTAATATATAAGAATAAAATTAAATACCACACTATATAATTTAAATTTAAAAATTAAATAAATAAAATACCAAAAAATTAAAAAGAATAGAAAACTTTCAATTTACAAATTTAAAATTTCAAAACATTACAAAATGGGACCCCCTCTTTCCAACATCCAATCAAAATGGATTGTACCCATTCATTCAAGAAGGTTTCATTGAAAAAAAGGATGTATGGGGGCATTATGATGGTAACAATTTTATGTGAAGGGTAAGAGGAGGGTATAGAAGTCCCCTTCCCTCTTTGGTGGGATATTCCCTATGTTGGTGCCTCTTTCGTTAGCCATGGGTCTCTTCCTAAGGGTCATTGATGAAAATTTCTAGTGGAGGTGTGGTCTCAATAAATAGGAGAAGAGGGAGTGCCTTGGCCTACCTCTACCATCATGGTAGCCTAGGACTCTAGGTATTAAAATTTTCTATCCCCCAAAACCTTCGGGTAAAGGAGAACAAACACCCACGCTTGTTGGTGTTTAGGATGAGCATGGACTAGATACACATAGGGAAATACATTCATTATTCATGCAATGAATGGTGCATAGCAGTTCCACAGGGAGTCTTTGTGATGTGTCAGGAGGCTTCTCTTATTATAGTGGGTGGCAGACAATGATGGAGGGCATCAAATGATAGGTAGAGCATGGGGCAGTAGAGACACTACATGATAGGTGCATGAATGGGTTGTCCAATCAGTTCCTTAGACTGTACTCTTCACCTAAATCAACAAAATGGATGAAAGAGTATTTAATGAGGTTCATAGTGCTCGGATAAGGTGAAGGATTTGTGGAATTAGTGTTCTGGTGAGTGACGTGGCTTCTGATGGTCATCCACGGTGATGATGGTTTTCTTTGGTGTGATGTCGGGGGTGGTGATGCTAAGAGGTGGTTAAACGATAGAGCATGGTGGGTGTGGGTACCAGTTGTGGGGGACCTGAGTGGGGGAGTGGAGGGTTAGCACATTGACTGTTCTTAAGAGGAAATGTCATTCTATTGCGAGGTAGGTAGCTCGAGCGAGCCTTGGTAGATGGCCTTCCAGGATATCTGTAGTGGAAGGACACAATAGCAGTGGAGACATCAAGCTCGAAAGGTATGGCCTCCTCCTCCTATGACCATATAGGTGGATAGTGTATCTTGATGGTGGTGGAAATGGTTTTTTGCTTGAGGATTTTTTGTGGTTCGTTGATAGGTTTGATAGAATGTAGGAGGCACTGGGGTGCAGGAGTGAGACAGAGTGATGGAATGTGGTAGAGCATGACATAGAACAGTGGAGAGTGGTGACACTCATGTCCCACATAGAGACATGGGATCAAGAATTCATTAGATATAATTATGAATATTAGATCCATCCATTAGATTCCTTATATGGGGATGGGCTCCTTTGTTCCACTCTGAACACACCCTGGGTGTGTACCCACCCACTTGTGCCCTAGTCTAAATCTAATTTATTTGAGGTTCATCCCCCAAGACACATTCCATCTATGGATTTGATCAACATGGTCTCAACATGGGAGTGATCCACCATGCTCCCAGTACTTGGTATGTGCCTACTATAGTGTCCCATGGTTGGGATACCCCGTTATGGGTCACCCAAGTGGTATGAGGGGGAAATGGTTGGAGACCGGGCCATGTCAAATATATTCTGTAGAAAATTCATAAAAAATATTAAAAAAATTATAAAAAATAAATACATAAAAAATATATATAATAATTCTAAATTAAAAAAAACATCATAAAACCAATTTCGTATATTTCATTATAAATTCCCACTTTTGATTAAAAAATAAAATTCAAGGGTATTATCACAGAAAAACAAGATGGAATCATAAGAATTGGATAAAATAAATTAGGAGCGAATGGTTGGAGGATGTTCCCTATCACCTATATTGTGGATAAAATTCATAAAAAAGTTAGATGAAATCAAATCATAAGAAATAAAAACATAAAAGTTACATATAAGAATTATAAATCAAAACCAAATTATTTTTACTATTATAAAAAAAATTTCTTATATTTCATTATGAATTCCATCTTTTAATTAAAAAAATTAAATTCAAGGGTATTATCCCTGAAAAAACATGATGAAATCATAAGAAGTTGATAAAAGAAATATGCACATAATTTGTGTCGTTGAAATAAAACCAGACATAAACAATTCATTTTTTCATGAATAAAATCCAAAAGCGTTATAGAGGGAACCAATATCATATCATGAACACTTATTCCTTATTCATATTCTCGTAAATAAAATACATTATTCACTTATAATGAAATAAAATAATATAAAATCATGAGGGATTGGAATTCAGGTTATATCTCTCTTAGGCTTATGGTTGGTAAGAATTGATGTTGATAATTAAATTTAAATTGTGAGTTTAGTCTTCTATATAATAAATGAAGATATTAAAATATAATTTATAATAAAATTATACCCATAAATTTGTAATAACAACAAACTTCCCTAAAACTAAAATTAAGGAACATGATTTAATATAAGCATAATGAGTCATTTGTGTAACTTCTTGAATGTTTCTCTAATTTTATACGCTTGTTTTTTTTCATTTTTAGAGAACCTTTTTGTAAACAAATTAATTGGATTAATACTCACATCCACCACATAATCATATATGATATATTATTAGGTCTATTAATGTTTATTTTTTTGTTTCCAAAATCACAACCAACTTTTCTCAATTTTTTGGATATTTTTGTCAATGACATTTTTTATCATGAGAGGAAAGAAAATAAAGAAGACATTGATTAAATCCATAGACACACATTATTACCACAAAAGATAACACCCACAATTCAATTATATAATGAAAATATTCCCTTCCACCATTATTCCCTTCATCCCCACATCAACATTAAAATGACATTCTATTAATAAGTGGACTATAAGAATTGGTAAATATGGATTTAAATGTGAATCCTTCCTAACAAGGCCATTATTAGTTTATAAGAGATAAATAAGGATTGATTTAAAGGTGTTATTTTATTGATAATAGATTCATAATGTATTCATTGAGAATATTAAATGTGGTTTTTTTACATTCATATATTTGATAATTTTAAATTCAAATTCTAGCATGTGTCATATCCCATCATCAGTCAAGAAATATGCCTTAGAATAAATAAGAAGAACTTGGTTTATAAATACTTTCCAGACAGGGAATAATATATTGGATAATACCTCATGTATGGAAAAAATTACAAATCATTTCACATAAATTTATGAAACTGGAAGCATGAAAAATTTCTTTGAAATTTCATTTACTTGAATCAATTAATTCCTTCAAATTATGTGTCCTTCTTTTAATATCCACATATTTCATCAATCATACAATTATACATTATACTGATTCATTATTATTATCATTGAAATTTCAAAAATGGAATCACAGATTTCAAGTAAAGTCATGTTTCCTATATATATAAATTATACCTTAATTCATGTGTGGGCAAGTAATTTCATCTTTAATTTTCAAAACATGTTGTTGAACAAAAAATATAGCTTTTAATAGATAAAAAAACTAAACACCTTTTTTCATTAAACTATAGTCCACTTTTAACCTTTAATTATTGTTAATTCAATGTGGTTTCATTTTATAATGGTCTCTGAATATCATATAAACTCATACTAGTATTAGAACCATTCTGTTAAAGCTAAATAGGGCGATGTATGAGGTAATTGAATTATAAATCCTATGAAAACAGTAAAAATAAGTTTGCCTCATTAAATATCTTTTTGATATTGTCATTTTATCATCCTCACCACTATATGGGTTTGAGAAGTTTTAGAATGTCCATTGGTTCTTTAGGTAAACTTTCATGGAACATTATCAGCCTTTTACAATCTGCAGTCAATTAGTTTCCTCCATATTCATTCATTGTTTGTATGAAAAAAAGGATAGAAATTAGTTATAAGAAAATTTTATTCCCAACTATAACAATGCTTACTTAGAATTATCTTCACATTGGAATTGGAGAGAATATATTGGTCTCTAGTTTGAAAGTACTTTGGTTTAATCAGTTTTTCATGTGCCACTGTAGTTCTTTCTATGAAAATTATTGAATTTTAAAAATATTATCTTCTTGATTCATCAATATTTTTTAATGATGTTTTATTTCTTTCCCAGGACTCTACAAATAAAAATCCACCCTTTTAAAATCCCATTTTTTTTGCTCATTTCCACTAATAGATAACAACAATTTTCAAAAATCATCCTGTAGGGTCTGATAACTATGGGTGTCTTGTATGATTTCTTGTATTCCCATAATGTTTCATTAAGCCTTTGGATCAATTTTTTTTTGTTTTTTTGACATTTTCCCCAAATATAAAATCCTAGTTAGACACTTCATTTTTTTCTTTTTTAGGAATAGTAAGATGTGGATGATTTTTGGTGCAACCCATAATTTTTTAGAAAATACCAAATTCATCAATTTCATGATTGTGTCCCTCGATCACTTATGATGGATGTTGGAATTCAAAATATTCAAAAAATATATATTTTCCCCAATAAAATAACACACAACATTACCATTATCAGTCTTAGTGGATTTGGGTTCCACCCATCTAGAGACATAATGAACAGAAATGTAATATTACAAAAACCCCATGGGAAAGGGTACAACAAAATTATATCACAAAAAATCAAATATTTCACAAAAATTAATGTGCTTTTTGGATATCTCTTTTATCTTTTTTTTTCAAAATTGACTCTTTTAACATTAGGAAAAATAATCATGAGTATATTTAAACAAGTTAGTCCAATAAATTCTAGATTATATTAATTTTAAAGCTATTCATTGATGTCCAAATAGGCATTCACAAGCTATTGTATGAAAAAATTGAAGAAAAAAATTCTATTTCACCTTCTGCCATGCATCTTCTTAGGACATGGACATTGAAAATTTTCTATAGGACGGGAACATTGCAAATAGAAAATCATGATTCATATTTGATTTTATACTTCTTATGGGAGTTAAGGTTAGATGGTACATATGATGTATCCAAATAATATACTACATAATAATTCAATGTTACATCATCTTATATGATGTATAGTTTTTCTCCAGTTATGTGATCTTTTAGTGGGATTTGCAATGGAATTGTTTTATCATCAAGTTTGGGTAGCCTACTTGGTGATCTTCCACTTGGTGTTTAACTCCCTATTTTCATTAATTTATACTTTAAACTCCAACAAGAGTAGTAAAAAACATACCATCCATGGTTTGGCATCAAACGTATTAATCAAGTACCAAAGTGCGGAATGATCAGAAAATAAAACAACATTACTCCCAATTAAATATGACATTTATTTATCTAATTCAAGTAAAATTGAAAAAAAATTATTTTATGTGGCTGTGTAATTTTTTTGGGTGGAATCCATGGTTCTTGATGTATATGATATATCTTTGGTATTTCCTTCAACTCATTAGGAATTAACCGATCCTACTTCTTGGTTTTATTAATTAAAAAACAATTAAAATGGATGGTCCCAATTTGGTGGGTCCATTATTCTTGGGGTAATCAACTTCTACTTCAGTGAATCAAATACCCACCCCAGAAATTTTCATTAAAATAAATGTATTTCTATTTTTATTGAAATATTAAAAGTGGAAGAGATGTCTTACTAACCTTTTTGATCAATCTTCTATAAAAATGTCATATTCGTCCAAAATAATCTGATATTTCTCATATACTTGTGGTATGGAAAATAAATGATCACATCAATTTCAGATTTATCTACTTAGATGACTTTTTTCAAATGATATGGCATAAATGTATTTTTATTTTTCAACCATGACGTGACACATTACAATTATCAAAACTAGAATTTTCGCAATGATTATTTTATGAACCTTATCAAAATTCCCCATGAAATGGTCAAATAAATTTACAAAAATTGAAATTTATTCAGGAAATACCACTATGAATTCCTCAATGTGATTAGAGAAAATGATTATCATACATCACTCTAATATACCTTGGGATTTGAAAAATTCCAAAGGAATGCCCTTTTATGAAAATTGCAAGAAATTAAATGTGAATGTTGTCTTATGTTGGTCTCATAAGGTAATAAGAACGTTAAAATAACATGAAAACCATTTAAAAAGATGAAATATGTCATTCCTTCAAGACATTCTATAATTTGATCAAATAATGAGAATTTTAAATGGTCTGTTTGGGGGACATGTTCAGACGTCTATAATCAGTTCATACCCTCCAACTATTCTAGAATCTCATGGGAAGTAATTAATTATTCCTATGTTCAAAAATGGTCAAGCCTATTTTATTGGGAACCATATTTATTGAGATAACCCATTCGAAGTCAGAAATTGGGTACATGATGTCATCTTCAAACAATTTTTAAATTTCATTTTTATAACATCTATTAAGGTGGGGTTTAGTCATCTCTAGAGCTATCTATGAGGCTGATAGTCCTCCTATGAAAGCATTCTATGGGATTATACCATGTATTTGATTTTAATTATATCTCTTGGAATCTAACCTATAGATCTAACATTTATTGATTAAAGGGAAATGAATGTATTACATTGGGTACCAGATAACTTATTCAAAATGATCACTCAAAAAATTTAAACCTCAAATAGATAAATATATTTGAAATCCCAAGTGATGGGTTATTATTAATGTCTGGAGGGATACTCTATGGATGATAATGAATTTATATTTACCATTTTATAATCATGAATTTCTCTGATAGAAGTTATCATATCATTTTCTGTTATAAAATTATCATAGAATTTAGAGGTGGTGTTTTTGGGTAAAAAATGGGTTTTCAGATTTTTGAGCACTCTTTCTATCCATGGGGATTTCAATTGATTGTTTTTTTAATAAATCTAATAATTATCAATGCATACCCAAATGATTGATGGGATTAATACCTTATTCATGGAAAATTGAAAATATGAAATGATTGTTTTTAGGGATTATTTTCAATTCAAGAACATTAATGTTCACCTATATGTATAACAACTCTATGGTTAGGGTACCTTCATTCACATTAATGATATACTTGATGATTTTTATGAATTTTAATCCAATATTAATGGGTGAATTCCATGGTGCATTAACATACAACATATTGAGTACCAATAATTTTTCTAAAAAAATAGTCCTTCAACTCTTACTAGAACATCTTCCAAAACTCATGATGGAAAAATAGTGGATGGGTTTTCTTTTGGAAAACTACTCTTATGGGATACAGTTCACCTATATTCAATGTTGAAAAGAAATAGTTAGAAATGAAATTAAGGGAAGATCCAAGATAACGAAAATAATCTGAATATTTGAATGAACCGATATTAAATTAAATAGAAAATGACCCTAGATATAAACATTTTTTTTGAAAATTATAGTGTGATCATGGGTGAGAATCTTTTTTCAATGTTCATTCAATCATCCACATCATGCTTCTTTCACTTTTTTCATATTTCTTTGAGAAACATCAGATATTTTTGGAATAGGTGTGTTTTCTCTATAAAAAATCTTTATTTAAGTTTTTTGGTCGGTTTCATCAATCCAACATTTAATTTTCACTTTATAAATCATTTTTTGATAAAGTTAGAATAAATGGAATGATATATTTTTTTTCTTTTTTCCACCTTATTTTAAATTTTATTTTTTAAGCATCTATTTTTACTATATGGGTTGATATTTATATTTATAATCATCCAAATTACATAGTGCAGTTGGTGTAATATTTTTACCACTTCGAGTCAAAATTACACTGACATTATCTTTGGGATTTGGGAATGTCTAGGTAGAAATTTTTCTTGATGTGTTTATTAGAATATAAAAAAAAGATTCTAATAGGAATTATAAATCGTCAACATTTTCATTTAATTCTTTATCCTCATATTTGAGTTGTTTGTTCTCAGTTGATGATGACATAGTTAATGGCTGTTCAAAAGTCTTCTATTGCAATGGTGGTTGCATATAGGTGTAATATTACCGGAAGGGCTATTTATATTTTTGATGAAATGGTTCCAGGTTTTTATATTGCTACTATAATGGTAGATTATTATAAAAAGCGGGTATGTATTTGTAATGTTCACCTCAGATTCCTTTTTGGGATTTACCTTCTCTTCATTGTTGATTTTTGCATTAATTTCATTTGCTGGAACACACATTCACAACTTTTTGTACCCTTTATCACAACACATGGATAAGTGTAATTATTGGGTGATTAAAATATTACACATACCTGTGGTGGATTTTTTTTTTTCATTTACCTACTTACATACAATTGCATCACCCGGATGTTGGATTCTTCAATTTTGGTTTCAAGGAGAGGTGAGGAGTCAGATTTCCTTACCTCATGAATACCTCATATACTATTTCCTCTAATATTGAATTGTTGTGAATTATGAGCTATATTCTAATTAATATGTCATTCTTATTATTGTTATTTTTCAACTAAAACTAACCCAAAAAATGAATCCAAATGGTTAATAACAATGTGTAGTATTACTAGGTAGAAGAAGACCAAGATGTGGTATTCCACAACTATTTTATATGTTCATCATGCCCAAATCATGTTGAAACATACCCATTATTCATAAATAGTCTAACTAGTATCTTGATTAATGGTGTTTATCATCATTATAATTTATGTGATTTGATAGGTTTGGAAAAAACTCAACATAAATTTTTTTGGAGTTCATTGTAGTTATGGATCTCCCTAGGTAGTAATCTATAAAACCACTCCCTAGTTATTCCATCATGTGAAAAGGGAAATTCCTTCCACATGACTTTCACCACAAATACTAATCATAACATTAAACATGAAAAAATGAAACTAAATTATGGAATGTGCCAATTGGGATCTTTACCATCAAGGACATGAAATTTTGGAATCAGTGGATTCATGTTAACATGTATCTCAAAATAATTTTTTTTGGCATGGTTAAACAATTTTGTTGGTTGGATGAATATGGGACATAAAAGTCACACAATGTTTTTCGTGGGTTGACCTCTATGATTGGTGGTTCTGAATGAATACATGATCCTTCTAATTTAATTTATTAAAAAAACTGGCTTTACAACTTCTAACCCTAATAAAAATAGTTCTCTATATTTTAATTTCAAAATAATTTAGTTTCTCATTGGAGGTCCAAGTCATTAACTTTTTTTAAAATGTCATATTTACAATATCTCATCAGAAAATCTGCCAGTTTTGACAGAAACATATTACAGGGTGTGGAAAAAACATTTAATTACCATAGGGGTGGAGTATGAGTGGTATCTAAATTGTCATCAACAGAGATAAGTTATTTAATCTTGTTGTGAATTGGGTAGATATAAATAATAATACAATATGGTATCCAATAGAAAAAAATATAATTTTGAATTGGTGAGATTTCAATGAGAGTGGATGTATTGTTTTTATGTTAGTTATTCCCTTTTTTTTATTCTCTCATGGTTTTTAAGAAAAATAAAACTTGTTTTTGATTAAAATAATTAAGTGAATGCTGTAAAAATTATTTCTCTTATTCACCATTAATTTAAATTTATCAATTTTTGGAGATCCAAATGGTCCATCATTTATTTATTCATGAAATACCAGATATGTTGAGTCAATAAGGTTTTCCTTATGAATTTTCCATTCCTTCTGGTTTTGAAAATCACAAACACCTTATCTTTAAGGAAAACTGCTTTTATAAGGAAAATCACTTTTATAAGGAAAATCACTTTTATAAGGAAGATCGCTTTTATAAGGAAAATCACTTTTATAAGGATAATTTATTTTATATGGAAAGTCGGTTTTACAAAGAAGATCGCTTTTCTAAGAAAATTATCCTTATCATATTTTCATTATCAATATCCTTATATTTCTTAAGTATAAGAATCAGATTCATTTCTATATTCTCGGAATCGTTTAAAACATTCATATTGAACAATCTTTTTTAGGATCCGAATTCTGGATGAGAACTGTAATGAAGTTCCACTCTGAATTCTGGATACTAACTCTGATAAAGTTCTACTCCGAATTCGGGATACGAACTCTCATGAAGTTTGAAATAGAAATCTAATGACGAATCCTAATTACGAATTCTCATTACGAATTCTGATGACGAATTCTCATTTTGAATTATCATTCCGAATTCACCTATTAAACAGAATTTGAAAATCATTGCTTTATACAGTCCGAATTTTTTTAGACTCTGAATATTATTTTTTTTTAGACTCCGAACTTTCATTTTGCTTACACTTTTATAATTTGTATACTCTTTGACATTTTGTTTACACTCCGAACCTTCACTCCAAACTTTTGTGATAGACTTAAAATGATGTCGTACATTCTGTTACACTTGTTTTTTTATAAAATAATGTCATCTATTTTGCTATAAACTAACCGTTGGTTATGTTACACGTGTACAGGTCCCTCCGATTTTTAAGGAAAAAATGACCATTAGAAAGGAGGCCAACCTTTCCTATAAATAGGAACTCATTAGAAAGATCTCACAATGACAAAGAAGTTGATTGATCTAGAGGCCACACGCTACTAAGGTGATTTATATAGAGAGAAATCTTTTCATTCCATGTGCGTACTGAACCGCTCATTTAGTTTTTGCTTCGTGCGACTCCGAATGTTGGTGATTACATTCGAGGTCTTCCGGTGATAGGAAGACAGAGGTGCCGACTACCTTGAAGTTCAAGGTCTTCCTTGCTAAGGAAGATAGAGGTTTCCAATTACCTTGAAGTTGAGGGCTTGCGGGGATAGCAAGACAGAGATTCTGATATTCGTATCGAGGTCTTACCCTGGTGTGGGTAAGACAGACTTGCTTGAAAGTATAAATCAAGGGACCTTTATCCATGGTTGTTGGATACCCTTCTCTTTGGGATAAATGACTTATATCTTGTTACTTGTTGTTTTACTACTTGTTTATTTCCACTGCATTTTGTATTGTAAGGAAAATATAACTTTCTTATACTTTCTTACTTGTACTCTGTTTCATTTAGATTCTATACGCTTTAAGGTAGAATCTCATATTGTAATCTTTAGTTAAGTTTCATCTTCCGGAATCATTTTTCCGAAACATACTTTCAGAATCACTTTCTTATTTTAATCAAGTTCATAGAACTTGAAGTTTATAACTTCATTCTTTATTCCAAGTTTTCATTTGGTTTTAAAGGTGTTGTGAATTTGTTTTGTTTAACTTTGTTAAACTCATCTCTTTACTTTGTTCAAGGAAAACATAGTTATTCGTAACTAACTTTAAAGGTTCCAAAGGAATTTTTAAAGTATACAATTCACCCTCCCTCTTAATATTGAGCATCTACATCATTATTTCGATCCAACAATTTTACCCTATACCTTTAGTCATTCTAGTTGCGTTATTACATCACCAATGTGCTCATGGGAAAAACATTCATGTTTCATAAAATGTTTTTCAAGGAATATACATTTGATTTTCCAACCCATATTTCAATAAAACATTTTCTATATTTATACAACACTAAATACATTCTTGAAAATAAAATCTCATTTCAAATCCATCTTTAAGGATATTTTTTGAAACACAACATGCAAATATAATATAACATTCAAGGATATCGAAAATTAAAAATAATTTCAATTTCTACTAAAGAGTAAAGTTCTTTTCAGTAATAAATCTAATGAATAAAAAAATAAATGTATAAGAACAAAAGTATATCCATGCGATATACAATATAATATATATAACAACCTCAAAATCAAATAAATCAATGTTTCTATTAAAACTGATGTTGGGAAATGTGTGGAGTTTTTCCTCATGAGAAAAAACCAATTGGGGTAAACCAATGATAAAGGGAAACATTGAACATAGCTATAAGATGAAACTTGATCACCCAACACTCCATCTAGGAGCACTAAATATAGAATCAGAGCTATAAGTTGGAGGAATAATTATTTTAATAGATGAATATAGAGTTAAGAGATTCATTATGATCTCCTACTTATATCTCACGTGGATGGAGTGACATCCCCATGATGTTATTGAAATTTAATGGAATTAAAAAAAAATAGAAACCCATGCCACCATTCCTGGGTTATATCAACCATGGTCTAATAGTATCACCCATGACACACTTCCCAATCACTAACCACATCCTGGCCCCGAGTCCCTGGCCATTTTACCCTATCCATGGGTTCCACCATCTCATTAGTGAAGTTTCCATGTTGTTTCTCATACGTAAACCACTAGATGACTATGACCAAGGACACACAAATTTTGGAATTGGTATTTTACTATAGGAAACACACCAAAACACCATGACCAACACCATAGTTATAGTCCTATTAATTTTCAACCATTATGCTCAAAACTAATTTTTAGTCCATTGTGCACCTCAAATTTTCATAACACAAAATATTTAAAAGAAAATGAGAGTCTTCATATCAAATAACACATATTGAGGTATTATAATTATGCCAACCATAAAAGGGTTTCTTCCCTATAATGTTTCTATATCATGAACCTCAAAAGAGATAAGGCCATTATTGCATCATCCAGGCCATGTAACCCAATCCTCAAGGTTGATTTTACCACAAAACGATCTCATTTAAACAAATGTTATAGAATTTCAATGTAACACCTTACATTAACAATCCTAAATACTATTAGGTCATTAAATCAGTGTGTTGTGGAATTCTATTTCAACATTATTCTAGTAAATAATCTGGGATAGATCTGGTTGATATATTTTAATTTAGAAAATTTAGAACACATTATGGATAGAATCAAATGAGAAAATATGTTTAATAAAATAGAACCATCCATTATAGATCAAAAATTTCAAATAGGATGACATATCAAGGTAAAAACATACCCTAAATCCCTAATCATTTATGTCCCATTCATTGTGAAAGTCATATGAAATCCCAATCACCCAACTCAAACATCAATGGAAGATGGCATGACCAACAAATGGTTTTTATATACTATAATCTATCACTAATTTTATTCTATTAAAATTATCAATATCCATCGTCTCTTGAATGATAATTAGTCTAACCAATGACCATTATCAATTCTCTTTCCAACAAAGTGGTTATTTAAAATTCCTCCCATATAATGGATCAAATGGATTTGTTCTGATCGATGATTGGTAATATTATTATATTAAAAATACACTAGGATCATTTGTTTCTCTCATTTTCTAATTGATTCATAAACACATTCCCAAATCACTTAATGAAGAATGTGGATGTCTTTATCGATATGTCCAACCTTCATAGGATTTTATATTGTGATCAAATTCAATTTATAACATATCATTTCAATAATTCCACTCCAAACCTATTATATTTTAATAGCTGTAAACCCAGTTGCCTAGAGATGATGTCTGATTTATTAAATTATAATAAAATACATGGAATCACATCTATAAAAACTTAGTAGATTATTAGTATTAGTAAACTAGATACAAATCGAGGTATTTCATTGCATTTGAAAACACAATTTAAAATATATTTTTTTTAGAATACCATTATTCCCTACATAATGTCTGTTCAGATAAATCATTGTAAACTTTTTGGAATCTAGGTAAAAGTAAAAAAAATAATGATGTTCTCAAATCCTCATTAAGGGATAAGTAAGGTGGAATCTATAATGAATAAATGAAGCTTAACGTATAAGGATTGAATAATATGGAAAGGTAATAATATGAACACACATTTCATTTAAATAATTGAAATGAATAATCAATACAAAGGTAATAACACAAAACAAATTCAATTTAATAAATTAAATAAATACTATAACTTGATAACACATAATCAATATGTCAAGGAAATTAAAAAAAGATTCCATTTGACCAATAAGGAGAGAATGAAATGCATTTAGAGAGAACATAATTGAAACAATATCATGGATAAAAATATCTAAATTCCAAATGATGAAAATGATAAGTTATTATATTTAATGATATCAATCATAATAAAAACCTCTAACATCAATATCTATCCTACAAACATTTTAAAACTCTTGTTTAACAAAGTCTAGTCAGCATATCCATCTCACGATACCTGTATATGAATCGAGGGATAAAGTCAAATGTGCCCCACCCATGTCTTCATCTCCAATTTATTCCTCACATATCAAATAATTTTTTAATTAATGAACAATATGTCTTATTATCAAATCTTCATATTATGTAAACGATACAAATTATTCAATATTTCCACATTTAACTAAATCACTATCAATTTAAACACTATATCTTAAAAATAGTAAACAATTTATTACATAATAATAACTATTTTAATATAATATGGATATTGAGGATAAATTTAATGTACAATTAAAAATTAATCTAAGAAAGTGTTTATTTCATGTTAATGTTAACAATCATAAAAGAATGTGATATTATACAATAACTTTTACAACATATTAATTTTCATTTAAAATCCACTTGGATGAAATTATTTAATTAAAAACATAAAATACCATGTATTATTAAGTAATCATGATATTACATGTCATGTGTATGTATATAACACATGTAATAAAATTTAGGTGCATAAAAATAAAATATAACTCAATGAATGAAAGTTTAAATAAAGTCTCTTACCCCATATTTAATATTTGTTGCATGTGATTTAACATCATAAAGAGTGGTTTTAAAAAATTAATTAAATAATTACAGAATCATATTAATATTTTAAATATAATATATTATCCTTGTATAACATCTTATCACCCTCTAATTAATAATACTTCACTATTTTCATTATTTATGGTGTAAATTTCCCTGTTTTCACATTCATGATTTGTGATGAATGATCTTTTTCTTGTGCATATTTTATAGTTAAATCAATCCATATAATGATAATAGTGAAATAATTATCATATTTATACTTCAATTGTAATTTAAAGTCATATCATGAAATATTGCTTTTGAGAAATGAAGTAAATTGTGATAATGAGATGGTAGTCAATACATATGCTTGTGTTATGTTTCTATTTTCGGATGGTTATCATGGAAAGATGCTAAGTAATATTTTATATTCCTTTAATGATAATAATAATGTATATATAAAATTATTTCATTTAATATACTTAGATATATATATATCATCCAAGTGGTGTGGTCATGAAAACATAAATCGCTTTTGAAATTTGGTAGTCCACACATACACGAAGGATGTTATCATTTTTCAGTGTATAAAATAAATTGACATGTTATCTCATAATAATAATAAATATGTTATTAATATGATATTTATTTAATTTTAATAACATATATTAATTTAATTTATCCTTATTACCTTTCATTTAATGTGTTTGTAAAAAGAATCACATCACCTCATGAGGTTGTAGTCTTTCATTCTTACGAGCGATGTTATCATATCCCTTGAATAATCGAAAGTAAAAAATTGATAAATTATATAATCACTAAATATGTATAAATATATTTTAAATTTAATATATATATATATATTAATCATCATCCCCTCCCATGAAAGGTGGTAATTGAAAAAGGAATGACATTTGTTCGTGAGACTATTGTCCGTCTAAGACACAAAAGATGATTTTGTAACACATTTGATGGATGTGGGGATAGAATTATGTAGTGAAACACAAATAAAATTATTTCACTATATGTGATATACTGAATTTATTATATCATAATGGTATAAAAATAATTTTGTTATTTGGAGGATGAAATGAAATAAAAACTCTTTATTGAAAACCATTACATTTTCTTGGGGTACCTTCCACGGATTGCAACAAAAGGCTTCCTTTGGTTAATTTATTCCCAAAAACATGATTCTATAATTATTTTATTGAATTTTATAATTTATTTTCTAATTTATTTTCTGAATTAAAATGGGTTGAAGGTGCGAATAATAGCAGGGATGGGGCGTCACTTTATAAGTGAGTTGAGTGACACACATGTAATTTCTAAAAAAAAGATATACCCATGTTTTTTACATTCAAAAAGTGTAAAAAATCGATTATAAAAAACTATTAAACAATATGGGTCCTAATAATTTTAATAAAATATATTTTATAAACCTATTTGTGTCATTTTAACAATTTTGTTTTTAGTTTAACCCCTTGGTAAATCGATTTTTACCTTAACTGTGTTAAACAATTTTTATAGCATTCCCTATTAATTTGGGTCAAAAATTTAGTATAATTTATTTGATAATACGTTTTATTATGGTTCAAAATATTTAATATATTTTTAAATTTTTATTTCAAAGAATATAGCTATTCTAATTTAAAATTAATCCCACAGATGCAAGGTAAAAGCATGTTTTTAAAGAGGAAATGTTCCCATGTTTGCAATGATTTTATATCCAAAATAAAGATTAAAATTTTTAGAATGAACAAAAATTTATTTATAGAGATACAATTGAGCTATTTTTACGTTAATAAAAATTTAAAATATAATTTTTTTTATAAACAATTCCATCAAAAGGGAGTTTTCAATTAAAATTCAGTTATTTTCACTATTAATGAAAAATAAAATTTTATGAATAATTTGAAAAAATCATCCTTAGATAATTATGATATGATTATTTAAAAATAATGTTTATTTTTTAAAATAGATAATATGAAATTGGTCAAATATAGTTTTAAATTATGTTTACAATGCATACCAAAATCATATTTTAGAAAAATTAGTGTTTTTTGTAGAACAATTATTTTTCTTTAATCTTATTCATATTTTACATCTAATAAATAGAAAATTATAATTTTCATAATTTATATAGTAATATTAAAAACCAAAAATTTAATGGAGGTTTTATAATGGTTACTATATTGTGGTTCATTTGGATTCAAGGTTTCATGTTCCATTGTCTATTTTCGAGATTAAATTTATGAAATGTATTTGGGGGTTGTATAACGACATTGTTTCATGTCACATATGCTATTGAATATAGTGTTATTATTTTATAACAATGGTGTGCTATATTCTCCACACCTTATATAAATTTCATCCTCAGAATTTAAACATTATCCACATAATAATGTTGTTGATTTTTGAAAATTCCTTTGTGGAAAACCCAAATCATAAAAAGGGTTAATAAAACATAATCCTAATAAGAGATAAATTAATGTACAAATTTCATATATAATAAAAAATAAGTAGGATAATTCGTAAGTTAAAATTGTTGGTAGGTGAATATATGTACATGGATGAAATCCTTAAATAATTTTATATAGTGTTAGTGGTCTTTGATCGTAAGAATGTGTGTAGTCAATAGAAGATTCAGAACCTCAACACCATATAACTGTGATTATTTAAATGACCATATGATTCATTTGATAATAATGTTGCATAAAATTTAATTTTCATGTTCCTTTTCTTACAGATTAAGAATTATTTTACACTCTCAAAATTTTAGGAAATGTACTTACTTGATACCAATCTATTTTATTAGTATATTTTCTTCTATTGATTGTTCTTTGACCAATTTAAATCTCATTTAATACTTCAAAAAAGTTAATACAAATAAAATCTAGAATAACAAATATTGAATATTGAAAAATCATAATATCCATAATAGAATAAAAATCTATTCCTTGTTTATCACGTTATTATTCTCAAAAAATGATTATCGCATGTCATCCAATATGCATTAATCTGTGTATAGTGATGTAATACAATAAAATCTAAAAAAATTTCCAAAGTTAATCCTAAAACATTTTATTAATGGTTTCCCTTATCACCCGTCCTAAAGATTAAGATCCTAAAATTTGGAATAATGTAAATGAATTTCCAAAATGAACATATAATTATTACCCCTTAAAATATAATGAATCGTTTAATGATAACATTCCAAACATGTGAATTCCCTTATCATGTATTCTCTTGAAACATTTCAATAACCTGAATTACCAGAAAACCCTTTTTTAGAACATGAATTATTCTTTATACCTTATGTGTGATATAGATTATTGGATGTCTTCTGTAAATATGACAATGTTGAAAACTCAATTAATGGTAGAGTAAACCACTTGTTCAAAAATCATCAATTAGTCCCAATGAACTCAATACTATCTATTATAATTTATCGATATCAATAATTAATTTATCCAAACATCATTATCTCATCATGGAAGACATATGAAGGATCATATTTCAAAATATTAGTTGTTTCTGAAGAAGTTCATCTTTCTATGGAACCTTTTTCCTTGTTCTTCTACACTGTTCATCTTATGCTTCCAAATTCATAATGAAAAATTATTGCAGTATAATCCTTATGAACATTCGAATTATTATAACATGTATATTATTGATAAAATACTAAACTTATATAATTATCGAATCATAAATAAGAACATTATTCACTACACTTAATTTTTGATAATAGTATAATATTTTATGTGATCCATTAACATCTTATGAGGAATATTACATTGACGATTGGGAAATTGAATTGTATGGATCCCCATTCACTTATAGATGATGAATTAAACGTTGGATATTTTTTTCACACCCATAAAATCACATTTCCCCTTCCATTTATCTCAAAACATGTAGAAAAATCCCATTACATATAATAAAGAAGTAGTTAGTTTGTTTCCAAAATTATAACATATATGAAAATGCTTCATTCCCAAATTCGCTTAATCATCCTTTTTCTATTCCATCCATATATTTATTTACTTCCTTTATAATTCATAATTCTTAGAGAATTATTTATCTGGCTTGCTTCTACATGATAATATGTCCACATATGATTAGAATGTTTTTGAGACTTTTTCACTTTAGTATATTGGAAAATTCCAATTAATGAAATGATCTTTTTTTCTTAGGGGATCACATGCAATTATGTGTATACTAATACATCGAATATGCAAAATTTAAAAAATATGGCATACACTAGATTAGGTAATGTCATTATGAAACATAGAATATAATATGATTACTATTTAAAAATTAATCATAAATTGAACCATTTATGCATAGATAATTTCATAATCATAAACATGGTTTCGATGAATATATCTCAATTTTTTTAAAAAATAAATGTGTTTTGTAAATAAAATAATAACATTTCTATAAATATATACTGGTAACTTCAAACCAAATGTGTATTAAGGCTTATTTTTTACACCCAGTGAGGATTAGGTCAAGCTCAATGTGCCCTTTTTGGAGTTATTGCCCATATGTACATATATACCAAAACCTCATCAACATTTATTATCGCGAAGGGGATATATTTCTAAGAAAAACTACATTATATCTACCTTCCAAAGACATTATAAAGATCTTATATTTGTATCCCTAATGTATATCATAGTGTTATCATCCCTAATATACATTTTCCAAATACTAGTTCCCATTGTATCATCTAAACATCCATGGAATCCAACTATAAAGATGCTAACCCCATTATCTCAAAGATATAATTTACTTTACCACATTGGTAGAAGATACAAGGAATTTCATCCCAATGTATAGAATAGTTTAGCAGTCTTGTTATACTATATGAATACTTGAGTCTTGCATTATATATAGAAACAAATATTACAACATAATTATCATTTAATGAGTAAAATTATTCCCTCTAGAATATCCTTGTATATCAGTCATATAATTCTTCATGGAATCTTGGGGAAATGGAAAAAATATTGGTGAGTTAAATTCACTATAAGGGTTATGTATAATAGAGGTAATCATGAATAAATGAAAATTAATCAATAAGGGATATATAATATAGAATTTTCAATATCTAATCTCACTTTACATTTTAATAATTGACTGGAATAATCAATTGAAAGTTAAATGAATGAAAAAATAGATTTGATCAATAACATGACTATCCTAATAGGACAAAAAATATTCCATATATCAATGTAAATAACTGAATACACATTCTATTTAATTGATAAAAATAGAATGAACTGCATCATGATTTAAAATCAATTTTAAAATAGCATCAATAAAATTAATTGAATAATATTTGGATGAAGTTATTAATTATTAGAACTCATGTTATCAAAAATTGTGAAAACCTATACCATCAGGATCTATCTTCTATGTATTTTAACACTAAATGGGAGAAACCCATTTAACTACAGCTTCCCAACAGATTCAACTCATCAGACCTTTCAAAGGATTGTTGGGCTATCCATAGCCTATCCCAATATATGTGTTTATTTAAAAGTAATTACTCATATACCAATCAATATATTTAAATCATATACAGTTTTTCTTATTATAAAATATATGTATTGAGAAGAGGTTACTTATTAATCAATATTTCTATTGTTAATATAATATTTTTCAAAGAAAACACCACATGTTAAAATGTTATATAGTTTATGTTAAAATAAAATGAATTATACAATAATATGGATATGATGAATAAAAATATTAAAAAATATTAAATTATTACAATAATGTGGTTGTTTCTAGAGAAATTTAACAATCACAAAATAAATTGAGATTGTACAATAAATTTTATAATTTGTAACTTTTCAAATCTAATAAACATGGATGAAATAATTATAATTGAATCTTAAAAATATGTTAATTATTATTACATAATTATATTATATTTATACTGATAGTATATAAACCATATAAAATAATATAGGTGCATAATATTACAATAATCCTAAATGAAGGGAAATTGAGAAGAAGTCACTTACCAGACGCTTCATTTTATGTCAATGTGATTTTACCTATGATATTGTGGTTTTGAATCTATTTTTGGCTTTTTTTAATAACATGATTAATATTTATAATATCATATATTATCCTTTCATGAAATCATATAACATGTTCAATAATAATCATCCATTATTTTCATTGTTTCTGGTGTTAATTACCCTGTTTTCTCATTCATGCTTTGTTATGGAAGTTATGGTTCTTACAAAAATGTATAGTTACATAATATCCATAATAATAATCATTATATATTTATAATATTCATATATCAATTATAATTTTACGTCCAATCATGAAATATGGTTTTGAAAAATGATATATGTTACAATAATATAGATATTATTCCCTATGTACACATTTGTAACATTTCTATTATCCAATGATCCTCACAGAAAAAAGGTAAATAATATTATTTTTATGAATAATTATAATATCATATATTTCATATTATTTCTTAAAATATACTTATATATATCTTCTAGGTTGTGTGGTTATGAAAAGAGAGTCACATCCCTTCGTGAATGTTGTAGTCCACACATTAATGACTGATGTTATCATTTCTAAATATAAGAATTAAAATGATATATTACTATTTAATAATGTTTAATATGTCCTTAATATCATTATTATGTCATTTATATCACAAGTATTAATTAAATTTATTATTATTACATTCCACATAAAGCATGAGCATAAAAAAATCCCATTACATCGCGAGGTCGTAGTCCTCCGTACACACATGAGACATTATTGGAGCCCAATCATAATGGAATTTAAAAATTTTTATAATATATATTTACTACATATGTAAAAATAAATTATAAATAATATACATATACTTTATATATGTCATAATACCTAACTGTAAGAGGTATTAAAGGAAAAATGAATGACATCTGTTCGCCAGGTAGTAGATTGACATACACACGAATGTCAATTTCATAACACATTTTATGGATGTGGAGATGGTTTTATATTATTCCCCAAACATTAAAAATAGATATGTATACTTATGATACTGTGTTTTTTATATAATCATGGTTTATTAATAATTGTTGACGGTGGATGATGAAATAATATAAAAACTCTCATTGAAGAAAGTTACATATTATTGGGGTATTATTCTTTGGATTTTAAAAAAAGCCTTCTTATATTATCTTGGAAAAAAATATGGATTATATATTGAATTAAAGGATGTAGGTATGTGGTTTTTATAGTACTAGATGATAAAAATGGTATTGAAGGTGTGATGAATATAGGAGAGTGGGTGGCCTTTTTTAAGTTAGGTGAGTGGAGTAATTTTACGTTTTGAAAAGGAAAATGTGTACCCATATTTTTCCTCTTAACAAAGGTAAAAACAATGTATTATAGAGAATCATAACTTATAGGGTCTTATGTTCATAAAATAATTTTTTTAAATGTTTTTAAGTTTCTCATTACCCTTGTATTTCTAGTTTAACCACCTCCCCTGGTAAATCCATTTTTACCTTAACCACTAGTGAGAATTTTTACTATTATCAAGAAAAAATTATCAGAAATTATGATTATCATTTTATAAAATATAACTAATTAAAATTCCATATATAGAATCCATTTTTCAAAATTTAATTCACATTAGTGGTAAGATTTAATATAAAATTCATCTCACATACATAATGAGAAATCATGTTTTCAAATAGAAAATGTTCAAATGTTTATGATGTTTTTATATAAAATATCAATATTACAATGACTTAATTTTTTAGTTTATTTATAATTAAACATCTTAAACATTCAAACTAATTTAAAATATAATATAACTTTTTAAAAAAATTATACGGAAATATAATCTTCAATATAAATTCTATATTTTTAACTATTCATCAAAAAATATAACATTTTAAAAAAACTCAAATATAAACAATATAGTAATTATGATATTATTATTTTAGAAATTAAGTTCATTTTTTAAAATAAAATTTATAGTAGTGATAAAAAATATTTTTAAATTATTTCGGAAAATCATGACTAACCTATAATTTAGAAAACGTAATTTTTTTTAAGAAATCATTTTTCCTATTAAATAAATCGCATTTTATTTATAATCAGCAGATAAAATTATTTTAATAATTTAGGTAATACTATTCAAGTATTATTATTTAATAACTATGTTATAATGGTATAATATATTATGGTTCCATTATCCTCAGGGTTACGTGTTCCATAAGCTATCTAAGAGATTAAATTTAAAGATATATATTTTATGGGTTGTTTAATATTAGTGTATGTTGTTTCATATTATGTCTAATATATAGTTCTAATTTAATAATATTGGGATTTTATATTCTCACCACATTAAATAAATTGTGTACTAGAATTTTAAACTTTATTCTAGTAATGAAGGGATTGATATTTGAAAATTACATTATTAAAACCTTGTATCATAAAAAGAGTTAATAAAACATATGCTTAATTAGAGATATAATTATTTCTAAAGGTAATATATAATTAAACATAAATAGGTTTCTATATAGAAAGACATTAGTTTTATGTAATGATATGGACTTGGAATAAAAGTTTAAATAGTTATAGGGAGTGATAGATGTCCTTGATCACTAGAAAGTGACTGATCATTGTAATGTCAAAGACCCCAAAACCATAAATATGTGATGATTTAAAAGTCCATTTTATTTAATAGATATCAAGGTAATAAGATAACATGCTTCTAATGTCCCATTCCCTAAATATGAAGACTTATTTTACTCACTATGAATATTTAGAAATATTCTTGATACTTTTTTTCTATTTAATAAGCTCAATTTCATGATTTGGTTGTTCTTGGATCAATTTCAAAATCATTTCTTACTCCATGAAATGAATATAAATTTTTTATACATTAAGAAGTAAAATTCACATTTAAAAGATCATAATATCCAAAAATTAAGGATAAATGATTTATTGGAAGACGATATATTACTATTTAAAAAAATTTAGAATATGTTTTCTAGTATCTATGAATCATAATTTGGTGAATAAATACATCAATCTAAAATAAATCATCCAAATTTCAAGATAAACCATTTCAAAAATGGTTAACCATGTGACCCTTCTAAAACATTATGATTAAAAATAGTATAAATAAGTTCGTTGAATATCAAAAATGATCTTTTCATTAATCCCTCCAACCAACAAGATGTATCCCTTAATTTTCTGATGACAAACATGTGAATACATTCATCATGTATTAACTTAAAACATGGTAATTACTTGAATATCCATAAAACAATTAAAACATTAATTCCACCGTATTTTTTATGTAAAACATATATTATAGGATATAATACTTAAATATGAAGATGTTATAAACATTATCAATGATAGTATAATCCACTTTTTCCAAAAATTATTAATTTATCCAAAGGTTGTATGTAATATCCAATTTAAATATTCCATATAAATAATCTATTAATCATCGAATTATTATATCAACATTAAGAACATATAATGAGTAATATTTCAAAAAATTATTATTTTTCTGTAAAGCAAAACTTGACACAAAACCATTTTTCATGGTTGTCAGTACTGTTCATCAAACGCTTTCAAATACTTAATGAAAAAGTGTTGTAGTATAATCCTTATACACTTAATAATTTATTTGTCTTGGATATATTTGATAAATTTCTCAAACAATATAATTCTTGAATTAAAAAACAAGAACATTAGTTATTCCACTTTTTGGTAAAAACATATTTTTTTCCATGACCCATTACCTTATTTTGATGTTTATTCCATTTATGCATGACAAAATTACTTTTGTATTTATCCATCTCTTTTTATATGAATAATTATATATTGGAAGTTTTTTTCATACCCTTAAAATAACATTAATAGTGTCCTTTAACTCGAAATTTACATAAAATTTCTGTTACATTTAATAATCCACCTGGTTGTTTCGTTCCACAACTATAACGTATTGGAATACTCTTCTTTCCCAATTTCATTTTATTTTTATTTTTCTTTATCATCCACTTTAGCTATTTCTTCCCTTAAAATGTATAATACTTAGACAATTATTTTACTAACTTCTTAGTACATGGTAATATGCCATCATATGATGAGAATATTTTTGATACTAGTTCCCTTCAAAATAAATTCATAATTCCATCAAACAAATTATCATTCTAATTCATTTGATTACATGCATTGATGCGGTTAATAATCCTTATTTAAGGGGAATGATTCTAAATTATTGAATATAGTGTACTAGATGATATCATTATGAATCATAATGTACAATCCTAAAACTATTGAAATACTTAAGATAAATTGAAAAATGTATTGATACATAATTTCATAATTATATACATAGTTTCATTGAGAATATATCTATTTTGAAATCCTTCATAGTAGTTTGTAAAAAAATATGAATTATTATATGTATATCCCCTAGGAGTTTCAAACTAGGTTCATAGTAAAGATAATCATCATATACCAGATGATGTTAGGGTTAAACCCAATTTTACTATTTTAGAGTTATTAACGCCTGTGTACTTCTTATCTAGAACCCTATTGACATGTAGTTTATATAAGGGGAAGTATATTTGGAAAAAACCATAATACATATACCTTTCACAAAATGTGGTTATTCATATTTACTTATCGTTAATGTCTATCATGTGGTAATGATCCATAATCATGGATTTTCGAAATATTATTACCATGTTTTCTACTAGGAATCCTCACATACCAATTCTTAAGTCCTCAATGCCTGTAGCATGGATATAATGTTTTCATTATTAAATATGCATTATATACAAAAACTTTCATCCTGATGGGTGAATAGTTTAGTAGTATTGGTCAACCAGATACAAATATGAGTCTTGAATTACATTGGAAAAAAAATTGAAACCTACTTTTTTGATATTAACATTATTCCCTCTAGAATATTCATGAATATAAATCATAGTAAAATTCATTAAATATTTTTAAAAGGGAAAATAAAAAGTGTGATCTCATAGGATTAGAACTGGTTAGGTTTAAGGGATGCTACCCTAAATAAATAAAGCATTTTCATTTAAGAATGAATAATATGTCAACATGAATATATAAACACAAATTCCATTTAAAAAATTTAATAGAATAATCAATGGAAAGGTAAATAATTGAAAACAAATACCATTTCATCAATAACCTAACTATCATAACTAGATAAGGAATAATCAATATAGAAAGGTAAATATATAAAAACACTTTAAAGATAATCAAAAAGATGATAATGAAATCCATCTTTATATAATATATTGGAGGAAAAATAATGGATGAAAATAACTAGACACTCAATAATGGAAATTATTAATTATTGGACATCATGATCCCAAGAACCCTAAGAATATATACCGTTAAAATATATCCTTCATAATATTTAAAACTGATTGGTAGAAACCAATTTAACTCAGGCTATCCATTTTATTCATCTCACGATATCTATCTATCCATTGAGGGGATATCTATAACCTGGAAAACACCATTTTTTCATTCCCAAATAATTAATAATATATCTATTAATAAATTTAATTAATGAACAATGTGAATTACTATAAAATATCCATACTTAATAAAGGACAATTATTTATCAATATTTTCCCAATTAATCTGATAACATTCACAGTAAACACCATATGTTAAAATCTTATACAATTTTAGAAATAATCAAATAAATTATACAAGATAATGGATATTTTTGAAAAATGTAATGTATAATGGAAAATTATTACTAGAAAGTGGTTGTTTTAATAGAATATTAACAACCACAAAATAATGTGTGATTATAGAATTATTTTTTACCACTTGATAATTTTCATGAAAAAACCCTTGAACGAAATAATTAAAATTGAGACATAAAATTCAAAAAATTATTATTTTATAATGATATTATAGGTCAATGGAATTTATATACCCCATATAAAATTAATTTGATGCATAAACATTCAAAATCCATAAATTAAGGGAAAATAAGATGATGTCCCTTATCTCAGACATCCTTTTGGATGAATACATTTTAACCTCTTGTATAATGGTTTTAAATAAGTTTTTATCTTATTAAAGAACAATTTTAATATTTGTAATACCATATAAAATAATTTTTTTTTAAAATATAATCATCCATTATTCAATAATATGTCATTATTTTTATTGTTTCGGTTGTTAATTTCCTTACCTTCACCTTCGTGCATTCTTCTGAAATTTTTGTTATTGTTCATATTGTATAGTTCTATATTATCCAAATTAGTATTAATGAAATAATTATAACATTTATAAAAGAACTATACATTTAAAAAACCTAAAAATATGGTTTTGGGAAATGAATTATGTTACAATCAAGGTGACGGTAGGTGGTACACACACATTTGTAACGTTTCCATTTTCAAAAATCATCATTGAATAAAGGTAAGTAAAATTCCATATTTACATAAAGATAATTATATAATATATATAATGTTATTCTATTAAATATACTTATATATATCATCCATGTGTCATGATCATGAAAATATAATCGCATTACTTCATGAAGGAGGTGGTTCACGCATGCATGAACAATGTTATCATTTTTAGTGTGATAATGAAAATGATATATTTTTAGTTTATAGTGCCAAATATTCCCTTAATATTAAAATTATGTCATTTATATGATATATATTTATTAAATTTATCCTTATTATATTTTATGTAATGAATTATTGAGAAATGAGTCACATCACTTTGTGAGGCGGTAGTGTGCCTAACACACGATTGACGTTATCACATCCCATGTGAAATGGAAATTAAAAGAGAGATATTAGAAATAATGGATAAAATTATATAATTATTTCATACATATATTATAAATTTTTTATATATATTGTCATTGAAAATATTTATAGGTGGTAATGTAAAAAACGAATTTCAGCAATTCGTGAGGCGGTAGTCCTCCATACAAATGAATTTTGATTTCTTAAACCATTTGATGGGAGTTTGGGACGGTTTTGGGTCTTGATCATAACATAAATACAAATAGTATTTTTAATATAAAAAAATTTATATCATCATTGTTTAATAATAATTTGGGTATGTGGATGAATAAATAATATAAAAAAATTTGTGAATAACATTACATTTTCTCCACGTATCCTCCTTAATTTCACACAAAAATCTATCCTATGTTGGATTTCATCTGAATCTAAGGAATTTTGGATGAGATAATTGAACATTAGAATAGATTTATTGATGTTGGATAAACAAAAATGGTGTGATGTTGTCAAAAAAAACAGGGGAAGAGTAACCTTTTATTAGTGATGTGAGTGAAACAAATTTAATTTTATTAAATAAAAAGGAGAACCCTCATTTTTTAACATTTCAGATGTAATGATCTGCATTTCTAATTAAGCTAATACAAAAAATATTTTGAAATTTTTCAATTTTTGAACGGGTTGATTTTAAAACTGAGACTCATAACAGAATTCCAAGGGTAGTGTCACATCAAAGGAATGTATTTGGACATTGTGGAAGCCTCGTTAAGTCACTCACTAATGGATTGAAAAGTTTTGGGACCACCAGACCTAAAAAAAACCATTTTTCGATGTACAACAGAGGGTGTAGAGTTGGTCCATGGTCTTCCAGACCATTCGAACCACTATAGGTAACCATGTGCCTTTAATTTTAAGGGGACCTAAACGCTTCCCATGGGCTATTCCTAGTTTTCCAAACCATGCACCTATCTAGTGTGGGTGCTATATAAGTCCAATGTTGTACACACAGTTAGCACACATTTTATGAAATTGTGCAACATAACAATGAACGACACCCAGTTTTAGAAATTTTATTATTTTAAAAATAAATTAAAAAAACATAAACTCAATCTAACCATCCTCCTCCTTGGTACATGAAATTACTCCCCCTCTCTCCCATGGGTCGAACGATTCCCCTCTTCCATGACTCCCTCTCATCTCATATATTCAGCCATACTTCTTCATGTTTGTCATCTGAATCTACATGGTATACTATCTTCTCCCTTATCCTTAGTGATTCCATCGGTTTTCGTCCTCTTGGTCTCTTGGTGAGAATA
Source organism: Viscum album (assembly GCA_963277665.1). Taxonomy (NCBI): domain Eukaryota; kingdom Viridiplantae; phylum Streptophyta; class Magnoliopsida; order Santalales; family Viscaceae; genus Viscum; species Viscum album. The sequence goes on along the minus strand of OY728126.1, from coordinate 1,430,844,129 downwards.
GTCTAAAAACTAGTGTTTTAGGGTAATCCTATTTCTTTTTTTTCTATTGTTCAATGGTTGGTGAGATGTGTCTCTTGTGACCCTTGGGTGTGTGTTCTAATGACCCCCACCCATTCCAAGGAGGATCAGTGAGTTTCAATCTATCATATTTTTCCAAGGTCAGTTTTTGTTGTTTTTTTTTGGGTTTCACCTGTTAAATTTGGATATTTAGTTGTTTAGAGGTTCATTATATGCTTTTCATTTTGTGTTGGTCCCTAAATGGTAAAATTGGGTAACCAGTTCATGGGAGACTCTCTGCGTATTCATAGGTATGTAAATATATGTATGCGGGTTCCCCCGTTACAGGTGTAATTATCAATGGAAGTGATTATAAACGTATGTGGATAGGTGTTCCCAAGAATATATATATAAATGTATATTCTAGTGAGTGGAGATGGGTATTTTAATATAAACATATATGTGAGGATCCCCTTCCACAAGCTCACGACCATGAATGTGTTTGCATAGGGGCTTGTTGTCCTTACGTATATGTGATGTTGCATAGGCCCAGTATGGGAGTATCAACCTTTAGATAGAATGTACCTATAGTCGAAGTGGAAGACTTGGTTACGCATTGAGTTAGGATCCGAATACATCCCCATTAATATTAGTATGTTTTATGTTTCCTTTCATTGAATTCTTAATTCTACATATCATATTGACTGCAAACTTGGAACAAGATGTCTACTAAATGAATAACCCACTATTCTTAGTTCCTAATTAATGATGCATGAATAGAAATTCTATCATTTCCTATCTAAAAGTATTCATATATATTTTTTCCATGTGTATGAATTTACCGTGTTAGGGAAAGATGAATGAGTAGGCCACGTTTATAATTACCAAAGTGAGATAGTGACATCCCACTAACAGAAATGACTATTCCTAAAGTCAATTTACCATGTTTAGTAAAATTGAGTATACTACATTGACAAGGATGGTTCACATCCAATGGCATGTTTTTCTTTGAAATGTTTTAATATTTTAAATGTGAAATGAAATGGATTAGTGTGGTAATACAACATCTTGGGTTAATATATTAAGCATGGATTATGATATGGAACTTGACCCTTAAACTATTTTTTCAGGTATATGAAAATTGGGTGAAATGACATTGAGAGGAATTAGTAACAACTAATGACATGTATGAGAGGGGAATGCATTGTGTGATGAATATAATGTGATAATTTTTGTATTTGGACACTTGAGATGGTTTAATTTACCATTAAATAAAATTCCTTAAATGATATGGTTCAAGGGAAGCCATGAAATTACCCTTGTTAGGACTTATTGTTAATACAATGCATATTATGGTTTCTTTCTTGAAATGAAATGTCGTGAGATGGTATTCCATATCTTATATATGGGAAATGAATATGTATTGATTATGATGATTTTATTAAACTTTAGTGGTACAAATTATATCCCCATTCCATCCTCTTAAATATGGGTGGTAGGTATATTTAACTTGATCTGTTGTTTAAATATGGGTGGTAGGTATTATAGCCCCAATCCATTCTGTTAAATTTTCCATGTCATCATTATTGTTCAGTTCTATTCTGTTAAATATGCTCTGTTTGTATATTTACCCCATTCCATTATTTAAATGTGGGTGGTAGGCATTATAACACTGATCCATCCTATTAAATGTGTGATGTGGGTATATTTACCCCATTCCATTATCTCTATATAGGCTAAGAGATTAAACATGATCATGGACCTGGGTTCGGGGTAGAATGTGAGATCTCTCCTTGAATTCAGATGGCGGTGTTGTCTACCGATCCACCCCAACACGCATCTATCTACAATATATATAGGTATATTAATGTGAATTGATCATACCAACATCCCAACATCGATCTCGAGCCTGTATAGACATCAGGTGACCCATGGGAACATGGATACATGTTTGTTAATTTATATAGTAATGTTGTTATCTCTCTACACCTACACATTATTTAATTTTTATTACACTGCCTGGAAAGGTCATGACACCAATGATGACAACCTACTAAGATTTATATCTCACACCCTTCTCAGGATTCCATTGCATTGGGGTACCTGATAATAAAGTTCTTATTCACAGGACTACGGACCTTAGACTTTTCTTGTTTCTGTATGTTCGTACCCGATGTTTGTAGAAAAGTAATTATCTTAAACTCATGATTCTGATGATGTTTTCAATAAGGGGTTTTAGGTATTTTCCTTATTTGCGTGTTGAATTGTTCTGTAGAGAAAATCATGTTGCTTGTTTACTAATTTTAAATTATGTATCGTAATGTCATTCATTTATTGAATAAACAGGCATTGACCACTTTTAGCAAGTTTATATTATTTGTCTTCCATTTATTTTTATACAATTTATTTTCTACTTCCTCTGTTTGGTCTGTTCATTCTATGATAATACCACAATTCAACTCTAATATAAGGGTATAGTCTCTCAACTACCACCTCCAGAGACCCTCACTTCTAGTCAGCTTCCTCCAACAAATGGGGAGACAAGCTTGAGGCCATTCCCAGTTACCTGTTCGATGGTAAGTTGGGTTGGGGCGTTACAAAGTGGTATCAGTTGTTGTTTCATTTCCATTAACATACTTGTTTTCTTATTAGACAAGAGAATTATAAATGTGTTAGCACCTGGTTAATATCCGTGCATTGGACTGATCACCATAAAGGAAAAAGTGAATAGGGATTATATTCCTAACTATGTTTTGTGAATGAATAACAAGCTTATATTTTAACCTACATAAGAAAATTTAAGCATTATTGCCTATTTGTATAACATACCTTGTTTGTTAGTATGTAGTGCTTTTGTTTCTTTAGCATGCATTGCCTATTTACATTCCATTCTATGTGTTATAACATGATCTTCTGATAGTTTCATGTTATGCCATGTATTTACCTTGTTTTGGATTCCTTCTATGATTACTACTTATAATGGTATATTCTACCTTTTTATATATGGGTTGTGAATGAACGAGAACTAGATTTTGATTATAAGGTGTATGGGAGACTTGTAACTAGGAAATGGTATCCCATAGATTCAAACCATTTTGAGAAGAAAAAAAATACATTTTATGGCTTTTAAAACAATGAAAGTGTTCCTAAAGATTAAATAAACTGGTGAATTTATCATGATTAAAAGGGATCCAAAGGCCAAACAATAATGTTTATGGGTGTTTTATAGGTTGGTATATATCCACCAATATATCTACACTTATATATATATATATATTAGTATATTAAAATTCTAAAGTGATATGGGTTTTGATAAATTGGACCCAATTTTCAATCAATTAAGTGTGTAAGAACTTCATGAATTGGGAATTGAAAACCCATGTTAAATGTAATTACATGATGTGGACCAAAATCCATTTCTATTTATGTGAAAGCTATTTAATTTTTCTTTGAAATGAAGGTGGAAATTGTTTTTAGGTTTCCTGATAATGGACCCAGTTTGGCTTATTGAAACCCTTGCAGGTTACCTTGATTCTTAAAAATGTGTTTATTATTGTAAATTGTCTTCTTGTGATGGTATGTTCTTCAAAGATTAATTTTTTAAAATGATGTTTTAAAACATGCATGTTTCTACCTTGGGGTTTTGTTTGTAAATCATGTAACTTGAGTTTTGTTTTGAAAAATGGTAGTTGATGTATGAAATGAAATATTTTAATTCATAAAGATGAAACGTGAATAAATGGAAAAAGGGATTAGAAAATGAACTTTAAGTGGTGTCCTATATGTAAAACCCTCACATGTGGGTAGTTTTTTTGTTACTCCATGAGTTTGCATGGAATGTAAATGGCATTGTTATCCCTAGACGTTCTTTTACTTTTACTGGTGGTTTATATTTTTAGCTTTGAGATTTTGACTTTTGTTTTGTGTGACCAAATTCAGGGGTAGACCCATGTTCATTGTGAGGGTCTAGCCCATGGTAGTTAATACCACTAAAAACATTAATCCTTTTCTAGTTCCATTTCTTTTTTGATGTTAGGTACCATTTTGTTGTCGTTGTCCCTTGTAGGACTTTTGTATCCCAATGAAACTGTTGTTCGGATGTGATTTCATGATTTCATGGACTTTATTATGGGAATGAGCATCAGGTAAAGCTAATTCAAAGTAGTTTAGACATTCCTTATGCATGGTCAGATGCATATTTAGTCTTTTAAAACCATCTCTTTTCCATGGTAAGTATATGTTGGTATACGTAGTACAATCTAGTGTCAAACAAAATAACAAAACCATTGAGTTTGGTTAAATCAATGGGTTTTTTTCCTTTGAGTGTTGTCTCTGATCATCTCCAAGTAGAGTGACCTAAGCATTAAATGAATAGATTTGTCCCAATTGTTGGGATGAGTTTCTAAATACTCAGGTGTAAGAAAAATATTATCACTTTGATTGTGGTTTCACTTTGGTGTTTACCATTCCTTTTACGATTGACCTTTTGATGGTTTCTTAGATGAGTGTGACATGTGCATTATATTATTTTGTAATAGTTATCTTGTGAGAGGCTAGTGGATATTCTTTTCTATCAACAACTATAGCACTCCTCTGGTAGGGATTTTCATGTTGAATCTAGTAAGAACATCCTTCCCAGTAGAAGGGAAAATACCTAAAATGTCTTTTTTGTAATGGGTTATCATGTTTTAATGCCTCTGAGATCTCCATGTGAATTCAATGTCAGCGCTTGATCAAAAACACAATGTTATTAAGTTTGGTTGTGTATAAAACCGTTGATAATAACCTTAACCTTGGATGAGCATCAGCGGTTATGTTTGAAAAAAAACAGGATTCCTTCATGTTGTAAAGGCATGTGTTTGTTTAATCATATTTTTTCAGAAAGTGAAGTCAGGTCCCTTCCTTGTAGTCAGGTATGATTAACTTGAAGCCATTTCAACCCTCTTAGTGTACTGTGCTAAGTGATGAGCATGTACTATATCTTTTCTTCTTCCTATATGTAGTAATAGATCATTAGTTATATGACACACGAACTACTATAAATTCATTGGGCTTGTAGAGATGGTTCTCTATTGGTGTTTCTCATGGGATGTGTGGTTTCCTTCGTGGTTTGACCTTAGAGATGTAATTAGATAATGGGTGTTGGATTCGATGAACGTTTGGGTGATTAAAGTTAGCAGCCTTAGAATAAGGCATCACGGTTTGGCTTAAAAATGCTGACCATCTAGGCCTGAAATATTCTAGAATAATCAGACAAGAGGTTAAAATATTTACATTGTTTTTAATGTTTACAGTTGGTGAAGAATCGTTTTATGGAATTTTATCAGGTGGAGATGATGGGGGTTGGTGATGGTCAGTGCATGCATGAACACCCAGCATGACATAGTCTTTGAGGTTGATAAGTATTGATTGTTTTAATCATTTCATGAATCACATGTGAAGAATCATTATAATGCGTGGATGAATTATTGTCCTGAAAAATCCAACAGTGGTTGTGTTGGGGTTTGTATTTGTCCATTTAATGTTAAAACCTTTGGTGGGAAGTACCTATGGATAAATTATTTATGATACAATGTCGTGATCATGTCTCGAGGTGGATGGGCTCGGGTAAGATCCATCTCAGTTTTTAGTTGGAAAACGAATATTGTCATGAATCTTGGTGGTTTATGTTCCATTTAACATTGAGATGCTTCAATATTAATTAGAAATTTGAAAATGCAACGTGACTGTTTGAGCGATGTTTCACGACCCCAATAGTTTAGGTGATGTGTATTTTTTCTCTAAGGAATATCGAGGACAAGAAGTTCTATGGTGGGGCGTTTGAAATTATCCATGTATTGGGCCGGTTTAAAACACGAAGGTTTTGGAACCTTTCCAATTATTGAATGAGATTTTTTTAAAACTTGGCAACAAAATAAAAATCTGAGGGTTGGGTTACATCAAATTAATTTTTTTGGACTTGGGTGAAGCCCCCATTAAGTCTCTCCATGCGTTTTGAGATGTTTCGAGAGTACCATACCTGAGAAACAACAAGTTTTGAAGTACAACATAATGAATAGGGTTGGTGAACGATCTTCTAAATCATGCGTCCCGCTGCAGGTAACCGTGTGACCTTAATTTTATGGGGATAGAGTCATTTTTCACAACCTATGAGTAGTTTTCTTAACCATGTACCTAGCCTGGGTGGGGTGTTTCATATGTCCATTGGTGGATGCACGATTATCACATAATTTACCATAATGTTTGACTTAACAGTGCATGACACCTAGATTTAGAAATTTTATTATTTTGAAAATAAATTAAAATTTAAAATAAATCATAACAAACCCCTCATCCTCTTTGGCTCATGACACATCTCCCAATCCATCTCAAGGGTCACACGACGCCCCCCTCCCATGACAACCTCCCCTATCATCAAAATGTCACAATTCCATCATGAATGTCATCTGAATCATCGAGGTAGTCTATATCCTCCCTTCTCCTCCCTGATTCAGGCCGTTTTCAAGCTCTTCGTCACTCGGTGAGAATCGAAAGAACCCTAGGGTATTTAGTTAATCCAATTTCATGGATTTCCCTTATTTTAGGTTAGTGTGAAAGGTTTCTCGGGACCCTTGGGTGCGTGTTTTGACAGCCACTACTGAATGTGAGGCATCATGATGTGTTTTGGTCCGCCGACTTTATTTCGAGGTATGGTTTTGTTGTTTTTGTTATGGTTTCAACAATTAAATTATGATCATTAGATATTTAATGGTTCATAGTTTTCTTTGCATAGAGCACGGGTCCCTGCCTTGTGAATTCGAGTATCTGATTCAAGGTTGACTCTCCTGGGTATGCATAAGTATGTAAATACATATATGGGGATATGCATGCCTATGTATATATATATATATATATATATATTTAAATGTATACATTGGTGAGTGGATATTAGTTTATGAACATAAACATATATGCGAGGATCCCATTACACATTCTCATAGCCATGTGGGTGTGTGCATAGGGGATATGATTCCTTGCATGTATGTGAAGTTTCATATTCCCAATGGGGGGCCACGAGCCTTAATTTAGAATGTTCTAAGAGATGTTTTTGACAATTTAGTTCTACTGTGAGGTAGGACCCCTATCCTTCCCCCTTTAAATTATGTATATTTTAAATTTCCTTATGATTCCCACTTAATATTTCTTATCAGACTGACTGCATCTCTAGAAAAAATGCCTTCTACAAGAATATTTCCATGTTCATGGTTCTTGATTAATGCAGTACGAATAGAATTTATATTCTTTACTATTTAATATTCATGATGTCACTTTATTTTGTGTGTATCAATTTACCATGATCAGACAATTTGAATATGTTTTCCTTGTTTAAAATCACCAAAGTAAAATGGTGACAACCTCTAATTGAAATGACTATGCCTAAAGTCAATTTTCTATGTTTAGGAAAATTCCGCGTAAGACCTTGAGAAGAATGCATCACATATAATTGAATGTTTTCCTTTAATATGTATTAAAGGGGTAAGAATAAAACGAAATGGATTAGGTTTTTATGATCAGGTATTGGGTTAATGTGGTTATCATGTCTTGTGATAGTGGACATAACCCTTTAACAATTTTCCACATTTAAAAAAATTGTGTGAAATGGATATGAGACGAATGAATTACACCCAATGAAATTCATGATAGGGGTATGCCTCGTGTGATGAATGGAATTTGATCACTATGATAATGTTTTTTTTTTGTGAACTTGAGATTTTATAATTTCCCATAAAATGAAATTATTTAACTAAAACGATTCAAGGTACGACATGACCTCACCATTATTAGGCTTTTTTATAAAGAAAACGCATCTTCTGATTGCTTTCTTAAAATGAAATGATGTGAGACAGTTTTCCATACATTATATATTGAAAATTATGATTTCTTGATTATGATGATTTTGTTAAATGTGGGTGGTAGGAATTATAGCCCCATTCCATTCTATTAAATGTGGGATGTAGATGTATTTTCCACTTTCCATTCTTTAAATGTTTGTGGTCGTCATTATATCCCTGATATATTCTCTTAAATGTTGATGGAAGGCATTAGATCCCCATTCCATTCTATTAAATGTGAGAGGTAGGTATATTTACCCCATTCCATTCTTTAAAAGCAGGAATATGCATTATAACCATGATTCATTATATTAACTGTAGGCCGTATGTATATTTACCTTGTTCTATTTTCATAGGATAATTTAATAGATTTAATGGTCCCTTGGACATGCGTTAGGGGCATACTATGAGAGCTCCACTAGAAATTAAAGGTAGTGGCATGTCCCAATCCACCCGAACTCACACGAATAATATATATATATATATATGTTATAGTTACTTAGTCAGAATGACATCCTAACATCGATTCGATGCTAGTATAGTCGTTGGGTGACCCCTGGAAACCGGAATGGGTGTTTGTTAATTTAATAGTACTATTATTATCTCTCTATAATAGGAAACTTTTTAATTTATATTACATTATCTAGATAGGGCTCAACATCGGTGGTTCTATCCTACTGATATTCATATCTAACAGCCTACTAAGGTTTCCCTTTAAATGGGGTACTTAAGTAGACATTTATTGTTCATATGACTGCAGACAGTTGATCTTTCATTGTTATTGTATTCTTGTATTGGGAGCTTAGAGAAAATTACTATGTTGGAGCTCATGATGCTTATGGAGTTTTCATTATGACTGTATGCCTTTTCTTTATTTGAGTCCTATATATTTCTATGATGAAAAAATGATGGTTGTTTATTGCTTTCAAATTACATGTAACCATGGAATCCATTTTTTGAATAAAATGTCTATGTCTACTTTTAATAAATTGATATTATCTGTATTCTACTAATTTGTCAACTATTTATATAGTTCTTCTGATATTTTTATTGTTCATTATCTGATAATGCCATTGTGAAACTCTAATATGAGAGTATATCTTCCCCACTATCAACTCCCAAGACCCTCGCTTCTAGTCTGCTGCCTCTGGCATATAGGGAGATCTGATTGAGGCCATGTGACCCAGCGGTCATACTACATGTTCGATTGTAAGGCAGTTCTGGATGTTAGACGACAAGGGTACAAAATAGTTATTTTAACTACATATTAATAATAGGTTATAAATATGGTCATTAAATATATTTTATACAAGTTTTTAGGTCATTTTAACTTTGATTTTAGTTTAATTCCCCCCAAATAAATACATTTATACCTTAACATCGATAAATAATTTTTATAGTTTCACTATTAATTTTGGTAAAAAATATATTTAACCACATTATATGATAATAATTTTTCTAACTAAAAAATTGGAATTAATTATTTAAAATTTCATTGATAGGAGTGGAAATTTTAATTTAATATTTATCCCTTAAATTTAAAGAGAATATGATTTTTCAGAGATAAAATGTTCTAAAGAATACAGACTTTTTATATCAAAATTCACTATGATAATGAATAAAATGACAAATATTTAATTAATTGTTAAATTATTGAAATAATAATACTTTAAACAAAATTATTATATAATTTAACATTATAAATAATTTATAAAAAAATGATTTTTCCAATTCAAATTCAATATCTATGAATACCCATAAAAAAATTAATCTTTTCATTAAATGGAATGAATTCACCCTAAAAAATATTAATATAATTACTTCCAATATTATTTCTATTTGATTGAATAAATTTTACAAATTTTGTAAAATTAATTTTGAATTATGTTCACAAGTCATGACTAAATATTATTTTAGAATAAAATTATTTTTTTAGAAGATACTTCATTTGATTTTAAATGATTCTTATTTTATTTTTAATATATTGTTAATCATAATTTTCATAATTTACTTTTTAATATTCATTCATGAAAATTTAATGGAATAATTATAACGATATACTATATTATGATTGATTTAGATTCTTAGATCCATGTTCTGGAAGCAATCAAATATATTAAAATTGATGAAATATATTTAATAGTATATTTTACATCAGTGTTATATGACATATAAAATATAAATAAATGTACTTATTTTAGATTTTTGGGGTGTCATATATATGAATTTTGTGTCCCTATATGAAATCATAGTGGATTTATTTTACTTAGTCATGTAATCTATCTCACATTCAAGTAAACAGGATTCTCTACCTTCATCGACTCCTTGATAGGATGGAAATTAATTGATTTTGAATTTCACTAAATAATCATCCATATTGGATCTTTACCACTTGGATTTTGAGGGTTAAAAATCTTAATTACTATGACAATATAATACCTTTTCTAAAACGAATTGCATAATGGTTTTGAGAAGGTAGAATGCCTATGATGTTTTGCCTTAATAATAGGTCAAATAAAGAAAAGTGAAACATAATATTTAATCGACCATCTCATTCATTTCAACCAATAATGGGGTATTGGACCATGATACCTTTTGGTGGATTCAAGGTGCATATAATAATTTTTTCTAAGTCCATCATCTATAAATTCCACTCTTATGTTTACATGAACAACCATCATACCACAGAAGTGAAACACTCCACCAAGAGACCAGGACAACTCAATTGAAGTATCTTCACTATAAATATTCCTCCTAAAGTAGGGACACATCGAATACTAAACTATTCCATGTCGAAAATGATAATTCATAAACAACCCATAGTAACAAAAAAATATGTAAATCATGTTTTTAGATAACTATTTGTCTATATGAAACTCAGAAAACAAACCCATAAAAAACCACACCTCAACTAAATTCTTTACTACATGGGTCTTAAAATTTGTATAAAAAGTAATTAGGATGATATTTACTTCTCAAAGGGTGTATAAAATATCAAAATCAATGTTTTAAGGGTATTTTATAATTTTTCTCTATCTGAATTTCACATTCCTACAAGTGAATATATACCTTTGACTCTTGTATTATAAATACATTTTGAAACCCTCTGTGAAAAGGTAGTATCATTATTATATACGAACATGAATCACTACTACCAAAATAATTTTAGGAAAGGGGTTGTTTTTTGGATGACAGTATAATTGATTATGTCTATAAGATACAACATATCTTTCCAAAATCCTAACACACCCAAACCCATGCTTGAGAGGGCATAGTAAATATCATATTCTAAACACAACATATGAAGAAATAAAAATTATGTTTAGATTAATCATACATTCATCACTTCAAAAAAAATTTACTGATCACATTCAAGGATATTAAGATGCTTTTGAAAAAATATATGAGATGCAATGAAGTTATATTAAAGTCCTAGACATATAACCTATAAAAAACAACTTATCCTCAAAAAATCTAGATACGAAAAATATTTCAATAATAATCCCAAGACATCACCACTCAAATATTCATGGGATCCACTAATAAACATTTCCCAGAAGTAATATGTCACATAAAAATAACTTATTGAATTTAAAATAAAAATTTTCATAACATTCCATATAGAATATATTCTTCTTAGATTCTAAGGAATATATTGAAATGAACAGTATGATCCTGCACCGATATAGAATAGACAAGGATATCATCCATAATAAAACTATGAAATAATCCAAAAACATTACGGTTTAATTGACTAATTAAATCCACAAAAAATATGAGATTTCTATTAAGGCTATAAAACCTCGAACTATAATAAATAAAATTAAAATTTTTGATTTATTTCAATGTCTCACCATGAAATATGGTTATTAAAAACACATGTAAAAATATTACTATATCCAAATGGATATAAATGACCATTATGAATCGTTACCATTGATAATATATCCATTTAACAATGATCAAAAAATTAGTATAAATATAGTGTATTAAAAAATCCAGTTGTCTCAGACAAAGAACGTGATGGTCTTAAAGTGTAGGATTGTACCCTAAGAGTCACATTATCAAAGCTTAAAAGGGAGATAAAATCATTGGGCTTTTCCCTTGACCAATCCCAAGTTGATATTAGAGAAATAATGAATTAGTGAAACTGTTTATGGGAGATGCTCGAGATCATTAAGATCACGAACCAAACCATGTACACCGAACAACCCAAAGGAAAAATCAAAGCCACACACCTTAATTTTTTGGAATTTTTTTTCTTTTAAATGTTTAATTATAAATACCCTATCAAAATTATTATGTAATTTTTTTTGTATATAATAATTTAAATGTTTTCAATATATTATTATTACATTATAAATGTGTTTTAATTTTTTACAATTAAACACGTATAATAATTTTGAGTAATATTCAAATTCGATAAATGATTTTATTTAAATATTTTAATGGATATTTGAAATAATTAATATTTTACAAAAATATTATTATTAAATAATTTCTTACTAAATATAAATTTTTCATATAATTTTTATTAAGTCTGACATTATTTATATAAGGATTCAAAAACTGTTATTGTGAAAAAACCTAGAATTTCTAAATAAATGTAAATTAATATTTTTAAAGTGAAAATTAAAATATATAGATAATTATTTTAATAAAATGATTATTATTTTTGGTGTTAGAATATAAAAATTATCCAACTCTGATTTTTTTTTCATAATTTTCAGAGAAAATCATGTTTTTGTGTAAAAATAAAATAGTATTTAAATATATAATATGTATTATGACTTCATAATGAACCAAAAGGAAATTAATAAAAAATATAAAGGGTCTCGAAGACCAAATAAATGTATTTAAATTAAAATAATTTGAATTTATGTTTATTTGATTAATTTTATAAATCCATCATGAATCCTCCAAAACAATTAATATTTTTAAGGTTTTAAATTCATTTTTTAAGAGTGTGACTCACCTCCACATAATAAAGGGAATTATTTTAAAAATTTCAGATCTTTTTTGAATAAAATAATTAAATCCTCCAGTATTTGGTAAGAAACCAGGGGGGAAAACCTTGGTAATAGTTTTAGTTTTGGTTATTTTATTATAGAGTCCAAAACATACGTTTGTGAAAATATTACAGAATTCTTCCCTCTATTCCAATATAAACCCATCCAAGCTCCCATTTTGATTTCAAAAAAAATTATTAATGAACGTATTCAGTTTACCCTACCCTCCCTAGAATCTTCCCAATGTTCCCTAAGCTATAAATAAACCCATTTCATGCTTTTGGTGTCACACACTCATATAAGTGATTTTTTACATTCTCATATTTATTAATGTATTTTCTTTAACTTATGTATTTTATATTCATTTCTATATGATGGGATATGTTATTCCATATAATATTTACTTTATCTTTAATGTAAAATTTATAGGAGACCCATTTCTCTCTCATCATCTCAATTAGTGAATTTTTATGTGACACCATTAAGCAGCTAAAATTCCATAATGGATCCTCTCCTTTCCCATTTACTCACGAATATTCGTCATTCTATGATAATTTATTTTTAATTCCTATTATTGGGTTGTGTACTTTCCATGTTACACATGTTGACTATAAGATTTATAAATTGTGAGAGACCCATTTCAGTATCATTTATCCCTCCCATGATCATTTTTTCCTATAATGCTTCCAACATTACAATATGGGAATCCATAAAAAAATGTTTAGTGAATACCCATAACTATTTCTTACAAACAGTGTTCACCATTATAAAATTGTACTCATTTAATTGGGTAACTAATTGTATTTATTTTACACTCCTTGATTTTTGAATAAATTACGAAGAAAAATGATTCCATGTTTTATGATCTATCTTTCACACTTATGGAGGATAATGAAATGTATGTGACATGTGCATTTGAAATTATATAGAGCTCTAATGCATTGGGTAATGCTTAGTATGATGATCTATCATGTTGGGATTATGAGTGAACTGAATTTATTTATGGGACCTTGTACATCATGATATATCTAAAGTTAGCCTTGACGTAGGTTTATGATACAATGTTTCATGTTTTTGACACATTTCCCATGTTATGATTATCTTTCAATATCATGTCTCATTGTCATTTTATGATTCCTACTCCTATTATGAAACCATTGATATGATTATTTTGTAACATGTATAATTAATTTCCTGTAATTCCATGTTTTGACCTTAATGGCCTTTATAACTCACCAATTTCTTATTCTTATCCCTAGGTTATCCCATGGTTTTTTATTTTGATGTAGTATTTGAAGCATGTTTAGGATGTTTTAAATAATGATTGTGTGTCCCATGTTTTAAGTTTTTATGTAATGTACCTAATTCCCAAATACAATAAAATTTCTTAATAATCATACTTTTTTTATGGTTATTGTTATTTAATAAATTAAGTATTAATATGAAATAAATATTATTGATTTCAAAGTTTGTATTAGAGGGAATGTTATGTTTTATTTGGAATACAGTTAAAAAAATATAGAAAAATATTTAGGGATACTATTAATTATATGAAAAAATACATAAATTATGGTCAGTATTGATTTATTGTTTTTTCATTAAAATAAATCCATGTCTGGATATTACAAGTTGAGGTGGTTTTGGTACAAATGTACCTAGTAATAACAGATTTGACAAGGTATCCCAGACATGACTTGGGGTAACCTGGTACATGAAAATTGGACATACTATGCACCCAGTTTTACACTCCTGGGGGATATTCATTTTAAATTCATAGTCTCATTACAACAAATTATTATTGGAACAAAAAATACATATAAGAGTATAGGTTTGAAAATAGAGAATGGATAACATATAATGACGCCTATAAATTCAATATTTATGGAAATAAATGTAACATATAAGTTATTCTATTAATTTCATTATATTCCCCCTTTTGTGTATATATGTTTAAATAGAATCATCTTGAATTCCACCCCCCTCCCCCTTCATGTTAATGGTCAAAAATCAAGGGAATCTAGTATATAATAAATGTGAAGTAAAATGTGATGACTTCCCTCAATGAGGGGTCCAGCCTAATGGGAGCATGAAATATGAACATCATGACAATACTCCCTTGATAAAAATAGATTCTAAATAGAAACATAGATTATATGGGGAATAAAAATCCCCATAAGAGAGAGAATGATAAAACTAATTCCTTTACGTTCCAAAGGCCTCATAATTTTTATGGATGTAGAATGATGGACCATCTCCAATTATAAAAACTTCTCCATCCTTAATTGTTCTAAGAAATTGAAGGTTATTCCTGAATTTTATTATATGGAAGGTGAAACTAATCAATAGTGGAAATTTATCATAAATACAAACAATAAGGATGATATTGAAGTAATGAGGTGGAAGGATTTCAGGAAAATGTTTTTGATAAATATATTTTTCATACTATCCATCTTAAAATGAAAACATATTTACTTTCACTCATGAAACAAGATGAAAAATATATCAAATCATTTGTGAAAAAATTTACAAGACATCCATGATACTCCACTATCATTGACATAAACCATGAATGAAAAGTTGACTGATTTTTTTGGGGGCTCAAAAATAATCTATAAAAACCCTTTGGGATCCAATACTTGGATATATATGAGTTAATTTTCAGATGTTCCATCAATGTTAAAATGGAGATCAGCAAATTTGAAGGGTATCATAAAAAAAGTAAGGGAAATGTAGAGTTTAATTTTTGCAGTCCGATCATGAAATCTAATTTTAATAAAAAAATTCAACATTGCACTTTTCAAAGGTGCAGAAAGAAGAACCCCAAAAATTACTTAAATGGGATAAGGAAAATGTTTTTTTTCGGAAATAAGGACACTTTACTAATGATTTAAAACATGATACACCTGCTACTATGATATGGGAAAGGAATTTTCTGATCAACCCTCAATGCATTGTTCATTGATACAACTGCACGGATATACTAATCTTTTCAAACAAATTTACTAACACATGGGTTTCTAGAGACAACCAACAAACATTAAGGTGGCAAGAGAGTTGTTTTGACATCACTACAACAAAAGTGGATCCCGAAAATGATGTGGTGATAAGTACACTAGATATTCACTAATAATAGTGAATATGATTTTTTTATTCTTGTTATATTAATTAATTTATATAAATAATGTTTAGTAAAACTATTAAGATTACACCAAAAATCATGAAGGTAGATATGTTAGTGAAAAAATAGAGAAATTATTACATCCCATGTATATAATTAATCCCCTATCAATGTTTCTGGGATGAACATCCAAAAATATCCTATCATAAAAACTTATGTGTATGTAGATGTAATTATGGTAATTGATTGGATTTCCTTATATACAGAAAACATAAATTTCCATGAGATGTAAATCACTCTCTACATTGTTAATCGACCCCCAATTCAATAAAAGTTCAAGAAGGATGAATCTTATTTATAACCATTATCTCAAGCATGGAAATTATTTCCAAATGATAATGTTTATCTAGAAAAAGTAATTTTTTTTAAAGGAAATAACAATCCATGAAGACAATCATATTGCGAGGTAATATACTAATGTGTTTCCTGAGGAATTTCTTAGACTTCCATCGATCTCAAAGGTTGAAATTTCCATCGATCCTATAACTATGTAATTTATATTATCCAAGTATCCATATAGAATGGATTTGGTATAACTAAAGGATCTATAGAAACAATCACTAGATAATTTGGATAAAGGATTCATAACCCCAAGTGCTTCACCTTAGGGTATAGTAGTCCACTTCGTCAAAAAGATAGATGGGTTAATTCCCCTTTGTATATTTTATCATGAGCTCAAGAAGATCCCAATAAAGATGATGTATCCTCTTCCATAGATTGATGAAATTTTTGATCATCTAAATAGCACACAATACTTCTCCATAGTGGATATTTGGTCATAATATTACCATAGGGTGAAGAAGGAAGATATCCCCGTGAATGATTTTTGTACATGGTATACAAAGTATGAACTCATAGTAATTTCGCTCATACTCCCTAATTCTAGAGCATCATTCATTGATCTAATGAAGAATTATTTTAAATATTACGACAAAAAATTTATTATATCAGATATAGAAAATATTCTAGTATACTCCAAATTAATGGAAGATGTTGAGGAGCACCTGATTACTGTGCTAAAGATCTTGTGATAGGAGAATATTTATGAAATGTACATCAAATGTGAGATATTGTTGAAGGATTCCTCTTTAATGGGTAATATCATCACCAAAATGGGATATCTATGGACCCTTCAATGATAGAAGAAACAAAAGTATGGTTGAGTCAAAAATTTGTGATATTTTTTCAATAGTTTCCCAGGGTTATCTCGGTGTTATCAATTATTTTGTGAGAAATTTAAAATTATTTTCAAATCATATAACCCAGATAACTCATAAGGGAGTCAATTCTTCTTATTATCCTGAATTTGAAGAGATATTCAAGGATTAAAAGAAGATTCTTGTTGGAACACCTATGAACACACTACCCAGAAGTGGATATATTTTCTGGTATTAGTCATTGCTTTAAATAATCCTTTAGGTTGTGTGTTAATGAAAAATTACATTATCATAGGCTCAGATTCAAGGAAGTAGAAAGTTCAAGAATAGAGAAACCCAACACATGATCTGGGGTTGGATTTAGTGATCATCAGTTTTAAAATTTTTTCATTATCTCTTTGGGTAGAAGTGTGAAATATATACAATTCAAAAAAATCATCAAGTATATATTCATAATGAAAGAGGTGAATATGCACTAATGAAAATGGTTAGAGATGATCAAGGACTATGAATTCTCAATTCACTAACATCCTGGGAATGAGAAAAAATTGAAGATTTTCTATGTTCAAAGGATCTAGAAATTCTATCATTTATGAGAACTGAGAAGGATCTAATCATATTAGATTTAAAAAGGAAGGACATGGGAATCATAAAAGAAGGATCATCATCATTCCCATTCTAAAATATTTCCCAACTGTCTCTTCTATGGAGGATTAAATATGATCAAATCAATGATATAGGAATTTAGAAGAAAATGGAAACTATATAGAATGTTAAATCATCATAATTAAATGTTAATTAGGAAGGAATTGTGAGATTTTGGTCATGTCATTGTCTTCTATAAAATCCTGAGTTAAAGCATAAACTGTTAGATGATGCACATAGTTTGAATTTATCTATACAGCTATGAAATAAAATTATGAATTGATATCTCCAAGAACACTATTGGTGGGACAATATAAATAAGTATATTGTGTAATATACATTAATATTAGTTTTATTTTAGCAAGTGATGGTTGAACAAAAAAATTATAAGGGGATGATGCAACCACTACCCATACCTACATGGAAATGGGAAAACATCCCCATGGACTTTGTCACTGGACATCTGAAGACATCCATGTGAAACAATGATATCTGGGATATTTTGGATCATCATATAAAGATTTAAATATTCATTTTAAATATATATGTTGTCACACTGGATGAACTTGCACAAATATAAATCGTACAAGTGGCGAGTCTACATGGTGTACCACTAATGATTGTATTAGATTGAGACCCTTGTTTAACCTCCAAATTTTGTAAAAGTTTCCAACATTATCAAAACACTATGGTAAAATTCACTATGACATATCATTCCAAAAATATTGGATGATCATAGTGGACAAGAGAGATAATTAAGGACATGTTGATAACTTTCTCAATTAACTTCAATGGAGGATGAGATCAACATATTCCTTTGGTTGAGTTGTCTTAATAAAACATTTTCTAATCAAGAATATAATTGGATTCATATGTAGAAATTTATTAGAATAGGTTTAGTACTCCTTCATTGTTGGATGAATATGGGGAACAAAAACTCTTTGATCCAAAAATGGTCAAGGAAATAGAATAAAAAGATTATGGCAATTCCGCAGCACATCAAGGATGCTCAGAGACGATAGAAGAGCTATTTTGGAAATAATCGACGAGACATGGAGTTTGGATTTGGAGATTGATTAATCATATACATATATATATTTGAATAAATTGATGATATTTGGTAAAAGGTTATGGTTATTCCATAATACATCAACCCCTTTGAGATACTTGAACGCATCAGAGTGGTGAACTACTAGCTTGTACTACCACCTAACCTATCTCAAGTAAATGATGTATTCTATGAATCACTATTGAGGAAGTAAAAACATTATCCCTAGAATATACTCCATCCAAGGGTGGTTCTATTTGAGGATGACCTTAAATATGATGGGAAACATTTGAATATTATAGAACATAGAGACAATGTTCTATGGAATAAGAAAATGCACCGGGTTAAAGTATTGTGGACAAACCACATGTTTAAAGAATAAATATTGGAACTGGGAAGGTGATGGGAAAGTTTTACCCTCATATGTATTAGTGTCAAAAAATAAAATTTTATGGGAAAATCTCTTAAGGGGGGAAATTTTAATGACCTGAACTATTATAAATAAAAATTAATTTTTATATTTATTTAAATGTCTCATCCTGAAATATGTCTATAGAAAAAACATTTTCATCTATTATTATTTAATATTGATTTATTAATTCTATTATTATTATTTATAGTTGATAATATATTGGTCAAATAGGGATAAATTTAGAAAGTATAAATATAGTGTTTCAATAAATCCAATTGACTTAGATAATGTAAGTGATTCCCACACTCATACATAAGTTTTATTTTTATTAAGAGGAAGCAACAACAGCAGCTGAGCAAAAACAAGACAAAAAAGTCCAGGGGTGAAACCCTAAGGGGGAAAAAACAATGAAAACTATGTTGATCCCCTACAATCAAATTAACATCCTCTAAGATGAGAAAATGAGCATTAGAAAAGTAAACAACTTTGAAACCTTGATCTGCCGCAGCCATGGTGGATAGATGATAATCCACTTTGTTTCCCTCATGCCACATTTGTGGAACACGAATATTGTTGTTGATTAGGATATATTTACATCTCTAAATGATATTATAAATAGACCAGGGAGTTGATCCTTTCTCATTCATGGAATCATGAATAATCATGGAGTCAGTTTCCACCAGGTCGATGGATAAGCCTTTCTGAACACATAGGCTCAGACCTGTATACATCGCTTTGGTCTCAGCCTGAATAGAGGTTCCCCTACCATAGAAGGAAATAAAATAATAAATACCACTGCAACTATAATTCAGATGCACCCCTCCTTCACACATCCTATCCGTAAGACAAGTGCCATAAATATTAATCTTGTAACCCATAGCTGGTGGAGTCCATCGCACCTAGTGACCCCTCTGACTTGATAGAGAATCATGCATCACCACCTCATTTTTCTATAAGGCTCTCAAAGAGTGAGGATTTTCCCATCTATCGAACCTGTGAACCATATCAATAATAAAAGATTTTACTCTCATAATAACCGACCTTCTAGTGGATGAAACTTCTTAAAATCAATCCATTTTCTTGGTTTGAAAATTGAACCAACACCCTATAATAAGAATCACTGATATTGCCTCCCTTTTGTAGCTTCAAGATGTGCAACCCATGAATCCATTTATCCATGAATAATGACCTGGATAAACTAGTATAAAAAAGACCTATAAATCCAAATCAAATCCACATACATCCATAGCCCATTAACCGTCAAAAAATAGGTGATCGGTTCTCTCATCCCTGTGCACCGTGCTACTGTTGCATCTAGAGGCTATGTTAAAACCCATACCCTTGACATTATCATCTGTGGGTATCACATGTTGTCTCACCGTCTTGGTAAAAAAGTTGATATTTTGTTGAAAATATCCCACACCAGGCCACACAGCTCTAAATATCCTTGTTCTCTTGAGCGCCACAGTCAGATGGATGTCCTTCAAGGGGAAATTATCGGAATTGTAATTAGCGAACATACAAGTATTTGCCTCCTCATTCTGTGCAATTAGGCCCGGTCACCCCTTTCTAATCCATGTTCAGCACTACATTGGTAAAACTAGGATACAAAATATCCTTCTGGAAGGAAAACGTATGAGGCAGGGATCTTGGGAAACCAATAACCATTCCTGCCCAGTTGTGATGCCAAAAAGAAATGTTGCCTCTCCCCATTATCCATTGGGTGTGAGATCAGATATTGGGTATGTTACTGAGGATCCCAGACCAAAAAAGTGATGTGTGAGCTCCATCATCCACATTTCATCTAGCTTTAGTAGACATGATTTCCCCCAAAAGTGGATGTTCCTCCACAATCCATGCTCTGCACATTGATCTCACCTTCCTGAATAGGTCTCACTAACTTATCCCATTAAATCCAATGATACTTCCCATATGATTGAGCTTCCCAAATAAAATTGGACATGATTCTATCAATGGAATTAATGACCCCTTGGGAAACTCGTTTGATGACCTAGCATGGATTAGAATAGTTGGGATCACACTAATAACATGATTTATCCACCCTCCAATAGATAGGAATCCATTCATCAAATTGAGAACAAGTCTGGTAATTTTATTCATGACAATCCCGATTACAAACCCACCCAGTGGAGATGGTAATCCATGATAGTTTAATAGAAACATACACTTTTGCAAGCCTAATTTAGTGCACAACGAGATAACTTGTTGAGATCTGCACTTGATTGAAATAAAGATATTTCACATTCCTTTGTTGATAACCTACCCACTCCAAAAGCAATATTCCTTGATAATCCCAATGAGGCCATCAACCGATCTATTGTTGGCATTGTTAAAAATGAGGGAGTCATCCACAAACATGAGATGAGAAATGGTAAGACATCCTCCATGTATATAAAACTGCCGAATAATCCACCTAGAAAGCCTTATATTAATTTGAAGGCTGAGGGAGTCTTGGACAATAATGGAAATAGTTAGGGATAAGGGATCCCCTTGATAGAGACCAGAAGTAGCTTTAAAAATCAAGGATCTTTCCCTAGGAAGGATACTACCAACCATGTATAACTGGAGCATGTATTGATAATATATCTAGCCCTTGGATAATGAATTATACCTGAAAGCACCTTGTAGATGATACCCCATTTCATTCTATCATAGGCCTTATTTATATCATATTTGAGGGCCATGTTGGATCCATTAGTTTTGAGATTGATATCTCTGAGAATTTCATGAGCCAAAGAAATCACCCATGGATTGACTTGTTATTAACAAAGACATGTTTCCATAGTGATATATAATGAGGAACATGGGTAGATATTCTGGAATTAGCAATTACTAATATAATCTTGTAGCATAAATTACACATAAATACTTGCATATAGTCTTGGATAGAGGATGGGACATTAATATTTGGCCGGAGAACAAGAGTAGTTTCACCAGCCACTCTAGGAATCAATCCACTCTGAATATTTTTTTAATGGCAGAGATAACATCAGATTTATTCACCACTCTTATAGAATGATCCTAGAATGCCATCGGTTCAAGGGGTGCTCTTAGGGATAAGGTTCATCATGGCCTCCAAAATCAATTTATTGTTAAGAATCACTTGATAATAGTCATTATCCGACCTATACAACATGTCAGGAATCCATAAAAATAGGTCTAAGTCCCCTCTTGGATACCCTGACGTCATGATCGGATTTGGTTCAGCATACATGTTCTTGAAATAAGTGTGGTGATGCCTTAAAAGACATCTTGATCCTCTATGTAAGAACCATTATATAGAATAATATTGGAATTCACTAACCTTATTCATTATTTAATTAAAGAATGGAAATAAACTAAGTTCCTTTCTCCTTCATAAATCCATTTCTCCCATACATCCTCTCGAGCCTACCAATCCTGCATCTGAATTATCTCTACCAAAGCAGCCTTTTTGTTCCACTTTTCTGGAAAAAACGATTCCTCCCCAGCATCCTTAGGGCTTTGATCTCGATGTTCCACCTCCCTCTTGATATTGTGATGGTCATGGTTAGTGGTTCTAATTCCCTTCACCCAGCCTTGCAGTATTTTCTTTAAAGGTCTCAGTTTGTTATGAATGACCACCTAAGAGAAACCAGTAGCCATCCCCCTCCAAGAATCGTCATCTAGCTGATGATAGTCAGCCAAACCATCCCAATGGGCATGAAACTAAAAGTTCTCACCACCATCATGTTTGGAGGACATGGATATGATCAACGGAGAGTGGTCCAAGATACATCAGACAAGATGCTCCACCATGGAAATGGGGAACCTGGTAATGGCTTTTAATTTATCCAAACAGCTTTCCAATCAACTCCATCAACTACATCTACGTTTTTGGTTGTTTCAACAAGTTAACCTGTCCCTAGGATAACCCATGTCAAGAATCCCATTACCCGCAAGAAACTGTGTGATGCTCGCGATGGTCATCTGAGGTAAGGGACCCATACCTTTCTCCTCTTAAGTATACAAGATCACATTGAAGTCTCCACCAAAAATCCATTTTTGGTCCTCCGGGTAAAAAGAACTATGATCCTACCACAACAATTGTATACGTTTCTCATCACAAATACCATAAAACAATGAAATGAAAATGGTTTCCATGCCAAAATCCATTATCACCATAATATATTGGTCACCAGACTTGACCACGTCAACCAGCACATCCTTTTTCCCAAACAATCATATATGCCTATTAGACGAGTATGCATGCATAACTCCATGCATAAAAAATTTTGTGAGTGAACTCACCAATCCTCACAGGATTCGGCTTGTGCTCCAAGACCGCAAAAAAACATAACATATGCTTTATAATATACGAAGAAAAAAATTTGTTCACCTAAGCCCCTAACCCATGAGTGTTCCATATGAGGACTATAATCCTTGAAATATACATGGCCCAGTTCTGACTCCAGGAATATTTGGTCATATTTAGGGGAGATGAAACACACTCCTGGGATACTTTGAGATGAGCTCATGTGTGAACCCCAGCCCCCTAATTTGAGGTTAGCATTGTAGGAGAATCCCGAAAGGAACGATGTCGCATGGACACCCTACTTGCATTACTTGGGGGAGATTTTTGCACTTTATATTTGGGAAATGGAGACTCATGGCCTTCATGGATAATATATTCCCCATAAAAATGAGGAGGGTGGGTTAGAGGAACCACCTAAGGATAATACCCACCAGTGTCTTCCATCTTCCACACATGATATCTAGGGAATCCCATTGGACAAACACCTTTTCCAACACCTTCGAAAGAATATGAGAAGGCAGAGAGTAATGGAAACGGAGAAGGAGGAACCAATGACCGTGAAATATGTGAGAGGAGCACCCATGAGTATCCCATGCTAGATTTCTTGAACCAGAAAAGATATAAGGATCCCAAACCACTAGGAGAGTGGGGAGGAGGAAGGAGATGGGGAGGGGCCTCCTTCCCTATGACTCTTAGAAGGACCAACACTTGGGGAATAGAAAATATTTGAACCGAGGTAGTAGACACACCAAGCCCTAAAGAAACTTGTAACACCCAAGCTTCCACGATACACTTTTCTTTCAATAATGCAATAGCTTGCATTGTACGCAAGTTAGAGATTCTAACACACCACAACCAATCAAAATAGCTATTATGAATAGTAATACCCACGTTTTGAAATTATATAAATTTTATATTTCAAAATGGACTTCATTTTTGGATTCAGAATATCGAAATTAGCCTATGTTGAATTTTTGGTATTTTTCAGAGAACTTCCAATTTTCGATGAATAGTGAAAAATACTTAAAAACAAATTTTTTCATCAAAATAATTTATAGTGATAAATTATACGATTGAGTGGTTTTAAAGTATAATTAGAATATTTTTTAACATTTTTATCCAGTGGTGGTCATTAGAATTAAATTCACTTTGAAATTGGACATAAACAATTATCAATCTTTTGATATATATTGTTTCTTAAAAACATGCTATTTTTTGGGACAACGGGAATTAATTATTAAATTAATTAATTAAACTTATATATTTTGAATTTTGTAAAATATAAATCATTTTTGAATTAGGAATATCAAATATATCTTAGGGTTAATTTTTGGTATTTTTCTGAAAAACGTCAATCTTTGATGAATAGTGAAACCACTAAGTGGTAGTTAAGATACTAATTTTTTGTTTAAATAAAACTTTACCGCTTCTATGAATTTAATTTCAAAAATCCTACATACATGGTTTTAATTAGGAAGTAAAATGTGGTTCAATGGGATGAAAATAATTTATGGTGAATAGTAACTTTTCAGTTTTATTAATCGTGATTAAAGGTAATTAGTGTAATTTAAGGTAAATACAGTGTTATAATAATATTAAATTACCTTTACACTTGTCCTACACATATTGGATGAGTCATGGACGACCAAGAAAATCCATGGGTCAACTTCGGGACCCCATGAAGCCACTTCGGTAAGAAAATGACATTAATAACCTTTAATTTAAAGTATAAATAAAATTGTCACAAACATGTGTTGTTTTACTAAAACAATTATTACATGGGGTTATATAAATTAAATTTTTGACTATAAATATTAATAGGAAATATAAAAATATATCCTACATCATGTTAATTTTTATATAATTTTAATACATTAAATAATTAAATTTATTTATGACACCATGATGATGCGGTGATTACCTCATTAATCAAAGAATTAAATAAAATGAAAAGATAAGGTAAAATATAAAACTTAGACATGTCTAAATCCTATTTGATTGGTGGGTTTCGAACCATTATCACCTTATCCTAGAAATATATCATTTTCGGACCTTTAAAATCTGAAAATCATTTCATAATAATGTAACATTTCATGACTTTCCAAGAGTGCCCCTCCTCCCCTCTTATAAAAGGCCTCCACCACTACCACCTTATTCACAACATAAAATCCATTTAGGTCGGACATCCTCTGCCCAAATACTCTCTAAAATTAGCTCTCTTACTCATAGAATCCTCACATTGTGCATAAGTCTTCCCAAGGAAGCCTTTGGCTCAAATCAAAAAGAGTTACCCGATTGTAAGTTAATGTCTTTTCTTATGTTCGTTTGTTTTATTTTTCTTCTCCAACCCCTTAAAATATTTTTATTCATTTATTTTGTAAAAATAAAAGTATATTAAATATAATATGATGTTTTTATGAGAATTATTTAATTTACACTCACACACACCTTCGTCTAATGGTTAAAGAATATACTATTTCTGTGGGTGGCGAATTACTGCCTCACGAAACGATGATCGTTCAATATTCTTTTAGAACCTATCATGGTGGCCATTAAGATGTCACTATATTTATATATGATATATATTATGTTTATGTATTCATTATGCTTATGTATTTTTCATTTATGGGATACCTTTATGACTTCCATTATAGGTAAACGTGATAATTTCATTTCAGGAAGTGCGGACTACCGCCCCCTCAAAGTGATTTGAATCGTTAATGCCATATGTGGGAATTATAAAGGATGGAGTGAATGATATTATATATGATATTATACTGGAATTATAATATACCTTTATATCATTATGTTTTCATTCCATTAAATATGAAATAGAAATTAAAGTAGTGTTCATGCGTACGTACGGCTTACCGTCTCCATGAACGGTGCATTTCATTTCTTACCTCTAAATGTTATGTAATATTATAAATGCATATATCTATACTAGATATATATGATATATATGATATATACATCATGAATATAATTCTATATGTAATGGATATTTTACCACATGAACAACTTGTAATCATAAGAAGTTTATTTTTGACTCAAGTACCAAAGATCAGCAAAACAACCGTTATTAACATAAATAATTACATAATCTTCATAACATGGTAATAAGTGATATAAAAGGAATAATGAACTTGAAAAATATTCTTAAGAAAGTAGTAATTAACTCTAGTTTATTATTCAGGATGTTAAAGAGCGATCAAGTCAAGTCGGACACGAGGTAAGGGACTTCATCTCAATCTTCTTTCATTGAGGCATATTTTGTTTTAATACAATACTTTCTTTTATATGGTGTATAAAACCCTTTTACATTTAAATTTATTCAAAATGAATCTTTTTATTTGAAGTGTTTTACTAAAGAACAAAAGGGAATGTTTTTTTGTCGTACGTATGTTGCGACAACGACTTCTCCGACACCGTGACCATCATTTGAGTTCGACTTCCACTACAAGCCATAACTTTTTTTAATGAAAAATAAAAACCAAGTTTTAATTTTCTCTTATTTTGGTATTGAAATTGGTTTTGATAATGTTTTGATTTAATTAATGTGTTGTATTGATATCTTGTGATTTAAATGTGGAAATGTTATGTTTCCTTTATGCATATTTTATGTGATACGATTATGTTATGGTTCTTGGGAATTGTTTAATATATGTTTAAACGTTTTCATATAAGGAATTCACTGGACTTAATAAGTGATGGGTGGAGCCCGCTATAGCTCATTGATGCATCAGAAGGTCTCATGAGGCAAACTTGTGTCTTGGCACGAGGCCTTGACAAAATATTATTTGTAGTCTTGGCACGAGTTCTTGGCTACGTGGTTATGATAGTCTGGAATTATGCATTCCATAATTATGAAAGTGGTTATTGATATTTCATGTGATTATTCAACTAGTAGAATATCTATGTGAATAAGTAAATTGCATTATTTCATTTTATCTTTTCTATATTATGCTGAATTTCATGTTTAAAAGGATTTTGTTTTAGTTATACATTTCCTTAAATGTTTATATTTATTTATGAATGATTCTGTTGTATTGTTATCCTTACTGAGCATCTGAGCTCACCCCTTTCTATGTTTTATTTTTCCCAGGATGTGAAGAAATGTTTTATGACTTACCTGTAGGGACAGTCTGAAAGGGATATGAGTATGGACTATGGAGACCATGTTATGGTAGTTTTTCACTTTATGATGTAATGTAACATTTATGAATGTATCTAGTATTTCCAAGGCTACAAAACTAACCGGTCTTTCGAGACTTGATCTTTTGTGATCATGCCAATGTTACGTAATAATGCACCGACTCTTTGTAATTGGGGTCGATGAGTCACAGTTGGTATCAAAGTAAGTTTAGTACTAACATTGGAAGTTAGATTTAGATAAACTCTTATTATAGAACATATCCCTAAGATAGACATTGAGGATTAGTAGAGAAGAACGTCCTAGAATTTTGGTAATATAGAGATTTTATGAGTTTTCTGAGCAATACATCCCTATATGGATATGAGAAGGTAGAGGCATCTCTGGCACAGATGTACTTAGGGGTAAATCCGAAAAACACCGCTTTGAGCGAACTAGTTCACGACAACGGGACTTGCTGCACTTTTGGTTACGACATTCCTGGGGGATATGCTTAGGATAATTATCATTTCTTTACAAAACATTATGAAGGGTTTATGAGTATATACTTCCTCAAAGAAATTTTTTTATGGATTATATCTATAAATAGTTCAATTTAGGTGAAGTGTTTTAAAAGTATGGATTTATGTATTTCGATTCATAAACTAATCTAGTTTATGACATTATTTAGAAATGTCGCCTAGTGAAAGGAATGGAAACCATATAAATTCACGCACTCCATGTAGGTATTTCCCTCCTACTCAAGATAATTATAATAGAGTTGGTGATACAACTGGTGCTGATCAACTTATCACCATACCAGGACAACTCACTCAGGTTATGAATAATAACCTTACTGGTATGGAGAACCCTAATCCGCAATGTGGAGGATCAATGTTAGATTGTTTCATGAGGCAAAAACCCCCAAAATTTAATGGGTGTACAAATCCATTAGTAGCTGAGCAATGGATAAACTCCTTAGAGAAAATATTACACGCCTTGGGGTGTAGTGAAAGGGAGAAATTTGTTATTGCAGTTTACCTCCTCACAGGAGATACTGATCAAAGGTGGTCTCTAGTTCAAAACACAAAGGAATGTGAAGAATTATCAATTATGGAATGGAAGTATTACAAGGATATTTTCATAGAAAAATACTTTCCACATGACCATCGATCAGATATGGAAAGGAAATTTCTGAGTCTGAGACAAAAGAAGGATGAGAATGTCGCAAAGTATGATCCCAACTTTACAATGTCAGTGAGACATGATGCAGATTATATACATAACCCAATAAGTATGATTTATCGTTTCTTTGATGGGTTAAAACCATTTCTCCATCGAGCTTTAGTATCACAATCCTTCTCATCATACGAAGATATTGTCTCGTGTGTTATCAAGACAGAAAAGGAATTCTCGAAGTCTTGTGAAAACAGAGTAAAGCAAGAGAATAAGAGAACGGTGGAATAAGAGACAGATAAAAGGAAAAGGAGAATGAAGGATTTTCCATTATATGATAATTGTAGGAAGAATCACCCTGGTACATGCCTAAAGGGAATGGGAGTTTGATACAAATGTGGAGAAAAAGGTCACCAAGCCCGTGATTGTAAGTGAAATAAAGAGGCTATCAATGTTGAATTCTACAATTGTAGAGAAATGAGGCATTATGAAAATTAATTCCCTAAGCTCCAATGAAACTTACCTCATAAAAGGAAAAGGGAGCAAGGCCAAGCTTATGCTATTACTACAGATGAAGTTGAATAATTATTGTATTTGTGTTTTTGGAATCAAGAACTATATTGTGGTTATCAGAATAATGTGATATATATAAGGATTGTACTACAGTACATTTTGTTTTCATTAAGGATTTAATATGATGAAGTTAATCATATTTTTAGTATGTGAAAATAAGAGAAACTTTACTTTTTTGGGAAATCTGATGGTACAATTGATTTTGGAATTTAGAGACCTTTTAGAGAAAGTCTGACAGAGGTATTTTGGATAACTATAAAGGTTGGAATGGATTAAGTTTAACTTTGGATAGTATTGTTTAAGGTTAAAACATTTCTGAAGATTATTTTTGGAATATTATAATACTATAGTTTTAGGAAAAGGACAACCTGCAGGTCAGGGGATAACCCGTCGTGTCGGACAAAGTTATAGGAATCGAACCCACAACCATAGTGTGAAATGCCTTTATTACCTTCCACTAGCCTACAAGAAGTCCCTGGTTATTACAAAATAGTTTTCCTAATCTAAATGGTATGTGTTAATATTTGGAACCTTGTACGATTAGGATAAATATAATATTTTTGAGTACTATTATCTTTTTGAGTGGAAGATGGGTTTGTGGTAAAAATTTATTAAAGAATGAAAAGTCTACCTAACAAGTATGTATATTTCCTTACATTCTTAGTAAATCTCTTAAATTAATTCCCCAACTTTATGAAAGGTATCCAAAAACAAAAATGTTGTCGGTTAACTTTTCCTTTTGGGGAATCAATGATCATTTAACCAATCACAAGTTTGTAATTTTCTTGTAGTTAACTTTATCCTAACCATGTTTTCTACAACTCTCCATCAGACCATGATGGTTTGTTTTTCCTCCATATCCATGTTTTCATAGAATCCTAGTATGGCCTATCTCAATTGACCTTTATACTTCTCTTTCTTTCTTTTAAAGTTATATTTTTTTAACCCTATTTCTGATATGTGTTTTCCACAAAGGTATTTTCTACTTTGATCCTTTTATTTTGGAAGAACATTTTCAAATTGCGAGGACGAAATTTATTTAAGTAGGGGAGAATGTTACACCCCATGCTTCCACAATACACTTGTCTTTCAATAATTTAACAGCTTGCATTATACGCACGTTCGAGATTCTAACACACCGCGACCAATCAAAATAGACATTATGAATAGTAATACCCACTATTTGAAATTATATAAATTTTATATTTCAATATGAACATTATATTTGGATTTGGAATATCGAAATTAGCCTATGTTGAATTTTCTGTATTTTTCTAAGAACATCCAATTTTCGATGAATAGTGAAAAATACTAAAAAACAAATTTTTTAATAAAAATATTTTATTGTGATAAATTATATTATTGAGTGGTTTTAATGTATAATTAGAATATATTTTAACCATTTTATCCAATGGTGGCCATTATAATTAATTTCACTCTGAAATTGGACATAAACAATTTTCAATATTTTGATATATATTGTTTCCTAAAAACACGTTATTTGTCGTGATAGCGGGAATTAATTATTAAATAAATTAATTAAACTTATATGTTTTAAATTTTTTAAAATAGGTATAATTTTTGAATTTGTAATATTAAATATATCTTAGGGTTAATTTTTGGTATTTATCTGAAAAACATCAATTTTTGATGAATAGTGAAACCACTAAGTGGTTGTTAAAAAACAAATTTTTCGTTTAAATGAAACATTACCACTTCTATGAATTGAATTTCAAAAATCCAACATACATGGATGTAATTAGGAAGTAAAATGTGGTTTAATGGGATGAAAATAATTTTGGTTGAATAGTAACTTTGGAGTTTTATTAATCGTGATTAAAGGTAATTAGTGTAATTTAGGGTAAATATAATGTTATAAAAATATGAAATTACCATTACACATGTGCTACTCTTATAGGATGAATCATGTCTGGAAAAGAATATCCATGTCTAAACTTGGGGACCCCATTAAGCCACTTGGGTAAGAAAATGACATTAATAACTTTTTATTTAAAGTAAAAATAAAATTGTCACAAACATGTGTTGTTTTACTAAAACAATTATTACATGGGGTTATATAAGTTCACTTTTAGACTATAAATATTCATTGGAAAGATAAAAATATTTCCTACATCATGGTAACTGTTTTATAATTTTTTTACATTAAATAAATAAATTTATTTCTGACACCATGATGATGCAACGATTACCTCATTAATGAACGATTAAAATAAAATGAAAAGATAAGGTAAAATATAGGACTTAAACTTGTCTAAAGACTATTTGATGAGTTTATTTCGAACCATTATCACCTTATACTCGAAATATATCATTTTGGGACCTTTAAAATCTGAAAACCATTTCATAATAATGTAACATTTCATGACTTTCCAAGAGTGCCCCTCCTCCCCTCTTATAAAAGTCCCCCACCTCTACCACCTTATTAAAAACATCAAAGCCAATTGGCTCGGCCAAACTCTACCAAAATACTCTCTAAACTTCCCTATATTACTCATATAAGCCTCAATTTTGGTCATAAGTCTTCCCAAGTAAGCCTTTGGCTCAAATCAAAAAGAGTTACCCGATTTTAAGGTAATGTCTTCTCTTATGTTCTTTTGATTTATTTTCCTTCTCCAACCCATTAAAATATTTTTATTCCTTTATTTTGTAACAAAACCAGTATATTAAATATACTAGGATGTTTTTATGAGATTTATTTGATTTCCACTCACACACACCTTCGTCTAATGATTAAGGAACATACTATTTCTGTGGGTGGCGAATTACTGCCTCACGAAACGATGATTGTTCAATCTTCTTTTGACACCTATAATGGTGGCCATTAAGTTGTCAATACATTTATATATGATATATATTATGTTTATTTATTCATTATGCTTCTGTATTTTTCATTTATGGCATACCTTTATGACTTCAATTATGGGTAAACGCGATAATTTCATTTTAGGAAGTGCGGACTACCGCCCCCTCAAAGTGATTTGAATCGTTAATGCCATATGTGGGATGTATAAAGGATGGAGTTAATGATATTATAAATGATATTATACTGGAGTTATAATATAACTTTATATCATTATGTTTTCATTCCATTAAATATGAAATAGAAATTAAAGTAGCGTTCATGCGTACGTACGGATTACCGTCTCCATGAATAGTACATTTCATTGCTAACCTATAAATGTAATGTAATATTATAAATGAATATATATATATATATATATACTGGATATATATGATATATATGATATCTAAATCATGAATATAATTCTGGATATAATGTATATTTTACCACATGAAAAACATGTAATTAGAAGAAGTTTATTTTTGAATCAAATATCAAAGATTGACAAAACGACCAATATTAACTTAAATAATTAAATAATGTTCATAACATGGTAATAATTTATATAAAAGGAATAATGAAGTTGAAAAATATAACGACCCATACTTTACATATATTGTTAATACTTAAAAATTGAATCATACTTATTACAACATATAACAAAACCACAAAAGGACTGTATAGGTATAGTATCTTTAGAAACTGGGAAACATAAACAACTGGTTCATAAAGCATCTACACTGTCTCCCATTTATTTCATCGTATCTATAGTCCCTTTTGGCATATCTTACTTAATAACCTTCTTCCGGACCTGGGGAAAGAAAACATACAAAAGGGTGAGCTCAAATGCTCAGTAAGGGTAAACAAAAGAAATATCAATCACATCATATTCATAAGAACATAACTTTTGGAAATCTTAACCTGCAAAAGAGAGCATAATTTCATAACATGGGATAAATCATAGTAGTGAAATGGAATCCAAATAATCAAAACATAAAACATGATACTTTGTGGCATACACACATAATCATAGAGAATCATTTCTTATTAGTCAAGACTCATTTCCAAGACTATCTTAGTGGACAAAGTCCATTTCTGATCCGAGTTCACTCCTCGTTTCAGTCCTGTTTCACTGAACCGGTAAAACCTACCGTTCCATCCATGTCTATCTCATGAGATATAAAATCTTTACCCAATGAGTTGGAGGGAGATATAGTTCCCACACATCTCATAATGATACCATTCTTATGTGTGCCACAAAATCATAAACCATACATCATAGCATAACCCATGCAATAAAAATGGGAATATTAAACATCGTGACATCATAAAACAATTCATATAAGATAAATGAATTCATAAAAATAATTCCATCACAACATAATCAAATCAATGTAATAATAGGGATAGAAATAGAACCCGTTATTATCTTAGATGGAAAATAATTTTGATAAAACACTTGAACTCCATTATTGAGGAAAATATCCTTTCTACCTCAAAAACATTTTTCCTTTCTTAAAATGTCATAAAATTCTAAACTAAAAGAAGTTTATTAAAAATAAACTTGAAAACTTGTAAAGGAAGCTTCTTGGAAATAATGTTTTAAAAATCCATTCATTCCTTATAAGTTAAAAAAACATTCTTCTCGTACTTTTGTCGGAAAAGTCAAAAAGTACCTCGTACAAAAAACGACAAAAGATTACTTTCATATCTTTTACTAAAAACTCACCGAAAGGTAAAATTGGATTTAAAAAATTTTAGGTGGATGGAAATAATATTACATATTGAGGAAACATGTATGTGGATGATAAAATACACCCCAGTAAATTTCAAAGTATAAACAATCTCGGATAAAAATGAGATTGTGATATTTTCTTTACCTTAGGTCTGATTTGCTTCGTAAGTGTCCGAACCTCCTCTTCTTTGAAGTTCTTCTTTGAGACCTCCTTTTAGGGCACTAAAATAGGTCTTTGAAGAAGAACAGAACCTCTATGATGTTTCTAGGGAAGTGTAGAGGAGAAATTGGTAGGGGTTGGGTGAGCTTGAAGGCTCAAAGTGGTGTGAGGAAGAGGGGGAGGAGGTGCCCTTTTATAAGGGAGGAGAGGGGCACCTTTGGAATAACAAAAAATATTATTTTATTATAAAGTCAAATTCGGTTTTTAATAGCTCCAAATTGATATATTTCGAAGCTAAGGTGGGTAGGGGTCTAAATCCTCTCATACAATAGAATTTAGACAAGTTTAGGTATCAATTTTAACCTTATTATTTAGATTTAACTTTAAGTGAGATAATTTAACTTTTACCATGTCTTCTTGTTTTCTTACACTATAAGGTTAATAAACATACTATATCAAGACAAACGAACCCCAAGTTGTTTATTATTAATATATATAACCTTATCTAAGTAATTTGTCTGAACCTTATATTTTTAGGAATAAAATAACAATTAACAATATAATATTTGTTTTAAAAACTATTTTATGTCAATTTTGACACTATTTAGTAATTGATTTTTGTGAAAAATCATAACATAATTCTTAGTTCAAACCAAGTTACTTAAATCAATAATAACATTTCATATTAACCTAGAAAATTAGTTTAATTCATAAAAAGTCTCAAATTACATTTATTTGGGTATTTATAACATCAATTATGTCAATATTTCATTAATAAGATAATTACTGCATCATCATTGTGTCATAAATAAATTAAATTACTTAATGTCTAAAATTTAAAAATAAAATACCATTATGTAGGAAATATTTTTATCTTTCTAATTAATATTTATAGTAGAATTTATCTTATGTATAACCCCATATTAAAAATGATTTACTTATTTAAATTTGATTTTATCTATTTTAACCCTTCTTTAAATAAATTAATAATAAATGTCCTAATCTAATCCAAGTGGGCCTAAATAGTCATATTTTATTCCTAAGGTTGTTTTTGGTCGAATCACACTTGTCCAATAGAATTATGACATGTGTTAGGGTAATAATAATATCATTTTTACCCTTAATTACCCTATTTACTTTTAACCGTGGTAAAAAAAAGTAAAAAGTTACTATTCACCAAAAAAAATATTTTCATCTCATTGAACCACATTTTACATACTAACATCAACCGTGTCTCTCTGATTTTCGAAATTACACTCACAGAAGCGTTAAAATTAAGTTTTATGAAAAATTCAGTTTTTTAACTACCACTTAGTGGTTTCACTATTCATCAAAAATTGAAAGTTTTCAGAAAAATACCAAAATTTCACCCTAGGCTAATTTTGATATTCCGAATCCAAAAATGAAGTCCATTTTAAAAAATAAAATTTCAAAAAGTGGTTATTAATATTCATAACGGCCAGTTTTAATAATATTTTAATAGCATATCATTGTTTAGTGAAACTCGGTATTGCGTACGACGCAAGCTATCGAGGAAGGCCGCCGTTGCGTGTAAAGCAAGCCAAGCTAGTGTTGTGTGTAGTGGAAGATTCCTTTGATGATTTATATAACATAAAAACAAAATATTTCACATAAAAGTTTCAGGTGTTACATTCTACCCCCCTTAAAATGAATTTCGCCCTCGAAATTTGTCACTTTGTAACAAACAGATGAGGATACCTCTCCCTCATCATTTCATCAAGCTCCCATGTAGCTTATTCTAATTGGTGGTTCCTCCATAAAACTTTCACCAATCGAGTGGTCTTGCTTCGTAGGACTTTTTCACTACGATCCAGAATCTCTATCGGCTGTTCTTCATAAGAAAGATCTTACTCCAGCGGTACAACTTCTGAGCTAAGTATATGTGAAGGATCAGGTATGTAATTTCTTAGGAGTGATACATGGAACACATCGTGAACTTGAGAGTGATTCGATGGAAGCGCCAATCGATAAGCTACCTTCCCAACACGATACAGTATTTCGAAAGGTCCGATATATCTAGGGCTCAACTTCCCGTTCTTTCCAAATATCATGACTCTCTTCCAGGGAGATATTCGTAAGAACACTTTATCACCCACTTCAAACTCTAGGTCCTTTCTTCGGTTGTCGGCATAACTTTTCTGTCGACTCTGAGCTGCTCTTATGTGTTGTTGAATAGATCTGACCTTTTCTGCCATTTCATCAACGAGATTAGGTCCTAATAGCTTCTTTCCCCAACTTCATCCCAGCAAGTTGGAGTCCTGCATTTCTTTCCATAGAGATCTTCATAAGGATCCATCTGAATACTGGAGTGATAGCTATTATTATAAGAAAATCCCACCAAAGGTAGGTGTTGATCCCAACCACCTTTGAAATCCATAGAGCAAGCTCTCAACATATCTTCTAGAGTTTGAATTGTTCTCTCAGACTGACCGTCTGTCTGAGGATGATAAGCAGTGCTGAAACTCAACTCTGTATCCAGAGTATGCTGAAGACTTCGCCAGAACATTGAGGTAAACCTCGGGTCCCGATCAGATATAATAGAAAGTGGTACTCCATGCAATCTTACCACTTCCTTCACATATATCCTGGAAAGATGATCCAGAGTGAAATCCTCTCTAATAGCAATGAAGTGTGCAGACTTTGTAAGATGATTAACTATGACCCAGATAGCATTATTGCCTTTGGATGTTATAGGAAGTCCTGTGACAAAGTCCATAGTTATGTTTTCCCATTTCCATTCGAGTATGGGTAATGATTGTAACATCCCCTTGGACTTCTATCTCTCAGCTTTAACTTGCTGACAAACCAAGCATCGAGAGACATATTCAGCAACATCTCTTTTCATGCCATCCCACCAGATGTACTCTTTTAGGTCCCTATACATCTTCGTGCTTCTAGGATGAATAGAGAATGAAGAACTTTGAGCCTCATCCAGTAGCTCCTTCTTTAATTTTGGGATGGGAGGAACCCAAACCCGATTC
Source organism: Viscum album (assembly GCA_963277665.1). Classification (NCBI taxonomy): domain Eukaryota; kingdom Viridiplantae; phylum Streptophyta; class Magnoliopsida; order Santalales; family Viscaceae; genus Viscum; species Viscum album. Next base: position 1,430,806,877 of record OY728126.1, on the reverse strand, counting down.
CTGAACTTTATTATCCCATCACAATCAAGGTTGAATTCAGGAATATTTCTCAGCTTCTTTTGTAACTCGACATCTTCTTTCTGTGCCTCTTTAATCTTCACATCTATAGATGGTTGAACATTCATTTGAGAAAGATACAATTTCCCCCTTCCATTAAAATTCCAAGATCCATCCTCTGTAAATCCATAAATATTGGATATTTTGTGATCCTCGTCATGGATAAGCTAGCATGGTCTTGTCGACTTAATGCATCTTCCACCCTGTTTGCTTTCCCAGGGTGGTAATGAATTGAGCAGTCGTAATCTTTAATCAGCTCCAACCATCTTCTTTGGCGGATATTCAGCTCCTTTTGTGTGAAAATATACTTTAAACTTTTATGATCAGTATAAATGTCACACCTTTCACCATAAAGACAATGCCTCCAAATCTTTAATGCAAAGATTACCGTAGCTAACTCCAAATCATGTGTTGGGTAATTTTTCTCATGGATTTTCAACTGTCATGAGGCATAAGCTATCACCATATCATTTTGCATAAGAACACACCCCAATCCCTTCTTGGATGAATCACTATAGATCAAAAACCTTTCTCCACTACAAGGCAGTGTGAGCACAGGTGCACTGGATAACCTTCTTTTCAACTCCTTGAAATTCTCTTCACATTCTTCCGTCCAAACAAACTTAACTCCTTTCCGAGTCAACTTCGTGAGTGGATTAGATAATCGTGAAAAATCTTTCACAAAACGTCGATAATATCCAGCCAAACCAAGAAAAATTCGGATCTCAGTTACTGTTGTTGGTCTCGACCATCTTTCGATAACCTCTGTTTTTGCTGGATCCACAGATATCCCCTCTTTTGAGATTATGTGACCCAAAAATGAAACTTTTTGAAGCCAAAATTCACACTTGGTAAATTTGGCATAAAGCTTCTCCTTTCTCAGGGTCTTCAATATAATTCTCAAGTAATCTTCATGTTCTTCCTTTCTCTTTGAATAGACAAGAATATCGTCTATGAAGACTACCACAAATTGATCAAGATAGTCTCGAAAGAATCTATTCATCAGATCCATGAAGATAGCAGGGGCATTAGTAAGACCAAATGACATCACTATAAATTCATAGTGTCCATACCTTGTACGGAAAGACGTCTTTGGTATATCCTCCCTTTTGACCCTTAATTGATGATACCTTGAACGATGATCAATCTTGGAAAAGTATTGAGCTCCGCGTAGTTTGTCAAATAAGTTATCAATGCGTGGGAGAGGATATTTGTTCTTGATAGTGATCTTTTTAAGTTCTCGATAATCAATACAGAGTTTCATTGATCCATCTTTCTTCTTAACAAATAGAACAGGTGCTCCCCAAGGTGACGCACTAGGGCGTATGAATCCCTTATCAATATTCTCTTGTAGTTTCTTCTTCAATTCCTGCAACTCAATTGTGGTCATTCTATAAGGTGTCTTTGAAATAGGCAAAGCACCCGGTACGAGTTCTATTAAAAACTCAACTTCACGAATTGGTGGAAGACCTGGTAATTCCTCCAGAAAGACATCATCAAACTCCCGTACAATGGGCATATTCTTAATCGTGAGTTTGTCACCAACCATTTGAGATAAATAACCTTCATTTAGTGGAATTAGGACCCATAAGGTAGAAATAATTTCCACTGGAAGGTTATGTTCATCCTTGCATTGATAGACGATCATAGATTGATCTGGAATATGAAATGTGGCTTTCCTTCTTTTGAAATTGATATGAGATCCATATAAAGAAAGCCAATCCATGCCAATAATCACATCAAATTCCACTATAGGAAGGATCAAAAGATTTGCAGGAAGCACTTTTTCACAAACTTCGATCGGAGAGGAATTATAAACCTTTGATACGACTATTGTGCCATTAGGTGTTGTCACAGCTAACTCAATATCTAATTGTTGAGGTAATACGGTGATACCCTTAGAAAATTCTTCAGAAATAAAAGAGTGGGTGGATCCAGAATCAAATAAAACATTTTCTACTTTAGAGTGGATGGTAAGTGTACCTTTCACTACATCGTTATCGTACTCCACATCACTGATAGAAATTTCACGTGACTTTCCTTTTTCTTTATCATTAAGAGTTTGTTGACGTTGACCATCATCATAAACCCTTGGATTAGGGAATTTATTGGCATAATGTCCCATCTCCTTGCATTTGAAACATTTAAGTGTAGTAGGTTCATTTTGTGTATCCCTTCCTTTGTTTGCATCATTAGACATCTTCTTCCCATCATCACGGCATTCAAATGCCTGATGACCTTCCTTTCCACATTTTAAACATTTACTTGTCGCTTTAAGAAAACTCCCTCCATGTTTCTTTCCACACTTTGAGCATAAGGGAAATCTCATCTTCTATTCAGTGTGCTCTTTAGATTTTCCATTGAATTCCATTTTCCTTTTCTTATAAAATTCATATGACTGATGGGTTACTCCAATCTCCATCTCAACTTTGAGAGCACATCAAACGATTTCCCTGTAGCTATTGAAGTCCCTTATGGCTAAGGCCCTTTGAAGACTTTGTTTTAAGCCACTAAAGAATCGATCGATCTTACTCTCAGGTTGGATAATAATACCAGAAGCGTACCATTCATGTCTTGTAAAAATTGCTTCATAGGTACCAACAGATTCATCATCCTTTTGCTTCAGTTCAACAAACTCTTTCTCCATCTTTGTTCGGAGAATATGAGGGAATTACTTATTGAAAAATAAGTTCTTGAACTCGTCCCATTTCATGGACTCTATTTCATCCCTTTGCCTAGTACTCTTAATAAGATTCCACCATTGATCAGCATCACCTTCCAAACGATACACTGATAAGATGACTTTATCATGATTAGAACATTGAAGAACTGAAAATATCTTTTCAGTATTACTAATCCATTGTTCAGCAACAAATGGATCAGTAGACCCGCTGAATGAAGGTGGAAACGGCCTCATGAAGGATTCAACAGAATGTTGCTCCTTCCTTTGCTCGTTTGGAAGTCCATCATGATTCATAGCTTGATAAATTTGTGTGAGCATGGCTAAATGATTTTTCATTCCAGCTCCCATAATGTTTGGTTGCTCAGGGGGACAATCATTTCATTGCCCGTCACATTCCGCATTAACACGGTTCCTTCGGGTTCCATCCATTGACTAAAACTGAGAAGAATAGTGTGAGTAACACTAATTATAATAGGAAAACCACATAATCAAGAATAAAATATCACACTTAAGGTCTTATCCTAGGTTATTCATGGCCATTTCTAAAACACTAAAATTGTGTTCTATGCTTAGACTTATCCTTAGGGTTCTTACTAAGGCTTTCACATCCTAGTTTCCAAAGGTTGACTATTCCTTTCCTCTGATACCAACTATAATGACCCATACTTTACATATATCATTAATACATTAAAATTGAAGCATAATTATTATAACATATAACAAAACCACGAAAGGATCGTATAGGTATAATGTCTTTAGAAACTGGGAAACATAAACAACTGGTTCATAAAGCGTCTACACTATCTCCCATTTATTTCATCATATCTATAGTCCCTTTTGGAATATCTTACTTAATAACCTTCTTCCTGACCTGGGGAAAGAAAAAATAAAAAAGGGTGAGCTCAAATGATCAGTAAGGGTAAAAAAAAATATCAATCACATCATATTCATAAGAACATATCTTTTGGAAATCTTAACCTGCAAAAGAGTGCATAATTTCATAACATGGGATAAATCATAGTAGTGAAATGGAATCCCAATAATAATAACATAAAACATGAAACATTGTGGAATACACACATATTCATAGAGAATCATTTCTTATTAGTCAAAACACATTTCCAAGACTATCTTAGTGGACAAAGACTATTTCTGAAATGAGTTCACTCCTCGTTTCAGTCCTGTTTCACTAAACCGGTATAACCTACCGTTCTAGCCATGTCAATCTCATGAGATATAAAATCATTACCCAATGCATTGGAGGGAGATATTGGTCCCACACATCTCATAATGATACCATTCTTATGTGTGCCACAAAATCAGAAACCATACATCATATCATAACCCATGAAATAAAAATGGGAATCTTAAACATCGTGACATCATAAAACAATTCATATAAGATAAAGGAATTCATAAAAATAATTCCATCACAACATAATCAAATCAATGTAATAATAGGGATAGAAACAGAACCCTTTATTATCTTATTTGGAAAATAATTTTGATAAAACACTTGAACTCCATTCTTGAGGAAAATATCCTTTCTACCTCAAAAACATTTTTCCTTTCTTAACATGTCATACAATTTTAAACTAAAAGAAGTTGATTAAAAATAATCATGAAAACTTGTAAAGGAAGCTTCTTGGAAATAATGTTTTAAAAATCCATTCATTCCGTATAAGTTAAAAAACATTCTTCTCGTACTTTTGTTGGAAAAGTCAAAAAGTACCTCGTACGAAAAACGACAAAAGATTCCTTTCATATCTTTTACTAAAAACTCACTGAGGGGTAAAATTGGATTTAAAAAATTGTAGGTGGATGGAAAAAATATTACATATTGAGGAAATATTGATGTGGATGATAAAATACACCCCAGTAAATTTCAATGTATAAAAAATCTCAGATAAAAATGAGATTGTGATATTTCCCTTACCTTAGGTCCAATTTGCTTCGTAAGTTTCTGAACCTCCTCTTCTTTGAAGTGTTTCTTTGAGACCTCCTTTTAGGGAACTAAAATAGGTCATTGAAGAAGACCAAAACCTATAGGATGTTTCTAGGGAAGTGGAGAGGAGAAATTGTTATGGGTTGGTCGAGCTTGAAGGCTCAGAGTGGTGTGAGGAAGAGGGGGTGGAGGTGCCCTTTTATATGGAAGAGAGGGGCACCTTTGGAATAAAAAAAATATTATTTTATTATAAAGTCAAATTCGGTTTTTAATAGCTCCAAATTGATATATTTCGAAGATAAGGTGGGTAGGGGTCTAAATCCTCTCATCCAATAGAATTTAGAAAAGTTTAGGTATCAATTTTAACCTTATCATTTAGATTTAACTTTAAGTTAGATAATTTAACTTTTACCGTGTCTTCTTGTTTTCTTACACTATAAGGTTAATAAACTTACTATATCAAGCCAAACAAACCCCAAGTTGTTTATTATTAATATATATAACCATATATAAGTCATTTTTCTGAACCTTATATTTTTAGGAATAAAATAACAATTAATAATATAATATTTTTAAAAAAAACTATTTTATGTCAATTTCGACACTATTTAGTAATTTATTTTTGTGAAAATCATAACAGAATGATTAGTTCAAACCAAGTTACATAAATCAATAATAACATGTCATATTAACCTATAAAATTAGTGTAATTCATAAGAATTCTCAAATTACATTTATTTGGGTATTTATAACATCAATTATGTCAATATTTCATTAATAAGATAATTACTGCATCATCATTGTGTCATAAATAAATTAACTTATTTAATGTATAAAAATTACAAATAAAATACCATTATGTAGGAAATATTTTTATCTTTCTAATGAATATTTATAGTCGAATTTATCTTATGTATAACCCCATATTAAAAATTATTTACTTATTAAACATTGATTTCAACTATTTTAACCCCTCTTTAAATAAATTAATAATAAATGTCCTAATCTAATCCAAGTGGGCCTAAATAGTCCTATTTTATTCCTAAGGTTGTTTTTGGTCGAATTACACTTGTCCAATAGAATTAGGACATGTGTTAGGGTAATAATAATATCATTTTTACCCTTAATTACCCTATTTACTTTTAACCGTGGTAAAAAATAGTAAAAATATACTATTCACCAAAAAATTATTTTCATCTCATTGAACCACATTTTACTTACTGACATCAACTGTGTCTCTCGGATTTTCGAAATTCCACTCACAGAAGTGGTAAAATTAAGTTTTATGGAAAATTCTGTTTTTTAACTACCACTTAGTGGTTTCACTATTCATCAAAAATTGAACGTTTTCAGAAAAATACCAAAATTTCACTGTAGGCTAATTTTGATATTACAAAACCAAAAATGAAGTCCATCTTGAAAAATAAAATTTATAAAATTTCAAAAAGTGGTTATTACTATTCATAACGGCTAGTTTTAATAATATTTTAATAGCATATCATTGTTTAGTGAAACCCGGTATTGCGTACAACGTAAGCTATCGAGGAAGGCCACGATTGCGTATAAAGAAAGCCAAGCTAGTGTTGTGTGTAGTGAAAGATTCCTTTGATGATTTATATAACAGAAAAACAAAATATTTCACATAAAAGTTTCGGGTGTTACAAAAAAGGTTCTCAATCATGTAGAAATTAAATCTAGTTTATTATTCTGAAAGTTAAAGAACGATCGAGACATGTCAGACACGAGGTAAGGGACATCATCTCAATCTTCTTTCATTGAGGCATATTTTGTTTTAATACAAGACTTTCTTTTATACGGTGTATAAACCCCTTTGTCTTTTAGATTTATTCAAAAGGAATATTTTTATACAAAGTGTTTTACTAAACAACAAAAGGGAATGTTTTTTTGTCCTACGTATGCGGCGATAACGACTTCTCCGCCGCCGTGAACATTATTTGAGTTCGGATTACTCTACACGCCATATCTATTTTTAAAATGAAAAATAAATACCAAGTTTTAATTTTCTCTTATTTTGGTATTTAAAATTGTTTTGATAATGTTTTTATTATATTAATGTGTTGTATTGATATATCGTGATTGAAATGTCAAAATTTTATGTTTCATTTATGCATATTTAATGTGATACGATTATATTATGGTTCTTGGGCATTGTTTATGATATATTTAAAACTTTTCATATAAAGAACGCATTGGGCTTAATAAGTGACGAGTGGAGCCCGCTATAGCTCCTCGATGCATCGGTAGGTCCCACGAGACAAACTAGTGTCCTGGCACGAGGCCTTGAAAAAATCTTATTTGTAGTCTTGGCACGAGGCCTTGGGTATGTGGTTATGATAGTCTGGCATTATGCATTCTATCATTATGAAAGTGGTTATCGATATTGCATGTGATTATTCGACTAGTAGAATATCCTTGTGAATAGGTAAATGGCATTATTTCATTTTATCTTTTCCATTTTATGCTGAATTTCATGTTTAAAAGGCTTTTTTTTAGTTATACATTGCCTTAAATGTTTATGTTTATTTATGAAAGTTTCTGTTGTATTGTTATCCTTACGGAGCATCTGAGCTCACCTCTTTCTATGTTTTATTTTTCCCATGATTTGAATAAATGTTTTATGACTGACTCGCATGGATAGTCTGAAGGGGATATGAGTGTGGACTATGGAGACCATGTTATTTTAGTTTTCCACTTTATGATGTCATGTAACATTTAATAATGTATCTTGTGTTTCCAAGTCTACTAAAGTAATCGGTCTTTCGAGACTTTATCTTTTGTGATCATGACAATGTTACGTAATAATGCACCGACTCTGGGTAATTGGGGTCGGGGCATTACAAAACTCCATCAAAAATCTTATCAGAACCATCAGTCATGTACCCAGAAGAGCATTCAGGGGGGACATGGGTCGGGGGTCTTGTGGAAAGAGATGCAGGAGATGTCAAAATCCCTTGAATTCGACCACATGAACTCTTACAGAACACCTACCCGGAGTGGCCCTAAAAGGAGTAGAATGAGGAGTTCCTTGGTAGCACAGGGTACACAATATCTTTGCACCAGTTCATCGTTTCCTTCAATGTCAACAAGATTTTATCCATAAGTGGCTGGGAAAGATCAAAATAAACACAAATGAGAGCTCCAAACACATTTGAAAAGAAATAATTGTTATCATCCACACATAATAAACCTCCGAGAGATTCCCCGATCTCTATGAGAAGAGAACCACTATGGAACGACAATGAAATCCTCAAGAGAGAGATCAAAACAACATCAAGAGGACTTTCCCTCCCCTTATGGGCCTCCAACGACCATCTCAACAGGTTAAAATTCTATCTCCCCAAAAACTGAGGAGCTTTTCTCCACACAAACACGAAATCCACCTCTAACACCATACTAAGACAAGAAGTGCTCTGGTGGATGGCCGAGATTTAGGCTGGATAGAAAAGGCCCCAGGAGCTGGGGAACATTCTTAATGCTGAGCAATCATCTTTGTCACCCAAATAGGACAAATAAGATTCCATCGGAGGCCGTATACCACCTCTTCAAAGACACACACTGGATATTTTGGAGCCAAACTAGATCCATCCTTGAAAAAATCCAACACCAACAAAAGAAACTCCAAGAAACTAGTGTGAGAATAATCCTTGAGAGATCCACACAGAACCTCCTTGATAGGCATCCTCATGCTTCAAACCCCAAAGGAGGACCCTAGAAATGGATGCGAGGGCCACAACACCTCAGATGATCGGGAGTGGCTGGGGTTAAAGGGAAACGACATGAGAAACCTAGTCCAAGAGCACTCAGCGGAGGATGTAATGGGCTGAAAAAATTAAAAATTAGAGAGCACGTTGGGCATGTTCTCCATCGGGGCCTTAGTGTATCACCTCATGTCAAGTATTCAATATCTGATGTGATTCTCACAACAAGAAGGATTATATCCTATAAATCCTATATATCAGAGCATCCAAGGGATCTAGAATCTACGATCCTTTCCTATGACCAATCCCATGCTGATATCCAACAACATAAGCATGAGAAAAACTATTTATAAGAGAAGTTCAAGTTCATACAGTTCACAACCCAAACCATGCATTCCAAACTACACCATGAAAATCTCATAGTCGTACATAATAATCATAGGGAATTTTCTAGTTTATTAAATTGATATGTATAGAAAAAATATTATGTACATTATTTTTTTATAAAATAATGAATATATTTTTATTATATTTTTTATGTTATAAATAATTTTTATTTGGGTACTATAAAACCCCAATATTATTTTTTTGGTAATATTCAAATTTGATTAAAGAATTTATTTCTCTGAATTATTAGATATTTGAAAAAAATTATATTTTATAAAAATATTATGAAATAATTTTTTATTAATTATAAATGGTCATAAAATTTTTATGAAATCAATCTTACTTTTCAATGGATCAAATACTTTTATTTTCAAAAACCACCAACATTTTTCAATAAATATGAAATAATATTTTAAAAGTGAAAATTAATATATTTAGAAAATTATTGAGATAAAATTAATTTAATTATTTGTATTTTAATTCCGAATTTATCTAGAAGGGATTTTTATAATAATTTATTAAGACAATAAATTTTATAGGTTTAATTAAATATCATATAAATGTATGGTGTGTATTATAATAGATTAATGACCCAAAAGTGATGTAATAAATACTATAAAATTTATGTAAACCCTATTACATTTCTTATCATTAATATAATATGAATTTATATTGGTTGTATTAATTTTATAAACCTATTATATATCCACCCAAACAATTAATATATTTTATGATTTGAAAATAATTTTTATAAGAGTGTGACTCACCTCCAAGTAAATAAAGGATTTATTTTAATAATTTAGTCCCTTTTTATAGATAAATTTTTAAAAACACTCATATTTGGATGATTCCATTTGAAAAAACAAGGTCTATTTTGTGGATTTGATTATTTTATTATATAGAATTAAAAACCTATGTTTGTGAAATATAAAAGAATTTCCCTCTATAATCATATGTAATCCCAACATGGCTCCAATTTCACTTCAATCAGTATCTATGTAGAACTTACTTACTATGAACTCCTCTCTTTATAATCCTCTCAATGTGGTCGAAGCTCCCATGAAGCCCCTTTTCATGTTTTTTAGTCACACACACTAGCAAGGGATCTTTTCCATTCACCACATTATTAAAGTATATTCATTGACTTATGAATTTTATCTTTATTTCCTTAGGATGGTAAATGTTATTACACATCATACATACTACCTATGTCATTTCAATATTATTAGCGACACATTATTCTCTCATGAATCCAATTTATTAATTTTTATGTGACGTTGTTTGCTACATAAATTCTGAATGGGATCTTATCGTTCTCCCCTTTACTCAAGAAAATTATTCATTTTATACAATTTTATTTTTAATTCCTAATGTTGTGGTTTGTTTTTTTCACATGAACCATACTTCCCATATGATTTATAAATTATTAGAGTCACCTTTCACTCTCATTTTTCCCTACAATAAATATTTATGTGCTCACAATATGCTAACAATATTTCACGGTGGGAATCCATGATGATAAAAAAAAATTTCAATACCCATACCTAATTCATACAATGTTAATTGGCCTTTAGGAACTTATAATAATTTTATTAGGGACTATTATATATGTATTCCACACTCATTTGTCATGGAATAAAATATTATGAAATTTTTTTCAAGGTTGTATGATCTATCTAACATACTAAATAATGTGAATGAAATTCATATGATGGTTGTGACGAAAATTATATAGCACTCCAATGAATTTGGTAATGTTTTGTATCATGGTACATCATGTTTGGATAAAAAGAGAAGATTATTTATTTATAGGGATTTTTTCATCATGATGTATTGGTAGTTATCCTTGACTATGGTTATGATGTAGTGTTTTATGTTTTTTTAACATTTCCAATGTTATGATTATCATGTTATATCATGTCTTCTTATAATGTTTGTGAGTCATACTATTGTTATTACCAATTGATATTTCTATTGTGTAACATGCACAATTCTCTTGATCTTATTCCATGTTTTCCCCTTACTTGGATTTATATATCACCCTTTTCTTATGTTTTCCCCATGTTATTCCATGTAGCTTTATGTTTTAATGAGTATTTTGATCATGCTAAAGTTGTTTTCAATAATGATGTTTTATTCCATGTTTTATGTTGTTGTGTAATGTAGCTAATAAAAAAAGAAACTAGATTGATTGATCATCCTAGGAGTATTAAGTGTAGTATTATGTAGTAAATCAGGTATTAATTTGATATAAAGAGGAGGGTAATCATATTGTTAAAATAGAATAGACAAACAGTAATGAATCCTGTAACATTTTCAAAATTTTATCTCAAGTGTATCTTACTCTCGGACCTCATGTTTCTATTACTTCACTCTTAGATCAATATTCACAACCTAGCAGGATCTCTAAAGCCTATAAAAAATACCATGAATCCTATGGAAGGATTATTTTTTATAACCCATAACCATGTTGGTTTTTCGATATTAAAAAAAATCTATAGACATTCATTTTTCATTTTTACAATGTGATTTAGTTATTCCTATTATGAAATGATAGGATATATAAAACTCCACTCTTCAAGATCCTCTAGAGGAATACATATTTTTTGTAATTCATCATGTTCTATACAATATGATGGAAGTGAAATAGGCATTATCTTCAGAATAAGTATTTATAGAAATTGAATTCTCTATGAGGATATAACTGGGAGAAATAATATAAGGAAATGTCAAGATACTCACTAAATACCACTATAAGTTGTACATGAATATATGTATAGGTTCTATGAATAATAATTTCAAACAAATTGAATGAGATCTACACCACACTAGTAGTAATGAGAACTATTATACATGATATTAGATCCCACACACCTAAAAAACATCAATGAATCGATTGAAAGAATAAAATTGTACCTTATGATCATATTAGTTTATCGGGGATATATAGATAATTATTTAATCCTTGTAAAATTTGAGATTAAATATGTTTGAACTATGAACTAATAAATCCAATCTTGTTTTGTGGTCAGCGATGAATATATAACACCCATGAAATCAAAAACCCTTAATTGAATTCACTCTCAATGGAGTGTAATGATTCATCCTGAAATACATAATGTCCTACCATAATCCCAAAACATAGATAAACTTGGATGAAATAATGGAATGAGTTACACCAGTATCAAATAAATACATAAACATAGAGGATGTAATAAACATCATACCTCTCATGGGATCTAATACAGCGTCTAATTCCTATAGTGCATACGCTATTGTAAATATATATCATGCCTCATCCTAACCCATACTAAAAATCACACATGTAAGGAGGAAAACATCCATCCTAATTTTCTGGATCAGAACTAAAATGAGATTTGTTGGTGAAGGTGGATCCAGATATACTAAATGGGATTATTTTTTTATAAAAACTATAAAGATTAATATATTTTCAACATGTGTGGGATAACTGGGGTACTTACTTCAAATAAGTATTGAAGATTAAATTTTCTCAAATTGGTAATATACTACCCGAGTTTTCCCAAATATATATTGAATAACCATTCGACTTTCACAGCCCATGCCACCATGCTTCCTCTTCTGGCCATAAAATTAACTCTCGCTACCTATTGCAGTCTTTAATGCCCTATACAGTAAAATATTTCAATCTAAATCCACCACAACCACAGCTTCCTTATCAACATCCTCTTAAATGGTGTCCAGGGAAATAAGAATCATCATATAATGAATATCTATTCTAAAACAGATCAAAATCAATTGGACCTTAATATATTAATTGAAACTGGATATGGGGATCAATAAACCCACATAGAAAACATAGTGTCATACTTCATGCCAACAAAATTCCCTTGTCCTAAGACAATATCACTTGAGTCTTCATCCCCCATAACATTTTAGCATAACACTATTTAATGAAGGATTTCATGAATTTATTAGATATGAGATATTCACTTAAAATTCCTTAAATAAAATATTCCCACCACCTCCATCCAAGACCATCAAGAATATATGTGAAAAAAATGTATCATGGACTATTCAAATGTTTTACAGAATTGGAAAAATACTTAATCGATCGAATCCATTATTTTAATTTCCAGGGAAACTTTTTAACATTAATGATAGGTGTATATTACTTAGTGTGTTTAATTTCATGGTCTACCTTATATTATGGTTAATTAATAGATACATGGACCATGTACCAGATACTTTATATTATATTTTCAACCAATACAATGTAATCCAGGGGATATTCTTATAGATGATGCTCTACATAACCCTCTCTAGCATTCAAGGATGGTCTTCATGAATTTTCCACATTATCGAAGATAAATAAAATCAAAACCATCAATGAAAAATGTATATTACATTATTAAAAATAAAATTTATAGGAATGAATCCCAATGTATTAAATATAAATAATGACACTAGAATATACTAAAATTATAATGGAAACATTAATATTTTCAGAACAGTGAGATGTCCATGAATAATCCTGCAATACCACTTCTGCTTCTACAATCCTATATATATTTTATCAACAACTAACATGTCAAAATATAGTGATACCAATATGGAGGTATAGGATTTATTATCAAACATACAATCATATAAAATATTTTAATAGACCAACCTAGATCAACTCCGAATTTCACTAGAATTGAATTTAAACAAGCCATGATGTCTGTTCACGATAACCAAGGGATAACAACCAGTATTGCGGAATCATATAAATATGTGTGGGAATAATTTCACCCAAAATAGATATGCAATAATATATAATAAAATGATGTAACACATCTTATATCATAAAACATCACAAGATAATAACAACCAAACCATAAAGGTAATATCCAAAAGTTGGTTGACATGGTATAGATGTACAAGCTATAAGAATAACATCATGGACTCAAAGAAACCCATAAATTCATTAATAATTAGAAATAATTCCACACTATCATCCCATACCACCGGATAGAAACATGATCTAAGAGATCTATACATTACATAATTCTATTCCCTTTCTCCCATATCCAACAAAATGATTTCTTCAAAAAACCTAAGGGAAAAAAGTATGATTGGATAAATAAAAATCAATAAGATACCACCAAGAATATATATAATTATTATCTACATAAATCTATCCATTAAAATATATAATATATTTAAAAAAATTCCAAAGGAAATAATGTTCCAAAAAAACAATCATTTTGTTTTCATTTAAAAACCCACCATATTAAATTATCAAAGTAGAATGAAAAATAATTTATCTATGGAAATAAACATATTTATAACAAAGGTTTAAAAACCGATATTCATATAATGTGGTAATGGAATCATTTCCATAAAAATTAATGTAATATATACACTATGGATAAAATGAGAAATCAAAACAAAATATTGTACAAAAGTAAGAAAAACATAGAACAGTATCCAAATTAATTGAACTCTAAAAGCCCCTAACCCCAACTCCCAAAATGCTACCCACTAGAAACCATTGGAAAAATGATATCCTCCACTGGATAAGGCTAACTACTCTTAGGCTAATATATTTCTCTCTTTAACCCTTACCTACAGGATATCTCAATTCTCTATTATATCACAAAAACATTTATGAAACCAAATTGATTTTTCATAAAAAAATTCATGAAAATCCAATTCATTACAATTCCAACATTATCATAAAAAATTTCATATAAAAACAAAAAACATAATCATTTCAGGAAAATCCATTCCCATTTTGAAACATTCATTATTGACTATTATTTCTAAATCACCATGTGCATAAAATGAATTTTTAGAGAAAAAATATTTTAAAACACCTTCCATTTCCCCGAAAGGTCAATAGAAATCGTTATAAATAATTTCATAAATTATATAAATATAAGATTATAATAACATAAGAACAACAAAGGTAATTCTCATTGGATGTATTGGCTTACTAAAATAGAAAAGAACAACTTATTTCCCTCAAAACATGTAATGTAAAATGGGTGTATATTTTCATCACAAGCCTATTTCTATAAAGACCGCACCAAAGGAAAAGGTAAGATATCAACACTACAAAAAGATTAAATATAATAACCCAAAACACCATATAAGAATTCTAGATATAGAATATATTCCAAATATTAGGGAAATATTAGTTTAATTGAGGAAAACTAAATCATGAGATACATTGAAATCCACTCTTATGATCACATGTTAATGGAGTATCGAATAATTGATGATCAATTGATGAAATGAAGATTTAAAAATATTTGAATACACCAAAATGATGGATTTGTGATTCCCTCTATGGTAGGGTAGTCTCAACTAGGAGACTATCCATAGCCACTAACCATTCTGTGGTCATATGTCCCTGGATATTTTTTCCCAGCTATAGGTTATACCTCATATATAGTGGATTTTTAATGTTTTTCTACTTTGGGAGACCACTATAAGACAACACCGAGGACCAAATTTTTTTCGAACTACCTATTTCACATAGGAAACTCACCAACAAACCATGGATACAATCATGACTGTGTTCCTAGATATTTTACACGGGAATATAAAAAACATCATTTTATTACATTGTGATCCTACAACATTCACAAAGTAAATAAAACAAAATAATGAGAGGATATATATCTAATTCTAAATATTGTGGTGTGAAATTTTCTGAATCATTTTATTTAATGAATCTCTTGGTATGTTATGTTGAACTAATATTTCCATGATTATTATTTTTCAACACTTTGTGCCAAAATTTTATGATATTATCTTAGGAAAATGTTAAGGTCTCATGGATAAGGTTATTTGATTCCATTAGGATTCATGTCCAAGGACCTAAAACTCACTGTACAATGACAAATTATTATAGTATATTAATTAAATGGTATTAATTGCAAATCATATGCTAATTTTAACATACCGTTTTGTAAATGTTATTGATTAAACTATCATTAGTTGATATGACCATTTTTACACTTACTAGGCTTATGATCTCACACTTTATTATGTTATTTTTCCCTAGGATATTATTAAATGTTTGGAAAACTATATATCAAAGAATGTTTCTAGTTTTTAAGAACATAGTTGATGATGAAGCATATAATTTATGTAGTGGTTTTCTATGAATCCAATTTTACAAAGACACTAGAACAATATAGTTTTATAATGGATAAAATATTATAATGGGGGCTCTTGACTTTGTCCAAGAGCACACTAGGTATACTTGGGATTCTTTCCTTCTCCAAATTAGCAACAGTCATGCTCGACAACACTCATGATTAGCGATGGCCTGATGGATATCATATAACATTAGTGGCCCTTCCTCATATTTCATGGTGTGAACTTGATTTGGTGATAGTGACTCTGATGATATGCCTTTGGTTTAGTGGTGGTGAGGGTTTCTACAATGGTGTGGGTTTCAATGGAGGCATGGGTTTGGGATTAGAGAAGACTACGAAAAAAGAATGTGAGAATAATCCCCATTGTATCTAACTCAGTACCACCCCCTTCAAGAGATTTGTTGGTAAAAGATGTGTTCGGAGCTTCTCTTGTAGAAGCTTCCATTTCAACGTCTATTCCATGAGATTTCCCAAAATTTCAAGAGAGATATGATGTTCAAGAGTTCAACAGCTGCAGTATTCCAAGAGGAATCAAAGGCATTATTGGTTAGTCTATTTGAATGAAAATCCATTTGGATAATCAAATATTAGATAGACCATAAAAATTAATCTGCTTACAATGTCGGGTGCCCCTTCTGTGATGTTTCTTTAGATCTGGTATGTTGGTTCAGTTTTTTACCATTATTATGGGATCGTTCTTTATTTTCATTCATGTATCTATTTGCTAATACTATGTTTTTTTGTTGGGATTTGAATCTGTTGTGGAGTTATCATATTTATATTCATGTATTGTTGGTTCATGTTATTTTGATGTTATTTATTGATGATTCTACTAAAAAAGTGTTAGTGTGTGCTGATGCAAGGGATTCAAGTTGGTGTCTGATGGGGTCGAGCCAGTTTCTATCTTCATTTTGTTGTTGATTTTCATTTTTCCTGCATTGTTTTGATTGAGTTGATCCAAATGATAATGATTGTGTCTTTTGGGGACCGAGTTGATGTGATGATGGTGAAGGTGACACAACGGTGCCAAGATGTGGTATCCCCCATGATTCTTCATTCCTGTGTTTTCTTGAATCTCTACACTAGTTTTAGGATTCCCCTATTCTCTCCATAGTAGAGAATCATGATGGTATTCTTGGTGAATTGGGATGTGAGTTTGAGTTGCATGTTCATGGATATATATGGGGATTATTAGTTTCATGGTTTTTGGTGATTTTTTGGTTTTGAAATTTGGATGTGTTGAATGGAGGTTTTTGAGTTCTGAAATTGGATTTATTTAAGGCATTTTTTGGAGATTCATTTTTTCTAAATATTTCAACTAGCGCACGAAAAGAATTAACTCTAGATAAGAATTTATAGCAGGAAGCATTCACCTAGTCATAGATAATCAAATTTAGATGAATGAGAGGGTATGAAATTTCCATAGGTACCAGGCATATGCACCTCTGCATGGGAAAAATTTCCAAGTGTTCAAGTGAGGTTGAGGCTTTACATAATGATGTAGTTTCTGGGGAGTGAAGTTCCTATTTGCCTTGATATGTGTTTCTTCTTTTATGATTTCCTAGTTTCCGATGTTTTCCTCAAATGATATTTAAAATTAAAATTTAATATCCAGCCCATATATCATGGATCATAATAATATGTATTGATTATTATTATAATAAGATGTAATAATTAATTATGTGATGATTGGGTTACCAATTTTATGTATGAAATAAGGGATTTTATTTAAAAAAACATTGTTTAGAAATATTTTTCAAGAACACATCGGATAAACCATAGTATTCAATAATATTTCTAGGTCATATTAATAAATTTAATGTGGTTATACACAAAAACAAATCACATTCTTTGTATTATAAGGTAGATGTAGCTATGGAATATATACACATAGGGGTCATAACTCCAATATATTTAATTTTGAATTATATTTATCATCACCATGGACTGATGAGTGTTCCTAATACTACACACCTGGATTGATACACCAGAGGGAAATGATTGGGTAAATTCACATTGTATTTAGAAACCACTAAAAATGATTTTAGTAGATAATGATCATGGATGACCTAGGTTAACCCTAACGTTTCATATTTTAAAATGATGGTGTCAGGATTCAAATATAATTTGAATGATTTTTCCTAAGTACATGGTTACAATCTATGTTTATTGTTGACCAAACTATAATTTTTGGGTTTAGTTATTTTTCTGAACTAGGAGGAATAATGTTAACTATGAATGTGAAAGAGGACATAGTTCTTAACCAAATTAAATGTATTATAAAAATAAAATTTATATGATAATTACTAACAATATATATTTATATATAATTAACAACCTTATTTTGTTTGGTAAAAATCATAATCTATATGGGTACTTCAATTTAGAGAAAAGATTAAATTTTTTAAGTAATGGATATACATGTTTTTTTATTGTTAATTAGAATGGAATTATTATGTTTGTATCCCCTTAAAGAACCCAATGAGGAATTATAATAAATTATATCAAGTATTTTAGTGGTGTATTGGGGTTTGGGATCAAATGATTCATGGTTTTTATTTTTATCCTAAGCCACATGGTATATGGACTATTATTGATAATTGGGAACCCCTAATGTGCTTCTCAAAATATAAAGTCCCAATACTTGTGGAAACTATATGATAGATCTTAAAAGGCTATATAGGTTTCTATATATCTATTGTGGGTCCCACAAAGTGGGTGACCAGTTTTTCAAACAATGGTTCATAACTATGTTGGTGGCTCAACACAGGACAATGCATAATGAAAATATGGAGAAAATTTTGGACAACCACAGAACCAAAACATGTGACAACAAAAAAGTTGTAAAATTAAATATTTCCCACTATGAAAAATAAAAATGGGTATCCCCATTTATTCAGTCATCTCACATGTGCCTCGCCAACCTATCTGATCACCATTACTCATCCTCCAAACCCTTGTTTTGGGGCGTGTTTTTTGGTTATCTTTCAATATTTTGGGTTAGATCTATCCTCTAGTAACCCACTATATCCCCTTAAATTCTCCTTAAATTATTCCATGCTTCCCAGTATCTATTTTTTATTTCTACTAGAGTATGGTTGAATCTCTATTTCCATATAGGGATTTTATTTAGACTATTTGTAGGAGATATCTAGGTAAATTATACATTATATTATTTGTATTTTTTATAAAGTAATGATTCACCATAAATTATATATATTTTCTTCATAAAAATGATTTTTATCACGTATATGCACTATTTCTTAGGTATTTATCCTAGAATATGGTTTGGGATATTTTTGGGATCCATGGTTAGTGTCTGGTCATGGGACTTTTGATTGAGAGAATCTAGTTGGTTTTCCATATATTTATAATATTTGGGTGTTAATGTCAATTATTTATATTTTATTATAAATAATTATTTAAAATTTTATTGATTGACATATGAATCTTGGCGGTCATGTATAATTTAGAGTAACTTGGTAATGTTTTCAGATAATGGAGATAAAGTGGAAAGAATAATAAAATATAGGTGGTCCCAAGATTCACTCATAGTTCAAATTTATCCTTATAGTGCATGTGATGACCATCTCACCAGTTAGTCGAGTGATTACCTTAAGAAGTAAAAAAAATGTTTTAAATTGGATTTTGGTCTCTGTTCGCAACCTATGATTTGTTAGAGCCTTATGGTAAATGTGTTTCTAGTATAGTACCATGACATCACCCTTGACCATCATAAATAGAAAATTTTATATTGGGTAAATTGATGTTGATAAGGAATTTTAATTTTACCTTAAATTAGTGTTTTCCAAAACTAGTATTTTTCCTTTGTATTTTGTAGTGATAAATGAGATGTTAATTTAAAATTTGTTTTTATGACATGTTATTTTATTAAAAAAAATTACAATATAAATTATTTTAAAATTAATAAGTTGATATTGATATTATAATTTACATTTTAATTTTTTTTTGAAAAATAGATGGATATATTTAATTTTACAATTAAAGTTGAAATAATTCCTTATGTCATGTTTATTTATTTTGATATATGTAATGATGTCTCTCTTGGATAAACATTCTTATATTGGTTAACATGAGCTGACAATAACTCCTATGATTTTAAATTATGTTAATTAATTTGGGTTGACCCTAACCTAGGGAGATGAATTGATAATAATTTACCTGGGATGACCGTGAACTTGGGGATATAGTTATAATGATTATGCAAAGGTGACCCCAACCCTAGGGGAAACTGTGAATACAGTTTACTTGGGTCGATCAAAATAGTTGGGGATGTAGTGATTATGGTTACACTAGTTTGAATTCTACCTTATGAGATATAAGGCACCATGGATGGGTATATTTATCCTAGATGCAATATAGACAAAAAATGAGTATAGTGCACCTTGAGGGGGTGATATGGTTTGTACAGTCTTTTTAATGTTCTCAAAGAAATTACAGCATAGACAAAATAATGTTTGTGCCTTTCCTGAGGTGATCATGGCCCTTAGGTTCCACATATTTTTATATTTTTATTTTATTAAATTTAAATATTTTTAAATGTATTTGTATATTTGAGAACCTCTATATTCACTATGTCACAACACATTAATGGGTTTAATTTTTATTTTAATCTTTTCATGCTTTTGGATATTTTTTTCAATGTTTGTTTGATATCCTATTGGGGTGGATTTTAGGGTTGTGCATGGTTCTTATGCACGGTTTTGCAGGTTAATCATATGGCCTATTGAGGTTGAGCTCCTTTTTATTTGTATTCCTTCATTCATAGTCACCATTCATAGATTGTGCATGGTTTGGGACATTCATTGTGATGACAAAGAGAAATAATGCAGCTTGAGGTTGGTGTATCAGAAAAGGTGCATGGCTTGAACACGATTAGCAGAAAGAGTGCAGAAAGAGTGCGTGAATTCATTACATTTTGATAAAGAAAAATTTCACAGTTGGTGCATGTTTTCCAAAACCATAAATCCAAATCATCCCAATGTCCCATCTCTTAAGTAGGGTGACAAATTGTTGAGCATGTTTTGAAAAATTGTGCGGCATAACCATCTGACTTGGCCAGATCTATAAAACATTAATTTTCCAATTATACCCCAATTATTTTTCAACCCATATTAGTATTATCCTCCCCCATTCGACCATAGAATACCATTGGAGGCCTACAAGGTCATCATATTTGGCTCTCCAATCAATTTTAAAGCTTCTTTTAGGATCTAATGTGAGTTAATTAATAATTTTTCCTAGATATCCTAATATCCTATTTTCCCTATTCTAGTTTCATGGTTTTTTATATGTTGGTTCCCAATTTAAGAAATCGTAGAATGAGTGTTGGCTAATGTGGGTAATTTTCTATAATGTTAGGGTGTGCGGTTTGTCCATTGGGCTTATCTCTTCCATCCATTGTAGTCTTATTCCATCCTCACATCGTTTAAGTAGGTGATTCCATTAATTCAATCTCCAAAACATTCAATGTGATTCTTGAGTATATTTAAATATTTTATAAATTGGATAATTATGTTTTAGTTGTGTTAGATAAAATTGTGTTGCTGTTTTCATTATGTAATATTAGAGAAAATTAGACATTAATTGGTTTTCTTACATATGTATATGTATATTTAAATGAAATGAATTAAATGAAATGTCGATTTTCATTTTAAAAATGATTTTTGGATTTCAAGAGTGTGTTTTTTCTTGTATATGTTTTGGTGGGTTTGGATGATTTGGAATTGAGCCAGGTTCCTGTGTAGTCATGACTTCTTCTAATTTGTGGTATGGGTGTAATTCAAGTGTTGGGTATTGAATAGGTTTTTGGTTATTCCATTGGTTTTATAAGAATATTACATTATATGTGGATGTATCCATAGATTTATAAGGTGAACCCATGGATATGCACACAAATGATGATGGAATTTCATAATGATAATATGGATTTCCAAAAACAATTCACCGTTACCTCCTTTCTTATAAATCCATTCTCTTTCCAAATAATAATTTATAAACACTAATGTGTTATAAATGGATTGTTGGCTCCCGAATGAGATCAAATGTGGATTTGAAATATTATTTCTAATGAATGGTCCAATTGGAATATTGTGTCTAGTTTGGTGATTAGGTGTTGTAAAGTCTAGTATAGAACCTTCTTAGCTTGTTTTATAATTTTTACTATGTTTTGGAATTTTTTTAGAAAAATGAATTGATTTTAAAATATCAATGTTCTGGTTTTTACATTGTGGTATATTGAAAATTATTTTTCAATTTTACATTGTCTATAGGCCTATTGGACCCTTCTGTGTTGCTTGATGTGTAATGAGAACCTCTAAGGAAGAACCATTGAAGAAAGGGTTATCAAATCGATGGTGTTATTGTTTTTTAAAATATAATGGTGGATCTGGGTTTCAATTGAACCACCTTTTAAGAACATCTACTCACATAATACTATTACCATTGGATTCTTGGTTATCATTTTGACAATCAAGTGAATGTTTCTTGACAACCATAATTTTATGGGTTGGTACACCATGGATTTACTGATAGTCGAGGTGGGAACTCCCATTAAATTGGATAGTTTAGAGTGGATATTTGGTTATTGACTATTGATCTTTAATATACACTAAAAGGTGACTCTAAACCGTGTATGTCTAGTGATTGATTCTAGTGATGTTTATGAAATTTCAATGATAATTATTTATATGTTCTAGCTTTTTAGGCTGGACTTGTGTATTAGACCTTATAATTTTTTTTATTCTTGTTGTATTTTTCTACATTGTTAGTATTGAATCCTTTTTAATCTATAGATAAATCCCATTTGGGTTTTTGTATTGTGAGAATGGTTTTGAAATTAATAGTTTTTTTGAAAGATAATGTGTTGAGTCTGTGGTTTTATAATGGATGTTTCTAGAATGAATCATATGGATTTTAAAAAGGTAATACCCAATTTTATATAAGTATTTTCAAAAAACATTTCCCGTTAGGGAAAGTAAATGTATAGATTCTGTGGTTCATATTTAATGGTCTTTTATTCTCACACCATATTTAAATCACAAATAACTAGAAGAATTGAGCTATTTTACAGGTTCTGGTTTCAAGATAGAGTTTTATTATGGAGTGAGTTGGTTCTTGTGGATTGTAGTGTCTTATAGGTCTTATGGAGATAATGTTGTTTTTGTTTTTATTTTTTTATTTTTAATGTTCAAATGTAGTTGTATTGGACCCTCTTTTTTTATTTATTCTTATTCAGTTGTTATGGATCATTGTTTCATTATCTATTTTTATTGGTTGTTCCTAGGTTGGTTGGTATAAATCATTCCTATAGAGATATATTTGAATCTATGTGATAGTCTCAAGCCTCATAGTATCTAGAATTCCACTTAGGCCTTATCACAGACCATGTTCCAAGGTACTCTTCAGCATGCCACTGTTTCTCCATAAGACAAGAATAAAGGGAACATAATTCTAGTGAAACACTATCAAATAGAGATCATAGATCTCGATAGGAAGCTACTCAAAGGATTAATCATCGACAACATCGATCTCTCCCATAAATATTACATGAGAGTCATCATGAAGATAATGATAGAGATATAATACATGATAAACATCATGTATTTGGATCATCTGTGGGGGATGTTCTAAATAATACACCATGACTCCAACATGGTCCAACACTTCAAGTGACCCAAACAATTAGGGAAAATATTATTCCCAAGAACTAAACATTAAGGACCCCTGTAATGATCACCCTCTAAATCACGTGATCTCAATGGTCAAACTACAGAGGTGTCATCCTCTAACTGAAATAGGATTTTAGATGATCCTATTATTCCTTAATCCAATCACAAATTTCATGAACCATACCTGTTGTATTTGGTATCATTTTCAATTTGAGAATTATTTCTTCTCTTACCCTGGTTGAGAACAACGGTGAATGGAAAGGTTTTCCTTAAATTTTTTCAAATGGTAGCATAGAAATGTTCGACCAAAAACTTTTATTTTAAGAAAAATAAACCATGGGAAGGTCCCTCATCCATGAACCTCAAAAAAATGGGACACAATAGCGCAAAATGCTTCCAATAGTCTTGATGGTATTCTCTGTCTGACTGTCTATTTACAAATTAAAAGAAGTTCTAAGGCATAACCGGGAACCAAAAACATTATGATGTATTATACACAATCTAGAAGTAAAATAACAATTTCTATCATAGATGATCATCCTTTGGAATCTGTCGAGTCACACCACCTCCTCCAGAAACATCCTCTAAAAACCATCCACTGAGATTGAATCCCTGATAGTTATAAAGTGGGATTATTCAATGAAATAATCCATTACTACCCATATTGAATCATCGAAGGTGTGAGATTAAAGAAAACCTATAATTAAACATTTTGAAATTTTCTCCCACTTCATCCAGAGAACATCTAATTGCTAAAAAAACCAATGTGACCACGGTTCTCAACCATTACCTTCCAATAAAACAATTATGAGAAAAAAATCTACAATATCATGCTTCAACCTAAACCACAAAAACTGAATTCTCAAAGATTAGTACACCATTTTCATGTTGAGATATAAAACCAAAGGATCCCCATGTAACTCCAATAGAACCATATCATGCATCACTGAAGGAAAAAATACTTCCCTTGAACAACACCTACTATTTTTCATCTTCATGCCAACCATTGTAGGTCTCGCAAAAAAAAACTGGTCTCCCTAGATCTCCACCTTGAATCCCCCAACAGGGGCTAATCCACCCATTGCACCAAAGATGACTGCAGTATCATCTGAAAAAGAAATACTTTTCCTCCAACCTCTCTCGTGTCTAGATGCATCACTGAGTGATTTTCCACCTCTGTCCATGAATATTCATATTCACACATGGTATCACTATGTGACAAACTTCTCAACGCATAAACTACAACATTTTTATTTCCTAGCATCATTTATATCTCAGAGTCATAATATCTCAATAATTTCATCCATCAATGCTAACACAAGTTCTTGTTACACAGGGAGAAGGCATACCTGAGGTTTATATGGTTAGTAAAAAAAGAATACTCTCACTGACTACCTAATGTCAACATGATATAAAATAAAAAAATACTTCCACAAACTGAAAATCGTGGGGGGTGTTATTATCATGGGTACAAAATACCAAAACCCATAAGTAATAATAGATATATGCTACATAATAACACAACCCAATCCAAGATGAGAGGAATAATATAAAAACATAAATTGAACACCATATAATAGAAAAAAATGCACTAGAGCACTGACCAATTACTCATTAACAAAATCAAAAAGTTTCATAAAACTATCTAATTGAAAAGAATGACTGATCCATATTGGGTAAGGATATTAAAAGTGTTAAAACCCAAGATAAATCATTTTCAAACCTCTTGTAATAGATTGCATCACCAAAGAAACTCTGTACATCTTCCACTTTCATTAAGCCTTCCAATGTCACAACCTCCACTATATTGGAAGGATTCACATCTACTCACTATAGGGACACAACATTCCCCATAAAACAGACTCCATGG
Source organism: Viscum album (assembly GCA_963277665.1). Lineage (NCBI taxonomy): Eukaryota > Viridiplantae > Streptophyta > Magnoliopsida > Santalales > Viscaceae > Viscum > Viscum album. Next base: position 1,430,781,392 of record OY728126.1, on the reverse strand, counting down.
TCCCAAAATAGACACTTAAAAACTCATCCATAAATGATTCTCATGAAGAAGAACTCCCAAAAAGACATAAAAATTCACTACATCCACTTCATTAGATGTGGATCGCAAAAGGATGTCATCGATGAATAACACACACAAAATCTATAGGAACTCACAAAACACTATGTTCATAAACCATAAATGGAGAATTCATCTCACATAATGACATGAAAATGAACTCATAATTCCCATCACGACAACAAAAAAAAGTCTTCTAAATATCCCAATCCTTTATCCAGATCTAATTATATCTGGGTTAGACATAAAACATCTAGAATGAACTATCTTTCTACATATGATCGAATAAATAAGAAATATATCGAATTAAATAGAGTTTCTTCACTTCCACATGGATAAATTGATGATAATAGATATAAATCCAGAAACATCCATCAGCCTTCTTCATGAACAAAATAGGTGCACCCTAAGGTGACACACTCGGTTGAATAAAACCTCACTATAACAGATCGTTGAGATGTAATAAATTATATCAAAACTTAGAATAAACGATGATATATGGATACATCAAGTTAGAAGAAACACATGGATATAGATTTATCACATAATCAATCTTCTGTCTATGGGGTAATTCTACAACCTTCTATGGGAAGAAATTTATGTACACTTCCACAACTATGGGAAACCCCAACTACTAAACTTCCTATGAATTGAACATCAGCAAGTCCATCGAGGAAAAATGAGATGGAAAACACATTTAATACATGAAATTTTTTCCCTCACAAAACCATGATAAGGATAATCTCATATGACTGTATCTATAAACATAGGAAATCTACCCAAGAGCGGTGCTGCCCCAAAACAAGATAAGAGTCTCTACATACATTATATAAGCTAGTATGACCACCAAATGGCATGGTTAATTCCACGGGAACTAGAATCCTATCTACTATAACTCCTATGGCATGGATGTGGGTAGGAAATAAAAAGGATTATGTCGCTCCTAAAACCAAAAAATCACAATCCCATGTAAAAAACCATAGGGTACCTTGAATGATATATGAGACACCTGGTGCTCAAAATGATAAAGCATGAAGCTAGCCATGACTTGGTCCATGGCCTCTCTAACCATGCTAATGATTACCTCCATGTATGTGATCTTATCTCTAAGGATGAGAAGTGCATTGGTGTTGTACTCTCCCTACACCATCTCCTCTTTGCTGATCCAAAACTCGACAAACCTCTCACAATTTCCTTGGCTGAAATAGCCTCAATAGAGAAAGTTGAATCAGAACATCTAGAACATGCTGACTACTCAGAAAGGTCAGGAACTCTTGCCACTAATAACATCATCCTCTGTAATAAAAACACACATCTAGTCCATTTGGAAATGTCTAAGAGATAGTGCCCCCATAGAAAAGAGATGATTAGATATAGAATCTACCCCCATATAGCTAAAAAATCTTTTGACTATGAAATAACAATCCTAGGACCAAAATAGTTCTTCATGAGAAATCCTGATGACTCCCCTCTTATGACGATCTGATTCTAGACAGCTTCATCTCAATAAGATATACTATCATCAACAACAATAGATATTTTTTCATTTTAAATAGGGTAACCAAGAATTGGATATATGGATGAAATACCCCCATGAAATGCCTCTCCTTGGACTAATAATCTGGAAATAGGGCTGAATGATATCGCAAAAGGGTGCTGAAACAACTCCCAAAATCATGCATGTTGGAACCACCTTATAGAATGATAAGTAGCTCATTGTTTTTGGACACCTTCTTAGTTAAAGAAATTGACTATGATCAAACCAGTTCATGGAACCTCTCACATGATTCTTCTTACTCCTCCCTATCTTTGAGGAACTAGAACCACCACTACCTAGTTTCTCCACAAATCATCATCATAACCAAAAAAACGAATGCATGTTCTGGGAACAATCAAACTAAAATATATCTCATCCTCCTCCATACAGTCTTTTGTGACCAAATATGAAACTGAGCACTTATAATTTTTTAAAATCTAGATTTGACACAATCAAAGTGTCCTCCTCTATGTTTAATTGTTGTTAACCACCACACTTTGGAACTCTACAAGAACATATTGGTGAACTTCTTCAATGTGAACCAAATGAGGAAATTGAACTAGATCAATGACTATGAAAATACCTAATTTTTAGTGATCCTAAACATGCAATATAAAATACATAAAATTACTTTTTTATTTTTTTATTTTTTTTAAACAATCCTATGTTCTACCCATTTCAATCGCATGTGAAATGAATAATTATGCATGATCTTTGCCTAGGTCTCTACCCTGAAAGTAGTATCACATCATTTATTAAGCTTAGTAAACTTTAAGATTTGTGAAAAACATCATAGAGGGGTCCAATTAACTGTGTCTCAGCTGGTCTCTCATGTTAACATATCTTACCAAACATACTTGACATAATTTCCATATCAACCAATGAAATCCCACATGTTCCTAACTTCAAACTCCATACTATCCCTTGGGGGGAACCTCTTATAACACTCTTTCACGACCCCTTCTCAGTGTAAAGACCATGAATCTAGTAGCTCATATCCAGTTCCATACATTATTACATTGATACTTTGAATAATAAATTTCATCCTAAAGGACGGAATAGTTTATTAGATTTGGAAAACCAGATAAAAACATAATTGTTAAATTACAAATTTAAATGGAATGCAACATAGAAACTCATTTGAAAAAATCCATATTCTTGAATATTATCCCTATACGTAAAACATAATAAACATTTTGGTATCCTGGGGAAAACAAAACATAAGAAAGTAGTAGATTAGTTGCTTAGTAATGCTAATAAATAAAGTAAAAGTTATCATAAATAATTGTAAACAACAATTAATGGTGAATAACTAACAACACATGCCATTAAAACATGATCTTGAGCTTAATATGGAAGGAATAAATGCTGCTCAAGTAATTCCATATAAATAATCACATGAGAATGATACTAACCCAGGGATGTTATACTAGTCAAAAAATCACATGGATTATCAATAAATATTCTCATAATGATGGAATTGATAATGTGGATCATTATAAACATATCATCATGGAATCAACAAATAATTCTATAAAAATGGGTAAATCGTTGGCCAAAATATATTCTAGTATGTCTAATGACACCTACTGATGCATCAAGACACTATAGAAATCCCCACCCAACACTTACTAAGTCCAATTCATTCCTCATTGAAAGAGGTGAAACAAAATCAACATATAAATTCATATTGAATCTAGAATATGAAATGTAAATAATTTTCCCAATTAGTAAACATAATCATATTCTATCAAGAGTAATATGGTGAATTATATTAAGATTTTTTATCCCCATTCAAAATGATCATAAACCATTCATTAAGATATGGTATATTGTATCATAATATATCAACCTCAGCTAACCATGTGAAATTAACATATGGGATACCCATGGAAAGAAATGTTCATCGTAAGGAATTTATAAGTCATACCAAATCAATGTATCATAAATGTTCCCTTGAAATAATGAATTTAAATCAGGCATGGACATTCATAAGGGAAAATAGGCATAGATAATGGTAAATTATACTTACTAAATTGAAAACATGTAAAAAGAGTGTTTAAAAAACTTAATAAATGTTCCACTTTAGTGCAGTTAATAAAAAATATTAAAGATACTTAAATGGGACAAATTCATGAATTTTTTTATAAAACTAGAAATGAACTAAGATACATTATCACGATAAGATGGTTGATTTTTGAAAAATATTAATAGATTAAAATAAAATATGGTGTGTACTTAAAAATGGGTAAGAAATTGAGAAGTTCCTTTTATTCAGGCTTGGTTATGAGGAGAAATTGAAGAGGGAAATTTATAAAAAAAAAATTCCCCATAAAAGAAAAAAAAATTGATCTAGGTAAATATGTTTGGAACATACACACAGAATATATGAAAAGTAAATAAGAATAATTATGTAACAACCCATAATTCAACCAATGGAAATCCTTTTATTATAAAAATTTTGTATTGTAAAAATCCCATGAAATCACATAGATAACACAATAGAAACTTTATAAATGAATAATGAATGAAATAAGAGGTATTTCTAGTAAAAAAGAACCAATTCCGATGAAATAGTAACTTAACCCTTGAAATAGTAACATAACCATTTGGAATGATAATTCATCCAATAGAATAGTAACTTTATCTATGAAAGTATAAATAAAATTTTTTAATCTTATAAATTATAATTTGATATAATTATATCATGGTACAAGTAAATAAATATTTTAACAAATATTAATTATGTGTTAGTATATTTAAAAAATATAATTGTTTATTTATGATTTTATAATTAATAGAAATATTTAAAAGAATATTTTCTTTCCTAAAATAGATTAATAAAATAATTTTTTTTCTTTTGATTATAATATAATTTTTTGAGACCTTTTTTACTTTTTCAAAGTGTTATAAAATCTGTTATAATTTTAAAATTAGTATTTTTCATGTAAATGATGATTATAATTAAAAATTCATTTTATCATATTTAGAAAATTATCTTCATAAAATGGAGTTCATTTTTTAATTCTACATATCCAATAATGGTTATGGTTAATTTATGGTATTTTTCTAAATAGTTGAATTTTATTAATAGTAAAATACGATAATTTAAGTTAAATGAAAAATACATGAATTATTGAATCATATATGATGTATGGATGATGTAATCTGGTAATAATGAAATATCCTTCCATCGTTTAATATATTTAGTTATATTTATCAAAAAAACATATTATTGAGCCATGATAATAAACTAATGAATAAAATAATGAGAAAACACCCTTACTCCCCTATATATACCACCCATCACCACCTCTTCTCCTCACTGCTTCCAATCTTTGAGCCCTATAAAATTTCTACCCAATCATATTCCCAAGACCCTCCCCCATGTCCAATATCTTTTGGTCTCATAAAAATTCAAAACACTTTTCCCTAATGAGGTTCTCATTGAGGATAAATTCCAGAGGTAAAATCCTCTTTCTTTTTATAATAATATCATTTCAATTTCATTTATTTAGTTATCCTCTCCCCACCTAAATTTATCCATGTGACATAAGAAATCCATTATATTTAATGTAATATATATTTTTTAATAACCAATAATAATTTCTCTTCCCCTCTCATTTTATTTCAAAAATGAAAATATCATCTGAGATGTGTTAATTTGTCCCATTCAAGGACGATGAGTTTCCCATTTCCATTAAAACTTTAAAGAATGGTTATAAAACTTTTTTTTTGTTAAAAAATTTTATAATATATTTATTATAGCCTATATAATGTCTTTAACCATTATTTATAGATGATATTAATTAATAAAATATAACTTGTTTATGCTAATTAAAAATTGTCAAAATAATATAAATGGTTATCATTAACACTTTATCTAATTAATCGTCCTCACATCTGCAAAAAAAATATAATACAATTAAATATTAGGAAATTTCATTAAAAACTTATAATTTCAATTCTAGGAGACTAGTCTTATTTTACATGATTTTCCAAACATTTAAAAAATTAAATTGATCATGAAAACCCAGGAAACGAACGCTCCTGAACGATAAAATTGTATATTATAACTCCTAAAAAAGGTAATAAATGAGATTAATAAAATTATAATAAAAAAAAAATTATAAAGGGATATTAGTTAATGAATTAGTTGATTTGATTTGATTATTCAGGAAATTAAGATCAAGTGAAGAACACATTCAGACATAAGGTAAGGGACTATTTCTGATCCTCTATTTTTTCAACTAGGATATGATTTCTCCATCCTTACACAAATTTAATTCTTAATTATTCTTATTTAATCCTCCTAAATTATTTTTTTATGTTCTATACATATGTTCTTATTCCTATTATTCATTCTTTGATGGAGAAATACATGTTTTAAAAAGGTTAACTTCTCCCATCTTCTTGAAAGTCAAGACTGGTTACAGGGAATTTTTTGATTTCTTACCCATTTTAATTTGCACTCCATAATCTGTTTTAAACCAAAATTATATTTCTGAAATCTCTAATTTCATCATGAGATACAATCATGGTTCATTTTTGGTTTTAGGAAACCAAATATTCATTTCTCTCTTTAAATTCACTTTAATAGTTTACTTAAATATCACCAAAGTGTCTCATTTCTAAAGATTTTTAAACACTCTTTTTATATATTTCTATATTAATTGGACATAATTTATAATTATATATTCCTATTTTACCTTATTAATGTCCAATTATTATTTAAATCTATTCTTGTTGGAGTTGGTGTCCTAGAACCAACTACTTTGTACTTTATTCGTTAAAAAATACCTTATGACATATTGGTAGTTCTTCTTCATGAAAATGCATGTGATAATTTACTAAGGATAGTAATTGCAACAAGGGGACATAGAGGATCCCAAAAATGATGAGAACCCAGAATTACCATAACATTATTATATAATATATTTTCTATGGCCGAATGAAGTTGTTTAAGGGGCAAAAATAATATAGTCCATTGGGGGTGAGGACTCATAAATATTTGAGGCACCATTTCATGGAATGTTCCCTTGGTAATATCCAGGAGGATATTATGGGAATGAGACCCTCTAGTAGGAAATCTACATTTCATAGTGTCATTGGATGTTCCTATCTACGGACATGTGTAATGGTCCTTAGACACTAAGATTATTATTAATGGGTATTACCACTCACACACATATATGTATTGATAAAAACTGTGATGACACACTATTTGTAGTGAGGTTGGATATGTTGGTTGTGTCACAAGTAATATTACATTAATAGATAATGTGAGAAAGTATTTTTCCCCTCTATTCTATAAATGGAAGTTGATATCTCAGTCCCATTGATGGAATTGATATAACCTAAATAAATCCATATCCATGGTGAGGAAAGGGAGCATTAAATTCTAGGAAGTCAAGGAAAGAATAATCAAGCATGTGGTTTGATAGAAATAGCATGCAACCCACATGATTGGAGATATCAATACAAAGGGATTACATTACATATTAAGTTCTCATAAGAGGTGACCCATCATTGCGGTGTTAACGTCTTTGTCTATGGGTGCCTTGGCATGTTCCAAGATTCTAACATTGTAATTATGGAAAGATCTGCCTAATTACACTGGGAAATAGGCCTAGAGGTTTGCACACTAAGTGTGTCAAAGTATATCAGTTAAATATTCATTTAACAATTTAAATAAAGATTATTCCTAATTGTGGTTTAATAATTATTCAAGGATTTCTGATCACATTTATTTCGATACTAGTTTTCGAGAGATTATAGTGCGGGTGAAATAATATATTTATTAGCGATTAATGTAGTGAAATTTATTTAAGAAATAGATAGTAACTATTCAAGGTCTAACGAATGTTGTGGAAGAAATAAATAAAATGGAAAAACTAAAAGTACAGAATGTTTATGTTAATATATACACGTCATGTAGTTTTTATGGGGATATTTGAGAAATAATATTATTTATTGAATTAAATAATATTAGGTGTAATTTGTTGGTCACATTTCAAGTAATAATAATAGTCATATTTTATTTTTAAAAATGGGGTTTTTATAAGAATTACATGAAATGATTAAATTATTTCGGGTAATTAATTCATTTTATTATTCTATGTAATTAAAATCCAAATTATATAATTTTCATTAAACTAACCATTTTTGGATGGTGTATAATGGGTCTGGAGAAAGCTCTCATGCTAAGAGAGAATTCCTTTTTCCCTCCAAGAATGTTCTCAAATTACGAGAGATATCCTCCTCCACCAGATCATGGAGAATGCTTTGGAAGCTGCTCTCAAGGCGATCGAAGGTGAACATCTCCAGTGAAGTCTCTTCCACACTAGCACATGGGGATCCCTTTGGTGACTTCCAGAGATACTAGGAGCATGTGTGAATCATCATTAGAGGAAGCCTACACTTGGCTTCTATGATGTAATGATGGATCACATCAGATCATGACCGAAAACATCAACGAAGAGATAATTCCATCAATGTAATTCTTGTCTTTTAATTAAATTAATTATGTAAAACTTATGATGATCTTATCTATGGTTCTTGGACTCCCCTCTTTTGTTTTGTTCTTCTTTATATTCCTAATATCCAAAATTTTATCGTCATGAAGGATCTCGGATTGATCATTGTTAACAATAAAATTAAATTTTGGTACACCCATACATGCGCTTCTGCTATGCCTAAAACCTACAAGAGGTATCAGAGCAGTCATATCATTGATTATAATTATTCATCTTTTCGTTGATGATTTATGCATTTAATAATTTAGTTGTTTCAATTCAATTTAATCATTCTGAAAATAGGAATCTTGATATCTATTCCTCATCATTCATTTCTTATTCACCTTACAGAAATGATCTTTTCTTTTAATTTTGATTAAAATAAAATAGTAGTTCTCATCTATAGATTCCAAGGCTTCCTATCTGTAAAACACCAGAACACACGGTGTGTATTTGGCAGTACACACCGTGTAGTCAATATTCAATCCATCAGACCTATCTGTCAAACCATGCCATGTGTTAGAGTCTTTCTATGTCTTAAATGACTTCGTGTGTTGACTAGGAACATGTGGAATGCAGTTTCTAGATTACACGCCATGTGGCCTACTAAACATGGTGTGTATTCCCTTTGGGTTAGTGTTGGAATGAGTACCCCATACACAGCTTTCCTGTCAGGATACTGTGTAACGCGGATACAACACAGTGTGTGGCCCACTAGACATGATGTGTGCTCCGAAGATTTCTAAAGTACACTCACAAGATGTATCTTTTGGAGTGTACTTCAGATTGACAGTGAACTTTAGTACAAGCCATGTAGTCAGAACTACAGACTATGTACTCATCCAAATTATGCAGATTTATTAAAATTTATTATTATATTATACAAACCCTTGAGGCATGCACCATGGTGTGGGCATAAAGTTCAGTCAAAACACATGATAGATGTTTTATATATGTATATTTATTTTAACATATGTGTATTGTTAGTTTCTACCCATTGGGTAGTTATGAATGGGAATTCATCGAGTTTCCTCCAAGGTAAAAGTTACATACAATGATAATTTTAAACGAATTTATTTGTTTAATATTATGATGGATCAGAATATCAAGGAATTTCAGAAAATTGTTTAAGATAAAAGGATTGATTAAATAAAGATAATTAATTTATTCGAGCATGATTTATCTTAAACAAGAACAATTAATTAATTGAATTATATTTTTATTTGTGCATAAATATTATTGCATATATGGGTGATCATGAGATAGAACAACACCATTATATGTGGATGGATTATTTTAATTTATTTATTAAAATTAAATCTTTTGGCTTGTGAGCCTTCTCCTGATTAATGTGTAGGGTCTGCGTGCCCATGGTTTCTTTTATGTAAAAACCCATTTTACCCCTCACTTGTGAGTGAGATAAAAAAATATGTAATGGATGGATATCCCAAGCTAATGTAGGTAGATCAATTTAAGATAAAAGGAGAAACCAATCCAAGGAGATTCAATGGTGGAATGGTGGAGATCTATAAACATGAACCCAAAACGTTCACGGTGTTTCTCCCCTAGGTCTTGGGTTAGTTTATCAACCTCCAGATAAACTAACAATAGAACAAGCTCATGATCTTACCATTTGTTTTATTTCTGTCAGTTTCATGGTTTATTTATTGTGGGTGTGTTGTCATAATCACACAATTAATAAATTAAATAGGCATGCTAGATAGTACTAAAATTATACTGTCTTATGAATAAATATTATATTAGACATGGTTAATCACTTAAGTATATCCCACTTAATATTAAAAATCATGTAATAAAGATAATAAAATAGAAATTTATGTATAAGTATAAATTCCTTCAAAGAAATATTATGTTTGTATAGCCTTCTATAATCTTGGTTAGAATCGAACCATAGTTCCAAGTTCTTGACCAACCCTAGTTGGGGAGCTTTTAATTATCGTGGAATTATAATTCATGGTTTTGGGATGAAATTACATGGTTCACATCAAGGGTTGACTGGCACAACCGGACATGGTGTCACCATGAGGCCAATGATGAGGAAATCCAAAATAAAAGGATTTCTGGATTGGGGAGTCCACTCAGCAGATCAAGTAATTATGAGTTAATACCATTGGCATTTGGAATGCCTACATAAAACCCTTCATGTTTCTTGACCAACTCAGGTTGACGATAGGCGAAGAGAAATATAGATCCTTGCCACTATAATATTTAGGAAATAGAATATTCCGAAGTAAATGGGAGGGCTATAAGATTTCGACAAAATAGTGGGAGGCTAATAAGTATTAATTTATATATTTGTCTCAGTTTTATCATGGTAATGCACAATTTTTTTTTCTCGTCATAATTTTTAGAAATGATGAAAAAAATGACTTCAAACATATCATTTCAAACCATAATCGAGAAGAAAAACCTTCTCACTGGCACCAATTCCCAGGAATGGAAGAGGTGTTTACATGTCATCCTTTACCACATGAGGAAATTGTACATACTAGAGGAGGCGATTCCTTTTGTGCCTGGAAAAGAGGCCAGTGATGAGTAACTATCTCTCTATATGAAACATATGGATGATGCCACAGATATCCAATGATTCATGTTATCGGCCATGTCTAATGAGCTCTTGAAGCAACATGAAAACATGGACGTGTATATAATGATGTCTCACCTTAAGGATCTATATTAAGAGAAAGAGAGACATGGGAGATATGAGATATATAACTCCTTGTTTACAACTATTCATGGAGACTCTGCACCTGATGGGCCCCATGTAGTCATTTTTATTGGCTACACTTAACGCATGGACATCTTAGGGATTATGTTCCCGGATGAGTTGCATATAGATATCATCCTATCATCAATACCCATGACCTTATCTAGATTTATTTTCAACTAAAACATGAGAAAAAATGAGAAGTGTCTGTCAAAACTTCTGACCATTATTTTCTAGGTAGATAAAGACATGGGGAGTGACAAACCACCAGTCCTTATGGTGAAAAATAAAAGGAAGGGCATGGAAAAAGGGCCAAGGATTCATAAGCGGTCTGAAGCCCTTGAGAACCATCCCTCCAAGAAGGGGAATATCCCGAAGTAGAGAATAGAATGGGAGGTAGTATTTTTTTCATGTGGCAATCTAGGCCACTAGAAGAGGAACTACACTTAGAAGAATGGGGATGATAAAGGTGTGTTTGTTATCGAGTGTAATATTTACATTTATACACATTAGGTATTAGATACAGCTTATGGGGCTCACATATATATTCAAATGCAGGAACCATGTAGATTTAGTAATATTTCCAAAGGAGAGGTGGATCTTAGAGATTCCAGTGGCATGAGGCTGGCTGCATTGGCCCTAGGAAATTACCATCTCTCATTGCTAACTAGAATGCTTTTGGTTTTACATAATTGTTATTATGTGCCTACTTCTACCATAGACATAATTTTTGTATCATGTTTATATATGGATGGATTTATTTTAGTGTTTGGAAATAAGGGTTCTTTACTTTATAAGAACAACATATGGTATGGTATGGTGCATTTAAATAAATGGTTTAATGTATTAAATTACGAAAACCAAGTGTTGGAAACCGATAATGAAACAAACTCAAATGACTCATACAACACCCAGTCATGGCATCACTGTCTTGGTCATGTAAACCAGAAGCGCTTCACAAATCTCTACCAAGATGGTTATTTAGACTCTACCAAGCTAAAACCACATGGTAGATGTCACGCTTGTTTATAAGGTAAAATGTCCAAGCTACCTTTCGATGGACTGGGTGAAAGGGCCACATAGATTCTTGGAATTGTGCACACAGATGTGTCTCAACCATTTCTAGTAGAATCTTGAGGTGGATATTCTTACTTCATTAATTTTACTGATGATTTGAGTAGATATACTTTTATCTACTTGATTATGTATAAGTTAGAGTCCTTAGAGAAATTTAAGGAATTAAAGAATGAAGTAGAGAATCATCATTGTATGAAAATAAAAAAGCATCTTTCAGATCGAGGTGGAGAATATTTGAACCAAGAAATCATCGACCATCTACAGGAGTCTAGGATTCTATCATAACTCACTCCTCCTTATACACCATAGAGGAATGGTGTTAGTGAAAGGAGGAACTACACCTTGTTGGAGATGGTGAGGTAGATGATGAGTCATGCAGATCTTCTATTATCTTTTTGGGGATATGAATTACAATGTACGACATACACATTAAACCGAGTACTAACAAATCCAGCAAATAGAATTCCCTATAAGATATGGAATGGAAAGAAACCCATTTTGTCTCACAGATGTGTATGATGATGAGAAGTTCTTGTTAAGGCCCTATCAAGAAACAAACTAGAACCACAGGGCATGAACTATGTATTTATAGGATATCCCAATGAAACAAAAGGATATTACCTATATAACCCTTTAGACAAAAAGTAATTATCACCAAATAATCCATTTTTAATGAGAGGGAGAACATATTAAAAAAGGATCATGGGAGAAAGATTGACTTCAACAAAGTTTATGCTCAAGATACACAAGAGTTGGTACAAGATCAAGTTCCACAGTTCCTTGTGGAAGAAGTTAAAGAAACACAAGTACTCTATAGGAGATCAAGAGAGGTAAGAGAACTAGGGAGATTTGGTTTCCTAGTTACTAAGGATGGTGACTCATTGTTGTTGGAAAATTATGAACCTCTATCCTACAAGGAAGCATTAGAGAGCTCAAAAGATTCAATCTGGCGAGAAGCTATAAATTTTGTGATGGATTCCATGAATCATAACCATGTTTGGGTTCTAGTCGATGAGCTAGTTGATATAAATCTTGTTTTATGCTAATGGGTATTCAAAAGAAAGCTGGAAATGGAAGGTCATGTTAGCACCTATAAATCATGGCTAGTGGCTAAAGGATTCAGACAACATCAAGGAATTCATTATGATGAAATGTTCTTTACAGTTTTCATATTTAAATCCAAAAGAATCATACTTATTGTAACAACTTACCTTGACTTGGAAATTTGTTAAATGGATGTCAAAATAGCATTCCATAATAGAAATAATTAGAAAGATGTCTATATGACACAACTAGAATGTTTTGTGATAGCAGGTGAGGCCAAATGGATTTTCAAGTTGTATAAATCCATTTATGTATTAGATAAATAATCAGTGCCCTCGAAAATTAGATTTTATGAAGCTATAAAGGAATTTTGTTTCATTAAGAATTAATGTGAGCCATGTGTTTATAAATGGTTTAATGGGAATGCAGTTTTTATCCTAGTAGTATATGTTGATGACATATTACTTATTAAAAATGATGTTCCAGTCTTACAGTCAGTTAAGGACTAGATTAAGAAGTGTTTCTCCATGGAACACTTAGGAAAAGAATACTACATTCAAGGGATCAAGATAATTTGTGATAGATCCTAAAGGCTGCTTGAACTAATTCAGGGTACATACATTGACTAGATACTAAATAGATTTAGTATGGAACAATCCAAGAGGGAATTAGTTCTAGTTTCACATGGCCTACATATTTCTACGAAAATGTGTCCTCGGAAACAATAGAAGAAAGATTGGATGTGTAAGATCGCATAGGTTTCAGCTATAGGATCCATCATGTATGCCATGTTATATAACATGATTGATGTTGCCTATTCACTGAGCATTGTAGGCATATATCAATCATATCTAGGGGAATAACATTGGACTTATGTTAAGACTATCCTTATATATCTGATAAGAACTAAGGATATGTTCTTAGTTTATGGAGGAGACGAGGAGCTTTTCATTAAAGGGTATACTAATGTTGGTATTCATACAGATCATAACGATCTGAATTTGCAATCTGGATATGTTTTATATCTCAACGGAGGAGTTGTGAGTTGGAAGACTTCAAAGCATCCAATTGTCACCGATTCTATAGGGGAGTCTGAATATATATTAGCTTATGATGTAACCAAGGAATCCGTCTGGATTCATAACATTATCCAAGATCTTGATTTGGTGCTTAGTAGTAATGATCCTATAACATTATATTTGTGAGAATACTAGAGTGACTGCTCTTTGAAAAAAATAGAGGTCACATCTAAGGACAAAGCACATTCTCTATAAGTATCACCTCTAGAGTGATTTCTATTGAAGAGAAGAAGTTGCAGTAATCAGAGTGTCCAAGAAAGAGATCATAGAGGACCCCGTGACTAATGGCCTATCTCAGTAAAAGCATGAATACCATGTGGGGGTTAGTGGGATAAAGCTTGTTAGCAGCTGGCTCTAGTCCAAGTTGGTGTCTATTGGAGTTGGTTTCTAAGATCCAACTACTGTGTACTTTATTTTTTACTAAATACCTTATCACATATTGATTGTTCTTCCGCATTAAAAATCATGTGACAATGTCTAAGGATAGATTTTTCACCAAAGAGTCATAGCAGATCCCTACTATGATGGGAACCTGGAAGTTCCACAAAAATATTCATGAATATATGTTCTATGGATGTATGATGTTATTTGGGGGAAACAAATAATACAGTACATTAGGGGCGAGGAATCATAAAACATTGAGACACCTTCTCATGGGGTGTGCCTTTGGTAAGATTCTGGAGGATATTATGAGAACGAGACCTGCCAGTAAGAAATCTACATTTCATAGTGTCATTGGATGTTCCTATATGTGTATGTGTGTATTGGTCCTTAGAATTTATGATTATTATTAATGAGTATTAAAACACACGCACTTATATGTATTGACGAAAACTGTGACAACACACTATACACAGTGATGTAGGATATGTTGGGTGTATCACAAGTAATACTTTGTTAATAGATAATGTGAGAAAGTTTTTTTACCTTCTGTTCCATAAAAAAAGTTGATATCTCAATCCCTTTGATAGGATTGATATAGCCTAAATAAATAAATGGCCATGGTGAGGAATCGATAAGTTCAATGTCGGGAAGTCAAATAAAGAATAATTGAGCACATGGGTTAATGGAACTACCATGGAACCCACTTGATTTGAGATAACGAGATAGAGGGGTTACATTACATGATAAAAGTTCATAGGAGGTGATGCATCATTGTTGTGTTAACTTATTTTTCTATGGGTTCCATGGTGTTTTTCTAGATGATATCCTTGGACTTTAGCCAGGCTCCTCAAAATTCCATTAAGAAAAAGGCCTATAGGGTCACACACTAAGTGTGAAAAAGTATCTCAGCTAAATGTTCATTAACATGTTGAATAAAGATTATTTCTGATTTCGGTTTAATAATTATTCAATGATGCATGGTTTTATTTATTTCAACACTAGTTATTAGATATAATATAGTGTGGGAGAAATAATATATATATTAGCGAGTAATGCAGTGATATTTATTTGAGAAATAAATTTTCCTTATTTAATCTATAATGAATGTGGTGTAGGAAACAAATTAAATAGAAAAACAAAAGTAAATGTCATGTATATTAATATATAAACATTTTGTAGTTTTTCTGAGAATTTGTGAGAAATGATATTATTTATTTAATTAAATAATATTGGATGTAATTCGTTCGGTGCATGTCAAATAATAATAATAGTCAACTGTTATTATTATACACGGGGTTTTAGTAATAATTAAAAGAAATGGATAAATGTTTTTTTGTAATTAATTAGTTTTATTATTTTATGTAATTAAAATTCCAACTGTATTATTCTCAGTAATCTAACCATATTTGGGTGGTGCACAATGGATTTGGAGAAATCTCTCAAGCTACGAGATAATTATTTTTGATCCTCCAAGAATGATCTCATGTTACAAGAGATATCCTCCTCCACCAAATCAAGGGGAGCACTTTGGAAGCAGCTCTAAAGGATATCAAAGGCAGACATCGCAAGAGAAGGCTCTTTCGCACTAGATCTCAGAGATCCCTTCGGTGACATCCATAGATACGTAGAGAACGTGTGGATAACTACATGAGGAATCCTGCCTTTGTCTTCTATGACAAAATGACAGATCACATCAGATCGTGACTAGAAACATCAAATAATTGATATTTCCATCAAGGTAATTCATTTATTTTAATTAAGCTAATTATAAACAACATATGATGATCCTCTCTATGGTTCTGAGAATACCCTCTTTTCCTTAATTCTTCTTTATATTCCGAAGATCCGATGTTTTATCATCATGATGTATCTCAGATTGATCATTGTTAACAATAAAATTAATGTTGGGTACACCCATCTACGTGCTTCTGTTGCACCCGGAACCTACAATTCATTCATGGAAACTTTTATGATATGCCATTTGTTATGCTCCATGACATTATTACAATACCCATTTATTTACATGGGTTACCCATATGTTTATGATTGATTCTTCATGTGTAAAATATATTAATGAACATGTTATAATGGGTGAAACTAGATAGAGTTCCAATGCATTAGGTAATGTTTAGTGTCATTACACATCATGTGGGGATAAAGAGTGAACCTGATTCCTTTATGAGACTTTGTCTTCCATGTACAATGGTTGTGGAATTTATCCTTTAGTCATGATTTTTTCATTTTGTGTGGTGTTGACACATTCCAATGATTCTATGATTACTTATCCCCATGCTCTATATGTTATGTTTCCTTGTGTTTATTTATGTTCTATTCCTTTTTATTTCATTATGTTATGTCTTCTAACCCATGTGATATGATTTATTCCTATTCATATTCACTTACTAGTATTTTTAGCTCATCACGTTATTCATATATTCCCCAGGTTATCCTATATAGATGTAAGGTCTCAATGGATGTTTGGAGCTCATTTTGGACATTAAATAAAAATATTTTTTAGTTTGGTTTATTTTTTCTAGTTATGTACCAAATATCATAAATACAATAGAATTTATGATCTACTGTTGTATTTGATGGTCAATTATGCTTAAAATCATGTAATAATATATGAAAAAGCTAAATCCATTATATTTGGTATTATAGAAAGGTTTAGTTATTTTTGGAGATTAGGACTAGAGAACTTTAGTAAGAACTCGAGGGGTAATTATATCACCATGGATAACCTAGATTGAAACATAGGGTATCACAAGTTAGGATATACTTTCCATTTACAATTTTATCTTTCTATATTCAATTATTTATTTTTATATACTTATTAGCTAAGTATTCAATCCCCCAAATTTTAATTTCTTTTTTGTATTTAATGGATGGAAATATAAGAACTCATTTATATATTCAATTTGATAGTAAATATGATGATTTCCCAGATGATATTCCAAATATGATGGAAAAGGGTTATCAAAACATCATGATAGTACATGCTCAACTGAATCATGTTATGAATAGTAACATGAACCATGTGGAATGACCTCCTGATACTAATAAAGATAAAGTTGTGTTAGAATCCTTTGTGCGACCAATGCCTCCCATGTTTAGTGCATCTTCTAATCCCCTTCTCACAGAACAATGGATTAAATCCATTGAGATGATATTCTCTATGATCTAGTGATCAGAAGAAGAGAAATTTGTTCTGGTGGTCTATTGTTTTAATGGAGAACCTCATAAGTGGTGGAAACTGATTAAGAAAACAAATTCCAAACAAAATTGATTCCATGGATTGGGAGGGATTCAAAAAAATATGTTCATCAGAATATTCCCCGAACCCTCTATCCCAAGGTGGAAAAGGAATTAATTGGATTGAAAAAGAAAGAATATGATACTATTGGGGTGTTTGAGGAAAATTTTAGAAGGAGTTGAAGATACACTTCTGTCTTTGTCAAGAAAACCAAAATCAAGGTGGAGCACTTCTTTATCTAGTTAAATCTGAGTCTATGAAATGTGTTGGATGTACAAGACATTGATAGCTATGAAGAGATTGTTCATTGGGCCTTAAAAGATGAAATGGAGATCATAGAATCTCATTGGTCTCATGGGATTGAATATAAAAATAGAAAAATGAAGTTTAATAAGGGTGGATCAATAGATAAATCAATGATAGAAAGAAGACCCAACATCCCATATGTGAAACTATGTGATGATGAATCATATATACTACTTAAAAGGAACCAAGAGGTTCTGAAATTGTTAAAGTGATGGGAATATGGATAATAAATGTTGAAGGGATATGAAGAATCCCACTAATGTGGATGAATAAAGGATGTTTCATTTCGACTCTTAGCTTGTAGTACAGTATTTCATCTACAAAGTGTATGAAACTGGATCTTCATTGAGGTAGGAATTTCTTTTTTCCATCAATTCTCAATTCAATTTCTTAAATATTTCCTATTATGGATTCTTGTTGTGGTGATAGAGGGGTCAGAGGTGTTCGGGGCTGGTTCGAAGCTCTAAACCCAGGTTTTGGGAGATTTTTTTTCTGACGCACAGTTATTATAAACTGTACCAGCAAGCCGTACAGTTTGTATAAACCATAACAGGAAATAGATAGTGGGTGTACAGGATGCACAATTTGATGAAACTGTGTAGGAGGAGGCACACAATCATGCAGAATGTTTTGTAGTAATTTCAAAACATGATAGAGGCATAGTTAAATATTTCAAGATAACTTGAAAACTGTGTGGGTAAACTGGGCGGGTTCCCCTTGGCCTATACGAACAGTGCATGGTTGGTGCACAGTTTACTAAACCCTGCACATAAACCATGTAGCATTGTAATTTTGGAAAATTTTATAATTTTAAATTAAAAAAATATATTTTAACCCTAAAATACTAATATTCTCTCACAGATAGAAGACTCACGGTTTTGATATCCCCTTCAACAACTAAACTATGATTTGATCCTGGTTCTTCGTTTCACATCCTATTTGAGTACAGTTTGTCTCATCAGATCCACAATGGTAAGAACCAAATTTTTTTTAGCCTTTTCCCAATTCTTCTAGATATCAACTGTGCTATATGGATTTAGAATCATATTCCCTAATTTCTCTTTCTATGTTTGTTCTTCATATTTCTCATTATTTGGGCTGAATCAGAACATGATATTGGATGAGATATCTAACACAGACCTATGGTAGGTGGTCTCATGCATTTCACTCAATGTCGGTTCGTTTATATATGTTGTCGGTTGGCGCACCTATTTTTTGGGTGTCTCCATAAATGAAAATTGAACCTTATTATCCCTATACGTGTTCTAGGTAATTCAATCCGCTTGTAAATTCATGTTATTGGTTTAGAAACATGAATGGACCACCCCTGGGTGTGTTGGTTTGAATAGTCCTTTGATGGCTTTATGATATGAACACCCCTTGGGGTGTGATTTTATCCCTTTCATGGGTTACAAAAAATGATATTGGTTATAAATGGAATTTCGATGATGTTGGATTGTAATTTAATTCGTTAAAGGGATGAGATGGTTGAATTTAACCCCTGGCCCTTGATTTGGTAATAGCTTATTTAAGTTTGAATTCCCAGATTTTTCCATTCCCATGCTTAATTACTTGTTATAATAATTTTCCCATGTGATTTATATGATAACTAAGAAATTTGATACATTGATAGGCTTGTTAGGTTTGTTATATTATAAATAGAAATGCAAGATGGAAAAAGGGGATATTTGTGACAGGGAAGAGTCTCACCACAAATAGTCCGTCGAGAGGGAATATTTGGGATGAGACACTCACATCATCGCAAATAACTAATTATTTTTTATGGGAAGGTGATCCCCAATGAAAAATGTTTGTAGTAAGTTGCACACCAAACCGCGGGAAGGGTATTTGTGAAGGGTATAAAAGCTTGTCACAAATACCCGATGATGTTTTTTAGTATTTGCGTTGACATTTATCTCTCGTTGCAAATAGTATGTCGACTGGTTAGTATTTGTGATAGGACCTGTTGTAAATACCTTTTTAACCAACACCCCTATTTAATCGGGGGGTTGGCATTTACGATGGGATTCCCATCGCAAAAACTACCATCATTACTAATCTAAACTATATATACACCCATCCGTTTTTCTCCCAATCCACTCCTTTCTCCATCCCTCTTTCTCTCTCTAATTACATTTTTTCTCTCAAAACCTTTCAAAGATTAAAATTCTAAATCGAAGAAATATTCTCAACTTATATCCTCTGAATGATTCAGTTTTCTGGTATTTATCTATTTCTCTTATATTTGGTTGAATTTATTTTATTTTATATTGGTTATAATTATTGTCAATTAGCTGCTATTAAATTAAATTAGAATTAGATCATTTTATTTTTCCTTATTTATTTACAAATAATTACGTGTGATTAGTATTAATTAATAGTTATATTAATTATTATTAATTAGTAGTCATCAGTATTAATTTGAAATGTTATTATTAGTTATTAACAATTAGTCATAATTAGAAATAATTAGCAATAATTACTAATAATTTGCGTCAATAAGTAGTAAATTGAAATAAATATTTATAAATATTAATAATTAGTGATAATTAAAAATAAATAGTCATAATTAGTCATAATTAGTAATAATTAGTCATAATTAGTCATAATTAGTCATAATTAGTAATAATTAGTCATAATTAGTAATAAATATGAATAATTAGTACTAATGGGTACTGATTAGTTAAAATTGGTAATAAATATGACTAATTAGTAATAATTAGTAATAATTTGTAAAAATTAGTAAAAATTAGTAATATATATGATTACTTATTAATAGTTAGGATTAATTAGTAATAATTAGCAATGATTGGTAATGATTAGTAATAACAAGTAACAAATAATAAAAAAAGGAATTATTATTATTAAATAATAATAAATAGAAATAAATAGTAATAGATAGTAATAAATAGTAATAAATATGAATAATTAGGAATAATTAAGAATAATTATGAATAGTTAGGAATAATTAAGAATAATTAGTAATAATTAGGAATAATTAGAAATATTTTATAATAATTAGTAATAATTAGGAATATTTATGAGTAATTATGAATAATTACTGATAATTAGGAATAATTAGGAATAATTAAAAATAAATATGATTAATTAGTAATAAATATGATGGAATAGTAATACTTAGTGACAATTAGTAATAAATAATATTAATTATTAATTAATTTTATTATTAAAATAAAGAGTAATACTTACTAATAAATACTAATAAATAGGAATAATTAGTAATAAATGAGGATAATTAGTAATTGTTTCGGGTTTAGGTCTCGAAATGCCCAATGGTTTCGTATCTGATGACACGTGGACCTGCTTTCCAAAGGCAGGCGTTCGCCAGATTGTCTAACCAGTGACACTTAAGAACTCACATTGGTCGAGAGGATGGGAAGTCGGGATCATCGCACCCTTTTGTGGGGAATTATTGCATGTTCCGGGACTCTCTTATATATTTAAGACGTTTTCATATGTTCGCGAATATTTGGTTTATACCCAAACATAGTATCCACAGATTTAACCCTAGTGGGGAATGGTCAAACGGACGCAGGGGGTTCGGAATCATTTTGGCCTGAGGTTTACCATCCCTCATTGGATTAATGACCCCGTGGAGTCGGAACTCATTGAGGTGGCACTAGGAGTGGCGCGGTGAACTGATATGAAGATAGTCAGATCAACCGGTTGTTGGGATTGAACCTCATGGAGTCTTCCTATGTACCCTACCTAGGGGACAGGGATCAAAGTCCACATAGTTTACATTGGCGTGGGACGTACACTCTGAGGCGGCCTAGGGTGATGGATTGGGACTTACACTTTGAGGAGGGATAGGGAGATGGGTTGGGGATTACACTCTGAGGAGGCCCATAATAGGATATCATGGTCGATGCTTAACCAAAGCCCATGTGAGTCATGATCGGTGAGAGAAACAAGAGGCATCGGGGACTAGAGGATCACGTCGTGAAAGGTGCGTCCGTGAGAAGTGGAGTGGGGCTTATGCATGATGGCGGACCATTATTTTGGGGCTTACTCCAGGTTGGACGCCCATGGAGATAAGGCACAGCAGGAGAGGGAAGGGGGGGGGGTGCTCCTGTTCCCATCTCCTCTCTTTCAGTGCATGAGGGCTTCCTTATGATGGGTATTTTACTACCCCTGAGGAGCCCTTAACAAGTGGAGGGGCAGAAAGGGAACTCCCGAGCACAGACTCCACATTACCGTGGGAATGTGAACCCAGGAATGCTTTGGAAATCTGCTCAAGGGTTGGAAAAACCCCTTCTCCTCTATTTAATGTGTTTATGTCAACTCAAAACGGGGCGCTGATGCACCTGAGGGTTACACCACACAGAGCTGGTGGCTCTGGTGGAGGCCTCAGCTTGGGGCCGATGAGTAGGCCAGTGAAGGAGTCACTGAGGATCAGGCTAGATCAGGAGGATCTTATGTGGCTCGGGGAATGGGAACTCCGAAGGATTCGGAAGACCACACAGGGGTATGGGTCGTGGCACCCTTTGCGTAGGGAAGTGCTACGCTGCTGGAGAGGCCATCCGCGAACCAGGAGGGTCCGCGGACTAAGAGGTCGTCCGTGAACCAAGAGGGTCCGTGGATTGATTGGAATCCCATGAACCAGGAGGGTTCGTGGTCTCGGGTTCGGCCCGCATACAAGGTTGGTACGTGGAGGGTTCCATGCGAGCAGCGGCGACCAAGGTTGGCACCGGTTGGGGGTCCATCGATCGAGGCCTCACCTGTGTAGGGGGGTGCTACGTAGAGCGACGGATCGGAAATGAGGCATAAACTCTCTGTTCCTTGGGGAGTGCATCTGCAGAGGGGCTATGGTTTGTGGTATTATCTTTTTATGTTATTTTAAGTCTATGGTTCACCAAATTATTATGCGTTTTTGGTTCCATATTAGTTCGTTCCTAGGTCCATACTTTCTCTGGATCGCAAACTGGAACTTTCGAAATCCTAAGCCTTCCTTCAAAATCCTTCCACCCGAATCTGATCGATCTCCTCTGAATCCTCTTCCTCCAAATTCGAATCCCCCTTCTCCTTTCCCCCTCGGTCTCCTTTGATAGAGTGGGGAAAGAGATGTATATGTGGTCACGCGACACCTTTTGCAGAGGCCCATGACTGAATACCCATTTTATTGCTTACTTTTTCAATCCTTAATTCGTTGTGGGTATTGAGCGCTCCCCCCCCCCCCCCCCGTGAACCGAATGAGGGGAGTTCTTCGCGGTCGCGGAGGGTTCTGCCTCCATTTCACGAACGACAACGGAGGTAGTTCGGGATGGCTGACACGGCTCGCAGTTGGGGCGGTTTATGTCGGTGAATCAGATTGGCGCCAGCCCTGCTTCGTGCCCGTGGAGGATCTCTACCTCCATTCCGCGAACGACAACGGCCCACAGAGGGGGGACACTTCGCAGACCGGTCGTGCGTCATTAACATTAGAACGGTCCGTGAACTGGTTCCTCCATCGCTATCCTTGAGTATTTTCCACATTTTCCCATCACTTTTGAGGGGAAATTGGGCACAATATCCCTTGAGTTAAAGGGGATCATTGTTCTCCTTTGCAGATTTTTCAGGACCCTACAAATGCCCCCCATCGGAATGGGGTCCGATCGGAATGAAGAGGAGGCTATTCCGATGTAGAGTGGTCCTGAAACTCGGGTGGTTCGCAGTAGAGAGATGGACCTAGTAGGGAACCACGCCTATAAATATGGAGGGCCCTTTCATTTTTATTCTACTGGGTATTTCAAGAAACCAGAGAATTTTTGCGTGCGTGTGCTTGTTCCTTCGCGAAACACTTCATCCGCGAACCGGGTGCTACTTCCGCAAACAATTTCTTGGTCCCGTCGTTATTCATCCGCGGATCAACGTCCTAGCCACAAACTAAAACTTTTAATTAATTAAAAAGTATGTTACGATGGGCCGCGTAGGAACTCAGTTCACGTTTTTGCTGCTCTGCAGATTAAAATCTCTTGAACTTTAAAATTTTCTAAGTCTTCCGAACTTAACCACGTAAATTCGAGATTGAAATTCCTCGGAGCAACCTGGTCCGCGGTTTCCTGGCCAACGCTCCATTGGCCAGGGTTTTGCAGACTACTTTCACGAAGGGTAGGTTCACATGATTCTGTCATCATGAACCATCCTTCAAGGCCTCCTCACGGACTTTGCTATGAAGGCTCCTCAACTGATCCTCAGCCATATATTTGGTATTTTTGTTCGAAAAAATTTATTCCGGACTAACCGCTTGTTGGATCTCATCGTGCAAAGAGAAAATATGGTTCCCCATTTTTCTACACCAAGGCGTACTGCAGAGCCTTCCCTAATTGGTTCATGGAGGAGTTTAACTATGATTCGCAGAGTGGAGAACATCCAAGAGGACCTTATTCAGTCCATCATTCCTGACGATGGTGTCTTGAAAGACTTGCTCCCTCCTGAGCTCTTGGATTATCCACTATAAAATCGGCTACCTCTTCGTGGATTCGGTCTTCAAGACGATGTCCCTATTCCCCCCACTTTCTCAGGTCTTCCTTATACTTTCTTGGAAGCTTCATCCAAGTGTATTTAGTAGAACCTTACCCAATCAGGGGAGATGGTTTCCAACTCTGACCAGAATGATTCTTTTATTTTGAGACGCTCTGTTTTGACCCAAAGTGATCAGCATGCCCGAAACTTTTCTCAGGAATCTGTCTTCATAAGTTTCCTTTCTATTATCAACCTTTCTCGAGTAGATCCTGATGTAGGGTGGATTCCTAGGTGTGATCTTCGGTCTGTCAGGGTCTTCTAAAATGAATGGGCTTGGGATTTCTGGGTCCATCATCACTACTGGGAGTCTCCCGAATCACTAGAAGCAGTCAATATATACTCTGTAGTTTGGTCTACCCAATTTTCTATTTACCCACCATCCTTGATCCTGCCAGACCTACTCAGTCGTTGGTGTTAAAACACTAATACTTTCCACCTTTCCCATGGTGAAGTTGTAATTTGTCTGTAGGATATCCATCAATTGGGAGGGATCTTGGTTATCAGTGAAATTTAAGACGAATTTCTGCCTACCCCTAAAGCATGGAACGATGTCAGACAAGTGACTTTATTGGTGAGAGATTAGTTGGTTATGGCAGAGAAATCACTAGGTCAGGCCTTGTGTTCCCACTCTCTTATTCCCTATAGTACCTTTATACGGTTATTTATGAACACCACTAGTCATGTGATGAAGATCAAGCACCCCAGGACTCATCCTTCTCAACAGTCACGAACCTCCCCCGGTTCCTACTGGGCGGTTTTGGAGGTGGGAAACTACCTTTCAAGGGGTTACGAGGTGCGCTCCGTTGTGCCACCTAAGCTCTGGATGACAGGTTTTCATTATATGTTTCTGAGCGGATGGCTATTCACTTCTCGCGATATTGATCCTAGTGTCAGGGATTGCACCCTGATGATGGAATTTGAGCTGGTAGAGGGTCTCCTGGTGAATCTGGTCATTCCCACATTGGATCATATTTATGAAATGTTGGGTCACATGCAGAAGGGTCGTTGACCCTTCCTTCTGAGTGGGCCATTTCAATTTTTGTATGGCTGGGTAGCGGATCATTGTCGCTGTTATGAGTATCGTCACAACATGGTCATCCTGATTCCTACTTTTAGGCCTACCTTGCTTAATATAGTTGGAGTTCACATGAAATCCCTCAGCCCTGGTGAAGTCCTCGAGATACTGAGTGACTTTTCCCAGTTTTCTTTCACTCCCTACCCCACCCCTTCTGGCGTCTTAGTTGACAACTGTCAGGGGAGCCTGGAGGAGCGGTCTTACATGATCTCTCCGCGGGAAGGATTTCTATCTGCGCAGATTGACGGGGTTTCTCTGTTCGAGCTGTATGTCCCATATCATTTTTCTTGCCAGTTTGGGTGCATGAATGTCCATGTTTCCCTTCCCCCTTCTTAGGCTCAAGGACTTCACCCGTCCATACTTAATCAATGGTGGTTGATGCTGATGCGGGAGGGATCTGACATGAGCATTCCTCTTCCTATCGTGGGGGCTGCCGCCGGCCGTTCCATGAAGTATGCAAATGTGTGGGAAAAATACTATCCCAATGGGATCCTAGGGAAGGCCGTCCTGGAAGTTCCCAAATAATGATGTACTACGGCTGTTGTGTCCGCTGCACCTTCCTCATCAGCTCTAAGGGAGGATCGACTGATGGCTCGTCGATCAAAGCGGCTCAGGGGATTTTCCTCTCCTAGTCCTACGGTGGCCAAAGTTCAGACAGGTTCATCCTTCTTGGACATGGATTAGGACAACCCTGTGGTTCCGAGTCCTAGCGAGACAACCCCGGATGTTTTTCCAGCTGATACTGGGCTTAGAAATTTGATCTGTAAGCCTGAATCGGGGTTAGAGGCTCCCGACTTTCCAACATCAGAACCAACTTCTAGAGAGCACATGCCTACACTAGTTGAAATTCCATATTTTGTTCCTGTGCTATCCGGCGAGGATACCAAAGATCCTCGTGTCATGGGGGACCACCGGGCGGTGCGTATGTGGGCCTGGCCTCATATTTGTGAGATTGTTACCGAAACTCCTCTAATTGATATGGAAACTATCACTAAAGCTCTTCGGCAGCACTTCCGGGGTTTGGGGTTGGGTGGCTTTGACTATCTGCAGTTCCATTCTCTTGATTTCCATGTTGTAATGGCCCGTGAGGAAGATGCCATTAGTGAACTCAAACACGATCACTTTGCAGCTGCTCATTGCGGGACCCGAGCCCTAGAGGAAGCCACGATACAGCTCCATCAGCTTATAGCACATGAGGCGACCTCTCGAGATCAGGCGGCCATCCTATCCTCCGGGTTGGATGAATGTGATGAACGGACAGTGATGTTGAAGAATCAGTTGTCAGCTCTGACCGGTCGTCTAGAATCCATCAGAAAAGGGATCAACGATATCCAATCAACAGTGGAACGTACTCGTCCGGTGGATGAGGTTGAAGCCAGGGAGAAGGCCATGTTGGAACAGTCTTGCAACGAACTCCACCACACGGCTGCTGATTTGGTGGAGAGAGAGAGTCAGGCTCCTTTATGAATATCAGAGCTAATCTTGTACCCTCTGTTTTACTTATCCCTTTTCCCTTTTTTTCTTGAGAGGGAGAGACCCCAGCTTGTGGACATCCTCCATTTTTTTCAAACGAAATACAGTCTCTGTCAATCAATTGTTGCAGTGAAATATTATTGTTACTAGAACAAATGTTGTGTAAATAACAATTCACTGAATCAGAATTAATCATAACTCAGGAAAACAAACTCTAACTTTTGGCTAGGAAATGGGGTCCAGCAAGCATAGTTTGACTATTTCTAGGGATTTGTAGAATATCCCTACAAACTTTTTGTCTCCTCTTTTCATACCCTAATTTTTCTTGGGCTCATTTAGTGTGAACCCAGTGGGTATGGCCTGACTTTTTCTAAGGTCACCCTTTTCGGGTTTTCATCCTAATAGGCTTTGTTCCTCTTTTCTGGGGCAGTTTAAAGTCTCATCATCAAGACTATCATTACTGATGTTATAGGTCGAACATCTTTGGCAGAATATGGTGGGGAAAAGTCCCCAATGGGTTTTGGTTGATTAGAAGATGTCTCGGTGTCCTTTAGACACATTTGGAGGGAGTGTGTTTAAATTTGAACGACATGTCAGGCATGTCTCAAGGCATGGGAGCCGCGTCGGCATGTATAAGTGGTAGGATCATTGCATGAAGGAAATATTACCTTTGGAAGATAGGCCAGGGGTGATCAATGTGCAGATCCGCTGAGGGCATGGTATGCATAGTCGTGAAAAGGTGTCCTTAAGTCAATGACTCTCCATTTCTGATGGCCATAAGACTTCATGAAATTATGGCTTATGGAAATCACCATAGGTGGCTTGGAGGATTATGAAAACAACCAGTGGTGGCTTAGAAAGGGTATGTGACGTCTGGAAGGTTTTGAGAACATTTTTACTAACCAGGGGTGTGGTCGGGAGACCACTTCCCTACGCATTAGTGTATGGGATGGTTGATTCTTGGCACAGTTTAAAGTCATGAAGCTGGGACATCATTTAAAAATATAATGAATTCTTCTGGTCCTTGTTAGTCTTGTCAAAGACATTCCACCATATTCAGGCAGTGTTGTGAAAGAGGTTGGTAAATTGTAACTCAGAGGGTTTTCAAATCCCAGGATAGACATGGGGGATCGGAGGCCAAGAGGGGTACAGATAGAAGCATTGCCTAAAGGAAATCTAGCCTTTGGTAGATAGGCCAGGGGCGATCAATATGCAGATCCACTGAGGGCATGGTATGCATATTCATACAAAGGTGTCCTCAGGTCAATGATTGTATTCCCCTGATAGCCATGAAACTTCAGGGAAGTTCAGATTTTGGACCACCAGGGGTGGCTTATGAGAGTTCGGCTTTTTTTAGTACAGAGTATGGTTTATGATGAGAGTGTGTCTGGATACGGGGGAAAACATCTAGACTGAACTTCCTGAGAATGGGGGAAGTAATCCCTTCTCACGCGGGTGTGAGATGGTGGCTTGTGTCAGTCTGACCCGTGCACTGAAGGACAGAGAAAATCCTTTGTTCCTTACTGAGCCCATGGCGGGTTTTACTATGTAGTTTAGCATCATACGGTAAATATTAAGAGTATTATTAAAGGATGATGTGCAGTTTAAAGTCGTGAAGCAATGACGATTGACCATGCAGTTTAACATTGTGCGGTGAGGACGTAGTTAAAAGGGATGCTCTTGATTAGAATGTAACTGGGCCCGAGTATCCTATCATGTCCAAGACATAGAGGGGGTGATGATGTAAATCATGGTTCCGGGGATTCTTGTATCAGTAGAGATGACATGGAGGCTCTGGGGCTGGTAAGCGTAAGGTGCTAGGAAGAGTATCGCCCGAGGAAATCCTGCCTTTGGTAGACGAGCCAGGGGCTATCAATATGCAGAGCCGCTGAGAGCATGGTATGCATAGTCATGCAAAGGTGTCTTCGGGTCGATGACTTTCCACTTCCAATGGCCATGAATGGTTATGAAGATCTGCAATTGTCCGGCCCACGATGTCTGTCATCAGGGAAGGAAATTTCTGAACATGTCGGGCATACTCGGCCCTGGTTGCTGTTAAATCATAGGGAGCTCCCTGTGCTAATTTATTTTGCGCGCGGGGTTGTACGTTTACTCCATGCAGTTTAATGTCGGGAGATAAGGAAGAGGTACTCCTAGTTTAGCGGTCATAGAGCTCGGACCATTGTGTGAATATTACTACAGTTACTCGAAGGTTAACTGAGTCAACATGTTCTGATATACTTGGAAAAATGTGGGGGATGAAGGTTGTAAACCGCAACATTGAGCTTTCCCAGATCAGGAGGTGTGGTGTGGGGGATTTGAGGCTGGTAAGCGTACAAAGCTAGGAAGATTACCGCCCAAAGAAATCATGCCTTTGATGGATGAGCCAGAGGCTATCATTATGCAGATCCTCTGAGGGCATGGTATGCATAGTCGTACAATGGTGTCCCCGGGTCAATAACTTTCCACTTATGATGGCCATGAATGATTATGAGAATCTGCGATTTCTCACAGTACAGAGTTCGGAATATGGGGATAATGGTGTCCGAGTATACAAGAAACATATTCACTGCAATTGTCCGTCGAGTCAAAGTAGCCTAATCCTGGATTGATGTTCATTGATGCAGGACGCTATGTGAACCACTGGCGGACACATAGGCTAGCCAGATAGGGATACCCTGACAACACTTGGATGTGAAAAGGGTACTGAACTTGTAAACCACAACTCCCTAAATTTTTTGATCGGGAGGTGTGATACGGGGGCTCTGAGGTCGGTAGGCGTACGGAGCATGGAAGAGTGTTGCCAGAGGAAATTGTTCCTTTTGTAGACAGGCCAGGGGCTATCAATATGTAGAGACGCTGAGGGCACGATATGCATAGTCAAGCAAAGGTGTCCACGGGTCGATGAATTTCCACATCTGATGGCCATGAGTGGTTATGAAGATCCATAATTATCCGGGTCGTGGAGTCTGATGTATGGAGAGGATGCATCCAAATGTGCAAGGAGTATATCCATATTGTACCGCCTTGTGTCTTGGGTGGGTCGTGACGAAGTCCATACAGTTTAATGTCATGTAGTGAGGACGAAGTCTATGCAGTTTATCGTAATGCGGTAAGGATGAAGTATACACCCCGTGCAGGTTTGGTCCATACACGGGGGAAGGGGGAATTTTTAACATTATTGTACGTGTAGTTTAACATCGTGTGTCACATAAGAAAAAATAAAACCCATGCAGGTCTAGCCCATACATGTGGAAAAGGGAGGATTTTTAAATCTTGTTATCTGTGCAGTTTTACGTCGTGCATTAAGGACGATAAGTACACCTCGTGCCGGTCTGGTCCGTACACGGGGGAAAGGGAATTTTTATCTTTTATTCAGGGGGCTGGGCCAGGACTGGGAACCCTGGCGTCACTACGTATCCTGCGAGGGTAGGAATCAAGCCGCACACAGTTCTCTAGAAGAAGTACACCTCGTGCAGGTCTGGTCCATACATAGGGGGAGAAGGAATTTTTAACTTATATTTGGGAGTGGCTGGGTCAGGATAGGGGATCCTGGCGTCACTATGTATCCTGTGAGGGAAGTAATCAATCTGTACGTAGTTCTCTTAAATCCGTGCAGTTTAACGTCCTACTGAAAGGATGAGGAATATTATTAGATTCTGTGCAGTTTAACATCATGAAATGAGGACGAACTCCGTGCAGTTTAATGTCATGCGGTGAGGACGAGATGCTCTTAATTTAGGGTCTTAGAGTTTGGACCATTGGGTGCTTAGCAATTTAACGTCATGCAGCTCAGATGATAACTGCTTTTAGTTATTATGTGAAATACTTCTTCAGGAATCTCGCATTTGTAGAAGCGATTGTAAATTGTCCATCCATGGAGATCAGGGTATATGCTCCGTTGGAGTAGACCTTGTGTACAACGTATGGTCCCTCTCACTTGGGCTCCAGCTTTGGAGGCTTCTTGATGGGTATCATTGGGATTCGGAGGACCAACACTAATTCTACTTACAAGAAAGACCCAAGACGAACCTTTTTGTTGAAGGCTCGTGTGATCTAGTTCTGGTATACCTCCATATGGTGCAATGTGTGAAACCGCTTCTCTTCTAGCTATTCCAATTTACCTAGACGGTTTTCTGACTGCTCATCGTCGGATAATTGATCACTGATGGCAACACGGAGTGAGGAAAGTTAGAGTTCAATGGGCAGGACCGCCTCTGTGTCATACACCAATGAGTACGGGGTAGCCCGAGTAGCGGTGCAGATTGTGGTTTGATAAGCCCCCAATGCATGGAGGAGTTCATCCACCCATGATTCTTGTCTTTGTCCACCATTTTCTGGAGAATTTTGGAAAGGGTCTTGTTGAAATCCTCTATCTGTCCATTGGCCGCTGCATGGTAGTGGGATGAATGGTTAGCCTTGATACCATATGCATGGTATAGTTTATCCAATTCAACCGAGAAGAAGTTGGTGTCGTTGTCCGTCAGTATGGTATGAGGGACAAAAAATTTGGTGATGATATTGGACTTCACAAAGCTGACAATATTTCTTTCCCTGACTTCCTTGAGGGGTATGGATTCTGCCCATTTGGAAAAGAAGTCAGTCGATGTGAGGATATACTTCAGCAGTTTGGCCATGGTGGAAGGATATAGTCCCACAATGTCCATTCCCCAGACGGAAAAAGGACAAGAGTACTTGTGTTGACAAAGTAACTCTGGGGGTTGGTGTATGATTTTGGCATGAATCTGGCATGAGTGGAATTTCGCAGTAAAACGCTCGCAATCTCATGCCACTGTGGGCCAGTAGTACCCAAGCCTCCGAACCTGATGGGAAAGCTTAGTCCCTAGTTGATGTGCTCAACACGCTCTGGCATGCACTTCGTTCATCACGGCAGCAGTTGCTTCTCCATCAATGAATCTGAGGAGCACTCCATCGAGGCCTCGTTTGTAGAGGACCTCTTGCTGACCCGCACCGCCATATAAGACAAAGTTGATTTCTCTTCTCCGTATTTTCTTTAGTTCAGCCCTATCTGATGGAAGTTCTCCTCATTGAATGTAGGTTGCAATGGGGGTCATCTAGCTGGTGGAAGGAGCATATGGATTAGGGAAAGGACTGACTTCATGGATTTCTTCCATCTTGGT
The DNA here is from genome assembly GCA_963277665.1 of Viscum album. Lineage (NCBI taxonomy): Eukaryota > Viridiplantae > Streptophyta > Magnoliopsida > Santalales > Viscaceae > Viscum > Viscum album. The sequence goes on along the minus strand of OY728126.1, from coordinate 1,430,749,198 downwards.
CTGAAAAAATGGCAATATCATTCAACGGTGAGAAATACTGATAACTGTTTCATCCCGGCCTGGGTCAGCTAAGGCTGTGGCCGTGTTGGCTAATGCATCAGCCTGAGCATTCTGAGACCGGGGAATATAGGTCAATGTTGGTTCTGTGGAGAATTCTTCCATTAACCCTCAGACATGGTCAAACAGGGGGATCAGATCCTCCTTTTTAATAGCATAGTCACCATTGACTTTCTTGATGACCAGCTCTGAGTCACCTTTTACCTTAAGCCCGCGTGAGTCATGCTAGGTGTGAGAAAAAAGTGGCAGCAGGAACCAGAGGATCACGTCACGAAAGGTGCGTTTGTGAGAAGTGGAGTGGGCCTTACACATGAGGGCGGCCCATTATGTCGGGGCTTACTCCGGGTTGGATGCTCATGGCGACAAGGCGCAGCGGAAGAGGGAAAGGGGGTGATCATGTGCCCATATCCTATCTTGATGTGCATTAGGGCTTCCTTCTGATGGGTATTTTACTACCACACGGATCTGGTGGCTCTGGTGGAGGCCTCGGCTCATGGCCGATGAGTAGGCCAGTGAAGGAGTCACTGAGGATCAGGCCAGATCCAGAGGATCTTATGTGGCTCGGGGAATGGTAACTCCGAATGATTTGGCAAAACACACAGGGGGTATGGGTGGTGGCGCCCTTCACGTAGGGAAGTGCTACGTGGCTAGAGAGGTCGTCCGGAAACTAGGAGGGTATGCGGACTGAGTGGCCATTCACGAACCAGGCTGGTCCGCGGACTGAGAGGTCGTCCGCAATCCAGGAGGGTCCGCGGACTGAGAGGTCGTCCGCGAACCAAGAGGGTCCACGGATTGATTGGAATTTACCGAACCAGGAGGGTTCATTGATTCAGTTTCGGCCTGCGTACAAGGTTAGTACGCGGAGGGTTCCATGCGAGCAGCGGCGGCCAAGGTTGGCACTGGTCGGGGGTTCGTAGGTCGAGGCCTCGCCCACGTGGGGGGGTGCTACGCGGTGTGATAGAATGGAAAAAAGGCATAAACCCCCTAGTCCACGGGGAGTGCATCCGCGAAGGGGATATGGTTTCGTAGTCTTATCTTTTTATGTTATTTTAAGTCTGTGGTTCACCAAATTATTATGCATTTTTGGTTCCTTATTAATTTGTCCCCTGGTCCATACCTGCTTTGGTTCGCGAACTGGAACTTTCGAAATCCTAAGACTTCCTTTGAAATCCTTACACCCTAATCTGATCGATATCCTCTAAATCCTCTTCCTCTGAATAGGAATCCCCCTTCTCCTTTCCCCCTCGGTCTCCTTTTATAGAGTGTGGAAAGAGACGTATCTGCGGTCACGCGATACCTTTTGCGGAGGCCCATGACCGAATACCCGGTTTACGGCTGACTTGGTCAATCTGTAATTCGCGGTGCGTATTGAGTGCTACTCCCCCACGCGAACCGAATGAGGGGAGTACTTCTCAACCGTAGAGGGTTCCGCCCCTATTTCGCAAACGACAGTGGAGGCGGTTCGGGCCGGCTAACACGGCTCACGGCTGGGGCAATTCATGTCGGTGAATCGGATTGGTGTCTGCCCTTCTTCGCGCCCGTGGAGGATCTCTGGCTCCATTCTGCAAACGACAGTGGTCCATGGAGGGGGGACGCTTCGCGGAACCGGCCATGGCTCGTTAACATTAGACCGGCCCGCGGACCGGCTCCTGCTTCTCCACCCTTGAGTATTTTCCACATTTTCCCATCCCTTTTGAGGGGAAATTGGGCAGAATCTCCCTTGAGTTAAAGGGGATCATCATTCTCCTTTACGGATTTTTCAGGACCCTACAGTAATAAATACGAATACTTTGTAATAATTAGTAATAAATAGGAATAATTCATAATAATTAGTGATAACTAGTAATAATTTTGAATAATTTTTAATAATTATTTATAATTCTTAATAATTAATAACAATTAACAATAATTAATAATAAATATGATTAATTATCAATAATTAGTAATAATTAGTAACAATTAGTAATAATTAGAAATAAATACGATTAATTTATAATAATTTGGATTAATTATTAATAAATAGTAATAATTATGAAATAATTAGTATAAATTAGTAATAAATGGTTATAATTAGGATTAATTATTAATAAATATTAATAATTAGTAATAACTTGGATTAATTAGTAACAATTAGTAATAATTAGTAATAATTAGTATTAATTTGTAGTAAATATTAATAATTGGTAATATCTAGGATTAATTAGTAAGAAATAGTAATAATTATGATTAATTAGTAATAAATAGTAATAAATAGTATTAAATAGTAATAAATTGGAATAATTGTATTAAATTGTAATAAAAAGGATTACGTAGTAATAAATAGGAATAATTATTAATAATATTTACAATTAGTAATAATTAGTAATAATTAGTAACAATTAGTAATAATTATAGATAATTATTAATAATTAGTAATAATTAGTAATAAATATGAGTAATTAGTAATAATTAGTAATAATTAGTAATAATTAGTAATAATTTGTAATAATTATTAATAATTAGTAATAATTATTTATAATTAGCGCTAATTAGCGATAATTAGTGATAATTATAAATAAATAGTAATAAATAGTAATAATTAGTAATAATTATTAATAATTAGTGTAAATTGATAAATTAAAAAAGGAAAATATGTTCTAGTACCATGAATATTTTGGTAACTATGAACTATTATAAAACAATTATGATTTATATATCCATTATGAGAAATGTGTGAAGTAATTGAGATTACTAACATTTGAAGATGGAATGGAACAACTAATTACCAACAATGGCATAAGGAATTGTTATAACTACCTTTTTTAAAAATTAAAATATATTGATATGGTTATAAAATATGTTATTAAGATGGTTATATTTATATAATAGGATGATAGTGTGTGATATCCAGAGTCCCACACTCTTTGATCCAGTTCCAAAAACATAATCATTTATCATAATAGTGGGGTGATTCCAAAAATATATGTAGCTAGATTAAAAAATGCATGGATTTGTTAAAACATAAAAAAATATGAGAAACCCCTTAAATAATAATCCCTTGATGAATTAAATTAAATGATTTATATATAACCATTCCTTATTCAAAAATCTCGTTATTTCCAAAAACTTGTTCATAAATAAGTTTAATTAACCAACATAAAGTAATATAAATAGTTCCTAAATAGCCATGAATGAATCAAGACAATCTTAACCCACAAAATCATATCATGAAACAAAAATCGTTGAATTTAGACAACTACATATAGAAACACAAATCATTTATCCCTGAATGGATAGAAACTCCCTTTCACACATAAACCAAATTCTATTCATTAAATATAATGATTTTAAGTAAACTGTATTATAGTCATGGAGAAATCATAATTATATATTGAGGGACTTCATTAATCACACTTTAATTATGGAAAAACATAATTAAATGATTCATGAATCATATCTTAAAGAAATAATCTAAATAGATAATTCAAAATTCATCCTTCTCGATAGAATCATCTATACATATAATTCCAACACTATATGATAGTGGAATAAATTAATGAGAAAATTATTTCTTCATATACTAATGAAATAACCTTATTGGATAATTCAAACATTATCATTAGAAATACTTTTATATTGTTGACTCCATCATCATAACCCAATGCATGGGGGGTATAACAAACTCACAATTCACTGAGTAGATAAAACACCTTATAGAATTTGGTTCACACCCCATTCCACACAATCCCCAATAATGGCCATGTATAATATCATAAATAATATCATTAAATATCATTCCATATTTTTTATCATAAAAATAATTTTTAGTGGTAAATACCTTTTCAAACAGTCTCTTTTTCTCTTGATAAATATCAGCATTTAGAATTAACATATAAAATGGAATAATTTAAAAAAAACATCTAAAATAATGAAAACACATGAAAATTATCATCTAGGAAATATTAATACATACAACATGGGATATATAGAAGAAGATGTGCTAATTGAATAAATACCCACCTTAAATTCAAACATTAATCACACCATTATAGAAAACCCCTTAAAAAAATTCATGAGATGATGATGAGAATATTGAGAGATAATCTGTTAAAACAATTGCTTAAAAGAAAAAACTGACCCATTAGAGAGACTTATTTGAAAACATTTCCAAGAAATTTTTTTACAAACATTTAAAAATAAAACAACAAAGGAATTAATGAAAAAAATTAAAATTGGGTGATCTTCCTCCACATATAAAGTATAAGAATGTTATTGAAGGAATTATACAACATATGATATTTAATAATTTTCTCTTACAATCAAAATAATTAAATCTATAGTTTAAAAAACCTACCTATTGACATACAAGTAGAAAAAAAGTTAAATATCTGCCCACTGTAACACCTTTCTTATAAAAGTCTACAGATTTCTCCTTGGAAGATCATTTTAGAAAGTGAACCTTATATCTCAAAATTAATTTCATTTTAATTATAATATAAGAATATCATTTTGAAATACTTTTTCAGAGGATGTGTTTCATCCATCCTGAAGTAACCATCCTTGTTTTGTAACTAGTATTAAATGAATATATGAACTTATTTATATCAAATATATAAATATTAAACAATTATTTAATTGTAAATGAATTTATATTCTAAATAATATTATAATATAATAAATATATATTTATAAGGATGTTTATATAAATATTGATTCGTGTTGTCAGCCTTTTCCCTCCTGGCATAACATTGTGTCATACCCCAAATCACTCCATCAAATGAACCATATCTCCAACATTAAACAATCAACATGAATTCTTGTACAATTCCACATAAATTAACATCTGAGATCATATAGAGACCTTAAGATCATATCATTAAACATATAATTTTATATAATCCTTTATACATGTTTCTCTCCTAGAGGGTGCATTATTATAACATTACAGTGTATGATTGAAACTATACTGACATACATTTTATAGTAAACAATGTTTTCAATAACCAAACATCATTATACATTTCTCAATCTCTATCATCAAATAATACATACTCCCAATCCATTTGAATGTAATTACCTAATGTAATGTATTATTGTTTAATTATATACATATCTTGTCATTTTTTTACAATATTACCCATCGTATAGGAAGATGAAGGATTTCCATATCATTTACTAGAAAATGTAAAATAGTTTATCTATTTATAGCACCCATTTTCTGAATAATATTAAACCATATTACCTCAATGTGAGTTACTTTATCAATAAAAGATTTTATTGATTATCCACACTCATTATTATTTCATTATTCATTTTAATGTAGTTAAACTTCTATGAAATACTATAATATATATAATGTCTCATCTAATGTGATATTTTTATCCATAAATTAAAATAATGTTAAAAAAATATAACAAAGAAATAATAATTTTGAGATATGAATCTATTTCATATTCTTTCATTACTGAGCTATAAACTTCTCTAACAAATTGTAGTATCACCAGATCATTATATAGAAGCATCCATGACTTATTTTTCATTTTTTATTATGAAAAATCCATCTGATATTTCTATAATGATGGAATCCAATGACCCATTAAAGTTGAAAACTGCATTCCATGTCTGAGCTATATATATATATATATACATGTATATATAATATATTAATATTAATTTTTTTAGAGGTTAGTTTCGATGTTATTTTCTATATATTATTCTTGATATTTATTTGATCCTAAAAAAATACGCATGTTAGTCCTAGTTATAGGGATAATAATATTAAATTTATTTATTTCTATTTATCAGCCACCATGACATGAATATGTTGAGAGGTTTCATTTTACTCTTGTTTTAGGAAATTTTTGTAATTACTGAACGATACTGGCATCCTTAATCCCATGTCATTATTATGGTTGATCTTGATATTCTTTATATGTAATAATGTATCGTAACTAGCGGATTAAGATAGATTTTAGATTATTCGATATTATTCTCCCATGTACCTAGCCCAAAAAAAGATTTTTTTTCATTGATATCCCTCACCGAAATACCTCTCTACACTACTTTCCAAAAACATGTCGTCTTGAACTAACCTAGGATTCTACTTCTACTCATATTATTATCAAATGGATGGGAACCACGTAGGATAGTTGAATCACTAATAAGTTTCTGTTGGATTGATCCTTTTTATTATTTAATACTAAATATATGTAATTTACATTGTTAAAATATACTTATTAATAATGTTTTATCTGAATATCAATTTCAATAATCTAAAAAACTTTTATCCCCTATAAATTTAAACATATATATTACAATTAAAATTTTATAATCTATTTTAACTATAATTATTCATTATATTTTTATCAATAATATAATATTCTCCACTATAACATATTTTTTATTAAAATATTTTATATATCTTCAATATCCTTACATATTAATATATACCAAATCTCATATATTAGAATACAAAATTTTAATAGATTCTAATTTTTATTTTATTCATTCAAATAACATAATAAATTTTATATCATTACATATTTTAATATCTAATTAATTTAACTCTTTTTTAATTATCATTACATTAAATATATTTATTTAAGACTAATTATAATATTAATATTTCCAAATAAATATTATTTAACCTATAAAAATTATATAAATTATCTTTTATTAATTACTATCAATCATTAAAAATCATTAATCTTTTATTTCATTATTATATTAAACATATTGTCAAGAAAATAAATTCATGTATGATGTATACATAAATTTTGAAATGTTATCTTATAATATATAACTTATTATTTAATAAACATATCTCTATGTATTGATAATAAAATAAATATACATATTTCTTTAATCACATATTTATTATAAATTGATATATCTGATATCATATTCATTATTCAATGAAATATTATAATTATCATCCTCATGTATACCTTTTTAAATATCTCCACACAAAATAGTTCCATCCTTTATGTTAAAAACCAATGGATCTTGTCCTTCACATCACTCTAAAAATGATTCCAATATTTAAAAATTTACACATTCTCGAAAAAATCATCATCAAAGATGTTATTTTATTGGTTTATTATTATGAAGTATTATTAAATATTGTAAAATTTATTTTATATTTAATTTACTTTCATAATTTTTATATAGCTATAGTTATTTCCAATGAAATTCATTCTCTAAAATAATGACAGACATTTGATTTCAGGAGAAATTATTACACTTTATTTTATAGGGTGTGACACTCTACACTTCTTATAATTATTAAATTATAATAATTTATCACTAATTCATAACACATGAAGCCTTATAATAAATAATATCAATCCTTAGAGCCCCATAATTATTCATTCCAATATTTTATCTAGTATTGCATCAATTTCTTCCTCACAAGTACATATATAAAATACAAAAGATAATAAATTCCTCAAAGCCACCAAATTATATGTTTTCATGTTCATGAAGAGTGTGTTCCTAAATAATGATTATAATTAAATTAAAGAAATATTCTAGATTATTTTTAAACTCATATACATCCGATATCCAAATTGAATTCATATACTTATATTTTAATAGGTGAAAAAATGAAATTGTTTAGAAAAAATAATTATATAAAACAAATAATTTTGAAACATTAGTGGCCCAAATATGGTAAAAAATTGTAATGTAATTATTTTTAGACCGTTTGAACTTATAGTTTACCAGAATATCAAGTTATTTTCCAAATACAAAAAAAAATTAATTTATATACATATATTCTACTCACTCAGCTAGTGCATTCGTAGCTTCCTTAAAAAATTGATTCATCATTCATTTGTGATAAATTAAAATATTTATAAACTCCCTGAAAATATCTCCATAGTATGGAATAATTAGAATGTTGATATTAGAAGATTAATTTATAATCCACCAATTTGAAATGTAATTTTTGGATCATAAAGGAGGTTTTTGATATATAATATTGTCATTCAAAGAAGACATTAATTTGTGAAAGTAATTCAATGTTAGTTGGGGATGATTATGTGATACTCCTCTAATGTATATAATCATTAATGGAAAAAGGGTTGTTTGATATATTCTTTATTCAATCCTAAAATTTTTCCTTAGTCTATTAATAAAACATTACAAATTTTAGAATTATGTATAGAGTTATAAGTTCATAATTTATAATAGAAAAACAATCTTCTTAATCATTAAGATAATTATTTAGTCAAGAAAAATATTCCTTAGTTAAAAAAAGTTTTGTTGATTCATTTTTCAATTTTTTAATAATAATAAGTTATAGTCTTAGAAAATTTATCCTAATATCATATTGAGTATCTAACATCATTATATCCCTTATCCAAATATATCTGTATTATAATTTCGAAATCATGAACACATAAAATTCCCTTGACCAATAATATATTAAGCTATCTGAAACCATAATCTGCTTCCACCATTACTAGCCAAAAACGTGTTCTCATAAATCTAATTCCAAAAATATTGTTCATTAATCAAACTAGATTTGACAATATATGAAAGTGAAAAAAAATTAACCAATTATTTTAAAAAATATACTCATTTTTAATTCACTATATCGTGGTATCTCGTTATGGATTGGTGATTTTTAAAATGATGAGAACTATTACATATTTGATATCATATTTTTATCTTATAATATAATTTTCCCACAAATGTAAACTCCCCAAATGATACAGTCGTGTCGCACCAAGCTTGACCTCCCAACTAATATAATTGATCTTATACTACCATATCCATGTAAAAAAAATGGGTGAATTTAGAAGAGAAAAAATATCATGGTATGTGGATTTTAAAATATAAGGTTATACTATTCAATTTATAATAATTATAAAACCTCTAAACAAGTGTTCATTTAAAATATTAAAATACTTAGTCTTCTAAAAACATTCCATTAAATGTGAATACATCATATTACATGAAAAGGGTGCACAAATTTAATCCATAACAATTCATAAAGTAAGAATAATTTTTTTGCAAACATGTAGAATAATACATGAAAATTGAGAAGTTGAAATTTTGTTTACAAAACACTAACCATTGAATTTAAATTTTAAAATTAATAGGCAAAAAATACTTATGAATTAAAATATCAAAATAAATTAACTCAAAAACTATCTTCATTTCTTAAAATTATTATATTTTTAATTTAATCATATTTAAAGAATAAAACCCTATAAGAATATTTTGGAACAATATCCATCACTCTACATATTCACCATACATGATTATTCCAAACTCATCTATAAATGGAATCCCAAAACTATATAATTCAAACTTTACCAGTCATTATGTAATCACCTAACCAAATATCACCAATATCATATCTTAATGAAATATCCTAACTTGATAATACCATATTTTGATTTTAATAAAATGACATAAGTACATAGTTCCTTGATTCTCATTGGAGTTATTTAGATCATGTTAAATCGATCATCATTACCTAAGGTATTGGAGGGATATCATAGACTCACCCTCATATAGTCAAAAAAGTCCCTTATTGTTTTTTATTAATTATTAATTCCAGGATTACATATTCAATTCCAATTTATCATATATTAAATAAAAGAATTTTATATATTTCATTTTTGGAATAAAAAAGGTCAATTTAGTTATAAAACTTTGTTTAAACAATCACATTTTATTTTATAAAAATAAAAATTCAAAATCAATCTATAAAAGGTTATCATTACAATTATTGTATAGTACATTAATGAAAGATCAAAAAAATCCTTGATATTAAAATATAATAATGTATTCTTTAGAAGAAATCTTTAAATTTTCATGAAATATATCAAAAATTCATTCTTTTATGTGACTCAAATAGAAGTCCATCGTTTAAAAAATGATTTTCTAAGGAAAATATATAGATAAAACTTATAAAATTACAATAGAGAAGGATAATAAAATTACCCAGAGGGGAGATTTATTACCAAAGGTGTGAATTAATAAATAATTTGTAAATGGAATAGATAAAAATATAATAGAATTGGTTTTAAAAATAGATGACCCCTTGATAATTTTTTTCTTTAATGTATGGAGTATACGAAAATGGATATAGATATTTAAAAAAAGTAAATATTTTAAACCATTGTTTTGTAGAATAAATACAACAATATAGAGTTTCATAACCAAACCACCAAAAAACATACAACTAGAAACACCATATAATATCCTCTAAAAGAATATTTATTCCTATAAAACTCTACTAATTTCTCATTTGAAGAACCCCTAGAGAAAAATATTTAAACTCACATTTCATTTATTTTTAATAGAAATACCTGAAAACCAGGTTAAATGAATATAACAGTGAATGTGTAACTGATATCGAAGATGGTGGATGTGCCCATAAAGGGATTTGTGATAGGGTTTCATTCCCCACCACCACCTTCCTCTTACCTGTGGTGGATCGTCCGGGCTCCTCTCCTCGCTGCTTCAGTTTGGTGTGATTGTGGCATGCGGTCTCTCCTGCGGCGGCTTCATGGACTTGATCTTGGCGTATCTCATAGTTTTCTGAACTACATGGTGGCATGGGGTGTGCTGACGGATCTGCTTGATGGGTGAGTTCCCAAAGGTGGCGACATGCTTTCTTCTTCCTTCTTGTAGGTTCGGATCTGGTGGTGTTTGAGGTAAGGTGTTTTTGATTTTTTACATTGATGTTCGATGGTCATTTGGATTTGTGTGGCATCGCTTGTGGGATGCTCCCCGCTCCTCTTTTCTGCTTCCCGTAAGAGATTCGGACTCCGGTGAGGCTCTTCGACCCTCTAGCGTCTACAGCTGGTTAGGGATGGGAAGGGGGTGGGGTCCCAGCTTCGTTTCCAGCAACTGGTGATGGTCTCATGGTGAATGGGTTCTTGATGTGGGTGTTTTTATCTGCAACAGTGATTTTGGAAGTAATAGGTTGTGATGGTTTTGAGCAAGTGGTGAAGTTTATGGTTTCAGCAATCATCTACAAGGGATTTTGGTTCGTATTTTCTATTTTTGAGGTACTCTGGCTTTTGGGAGCATTTTGGATTTGAATTTACATGATGTTCATAGAGGCAGTGAAGGGTTGAAGGTGAAAATCATTGTTTAGTTCTTGAACCTCTTGAATGCTGGTTTGTTCTTAAGGTACCTGTAAATGTTGAGGTGATGTGAAGTATGGGGGTTTGAAAATATTGAATGCTTGGAAATGGTGAAGCTACTAGTTGAATGTATTGAATTAACGGAATAAAATTTAGGTTTTGTGAGTAATGTCGTGGTGTTTGGCCTTAAACTATTATTCCATGGTGTTATGTTGTTTTAAGTTGTGGAGTTCTGTATGGTTTCTCACTTTTTCCTCAAAAGTGATTGAGTAATAAAATATAATTTTCAGTCAGTGTAACTGATATCCAAAATTAGAAATGAACCTTTCACATATATATTTATCTATATAAATAATTATAATTAAAATTATATATATATATATATTAGATAATATAAAATTAATTTTTATTCACTGAAATATTATACGAAAATAAAAAAATTCTTTATAGTTATATTTTTAAAAAATATTTTTAATGTTTTCATCATTAACACAAATGGAATAAAACTTAACAAAACAAAAAAAAACACTAAAATAAATTAACCGAATATGAATCTAATTTTGAACAACATGCATGGTCGTACACTTCAAGAAAAATAATCACTTATGATCCTATAGAGATCTTGACATCAAACCTTTGACCATTTAATAATCTACAATCCATCAGGAATTTTTCCCTCATGGGGTGACACTCCCTATATGTTTACTATATATTTATTGAACTACACCACTACATGTGTATTTAATAAAATTACCATAGAAAATGAGGTAGTCTTAACCCCTGATTCATTTTACATTTCTCAATTTTAAACACCAATAAAATCCACTAACCATCCATTGTAATGTGACAGACGATTTAATTATTTATCATATAAAACATTAAATCTATATACATACATATGTATATATATTGTTTGAATTTTTTGAAGATAATAGGTGGGATAGGAATAAAACAATTTTCCTCATCATTCACTATAGGAAGGTAAAATAGATTACCATTACACAACACCAATAATGTAAATAATGTAAATTCATTTAATCTTTATGTGAACTACCACATTTGTGTAATGGTAGATTCATTTGATGAGTGAAATCTCCATTCTTTATCCAAAGTGCATGGAATGGTTTGTTGTCCCCTAAAACGTTAATGATCATGATCATATCTCACCTATTGTTATATTTTTATATATCCCGTTAAAAAATATAAAAACTGCTATATCAAAAATATTACTATAGAGATAAAATTATATTGATTAATCTATCCTTATTGAACTGTAAGAAACTCCATCCTACCCTAACATCACAAGCTCTTCACACAGACCCCCTGAGCGCGATTTCACATTTAATATCATATATATGACATTTGATATTTCTATAATTATGACAACCAAGAATCTAATAAGGTCATGTATATTATTTTGTCTTAGAGTCATATATATATATTTATATATATATATATCCTTAATTGTGAATGGAGTTTGAGGTCACATGCACTACTATTGGCCAGATGCGAGGCTTGGTGTTTATCCCATCATCATCGATTCTAGGTCCAAATACAAGTGAGATTGGTACTCATATATATATATACATATATTAATTCACCTTTATAGGGATGGGATGCAGATTATATTTTTATTATTCTAATATAATCATATATAATATTCTTTTCTTAAATATAACTAATAAAAAATTAATGGTTCAAATATCAATTTTCATAATGTAAAAAAACATATAACTCCATGAAATATTATATTATATATTATAATTTAAAATTTATAAAATAGTTTGAATCTTATGATCAACTAAATTCTCATCGATAATATATTATTTAATACTATTACAAAATATTTATTAAATAAATTTAAATATATTATACATCCTTACATGTTAATATTTTACAATTCATATATATCTGAAAAAAATATTTATATCATTATAATTGTCATTATATTCTTTTCAAATAAAATAATTAATAATATATTAATAAATAAATTCATCTATAATTAAAATAACTCTCCTTTAATTATCATTATCTTATTTATATTCATTTCAAACTAATAATACCATTTTTATTTATAAATAAATATTATATTACTGAAACAATTATGTATATCATGCAATATTATTTACCATTGAAATGTTCAAAATAATTAAAAGTTTATTTAATTAGAATAAATCCATATTATTATCAAAATAAATTAAATTGTGGTTGTTTTGTAGATTTTAAATATTTAAAGTAGTTATATATAACATCATGATTAATAGACATCTATTTACTTTTTTAAAGATGATTCTTTGGTCAAAAGACCAAAGCACTGAGATATATAAAGATAAAAATTTTACAGTAGACTAAATTATAGGATTTTATTACAATCATTTAGATTCAGGGGGTGAACTCAGCTAGAATATTCTCCATACATGTTCTACTATTTTAGACAACCTTATTAGAAAGACCATCTTCCACCCTGTTCGCCTCTCTATAAGCCTGAGTGATAATATTATTGAGATCTGAGAGGTATCATAGGCAGGTGATCCATTTAGCAGTGAGGGTCCACACAAGGTGAGTCATACCATGCCTAAGAGCCTGGACAATGGTAGTTGAATCACTTAAATACAGATATTTTTCCATCCTCTTTGTCTAATTAATTCAATAGTAGTGATGAAACTATATATTTCTACTTCTAGAGAGAAGGCATGACCATGGGAAGCAAAGCATCGTCCAAGTATGTCGCCATTTTGTTTTCTTCAAATGATACCATAGATTACATGTCATTTTTCCCTTTTGAGGCATCGTCTACATTTATTTTTATCCATCTTGGAATAGAAGGTTTCTATAAAACTTCTAACAATCCTTTCAGCGGTTTTTATCTTCCTTTGATTTCTACCCGTCATAGGATAGTGAAATCTTTAACTGAGTTTTGATAGGTCCCTATTTGTATTATTCCAGTATCCTTGATCGCATTATATATCATTATTTTAGTTTCATGGATACTGAATGTGTTATTTTTATGTATAATTGAATTTATTTCATACCAAATAAGATATATCAATTATTCCATAGCAGTAATGAAAATTTGAGTAATTTTAGGAGAGGTGTCCATAGTAGTGCATCTTTGAATCTGCAATACAATAGATCTCAAGCCTATCTATATAAGAAAAAAAATATCATAAATATATTTCCATAGCGCAGAATTAGTTGCACAAGATAAAAATAGGTGATTAGCATCTTCTCTGTGCCTGTTGCACATGAAATATTTAAAACAGAGATTAATACAACACATCTAAGGATTTTAATACATGGGCATTCTATTATGAGAATCTCTCTATAGTAGGGTGAGTTGGGAGGGTCTGATCCAACTTTTTCTAATGTTCTGTAGCCAGTTTAAAAAATTTTGTGGGTATTGAGATTATAATTATAGTACCGTTTAGTGGTTAGAATACCATTATAAACAGGTTCCCAAACTAAAAAAATCATCTATGTTGATAAAGGTGTAATTTTTAATAATAGTAGAGATTTCATTAGGTAAAGTAATATCATGGGAGTTTAAATAATCATTAATGGAGATGTTTAAATTTTTGGGTAATTTCATGGTTTCAATCATGTTACAAAGAGAGATGTCATTCTAGTTGTCCAACCAAAACATCAACGAGTAGTTTTTGTTAACTATCTATCTAGACATGACATTATTTTTACAAAGGTCTCTTTGATGGAAGGTTATATAGAGGATTGCATATACAAGTTTTTTTCTTTTCTAAGGATATTGTAATATCTTCCACATAGTAAATCATAATTCTATGAGTTTTTGTTGACAATATTCCATGTACGTTTCACTTGAAGGGACTCATTAAAATGTTTGATATTCTTAATACCAAGGACATCATTCTCATTGGGGGTGCATCATGCTTTCCAATAAATTCTGACAAGTTTCCATTCAAGAGTGCTCCTACTCCAAAAAATATTTTTAATTCTTGTATTTACCTTTTTGAGGAGATCAGCAGGCCATTTATACACCATCATTGAGTAAACCGTTTTAGAAACAATGGTGTATATGATGAGGAATATCTACCCTGCCAATGATAAATGTTTTCCTATCCATGAAGAGAGTTTTCTACTAATATGATAACAAAAATGCTCAAAAAATAAGTGTTTTTGGGTCTTACCCAAAATATGGGGACCCTGAGATACTTAAAGGGGAAAGAGCCTTCCATTATTCCCAAAATCATTCATAATATCAGATTTCCTATTGACTGAGAAGCATTCACCAAAGATGTGAGGTAACATTTATATCACTATAGGAAAATATGGAATTAAGATCACCCATATTGATCGAATCAGTAATGAGTCTACATAAGTAGTCCTCAACAATCACAAACTGTATGGCAGAAAGGGGGTCCCCTGTCTAACACCCTTTGTACAAGTGAAATATCCTTTTGGGGAGCCATTGATCAGAACAAAGATATGGGAAAAGTTAAAAAGGGTTATTATTTTTCGTATCAGGTTGTCATTATATCCAAAACTATAAAGTATTTTGATAATGAAACTCCAATCAATGGCATAAAATTATTTTCTAGAGTCAAGTTTTATGGAAACTCTTCCCCCTCTCTGGTTCTTTTTAAGAAAGTTAGTGCTTTCAAAGGCAAGGAAAACGAAGTCTTGGAAATTCCTTCAATTTACGAAGCTGAATTGGTTCCAAGAGATAATATTTCTAGAAATAGGTTCAAATACCCTAGCTAAAAGATTGGAAATAATTTTATACACAGTATTGATAAAGGAAATAGGCTAAAAAATGTGTATTTTTGATGTATTATCCACTTTTGGAATGAGGGTGATAAATTGGGCATTAATACCATATGGGAGGTAACCATTTTTGAAGAAGAATTTAAAAACCTGACAGAAATCATTGCAAACAATTTCCCAATGATGCTGGTAAAAATATTTGGGAAAGCCATCAGGACCAGGAGCATTATCCAACTTTAGAATAAAAACCACTTCTTTAATTTCATGATCAATTAGAATACTATTCAGGAGGTCATTATCATTTTCCCCAACTAAGAGAGGAATGATATTAGGTATGATATCTTTATTTAGTGATGGTTCATTAATGATATTTCTAAAGTATGTGGTCAAATGACTACAAAGTCTCTCTTCATTATCAATGATATTATCCCCATCATTATGTAAGGCAATACATCAACAATATTTTTAAATTATTTGTAGTGGATTGAAGAATTTAGTGTTTCTATCTCCATCCTCGAGCTAGTTGATTCTGAGGTCTTGTTTCCTAAGATTTTCTCTTAAGGTGATAAGAGAGGTGAGTTTTTAACTTACGTAAACTTCTTTTTTTGGGTCAGCAGTAAAGTCATTGTGGGTTTATTTGGTTTGAATTTGATTGAGAGCATTCTCAAGTGAGTTAATTTCATTATCATTTTTTTAAGTTCTTTCTTTCCACCATATTTTTATTTTTTGATTTAGAAGTTTTAGTTTTATAATGAAGAAAAAGGTATCATTCGAAATGATCAAATTCCAAGTGTCTTTGACAATCTTATTACAATAATCCCTAGTGATCCAAGCAATATAGAATCTAAAATGAAGAATTGGTTTGTTGTCATTAGTTTTGAGGCTTAAAAAATCGTATGATGATTAGAATTATTCCTAGGAAAAGTAATATTGGAGGTGGTATTCAAATTATCGAGAGCTTTGATGATTGTGAAAGCTCTATCATGTTTACTTGTTGAAATTCTATAGTTTTTTCATCTATACCTGGTGTACTTATCCCCAACCAAATTAATCAAAACATGGTTATTATCATAAATACTCAGTTTAAAATCTTTATTGGAAGTGTTTGAGTGAAAGGGACCCATATTTTCACTAGTTCCAAGTATATCATTGAAGTCACCGAAAATGACCCAAGGTGCTTCAATTGTGTTGTTAAGGGAAGATTTGTTGTTCCACAAGGTTCTTATGTCTTGATATTTATTGTTGGCATACAAAAAAGTACAACAAATATTATTATTCTACAAGTTTACTTCACATGTCAATGACCAAGAATTATCATTAAAAATATGAAATTTATCTATAGAGACATGTGAAAAGACCCACAAAGAATCGCATTTTCTATTATTGGAAGTTGCACCTAAAAAAGTATAACTATATTTTTCAAGACTATTAAATCCAAAATTAAAGGTGATTTTAGGTTCATTTATAACAAAAAACATCGGTTTATGAGTAAAAAGAAAATTTTTTAAAGTTGAGATAGTGGCAGGGTTAGCAATACCCTGAAAGATTCAATATAAAATATTCATTTATACTTGAGTTTGGGGATAGGCCATTTGTTTCAATTACCTCTGGAGTTGATTCTGTGTTTGTATTTTCATAACTGCTAGGTAGAATACTCTTTAGGTTTTGCTGCATTTTTTCCTTCCAATGTACTTAAAGGGTTAAGAGAGCTATGATTAATTTTCATACTTGTTGATTCCTCTTCTTGGTTCATTTTCTTGTTCTAATTGTTCTTATGTACCACGATTCATTCTATTTCATGTTTTATTTGATCATATTCCCCAAATTTGTCATTCATTTTCTGAGTGGTGAAGCCATACATAGTAGGGGTGCTTGTTGTAAGATTATATTGTAGCTCCAGACCATTTCCATCATCTTTCATGTGTTGTGTTTTGCTAATATCAGCCATCTGTATACTGGAAATTGGATTCTGAACTGTAGCTTTGTTCGACATCTCATTACTGGGTGAAGGTGAGGAGATATGATGTTGTTTTTCACTGTCAGTAGGTGCAGAAGAGGTGTCCTGGGTAGCAGTGTCCAGGTTCTTGGAAACCTCCATTCCATGCTCTATTATTGAGTGACCAGGAATTTGTTAATTAAATTAGGGAATTGTGTTGACAGTTTCATGGGATGTTTTATTTATGCTCATACTGGCATTCTGATTATCCAGGTGATTTCTATCCTCTGGCACATGTTCTACCCTTGTTGTATCAAGTCATTGAGTGTTGACTTTCAATGTTGAAGTCCCCTCCTCAATACATAAAGTAGATATAGATTTAGAAACATAATTAGTAGGTTGGGTGTCTATTGTAGTGGGTTCTATAGCTTTATAATTAGTAGCAGGTTGAAAACCGAACATAGCCCCTATTGTAGAAGTATTCGGATAATTTTGTCTATCTTTATCAGGTTGTGCAGCCTCGCCCTCTTCATGTTCTTTCGGCTGAACTATATGTAATACCATATCATTTATTTCCTCAGAAAAGGTCTTCTCTTCAGTTTCCAGTTCCTTCTTTTCAATAATGTTATCCCATGATTACTTATAAGGGTCCTTTGATGAGGATGCATCACTAGTTTTCCTCCTCCAAATCTCCTGTTTTTCATGCTTGTGTCAGATTTCACCAAGACATATTTTTTATCCTTCTCATTTCCTCTAAACTCTATTTAATCCTTTTCAGTATGAGGTTTACCTATTTTTTTCAAAATTCTATAATTCAATATTCAGTTCACAATGTTCTTACAATAGTCACAAAAATGGTGGTCTAAGCTCATACTCTATTCTGACCTCAATCTTATAATCCTTTTCATTGTATCCAATGACATGAGGAAGTTTTTTTTTCCAGATTTACATCAATTGTGACTCCTGAATAAAAACACAAATCACCATTCAATGTTATCTAATAGTTTTTAAGAGGTACCCCTATGCAAGAGGTAATGTCATTTAATATTTTTTGGAGCCTAAATAACTAGCTATGTCCATGTAACCAAATCCAAATTTGGGCCAAAGAGCTCTTATGAATTGAAGTATTGAATGTATAATCCCAAGTAGAAAGATGTTGGATACCATGTTTAAAATATACATTTCCTTGTTTACAAGCCTGATCTAATTCCTCTTGAGAGTACAAAATGATATTATAATACTCTTTCTCATTGGGAACAAGTTTCCAATTGTTTGTGCCCTAGAAGCGGGAAATTATGAGTTTGAGTTCATCCATTGACCACAGTTTATCCCATTTATTGAAAGAGATTCGTCCATGAATAGACAACCTACACATTTTCTCTCTTTGATGTAGTTCTTCTGGATCAGTAACAACCACAAGGCTTACATCATTGAGTTTTTTAAAGCATGGGATCATTGTTGAGGAAGATTTTATGTTATCTGTGCCATTAAGAGCATCCACAAAATATATCCCTTTGAATGCCTGTGTGGCAGCATGCTTGACATTTTCCGGTGTTGTATGATCTTCTTGTATGCATGAGGCATGTTGAGTGAAGGATTTACCCTAGGCAGGATCAAAAGATGCCATTTTTTACTGGATCTACTACTTCCATGAAAAGACATAATCGATCTTTAGAGTAGGGTTTGTGATTCGACAGTTCGCAAGTTTCTGTGAGTTTCTTTGAGATCCATCAGGAACCCCCTTGGACATTAATGTACATATGAAAAATAGATAATAGAAGATATTATTTTAACACCCCCACTCAACTCAATATCTTGAGAAGGGGTTGAGTTCCACAAGCCTAAGGCCTCATCCCCAAGACACCAAAACCCAGTAATACAAGTATAGGGAATAATAGAAAATAAAAGTAAGATATTCCCTAATAACCATTGAAAACTATCAAGAAAAATAACATAAAAAAGACAATCTAAATTATTCATGAGAATAAATCACATAAATCTATGAAATACCATTAAAAGTACAATAACAAAGTACAATAGAAAATAAAAAAAGATGAAAGGATAAGATTGTAAATATAAAGACATCAGTGCCAATGTGGCACCATCCCATACTAAGATGCAAACACTCTCAAGATCTAGTATCAAAAACCAAATAATGATGTTAGGGTTCATCACTAGAAAAGTATAAGACATGAACCTTCCCTGTATCTTGGTAGATGGAATCTTCAAAAGCACAAAATTTCCCAAGAAGGGCGTGAGTAGATCACTCGGTATGATTTCCCCAGAAGACATCCTAATACACACTACTAGGTAAATGTTAGTTTAACACATTTTATATAAAATATACAAGAGGAAGATCAACAGTTAATATCAAAAGTTTATGAAAATTTCATAGGAAGAATTATATATTGATTTTAAAACAATTTCTCAATTCATGGAATATTTATTCCAATTTGAAATTGATGAAAACACACAATTCATGTTACCATTGAACTCCATATTCTACCAATTGGTGAATCATCGTTTCACATATCCATCACTCTGTAAACCCAATTGAAGGTGGTACTTCCAATGATGATATGTCCCATGTTTATCATTAATTGACTATAGTAATGATTACCATGATCTATCCCAATATTATCATTAATTAATGTTGGTACATTCCACCATTACCCATCCCATATGAAAATGAACTCAAGAAAACACGCGTTCCCATACAATTAAAACACATATTCAAAAAAAATGTATCATTCCAAAATATAATCTTTTGAAATCACATCAAGTAGGGATCTTCCAAACAAATTTCACAAGATATTTCCAATAAGCATAGACATAGATTGAAAATAATCAAGAAAAAATGTCTCAGAATTGTAGAGTGGGAGAGAATCCTCCAACCTAGATTTCATTAACACAAAGGATATTAAATTATTATGTATATCAAACTATTTCCTTCCATTCCTCTATCAAATCCCTTGATGTTATCACAGCAAAAAACCATCAACCCTAGATCTGGTCCAAAAATTTGATCTACTATTACTGGAGAAACAAAATAAGGGGATACAAGATGAGTAAGAAAGAGGAGACCATTTTCATTACCCCTCCCTCTAAGAGTACCCCTCCTGGGCTGGTAATGATAGATGAGAGATAGTGAATACCCATGTACGGCCTCCAGTAGGCCTTGGGATAGATACTAGAACCAGGTGTATAATAAACATGTATATGATAGGAATTACCATCTAAGATAACATACAACAGATAGAGATATGGAAGAGACACCAATATATATTTTTAAGACATTATCTAAGGAAACCCCTTATGAAATTATGCAATATCATACAGTACTATAAAAACTAAAATGAAAACTAAAAGTACAAAAACCATTAAGGGAATTAATAGTCATTAATCCACAATAGCTCCTAAAAAACCACAAGCTTGTTATATATAGCTTGATATCCAACCTACTCCAGATGACCTGAAAAAAGGATCATATATATGTAGGGTGAGCCCTAATATATACCCAGTAGGATCCTCCCTAGAGACCCTTGTAAAAAAGATAAATAATGCGTACTAAAGAACAACGAACAATAGTAAAACTAACTTATCACCTAAATAGGTATACTAAATTCCCAAACTCATCATGGATAACTGTTACCACGTATCACATTAAAAATATAATATTATCTTCTAATGTAACATCATGGTAACCCAGCTACCACTTCCCCCCTAGTTTTTCGCTCCTCCCATACATCACACATCCCGATCCATCTCACTCAAAATGTAAGCCACCACAAAGACACCTAGTAAAGGAAGCCCAATATGCACCTCATCATTTTATCCCATATATATATCCATATATAGTAACCAAGTATTTTTAGGGAGCCATCATAGACTATATAAAATGTATCATACACAGATATTATACCTCAATCCATTACAGTCCATACAAAAACTGAGTACCTAAAATCATCACATAATATATAATTCATACATATAATAATCCATCGAATTCTATTTACTTTAATTAATGTGTCTCAAATAACCCCAATCCATCATATCTCTTTACAATGATTTACGGGTAAACTAACCATCATGTGTACCAAAACTTGTAACTACCAAGAGAATAGAGTAGTGCCATAGGGGTTAGTAAACCATCCATCCTTACCATTGATTTATTGGGGAAACCTCCTCCTAGAGTCCAATGGGTTTTAGTATCCCAAATAAACATGAGTAGGGTAGCATATGAAATCACAAAATATACCTGATATAATATATCTCACAACCACACTATAGGAAAGACCTAATCTTAGATTCAACTGTAGCTAAAATCATGTGGACTCCCGACTACCACTACTATTACCAAATATCCTATAAGCACACAAGAATTTAAAGATATAACCTATTTTCTTCTTTCATTTTTATCATCAAACATTTCACATTAATTTAATTAATTAATTTTCCATTAATTAACCAACAATATTATTTAACAAACATTACATTAATAATCAGAGTAAATTCCATTCCCTATAGGAATAATCCAAATTGACTCTATATTTTGTTAAGATTCAAATCATTTCATCTTCTTCATTCCATTAACCAAACATGAATGTGATAATAATTATCTATTAATTAATAGTATCATTCCATATTATAGTTACTCTATGAAAATCATCCAAAGATAGCCCCGTGAAGAAACATTCATCCAAGAACACCCAACTACCTCAAGTAGTGGGGAAATAAATCCAGATAAAATAAGAAATGTAGCCATCTTCCATTAAACAAATTCAAAAGAGAGCATCCCAAATCTCAATATCACATAAACATGTTTACCTATATTCAACCCATTCCATCATCTTTGGTTCCATCCTTGACTCACACATGCATATCATGATGCATCTTTCCATCATCGGTGTCAACAACTTCAACATCATTCGGGCCTCCCAACCCAAGTCACATCAGCCATCCCAAGATCATATCTTATTCAAGCCTCCATACCCCATAACACATCATATAGTAAAGCTCACATAAAAATAAATAACCAATGAAACATAAAAAACAAGAATAGCCAATAAATAAATCTAGGCCCTAAAAAAAGGCATCCATCATTCACATATAAATAAGATCTCATGTCTCCAAAATCAAGGAACATAGACTTCTCAAACATAATGGTAATTCAATCCCTATCAATTATCCTTATGAAATAACTAGTTTTTTTCTATTGAAATAACTGATTGATGGGTAAACCAAGGATTTGGAATAGTGGTTTGGCGATTGAGGGCCCCCTCGACATCTTGGTTCTTATTATCTTAGGTTTTTATCCCTCGGTCTCATTCTAAGGTGTCATCCCCTAACATCACTTTTCTATTTTAAGGTCCATTCCCTAGTTCATATTAGGTTCCAATCCCATTTCTTCTTTCTCGCTCTCACTGGTTTTGGGTTGTCTTCTCCTAAGGGTTTTTCATAGGCAGTTTGTTTTTTTCTTCTGTTGCTGGTTCAAAATTGGAGTTTTATGGCGATGTGGTGATGGATTTGGGTGGATCTTGTTTTGAGACAAGGATGGTAGAAGAAAAGGTTAGTGTCAAAAGGATGGAATCTGGATAAGTTCTTCCTTCGTTTGGATTCTTCTTTGTCTTTTTTTGTGAAATGTGGGTTCTTACTGGATTTGGGGAGCTCTGTCTCAAATTGTAGGAGGGCCAAGGTGAATACATTCGCTGGTGGTTCTATGTCTTGGTTCCAATGTCGATGGTCCCATCAGCAGGATGGTTGAGGATGTCATTAGCGATGTTTTCTTTGTTTATGATATTTTATAGTTTTCATTTCCATGGTTCGTGGTATCCTAGTCATAGATGTGGTTTTTATCTAGAAATAATGGTGTTTTTGTTCTTTTGGTGATGGTGGTCGGTTTGTTGTGATTCATCTAGTAGGAGATAATATGAGTTCAGATCTAGAATCAATGATGATGACGGTTGGTAAGGACTCAAATGATGGTGCGTGTGGGATGCGGGATAGATCATTGTTTGAGAGTTCCCTTTTAATTTTGAAATTTTGAATGTTTCAATGGATGGTTTCTCAGGAAGCACAGTCCTCGGTCAGATCGTGTGATTTTTGGGATTCGTTGTGATGATGGTTTTTTTGAATTTTGAAATAGGTTGTCTTGGTGCTGTGAAGGGAAGTGTTTTATTTTTTGAACATTGAACTATGTAATCCGTGTTTTTTTATGGGTGTGACTTATTAATGGAGGATTTTTTAGGATCCCAATTACCCTTAATGTGTCTTTTCAATAAAATAAAAAAATGGTCTGTGGATAAAGATGATTTTAGAATTTAAAAATGTTTCAAAAAACTATGAGAAGAACCATTCAAAATTAACATTAATTTTTATTATTATCACCATTATCAACAAGAATTATCATGCATCACATTCTTTATCAATTATATTAATCACATGAAATACCATTTTCAATTATACCAAATCAATGGAAAAAATTTATTACCATCAAATTACAATAAACATGATATTTCAATCCTACCTCTTCTTTAATTTCATGAGCTAATTAATTATCAATTAATTTCATATTTACATTATTTATTATTTTACACACTCTAATCAAGGAACAATGAAATTCTAAAAAATAATAGAATATATATATCACACTATTAATCAAAACAAGAGGTAACCTACTATAATGGTATAAATCATCATTGTGAGATTGCTATCCAATTCATTATTAATCCTATCAAATTGTTATTAGGATAATTCTATTTCCATTTAATGTGACAAATAATTATTAATTTAGAATATCACATAAATAAATAGGGAAAAAATGAATCCCCTATATCAGTAGTGTCAAAATTATTCTCAACATAAAGAACCAATTTCATAGATCGTGATAACATCTCCCATAATAATCTGCATCCCTCCAAGGATATCGTGGAAATCCTAACACAAAAAAACCAAGAAAAACTCTACTAAAAAATGGATATGATCCCCCATCAAATGAAAATAATAAAAAGGAATAAGAAGATCAATGATCCATGAAAATATAGGGATAACTTACTGTAGATCACCACAAATTGAAGGTTGGAATGTGGGAATCAATCCCCATTTAAGGAATCCAAGAACACCTGAAGAGAGTTTTTTTTATCACCTAAAATTTGAGAGGATGTCTTTAGTGTTTTATAAAAACCCATGACCCTATTATTTATATTTCTACACTGCACAATGGATTTACATGGCGTTAGACCATTTCACGTTGTGTAGATGTTTCGATTTCTATCTCACCTAAAAATGAACCACCTCTAACTAATTAATCCCAAATATTTACAAGTCATAAAAAACCTCATGAACAGGCCTCAAACTAGTTGTGAATATAGTACAAGAAATGAACTAGCTCTGCCACAAGCCATAAAATGTTAATAAATGATTTGAATCACTTATATGCCTCATATTCTCCCTAATTCTCTCTTTTCATAGTCAGATTCCACTAAACCCACTCCAAGCCTCTTCTAAGATCCATGAGATTTTGAAATATAGAAAGGGTCGAAATACACAGATCTTGTCCAATACCTTATATACCACTCAAACAATTCTCATTTTCGAGAAACAAAAACCCAAAACCAAGGGAAAATGAAAAGGTGTAATGATAAAATCCACCCCATGAGATACCGCCAATGCATATCACCATCGTATGATCTCAACCACTTCACTTAAATAAACAACCAGTAAACCATGCAACATCATCAACGAGCTCCTAAACACTCTCACGGGTGAGATACCTCTCAAACGAGAGTAAATTCACAACAATACACATGATGATACAATATCATAAACCAAAAAGGGATCATATTCACAAGATAATAACATTATAAGAGAATATATAAACATCAAACTTCCCTAAGTACTCAGTGTGCATCTGTGACTCAGGTTCCCAGGTACTCTTCCACATGCCACTACTCCACCATAAGACATGAATAAAGGGAAAATAATTATAGTGAAAACCCATATAATGGAGATCATATATCTCCATAGGAAGCTACTCAAAGGATGCATCATTTAAAATGACAATCTCTAACATATAGATTATATATGAGTCATCGTGAAGATAAGGGAAGAGATGCAATACATGATAAACATCGTGTATCTAAATTATCTGTGAGGGATGTTCTATCTAATACACCATCACTATAACATGATCCAACACCTTGAGTGGCCCGACAAACTAAGGATAAATATTATTCCCATAAAAAACCTTGAAGGATCACTACAAGGAGTCCCCATCCAGAATATATTATCTCAATGGTCAAACTATAGAGGTGTCATCCTATTACCGAAATATGATTTCAGATGATCCTATTCTACCTTTATCCTATCTGGAATTACGTGAAACATGCCTATTGTATTCTATACCATTACCAATTTGAGAATTGTGGATTCTATTACCCTAGTTGAGAACAATAGTGAATGGAATGGTTTTCTATAAAATTATTCTAATGGAAACATATAAATGGTTATGTGAAAATAGTTATTTTACGAAAACTAATCCAATGGAAGGTTCATCATCCATAAAACTCCAAAATCTTGGACACAATAGCACAACATGTCTCCAATAGTCCACATGGTCTTCTTTATCTGGAAATTTATTTTTGGAAGAAATGCAGCACTATGGAATAACTGGGAACCAAAACCATTATTGAGTCTTCTACACAAACTAGTAGTAAAATGAGGATCTCTATCACAAATGATCATACATGGGAATCTGTGGAGTCACACCACCTCTTCCAAAAACATACTTCAAAAAAATACGTTGATCTTGACTCCATGATTGTTATAAAGTAAGAGTATTTAATGAAATGATCCACTATCACCTATATAGAATCACAGAACATGTGAGATTTAGAATAACCTATAATGAAACATATCGAAATGTTATCCCTATTTAATTGAGGAAAATATAATAGCTAAATCAAATCACTATAAACACAGTTCTCAACCTTTACCTTCTAAAGAAATAAATATTGAGAAAAATAATCTACAAGATCATACATAAACCAGAACCACCAAAACTGAAATCTCAAAGCTCAGTACATCATTGTCACATTGGGATGTAAAACCAATAGAGACTCATGTAACTCCCATAGAAACATCTCATGCATCACATAATGACATCACAACGAACTCATAATTCACATCATGAAAAAATAAATCCTTCTTCTGAATATCACCATCCTTTATCCACATCTAATGATGTTATGATTTGAAATAAATCTTCTAGAATAAACTATATCCCAATATATGATCAAATAAATAAGCAATATATCGAATAGAATAGAGGTTCTTTACTGACACTTGGCTAAATCGATGATAATACATATAAATATACCAACATCCATCAACTATCTTAATGAACAAAATAGGTGTACCCTAAGGTGACACACTCGGCTGAACAAAATCTCACTATAACAAATTGTTGAGATGTAATCAATTCTCTCACAACTCACAAGGATCCATGCTATAAAGATACATCAATATAGGATAAACACATGGATATATATTTATCCCATACTCAATATTTTGTATAGGGGGTAATGCTATAATATCCTCTAGGAAGAAATATGGGTACTCTTCCACAACTATGGGAATCACTAACTACTGAACTTCCTATGAACTCACCAACTTCTAGTCCATCGAGGAAAAAGAAGATGTAAAACACATTTAATGCATGAAAGGTTTTATCTCAGAAAACCATGCTAATTATGATGTCATATGACTATATCTATAAACATAAAAAATCTAACCAAGAGAGTTGATACCCTAGAATAATATCACAATCCCTATATATATCATATAAGAAAGTATGACCTCCAACTAGCATTTTGAATTCCAAGCTAACTGGAAGCCTATCTACCATAACTCCTAAGGCATGGATGAGGGTAGGAAATATAAAAGAGCGTGTCACCCCTGAAACAAAAAAACCACGATCCCTTGTAAAAAATAATAGGGTACCTTGAATGATGTATGGAACACCTAGCGCTGGAAATGATAAAGCATTAAACTGGCCAGGACTTGCTCCATGACCTCTCTAACCTTGATAATGACTACCTCCATGTTTTTTATCTTCTCTCTTAGGACGAGAAGCATATTAGTGTTGTGATCTACCTGCACCATCCCCTCTTTTCTGATCCAAAACAAGAAAAACCTCCCATTATTGCCTTGGCTGAAACAACCTCCATAGAGAAACTTGAATTGGAACACCTAGAACTAGCTGACTGCTCAGAAAGGTCATGAACTATTACCACCAATAACATTATCCTCCATAATAAAAACACAAATGTAATCCCTTTGGAGTGTTATAAAAGATGTTTCCCCTATATAAAACACATGAGTAGTGATAGAACATACCCCCAGCTAACTAAAAACTCTTTTGACTAGGAAACATAAATCCTCAGACCCTAAATATTCCTTGTGAGGAATCCTCATAACTCCCCTCTTACAACGATCTGCTTCTGGACAGATTCATCTCAATAAGATATATTATCATCAACAGATATTGATATGTATTTATCCTAAATAGGTTTACTAGGAATTGGATCTATGGCTGCAACACCCCCTTGAAATTCTTCACTATGGTCTTCCCATCTGGAAATGAGGATGAATCATATCATAGAAGGGGCCTAAAATAACTCCCAAAATATTGCATTCTGTAGCTCCCTTGTTGGATGGTAAGAACCTAATTGTGGCTTGATTCCTTCTTATATAATGAAATTAACTATGATCCGACCTGGCCTTGGAACATCTCATAGGATAATGCTTAATCCTCGTGATCCTTGAGAAACTAGAATCACCACTACCTTGTTGTTCCACAAATCATCTTCACAACCAACAAGACCTAGTGCTCCATCCAGGAATACATAAAACTAATAGATATCTCATCCTCCTACATCAAGTCTTCTATGACCAAATATGAATCTTATCACTTATAATTCTATATACTCTAGAGTTGACACTCTCAAATTATCCTCTTCCATATGTTTTTATTGTCAACCTCTACTTTGTTACATTCTACTAGAATATATTGGTGAACTTATTCGATGTGAACCTAATGAGGAAATTGAACTAGATCAATGACTATAAAAATACCTAATTTTTAGTGATCTTAAACTCAAAACATGAAATACATTACATTAATTTATTATTTTCTTATTTTTTATGGTTTTAAGTTATCCTATGTTCTACCCATTTCAATCACATTTGAAAAGAATAATTATCCATGACTTTTCCGAGGTCTCTACCCTCAAAGTAGTATCACATCATTTAGTAGGCTCATTAAACTTTAATATTAATCAAAATATCATTGAGATCCCCAATTAACTGTGTCTTAGCTGGTATCCTATGTTAAAATAGCTTAACAAACTTACCCGACATAATTTCTATATCAAACAATGAAATATCACATGTTCTTAACTTCAAACTACATATTATCCCTCAGTGTGAACCTTTGATAACACTCTTTCATGACCCCCTTCTCCTAATTTTTAAAAACCATGACCTGAGTAGGTCAGAGCCAGGGCCATACTTTATTATATTGATACATTAAACAGGTTATTACATCCCAAAGGAATGAATAGTTTAGTATACTTAGAAAACTAGATAAAAACATAATTGTTACATTTCAACCTTAAATGAAATACAATATAGAAACTTCTTTGGAAATGACCCTATTCTTGAATATTATCCATATATATAAATCATAATAAACATCTTCGTATCCTGGGAAAAAA
This sequence comes from Viscum album, assembly GCA_963277665.1. Classification (NCBI taxonomy): domain Eukaryota; kingdom Viridiplantae; phylum Streptophyta; class Magnoliopsida; order Santalales; family Viscaceae; genus Viscum; species Viscum album. The sequence continues at coordinate 1,430,719,607 of OY728126.1, read as the reverse complement.
CAAAACATAAGAAATGTGGATATCAGATGCTTAGTAAGGTTAAGAAATAAATAAGAAGCTATCATAAATAAACATAAACAATAAATAATGGTGAATAACTCACAAAACATTCCATTAAAATATAATCTTGATCCTAATATGGAAGGAATAAATGGTACTCAAATAATTCCATATGAATAGTCACATGAGAATGATACTTAAACATGGATATTATACTACTCAAACTATCACATGGATTATCAATAAATATCCTCATAATGATGGAATTCATAATGTGAACATCATAAATATATCATTAAGGATTCAACCAAGAAGCCTACATAAATGGGCAATGCTTTGGCCAAAATCCAATGTTGTTTGTCTAATGACACCAACTGATGTATCAAGAGGCTATAGAAAGTCCCACCTGACACTTACTATGTCCAATTAAATCCATATATGAAAGGTGTGAAACATAATCAACATATAAATTCATATTGAATGTGCTATATAAAATGTAAATAATTTTTCTAATCAGTAGACATAATCATAAACTATCCAGAGTAATATTGTGAATTGTATTAAGAATTTACATCCCCATTCAAAATGATCATAAACCATTCATTAAAATATGGTATATGGTATCATAAGTGATAACCTCAAAAAAGCATATGAAATTAACATAAGGGTTACCGATGGAAAAAAATTGGCATCATAATGATTTTATAAGGCATAAAAAATAGACATATCATAAATGTTCCCTTGAAATAATGAATTTAAATCATACATGAAAATTCATAAAGGAAAATAGGCATAGAATATGATAAATGGTGCCAAACTGAATTGAAAAAATGTAAAAATTTTGTTTAAGAAACATAATAAATGAGCCGCTTTAGTGTGGTTCAAGCAATAGTATAAAAGATACTTAAAGAGGAAAAATTATTGAATTTTAGTATAAAACTAAAAATAAACTAAGATACATTATCATGAGAAAAAGGTTAATTTTAGAAAAATATTAGTGGATTAAAATATAATATGGTGTGTACCTAAAATGGGTAAGAAATTAGGAAGTTCCTTTTAATCGGGATTTCTTATGAGGAGAAATAGAAGAGGGAGATTTATAAAACATGTATTTTCTAATCAAAGACAAAAAATTGAGCTAGGTAAATATGTTTGGAACATAAGCATAGAATATTGGATAAGTAAATAAGAATAATTCTATAATAACCCATAATTATATCAATGGAAATCCCCTTCTTATAATTATGTTATATAGTATAAATAAAATGAAATCACATATAGAACACAATATAAACTTTATAAATGAATAATTAATGAAATAAGAGGTATTTCTAGTAAAAAAAGAACCAATACCGATGAAATAGTGACTTAACCCTTGGAATAGTAACATAACCATTAGGAATGATAATTCAACCAATAGAATAGTAAGCTAATCTATGAAAGTATAAATAAAATTTAGAAATCTTATAAATGATAATATGATATAATTATATCATGGTACAAGTAAATAAATATTTTAAAAATTATTAATTAAGTGCTCATTTTTTTATAAAACATAAATGTTTATTTATAATTTTATAATTAATATAATTATTTAAATGAAAATTTATTTTCGTAACATAAATTAACAAAATAACATTTTGTTATCTTATGATTGTAATGTAATTTTATTATATCATAGTTAATTTTTCAATGTTTTATAAAATCACATATAATTTAAAATTTAGTATTTTTCAAGTAAATGATGGTTTTAATTAAAAATTAAATGTCTCATATTTAGAAATCTATTTTCATAAAATGCAGTTCATTTTTGAATTCTATAAATACAAAATTGGTTATGTTTAATTTTTGGTATTTTTCTAAATTCTTCAATTTTTTATAAATATTAAAATACGATAATTTATGTTAAATGCTAAATACATGAATTATTGAGTCATAGATGATGTATGGATGATATAAGATGGTAATATAGAACAATCCTTACTTAGTTTAATAAATTTAGTTATAATTCTCAAACAAATCAAAGTCTTGATCAAATTTAATAAACTAATGATTAAAATAATGAGAAAACACCCCTCTCCTCCCTTATATATACCACCCCCTCAACACATATTCTCCTCACACCTTCCAATCATTGATACATGTAAAATTTCTTCTCAATACTTTTTCCATGACCCTCCCCCATGTTCAAGATCTCTTGGTATCATAAAAATTCAAAACCCTTTTCCCAAAGGAGGTTCTCAATGATAAAAAATTCAAGTGGTAAAATCCTTTTTCTTTTTCCAATTATTTTTTTCCATTTCATTTCCTAGATTATCCTCTCCCCACATCAATTTATCCATGTGACATGATTACTCCATTATCTTTAATATAATGTATTTTTTTGTTTTTGGAATAATCTATCATCATTTCTATCCCCCTCCACTTTTATTTTAAAAATGAAAACATCATCCGAGATGTGTTAATTTCACGCATTCAAGGACAACGAGTTTTCAATTTCCATTAATACGTTAAAGAATTTTCATAAAACAATTTTTATGGTTAAAAAAGATTATAATATGTGTATTAAATCCTATATAATGTTCTTTATCAATTATATATACATGATATTAATTAATAAAATATAACTAGTTCGTGGTGAATAAAAAATGCCAAAAAATCTAATTGGTTATCATTAACACTATAACTATATAATCATCCTCACCCATAGAAAAAAATTATATATAATACCAGTTAATATTATTAATGTTAATTAAAAAAATTTACATCAATTCTAGGAATATATTCTTATTTTAAATGATTTTCCATACATTTAAACAAGCAAATCGATCATGAAAACTAAAGAAATGAACACTCTTGAATGATAGAATTGTATCTTATAACTCATAAAAAAGACCATAAATGAACTTAATATAATTATAATAAATACAATAAATTTATAAAAGGTTATTAATTAATTAATTAATTAATTGGATTATTCTGGAAATTATGATCTAGTGAAGAACACATTAAGACATAAGTTTAGGGACTATTTCTGAACCTCCATTTTTTCCGTCAGGTTATGCTATCTCCATATTTAACCTAGTGAAATCATTAATTATTCCTATGTAATCCTAATAAATTATGTTTTTATGTTCTAAAATTATGTTTTTATCCGTAATCTTCTTTCTTTGGTGGAGAAATACATGTTTTAAAAAGCTTCCCTTCTCAAATCATCATTAAAAGAAAACCCAATTACAAGGAATATTCTGATTTATTACCCATTTTATGTGCACTCCATAATCTATTTTAATCCACCATTATTTTTATAAAATCACTAATTTCATCACGAGAAACTATCATGGTTAATTTCAAGTTTATAAATACAAATATTCATTTTTCCTCTTTAAATGATCTTTAATATTTTCCATAAACAACACTGAAATGCTTCATTTATAAAGTTTCTTAAACACTCTTTTTGTACAATTCAACTTTATTTGGACATCATTGATAATTATATGTGCATATTTTACATTATTAATGTACATTTATGATTTAAATCCAATCTTTCATGGTGTCTTTTTTTTATATGCCCATTTTTTATGCTCCATGAAATGATTACGGTACCCATTTCTTTCCATGGATTACCCGTATGTTTATGTTTGATTTATCATGTGGAAAATATATTAATGAACATGTTATGATGGGTGAAACCAGATATAGTTCCAATGCATTAGTTAATGTTTTGTTTCACGAGCCATTATGTTGGGACATGGAGTGAACTTGATTCCTTCATTGGACTTTATCATCCATGTGCAATGATCATGGAAGTTGTCCTTAACACATGATTATGTCATGTTGTGTTTTGTTGAGAAATTTCTATGATGTTGTGATTACATATCCCCATTCTCTACATGTTCTGTTTCCTTCTGTTTATTCATGTTCCATGCCTTTTTATTTCATCATGTTTTGTCTTCTAACCCAAGCGATATGCTTTATTCCTATTCTTATACCCTTACTGGGATTTTTAGTTCATCCCTTTATTCATGTATTCCCAAGGTTATCTTATGTAAATGTAAGAGATAAATGTATATTAGGAGTACATTTTGGAGATTAAATAAAAAAAATATATTTTTATTTTGTTTTTATTTTTTCTAATTATGTACCTAATATTTTAATAAAATTGGACTTTACGATCCATGGTTGTATTTGATGGCTAATTATGCTTAAAATCATGTAATAATATATTAAAAGGCTATGGCAATTATATATGGTAATAGGGAAAGGTTTAGTTATTTTTCGACATTAGGACTACAACACTTTAGTAAGAACCCAAGGGGTAATTCTATCACCATGGATAACCTAGATTGAAACATAGGGTATCACAAGTTAGGATATACTTTCTATTTACAAGCTTATCATGCCATGGTAAATGTTTTCTTTTTGTATACTTATTAGCTAAGTATTCAAGCCCTAAAATTTTAATTTCTTTTTTATAGTTAATGGTTGGAAATACAAGAACGCATTCCAACAATAAATTTCATAGGAAATATGATGATTACCCTAATAATATTCCAAATATGACAGGAACGGGTTCTCAAAACATTATGATATTACTTGATCAAATGAGTCAACTTATAAATAATAAAATGAATCATGTTGAATGACCTCCTAATCCTAATAAAGAGAATGTTGTGGTAGAATCCTTCATGAAACCAAGGCCTCCCATGTTTGGTGGATCTTTTGATCCCCTACTCTCAGAACAATGGATTAAATCCATTGAGATGATATTCTCTATGATCCAATGCACAGAAGAAGAGAAAGTTGTTCCAGAAGACTATCATTTTGATGGGGAACCAGATAAGTGGTGGAAATTTATTAAGAACACAAATTCCAAAAGGAAATTGATTCCATGTATTGGGAAGGATTAAGGAAAATATTTTCAACCAATATATTCCCTGAATCCTCCATCTCAAGATGGAAAGGGAATTCGTGCGACTAAAACAAAAACAAGATGAGTCAATCAAGTTTCAGCAGTAATCCTTTTAAGGATTTAGAGATACGCCTCTTGATTTTTCATGAAAACCAAAAGCAAGGTGGATCTCTTCTATAGCGGGTTAAAGCCAAGTCTATGAAATGTCTTGGTGATTTGAGACTTTAATAGCTATAAGAATATTGTTCATTGGGCCTTTAAGGATGAAATAAAGATCAAAGACTCTCAGTGGTCTCATGGGCCTGAAGACAAAAGTAGAAAAATAAAGTTTAATATGGGTGGATCAATAGATAAATCAGTGATGGAAAGAAGACCCAACATCCCACATGTCAAAATTGTGTGAAGAAGAATCATGTAAACTAATTAAAAGGAACCAAGAGATACTTAAAATGTAGAAGAGATAGGAATATGGCTAATAAATGTAGAAGGGATATGAAGAATCCCACTAATGTGGACGAATAAAGGAGGGTTTTGATCGACCCTCATCCTGAAGTGTAGAGTTTCATCTAAAAAGTCATTGAAACTGGTTCTTCATTGAGGTAAGAATTCTTATTTTTCCATCAATTCCCAATTCAATTACATAAATATGGCCTAATGAGGATGCTTGTTCCGGTTATAAAGGGCTCAGAGGTGTCTGGGGATGACTCGGAGCACATAACCCATGTTTTTGAGGATATTTTCTAACGCACAATTAGTATAAACTATAATGGCAAGCCGCACAGTTTGTATAAATCGTGAGAAGATTGATATAGGGGGGTGTACATGCCACACATTTTGATGAAACTATATGGGAGGAGTCGCGTGCTTGGGTATAAAGTTCTACAATTATTCAAAAAAATGACTAAGGCATAGTGTAATGTTTCCACACAGCTTGGAAACCGTGCGGGTAAACATTGCTGGTGCCCCATAGCCTACGTGAACTGTACATTTTTGGTTCCTAATTTACTAAACTCTACACCTAAACCTTGTAGCCTTGTAATTTTTGGATTTTTTATAATTTGAAATTAAAAAATCTATTTTAACCCTAGAATCCTAATATTCCCCCACATATAGAACCCTCATGATTTTGAGCTACCCTTCAATGACTAAACTAGGATTTGATCTGGGTTGTTTGTCTGACATCCAATTTGAGTATGGGTTGTCTCATCAGATCCACAATGGTAAGTCCAAATTCCTTTTCCACCTTCTCTTGATTCTTCCGTCTATCAACTACGCTATTTGTATTTAGGCTCTTATGCCCTAATATCTCATTCATTGTCTATTCTTCATATTTCTCATAATATGGGATGAATTATGACCTGATACTGGACAAGCTATCTAGAATGGATCTAAGGTAGGAGGTCTCGTGCCTTTCGGTCAATGTTAGTCCATTTATATATGTCGTCGGGCGGCACACCCATTTTTCAGGTGTCATCTAAAATGGAAATTGAACCCTATTATCCATACACACGTTCTGGGTAATTAAATGGGCTTGTTAATGCATGTTATGGGTTTAGAACCTTGAATGGACCACCCCCTGGGTGTGTTGGTTTAAATATGCCTTTGATGGCATTATGACTTGGACACCCCTTGAGGTGTGATTTTATCCCTTTCATGGGTTGGGAAAAATGGAATTGGTTATAAATGGAATTTCAATGTTGTTGGGTTGTAATTGAATTGGTTAAAGGGAAGATATGGTTGACTTAACCCTAGATCCTTGAATTGGTAATAGGTTATTATAGTTCGAATTCCCATGTTTTGCCTTTCCCATGCGAGTTAAGAATATCTATGCCATGTATTGGTTGTTTAAGCTTAATTAGTTGTTATAAAAATTTTCCCATATGAGTTATATGATAACTAAGCCATGCGATACCTTGGTAGACTTGTTAGGTTTATTATATTATAAACATTCATGCACTACGAGAAGATGGATATTTGTAACGGGGATGGGTCTGGTCGCAAATAGTCTATTGGGAGGGACTATTTGAGATTAAACCCTCTAATCAACGCAAATAACTAATTATTTTGGAGTAGAAGACGATCCCCGTCGCAGAATGTTTGGCATGAGTTGCGCGCCAAACCACGGGAAGGATATTTGTGATGGGTATTAAAGCTCGTCACAAATACCTGACAACATTTTTTAGTATTTGCAACGGGATTTATCTCTCATTTCAAATAGTATGTCGGCAGGTTGTTATTTATGACATGACCGGTCACAAATAACTTTTTAACCATCGCCCCTAATTAATAGGGGCTTGGCATTTGTGACAGGATTCTCGTCGCAAAAACTACCATCACAACTAATCTAACCTATATATACTCCAATATGTTTTTCTTCCATTCCACTCCTTTCTCCACCCATCTCTCCCCCTCTACTTACATTTTTTCTCTCTAAATAATTCGAAGTTTAAAATTCTAAATAAGAACAATAGTCACGGCTTATATGCTCCGAAAGATTGTGTTTTAAGGTATTTATCTATTATTATTATTTTTTAGATAAATTATTTTATTTTATATTAGTTATAGTTATTGTTAATTAGATGGAATTAAATTAAATTCGAATTAGATCGTTTTATTTTGCATTACTTTTTTACAAATAATTACGTATGATTAGTGTTAATTTATAGTAATATTAATTATTATTAATTAATAGTCATTAGTATTAATTAGATAAATTATTAATAGTTATAAAAATCACAATTTGCATTTATTAGTGATAATTAGAAATAATTAGCGTTAATAAGTAGTAAATTGAAATAAATATTTTTAAACTGTAATAAATAGTGATAATTAGAAATAATTAGTAATGATTAGTAATAATTATTATTAATTAGAAAATATTTGAAATAATTAGAAATAATTGGTAAAAAATAGTAATAAATATGATTAATTAGTAATAATTAGTAATAAATAAGATTAATTAGTAAAAATTAGTAAAAATTAGTAATAAATATGATTAATTAATTAAAATTTGGATTAAATAGTAATAATTAGGAATAATTAGTAATAATTAGAAATAATTAGTATTGAATAGTAATAAATAGGAATAACTAGAAATAATTAAGAATAATTCGGAATAATTAGGAATATTTAATAACATTTAAGATTAATTAGAAATAATTAGGAAGAATTTTGATAAATTAGGAACAATTACTAATAATTAGGAATAATTTGTAGTAATTGGGAATAATTTGTAATAAATATGATTAATTAGTAACAAATATGATTAAATAGTAATAATTAGTAATAATTAGTTATAATTACGATTGATTACTAATAATTAGTAATTACTATGATTAATTAGAAATAAATAGTAATAAATAATAATAATTACAAATAAAAATGAATAATTAATAATAAAAGGGAATAACTAGTAATAATTAGTAATAAATAGGAATAATTAGAAATAATTAGTAACAATTATTAATAATTATTAATAATTAGTAATAATTAGTAATAAATATGATTAACTAGCAATAATTAGTAATAATTACAAATAATTAGTAATAAATATGATTAATTAGTAATAATTAGGAATAATAAGTAACAAATAGTAATAATTAAGAATAATTAGTGATAATTACTAATAAATTGTAATAATTAGGATTAATTAGAAATAAATAATAATAATTTTTAATAATTCGGATTAATTAGTAATAATTAGTAATAATTATGATTAATTAGTAATAAATATTAATAATTACTGATAATTAGGATTAATTTGTAATAATTAGTAATAATTATGATTAATTAGTAATAAATAGAAATAGTTAGAATTAAATACTAATAAAATGAAATAATTAGGCTTAAATAGTGATAAATGTGATTAAATAGTAATATATATAAATAATTAGTAATAATTAGTAATAATTAGTAACAATGAGTAATAATTAGTGATAATCACTAATAATTAGTAATAATTAGTAATAAATACGATTAATTAGCAATAATTAGTAATAGTTTGTAATAGTTAGTAATAGTTAGTAATAATTATTTATAATTAGCAATAATTAGCAATAGATAGAGATAATTAGCTACAAATAGGAATAATTAGTAATAATTAGTAATAATAAGTAATAATTATAAATAATTATTATTAATTAGTGATAATTATAGATAATTATAGATAATTAGAGATAATTAGAAATAATTAGCGATTATTAGTAATAATTTGCGATAATTGGCAATAATTAGAAATAATTATACATAATTTGTAATAATTAGTAATAAATAGTCATAAATAGGCATAAATAGTAATAATTGGTCATAAATAGGAATAATGAATTGTAATTAGTCATAAATATTAATAATTAGTCATAAATAAGAATAATTAGTAATAATTAGTAATAATTAGGAATAATTAGGAATAATCAGTGATAATTAGCGATAATTACCGATAATTAGTGATAATTAATGATAATTATTGATAATTGGAGATAATTAGTAATAATTAGTAAAAATTGGTAAAAATTGGTGATAATTATCAAAAAATAGTAATAAATGGTATTAAATAGTAATAAATAGTAATAATTTGTAATAATTAGTCATAAATAGAAATAATTATTAATAATTAGTAATAGTTTTTAATAATTACTAATAATTAGTATTTATTGTTAATATTTTGGAATATTTAGTAGTAATTTGTAATAATTAGACATAAATAGTAATAATTAGAAATAATTAGGAATAAATAGAAATAAATCCACATAATTTTTAATAATTAGTAATAAATTGGAACAATTTCCAGTGGATTGGCAACATCTCTTTTACCCGATGGCTCATCTTCTTATAACCTTCTCCAACTTAAATCACTATGAAATACAAATATCTATTTTCATATGCATGAGAATGGAGAGTTGTATGGTGAGGCCTCTTTACTCTACATTCCCATGTATGCAAAAAAATATATGCGTACGTCCGAGCAGAATTTTCATACTGATTTTTGTAGGATAAATTTTAAAGGAGATGAGTCGTCAAAAAAAGAGGCTCTTTTTCACTACGGCTCATCTCTTTACAACATTTTCCCACAAAAATTGCTATAAAAAATCTACGCTGACGTATGAATATCCATTTCTATCTACACAATAATGGATAGCAGTGAGGCGATTCCTCTATGGTCTCTATTTCCCTATAGAGAAAAATTGATATTCCTACGTCGGAGCTGATTTTTCATAATGATTTTATTCGGAGAAAGTTTCTAAGAGATGAGCCGTTGGGAAAATGATTTTCTGCCAATTCATTGAAAATTTTTCCACTCTAAATTATATTTAATTAGTATAAATTATCTATAATTACTCATAATTAGTTGTCAATAGTATAAATTATTTTAAATTAGTGTAGATTAGTGTAAATTTTAAAACTAATACTATAAATAAATATGAAATAATATAAATTATTATAAATTTATTAAAAAGTGATTTTAATTTTCTTCAGTTTTTTGATAGTGTTTTTATTATATAAAATTATTCAAAAAAACTAATTATGTTTTTTTTAGAAATATGGAACAAGGAAGTCAAAAACTGTCATTATTAGATGATCGTGCTTGGATAAATCAGTGCAAAAATCCAAATAGTTATTGTTTATGTCCTATATATATTAAGGGTGTTGAAGCATTATTATCATTTGCATCATCAAAAATATAATTTTTTTCAATAGGCACAATTATGCGTCCTTGTAAAAAATGTGCTCTGAGAATGTTTGACACATTTGAAAATGTTAGGGGTCATTTATTGCATTTTGGTTTTTAACCAGATTATATTTTTTGGTGTCGAAATGGTGAACAAAATTCCATATAAGATACTAATAATTTGGTTCAATATCCATCATGGTTTCAAAATTTTTTATATGATGTGGCAGGTCTATATTTTAAACAAACTAAAACACATGATTTTATTGATTTAACTCCTGAGTTAGAACCATCTCAATTTTATGAGTTATTGACATCTGTTGAGGATTCCTAATATCCTAGTTTCAATATAATAAAATTTGAAGTAGTTTAAAAATTTATGGCTATTAGATCAGATAATGGAATGTCAAGTAGCTATTTTGATCAAATATTCTCTTTGGTAAAAACAATGTTACTTGAAGAAAATGTGTTGATTAAAAATTTATATGAGAGAAAGAGGATGGTTCAAAATCTAGGCCTTGGTTATTAGAGGATTCAGGAATGTTCAAATAATTACTTCTTATATTATGGTGAAAATGAGTCATTGGATAGTTATCCCACATGTGGAAAATCCAGCTATAATGAGGCTCAACTAGGGTAGTCTCGATTGATTCCTGTAAAATAGTTGATATATTTCCCCAATACACCTTGATTAAAAAATTTATTTATTTCATAGAAAATAGTGACATTGATATCCTAGAATAAAACCAATATTTAAATTGGTAAAATCTTAAATCATCCCTCTAATGGTGATTCAGGTAAATATTTTGACCAAGTACATATTTCTTTTTCAATAGAATCCTAAAATCTGTAATTAGATCTTTATACTGATGGTATTTTTTTGGTTCTTACAGTAGTAATTATTCATGTTGAACTATCTTTATAACTCCATAGAATATACCTTCTTTTATGTTGATGAAGAATACATATAGATTTTTGAACTTATTAATTTTAAGACATCCGAAAATGAAAATTGATGCTTATTTGAAATCATTGATTGATGAGTGAAATTCATTTTGGAGAAATGGTGGTAGTACATGCGATGTTGCTAGAAACAAAATTTCTTACTGAAAGATGAATTGATGTGGACAATTAGAAACATACATCATAAGAAATGGTATCTATCTACAGTACACATGGTCCAAAATCATGTCCATACTATATGAGAGACAGAAAAGTGTTATGTTCATCAATGGTAAAAAAACATTATTTTTTTACTTTCATCACAGATTCCTTCCAACCAATCATCGTTTTTGGAGGATCAAATATCATTTCTAAAAAGGAATAATTTACAGAGATGAACCTCCTACAATGATATCTAGTACAAATTTTAAATCAATTTTTTCTTCATTATAACCCATCATATTTGGACCAACAATAAACCAATAGAAAATTGTAGGCTTTGGGATAGAACAAAAATGGATAAAATGGAGATTTTTTGGATCTTCTATATTAGTTTAATTTGTCAGTCCATCACATGTTGGATTTCATGCATATTAAAATAAATATTTTGATAATTTAGTTTATATAATTTTGGATACACTAGGTTATAGTAAATATAATGTAAAGGCAAGATTATATTTGGCCCAAATTTATAGGTGACTAGAACATTAACGGTTTGAAAATTTCAGATCATAAAATTTAATGAAGAAAAAAGTAGTATATATATTATCGAAATAAAATTGATTATTATTTTTTCAGTGGATTGTAGATTTGAGTCTTTCAGATGGTTATGCTTCATATTTGGGTAGAAATGTAAGAAGAGGTCATATTACCAGATTAAAAAGTCAGGACTGTCATGTTATAATAGAATGATTTATGCCAATTGGATTAATTGGTTTTTTAATTCTATAATTTTTGAAGTGATAATATACGTATCATTTTTTCCCTAGATATTTTTGTGGAAACAACATACTACAATGTACTAAGCAGACTGCAAGAAGATGTTGTTTTAATTTTATATAAATTGGAAAACATATTCCCTCCATGTTTATTTGACTCAATAGAAAATTTGTTATTAAATTTGTCCCATGAAGAAAAATTTGGATGTCTATTATCATTCTGATGGATATACCAATTCTAGAGATGAATGAAGAAATTGAAGAAAAAAGTACGTAACAAAGCATCAATTGAAGGCTCAATTGTAGATGCTTATATGCAAGAGGGAATTTTTTTCTGCTCTCATTATTTTAAATCTGAATATCCCTAAAAAAATTCCACATGAACCATAATGAGGTAAATTTTGATGATGAAATTAGAAAAAAATTATCGGCTTTTAAAAATCCTTAACATGGCTTTGGTGGAGTTCATGAACGATGACATTCAAATGATAAACATCATAAAGCTCATACATATGTTGTACTCAACTATGAGGAAATGAAACCATTTGTACTGTGAGTGATCCTATAACTTATTATATAATATTTGCTATAAAAAATTAATGTTATTTTATTTTTATGTTATATGACAATCATTTTAAGAAAAAGATTCCAATTATTACAGCAACTACTCATGAAGAACGTCTGCAAAATAATTTTTCCCACTAGTTTCAAAAACATTTAAGATAAATTATTTATGGTTTAATATATAAAATCAATTTATTACTTGTTATGTTGATAAATTTTTTACAAATTTTTAGGTATCTCAACATGCTTATAAAATTAATAATCTATTGTGTGTATTGATTAACCCACCATCCAAAATGGATAAATCTTATAATGCATATGTGGTGAATGGTTTTTGATTTCATACACGTGAATATGAAAAATAAAAAATAATTAATAATGTTTCTTTCTGGATAGGATCTCATCATAGGGAAACTAAAGTTTAATTTTTTAGAATACTAAAAGAATGTATTAAACTATGTTATCTGGGACAAAATTACAAAACTATGTTTAAATGTCAATGATTGAATACTTAGAGAGGGTTTTGTGAACGTCCGACCCATGGAATAATTGATATTAAGTATAAAATTCTTATTATAGTAAATGTACCACTGTTATTGGCTCATTAGGCACATCAAATTTTTTATGCAAATTATTGTGCTACTTCAAGAGAGTTGGGTGATTGGTGAAGCATAATAAAAATTAAATCTCAGAAAAATTAGTTTACTCAAAGTGAATGGGGTTTTGATGGAGTGAAATGAATTGAAATTTTTCAAGAGACTACTCAAAATCTATATTTTTTATGAAGAGACATAAATATTGATGATGATGACCCATAGTTAAGGTTCAATGATGATGATGAGGTTAATGATATTGAAAATGAGTTTGAAATAAAACTAGATAATGAAATTGAAACACATATGGAAATTGATGATGTTGAGGAGGAATTCAAATATATTGACATCGTTAGATATGAATATGAGGATGAAGATAAAAATATAAATAATTAAATATAATATATATCTATTTATAATAGTTGTTTTCAACTATTTTCTAACAATAGTTATTTCATGTTCCAGATGGACGAGGATCTTTTTTTGTTACTTGAAGGAGGTTGGTCTACCTTTGCATGAGTAGGACGTTGGAACATCTGACCCTCAAATATTTCACATTCTTGGGAGTAATCAGGAGGGGAGTGGTCTTGCGTGATTGATGATTCCTAAACCTATCCCCAAGCAACGTCCACATACTGGATTCAGTCCACATAAGAGGAGGTATGTTTACCTATTTATTTTAGTTATATTTCATTAATATATTTATATACTAATTGTTTGATTATTTTTTATTTTTCTTCACATATTTTTTCATATAGATGTTGAAAATGGGAGCACCATATTGAAAAATTATTTTTCTGATGAATGGGTCACATTAGATGATATTCTTATTGATGTTCATCACAACATTTTAGATCATTGGCTGGTATGTAAATAAATAATATTTATTTTGAAATTTAATTAATTAATAACTTGATATTATAAATTAAATTTAGGGTTTATGGTATCCCATTGAGCTGGGAAATGTGATGCTATCTGGAAGGCATGAGATGGGTTTATTAATGATCATTGTCGTTGGGTTTTTCACAATTTGAAAAGGAAAGAAATGGAGAATGTAGGAGTGATGGAGTTTGATTGTTCTTGTTGTGCCCTCCAACCTGATTAAATTTCATCTCAGGTTTGGTATAGATTATGTTCAAACAAGTTGGGTTGTCATTTTTAGAGGAGATTATCAGTTGGTTGAAAAAACTGAGGGAGACATGAGGTGACATATCAAGCCGGTAGTTATACATTCAGTACGTATATATAACATATGGTAAGTAATTTTTTTAAATAATTTATATAACTTTAAATTTAAACATTTTATTTTATATTCACAAAGGAAGTCAGACAACTCAATGTTTTGATGTTCGATGTTTATAGAAGCTTGTATAGTGATCTGATCATTGGAATGAATAGAGCTGATTTCCAACATTAGATTGTGGTCAGTATAATTTATTTTTGAGTATTAAAATTAACTACAAATACTATTTTAATTATAAATTGCAACTGAATGAGTCATATGAGGTTGTGACGTCATAGACAAAGACTCATATCCTAGCCGAGACTGATGATCAGACTGGTGCCCACCGATTTGATTAGGGAGTAAGGATGCATGCGACCCAGTATTCCTTGGAGAAAGTCTGAGTTATTGCTATCAGTTCTAGATTGATTCCTGAGAGTTATTATGGTACTGATGCGATGTCGGAATCTCGCTCAGGAGGATCTCATGGAGTTCCATCATCATTTGCTATATAATATCAAGAGCAACAGTAATATCAGAGTGAGATTATAGAGAGTATCCATAGAAATCAAGAGGAGATACATCAATAGTAGTAGCAAGAGATGTGTCAATGCTAAAAGTGGATATAGGAAGAGCTTCGACAATAGCAACAACATGAGGTGGAGAAGATGTGTTGATGGCAGAAGTAGCAGCATGGGAACATGGAGTAAATGTGATGTCTAACTCATGGTTTAGGGATAAAGATACATCCACCAACTCCTACAGCTCCTCAAGCGACTCTCCCCCTCAGTAATGTATTTGGTTTTTATAATAAAACATTTGAATGTATTTTTTAATATTAACTATTTATATTTCTATATAGTCTGTTTTTATATTGTTATGAGTATTGAATTTTTTATTATTTAATTAATTTTTTTAATTTTTTTATTATTTAATTTTTTTATTATTTATTATCAATTTTTATTTTATTATTTTATTATTAATTATTATTTTGTTTTTTTTATATTTTTGAGAATATCGAGGTTTTTATTATTTTTCAATTTTTTAAAAATTTACAAATATTGATATTATTAGTTCATTATTAATAATAATATTATTACTATAATATTATTAATATTATTTTATTAGTATTATATTAATAAAATTATTAATTATTTTTTTGTTTACTAATATTAATTTTATTATTTCATTAATATTAATAATATTAATATTATTGTATTATTATTCTTATATGAATATTATTTATGTTATAAATTTCAATATTATTATTATTATTTTATTATTATTTTTCAAAATTATTTTATTATTATTAATATTTTTATTTTAATCATTTTTAAAGCTATTTCTGACAGGCCTATTGTGACAGCCACCTCCCCATTGAAAAAAATATTTGTGACACGCCATTGTAATAGAGTGTTTCAAAAAACCTCTGGAAAACTTTTTGAAATGGGTTCACTTCCTGTCACAAAAAGTTTATTTTTATGACGGTCCATCTCAAAAAATTCTATTTACAATGCCATTTTCTACAATAGGGAAATTGTGACGGGATCCCGTCACGAATACTCCATCACAAATATTCTAATTTCCAATAGTAATGTGAGTATTTGAATGACCCTTGAATTTATAGCCCTTGTGAGTAATGTTGAGACCATTCTACATGATGGATTGATTAATCATGGGAAGCTCATTATCATGTTTTTCCCCACATGAGTGAATGAAAGTCCAAGACGTTGAGGTAGGTCCTTTCTTGAGTCACCCTTTGAGCTGAGTTATATTGAATGCCTTTGGTTTGGACCATGGCATGTTAAATGAATTTTTTTAATGGAATGGAATTAGTTAAATGATTTATAGGTGAGGGTAATACATAGATTCAAATTGAAATGATATGGATAGAATCTTGTGACTGTTGAGTTATACGGATTGGGTGATACATGGATCCACATTAGAATTCTACAGACAAGCTCAATGGATTGAAAATATATGTGTTTTCAATGATACATGGATCCAAATGAGGGATTACATGGAAAAATTAATGAGTCTTGACACATATGCTGAGTGATACATGGATTCATAATAGAATGATAGGGATAGACTCAAAGGGAATTGACAGTTATGCAATGTGAGATACTCGGGCTTTCGTTGAGGAGCATCAAGGATGGACTTAATTGGCTGGGACATTTGACCCTACCTAGATTGATATTTGGTACCTAAGAGGTTCTCAAGGGATGGTGTTGTGGGCTGTTGGTTGATTTTATATATGGAGTGAATCATGAACTCTTACATAGGAATGTAAACGAAGGACTCATGTTCTAAATTAATTAAATGAAATGAAATGGCTTATGATGCATCTGCCAAGACAAAGCACAAGCTTGGATTTCATCTTGACTTGTATCATTTAAATGGACTTCTAAGGCATCTGTTGTACTTCCAGTTATACGGGCGATGTTTGGGTTGATCCAGATCATGACACTTAAATTTTCCATTTAATAAAATTGTTAAATGAATATGAATTGAATTTAATGAATGTAAATCAAAACTAGTGAATGTAGGATGTTTACTATTGAGTACTTCCTTGCTTATTTATTTTCTTATTGCACACTGTCTGCTATATATATTTACTAACTGATTATCACAGACATAGACCGGTTGCCTACTAAGATTATATCTCACACCCTGTTTGGTCACATTTTGAAACCCAAACAGATTATATGATTGCATGTAATGATACGGGAAATTTCTATCCTATTGGTACTTGATATGCCTCTTAGGAGAAGGATTTCATGGGAACAAGTTGAGTCTTTCAATAATACTATGATTCTTTTGGCCTTTTTACTATTAAGACATGTCTTGCATATGAGTATTGGGTACCTTTTTTTGATTGTTTTACTAGAAATATGTGACATGTATCATCATCATATATATGATCTGACTTATGGAATTATTTATAGCATTTTTCTTCTATTGTTTTGTTATGTTGTATGGATTATTTATTCTACTATTGAACTAATATCATATTTCTGTGGTGTTGGACTCTTCAAATGAGAGCATAATCTCTCTACTAACACACCAATGCCCTCGCTACTAGTCGGTGGCCTCTGCCATTTGGGGAGATGAGCTTGAGGCCTTTTGACTCATAGGGATCAGGTCACTATTGAGTGGCATCCAGGTCCGAGACGTAACAAAGTGGTAACACAGTAGTCATTTCTAGTTTTATTTTGGATTTGGATACAATAGAAATAGAAAGAAATGAAATGGAATTTGGTAATGAGTTGTGCCCAATCATCGCTAACTCGTGAATAGGGAGAAGCCAAATTGAATGGAATAGAATTGTTGTTTTATAGATTTTGAACTGTTATAGTTGATTTGATTCCACTATTGGGTGATTCAATTGACTCCTGGTATTATTATTGATATGATTATGGATTCTATTGTGTTGTATCCTAGTGAGATAAGAGTATTCCATCTCATGAATCATATATGCACTTGTTATCAAACTCATTCCATGCATCTTCTCGATTTCATTTAGAGAGAATTAATTATTGTATGTTGTTGTGATAGATTTCATGATAGATATTCCTTTTGTTGTGATAGGTATATTGGGATATGTTTTGGTATTGATTGGATGGATGCCAAGATTTGGTCCTTAAGTTGTATGGACCTTATTGGATCATAATTGTTTAGATCTTAGTTAATCCTTAATGTGAAAAGTGTTATGATGTGCCATAAGTGGATGCCAAGCATTGATTCTTTGGGAGGATAGGCCCCCACCAATTGGAATTTGGTGCACCATTGATTAACCCTTACAAAAGGAATGTGAGAAACCTGAAATGATTATTAATTCAATGAATTTGAATGTGAAATCAGTTTTAACATAAATGAAAATGAAAACATCTGAAATGTGAATGGGTTATGATAGATAACTTTAATTGAGCAGACCTTAGTAGTGGGATTTTGGTAGTTTATCTTTCTTGGTTGATTCCAAAACCTAACTCATGGAGTAGGTAGAGAGGTGTTTTCTTATAGAGGAATGATTTTACCTATCTAGCATATATAGATTCTCTTCTGAGCTATGAACCTTGATTATGATTATGAACTGAGGTGTGTATTTTGAATTGTAGATCCATTCCACCACGACATCCTCCAGTCATATGCTAATATATTGTGGGTCTTGGGCCACTAATGGATACTTCATTAGTTCCATCTATGGCATTAGAAGTTGATTCAGACATAGGTTCTAAGGTACAGTTCTGTGAGGGGTTTTATCACTACATGCATACTTTTTAGGGAGAACTGTTTCCTACCTTCTTAAAGGCTAAGCTAATTCATTTTTTCTAACAGAAACATCCTCCCATGTTTTCAATGGATGTTGGTCCATAGGTTTCTGAGATAATATTCTATGATACAGTTTTTGTGGTTTTTTATAAACCAGGTTTCTATGATAACTTTTTCTTAGATCCTGAGAGATGAAAGGGAAAGCGTGTTTATGCATCTGGAGTAGGATGTAGTGATTTTTATGGGTTGATTTTTAGTGAACCCAGATAATGTGATAGGAACTCCATTTTCCATATTTACTTTTTATAGGCATTATAGATCAATACCGTGTTGGTGTTTACATGCTAAATGGGAAGGTACAATTTTTGTGATAACTTGAACTTGATATTTTCCATTTTAGTATCTGTGTGCGCTGTATTAAATGAGCCTCAATTACTGATCTTGAATTGAACCTGTATAGCTGTTATAGCTTGAATCCTTTATTAAGGATTAGGTTCTTCGGTTGTTTAAAGAATTTTCGAAAAGGAAACATGATATTTTTCATTCTATTCAGTTAGTTTCTTTTCCTAGGTTGGGTTAGACCTAGTGGATGAGCAGTAAGGATCGGTGACCATAAAATAGGGATAGATGAGAATGGTCTCACCCTTAGAACACAACGTTTTGATAATTGGTAATGATGTTTTTTCTGAAAAGACATACCATCAACTTACCAGTTGTCCCTAGTGGGGCCTATTATCATGAAATGACACCCAGATGAGTTATTGATTGTCTAGTGCTTGTACTGCGATGGGGTACTCCCATTTGTGGATACCTTGTGAGTGTAATCTTTATCCCATTTGTGCTAGTGTGATAATCCTTCATAGATCACTCCCCTTTCCTAATGTTAGTAGTGGTTAGGGACTTGTAACCAATTTTTGCATGTGATTTTTTTTTATTTCTTAAATGATGGAATCTGACCATAGTAGGATGAGGATCCTTGGTTTGTTGGTTTATCCTCTTTCATAGAGTGTTTTAGGAAGCTTGGATGTCTAGTTAGAAAATCTATTATTTGGGTTGTGGTTTTCATGTGAGGAGACATAGGGAAAGGTTCTTGAACCTATTGGACCTTATCTTATAACTTATTCCTCGGGATAGGTGGTAGAACTGGATGTTACACTCTTGACATAGACCCTAGAAGGCCAATGATGATCATTTGAGTAAGGAAAACCTCTGTGGGTGATTGGTTTTAGGGTTATGATTGCATTAAGGGAAATGAAATTGTCTTATGGTCATTCTTGGTTGATTTATGGAAGATGCTCGGGTCTTCCATTCAGGCATGATGACACCTTTTCTTTCTGAAAGTACTAGGGGTGTTTTTTTATCAAAAGTTTATCAATAGACAGGACTTTTTAGGTGCATGACTTAGTTGGTTGATGGTGGTTATGTTGTAAATCGTTTTTAAATGACATCGTGAGTTAAGTGGTATTTCGATGGTTAGAGGTGTTTGTGGATGCACATTTTTTTAATGAGTTCCAAGGGAGATATTTCCTAGATAATAATGGAATTACTAGTACTATGATCAGCTTGGTCATGATGTTGAAAGACTTATAGTAGTGTGAGTATGATGTGGAACATAGTGGTATGGGAGTGCACACCCACTGCTTATAGGAAACTTGGTACCCATTGGTTACATAGGGTATCATTTCAAGGTCTGGTTAATGAGTGGTTGAGTACGATCCAAGGACTGGCAGTTTCTTATTAAAGCTTTTGGATTGGTGTTCTAGAGCACGGTTGATTTAAACATGGTTCCATGATGAGGGATTTTCTAAAATCAAAATGGTTACTGTGAGACAGTTGAACCATGTTTTAAGCCTGGACACTCTTGAATGGGATATGTTGTGTCAATTGCTAGTTAATGTTTTTGTATCCTAATTTCAATGAGATATGGGCTCAGGAATAGCACCACACATAAAGTGATAAAAATCTTCATGTACTCCTTGTTTAGTTATGATCATGACCCCTATCATGAAATCGTCTTGAGTATACCAAGAGGGTAACAGTTATATGCTGAAATATTGTAATCAGTTAACCCTTGTGACTTGTTAATTAAAATCCTTTGTTGTACACTGTATGAGTGGTTTAAATGGATCATTATGTTCGGGATACCACCCTCATCCATTGGTAGACTCTCGTGATAAAAGGAATGGTTTTGGCTGAGACCGGTTGTTGAATGGTCATATTGTAACATGTATGAGATCTGATAAATGGACCCAAGAATGGTTTGAGAAGGAGTTTTCCTAGAGGTTAGGTACAATCCTCGGTGGACATTCTCTAGTTTTACATAGGGTTTCGTGCTGACATGATCTAGATATCTGTTTGAGTTGTTTTGGATATCTAATCCAATCTCTTTTGAGTGTAGTTAGCCGCATGAAGCTTAATTAGTTTATTTTTTAAAGAGGCCGACAATGGTTATGATACCATTTTATGCACATTTTTGGTTAAAACGAATTCCATTCAATGTGTTTTAGGCCTTTCATGTGAATCTAGTGGGACCATATTTCTTAGGTCAATCATATTTGGCTATTAAAACCTAAGGAAGGAAGCACCTTAGGCTGCATGGTAAAAGAGATGATGATGTGATTGGGTCTCAGGTTACACATGCACTTGAAGGTCATTATTTTCATTCCAATTATGGAAACCTTCATTTTTTATGGGATTTGGAGGTTTCACATCTCTGAGATTGTATGACTACATAGGGTACCACATTATATCTTTTTAGATAGGGAATCCCAGTTTACTTCACATTTTTGGAAAGGGATATAGAGGGAGTAGGGTACACTAGTGCTTTAGGGCATGGTGTGCCACCACCAGAAATGGCCAGTCAGAGAGCATGATTCAGGTGCTTGAGGAAAGGATGCAAGCATGTTTCTTGGATTTTAAGGGATTTGGGGAGAGGAATATACCCCGGGTTAAATTTTCCTAAAATATCTTTCAATATTCTATTTATATGGTTCCATATGTGACTTTGCATGGTATGCTAGGACGATCTCCCCTATGTTGGTTATAGGTAGGAGAGACTGCTATGTTGGGACCTCATCTTGTCTAGGAGAACACATGGAAACTGTATTTGATTTGAAAGTGGATGGATACTGGATAGTATCATCAAAAATATTATAATGATCATTGTAGACAACCTCTGGAGTTCATGGTTAGGGATTAGGTTTTTCTACATGTTTCACTGATGATGGGACATAGGAGGATTAGAAGACATGGTAAGATTTCACTAAGGTACATTGATCCATTTGAGATCCTAGAGAGAGTCAGGTCGATAGCATATCGGTTTCAGTTACGTCTAAAGTATCGAGCTATGCATGATTTCATCCATGTTTCTTAGCTGCAACATTACTATTTAGTCATGTTTCATTCTTTTTAGCTTGATGATTTTGAGTTATAGATGGATGTGTCCTTTAAGGATAATACTATAGGTATTGTGGATCATAGAATGAAGGTTCTACAAGGTCGGTATGTTCCTTTAGTACGGGTGTTATGGTATCACGGTTTAGTATAAGATGAGACCTAGGAGAGGGAGGTTGATGTTCAGTCATAGTGGTCAAATTTGTTCTCAGATATTGTTTCACCACCCAAGGAACAACAATTCGGGGATGAATTGAATTACGGAAGGATGTTTGTAAGACCTTGTTTCTATTTTGAGGTATGGATTCCTTATTTTCCATCAATTATCAGTTTAATTTCTTAAATATTGCTTAATGTGGATGCATGCTGAGGTCGTAGAGGGCTAAGGGGTGTGTGGGGATGGTTCGAAGCCCAAAACCCATGTTTTTGGTGATTTTGGCTTAGATAACGGTTAGTACAAATAGTGAGGGGCATGCCACAAGGTTTGTATATACCATACAAGGCAGGACAGAGGGGTTATTCAATCCGCACAGTTTGAGTGAACAATACGGAACATGGTGTAGGCTCATGCAGCTTATTCTATAGTTTTTCAAAAATTGATGGAGCCTTAGTGCACGGTTTCCACATGGTTTGAAACCATGAAGGAAAACCATGATGGTTCACCTTGGAATATAAGAACCACGCATTTTCAGTAGACAGTTTGGTAAACCATTAACCTAAACCGTTTAGACATGTAATTTGGGGAAATTTTAAAATTTTAAATTAAAATAAAATCTATTTTAACACTAAAATCCTAATATTCTCCCACTTATAGAAGGATAAAAATTTTTATCTCCTCATAAATGAATAAACTAGGATTTGATCTTGGTTCTTCATCTAACCTCTGATTTGAGTACGATTTGTCTCGTCAGATCCACAATTGTAAGATCTAGATTGCTTTTGAACCTTTCTCGATTTTAATGGTTATCAATTGAGCTATTTGGATTTAGTCTCATATGCCCTAATTTCTTGTTGTTTTTCTTCTCTTAATATTTCACCTAATCTAGACCGAATCAGAACCTAATACTGGATGCGCTATTTTGAATGAACCTAAGGATGGTGGTATCATGCCTTTTTCTGAATGCCAGGCTATTTATATATGTTTTCATGTGACACACCCATTTTCTAGTTTTATCCTTAAATTTAAATTGAACCATATTATCTATAGTCATGTTCTAGGTAATTTTATGGGATTGTTAATGGATTTTATGGGATTAGAAGCTTGAATGGACCACCCCACGGGTGAATTGGTTTAAATAGGCCTTTGATGGATTTATGCCGTGGACACCCCTTGAGGTTTTCCTTTATCAATTTCATGGGTTGTTAAAAATTAAATTGGTTATAAATGGAATTTCAATGTTGATGGGATGTTATTTAATTGGTTATTGGGATGGGATGGTTGACTTAACCCTTGGCCCTTGAATTGCTAATAGCTTGTTTAAGTTTGAATTACCTTGTTTTTTCTTTCCAAGGTGAGTAAATAGATAGTTATTCCATGTATTATTTTTTTAAGAATAATTGATTGTTATAATGATTTTCCCATGTGATTTATTTGATAACTAGTCCACGTGATACCTTGATAGGCTTTGTATGATTGGTATATTAAAAATGGCCATGTGAGTATTTGAATGGCACTTGAATTGCTAGCCCTTGTGAGTTATGTTGAAACCATGCTATGTGAAGGATTTATTAAACATGGGAAGCTCATTATCATGTTTTTCCCACATGAGTAAATGAAAGTCCAAGAATTTAAGGTTGGTCCTTTATTGGGTCTCCCTTTTAGGTGAGTTATATTGAATGCCATTGGTTTTTACCTTGGTATGATAAATGAATTGTTTAAATGAAATGGAATTGGTTAAATAATTTATAGTCTAGGGTGCTACATTGATTCAGATTGGAATGATACAAAAGGACTCTTATGCCTATACTCTTATATGCCTTGGGTGATATGTTGATCCACATTAGAATTCCATATATGGACTCGATGGGTTAAAAATATATGTTACATGAGTGATTCATGGATCCAATTGAGGGATTCCATGGATGGACACGGTGAGGCTTGACTCATATGTTGAGTGATATACGGATTCATATTAGAATTCCATGGACGGACTCAAAGGGAACTGATATTTATTCAATGGGTTATACAGGGGCTTCTATAGAGGAGCACCGATAAAGGAATTAGTTGGTTGAGACTTTATACCTCACCTAGAGTGACACCTTGTTCTTGAGAGGGTTTGTAGGGACAATATTATAGTTTGTTGGTTAATATTATACTTGGACAGATACTTGAATTCCAATATAAAAATGTCAAGGAAAACTAAGGTTGTGAATGAATTAAATTAAATGAAAATACTTACAATGCATCTTCTAAGCCAAAGAATAATATTGGATTTGATCTTGACTTGTGTCATTTAGATGGTCTTCTGAGGTATCTGTTTTACTTCCAATTATATGGGGGATTCTAGGATTGAGTTAGATCTCAAGAATTATAAATTTAGTGTAATTGAATTACTAATTGAATATGAATTTAATTTAATGAATGTAAGTGAATACTAGTGAATTTAGGATGTTTATTTTTGAGTACTTACATTCTTACTCATTTTTTTATTGTGCACTTCCTGTTGTATATATTTACTGGCTGATTTCCACAAACCTTGGGTGGTTGCCTACTAGGATTATATCTCACACCCTATTTTGGTTACCTTTTTGGACCCAAAGAGATTAAATGATTTCCATTAATGATAATGAAAAGAACCATCATACATGTACTTGATATGTTACTTAGGAGTAGGAGGGAATGCGAATAAGGCAAGGCTTATAATGATACTGGTATTATTTTGGAATTTTTTTACTTTTGAGACATGTATTGTATATGACTGTTGTGTTCCTGTTTTGGTTTTTTTACTAGAAACATGTGACATGTATCATAATCTTGTATATGATATAAATTATGGATTTATTTATACCACCAGTCTTCCATAGTTTATTTTTGTTGTATAATTTACTACTTCCTATGTTAAATTGTTATCATATTTATTCTATGTTACACTCTTCTAATTAGGGCATAGTCTCCCCACTTAGACACCTAGGCCCTCTCTACTTATCGACAACCTCTAACATTTGGGGAGATCCTCGTACAACCTTGTGACCCACCAATATTGGGGCACTATTGAGTAGAATCCAGGTACGGGATGTCACACAAAGAACTTGGGCATTATGCAATCCATTTCCTTAAACCATGGGTTTTTGAGTAAATTTATATGAAAAACCTCCAATGCAACAAGGAAGGGAATATTGTATCACTAATATTTTTGTGGAGCCTAGCAATAATGTGGGGATAAGAACGTCAATTATTTATTCACAAATATAAAAAATTCTATTTGATTTTTTCTCTACAAATTCTTTCAAATATTTTATGTTTAATAGGTTATATCAAATACCACATGAAAATATAGAGGTTGAGTTATCTTTGAAAACAACTAATATGGAAATTATTTCTTCCAAATTACATAACTCCTGCCCGATTAATGTTTGTGACGGAATCTCTCATAAAATCGCGTCTTACTTACTTTCGTGGAGTCTGATACTCTATTTTTCATGGATCATATATCTTTATAAAAATCCAACATCAACTATCAAGAAAGTTAGATTGCTCTTCACACCTTGAATCATCCTCCAATTTATTAAATGTGTAAGGAGGAGGATAGAATCTCTATAAGAATAGTCATCTTAATTGTGGATATTGGTTTCCTCAGATAATTATATCTACATAAAATGATTGATACAAAGGATAGAATTATGCTTGAAGACATTCCCATTGTGAGGGACTACACTGAGGTGTTCCCTAAAGAATTGTTTAGTCTTCCTCCAGACCAAGAATTTGCATTCCCAATTGAACATAATCATGGATTTTTCCCATATCAATGACACCTTATAGAATAGAAACCATTGAGTTGGAAGAACTGCTAAGTAGTTATAGGATAATCTATACAAGATTTTTATATGCCTGAGTGCTTAACCATGGGGTGAAATATTCCTCTTCATCTAGAAAAAATGATGGACCAATGATCTTATATATTGATTATTGTGAGCTCAACAAAATCATGATAAGAAAAAGAATCCCCTTCCATGAATATATGAATTTTTCGATCAACTACATGGGGCCAAGTATTTCTATAATGTGGACCTTCGGTCAGGATATCACAAATTAAGGTGAGCAAGGAATATATCCCCAGACTACCTTTTGAATTAGATATAGACACTATAGTTTATAGTGATTCCCTTTATACTTACTAATTCTCTAGAAATATTTATGGAATTAATGGATAGAGTCCTTAGAGATTACCTCAAAAAATTGGTAGTGTTTATTTATGATATTTTGATATACTCCAAGAGAAAGTAAGAACATGAGGAGAATTTGAATAAAGTGAAGAAAACATTGAGAAGGTAGAATCTATATACAAATTATAGTAAATGTGATTTATAAATGGAGTATGAATAATTATTGGGGAATGTTATCCCCAGAAAAGGAATATATATGGACCCTTCCAAGAAAAAGGCAATCAAATAGTGACTCACGACAACATCTATAATGGAGATCATTATTTTAATTTTTTTATCAGGGTATTACCGGTGATTTTTGAAGGACATATCATGATTTTAAATCCCACTAACAATTATTACTCATAAGGGAGTAATATTTGTCTGGACCAGTGAATGTGAAGACTTCTTTAAAGAGGTGAAAAATAGGCTTATCACTACACTAGTACTCACACAACCAACAAGTGGGGAACTCTTTGGGGTGAAAAATGATTAATCATAGAAGTTATTATGATTTTTACTATGAAAAAATGATAAATTGATAGCCTATTCCTCAAAGAAATTAATAATTCATGACCAAAACAATCTCATGCATGATCTTGAGTTAATATTTTTTATCAATGAATTGAAAATATAGCGGAATTACCACTATGGGGAGAAGTGTGAGATATATACTAATCATAAAAGAATCAAGTATATATTCACATAGAAGGAAATTAATATATTCTAGTGAAGATTATTATAGCTCATCAATGATTATTCCTACCCAATCAACTATCATCTTGGTAAAGCAAATAAGGTGGTGGATTGTTTAAATAGAAATGATCTGGAATCTTTATCAATGATGACAATTGAAAAGGACCCAATCTTATTAGATTTTAAGAGTATGGACTTCTAAATCATTAAAGAAAAAATATCATAAATACTTTCTCAAATGATTGATCAACCATACCTTATGATGAAAATAAAGAATGTTCAACGAAATGATGTAGAAATTAAGAAGAAGGTGGCATCCATGAGAATGGTGAAATCCTCAAAGATAAAAATTGATGATGAAGAAGTTGTAACATTTCTGTCATGATTATGTATACCATACAATCTGGAGATAAAGAAAGAGATTCTAAGTTATGCACATAGCTCAACCTTCTCTATTCACCCAGGAAGCACAAAATGTTTTGAGATCTCCGGGAGAACTATTGGTGAGACAATATGAAGAATGATATCACTGAGTATACATCAATATGCCAGGTATATCAGCATGTGAACGATAAAAGAAAAAATTATAATGGGTTGATGCTACCATTACCCATACAAACATGGAAATGGGTAAACATCACCATGGAATTTTTCACTGGACATCCAAATAAATCCATATGAAACAATGCTATATGGGTTGTTGTGGATCATCTCACAAAGACATATCACTTTATCAAAATTCAAGAGAACTTAGCACTAGATCAACATTCATGGATTTATATTTAAGATATAGTAAGGATTCATGGATTACCACTATTGATTTTATATGATCGATATCTGAGATTCACCTCCATGTTCTTGGAAAGTCTTCAATATGATCTGAACGTTCAGTTAATCTTCAGTATGACTTATCATCCTTAGACTGATGGATAATCTAAATGAACTATTCAAACACTGGATGACATGTTGAGAGCATATTCTATATACTTCAATGGAGGATGGGATCAACACATACTTTTACTCAATTAATCCTACAATAACGATTTCCACTCAAGAATCCAAATGGATCCATATAAATACCCTTATTAGGAAAGATGAATAACACTATCATACTAGGATGAAGTCAGTGAATGTAAACTACATGAACCTGAAATGGTCGAAAAATGGTGGGAAAGGTGAAAAAAATTCAATAGCACATCAAGGAAGCCCAAATTCAATAGAAGAGCTATGAAAACAATTGTCGACAAGACCTTGAGATTAAGGTTGGAGACATGGTATTCCTCTACATATCTCCATAGAAAATAATCATGAGATTTTTGGAAGAAAGGAATGTTATGTCCCTGGTACATCATCCAATTTGACTTTTTTTTTATCATTTTGGGGTTCTGGCCTATCAAATAGAACTTCCACCAACCATGTATAGAGTGTATGACACATTCCATATAATCTTCTTGTGGAATTACATACCATATCCTCCACATGTAATGAATTCAAAGGTGGTACAGTTGGAAAATGATCTCTCTTCTGAGCAGTAAACAATGAAGATCTTCGACCATAGAGAGAATTTTTAACATAATAAGACTAATCACCTAGTAAATGTACTATAGAGGAACCATAACTATGAATAGGGAACATCAGAACTGGGGAAAGTGATGAAGTAGATTTAACCTCACTTTTTTCACCATAGTTTGAAAAATGAAATTTCGAGGGTGAATTTTCATAAGGGGGGAAGAATGTAACAACCCATAATTCTATAATGGGAAAACCCTTTATTATAATTTTTTCATATAGTATAAATCACATGAAATCAAATAGAGAGAATAATAAAATCTTTATAAATATAGAATGAATGAAATAAGAGTAATTTCAAGTAATTAAGGAACAAATACCAATGAAATAGTAACTTTACATATGGAATAGTAACATGACCATTAGGAATAATAATTAGGCCAATATAATATTATCCTCACATAAAAAAGTATAAATAAAATTTCTATATATTTTAACTTATAATAAGATATAATTATATCTTGGTACAAGTAAATAAATATATTAAAAATTATTAATTAACTATTGTTATTTTCATAATACATAAATGATTGTTTATAATTTTAAAATTAATATAATTATTTAAAAGAATATTTATTTTTCATAATATAGATTCATAAAATAAAATTTTATTGTATTATTATTATAATATTATTTTATGATACTTTAATTAATTTTTCAAAGTGTTATAAAATCAGTTATAATTTTAAAATCAATATTTTCCAATAAATAATAATTTAATTTAAAAATCAAATTTTTCATATTTAGAAAAACATTTTCATAAAATGTAGTAATTGTTTTGAATTATTCACATTCAAAAAATGGTTACTATAAATTTTTGGCATTTTTCTAAAATACATGATTTTTGTGAATAGTAAAATACAATAATTTATAATAAATGCTAAATAGATAAATTATTCATTCATAGATGATGTATGGATGATGTAATCTCAAAATCTCAAACCATACTTCAATATTTTAATATATTTTGTTATAATACTAAAACTATTAACATTCTTGAGCCAAAATAATAAACTAATGAATAAACCAATGAGAAAACACCCCTCTCCTCCCCTATAAATACCACCCCTCACCAGCTCTTCTCCTCACACCTTAAATGATTTTATCCTTATAATATTTATTCACAATCATATTCCCAAGACCCTATCCCTTATCTAGAATATATTGGTCTCATAAAAATACCAAACCCTTTTCCCTAAACAGGTTTTCAATAAGGATAAATTAAAGAAGTAAAATTATCTTTCTTTTTCTTTTAATTTTTTTTCAATTTCATTAATTTTCCTATCCTATAATCAATTCCATTTATCCAAGCGATATTATAACCTTGGTATATTTAATATACTCTAATGTTATTTTTTATGTAATAACCCAACATCATTTCTCCTCCACTCCCCTTTTATTCTAAAAATGAAAACATCATCCGTGTTGTGTTAATTTAAATCTTTCAAGGACGACAAGTTTTCAATTTCCATTACCAACATCAATGATTGTAATAAAATTATTTTTATGGTTTAAAAATATTATAATATATGTATTAAAACCTATTAAATATTTTATAACCCTTATATATACATAATATTAATTAATAAAAAAACTAGTTCGTGATTATCAAAAAACACCAAAATAATCTAAATTGTTATCATTGATGTTTTATCTAATAAATAATCCTTAAATCTGAAAAATAATAATATATAAGTCCATTTAATAATATTTATTTTCATTAAAAACAAAAAATTTCAATTCAGTACAACTATTCTCCTTTTACATGATTTTCCATATATTAATACAAGTAAACTGATCATGAAAACCCTGGAAATGAACACTCTTGAATGATAAAATTGTATCTTATAACTCAAAAAAAGACTATAAATTAAAATTTTAAAATTAAAATAAATCAATTACATGTATAAAATGTTATTATTTAATTAATTAATGAATTCAATATGATTATCCAGAACATTAAGATCAAGTGCAGAACACTTTCAGACATATGGTAAGGGATTCTTTCTGACCCTCCATTTTTCCTTCGGGTTACACTTTAACCGTATTTAACAAAATTTAATTCTTAATTATTATTATTTATTACTTATAAATTCAGTTTTTATGTTCCAAACTTATTTTTCTATCCCTACTCACCTTTCATTGATGGGGAAATACATGTTTTAAAAAGGTCCCCTTCTCAAATTTTTCCCAAAAGCAAGCCTGATGAAAGAGAAATTCTTAATTTATTAACCATTTTTAAGTGAACTATATAATATTTTATAAGGAAAAATTTTATTTATGAAATAAATCATTTAATCAGGAGAAATAATCCTGCTTCATTTATGGTTTTATTGAAACAAATATTCATTTTTCTGCTTTAAATGCACTCTAACATTTTCTGTAAACCACACTAAAATGTTTCATTTCTAAAGTTCCTTAAAAATATTTTAACAAGTTTAAACTTCAATTGGAAATAATTTATCATGATTCACTCCTATTTTACCTTACTAATGTCCATATATGATTTAAATCGATTCTTTCATGGACACTTTTATGATATTCCCATTTGTTATGCTTCGTGACATGATTATGATACTCATCTCTTTCCATGGATTATTATTATGTTTATGGTTGACTCATCAAATGGAATACATACTCATGAACATGTTATGATGGTTTCACCTAGATAATACTTCAAAGTGTGGGATAATTTTTAGTCTCATGAGGCATCATATTGGGATAGTAGGTGAACCTAATTCATTTGTGGGACTTTGTTGGCCACATGCAATGGTCTTGGCAGTTTGGATTGACTCATGATTATGTCATGTTCTGTGTTGTTTCAAAATTACTATTATTCCATGATTACATGTCTTCATTCTCTACATGTTATGCTTCCTTTTGATTATTCAATTTTCATTCCTTTTTATGTCATCGCGTTATGTCTTCTAACCCATGTGATATGCTTTATTCATATTCTAATTCCCTTACATGGATTTTAGCTCATCCCTTTATTCATGTTTACACCATGTTATCATATGTAGATGTAAGATATAATTTAAAGTTAAGAACTCATTGTGGAAATTAAATAAAAATATATTTTTAGTTTGGTTTCATGTTTTCTAATTATTTTCCTAATCTTCCAATAAGACTAAACTTTATGATAATTGGTTGTATTTGATGGTTAATTATGCTCAAAATCATGTAATAATATGTGAAAAGGATAATAACGTTATAAATTAAGAATTAAATTGGGGTAAATAGAGAAAAAATTTAACCCGAAGGAAAAAAATGGATGTTCAGAAGGAATCCCATAACTTATGTCGGAAAGAATTATGTACATGTTCTTAATATGCAAGATAATCAAATTAGATTAATTAATTTCTCAATTAATAATATATTAAAAATATATTTTATTTATTATAATTTTATATTTTTCATTTTGGTCCATTTTTATGAGTTATAATATTTAATTTCATCGTTCTGGGAGTGTTCATTTTCTTGAGTTTTAATGAGCGGTTCGCTTGTATAAATGTACGAAAGTTAATGTAAAATGGGAATAGTTCTATTGAATATAAATTA
This sequence comes from Viscum album, assembly GCA_963277665.1. NCBI lineage: Eukaryota > Viridiplantae > Streptophyta > Magnoliopsida > Santalales > Viscaceae > Viscum > Viscum album. The sequence goes on along the minus strand of OY728126.1, from coordinate 1,430,686,918 downwards.
TAATTTATTTAAGAACCTGAAAATTTTTTAACTATATTTTATATCATTTGATTATATAGTATTAATTAGATAAAATGGTGATGAAAATGATTTAATTTATTTTGGTAGTTTTTACGACCATCTTGAACTTATATAATTTTATTTAATATCATGTTTATATATTTGTTCTAGAACATAATATCTAGAACATAATATAACATATAATATTTATAATAAAATATTACTTAACCATAATAATTGTTTTATGACCTTCGTTGAAGGCAGTAATGGAAAATTAAAATGCATCATCCACCATGGCTGTAAATCAACATGTCACGGATGAAGTATTCATTTTTAAAATAAAAGGGAGAGGACAAGAGGTTTTGATTATGGATATTCCATTAAAAATATAAAATTACATTTTATATAAGATAATGTATTGATCATTCATTTATTGACAGATTAGGTAATGACAGTACATGAAAAGATAAGAAATTAAAATAAATTAAAAGAAAACGAAATAGGATTTTACCTCTTGTTTAGAGTGTCCTTGTGAACCTCCTTATGGAACTTGGGATTGATCTTTTAGGGAGACAAGAAAGACTAGAATGTTGTGGAAGAGTTTTTGGAGAGTAATTGGGTATAATATAAGATATCTCCAAAACATATAAGGTGTGAGGTGAAGGGGTGTTATTTACAATGGAGGAGAGAGGGTTTTTTTGAAAATTTAAACCAATAGTTTGTTATTTTAGATTAAGAAAATAAATAGTATTTATTATTAATAGTCAATAAATTAACTGAAGAATTTTATTATGAGATAATGTCCACTTAAAACATCTATGACTCAACCATTACTCATGAACTCATTTTTTACTTATAATATTCAATTCTGTAAATTATAGTATTTCATTATTCATTAAAAATTCAACTATTTTAGGAAAATACCCAAAATTCACCCTAATATTTTTGGATTATATTTCAAAAATTGAATCCATTTTATGAAAAAATTATAATCATATGAAATTTAGTTTTATAATAAAATCATTATTTATTTAAAAAATATCAATTTTAATATTATAACTGATTTTACGACACATTGAAAAATTATTTATGGTCTCATAAAATTGTATTATAATTATAATTAAAGAAATATTAATTTATGAATCTATTTTATAAAAACAAATTTTATTTTAAATCATTATATTAATTATAAAATTTAAAAAAACATTTACAATTCATAAAAATAACAACACTTAATTAATCATTTTTAAAACATTTATTTACATATTACATGATATTAACATATAATATTTTAATTTTACGTTACCTAAATTTTATTTATAATTTTAATGGTGAGGTTATTATTCTAATGACTAGATTACAATTTATAATTGTCACATCACTATTCCAATAGTTATGTTAGAATTTAATAGTATATCACGGTTCATTTGTGCAGTGTAAAGTATCAAATAAAAAGAATTCAATTAAGAAGATTCTTATCATAAAATAATGAGGTGTTACATAAATAGTACCACTCTGAGTCCATAAATGAGATAAGGGAGATTGTGAATTCCTTACTCCCACCTATATTAGGCTTTTTGATGGAAACTAACACCGAGGATATAATAAACATCCACATGGGAGGCATTACCTTCTAAGAGAAAATATAGAAGAGTGAGATAAGATAGATATACCAATAAACTCCTAATTGTACATATATATATAAATAAAACCCAATTTAAAACATGAAATGTCATACAAAATAGTAAAAATGAAATTAAAACATTAAGTACAAAAAAAGGAAAGGACATAAGTATCCATGAATCCCAAACATATCTTGTAAAACCATGAGCTAATAATATCAATCACAATCTAAAACTTGATCTAGATGACCTATAAAATATTATATATATATATATATATATAATGACTATAAAAATTTACTCATAAGGGTTCACCCCATAGCCTCTCATGAAAAAAGAAAAATAAAAAATGCTAAAGGTCTATGAGCAATAGTGAAAAAAACTCATCACCTAAGTAGGTTTACTAAATTCATAGCCTCACCAAGGCTAACTCTCACCATGTATCACATAAAATAAAGAATATAATATAATAATAAAATATCAAGGGTACACCACTCCCATTAGCCCACAATTTTACTACTTTTCCCCAAGATTGGATGTCATGATCCATCTCTCTCTAATAGTATACAAGCCAGAAGACACCTGGGAATGGCAACACAACATTCTCCTCATGCATAAAATATTCAAATCATCTCATCCAAAAAATATAAATATATAGTAACCATGTATTTTTTAAGATCCACCACTTTCCATATGACACATATCATTTATCAGGTATTATACCACAAGTCGTTAAAACCCACACATTGTGTATGTACCTCCATCCCTCACAGACAATACATGTCATAGCTATACTACTGTTTTGGATAATATATACCATAATAAATGTGTGTGAAATAACAAAAATATATTACATACATCTACACACATAAACTATTTATTGTGAATACTAGAACAATTAACTACCAGATAAGATAGGAAAGCCATAGGGTGTAGTCAGACTTCCATTCTCCATCTATGATATTGGGAAAAACACCCCCTAGCCACCGGGAGTCAGTCCCCAAAACCAACATGGTTGATTTAGTGTATGAAATCCTAGAGTATAAATGATATAATATAGCTCACAACCACACCATGTGTATAAAATAGTCTTAGATTCAACTCCAGTTAATATCTCTCATACTCCAGACAACTGCTATTATGACAAGATATCCTACAAGAAGATAATCATTTAAAGAGATACATTAATTTCTTGTTTCTTTTTTATAATTAACATTTTCAATTTATGTTAATTAATTCATTTTTTATTAATTAACCAATAACATTAATCCACATATATCACATTGACCAATAGAGTAATGTTCATTCCCTCCATGGAAAAAAATCCAAAATGAGTCGACAGTTTATCAAGATTAACATATTTTTGTAATTTTCATTCAATCAAAACAATACTTGTGGGTTAATAATTATCTATTCATTACTATCATAATTCCATAATCTAGGTGCTCTATGAAAACCATCCTATGCTACCAACAAGAGGAAACATGCATCCAAGAACATCTATCTTCTTCATGTAGTGGGGAAGGGAATGAAACTAAAATAAGAAACATTACCAATAACCATTAAACAAACTCATAATAAGTAATCCCAAATATCAGGATCATATCAATGGGTAAGCAGATGTTCATCATCTTCTATCCTCTATGGTACCATCCTTGAAACCCACATGCATATACTGATATATCTCACCATCATAGGAATCTTCTACTACCACATCATCAGGGCCTCCCCAGCCACATCACATGATCCATCCTAGGATCATCCATCACAAGATCAAATCACATCCAGATCTCCACTCCCCATATCACATCGTATAGATAATCTAACATTTAAAGTACATCACAAAAGCCGTAGGAAATGAACCAAGCCTAGAAACATGGAAATCTAGGCCCTAAGACAGGTATTCCTTCCTTCACAAATAAATGAGCTCTAATGGCTTTGAACTCAATGACCTCATCCTTCTTAAGTATCCAAGAAAATCAAGCCCTAGACATTATTTTTATCAAAAATACAGTTCTTATTATATCTTGAATTAATTGATTCATTATCCATAGTAACCAACTATTGGGAACCTAAGGTATCAATATATAAAAATAATTCAAAATCTAAAGATGATTTTAGCATTAAAATTAGTTTCAATAAAATTTTAGAAGAACCATTCTCAATTTACATTAAAATTTATTATTATCAACATTATCAACAAGAATTTTCATGCATCACATTCTTTATAGATTATATAAATTACATGGAAGATCATTTTCAATTATACATGGGCAATGCATCAATTTGGATACCATAAAATTATAATAAGAACTTGATTACAAACAAACCTATTCATTAATTTAATAAGGCAATTAATTATCAATTAATTTTTTATTTATGATCTTTTCAAATTCCAAAAAGATAATATATCCATAATAAGATGATAAAAAATCATATCATATATATCAACATATCTAGAAAACAATTGTTAAGACATTATAAAGTTATAAAGCATCAACGTTCGATCGATAACCAAATCATTATTAATACATTTAAATTTTCATAGGTTAATTATATCTCAATTAAAAGGAATAAACCATGCTTAATTTATAATTTCATTTAAATAAATAGAGACAATACTAATCCCCTACATCAAAGGAATCAACATTATTTGTACGAGAATAGACCAATGTTGTACATACCAATCACCTCTCCTACAAGTATCTTTAACCCTCCAAGGATGGATCAATAGAAACATGCTAACAACAAATCAAGAAAAACACATTTAAAATCATGGAGATAACCCTACATCACTTGGAAAGAAGAAATGGGATGAACCAGATCTAATAACCACATGAAAAGAGGATTAATTTTCCTTGTATCTTCATAGATCATGGGTGGAAAGATGAGAATCGATCCCCATTTAAGGGGTCCCAAAATATATGATGAGAGGGATACTGATTTCCTCGAATTTCGGATGAAGTAATGAGGTTTTAATAAAACCTTATGAAACAACTATCTATAAACATATAATGCATAGGGGATTTAAATAAATTTAAACCCATTAATGTCATTTAAGTATTGGGATTTAGATATCACTGAAAAATTTGTCACCTCGATCCAAATAATCCAAAATATTTTTAGGTTGTGTAATAACCTGTGAACTACCCTAAACAATCCATGAATAGACTTCATGTTTTAAAGTGGATCTTTCACAAGACATGAACTATTAATACATTATGTAGAACACTTACAAACCATGTGTTATTATAGCTTCTAGATTTTATCATCCAAACCCCTATAATCCCACTCCATGCCTCCTTTTAACACCACCAGCATTGCAAACCTACAAAGGGTTAGACTACATGGATTTGGAACCATACAAACCTAACCATTGATTTCACAAATGACCTCTCAAATATGTGTTGTTAATGGTTTATGGACATAAAATTTCACCAGAAATCTCCTTGGATGTCCATGGAAGTTGATAGGGAGAATATAATCTTGAATGAAAAATATTACACCGTTGTGATCGGAAAATATATTCATACCCTAGAAATTCATGTCACAAATTCATTGATAGGACATGTATGCTAATATTCATTTTTTCTCATCTTATAATCCAAGAGAAATAGTATTCTCATTGTTAATGATTTTCATTTTGTGTATTTCCCTAGCATTAATTTGAAACCCCATTCACTCTATGAAATACTCTCACAAAATATATCCCACATTATTCATGGCATGAAACAGATTCACCACATGAATATGTTAAATAACCAGACTGCATCTCTTTCCCTTTAATCCTTAGAAAACTTCAAAAACATTATCCAATCTATTTTAAACACAATAAAAAATAATCATTAATTGAAGGTGTACCTCAAATAGAGGTGGGGTTTGGGATTGGGGGGTTCTACTGTCTGCCAACCATTGGGGTTTCTATACATGGGGTGATGTAAAAATTCAATACATTTCTCTTAAATAATATTTTCTCATTCAAAATTTTCTTCTTAAATATAGCCATTATTCCATAATACTCAGACCATGGAAATAGATATCCCTTTATGTGTATTTTACCACCTGTATTGAAACTATAATAGTTCTTCGATAAAATTCACATCTGAATCAATAGAAACATGATCCCAACTAATTAGATGTTTTGGATTAGGATGATACTATTTGAGTTGATTAACATTTAAAACACTTTGGAATTCAATAAATTTGGGAACTTATGTTGACAATTATGTGTTTCTAATTATTTCGTTGGGTCGTTCCACCTTGCGTGTTATTGTTAACTAACATTGAATTATTCCCTACAATACTTATTATCAAAGGTTGGATACTTTCATCACTTTATTGGTGATGTCTTCTACTTGAACAAAACGGGATGATGGACGTCAGTTTATCCTTCTGTAGATTCCTCCTACGAATTTGTCAACTATTATGGGTCTCCCTCATAGATTAATATGTGTTCATGAAACACATCCCTAATTCCATCTCTTTTTGGACTCTAGATAATTATTCTACTTCTTTGTAGACATTCCAATGGGTCTTTATAGGGAAAAACCTTTGATCAGGGGTGTAGTCCCGTTGGGTATCACCAGTATGTCTAGATGTTGGAACATTGGTCACCTGTATTATTCATCATCGAAGGGATTATCATGGGTGTATAATTCAATGCATCCCACATCAATTTCAAGTTATTTTATGATAGTGTCATGTCTTATGAGGTTTTCCTAAGGAATCCAACGTTTAACATGAGGTATCAGTGTGGTAGGTTGCGAGTTTAACATCTTGTGGATATAGATTCAATTGATCTGGATGATCATGAGGGAATACTAGAAAGATGAATCCCTAGGAGCGATACACAAAGGTTTATCATTATTTGGGATTGAACCGCCATGAGATTTCCTATGTACCATGTTTAGAAGATAGGGATCAAAACCCACATAATTGGAGAGGGTATGGTTTGGGGATTACATATGTTCAGCTTCCCTTAGCAAGAGGATTTCTCTTGGTTGGATGATGAATGATGAGGTCCATATGCATGGTTAGCTTCTGAAGTGATTCTTGGAGAAGCAATGATATGGATGGGTCTTACATATAGAAATGAACCAGATAGATAACATGATTCTATCAGGTTGTGGTGCCCTGGGTGAGAATTAGGATTGATTATAAACTGACTAGATGAAATGGATGTATTGTTGGGGTGTTGGGATTGAACCTGAAAGAGGCTTCCTACCTATCCGTGTTAATTGGGATTCAAAGTACATTTAGTTCTAAATGGGATGTTTGGGCCTTATACCTTTGGTGGATAGCTGCGGGGCATATGGTTGGGGATTACACATGATTGTGGCCCATTAAAGACATGGATGGGGTTATGTGTATTAATATCCAAATAGTATGGACATGTTTTGTGGTTTCTACTAATGTCTAAGACTAGGTGAGTCTTTCTTGGTGTGTGAAAGAAGAGGATGAATCAGATATGATATGTGTGTCGTTAAATATGCTTTAATGAGAGATGATGTTGTGATTATGCATAGAATCATCCCATGGAGGAATTCATTCTATATAAGGAGGATCTGATTCCATGTGAGGAAGATTTAATTCTATTTCATTCAATCATAGAGTGACCTAACAAAAGTGTTTTGTGGATTACATTTAGAGTCAACTATAGGGGCACATGGGGAAAAATTCCAAAGGGATAGGGTAGGTGGATTGAGAGTATGAAAAGTGAGAGTTACCTGGTGCACATCCCCTATATGATCCTATATGGAGGATGTCACTCCATGTGAGGTGGATCTCATTCACTATCACTCATACATTGTGACATCCTAGTATTTTCATATATGGTAGGATCATAGTTTAACATAATGTTTTGAGGAGGTTAGTGCTAGGTAGTTTTACTCCTTATAGCTAAGATGTGGGAGGACTCACTCCTCACCCCTTGGGATTACATAACCACCAATTATCAACCCTTGGGGAACGAAAGGAAACATAAATTATAGGGTAAAACAGTATGGATGATTGGTCACTCCATAGGACCATGTCAGCATAGTTATTTTGAAAAGAAAAATCGATTAGCACGCCTAGGTTGAAATGAATGAGGTATGGAAAATAAATAAGGGATACCTCACAAGGGACCAATAAATCATTATGCACATTCTTGGAGGGATTCAGTAAAGAGAAGAGGGTTTCACACAAGAAGACTTGGAAATGGATCTTTAGAGTAAAGGTAATCTATGGAGTATCAAAAGAGGGTTGGACGAAATATTAGAGTCTTTCATGGAAAAGGAAACATAGTGTTCAATATCAGGATAAACCCAAGACCCAGAGGTGAATGTAAGAGGAGAAAATTTTCCACACTTAACTCATGATTGAATGAAATGGTTGAGGTTCATGCTACTGTGGGACCAGATGAAGGAGGACCCCGAGAGAACCTGTCATGCAAGATCTTAAACATTGAGGCCATAATTCTTTCATGCTGCCATGAAAGGTCTGTCTTAGGTAAAGAAAAGTGACATTTTTACATCAAATATATGACCATGAAGAATTGGGGTTCACATAAATATATATATATATATATTTGAGGATGTGAATGGTGTCGCACAAGATTTTGCGCATGGAAAAAGTGTGGTTTATGTCATGTTAGATGCACAAGATCCTTGTGTGTGGATTTAAATTATTATAAGAACGATTCACCACTAACACACACCTTACATAGCCACATGAATATGAATGTTGTATAACAAGGCCAATTGATGACACATTAGATGCGCAAGGGATTCTTTTGCGGATTTCAATCTTCCACAAGTTCCTTTGAACTTGAAGATGACTTATTATATGCCTTTTGGATGCTTCTTCAAAACAAATGGTGTGTCTGGTTCACTTAATGTGATGGTTTTCTACTCGGTACATCAATTAAAACAAAAATAAGCCCCCTTGAAATTTGAACTGAAGGGGAACCAAAAGGTTGTGTTTCAAGGGAAATACTGAATACATGGGTCAGTTCCTAGTTGTGCACACAAAATCCTCCAACATTCCCATAAGTCACCCTACATGCACATGAAAGCCTTGGTCCACTCCTATAAATATCTGAGGGTTTCCTATATATGACACTTTGAATTTTTATGCAATAGGATATTAGCTCATGCACACACATGATCTACTTTCTTATTTGAAATAACTGATCTTTAGATACTTCTTTCATGTAGTGATTTTCTTTTTTGGGAACTTTCATTTTCTAAATTAATGTTATTTTTCATTCCCTTGATTTTATCATGTTCTCATCCTTGTGTCTTATGAACAAAACTTTAGATATTACATGAATCTTCCTTGGGGATTTTCAAATCATCTAAAATAGCTATCCCACAATAAGCTACCCAGATTGAGGCTTCTATCACTGCTTAAATGAATGAGATTGGAGGAAACCCACAAAACCTTAATTCTTGGAGAGTTATATAAGAAAACCAGATGCTAATGGTGATACTGATGGAGGCATATAAAGACTATCTATTGAGTGACTCTCTTATATTATGAAACATTGGACTACTAGATGAAGTAACTATCCCAATGTCTGCAGTTGATGAACCCTGATCATGGTTCAGTCAGGAAGATGATCTCCCCGACTACAAAATCGACGTGCATAGCCATGTTTCTGAAGATCATAGGGACATTTCTTTTTATTCCTTGAATAAGAGGATCAAAATGGTCACTAGGAGGAAACCAATATCAGAGGAGTTATTGGATCATTACACCACCACTTTTCAAAGTATCATCCGGGAATATTGATTCGGATGGTAGAAATATGGAGATCTATGATATGGGGGAAACATTAACAGTGAATGTGCATGGGTGTAATGGGTACACATCACATGTTAGGAGTACAGGGAGGAACTGTGTGGCATAAATATTCATAAATAGGTGCGGAAATCATAGTTCCATTTCTTCTGTCATTAAGAGATAGTTCCATAACTACCCATCCAGTAGTCCCTAGATACAAACCAGTTCCACCTCCACAATGGGGAGGTCAGAATCAGTTTATTTGATATCCATTACATATGATACATCCCGCTGGATGGTTTTATGTATGATGAATTATTTACCCCAAAAAACACCTGTGAAAACCATGAGGCAACCAAAATATTTTCCATAATTATCCTGTAAGTATTTTAAGGAGAAGTATAAAATTGAATTCATCTATAAGAACATCTTATTATAGGAATGGTTTGACCTATTCCATAAGAAGGAAAAGAGGGTGAGGATGTCAAGATGTGTAAATCAGCATCCTAACGTATATCAGAGAGGGAAGGCATTTTCATACTAGTTCATCCTAGAGTTAAGAGAATACCAAAAGTGGGGGTTCAACATGGTAGGAGGATGGGACCCGATGGTATGCTACACCACTTTCCTCACCACCTTCTTGAGTGGGTGGCTACTGTGAGTGAGGGACATGAGAATGAGACTTCACCCAGGAACATTGGTGAAGGTAGCAATCGTATTTGCTAGGAATAGGGTCAACCTAGGATTACCTATACTATCCAAGAAAATATAGCATTTTTGGGATGCATCTCAAGGGGAAGCACACCAAGGAGAATCTGTGGGTCATTCCAGATTCCATATGGCTAAATTGCATCACATTTTGAAGGCTATGAATTTTTAAATTCCATATGCACACTGAATACTAGTGTGTGAACATCACAACTAAATATAAATAGGGTTCTACTAACAAAAATTCATAATGTTTGAGTAAATATCTGATTTAGAAACCTTGATAACTTCAACTTAATCCCCTTTACAACCTCAGTACGTTCAATATTGGAAAACAAGAAATGAGTGTGGGAGAAAATGGAGTACATGATGAGATTTTTAGGTGGGGTGCTAGTGAACTGTATCGATGGAAAAATAATCTATGATCCATAAGTGACATCCCACTCTTCTAGGAAAATATGATGCCTTCGACGAGTGGTGAATAAAGTGTATACAAAAGTATATGAAGAATGGATCCCCTAAATACTTTTATTCCTATGTTGCATACTGATGATCACATGATCTGTAAAAAATATCATGTTTCCACCAAATGGTGTTGACATGGGGATATAAATGGGGTATGTTGAAAATTGGGTGGAATAATATCTTGAAGAGATCCCACATAAGCACATTTGAGTAATCGAACCACTGAATATTGAGCCCAAGCAGTGGGTAAGCACATAGGCAGCTTCTCAAGGGGAGATCCATACTCTGAGAGAAACTCAGGCTGGAGTTGTATTGTAGGGATGTCACACGGTGTTGTTTCCTCCCCGCCTCCAAAATAAAGGTGGTCCTAAATGTTTCCTTAGGGTCCAAAAATATATTCTCATTGGAAAAAATTTAGATAATTCATACAAGTAGTAGTTGATTCCATCTTCCTATTATGATGTTATGCCTAGAAGAAATTACAGATATCACTGATAACAGAGGATCTATGGAAGAAGCTGAATTGCAATGCAGTAGAGCTACCAGAAGTAAGATGCATCTCAGTGGCATACAATGTAAAATTCCATCGGTGGCATGAATAACTAAAAACCATAGATATCTACACAAGAAAATATGGACAATATGAAGAACCATGGGTCCAGGTGATAGTGATTCTTGGTCAAGTTCAATATATAGATGAAATATCATATGTGGAATAGTATGAATATAAATAAGACGAAAAAGAGGAGTCAGGTGATGGGTAATACTTGGGGACAACCACTCCTCAAGTTAGTCCTCAAGAAAGTTGGGAGATTTCAGACATTAGAGTGGAACTGGATTACTATCCCGAGTTGAGTCTTAGGTGAAATCATTCTTTGATCCCTTCTCATCAATGCCAACCCACTAACCGAAACATGTATTGAATATGAGACCCTCAGTGGTGATCAAGAGACCACTACCATAGGGGTGAAGGCTTGAAAATGAGTGCATAAGATAATTCCCTAGAACTTGTGTCTAGGGCTGAGGAAAGTGATGAACCAATCGAGACTGGGAAGGCCAGAGTAACATCCTGGGGTCCCAGACACCCCGTGTCATCTACTGGGGACCTCACCCTAGCATCCTTGTGGCGGCACCCGCTATCATATGGAAGACTCTCCTAATGTTCATTGTCATCGAGATCCCTCCTATAGGTAAGAGAAAATACTAAACTATCAATTCACACATGGGTTACCAAAAAGCTTTAGCATTAATATTCTTGTCTATATCATAAAGCTCCCATCTAAATGTCATAAGTAGAACTAACACCATTCATCAAAATTCCAATTGAGGAAAGATCTCCTGTTGTTCAACTCACTGTGGTAATGCTGGAGATCAACCTAGTGGTGCTTAACTCCTACAAGTCTTTACATAAAATATACATACCAGTCAATTATTTAATTGTTTTACAGAAGTTATATCACATGAAGTACTTGGAATATTCAAGACCAGTGACCAGATGAGGCTGAGGAATCTAGGATACTTCTATGTTCTGCACTTATCCATGGGAATCTAGTCATCTAGGCTGATTAATATGTGGTCTAATGAGAATAGTGGTTGTCACCGCTAGCGGTTTCATTGGTAGTGAAGTGCCTGAGGCTGGTATTCACGAGGTTGTAGAAGAAGAAGAAACAAGTGAATATGGATACCCCCATATCATAGAGACTATTCCATTAGAGAGGATTCCAGAGGAGGACCTAATTTCTGATGTCCTAGCTACCTTCCCAACATATGAGCTTTCAGAACCTGAGAAGTTGGATGACTCTGATCTTGAGGTGGCTAAAGATAACTTCATCCCTCGACAAAGGGCATGGAGGTTCATTAAATGATTCATCAAGACTCTGGATCAGAAAATACTGAGACAGATGCGGTTACTTCAATGTTTGATGCACAATATGTGTGCTGGAGGGGTTGATTCTCAGGATTTCCATATGATAGTCTATGATTATATTGCTGAGAAGATGCATGAAGGGAGATAACACATGGAATTATCCTAGATAGTGAATAATAATTACAACATACACAAGCTTCAAGAGGTCAACGAGAAGATGCAACAGCTAGAGAAGCAAGCGAGTAAACACATTGCCTTCCTAAAGACCCGCGTGGATTTCATCAACAATCTGAAGGCTCAAGTAGAGAAGGATAAGGACTGAATGAATTGGGTAATTTTGGAAAATATCTGATCTCTATACCAAATGGGTATTATAAAATGTGAGATATAATGAGATTATTTTAGTGTCCTGTTATGAGGATGTCGAACTCAGAAAGAGACAAAAACTCTTGGAGGCTACACGTCAAACGATGGATGAGCTGAAGTACTCTATCACTGAAATAGAGCTGTAGGGGAAGTTTTTCCAAACACATGAATCTAACTTAATTGTTGGTTTAAAACATCTCTATGAATGAACACATTTTTTTATTTAATTATCAAACTACAATAATATATATGAAACAAAAAAATTCAATCCCTAGGATCACATGGGTCATGTCCGGTGTGAGAAATAAGGGATGACCACATAATTGTATTCCTCATATGAGATTGTCAAATAACCATCAAATACTCAAGGTGTACTATTGTTGACTAAGCACCCAAAGTATTCAGGCTAAGAGAGGTCCCAATAGATGAACATTGCTATTGGAGTATCCAACTTGATTTCCTAGAATGCACTAGTTCATAAAAGGGAAAACTCTAACGGAATTGGAATTAATACGAACAAATGGAAATAGGAAATGTGAATCATGATGCCAAGAATTTAGAACACAATGGGAGCAAAATCATAATATAGGAAAACTATTGACCATTTTCCAAACACTTTATCTAAATCACATATCCTAAAATGGGAAAAAATGAGGCCCGACCACTGACTATGTTTGAATCATGGCACCTATCTCAAATTATCATCCAGAGTACTTGGGAAAGCTGGACCAGGATAGTAGGTGAGACAATGCAGCATAAGACCAAACCATTAGGGGGTCCTTTAAGATGTGGAAGAGGATGAAGATCTAAATGAGGGGCACACAAATCAAGATAATAGAGTGATGTAATCATTGAATGGATTACAACACACTTGGAATTATTCCACTGTGGCTTAGAACATGTTGGGTTAAGCATATTGGTTTGAGAAAAGATAAAAACTATCTTCTAGGGGAGATCTATCTCGAATTCCTAGTGACAACAGAAGATGAAAACAATGTGGTAGATGACCAAAAATGGGTAGAGGACATCTTATGATAGGTCTTGAGATACATTTCAGTTTCACATCATATAGATGAGAATGATGAACATGTAGTTTAATTCCATATGGTATGGATGATACATGGTATTTTCTAAAATCACGTGATCAAGACACATCCTATATTTTAATGTCCTGAGACCGAGATGTTTCACATTTTTTAAATTCTTACATCCTAGATCCTTCCAATAGTTTAAAGTCATATTTCATGTACTAATAATTTTTTTTCTTTAAAATATTTCATTGGAATGGGGGAAATATACCCAACATGTACAAGACAAAGAGGCTCAAGTACATCACACAAGTATTATAGAACATATATGAAAAAGGGTATATTTGATGTCATAAGAGAAACCCTTGAGGGGAATGAGGGCCTATGAGTCCCAATGCCATACCACATGCCCCAGTAAAGATCCTGTTTTATGTTCATAAAGGTTAGACTGGGAACCCCTTGAGTGGATCGACCACATCGATACGCACCCTGCCAGAACTTTTAATCTCACGTGATCCATGATCGGTGTGTGAAACAAAGAATGATACAAGGGGTTTTACCTAACATGTGGTAGAGAACATTAAGAGAGACACTAATGGTGGAATACCACTATGATACATGAACATGGAAAATGGGGTACATTCATATTTTTATGGTTTGAATGAAAAGTTGAATTATAAGTAAGGTCCAACAGTTGACTGTGTTTGAAACACAAGGACCATATCTATACCAATAAACAGTGGGCCAAGAAAATAAAGGATCAAAGTTTGACTAAATTTGACACAAATGATCCACTATTTGTTTCTAGATATCCATTAGGGCATTGGCCCAGGACGAGAGGTGAGACAATGATGGAATGAGACCATAAAATCATTGTTAGGGGGTCCATATGGATATGAAAGTTGGTGGGTATCTAGACTAAAAAAGACTCTATGTGTGGATTGGGATTATTAGGGAGTGGGAATCAAACATGGGATTTATAGAAAATTTAAGGTAATATTTAATAGACCATGGTGAATAGTTTAATGTTATGTTGTACTGACTATAAGAGAAATGTTCATTTGAAGTCTGTGAGTATGTGGCACGGAGGATATAAAACCTGACATGAATAAGGTCCAAGGATCCCAAGATCCACATAGATACCATAAGATGAACTTCATACAATTTAGGTTCATTGATCTAGGACCAAAATCAAGGCCAACAGGTTGAGGGTTTAATGGAATTTACAGCTGCACCCAAAGAAAAAATGTCTACGTGTCACTATGTATCCTATAAAGACATGAATAAAGACACACATAGTTCTAGATATCCTGTGCAGTTTAACATAATGCGGTAAGGAAGAATACAGACTGTCATGAATGACGGAAACATCACAAAAAGACCCAAGATTGATGGTTTGGGCATCACTACATATCTTTCTAGAGTATGAATCAAGCGACATGTAGTTCATTGAACAATGTGGTGGAAGACTGACACTGGTAGGGGAAATAATCATTGTTGAGGGAATTGAGGAACCCATGATTATCTGGAGGCATCATGAAGCCTCTCAGGGTATGTTTGCAGTTTATCATCATATTTTGAGGATGTTTACTCTTATTTTGTGGCCATAGAATTCATACATGATGGATGATATCTAAAATGGGTATGTGTAGTGTGGTGTTATGTCAAACCTGATGAGAATGAGGGCTATAGAGTCCCAAATATATAAAATTCATCCCATAAGGGGCCCACGTATAGTTTAATTTTGTTATTCATGGACTATAAGCTCTTAGTTTAAGGTCTTGAAGTTTGGACCTATGGGAGGAGGCTCCAAAAAATAGGTATGTCCGTTGTGGGGGAGTAATGAATCTGACATTAAAGAGGGCCTATGAGTCTTGATGATGCGCCAATGATTATCATAGGGCCCCCTTTTCAGATCGACACTAAAGGAATCAATATGGAATATACGAAAGGAATATAAGACATAAATTATCCAAGGAGCCTGGTCTGCTATAAATGGGGCCTAAGGCCGAATGGAAAAGGGGGAGATGAATTTGTGGCTAGGCCCAAGGATGAGTTTTTTTGGGCATCCCTACATATCCCATGAGGATGGGAATTTATCCATACATAGTTCTTGAATAGAGGATCCTTCTACATAGGTTTGAAACATACAATGAGAGAGGGACATTTTGTTGCTATTATTTTTTGGTTGTTCATTAATTTTGAGTGGTTAAACCAGGATGGAAATCCAAGTGTCACTATGTATCTTATGTGGATAGGAATCAAGCAATTTTTAGTTCTTAATAGGTAGAATGGTGGAATACTAGTCCCAAAGGTGATGTAATCTCATATGAGAATACCACAATGCTATATCATTTTTAGTCATGCAACTAGGACGATGATGTCACAGTTTAAGGTCATGTGATAGGACCCATCCATATAGATTAATGACATATAGTAAATATGAGGATTGTAAAACATTTTATCATAATGCGACTAGTACACATGGGGAGATGTTTTTTAATGGGGATGTGTATGATTTGGTAGTTATAACCAGAAAAAAATGAGGACCACAGAGGCCCATACCGCACCACACATTTATTTGGAAAAATCATAGAGAATTTATAGTCATGTTGTTTGGACTTAGGTTCCTAATTTAACATTTTGTTCTTGGAATCTTAGATAATTTCCTTTTATGGTCATTTTTAAAGGACCTTTAATTCCTTGAAGTTTAATGTCATTCTTCCAAGAGACTAATGCTATATAGTTTAAATTCATATAGCTTGAACTATACATTTCTTAGTTTCATTTCATATAATTTAGACCATTGGATCTTAGTATAAAGTCATATAATTTATATCTAAGGGTTATTTTTTTATTAAAAATAATGTGTGAGGAACTTTCCATTAGTTTGAGGATTGATATTCTCTACATCCATGGTGACCAAAGTGTATTTTCTTTTGGAATTGACATTTTGAAAGATATATGGTCCTTCCCACATGGGCTCAAACGTTGGTGGCTCCATTCTAGGTATCATTTCCATTCAGAGAGCCAACATAGTTTCACCTTGGAGTAAAGAGAGGAGACAAAACTTCTTATAGAAAACTATAGATATCTTGTTCTCGTGTCTCTCTAGATTTAGCAAGTCTCAAAGCCCATTATTGTTGTAGGATTCTTGTTTAGCTAGATGGACATTAGCTATATTTTCTAAAATCTAATGATCTAAGATAGCTATTTGTAGAAAAGGTAGATGATTCTTGATGGGAAGGTCTGCCTCTACTCCATACACCAGGGAATATGGGGTCACCAAGGTGGAATTATGAGTTATCTTCCATTAATCTGGGAGGGATTTGTGGAGCTTATCTAACCGACTTTTATGGTTCTAACCCCATTCTTATTTAGAATTAATTGGGAGTGTTTTTTTGAACACCTTTATATTTTCATTGGCATGCGCATAGTAGTTCGTAGTATGGTGGTACTGGATGTTGTACTTGGCATACAACTTCTCCAACTCATCCACTTCGAAGTTGGTGCCATTTTTGGTGAGAATAGTGTGAGGGAATACAAATTAGTAAATGATGTGTTAGTTCATACATTCAACAACCGATCAGTATTTGACATCGTTGAGAGGAAATTCTTCTGAGCACATAGTGGACAAATCTATCGTTGTCAGAATAAACATACACTGGTGAGTTGTTTCTGGTGGATACGGTTCCACAACATTGAGTCCCCATAATATAAGGGTATAAGAATAATTTATAGTATGGAGGGGCTCTATAAATAGATGAAAAAAAGTGGGAATGAATATGATATGCCTAAGACATATTAGATAAGTCAATATATTCATTGACAGTGGTGGGATTCAAGTATCCCAACCTTCAAATCTAATGGGAGAGTTTGAACCCTTCCTGATGAGAACCATAGGACCCAACATGATCATCCTACATAACCTGGGGAATCTCATATCCTTGACTGTAACTGAAGAAAATTCCATCAAATCCAAGTATATAGAGATTATGCTCAAGTTTTGGCCCACTCAGGAGGGTGAATTATTCTTCATGACAATGGATGTGCTTGAATTCGTCTCTGTCAGGTATCCAAAAACCAAGATAGAGATACTAGACAAATGGAGTCACCCAATCAGAGATATCTTAATTTGAGGTGGGATTCAAAGTTCCTAATGATGTGGCATTTCTGGTCAGGTGGTTTACCTACCAGTTGTAATCATCATTTTGATGATGTGAGCCATAACCCATAGGAATGCCACATGGATGAACTAGTCATATTTTTAGGATTTTAAGGAGATTCCTCTAGATGAGAAAAGGCATAGGATCAACCATTATATGACCAGGGAACATGAGTTACCTCTAGTTGAAAAGGGAACATGGCCATTAGATGATTAGTGAACCTTAGCAAGGGCTTGAGCTATGGCTTCCAAATTATATTGTCATAATTGATCTTCTTGATGACTAAATAAGAGTCACCCTTATTGTGAAGGTGGGGAAAAAATCTCAACAACCATCTCGAGACCAGTAATGATATCATGATACTTTTACTCATTTTTGGTGAAGATTTCTTGTAGTGGGAATTAATATGGAATGATAACCTCTGTCAGAGTGATAATGAAAATCCCTAGGACAACTCGGTTGAGTCAGGGATCATTGAACCTCATACTAGTTTGGATCTAGGAGGAACCGTCAAAATCCATCTTCCAACACAGAACAACCTGAACTACTGAGAGGATCTCCCCACCTAGGAAATCATGTTCGATGGACTCCTCTATAGGGAATGATGGGTGAACAAAAATTCTACAAGATCTTGAACCTTGATGGCCCTCTTCGGAATGAATCTAATGTTGAACTAAAAAAGAATCACTACCCATCATGCTAGATGGAAGGTAAAAATAGGGAGAATAGGATAATTTATTGGATCCATGTGGCATATCAGTTGTATGCCATAGAGGTGTAGATGGTGGCATAATTTCTGCACTATGAAAACTAGAGTGAGTAAGATATTATTGATAAGAGAGTATCTGGAATTTTTGTTGAGGATCCTACGAATGAGGTAGTATAAACTGTTCTCCATTCCTTTTTTTATGGGTGAGAGAGGTATTGAGTGATCGTTCCATGAGGTCAGATAAAGGACCAAAGACTTCTGTAATATGGGTGGAATCATAATTGAAGTTTGCAGAATGTATTTTCTTATTATATCAAATGTGGTCTGGCACTCTTCATACCATTGGTATATGGTACCTTTCTTCATGAGAATAGAAAAGGGATTAAATTTCCATCCAGATTCATGATAAATCAACATCTATATGATAAGTGGCCTTAATGGACTTAGACATCCCATAGGCTGCTTAGAGGAGGCATCAAATTGATGTCCTTGATCTTCTCATGGACGATCTCAATGCCTATGTATCTAACGATGAAGTTAAGAAACTTCCCAAAGTTAACCCCAAAGGCACACTTCAAGGGGTTCATCTTTAGATCCTAGGATCATAGGAAGAGAAACAACTTTTCATGATCGCTGAGATGTTCTGAACGTTGGTATTATTTGACAACCAAATTATCCACATGGAATTCCAGTAACATTCCGAGGATCGGTTTGAAGATGTGGTACATGGATCCCTAATAAGTGTCTCCTACATTCTTTCAGACTAAAGGAATTACCTTATTGAAAAAGGTTCCTTGTAGTGCTTTGAAGGAGGTAGAATACACATCCTTAAGGACCCTCTAGATCATATTGACTCTAGAATAAACATCCATGAAGTAAAGAGCCTGAGAGCTAGTTGTGGTATCGATCTATGTCTTTGTCACTAGAAGGGGAAAATCATCCTTCGGACAGTGGCAGTTGATGTCTCAGAAATAGATACAAGCCCTAATATATCTGTTCTTTTTCCTAATAGGAATGATTTCTGTTAACCAAATAGGGTACTAAACCTCCTTAATGATGTTTTATTGGATAATATTATCATCTTTAGCCTCAACCATGTCACTATAAGAATGATTCATTTTTCAAGAAGGCTTCTTGAACCCACGATTATTCACTAGAAGACCATTACAGTGGATGGAAACCTAAAGGTCTAGTCCCAGAATTTCTTCATAGCATCAGGAGAATACATCATGATGTAGCTTCGTGAAATCCACGTACTATTATTGTTCCTCTACAGAGATGGATGTGAAAATTAGTGTTATCCTCAGGTCTATCTATATACCAAGATTCACCTGCACCAAATCATCGATTGTGGGGGAGATGCCTTGTTCAAATGTAATAGGAGAATCTTCCAAATCATATTCATTATCTAAGGTATGGTGATCAGTTAGAATATATGGTTCTTCCAAAAATAATGACTGTGTAGGAAGACTGTTACCCATAAGGGTGGATACAAAATTCTTATTGGGTGATTCATGCTCTATACAAATCCTAGTGACCATATATGTCAACCATATTCCATCAGGACTATGAATGTGGGGTCCACACATGATTTCAAAATTGTGTGTGTGGGGGGGGGGGTCGGTGTCTAGTGACTCATCCAGGATCCATGGAATAGATGAATGTGTTATGTTATGATGACCATTGTGCGAACATATCGATACTTCATAGAGGTAGTGGTTTCTAGAATAACTCAAGCATGTACTATGTTGGATTATGAGGTAATCATCTGATTCTCCTTGTATATGAGAAAATGTCTCCCCTTCTTATCAGAAATGATGAAGCAGTTTCCCAATTAAAGAATCGTGGCCTCAAATCGGTGAATTTGGAGGATAAAATCATTTTCAAAATCTATACATTAGTCTTCCACAGTGGTAATAGATGGAATGTAACACCCTGATATTTTATGAGAATTATTTTTTATGTAATATGTTATAGGTAAAGGAATCTTTCACTACACACAACACTAGTTTGGCTTGCGTTACACGCAATCACGACTTTCCTCGATAGCGTGTGTAGTACGCAATACCGAGTTTCACTAAACAACAATATATTATAATATTATAAACTAGTCATTATGAAAATTATTAACCAAATTTTTAATTTTATAACATTTTAATTCATCTTATACATTTTCTAGAATGAGGTATGAAAAAAAATCAGTTTTTTTTTGGATAAAAGAAGTATTTTTCAAAAAATGTAGTTTTACCGCCTTTTGATGGCGCACCCACATTAAATCTAGTTTTTGACATGTTTATAAGTTCACTTTGAAAAAATAAAATTCTTCTTTAGAATAAGCATATAAAAATTTACTTTGGATAAAATTTTCATATTATTCTGATAACTTTCATATTTTAATGAATAATAAAAACACGCTATATTTTAATTAAAAACAACTTTTTTCATCACAATACATTATATGATTAAATTATAATATTGAATGTTTTTAAATTATAAATATAATATATTATTAGCATTTAATATAATTTATGTTATTAGAATTAATTTTACATTGAATTCATAGGTAAAAACATTTCAATCTTTGGCAATGTTTTAACTTTTAAAACCCATTTTCTTAACAACGGTATTAATTTTAAATTAATTACTGAAACTTATATGTTTTGAATTTTGAAAAATGGATTCCATATTTGGAATCAGTGGGTCCAAATTATTTTAATAGGTTACTTTTATTTTTTTGATATTATGAATAGTAACTATGGTAATTTTTATTTACTACGGTTAAAGGTAAATAGGGTAATTCAAGGTTAAAAGAAAATTATAATAATTAAAAATTACCTTGACACTTGTCCTAACATTATTGGATGAGTATTGGCCGACCATGGCCATCTTTGGGTCGATTTTGGGTCGCCATTGAGCAACTTGGTAGTGACAATGACAATTTGGATTAATTAATTTAATGTAAAGGCAAAATTGACATTAACAAAAATATTTTAGTAATTAATTTTTATAAGTGGTTATATAAATTATATTCTCGATTATAAATATTCATTAAAAATATATAACGATTTCCTACATAATGATATTTTTTTTATATTTTTTATACACCAAATTAATTAAATTATTTATGACACAATAATGATGAAGTATTTAACTCATTAATAAATGATTTAAATAAATAAGATTATAATGAATAAAATATTTTCCAAAACATTTACAATTCTATTTGGATGATTTTATTTCGAACATGAGTCATCTTATATTCATCTTTAATGATTTTTGGAGTTTTTGAAACTGAAGATAAGTTTATAATAAAATAATATTTTTACACTTTCCAAAGGTTCCCCTCTCATCCCTTATAAAAGGCACCTCCTCCCTCTCTTCCTCACACCAATTTGAGCCTTCAATATTGGGAAACCCCTGCCCATTTCACTTCCACACTTCCTTATAAACCTACTAGAGGTACTGGTCTTCTCAAAAGACCAACTCAGTTCCTTAAGAGAGAGTTTAAAGGAGGAACTTCGAGAAATAGGTAATACCTTCTACCGTTTTCTTCAAGTTCCATTCTTCTTCTAATCCATCTTCTTTAGTTGTTTCATTATGAGGTAATAAAATCAGTATCCCTAATATACTGATATGTTATTATAAATATGAAACAACCCTATTTCACCTCTTATCCATCCTACGGAAAATGAAATCACCGCGTGTGCGTACGTACGGAATACCGTCTCCACGCCGTGGTGTAATCTGTTTTCTACCACCACATTACTTGGATGGGTATAATGGTGCAAATAAATAACTATATATGATTATTGTAAAGTGGTATTGATTCTGAAATAGTATGCATACACTCCAATATAATTCCACGATCATGGGAACGATATCATCGCTCGTGCGTACGTACGACAAACCCTCTCCACGATGTGATGCGACTCGTTCTATATTATCTTCATTGAATAATGATTATATAAATTAATTGAATGAATTAATATGATATATATTACACTAATAACATTTTTTAAATGATGTATCTATATCCTATAAAGATGAATAAGAATTTATTCGACAAAAAACGCATAAGAACAAAAAGTAATAAACACCCGAATAACAAGTAGTAATGAAAAATTATTAATAAGATGCTAAGAATATGACCATATATGATATCATATCAAATTTATGATTCTGGAATAAGTCAATAACATTATTTAAATCATTATACAGGAGGTTCGGACACTTACGAAGCAAATCGAACCTAAGGTAAGGGACATTCTCACAATCTCAATTTTTATCCGAGATTCTTTATACTTCAGAATTTACTGGGGAATATTTATCATCCACATCCATGTTTCCTCAATATTTAATATTATTTATATCCTCCTCAAATTGTTTAAATCCAATTTTACCCTTCGGTGAGTTTTTAGTAAAAGATATGAAAGTAATCTTTTGTCGTTTTTTGTACGAGGTACTTTTTGACTTTTTCAACAAAAGTACGAGAAGAATGTTTTTTTAACTTATACGGCGTGAATGGATTTTTAAAACATTATTTCCAAGATTCTTCCTTTACAAGTTTTCATTTTTATTTATAATCAGCTTCTTTTAGTATGAAATTGTATGACATGTTAAGAAAGGAAAAAAAAATTTCAAGTAGAAAGGATATTTTCCTCAAGAATAGAGATCAAGTGTTTTATCAAAATTATTTTCCATATAAGATAATATAGGGTTCTGTTTATAACCCTATTATTACATTGATTTGATAATGATTTTATGTAAATATTTTTATAAATTCCTTTATCTTATATGAATTGTTTTATGATGTCACGATGTTTAAGATTCCCATTTTTATTACATGGGTTATGCTATGATGTATGGTTTATGATTTTGTGGAACATATAAGAATGGTATCATTATGAGATGGGTGGGACCTATATATCCCTCTAATGAATTGGGTAAAGATTTTATATCTCATGAGATAGACATGGCTGGAACGGAAGGTTAAACCGGTTCAGTGAAACAGGACTGAAACGATAAGTGAACTCAGTTCAGAAATGGACTTTGTCCACTAAGATAGTCTTGGAAATGCGTATTGACTAATAAGAAATGATTCTCTATGATTATGTGTGTATGCCACAGATTTTCATGTTTTAATTTATGATTATTGGGATTACATTTCACTACCATTATTTATCCCATGTTATGAAATTATGATCTCTTTTGTAGGGTAAGATATCTAAAATGTTATGTTCATATGAATTTGATGTGATTGATATTTCTTTTTTTTACACTTACTGAGCATTTTAGCTCACCCTTTTGTATGTTTTCTTTACCCAGCTCAAGAAGAAGGTTATTAAGTAAGATATGCCAAAAAGGGACTATAGATATGATGAAATAAATGGTAGACAGTGTAGATTCTTTATGAACCAGTTGTTTATGTTTCCCAGTTTCTAAATAAACTATACCTATACGGTCCTTCCATGGTTTTGTTATATGTTGTAATAAGTATGATTCAATTTTTATGTAATAACCATGTATATAAAGTACGGGTCTCTATATTTGGTATCAGATGAAAGGTATAGTCAACCTTTGGAAACTAGGATGTGAAAGCCTTAGTAAGAAACCTAAGGATATGTCTAAGCATAGAACACAATCTTAGTGTTTTAGAAATGTCCATGAATAGCCTACAATAAGACCTTAAGTGTGAAATTTTATTCTTGATTATGTGGTTTTACTATTATAATTAGTGTTTCTCACAATATTCTTCTTGGTTTTAGTCAATGGTTGGAACTCGAAGGAACCTTGTTAATGCGGAATGCGACGGGCAATGCAATGATTGTCCCCCTGAGAAACCAAATGTTATGGGAGCTGGAATGAAAAATCGTGTATCCATGCTCAAACAACTTTCTCAAGCTATAAATCATGCAGGACTTCCAAATGAGCAAAGGAAGGAGAAACATTCCGTTGAATCCTTCATGAGGCAGCATCCACCTTCATTCAGCGAGTCTTCTGATCCATTAGTGGCTGAACAATGGATCAGTACCACTGAAAAGATATTTTCAGTTCTTCAATGTTCTGAACATGATAAAGTCATCTTAGTAGTGTATCGTTTCGAAGGTGATGCTGATCAATGGTGGAATCTTATTAAGAATACAAGGAAAATGTATGAACTTGAGTCCATGGAATGGGACGAGTTCAATAACTTATTTTTCAATAAGTATTTCCCTCGTATTCTTCGAAAAAAGATGGAGAAAGATTTTCTTGAACTGAAGCAAAAGTATGACGAATCCATTGGTACCTACGTAGAAAATTTTACAAGACTTGCAAGGTATGATTCTGGAATTATTATCCAACCTGAGAGTAAGATCGATCGATTCTTTAGTGGCTTAATACCAAGTCTTTGAAGGGTGTTAGCCATAAGGGACTTCAATAGATATGAGGAAATTGTTCGATGTGCTCTCAAGGTTGAGATGGAGATTGGTGTAACCCATCAGTCACATGGGTTTGATAAGAAGAGGAAAATGGAATTCAAAGGAAAATCTAAAGACCACACTGAAAAGAAGTTGAGTTTTCCCTTATGATCAAAGTGTGGAAAGAAACATGGAGGAAATTTTCTTAAGGGGACAAGCCAATGTTATAAGTGTGGAAAATAAGTTCATCGGGCAATTGAATGTCGAAATAATGGGAAGAAGATGTCTAATGATGCAAACAAATGAAGGGATACACTGAATGAACCTACTACACTTCAATGTTTCAAGTGCAAGGAGATGGGGCATTATTTCAATCAATACCTAAATCCAAGGGTGAATGATGATTATCGACATCAAAAAACTCTTAAGGACAAATATAAAGGAAAGTAGCATACAATTACTATCGGCGATGTAGAGTACGACAACGAAGTGGTGAGAGGTACACTTACCATCCACTCCAAAGTAGAACATGTTTTATTTGATTCTGGATCCACCCACTCTTTTATTTCTGAAGAATTTTCTAAGGGTATCTCTATATTACCTCAACAATTAGGTGTTGAGTTGGCTATGACAACTTCTTATGGCACAACAGTCGCATCACAAGTTTACAATTCATCTCCGATTGATGTTAGTGGGAAAGTGATTCCTGAAAATCTTGTGATCCTTCATATAGTGGAATTTGATGTGATTCTTGGCATGGATTGGATTTATTTTTATGAAGCTCATATCAATTTCCAAAAAAGGGAAGTCACATTTCATATTCTAGATCAATCTATGATCGCCTATCGATGCAAGGATGAACATAACCTTCTAGTGTAAATTTCTTCTCTCTTATGGGTATTGATTCCACTAAACGAAGGTTATTTATCTCAGATGGTTGGAGAGAAACTCACGATTAATAATATGCCCATTGTACGAGAATTTGATGATGTATTTCCAAAGGAATTTCCATGTCTTCCACCAAATCGTGAAGTTGAGTTTTCAATATAACTCATACCAGGTGATTTTCCTATTTCAAAGACATCTTATAGAATGGCCCCAGTTGAGTTGCAGGAATTGAAGAAGAAACTCCAAGGGAATCTTGATAAAGGATTCATATGCCCTAGTGCGTCACCTTGGGGAACACCTATTCTATTTGTTAAGAAGAAAGATGGATCAATGAGACTCTGCATTGATTATCGTGAACTTAACAAGATCACTATCAAGAAAAAATATCCTCTCCCACGCATTGATGACCTATTTGACCAACTACGCGGAGCTCAATACTTTTCCAAGATTGATCTTCGTTCAAGGTATCATCAATTAATGGTCAAAAAGGAGGATATACCAAAGTCGGCTTTCCGTACAAGGAATGGACACTATGAATTTATAGTGATGCCATTTGGTCTTACTAATGCCCCTGCTATCTTCATGGATCTGATGAATAGAGTCTTTAGAGACTATCTTGATCAGTTTGTGGTAGTCTTTATAGATGATGTTCTTGTCTATTAAAAGAGCAAGGAAGAACATGAAGATCACTTGATAATTGTATTAAAGACCCTGAGAAAGGAGAAGCTTTATGCCAAATTTACCAAGTGTGAATTTTGGCTTCAAAAAGTTTCATTTTTGGGTCACATAATCTCAAAAGAGGGGATATATATGGATCCAGAAAAGATAGAGGTTATCAAAAGATGGTCGAGACCAACCACAGTAACTAAGATCCGAAGTTTTCTTGGTTTGGTTGGATATTATCGACGTTTTGTGAAAGATTTTTCACGATTATACAATCCACTCACCAGGTTGACTCGAAAAAGAGTTAAGTTCGTGTGGTCGGAGGAATGTGAAAAGAATTTCAAGGAGTTAAAAATAATGTTATACTGAGCACCTGTGCTCACACTTTCTTGTAGTGGAGAAAGGTTTGTGATCTACAGTGATGCATCCAAGAAGGGGCTGGGTTGTGTTATTATGCAAAACGATATGGTGATACCTTATGCCTCACGACAGTTGAAAATCCATTAGAAAAATTTACCCAACTCATGATTTGGAGTTAGCTGTGGTAATCTTTGCATTAAAGATTTGGAGGCATTATCTTTATGGAGAAAAGTGTGACATTTATACTGATCATAAATGTTTAAATTATATTTTCACACAAAAGTATATGAATATGCGCCAAAGAAGATGGTTGGAGCTGATTAAGGATTACGACTACTCAATTCATTACCACCCTAGGAAAGAAAATAAGGTGGCAGATGAATTAAGTCGACAAGACCATGCTAGCTTATCCATGATGAGGATCACAAAAGATCCAATATTTATGGATATACAAAGGATGGATCTTGGAATTATAATGAAAGGGGAGAAATTGTATCTTTCTCAAATGAATGTTCAACCATCTGTACATGTGAAGATTAAAGAGGCACAGAAAGAAGATATCGAGTTACAAAAGAAGGTGAGAAATATTCCTGAATTCAACCTTGATTGTGTTGGGATAATAAAGTTTAGGAATCGGGTTTGTGTTCTTCCCATCCCAGAATTAAATAAGGAGCTTCTAGATGAGGCTCATAGTTATTCATTCTCTATTCATCATGGAAGCATAAAGATGTGTAGGGACCTGAATGAGTACTTCTGGTGGGATGGCATGAAAAGAGATGTTGTTGAATATGTCTCTCGATGCTTGGTTTGTCAGCAAGTTAAAGCTAAGAGACAGAAGTCTAAGGGGATGTTATAACCATTACCCATAACTGAATGGAAATGGGAAAACATCACTATGGACTTTGTCACTGGACTTCCTAAAACATCCAAATGCAATAATGCTATCTGGGTCATAGTTGATCGTCTTACAAAGTCTACACACTTCATTGATATTAGAGAGGATTTCTCTCTAGATCAGCTTACCAGGATATATGTAAAAGAAGTGGTAAGATTGCATGGAGTACCACTTTCTATTATATATGATCAGGATCCGAGGTTTACCTAGAAATTATGGCGAAGTCTTCAGCATGCTCTAGATACAGAGTTGAGTTTTAGCACTTCTTACCATCCTCAGATAGACGGTCAGCCTGAGAGGAAAATTCAAACTCTAGAAGACATGGTGAGAGCTTTCTCTATGGATTTCAAAGGTGGTTGGGATCAACACCTATCTTTGGTGGAATTTTCGTATAATAATAGCTTTCACTCCAGTATTCAGATGGCTCCTTATGAAGCCCTCTATGGAAAGAAATGCAGAACTCCAACTTGCTGGGATGAAGTTAGGGAAAGAAAGCTATTAGGACCTGATCTTGTTGATGAAATGGCAGAATAGGTCAGATTTATTCAACAACACATAAGAGCATCTCAGAGTCAACAGAAAAGTTATGCCGACAACTGAAGAAAAGACCTAGAGTTTGAAGTGGGTGATAAAGCATTCTTACGAATATCTCCTTGGAAGAGAGTAATGAGATTTGGAAAGAAGGGAAAGTTGAGCCCTAGATATATCGGTCCTTTTGAAATTCTTGATCGTGTTGGGAAGGTAGCTTACCGATTGGAGCTTCCACCGAATCTCTCTCAATTTCACGATGTGTTCCATGTATGTCTCCTGAGAAAGTACATACCTGATCCTTCACATGTACTCAACTCAGAAGTTGTACCGCTGGAACAAGATATTTCTTATGAAGAACAACCGATAGAGATTTTGGATCGTAGCGAAAAAGTCCTACAGAACAAGACCACTCGCTTGGTGAAAGTTTTATGGAGGAACCACCAATTATAAGAAGCTACATGGGAACTTGAGGATATGATTAGGGAGAGGTATCCTCATCTGTTTGTTACGAAGTGACGAATTTCGAGTGCGAAATTCATTTTAAGGGGGGTAGAATGTAACACCCTGATATTTTATGAGAAGTACTTTTTTTTGTAATATGTTATACGGAAAGTAATCTTCCACTACACACAACACTAGATTGGCTTGCGTTACACGCAATCGCGACCTTTCTCGATAGTGTTTGTAGTATGCAATAGCGAGTTTCACTAAACAATGATATATTATAATATTATAAACTAGCCGTTATGAATAGTATTAACCGAATTTTGAATTTTATAACATTTTAATTAATCTTATACATTTTCTAGAATGAGGTATTAAAACAAAATCAGTTTTTTTGGATAAAAGAAGTATTTTTCAAAAAATGCAGTTTTACCGCCTTTTGATGGCGCACCAACATTAAATCTAGTTTTTGACAAGTTTATAAGTTCAATTTGACAAAATAAAATTTTCTTTATAATCAGGATATAAAAATTTACTTTGGATAAATTTTTCATATTATTCTGATAACTTTCATATTTTAATGAATAGTAAAAACACGCTATATTTTAATTAAAAACAACTTTTTTCATCGCAATACTTTATATGATTAAATTATAATATTTAATGTTTTTAAAGTATAAATAGAATATACTATTACCATTTAATATAATTTATGTCATTATCATTAATTTTACATTGAATTCATAGGTAAAAACATTTCAATCTTTGGCAATGTTTTAACTTTTAAAACCTGTTTGCTTAACAATGGGATTAATTTTAAATTAATTACTACAACTTCTGTGTTTTGAATTTTGAAAAATGGACTCCATATTTGGAATCAGTGGGTCCAAATTATGTTAATAGGTTACTTTTTTTTTGATATTATGAATAGTAAATACGGTAATTTTTATTTACTATGGTTAAAGGTAAATAGGGTAATTCAAGGTTAAAAGAATATTATAATAATTAGAAATAACCTTGACACTTGTCCTAACCTTATTGGATGTCTAGTGGCAGACCATGGCCATCTTTGGGTCGATTTTGAGACCCCATTGAGCCACTTGGTAGTGACAATGACAATTTGGATTAATTAATTTAATGTAAAGACAAAATTGACATTAGCAACAAATTTTTAGTAATTAATTTTTATAAGGGGTTATATATATTATCTATTCAACTATAAATATTCATTGGAAAGCTAAAAAGATTTCCTACATATTGATATTTTTTTTATAAATTTTTAGACACCAAATAAATTAAATTAATTATGACACCATAATGATGAAGTATTTACCTCATTAATAAATGATTTAAATAACTAAGATTATAATGATTAAAATCTTTTCCAAAGCATGTCCAATTCTGATTGGATTATTTTATTTCTAAAATGAGTCATCTTATCTTCATCTTTAATGATTTTTGGACCTTTTTAAACAAAATATAAGTTTATAATAAAACAACATTTCTACACTTTCCAAAGGTGCCCCTCTCCTCCCTTATAAAAGGCACCTCCTCCCTCTCTTCCTCACACCAATTTTATCCTTCCAGCTCGGCCAAACCCTACCCATTTCACTTCCCCAATTCCTTAGAAACCTACTAGAGGTACTGGTCTTCTCAAAAGACCAACTATAGTGCCTTAAGAGAAAGTTTAAAGGAGGCACTTCGAGAAAGAGGTAATACCTTCTACCGTTTTCTTCAAGTTCCATTCTTCTTCTACTCCCTCTTATTTAGTTTTTTCATTATGAGGTAATAACATTAGTATCCCTCATATACTGATATGTTATTATAAATATGAAACAACCCTATTTCACCTCTTATTCATCCTACGGAAAAGGAAATCACCGTGTGTGCGTACGTACGGAATACCGTCTCCACGCCGTGGTGTAATCTGTTTTCCACCACCACCTTACTTGGTTGGGTATAATGGTGCAAATAAATAATATATATGATTTTGTAAAGTTTTATTGATTCTGAAATAGTATACAGACACTCAAATACAATTCCAGGATCATGGGAACGATATCATCGCTCGTGCGTACGTACGACCTACCGTCTCCACGATGTGATGCGACTCGTTCTATATGATCTTCATTAAATAATGATTATATAAATGAATTGAATGAATTAATATGATAAATATTACACGAATAACATTCTGTAAATGATGTATCTATATCCTATAAAGAGGAATAAGATTTTATTCGACAAAACACGCATAAGAACAAAAAGTAATAAACACCCGAATAACAAGTAGTAATGAAATATTACTATTAAGAAGCTAATAATATGACCATATATGATATCATAACAATATGTATGATTCTGGAATAAGTAAATAACATTATTTAAATCATTATACAAGAGGTTCGGACACTTATGAAGCGAATCAGACCTAAGGTAAGGGACATTCTCGCAATCTCAATTTTTATCCGAGATTATTTATACTTCTGAATTTACTGGGGAATATTTATCATCCACATCCATGTTTCCTAAACATGTAATATTATTTATATCCACCTAAAATTTTTTAAATCCAATTTTATCCTTCAGTGAGTTTTTAGAAAAGATATGAAAGGAATCTTTTGTCGTTTTTCGTATGAGGTACTTTTTGACTTTTCCGACAAAAGTACGAGAAGAATGTTTTTTTTAACTTATACGGCATGAATGGATTTTTAAAACATTATTTCCAAGAATATTCCTTTAAAAGTTTTCAAGTTTATTTTTAATCAGCTTCTTTTAGTTTAAAATTGTATGACATGTTAAGAAAGGAAAAATGTTTTTGAAGTAGAAAGGATATTTTCCTCAAGAATGGAGTTCAAGTGTTTTATCAAAATTATTTTCCATCTAAGACAATGTAGGGTTCTGTTTCTATCCCTATTATAACATTTATTTGATTATGTTGTGATGGAAATATCTTTATGAAATCCTTTATCTTATATGAATTGTTTTATGATGTCACGATGTTTATGATTCCCATTTTTATTACATGGGTTATGCTATGATGTATGGTTTATGATTTTGTGGCACACATAAGAATGGTATAATTATGAGATGGGTGGGACCTATATCTCCCTCCAATGCATTGGGTAAAGATTTTATATCTCATGAGATAGACATGGCTGGAATGGCAGGTTAAACAGGTTCAGTGAAATAAGATTGAAACAAGGAGTGAACTCGGTTCAGAAATGGACTTTTTCCACTAAAATAGTCTTGGCAATGAGTCTTGACTAATAAGAAATGATTCTCTATTATTTTGTGTGTATTCCACAAAGTTTAATGTTTTATGTTATGATTATTGGTATTACATTTCACTACCATGATTTATCCCATGTTATGAAATTATGATCTCTTTTGCAGGGTAAGATTTCTAAAATGTTCTGTTATTATGAATTTTATGTGATTGATATTTCTTTTGTTTACCCTTACTAAGTATTTCAGATCACCCTTTTGTATGTTTTCTTTCCCCAGGTCAGGAAGAAGGTTATTAAGTAAGATATGCCAAAAAGGGAATATAGATATGATGAAATAAATGGGAGACAGTGTAGATGCTTTATAAACTAGTTGTTTTTGTTTCCCAGTTTCTAAAGACACTATACCTATACGGTCCTTTCATGTTTTTGTTATATGTTGTAATAAGTATGCTTCAATTTTGAAGTAATAACCATGTATGTAAAGTAAGAATCTCTATATGGAATCCCAAGCGTTGAAGGGAGATGAATCACCTTTCTTGTCCTTGTTCTATTAATATCTAGAATCCATATAACTGGCTTCAAAGGAGTCTAAGGGAGATGAATCACCTTGTAGGATTCCTACTTGAACGTTGAGGGAGTAATTGAGTAATTGGTAATACAAGGAGGGAACTTCTACATGTAGATGGATGTCAGGCCTACCCTTCAACGAATTGTAGGTAGTATCCTGTGAGACAACCATAAATTCTATGTTTTCTACCAAAACACTAAACTGGGTCTTCAAATGGAATCTTCCACATGTTCTATGCTTTTCCATGATATAACCATAAAATTTTAGGTCTGAGGGACTCAGATATACATCATTTAGTCCTAACATATGGAGCATCGGAGTCAGAATGATATTGATCCCAAAACCTGTGTCCACTAGATAGTGGTGGAATTCCATGCCATTGAACTAGATGGTGATGTACAGTGGGGTGATGTTCCACTACACAATATATTACTCATCTTCTTTAAATAATGAGATTACTAGTGACATTTCTACTCAATCGAATTCCCCAACATTGAAGGCCATTGTGACCACTAACTCTATTTCAAACTGGAGAAGACTTTTTAAGGATTTTATGAGGGCCTCATGAATCACATCTAATAGGAAGAGGAAATTAAGAATTAAGGGATATGAAATATTGTTGGCGAGGTGCCTCATGACATTGAACTTATGTGTTAGGAACACATTTATACCTGTAGGGGTTTTCTCATTGGCAGGAGTTATGATGGACATTGTTGGTGGAGCCAGTGGATTCTGACTTGTGATGGTAATGTCTTGCTGCACATTAGACAACTTTCCTAGTGTCAGAACTAGCTAAATGTTATATGGATGAGACCTAGCCATCATGGATTTGGATGATCATGATGCATCCTTTATTGTTCTGCCTTGTCAGGTAGCATAATTGGTGGTATGAGATGGTCTAATAAGATGTTATGAGAAAACTGTGCTAGCTAAGCTCAATGTTGAGATTACTGTCTGGTTATGGTAGCATGTAATGATTGGATTGAATCATTTTCTTGAGCATCCTAGAGATTTTCATATCCTCAACTCCTTTGAATATGGAATCATCCAAAATATCATAGGGCTTTCCTGATTCTCTTATTCATCGGGGATCATATTTGGAACCACCAGCTTAACAGTATTCATAGGGGAATTCTTCAAACCATCACTAGAGGAGTATTTCGTTGTTGGGTGGACTCTGGGGGGAAATTTAAATCTCTAGATGCATGAAATCACCATGAGTGTAGTATGGAATCAATGCCAGTGTGGGACTTTTCATTCCCTTTCATCAGCAGCATCAACTC
Organism: Viscum album; assembly: GCA_963277665.1. Taxonomy (NCBI): domain Eukaryota; kingdom Viridiplantae; phylum Streptophyta; class Magnoliopsida; order Santalales; family Viscaceae; genus Viscum; species Viscum album. The sequence goes on along the minus strand of OY728126.1, from coordinate 1,430,652,963 downwards.
ATATAATAGGAGGGAGGCTAAGATGTGGATGCAGAGGTGGTAGTCGGAAGAGGTGCCATAGATGTAGCAGGATCGAAAAGATAATTCTAGATCTGGGATGTAATGAAAGGGAGAAGATTATTCTATCATTGTTTTGTTTTAATGGAAATTTTAATCAATGGTGACTACTGTTCTGAAACATTAGTGAGGTATAAGAGATATTGAGTATATAATTAGAGACTATTTAAGTGATTTTCTTTAAAAAATCATTCCTTAGGATAAATGAGTATATTTTGAAAAAAAATTAAATTTGGGACAAAGGGAAGTGGAAATTTTTCTATATATAAGGATGCATTGACATGATTAGTTGGGCATGTTATAGACTATGTATGAAATCCATAATGTTAGATTGATTTTTTCCTTTTATGGAATAAATCCAAGACTTTAAATGTTGCTACACTCTTAAACAATTTAAATATATAAAGATATAGTATCGATTTCCATCAAGGATAGAGACGGAATTCTACAAGTATTATATTTTCAATGGAAAGAGAGAGGAAAAAATAAATTTTTATAACTATTTAAGGAGAAATATTGTAAAAGGAAAGAAGAGAAGAGTGTAATTTTGAACATGTAGTAATTTTGGAAGGAAACACATTTGGTTTTTCTTGAATGGAGTGAGAGTTTGTTTCAAGTGTGGAGATAAAATCTATTAAGATCATAAATGAAAAATCTAGGTCTAATGATACAACATTAATGATATGGGACACTTTTTAAGTCAATATCCAATGTTTAAAGTGAATTTACCTTATAAAATTCCTATAGAGAATGGTTGAGCTTTGTAAATTACTAGAGTTGAACTAGAAGCACCATATGATTTGATAGAAGGTATTTTGATCATAAAATCAAATTTTTATATCGGTTTATTTGATTTTATATTGATGTAATATTTTATATTTTATGATAGTATTGAATAATCCCCTAACACTATATAAAAGGATTCAAAATAAAGACACTTAGGGTTAATATGATTTCAAGGAGAGTGTATTGGGCGGTCTTGGTTAAGATGCATTTATATTCCCTAGTTTCAAATTTGGTTGTTATACCTATGGTTGAATTTTACATAAACCTTTTTTTGGGTTTAATTAATTTTGAAAATTAGGGAATTAGTAATTAATGGTTGAAGCATGAAACAATCCATTTTGAAGTAGGGCTATTTTTTATACTGAAGTATTTGAAGGTTAAAGTATTATATATTTACATCAGGTATTATTACTATGTATTTTAGATTAATGTAGTATTTTTTCACATGAAATGTTTTAATATTAAATATTATCTTAACATGTGCTAACCATTTTGGATTTAGTAAATTCATAGTGATAGGAGGAAAACTAATTGAAGCATAACCAAATGATGGAATTATACTTATACAATGGAAATTAAATAATTATATTTTCACGTATTCTAAATCTCTATGGTAAATTAATTTTTAAACATTAAGAAAAAAGAACATAAATATATTGAATCTTATATGTGAAATACTTCTCGGTTATCAATGTATAATTCAAGAAACATGTTCACTAGTATGAGTCTTATAATGGTACATATATAGTTTTAGAAAAAATTAATTAAGAAATACTGATATTCCATATAGTAAATTAGGATTTTCTTAACAAGATAAAATATTCATCTAAGATTATACCTATGTTAAGAAATATTCATTTCTGTAAGAATAGAATATGATTTTGAGGACTCAATTTATTTAATGAGGTACAATATAAACATAAAAAATAAACATTTATATTCTTATTCATAAACTATGTTTTTTTCCTATATATTTTTTACTAATAATATAATTTTATATATTAAAATATTTTATTTCAAAATGGGTGGTGCGTAGTCTGAGTGACAGCCTATCCCATCCAATGAGCCCATGGGGCTCAAAACCATGACCAATGAGTGATAAGAGTGAAACACCTACCACAATCCTGTATACAGTCTTGTTTCCATTTTCCATAATTCTTATATATAATAATATACCTGTTAATATATTTAAGATCCTTTTTAGATATCTATTTTTCTTTGAAAAATATATTACTTATTTTCTTTTTCATATCATCAAAGTAATTAAGTAATTATAATCTTTTGGATAACATATTATGCTACCTCTTTTCAAATTCACAAAGATTTAACATATTGAATATAATTCCACATAACATATTATGTCAAAAATATGATGAATGGTTAAATATCATTATAAAATTAATGTAATTAATTTATTATTCATTTTTAGTTGAAAAATATTTTAAATCGGTTTTATCATATTATATGTACATGTTTTATTAGTAAAAAACATCCTTTTTTAAAAACATTAACTATCATGTTTTATAAAAAATTAACATTAAAAAATATTTATTATTTTGATTTAAGAATTTTAATATTTTTATTAATAGTGTGTTATTTTAAAGAAAGTTATAAATTTTTTATAATTTGGTTTTTAGAAACGTAAAATGATCATTGACATAGCATTGTAATCATAGTGTATATATTTTATTACACCAAAATCAATTTCTAGATTATATATGTAAAAACTGAATTCAACATAACTAAAAGTATAATTTCATAAAATTTATATTTTTTGGAAATGTAAATTATTAATTATCAATCATATATAAATAGGATATTATAACAAATATAAATGTAATCACTCATAATAAAAGGAAGAATTGTTTTTAAATAATTTTTACCCACATACTATATGGTTTTATTTAAAATTTAGAATTATAAATTATATAATTGGAATCTAATAAAATTAAATTAATATTTTTATTCTTCATATTTAAATTACATTAGGGTTAGTTTTTGGGATTATTTTGAAATGGCTGATTTTTTAGGTGAATAGTGGAAAATATCATTTCTACAAAAACAACATAGATTTAATGATATAATTATTATATAAGTTGAAATTAAAAATACATGAAAATTTATATTGAAAAAAATGAATTTATGGAGTAAAATAATTATTTAAAATTATTATTTTGAATTTGGAAACCCATACTTTTACTTTTTGGAACCTAAGTTATAATTTATTATAATAAAAATACTATTTTTTTATTTTCATTTAATTGAGTGGTTTGAAGGGTTAATTATTTATTGAATATATATGAATTTTAAATAAGCCTCATTGTTTATTAATAAACCAATTTATATCATTGGTATATATTCTATATATTTTTTGATGTAAATTAATTTATATGGTAAAAATTTATTTTTCAAAGAAAATATTTTTTGTTGTTTTATGTGTATTTATATTAAAAGTAATTTTTAAAAACATTAGAAATTGAATATTATAAAATTTATTCCACATTAAGAATAATCACATTAAAATAATTTAATATGTTAAATTTAATTTTTATTTATAAATTTAAGTTACCATAGGAAAATTTAGTCCCCATGGTAAGGGTTAAATAGGCTAAAAACAATTAAAACTATGAGATAAGTTCACAAGTATCCAAAATCACATATATAATTTAATTATATGATTTTATTTTGACCCATAATTTTCTTATATTCAAAATTGTTTTTCTTGGTGATAAATTCTCAAGAAGAATACTTTATATTATTTTGAAGTTAAAAGTATTTACAATGGTGTCACTCTGCTCAATTATAAAAGAATCTTGTCAGCCCCTTACTTATTTACACACATTAATCAATTTTGATCAACAATTATCTGCCTAAATAACTTTAAAAATCCATTATCACTGCCTTAAATTGATATTTATAAAGATGGATTTAATGAATAAATATGATGTATATGAAATATTTATTATTCTATAAATATAAACCATTATCTACTTTTCTTCCCTCTCATCCATTAAAAAATGAATACATAATTTGTGTGTGTCTGCGGACTACCACCTCCATAGACGACATATTTAATTTCTCTTCACCATATTACTTGAATGGGTATAATATTGAACTTAATTAATTAATATTATATTTATAAAATGATTAATATTTTTTAAAATTAATAATATCATTACACAATAACATGTTCATACACATTCATACATTATAATGTGTTCTTGTTTTGGTCGGTTTTACGACCTACATAAAAAATGTTGTAATGTTATTCCATGAATGATTAAGGAAAGTTATTTCCTGGTAATATTATGTAATAATGAAGAATTTATTATTTTTTTCAAAATTATTTAATCATAATATATATATATTTTTTATTTACATAAATTCTGTATATAGATTTAAAAAATCTAAAAATAGGATTTTTATGTTTTACCTATGAATCAAAATCAAAAGTTACAAGAAATTAACATGGGACTGTTGATTTATATAAAACACATAAAAAATAATTATGAACATTATATAGGTGATGAAGCGATAACCAAGGTGCATGTAACACAACCATTGAACCAAAACATGTGTGGAAAATAGAACATTTAGCACAAAAATAATGATTTCTGACAAACAATTAATAAATGGGAATGTTTAAATTATAAATGAGTGGTAATAATTAAGATAAAAATTAATATTGTTTTAATATATATTTATTATAAGTCTAAATCTTTTATAAAATATATTAGGGCATTTCCAACCATGTGGAAATCAAAAGTAAGGGTTCATTTTACAATCATATCTTAATTCAAGGTAGTTTTCTTTAAATTTTCCATTAGGGGAATTATATAATATTTGTATATAAAACCCCACATATTTTATTCACATATGGTTATTCTTGGGTCTTATATAACTTCTTATAATTTCATTCCCCTTTGGTATAAAAATCAATCAAAAAGAAAGATTATAAGATAAATCAACCTTATCTCTTATCTTTGGACATAAATCTATTTCTTCCATGTCTATATTCATTATATTGTTTCAATAATTTTCTTAAATTGTATATAATGATTATTTAAATTAATTTTAAACTAAATTTTAATTTATTTAAGAAAAATAAAATTAATCTTTTCTACATTTTTAATATAGGTTATTTTGATTTTTTTGCAATGGGGTTAAAATTATCTATTTTTTAACGTTTATAGTTTTATTACCTCTTCACAATGTCATGTACTTTATTAATTATTAATCGTACCATATAAGTTTCCATGGGATTTCAAATAAAATATTATTCACATTATTCTATAATTTCTTTATAAAAGTTACTAAAAGAAAAGGATATATCCTCTTGTTTTCAAATAAAATTTCTAATGTCTTTATAAAGTTTTTTTCCAATATTTCAAAATACATTAAGGTTTTGGAAATTCAATTGGTAAATTAAATAATGAAACCATCCACCATATCTTTCTGTATGGCTTGTTATCATGTTTTTATATTTGTTGAATGGTGAAAATATTATCATTTTTTGTACTAGTTTCTCAAGATTAATGTTTATTACTAAGGTATGTTGATTATGTATTGTATTTACTATTCATTACATGAAATTATTAATGCATTATAATTTTTTAGATATTGGAGAGTAATAGAGTCTTGTTTTTCATTTATTTTTGTATATAAAATAGAATGTTTTATGCCTAAATTGATTATTATTGAGGGTATTTAATTCTTTTTTATTATTTATGTAAGGATTTGTAACACCTTATAATGATAAGGAAATAAATAACAAAATTATTTGAATCATTTCAATAAGGTTTAACTTTATTTTTAGGATCCTACCTGATTAGAACTCCATAATTAAGCGTGATTTTACTAGAGTACTAATTAGGATAGGTGACATTTTGGAATTTTTTTCATAAGGTGTGTGTGTGTGAGGACAAATCACACAAGAAAGAACATGTGTTGGCCTGTGGGGATAGTCACTAGTATAATGAAATGTTTAGGCATGTGGGTGGGACATAGGGTGGGGACCATGTGTCTGTAGGGTAACTGGTGGTACCTGGTAGGGAAAGACCTAACGACCAAGTTAAGGTGGAGTGTATCTGCTATCAGAAGGGCATATTTTTTACATTTGGTATCAGAGTTGGAACCCAACCATAAGAGCAGTGGCACAGCCTGGGTTGAGATTTCAACTAATCAATGAGGACTTTGTTCTCTAAAGGGATTAATATAACATTATATAATGATAAATGGTCAAATGAACAAATGATATGACTCATTCCCACACGGTCAACCTTTCTTTTTGGGAGCCTACCTGATTAGAACTCCACTGTTAATCATTCTTGGTCTGGATTAGTGCTCAATATGGGTGACCTTATAGGATGTTTCACAAGGTGTGTGTGAGTGAGGGAAAAGCACACTGGAAAGAACATGTGTTTTCCTTTGGATACAGTCATTTATTTGATGACCCGTTCAGGAATGTGGGTGGGACCTAGGGTGTGGACCACTTGTATGTGGAGCAACTAGTGCTTACAAATAGTCCAAGAAGTAATGAACATGTTATGGTGGGGTGTATGTGATGTTAGGAGGGTCCAGTTGTTATATTATTCCTCGATTTTTTGAATTTTCAACTAAAAAAATAAATTAAGAATGCAATAAAAACTTTACACCATGATGCGGAGCGGTGTGATGCCAGAATATTGAATACAGAAGCCGGAACAGATGAATTCACTGTAGATAAAATTTCCTATAACATAAGGTAATTCAACGACAATATCTTGAGCTAAGAAAATTAAAAACTAGGATGATTTGGGGAAAAAAGAGTTAGAAAACAACTTTACATATCATATAAGTCATTCATAATTTGTATCATGAATGAGTTCAAGACCTAAAAAAAGCTATGAAAAGTTTCAGTCCTGTACATTATACATCGTGAAAAAACAATCCCCAACATAAAATAATTAAGAAAATAGTTTTCCATCCCCACACATTTCATGAAATTAATCACTTACATGATATGAAAATTGTTAATTGACTAAAAAATGGAAGATTCAATAAGAATTGATGGGAAACCCACATGTTTCACCAAGTGATAGTCTGAGACCATTATAACCCATTTAACATAGCTCAAAGTCCCTTATATGAAATTAAATAAATGTTTGGGGTTTGTTAGATGATTGACTAAAGATGAAGAAGTATTGATGAGGAAACCCTACTGATACGTTGTTTTTCTTTTTTTTCAATATTTTATTTTATTTCAATTCCATTGATGTTTCACCTAACCCAAATAAACTCGACTTCCCCATCCATAGATGGGAAGATTTATATAAGTGATCGAGAAATGGGGAGGTTGTCCATATGATCTTTTGTTTGTTTGTTTGCTTTAATTAAATAAAATATTCTCATATTTCAATATCTAGTTTCAATTATTAATTTTAGTTTAAAATTATGAATACTATTATGTTAGTTTTTGATTATGTAAATTTAAATTTCCTTGGTCAATGATACATTTCTACCCCCACAAAATTATTTTATATATATGGTGGACCTAATTAGGGTTGTTTTGTGAGTTATCAATTATTTCCAATATGTGTGTAAAATTTTATATTGGAAATATTGGTTTATTAGGGAAAAAATTATATTTAGGTATTTCCAAAATTAATCAAGAGAACTTGCTGTAATTATATGCACACAGGAATAACGGTAGAAAAACTTGAGGTTTCAGATAGGATTACTCATGCCATAACTTTATAGCCTAGGGGAGAGAGGACTTTGTATATGAATTTATCTCTTACCAGACAATAGAAGAATATGGGGTAAAATTTGGAAACCATAATAACACAACACCAGGTCTAGCCAAACCTACCCCGTTCACCTTATTTATAAATTATTTTAATATCAAATTAATCAAACTACTTTGTAAAATCAGTTTATCAATTTTAATTAAAACCAATCATTCATAAAATGAACAAAAAGAAAAAACCTTTTTTTGTGCACTCCTCCTTCGAAGAAAACCTATGATATAATACATAGACTATGCTTAGGTAATGAAAAATTGTTTTTCCATTCCCCACGATAGGTGTGTATAATGGGGAATCAAATAAAATAGCCCATCAATTAATTGGTAGGTCTCATGAGATAAACCAGATTGGTAATTTGGTGTATGATTTACCTATTTAGGTATGATGTCTTGGAACTATGCATTGATGGTAAGATTAGGATGCATGACATTATGAATTTAATCACTATCGAACTAGTTATTATTATACATGTAATTTTTTAATATTTATATTTCATTCAGGGATATATTACACTTTCCTGATATTAGTTATATACCATATTTTATTATGGTTTATCTCTGTCATATTATCCATACCTTATTTATTCTATGATATCTTTCATTGTGCAATTTCAACTACTGAGAAACTACCATCACCGTTTTATTATTTTTCTTTTCCCTATAGTACCTAGATGTGATAATTGAATGGTATTAGGGATATCCAAGAAAAAATAATAAATTTTCACTAGAATTTTATATTTTATTTCATGATTTATAATGTAATGTAAGAATCGTGTATGAATCTAGTCTCTCAAGACAACTACACTATTTGATACCAGGGGATGAGATCTCATGTATCATATACTAATGTATTATAATTAGCACTGTCTAATGAAAAACAGAGTTAGGGTAGTTATATCCACAGCCATCCACCACTATAACCACACAATCATAGAAATAGAAACTCGACAATAGCAGTAAGCCCCACAAGAACAAATCCCTACAACAAGCACTTGCACAGTACCCTTTTTCAAGGAAACCCATCACATTAATTTAACATATCTTACATATGTGATAAAAAAACAAACCAAATTACACACAACCTATTTCGTTCCATATTTTTGTAGTTTGCCTTTAATGAAAGGTTTTCCCATCAATTAAATAAAAACAACAACACTATAAATATGTTAGCAGTAATATATTTTCAGAAACAACACTAGGTAGTAAAAAATCATATAAGAAAGTCATGTAAGTAAGTAAACCCATACAACTCACCCCTTCCCATCAATTTTATTTAGTCTAGTTTTATATTTTTATTAGGACAATCCATACTGTCCCCCCGATGAAAATAATAGTGTACAACATCTTCAATTCACTCATAGATAAAAAGATTTCTTGATTCCCATACCTCAATCAAAGATTTAACAATTGATGTGAAACATGAGGAAGGAAGTATTGATTATAATACCAAAATTGTAACACCCTAATATTTTTAAAGAATAACACAATATTTGATAATATATATGACACACAACACCAAGCTTAAACGAACCATGAAATATTATTATATAAATGTGATTTTCTTAACCAGGTAGTTGAATTGGATGGTATGAGAAGGATTAACCAAATTATGAATCATAAAAATATTTCCTAATCAATTAAAATGTATTGATAAATTATTAATCAATAATCTCTCAATTTTTTTAATCTTATTTTGAGCTTCAAAAATATGTTCTTCAAAAAAATGTTTAGAGTGCTTTTTGCGATATAATGTTATAATTTATTTATGTAGATTTTAGAAATATTATTTGATTAAAAGGGTATCATTTCTTAAATTATAATACAAAATTATATTATGGTGAAATTTTTATATATTTTTTTAAAAGTTAAATTTTTCACTAAATTATGAAAATTACTTATTTTTTTTAAATCCTATCATCTTTTAAAATATTTATAAACTAAAATAGTATTTTGGAATGGTTTTATAATTTCATTTTTTTTATTAATAATAATTTAATTATATTCTTTTTAATGGATTTTTCACTTTAATTTAGTATAGAAACATTTTAGTACTTAAAAACGAATTTTTCTGAAAAAACAATTTTTCATCATGTTATACAGGTTTAATTTTAAATTAAATTATGTCACATATTTGTTTTAATAATGAAAAATTGTTTCTATCTTTGTAATCAGGAGTATACATTTTTCAAATAGATCACATTTACTTTTGTTCTTATTGATTAGTAATCATCGGAAATTTTTATTATCACGATAAAGGAAAAATGAGTTAATTGTGGTTAAAATTAATATTATAAGGTCACAAAATCAACCCAAAAATTGAATTAATCCTATTATATGAGTTTATTTAATCAAATAAAATCCAAATATCTAATATATGTCAATATTGTTCCATTTTACAATGATAATTACGTTTATAAAATTTAAGTAAATGATAAATTAAAAAAATGTCATTCTCTTGACTGTAATATCTCTTAAATTATTATGTAAAAAAAATCATATAGGTTTATTTAAAAATAGTTATATTAAAGATAAATTATTTTTTATCATGATAATTTAATTCTAATTTTTATGAATGATATAATTACCTAAAATTATTATACAATGCTAATAAATAGTTTATACAATTAATAGAAAAATAAAATAAATAATTTTAAAAATATTAAAACTAATGTAATTTGAATGAATTTTTAGGTCCCACAAATTTTTTAGATAATTATTACTTGTTATGAATATTTTGAATTATTATATTCGAATTGAACCTTTTTCATTATTTCATTAAAAGTAAAATTAATTGAATAGGTTCAAAAATTATATTAATGATATTTTAGGAAAAAAATAATTTATTAAATTATTTAAAATTTATTAAAACATATAATTGATACAACTAGGATAATATATGGTAATAATTTATCCCTTTTACATTTATGAGTCAATATTTACCTTATATGTAAAATTATAACCCTTTACGTATGAAAATTTAGTTACCATGTTTAATGCTAAAATAGGTTAATTAAGGGGTTAAACCAAAAGATAAGGTTTAAAACACCACTTAAAACAGAAAAAATATATTATTTTAGGGTATTATAACCAAATATGTACTTTTATTCTAATATACTTCCAATTGGAAGTATGTTTCTTGATAATTAATTTATTATAATTTAATATTTCATGTAATTCAAAAGGTTCCCCTCACCTCAAAGATAAAACAGCACCTACTCCCCTCACTTCTTTACACCTTTTGATCCATTAATATTAACCAAAACCTACATAAATCCCTCCCTAACATCATTATCCACATTTTACTAGTTCATGTATTCCCAAAATACAATCCATAGGATCCTTAATTGGAGATCTAAAGGAGTTGTTTCAAAGAAGGGGTAATCACCTTAACCAATCACTTTCTTTTTTAATTCTTCTTTTAACTCCTATAAATATGTTAAATTTTTCATTAAAAAACAACTTAAGCATTATAAATATACTTAAATTTTATTAATATTATTAAACTACCTTTATTCACCCTATTTATATCAAATGTGAAGTGAAAGTATTGCTCATGATACTTATGACTTACCATCTCCACGCACTGATACAATTAATTTTACATCCATATCTTTCATATATGGTTATTATGATGGGTTTAAAGTTTATATATGATATTTATGTTATAAACATACATTTATAATGAAAATATTTTATACCTTATTACCTTATAATCCATTGGAAATTGATAAGGTTGCTAGTATATATGTGTGGACTACCACCTCTACAAAGCGATGTGATTCATTTTTCATTTATAATTCATGTGGATAATAATAAGAATGGATTTTAAGATTATATATGAATTATATGATATAATAATTATTCCTAAAATTAGAATTATTATTTACCTATATTTCATTCCATTCTTCATAAAGTGAGAACATCATTCATGCGTACGCACAACCTACATTCTCTATAAAAAATGTGATTAGTTTTTTCTATATCTGCTATTTATGAAAGACACTCTATATATATAATGAGAATATATGATACTGATATAATGTTAAAAAATTTCTTGATAATATAACCAAAGAAAAAAATATAAATAACGAGACTGTAAAATCGAAACATGCATGAAAAACAAAGTTGTTATCACCAGAAACATTAATTTTAATAAAGAATTTTTAATTAAAGGGTAATAAGATGTTATAAAAAAATAATATATGGTATGATATATATGATGTTTTTATTTAATTATTGTATAATAAATTTATTTTTATTATATTGGAGTTTTTAAAGAATAGGAAGAAAGAAGAGATTTTAGGTAAGGGTTTATCGTCTCAAATTATCTTATTTGTGTTATATGTTATATTAGGAACTTATCTTATTTTACATGGTATTTATAAAAAAATTTGACATGTTAAATCATGAATATTTTTATATTCAAGGTATTTAATGTTTCATTTTAATTTATTTCTATTATGGGTATTATGATTCAAGAGTTACCGAAACTGTAACTGATGTATGTTTCACTCTTATTTTAATCGCGAATATTTATGATTGAATTTCCATTTTAGGAAATTATATAATTGTTATATGATTAATTAATTTATTTTATCTTATCCTATAATAATTTATGAAGTATGAATGGTTTACATTAATTTTACACTCTTTAAATACTCAAAATAAATAATGAACCATTATATGGAAAACCTAACATTGTTTTACTATTAGTTGGGGAATATTTTTATTATATAACAATGTTTTTATAAAAAAAATCAGCTGTTTTTTAAATATTATCCTATTATTTTTAAAATAATTTTCATACCATGATTTATTTTTGTAAAATTTTCTAAAAAGGAATCTTCCTGTCATTTTCTGAATGAGGTTTATTCTGAATTTTTACCAAAGTGTATATGGATTGTTTTTATTTTAACTTATACAACATGAATGAAATTTCCCACCATAATTACTAATCAATGGTTTAAATGTTACTTTACAAGATTTCTTAGTTTTTTCTAATAAAATTTTTCAATAAAAGTTTTCTTTTTTTTTATTTTAACAAAAATATTTCAAAATGAAAAGGATATTTTCTTAATGAAAAATTCTAGTGATATTTTAAATAAAATTTTCATCCACGATAATATCCTTTAATGTTAATTATACTTTACTAGGGATATGATTCAAGGACTCCATATTTATTCATTCTCTATGTGTCTTATTATTTTGATTATGAGATTTTTCTAAACCCCATTTTCATTTCATGGGTTATTTTATGATATTTTGATGAATTAGTTTTTGATCTTGTAGATTTTATATGTACGAAGTATGAATATGCGATGGTTGGGAATATTTAAGACCTCCAATGTATTGGGTAATGATGAATAACAGATGAGGTAAATTTTTTATATGTGTACCTGCTTTCATGTTCACTATATCATGTGTGGACCTAATTTTCCTATCTATAATATTAAGCATGGACCAAGATTTTATGTCAAAATTATTAAGCATATACCTATATTTCATATCCAAAAGATGAATCATAGACCTGGATTTCATGTCCTTAAGTTTATATTAGGGAGTGGTTTATTTTAATTAACATAGTGATTAAACCTGTTTCTATATATAAATTTTCACAAAGTTATAATATTTTGTTTTTACCCCATTTATATGTCTACGGTATGCTCTCATGAAAAATACTCAAATTGATTTATGAATTATATCTTATGAAATACCAAGATTTATGTCAATATTCAAGATTATGATCTATGATATACATGGAATATATTTTGAAATATTATTATAATTTTTTCATACCCTTATTCTCATATTATGTTTATGTAATCATTTATATTTCCCTTGTTACCATTAATGATCATTTGATCTCACCATTTGTTATATATCTTTTCCATGCATTTTGAAGAGAGGTTTTATGTATGATTTGTCTATATAGGGTTATATTTATGAAGAAAATAATGGAATATTATGTAGATATCACATGGGAAATTTTTTTATATATCTAAGCTTCCAAAGTTACTAGAACTATACAATTCTGGTGTTGATCATAGTTTTATATAATGATTCATCGTCTAATATCATATATTGTGTATGTATGAAAAATCTCGGCATACTATAGTTGTTATTAGAGTTAGGTTTAGTTAACCGTTGGAAATTAGGATTGGAAAAATTTAGTGACAACCTTGGGGATACGACTATGAATTTGAAAACATCTTAATGTCTTGTTAGGGAAGATATTATGTGTTTTTTTAGTAAAAAATCCCTATATAGATACTAAAAGTGGATTTGGTTTTAGAGATGACGCATATATGGGTAATAATCCTTAAATGAGTCGGTTGAGTATATATGAACCATTATTCTGGTGCATTATTGATGTTCCATTACTGTATACCTATTTTGACACTACTAGTATATATTATTGGGTTAAATCATATTTTCTTTTGAAAAAATTATGAAGGATTTGAATAAATAATTACCATGAATGACCTAGGTTTCATAATTTAAGGGAACTCAGGAGTGATATTAATAAATATGTGATTATAGACTCTATGTTTTGTATCTTGATGCTTAGAAAATTTTTTTGGTTTTATTTATTTTCTAGAACATTGAGTAATTTTATAAACACCAATTATAATGTCCCATACAAAAACCATCCTCATGAGGAACCAAATTTCTTATGATCTAGGATATAATATCTTTTTCTATTCACACTCAACTCTCTCAAGATATAAGGGATAACATGGTTCCTGTTGAAATTCTAAATTTAAAAAGGAATGAGTAACATCTCATTGAATATTTTATATGACAACATCTTCCCTAATTCTATGGGACTTCTAATCTACTAAATTCTAAGAAATAGATCAATGTGATGGAAAATATATTTTTCACTCTTTAGTGATTGAACCATGAAAAAGTTTTACTAGCCATTTATCATTTATAAGGATAATCAGATCAATGGTATAATCTTATTAATACTATGAGGTAAGAGGATGAAATTGACTCAATATAATTGGATAAATTTAAGAGGATATTTTTTAGTAAGTATTTCCCTCATATTTGACATAAAAATGGAGAAAGAATTCCATGAGAATAAGAAAAATAAGGATGAATAAAATCATGCCTATAAGAGAAATTTTAAAAGTATTTCAATGTATTCTTCTAGTTAGTTGTAAAAGACTTTAAAAGCTATGAAGAAATATTTCTATGTGCACTCAAAGTGGAAATGGAAAATGTAAAACCCTCATGGTTTTGGTGATAAGAAATGGAATATAAGGTTTCATGGAATCTCTAGTGGTATACCACATTAAAGGAAGAATATGTTTCAACCTTCTACATTCTCAAAATGTGGGAAGGATGACTCGGGTGAGTTCTTCAAAGGAACAGGTATATGTTTTAATTATGGGAAACCAAGAAATTGTGTAAAAGACTTTAAAAGTAATGTGAAGAAGATAGTCAATGAATGGAATTAAGAGAGGTTTCAACTAAATATTCCACCCACACTTCAGTTCCATAAAATTATAGAGTTTGGGAATTATAAAAATCAATTCCCAAATATAAGGTATAATTAGGATTATAATCCACAACCACTTATGAATATAAAGGAAAAAGGGGAATATTATTAAATCACAACAACTAAATTTTGATCATGATAATAAGGGCAAACTTATCCTCCACTATAGAGTTGTGAATTTCATTTTACAGTTTTTATTAATGTGCCTTATGAAAGTATTATTGGTAATATTTTAGTGAAATTTTTTTGATTCAATGAATTGATTATCCCTCTCTACATAAATTCTGGAATAAGGAAATCACATTTCATTTTTTAAATCAATGTATGATCATCTATCAATGCAAGTATGAACATGGACATCCAATAGAAATGATTTTTCTCTAAGATGGGTTCATAATTAGGGAATAAAATGTAAATTATGTTTTGTAAGACTATATGTGTTTTTGGTGACCTTATACTAGGGAAATGAATAGGATATATAAATTTTCTTATGAGACTTTAGGAGTGATTAAAATTATTTTTATGTTGATAATTTAATGATATGATGTAAAATAATTCTAATATTTTGAATCCAATTGTGTTTAGACACATTTTGTAGGAGCCTTAAGGTTAACTATTTATAGAATAGATTAAGATAGAAGTTAAATGTTATTGTATAAATTGTGCTAACAATATTTTTGGTTTTGGTAAATATTTAGAGGGTGAAGGAAGGAATTATGGATATTATTATTCATTAAAAGTCAATTTTATTTATTTAGACATGGATATGTCATCTTGAATATCCATTTCATGGGGGTAAGAGATGAGATAGAAGTAGAATTGATCAAATCACAACCAAAGGATGGAATTGTGATATAATAATGGAAACAAATAGAGTAAGAATATTTTCTTTAGTAATTTATATTTATAGTAAAATAATACATCAAATTTAGGAAAAATAATTTGAAATAAAAATTTTATCTTCTTACTTTTATTTTTTATGAATCAATCTTCTTTTAATCAATAATGGATTTGTGGTTTTTTTGAGGTTAACTTTCTCAATAACATGTTCTCTGTCACTCTTTATTAGTCCATGGGTGTTTTTATTCTCTTACATGTCCATATATTCACTTCCCACTAATGTTATCCAATTTTTAAACCTAGTTTTTTTTATTTTAGATGACCTTCATATTTTTCCTTCCTTCTATACAATAGAAAGTTTTATTAACCCTTTTTATGATGCGGGACTTCAATAAATTTATTATTAGATAGAAATTGATTGATTATAAATTTCAAGTTGTAATTGTGAGGTTTCAATTTATTAATGGGGGTGATAATGTAACACCTCAATATTTTAAAAAATTCCATTATTTTTTATAGTGTATACGAAAAGCAATATCAAGGTTAAACGAGACATGAAATATTATTATGTATATATAACCATTATAACTTTTCTGTTTAATTTGAAGGTATGAATAAGATTAACCAAATTATGATATATATATATATACCCTATTCAAAAAAATGTTGATTAATTCTAAAGGAATGATCTCTTAATTTTTAGTATTTTCATTTATGCATCAAAAATACATTTTCTTCAAAAAAAGATTTTGAATTCATTTTGTGAGAGAATATTATAAGAAATTTTTGAATTTTTTAAAATTTTATTTGATAAAAAATATATCATTATTTAAATTACCACATTTAAACTATCTTATGGTAAAAATTTGATTTTTTTATGAAATGTATGTTTTTTAAATAAAAAATATTGACTTTGATTGAAAACTTTATATTTATTTAGAATATTTATGAAGTAAATTTCAATTTTGGAATATTTTTGAAATTTTATTAGTTCATTTTAGTTAAAAATAATCCAATTGTCATCTTTTTAGTGGATTTTCTACTTGATTTTAGTATAAAAATAGTTTTGTACTTAAAAAGGCATTTTTTTAGAAAATTGTCTTTCATTGCATTTTACAGGTTTGTTTTTAAATTATATTAGTTAAATTATCTATTTTGAATCATAATAAATGGATTCCATATTTTGAATCGGGATTTAATTTTTTTTAAATATGTGAATTTTACATTTGTTTATAATGAATAGTAATCATTGTAAATTTTTATTATCACACTAAAGGAAAAATGGGTTAGTTGGGGTTATAACTATTATTATAAGGTATAAAAATCATCCCAAAACATTAATTTATCTTACTGGATGGGTTTATTTCTAAAAATTACATAAAAATATTTAATATGTTACATTCTGGTGCCATTTTCCATTGATAATTACATTTATAATATTTAATTAGAAGATAAATTCAAAAATGTCATTCTCTTAACTCCAATATCTAATAAATTATTAGATAAGGCAAAAAGATTATAAGTTAGTTTTAAATTTTTTATTTTAAAAATAAAATATTTTTTTCATTGTATTTTATTAATAATTTTTCATAATTAAATAATTATCCTAAATGTTAACACAACGTTAATACATTTTTTATTCACTTAACAAAAAAATAAAATATTTTGTTAAGAAATTTATTAAAATTAATGTGATTTGGTCAAATCAGTGTTTCACTTGAATTTTTGGGATAATTATTATTTATAATGAATATTTTAAAGTCTTATTCTCTAATTATACAATTTTATTGATATCATTATAAGTAAAATTAAATAAATTTTATCAAAAATGAATTTAATGAATTTTTTTTGGAAATTATATTTTTCAAATTATTTAAAATTTATAAATATATTTAAAGAGGAAAATTATGATAATATATGGTCTAAATATCATTCCATTTATATTAATGAGTAATTATTTAACTTATTTGTAAAATTCTAAACCTTCAAGTGTGAAAAAGTTATTACCGTGGTTAAGGTTAAAATTAGTTAGTTAAGGGTTTAAACGAAATGATAAGGTTGAAATCACCACCTAAACCGATCCAGACTATATTGTTTTGATGAGATTAAAATCGCATAATAAATTATATTAAAATATATATTTATTTATAAATATTTTTATTGATAATGACTTTATTATAGTTTAATATTTTAATAAATTGAAAACGTGTCTCTCGCCTCAATTATAAAATGGCGCCTACTTTCCTCACTTATTCACACATTATGAACCATATAACTTAATAAAACCCTACAAAAATCCATACTTGAAATCCTTATCCACATTATAAATGTGTTGGTCTACCCAGCAGTCCAACCCTTGGATCCTTAAGAGGGGAGCTTAATGAGTTGTTTCAAAGAACACGTAATCGCCTTAACCGATCACATTCTTATTAATTATTATTTTATCTCATCTAAATTTGTAATATTGTTCATAAAAAATAAATTCAGTATCATAAATATAATTAAATACTATTCTAATTATTTAACCACCTTTATTCACCCTCTTTCCCTCAAATGGTAAGTGAAAGTATCGCTCATGTGCAAGTGTGGAATACCATCTCCACATAAAAATTCAATCCATTTTTCATCACCATCTTTTGTGTATGGTTATTATTATGGGTTTAAAAGTATTTATGTGATATTTATTGCATAATTTTTCCTCTTTATGATAATTTAATATCTACCTTTTTAACTTCTATTCCATTGTAAAACAATAACGCCCTTTCAGAACCTCTATGAAGAGATGTCATTAGTTTTTCATTTTTGGTTTACATAGATGGTAATTATAATGGATTTTATGAATATATATTAATTATATTATATAATAATAATTCTATAAGTTGAATTATTATTGAACACCCTTTCATTACATCCATATGAAATTGAAAACAACATTCATGAGTACGTATGGTCGACCATCTCTATGAACGGTGTAATTCATTTTTCTATCTATACCTTTTATAGATGAATCTATATTTATATTTATATTTATAATTAATATATATAATACTAATATAATTTTTAACATTATGTATATTACATCACATTGATCCATATATAGAAACAGATACTGCTGAATTGAAACATAAAGGAAAAAATGAAGGATTTGTCACCCGGAATAATTGAATTTAATAAAAAAATTATTAATAAAATAGAGATAAGATGTTATTAAAAATCATATATGGTATGATATATATTATTATAGTTATATAATACATTTATAATAATTTTATATTTTTTAAATTGGAGTCTCAAATTCTTATGAAGAAAGATAATATTTGTGGTGAGGGTTTATCATCTCAAATTGTCTTCTTTGGTACATGCGCTATATTATGCACCTATCATATATTATAAGGCATTTACATAGACCAGATAAAATTTTATATCAAGAATATATTTTTATTCATGGAATTTAAAATTATATTTTACTTTATTTAATTCATGGGGCTTATGATTCAAAAGTTACCAAATATGTAAGGGATTTGTGTTTCAATCCGATTTTAATCAAGATTGTTTATAGTTGAATTCCCATTGGGGAAATTATATTACTCTTATATGTTTTAAACATTTAATTTTTATTATCCTATATTTATTTATAAAGAATAAATTTTTTATTTCCATTTTACTATTTTTAAATACTCAAGAGACTAAACAATCATTTTTAACGAAACCAAGATATGTTTTAGTATTCAGACGACAATCCTTTTCTTCCATATCCATATTTAAATAAAATGATTTATATAATGTTTTTATTTTTCTCTTACAGTTTTTAAATATATTTTTACCAATAACATTATGTTATTTTTTTGATTTAATATTCTAATTTTTTTCTAAATGAGGTACGTTTTAACTTCTTTTAAAATTGTAAAAGGATTGTTTTTATTTTAACTTACATGGCATGAAAACATTTTCCATCCATCATGACTGTCTAATGATTTGAAGATTTATTTATCATTTTATTTGTTTATTTTAAAAGAAAATTTTGTTCCATAATATTTTTTTTTAAATTTAATATTTAAAAGAAATTATTTCCAAATGAAAAGGTAATTTTCCAAAAAAACATTCTACTAAAATTTTAATGAAAATTTTCAACCATGATAATATCCTTTAATATTAATTATTATTTACTATTGATATGATCCAATGCACTTGGTGAATATGTATAACTCAAAAGGTAAATATGTTATGTGTGAACCTAATTTCATGTTCACAATTTCACGTGTGGACCTAGTTTTCATGTCCATAAGATTAATTGTGGACCTGGATTTCATGTCCATAAAATTAAGAATCGACCAAGATTCTATGTCTATAAGATTATGAGTGGACCTATATTTTATGTCCATAAGATTATTTAAGGGACCAATTTCATGTCCTTAACTTAATGAGTGAACCTGTTTCTATTTGTACGTGTTCACAGGGTCATAAGATTATGATCTTTCCACATTCCTATGTATATGTTACACTCTCATTTAACATATTATTTGATTCCTTTATGATTCAGGTCTTATTAACTGCTAATATTTATTCCATGATTCAACGTTATGATCTATGATATTTAGGTTATCTATTTTTAATTGTTATACTCTTTTTCTCATACCCTTATTCATGTATTATATTTAAGTGTCCATTGATTTATCCCTTGTGTACCCTTATTGAGCATTTGATCTCACCTTTTCTTATGTTTCATTTCCCCAAGTTTAATAGAGAGTTTTTAAGTATGATATGTTTAAAAAGGGTTCTAGTTATGAAGAACATAGTGGTAGATTATGAAAATCACATACAAACAAGTTGTTTATTTATCCAAATCACCAAATCCACTATACCTATAAGATTCAGGAATGAATTGTACTGTTATGTAATCTGTATTTTTATAATAAGATGTAATATCTATGTATGAAAATATTTGGATTATATAAAAATAACAGAAGGGAAAGCTTTATTATCATTGAGCATATAAATCGCTATTAATAACTTAAATTTATCCCAATATAAACCACTACATTACCTTCCCATGATGGATGAAAATGGAGAATCTCAAGAAAATTGGAAGGGGAACTCACCTAAAATCACCAACAGTCAATCTATAAAACCCAACGATCAAGGTTAATAAAGAGTACTAAAAGGTGTCCCAAAAATAAATTTATAGTTACCCAAGGTGTACATAAATAATTGAAAAATAATGATATTGAAAGGATCTCTCAAATTTATACTTGGGATGGAAAACTCTATGTCATGGAGTGACATACCAAAATGGGGAAATCTCAAATTTCCATCCAAAAATTACATTATTTATATCTCTCCATTCTTAACCTATATCAAATTTAAAAATCTAATATAGCTGAAGAAAGGTCTCATCATGACTAGTGAACCATGGTGTGTGATGTCCCTGGAAGAACCACCAAAAATTGACCCCCAAGTCATCACATCGTGACATATGAGGCCACATCATAACAAACCAATTGGTAGAACCTCATAATTCAACCTCCATACTTTCCACTATGTTAGGTATCCACCAAACCATGAAACCCACCCCCACCCCATAAAAAACATCACAAAATATCATGGAATGTCACCATAATAAAAAAACCCTAATGATGGGACCAAGATATAAATAATGGAATATTTATGTTGTTAACAAGAAATTAATAAGGTCCATTCCTTGATTTCAATGTTCTATTATTTTTCAAAAAACTACCTTTGTACCCTTTATGTTACAACACCTCTTTTCACATTGTGACCAAGCTTCCATCATGAATACAAACTATCATACCTTAAGGCCCCACACTATGAACCCTCCCCCATAGAACTCTATGAATCATTATCAAGCATGTAACATTGTGATGCATCACCTATATATTAATCCTTTATTATAGCTTTGTATCTCACACCATGTCCCAAATTCCATGCCATGACATGATTCTCCTATATAAAATCACATCTCCAAAATCACATCACCTTCTCCAAACTCATATCAACAACTACAACATCTAAATCACATAATGTAATAGACATGAATGGCATGGTATATTACACCAGATACCTATCAAACAATTACCTTCATCAAGACTCAAAACTAAACCCCAAAATGAAAAACCATGTCCGTCAAACTGATCTCTCCCTAGGACATACCTCTCAAACAATTACAATACCACAACCAAGTACATAAGAGTGATGGATAATCAATTATAAAAAACATAAATAATCATTTAAAACATTATAGTACAAAATAAAACATTACAATCATTATAGATAAATAAATCTCAAAATAGCTTAGGGTATTGAGTGTGCATCTAGGACTCATTGTCCCAAGAATATTTCTATAAGGCATCATGCCTCCAAAAAAGTTTAACCAAAGGGATAAATTACCCATATATAACCTTCTATAAAAAATACTAAATCTCAATCGGCCTCTCTATATACATCGCATTATCCTTTATATATAACTCTCCTCAATCAAATACAAGTGAATCATTGCAAAAATATCAATGAAGTTGTGAAAAATAAAAGAAATATTGGATCAATAAAAATATAGAGGATGTTATAAACAATATGAAACCTCAAAAAACTCTCAAACACCCTAAAGGGGATGATATACCAAGTATAAAGTTTATTTCCTTTTCAAAATCACCACTATCCATGATGAGGGGAAATCCTCAAGAACACAGAATCTTGAACTCTAGAGGTATGCCCTTTAGATATGCATATGAATTATAACAGTATTATATTCCCTTCATCTTATCATGGTTCATATGAACCATCTCATTAGTACTTTTCAAAACTTATTTCCCAAGGACCACCAACCCCCCAATTTTTGTCCTTCTTAACAGAAATCCATAAGGTCACCCATGAATTGCCTCATGCTAAACCATTATAATGTAAGACTGATAAGAATTATTATAAGTCATCTCAACCAACGGTTGGTGCTTTAATCATGACCCACCAAAATCTAGAACACAATCCTGTAGAATATCCTTCAATTTATGAATGACCTACTATGTCTTCCCATCCATTTGAAGATAAAAAGTAATGTAAAGCTGGATATTGGAGCCAAAAATACACCGGAGGACTCCCCAAATTCATATGGTAAATTGAGGATCTTGATAAATGATGATGGTAATTCATACCACGTGAATCCTTAATACATCATCCTTAATACATCATTTATATACCATATCATTAGATCATATATAGTACCTAAATACCTAACTTACAATAAATGAGTTGGTTTCATCAATGAATCCAAGACCACCCATATAAAATCATAACTTCTCAAGGTTCATGGTAAACTAAGGATTAAATCTATAAAAACATCCACCCACTTTAACTCGGCTACATTCAATGGATGCAAAAATAAATAGGAACATGATTTTCTTCCTTTACCTACTAACATACCAAACATCAAGATATGAACTACCTTGTTGATCACTTCATCTAATGCCACCAAACATGGCCCCTCAAGGAATGTTACATCTTGAATATAACAGGATTCATTTACAATTCTAGGATATAAAACTAATTAAGAACCACCCATTTCATTGCCAATGTTACTAAAATTATCCACTGAAACAAGATCTGATGTACGTCATCCTACAATAATCCATCAATAATGTCACCATAGAAGGTGCATCTTTGTTTTCATCTCCCCACATAGACTCCTCGGCATGTTGAATAAAAGCTAAATGTGCTACCATTTAGAAAAGGAAATAACTACCACCAAAATACCTGAAATCAAGATAAATTCTTCTAGTCTCACCAATCACTCTTTGAGAATCCCTAGACTCAAAAACAACAAATCCATTTGACTTCATAATCAATGCATCAATAACCACATTCCCTTTCCCTGAGGTGTAAGAGATCTCATAGTTATAGTCCTTTAAGAACTCTATCCACCACAACTGATACTTATTCAAATTATACTGATATGAAACATACCTCAAGGTATTTTGATAAATGAAGATAAAAAATTTATCACCAATAAGATGATATCTCCACAACTTTAGAGAAAATACCACTACTGTTAACTCGAGATCATGGGTGACCCAGTTCCGCTCATGGGGATATAATTTTCTAGAAACATATGAGATCACAAACCATTACTACATCAAGATGATTCTAAAATAGAGATGTGAAGTTTTATAGTAAAACATGAAAATCTTTCCATCCTCTAGAAATAAAGGAAGATAGAGTTGATCAATTTTCCCTTTGGGTGGTTAAGAAGATACCTACCACTGACTGGTCCATATGAAATTCTAGTCCTTATATGTTATGGCTATTAATGGGGATTCAATATTAGATAAATCAAATAAAATATATCATATTATAGATAATGGGACTTTGGAATCTATGAACCTCTACAAAATTCATGGGTGATAACCAAGAAATAAGCACCTTTATTTTTGAAAGATCAACTAGCACTCTATTATTGGAAAGTAAATTCCCAATAAAATTCAACTCCTATATCCAAAATGATTTATTATGTTGAAGTATTAGTAAAATATATCGATGATTCTTATCATACTCCTCATTAAAAAATATTTATATGTGTATGCATTTGATAAACACTACTAGAAACTCAAAAGACTTGAAGTTCATAAGTCCCATGAAAGAAACTAAGGTGTTTGTGACCCAAAATAGGTTAACTACTATCATAAAGTTCCTAATATGACACATTAAATAAGTCTTTAGGATATCCTCCTTATTCATCCTCATCTGGTGATATCCCAACCATATATAGATCTTTAAAGACCAATCAGATCCCTTAAACTAGGTAAACAAATTATTTAATCAAAATTTGAATATAGTTCTTGATCATTAATATATTCAACCACTATTAAACTATACATATCCTCGTATTACTATCCACTATCTTGGAAAATAATACTAAAGAAACCCATGGTGATACACTAGGCTATATTAATCCCTAATACAATAAATAATCAATCTAAATCCTCATATCCTATAGCTCAAAATGTAGAATATGATAAGGATCCATAAAAATTTGGGAGGAATCAGGTTGTATATCTATCATGAACATGATTTCATATCGAGGTGGTCACATAACATCCTCATGGATGATGAAATATGAAAACTCATCGATGACTATGGGCAACTGATCCACCTGAACCTCCACCAAATCGAATGACAACACTGCTAATTGGAAAAAAAATGTCTTTGAAGTCATACATCCCATTGGATGATCATTCTTACCAACAATAACTACATGTTGTCCTCCCATATCAAGGAACACAACCATCCTCTAAAAGATATGAATGATGGTATGAAAGGAATATAATCAGTAGATGCTAAGAACAATATTGAATGGTTGTATATTAAGTAGTAATAAATCCCTTATTGATTTACATTTTTCCATCACAATCTCACAACCTTGACACACATCAAACAAACTTTTCTTACCTCTAACAGGTATGGTAAACAGTAGGGGCACTGGAAGCCTCTCCACCTTGAGTCATATTACATGGACCAATGTGGGTGAAATAAAGAAATAAAATTCTCTACAGTATCATAATCCTTAATAAATATTAGAATATAAAAAGATGGTACCTCAAAAATTCATTATGTTATCTAATTCCCGAAACCGTATAGCATTCAACTAACCATGACCAACTCATCTTCCTTACTATGGATGACCACCTTTATGGTTGTACTCTACTTGAGGTCCCTATAGATGGGTAACATCATGAGGATGGACTCTATAATCTCTTTCTTATATCAAAAAAATATAAACCTATTATCTATGGTACTGATAAGGCCTCTGGGTAAACTACTATAAATTCTAAAATGGAACATAACCACCTACACCATATTGATTGTCAAGAATAGTTAGGCATTATAATCACTCATGGATGCACCATCCACAAACAATAGACACTAGAATAGAGCTCCAGAGGGATGTAAGGGAACCACCAACTCCATAAAAATGAGAAGAAGTATTTTTTGGCCAACTTCTCATCAGTTAAAAATATGATGGTTTATAAACCTAACATACTCCACGAATAGAACATCTCCTAGAGTGGCTCTGATGACTTCCCTTTTGAGATGATCTTGGTTGCACATGCGTCCCCTTGATTACTTCATACTTCTTATGCACCTTCAGATACATGAGTAGAGTAAATAGAGTGACCCCATAATGAGTAACTAGGAATATTTCATCATCTAGACAATTTACTATAGACTCCCCATCCATAAAATATCAGTGGTGTAATATCTAAGACATGACTATAGTAGGTAAACACTAAATCATGAAACTATTGTATAATGTAAACTCTAAAGAGCCTTTATTAAAAAATATATTTCAAAAATATATTTTAGAATTTAAATTTTTCCAAATTAACATTATTTTTGAATTCCACATATCATAATTAACCTAAAATTAATTTATGTGACCTTTCTGAAATAATTTATTTTTTAGGTGGATAGTAAATAAATAATAATTTTGTTAGAACCGTCAATTTTTGAAATTATCACAATACAAGAATGAATTGAACGGTTTTGAAACATTTTTATATTATATATATATATATAATATATCATATAAAATTGTAATGTTGTTTTAATATAACTCATGTTTATCATTTTGGAAACATAAGTAACATTCCACTCTAAAAACATTTTTATACTCTTATATTAAAATTTAATTTTTTTCACTTTAAGGAATTTAATTTAACAAAATATATTTCATATTTTATATAAAAATTTTTATATTACATCATAATTTAAATTTGTTTTTTGGAAAAAATGTGATTACTATGACAAATGTTAATTACTGTAATAATGGTAAAACGTTTTTTTCTCAGAGATTTTTTTATTAATATTATTTAATTTTTATGTACTAAAATAAAATAATAAATTTTAAATAAGGATTATAATACAAATTTTAAAACTATATTTAAATATACTAACTCTTATTAATTATTAATAAATACTATAAAAAGTTTAAGGACACTTAATTTTAAAAGATCATTTTTAATAAAAAAAATTCTATATATTACATGTTAAAATTAAAAATTAATTTTATCATCTTTTGAAATTGAATTTGACTAAATAGAGACTAAATTTAGTTTCCTCACGCCCTAATTAGGTAATATGGGATAACATAAATTTTTAATAAAATATAGATAAATTATATATACTATAAGTTGTGAGTTCTCTGGCCAGTTGTCGACACCACAACCATCATCATTACATGGAATCCCCTCTACACTTTCTGATTTCCTCTAAATATCAATATCTATTATCTATATGATTCCAACACCTATGATACTTCCCTTCATCTCTCTCTCTGCCTTAGTTGTAGAGGTCTGGATTTATTTCCAGTGGACTAGAATTGATACCTATCAGAGCACTCCATGGGTGGCTACATCCCCTGGGTGGTACACACCACCATCCCCAGTGGTATCCATTTCCTCCTGAAGCCCTTGGGTGGAGATCCATACTTCGTCCAACGCTCACATGTGATATTTACCAAGGATCAGATTCATTCCTACCTCCTTTTCTCTGATACCAACTTTAGAGACCCATACTTGTCCAACCTAGACATTACATTACTTTTGCGGAATACTTAATACATTACAAAAAGAGACGCCCAAAGACCGTATTAGTTTAGTGTCTTTGGTAACTCGGAACATAATCTTCTAATAAAGGTGAAATATCTTCAACATCTCACATAAATATCTTCCCATTATGTTTTATTATCTAAAACCTTTCTTTATATATTGGGGAAAAGAAAACATAACAAGGGTGTGCTCAAATGCTGGGTAAGGGTAAGCATGGAGAACATAAATTAATCCATAAACATTTGAATGTAAAAACATGAATATAAAACATAAAAATCATGAGTAATGACATAAATATTGGCATTACATAAGGCATATATCATAAAGGAACATTAATCATGCTAAAATATAATTGGAATAAAACATGTAGGTGTGGAAACTATTAAACACATGTTATGATTTCCATGGTAGCCAAGGCATTGCTGCCAAGACCATCATTGTGGACAAAGTCCATTACAGAACCAGGATTACTTTTCATTCTATCCATGTCTATCTCATGAGATATAAGTCTTTACCCAATGAATTGGTGGGAGATATATGTCCCACCCATCTCATAATGAAATCATTCTTACTTGTGCCACAAGGTAAACATAAATCATTCATCATAACCCAAAGAATAAAATGGGTTTCATAAACATCATCCCATCATAACATAATCCATATAAAACAAATGTATATCATTTCATCATAAGAATAAATCAAACACTGTAAATAATAGAGAAATTATACATGGAACATAAACATGCTAAATAATGTCATCTTAGATTGAAAATAGTTTGGAAAAAACACTTTAAATGAATTTTGATGAAAATATCTTTTCTTCTTCAAAATCATTTTCTTTTCACAAAATGTAATTCAATTTTAAAAGAAAAGTATTTTGTTGAAAATAATTATGAAATCTTTTAGAGCAATCTTTATGAAAATAAGTAATTATTAAACCATAAAAATTCGTTCATGCCGTATAAGTTAATAAAACATTTTCTTCATACTTTTAATTGAAAAGTCAAAAAGTACCACATATGTTAAACAAAAGAAAAATTCCTTCCATAACACAAAGTAAAAGTCAAGAGGGGTAAAAATGACTTTAAACATACATGGTATAATATTAAACACATTATGAAAAACATTTTGTGGACATCGATGAAAAAATATAACCCCTGTGAATACTTACGAATAAACAATCTCGGACAAAAATGAGATTGGCAAAGTTGTCCCTTACATTATGTTCAATTTCTTCCGTATGTCTACGAGACTACTTTATAGTGGGTTTAAACATATTAATGACTTGTAATAGAACCATAATAATATTTATAATATCATATATGATTCACTTAAGACTTTATATTACCCGTTCATTTGTCAATTCCATGTTAAAGTAGCGTTTTGGGTAAAATCATTTCATTTATCGTCTTTGTTTTGACATGTAATTATTCATATAATTACATATATCATGATTAATTACATCCATAATGTACAAAATGATTTATATATAATATATATTCAGAATATTCATATATATAATAGATCGATAAATTTAATGAAATACACAGTTCATGGAGACGGTAGGCCGTACGTATGCATGAACACTGTTTTTGTTTCCTTATTAAATTAAATGGAAGTAAGTAAATAACATATACATAAATACAGTGTTATTAATATTTCATATATTTCATTATTATTTAATAAATATACTTTATAATCATTCTTGAATGGTTAAATTAGAGAATTAATCTTATCGCGTCGCGGAGACGGTAATCTGTACGTACACACGAGCGATGATATCGTTCTCATAATTATTGAATAGTATTATAGTGGATGATAAAATATCTCAGAATTAGTATAATGTTATAATAACCATATATAGTAATTATTTACACCTTTATACCCATCCAATTAAAGTGGTGGTGGAAAAACAGATTACACCATGGTGTGGAGACAATATTTTTTACGTACGCACGCGCGGAGATTTCATTTTCCGTAGGATGGATAGAAGGTGAAATAGGGTTGGTTAATATTTATAATAACATATAAGTATATTAGTGATACTGATTTTATTACTTTATTATGAAAAAACAAAATAAGTGGAAGTAGAAGAATAAATGAACTTGAAAGAATCGGTAAAGGATATTACCTCTTCTTCGACGAGCCTCTTCTAAACCTCCTCTTAGGGCAATGAAGTTGGTCTTTTAAGAAGACCAGGACCTCTAGTATGTTTCTAGGGAAGTGGAGAAGATAAATTGTCAGGGGTCTTCTGATATTGAAGTCTCACAATGGTCTGAGGAGGAGAGGGAGGAGGTGCCCTTTTATAAGAGAGGAGAGGGGCACTTTTGGAAACGTCTAAAATATTAATTTATAATAAAAACCAACCCCACATAAAAAAATCCAAAGTAACTGAAATTATGATATTAGATAATATAGGGTTTTAATCTCATCATCCAATTAAATTTATACATGTTTTGATTTTATTTTAAACCTTATCATTTTGATTTATCCTTATTTAATCTATTTAATTTTATTTTTGGTAATAATGTTATAAATTTTATATGGTTATAAATACTTACTTATGTGTTGTTAATTATACATAGTTTTATACTTTATGACATTTTATATCATATAAATTTTAATTTATAATTTCTAAATATTTTTTTGATTTTTAACCAATTTAATAATATAAAATATTAATAGTGTCAATTTTGACACAATCCATTTATTTGAATTTAAATGAAATCCACAAAGAATATATTTTCTAAAAAAATTATTTAATAGATTACTAAAAAGTAATATTAATTTAGAAAATTCGTGTAGAACATTAATTAGTTCATATAATATTTATTTTAATACTTATAAAATCATTTATTTGATATTTCTCTTAAAAAAATAATTAATACAACATTTTTGTATAATTATTTAATAAACTTATTTGTTTTATAAAAATTAAAAATAAAATACTATGATGAATACAAATATAATATAATTCATAAGAATATTTTTAGTCGAATTTATCTTCTAAAACAACCAACTTTTAAAATTTTATCTTTATTAAAGTATGAAGTTGACAACTTTGACATCATTTAAAATAAAATAATATAAATGTCCTAATCTATTTTATAAGGCTAAAAATGGCCCATAATGAGACCCTTGTATGCTAAGGGTGTATATATACTCTACCAATATGTTTTGTTCAAGTTTTTGGTCATTTTGATGGGTATTGTTGTTGTAATAAAAACTGTATTATTGATTTTTTGTTAACTAAATAATTTCAACATCATTAATGTATAAGATATTAAGGTAATTAAATATATCTTAAAAATTAAAAATAAATTACCATAACAAGAAAAAAAAAATATTTCAAATGAGTATTTATAATCGAATTTATATTCTGTATAACCTTATATTAAAAATACAATAATTATTAAAGGTTGAGTGAGATATATTTCACTTTCTTTAAAATAAAATAAATTAAAGGTCTTAATCACATCCAAGTGGGTTCCAGTGGATTCCATTTAGACCCAAATATGCCTTAGGACGGAATATAATCATCTAATTATATTAATAAAATTGTTAGGGTAATTTTATAAAATTATATTTATCCTTAATTACCTGATT
Organism: Viscum album; assembly: GCA_963277665.1. NCBI lineage: Eukaryota > Viridiplantae > Streptophyta > Magnoliopsida > Santalales > Viscaceae > Viscum > Viscum album. The sequence continues at coordinate 1,430,621,771 of OY728126.1, read as the reverse complement.
TACCTTTAACTGTGATAAATAAAATTTACCATAGTTACTATTCATAGTGCCCAAAAATAAAAAGTAGCCTATTAACATAATTTAGACCTACTTATTCCATATATGGAATTCATTTTTCCAAATTCAAATCACAGAAGATGAAAAAATTAATTTAAAATTAATCCTGTAGTTAAGAAAAGAGTTTTAAAAGTTAAAACAATGCAAAAGAATGAAATGATTTTACCAATGAATACAATGTAAAATCAATTATAATGACAAAACTTAAATTAAATGGTAAAAATATATTATATTTATACTTTAAAACCATTTAATATTATAATTTAACCATATAAATTATTATTATGAAAAAAGTTGTTTTTAATTAATATATAGTGTGTTTTGACTATTCATTAAAATATGAAAGTTTTCAGAATAATATGAAAATTTTATCCAAAGTAATTTTTTATATCCTGATTTCAAAGAAGATATTTTTTTGTCATATTGAACTTATAAACATGTAAAAAACTAGATTTAAAGTGGGTGTTCCATCAAAAGATGACAAAACTTCATTTTTTGAAAAAAAATTATTTTACATGAAAATTTTATTTTGTTCTCATACCATGTTCTAGAAAATTTGTAAGATGAATAATAATGTTATAAAATTCAAAATATAGTTAATACTATTCATAATGGATAGTTTATAATATTATAACAATATATTTTGTTTTTCTGAAACACGGTATTGCTTACAACATACGCTATTGAGGAGGGTTGCGATTGCGTGTAATGCAAGCCAAGTCAGGGATACATGTAGTGAAATCTCCCTATGGTGTTGTGTATAATATAATCAAATCTTATTTCATTTATACATTAAACAAAATTTATACTTAATATTTCATAGAATAATTTCCACAAAAGTAACCTGAAATTGTGTGTAACACGAGCCAAGAATAGTGTTGCATATACTACAAGCTAATACGGTGTTGCGTATAGTACAAGATAATCTTGGTGTAGTGTACAATAGAATACATCAATGAAATTAAAAATTAAATATCTCATAAAATCTCGAGATGTTACATTCTACCCCCCTTAAAATTAATTTTTCCCTCAAAATTCGTCGGGGTTATAAATCGTTTACTACTTGAAAGTTTCATTTATAGAAACCCACATCGTAAAAATGAATACTAAAACTTAATTTTAAAATGTGAAGTATGAAAAATAATGGTTACCCAAATTAACTCATCACTGGGTTTCCACATAGGAGAACATAGGTGAAAATATGTATATGGAAGAAAAATATAACCATCAATTTATGATAAAGAGTGGTAGAGGACATGGATATTAAAAACCCAACAATCACAAAGCCATAAATTTGTGATGATCTAAGGTACCATTTGATTCATCAGATATGAGGGCACTAGGACAACATTTTTGGTTTTCAAGATCATTTCCCAAATGTTGAAGAATTTTTGAATTAAAGGAAATACTTACTGGATTTTGGTATGATCTCACTGTTGTTCATGCCTTGAACAATCTCCACTTCATATCTTAGAGAAATTAAGTTGAATTTGTCTTCCGTGAAGTGTTAGCAGATCATGCGATAGAAATATTGGTCATCCCACCTGTTTCTATCACAAAAAGGTTAGTATAAGTTATTAAATATACATTACCTCATATATGGTGAGATTAATCGTATATGGTTCAAAAATGGACTTATACTTCATCTATCATACTTCTTAATAAAATAAAAATAGTTTCTACTAACCATGGACTTCTTGTGGGATAGTGGTAGGAGATAAAGAAATGTCGCACTTTGGTTGTGGGTTCGATTCCGGCAGCCTTGTCTGATGTGACAGGTTGTCACCCGTTCTACAGGTTGTCCCTTTTCCTAAACTATACTATTATAACATTCCAGAAATAAAATCGAAAAAAATGTTCTAGACTTAAACCATACTATCTGATGTCCAACATAATCCATTTTAAATCTTTAGGTTTATCCAAAATACTTCTATCCAAACACATAGTATAAAGACAACTATTACTAGAAATGTCATCAACCAAGCATGTGAATACCATCATTTATCCCTCATATATCATAAGATATATCTTGTTGGTCACATTCTATAGATATGAATACCTTAATCATGCATTATCTTGAAACATTAATTACTATAGAACCATAGTGAAAACATGAATGATATCAAAAGTTTACTCGTTACACATACAAAAATACAAAAATTTCTATTTACTCAAACTATGATTTCACTTTTTCCTTAGATCAGTCATGAGCTCATTAATACTATCAAATATATTATGTTCTCCTTATCCATTCATTATGACTATATCATCTTCTTTCCAAAAATATCTGAATAACCTTTCATGGTTTCCGGTTCCATTCAACATATACTTTCAAATACTTTAGAAAAAACAATAGTGTAACAATCCTTAGATGTTTCTTTATTGTATAGTACCTTTAAATTACCTATACAACATAACTCTTGATAAACATAAAATCATTCCACTACCTTCTCAAACCATCGACTAAGCTTCATCATTTTATTCCGCAACACATCTTTCATATCATATATCATTTATAGTCTCCTCATCATCATCAGCAGAAATACTACCCATACGACCTTACAGATTCTCTTCATGAGACTTTCCCTTAGGGAATTGGTTTGCATAATTCCCTTACATTCCACATATAAAACATTTAACTATTGTTGATGTCATAGAAATACCATTATCCTTTTCCATATTGTTAACTGAACACTCTCCTTTGTAATTACTGGCTTTGTGTCCTTCTTTTCTACACCCAAATCATCTTCCAGTTCGTTTGAAACATTCTCCTTGATGTCTCTTCCGACATGGCTTACATAAGAAAAATTGAACTTTCTTTCCTCTATGATCATCATGAAGCCCCTTCTTTCTCTTATTAACTGAGTCAGGAAACTTACCAGAGTAGAGATTATTGATCATATTATGAGACTCCTGATTAGGCATAATAACGATGTTTCACCTCCCAAATCCCATTTTATTTTCTTGATCATGAAGGATATCATTCCATTGTCTATCATATTCTCCATTAACATGAATCTTCTGGTTTCCAGCCATTTTCTAAAACCCAAAAATAATAGCGTGAGAGGAAAACATCATGCTAGGAAAACAACATAATCTAGGGGAGTACTTTCAATATCTAACATCATAGGTTTAATCCTAGGTTATTCATGATCTTTATCATAATTCTAGAACTGTAACCTATACTTATACTTAACCTTAGGGACATCCTTAGACATACCTTAGAAATATCTCTAGGGATCTCACTAATGTTTTCACGTCCTAGTTTCCAAAGGTTAACTAAACCTTCACTCTGATACCAACTGTAGCGGTCTGGATTTATTTCTAGTGGACTAGAATTGATACTTATCAAAGCACTCCATGGGAGGCTACACCCCCTAGGTGGGACACACCACTATCCCTAGTGGCAGCCATTTCCTCATGAAGCCCTTGGGCGGAGAGCCATGCTTCGTCCAACGCTCACACGTGAGAGTTCCCAAGGATCAGATTCATTCCTACCTCCTTTTCTCTGATACTAACTGTAGAGACCCATACTTGACCTACATACACATAACATTACATTTTCGGAATACTTATTACATTAGAAAAACAGACTCCCAAAGACCATATTAGTTTAGTCTCCTTGGAAACTCAGAACATAATCTTCTAATCATGGTGAAAGATCTTTAACATCTCACATAAAGATCTTCCCCTTTTGTTTTCTTACCTAAAACGTTTCTTAATATCCTGGGGAAAAGAATACATAACAAGGGTGAGCTCAAATGATCAATAAGGGTATGCATTGAGAACATAAAACAATCCATAAATATTTGAACGTAAAAACATGAACATAAACCATCAAAATCATGAGTAATGACATAAATCTTGGCAGTACATAATTCATAGATCATAATGTCACATTAATCATGCTAAAATGGAATGGGAGTAAAACATGTAATTGTGGCAACCATTAAACACATGTTATGATTTCCATAGTAGCCAATGCATTGCAGCCAAGACCATTATAGTGGACAATGTCCATTAATGAACTGGGTTTACTTATTGTTCCAGCCATGTCTATCTCATGAGATATAAATCTTTACCCAATTCATTAAAGGGAGATATAGGTCCCACCCATATCATAATGAAATAATTATTACTTTTTCCACAAAGTAAACATAAATCATCCATCATAACCCAAAGAATAAAATGAGTTTCATAAACATCATCCCATCATAACATAATCCATATAAAACAAATGGATATCATTTCATCATAAGAAGAATTAAAACCATGGACATAATAGATACATTATACTTGTAACATAAACATGCTAGATAATGTCATATTAGATGGAAAATAGTTTTGACAAAACACTTGAAATGAATTTTGATGAAAATAACCTTTCTTCTTCAAAATCATATTCTTTTCACGAAATTCCATTCAATTTTAAAAGAAAATTATTTTGTTGAAAATAATCATGAAATCTTGTAGAGTAAGAATTATGAAAATAAGGCGTTATTAAACTATAAAAATCCGTTCATGTCGTATAAGTTAAAAAAACATTATCCTCGTAATTTTAATTGAAAAGTCAAAAAGTACCACGTATGGTAAACAAAAGAAAGATTCATTCCATAACACAAAGTAATAGTAATTATGGGTAAACATGACTTTAAAAATAAATGTAATAATATTAAACACTTTATGAAAAACATTTTATGGACATGGATGACAAAATATAACCCCAGTTAATACTTATGAATAAACAATCTCGGACAAAAACGAGATTGGAGAAGTTATCACTTACCTTATGTCTAATTTCCTCCATATAGGTCTAAGACTCCTGTATAGTGGGTTTATACATATTATTAACTTTTAATAGAACCATAATAATATTTATGATATCATATATGATTCACTGAAAACTTTACATTACCCGTTGATTTTTCAATTCTATGTTAAAGCAGTGTTTTGTTTAAAATTGTTTCATTTATCATCTGAGGTTTTGACATGTAATTATTTATATGATTACATAGATCATGATTACTTACTTCCAGAATTTAAAACATGATTTATATATCATATATATTCATAATATAAATATATATAATAGATCTATAAATGGAATGAAATACACAAGTCATGGAGACGGTAGGTCGTACGTAAACATGATCGATGTTTTCATTTCCTTATTAAATTGAATTGAAGTAAGTAAATAACATATACATAAATCCATTATTATTAATATTTCATATATTTAATTATTATTTAATATATATACTTTATAATAATTCTTGAATGGTTAACTTGGAGAATGAATCTCATCGCATCGTGGAGACGGTAATCTGTACTTACGCACGAGCGATGATATTGTTCCCATAATTATTGAATGGAACTAGAGTGGATGATAAAATATCTCAGAATTAGTATCATGTTATAATAACCATATATAGTTATTCTTTAAACCTTTATACCCATCCATGTAAAGTGTTGGTGGAAAAACAAATTACACCACAACGTGAAGACGGTATTCCGTACGTACGCACGCGTGGGGATTTCGTTTTCTATAGGATGTATAGAAGGTGAAATAGGGTTGGTTCATATTTATAATAACATATAATTATATGAGTGATAATGATGTTATTAATTTATTATTAAAAAACAAAAGAAGAGGAAGTAGAAGAATAAATGAGCTTGAAATAATCGGTAAAAGATATTACCTCTTCGTCAACGCGCCTCTTCTAAACCTCCTCTTAGGGAACTAAATATGGTCTTTGAAGAATACCAAGAACTCTAGTATGTTTCTAGGGAAGTTTAGAAGATATATTTTCATGGTTTGGACGAGATTTAAGGCTCATAATGGTGTGAGTAGGAGAGGGAGGAGGTGCCCTTTTATAAGAGAGGAGAGGGGCACTTTCGGAATCCTCTAAAATATTAATTTATAATAAACCCAAAACCCACATAAAAACTTCCCAAATGACTAAAATTATGATATTAGATAATATAGGGTTGTAATATCATCATAAAATTAAATTTAGATATGTTTTGATTTTATTTTAAACCATATCATTTTGTTTTATCCTTATTTAATCTATTTAATTTTATTTGTGGAAATGATGATATAAATTTTATATGGTTATTAATACTGACTTATGTGTTGTTAATTATACATAATTTTATACATTATATAATTTTAGATCATATAAATTTTTATTTGTAATTTTTAAATATTTTTTTGATTTTTAGACATTTTAATAATATAAAATATCAGTAGTGACAATTTTGATAAAATTCATTTATTTGAATTTAAATAAAATCCACAGAGAATATATTTTCGAAAAAAAACTATTTAATATGTTACTAACAAGTAATATGCATCTAGAAAATTTGTGAATCACATTAATTAGTTTATATAATATTTATTTTAATACTTTTAAAATCATTTATTTGATATTTCTCTTAAAAAAATAATTAATACATCATTATTTGTATAATAATTTTATATACATATTTGTAGTTTAAAATTTAAAAATAAAATAATATGATGAATATAAATATAATATATTTTATAATAATACTTTTAGTCTAATTTATCTTCTAAAACAACCAACTTTTAACATTTTATCTTTTTTAAAGTATGAAGGTGACAATTTTAACATCATTTAAAATAAAATAATATAAATGTCCTAATCTATTTTATAAGGCTCCGAATGGTCCTTAATTAGAACCTTTGGATGATTAGGTTATATATATACTAGACCAATAAGTTTTGATCAAGTTTATGGTCCTTTTGATGGGTATTTTTATTGTAATAAAAACTATATTATTGATTTTTTGCTAACTAAATAATTTCTGCATCATTAATGTATAAGCTATTAAGGTAATAAAATATCTCTTAAAAATCACAAATAAATTACCATTACAATTAAATCATTTTATATTTAAAATGAGTATTTATAATCGAATTTATATTCTGTATAACAATATATTAAAAATACTTTAATTATTAAACATAGAGTGAGGTATATTTCACTTTCTTTAAAATAAAATAAATTAAAGGTCTTAATCACATCCAAGTGGGTTACAATGGATTCCATTTCGATCCAAATATTCCCTAGGACGAAATATAATCATCCAATTATATTAATACAAGTGTTATGGTAATTTTATAATATTATATTTACCCTTAATTACCCTATTTACCTTTAACTATGGTAAATAAAATTTACCGTAGTTACTATCCATTATGCCCAAAAATAAAAAGTATCCTATTAACATAATTTGGAACTACTGATTACAAATATGTAATCCATTTTTATAAATTCAAATCATAGAAGTTGCAGAAATTAATTTAAAATTAATCATGTTGTTAAGAAAATGAGTTTTAAAAGTTAAAACATTGCAAAAGTTTGAAAAGATTTTACCTATGAATTCAATGTAAAATCAATTACAATGACATACATTATATTAAATGGTAAAAATAAATTATATTTATACTTTAAAACCATTAAATATTATAATTTAACCGTATAAATTATTATGATGAAAAAAGTAGTTTTTAATTAAAATATAGTGTGTTTTACTATTCATTAAAATATGAAAGTTATCTGAAAAATATGAAAACTTTATCCAAAGTAAATTTTTATATACTGATTCCAAATAAGAATTTTTTTCTGTCAAATTATACTTATAAACATGTCAAAAAATAGATTTAATGTGCATGCGCCATCAAAAGGTGACAAAACAGCATTTTTTTAAAAATACTTATTTTACACGAAAAATTTATTTTGTTCTCGTACCATGTTCTAGAAAATGTGTAAGATGAATAATAATGTTATAAAATTCAAAATTTAGTTAATAATATTCATAAATACTAGTTAATAATATTATAACAGTATATCATTGTTTAGTGAAACCCAATATTGCGTACAACACACGCTATTGAGGAGGGTTGTGATTACGTGAAATGCATGCCAAGTCAGGGTTGCGTGTAGTGAAAGCCCACTTTGGTGTTTCGTATAACATAATCAAAACTTATTTCATTTATACATTAAAAAAATATCTAATAAATATTTCATAGAATAATTTCCACAAAATGAACTTGAAATTGTGTGTAACACAAGCCAAGAATAGTGTTTTATATACTGCAAGCTAATACGGTGTTGTGTATAGTAAAAGCTAATCTTGGTGTAGTGTACAATAGAAGACATCAAATAAATTAAAAAGAATATATCTCTTTAAATCTCGGGTTGTTACATTTGTCTCCACCTCCGACTATGACTCCCCCTCTTACTATGAATGCTTATCATCCATGTTCACCTTTTACACATGCAACTCATCCTCCGCCTCATTCTACACCTCTGCCTAAACCTCAGTCTACAAATCCACTATACCATCTACCTACACCTTCGCCTCGGCCTCAATCTACACCTCCACCACTTCTCTACATCCCCTAAATACCCTCCTATTAAATTCCTCCCCACATTCAACCCCAACTCCCCCCACCCCGACTCACCCCCAACCCAATCCTCCTTCCCCAAGGTCATCATCCCCACCTGTGCCTCCTACCCATCCCATCTATAGAAGACATTCTACAAGGAATCATGGATAGAGCATTGGAATTCTAATTCATTTCCATAAGACCACCGTATTTTCAAGCTATCGTCTATAGATATTTCTTAAACCCTAAAATATACCTCTTATTCTTTGTTAACTAATCATTTGGCGAATCAGTCTCGACTCCAACTTCATAACCATGAAATCCTAGGTGAATTTATTCTTAAGGATTCCATCAAGTTCTATCTAATCTAAAAACACCAATTTTTTTTTTGATATAATATTTTTAAGATGACCATACTTCCTCATAGATTTGAATTTTTTTCTAAAACAATTAAATATTTCCCTGTTCTGGTGTGCATCCTAAACTTCACATCTATGGCTCCTATAGTATTGTCTTCCCATCATTGAAGCATGCTTCCCCCCTTTGTTATTCCTCTAAATCATGCTAAAAAACACACTGCCAATTGTTTTTCACTCCCTCATACGACTTTTTTCCCAACTTCATCTCAACAATCTACAGCATCCAAAAACTGTAACCTCACTACTCATAGAATTTTTTCCATCCTCTTCTTTAAAAATTATCTGATTTACATTTAAGTGATTTCCATTTATAAACATCATGGTTTATGATTGGTCATTCTATTTTCATATTATTATCATTCAGTTGCTTTTACTTCTTCTCCATCCTATTTTTTTGACACTCCACCCTTGATATGGATTCCACTCTCCCCTCCATGGTGGGAAAATTTAGATTTCAATTTATATATTATTTTCATCTTATTTTGTTTTCCCCCTTTTCCTTGGTTATAATTATACTTTTTTGTGTTTGAATGATTATACACCAATTAATTTTTTTTGTATATTTTGTTTTTTTTGAATCATTATTTACCGTAACACTTATTTTAAATTAATATTCCTTTTTTTCTTTTAGGTTAAAAGTAATCATCTTACGATTTTTTATTTACTAGTATAAAATACTTGTCATGAGGAATTCCTTTTTTCTCAATTATTGGATCATCAGGAACCTCTCCAAGGATGACTATATTGTATTAATTTAAAATGTTTTAGATTTAAATTATATGTCTATCTCTAATATTCTCAACAATGGTACCCTTGATAGTATACTAGTGTCTAAAATCTCTATTATTAATGAGAGTTTTCTAAAGATTTTAATTGTTATATAATATACCATATATGTATTAATTATTTGTTTTTCATTAATTTTTAAAATTCATCTAAGAAATAAAAGGTTTTATTTAAGTGTATTATTTAATTTTGTTGTTAATTATTATGATATAATTAATATTTTTTAGATTTTTCTATATTATAATTCAGGTTAAAATATAGTGTATTTTGAGAGTAGAAGTCCAACATCTAATTTAGAAACATTTATAATATGTGATTATGCTAATAATAATTTTACATTACAAACTCAAATATTACATTCATTTACTATTATATTAGTTTCATAATAGATTTATATCTACAGTTTTCGATTTATTACCTTGAATATAGTCAACTCTTTATATTGAGGAATCTTTTTACTAAAGATCCTATTGATAAATTCAATTCCTCATTAAAAAAAATACATCTTAAATTTATATGTTATTTATTTTATTAATAAATGTATGATGATTCCTGCTTTATTTTTTCTTAGTCAATGAATACATTGGTATTCTTATAAAGCTTTATAAAAAATATATATACTATATGATGTTCTTTCTCCTAACACATGTCATTACCATGTTTATTTCTCTAACATGTCTTCCATTCTGCACTTCCTGACAACGGAACATTCTTTATTACTCTCTCTATCCTCCAAATTCTATATATCCCCATGGACTCCCCTGTCTGTCTCTAACTCTACCTCCCCGACCACCTTCACTGTACCACCGCTCATTCTCCCTCCTCATCATGAACCCACGATCCCACCCCAAAATCTAGAATCTAAATGTTGCAGAACGTATCCCACCACCAAATTCTACCACATTTGTGTCATGCTCTCTAATACCTGATCTATCATGAATCAAATCCTTAAGATCCCTTTTTCTCCAACGATATTACCTATCCTTTGATGGAATCACATTGAATTCCATCATATTTACAAAATATCCTCCCTCATGAATCATCACAAGTAATTGAATCTCATCTCCAATAAGAATCCATAAACACTACAAATCTATCTCCTCCACCCCATTTCCCGAAATCTCTTAAGGTTTCATCAGAATACTACATCTTACCTATGCCTCCCCCCAATCCCCTCCGCCTTCTTATCTCCACATCCTCACACCCTCTTCTTCCAAATGATTTTTGTGAAATCTCTTGAATCCTCTATTAGTTTCCTCTACACCGTAACCCCTCCATATCAACCCCAATTTCATCCTCTTCCCCAGTGGAATAATATCCCACTCTTATATCAGTTTCATCAAACCCATAATCCTTCTTCTCATCCACATCAATTTATATTGTTCTCTGAAGTTCTATTATAACTCACCATCTCCATTTGTGGTTGATCCACCTCTTTCATAATTCTACAACCCATTTTCCATTTCCCCTAATTTATTTGATAACACTTACGTCTATCATTATTCATCTGAACTTCTTATTCTAGACATGATCACTAATCTTTAACGAATAGATCTTCCTCGACCAAATTTTTTTTACCTAGAGGTATGGTATTCTATTACTAGTAACATATATACCTTTAAATTGTAATATACTTATTGGTATATATTTTTTAAAATAATATTATTTTTTACTAGGTTTTGTATTTTTAATTGTTCAATTTTTTTAGTGGTTCAAATTTTTGAACAATTCCATCATATTTGTTTTGTACAAGTATATGAATTTTAACATACAAGTACATATATTTATTGTTCACATAGGTATCTTATTTTTTGTTTAGTATATTATTTGTTTATATATATATATTTAAATTGATTCCACTTTAGTATAGGTTCATTCATTTTCTAATTTTTTCATAATTGATTATCCATTTTTCATTATATTCAATCCAATAATTGTTATCTTGTTTGTGAATTTTTCAATTTTTCTATTTTCCAAATTCCATTATGACTTTTTATTGTAGTGTTATTTTTTTAAATATGAATCTATTTTATATAGTACTTCTACTGTGATCTTTCTTATCATATTTATCCCACCTAGATGTTAAATATAATTTTTTCATATATGTTAATATAGGTTAATAAAATTAATGATTACACAATTATATAATTTATTTGAATACTATATTTTTTACATGTTCATATTTGTTAATATATGTTACATATTTCTTATAGGTTCATATTTGTCATATTTTTTATATGTTCATATTTTTTTATAGGTACATTTTCTTCACATTTGTTTTCATTTACATGGGATCCTATTTTTATGGATTCATATATTTTTATAGGTTCATATTTTTCAAAAGGATTAATATCAATACATCTTCATATTTTTATAGGTTATTATTTTTAAAAATGTTCATATTTTTTTATAAAAGTTTGTATTTTTAGAGATTTATATTGTTTTAGGTTCATATGTTTACTGAATTTGTTTATATGATTTTCATATAATTACATTTTTTAATATTGGTCCTTATTTGTTTCATATAGGAACCTATTATAATTTTTTAGTGTATTAGTTATTCATTTTTTTATAATTTATTCCACTTGAATATATAGTTTCATTAATTCTTCAAAAAATATCAAATGTATGTATATATTTTATAATATTCAATCAAGTTTTTCATATTTATTAATACAAGGTTATATTTTTTATACAGGTACATATTTTTTTATATGTTCATTTATTTTACCATGTTTTATATTTTTACATGTTTTTATTCTTTTATAGGTTATTATGTTTATACACAATTAATATTTTTACATGTTCATATTTTATAACTAGTTGATATTTTTTACTCTTTTATATTTTACAGGTTCATATTTTTTTACTATTCCTAATTCTATATCATTATGTTTTTTGTTATAGGTGCATATTTGTTTACATGTGTATGTATTTTACGTGACTTACTATTTTTATAGGTTCATATTTCTTAAAGAGGAGTAAAATATTTCCTGGTGGTTTTTTCACTGAAACATTTGTTTTCTCCATAAAATGAATAGATCATACATAATTCCATATATTTCATTTATCAAATTCTTATAGGATGAAAGGTAATAAGCTATGGTTTTTTATTTCCAATTTTATTTTCTATATTGTAGTAGTTTATAAAATAAATAATAAATTTGTAGCATCATGAATTTGTTTTATATGTATTTGGAGTTCATTCTAACTTTTTATATTAAGCAAAATGGTTTTGTAGAATATGTATTATTGTGCATCTTTCTATATGAATTAGGAATATAATTTTGAGATTAAGAGGTATGTTTTATTATCACTATGTATTGTTTATAAAAAGATGAAATGGTAGTTCTTTATCAGTGTGAATTTGGATTAGTTAGTGAGACAGATATAAGGATGTGTCAGAGATGAGGGGGTGAATGTTTTTTAGAGGTTCAGTAATCATAAGTTTATAATAAAAATAAGCTTTAAGTGGAAATATCTAAGGGTTAAGTGATAGAACAAGAACAATTAAATGGTCCTCATGTTCTTACTATTGGTTTAAAATTCACCACTAATTTTTTAACCATTTCTATTACAGTTTGATTTTCATCTATGTGGGAATTAGTAGGAAGTAGCATATGGTGTGATAGTTCATCACCAAGGATAAGTAATTATTTTAGCAATGGATATCCTGTGATCCAAGAGTATCAATGTGGAAGCTAGAGTTTATAGCTATTAAAATAGCAGTATATTTGATGAACATAAAATTGAGATGAAATTAGAAAGTTATTATCCCATTTAACCTATTGTATGATCATATTCTCGAAATCTTCTTTGAATTTCATGGACACAATATCATGACCTTCATGTTCTTAAATATTTTCATAGGATATGCAGATATCAAAGTAAGTCACTCTTTTCTTACCTATTCTCTCTACTCATCATTAAATTCAAACAACACTTACGATTGTAAGTTCCACAAATTCGATGTATGTTCCACAATCAAGCCAGTTTCTTAATTGGTGAACATCAATGGTCAAATCATCACTCATTTCAAGATCCACGTACTAGTTTAGAATAACAACCCTACTCTTTATTACACATTAATACATGATTTATTACATAAGATTACACTTAATAAAACATGTATTATTCTAGGTATAGTGTATTTGTGAATTAGGTACATTACGTGAAAACATAAATAGGAAATACAACCCCTTTATTGAAATATTCCTTAACATGCTGATACGTAAAACCGCATGGGATTACATGGGGACATACATAAGAAAAATATGAGATATAAATACCAATAAGGGAATAAAAATATCATAACATGAAGAAATTAGTACTTATTAGATAATAGTCATATTAATGGGGCATAAATGGAATGAGAAACATAAACATGAATGATAAGACATGATGTAGCATGATAACATAATAGAAACATAGGAAATTTGGCAACATCTTAAAACTCTGCATCATAAATAGAGGTCATGGATAATTGTCATGTCATCATGATAGAAAATGTTTCATTAAGGAATCAGGTTCAATCCTTGTCCCAAAATGACATCTCATGTGACTAAACATTAACCAATGAATTGGAGCTCTATATAATTCCATTCACACGTGTCAATATCATTTCATTCTCATGCTTAAATGTTCCACATAGATCAAACAACATGGATTAATTCATCATCATATTTTATTACACTAATTAAGAAGTGTTGAAAAATTACATGTATATCCTTATTCGAGTAATTATAATTTTATAAAGGTGAACACCCATGATAGAAAATGGGTATGGTATTCACCACCTAATTATCCTGGTGTGGAAAATTGCAGTGAAATTTTGGAATCTTAACAATGTCACTTAAAAATTCATAAAATTAGATTATGAGAGAGAAAAAAGTATCTTGAAATTTATATATAAAAGGATAGTAATAGGGACATGTAAATACACGTACCAACATTATGAATTTTAAATATAAGGCATACGATAATAAAGAAACTCTAAAAAAAGAAGAGAAGTTGAGGGTCCCTTACTTGAGTGTGTGACACCAAATGATAGTGTGGAGATTATTGAGAGTTTCGGGTGCCTTGAGAGGAATATATAAAAGGTAGGGAAGAGTATGGATGTGATTAGAAGAATTTTAGTCAAGATAACTAGGATATTGGGTGGGATTATATAGGAAATGAGTGGGGTTTCTTTAATATTTCTCAAACATTGGTTTCGGACTATATATAATAAAATAACTAAAACGAAAAACCTACCGATGATTTTCCCATGGATTATACCAAATTGGATTGGTTTACATTATTTTATAAGGAAAAGTTTCTATTTTAATAAAATAATACCCTTTCTATGTGGAGGTAAGTCATACTCTTAATGAAATTATTTCAAAACCTTATAATATTTTAATGGTTTTGGAGGGTTCGTTAAGAACTTATAAAACTAATAAATAAACATAAAATAACATTTTTTTAAAGTTAAAACATATATTTGGTCTTTTATTTACTTTATATTATTTATTATATCGCATTTGGGTCATTATGATGTCAAAATACATACCATATAACAATACATTATTAAATATTTATCCAAAAATTAAACTATCTTAAAAAATTATAAAAAAATCATCATTGGATAATTTGAACATTCTAATTAAAAAAATAATATTGATTTTATATAAATAATTTTCAAAATATAGAATTTTTTTTTAAAATAGAATTTATATTTATTGATAAATGTTGGGTTTTTTTACAATGATAGTTTTCAAAACATTTTAAAAATTAACTTTGACTTAATACAAAATAAATAATCATTTATATTTAATAAACATTATTTAATAATAATATTTATCAATACATTATTTATTTAAAAAATCCATTAATTCATCAAAATAAATTCTTTAATTCAATTTGTTCATTACCCAAAAAAACAATTTTTATTTTATTGTATCAAAATAAAAAACATATTAAAAGTAACCATTACAATAACAAAATGAAAATATATTCATTATTCTATATAATGTAATTTAAATACACATATTGAAATGTACTTGATTTATATCCCAATAATACACTAGAAAATTCCCTAAGGGTATGATGTGTGACTGTGATACTTTCATGAGGTGGTACGACGACCATGGTTTGGTCCATGATCTCGATGAGCTTGAACTTCTCCCATAAACGGTTTCACTCATGCATAAGTTGTTAGATATCATCTTGGGATTGGTAAGTGATAAAGCCCAGTGATGTTGTATCCCTTGTAATCTCTGATAAATAGGCTTTATAGGGTATGATCCTATTGGTTGAGGCCATCAAATCCTTTTCCTATATTGATTGGATTTGTTAAAACCCTATATTAACACTAATCATTTGATCACTATACACTGACATTATTATCAATCGTAAGGATTCTTAATGATATTTTAAATACAATATAATAAAACCAAATAAGTGATTATTTGTTTAATATCCATAATATATAATAAAAATTTGATTAAATCAAAATATAAATTTTATTTATAACAGTTTTAGTAGTTACAATATTCCACCCATAATAAATTTTTCCCTCAACATTTTCATTTCCTATAGTAAAAATGATGAGGGAAACTTTGTTTCATCACATCCTCCAATTCTCACATTGATTATTCAAAAATATAATTTCTCCACAACACTTGGAAAAGGTACATTGTCTTGTTTCACAGAACATTGCCTCTACGATCTATGATTTTCACCGACTTCCACTACTACAATAAATCCCTTTAGTGACTGCCAAAAGCGGTCGCTAAAGAGATTTAGAGACTGCCTTGCGACCGCTTTTGGTGGTCGTTGTTACTCCGTCAGTAAATACCAACAGCGACCACCAATGGTGGTCGCTTTAGATCCTTTAAAAAAATTCACATTTCACGTACACGGGAAACCAGTGGGGTGCAAGGAGGGACACACAGGGACAAGGATGGACAATAAGGGACCTCATAGTTTGGTCATCAGTCGTGGAAGCTTCGTGGGGGCTAGAGGGAAGGGTGAGTGCGACGTTGAGGGGTTTATGGAGTGCGGTCAAATGTCGGGGGTGTAGGGTTCGACGATAGATGTTATCAGGGTGAAGGGAGGCAATGGAGGGTGGAAATGAGGATAACCGAGGGTTATAGGGGCGGCGGTAATGGTGACTGGGGGAATATAGGGAAGTTGAAGTGGTGATTTGGGGAAGACAACTGTGGGGGTACGAAAAATCCTACCTATTTTATTTCAGCATTAGCGGCTGCCAATGGTAGTCGCTAATACTATCAACAGCGACCTCCAATGGAGGTCACCCATTCCTAGAGGCGCAAAAACACCTTTTTTATTAGTGTTCTCCTTATATAGGATCTCATTATCCAATGGCACCACCACTAGATTTAGTACATGTTAGGGGTCTGGTATATACTTCCTCGATAGGGATACATGTAATACATCATTTAGTTAAGAGAGGTTAGTTGGGAGTTCTAGTAGATAGAACATCACTCCTGTGAGATCAAGGATCCAAAAAGGTCCTATGTATCGTGGACTAATATTTCCCTTATTTACAAATCTAACCACTTTCTTCCATGGAGATATGTAGAGTAATATCATGTCTCAAACATAAATCTCTAGGTCTCATCAATTATTATCACCATAACATTTTTTTTCAAATTTTTCCATCCTTGATGTGTTGCGTAATTGTCTTAAACTTTTCCCCCATTTCTCAACCATTTCAAGAACTAGCAGTTTACATTCCCTAACATCATCCCAACATATAGTTTTTTACCTCTTCTCCCAAAAAGATTCATTGGGATCCATTTGGATACTTGGGTGGAAACTTTTATTATAAGAGAACATGACTAGAGGAATATGTTGATCACATTCTCCTTTGAATTCAATTGAGCATGATCCCAATGTGTTATCAGGTTTCTAGAAAATCTGACCATATTGGATGGAATTTTGGGAGTGATAATCCATGATGGTGTTCAGCTTAGTTTTTAGATCATGTTTGAAAATTTTCCAACACATGAAGGTGAATCTAG
Source organism: Viscum album (assembly GCA_963277665.1). Lineage (NCBI taxonomy): Eukaryota > Viridiplantae > Streptophyta > Magnoliopsida > Santalales > Viscaceae > Viscum > Viscum album. The sequence continues at coordinate 1,430,604,063 of OY728126.1, read as the reverse complement.
AATCTTGATCATATAAAATCGATTGTGGTACTCCACATAGCCTCGCCACTTATATGATATACATAGATGCAACTTATTTGAGTGAGAAATCCTCTTGAATCAGAATGAAGTGTGAAGTCTTTGTAATATGATCCACCACAACCCATATATAATTATTCCATCTTGATTTCTTCATAAGACCATTGAAAAATTCTATAGGAATTTTTTTCCTTTCCATGTAGGTATGGGTAATGGTTTCATCAACCCCTTGAATTTTTTCCTTTCAATTTTCAATTTCTGAAATATATGAAATATTTATGTATATTATGTGATATCCTTATTCATATTGTCCCAGCAATAGTGTTCTCATAGATCTTGATACACATTTGTTCTTCTTGAGTGTGCATATATGGTTGAGCTATGTGAATTATCCTACAGCTCCTTCATTAAATTAGGATTTGATTATATACATAGTCTTGACCTAAATATCACAACTCCTTCTTAATTAACATTAAATTCCAAGGATTTACCTATCTTTATAGCTTTCACATTCTTCTAAATTACCACATCATCTACTTAAGAATCCTTTAACCTCTCCAAAAAAGAGGTTTGGACAATCATATGTGAAATGATTGATTATGTTCCTTACTTTATGATTCACATGTCTATCCTTTTCAAATATAAGAAGATTTAATCCTTATCAATTATCATCAATGGTAGAATTTCTTGATATTTTCTACGTAGAGCATCTGATACTTTATTCACATTCTAAGGATGGTGGTGAATTGAGTATCCATAGTCCTTGATCAGAGCTAACCATATTTGTTGGTGCATATTCATATCTTTCTATATGAATATATAGTTGAGGCTTTTGTGATGTTTATTTATTTCACACTTCTCCCCAAAGAGATAATTCCGCCATATTTTCTATGAAAAATCACTATATCCAAATATAGATCAGGACTTGGGTAGTTATGTTCATGAACTTTCAACTTCCTTGAATCATGGACTAGGAATTTTTAATTTTTCATTTACACATAGCCAAATCCCTTCTTTGTAGAATCATTGAACACCATGATAATTTCTTCACTTGAGGGTAGTGTGAGCATAGGTGCAGTGATAATCCTCTTTTTAATTCCTTGAAGCTATCTACACATTCATCATTCTAAACAAACATTACTCCCTTCTTAGTTATCTTGGTAATAGGGTTTGAAAATTACAAGAAATTTCCCACCAATCGACGATAATACCCAGCTAACCAAATAAAACTAAGGATATATGTCATAGTTGTTTACCTTATCCATATTTAAATTGCTTATTTCTTTTATGGCTCCATAAATTTTCCATTACATTTGATTATATTCCCCAAAAAGGATACATATTTTAATCATAACTCACATTTACTGTATTTTTCGTAAAGATTATCCTTTTGTATGGTCTTTATCATAGTGCTCAAATTCCCCTCACACTCCTCCTTGATTTTTGAGTATATTATAATATCATCTATAAATAATACCACAAAATTTTCAAGGTAATCTCTAAATAATCTACTCATCGAGTCCATGAATATTTATAGAGAATTAGTGAGTCTGAAGGGAATTAATATGAACTCGTAGTTCTCGTACCTTGTAAAGAAAGCAGTCTTGGGGATATCCTTCTCATTTTTCCTAATGTGGTAATATCTCAACCACAAATCCACATTAAAAATTATTTTTCTCCATGTATATAATTGAATATATCATCAATCCTTAGTATACGATACTTGTTCTTTATCATGATCTTGTTAAGCTCATGATAATCAATGTAAAGGAAAATTGACCCATCCTTCTTCATAGCAATGAGGAACGGTGTTCCCAATGGTGAAGCATTTGGGTATATGAACCCTTTTTCTAGATTCTGTTGTAGTTGTTTCTTCAGTTCCTAAAGTTCCATAATAGCCATTCTATATGGATTCTTCGATAATGGAAACACCCCAACTATAAAATCTATTTCAAATTCAACCTTCTAACTAGGAAGAAGACTATGAAATTCCATAAGAAACACATAAGTGTATTACCTCACAATGTGCATGTCTTTAAGGGTGATATTTTCTGTAGACTCGATCATTTTAGCTAGATATGCTTTCTCATAATGAAATAATATCCATACCTGAGATGTTGGTACTAATGAAGATTTATCCTCCTCCCTGCACTTGTACAGAAAAAGAGTATGATTCCCAATACAGATAGTGATTTCCATCACATGACAATTTATGTTGGATATTTACAATGATATCCAATCCATAAACATAATTTCATCAAATTACACCTAAGGTATTATGAAATTTGTTTATGGGAATATCATCCAACGCGTTTTGATGGGAGAGGAGCTATATACTTGGGATATTTCCCTATTTTTCATTTTCACTAACAACTCTACTTCCATGATTTTTGGTGGTGTTTGAATAGTTATACTAAACTTTTGTGATATGAATGAGTGCATAGAACTAGAATCAAAAAGTATGTTCACTATTCTTTAATAAATAACCATCATAAAAATTACCACATTGTTGTTATGTTCCCTTATAGTGTTTTTAAGGGAAAAGCATTCCCATTCTGTATTGGAGGTTGTTTCTTGTCTCTAAAAAGCCTTGTCTTAGTGAATCGGATTAAAATGTTCCTTTTTTACTAGAATTTGTGGCAATGAGAAATTTTTTGAGGGTTTACTAAAGTAGTCCTTTCTTCCAACACATTAATGGGTTTCTCCTATTGGTGATTGCTAGCTAGGTTACCTTCCATCCCACACCTAAAGCATTTCCTAGTTTCCCTTATGCAATTTTTGGGGTCATTCCTTTTTCACCTTTGACAAGTGGAATGTTAAAATTTATTGTCACCATTAGATATCTCCATTGATCTTCCAGAATTAATCTCTAATTTTGGCATCTTATCCTTTTGATACCCTTGAAATTCACCGAACCCTATTTTTTACTTTGAGGGAACATCAGAAAATTTCCTCATAGCTAACAAAGTATTGGATCACCAAGAATTTCATATATTAGGTTTTAGATCACTAAAGATGATTTCAACCTTTAATTTGTGCATAACGACTAAGATTAAGTCATATCATCCAGTTCTTGTGAAGTTTTCTCATACAACCTAATAGATCCATCATCTTTTTCCTTGAGGGAAAGAAAATCCCTTGCCATTTTAAGATGGAGAGTTCAAGGAAAATATTTATCAAAAATTATTTTGTTGAATTCCTTTCACTCCATTGATTAGATCACATCCTCAAGATTTATATTCTTGATTAATGTCAACCACTGATCAACTTGTCCCTCTTAATGATAAAAATCACGTAGAATAATTTATTGCTTGGAACGTTGAAGGATGGATAAGTTATTCCAAATGGAGTTGATCCATTGTTCTTTGATTAGGGGATCATATGAACCAATGAAAGTCAGAGACCATTTTTACATAAATCTCTAAATTGAGGGGTTTTATTTCTTATGGAAATTTGGGTGCTTTTTATAATATATAATTCTATATAGAACCATAGTTTTCTGAGAGATTATTGTCATAAATTTTGTGATTCCTACTCCCATCGGGTTGGTAATCTCATTGGGGAAGTCATCACATTGACCTTCGCATTGGTTCTTTACCTGGTTCCTCCAATTTCATTCCATTTTATAGATTAATAGTAAAATTAAGGATTGATATTTTTAAATTATTAAAAACATAAATGGGAATTTACTGACATTAAATGGATAACTTATAATTTATATATTTTTTTAAATTATGAATTTCAAGGCATCAATATATGTTATCCATGATCAATTTTCAATCATATGTTATTATGGGATTTTCTATTCCATTGATAATGGATCATAATTATCAAGTGATTTTACCAAACAATATCCCATGGGGGTGTCAAACAAGGTTTTTAATAAGGCATGTTGTCATGTACCAGGTTATGGGGAGTAAGGCCGGATGCACCTTGTGAGAGTTGTTTCCCCTAGGTAAATCGGTTCCAGTACTATGTCCACTGGTAGTATCCAAAAATGGATTCATTTTATTGATAAAATACTTAATCTATATGTACCAAACTTTAGGGATGATTTATTATACTTATTATTATCTCTAAGGCTTTATTTTTAGTTTTCAAATCCTAATCCCAAAAATAACTAATATTTTCCTCCATTACAAATTCTAAAAAATATTCTCTTTATTACACCATAATAAATTATTTATTACAAAGGATTAGAATTAAAAAACCCTAAATATCAATAATTATAGTTTATTTTGGAATTTAGAACATTACATAACAACATAATTATGAAATACATAATTTATTTTTAACTTACGTAGCATGATCATACTTAAAAATGCATGGGATAACCTGTGGACATGCACAAGAAATGAGTGAGATATAAAGCCCAGTAATGGAAAAAACATGTCATAAAAAGAAGAAATTTGTACATGTTAGACAATAAGAATATAAATGGGAAATAAAATAAAATAGAATCATAAACATTAATGATAAAATGTGATATAATATGATAACATAATGGAAACATAGTAAATGTGGAAACATCTTAAAACACTGCATCATAAACATAGTACAAGGATAAATACCAATAAGAGATAATAGAAAAAGGCCCATATAGGAATTAGTTTCAATCCCTATCCTAACATGATGTCTCATGAGACTAAACATTATCCAATGCGTTGGAGCGCTATATAATTCTAGGCACACCGGTCACATTTATTTCTTTTTCATGCTTAAGTGTGTCATATTGATCCTATAACATGGATTCATTCATTATAATATTTAATTACACAATAAAGGAGTGTGTAGGAGATAAAATTAATGTCCCATGTCAATGAATTATAATTGTATAAAGGTGAAAACCCTTGATAGAAAATTGGTAAGGTATTCCTTACACAATTACTTTGGCATGGAAAATTGCAGTGAAATTTCGGCAGCATAACGACATCACTTAAAAATTCATAAAATTGGTTAATGAGAGAGAAAGGGGTATATTATACTTTGGATATTAAATGGTTAGTATTAGGGACATGGAAAAACATTTAACAACATTTGGAATTGGAAACATAAGGCATAATATAATATGGAAACTTGAATAAGGAAGAGAATGTGAGGATCCCATATTTGGGAGTGTGACTCCAAATGCAAGGGAGGAGCTTCTTGAGAGATTTGGGGAGCCTTGGGAGGATATAGATAGGTTATGTCCTATTAAGGAGATTCTCCGGGTATTTTGAGTGAATATAGGTGGGAGCACCGGTGGGTTCAATAAAGAAATGTGTAGGGATTTCTATAATATTTCTCAAAATATTTTTTTGGACTCTATATAATAAAATAACCAAAAAAATATTTATCATCATTTTTTCACATATTTTCTGAAACATTTGAGTGTTTTCCATTATCTTATAAGTCCAAGGGCCAAAATTAATAAAATAATACCATTTATTATGTTTATGTGAGTCATACTCTTGATGAAATGATTTGAAAACCTTAAAATATATTAATGTTTTTGGAGGATTCATTAAGGCTTTATAAAATTAATAAAATAAAAATTAAACAAATTATTTTAAAGATAAAAAATATATTTGGTCTTGGATACACTTTATAGTCTTTATGAAATAATTTTTCAGTCATTATGATGTAATAATACACACCGTATATTTATACTATATTTATTTTTTACCTAATAATTGACTGTCTGAAAAAATTAAAAAAAATCACCATTGGATAATTTATATGTTATGATTCCAAAAATAATATTCATTTTATCTAAATAATTTTCTATTTATATAAATTATTAGTTTTTTATGATAATCGAAATTTACTGGGTAATGCATGGTGTTTTGAAAATAACAGTTTTCAAACCCTTATAAAAATTATATTTGACATCAAAAACAGTATATGATCATTTATTTTTAACAAAAAAAAATTAAAAATAATATTTTATCAATGTATTATTTATTTAAAAATTTCATTAATTCATCAAAATAAATTTCTTAATTAAATTTGACCATCAACCAAAACACAATTTTCAATTTATAGTATGAAAATAAAAAATCATTTATAAATAAATAATAATAGGATAAATATATATTCATTATTCTATAAAAAATAATCTACATACCCATATTTCTAGATTCTTGATACATATACATTTAATATACTAGACAGCACCCTATGGGTAAAGTGGGTGACTCTGACACATTCAGGGGTGGTTTGACCAACATGGTTTGTTTTGTGATCTTGATGATCTTGAACTTCTCCCATAAGTGGTTTTTCTCATGATTAAGTTATTGAATATAAGATTGGCATTGGTCCAGGGAAAACCTAGTGATTCTATCTCCCTTGAAATCTCTGATAAATTTTTTTCATAGGCTATGATCCTACTTGTTGAGTCCATCTGTTCATTTTCCTGTATCATTTGGATTTTTTAAAACACTATATTTATACTAATAATGTGATCATCATTCCCTGAAAATGTTATTAATAGAAATGATGCTTAATGAAATTTTAAATCAGATATAATAAAACCAATGAAGTGTATGTTTTTTATATCCTTAATACATAATAAGACATTTAATAAAATCAAAAGTGGAATTTTATTTATAACAGTTCGGGTCATTACATTTGGGTACGCTCGTGTAACTATTTTTTAATTTTTCCTCATCCTCATACACCAGGGACACCTTTTAATCCATTGATCTATTTTGTAGATGTACAGGAGTAAGAAACAAGCAACTGATGTCTTGTTATACACATATCACTACCATCCTATAAATCCATCTTTACATGTTTGAAACTATATATGAAACCAATAATAATTCCCATTTTTACAATAGTAGGACTTGTGAATTATAGAAGCCACCCTCAAGTAGAGTCTGTAAGTGTCTATGGTTTACCCATAGTATAAAGATTTGACCAATGATATAACATTAATTAAAATTTTAGTCTACATTTTTCCACTATATTTATCATTATCTTGATATTTAAATCCATTAAAATTTATTTACTCTTCTAATAATTCATAATATTTCCTCTAATAAGTCATCTAATTTCATTTAAATACTTATCTAATCATTTTACTGCAACCAACCCTGCTAATTTGAAGAGTTTCACTATATTTAGATCTTTTTATGGTATTCCCCATGAATTGAATTTATTATTGATACATATTTGAAATTTTATCTTAAATTCAATCCTAAAATGTAAAACACCAAGATTTCATAGTACGTTATCTCTTCAAAGTAATTCCATAACTTGCACTACATGCAACACCAAGTTTATGCACAACACAACTTACCAAACGAGTCATTCAAAAATATGTTATGAATAGTATTAGAATAATTTGTAATTTTATATACTACATATAATTTTCTAATCCATGTTATTTTTTCTTAGACATAATATAAGAACTGATTCATTTTTTTAGATAAAAGAATTATTTTTGAAAAAATGAAATTTTACCGCATTTTTTTTGGAGAACCCTTTTTAAAATAAATATTTGACACTTTTATATATTCAATTTAATGAAATTAAATTCTTCTTTAGAACCAGGACACTAAAATTTAGTCTGGATAATTTTTTAGTACTTTTATGATAACTTTTATATTTTGATGAATATTGAAAAATACTATATTTTAATTGAAATTAAATTTTTTAATTGAAATTATTTATAGTGTTAAATTATGTATTTTAATGGATTATTTGTATAATTATATTATATTTTTATTATTTAATAGAATTTAGGTCATTATAATTATTTTTACATTTAAATTTGACATAAACACATGCCAATATTTTCAAAGTTTTTACTTTTTGAAAAACCGCTTTTTGGTTCTGACAAGAGGAATTAATTTTAAATTAATTAATAAAAATTCTATGTTTTGAATTTGGTAATGTAAAATTCATTTTTGAATTCTTAATATCAAAATTATCTTAGGGTGAATTCTTGGTATTTTTTTAAAAACATTAATTTTTTTATGAATAGTAAAAAACATTGCGTTATTGTTTAAAACCGACTTTTTATTTAAATAATTATTTATATTATATAAATTTATTTTAAGTCAAAATAGATATATAATACCTATATATGTTCAATTTAAATCATTGGAGTCATTTTATAATTAAATTAGATGTATAAAATTTTATTTAACTTTTTAATGACTTTTACCGACCTTCTATGCACATTTTCAAATTTGCATAAAGAATAATTTTACCATTTCTGTGAATTGAATTTCAAAAATCTAAGAGATGCAGTTTAAATATTTAAGTAAAATGTGGTTTAATAAGATGAAAATAATTTTCAGTGAATAGTAACTTTTGACTTTTATTTACCACGATTAAAATTAAATAGTTTAATTAGAGGTAAAAAATATAATAGAATTACCCTAAAACATATCCTAATTATATTGGTTAAGTTTATTTCGATGAAAACTAACCTTAGGAATAAAATATGATCCTTTTGGTCCACTTTGATTTGATTCAGACATTTATTATTTTTTTATTTAAAGAAGAGTTAAAAGTGTTAAATTCGAAGTTTAATAACTAAACCATTTTTAATAGAGGTTTATAAATAAGATAAATTCCACTATAATTATTCATTATAAAGATAAAAATATTTCCTATATAATTTTATTTTATTTATAATTTTTAGAGATTAAATAATTAAATTTATTTATAACACAATTATGATGCAGTAATTTCTTTATCAATGAAACATTAAAATAAATGATATTATAAATATAAAAATAAATGTAAATTTGGGATTTTGATTCCATAAAAGAATTTTATCATTTAATATGACATGTTAGGGTTGATTAAATAAATTTTTTTTGAAGTGATAAATTTGTTATGACTTTAACAAAAAACAAAATACCAAATAGTGTCAAAATTGATATAAATGAATTTTTAAAACAAATACTATATTCTTAATTGATATAATATTTCTAAAAGTATAAGGATCAGAAAAAGTACATATATAAGGTTATATATTACAATAATTAACCACTTGGGGTTCTCTTGTATTTTTATAGTATGTTCATTAACCATTTATTATAAAAATACAAGAGGACATGGTAAAAGTTAAACTATTTAACTAAGAGTTAAATAAAAAATATCGGGTTAATATGGTGACCTAAACTTGTATAAAACCTATTGGTTGAGATTATATAGACCCATCCCTACCTTATATTTGAAATAAATCAATTTTCATCTATTAGAAACCGAAAATTATTTTATAATAAAATAATATTTCAAACATTTCCTAAAGTGACTGTCACCTCTCTTATAAATGGGTAATTCCCCTTCTCTAAAAATCACACCTCCAAATACATTTGGCTCAGCCAAATCCTGCCCAAATATCCTCCCAACATCCATCACTTAAACCTATAGTTTATCCCTTGAGCAGTAAGCCATCCTAAAGAGACTTTTTGTTCAAATCAAAAGGAAACACCCAAATAAGATGTAATTATTTTATCACCTCTTTCAAAGTTATTTGTTTCTTCCACTTTCTCTTTTTATGTTATTTCTATAAAAAAATAATAAAAATAGTACCATCTACATACTATGATGTTATTATGAATATGGTATTACCATACTCATTATTATATCCATCCTATAAAAGATAATGTCACCATGTGTTCGTACATATGGCTTACCATCTCCACGTCATGGTGTAATTTGTTATTCAACTCTATGTTATTTGGATGTATATAATGATGTGTAATATGTATATGAATAATTAAAATAACATTAAATTTCTCTGTACAATTAATATACCATTCAATTTCACGTCTTTTAATCCTTAAATAAATGATATCGTCGCTCGTGTGTACGTACGGCTTACCGTTTCCACGACGCGGTGAGATTCATTTACAGGTTCACCATTCAATGATGATTATAAAAATATATATCATTTATGTGTATGTAATATATGAAAAAATAATTCTACTGGAGATATATATATATATATATATATATATGTTCTTACATGTGTCTTATTCACTTCCCTTCAATACGATATGAAAATGAAAATAATGTTTCTGTGTACGTACGACCTACCGTCTCCATAACCAGTGTTTTAAATTTTATATATCTATCTATTATACATATTTATATTCTAAATATATATTATATATAAATCATGTTTCATATTCTCTAAGTATTTAAATCTTGACTTAAATGATACCATCAATAATAACAAGTTAAAACACGTACGCCAAAGTAAGCGATTATTACCTGAAATGTTAATTTGACATGGAAATCATTATTAAATGGGTAGTATAAAGTCATAAATTACTTTTTTATGATATAATAAATATTATTATGGTTTTTTATAATTTAATAACATACCATGGTCATTATACATGAGGTTAAACGTACCCTCGACCAAAGGAATGTGCAAGGTACGAGTTAATTCCTTAATCTCATTATTATCTGAGATTGTTTATGTGCATGTATTTTTTGGGACATATTTATTATCCATGTCCATGTTTCATAAACTACATTTATAAATGATTATTTTAATGTCCTCTTTAACTAAAACATCATTTTAAATGTTTTAAATATTTATTCTTCTATATCATTCTCATTAATATCCATATTTTCAAAATGGTTTTAATGATTTATTTATATGAACATGATTGTTTTAAAATTTTAGTTCCATTCACAAGTCTCAAAGTGGTATGGGACACTTGGATTAAAATATCTTTTTTAAATTACTTCATTTATAAATGTGTGACTTTTAAATGATTTCACAAAAAGGGATATTTCTCTCAAAAAGTTTTAATGATCATTTTCAACTATGTCAATATTCTTCATTGGATATTATTATTGATTAAGGTTGATTTATTATAATAAAATATTACATATTGTATCGAATGTGTTATGATATGTTTGAATGTGGATGTGATATTTTTATACCATTCATGGTTTACGGTTGAATTATTGACATTTTGTATGCTAGTTTTATTATTAATATTTATGTTATGTTTCAACATTTTCTTTTGAGGAATGCAGTTGACATAGTAAGTGATGGGTGGGGCCCGATATATCCCTTCAATGTATCAGTAGGTATCATGAGAGAAAATAGTGTCTTGGGACAAGGGCATGACAAAAATTTTATATGTATTCTTGGAATGAGGCCTTGATTATATGGTAATGATGTCCGGCGTTAGGCACTCCCTCATTATGAAATTAATTATTACATGTGACTATTCAACTAGTAGAATATCCATATTCATGTTAATATGGTAATGTTTTATTTATTTTATCCATATTATGTTAAATTTAATGATTAAAAGTTTTTTGTTTTTATTACACATCCTTCCTTAAATGTTTATAGCTTTTTCTAAATTATTTACCCTTACTGAGAATCTGATCTCACCCCTTTCTTATGTTTTATTTTCCATGGATTCAGTGAAGTGTATTATGTTTGATATGCATGGTTATGCTAGGGGAATAATGGTGCTCTCAAAGGATTATTTGTGTTGTGTTTTATCTTTGAAATGTGTAATGTAATGTTCATGTATGTAATAAATTTTCCAAGACTACTAAACTAATCGGTCCTTCGGGGATTGATTTCTTTTAATCATGCCAATGTATTAAAATAATGCCCCATATTTGGGCTTCTGGGGTTAGGGTGTTATAGTTGGTATGAGAGGAAGTTTAGAACAATCCTTGGAAACTAAATTTAGAAAAACTAGATTATAGAACATTACCCTATGATAGAATTTGAGGATTAGTATAGAAGAACTTCATATAATTTTGGTAATGTTGGGATTTTTTGTATTTTCCAAGCAATACATCCTTTTCATGATATGAGAAGGTAGAGGCGGCTCTGGTACAGATGTACCTAGGAGTGAATACTCTGTCAAGGAGTTTTGGGCTTGACCCGGGGTATCCTGTTACCCGGCAAAGGGCCTTGTTGTACTCTTGGTTAGGACACTCTTGGAGGATATGATCATGATAATTCACATTTTATTTACAAGCCATTATGAAGGATTTAGGAGTAACTACTTCTTCAAAGAAAATATTTTTTATGATTATAGGTTATATGCATAATATTTTCAATTTACGTAATGTATTTTACAAGTTTGGAATTATGCATTGCGATTCATAAACTAACCTAGTGTATTCCATTTTTAATAAATAGGGCCCAATAGAAGGAATGAGAAATCCAGCAAAACGCATGATCCATATAGTAAGAAGGATCATATCTTTCGTGGTATTAAGCCAAAATTTTAAAGGGAAATAGTCTCCCACGTATTCTCATAATATGAAGAATTATTATCATGTTTTAATAAGATATGTAAATAATTCTCTCAGTCATATGGCTATGAAAGGAAGCAAGAGACGAAAATGATAGTATAGAGAAATACGGACAAAAGGGAAGAGGAGAGAGAAGGATTTTCCCATATGTGATAACTGTGGAAGGAATCACCTTAGTAAATGCTCGGAGGAAATGAGAGTTTGTTATAAGTGTGGAGGAAAAGGACACCAAGTACATGATTGCAAGGTTAGGGAAAAGGTTTCAAATGTATAATGTTTCATCTGCAAGGAGTTGGGACACTACGTGAATCAATGTCCAAATAATCAGGGTATTCATCAAATGATGATATTGGATTATAATCAAGTTATGATACTACCACAGAAAAAGATTAATGACTAGTGTTATTAAGTTGTTATTAAATAATTATTTCATTTGAGTGTTGTAACAATGATGTATTGGTTATATTAATTATAGAAATAAATAAGGATTGTACTATAATGCTATTTCATTGGGGATTTGTGATTATATGGTTATAAAAAAAGAGAATCAATTGCAAGTTAATTTTTTTTTAAAACACATTGTTGATGGAAAGATAAACCTTAATATGGTTCTGATATTGAGGTAGTGATTTTGTAACAAGATATGATTTATTTGGATAAATTATTTTCGGTAATCTTGACTACTTTGAAACTAATTAATTGTTTTTTTATTCTATTATTGTTGGAGTTTACAACATTTTTGGAGATAAGAAGTATATAAAGAATTATATAAGGAATAATGGACCAAGAATGTAATCAATAAGGTTTTATGGTAATTCAGGGTGTTGCCATGTTTTAAAAGAATACATGATGAATATATTCACATGTTATTATGTGGAAAAAAAGATCTTCATTATGTTTACCTTCCTTATAAATTTTGGACTTTGAGTTTGGAAAGAACTATTTTGGATAAGTCTTAATGTTGGTACAGATTATGTTTGACATTGGATAATATTGTTAAGGTTAAATCATTTCTTAAGATTATTTTTGTATTTTTATAAAAAGAACTGCCTGAGGGTCGGGCGACAACCCGTCCCATCTGGAAAGGCCGTGAAACTTGAACCCGCAATCAAAGGGCGACAACGGTGCCTCACCTACCACTGACCTACATGATTTCCTACTTTATATAATGTTTTTTTAAATATTCCGACAAATGAATTATAAATTCATTATTTTTGAAACCCTATAGGATTAAGATAAATTTAATATTTTTTATTTCTATTATCTTTTGGAGTGGAGTATGAGTTTGTGGTAGAAATTAGTTGAAAGATGAAACTCCACATGTCAAGTATAATTTTTTCCTCTTATTCTATGAATAAATTAATTCTTAAACTTTATGGAATTGATCTTAAAACAAAAAATGGGTTATCCTAATACATTATGTTTTATTGAACCGATGATATTTTAAATCATCTTCATAGATCGATGTCTTTGAGGCCCTCAATTTTACACTTTTTGTGATCCATGACCCCAATCACTCCCTATAAATATTTATGTTTTTACTCCAATTATGTTTCTCCAATTTTCACCAATGTTCTCTTAATTGAGATCATAATTTGGTGGTGACTTTTTCATTTCTCTTTCCCTCTTATTAACACTATATTTTATTAACCCAATTTCTGATATGGGTTTTCCACAAAGGTATTTTTCAATTTTTAACCATTTATTTTTTAAGAACAATTTAAAATTTCTTGGAAGAAATTTATTGAAGGAGGGTAGAATGTAACACCCCAATATTTCATAGTACATTTTCTCTTCAAAGTAGTTCAATTACTTGTGCTACACGCAACACCAAGTTCGAGAAACCACGACTTACCAAATAAGTTATTCAAAAAGAGGTTAGGAATATTATTAACTAAATTTTTTATTTTATATACTCTATATAATTTTATAATCCATATTATGTGTTTCTTAGACATAATATAAGAACAAATTCGATTTTTTAGATAAAAGAATTATTTTTCAAAAATTGCAATTTTATCGCCTTTTAAAGGAGAAACCTTCTTAAAACCAATATTTGACACTTTTATATATTAAAATTAATTAAATTAAATTATTTAGTAAAATAGGGACATAAAAATTTAGTTTGGATAAATTTTTGGTACTTTTCTGATAGCTTTCATATTTTGACTAATAGAGAAAAATACTAAATTTTAATTGAATACAACTTTTTTAAACGAAATAATTTATAGTGTTAAATTATGAATTTGAATGGTTTGGACGTATAATTAGATTATATTTTAATAAATTAATACAATTTAGGTCATTATAAGTAATCTCGCATTTAAATTTGACATAAAAACAGTTAAATCTTTTCCTAGTTTTTACTTTTTAAAAACCTGCTTTTTTGTTTTGACAACAAGAATTAATTTTAAATTAATTAGTGCAACTTCTATGTTTTGAATTTGGTAAAATAGAATTCATTTTTGAATTAGGAATATAAAAATTGTATTTGGGTAATTTTTTTTTCTGAAAAATCTCAAATTTTGATTAATAGTGAAAACACTATGTTATTGTTTAAAATAGACTTTTTATTTAAATAATTATTTATATTATTTAAATTTATTTGAAAAAAAATAGATATATAATACCTATATAAGTTTAATTTAATTAAATGAAGTCATTTTATAACAAATTTCTATGTATAAAATTTTATTCAGCTTTTTAATGTCTTTTACCCACCTTCTAGGCACATTTGTAAATTTGCATAAAACATAATTTTACTAATTCTGTGAATTGAATTTCAAAAATTTGAGAAATGTGGTTTTAATTAGTAATTAAATATTTTCCAATATGATGTAAATAATTTTTAGTGAATAGTAACTTTTGAATTTTATTTTCCATGGTTAAAAGTAAACAGGGTAATTAAAGGTATAAATTAAATTATAATTACCATAACACAAGTCCTAATTCTATTGGATAAGTGAATTTTGACAAAAACCAACCATAGTAATAAAATATGAACCTTTTGGTCCACTTGGATTATATTAGGACATTTATTATTGTTTTATTTAAAGAAGAGTTAAAAGTATTAAATTCAAAGTTTAACAATTAAACCATTTTTAATATAGGGTTATACATAAGATAAATTTGACTATAAATACTTATCTGAAACCTCAAACGATCTCCTACTTAATGGTATTTTATTTATAATTTTTATATATTAAATAACTAAATTTATTTATGACACAATGATGATGATGTAATTACATTATCAATAAAAGATTAAAATAATAGATACTATAAACATAAAAATAAATTTAAATTGAGGATTTTGAGTCCATGCATGAATTTTATTGGTTAATATGACCTGTTAGTGTTTATTAAATAATTTTTTTGAAGTGATAATGTTGTTATGACTTTAAAAAAACAAAATACCAAATAGTGTCAAAATTGACATAAATGTGTTTTTAAAACAAATACTACGTTATTAATTGATATAATATTTATAAAAATATAAGTTTCTGAAAAAGGACATATATAAGCTTACATATATCAATAATTAACAACTTGGGGTTCTCTTGTATTTTTATAGTAATTTTATTAACCATTTATTATAGTAATATAAGAGAACATGGTAAAAGTTAAACTATTTAACTAGGTGTTAAATCTAAAAGATAGAGTTAATATGGTGACCTAAACACGTCTAAAACCTATTGGTTGAGAGGATTTAGAACCATACCCACCTTTTCTTCTAAATACCTCAATTTAGAGCCATTAGAAACTGAAAATGATTTTATAATAATATAATATTTCAAACTTTTCATAAGGTGACCATCACCTCTTTTATAAAAGGGTACTTCCACTTCTCTCAAAATCATACCTCCAAATCCATTTGGATCAGCCAATCCCTGCCCAAATCTCCTCCGAAATTCCATAAATTCAACCTAGTGGATTTCCATTGAGAATAAATTCAATCATAGGAGCCCTTTTGTTCAAATCAAAAGGAAACACCAAAATAAGAGGTAATTATTTAATCACATCTTTCAAGGTTCTTTTCTTCTTCCACATTATATTTCATAGTTATTTCCATGAAAAAATAGTAATTCATGTACCTTCTATATACTGTGATTTTATTATAAATATTTTACAATCATACTCATTATTCTATCCATCCTAAGAATGATAATGTCACCATGCGTGCGTACGTACAGCTTATCATCTCCACACTATGGTGTAATTTTTTATTCAACTCTATGTTATTTGGATGGATTTAATGATGAGTAATATGTATATAAATAATAAAAATAACATTCTAATTTCTCTGTACTATTAATATACCATCCAATTCCAGACCTTTGTATCTTTAAATAAATGATATCGTCGCTCGTGTGTATGTATGGCTTACTGTCCCCACGACGCGATGAGATTCATTTCCAGGTTCACCATCCAACGATGATTATAAAAATATAAAATTTTTAATAAGTATTTAATATATAAAATAATAATCCTAATATAGTTATATATATATGTACTTACATATATTTTTTCACTTACTTCCGTTCAATACGATATGAAAATCGAAACAACATTTATGCGTACGTACGACCTACCATCTCCATAACAGATGCTTTCCATTTCATATATCTATCTATTATACATATTTATATTCTAAATATATATTATATATAAATCATATTTTATATTCTGGATGTATTTAAATCATGGTCTAAATGATATGATCAAGAATAATAAGTTAAAACATGTACGATAAAGAAAGCGATTATTACTCAAAATATTAATTTAACATGGAAATCATTATTAAATTTGTAGTATAAAGTAATAACTGAATCATTTATGATATAATAAATATCAATTTGGTTCTATTATAATTTAATAACATACTATGGTCATTATATAAGAGGATAAATATACCCTCGACCAATGTAACGTGAAAGGTAATGGTTAATTCCTAAGTCTCATTATTAACCGAGATTGTTTATGTGTAAGTATTTTCTTGGAAATATTTATTATCCATGTCCATGTTCCATAAAATAAATTTCAAAATTATTCTTTTAAGGTACCCTTTAACTAAAAAATCATTTTAAATGTTTTAAATATTAATTCTTCTAAATCATTCTCATTAATGTCCATGTTTTCAAAATGGTTTTAGGGATTTATTAATATGGACATTATTGTTTAAAAATGTTAATTTCTTTAAAAAGATTCAAAGTGGTATTCTACACTTGGATTAAAATATTTATTTTAAATTACTTCCTTTATAAATGTGTGGATTTTAAATGATTTCACAAAAAGTGATATTTCTCTCAAAAAGTTTTACTAATCATTTACAACTATGTCAACATTATTTACTGGTTATTTTTCTTTATTAAGGTTGATTTATTATAATACAATCTTTCATATTGTATGGAATGAGTTATGATATGATTGACTGTGGATGTGTCATTTTTATACCTGTCATGGTTTATGATTTAAGGATTGACATTCCATATGCTAGTTTTAATATGAATTTTTATGTTATGTTTCAACATTTTCATATGAGGAAAGCAATGGAATTAGTAAGTGATGGGAGAGGCCCGATATAGCCCCACGATTCATCGGTAGGTCTCATGATACAAACTAGTGTCTTGGAACAACGCCTTGAAAAATATTTTATTTATACTCTTGGCAAGAGTCCTTGACTTTTTGGTATTTATGTCTGGCGTTAGGCATTCCCTCATTATGAAATTAATTATTACATGTGATTATTCGACTAGTAGAATATCCATGTGCATGTTTATATGGTAATTTTGATTTATTTTTCTCCATATAATGTTCAATTTTATTTTTAAAGGGTTTTTTATTACACATCTTTTATTTAAAAGTTTATAGCTTCTGGTAAATTATTTACCCTTACTGAGCATCTGAGATCACCCCTTTCTTATGCTTTGTTTTCCCAGGATTTTAAGAAGTGTATTATGTTTGATATTTAGGGTTAATATAAGGGAATAATGGAGTTCTCAACGAATTATTTATGTTGTGTTTTATGTTTAAATGTGTAATGTAACGTTCATGTATGTATATTATTTTCCAAGACTACTAAACTGATTGTTCCTTAGGAATTTTATTCCTTGTAATCATGCCAATGTATAAAAATAATGCACCAGCTCCGGGCTTCTGGGGTCGGGGTGTTACATAAAATTCCATTTAAATGTAACATTATAATTCATTTTTCATTGATGTTTTATTTCATTATGATATTCTAAAATTTTGATTCCACTATAGTACCCAATTAATCCATCTACTTCACAATTGTTATTTTTGTGTTCTTTCTTGATAAAGATAGTTTGGTTTGTTTTGGTTTGTGGTTTTTTTATCTATATTTATATTTCAATTCATATTGAGTTGTCTATGATAATTTTTTTCATCTTTTATTTCATCAGTGATTTTAAATTGAATGTGATTAATGTGTTGTCCCCCAAGCCTTTTCCCAAATGTGTGATCCTTCAAAATATGAGAATCATGATCACTTGATAGACCTTCAATCTATGATGTGATATTAAGAATATAAAAATCCACTTCCATAGGAAAAACATAAAATTAAGGGTGCATTGTATGACCTACCTACCCAAGGTCTCTAGAACTAGCTAGCATGAATTGTCCCTAAGTTCTAGATTTAGTGTCATAAATAGTTTCATTGTAGACAAGAGCTTCAGTAAGATTCTGCCCTTATTTTTAAAATTTTTCAACCTTTTATTTCCCAGACAAATGTATTGCATCCAATACTACATTATCAAGAGGAATAATATTTTGAGCCTCCAAAGATGTGTACTTATCATCCACTATCTTCCCTCATACTAAATTTAAAAACCCCTTCTAAATAATTTTATGGATGATGGGCACACAAAGTAATCAGATTCGAGATTTTTTTTCATTTATGGTCATGAGAAGAAATTAATGTTTTCTCCTATGTCAACTTCTTATCATCTTCTATCATTGAAGCTAATTCATTCTCAGACACCCCATGAACAAATATATACCTAATCCCTAAAATTGAGACTATATCAAACCACTTTCAATAAATATCTCCCTTCACGCACCGAGAAAACCTTCCTCTCAAAACCTTACAATGATTCCAACCAACATCAACTCAACACATACGTTTATACCATCATGTTGATATTTAATCATGCATAAAAGTGTCTAAATCACCCAACCCATGGTGCCTATGATGAGTTTTTATGGGGTATTATCATTGATATATTTATTGTTTCTGATGATTTCTTGATTTTTAAAAGTCTAGAAATAAATATTATGACTTGGTTTCATCTATTTGATGAAAGTTGACTCTATTTGAAACTATTACATCATTTTTGAGGTGGAATTTAATGAATACAAAAAATATATTGATTAAATGTGAAATGATAATGGAATTAGAAAAAAAAATTCATGGTTATTACAGATTATGAGAACATTATTTAGAATGTTGATAAGATAAATTATAATTCAGAGGATACATGATAAGAATGATTAATGTATTTATAAATGAAATATAAATTTAATAATAATAAACAATATCTAATTAATTTATTTATTAAGGTGAAAATTTGATACATATATGCTTGAATGAGACCAAAAACATAGTTTTGGTAGTCGTGGTCCCATGTGAAAATAATTTTCTATGAGTCTATGTCTTTTTAGTTTTTCTTAGTGAATTTTTTATATATCTTACTAAAGGATGTGCTTTTTCCTTACACATTTAATCACCACTTATTCTTTATATAGATGCATATTTGTATTTATTTTCCAATATACATATTCATATATGTGACTATTTTCTAGTATCCATTACTAGTATTCACTTGTATAGAAAATAAGTGTGACACGACTGCTGTATGTAATCATTTATGCACTAATTTTCGACTAGGAATTACTTGTATGCACTTATATTGAATATAATTTCATTCCTATATGCACTTATTTTATAGGAATGAATGTTGTAGAAATTAAAATTATATGTAAGTTATTGTGAAATTAAATGATCATGTCATTCAAATTTATGGCTTACATACATGATACAAATTTAAAAACATGTTACCAAGGTAATAATTAAATTGAAAAAAAATTAAAAATATAATGGTAAATATCTAAAATCATGTTTAATCAATGTGTGGATTTTATTTATTAAGGCTTTATTTACTTTAGGACACCATTAACTACATTTTTTCAAAATTTTGCAGTCATTTACCCTTTAGTAGTTTCATTATATTATTGAAAACCAAAGGGTATCCACAAAATTCCTCTTTTATTCACTTATAAAAAGGAAAAACATTCTCCAATTCATACAAAAAATATCCCTTCTAGTATATTATTTTAAATCCTCCTTTTTTACCTCATATAATCAAATTTATTTAATCTTATGTCCATAAATATTTATCTTTATTCCCCCACTTCTAAGGATATTTATAAGTGAAAACTCACGCGCATGACATATGTATTACCTTCTTCTTTATATTTTCTTATTAACATTATACTTCATAACCTATTATATCATTAAAAATATAAAAAAATTAGTATTATTATTAAAATTAGATATCATTATATAAATTTTACAACCCTTATTATTCCTCTACATCCATTATTAAAATATAAAATAGTTTTTAGTTCATGTGCGGGGATAGACTCCTCCACAAATCGTTATCTTTGGTTTTTAAAACCACTTATCATGGTTGGTTTTATTTATGGAATTTATGAATAAATATGATATATAAATAATATAACTATTATTATGAAATTTTAAATTATCATATACCTCAATTCCCTCTCATTATTTGAGAAATGAAAACAATAATTGTGTATTGTATGAACTACAACCTCCAGGAAGTAACATTTCTTTCTTTTCATCTAGTTTCTTTATTATTTATTAAAAACACTTTAATTATGAATCACCTCCTTATAATTATAAATAATATCATTATTATCCTATAATAATGAAATTATATTTAAACTAATCCACTTTCTTAATCATAATTATTCATTAATTATAATATGTTCATGTTTAGGTCAGTCTAACCACCTACTTGAATGATGCAATAAAACTCCATCATGGATAAAAATGGAAAATTAAATACTAATAATATTATTGGTTAATATTAAAATAATTATTTCTTAATTTTTACAGAATGTTTTTATTAATTATTTCACTTATCATTAAAATATCATCTTTATTCGCTAAAATTACCAAAATATCCCAACACCAATTCTAATTTCATGAAACATAACTAAAAAATAATTGAATGAGATAATAGATTTATAAATAAATAAAAATTATCTATTATAGTAAATTTTGTTATCTAGGAATTATTAACATTGTGAGATTAATAGAGAAAAATTACTTTATTACCAAATAAGTTCAAAATAGTCAATATTACCCACAACTGATACTGAAAATTGATAATAACTAACAAATATACATGTAGAGGGTGAATATAAATAATGTTGAAGTTTTTTTATAAATTTTAATGTAGTAAAAAAACATGTGATTAAGATGACTATTTTTCTAATACATTAGGTTATATAACATTCACCTAATCAGGATTAAAGGTTAGGGTTTTTTGTCTAAAATTCGTCTTTTTGAGACTTGTTTGGTATTATGACCCTAATTTTCTTTATGAGGTGTATATAATAACTTTTTGAGTTGTTATATTATTAACTACATTTTATTTATTGTATTTTATGATCAATTTGAATCCTTCTCCTTCAATATGTTTTTATTTAATTGTTATCAATCCATAAGTGTGTTTCTCCATTAAAATTTTCATTCATTGGGACTCATTCAATATTCACAAATATTTTAAATTTATTTGGTCAATTAAATAAATAGATTTTTTTTATATATTACTCATGAATTTAAATGTATTTAAAATTATATATCGTTATTCCTCCCTCATATTATTTCCATTCAATAGTTACCAAAACCATTTTAAAACTTAATCTTTTCCATGGGGGAAAACCCATCCAATGTTTTTGTAAAGTAAAAGTGTGTGTACTTTATTATAAATGACATACATATATGAATACTATGTAGTGGATGCGATTATAGAATATATTATCATATGGATAATAACCTTGAAAATGGATGTTTGATTATTGACTCAACCATCACCCAAGTACATGATGAGTGGGCCTAAGATTGCACTCCTATCTGGACACTCCTTTGGGATATTATTGGAAATATTCATATTATATTTATGAACCCTGATGAAGGTTTTTTTTCTAACATTACCTTGTTTTTATACCAATGAAAACTATTAGACCTAGTTACTATTTTCCATGAATAAACTAACACATTGAAAGTACCCTATCCACTATATTTCTTTGATAAAAGTACTTCTTATTACATTGATGATACCTAAAAGCTATAAGTTGATTAAGGTATATTCTGTTATATATAAAAATTATTCCATTGAATGGGGAAGTATTTATTTTAGTTTTCTTTAATTTTATGGGTATCCATATTTTTATTCATCCAGAGGATCCTTAGCGAATTGTATAAAATATCTTTTTTACTCTTATAGTGAATTAATTAGACATAATTAGGTGATGAGTGGGTCTTAGAATTATATACCCCATAGATGCATCAATATGGTCCCATGATAGAAAATATCTTCAGTTTTGTTGTATACCTCCACCCATATTAGTATAGTTCTTTCTACAAGGTCTTAAAAACATTTTTTAATGTATAACATTATGTATTCCATTCGTACGAGATCAATGATTATTATTATCCATAATTTCAATTATTTTCATGGATAAAGAATTTCCTTAGATTCAATTGATTATGGATTCATGTTTTTATTTTATCTTTCCATATCACTTGTTCTATGTTTATGTTATTATATCTTCTATTGTATGCTACTCCTTACTAAGCATCTAAGATCACCGATATTTTTTCCCTTCCCCATGAAAACATAAGGCCAGTTGTGGATAATTTTCAGTTATATGATGAAAGGGATAATAATTTTAACCCAATTCATTTATAGCCTGTATAATGTTTTTAAATGTAATGTATTTATATATCTATTATTCAAGGACTAAAATTATTTTTGATCCTTTAGGAAATATATTATTTTGTACCAATAATGTAATATAACTAGAGGCTTAGGATTTATGGAGTCTTGGTTGTTACAATTGGAAACAGAGTAAGTTTAGTAGGAACATTACAGACTATATTTATATGAAACTAGTCATATAGAACAATTACTATAAAACCCATCATGATTTTTAGGTAACACACTATAAAACAGAAAAGGAATTCTATTTTTACAATTCAATATCATGAGATAATTTTAGGTATACCACTGTGGAGTGATAGGAACTAATGGGGGGAATATGAATTCAATAGCCACCTATAGCAAATGTAGGTATGTTTCCCATAATAAATTAAATGAATATATAGTTTATTCCAATCTAACCATAACCATATTAGGGTAGTTTTCTTATGTTACGAAAAATAATATCTTCTATACAGCATGACATGCTGATCCAAAACATTGTGTGACTATGTTGAACCACTTCATGTGGTAATAACCTACATCATTTAGTGGATTTAATAATTCATTGATAGCTTAAAAATGGATCAATTATCTAGATAATATCATTATTACTTTTGGATGTAGTTTAAAAGAGAAATTCATCCTGGTGGTCAATCAGATGAATGAAGATACTTCACCTCCTGAGTCTTTTCTAGATCTACCGAAAATAGCTCTTCTTAATGAAATTATAGGAAGAGAGGATAATAATGCATGATATATAGATGAGTAAGAAACCCTAAGAATATTTTACATTCCATGGAACCAAAATTAATTGACATTTTCTAGAATAATTACATGGTCACCCAATTGAGTTTGAAGTAGAGTTCTCCATTGAACTTATTCCTAATGCCAGACCTATATCTAAAAATCCCTATAGAATAACACCAATAGAGTTTTTGGAATTAAATAAATAGTTATTGGAGTTTCATGATATGTAATTTTTATTTCGTAGTGTTTCACCATGGGGATCCTCTATTTTATTAATGAAAAAATAATTATGGGTCTCTAATATTGTGCATTGATTATAGGGGTATCAATTCCATTAATTTAAAGAATTGGTATCTTTTACCATGAATTGATGATTTATTTTATAAAATTTAAGGAGACCAGTACTTTTCAAAGATCAATATTCACTTTGATTATCATAGACTAAGGGTTAATACGTATGATATATAGAAAAAGAAATTTTGAAAAAGGTATGGACATTATGTGTTTATGGTAATTCCATTTGGATTGACTAATGAACCTTATATCATTATAGATCTAATGAATAGTGTATTTAAGGAATATATTAATAGCTTAGTGATATTATTCATTCATAATATTTTGATACACTCTAAGTTCTTTAAAGATATATAGATTCATCTGTAAATAATTCTAGAGTCCCTCAGAAAAAAGGTATTGTATGGGAAATAAAGTATGTTTTAATTTTGGATCAATAATGTTTCATTTTCGAGAAGTATTTGTCTCCAAGGATGGAATATATTGTAATAATTAAAAGATAAAGATAGTCAAATAATTTCCTTTAAGGATGAAAATAATTGCGATACAAATTCTTTTAGGTTTAATAGCTTACTATTAGTGGGTTTTTGAGGATTTCACCCAGTTTTCCATCTTGTTAACCAAGTTAATGCGTAGAAGGGTTAAATTCACATGGTCAAGGGAATGTGGGAAATATTTGAATATCTCAAAATTATATTTATTAATTCACTATTATTAACTTTACCTGCAGGGATAACATCAAAAAAATGCATGTTACGGGAGGTATTGGGGATATAAACAACTATTTGGGGACAATATGGGTTGAAATAGGCTCAACCCCCCCCCCCCCAAGGGTTTGGATTCATGAAGGTATCCTCCTACATGATACACCAAACATTTATGAAGGAATTTTGGAGTTATATTAATCTCTCTCTTTTGAAAATATAGTAATATTTTAAGAAAAGTATGTACAGATCTCTGTGGCACCTATAAATACCCCTGTAACCCCTTATTTGAGGTGAAATCTATCCTTTTGAATTCCAAAAAATGTTCCCAATTCATGAAACTCCAACCTTCACGCAAAAAGGAATACAAGGATTCTGATAGGTGTTCATCTTTCACAAGTGGCCTCTGATGGGTCCTTTAGAACTTTATCTCATGGTATAGGTTACTTTCATAAAATATTATACAATCAATGCATGAATCACATGATTCAAGCTTCTGAGGATTTCTCAAGGCCTCAATCATTTGTGAAACACCTACCATGGGAACAATGGACACACTCATATTTATGAGACTTTCCTATTAAAAAATATTCAACTTTTCAAACCCCCTGAACTTCATAAATCCAACATAATAGGCCCCTATATGATGCCTCCTTTAAGAATACATGCCTTTATAAAAGATGAGTTCCCATGGGCCATATACTTTTATAATTCATATTTACCCATGCCTCAATGTCCAGTAAAAACGGTATCATTAACCCTACTTCATAGGCCCTTCACTTTGAGTATATTTTGGGTAGCCTAATTGCAATATGCTCCTAATAATTGACACCCTATCCTTATGACCCTAGTATTATTCTCTGATTTGGTAGTGTCTACACTATTTTTTCTCCAAAAAAACATGCATAGTGGAAAAATAATCCAAATTAGTGGAATCATTAAGGGAAAATATCCACAGTTACCTTTGATGAGAACATGTAGGACCCCTAGATCCTTATCTTCTCCTACCCTAATTGGGTATCAAAAAATATATGTGTAATCCACAATTATGTTATAGTTTTAATAGTTTAAACTACATATCACCAACTTCCTCGTCAGATGACAATAAAATGAATGAAAACACCCTAATCATGTGGAATTAAATTGTATAATTACCCTATGTGATGAACATATCATTCCTCATGTGAAAATCATGGGATAACACTCTTAATCTTCTGGTAAGATTCTATATTTAATCTCCACACCATCCCTTATAGTCACTTCTTCATAACATAGGCATCCTTAATGGATGAAAAATAATATGATAGATTGGTCCCATAACATGACCATAATCCATTCAATATAACAACACGAGTTTTGAATCTTGCATCATAATAGGGTAAATAGGATTACACCCTAATGTTCAATCAAAACATCCCAATATTACCACAAATCCATCTTCCCCTTGGGTAGTGATGACCCTGAAGTATGATCACCTTTCATGAATATACTCAACATGTCATGAACCAACCGACCAGGACCTACCTTGATGACAATGAGCTTTATTTTCCTAACCCAATAACACCTATAATAGGATAGGGGATATTGACCAGCTCTGAGTAAGATATAAAACATATGGTGGGAATTATCCTAAAGTAACATTACACACACACTTCTCCAATCCCATGAAATTATAAGAAAGTAAAACTAAAGAAGATGATACTGTAAATTCATGAACAACATCTATCCCAATTCAAAGTATGACATAAGTATTGAAACATTATAAAAGTGGTCAAATATAATCCCACCAAAACTAGTAATAATGTATGACCTGTTTAGAATGAGTGGACTACTATTAAATGAAACACTAGTATACACCATAGTCTATTTATCCAAAACTATATTCCACTTACTTTTGATCCTATATAGACTCCATAAAACATCTATCATCATTATAAGACATGAAATGTGTGGGAAGATCCCATGTAGGGATGAGTATAACAATACCCAGTTGGAAACCCAAAAATCACCAAACAAATAGAATCAATAGTAATTATCGCAAAATATATAGGTATGTCAATCCGGATATGATACATAACAGTAAACAATAAAAACATAGATATAATTGTGATAGATACTATGACTTGGGTTAGGGTCAAAACAACAATGCCAGCCTATGATTATTCTAGAGGATTCAAGGGAATTAATTTCATGTAGAACTCAATCCATGATACATGTTGTCACTGATGACACTCTACTGAGAGTACATGATTTTCTGGCATAACTATAATGATGGATATCATCTAAGAGGTCATGATCGTCGAGTCTAGCCATATATAATCAAAAAAGGAAACTGAGAAGACTCATTTGAGATTCAAACTAAATCATATTGCCTCATAAGAAAAAATATATATTGATACATATATTGGGGATCACATCCATGGATCATGGTCGATGCCAAAAACTACTATATTTATCCTACTAAATAGTGGATTGATGCTCATGTAGTGTTGGTCCCAACAATTCCAAAAACACTAACTAGGGTGGATGAAGGGAATGAGGATCACTCCAATACTCTTTGAGGGATACCTTCTCGAATCCACTAAAGGTTCAATAGTCCTATACATAGGGATAGATACCATGATGACCCCTTATGGAGGCGGATTGAGAAAAAATTCATTCTAGAATAAGGGAAATCAGCCAAACTAATCTAAGGCAGAGGGAATGCACCGAAAAATTAATAAAAAGGGAACACACATAACGGAATATGATCTATACTGAAGAGGGTCAGGGACACATATTTCCCTAGAATAATTACACTACATGTACTATGGGTTTATAGAGTGTAAGGTTAAATTTATACTAGGTCGTGTCCATCCGCATGTTTTTTCCACATGACTATGTACTCCTCACCATGTGTGTTTACATTATTTTATACATGGTTGTTCCTAGGTACTAGCCTATATTCATGGGTGTGTATGTGGTTGTTCATGTTTTCTATCCCATTCCATTGTACAATCCCTTACTCCTAGCCATATTCATGGTCTTTCACCTTAGGGGTACACATTAATCCAACGACCTCAAGACACATAGAGGGTGATCCTCGTATTTTCTAAAATTATACCTATTATAGCTCGGGCCCCTACAAGGAATGTTTTCTTTAGAAAACATTTTGTGTAGTAATGTTTTTTACAGACACTTTAGTTCCTTCTATGAGTTCAACTATTCCACCTCCATCACTCTATATTCTTATAATATCTCTATAAAACCTAGATCTATGGCTCACTGAGCCTTTTTGACATCGATAGATGGATTCCATCTATCCAATCTAATCAAGGAAGAGCCATCCATGAACCACTATATCATGATTTCAAATCTATACACCAAGGTATCATAAATGATCATAGATCTATTTCAATCATTCTACACCAAAACTACACTATCAAATTTCTGTCCCAAACCCATAGTGGTGATCCGTTGCAAAAAAGATCTATTGGGAAATGATCACCCACCAGGTATTCGCTAAACCACTATCCAAATTGAATGTTGAAGATGAACACATAACAAAATGGGAGAGAAAACCATAAAATTATTACATCAGGAATGAAAATCATTCATTTTCACCTTTTATCTTGAAACAACTTTTATATAATCTATGAACAAAGAGGAGTAAACAACACAACATCAAATTCCTATTTTTATGAGGATAAAATCTACACCCACAATGCACATCCTATCCATAAATAAAACTATTGGTAAAATTGATCTATGTTTGTCATAGAATAAAAAATGGGGATAAAATCCAAAAAAATAATACCTCAATTTTATATCAATTGATGATGAATAATGAATTCATTTTCATGTCTCTAGAGAGATCTATAAACTCTATCATTATTGGTGATCCATGTGTTACTCTGATCAATGATCCATGATCTCATTGTCTTCTAACTTTACTCCTTGATCTCCTCTCAATCCCTAGGGTTATGCACCCAAATAAAGGTATTCTCTATAATAGTTCTTTAATAGTGGGAGCTAGGTCTGATGAATTAAAATAATTAATTTATTCATTAATTTAAAATTCCACCCATGACCAATTCTTAACCAAACATTTGGTGCCGACAATGGTTATTTCATGCCTAAGGTAAAAAATCTCACTCTGAACTCAATGGTTGTCTCATAATTTTAATCCAAGTATACATTTGGGATTTATTCCACTATTACAAGAAATATTGTCAATTCATGATGATAATAATTTTAATATTTTCAAAATATCAATATGGATCTCATCAGGCCTCAGAATCATGCATTGTCTTACTTCCTGGCTATAATAATTTTCTTAAGAAAATTCAAATGACTTATAATGAAGAAATAGGGATTATAAATTCTCCCCAAATTAGGTATTTTTATCTTGAAAATAAAAATCCTACTAAAACAATAATGGATACTAAGATATAATCTAGGCATCCTGATCCCATGAGCTCTTAAAAAAGTTCCCATGATGTAAAAAACACGAATGTAATGGAAATATTTTTCCAAAAAGGGTCTTTTTTTGAAAGTAATCAAATATTTATGGGCACCATAATCTTCGTGAAAAGGGTAACTCCACCCTTAGTGTCTAGATCATCCTGGTTGAAACCATGAAATGAGTCAAGAACATGTCTCTTTAGCATGACAGATAGAAAAAATACCAAGAAACCATTCCAACTATGATAACAGGGTCTAGTAGTAGGATACCCCACTATCCCAACATAGTAAATAGAAAATGGATTTAAAAACCATAGAGATAGCTTGACTCCCTATCCAAATGTCCACCTTCCTAGATGAGGGGAGCTCCCTTAAAACACATGATCTCCTCATCAAACCTCAATGTTTATCTCCTCAATCTATAAAGAACACCTGACATTACGGTGAAGTTATCATCCATATATGGATAAACTTCACACATTTAAAACCATCACTATCACCAACTCTATGCCTACATGTATTTTCACCTACAAGATCCGACCATTACAATGGTGTCATATTGGGTCTTCTATACATAGACCAAAATAGTACTACACTAATGGTGTAGTGGTATCTATTGATATATGAAAGATTCACTAATGGTAAAATATCCACCTAGTTTTGGACCAAATATAACATGTAATCCTTATGCTTGTTCTCAAGAACCTGAATGGTCCACATTACCTAGATAACTATCTAGGGTTGAAAAAACATGATCAAACATAATTGAGTCTCAAAGACACCTACATCCTCTACCTAATCATTACATGAAGTGATTATCGCATTCTGAAATGGTCATTTTTGGAATTCTTCAATGTTTTATTATCAGCTATGTAACACCCCAAGCTTCTATGGTACGTTTCTCTTGGAATAATGCGATAGCGTCTGTTGTACGCAACATCATGTTCTAACACACCACAACCAATCAAACTAGCCGTTATGAATAGTAATACCAACTTTTTGAAATTATATATATATTATATTTCAAAATGGACTTCATTTTTGGATTCAGAATATCGAAATTATCCTATGTTTAATTTTTGGTATTTTTCTGAGAACTTCCAATTTTTATGAATAGTGAAAAATACTTAAAAACAACTTTTTTAATCAAAAACATTTATAGTGATAAATTATATTATTTAGTGGTTTTAAAGTATAATTATAAAATATTTTTACCATTTTATCCAATGGTATTCATAATAATTAATTTCACTTTGAAATTGGACATAAATAATTGTCAATCTTTTGATATATATTGTTTCTTAAAAACACGCTATTTGTTTTGACATCAGGAATTAATTATAAAAATAATTAATGCAACTTTTATGTTTGGAATTTTTTAAAATATACATCATTTTTGAATTCAGAATATCAAATATATCTTAGGGTGAAATTTTGGCATTGTTCTGAAAAACTTCAATTTTTGATGAATAGTGAAACTACTAAGTGGTAGTTAAAAACTGAATTTTTCATAAAACATAATTTTACCACTTCTATGATTGGAATTTCAAAAATCCAAGAGACGCGATTAATATCAAGGAGTAAAATTTGGTTCAATGAGATGAAAATAATTTTTTGTGAATAGTAACTTATTACTTTTATTTACCACGGTTAAAAGTAAATAGGGTAATTAAGGGTAAAAATGATATTAATATTACCCTAAAACATGTCCTAATTCTATTGGAAAAGTGTATCTCGCCCAAAAACAATCTTAGGAATAAAATATTATCATTTAGGTCCACTTGGATTAGATTAAGACATTTATTATTATTTAATTCAAAGAAGAGCTAAAAGAGTTAAAATCAAAGTTTATTTACTAAAACATTTTTATATAGGGATATACATAAGATAAATTAGATTAGAAATATTAATTAGAAAGATGAAAAAATTTCTACATAATTATATTTTATTTATAATTTTTAGATATTAAATAATTTAATTTATTTATGACACCATGATGATGCAGTAATTACCATAATAGTGAATAATTAAAGTAATTGATATTATAAATACCCAAATAAATATAATTTGATACTTTTAATGAATTACACTAATTTTATAAGATAATATGACATATTAGGATTGATTTAATTTACTCTTTTCGAAGTAATCAATCTGTTATGATTTTTACAAAAATCAATTATTGAATAGTGTCAAAATTGACATAAAAGAGTTTTTTAAAACAAATATT
Source organism: Viscum album (assembly GCA_963277665.1). Lineage (NCBI taxonomy): Eukaryota > Viridiplantae > Streptophyta > Magnoliopsida > Santalales > Viscaceae > Viscum > Viscum album. Next base: position 1,430,572,345 of record OY728126.1, on the reverse strand, counting down.
ATATTATGAATTGATATTAAATTCATAAAAATCTAAGGTTCGTCCAAGAGACTTATATCATGATAGTTGTATCATTAATGGAACACTTGGGGGTATATTGGATGTATATAGTAAGTTTATTAACCATATAATATAAAAATACAAAGAGACATTGTAAAAGTGAAACTAATTAACTAAGAGTTAAAACTTAAAGATAAGGTTAGTATAATGACCCAAACCTGTCTAAATCCTATTGGTTGATTGGTTTTCGACCTATCCCCACCTTAAAATTTAAATGATCCACTTTGGATCCATTAGAAACCGAATATGAATTTATTATAAAATAATATTTCTAGCTTTTCCAAAGGTGCGCCTCACCCCTCTTATAAAAGGGCACTCTCCCTTCTCATTAACTCACACCTTAAAAGCCTTTTGTCTCGGCCAACCTCTGTCCAAATACTCTCTAAACTTCCATAACTTAAATATATAGGCCTTAGTTTGATCAGAAAGCCATCCTAAGGAGCCCTTTTGATCAAATCAAAAGGAAGAACCCGAAGAAGAGGTAATTATTTCACCACCCTTTTCCAAGTTCCTTTCTTCTTCCACTTCTTCCTCCTTTGTTATTATAATTCTAAAATAATAACTCCAGTATCTTATATATACTGTGATGTTATTATAAATATGGTACAACCATATTCAGTATTCTATCCATCCTTTGAATAACATGTCACCATACGTGCATACGTACGGCTTACCATCTCCACGTCGTGGTGTAATTGTTATTCAATAAATTATTATTTGGATTGGTATAATAATGATGTGTAAATCATGTAAATAATAAATATAAAATGATAATGATTCTTTATATTTGTTATACCATCCAATTATATATTATTTTAATATCAAAAGAATGATATTGTCGCTCGTGCGTACGTACGGACTACCGTCTCCACGAACGCGATATGATTCATTCTCGATTGTATCCATTCAAGTATAATTATCATTTGATGATTAATAATAGTATCTAAGGACTTGATATCATTCTGTATATGATTAAAATACAACCTATCCATGACAAACACAACTTACGTAACAAAACATATAAAATAAAACAAGTAAGTTAACACCCGAAACAACGATAATACTAAGATATTATTAACAAATCAATGTTAAAAGATCATATATGATATAATATTCTTGTATAATGTAATAAAAATTATTTCACCTTTATATAGGAGGTTAACCTACCCCAGCCAATGAAAAGTACAAGGTAAGGGTTTATTTCTCAATCTCTTCATTATCCGAGGTTGTTTATACGTAATAATCTACTGGGACTTCTTTGTCATCCACATCCATGTTTCTTAAAAATGTATTTCAAAGCATTTTTACTATTTACTAGAATATGGGTTAAAGTCATTTATACCCTTGTTGACCTTTATAAGTGGTTTATAAAGGAAACTTTCCGTCATTTTCCAAAGAAGGTACTTTTTTCACCTGTTCGACAGAATTGAGGTAAGAATGTTTTTTTAACTTATACGGCGGGTGTGGATATTTTCCGCCGTTATAAAATCTTAAAAGCTTCCATTACAATATTATAAGAATATTTTCAAAGGAAATGTTTTATTTTAGAAATATATTACTCTTAAATGATTTCAAAATAAAAATATATATTTCTCTAAAAAGATTTTTGATTTCATCTATGTCAACATCCTTTGATGGATTTTACGCTTATTTGAAGTTGATTTATTATGAAACAAAACTTCTATATTGTATTGAAGGTTTTGTGATATGTTTGATTGTGGATGTGTTATTTTTATACCTTTCATGGTTTATGGATGAAGTATTTACATTTCGTATGCTAGTTTTAATACGAATTTTTATGTTATGTTTAAACCTTTTCATATGGGAAAGCATTGGACTTAATATGTGACGGGTGGAGCCCGCTATAGCTCCTCGATGCATCGGTAGGTCTCATGAGACAAACTAGTGTCTTGGCACAAGGCCTTGACAAAATCTTATTGGTAGTCTTGGCACGAGGCCTTGCCTATGTGGTTATGATAGTTTGGCATTATGCATTCCATCATTATGAAAGTGGTTATTGATATTGCATGTGATTATTCGATTAGTAGAATATCCATGTGAATAATTAAATGGAATTATTTCATTTTATTTTTGCCATAATATTATTAAGTTCAGGTTTAAAAGGCTTTTGTTTTAGTTATACACTGCCTTAAATGTTTGTTCTTATTTATGAATGTTTCTGCTATATTGTTATCCTTACTGGGCATTTGAGCTCATCCCTTTTCTATGTTTTATTTTTTCTAGGATGTGAAGAAGTAAATTATGAATGACCTGTAGGCATATTATGAGGGGATAATAGTGTGGACTATGGAGACAATATGTTGTTGTAGTAGTTTTTCACTTTATTATGTAATGTAAAACTTTATGAATATATCTAGTGTTTCCAAGGCTACTAAACTAATCGGCCTTTTGAGATTTGATCTTTCTTTTGATCATGCCAATGTTATGTAATAATGCACCCACTCTTGGTAACTGGGGTCAGGGAATTACAGTTGGTATCAGAGGAAGTTTAGTATAAACCTTGGAAGCTAGATTTAGATAAACTCTGATTAGAGCACATAGACCTAAGATGGACTTTGAGGATTAGTATAGAAGGACTTCCTAAAATTTTGGTATTGTAGAGATTTTGTGAGTTTTCCGAGAAATACATCCATGTATGGATACGAGAAGATAGAGGAGGCTCTGGCACAGATGTACCTAGGGGTAAAACCCGAAAACACCGCTTTGAGATAGACTCGAACGGGAACTAGTGCACGACAACGTGCCTTGCTGCACTCTTGGTTCCGACACTCCCGGGGGATATGCTTAGGATAACTCTCATTTTCGTTAAAAATCATTATGAAAGGTTTATGAGTATATACATCCTCAAAGAATTTTTTTTTATGATTATGGATTATATCCATAAATAGTTCAATTTATGTTAAGTGTTTTATAAGTATGGAATTATGTATTTTGATTCATAAACTGATCTAGTTTATGCCATTTTTTAGAAATGGCGCCTAGTGGAAGAAATGGAAACCTTATCAATGCATGCACTCCATGTAAGGAATTCCCTCCTGCTCAAGATAGTTATAGTGGAGCTAGTGATGCAACTGGTGCCGATCAGCTAATCACCATATTGGGACAACTCACTCAGGTTATAAATAATAACCTTATCTGTATGGAGCACCCTGATCCATAGCGTGGAGGATCAATGTTAGATCACTTCATGAGGCAGAAACCACCAACATTAAATCGGAGTACAAATCCATTAGTATCTGAGCAATGGATAAGTTCCCTAGAGAAAATATTTCAGGCTTTGGGGTGTAGTGAAAGGGAAAAGGTTATCATGGCAGTTTACCACCTCACTGGAGATGCTGATCAATGGTGGTCATTGATTCAAAAAATGAAGTAAGATGATGAAGTATAAAATATGGAATGGAGAGAGTTCAAAGATTTATTTTTGGAAAAATACTTTCCTCGTGACCATCGAGCAGATATGGAAAGGCAATTTCTGATTCTGAAGCAAAAGGAGGATGATAATGTTGCAAAGTATGAGGCTAACTTTACAAGGTTATCAAGGTATGGTGGAGATTATATACGTAACCCAGGAAGTAAGATTGATCGTTTCCTTGATGGGTTAAAACCATTTCTCCTTTGAGCATTAGTCTCACAATCCTTCTTGTTGTACGAAGACATTGTCTAATGTGCTATCAAAATAGAAAAGGAATTCTCTAAGTCTTATGACTTTAAAGAAAATCAAGAGAAGAAGAGATCTGGTGATCAATATGGGAATGGAAATAAGGGGGAAAAGGGAAAGGTTGAATATCCATCCTGTGGTAAATGTGGGATGAAACACCCCGGTACTTTATTGAAGGGAATGGGTGTCTGTTACAAGTGTGGTGAAAAAGGCCACCAAGATCATGAATGCAAAGGGAAGAAGGAAGCTACCAATTTTAAATGCTACAAATTCAGGGAGATGGGAAATTATGAAAATGAATGTCCTAAGCGTCAGGGGAACTTACCTCCGAAAAGGCCAAGGGATCAAGGCCATGCTTATGCTATCACTACTCCTAAAGTAGAAGCTCTGAAAGACGTGGTGGCAGGTAATTTAATGGTTTCATCAAGTTTAGAAAATGCATTATTTTATTCTGGATCATCACATTGTTTCATATCATCCTAGTTTTCTAAGAAAATTAGATATTTTCAATTTTATTTAACAAGGGAGTTGTCAGTTAAAACTCCTAATAGAAGTATCATTGCAACAAAGTATTGTGAATCAGTCCCCATTAGATCACATAAATGTTCTTTATCTGCTGATCTCATCGTCATACCTATGATTGAGTTTGATATAATCCTCAGTATGGATTGTCTTTTGGATTATGATGCGAATATTTATTGTAAGAAGAAGGAGGTTACGATTTTTGATGATGAAGATAAGGAACACCTTATCTTTAGAGCAGAATCATCACCACCTAATTCTTATCTAGATCCACCCCCAGTAGCTCAACTAAATTAAATTATTGGGGAGGAAGAGAATGAAATGACTGTGGGTGAGAAAAGGAATTTTCAAATAGATGATGTACCTATTGTAAAAGAATATGTAGATGTGTTTCCGGAAGATCTACCTGGACATCCTCCAGAACGAGAAGTTGAGTTTTCCATTTATTTAATTCCTTGATCAAGGCCTATATCGAAGACCCCTTATAGAATGGCCACTGTAAAATTAGTTGAACTAAATAAACAACTAGAGGAATTGAGTAATAATGGATTTATTCTCCCTAGTGTTTCTCCATGGGGAGCCCCTGTTCTTTTTGTTAAAAAGAAAGATGGATCTATGAGGTTATGTATCGACTACAGGGAGATCAATGCTATAACAATAAAGAACAAGTATCCCCTACCTCGCAATGATTATTTATTTGACCAACTTAATGGAGCTCAATACTTTTCAAAGATTGACCTTCGATCTGGATACCATCAGTTGTGTGTAAAGAAGGAAGACATTTCAAAGACAGCATTTCGAACCAGGTATGGAAATTATGAGTTTACTGTAATGCCTTTTGGATTGACTAATGCTCCCTCTGTATTCATGGATTTGATAAATAGAGTTTTCAAGGAATATCTCGATGAATTTGTGGTGGTATTTATTGATGATATCTTGGTATACTCTAAAAGCTACGAGGATCATGAAAGTCACTTGCGCATTATCCTGAAGACTCTGAGAAGACATGAGTTATATGGGAAGTTTAGCAAGTGTGAATTCTAGATTCATGAGATTTCTTTTATTGGCAATATTGTCTCTAAAGATGGAATCTCAGTTGATCCTTCTGAGACCAAGGAAATCCAAGAATGGCCAGAACCTACGAGTATAACTGAGGTACGCAGTTTTATTAGTTTGGCAGGTTATTATCGACATTTCGTCCAGAATTTTGCCCGATTGGAAAACCCATTAATGAAGATCACACGTAAAGGGGTTAAATTTTTTTGGACAAAAGAGTTTGAATAATGTTTCGAAGAACTGAAGAGAAGATTAGTCGATGCTCTTATATTGGCTCTACCATCAGGGAATGATGGATTCGTTTTTTATAGTGGTGCATCGAAGAAAGGACTTGGTTGTGTACTTATGCAGAATGATAGGGTTATTGCCTATGCATCACGACAGTTGAAAATTCATGAGAAAAACTATCCTACTCATGATCTTGAGTTAGCAGCTATGATCTTTTCTTTGAAGATATGGAGGCACTACCTCTATGGTAAAAAATGTGATATTTATACTGATCACAAGAGTTTGAAATATATTTTCTCACAAAAAGAACTCAACATGAGGCAAAGGAGATGGCTTGAATTACTCAAGTATTATGATTGTACAATACACTACCACCTGGGGAAAGCAAACAAGGTGGAAGATGCTTTGACCAGAAAAGATCATGGATTTTTGAACAATATGAGAATTTAAAGGGATCCAATTTTCATGGATCTAGTGAAGATAGACATGGGAATAACCAGGGAAGGTGAAACATCAATGCTTTTTAAAATGGTTGTCAAACCATATTTACTAGTAAGGATTAAGAGTTCTCAGACTGATGATGAAGAATTTAAAAAAGAAGATTAAAGATGTGAATGATGGGAGATTGAGAGACTTTGTGTATGAAGAAAGAATTTTGAAATTCGGGAAGAGGCGTTGTGTTCCCGATATACCTGATCGAAAAAGGTAATTGCTGGATGATGCTCATAGTTCTAATTTTTCTATACACCCTGGGAGCACCAAAATGTATAGAGATTTGAAGGAACATTTTTTGTGGGACAACATGAAGAGGGAGATTGCTGATTTTGTTTCAATATGTATGGTTTGTCAACAAGTGAAAGCTGGAAGGCAACAGCTTAGAGGAGTCAGGCAACCTCTTCTCATACCGGAGTGGAAATGGGATAATATTACGATGGAATTTGTCATGGGGCTACCAAAGACTCCTAGAAGGAACGATGCAATATGGGTCATTGTTGATCGTCTTACCAAGTCAGCACATTTTCTTGCTATAAGATAAGATCTACCATTGGAACGTCTAGCGAGACTATATATTAATGAATTTGTGAGACTTCATGGAGTACCCCTATCGATTGTTTCTGATCCTGATCCTCATTTTACTTCAAGATTCTGGAAAAGTCTTCAAAAGGACATGGATACTGAACTTCATTTGAGCACTGCCTACCACCCTCAAATAGATGGACAATCATAATGAACTATTCAAACCTTAGAAGACATGTTGAGATCCTGCTCACTTGACTTTCAGGGTATGTGGGATCAATATTTACCTCTGGTAGAATTTTCCTATAACAATAGCTTCCATTCGAGTATTCAGATGGCACCATATGAAGCGTTATACGGAAAGAGATGTCATAAACCAACCTGTTGGGATGACGTTGGTGAAAGAAAACTTGTAGGCCCAGAACTGGTGGAGGAAACGATGGAAAAGGTGAAGGTAATCCAAAATCACATCAAAGTAGCTCAAAGTAGGCAGAAGAGCAATGCTGATAATCGAAGGAATGATTTGGAATTTCAAGTCGATGATCATGTTTTCTTGAAGGTATCTCCATGGAAGGGAGTCATATGTTTTGGTAAGAAAGGTAAATTGATTACCAGGTACATCAGACCTTTCAAAATTCTAGAACCAATTGGGGCTATAGATTACTGATTGCCAATGCCGCCAAGTCTCTCCAAAGTTCACGATGTGTTCCACATATCTCTGTTGAGGAAATACATACCTGACCCAATGCATGTACTCACCTATGAGGAATTAGAACTGGAACCCGATCTGTCTTATTGCGAAGATCCCGTCAGGATTCTTGATACGAGAGAACAAGTACTGAGAAACCGGACGAATCGTCTGGTAAAAGTCTTGTGGAGAAACCATAAGATGGAAGAGGCAATGTGGGAACTCGAGGAACTTATGTTGAAGAACTACCCGAGTCTTTTCATGCGGTATTATTCTAGAAATTTTTAGGACAAAATTATTTTAAGGAGGGTAGAATGTAACACCCCAAGCTTCTACGGTACACTACTCTTGGAATAATGTGATAACGTTTGTTGTACGCAGCATCGAGTTCTAACACACCACAACCAATCAAACTAGAAGTTATGAATAGTAATACCTACTTTTTGAAATTATATATATTTTATATTTCAAAATGGACTTCATTTTTGGATTCAGAATATCGAAATTATCCTTTGTTGAATTTTTGGTATTTTTCTGAGAACTTCCAATTTTTATGAATAGTGAAAAATACTTAAAAACAACTTTTTTAATAAATATAATTTATAGTGATAAATTATATTATTTAGTGTTTTTAAATTATAATTAGAATATATTTTTACCATTTTATCCAATGGTTTTCATTATAGTTAATTTCACTTTGAAATTGGACATAATCAATTGTCAATCTTTTGATATATATTATTTCTTAAAAACACGCTATTTGTTGTGACAACAGGAATTAATTATAAAATTAATTAATGAAAATTTTATGTTTGGAATTTTGTAAAATAGACATCATTTTTGAATTCGGAATATCAATTATAGCTTAGGGTGAAATTTTGGCATTGTTCTGAAAAACTTCAATTTTTTATGAATAGTGAAACTACTAAGTGGTAGTTAAAAAACTGAATTTTTCATAAAACTTAATTTTACCACTTCTGTGATTGGAATTTAGAAAATCCGAGAGACATGATTAATATCAAGGAGTAAAATGTGGTTCAATGAGATGAAAATAATTTTTGGCGAATAGTAACTTTTTACTTTTATTTACCACAACTAAAAGTAAATAGGGTAATTAAGGGTAAAAATGATATTAATATTACCCTAACACATGTCCTAATTCTATTTTACAAGTTTATCTCGACCAAAAACAACCTTATAAATAAAATATTATCATTTAGGTCCACTTGGATTAGATTAGTACATTTATTATTATTTAATTCAAAGAATAGTTAAAAGAGTTAAAATCAAAGTTTATTTACTAAAACATTTTTAATATAGGGTTATACATAAGATAAATTCAATTTTAAATATTCATTAGAAATATAACCAGATTTCCTACATAAATTTATTTTATTTATAATTTTTATATATTAAATAATTTAATTTATTTATGACACGATGATGATGCAGTAATTACCATAATAGTGAAAAATTAAAATAATTGATATTATAAATACCCAAATAAATATAATTTGATACTTTTAATGAATTACACTAATTTTCTAGGATACTATGACATATTATGATTTATTTAATTGACCTTTTTCTAAGTAATCATTCTGTTATGATTTTTACAAAAATCAATTATTGAATAGTGTCAAAATTGACATAAAAGAGTTTTTTAAAACAAATATTATATTATTAATTGATATAAGATTCTTAAAAATCTAAGGTTCGGTCAAGAGACTTATATCATGATAGGTGTATCATTAATGGAACACTTGGGGGTCGCTTGGATGTATATAGTAATTTTATTAACCATATAATATAAAAATATAAAGAGACATTGTAAAAGTGAAACTAATTAACTAAGAGTTAATACTTAAAGATAAGGTTAGTATAATGATCCAAACCTTTCTAAATCCTATTGGTTGAGTGGTTTTCGTCCTATCCCCGCATTAACATTTAAAGAATCTACTTTGGAGCCATTAGAAACCGAATATGAATTTATTATAAAATAATATTTCTAGAATTTCCAAAGGTGCCACTCACCCCTCTTATAAAAGGGCACTCTCCCTTCTCATTAACTCACACCTGCAAAGCCTATTGGTTCGGCCAAACTCTGTCCAAATACTCTCTCAACATCCCTCACCTCAACCTTGAGGCCTTAGTTTGATCAGAAAGCCAACCTATGGAGCCCTTTTGATCAAATCAAAAGGAAGAACCTGAAGAAGAGGTAATGATTTCACCACCCTTTTCCAAGTTCCTTTCTTCTTCCACTTATTCCTTCTTTGTTATTACCATTATAAAATAATAACTCCGGTATCTTATATATACTTTGATGTTATTATAAATATGGTACAACCATATTCATTATTCTATCCATCCTTTGAATAACATTTCACCATACGTGCGTACGTACGGCTTACCGTCTCCACGTCGTGGTGTAATTGTTATTCAATAAATTATTATTTGGATGGGTATAATAATGATGTGTAACTCAAGTAAATAAGAAATATAACATGATAATGATTCTGTATATATGTTATACCATCCAATTATATATTATTTTAATATCAAAAGAATGATATTGTCGCTCGTGCGTACGTACGGACTACCGTCTCCACGAACGTGATAAGATTCATTCTTCATTGTATCCATTCAAGTATAATTCTCATTTTATGATTAATAATAGTATATAAGGACTTGATATCATTCTGGATATGATTAAGATACAACCTATCCATGACAAACACAGCTTACGTAACAAAACATATAAAAGAAAAAGAGCAAGTTAACACCCGAAACAACGATAATACTAAGATATTATTAACAAATCAATGTTAAAAGATCATATATGATATCATATTCTTGTATAATTTAATAAAAATAATTTCACCATTATACAGGAGGTTATCCTACCCCAACCAAGGAATATTACATGGTAAGGGTTTATTTCGAAATCTCTTCATTGTCCGAGGTTGTTTATACGTAATAATCTACTGGGACTTCTTTATCATCCACATCCATGTTTCTTAAAAATGTATTTCAAAAAAAATTTACTATTTACTAGAATATGGTTTAAAGTCATTTATACCCTTGTTGACTTTTATAACTGGTTTATAAATGAATCTTTACATCGTTTTCCAAACAAGGTTCTTTTTTATCCTTTTTGACAGAATTAAGGTAAGAATGTTTTTTTAACTTATATGGCGGGTGTGGATATTTTCCGCCGTTATAAAATCCTCGAAGATTCCATTACATTCTTATAAGAATATTTTCAAAGAAAATGTTTTATTTTAGAAATATATGAGTCTTAAATTATTTCAAAATAAAAAGAGATATTTCTCTAAAAAGAGTTTTGATTTCATCTATGTCGACATCCTTTGATGGATTTTACGCTTATTTGAAGTTAATTTATTATGAAACAAAACTTCTATACTGTATTGAAGGTTTTGTGATATGTTTGACTGTGGATGTGTTATTTTTATACCATTCATGGTTTATGTATGAAGTATTTACATTTCGTATGCTAGTTTTAATACGAATGTTTATGTTATGTTTAAACCATTTCATATGGGAATGCATTGGACTTAATATGTCACGGGTAGAGCCCGCTATAGCTCCTCGATGCATCGGTAGGTCTCATGAGACAAACTAGTTTCTTGGCACAAGGCCTTGACCAAATCTTATTTGTAGTATTGGCACGAGGCCTTGGCTATTTGGTTATGATAGTCTGGCATTATGCACTCCATCATTATGAAAGTGGTTATTGATAGTGCATGTGATTATTCGATTAGTAGAATATCCATGTGAATAAGTAAATGGAATTATTTCATTTTATTTTTTCCATACTATGTTGATGTTCATGTTTAAAAGGCTTTTGTTTTAGTTATACACTGCCTTAAATGTTAATTCTTATTTATGAAATTCTCTGCTATATTGTTATCCTTACTGGGCATTTGAGCTCACCCCTTTTCTATGTTTTATTTATCCCAGGATGTGAAGAAGTAAATTATGAATGACCTGCATGGATATTATGAGGGGATATTAGTGTGGACTATGGAGACAATATGTTGTTGTAGTAGTTTTTCACTTTATGATGTAATATAAAACTTAATGAATATATCTAGTGTTTCCAAGGATACTAAACCAATCGGTCTTTCGAGATTTGATCTTTCTTGTGATCATGCCAATGTTATGTAATAATGCACCGACTTTGGGTAACTGGGGTCAGGGCGTTACAACCTATATGCACAACCACCCCAAACACTCCATAATGTTATGATCTCATATGGTTTGGAAGTGGATCACTTGGTGAGTTATTCTATGATCACTTATATTGTGTCATAACCTTATGTTTATCATGGAATATCCAACATAGAAACCATGAAGATACAAACACACATTAAATTCCTCCTAGGTACCTCAATCTCCACCAATTGGTAGGTGATACATCAAGAGATTAAACTCAAAAACAATCCTACAACTTCCTTGGCCACCAAACACATTCCAATGTATTATGATACATCCTCACCACACTTGGATGTATTTATAAGTCAAATAAACCTCTACATAACCTCTTCTATTAGATTGAATAGTTTCATAATCCATCCTCAAAAGGATGACATACATCCCACCTTTATAAAATCCATCTTGAACATTTCCACAAAATATCATGTCACACAAGACCTCAAAATAGATATCTCCCAGTTATACCTCCCTAGATTATTGAATAAGTAGATGGGTAACGACCAGGGATTGGAGATACAACACACCATCCTCATCCGCAAGGTAAATATATAAAGTGTTCACATACTTATTCACCTAACTCAACAATAGAAGATGAAAAAATTGATGTGAACATCTTATACTACAATAACACCCCAATGAGGATCTCTATCTAGAACTACATCAACCTTTACTCGGTCCACTATAACCCACATGATTGAGAATACATGTCCCATGAAGTGGGAATCCTGAATAAAGAACCAAATCTATAAGAGCTTCCCATAACATTTGTAACCTCGGGACATTTTATGAATCATCATCAAGTGTATCGCATGTTCTGCCTCTAATGTAGAGTATGTAAGGGTACCAATGAAAAAGATTATCAGGAACCAGTATAGAAAGGGTTGAATGATCTGATTCATTAATCTCACAGCCACTATTGTGGAATCCAACACATTGAAATGTATCACCATGAACTCAAAGAAACCATAACAGATTTAGAAATATTCCTTCAGTATAACTCCTCTTAAACCTAGAGTTGGTGTTAACCTGTCCTGAGGTCAAACACTGAGAACCACATTTCCCCTAACCACCTGGTGAAAAATTCATTAATTCTCAAAGGTATAAAATAATCCTCCACAGTCACGTGGTTCAAGTGATACCAATATACACCTCACCTCAAGATCTCGTCATCCTCCTAGGTAAATAACACTATGATACCCAAGAAAACACAACGAGTCTTATAAATCTCTATATCTACATATCCATAAACTGAACCATTAGATCTCATAGATCTATGTGTTATTTGATATAATTTCATAAATATTGGACAATCACTAGTGAAATTATATCCAAAAAACATTTTATGGGGAGGTGAGCTTGATAAATCATCATGGAAGACATCCACATACTCCTACATTATAGAAAAATGAAAACATATAAATTTTTCTTGCTCCAAAGGTCATATACGCCATCTGATAGTAAATTGGGAAAATCCTCTTATACAAGAGCTCAAACCACTCTTTCTAGTATTACCTCTTGCACAATAAAGAAAAATTCATCCAATAAAAATGATTCTCTTCAACCCTCCCCAGTTTTAGTCAACTGGTCATTTATAGTAAGCAACCAGTCCATACCAAGGATAATATTGTAGAATGTCACAATTTCTACAGAAATATTTCATGAAATTCTCTCTATACTCCATGAGTTAAGTCACATTGTCAGCAGAAGAATGTGATCACTTGTCCTCTCTATAAGATCCTTTAATATATGGTTTTATCTAAAATTATCGACTTGTATCACTAGGTCTCAAATATGGGTCATGTTATGGGAAATGTGGATTGTGACCATGTACTAAAACTATAACTGGAGCAAAGAAGACACCTGTCATAACCCAATCCACACTTTTAAAATGTGGGTCAAAATCCACGACTACATTAAACTATCCTTTCCCATTCCATACTATTCACCACAACCAAATCTTACTCCGACGCCTTTTCACATTTTAATGACCTTGAACAAACAATTAAAAGGAACTCATCTACCACACCTTTACACTATTCAATTTGGGAGCCATAGAATTTCCCAATTGATTTTGTATCATGTCACATGAAAACATCTCAATGGGAGAATTTTACCTCTTACTTGTGTTTCCAAATTCTCATCAAAACATCACCAACATAGGGATCTAATGATGCCCCACATCACCCTGGAGTAGTCTCACTTCTAGGACCACTATCAAGGGGGATTCTATCTAAGAAAGACATCTGCATCACAGGATCATGCCAGTCCTCCCCCACTTGAGAATGAGATCTATCTCACTATTAAGCCTTCAAAATATATATCTCTAGAACTCATAAAGAACACTCAACATTGGTGTGTCATCATATGGTATTTATAGGACCAATTACTCTACATGAAGAAGATGGGTTTCTAGAGAATCCATTCGATGAGTCGGGGTATACACAATCCAAAAAACCTATAACAATACCTTGATCCAATCTTACTCTACTAGAGATTTTGGATCACCATGTAACCTCATAGGTCCCAAAAATTATAACTTACATAATGCACTAAGTCTAAACACATCATAGCCCAAATCGTATGGAGCCATTAGCTACCCTGTATTTCATTGATCATCAAATGGATCAATGAATGGATAATTATAGGTTAATTGGTGGTTTTAGTACCATATGACCACCTAGAGGAAACACCTCATGAAAAATTCATGGAACTGAGGCCCCATCACTGAACTAGTTTCCATCATGAAATTGTTTCAGAATCCTAGTTTTATATTATTTTGGAGACATCTTAAAAAATAACAAAATGTTCCATTATCAAAGTGTATATCATGGGTGTTTACTCAAGAAGGAAATGTAAAATAAAACTGATTCCTATATGATGCACGTACCAATGTCTTCCCTTTATCTATTTCCTACATGTACCAATTCAAAGAGAATTCTATCAGAGTCCTGGTGAATGGATACATCAGTCGTGACACCAACATTGGAATCCTAGGCCTAAAATATGAACTCAAAACCTTTAACACTATTTCCATAAATCCCAAATGAAACCTAACGGTAAGAAAAAAACTCTAAACTATAGTCCTATGATGAAACACCTCTGATACCACTCTATCATGATCCAAAGCACTAGGGACCTTTTGGTTCAATATGATCCAACTGTGACTACCCCATGTCTATCTCCAATAGGTCAAGGGATGATGACTAGCATTGAGTAAGCATATAAGACACATGTGGGTCATTATCTTAAAGAAACTGTACACACACACATAACGAAGGCCATAAAATGTTAAAATTATAAAAAATAGATGATACTATAAATATATGTAGATAATTTATCACATATCATAGTAAGAAATAAGTTCTCTAAATAAATAAAATGGTCCAAACACAAGCCCACAAAAAATGGTAATAATTTCTAACCTACTTAGAAGGAGGGAATTGCTTTCAAATGAAGAAACAGTATACACCATGGTATATCTAGTCAAAACTGTGATCTACCCACTCTTGGTCCACCAAGGACTCTATAAGAGTTCCTTCATCATCATAAGACATGAAATGTGTGAGCAGGTCTCATGAAGGGGTGAGTATAATAGTACCCAGTACGACACCTTGAAATCCACATGCATGAAGAAAAAAGAGTAATCAGATCATCACTACACATTTATGTCAATAAAGATATGAGAAAAAATGGTCAACATGAATAAAAAATATATAATCATGATATAGCCTAAGTCACATGTTACGGTCACAACCACAATTCTACCCTATAATTCTTCAAGAGGATTCACGGGAATGTTATTCCTAGGGAACTCACTCCACAAGACATGTTTCCACTAATTGAACCCTATTGAGGATTTATACTTCTCTATCCTTACTATACTAATGGATCTCATCCCAGAGGTCAT
Source organism: Viscum album (assembly GCA_963277665.1). Lineage (NCBI taxonomy): Eukaryota > Viridiplantae > Streptophyta > Magnoliopsida > Santalales > Viscaceae > Viscum > Viscum album. The sequence continues at coordinate 1,430,556,952 of OY728126.1, read as the reverse complement.
GCTCATAAGGTATAAACATTGATAACCATTCTGTTAAATGAAAGGACTCATCCAATATACACACTCGATCAGAATACGTCATCGGAAAGAAGATATATCAATACACAGATAGTGTTTCACACCCAGGGCTCAAGGGGGACACATGACCCTACTAGATTCATCATTTTAGATAGAGTATTGGTGACCCCATAGTGTTGGTCATGGATATTCTGATAACCCTACATAGGTATTATGAAGGGAATGAGTATCACTATAGGCTTCGTGGAGGGATACCGAATCTAATATTCATAATGGTATGAATCCCAATAATCAAGACTAGATTACATAATAAACCCTTAGGGGGGTGTATTGAGACTAAAATCACTCTAGAATAAGGAAACTCAACCACACCAGTCTTAGAGATAAGAAACACACATAACTGATACTGAAATGGGAAGGCACCCAACTAAATCTCATCATTACTGAAAAGAGAAAGGGCCTTACATTTTACTAGACTATGTACAGGGATTGTACTGTGGGTACTTGTTGTTCCCCATGAAAGTTAAACCAATCCATGTGCTTCCCCATATATCCAATCCATGCTCATCTACTATTAATCGTTCCCATGTGTTTCCCCATGTACATGGTAGTTCTTGTGTACCAACCCATGGTTATAGACATGTACATAGTTTTGCATGTGTTCCAACATGTTCTCACGTACAAGAACATGTTATGTTTTATGTACATAGTCATTCATCCAGAGGGTATGTGTTAAGCCATCAACCTCAGGCCACATGGTGTGTGAAACTTGTCACATGGCATGTGATCTTTATCCTTCTTGAAACCCTAGAAACCACAACCAGGGACCCTACATGATGTGTGATCTTCACACTACATGTTGTGTAGTCATGTTTTACCAAAAACCACATTTCCATATATATGATCACCCATGCCGCATCCACTACTTGATTCACTTTCAATATCATTGTATATCCCAGATCTATGTCTTTCCAAGCCTTTCCAACATCTATGGTCATATTTCATCTATCAAGTATGATAAAGGAACCATCTTCCATACACCACCATACTAAGATGCCAAATCTATATGTTGGGATCTTTAAACTGAGCATGGATTTCCATCATCATACACTATAACCATGACATCTAAAATTTATCATGAACCCATGTTGAAATTCCATTACACTAATCTCGATTATGCAATGATCTTCCACTGGGTATTTTTCGACTCGCTATCCAAATTGAATTCCAATTATGAACAAACAAAGAATGGGGAGAGAAAACCATAAAAATCACATAAAGAATGAACCTAAACCATTGTACGTTTTTTCCTCTGTTTATTTTTGTATAATTGACGAACAAACAAGAGAAAATAACACAACATTAAATTTCTATTTCTTGGGTGATGACATCAATACCTACAATATGTATCCATTATGAAACTAAAACTATTTATAGAATTGATCTACGTTCACTTTTGAATAATAAAAATGTGATTAAACTCCAAAAAATCACATCCTACCTCATATTTTTATCAATCAATGAGAAAGAAATAATTCACATTGTCATCACTAATATGATCTATGAACTTTTCCATCATTGGTGAGCCATGTGGTAGTCTGATCGATGATCCATGATTTTTCCATCCACCAACACCAATCCATGTTCTCTTCTCAATACCTAGCTATATGAATCCAACCCTAGGTATTTTCTATACCATGACTTAAATAGAAGGATGCAGGTCTAGTGAATTTAATTAATTAATTAATTAATTTATATACAATTCCACCCATGAATAATTTCTAACTGAATGCCCAGTGATAACTATGGTTATATCACACCTTGGGTAAAAAACTTCTCTAAAATGAATGGAAGTATTATATTTACAAACTATGACTTGTATTGGGAGTTATTATATGATTTTAGGAAAACTACATGTGCGTGACATTAATATTTTAGAATTTTCAATACCAGGCTCACCATGCCTTATAATTGCACTCCATATAAATTTCTAGCACTAAAAATATTCATAGGAATATTAATACGACTTAAATAGAAAAAATGGGAATGATACACAACCTCTCCCCATCCAAACATGGGATCATGGTCTCAACATGCTGTATAATGATCTTAGCACAGTACATGTTAAGCGAATATGGAAAACAGCCCCACCAGATTTTATAACCATGGCTACCAATACCTGATTCACATATGTTTACTACTCTACACTATAATCAAAATATGTGAAACATCCCACTCTACTTTAAATTTGTGACCCATTTCGATGTATCAAAATCCTATATATAGTAAATCCTCATAGAGAAGCATAGGTCGCAAGCCAATAAATATTATTTGATGAGCATAAAATCTCCTTCCCCCACTTAGGTGATGAATGATGAAAGTGAGTCCCTACCTTATATTCTGAGAATGAGATACCATAGGTGACGTTCCTAATAAGCCTTAAGTGATGAGATTAAGTTTTATGGAATGACCAATGTCATATGCCTCACACAACAAGAAAAAAATGTGATTTTCCCTATGTGATGAGAATAGCATTCCTTACATAACTAACCTTATAATCTATACACATTGAAATCTAGTTTCACTACATTGATAATAAGATGCCTCCAATTTTTTACATGAGAAGCCTTATGTCACCAGAATTAGATTCCATCAACATCCAATGAGGAGAACTATATAGATTCTTAATACACCCAATGTTTATAGAGTCCAAATATACACAACACCCTTATAAACATAAAACATAGGTAGACATATTGTAATGATAGAATGTGTTATAATTAACTAATGTCCACTATAAGGTAGAAATATGAATGATATTTATGAACATTTCTTATATCTATGTGGTGTACATAGACTATGAAACAAATTCCAAGGAGGGATACATTGAAGGAATATCTGATGTCCCATCATCTTATTTTGATCAACGAGCTGTCCTCATCAACCATGGTGGGGGAGGTCACCAGCCATTGGACAGTAGGAATGAGAGGAAATAGGAAGGGGTTATGACCATTCTAAGGATATAGTATAGAGAAATAATGTTTCATCAAATCACAACTCGGTGGAATCATTAGAAAAAAATTGTTGAACACAATAAGATTATCTTCCCTTATAACTAGGGTAATATGAGGAATATTGGGTATCACTAGTTCTAGGAATTGTTGATGTGAATCCCTTATCCACTCCAAAGAGGATGATCAGTGTTGGGTGAATTGGGAATAAACTTCACTAGAAACATACTAATGGTTCACTCCATATGTCATAAAAGACACCATCCATTGGCCATTCTCAAAATCCCACTACAAAAATGTGGGGGAGGGAAGAACTAGTCATGTGGGGGACCCACACAACTATGCTACTACTATAATGAATACTGCTTCAATATCTCATGCGAACCCTTTCCCTATCTCCCCCTCCAAGATCATTCAATTGATGGTGATCAACACACTTGTTCATCAGTATGACTATGAAGGGGTTATCCCAACGAGGGAAATATCATGTTAAGACTTGGATGTTTCAGTGTCATGCTGACATCACTTCCTACAAGGACCATGTAGTGTATATGTCCCCCAATTACCATAGTAAACCATTTTCAGAGTCTCACCATATAATTATCTAAAAACTCCATTACTAACACTAAAGAGTTAGGGGACACTCGGGTGAAACAAGCTATGGGAAACACTATGGTGTCCTCTATGACCCCCCAACACCTATATTTGCTGACAACAGTAATTGTCTTGCATGCTGATGAGCAGGAGAAGAATGATCCCATCCATGATGCATCGACCTTGATAAAAAAAATGTGTCATGTTAGAGTTGGGGGAAGGATGCCAACACTACCCAACATGAGGCTTCTTCAACAACACTAATGGCCCCCACTAATATAAATTCAACGCCTATTTCTCTAAATTATTTTCAGGGGTTTGTTATCATCTAATTGGGATTAAGACCTAAGATAACTATCAAGCAGGATGAGTTGAATCTTCATTTCATGGGTCCAACATGCAACTATCATGGGGGATAACCCCATTATGATGAGATTCATCAGTGAGTTCCACCATGAAATTCCATTGATAGACACAGAGGACCTCCCCATACTAATTGATTTTATTTACATGAAGGTTCTTCTTCAGGAAGAAGGATTAACCAATTCTGTGGGGGGCTTTCCCATGTCATGAATAAAATAAATCCATATAACCACACCATCATATTTAGGTACAGGGGTAATACAATGTCACTATATACCTCTTAGGGTTCATGATGATGGAAACCTCATTGGAGATGCCTCTAAATCCACCACCATAGCAGGTGGAAGTGGCTCATCAACTGAGGCTAACTATCCAAGGGTTGAGATCTACATGGTTCCCAAAACCCTCCATGAGTATCTATATATTGAGGACTACTTGTATTAAATTAAAATAATATTCATGTATTCATGCCTAAATTCATCAATTTATCTTTTTATACATCCACTATGGAAGTAGGGAAGGCGTCAAAGTCATGTTTGGCACCCTCAGATGAAGGTTAGAATTTGGTTGAGTCGTAGCCTCGTGATAAATTTTATAACTTGAAGGAGGCCATGGATAAACCATCCTATATAGATATGGTTATCAACATAGAAACAGTTCTATAAAGAACCATATAATATTAGAGATGATTGTCCTGTGTGATGCCTCCTTTTGTAGAAAATTAGTAGCAGAGCAGGTCTACAATGCTACCTCCCATATTTTCCCAACCATATCAAATTGGGGATTTGTGTGACCATGAGTGGGACTATCATAAAATCGATTAATATGATGGGGAAATATTGTAGTAAATTCCTAACACTTACCAAATTTCAGTCATTGTTTTCCACAATATACCCCACACATTTCCATCCGAGAGTTCCTTATCAATGAACAAGTAGTGTAACATCACCATAACTTGTGGGAAATATTTAATAACCTCTAGGAATATCAAAGAACCTATGTATTATGCCACAAAAACCACAATTCCATCCACTATTAGCATCAAAGGTTTGATGTTTTAGAACTCCCTATGGATCAATGCCCTGACTCATATGGGAAACCCCAGATCTTCCAGTGTGATTTCATCACATGCCTCATTTTTCTCCATAGAATTATTGAAGAGGCATATAACCATATATAGATCAAAGACCGAGGTTATTATGTTTAACACCAATTTATTCCCCTATTATGATGATAACAGGATTATCATGATAATTCCCCCATTGATGGAGAAAGTTCCTCTCCAACCACTTCCATCGAGAATGTCATCAAGATCAATCCCCAAGACAATTAGAGTAATGTAGATAGAAACACAGATCTTGATGGAAGAGATTCAACCTAATGGGTGACACACCACTAGTCAAACCTTCTAGTAGGTTCCCACACTCATCGACAAAGACAAACATTAGGCCTTGGAAGCCACATTGAGACAATTTCACCTCTTCATCAACATATTTATAAAGAAAAAGGAATATCTAAGACCATTATCCCATAAGAGGTCATTCAAGAAACTAAAGAAGATACCATAATTTATACCTTTCTCTAGAAGGTTGAGGGTTAAAAAAGTATCTCTACCAAACTCCTCATCAAGAAGTGCCCAGAGTGGGAAGATATCTGAGGGGACCTTGACCCTCCCCCAACTGAACAACTTTTTCGATTTGGCTAGCCACCCAGGGTCAAAATAAGTGGTCTCACACATATAATAAGATTTGAGATTGGTGGCTCATGTAAATGATCAAGACAAGACTCGTCTACTATGTATAAGCAGCTCAATATCACACCTTTGGACTATGATCTTTTTGCTTCTCGAACTAGAAAGACAATAAAAGCATTAGTGACTACCAACTATCATCCTAATGATATAATAGCCTCTCTCACTTCCATCTTAATTCCTTAAAGATGCAACATGAATCAATTTTTCTTGAAGGGAAGCCGTATCCAGCATGGTTGGACCTCTTTTTTTCACTTACTAAATTTATTAATCCAAGCATCACCACATTAAATGGTACATGTGATCCATTGGAATATCTATCTTATTTTCCTCTATGAGTGGCCTATTATTGGTAAATCCAAACATCATGAATCCACTAAACACTAGTGTTTTGTGAAAACATTAGAGGGACCCACATTCATTTGGTATAGTTAGTTGGCCTTATGGTCAATCAGTGGATGGGAAGGCCTTCAATGGAACTTTCTCTCCCAGTTCATATCCAACTTTTGTAATATCAACATAATTGACCTATAAATGTGGATAAATATGGACAATGAATGATTTTTTAACTTTATTTGCCTATGGAAGGGGATCATGTACACCCATAATGCATAGACTTCCTAGGAATAACTATTTGTGATTTTCAAGGATAATTTAAAATACGAACTAGTCCCTACCCTCACTCCATGAGGTATCCAGAAATGTTATACGAATTCACTAAGAGGGAATAATGTTTCAAAGAACCATTGTATTGGATTAAGAATCAATTATTCCCACTACCTCTTCCAACTCCAATGAAAAATCTAGTTTGGATAGAGATGGTCGCCACTATGAAATTTTAGGCTTGTTAGCTGGTCTTCTTTCATGTAGCTCCATATCATAGGCCTCAATAAGAATAACCTTTCCATGAGAGTGCTTCTCAAGCCCCCCTTTTGGTCTTGGAACCCAAATCATCATTTTTAGTGCCAAAGAACTAGTCTTACTCTATGAAGGATGATTGGGTCCAAGGTTATATATTATGTTTCATGGAAAATAACATCATGAATTTTCAAAAATCATGAAAACCGCAAGAGGTAAAGATGACTCACCATTATAATTATTATCCCTTACATGGTATCATTTGGTATAGTATAAAATACTGTTTTATCTTCAAAGATTGTCTCTGAGATTAGGTTGACCACAGTATGGTAAAGCTTGGTAAAATATTTGTATGGGTAGTATATGTCTCTGATTCCACATATAGAAATGATGAAGACTCTATATAATAGAAATAATATACTAGACAAGGATCACAAATATTTGATGAATGACTGTCTCATAATATGATCAATCACACCCATGGAATTATCCAAGCTAGGTTGAGAAAATCGACACCTCTTGTAGTCACCACACCTCCTATGGCTACCTCATCAACATAAAACTCATCCAAGTGCCATAATAATTATCATTGACAACACCAAGACAATTAAGACCCACCAAATGTACTAAAACCAGCATATACTATTGATGCTTTCATGGGAGAATACCCTAAAAACTGACCAGTCTTTGAATATTCCACTGATGGAGAACATGAGTATGCTCCCATCAATTCCTTGAGAGTGTTAAATCATTATGTGAAAGCCAAATATGAGAAACAACATCTAAAACCTTGAAGTTCCTTAGGACAATGTCATCGAGGGAGGGGTAAATTTAATTATACCAGAATGTGTGTATGAGTTTGAAACATAGAAAGGATTGTACATGCCATTGAAACTATGATACAATCCCTACATAGGGATCAGTTTTCATAGGAGACATCTTCAATTGAACCCCTACAACATACCAGGTTGGTTTGACATATGGCTCAACCGTACTAGCCTAGTGTTCAATCGATGTTCGCCAAGGACAGATCTCGACCGCCTAGTGCCCAGTCTAAGTATTCCCATTCTATGTTATCCAAAAAAACATGGGACATGATAATCACTGTCCAATATCTAAAAACTTATACAACTAATACAAATATTTTTCTTTTTAGTTACCTACCATTGGGAGGTATGAATATTCCCCTCACTCATAAGTATGATGTGTTGAAGAACCTCTACATCATACCAGTGTATCTATCAATACTAGATGTACTCCTCTTATAAATGGAGTTTTGAAAGGACCTCATTTAGTCCCGAAATATATCTATATAATTTAATATTTTGGTAGATACCATTGAGTCCTATCTCATAGATGAAGACAAATAGGAAGAGTGTAAATCCATTATCTACTTTTCCATGTAAGATGAGGGTTCCACCATCCATGAGAGCTATAATGACTCATATTTACCATGTATTATTTTTTTGATATTATATGGATTATTTTTTAGACCATTCACTGAGATGGTGTGCAGTTATAAGGCCTAGTGTTTCCTAATTAATGTTTTGAAATATATTAAATGTATTAGATATAATATAGACACAATTTTCCTTAAAAAGATGAATAACTCAAAAACAGGGGCCCGGATCATAAATCCAAGGGAATCATTGAGTTCAAAATGTGTTTTATACCCTAGGATGAACATAATCATAGTTGGTGTGGGTCATTTGTGAAAAAATCATCACGGGTGTAAATGAATGAAATAAATTAAATAAATAATTTTGTTTGTTTGTTTTGACGTACTGACTTTCTTTCTCCTTTATGTATATGATTTTAGAAATTCATTAGGTTTGGTTTCTCCATCCTTGTAGATTTAATACAACCATTGATGAGATTTCTTGTTAAATGATAATGGATCGGGATCTGATCAGGGATCGTCACGAAAAAGGAGTCTGTGGATATAATTAATGATGGAAACAAAACCATTCTTCATTAATGATCAATCCAAACTCTAGGTAGGATTATTTTCTTTTTGAATTCTATTCCATTTCATAATCATGGAAGAACGTGGATCAATTATACATTCATAATTGATACATGCATCGTTGGTATAATTAAATTGATGGTATTTTTTTATTTGTTCTTTTTAAATCCTCTTTATTTGTATTATTCTATGAAAAAGAATCAAATCTCAATGAATAATGGCCAAGGTTAATTCATTAAATTTTATGGTTTCTGAAATTCTCCAAAATTTCATTGTGCGATCATTATTGGTATAAATTTTGTCCAATGGTTTGACAAATACCTAGTGTCCATTCATTGTGTGACCATTCTTTGGTGTAACAGATTGAAACCATGGGTACAAACTACAATGGCGGCCGTGGTTCTAGGATCAATGATGATGGTGAGTAGATCATGGGATAATAGAACAGATACAATATTTCTTTTTTTTATTGGTGTGTGTGACAATGCGGATAGTGACATATGACTTCCCCATCTATTTGGCGGTTAGAATCTGTTGACCGATTGATTGAGAGACTGATCAAATTAAATCTGAGATTTTATAATGTCTCAGATTTTCCATGTTTTATTTTTAAATATTATATGGAATTTTTACGAGACCAGGTGCTGAGACGGCGCATCATTTCGAGGCCCGGTGATCCTCGATTGGTGGTTTGAACTTTTGTTAAGTTAAGTGAGTCAGCATATGTGTGCAGTTGTGGTAGTTTCCAAACAGATGCTCGGATAAAAAAATATGAGGGCATTGTTGCATCCGAGATGAAGAATTTACATAAGAATGAGTCTATCCTCGACCGGAACGGGTCGAGGGAAAAAATTAATTTTAAGACGTTTTTATTAAAATAAAATAAAATAAATTCGCAATGTTTATTTTATTTTATTTGGAAACATCCGCAGCAACGCAGCAGCGGGGTAGCTGTTTCATTAATTAATGTTATGACTTAATCACACTGAAACAACAATGATGACTCATTAATACCCCTATGTGATGGAATTCCAAAATTATTTTCTCATTTTTAATGGGTTAATCGTATGTTTCTCCTTGGAAAAATTTGAGAGAAAACTCTGGTAGAATCATGGAACCTTGGAGAGAACTCTCAGTGATGATCGAAGATGAATCAATGATGTGAATAACTGCACAAACAAAGTTGACGGATCTTGGAGATGAATACAACATGACCCCATCATCTGCGATTGATCCCTTCATGAGGTAGGGGTTGTTATTTCAATTCCTTTTCCATGTTCTTGGATTAAACGTCGAACGCGAATGAACCCACAAATAGGTTGATCTGTGGATCGTTCATTCTAATGGGAGGGTTTTTATTGGGATGTTTTTGAGGATTAATACATGATGATTTATTATTATTTTGATCCTTCTCTATTTGAGACTACTAACAGGAGTGGATCAATGTTGTGACAAATGACGACAAAGGTTTGTTCCTCAATTCATTTTTTTAGATTTCTTCCCCCTTTTTTCATAAGTTATTCGCGTTCTTCATTGGGTGATGAACAAAGGATTGTTGCATGTCCATTTTGTGATGCAATGATCCAGAATTGGGAATCTAACATCATGAAGACCTAGCGGAGGTGAGATGGAAACTGCAGCGGGCGAATCGACATGGTTTGTGAATTATCTTTCTTCGACCCTTCTTCGTGAGAGTGGATAAAAATGAATTTTTAGGGTCGATTGAAGACCCAGAAACAACGGAGACGAGTTCAGGATGCCGAGGTATCCTAGAATCTAGAGTTTCGTGATGATCATATGGCCGGATCGATGAACGGGACATCACAGAATGTGCGACGGTGGAAGTCCACGACTATGAAAATTTCTAGAATACACGGCGTGTATCCCAAAGAACACATCGTGTGGACCATCTCAATGGTGGATAGGGTTTTGGGAGTCAAACGGGTATCACACAGCATGTGACCCCGATCACATGGCATGTTGGTCTTTCCCCGTAGCTCGGCGTGTATTCTGGGAAATACATGGACACGGGATGTACTACACGGCTTCACAACATGGCGTGTAGACCTTACATGGAATGGAAGAGGTGAATACATAGGACTCGGTGTGTATCAAGGGGATACATGGACATAGGATGGAGTACATGACCGTGTACTCCACCACACAGCTAGGAGAGGCCAGTAACGCGGGTCACCCTGTGTACCGATCACACGGGTTGTCGTACATCTGTTGAGGCCATGTATGAGAACATGGCCAGCGTACACGGAGCCGACCCCAGTCACTTGGACACGGCATGTAAACCATAATACACACCATGTACTTAATTTTTCTACATGACCAGCCATACAACACGGGTTGTTGTACATGAGCTGTACCCGGGGTCAGAATACACACCGTATGACTTTTCTACACGTCGTGTACTTTTTGTAAAATGGCATGGTCCTCTTGTCCATCGTATCATGGACATGTTTCATTTGGGTTAGTTCCCCTTCTTCTCGTTCCCTTGAATTTCAGGAATTGTTTCCTTCTATAGGGGTATGATCCCTTCAGCAGGACTATCTAAGATAGATTTAGGCATCCCTTCGAGAGGCCCAGAGTGAGGTCCTCTATCCATTCTTGACCCTAGGTAGAGTCAGGTATCGACATGACCAACTCCATCTGGCATCTATTCTCTGCCTAGCAGCTAAATCCAAATGAGTCACGGTATCCGGCATGGCCCTGGCAGTGATCATCATCTATGTATCCTGATATTTCCCACTCAGGAGTGTGTTCTCCCGTAATGAGTTTGTCTATCTCTAGTGGATTCTCTTGATGAACTGTGCTTCTCAGATGGATGTCATGAAAGCTATCAGACTCGTGGAGTGAGTTCTCCCGGAGCGAGTGCTTCGTGGAATATCCGAACTGAATCCCTAGTGGCAGTGTGTGGTTGTGTGACTTATCTCTAGACTATGGGTCTGGGTTTTGAGTATATCTGGATTGTGTTCTCTTATTATATGTTCAGTAGACGTATACTATGTAGATCTGACTCTGCCTTTCTTTTGTGTATTGCTTTGTGGTTTTTGGGTTCCTCTACTGAGAATTGTTATACTCACCCTTTCATGGGATTTTCCTGCACGTTTCATGTCTTGTACAGATGAGAAGCCCTTTCATAAAGTCCAGGGAGGACCAGGACAGGACTGAGATTTTTGAGTTCCCTATAGTCTGAGGCGTTCCTATGGCTACAAGAAACAGTCCCAATACCTCTTTGTGTTTACAGGTTGGACTTTGTAGTTTTAAGACTCTTGTTTTTGGTGGGCTTGTATTCTGGCCCAGTTTACATTCAGTACTTTACTTTCCATCGTACTCAGTTTCATGGGTTTAGTTGTATGAATGCATTTTGTTCCTTAGTGGTTTTTACATTTTGGTATTTGTGGGCTTGTATATGTGTGCGTGTGTACAGGTTCTTAGGTAATGCCTCCCATGTCAGAAATATGCCTACTCTGTGCTATTCACTAGCCCCTTTCCTATTGGAGGTAGGCTTGGGGAGTCATGGTGTGGGCCCCACAGGGACGGGTCGTGATAGAGTGGTATAAGAGGTGGTCGGTTCTACCTTAAGACCAAGAGTTTGTGGGATTGGTTTGGGAAAATAGTGTTAAGTGTTTTGAGCTTGGATTTCAGGCCAGAGACTCCAGTGTTGGTGTGGGCGGCCGACATATCCATACACCACGACTCTAAAAACCTAATTTTTGTCTCGATACTTGAAAATACTAGTTGCGTGGAAATAAAATAATGGTACATGCATCATATAAGAATGGGTTGTGTTTTCTATGTCCTTGTATCAGCTATCCAGATATACTCATTGACCATGGTACATATTGTTTTCATACAGGATGCCTCCAAGATGCATACCTTCTAGGATTCAGCAGCATGATCATGATGATTACCCCCTCAGTGATAAGGCTTCGATACAAGGACCAGTTCCCCAGGCATTTCCCCAGGTGGTGCACCTGCTATACCACCACCTGTGGAGCAGCCTGTGGTACCTGTAGTACCGACCGATGAGGAGCGCAGGCTGAGCGTGCTCCATGAGTTCTAAAGATAGAGACCCCTCAGGTTTTGAGATGAGCCTGATCCTCAGGTGGTTGAGGACTGGATTGAGGTGGTGACTATAGTTTTCCATATAATGAAGAAACCGGTAGACCAGATGGTGATCCTAGGAGCGAGCCTTCTTCTGAGTTCAGTGGGACGATGGTGGAGTCTGACCAAACAAACTCCTGACGAGAAGACTCTTTCATGGATGGAGTTTGAGTGAATCTTTAGGGAGGAGTTATCTCTAATTATGATGAAATTTGTGCACATCCAGGAGCTTCTTCAGCTCCAACATGGCAGTATGACAGTAGTTGACTATTCAGCTAGCTTCACCAACCTCACCCGGTACTCGATGGATATGTTCAGGGATCAATACTTTTGAGCTCGGACCTTCAAGTGAGGTCTACAATGGGACATCCGAGCTAGTTTCATGGCTCTATGCATTTCAACTTATGCTGGAGTGCCCGAGCGGAACTTGGTGATCGAGAGCTTCTTGGCAGAGCAAAGACAGGTGATGACAGTCAGCAGTAGGCAGACTGGTCCAGAGACTTCGGCAACGGGGATCCGATGTCGAACACATGGATCAGGACATGGGAGATGTTAGAGGAGGACCCAGGATAGGGATTGGACAGTCCAAGGATCTTAGGCTAGATCGAGCCATCCTAGGGATAAGTTGTTCTACTCGTGCGATGGAAGAGGACCTCTCACTAGGGATTGTCTGACCCGTCAAGCTGCTGACATAAAATCTGTGGATGGACCACTGAGGTAGAGGCAGAGAGTGGATCAGATAGACCCTCCATGCGGCATATATGGAAGAGGATCATGGAGGGCTGCAGGTGGTGGCAGATGCTTCTATTTACTTCCACCACCACCCCCATGAGGTCCGCACCTGGCTTAGGGAGCTAGGGGACAGGGGTGGGGATAGCAGCATGCGGTCGAGGGGTACAACCCAGGGGCTCCAGGGATGATCCAAGGTACGATCTGTGTCTTCTCTACCTTAGCTTATGTACTTATAGACACATGTTCTAGTCATGACATCATTTCTAGATGTCTTGTGCGAGACCTTGAGATTCCTTTCCAATCTTTGACTCGATCCTTATGCTTGGAGACATCTACGGGAGGAGACTCGATGATCACACACCTTTGCAGACAGTGTAAACTTACCCTTGGAGTTGATAGTTTTGTTTGGAACCTCTTGGTGGTAGCATCAAGGCCTTACAATGTCATTCTCAGTATAGATTGGTTATCTACAGTCCATGCCCAGATTGACTATTTTAGGCGAAGAGTGTGGTGTGTCCGCAGTGATGGGATGAAGATTTCTTTTGTTAGAGAAAAGGATACCCAGGAAGCATAGAAGGGGATCATGCATAGGAGGTTGAATTCGGTCACTCATGAGTTGGATAGTATTTCCCTCGAATCAGTTGATGTGAAGAGCACCTAGTTCCCAGCAATAGTGGCGGATTATGAGGATGCCATTCCCGAAGATGTTCCAGGAATACCTCCCCACTGGGAAATCAAATTCTACATTAACTTACACCCATGTACGGCAATGATTTCTTTATCAGAATATCGGATGGCTCCCACAGAGCATCGCGAGCTGAGGGTGTAGTTGGAGGATTTTCAGAGAAAAGGTTTCATGAGACCCAACGTTTCACCCTAGGTGGCCCCAGTCTTGTTTGCTAAGAAGGAAAACAGTAGTTTGAGGTTGTGCGAGGATTACCAGTGCCTGAATCAAGTAATGTTGATGAACATGTATCCACTTCCGATAATAAACGACCTCTTTGATCAGATAATAAAGGCACAGTGGTTCTTAAAGGTTGACCTTCGATCGGGTTATCACTAGTTACAAGTACGATGCGAGGATATACCAAAGATGGGTTTCAGATGTTTCTATGGTCATTATGAGTACTTGGTGATGCCTTTTAGCATGATGAATTCCCCCTCATTGTTCATGGGACTAATGAACCGAAACATCCATCCATACTTGGACCGGTTCGTAGTTGTCTTCATCGATGACATCCTTGTATACTCGGTGTCAAAGGAGGAGCACGTGAGATACCTGCGGATGTTTCTAGATGTACTCTAAGAGAACCAGATTTATGGGAAGCTCTCGAAGTGCCAGTTTGGGATTTAGGAGGCCCACTTCCTGGGACATGTCATCTCAGTATATGGAGTAGTTGTGGACCCATCCAAGGTAGAGGAAATGTTAGAATGGGATCCACCTCGGAGGGTGACTGAGGTGCGAATTTTCCTTGGGTTGGAAGGATATTATCGGGGATTCATTCCTTATTTCTCCTAAATATCAGCACTGATTACAGCCTTAACTAGGAAGGGGAAACCCTTCATATGGAGGGAGAAGTTCCAGTAGGCTTTCGTGTAGTTGAGACAGATTTTGACGAGCTCCCCATTCTTGATATTACTAAAGGAGGGTGTCAAGTATGTAGTTTTCTATGACGCATCGGGGACCAGACTTGGCTCTGTCCTGATGCAGAGATAGTAAGTGATTGTGTATGGTTCATGACAGCTTAATCCACATGAATATAACTATGTATCCCACGATCTCGAGTTGGCAGTGGTAGTCTTCACATTGAAGATGTGGAAACACTACCTTATGGGTGAGAGGTTTGTTGTCTAATATGACCACAAGAGCCTCATGTACATATTTTCCCAAAAGGGATCTGAATCTGAGGTAGAGGTGTTGGTTATAGTTCCTCCAGGACTATGATTTTGAGATCATTTATACTCATGGGAAGGGGAACAAGGTGGCGGATGCTCTTAGCAAAAGGTCGAGCTCACAGCTGTTGACTGAGGTGACAGAGCAGTTAGCTGCATTGCAGTTATCATTTGTGGACAGAGAGGATACAACATACCTACAATCGATGGTTTTCACCCCTCCACTCTTACGACGAGTTAGGGAGGTGTAACTTGAGGATGTCTATTGTGAGGCTTTACGTGCTCAGTTGTCCACAGGACATTCTCCCGATGGATATTCGCAAGGTGGGGAGCGCGTACTTCTTTTGAGAGGGTGCACTATTGTACCAGTGGCATTGCAAGAAGGGGTCATGTGGGAGTTTCATACATCCCCCTTGGTGGTAAATACTAGAGTGGAAAAGATGTACCATGATCTTTGAAGATAGTTCTTGTGGTCAGGCATGAAGAAGACAATAGCAGAGTTCGTTTCTCGATGCCTTACATGCCAGCAGGTGAAGGCTGAGCACCAGGTTCCAGTGGGATTAGATCACCCCTGGTGGTTCTAAAGTGGAAGTGGGATGGAATATCGATGGAATTCTTAATAGTCATACCACGGACGTCCATGGGGCCTGATTCCATCTGGGTGATCATTAACCGACTCACCAAGTCGACCCACTTCTTAGCTATCAGGGAGCATAGTTCCGTAGAGAGTTGGGGACGCCTCTACGTGCAGGAGCTAGTTTGGCTTCATGGAATCCCTTTGAAAATAGACTTGGATTGAGACTCCCACTTCACATAATGGTTGTGGAATGGATTGCAGAAGGATTTTAGGACTCAGCTACGCTTGAGCACGATGTTCCATCCCCATACCGATGGTCAGACAGAGAGGACCATTCAGGTTCTGGAGGATATGTTGTGGGCATGTATGTTGGACATTGGTCATAGTTGGGAGGACCAATGACCACTGGTAGAATTTTCATATAATAATAGCTACCACTCCCCCATTGGTATTTCTCCATTCGAGGCCTTGTATGGGAGACCCTCCCGGACACCACTTTACTGGACCGACCTCGGAGAGTCAGCACTCATGGGTCCATAGTTGGTACGAGCTACCACTGAGAAGGTGTAGATCATTCAAGAGTGGACGGAGACTACACAGAGATAGAAGAAGTCTTATGCTGAAAAACTACGGAGAACTATGGTGTTTGAGGAGGGGGACCATGTCTTCCTTCTGGCCTCACCTCAATGAGGGTTGCAGAGATTCGGTCGGGGTGGAAAGTTATCTTTGAGTTTCATCGGACCTTTTCAGATACTTCACAGAGTTGGAGAGGTGGTTTACCTCCTAGCTCTACCGTTGTAGTTATATCAGGTACATGATGTCTTCCACTTGTCGTAGCTGAGGAGGTATGTGCATGACCCATTGCACGTCATCAACTGGGGCGACCTAGACATCGAGGATGGTGTGACCTTTGTTGAGTACCCCGTGGAGATCGAGGATCGACAGGAGAGAATCATTCATGGGTGATCAATTCCCTTGGTGTGTATTCAGTGGCAGCATGATAATCATCAAGATAAAACATGGGAGTGGAAGGATCATGTTTGTGCCTAGTACCCACATCTTTTTGGGTAGCCTTGTTTTGGATTTTTAGGGACGCAAAGCCCTAAGGTGGGGAGAATGTAATATCTCATATTTTCCATGTTTTATTTTTAAATATTATATGGAATTATTATGAGACCAGGAGTAGAGAAGACACATCATTCTGAGGCCCGATGATCCTTGATTGGTGCTTTGAACTTTTATTAAGTTAACTGAGTCAGCATATGTGCGCAGTTGTGGCAACTTCCAAATGGATGCCCAGAAAAAAAATCTGAGGGCACCATTGTGTCCAGGATGAAAAATTTACCTTATAATGAGTCCAACCTCGACCGGTGCAGATCGAGGGAAAAGGATAATTTTCAGACGTTTTTAGTAAAATAAAATAAAATAAATTCGTAAAGGTTATTTTATTTTATTTGGAAACATCTGATACAACGCAGCGACGGGGAAAATATTTCATTAATTAATGCCAAGCCATAATTACACTAAAACCGAAACACTGACTCATTTATACCATTGTGTAATGGAATTCCAAAATGCATTTCCCCCTTTTAATGGTTTAATCGTATGTTGCTCGATGGCAAAAGTTGAGAAAAAACTCTGGTGGATTCATGGAACCTTGGAGAGAACTCTTAGTGATGATCGACGATGAATCAAAGCTGTGAATTACTACGCCAAAAAAGTTAAAGGATCCTGGTGATGACGACATCATGAACCCTCATTAGCGATCGATCCCATAGTGATGTAGGGGTTTTTATTTCAATTAATTTTCCCCATTCATGGATTAAACGTCGAACATGGACCATCCCACGAATAGATTGATCTGTGGATCATGAATTATAATGGTCTGTGTTTTTATTGGGATGTTTTTGGGGATTAATCCAAGATTATTTTTTATTGTTATGATCATGCTCCCTTTGATCCTACTAACGGGAGTGGATCAACACTGTGATGAACGATGGCAGAGGTTCGTTCCTGAATTCCTTTTTTTTTATTTACACCCCCTTTATTTTTGTACGTTCATCGTGTTCTTCATGGGGAAATGAAAATTGGATCATTGTGCATTCGTTTTGTGATGCAACGATCCTGAATTGGGAATCTGACATTATGATGACCTTACGGAAGTGTGACGGTGACGGTGGCGGACGAATCGACACAGTTCGAGATTTATTGTTCTTCGACTGTTCTTCATGTGGGTGGATCAAAACGCATTTTTGGGGCCAATTGGAGGCCTGAAAACAATGGAGATGACATCAGGATGTCGAGGCGACCTAGAATCTAGAGTTTTGTGACGATCAGACGGCCAAATCGATGAACCAGGAAGCACAGAAGGCGCGACAGTGGAAGTCCGTGACTCTGGAAATTTCCAGAATACATGGTGTGTATCCCAAAGAACACGCCATGTTGACCAAATTAGTGGAAGCTAGGATTTCGGGAGACAGACATGTATCACACGACATGTCACCCTGGTCACATGGTGTGTTGGGACTTCCCCGAAGCTCGCTGTGTATTCTAGGAAATACACAGACATGTGATGTACTACACGGCTTTGAAACACGGCGTGTAGATCTTACGCGGAATGGTAGAGTCAACTACATAGAACTTGGTGTGTATCCAGGGGATAAAAGGACACAGGATGGAGTACATGAACGTGTACTCCACCACACAACCAGGCGAGGCCAGTAACGCCGGTCACCCCGTGTACCAATTACATGGGTTGGTGTACATGGGTTGAGGCCATGTACGGTCACATGGCCAGCATTCACGGAGTTGACCCCAGTCACTCGGACATGGCATGTACACCGTACTACATGCCATGTACTTACTTTTTCTACATTACTAGCCTTATGACATGGGTTGTTGTACACGAGCAGTACCCGGGGTCAGAAGACAAAACCTGTGACTTTTCTACACATCGTGTACTTTTTGGAAAATGGCATGTTCCTCTTGTCCACCATATCTTGGACATGTTTCATTTGGGTTAGTGCCCCTACTTCTCATTCCCCTGAAGGTCAGGCATCGTTTCCTTCTACAAGAGTAGGATCCCTTCTGTAGGAATATCTGAGATTGAGTCAAGAATCCCTCTGAGAGGCCTGGAGCGAGATCCTCTATTCATTCATGACCCTAGGTAGATTCAAGTATCGACATGACTAACTCCATCAGGCATCGATCCTCTACCTAGAAGGTGAATCCAGAGGAGTTTTGGTATCCACCATGGCCCTGGAAGTGATCCTCAACTGTGTATCATGATCTTTCCCACTCAGGAGTGTGTTATACCATAATGAGTGTGTTTATCTCTAGTGGATTTTCCCGACGAACAGTACTTATCAGATGGACTTCATCAGAGGTATCAGACTGGTGGAGTGAGTTCTCTAGGAACGAGTGATGTGTGGAATCTTCGAACTGAATCCCTAGCAGGGGTGTTCAGTTGTGTGACTTGTCTTTAGACTATGGGTTTGGGTTTTGAGTATATATGGATTGTGTTCTCATATTATATGTTCAGTAGATATATACTGTGTAGAGATGATTGTGCCTTTCTTTTGTGTATTGCTTTGTGGTTTTTGGGGTCCTCTATTGAGTATTGTTATACTCACCCCTGCATGAGATTTTCCCGCACTTGTCGTGTCTGGTGCAGAAGAGAATCCCTTTGACAGAGTTCAGGACAGACCAATAAAGGACCAAGATTTATGAGTTCCCTACCGTCCTAGGAATTCCAATGACTATGAGCAGCAGTCCTAGTACATCATTTTGTTTACAGGCTGTACTTTGCAGTTTTCAGACTCTTGTTTCTAGTGGTCTTGAATTCTGGCCCAATTTCCTTTTAGTACTTTACATTCCATCATACTCTATTTCTTGTGTTTAGTTGTATGCATGCATTTTGTTCCTTAGTGGTTTTTACATTTCCTCATTTGTGGTCTTGGAGATGTGTGTGTGTTTACATGTTCTTAGGTAATGCCTCCCATGTTAGTAATATGCCTACTCGGTGCTAGTCACCAGCCCTTGGCCTATAAGAGGCTGGCATGGGGAGTCACGGCGCGGGCCCCACTAGGACGGGTCGTGACAGATCCTTGGAATGGTCTTTAGTAGATTTCAAGGAAGTAGTGGTGTGTGAGGAATAATGGAGTAGAAACCTTTGGATTTGGAAAATCTCGAGAAACACGACATGTAAATCCGAATAACACGTTGTGGGGGACTTTTTAGTGGTGGATAGGGTTTCAAGATGAAGATTAAGACCACACAATGTGTGACCCCTATCACATGGCATGTGACCCTTTATGGTTGGTTTGTAATATACATAAGGATGTACATGGACATAGGTAAAAATTACACTTTTAGAGGGAACGCCGTGTATTTTGAACTATATACGGCTTGGTGTACACGTTCAGGTTCATGGACATGACCACCTTACATGAACATGGCCAGGAAACATGGGCATGTTCCCCAATGTCTCTACATTATGTTTAATTCTTTTACACATTTTGTATATGGATACTTACATGTCGGGTGAGTCTCTCCCACATGGGAAGTCCTGGGGATAGCTGGATACATTGTTTACCTCCTTCAAGAGTGTTTTTAGCTCTTTGTTTTATTAGTTTGGATCATTATAGTCTGAGTGTGTTCCTTTTGTCTTATCCTTGCATCATAGGATTGTGATCCCCTCTAGAGGTTGAATCTCAGATAGAGTTACAATATCCCTCCATGAGAGTAGAGTGAGGCACTCTATCATCCTTTGTTCCTTATGTGGGGTTTTTGGAATCTACGTGACCTCCCCAAGAAGGGAGTAGATCCTCAATCTCACAAGACATGTCAGTAGGATTTGTGGTATCATTAAAATATGATTCCCTATATAGCGGGTTGATCCATATTGGGTTCATGGTGTACCCTAGTGGTTCTGGGCATGACCTCATGTCTAAGTATCAGGGTCTTCTTAGACAAATGAGAATTCTCAGATAGGGCCCAATGAATTATACCTATTCATCGAGTGTCTTCTATGATGGATTTTCTATTTTGAGTGGAATCTCACAAAATGAGTATTTATTTGAGTAGAATCTTGTGGATGGTAGTTGGTTATGACCATTTGGTGGTGTGGTTTATTTACTGAGTATATTTAGGTGTTTCTATTATACAATGAATTTCATATAATGTATTGAGCTAACAATACTTAGTGATTTGTGTTTAGTATTTTTAGGGTTTCCTAATAGTTATTGTTATACTCACCCATCATGTTATTTTCTCACACATGTCTTGTCTTATATAGAAAAAACCCTTTTAATGGTGTCCAGGGAGGATTGCGAGTTTGTGGAGCTAATCTAGAGCTTGTCAGACTGAGGAGTTTTACTTGGAACATTCATTTTACTTAGCCCTTTCCCTTTGAGTATGTTGTACTTTTATAGTTTTTGGTTGGGATTTTATTTTTCCTTTTTCATATTTTAGATCTTTACTGGCATACTCTACTATGGGATCTTAGTTGAATTTATGCATTGTTTTAGTTGTTTTTTATATTAGTATTGTGTGTGATTAGTGATGTGTATGAGTGTATAGGTACTTAAAGCTAATGCCTCCCATTTGTGGTAAATTCCTACTCGGCGCTAGTCGCCATCCCCTGGTAAATTGGATGATAGTTTGGGGTAGTCACAAGTTAGACCGCAGTGGGTTAGATTTTGATATGGAGGTATCAGTACTGGTCAGTTATACCCTAGGACTATAGTTAGTAAGTTTGGTTTAGGGAAATATAGTTTAGTATTTTGAGTTTGGCTTTATAACTAGTGACTCCAGTGTTAGTGTAGCAGCTAACATATCCATACAAAAGGACTCTAATCACCTAAATTTCGATATTGGTACATGTAATCATTGGATTCAGTGAAATGTTTTGTACATGAATCATATAATAATGGTTGAGTTTTATATTTCCTTCTTGAGTTAGATCCCCAAATATACTATTTTTACTTTCGAACATCTTGTTTTATTTTAGGATGCCTCTATAAAGATATCCATCCAGAATTCCACTGTGTGATCATGAGGATAATCTTCCTATGGATGAGGAATGATGATAGGATCATGTGCCAGATATATCACCTTCGGGTGGTTTTCTATCAATACCACCACCCATTGATCAAAATCTATCATTGGAATTACTAGATAAGGATGCACATAGGATTAGTACATTGAATGAGTTTCATAGGTAGAGACCTTATATGTTTTGGGGTGAGCCATACCCCAAGGTGGAAAGGACTGGCTAGAAGTTGTCGCTTGTATTTTAAACCTTATGGGGATTTTTATAGATCAGATGCCGGTCCTCATGATGATTCTTTTTCAAGGGTCTTTAGGCTGATGGTGGAGTTTAGTGACTCAGTCACATAATAAGACAACTCTATCTTCATTAGACTTTTATCATATCATTAAAGAATAATTCTATCTAGCCACATTCCAATTAGTATGCATACAAGAGATTTTACATCTACATCAAGGTATCATTACCATGGAGTTGTACTCATTGAGTTGTACTGATCCCTCACATTACTCCTTATATAAGGTGTTAGATAAGTTCTCCAATGATTAGTCCTTTGGGGAGGGATTGTGCCAGGACATTAGGGATTAAGTGGTATCTCATTGCATTAACACCTATGTTGGGGTGCTTGAGTGATACCTAGTAGTGGAGAGCTTTCTAGAAGAACTTGTACTAGTAGTGGGAGCTAGTAGTGGTCACCTAGAAGTTGCGACCATGTAAGGAGGAAGATGGTGGAAATCATAGTGATCCAAGAAAGTAAAAAACATTAGGAGGTGATTATAGGACCCAAGGATAGTGTTTCATGGCTCCCATGGTGGCTCAGATCATCCTAGGTAGAGGTTGTGTTTCTTCTCTGATGGTCGGGGTCATCTAGATCGGGATTGTCCAACCCATTGTACAGCTGATCATGAGACGATCAAGGGACCATTGAGATAGAGACAAACGTAAGAGTAGGGTGGTCTACAAGGTGGCGTACATAGAAGTGGGGCTAACAGGGTAGTAGTAGGTGGTTGAAGGTTCAACCTATTACCACTACCACCTCTAGGTGGTCCTCACCAAGACCAGGGAGCTGTTGAAAAGGGGTGATTTATTCCTTCATTGCCACATCCTTGGTTCAATACTTAGGGATTACCGTTAAGCCTTTACCTTGACCCTTTCAGTTGGAGACTCTCACATGTAGTTACTCGGTGATTGCACACATGGGCCAATAGTGTGATCTGATTCTTAGAGGAAAAAGTTTTTTATGAGACCTCTTCATAACAACAATGAGGACTTATGACATCATCCTAGGTATGGAATAACTATCCATGGTTCATGCCAAAATTGACTATTTTAGGCATAGGATGTGTTGTGTCTGTAGTGATGGAGAGAAATTTTCCTTCATGGGTGAAAAGGAAATCTTGGAAGAGCATGATGAGAACAATAAAAGGACATTATAACTAATTACTCACAAGTTTTCTATCTTGACTCTTAGAGTAGTTGACACTTTTGGATATCAATTTCAAATATTTTTAGAAGAGTATGAGGATTTATTTCTTAAGGATTTACCAAGTTTACCTCCCCACTAAGAATTAGACTCCTATATCAACTTGAATCCCGATACATCATATATATTTTCACTAGCATATCAAATGGATCCCATAAAACATTGAGATATGAGGGTTTAGTTTTTGGACATTTCATATAAGGGATTTGTGAGGCCCAGTATTCCCCCCGGGGTAGCCCCAATTTTTCATTACAAGAATGAAGACAGGAGTTTGAGGTTATATGCGGATTATCGATTCTTGAATAAGGTGGCCTTGAAGAATAGGTATCGACTACTAAGGATCGATGAACTCTTTTATTAGTTGATAGAGGTGTGATGCTTCTCAGAGATTGACCTAAGATCGGGCTATCACCATATGTGATTGTGGGAAGGGGATATAACAAAGAAGGCATTCAGATGTCTATAGAGTCA
The DNA here is from genome assembly GCA_963277665.1 of Viscum album. NCBI lineage: Eukaryota > Viridiplantae > Streptophyta > Magnoliopsida > Santalales > Viscaceae > Viscum > Viscum album. The sequence continues at coordinate 1,430,533,071 of OY728126.1, read as the reverse complement.
CTATGGGTAATTTATTATTTCATTTGGTGTGATGAAAACCCAATTAGTATTCATGGGACTCATGAACTAGATATTTTAGCTTTTCTAGGACTGGTTCATTATGGTCCTAATCGATGAAATCCATGTTTATTCATCATCTGAGGAGGAGCATATAAGACACTTGAGGATGGTCTTGGACACACTCTGAGAGAACTAGCTTTACAGAATGTTCTCAAAGTGTCATTTTTTGTATTTGAGAGGTCCACTTTATGGGACACGTCATCTCAAATGTTATAGTAGTAGTGGATCCATAAAATTTAATGGAACTGATTTCTTTGGATCCAACCAAGAGTTTTACCTAGGTGTGTAGTTTACATGGGTTGGAAGGTTACTATCATAGGTTTTTACCCAATTTATCTAGAGTGGAATCACCCTTGAAAACTTTGACTAAGAAGGGGTAGCCTTTCATATGGATGGAAAGGTTCTAGACTTTCTTTCATGAGCTATGGAAGTGGTTGAAGAGAGATCCCATCTTGAGATTCCCTATGGAGGTTGTCAAATATGTAGTGTTCTATGATGCATCAGGGATTGGAATTTGTTGTGTTCTCATATAAAGTCAAGAGGTTATTGACTATGGTTCATGCCAGTTGTGACCACATGAGAATAAATACATGACCTACGATCTTGAGTTAGTAGTGGTAGTCTTCGCATTGAATATATAGAGACACTACCTAATGGGTGAGAGGTTTTTCATTTACTCTAAACACAAGAGTCTCAAATACATCTTCCCACAAAAGGATATTAACTTGAGATAGAGGTTACAATAATAATTTCTCCAAGACTTTGACTTCCAAATTGGTTATACTAATAGGAAGGGGGATGTGGTTGTAGACACTCTCAGCAAAAGTTCTTGATATTAGTTGTTGGACAAGGCATCAGAGTAGTTAGCCTCATTATAATTTTCCTTTTTCAATAAGTATGGTGCTTCATATATTCAGTCAATGGATGTAACCCCACTACTCTTACGATATTTCAGGGATATTTTGCATGGAGATACTGACTGTAAGACCTTACATACTCATATATCCACTATAAATTCTCCTTATAGATATTATGAAGTTAGGGATCATGCTATCATTTTTAGAGGATAAGTTGTGGTACCTTTGATGTTGTGGATGAGGTGTTGTGTGAGTTTCATAAATCCCCATTGGCAATACATCCACATGAGGAAAAGATGTACCAATACCTCCGATGTTAGTTTTGGTGGTCAGGTATGAAGAATAGAGTTTCATAGTTTTTCTCTCGATTCCTCAACTGTCAGCAGGTGAAGGTGGAGAACCATGTTCTAGTGGATTTATCCCAACCCCTTGAGGTGTTAGAATGAAAGTGGAATGGGATATATTCTGACTTCATGAAGGGTTTACCACATATATATTGGGGAAATGATTCCATCTAGGAAATTGAAGACCAACTCACCAATTCAGACCACTTCTTAGCTATTAGAGTTAAGATTCTAGTAGAGATATTGGGATACCTCTACATGTAGAAGATATTATGACTCCATGGACTTTCATAGACAATCATATATGACCATGAAACTCACTTCACATCTTAGTTAGGGAGGGGATTACATGAAGCCTTTGGGATTCAGTTACACTTGAGCATGGTATTTAACCCCTAAACTAATAGCCAGTCATAGAGGACCATTCGGGTATTGGAGGACATGTTGTGGGCTTGCATGTTGAACTTTTTCCATAGTTGGGAGGATCACCTACCCTTTGAAGATCATGTGTATAAAAACAGGTATGTTTCCACAATATTTATGGAACCATTTTAGGATTTTTATGGGTGACCCTTTAAGTATCCACATTATTGGATTGATTGAAGTGATTCAGCACTCATGGTCTTAGAGTTGGTGTGAGATACTATAGAGATGGTGCAGACAATACAAGATTGAATGGGACTACACAGAGTTGTCAAAAGTCTTTCATGGACCGACGAAAAAGATATATAGAGTTCGAGGAGGGAGACCAAGTTTTCCTAAGAGTCTCAGCTCGATGTGTATTGGGTATATTTGGTCGTGGTGGTAAGTTATATCTATGATTCATTATCCATTTCTAGATACTACATTGACTTGAAGAGATAGTGTACTAGTTATCTCAATCGCAATAGTTGGAACAAGTATACAATGTTTTTTCCAAATGTCATAGCTGAGTAGATATGTACATGAACCATAACACATTATCAACTTGGGTGAACTAGACATCAAGTGTAACACCCCGAGATTTTATGATAAATATTATTTTCAATTTTATTGATTTCTTGTGTTGTACGCTACACCAAAAGGAGCTTGCACTAAATGCATCCCTGACTTGGCTTGCATTACACGCAATTGTGACCTTCATCGATAGCTTGCATCGTACGCAATACCGAGTTTCACTAAACAACGATATGCTATTAAAATATTATTAAAACTAGCCATTAGGAATACTAATACCCACTTTTTAAATTTTTTTGAATTTTATCCTTCAAAATGGACTTCATTTTTGGATTCTGAATATCAAAATTAGCCTTGGGTGAATTTTTGGTATTTTTCTGAAAACTTTCAATTTTTGATGAATAGTGAAAACCCTGGGTTACTATTCAAAAACCGATTTTTTTATTTAAATAATTATTTATTTTATTTTAGGTCAAAATTGTTATATAATACCTATATAAGTTCAATGTAATTCATTGGAGTCATTTTATAATAATTTTATAAATATAAAAATTTTATTGAACTTTTCAACATTTTTTACCACCTCCTAGGAGAATTTGGAAATTCGCATAAAACATAATTTTACCGCTTCTGTGAGTGGAATTTAGAAAATCCGAGAGACACGGTTAATATCAAGGACTAAAATGTTGTTCAATGAGATGAAAATAATTTTTCGTGAATAGTAACTTTTTAATTTTATTTACCACGTTTAAAAGAAAATTGGGTAATTAAGGGTAAAAATGATATTATTATTACCCTAAAACATGTCCTATTTCTATTGTATAAGTGTAATTCGACCAAAAAAAACCTTAGGAATAAAATATGACCATTTAGGTCCACTTGGATTAGATTAGGACATTTATTATTATTTTATTTAAAGAATAGTTAAAATATTTAAAATCAACATTTAATAACTAAAACATTTTTAATATAGGGCTATACAAAAGATAAATTCGACTATATATATTAATTAGAAAGATAACAATATTTCCTACATAATTGTATTTTATTTATAATTTTTATACATTAAATAAGTTAATTTATTTATGACAGAATGATGATTCGGTAATTATCTTATTAATGAAATATTGACATAATTGATGTTATAAATACCCAAATAAATGTAATTTGAGACTTTTTATGAATTACACTAATTTTCTAGGTTAATATGACATGTTAGTATTGATTTAATTTACTTGTTCGAACTAATCATTCTGTTATGATTTTAACAAAAATCAATTACCAAATAGTGTCAAAATTGACATAAAATAGTTTTTAAAACAAATATTATATTATTAATTGTTATTTTATTCCTAAAAATCTATGGTTCGGAAAAATGAATTATATAAGGTTATATATATTAATAATAAACAACTTGGGGTTCTTTTGTCCTGTTATAGTAAGGTTATTAACCTTATAGTGTAAGAAAACAAGAAGACACGGTAAAAATAAAATTATTTAACTTAAAGTTAAATCTAAATGATAAGGTTAAAATAGAAACCTAAACATGTAAAAATTCTTTTGGATGAGATTATTGCGACCCATACCCACCTTAGCTTTTAAATAAATCAATTTTGAGCTATTATAAACCGAATATGACTTTATTATAAAATAATATTTGAAGTTTTTCAAAGGTGCTCTTTTCCTCCTTTATAAAAAGGGCACCCCTTCCCTCTTCTCTTCACACCCTTTTGAGCCTTGAAGATTGGCCAACCCCTGACCATTTCTCTTATCCACTTACCTAGAAACATACTAGTAGTTCTAGTCTTCTCAAAATACCAACTCTACTTCCATAAGAGGAAGCTTAAAGGATGTACGTCGAAGAAGAGGTAATCTCTTCTTCCGATTTTCTCATGTTTCTTTCTTCTTCTACTTATTATTCTTTAGTTGTATAATTATAAAGTAATAACATCAGTATTACTTATATACTGATATGTTATTATAAATATGAAACAACCCAATTTCACCTTCTATACATCCTATAGAAAACGAAATCACCGCGCGTGCGTACGTACGGAATACCGTCTCCACGCCGTGGTGTAATATTTTTTCAACCACCACCTTACTTTGATGGGTATAATGGTGTAAATAAATAACTATATATGATTATTGTAAAGTTATATTGATTCTGAAATATTATACATACTCTTAAATACAATTCCATGATCATGGGAATGATATCATCGCCCGTGCGTACGTACGGACTACCGTCTCCACGACGTGACGAGATTCATTCTCCATGTTAACCATTCAAGAATAATTATAAAGTATATATAATGAATAATAATGAAATATATGACATAATGAAGCTACTGTATTTATGTATATATATATATGTGTGTGTGTCATCTACTTACTTCCATTCAAGTCAATATGGAAAGGAAAACAGTGTTTATGCGTACATATGGCCTACCGTCTCCATGAACTGTGTGTTTCATTTCATTTATCTATCTATTTTATATATAGATACTGAATATATATGATATATAAATCATTTTTTACATTCTGGAAGTAATTAAATCATGATATAAGTAATAATAATATCAAGAACAAAAAGTCCAAACACATACGATAAATGAAACAATTTTACCCAAAACGCTACTTTAACATGGAATTGACAAATAAACAGGTAATATAAATACCTAAGTGAACCATATAAGATATAATGAAAATGAATATCATTATGTAATAAGTCAAGGACATTATTTAAATCATTATACAGGTGGTTCGGATACATACGAAGCATATCAGACATATGGTAAGGGATAATTATTCCAATCTCATTCTTATCCGAGATTGTTTATTCGTAAGTATTTATTGGGGTTACGTTTATTATCCATGTCCATATGATCTCAAAATGTTTTCATAAAATGTTTAATTTTCTTCAATGTATGTTTAAATTCATTCTTACCCTTTTTTGTACTTTTACCACATCGTATGGAATGAATCTTTCTTTTTTTACCATACGAGGTACTTTTTGACTTTTCCAACAAAAGTACGAGAAGAATGTTATTTTTAACTTATACGGCGTAAACAGATTTTTACGGTTTCATAACGCCTCATTTTCATGAATCTTACTCTATAAGATTTTATGACTATTTTTAACAAAATACTTTTCTTTTAAAATTATGTGGAATTTTGTGAAAAGAAAATGATTTTGAAGAAGAAAGGATATTTTCTCCAAGAATTCATTTCAAGTGTTTTATCAAAACCATTTTTTGTCTAAGATGAAATTATTTCATATGTGTATGTTTCAATTATAATGTCTCTATGATTTACATGGTTTCAATTTTCTTATGATGAAACGATATCCATTTGTTTTATATGGATTATGTTATGATGGGATGATGTTTATGAAAACCATTTTTATTCTTTGGGTTATGATGAATGATTTATGTTTATATTGCGGCACAAGTAAGAATGATTTCATAATGAGATGGGTGGGAACTATATCTCCCTCCAATACATTTGGTAAAGACTTATATCTCATGATATAGACATGGCTGGAATGGTAAGTTAATCTGGTTCAGTGTTATAGGACTAGAATGAGGAGTGACCTCGATTCAGAATGGGACTTTGTCCACTAACATGGTCTTGGCAGAAATGCCTTGGATACTATGGAAATCATAACATATTCTTAATGGATGCCACAATTACATGTTTTTTTACCATGCTAGTTTATCATGACTAATGTTCCTTTATGATCTATACTTTTTTTACTTCCAAGATTTATGTCGTTGCTCATGATTTTGATGTTTAGATTTTATGTTCAAGTTATTGAATTCGAATGTTTATGGATTGTTTTATGTTCTCTACACTTACCCTTACTGAGCATTTGAGCTCACCCTTTATATTTTTTCTTTTCCCCAATATTTAAAGAAAGGTTTTAGGTAAGAAAACAAAAAGGGGAATATCTTTATGGGAGATTTTGAAGATCTTTCACCACGATTAGAAGATTATTTTCTGAGTTTCCATAGACACTAAACTATTACGGTCCTTGTGTGTCTGTTTTCGTTATGTATTATGTATTCTGAAAAAGTAATTTAATGTCCATGTATGTCAAGATTTGGGTCTCTACATCAAGGATGGAGATTACATTGTAGAATACCTAGTGGATATCGATTATCTTCATTATAGGATCCTTCTTGAGCATTCGATTCTCCTTTTGTATGTCTGAAGGTAGCACAAGAATCTTTTGGAGAGAACCTAAGAGAATGAGACCTATATGTGATCCCAATACCCTCAAATGTTTTGTAGGATTCTATATTTTTGGGATGAAAATAAGTATGTTTTGGAGAATATAATGACTTGTATTTTTTTTGTATTATTTTTGGATATTATATGGATTATTTTTTAGACCAGGAACTAAGATAGAGGGAGATTCCAAACCTAGTGTTCCTGGAATAAATATTTGAAATATATTGAAATTATTTTGTGAAGCACACACAAAATTTTCATTAAAAGGTGGAATAAATCCTGATCAGGGGATTTGATCATAAATATAATGGCCCCATTGAGTTCAGAATGCAGATTTTACACTAGGAGCGACATAATATTTATTAGTGTGGCTCATTTTTGAAATGCTCATCATAGGCATAAATGAATTAAACAAATTAATTAATTGTTTTGTTTTGTTTTTTTATAAATTAACCTTCTTTATTATTTATGTATACAGTTATATAAATTTCTCAGGGTTGGGTGCTCAATCCCTAGAAATTTTAGACAACTGTTGGAGAGTTTTATTGGAGAACGATAATGGATCAGGATTAGGTCACAGATTGTTGCGCCAGTATAGTCTTTGGATCTATTCAATGAAAGTCACCCAACCATTATTCATCAAAAAAATGATCAGAACTCCAATTAGAATGATTTTATTTGTGAATTCAATCTTTTTTATTTATCACAGATGAATGCAGATCAATTCCACGAATAGAATTGATACATGCATCATTGGTATAATTAAATTGATGGAACTATTTTATTAATTTTTTTAAATCCTCTTCATTCATATTCTTATATAAAAATATATCATGTCCAAATTAATGGTGGTTTATGTTAAATACTCACATTTTATGTTTTATGGATTTATCCCCAATTTCTTAATATGATCATTATTAGTAATCCTTTTGTCCAATAGTTTGATAAATACATATTATCAGATAGTTGTGTGACCATTATTATAAAAACAGATTGAAACCATGGGTAAAGAACATGCTTCAGGTTTTTCTTTGAGGATCAATGATGTTGGTGGGTAGATCAAGGGACAACGGAACTGATTTAGGGGTTCTTTGATTAATCGAGTGTTGTTTGTGGTGATGTGGGAAATGATGATTGATTTCCCAATCTATTTGGTGACCAGAACCTAGTGAACGATCTATGAAGAGGTAAATAAACATAGATCTATGATATATGTCATGATCTCAAGAATAAATCAACATTGAAATGGTTCATGAGGAAGAATAGAGGAGAAACCTATAGATCTGGAAAATCTCGAGCAACACTGCATGTAAATCAGGATTACATGCTATGTGGGGATCGTTCAGTGGTGGCTAGGGTAAGCAGATGTGGATAAAGATCACACAATGTGTGACCCTTATGACACATCATTCGACCATTACCATTTGGATCAGTGTTTACTTTGGGAAGTACATGTAAATGGTAAAAAGTACATGGCTAGAGGTCACGCCATGTACTTGGAAACATACACACCCTTTTTTACACAGGCCTATACACAGACATGACCACCATATACAAAAAATGACCAGGATACACAAAATATTTACCATGTGTCTGTACATATCAATTACATCCTTTTCACATCGTGTATATAGAGACTTGCATGCCTTGTGAGGCTCTTCCACATGGGAATTCATGGGGATAGTTGGACCTGACGTGTACCCCCTTCAAGAGTGTTTGTAGCTATTTATTTTCTTCTTTTCAGCCATTATAGGTTTTGGTGTTCCCTTGGTCCTATCCCTTGATGGTGTGGTGTGGCATTAAACCCACATCATAGGATTTTGATCAGATCTAGAGGTCGAGTCTCAAATAGAGTTGTGGTGTCCCTATGTGAGACTGGAATGTGATCCTCTATCATTCGGTATTCCCTAGGTTGGGTTTGTGGAATTGGTATGAAATCCAAGAGTAGGGCATTGATCCTCTATCTATTTGTCTTTATTATATGGGTTTTGGTTTCATTGACATGTGATCCCCTATGTAGCAGGTTGATCCATATTGGGTTTGTGGTGTCCCCCAGGAGTTTGGTGTGTGACACCCTATCTGAGTATCTGGGTCTTCTTAGACCAATAACATTTCTTGGGTGGGGACCAATGATATAAAAATATATAATGAGTTTTTCTGATTATGGATTAACTCATGGATAGGAATCTTCTGGAATGAGTGTTTCTTCGAGCAGAATCTTGTGGCTAGCAGTTGGTTATGATCACCTAGTGGTGTGATATTTTTCCTGAGTATATCTATGCTTTTCTATTATAAATTTATTGTTATATGATATATTTATCTGACTATAATTGGTGATTTATGTTTTTTTCTGTTTTATTGGTTTGGGTATTGTTATTCTCACCCCTACAATGGCTTTTCACGCATGTGTCATCTCTTATGCAGAAGATGGCCCTTTTGACGATGTCATGGGAGGCTAGGGAGTAGGTGGAGCATATATATAGATTGTTAGAAAAGGTATTTTTATTGGGATCTCGGATTTTAATTATCCCTCACCCTTTTAATAGGTTTTACATTTACACTTTTTGGTGGGTCTAGTATTTGGCCCCATTTTCAGCTTTCAGTACTTTACTATCGTACTTTGTTATTGGATCTTAGATTTATGTATACATATTATTAGATGTTTTAAATTTAAAAATTGTTTTTGATTGAGGATGAATGTGTTTGTAAAGGCAATTAAGGAGAATGAATCCAATTTTTTGTAAATTTCTAGTCATCACTAGTCACTATCCCTTAGCCTATTGTCGGTGATCTTGGGGTATTCAAGTGTCAAACCTCAGTAGGTCAGATCGTGATAGGCAAAACCACCCACTCTAAATCTTAGGATGGTTCAATTGGATAGAAATAAACTGATTCTTGGTATACACTTGATCTAGGATTAATCATATCCCAACTATTACATTCCATAGGCTAGTGTTCAATAATGTAGATCTTACTCTATCTAACTAAACATTCAAGGGATATAAAAAGAGTGTGGATAATCCATGTAAAAACATTTGGATGGAGGAGAAGTTTGGTAACTTGAAAGAAAGCATTGAGTTTATGGTTATAGCACATGGAAAAACCTATAATTCCTTGAAGGGAAGTCTCTGGCTCCATCTGCATGTAGTGGTTCCCTCTTCATATAACCAGTGCCTCAGATACATCCTCAATAGTCGAGTAAGGGTACACCATAGTTATTATTCCCCATTCAAATTATGTGAATATCTCTATATGAATAATAAATATTATAAAATGGTGGAAACAAATCCATGCCTACTAGTTTTATCACATAAATTCTCCCAATGATGTGATAGCCACATCAGAAGATCCTTATGCAGATATGAAAGATAGCTTCTTCCTACCAATCCATTGTTTGGAAGAAACATCCAAAAACCCTAGGAACTATTTCATAATCCCCATGAATAAGGAATTCTCACATATTACCTCATATTCTTATATAGATTAGGCACTCTTGAAGCCAGATAGAACAAACCTTGTTTCATACTAAAAGGTTCATCCCTTAGTGACAAACCCACACTACTGTATCGTCTTTTGAAGAAAATGACTAACTCTATGGAAGTCGGCCAATCATTACCGTTTCAATATTAATGGTGACCCCTATATCGAAATCCACATGATATTGGATCATCAGGTTTTTTCACCATGCTCCCATGGATAAATAATCCCTCACTGAGGATTTTTTCCCCTACCAAAGTAGATAACATCACGAATTCATGATCTCTATCTCTTATAGAGTTATCTTCCTCCTTTGATCCTTATATTTCCAATGGTGAAGAGGATTTTGATTAGGCTCCTCATAATTTTTGAGGAGGAGTTCTCCAACATTGTTTATAATAAAACTTAAGTAAATCTCAATAATGTTTAATATTTGAGTCCAACTATAATTATAACTGTAGTATCATTATAATACCTTCAATAATACATATCATTCTTAAATAAATATTGTGACATGTTCTCCTAGAACTAAAAGTAGCTTCCAGGGCTCAATCCCTAGTTTTATTATACCAACTCATCCTCCCTATTCTCATTTAGGTGTTCAAATAAGATATTAGAAATATTCTTTGCTCCCATGGTATCATGTTCGAGGAAGAGGTTGATGAGATCATCACAGAAAATTTCATCAATATAGTACATTACCCCAAATTCTAGGACAAGAAAAAACCTATCATAATGAAGAATAGATATATTAGGGTATGTATTCAGTTATGGGACCTCGGTTTTCCCCATCAAAAGGAATATTTTCCCATAAAAATTACAGAACTACAGACTAATGAAACGAATAGCTTCCATGAATTATCCATTAAGGTTGGGTATTCTTGGAATAATCAAAACCGGATTGTCATTGAAGATGAAAGAGCAATCACTTTTAGGATACCTTAGGAAACCATTATCTACTAATTGATATCATTTGGTTTGAATAATGTTGGTCCCAGTTATTTTCATTTCATAAAATATATATTTAAGATTTTGTTTAGTGCATCAATGGAGTGATGTGTGGATGATTTGGTAGACAAATATCACAAGATCTTCGACCATCTCAAGGATCATGAGAAAGTGTTAAATCTTCTCTACTCCGACCGCTTGAAGATGAAACCCCTGATATGTGAAATTGGGGTAACCTTTGGTAATTTCATTAATTTCATCATCAAGTACAGAGGTATCAAAATAAACTATAATATATTATGTTTATCAGAAAAATTACTCCTCCATATAATCTCCAAGAGCTATGGAGCATCCAAGTTCATTTAACATACGTACGATGTTTTTTTAGCAACCTATCTAAAAAATGTAATCCATTTTCTCAAATCATGAAGAAATTTGTCTCTTATCAGTGGGATGGGGAATGCTAGGATGAATCTAAGGACATCAATTAGTATCTACTGAATACTCTAGTCTTTGTTTTTCCAATCCTAAGGATGCCTCATGTCCTTTATGTGGATATGCTAGAATGATCCCTCAGTTCCCTCTTAGATTAGAAGTAAAAATAATAAAAGGAGAATATTATATACTAACTCAACCATACTAATACTAACACTGAGACTAGATATTCTCCCATAGAGAAGAGTTTCCTCATTATGGCCTTCATGGTTCCAAAGTTGTGGGATTACCTATGGAACTATGATGTCAAGTTTGTATCCCATCCTGACCCAATGAAATACATCCTTAACTGAACCATGATGATAGGATGACTAGAATTGTGGGAAATTATTCTACAGTAGTTTTACATTAGTTTTTTTGCCAAAAACATTTCAAGGGTCAATAATTTTCAGAATTCCTGATTACACATCTGATCTATGGAGATCCATCACTGGATGTTGAATTTGTAGATGAATCTATTAAATTTTTTTATCAGGATATTTCATGATAGAATAATCACCTTGATAGTGCCTCCCAAAGCATAATGCGGAGAAGGAACAATAACACTAAACTCAATAGGGTTGACCTATGTATTTTCCTCTTCAGTGATATACAATCCTTCATATCATACTCATAACTTTTTTCAGAATTATTCTTTGATAATGAAACTTAGTACTAGGACCTGAGCCTAGGCCTCTAGTTTTATCTCATGATTGAGGTTCCATAGTTACTTATAAAGGGTGACTCAGATATGGTCATCCAATAGATCAATGAAGAATCTGTTTTCAAAAAATAGGATCTCATCCCCTTACTATAGAACCCCTATGAGATGATGGCCCAATTTTCTTCTATGATAGCACTAAATCATGTTCCCTGATCCCAAAAATGATTGATAATATGACTGGAAAATCCTATATGCATCCCTTTCATAGCTCGACCAAGAAGACCTGGTCATTCATGTGGAATATCGAAAGGTAAATCCCCTATCATTTATGGTGAATAGGAATTACATGTGCACCAAATTTTCATTAGAACTTCCTCCATATTACCTAAAAATATCCCTACAAAAGAGTAGATACTTGAATGGAAGACCCCTTTCATTAAGTACATTCAGTCTATAACCCTCACATAAAAATGAGCTATGTAAGAGAAAATTATTCTGTGCATAATGAATTTTACACTATGAGATATCCCCAAATCAGATTTTGATCTCTATAAGTGTGACCTTGATATAATCTTCTTGTTTCATCTAAGGTAAGAAGATACTTCAGGTCTTACTAGCTATTCACATCGAGAAATAAAAGGACCATCAAGAAGGGTTTAATATCTCCCATCAAATCCAAATATTAGGGTACTTATGTCCTACCATGGTCTATGACTGCATTGGATTTTCCATGGAGAATCATGCATATCAGATCCATACCAACTTAATGTATCAGATAACAAATATCTTCCAATCCAACAGGCACTACTGGCCTTTTCGATCATGGGGACATGATGTGGTGGGACCTTATCCCCTGAGGACGCCTTGATAATTCAGGTACATCCTAGTGATACATACTTATTCTTAAAGTGTCTAGATTAAATTCCACTAAAATAATTCAATACCCAGTCCATGATTGAGTATGTGAAACCACATATCATCGATAAATTTGGGACTCCACACACCATCCCTATAGAAAACAGCATAAAATTTTGAGTCACTGAAACTATATGAAAATTACAACATCTGGTCTATCCATACCACCTATTATAACATTCATGTGAATGAGAATATCGATTCATTCAATATAACCCTTTATAAATCCTACAGAAGATTGTGATTAATAATAGAAAGAGTTGTCTCAACAAGATCTCAAATTCATGTTATGACTATAAAAAAATGACCCAAAAATCTAGCTAAGAAACATTATACTCCTTGGAATATATAAGAGAGGATATTTTACCCACATAGGATCATGTTTTCATCACTCTGGAAAACCATTTTAATTCATAATATTGTATAAAATAGATCTTATGTCCATTTGGATGCATTTTATCCCCTTATAATTAGCAAGCTTCAAGCACTACACATCCTCAAAGTTAAAAAAAAACTCAGGTAGTATGGGAATTCAACAAAAAGTTTTTCTTATACTCCATCCTTCAAGGTCACATGGTTTTGGAACTGAGGACCCCAATGATACTTTTAAAGAAACTGCCAATATTAGAGCCTAAATGAGAAGGAAATTTTATCATTAATAAAGTATACTCTATTGGTACATACTCACTAATCACTATAGATGGGCAGTGTGAACCACCTCCCTACAATTTTATGTTCCTCAAGCATTACTTTTGATAAAACCCACTAACATTCTAGATTTATAATGTTAAATTGTAGGACAATTCCCTTTTCATATGACATTAAATTGTACATCACCCCATCTCAATTGATTGTAAATAAACAATGGGACAACATAATTGTCACAAGACATTAAACTGTGTGACACTTCATCCTCAATGTATGACGTTAAATTATGTTCCCAACATGCTTTCTGAAAGAAGTTAAATTTCACGGTACTCATCTGCATGGAATGATGTAAAAATACATGACAGTTTGTCCCTCTCCTGACAGGAACTCCTTCATCAGTTATAGAATCTACTACACCATGTTCTAAAACTACATGTGGCTTGATTCCTATTTTATTAAATACATAGTGATTCTAAAATCTCTTATCATGGCCCTAGTCATAGATCTCTAATCTTCACCGTTCAGTCATGGTAATCAATCTTCTGCTGTCGAGTTTCCATTACCTCAAGCTAATAGACTAACTTGGTTACTTTTTCAGAATGGTCGAACCCACCCATACCTTTTTAGGGTTTGAACATCTAAAAAATCCTAATTTATTCCATTTATATTCTTGAATGCATAATAGTGTACCCCCAGAGTGATTAAATCTCTCTATGAGTTTCCCTCTCCATCTTTACACTTTGTGTCCATGGGGTTTGAATTCCCCCACCAATAATATATGTCTGAATTTTCTCCCATATAGTGATGGTGCATGACAAAAATAGGATTGCCTCCCATATAGGGTACATGCATTGTAGGAATTCTGGTAGAGACATGACTATCCCCGTGTTTCAAAATTCTGACCAGCAATTACCCCTCAGTTGTTTGCATAAATTCCAAATGAAGTGGTCGTAGAATATAAGTTTCAAACAAGGTCAATTTTTATACACAACCAACTCATAAATTATGATTCAATTCCTATCATATAAGGTATGATTTACCTTCACTCACTCCAATATTCTTAGGTGATGTTTTGTCACCCTTTATATTACACATTTATAACCTTCAGTGCATTTCCATATTGAATCAGTCTTTTTGTACATTTCCTAACCAATCTTGTTTCAGAAGTTCATTTCAAGTTCAATATGTCATTATAAATCTGGAAATCTCAATTTCTCTCGTGTAAAATGATCATCCCTACATTGACCCTTGTTTCTCACAACAATCATGGATCATGTGGTCTTAGGAATTTTTAATAGATTATCTAACTAGTATGAAAAATGTTCTCATTATCCTAGAAACATAATGTTAAACTATTAGATACCATACTTTTCATATTATGTTAAATTATATGAAACATCTTGCTCACCATACGATGTTAAACTTCATGTTCAACATCCTTACCACAAATATGTTAAACGTCATGATACATGTCCCTATCACATGACGTAAACCCACATGATACTCTATCCCTCACCTGAAAAACCCATACCTTCCTATGTCGACCTCCTTCTTTATGACATTCATTACTAAGTATCACTTCATTACCAATAATTTAGGATATTTAGAGATTCCCAGATATCATGCACCATGTCTATCCTATCCACTAAGCTATCTTAGGGCCTTCCCTAGAGAACTGGTTCAACTATTTCTCTTTGATACACCCATTTGATGTGCCAAAGAACAAGGGGGTGTATCTTCTAGAGTATTGATCTCTCTTGAAACATCCCCTCATGTTGATACCCCCACGTTGATACTTAAACTAGTTTGATCCACATCATCCTATTGCTCCAAATAGTCTCCCTTGTGGTGATGGAGTAGGGAAAAAATGGGTTCTCCACCCATATAAGCCACACACCTTGATATATTTCTTGAGATAAGTGATAGTTCAAATTTTTTAAACATTTTTAATGGTCTATTTGACATTTTATTACCCCATCCTTGACTAGATTGGTTGTGGAACCTATGTATTGAAATCATTCAGTTTTTTCTCACATATTGGTCACCATATGTTTTATGGTTTAGATCCTAAGAGTTATGATTTATTTCCTTTACATATCCCATTATTTTAATGGAATTTTTATGACCCTAACTGTTACACATCCATGAACTCAATCACATTCATTAAGAAATCCAGTGTTTTTGGGATCCTCCCATGTTAGCTTCTCTCTACCATTATTTTGCACCTCCATGGGATATGGAAGAATCCGTATAACTCCTATTTTTCTCACACTAAGAATTTATTGTGTGAGTTTAAGAGTCTTGTAAGGATCTTCCTTAAAATTTTCAAGACACACAAACAGTCCCAATGAGGACGTTCTATAGGACCATTCATCATGACCATAAATTGTGTTTCATTCATCTTGTAGATGTTTTTTTGTGTGAGGATACCTATACCTGTCATTTACATAAAATTTCCACTCTCTTTTGAGCCACATAAACTTCTTTAAGACACACCACCATTTATTTCAAGGTCAATGACCTTCAACTAGTAGAGAGTTTTTGGTCCAGGCATCGTGACCTTAAATTGTGTTAAATATTTTTTGGAGACGTTCATGTGTTTCCTGTCCTCCTTGGACCTCATTTCACATTAGATTCATACTCTATTTTATGCCACAAAAACTAATCCTGAACATCCCTCATTTAGTCTAAGTTCCATGACCATAAACTAGTAGCACTTCCATTTAGTCCAACCATTATGACCATGAACTGTGTTAATATGGCCCATGTATTATTCCTCAAAGTTGAGTAAATTCCACCAATAGTAATGAATGTTTGTGCAACATGAGGACTCCTCATCACATCATTCTCAATAGTCTCATAGAATCCATAGTATTATACATACCTACCTTATTCTTCCTACCTAACTGTGTGAAAATAAACTACATAATAGAGTCCTGGTCACATGAATTTAAATTTCAAAAAACATTAAAGCCTCACTCAAGTGGATTCCCCCATCTTAGTGCTAGTCCCTATCCACACGACTTCCTAAGATATGTAAACCTTGATTCCAATTTTAATGGGATTTAGATATTCCTATATCCTAATCTTTATCCCAACTACAAACCCTTCCATTTCTCACACTTTTTTCTGGCACTTCTCATTCAACAATAAACCTTAGTTCCTCTTTACACACCAAGGCAGTGTGATGCTCAAATAAAGGTGGTCCAAGAACAATGACTTTAAAATATGTGTGTCTTTTCTAAAGGGGATTTATTTGTGTCATTGGGACTTTAAAATCCTTTATTAATGTTGGTATTATTTTAACTTTTATTCTACATAGATTCCCCTATGAAAATTTCAGTCTAACTGAAAATATTATAAAAAACTATTTGAAAAAGGCTTGATTGTTTGTTAGGTTTAAAATCTATAAATGGATACATAATAAAAATTCATGATTTTATCATCTAAATTCATGAATAATAGTTGCTAAAATGTAATGGAACAATTGATAATGGTAAAAAAATGGGACACTATATTGGACCCAATAAGAAAATTGGTTCTGCTCATTGAACCCACCAGTTCAGAAAAAACTAGAGTTAATCCATAACCCCTTTTCCCTCTCTTCTCATCCTATTCAAATTATGTAAAATGGAAAAATAATTTATCCATCACTTTATAGGACCTTCCCCCTTCGGTGTTAATCACATACCACACCACTTTATAGGACTACATATAGAGATTTAAATCCAAATGGGGTGTGTAGGAACACGCAGATCTCACATATTGTGTCTATCCTTAGTATCTATTTCCATTAGCATCTCACTTTCCTCATATTTACATGGTGATCATCATCCATTTATCTAGTTCCTTTTCATCACTTGACAATGATGATGATGTATCCCTTGGGAGATGGTTTTAACCCTCTTTTAGGCTAATATGCCTCTTAAATGTGATAAAATACATGGTGGCATAATTCCTAGAGTGTTTAACTCTATTCAAACATTTCCTCAATTCACCATCACAATTCAAGCCTTCCTCGATTTGGATCACCAAAAAGTTTCTCGTCCAAATGGGCTCCCCAACCATGACATCACATGTCCAAAATAAGTTCTCTTCTTATATCAGAAACATAAAACCAAGTAAATCTATAGCTAAATTTTATGGGAGGCATTTTAAAAAAAACATGGTTAGCGGCCAACCCTTATTTTTATGTCCCCATCCTTGTTAGTGCGAAAGTTGGACCTGTGTTTCCATAATGGTAAGCAGTCTTTCTGAGTTGGCCATTCACCACCCTTTATTTTACAATTATTTCATGTCTTGATTAACATCCTCCACATTCCCTTTTTCAAGAAAAATTCAACCACCTTTAATTATCCCTCTCAAACACTCACACATGTTGGAAAATAATTCTTGCCACATAGGGTCCCTCTCCAACTAACCTCCCTTTAGTTAGGATGCTCCCAATGGATGATTCATTACTATTACCCCAACCCTTCACACCCTATTATACACTATCAAGTGTCATAGATAGTCCAATTTTGGTTCTTATTTCCCACACTAAGAAGAGATCATGTGGGTTTAAAAGTCATAGTGAATTGTTTTCCCACATGATTGAGTGGCCTTGTATTTATGAATAAAGATCCCTTCATAGTCCTGACACTATCACTTTAAACTATATATAATTCCATGCTCCTTTCTATATAAACTTATACTTATTATCAATATTCTCCTTGTGAGGCATTTAAAACTATATAATAATCTCTTCATCCTCACCTGGGAGGATAGCCAAACACTTCTATAGATGGTCTCCTACCACACCGCTCGGAAGAACTAAGTGTGACTTGATTCCCATTCCAGGATATATTGTGATTCCCAAACCACCTATAT
Organism: Viscum album; assembly: GCA_963277665.1. Classification (NCBI taxonomy): domain Eukaryota; kingdom Viridiplantae; phylum Streptophyta; class Magnoliopsida; order Santalales; family Viscaceae; genus Viscum; species Viscum album. Next base: position 1,430,514,643 of record OY728126.1, on the reverse strand, counting down.
TGGGCCTAATCATAAATGTTTTTTCACCATTGATGATGTTTCTTTTTTTTTCATTAAACCCATCCTATCCACCTCATTCATGTTGGGTTTGTTTTGTGTTGGCCAATAGTATCCCCTCACCATGATCTAAGCTATATGACCTTAAATCAAAAAACAAAATATTCTCAGCTACATGAACCAAAAAACAGGTTCTCCTGTTTTCCCTAATCACATGACCTTAAAAGCCACAACTCATATTCATGATTTTATGAACATAAATTTACACCACTAGGTCAAATACATGAAACATTAAATTAATTTACTTTAGAGAACACTCTTATCCTCATTGATGAATGATTTATCCACCCTCCCATGAAATTCATCTAGTTTGAATTTATGTTTTCCCTACTATCTTCTATGATTTCCATTAGTTTTTTAGGCTACTATATGCATGTTAGATATATGATGGTGAAACCCTAAGGCAACTTTAACTCTTTCTAAGCATCAATAGTTTTCATTGACACACTTTTTTGCCCCATGATTTAAATCAACATCCACCTTCATAGTCTAAATGGGACCCCCTGCAATGATGGTGCATACCCAAAATATACTCACCTCTCATTTAGGGAACACACCCTGGAGGGTTCATCTTCATCATACCTATATGTAATTCTCTATGGTGATGATGCATGACCAAAATAGGTTGGTCTCATAATTAGGTTACATATACCAAAAGCGAAATCTTCAACAGAATGATTGTGGAGCCCATATTTAGAAAAGGGTCAATGGTTATTCTAATCCCACCTTCCTCCACTTGTTGATACAATCTTTAGGGGTCACAATTTACCTTACCCTACATTTTCACCTCTATCATGTGGAATACTTTCACCGTTCATGTTGTTCCCTCATGCACTTTACACATTATTGAAATGTATCAATCCTATGGAATCAGACAATTACAGTTCTAACTACCATGGGTCTTAAAGAAAATAAAAAAATATATGATAAAAACCCCTCATCCCTTCTTTATAACTCTCATAGAAATGAAAAGTCTTCTATTTTCCTCATGTTTCACACGTCCAACATGACTCATGTGATTTTAGATATTTATAGTTGGTTTCCTTGTAAATATGATGGATATTATGAAAAATAATAATGAGGAACTAAGAAAAATAATAATTTTTTGACTTAAAAAATGGTAGTGTTGAGGAGGGCCATCCATAGGATAGATCCTCTCTTTTATTGAAATCAAAAATAGGGGACCCTATAGATCAGTGGGGTCTATGGATATCATTTGATCAGCTAGCCTATGTTGAGTTAATTCCATGACACCACATAACCTAACTAGCTCTATAATCATCTATTTTTTTCCCAGGGATACACCTCATCCATATTTACATTAAGCCTTACCTATTAATATTTTCATTATTGTATCTATAATTTATTTTGAAATAGATAAACTCAATCCACAACCATTTGTACCTCTAGATGATGGACTACATCTTCCATGGCAGAAAGGATGACCTATTGTTGATGCACCTTCGCCTCCATCTAGGAAAACTCATAATCATTTTCCCAAAGAGAAGAAGGACCTACAGATGATGACCCATACCGGGTAACTCCAAGTTATTTCCACACTAGATGAACCCACCTGACCAAAAATTCATTAACCAGGGAAAGGGGTTCATGGTAGTCCACTCCATCTATCCCCAGGTTCACCATTCGGTGGTAGAGGGATCCCATATATCCTAAAACCTTCCACAATGGTGTGTGAGTGATTAATTTCATGATGATTCTCCATCCCCAATGTTTTCTTACTCATTTCTCCTTACACACATCCAATAACGAGTAATCCATTTCCTCTATAATAGACTCATACTATTGGAAGTATAAATGTTACTCTGGGGACAGATCACCCTTGAATAGTTGAGGGCCAGAGTTGATATCATGAAGATGATCATCCTTAACCTTTTATATGGAGGATTTATTTCCCATCTCACCTACTAAATGGAGTTCCACCTTGGCCCCACCCACAACATAAGATTCTCACAAGGTCTCCTATTTAGTATATGTGATAGTTCCATCATGGAGCTTGGATGGTGATTTATTACATGCCACCTCATCACCAAAAGATGGTACCACCTTAGGTATCTTAATATCTTTATTAGGGTGTGGTGAATTTGGGGTCGGCTTGACCATGATTACCTCTTCATCTACCCCCCACTAAGGGCATAACTCTGGTAGTTTTTTCCCCAATTGTGGGATCTAATTTCTCCAGCATCACCTCATGTGGATGCAACCCAAATGTAAGAAGCAATTTCATTGGGATGTATGGTTAGTGAAACCCAACTCATGGTTAAAAAAGAAAAAAATAAACAAGGGGAAGAGACTTATAGACATCATAGAGGGAAGTATTTTTTAAATTCAAAATAACCCTGTAGGTTATCTTCTCTGAGAATTATATTAACATCAACTATAGCTATTAGCATATTAAAAACCAAATCCTATATACTAAGAAACAAATAAAAATTTTGGGTGTTTGATGTAGGCTATGCTTGTGATGACATTGATATATTAACCGAAACTTCTGTAGTCATTAGAGGATTGTTAGTAATAATACATTACTAATTTATTATGTAGGAGAAAATATATCATTTAAAATAAAGGGAAAACACCTAAAACCATGAGAATAATATTAGTAGTTACTATCAGATCCTTGAGGTGGTTGATCCAATACTTCAACCGTAGGAACCACTTAGTTGGTGGAATTTTTTACACCTTTGACAGCAATGTCATAGGAATTTATCTCCCTTAAACCTTCAAGGATTTGGGTTTTCAAATCCTCTCTCATATATTCATTATTTATATAAATTTCTTCTTTAGGGTGTAGGGTATTTGGGGCCAAATCAACCGTGATTGCCTCTTCATCCACCCCCACTAAGGGCCCAACTCTAGTAATTTCTACCTCAACTATTGGATCTACATTCCACATTATCACCTTAGGTGGATGCTCCCTTGATTCATGAAGACATTTCATTGGGATGTTAGGACATTTAAACCCAACACATGGTTCAAAAATAAAAAATATAAACTAGGGGAAGAGACATATAGGCAACATTGAGGGAAGAAAGATTTAATTTTTAATAATGCTAGAGGGTATCTTCCCTAAGATTACTATTGGGATCAGCTCTAGATATTATCATATTTAAAACCTCATCCTTCACATTGATCAAAAAATAAAACATTGGGGTGCTCGATGTAGGCTCTCTCTGTGATGGTATTACTATATTAACCAGAACTTTAGTAGTCACCAGAGGTTTCTCAGTGATCATACATGACTATTTTGTTTTGTAAGAGAAAATATTTCATTCAAAATAAAGGAAAAAACACCTGAAACTAGGAGAATAATATTAGTAGTTACTATTTGATCCTTGAGGTGGTTAATCCTTTACTTCAACCATAGGAACCACTTCAATGGTGGAAGATTTTCCACCTTAGAATGAAATATAATAGGGATTTATCACTCTTAATAATTCAAGGATTTATGTTTTGAAATCCTACCTCAAATATTTATCATGATTCACACCCTAATTTATACCTATATATCCCTAAACAAATCAAATGAAATGACTCAATGAACCCAAACAGTTTACAAATGGATCAAGTCCAAAAAGTTGAGGGACTTACCTCAGTAGCAGTAGGAGAATCTTCCTTGGCAGAGTCTAGGTAGGAATAACTTCACCAAGAATACTCATCATCGGGTTTTCCTGTAACATCCCAAGCTTCCACGGTATGCTTCTCTATGAATAATATAGTAGTGTGTGTTGTACGCAACTTCGAGATTCTAACACACCGCGACCAATCAAAGTAGCCGTTATGAATACTAATACCCACTTTTTTAAATTTTATAAATTTTATCTCTCAAAATGGGCTTCATTTTTGGATTCATAATATCGAAATTATCCTATGGTGAAATTTTGGTACTTTTCAGATAACTTTTATATTTTGATGAATAGTGAAAATTACTAAATTTTAATTAAAAACAACTTTTTTAATCAAAATAATTAATAGTAATAAATAAAGAATTTGAATGGTTTTAAATTATATTTTGAATATATTTTTACCTTTTAATACAGTTTTGGTTATTGGATGTGATTTCACAATTAATCCAGACATAAAAAAGTGCCAATCATTGGATAATTATTATTTCTTAAAAACACACTTTTTGTTTTGACAACGGGAATTAATTTTAAATTAATTTTTGCCCCTTTTGTGTTTTTAATATAGAAAAATGGTTTCCATATTTGTAATCACAATGTCCAAATTGGGTAAATAGGTAAATTTTATTTTTAGACACTTTGAATAATTACTTCGGTAAATATTTTATTTACCATGGTTAAAGGGTAAATCCGGAAAATAAGGGTAAAAAAATAATTTTATAATAATAATAAATTACCCTAAAACGCATCTTAACATTATTTTTTGATACATGGCCGACCATGTTCATCCTTGGAACAATTTTGGGACCCCATGGAGCCACTTGTAGGAGATAAGGACACTTTATATTAATTAAGTTAAAGTAAATACAAAAATTACATAACCATATATCTTTTAGAAAAACAATTTTTACATAGGGTTATATATGTTATATTTTAGAATATAATTATTAATTATAAATCCAAAGAAATTTCATACATAATGGTATTTTATTTATAATTTTTAGACATTTAATAATAAGACTTATTTATGACACAATATTGATTCAGTATTTTCCTTATTAATGAAAGAATCAAATAATTGGTATTATAAAAGTTAAAATAAATATAATTTGAAAGTTTTGATGCCATCCAAGAATTTTATTGGTTAATATTAAATTTTTTTATTACTTAAATGAATTTTATTAGAATTAATAAAGTTGTTAAGACTTTAACAAAAATCAATTACTGAATAGTGTCAAAATTGACATAAATGAGTTTTTAAAAAAAATATTATATTATTATTTGATATTATGTTCCTGAAAATATAATGGTCGGAAAAAGGACTTATATCATGATATTTGTATCATTAATGGACCACTTGGGGGTCTCTTGGATGTATATAGTAAGTTTATTAACTATATAATATGAAAATACAAAGTGACATGGTAAATGTCAAACTAATTAACTTAGAGTTAAAACAAAAAGATAAGGTTAATAAAGTGACCCAAACCTATCTAAAATTTATTTTTTAAGTTTTTTTAGACCTATCCCCACCTTTTACTTTAAATAATCCAGTTTGGAGCTATTATAAACCGAATATTAATTTATCATAAAATAATACTTTAAACTTTTTCTAAAGAGCCCCTCCTCCCCCTTATAAAAGGACACAATTTCTAACCAATTAATCACACCTCTAAAGCCTTTTGGCTCATCCATAATCTACCCAATTAAGCTTCATACATTACTCTTCTCCTCCTATAAGCCTTACCTTAGGCAGAAAACTTCAAGAGTCCTTTTTGGTTCAAACCAAAGAGAGTTACCCAAATTAAAGGTAACAATTTCTCTTAGCTTCTTTTCTTTTATTTTACTTCTCCAACCCCTAAACTCTTCTTATAACTTTATTTTGTATCAAAACCTGTATCCTAAATATACTATGATATTGTTATGATAAGTATTCTAACTACACATACACACACCTCCATCTAATGGGTTAAGAACATAATGATTCTGTGGATGGAAACCAAACACCTCACGAAACGATGATTGTTCAATTATCTCCTACAACCTCTCATGGGGGCCATTATGATGGAACTAGAATTAAATATATTTATTTTATATATAAGCTTTTGTAATTCCATTTTATAGCATACCATTATTCGTTTCATGTTGTATATATATACGTTAATTTCATTTGAGGAAGTGCGGACTACCGCCCCCTCAAAGTGATATGACTCGTTCATACCATACATGGAACATATAAATGATGGTGGAACATATAAAGGATGGTGTTAATGAACCTAGGTAACACATATAATATATTATATTATACTTGAATAATAATATACCTATGTATCATTTGGTTTTGATTCCTTTTAAAATGAAAAATAAAATGGAAGTAGTGTTCGTGCGTATGTACGGATTACCATCTCCACAAATGTGATGAGATTCATTTCCCCATCATATCCATTCAAGAATAATTCTCATTTTATGATTAAAAGTAATGTTTAATGAATTGATATAATTATAGATATGAATAATATACAACCTATTCATAACAAACACGTCTTACTTAACGTAGCATATAAAACAAAACGAATCAGTTAGCACCTGAAACGACGATAATACTAAAATATTATTAACAAAGCAATATTAAAAGATCATATATGATATCATATTTATGTATATGATTCTTGTATAATTTAACAAAAATTATTTAACTATTATTAAATATGTTAATCTACACTCTATCAAGGAAAATTACAAGGTAAGGGTTTATTTCACAATCTCTTCATTATCCGAGATTGTTTATACGTAATTATCTACTAGAACCTCTTTATCATCCACATACATGTTTCTTAAAAAAAATTACAAACATTCTTACTATTTTACAAAATATGGGTTAAATTCATTTATACCCTTGTTTGACTATTTATAATAAGTTTATAAAGGAATTTTTCTGTCGTTTTCCAAACAAAGTCCTTTTTAACCTTTTCGACAGAATTAAGGTAAGAATGTTTTTTTAACTTATACGGTGGGTGCTGATATTTTCCTCCATTATAAAATTGTCAAAGCTTCCTTCACAATATTATAAGAATATTTTGTAATTAAATGTTTTATTTTATAATTTTGTGACCTTTAAATGATTTCAAAATGAATATTTTAAGAATTTTTGAAAGGTACTCTTTATCAAGATCATAATTTTAAATGTTTTAACGATTTATCTTTCTAAATATTTTTAATTAATTTCCATGTTTCCAAAATGATTTTATGGATTTATTTATATGGACATGAATGTTTTGAAATTATATTTCTTTCCAAAAGTTTCAAAGTTGTATGGGACACTATGATTCAAAAATCCCTTTTAAATTACTCCCGTTATAACTATGCGACTTTTAAATGATTTCAAAAAAGATATATTTCTCTCAAATTGTTTTGATTTCATCTATGTCAACATCCTTTGATGTATTTTAAGCTTATTTTAAGTTGATTTATTATGATACAAAACTTCCATATTGTATTAAAGGTTTTGTGATATGTTTGACTGTGGATGTGTTATTTCTATACCATTCATGGTTTATGGAGAATGTATTTACATTTCGTATACTAGTTTTAATACGAATGTTTATGTTATGTTTAAATCTATTCATATGAGGAATGAATTGGACTTAATAAGTAACGGGTGGATCCCACTATAGCTCCTCGATTCATCCATAGGTCTCATGAGACAAACTAGTGTCTTGGCACAAGGCCTTGACAAAATCTTATTTGTAGTCCTTGCACGAGGCCTTGGCTACGTCGTTATGATAGTCTGGCATTATGAATTCCATCATTATGAAAGTGGTTATTGATATTTCATGTGATTATTCGACTAGTAGAATATCCATGTGAATAATTAAAGGTAATTATTTCATTTTATTTCTACCATATTATGATGAAGTTCAAGTTTAAAAGGCTTTTGTTTAGTTTTACATTTCCTTAAATGTTTATATTTATTTAAGAAAGTTTCTCCTATATTGTTATCCTTACTGAGCATCTGAGCTCACCTCTTTCAATGCTTTATTTTTCCCAATATGTGAAGAAGTATTTTATGAATGACCTGCAGGGATAGTATGAGAGAATATGAAGACAATATTATGTTGTAGTTTTTCACTTTATTATATAATGTAATGCTTATGAATGTATCTAGTGTTTCCAAGGATACTAAACTAATCGGTCTTTCGAGACTTGATCTTTTGTTATCATGCCAATGTTATGTAATAATTCACCAACTCTAGGTAACTGGGGTCGGGGAATTATAGTTGGTATCAGAGAAAGTTTAGTACAATACTTGGAATCTAGATTTAGATAAACTCTGATTAGATAACATAAATCTAAGATGGACATTGAGGATTAGTATAGAAGAACTTCATAGAATTTTGGTATTGTAAATATTTTGTGAGTTTTCCTAGAAATATATCCCTATATGGATACGAGAAGGTAGAGGCGGCTCTGGCACAGATGTACCTATGGGTAATACCCGAAAACACTGCTTTGAGCTAGACTCGAACGGGAACTGGTTCATGACAGTGGGCCTTTCTGCACTATTGGTAACGACACTCCCGGGGGATATGCTTTGGATAATTCTCATTTTAATTACAAACCATTATGAAGGGATTATGAGTATATACTCCCTCAAAGAAAACATTTTTATGATTATGGATTATATCTATAAACTCTTCAATTTACGTTAGATATTTTACAAGTTTGGAATTATGTATTATGATTCATAAACTGATCCAATTTATGCTATTTTTTAGAAATGGAACCTAGTGGGAGGAATGGAAATCATATCAGTGAACGTACTCCATATATGGATTTCCCTCCAACTCAACAAAATTATAGTGGAGTTGGTGATACAATTGGTGCTGATAAGCTTATCACCACACTGGGACAACTCACTCAGGTTATGAATAATTACCTTACCCGTATGGAGCACCCTGATCCACAATGTGAAGTATCAATGTTAGATCGCTTAATGAGGAAAAAACCACCAACATTCGATGGGAATACAAATACATTGGTAGCTGATTAATAGATAAGTTCCCTAGAGAAAATATTTCAGTCTTTAGGGAGTAGGGAAAGGAGAAAAGTTGTCATGGCAGTTTATCGCCTCACTGGATATGCTGATCAATGGTGGTCATTGATTCAAAACACAAAGGAGGATGAAGAAGTATCAAGTATGGAATGGAGGGAGTTTAAAGAAATTTTCTTAGAAAAATACATTCCTCATGACCATTGAGTGGATATGGAAAGACAATTTCTCAGTTTGAGGCAAAAGGAGGATGAGAATTTTGAAAAGTGTGAGGCTAACTTTACAAGGTTATAAAGACATGATTCAGATTATATACATAACCCAAGAAGTAATATTGATCTTTTCTTTGATGGGTTAAAACCATTTCTTCATCGAGCTTTAGTATCTCAATACTTCTCATCATACGACGATATTGTCTCATGTGCTATCAAGACAGAAAAGGAATTCTTTAAATCTTATGACAATAAAGTAAAGAAAGAGAATAAGAGAACGATGGAGCAAGAGATAGGTAGTGGGAAAAATGGAAAGAAGAATTTTCCATTATGTGATAATTGTGGGATGAAACACCCTGGTGCTTGCTGAAATGGAATGGTAGTTTGTTACAAGTGTGGTGAAAAAGGCCACCAAGCTCATGATTGCAAGGGAAAGAATGTTACTAACAACATTGAATGCTATAATTGTAGAGAAGTGGAGAATTATGTAAATGAATTTCCTAAGCTCCAAGGAAACTTACCTCAGAAAAGGACAAGGGAGCAAGTCCAAGCTTATGATGTTACTAAACTTCAAGTTGAATAATTATTGTATTTGTGTTTTTAGACTCAAGAACTATATTCTGGTTATAAGAATAATGTGATATATATGAGGATTGTACTGCAGTACTTGTTGTTTTCATTAATGTTTTAATATGACTAAGGTTATCATATTTTCAGTATATGACAATAAGAGAAACTTTACTTTGTTTGGGAAATCTAATATTACAATTGATTTTGGAATTTAGATACCTTTTACAGTGAGTCTAGAAAGAGGTATTTTGGTTATATATAATGTTTGAAATGAATTAAGTTGAACTTTGTATGATATTGTTTAAGGTTAAAACATTTCTTATGATTATTTTTGGAATATTATAATACTATAGTCTTGGAAAAGGACAACCTGCGGGTTGGGCGATAACCCTTCATGTCGGACAAAGCTGTAGGAATCAAACCCCCAATCATAGTGTGACATGCCATTATTACCTACCAATAGCCTACAAGAAGTCCCTAATTGATAAAAAATAGTTTTCATCATTTAAATAGAATATTTTTATATTTGGAACCCTATACGATTAGGATAAATATAGTATTTTTGAGTTGTATTATGTTTTGGAGTGAAAGATGAGTTTGTGGTAGAAATTTATTAATGGATAAAACTCTAATTATAAATTAAATATATCTCTTTATGATCTTATCCAATATCATAAATAAATTCCTCAACATTAAGAAAAGGAACTTAAAACAAAAACTTTGTCCTAGATGGTACCTTAGATCATCACAAATTTATGGCTTTGTGATTGTTGGATTTTTCATAGCCATGTTCTCTACTACTATCCATCAGATATTGATGGTTATATTTTTCTTCCATATCCATGTTTTCCTACATGGAACCCTAGTATGTGTTATTTTTGGTAACCTTCATACTTACCACTCTTTATTTTAAATAGAGGCCTCATTAATCCATTTTTCGATGTGGGATTTCAACTAAGATATTTTGAAATGTCAACCCCAAGTTTCCAATACCGACCATAAATTGCAAGGAAACAATTTATTGAAGGAGGGGAGAATGTAACATCCCAATCTTCCATGGTACACTTCTCTTTTAATAATATAGTAGCGTGTGTTGTATGCAACTTTTAGATTCTAACACACCGCGACCAATCAGAGTAGCCGTTATGAATAGTAATTCCCAATTTTTGAAATTTTATAAATTTTATCTCTCACAATGGGATTAATTTTTGGATTTATAATATCGAAATTAGCCTAAGGTGAAATTTTGGTACTTTTCGGATAACTTTTAGATTTTGATGAATAGTGAAAATTACTAAATTTTAATTAAAAACAACTTTTTTAATCGAAATAATTAATAGTGAAAGTAATGAATTTGAATGGTTTCAAAGTTTATTTAAAATATATTTTTACAATTTAATACAATTTTGGTCATTGGATGTGATTTCACAATTAAACCTTACATAAACAAGTGTCAATCTTTTGATAGTTATTATTTCTTAAAAACACACTTTTTGTTTTGACAGCGGGAATTAATTTTAAATTAATTTGTTCCACTTATGTGTTTTGAATTTAGAAAAATGGATTCCATATATGGAATCAGGATTTCAAAATTGTGTAAATAGGTAACTTTTATTTTTAGACATTTAGAATAATTACTTCGGTAAATATTTTATTTACCATGGTTAAAGGGTAAATCTGGTAAATAGGGGTAAAAAAATAATATTATAATAATAATGAATTACTATAAAACGTGTCCTACCCTTGTTGGTTGATACATCGACGACCATGGTCATCCGATTTTCAGTTTTGGGACGCCATGGAGCCACTTAAGGGTGATAAGGACACTTTATATTAATTAAGTTAAAGTAAATACAAAAATGACATAAGCATATATCTTTTAGCAAAAAAAAATTACATAGGGTTATATATGTTATATTTTCGACTATAAATATTAATTATAAAGCTAAAAATATTTCCTATATAATGGTATTTTATTGATAATTTTTAGACATTTAATAATTAGATTAATTTACGACACAATAATGATGTAGTATTTTCCTTATTAATGAATGAATCAGATAACAGGTATTATAAAAGTTAAAATAAATATAATTTTTAATGTTTTGATGCCATACAATAATTTTATTGGTTAATATTACATGTTAAGAATGATTAAGTGAATTTTATTCGAATTAATAAAGTTTTCAAGACTTTACAAAAATCAATTATTGAATAGTGTCAAAATTGACATAAATGAGTTTTTAAAACAAATATTATATTATTAATTGATATTATATTCCTAAAAATCTAATATTCTTCCAATTGACTTATATCATGATAGGTGTATCATTAATGGACTACATGTTGGTCACTTTTATGTATATAGTAAGTTTATTAACTATATAATATGAAAATACAATGTGATATGGTAAATGTCAAACTAATTAACTAAGAGTTAAAAAAAAGATAATGTTAATAAAGTGACCCAAACCTGCCTAAAACATATTGGTGAAGTTTTTTTCAACCTATCCCCACCTTATAATTTAAATAATCTAGTTTGGGGCCATTATATAGCGAATATGAACTTATCATAAAATAATACTTTATGTTTTTCCTAAAGAGCCCCTCCTCCCCCTTATAAAAGGACACCACTTATAACCAATTCCTCACACCTCTCAAGCCTTTTGACTCTTCCAAACTCTGCCCAATTAATCTCCCTACATCCCTATCCTCCTCCTATAAGCCTTACCTTAGGAATAAGGCACTTGAAGAGTCTTTTTTGGTTCAAACCAAAGGGAGTTACCCAAATTAAAGGTAACGATTTCACTTAACTTCTTTACTTTTATTTTACTTCTCCAACCCCAAAAATCTTCTTATTGTTTTGTTTTGTAACAAAAACTGTATCCTAAATATACTTGGATATTTTTAGGAGAAGTATTAGAACTACAATTACACACACATCCATCTAATGGGTGAAGAACATAATGTTTTTGTGGATGGAAACCAAACACCTCACGAAACGATGATTGTTCAATTATCTCCTACCACCTCTCATGGTGGCCATTATGATGGCAATATAATTAAATATATTTATTTTATATATAATATTCTGTACATAAATTTTATATCATACCATTATTCATTTCATTTTTTATATATATACGATAATTTCATTTGAGGAAGTGCGGACTACCGCCCCCTCAAAGTGATATGACTCGTTCATACTATACATGGAACATATAAAGGATGGTGGAACGTATAAAGGATGATGTTAATGAACTTAAGTAACACATATATGATATTATATTATATTGTAATAATTATATACCTATGAATCATTTGGTTTTTATTCCTTTTAAAATGACTAATGAAATGGAAGTAGCGTTCGTGCGTACGTACGGATTACCGTCTCCATGAACGCGATGAAATTCATTTTTTCATCATATCCATTCAAGAATAATTCTCATTTGATGATTAAAAGTAATATTTAATGACTTTATATCATTATAGATATGAATAAGATACAACCTATCCATAACAAACATGGATTACATAACAAATAATTTAAAGGAAAACGAATCAGTTAACACCCGAAACGACGATAATACTAAAATATTATTAACAAAACAATATTAAAAGATCATATATGATATCATATTTATGTATATAATTCTTTTATAATTTAATAAAAATTATTTAACTATTATACAAGAGGTTAACCTACACTCTATCAATGAAAAGTACAAGGTAAGGGTTTATTTCACAATCTCTTCATTATCCAAGGTTGTTTATATGTAATTATCTATTGTGACCTCTTTATCTTCCACATCCATGTTTCTTGAAAAAAAATTAAAAACATTCTTAATATATTACATAATATGGGTTAAATTCATTAGTACCCTTCTTTGTCTTTTTATAATGAGTTTATAAAGGAATCTTTTCGTCGTTTTCCAAACAAGGTCCTTTTTAACCTTTTCGACAGAATTAAGGTAAGAATGTTTTTTTAACTTATACGGCGAGTGCGGCTATTTTCCACCGTTATAAAATCGTCAAAGCTTCCCTTACAATCTTATAATATTATTTTGAAGGTAAAAGTTTTATTTCATATTTATGTTACCTTTAAATGATTTCAAAATGAATATTTTAAGAATTTGGGAAAGGTGCTCTTTATCAAGATCATAATTTTAAATGTTTTGATGATTTATCTTTATAAATCTTTTTAATTAATGTCCATGTTTTCAAAATGATTTTAAGGATTTATTTATATGGACATGAAAGTTTTGAAATGATATTTCTTTTCAAAAGTTTCAAAGAGGTATGGTACACTTTGATTCAAAAATATCTTTTAAATTACTTCCTTTATAAATGTGTGACTTTTAAATGATTTCAAAAAAGAGATATTTCTCTCAAATAGTTTTGATTTCATCTACGTCAACATCCTTTGATGGATTTTAAGATTATTTGAAGTTTATTTATTATGATACAAAACATCCATATGGTATTGAAGGTTTTGTGATATGTTTGACTGTGGATGTGTTATTTCTATACCATTCATGGTTTATAGAGAAAGTATTGAAATTTCATATGCTAGTTTTAATACGAATGTTTATGTTATGTTTAAACCTGTTCATATGAGGAATGAATTAGACTTAATAAGTGATGGGTGGAGCCCACCTTAGCTCCTCGATGGATCGGTAGATCTCATGAGACAAACTAGTGTCTTGGCACGAGGCCTTGACAAAATCTTATTTGTAGTCTTGGTACGAGGCATTGGCTACATGGTTATGATAGTCTGTCATTATGCATTACATCATTATGAAACTGGTTATTGATATTTCATATGATCATTCGATTAGTAGAATATCCATGTGAATAATTAAATGGAATTATTTCATTTTATATCTATTGTATTATGCTAAAGTTCAAGTTTAAAAAGCTTTTGTTTAGTTATACATTGCCTTAAATGTTTACGTTTATTTAAGAAAGTTTCCGCTATATTGTTATCCTTACGGAGCATCTGAGCTCACCCCTTTCAATGTTTTATTTTTCCTAGGATGTGAAGAACTATTTTATGAATGACCTACAGGGATAGTATGAGGGAATATGAAGACAAGATTTTTTTGTAGTTTTTCACTTTATTATGTAATGTAAGACTTATGAATGTATCTAGTGTTTCCAAGGCTAGTAAACTAATCGGTATTTCGAGACTCGATCTTTTGTGATCAAGACAATGTTTTGTAATATTGAACCGACTCTGGGTAACTGGGGTCGGGGCATTACATTTGCCCCTCCATATCTTCAAACAATAAACTCCATAATATATCATTTTAATAATGTCATGTCAAGAAACACTTTCACCCAATCGATTAGGGGTTGTTTCATGTCATGGGAGTGGATCACATTATCTATCTCCTATATATAAAATATGTGTAACTCTTGAGCCTCAATTATAATATGTGAATTTTATATTGTAATAAAACTATAATATAATGCATATTGTAACATTCTATGGGAAAAAGATCTAATTTTATCAGATGAATGTTTATTTTTAACTTACTTGGTATAAATAATCCAATAATGATTTTATGAAATATTTCTTTAGAAATAATCATTATGAATAATTGAAAATGTATTATTTAAATTTTAATCCTTTTAATTATAATAATTAATTATAATACATTTATTTGACAATTTATTAAATATAAATTTCATATAAACAAATATAATATTGTTTGGATTCAAAATGGATATATTTCAGAAAACTATTATTTTAATGAATAATGTATTCCCATGTTAATTAATTAAAAAATAATTAATGATGAATTATTTAAATAAAATTTATAGATTATATTTATCAATATTTTAATTTAATTCCGTATAATGGTTATTAATAGTCGTATAGTTAATATAATATCATCATTTTCTTGAAAAATATTTTTTGACACGTTTTGTAGCTTTTTTTAAAATAATTTATACCAATTCTATTAATTTAATTTGATACAAAGGATTGAAATTTTTTAATAATATTATTTAATATTATTTAATATGGTCAACTTAATTTTAGTTCATAATTAATCGTAAAAATTGTAAAAATTAACTACCGTGTTTAAGGTTAAAACAAGTTTAACAAGGGTTAATCTAAAATGATAAGAGAAAAATGATATAAACACTTAATAAAACCCAAATTGTTGGTTTTATTTTTAACTCACGCTTTTTTACTTGAAATATGATCCATTTTGGAGACATATTTCCAAGAAAGTTACATGAAATTATTGAATAATATCAAAAAATTGCAAGTTTTCCACTCACCTCAATTATAAAAGGTCCTCTCTTCCCCTCAATTATCCACACCTCTGGATCCATTTATCACAACAAAAACCTTCCAAAATATCTCCCAAAATCCTTGTATAAATTTTATAGGTTATTTTATACCAAAAATACTTTCCTTGTGGTTCTTAATAATATATCCAAATGAAGTTTCTCTAAGAGATGTTAAACATCTTTACCAAGCTCTTACTTTTTAATTCTTCTTTTACCACATTAAATTATGTATTAATGATTAAAATATAACAAAACCACTATATATCAGATAATTAGGTGTTATTATGTAAATTTAATAGTATTAATCCCTTTATTTCTCTACAAAATTGGGAACAAAACCATCACTCGTGTATATGATAGACATCCACTTTGAGAACCGTTATAATTTGTTTTCCATCACTGACTCACAGGGATATTCATAATGATTGAAATAATGAATATATATGATAAATATGATAGAATATTTATTTTTTTAAAATTAATATATCATCAAATTCCTTTCTTATTTCACCCATTTAAAAAATGATAATGTTTCTTGTGTGTACGACCAAGCATCTCCAAAAAGCGATGTGACTCATTTTCAATATCCAAATTTCAAGAATGATTTTAAAATTTTATCTAATGAATAAATATGATATTTATAACATAATTATCATTATTTATATGACTAAACTATATCATATGAACAAAAACTATAACTTCCATGATAAAACATGCACACCAAAAACAATGGTAATAATAAAATATTATTAACAAATGAATGATAAGAGGTCATAAGAGGATCATATGTGATATAATAAATATTAATATGGTTCTTGTATAAATTAATAACATCTTTAAAACCATTATACAGTAAGATAAATCATGTGAAACTAAAGGGAATTGTGGGGTTAGGTATTTCATCTAAATTTCCATTCCATTGAGATATATTTTTTATTATGTAACTATTCACTTTTATGTGGTGTATATACTACCCCTTTAATATAATTAATATGAAAACCTATGTATTAATTTTTATTAATGTTTCAATTCATGTTTTTTCATTCAAGGGGTTACAATTTAAATGATTCCCAAAGTGGCAATAATTTATTTTATAGTCTCATATTTTTTTGGGATTGCATTTATTTTCAGTGAAGGAATATTATCATTTAACCTTCATATGTTTTTAAAATTTTCTTACCCTATGGATATTAATTCATTTTACATATTTTATTCTAAATTTTCCTCTATTTGGAATGTGAATAAAACAATAAAATGTTAAAAACTAAAAACTATTTTATTTCTTTTAATATGATATATTTTTCTTTCATGTCCATATTTATCAAAATTATTTTAAAAAATCCATTTTTAATAACTCAATGACTTATTAAGTTAATTTTAATTTATTCTTATCTATTTAAAATTTATTAAATAAATATTTATAATCTATTTTTAGAGGGTTACATTTTTATATCTTTTCAAAAAGATAAAAGGAATGTTTTTTAATATTAAATAGTGTTAACAGACTTCCCAAACATTGTAACTGTTTTTTAAAATTTAGATTCTTTAATATGTTTTTATTTATTTTAAAAATAAAACTCTTTAATTAAAGAATATTTAAATATTTAAATTTTGTTTTCAATATTTTCAAAATGACGTGATCTTATTATAAAACCAATTTTTTTGATGAACTGATTGTCATCTCTTTTACCTTATTAATTTTGTGGCCATTAATTTTCTCTTGAAACAATCACTTTCTTGTGATCATTTTAAATTTCATTTCTATTAAATATCATTATTATTTTTATCATGTATATTATTATTTTATAAACGATATACCATTTTTACATATGGTTTTTTATTATGAATGTTATTTGATTGATTAGAAAAAATGTTGTTAAATAAGTATTCTCTACTCAATACGAAAATTTATTGAAATGAGATATTTTTTATGAATTAATTTTTTCATTAAATATATGATTAATGCATTAGATATGTAGTGAAGTGTGGGTACCATTTATATATAGATCTTAAATTCATCTATAGGTCTCATAAAACAAATTAAATTTCCAAAATTAAATGGGTTTCTTTTTGTATACCTACACAAAGTTTCAAACATTATCAACACAAGGTGTTGACTATAAAGATATCATGAGGTCTGAGATCATGAAATCTAATATTAATCATTTCATTCATTTATAATTTAGTTATTATTATCTATGATATTTTTTCATTGATATTATCCATGGATGCATTTTTTGATCAATTTATTTATTAAATCACAAGTTTTTTAGTTATTTATCTATCTATATTGATTATGCCTTATTTACACATGATTCCTTTTACTATATGTAAACCTTACTGATCATTTGAGTTATAACATATATTTTTTTCCTTTCCAAAAGATAAAAATAATAGTTATTTGAATGAGATCAAGGATTCCAAATGTTTTCCAATACTATTATTTATATTTTTTCCTAATGTAAAATGGGTATCATGTATTTATCTATAACTCCATGAATAATAAATTGATCATTACTCTAGGATTAGTTACCTTTTATCTATTAAAATTTAATAAAGTGACTAATCATTTTAGGTTATTAGAGTCATGGTCATTACCATTGGTATTAGAGCAATTTTAATAGAATATTTGGGAACTAGAATTAGGAAATCATATATTATGCAACATAACACTATGATAGCCATTGAGGATATGTCTAATTGTGGAATAAAATCCTAAATTTATAGTAACATAGATATTATGTGGTTTTCCCTAGAAATACATCCATTTTGGGATACTACAAGTGTATGTGATTTTGTCACAAATGTATTTAGGCATAATAACCCTGAAAAGAGTTGCTTTGATTATATCTCAGTCATCATTATATTACATGGTGAATATTCCCTTACTTCACACATAGTTTGACACTCCTAGGGACATTCATTGGTTAGTTCACATTTTCTATACAAAACATTATGAAGGATTTAAAAATATTTTTATGATTTAAAGATATTCCATGTGACATCCCAAACCCAGATTTCACTTTACAAGTGTCCTGACCTCAATGGACCACATCGACTCAAGAGCATCTCCCCAAACACCAGAGGTTGCTGACTAGAATTTAGGGTCTAAGGTGTGTCTTTGGGGACACTATAAACTCATTACCAAAGTGTAGTAACTCGTATAAATATAAAGATAGGTAAATAGAGGAAGAAATATAAGTAAATAGATGGAAATGGAAAGATATAAGGCTAACAATAACTGAAAAAACTAGAACAAATAATAATGATATGTTATGCCACTAGAAAACTAGAAAACATGGATACAAGATAGCAGACATAACATGTTCCACAAAAGTATAAAGGAAATGAAAATATTATCCCAATAATCATAAGATATAACTCTGTCGTCTGCTATCATGCTACAACCTAAACAGCAAGCAATCAAGTGTTTGATGTTGGGTGGTCGCTTTATCAACACCTGTAGTCATGTAATATTATCTGGGTACCAAACAGTTCTCAAAGAGGGTTTGAGACAAATCTAAGTGGGCCACCACTAATAGTGTCTATAATATTTTTCCCATGTAATGGAATATAATAATGTGAAATATTGAAAATATAAAGTAAATAATTATAATGTAAATAAATACCCAAGTACTTGCTTCAACCTTAAGCTGGTGTCTGAACATGTAACCAATTCATTATTTGATTGTTACCAATTTATAATATGTCACATGTTCATAATAGTAACGGTTTTAAGATGTAACAAGGATACCTATAATGATATTTAATAGTGAAATCCCAAGGTAATAACCAAGTTGTTGTAGACCTCAAGGTCCTACAACTTAGTAATAAATACAGCCTAGAATGGGGTAAGAGAGTAATTCAAAGAGCATAGTCTAAGGAATTACTCAATGAGATACCTATGGAGTTCAAGGAGTTTATCCATGGTAAAACATGGCTAAACAGAGACTGGGACTCATAGGCTTTAACCATCGTCCCTTCATGTCAATTCTGGATCAAAGGTGTGGATCCAAGGAATCCTATAGAACTAAATGAGGGATACTGCAATGTCATTCCGAGCATCCAAATTTAGACAAAGACAAGGTTCTAGGTTGGTCTCAACCTAAGCAACAGAATCCTTGAATTCAGGATGGGGTCCTCAAATGCTCAAGGCATTCCCTCATGAATCCAAGGAAAGATCAAGTCAATCCACTCATATTGGATAATTATGTCATATATAATTCATAAAGTTAAAAACATTACCTTTAATTAGTGTGAAAAGGCTAATTGATTATGAAACCTTTCATATCAAGTCATTATTTATCAATAAATCCATTTGGTTCAAGCCATTCTTTTCATTAGTGTGACAATGCCAAGCATCATACAACCTTTTTTATAATCTATTTAAGGTATATTCAATAATTTAAGTTCACTCCGCTACCTTCAATCAACATGGGAAGGGGTTCTACAGATATGCAACTTTTTTTCAGATACATTTAATATGGCCAAGTCATAGACTTAGTATACCTTCCAACTTCCAATTCACATTATTTTATCAATTTAAATAACTTACCTTAGGTGGATCAAGTGTAATAGATATGGTACAATCCATTCACCATTTAATGATTCCATAAGAATTTGTTTTGAAGACGCATACCATTAGTGTGGTCAAGCTCGAGCACATCCGAACGACAACTCAAAAGTGTCAAAACACTAAAAAGATAATTATGGCATATCATCCTACATGGGTTGTTGGGGTTTTCGGTGTAACCACCAAAAAAATAATCATAGATTCAGAAAGAGAATGACCATATGTTTCTAATGACTATAAGAATGACATGTAAATTCAGTAAATGACACCCGATGAAATTAGTAGGCCCCACACAACAATCCCAAAATCAACGAACTTGAGGGATGAGTTATTGACGACCCACCATAGGCTTATAAGAGTATCCTTTTCTGGTATTGTCCCTTTATTTGTATTTGATAAATGTATATCTAATAAAAGAGTAAAAATTATCACACCTCAATAACTAGGTCGAGAGAAAGAGATAAGAATAATGGATAAAATAGACTTTAGTTCATACTGTTGTGCATCCAACATGAAGAACGAAAGCTCAATCATCCCTCGGATGAAGGATATCTCTTGATTAGTACCTTAGGTATTAAAAGGGCACAATAATTAGTTTAAAATAGGTTAATACAGCTAGAAGTCATATAAGGGATGAATGAGGGATCTAATTAGAACATTAAGGGAAAAAGGACAATTTAACTAGAAAAATGGCATGTGAATTGTTTGTATTCATGGTTTGAAAAACCGTGTGCAAACCGTGCATGGTTACCTGAGAAGAATGGGAACATTCATAGCTAGGCTGCATGGATGTGCACAAACCATGCGATATGGTTCTGTTCAAAAAATTCCCATATGCATGATTAGAAAAATTGTGCACCAACTGTGTGTTAATCATGTAACATGGCCACTTTCCCCAAAAAGAAGGGTTTTGGGATTTGAGAAATCCCCGGACACCTCTAATACCTTTGTTAACTCATTAGGCATCCATATTAGGTCCCAAAAAAATAATTATACCAAAATTGAAAGGATCCAAACCTGATTGAAAAACCAGGTTCTTACAGTCTTCCCCCGTGAAAGAACTCACCCCCAAGTTCACCATCTATGGGTGGAGAAAAATTATTTGAGAACAACTCTAGCCATTGGAAATGTACTCTAGCTTCCCTCTCCCAAGTATAATCCTAAACATGGTAGTGCTACCATATCACTTGTACTATAGGGACATACCGGCCTCATAGAGCCTTTATGCTCTGGTCAATGATTCATACTTGATACTCCTCATAGGTAGAATTGGCATCTATCTCAACTTCCTTAGAATCAATGGTATGAGATGGATCGACATGATATTGGAGAAGCTACAAAACATGAAAGACTTCATTCATGGTACAATACCTCTGAGGTAAAAGAAACCGATAGGCTATCGGCCCGACTCTCTCTAGAATATCAAATAACCCTGCATAACAAGGAGACAAATTTCCATGCTTCTGTAACTGTCTATTCCCTAACCTTGGTGATAGCTGAAGGAAAATATTATCCTAGCCTTGAGCTCTAGAGGTCATCAACAACAGTCGACATAAGATTTTTGTCTAGACTGAGTAGTAGTCATATGCTTTCTAATCAGTAGAACATTCTCTGTAGTCTCTTAAACAAGACAAGGACCTAGTAGAGATTCCTTAACTACCTCTACCTAGTATAGGGGTGAATGGAATGGGCTACCATAATATGATTCAAATTGATCCATTTGAATCATCTCTTGAAACCTGTTATTATAGGGTAACTCAGCGATATGGTTATTTTTTTCCAAGAACCATCGAAATCAAGGATACATGATCGGACTATGTCCTCTAGAACCTTTATTGTCCATTATGATTTTCCATCTGTCTGAGGGTGAAAATTTGTTCTTAGAAGCACCAATGTTCCCATAGCCTTCTCGAATCCCTACCAGAATTGTGAAGTGAAAAAAGCGTCCCTATTTGAAATGATAGTATGTGGAACCCCATGTAGTCATATGATCTCACAGACATATAGTCTTCCCATATCATCATTTTAGAATGTCTCCTAAATAGAAATAAAGTGGGATGATTTTTTTAGTTGGTCAATGACTACCCATATATCATCACTGCCCCTCAGTGACCTCTGTAACCAAACTAATAAATCAATAGAAAAATATTCCCATTTACATTTTGGGATTGAAAGCGGTTGTAACAACCCTACAGGTATCCGATTATCCACCTTCCCCTATTGATAGGTGGAACACCTAGTGATAAATCATACTATCTAACATTTCACCCCAGGCCACCAATACTAGTGTCACATATCTCGATACATCCTAGAGACGCTTAGATGAATTTCCCACTATGAAGAGTAGTACTATTTAATCAACTCCTCCCACATATCTATAGAAACCCAAACATGTCCATGAATATGAAGGATGCCGTCTGTGTCCATAAGATCAATCTGAATGTGGGGTGTCTGCTGATATACTCTCATAGGGAACCAAACCTTCGGGGATCTAAAAATTGCCTCCTCTTAACCATCTCAAGGAGGGAAGAGGTAACTGTCAAGGATGAAAGGTGATACTGCTCATGATGTTCATGAAACTCCAAATGAAACTCATAAAAGAGGGCCATTAACTTCCATTCATCATTGGATTCCCATACATCATGGGTCAATGTTTTCTGACTCAACATAATAATGACTACATTTCCCTTTCCAAGCATATAGGCAAGCTCAAAATCCAAGGACTGAAGGTATTCAACCCATCTCCACTATCTGAGGTTCAATTCACGCTGTTAAAAGATATATTTTAGGATCTTTTGGTCTGTTTACACCTCAAATATATCATCCGATAGATATTCTCTCCAGCAACATAAGGCATCCACAACTACTGCTACCTAATTTTTGTGTGTCATGTAGTTTCTCTCAAGAGGACTTAACTACTGAGATCCGTACGTAATTACTTTTTCCTCCTTTATCAGCACTACTCCTAGGTTGATGCTTGATGTATCACTAAAGACTGTATATCATATTCCTGGTTTTAGAATATTTAGAATAGGTGCTGATATAAGCCTCACTTTCAAATTATGAAAGGCTTTCTCACATTCTTCTTACCACATAAACATGACACCCTTAATTGTAATACTAGTGAGAGGTTAAGAAAGACCTAAGAAGTTTTGTATGAAACACCTGTAATATTCAGCCATCCCCAAGAAACTTCATATATCAAACACATTCTTGGGATACTCACATGAAACTATAGCACTAACATTTTCAAGGTCAATAGAGACTCTTGATTCTCAAAATAATATAACCCAAGAAGTGAACATTGTTGATCCATAAGTGGAACATAGAAATCTTAGTGTAAAGATGATGCTCTATCAATGTACTCAAAATGTTACCAAGATATTTGGCATGGTCACTAAGAGTGTGATAATACCCCAAGATGTTGCCAAAAATACCATGACAAAAGAGTCCAAATAAGGGCAGAAAACCCTATTCATTTGAGCCATGAAACAGATGGGTGCATTCATAAGACCAAATGGAATGACAAGGTACTCATACATACCATACCTACAACAAAAAAATGTATGAGGTATGACTACGGGTATGAATCAAACATGATTATTTTATGATCTCAGGTCGATCAAAAATAACACCCAACCACCTTAGTGCTAGTCAAAGAGAACATCTATACGAGGTAGTGGATATCATTTCTTGACTATATGCATGTTCAACCTTCTGTAATCTATGCATAGATGTAAAGTTCCATCCACCTTCTTGGAAAAAAAATTGGTGAACACCAAGAGGATGTACTGATCTATATAAATCGTTTGTCCTCTAAATCCTCTAACTGTAACTTGAGCCCCAAAATCTATGTTGGTAGCATCATAAATGTAGGAATGGACATCAAAGTAGCTCTTGGAACAAGATCGATCATAAACTCTATCTCCCTCTAAGAATATAAGCTAGAAAAATATTCACGAAAAACATCCCTAAAATGATCCACTACTAGAGGGAAATTATCTTGATGTAATCCTTGGTCCTCCATGAAGATATTTCCAATCTAGGAGGTCATACCACCTATCCCATGATGCTTTGTTCCATCTTTACCATCTTTGACATCCCACTCACACTTATGTAGATAACTGATCCCTTTAGGTGATGTAAAAGATACCATGTGGTGATAGAAGTCCTTAAAAGCATGATAGTTAATCAAATAGTCCATCATGTGTATGAAATCGAAGTTCGTAATCCCGATAATGAAGAGGTTCTACAAGAAAGTGTAATTTCTTACATCAAGGAGACACTCCCTACACTGGTGTATTCCCCTTATTCATACCCCTAATGGAATATCAAGGGTCATTACACCATTGTAATATTATATCTCTATTATAGGACTCTTCATGATATATACATAGATAAAAGTGTTCGAAGTACCTATATCAAATAAATAAGATACAATATTAGAGGATAAGAGAATAGTACCTCGTACTCTATATGGTCTCATAGCTTGATCCTCACGTATCACCAATAATACATGCAACTCAACTAATCCATGGTCCTATGAAACAGATGGATTACTATGATCATAAATACATTGTTAGCATTGCTGGTGATCAGGGGTCGGGATACCATGGCCACAAACTCCTCCTTGTCCAGACCTGTCGGTGCTACTCCAACTCCCCGCAAGACAAGGCATAATGGAACTCACTCCTGGGGTTGGAGATGGTAGAGATTCTTTTGCACTTGAAGATAGTGGAAAGGTCCTACAGGACCATTGAATATGCACCATACATCCATAATATCGGTACTCAAGTGGGTCTCTATCATACTAAGGCTTTGAATTCCCATGTCTTTAACCCTAATGACCCACCATAGAGCTATCCAAATGGTTACTCTGGTCATCTCTGCTCTGACGAGAAACTGTGAGAGAATGTTTCTTGCCACTAGAAGAAGTATTGGCCTAATGTGGTGCTAATATTCGAAACCTAGTACTATTATCATCCCTTAGGTTACACTCGGTGATAAGAGCCTAATTTACTATCTCAGAGAAGTTAGGTTGGCAAAATACATTCACCCGAGTTAGGATGGCATACTAGATGCCATCCTCTAAGCATCTAGCAGGTGAAAGATCATCACCATCTAGAAGTGGTGCAATGTGTTGTAACTATATAAAACATAAAGAATATTTCACAAATTACATAGAACCCAACTCTAGATGCATGAAATCTCTAGATATATCATCTCTCAGTGTCTGAGGAAATAATTGATCATAGAAAATATTTTATATGTTATCCCATATCATATCTTGATGGAGATGGACCTAGGTAAACCATCCCACCAATGTTTGGCCAAATACTAAAGCATGTATGTATCATTCTTGACTATCTGCTCTAGAGTCATTTACATATTCTCAAAGATGGATAGGATGGACTCTATCCAAGTCTCAACAACCTATGGAACCCCATCCCCTAACAAAGTAATAGGATACTGCTACTTGAACTCATGATCCTGATCAACCATCATTGATGCAAGCCATGGAGAATCATGCATGGACTGCATCAGACGTAGGAAAAATTCATGAACATTGGTATCAGTGTTGAAAAAAGGTATAGAAGGCAGTTCCACAAGTGGAACTCCTTTTGGTAAGACTGGAAGCTCAGGGCCCTCAATGTCTCAAGCATGTTTTTCACCACCTTCCCAGCATACAATATGAGAATTTCATGGAGGAATTGATCTAAAAATTCCAGGCACATGCCTCATAAGAAGCTTTAAGAAATTATATATCATCACTAGAAAAATATTAATGTATTAAAACTCGCTACTCAAGGCATAATACCGCAACTACCATCTTATACGTAAAGGTATTAATAAGTTCTCTTGTATAAGTTTCATTTCAATTTACATTTATTTTCCAGGTTCAATCAGTTGCCTTTCCTAATCATGACATGGTAGGAAAAGGATGTGAAACAATTTCATTTTAGAATTCATGTTTTACATTATAATGGATATTTATTCCCGGTGAATTAGTTCCCCTAAAAATAATTAATTAAAAAGACACCAATTTATCTATAGTATGTTGGCTCGACTTAGTAAATTACTCATCCCAACCCATGAGGGCCCATACACCTTATGAATTGAGATAGGAAATCACCCAATCACAACCAAGATTATTAGAAGCATAAGAAAGAAATCAAAACATCTCTCAATAATCAGAGGCATATCAAGTAGTGTAAGTAGTGAAATAAACCTATATGGCATGGAAATATGCATGACATTCAATGTCTAGGTGTCAATAATGATGCATGTGGAAATTCCCATTTCCCTCATATCATCAAGCCATGGATGAAGTGAATTCTGAAATCAGAACTATAATCCCAAACTCTTCACAAAGAGTAAAAAAAGAAAGGAACCATTTTGATACCACTTCGTGATGTCCCGGACCTGGATGCCACTTAATAGGTTCCCGGATCCCGATATACCACATGGCCTCAAGCACATCTCCCTGAATGGAAGAGGTTTTCAACTAGTAACAGGGGCCTAGGGTGTGTCCATGGGGAGACTATTTCTTCATTACCGAAGTGTAGCATAATTGATAAATATAAATCGGGGTAAATAGAGGTAGAAATATAAGTAAATAGATGGTATCATAAAGAGATAAGGATAACAATAACTGTAACAACTGATGACGATGATATGTCATGTCACTAGAAAACTGGAAAACATGGATACAAGAAAGCTGGAATAACATGTTCCACAAAAGTATAAAGGAAATCAAAATACTATCCCTAGAATCAAGATATCTAACTCAGTCCTCTACAATCAAGATCCGACCTAAAAAAGCAAGATATAAAGTGTTCAAAGTCTTGTTCTTCCATTTATCAACACCTACAGTCATGTAATCTACTTGGGGTACCAAATGATGCCTGAAGAGGATGTGTGATAAATCTCAATGGGCCACCACCAACATTGTCTATAACATCTGGCCCTTGTAATGGAATATAACAGTGTGCAAGAATTAAAATATAAAGTAAATCATTACAATGTAACTAAATACCCAAGTACCTGCTTTAGCCCTTGAATGTTGTATGAACATGTAACAAATTCATTATTTGATTATTACCAGTTTTTAATATGTCACATGTTAATAATAGTAAAGGTTCCAAGATGTAACAAGGAGGCCTATAATGATATTTAATAAGGATGTCCTATGGTAATAACCAAGAGGACATAGACCTCAAGGGTCGCCAAATTAGTAATAATTTTACCCTATCATAGGGTAAGAGTATAATCCAAGGATCATAGTTCAATTCATTCAACAATGAGAGGCCTACTGAGTCCAATGAGTTCATCTAAGGTAAAATAGGGCTATGCAAAGACTGGGCCTGATGGGATTTAACCATGTCACCTACTTGTCAAAGTTGGATCCAATGAGTGTATCTAAGGAATCATGTAGTACTACATGAGGTATCCTACAGTTTCATACTGAGCATCCAAAGTTAGACAAGGTTGAGTTCTAGGAGGGTCTTAAACTAAGAAACTAAATCCTTTATTTTGGAATGGGATCCTCAAGTGCTCAAGGAATTACCTTGGGAATCCAAGGCAAGCTCAAGTCAAGCCACTCTTATTTTATAATAAAGACATATATAATTCATAAGGTTCGATCTATTAACATTCATTATTGTGACATATCTAATTGATCATGTAACCATTTAGATCAAGTCATAATTAATCTAAAAATCCATTTGGCTCAACACTTTACTTTCATTACAATGACAAAACCAAGTAACATGAAACCTTTGTTAGAATCCATTTGAGGTATATTCAATAATTAATGTTCCCTCATCTACCATCCATCAACATGGAAAGTGGTGTTATGGATATGCAACCTTTATTTATTTACATTTAATAAGGCCATTTCATAGACTAAGTATACTTTCCAATTTCCAATTCACATTAATTTATCAATTTAAATCACTTACCTCTGGTGGGACAAGTGGAAGTGATATAGTACATACCATTCCCCATTTCAAGATTCAAAAAAAATTATTATGAAGAGGCATACCATTAGTTTGGTTAAGCATGTGCACATCCTAATGATGGATCAAAAGTGTCAAAACAGTAATAAGATAATTATGGAATATCATCCTACATGGGGTGTTGGTAGTTTTGGGCATAACCACTAACAAATAATCACATATTCCGAAAGACCATGACCATATAAGTCCAATGAATATAATAATGACCTATAAATTCAATAAACAAGACCTGATTAAATCGGCGTTCCCCGCACAACAATTCCAAAATAAAAAAAATTGATGGATGAGTTATAGACCACCAACCTTAGGCTTGTATGTCTCTCCTCCTTCAGTATCATCCCTTAAATTGGTTTGAATCGGAGTATATCTAAGAATAGAGGAAAAATTCTCATAGCTTGATAAATAGGTTGAGAGAAAGATAGAAGAAGAATGGATAAAAGGACTTGATCACTTACCATTACACATCCAACATGACAAATGGAAGCTCGATCAGAACCCAGATAAAGGAGATATATTAATTCCAACATTAGGATTTCAAAGGGCACCAAAATGAGAGGAAATAAGTTAATCTCACTAGAACATGGATTAAGGAAGAATGAGGTATCCAATTAGATCATTAAGGGAGAAAAAGAAATTTTACCAAGAAAAATGGATTGTGCATGGTTTGTTCAATGGTTTGAAAAACCATGCACAAACAGTGCAATGTTACTTGGGAAAAAGGGGAACTTGCACAATTAGGCTGCATGTCCATGCACAAACTATGTGAGATGGTTCTGTCTGAAGATTTCCTTCTACAACATTAGGAAAATCATGCACCAACCATGTGCTAACAATGAGACATATCCAGTTACCCCAAAAAGATGTGTTCGAGGATTCAAACAACCCCTAGACACCCCTCTGACCTTTTCGAATTCATTATGAATCCATATTAGGTACAAAAAAATAATTAGACTAAAATTTAAAGGATCCATACCTGAGTGAAAATCCAGTTCTCACATTCCCAATGAAACCATGTTTGTGATTCTGGTATTACAATTCATAAATTTTTATTCAATGTTAAGTGTTACACCAGGTTCAGAATTATACATTATGATTTAAAATTCATAATATTATGAACTAATTTATTATATTATTTTTTTATAAATAAAATATAACATAAAGAATGATATCAACACTCAGGGTAAATTTATAAATTTCCTTTCTAAGAAAACCAGTACTCCAAGCATTGTAATTTAAAAAATTATTGCTATATTAGTGAAGCATAATTTTGGTTATAATGAATAACATTTCTAGAACAGAGTAACCAGTAATTCCATAGTTTTATTCTCCTATATTGGATAACATAATGTGATAGCATCCCGCATAATTTAGTAGGAATGATAATCAAATGGTATCTGAGAAATGGATTAATTATCTTGGAAAGATATTTTTGTATTTGGGAAGCGGTTGAAAGGAAAAAGTTATATGGGAATTATGTTTTTTCAATGGTGATGTTGATCAATGGTGGCTATTGATCTAGAATACTAGATATTAAGATGAAATTAAACACCTATAATGGATTTTTTTTAAATAAACATTATTTGAAAAATATTTCCTTCACGAGTAATGAACTAATATGAATAGAAAGTTCCTCATCTTAAAGAAAAACAACAAAAACGTTTTGTAGTGTAACATCTTTAACCCACACTTCTGAATTCAGTACTAAAAAGAAATCATGTTTTATTAATAAAATATAACTGAGAAAAATGAAGTATCTTATATAATTCCTTGACTTTTGAAGGTCTACATTCTTTAGAATTATACAATACTATACAATTTTTTCAGATTTGAATAAAAATACAATAAAATATATAATTTTCTTCATGTGTGAAAACTTCATAGTAAATTAATCCATCATAGAACATCTAAGAAACCTATAAAAATAATTTTTCAAACATAGGATGAGAATATAATTACCCTGTAAGGGGGTTGATACCATGTGAATGATACTTTTAAAAATATTTATTTTAATACTATTTAAATCCACTTATATCAAATATATATGTAAATATGATATATTAATACTTTTCTAAATATTCAAAAAAGTACTTATCATTTGTATAGTTTATTTCAGAACTATTATTTGAAAAAAAATTGGATTTCACCTTGAAAATCCATTGAATATAATAATACTTTTATAGATAGAAATGATACTCAACAGATCTTATAAAACCATTATTCCCACTTAACAATATCACTGATTGGAAGACATTTTTTTGAGGTCATGGGTTCACTCCCCATTCATCCTCATCTCATTTGATATGAAATCACTAAATTTAATTTTATGAAAACATTTTTTAGAAGACCCATCTTTCTTATTAACAACCCATTAAAAACCATTCCAAAATATATACTAGAATTATTTTCAAAATAGAAAATAATTTTATAACTTCAAACATTGATAAATCAATTTTTCAGAATATCTGTAAGAAAACCGATAATTCTAAAATATTATTTACATTATAAATAATTATTTAAAAATGTTCTAGAATTAAACAAACTCTTCGATTAAAAATTCATGACATTTCAACAACATTTATAGATAATATATCTAAACACCTTGAAATTAAAACAATAGATTTCATAATATGTTATTTATAATCATAATATATGTCCATATCTAATTCAACAAGTTAAATGTACTAAATAAATTAATATTAATCACATAAATGATAAACTTTATCATTTAATCCATATTAAGATAACTTGATAATATTCAATAATGAAATTAAAATAAATTTACTCTATGAAAAGGGTTTTAATAAAATTAACATTATTTAAAACTGAAAAAAAATAAATATGGATTTAGACAGTATAATTTCACATATAATATAATTTTGAAAATATGCATGTTTGAAATCTGAATCAGAAAAGGAATAAGAATTTTGAAAGATTTATTTCTGTTACTAAAAATGCATGTTTTTTAAAACAAACTTTTAGAAATTGTAGAAATACTTTAAAAATAATGGTGTTTTGAAAAGGGACATATAATTTATAAATAAAAAATAAATATTTGATAATAAAATATTTATAACATTGAAAAATAATCTCCTTACAAAGTTATTTGAAGAATAAAAATTTTAGAAGTTTAAAGAAAAATAGAATATTGCTTCCACTTCTTTATTTTTCAAATTAAGCATGGCATTAGTGTTTTAAAAAAAATTCCCTTACCTTTAATAATAAAAATATCTCTTATTTTTTATATGAAAAACAAAATCACACTGATTGGATGTGTAGAGAAAAGAAGTTCAGTTTTCGAAAGAAAATTACTATCTATTTATAGTAGTTTTTATGTAAATGGATATTCCAACTCCACTTAAATGCTGACAATACTGTATTATCCATTCTTTGAAAATATGGATTTTGAGGATATTTCCAATATCTATTTTATTTAAATAGAGGTAAAGGATATATTATTTATATTCCATTTTTTCAATGAAAAACAATAGTATTGAATGATACTTTTGGAAAATGACAGCAAACCAAATGTGAAGAGAAAAACTATATGTCTATAAGTGAAATCTATTTTTGTTCATTTTCCATTCTATATCAAAAAAAATGAAATTTCTATATTTATCCAATCCAGTCAGGGAAAATGAAAAATATGAAGATGTCTATTCTATTTGGTTGGATGATGTTTTGTTGAAATAAGTTAAAGATGACTGAAATTGTTTAAAAAATGGTATTGATTAAAAATAAGCACTATATAAAATAGGTTAAATAGATAAATTTTGAGGAAGAAAAATCTAGAAACATGAAAATTTTTATTTAGTACATGAAAAACAATATAATCAAAAACATAACAATAAAAAAATACACCTACCTATAAAAAATCTCTATATCAAACCACCTTAGATGTTCAACTTCCATCCAATTTTAAAAACCCATTATTGATTGAAACTCACTCAGATATAGAATTCAATACTCACCAGTAGATGATCACCATCAACAATGCTCAAATCCTCATCTGGTGGTTGAATCACATTTATTGAACATCATATCACTTGACCTCGCTCAATCTATGATTAGGTTTTCATCCAAGGTTGCAACCCTCAAATCATTGCGCCTAACTTCCTCTCTTCCTGAGTTCAGTTCCTCCCAAGAACTTCTCAGATTCCCTTGTTTTACAAAAAAAAATGAGATATGTCCCCAAAATCGATTTTCCTCATCTTATTATTTTAAGAACCCAGTTCTTCCATCGGATATAGGTTTCTTTTTTCGAGTTTTTTTTTGAGAGAAATGGGGGAAATTGGCCAACTAATGGCTAGAAAACTATTACAGTTCTTGGATTTGGGATACACTCCATGTAATCCTAAGTACACCCCATGTAGTGTGGCCATGTATTATGAAAAAAAATGGAATGTTGGGATGTCAAAAAAGAGGACCAACTATGTACATGTTGTGTACTCCCAGCACACACGGTGTAGTCATGTCAGAAAACTTTTTAATGACCAGGAATGTAAGTTAGAAAAAATGACCACATCACCCATATATATGGTTTGTATATATATACTTCATATCGTATACTTTCTAATTTTTGGTTTTAATGGGAAGTAGCATCATTTTTGCAATTCTTTAGAGAACCCTTGCAAACTAGCTGGCTAAACCTCGTTTTGGATTGTGATTCTTCATCTTAAATCTGATTCAAAAAAATTCAGATCCATTCGAACCCAATTTCTAAGCTCTTGATTCCCCTTGAGTCATTCTTCATGATTTCACTTCCCAAACTAGTTATTTGAATTTAAGAGTTTGTGCTTGTTTTGTAGATCTATCAAATTCTAGGCCATATTAGAGGCTGACACTGGACGAGGAGTGTCGTACGTGTACAAGGTAGGTGGTTCATACCTTGTTTTGTGTTTTTGAACACATTTGGGGGTTGTGGATTTTTAGCACAATGATGGGTATTGAGAGAGACCACTGTTATTTCATATTTAATATACCATGTACCTTGTGGGATGTCGTTGGGCTTTCCCTTACCTTGATTATGCAAGCGAAGTCGGGTTAGAGGACGTCGCTCCATGGGGCATTTTGGTCGGGGTGATAAAATGGTTATAAGTGTTTTTTTATTTAAACTAATTAGTTTAAATGGTTAAAGATTGATTATGTAATTTAGAGGCATTCAAGACCTTAGTACTACTATAGTATAACTGAAATCTAGTGCAATTCCACTGTTTAAATTGAATTACATGATTAAATTTAATTGTTTAAATGTGATATAAATATTTAATTGATGAATCTCATGTGATGAGACCCTTTGGGCTGTGATGGGATGGGTCTGAGGTTGGGATGGCTTGGCCATCAGTATTGAGTGATGTTGTTCACTATTTGGGATTGACCTGAATTTTCATGGGTGGTTTTGACCATGGGATTGGGTGTCTTGGATGTCGGTTTGAGGTAGTGTGACTATCAGGTCGGGCATTTCTTTAGATACATGGATGGAATGGTCCTCGTATGTGATCCAAATGGTCAAATGGGCATGATTTTCCACAGATGTTGTGTTTTAGGTTCTTATTTTGGTGATTGTCAATCACTCGTGATGGACAAAGCGCCAATTGAGTTGTGTTCACAATGGTTGAATCCATGATGAGGTGGTTTTGAACACTTGTATGTGTAGAGTCCCCTAATTGTTTTGGTTAAGATATTTATAGTTTGTGGGAGATTGATGCAGAAAGCCACATTAAAGGTGAGGAGCCTTCGGTGGACAGTGATGACACTATCATGTTGGGGGCTGAGGGTCACTGAGATTGAGGCTGTGGGCCGGGATATTTATTTAATGTTATACATTGTTATTCCTATGGTTTTTGTTCCTTGGGCCAACATGATCTTTTGATCAGGGGTCTGTGGATCGGGTTTCTTTTGTTTGGTTATGCCATCAGGATGTCTTTACTTTGAGACATGAGGTGTCAGGAGGCACATGGTGATGAGATATGTGATTGGGGTGGAACCTGAGGCTTCACTAGGACTTTGTGACTACAGGAGTACCTCGGTCCATGGTCTAATGACTCTCTTTGCTTATGAGATTCTAGAAAAAGGACGAAGAAAATGACACACCCTGGTGGCTACTGAGCACCAGTAGAGGTTGTGTTTATTTATTGCATCATACTATTTACCTTACATAGAGATTCATGTCTAAATAAACATGTATACTAGGTTTGCACCATTAGGTGGTATCGTACTAAGATTCTTCTCACACCATACATGGTAACTTCAGGATACATGCATAGTTTATGGTTTTATGTACAGGTAAGGGATCAGCCTTAGGAGTTGGATCGTATTACTATTTGGTATGGAGATTAGCATGTACCATGAGGTTGTACCTAGATGGATTTTTACTTTAGTTTAAGTATCATTAATTTATTAGAATTATTATTATTATATGTATCTAATGCGGTTATCCATGGACTCCCCTTTTATATTGACATGTATAACCTACTATGGATGCATGCCTTGTTGTTTTAGTAGTAGTTACAAGTTCTTTTTAGCATGTTTTCGTGTTTACTTTTCACTGCAGTTGTTTCTATATTGCTTCCACTATATTATTTATATGATATTGTTGTGTTTCTTCTCTATAGTTCTGGTTCAATTTCTCTAAGTCATTTATTTCCATTGTACGTGTTATTATTATACTCTAACCAGTGCCTTATCTTTTTCGTAGAGGGTATAGCCTCCCCACAAAACCTGATTACACCCTCTCTACTTGTAAAAAACCTTTGTACTTGGGGGAGGTTCTCCAAAGGTTAGTGAAACCCAACCCAATAGCAATTTTTAGGTGGCTATTGGGTGTGGGATGTTACAAAGTGGTATCAAAGGAGTTTCTTTCGCCACTTTTCTGGGTATTATTATTTGGGATTATGGTTGAATGAATATAGGTTGTTGTCAGAACTAGATTTAAAATTTCTTATTGGTTTCCTATATCCTCATATAAGAGGGATTGATTGAGTTACCTTTGGTGGGAATTATTGTTTTTCTTTTTCTTATATTGCAGTTTATATAATTTTCACCTTGGTGGCTCCCTTGGTTTGTGATGATTATTTATTTTGATATGTGAACCTTGATCTGATATGGTAACGTAGAAATGAACCTTGTCCCAGTAAGGTAAGTCATGTTTGTTGGATTTTGATAGGATCGTTGTTCAGGTATTTCAATTTCATATAAAAAGGTATTCTTTGTAAAGTGATAATACCATTTTAATATAATAAAATTCCATTTGAAAAAGGTGATATGCTAGACAGAATTTCATGTTTTATTGCCATGTGATATTCCATGCTTTTAAATTTATGTGAAATTGCATGTGGTAGGATACTTGGTATGGTTATTATACGAGTAGGTAGGTATTATGGTTGAGGGGATTTTTATCACCAGGATTGGGTGACTCGATCATTGGATTGAGGCAACATTTGTTGTCCGGACGGGCGTGGCCCGAGGATATTGGGAAACATGGCTCTATTGAGGGTGGGTAAGGAGTCCATGAGGCTTGGATGCTTTGGGAATGGTAGTTATTGGGGAGATTAAGGGTAGTTGTTATATGATACCTTTTTTGCTGGTTTCCCTATAATCATTATATGTTGTTATATATGTGGGTTGTCTTGCCATTTAGGGTATTCAAAGGGTTCCTCTTAGAAAACTTCATGGAGCGTCAGGCTGGTGATGATACAATTCCATAGGATCATGATCAAGTTAAGACCGTTGACGGGTGGGGAGAGCATGATTCGCAGGTAAAGGTTCAGGGGAAAGATCAGGTTTAGGATCCAGTGTAGGTAGGGAAGCTACCGGGTTTGATAGCATTTGGGTCGTGGCTCGATGAGTACCTCTGATCTAGCCTGGTATGTTTTCTATAGGGGATCAACAGAGGTGATCAAAGAATAGAACACTCTATGTCTTACCTTGCTCAGGGGTTCCAGTCATAGAACCAGCTGCTTCTTTCGGGTGAGGGTGGTCTACAGCCATCTTAGAACTAGATAGAGAATATGAATATGATATTTGATTAGCTCGAGATGCCTCCATGGTGGAGGGTGAAGCTGGCGGCATACATTCTCAAAGGACCGGCGAAGCACTAGTGGGATGTGAAGGTTTAGGATCATATACATGAAGGACTATTCTGGAAGTACTTTGAGGATATATTCTTCGAGCACATTTTCTTATAGATGTTGAGGAAAGAGAGAGATCAGGAGTTCTTGAGCCTTTAGCAGGGTGACATGTCTATCATGGACTATGCAACTATGTTCACTGATCAATATCGCATCTCACTTGGTATGGTAAGCGCTAACACCTCTAGGGTGAGGTGTTTCGCAGACGGCTTATAGAACACTATTTGTGTACAGGTAAACATATTTAGGCTATACTGCCTCTCAGAGGCAGTGAATTATGATATCATAACTGAGGGAAACCTGATGAAAATGTCTCACTTAGGCTAGGAAATGGATTCAAGTGATGGTTTAGATGGTAGGAAATTAGGTTGGGATGAGTTCCAATAGGCCAGATAGGCTATGGAATAAGCTAGATCACCACATGGTAGTTCAGTAGTGGTTTTCATTTAGTGTGGGTATCCAGGGCATGTATGGACTCAGGGTGATAGACCTCCAAATGAGTGTCGGGCATGTGGAAATGTTGGGTGTCTTGAGAGGTCCTATAGGTAGCCTTCTCAGACAACCAATAGATAGGGACTGAAGAATGCATAGGCTTCAGAGGTCGGATCAGGATCGGTACCAGGTGAGGGTGGCTAAGGTTTAGCTTCATGTGGAGGATGTGGCAGAGACAATGGGACCCATCCATGGGGACAATGTCTGGTGGCTGGTGAAACAGCACAAGGAGGTAATGCTTCAAGAATTTGTGTGTCAGCCCAGGTGCACACTGTGGAGATGCCAGGACCAGAGCAGGATAGTGATCCAATGATAGTTAGAGGAACGCCACAAGCGTGGCCATGATATTATCCTTTTTCTCCTATTTGGCATGGCTTGTTAAGGAATGTCCATTTTGAGTGCACGAGACGCACAAGATTTATATGGACTATCTAGATACTGGTCAGTGGGTTGGCACCATTTCGGGTTTGTGATTATATATATATGATATTCTCAGCATTTTGAGCATCGTTGGATGTCTGTTTTGAGGTTCCATGGGAATTCGGGCATCCATGGGATGTGGGTTACTTGAGGTTCCTTGGGAATCCATGAGATGTGGGCTACTTGATGTAACGTGGGCATCAGGGCATCACAGATGCAGTTGTGATTGAGGTTCAAGGCCTTAAGTTGATTTGAGTATCCAAGGGAGGCAGGATATCATTGTTCCCTAGGTTCCATGGGCTTGATGTGGACACCGATATAGTGTGGGAAATGATTGGGTGTCAGAAGATACACAGGAGCACCTGATAGGGTGTAAGGGTGATGATGCATCATGGGAGGGCCATGGATTTGGAAACATATTGTTGGACCTTGATTGATTTGAGCTTTGTACTAGAATTTTTCTGTAATTTTACTTCACCACCCTTGGAAAGTAAATTTGGGGATGAATTTCTTTAAGGGGAGAAGTTTTTATGAACCTGGTTCTCCCTTTGAGGCACGAGTTTCATTTTTCGGGTTGTTTTTAGAGAAAGGGGTAAAAGATGCCAAGTATTGGTTGCAGAACAGTTACACGACTTGGATAAGTGTTACACTCACTATAATAATAAGTACACACCATGTAGTATGGCTGTGTGGGATGGACATAAATGGAATGTAGGGATGTCGGCAAGGAAAAGAGGACTGACCATGTACATGTCGTGTAATCCTAGTACATGTCATGTGGTTATGTTGACATGACTTTTTAATGACCTGGAAAGTAAGTCAACAAAACTTTCCACATAAACCATATACACAGTGGGTATATATATAGTACATGCTGTGTACTTTCTAATTTTTGGTTTAAATTGCAAGTAACCTTGTTTTTTTAATTCTGTATTTAACCCCCGCGAACCAGCTGGCTGAACCTTATTTTGGGATCCCAATTCTTCATCTTAAGTCAAATTCAAAAGTTTTCAGATCCATTATAACCCAATTGGTAAGATCTTGATTCCCCTTCAGTATTTCTTCATGATTTCTCTTCTCGACCTAGTTATCGAACATTGAGCGTTTAAGCTCATTTTGTATATCTATCCCATTCTAGGTCAATTTAGAGGCCGATGTTGTACAAGGAGTGTTTTATATGTACGAGTTAGGTGGTGCATACACTGTTTTTTGTTTCTTGGGACATTTGGGGGTTGTGGATTTTTAGAACAATGAAGGGTATTGAGAGAAACCCCTGTTATTGCATATTTAATTGACCATGTTCCTTTTGGTATGTCGTTGGGAATTCCCTTTACTTGATTATACATGTGAGGTCAGGTTAAAGGTTTCCGCTATATGGGGAATTTTTTTGGGGGTGAAAAAATGTTAATAACTTTTTTTTCTGAGTTAGAATATTTAGTTTAAATTGTTAAAGATTTATTATGATGTTTATAGGCATTCAAGACCTCATTACTTCTATGTTATAGATGATAGATAGTGAAATTCAACTAGTTAAATTAAATTGCTTGATTAAAGTGAATTTTTTAAATGTTATAAAAATTTGTAATTAGTGAATTGCATGTGATGATCCCCTTTGGGTTGTGAAAAGATTTCCCTGAGTTTGGGATGGGATGGACACCAAGATTGAGTGATCTTGTTCACTGTTTGGGCTTGAACTGGATTTTCATAGGTGGTTTTGAGCGTGGGATTGGGCGTCGTGGACATTGGTTTTAGGCAGTGTGGCTGTCAATTTGGGGATGGCCCAAGATACTTGGATGGAATGGTCATAGGATTTGAGTGACATGGTCGTAGGGGCATGAGGTACCAGTGATGTTGTGTATTCGGTTCTTATTTTGGTGATTGATGCTCACTTGTGATGGCCAACGTGCCAACTGAGTCATGTAAACACAGGTTGACTCTGTCATGAGGTGGGTTTGACCACTTGTGTGGGTAGAGGTATTTGATAGTTGTAGTTTAGGTATTTATGGTTTGGGGTGCTTGTATAAAAAAATCATGTGGAAGGTGAGGAGACTTTGGTGGATAGAGAAGAGGCTATCAACTTGGGGGATGAGGCTCACCATGATTAATTCCATGGTCCATGATATTTATTTGTGGACTAACATCATTGTTCCACTGATTTTCAATCTATGGGATGATATTTCGAGCAGGGTTCTGTGGAATGACTTACTTTTTTTTGGGAGTTCCTTCGAGACGTCGGTACTTTGGGACACTAGGTGTCAGGAGGCACATGGTGATGGGATATGTGATTTGGGTGGAACCTGAGGGTTCATTGGAACTTTTTGACTATAAGAGTACCATGGTCCATGGGACAAGGACTCTATTTTCTACTAAGATTCCAGCGATGGATGAAGCAGGTGAAACACCCTGGTGGCTAATGAGAACCAATTGAGGTTGTCTTTATTTATTGTATCTTACTATTTAACTTACATAGGGATGAATTTTTTTCTTAAACACTTATACTAGGTACGCACCATTGGGAGGAATTATTCTGTGATTGGCCTCACACCCTACATGGGCCCTTCGGGATGCATGTAGACTTCATGGTTTTACGTACAGGTAAGGTATTGGCCTCAGGATCTGGATCACAGTACTATTTTTCATGGAGATTGGCATGTACCATGAGGTTGTTCCTAGCTAGATTTTTAATTTTGTTTACCTTTCATTACTATATGATCATACTTATTATTATAAGTAACTACTGTGGTTATCCATGGGCACCCTATTTATATTGACATCTATGACTGCTATGGATGCATACCTTGTTTTTTTAGTAGTGGTTAGATTGTTTTTTAGCATTTTTTTCTATTTATTTTCTACTAAAATTGTTTCCATATCACTTTTTCTATTTAATTTATATGATATTGATTCGGTTCTGCTCTATGGGTCTGGTTTGAGTCTATTGAGTCATTTAATTCCACTACATGTGTTATTTTTATACACAGACGAATGCCTTATCTTTTTTTCCAGAGGGTATATCTTCCCAACTATACCTGATTACACCCTCATTACAAGTCAGTAGCCTTTGGAATTCGGGGAGGCGCACCTACGGTCAGCGATGCTCAGCCTGATAGCAATGTTCTGGTGGCTCTTCAGGTCTGGGATGTTACAATTATCAATTTTTTAATATGAATAATTCAGGATTTAAGATAATACAATTTTCTTAGATTTCTCATTATTTAGTATTTTTTATAATTCATAATTTTATATAAAAAATTAATAATATTCAATAGCCATGATTTTGTTATGTTATAATTTCATAATTTCAAAATTTTATAAAGAAAATTATAATCTATATTTAGAATATTAATAATACTCATATTATTATCATTATTTATTATATTCATAATTCAATATTTATAATATTTTAAAAATTGAAATTTTAAAACAAATTATAATTGTCATAATTTCATTTAATACATTTAATCCATAATTTTAAATATAAATTAATTTGATTATTTTATGTACTATAAAACCATTATTTATATATATTTATATATTATTTAAATAATCTATATATTTTGGATTATTTTAAAATTCATAATTTTTTATAACCAAAAACATTAAATTTTAAATGAATATTCAAATCTCATTATAACATTTATTTCATAATTATTATAACTGATATATTTATTATCACAATTCGTTTAATTATTCTCATAATCATTTTTATTAAATGTTATAAGTACAAAATTTTAGTTACAAAAATGACTTAGTATAATATTATTTAGTAAAATTACTTGTTAACATTAATCAAATAAAATTTAAGTATGTATAATTATTAATAATTTTTTTAAAGAGTCTAATTAATGTTCTTAGTGTTAAATTATCATGCATAACCAATTTTTCATTTAATATATAATATTAATTGATATTAAATATTTATTTTGACTAAATAAAATCATTAAAAATATTAAAACTCATCTTATTAGATTTTTTCATGTAAAATTTAATCAATTTAAAAAAAATATGATTATAATTTATGGGATGTTATATTCTCTCCCACAAACCAAATTATGTACTCACAATTAATTTTTCAGACTTAAGAAAATTCGGAATTTCCATCTTTTCAATTAAAAAAACAATAATTTTTTACGATACTTAATAACCTATAAGCTCAAAAGAAAAATCTATCACTTAGATATTCTTTTATTGAATACAATTCCAAATCTCTAAAGTTGTCTACACCCTTTCCTTAATGCCAAATGTAAATCCTGAACACACACTTTTGGATTCAGTACTAAAAATGTTGTCTATTTTTTAATTATTGGTTACTAAAAAAATACATAGTACCTTATACAGTTCCATGACCTTTTTCAGTCTAGGTTATAAAAAATTAGACAAAAATATACAATTTTATCAGAGTTGTAAAAGGATAAAACAAAATATCTAGTTATCTTCTCATGCGCTAACTCTATAGTGAAGTCATCTATTTTAGAATATCTATGATGTCTGTGAAAATATTTTTTTTAAAATGGTATGAGTATTAAATTACTCAGTAAGTGGTTTTTAATCTAGTGAAAAATAATTTTAAAAATATTTATTTTAAAACTATTTAAATCATTTTATATCAAATATATATATATATATATATGATGTATATAAATAATTTTCTAAAATTTTCAATAAATATTTTTCATTTTCAAAATTTATTTAAAAACTATTATTCAAAAAACAATTGCATTTCTCCTTGAAAATTATGTGAAAATAATAATACTTTTATTCATTAAAATGATCCTTGATAAATCTTATAAAACCCTTATGGACACTTGGTAGTATCACTGATGTGAAAATTTCCTATTTAGATCATGGTTTCACTCCCCATTCCTCCTCATCTCATTTGATATAAAAGCACTAAATTTAATTTTAAGGAAACATTTTTGAGAATGTTTGTCTTTCTCATTAATAACCCATTAAAACCCATTCAAATATTTATACTAGAATTATTTTCAAAAAGGGAAATAATTTTAGAACTTATAAAAATTGATAAATATATTTTATAAAATATCCATAGTAGAAAACCATATTTCTAAAATAATATTTAAATTCAAAATAATTATTTAATAATGTCTTGAAATTCAACAAAATCTTGAATAAAAAATGCATGACATGTCAATAACATCTATAGATAATATATATAAACACCATGAAATTAAAACAACATATTCCATAATATTTCATTTATAATCATAGTATATGGCCATGTCTACTACTACTAATTTAATTTACTAAATGAAACAATATTTCACACATTAAATGATAAAAGTTTTCATTTTAACCATATTAAGATAACTTTCAAACTTTGAATTTGGAAATGAAAATAAATTGCCATTATGTAGAGCGTTTTTTAAAAAAAATTAATAAAACCAAAAAGCATAAAATAAATATGGATTTAGAAAATGGAATTTATAATATAATATATTTTTGGAAAATATAAAACATTAAAATATAAATCGAATATGAAGTATAATTTTGAAGACATTATTTCTCTAACTAAAAAGACACATTTGTTAAAAAGGTTTTAGAAATTATACAACTCCCTTTCAAAAAAATGGTTTTGAAAAGAATCATATAATTTTGAAATAAAATTTTAATATTTGAAATTAAAATATTTATAACATTGAAGAATAATCCCTTTATAATGTTATTTGAAAAACATAAATTTTTTAAGTTTAAAGAAAAACATAATTTTCATTCTACTTGTATTCCTCACAAAATAATCTTGGAAGTCAAGTTTTAAAACCAAATTTTCCATTAACTTAAATACTCTTATGAACTCTCATAATTTCTATATCACACACTAAGTAACACCAATTAGATGAATAGATAAAGGCATTTGAGTTTTCAATAGAAAATTGCTATCTATTTATAGATTTTTTGTGTAACTAGTTATGCCAACAACACTTAAATGTAGTCAATACTGCATTGTCTATTGTTTGATAAAATGGGTCTTGAGGATATTTCTAGGATACATTGTATTCACATAGATATATAGGTAATATTATTTATATATTGTTTTTGTCACTACAAAAAAAGAGTTTCAAAGAAGACAACGTTTTGAAAATGATAGAAAATAGAATATGAAGAGGAA
The DNA here is from genome assembly GCA_963277665.1 of Viscum album. Taxonomy (NCBI): domain Eukaryota; kingdom Viridiplantae; phylum Streptophyta; class Magnoliopsida; order Santalales; family Viscaceae; genus Viscum; species Viscum album. The sequence continues at coordinate 1,430,471,054 of OY728126.1, read as the reverse complement.
AAATATATGTTAAAAATGAAATATTTTTTTGTATTCTATATAATCAAGATCCAAACATAAAAATGGAATCAGTATATTCATCCAATCTATTCATGAAATATAAAATATTTAAAGACATCAATTCAATTTGGTTGGATGAATTTTCATTCAAATGAGTTATATTTGGTTTAAATTGTGGAAAAAATGGTACCAATTAAAAAAACTCCACTATGTCAATTCGGCACAAAAATATTGATCAAGGAAGAAAAATCCAAAAACACAACAAACATGTATTTAATAAACCAAAAATGATAGATTCAAACACCTATGAAAAAATTAAATACACCTTCCTGTAAACGGTCTTCAAATAGAACCATTGTGGATGCCCGACTTCCATCTAAGTTCAAAAACCCCTTCAGGATTGAACCTCACTTGGATCTGGAAATCAACACTTTTTAGTAGCTGATATCCTTAACCGATCTCGACTACTCATCAGGCAGTCAAATCTCGGTGCTTTACCACCATCTCACTCATCCTCACTCGATCTACGATCCAGTTTTCATCCAGGGTTGAAACCCTCTCAGTGTCACACTATACTTCCTCTCTTCTTGAGTTTAGTTCCTCCCTAGAACCCCTCTCATCCTCTCCATTTCCAAAAAATGGGATCTTTCTCCAAACCAGATTCTCATCATCTTATTATTATTTTTAGTATGCATAATTTTGGATTAAAAATGATACAATTATTCTAGATTCGTCATAATTTAGTATTTTAAATAATTCAGAATTGTATATATAATCAAATAAATAATATTTAGTTATAATAATTTTTCTAATTTATAATTTCATAATTTCAAAATTTTATAAAACAAATTATAATAAATATTTTAAATACTAATAATACTCATATCATTATCATAATTTATTATATTCATAATTCAATTTTTATAATATTTTCATAATTCAATTTTTTTTTAAAAAAATATTCTCATAATTTCATATAATACCTTTCATTCAAAATTATAAAAATAAGTTAATTTATATTAGTTTATATATTATAAATTATATCTTTATATATATATATATAATCTACATATTTTATATTATTTTAGAATTCATAATTTGTTATAACCCAAAACATTAAATTTTTAGTGAATATTCATAATTCATAATTTCATATAATTCATAATTATTATAATTAATATATTAATTATAAATATTAATTTAATTATTCTCATCATAGTTTTTATTAAATTTTATAAGTTTAAAGATTCATTTACAATAATAACATAGTATAAAATTAATTTGAAAAAAAATTACTTGTTAACATTAATCAAACTTAATTTATGTACTTATAATAATTAATATTTTTTAAAAGTGTATAACTAATTTTATTAATTTTAATTTTTTAGGAAGAACCATTTTATCATTTAAAATGGTATATTAATTTATATTAAAAATTAATTTTGAATAAAAAAACTTCAAAATATTAAAAATTATTTTACTAATTTGTTTTATTCGTAATTAAATCCATTTAATTAAATAAAATAATCTTATAATTTCTCAGATGTTACATTTATAGTATGAGGCTACCTTTACAAGAATACCTAGTTATGTTATAGATTACACACAAAATACAAAATTCATAAGTGTCCATTTCTTTGAAGGGATTATGCCAACTCATTGAAGGGCACTGATTTCTCAAATGTTTCATCATATGGTGAAATGGTTTTATGTACCATCGAAATAGAGAAGGAATTTTATAAATCCTGTATATTAATGTAAAATCAAGAGAAGAATAGGAATTCTAAAAACTAAGAAAAATAGAACATGTCAAATTATAAGAATAAAATGAATCAATTTCCATCATGTGAAAACATTGGAAAGAAACATCATAGAAAATGCTTGAAAGGCATGGGAGTGTGTTACAAGTGCAACGACATGGGTCACATAGCTCATGAATATAAGGGAAATAAAAAGGTCATTGATATATAGTTCTTCAACTATAAAAAAATCATTCATTACTCAAACCAATGTCCCATTCACCAGGGGAATCTATCACAGAAGATTCCAAGTGGAGAAGTCTATGCTTATGCAATCACTATAGCTAAGGATGAAGTTCCAAAATATGTGGCGGAATGTACTTTAATTAGAGCCTAAAATTTAGCTAATGAATTATTTTATTCTGGATCATCTCACTCTTTAATATCATCTATATTTTACAATAAAATATTATATTTCCCTATCACATTAATAAGGTATTTTTCATTTAAAACTCCCAGTAGAAATCTCACTAGAAAAAACCTGTGTGAGGTAGTTACCGTTATGAAACATAATGTTTCTTATTTTTATACTTTATTATTATACCTATGGTTTAAATTGATATAATCCTTGGTGTGTAGTGTATTTAAAAATATAATTCAAAAAAATTATTGTAAGGATATAGAAATTATTATTCATGATGAAGAGGTGGAATTACCAATCTTTAGAGTGAATACTTCTTCATCCGAGTCATGTCTAGATCCACCCCTGGTAAAACTTCGAAATGAGATTCATGGGTATTAATAGTAAACACAATATATAGATGGAAAAAGAAATATTTAAATTGAGTATGTACCTCTTGTACATGAATAAATTGATGTATTTACAAAAGAATTACCTCTACGTCCACTAGAGTGTGAAATTGAGTTTTCTATTGATTTTATACCTAATGAAAGACCTATAAAAAGACACCCTATATAATTTCCATGGTGTAATTAATGGATTATGAGAAAAAACTAGTGGATATGTGTGATAATATATTGATTCACCCTAGTGTTTCACCTTGGGGATCCCATGTTCTTTTTGTTAAGAAGAAATGTAGATCCATGAGGTTGTGCATTGATTATAAGAAAATCAATGCTATTAAATTAAAGAAAAATTATCCTCTACCTCACATTTATTAATTATTTGATCAACTTCATAGAGCTCAATTTTTTTCAAATATTTCCCTTCACTCTGGGTATCAGCAATTGCAGGTAAAGGGAAAAGATATTTTAAAGCCATCATTTTGAAAGAGGTATATACATTTTGAGTTTAAAGTAATTCCATTTGGATAAAAAAATTCACCATATGTTTTTATAGATCTAAAAAATATAGTTTTCAAGGAATATTTTAATAATTTCATTATGGTATTCATTGATTTTGTCTTGGCATATTCTAAAAGTTTTGATTACTATGAGAATCACTTGTGGATCATTCTTGTGACACTTAAAGTAAAAGTTTTATTTTTGAAACTTAGAAAATCTAAATTATGGATTTATGATGTTTCTTTTCTTGTCCATATTATATCTATGGATGGAATCTCAATTTATCCTATGAAGAAAAATAAATTCAATTAATGGCCTACACCAACAAACATAACTAAGGTATATAATTTCATTTGTTTGGAAGGTTACTATTGGTGATTCAATCACCATATTACCTGGTTGGAAAACCTGTTAACCAAGATAAAATTTAAATGGGTTATGTTCACTTAGAAAAAGTAATTTATATAATGTTTCATATACTTTCTCAGGAAATTTGTTAATTCTATTATTATGACTCTAATAATTTAATAGGATATTTTTTAATGCTGCGATTTTGACTCTACCATCAAAAAATGATGGGTTTGTGATATATAGTGATAAATCGAAGAAAGGACTTGGTTGTATCCTTATCCAAATGATAATGTTATTTAATATGAAATAGGGTTGTTAAAGACTGATGAACAGAAATATAAAACCCATTATAATGATTTTGAAGCTATAATATTTTCTTTGAAGATATGAAGACATTACTTGTATGGTAAAATATGTGAGATACACATAGACCATAAGATCCTAAAATATGTCTTCTCTGACAAATATATTAAAATGAGGAAAAGATGATGAACAAAATTACTCAAGGATTATGATTTCTCAATACACACCCACCTTGGTAAGACAAATAAAATATTGGACACATTGAGTAGAAAATATCATAGAATTTTGACCAAAATGAGGATTGACGGAGATCTTATGTTCATGGATCTTTTAAATATGGATATAAGAAATATCAATAAATGTGATTCTTCGCTAATTTTTCAAATTACTACTAAACTCTCTTTATTGGTAAAGATAAAATGTTCAAATTATGATTATGATAATTTTTAGAAGAAAATGAAATCCATGAGTGATGTTGATTTGGTAGAATGTTTCTGTAAAAATTGAATTCTGAAATATAGAAAGAGACTATGGGTTCTATATATATATGATCTAAAAATGAAATTATTGTATGATTCTTAATAACTCAAATTTCCCTATAAACCTTATTAAAACCAAGATGTATAGGGATTTTTGGGATCATTTTTAGTGGGATAACATGAAGTGGGAAATCGATGATTGTATATCAATATTATTGGTTTTTAAACTAGTGGAGACGGAGATACAGTATCCTAGTGGTGTTATATAGCCTCTAACTATTCTTATGTGGAAATTAGAGGACATTACTATGGTATTTTTTACAAGACTACAAAATTCTCCTAGGGTGAATAATGTAATATGGGTTATTTTTTATCTCCTTACCAAATTAGTACATTTTATTGATATAAGTGAAGAATTACCTATTTAGAACATTGTAAAGATATATATAAATGATGTTTAAAGATATTATGGTGAACCTATTTCAATTATTTATCATCTTGATCCCTGATTTACATGAAAATTATAGAAGTGTCTTTAGAATGCTCTTGATAACATTATTTATTAGAGCATACCAACCATCCTCAAATAGATTGATAGTCCAAAAGCACTATTCAAACAATATAATACATGTTTTGGTTAATATCACTTGACTCTCATGGTATATGGGGCATGTATTTATCTTTCTAAGAGTTTACCTATAACAGTAGTTTCTATTAAAGTGTTTAATTAGCACCATATTAAGCATTATATGGAAATAAATGACATACTCCAACTTTCTGGGATGAATTTGGTGAATGGATACTTATAATCCCATTACATATTTAGGAGAAAATTAAAAACATAAATACTATTAAAACTCATAGTAAATTATCATTATGAAGGGAAAAAAGTTATGTCGACAACCAGAAAAATTATTTTGAAATCTCTGTGTGGGATCAAATTTTATTGAAAGTATTTCAATTGAAGGTTGTTGTATGGTTTGGTAGGAAAGGGAAACTAAACCCCATATACATTATAAATTATTATTTTTTTGAAATAATTTGTGTTATAGCATTCCATTTAGAAATTCCTCTAATCCTATCTAATATACATAATGTGTTACATATATTATTGTTAAGGATTACATGACAAAACCAATGGTTTTTCTCACCTCTAAAGAAATAGAATTTTAACCTATTCTATCTTAATATGAAGAGCCTATCCTGATTCATGACAATGGAGAGAAATTATTACAAAATATGATGACTTTACTGGTAAAAGTGCTTTGTAAAAAAATAAATCGATGAAGAACCCTAGGAACTAGAAGATGTTATGTGGAATAACCATCATCATTTGTTTAGAAAGTTATATCTATGAAAACATAGATGGTGAAATTTTTATAGGATAGAAGAAGGTAACACTCAAGACTCAATAATAGTAAGTGAAATTATATTTTAATAAAAATATAATACAATGTTCAATTTAATATTTCATGTAACAAAATTCTAATTTGATAGGATAAATATTGATTTTGAACTCACTTATTCAAAGTAAGCCTAGAACGAGTTTTTTGAAAATTTCACTTAGAAATAATCATTTCTGAATAATTTAAAATGTAGCATTTAACTATTCATACTCAATTTATAATTTTTTATTATAATATATGAAATTAAATATTTATTTACTATAAATTTTATAGAAATAAAGATAATATCATTTGGAGGTAAAAGGGTATTTTTTAGAAAACTACTTATTTAAATGGAATAATGTCATCCCATTTAAATTAATTAAAATATTATTTAATGTAAAATGATTTAGCTAAAAATTATTGATTATATATATAACTATATGAATTTAAATCGATCTTATTATGATTACTAGTCATATTGTTAAAATAACATCATCTTATGCTTGACAAATTCATTTGTTGAAAAACTATTTTCCAAAACATTTGTCGGTTTATTTTTAAATTGAATTCTTTCCATTATAAGAATTGAATTTTATAAAATGGATTAAACATTTATAATAATTATTATTAATATTATTTGATATGTTCAACTTAATCTTTGGTCATATTTAATAGTAAAATAGTAAAAATTAAATACTCTAGTTAAGGTTAAAATGGTTTTTCCGGGTGTCAATATTAAATGATAAGGGTAAAAATTACCTAATAAATTTATAAATCCCTATTGATTAGTTATATTTAGACCCTAGACATTTTAATTTTTAATTATATCCATTTTAGATCTATATTTCCAAATGAAGACAAGCAATTATTGAAAAACATTGAAAAATTACAAGTGTGTTACTCACCACAATTATAAAAGGGCACATGCTCCCCTCACTTATTCACAAATATAAAGAAATTTATCTCAACAAAAACATAAATTAATTTCTCCCAAAAATCCTTAGAAACATTATATATATTATGGTATTAAAAAATTACACACCCTAGGGTCATTAGTAATAGATCTAAAGGAAGTATCTCTAAGCAAAGGTGAACGTATTCACCATCCTCTTTATTTTTAACTTCTTCTTTTAACACCTTAAATTTTGTTTTAAAAATTATAATGTAATTAAACAAGTATCTAACATTTACTGAGATGTTTTTTAAATGACATATATCTATATCCTTCTCTAACAAATGGTAAACAAAACCATCCTCGTGTGTACGACAGACTGCTACCTCACGAGCTGGTGTAATTTGTTTTTCATCACCGAATCACATGGATAATCATAATTGTAGAAATAATGAATATATATGATTATTACTAAATGATATTTATTATATAAATTTAATTTATAATCCACTAACTTACACCTTTCAACCATTAAGTAAATGATAACATCACCCGTGTATATGTATGACCTACCGTCTCCACGAGGCGATGTGACTCATTTTACATGTCTAAATTTAAAGAATGATTATAAATATTTATTTAATAAATAAATATTATATTTATAACATTAATAATATTCTATATAAGATAAACTATATCTTATTCAAAATAACTAGAGATTCCATAACAGAACATGCATGATAAAACAAAGTAGTTAACACCCAAAACGTTGGTAATAATGAAATGTTATTAACAAATAGGTGATAAGATGATATAAAAGGATCATATATTATAATATTAACATTAATATGGTTATTTTATAAATTAATAACTGATTTAAAACCATTTAATTTAAGTTTAAATAATATTTAACTAAAGGGAGGCATGATATATAGGATTTCATCTCAATTTCCACTCCATTGAGACATATATTTTATTATGCACCTTTTCACTTTTATGTGGTGTATATACTACCCATTGTTGAGACCACTTTGTATATAAAAATTTTATTTTTTTCAATATTTGTCAATACTGGTCAAAATTAAGAAGGAGAAGAACAATTTCTCCATAGTTAATGGAGAATGTAATTCAGATGATTATTGAACTCATACTAAGTTCAAAAAGCATGTGTCAATGGTGAAACATTGTTTACAAAAATGAGAAATGGTGAAGTATCATCCATCTATAGATGATTGAATAAGAATTATTATTTTATGAAGACCATGCAATGATTCATGATTGCATGAGAAACATGCAAGAGATTACTTGAAGAAAAGAATCATATGATTTTCATGAAGTAGAGAATGATGGTTGAAGAAGAAGAGAGGGTGTAGAAGGGAATGGAATTATAAGATGGTCATGGATTACACATTTCCTTGAAATTTGTTTATTGTTTCATTATTCTTAAAGTTCCAAATACATGTATCAAAGGTGATACATTGTCTACAACATTTAAGGTGTTTGAATAATCCTCAAGCATCCACTTTTGGATGAAGAGAGATTATTGGAGTTCATTGGAATTAACACTCCAAGAAGGAATTGAGGATTTTAAGTGAGGATGAAGAAGTAATTTAGAATTAATATTCCAAAGTTTATAAGAGGAAATAATGAAGATTGATTAATATAAAGAGAATACATGAAGTAGTTCATGGGATTGGAATAATGATAATGGATAGAACTATGATGATGCTTTGAAAATTTGTATTTCATGGAAATCATATGTTTGGAGAACCTGTGATGCAAGAATTATGAAGGATAGGGGTGTAAAGAAGTTTTCTTGGAAAATAAAATAAAGTGTCACACAAGTATATGTGGAGCGCAATTTTGGGGTGCAATTATATGTTGCGCACAAGTCATATTTCAAAATTAGCACATCAAAATATGACAAAGGAAAGAAAGTCACACACAATTTAAATATTGCCGTACATGTGTGGCACACAAGTATAATTGGTGTGAAAGTGTGGCGTATAAGTATAAGTGGAATGAAAGTGTAGGTTTCCCAAAATTCATATTTTAATGTCATCATATCAAAATATAGAAAAGGAAAGAAAGTGGCGCGTAAGTGATTGAGTGGTGTGAAAGTGATAAAGTGGCATGAAAGTTATGGAGTGGTGTGCAAGTGATGGAACAAAACACAAGATATGGTTCATGCCTTATGCGTAGAGTTACAAGAATGACTATAAATAGATGGATACCCTCCTCATTTTTATAAGCTCAACACTGAAGAGAAAATTTGATATCTGATCGCTCAAGTAGTTAAAAGTGGAACGCAAGATAAAGTGTCATGCAATTTGGGCATAATTCATACGGTGCACAAGTATGGAGGTGCACAAGGAGAGTTGCATGAAAGTATAGTGGTGTGAAAGAAGAAGTGGCAAGCAAGTTGTGAGAGGCATGCAATAAGGGAGTTGTGTGAAACCAGTGTATTGTGTCTAAGCCCTAAGTGGCACACAAGTTGTGATTTGTGCACAATTTTGGCACGCAAGTAGTTGGTATCATGCATTTTGGGAGGCATGCAAGTAGGGTGGCGCACAAGAAGGGTGGTATGCAAGTAGGGATTGGTGCACAAGTTGTGAGTTGTGCGAGAAGTTCTTACTATCTTATGGTAAACCGCGATGATGCTATGTTGAGTTGGACTTCATTGATTTGACTATCACAAAAGAACTTGTGATTCTAGAAATAATAACAAGAAGAGTTCAGTGCAGTTGGTTTTGCACTGAAAGAGAATGTGTGAATGAGAGCAGGTTTTAGTGCATTTGGTTTTTCATTGAAGAAGAAGTAGAAGAAGAGTGTGCAACTTATAGGTTTGCTACAGAGAAAGAATAGGTTGGTTACTTTCATGCTGAAAAGTGAGTAACAAGGAGAAGAAGAAGGTGGTGGAAGAAAAAAATTATCACATCCAATAGGTATCAATAGGTGGAAGATTAATTTGGTGTTCCAGACTCTTTTAAAAAGAGAGAAGACTATCTTCGGAGGTAGTATAAAGAACCAGCTACAGGCTATAAGATACTATCTACACTGGCAGAATAAATAACCAGCAATTGTAAGGGTATATCCTACACATTTAAAGTTGGAAGATGATTTTTTTCCTTCCCCCATCTTAGTTTAGGGAGAAGCACTTGGAAGCTATTATTTCCTTTACTCCATGTGTAGGGAGCTACACTGACTTGCAGATTGTTTTCCTAGTCAACCACTGTAATAGTTACTACATTATAGTAGAGAATCTGTGCACTGTTCATTACCATACATGGCAAGGATGTAGCTACTCTTATTAAGTGGTGAACCTTGTAAACATATCATGTGAATATTTTTACTACTTCCATATTATTTCACAAGACCAGGAAAATATAATAATAAAATCAATATCCTAATAGGTCAAGAGGTATAGGTATAAAAATAAAATATTGGTTTAAAAAGTCCCCAACAATGATTCACCCCCCCCCCCTCTTAGTGTTAGGCATATCCCAAAATGGTCTTATCACCGATTTGATATATTTTACATGAATACCGATTTATTCATTATTATTAACGTTTCAATTCAATTTTCTTATTTCAAGGGGTTATAATTTAATAGTTTCCCAAAAGGTAAGAATTCATTTTACAATCTCACTTTTTATGGGATAACTTTTATTTTCATTGAAGGAATCCTATAATTTATCCATCATAAGCTCTAATAATTTTTCTTATCCTTAATATATTTAAGAATTTCCCATATTTTCTTCCAATATTTCATAAATTTTTTACTTAAATCAATCAATGAAATGTAAAAAATAAAAACCAATTTTATTTTTCTTTTAATCATATTTTTTTAACATCTGCATTTTTCAAAAAAAATTAAAAAAGTTGTTTTTATTACTCAAATGAATTATTAATGAAATTTTAAGTTATCCTTGAAATTTTAAATGGTATGAAAGATATTTTTTTATTGTTTTCTGAATGGTTCATGTTCTCTTTTCATTACAAAAAAAAATAAAAAGTAATGTTTTTTAACATATACGATGCTAAAGGACTTCCCCACCACCATAACGATTTTAAAAAACATTGCTTCTTCTACACATTTAAAATTGTTTTTTAAAATAAAAGTCAGTAATGAAAGAATATTATTATATTTTACTTCCATTTTCATTATTTTTATGAATGGCATGATTTTATTACCAAACTTATATTTCTGATGAATTTATGGACATCTCATATCTTTTATTATTTTTATAGTCACTAACTTTCTCCTAAAACATTCACTTTCTTGTGATCATTTTACATTTATTTTTCTTAAATACTCATATACTATGTATCAAGGATATGATTATTTATTAAACCATGTACCATTTTTACATATGAAATTTTATTATAAATTTTATCTGATTGACTGAGGAAAATATTCATAAATCAATATTCTTTACTCAATATGGATATTTATTGATAAGGAATATTGTTTAGGAATTGAATTGTTCATTCAAGATATGTGAAATCCATTGGACATATAGTGATAGTTGGGGCCTGATTATGGATATCCCCTTTATGCATCAATAGGTATCACGAGAGAAATTAGTTAGCCAAATTAAATAGTTTTCTAGTGTATAACTACCCATATTTTTAAACTATATTAGTGCACGTTATTAATGATATAGAAATCATGATTCTTGAGAACGTGACGAACAATATTAACAATTTATTTCATTTTGAATTTAGTTATTATTATCCATGAGATTTTTTCCATGATATAATCCATAAAGGCATTTTGTTTCCATATTATCGAAAAAATGGAATGTTTTTTCAGTTATTTACCTATCCATTTTGATTATGACTTATTTAATCATGATACCTTCCACTATACATAACCCTTACTAAGAATTTCATATCACCCTTGTTTTTTACTTCCCTATGAAATAAATATAATTATTTTAATTAGTTTCAGAATGATGAATGTTTTCTTTTAATATGCTTTATATTTTTTTCCCATTATAAAATGGGTTTCATGTATGTATCCATCTATATAATACTACTAAGATTATTGGTCCATTGGGGTTAGACCCCTTATATCTATGCTAATGTAATGAAGTAACAAATGACTCTACATTATTGGATTAAGATATATTATGGTATGATCTCCATAAATGGGTCTAGGAAGTTATCCCTAGAGCATCCTAGACCTGAGAGATGTATCTAATCCCTATGATGTATTATTCATGCCAACCACAAGGAGTTGAACTACCAAAAAAGATCTCATTATGCCAAGGCATCGGAGAAGACCTCACCCTCTAGAAGCTCTATTTCATGGTGTAGGAACTTCTTGAGAACCTCAAAAGGTGATCTTGGATCCACTCTAGAAGCTTTACCTTTCTCTCAAAGCTATTTACCTTGGATTATTGAACCCAAAATTAATCCTTCCTTGTTAGTTTCAACCTATGCAGGAGTAATAGTTCATGTAGTTGATGACAATGTTCCCCTTGTTAGTCTGCCTCTTTTTCCATGGCATGCTACCCCCAACACATCATTCACATGAATTTATTTCCATGGGACCTCCTCTTTTGAGTACTCCCAAATGACACTCTATGTATGTGTCTCCCCATGGTACTCACTCTCCCAACATTGACCGTAGTTGTGGAATAACCTAAGGGGGGCATTGTTGAGTGTAAGCTTATTTATATATTTTCTACCTTCTTTAAAAAACATGGTATATGATAGTTATAGAACCATGGGGTGGAATTCAAGGAATACTATAATGTACACCATTGGTTCCAATAATTAAATGTGATATAATTGATGGGACAATTAGTATGAAATATATTCCCACAACACTAGTACCCCCACCCAAAGGAAATAAGGTTGAAAACTATTCCATTTTACCCAATATTTATTCCATGATCATTCCACTTAGTTGAGAAATGGATGGATGATGAAATTCTCTAATATCCCAACCCTCATGATAACTGTAACTCACTTCAGTTGAAGGGGGAAACTCTTGTCGATGTTTGGTAGTGATGTTCAAGAGTTTGTTTTTGGAGGGATGATGGGGTTGTGATACATGTAACCCCCCATGTTTTTAGTGATATTATCAAAAAAATAAAAATCAAAATAAACACTTAGATAATTATTCCTTATTCAGATGTGCTTCAGTATCGTGTAGATAATTTCCAACCCGAACACTTCCAGATTGATGTGTTTCATTGTTGGTACCATTTTCACCAAGTGAAATGTGCTTGCATTCACCCCCATATATGTTTTATAATTAGGGACCATCCATATATAAATAATAACTTCTATAAATCCCTCCAAAATGAACTTGCGGGTGTGGACCTTTATGTTATACCCCAACAGGTGAAATTGGATTTCCTCCAAGAGTACCGAATATGATCCATAATTCCTACATTATGACACTCATGTACAATTTTTGGACTACCTAGAATCATAAATTTGGGTTCATTTAGAAAAATATCAACCCAATTCATGAACAGAATATCATTCATCGCAGTCTTGTTCTACTTCCCACATCTCATGACATCCAATAGCACTTTTTAAATCATCAGCAGCTCCTACTATTTTTCCAATATGTATTACGTGGGGAGAAATTCATTATACATATCTCCTTGTATGGGGATCCTATAGATGTTTTAAATGTTCGATGGGATGATGTTGACCACCCCATGGTGAAAATAGAATGAGTTGGTGTCCAGAAACCACATACTAAATAACTCAAGCATGATGGCTAGGAAATGGTAGATTTGGAACTAGGAATTCCAAAATCCCTCTTAAATCCAAAACCACTTCATCTCCTCTTTAACTCATCAAATTCTTGGAAGACCTAGTATACTCGTTCCCACTCATAGGTGAAATTATATCCTTTGCACAAATCTCACTCTTTCATCTATAATTAAAGATAGTCTTCCAATCCCACCTTGAAAATGCTCTCATAACGAGGAGGAAATGTCACCAGAGCTAAATTCTCTCCATTGATCATCTTCATAAGATTACATAATCTACGATCCATGATGGAAGAATGGTCTTTAATTTAGGGACAAATTGGGGCCTTGTTCTACCTATATAGCCCTGGGAAACTTCTGAACTAGTAGGTTGGAACATCTCAATTAGCCCTTGGGATGGAAATTCTATCCCTCGTCCTAAATCCATACAATGGAATACTATAAAAAATTGGGAAATAACTCTAATACTATGTTAATATTTTAGATAGCCTATCCTTCTCTAAAACAGTTTATAATCTCTCTTTGGTTTAGATATTCTTGTCCATCTTTTTTATATATGCAATAACTGCTTCAACATCACCAGTAGCCATCACAGAGACTTTGAAAATTTTGAAGTCTTGTTTAGGAAAGTTTTATTCAAAAATATTTGGTCTTCATGAAATATATTCCTCATAGAAGAACCTTAGAGAAACAAATAGAATCTCTAAAATAGGGATCATGGATGAATATTTGAGGAATGTAAATAATTATGAGCACTAAAGATCTCGATTATAGAATGTTGATAAAGTTATGAGTTTCAAAAAAAGAGAGTATTGGATGATCATTCATGAAAATCGCTTGGACCCCCCTACGGCCGCATCCCTTATTTAATGGCCAAGGGTGGGTTGGGTTTTGCAAACAAGGTTACTCCCATCACTGTTTTTCTATTATTTGGCCCCATAATTTGATCCCCCTCTCCTATTTTGGATCCATTATAAGGGGATATTTATTGAAATTAACAACACACATTATGTGAGTGTTCTAGGAAGTAAATAATCATTTGAGGAGAAATTTGGATGAAATGGTATTAAAACTCCCCCAAAGGGTCTAGATTCATGAATTTCATCACTTTTGTAAAATTATAGTCTTTCATGAAGGTGTTTCAGAGCACCATGAATATCCATCTTATGAAAATATGGTAATATTTTTTACAATGTTTTTCCAATCCACTGTGGAAACTATAAATACACTTTTCACCCCTCATTTTAAGGGGGATGTAATATTTTTTACTTCCATGTAAATCTCCAAATTAAAGATACTTCAAACATTGCATAAAAAAGACTACATGAATTCCTACAAGAATATATATGTCATGATTGGCCTCCCATGGGGTCCTTTAGAACCAAGAATCACGGTAGAGGTAACTTTCATGAAATACACTGCCCTCTATGCTATAAACACATGTTCCATGCCACTTATTAATCCTCAGGGCCCCAATACGTTTCAAAAAAGCTACCATGGGAAAAAAATCCAAAACCTTATATATGAGACTTACATTTTGTGAAATCCTCTACTTTGAAACCCCCTTACATTCAAAAAGATAACATCAAAAACCCAAACATTATTCCACCTTTTAGTATATATAGCTTCAAAAAAGTTGAATTCCCATGATCCCTATACATATCCAAGTCCAATTCACTTTTGAACCAATCACATACATAACCGACATCATAAACCCTCATTCCTAGGAACTTTTTTCCATGCATGGGTTAGGGAGCATAGTTACCTTCTTCTCCTAAGAATAGGTGCCCAAACATTAGCATCCCATTCTATTTCATAGAATGGATAGTGTCTAGGAATTTTTATCTCTATAGTCATCTATGAAGTGGATAAATAATCATTAGTGGTGACATCATAAAATGAAACCATCCACCTTTTCCATTAATGAAAACATGTGGGGCCCCTAGATCCTTCTCTTATCCTACCCTAATTGAAAAGGGGTAGAACCATGTGTAATCCCCAACTATATCTGAAATGTAAGAGTTAAAACTATAAATCACCAACATACTCAACACAAGATGTTATCTTATAACCATACCCTATGTAGTGAATATTGTATTCATTATATGATGATCATGGGATGAAACCCTCCATCTTCTTAATAGCTTCTATTTGTGATCCATATGCTATCCTTTATTATCGCATCTTTCATGACATAAGAATTCTTACCACATGATTTTATCACACTAACTTAAACTGTACAATCAAACTATGTGGGTCTTTATTCATGTATCCTAACAGGGTACATAGGATGCTTATCTAAGTTTCAATCCTAATATCCCAACATTACCACAAATCAATCTTCCCCTCAGGGGTGACAACCCAAAAGTCTGATCTCGTCTTGGGAATATATAACTTCTCACTATCTAATAATGGGGTCCTTACTAGATCTTATCATTGAAATGTAACATAACTATATTTTCTTGGAACACGATGAGTGTATATGGGAAATGTCACAATTGTACATTAATTTGGTGATTTCAATACTTTATGAGTGTATGTAGAATAGTCCACACGAGTTTATAAATATGTGAAACACCCACACCCAGGTTTAAAACTATGACCCCTCATGATGCATCATAATTATAAACCTATGTGATGGTCCATGTGCGCCTTAGGTGATGTGCCTAATAAGTTTTTGTGATGAGTATAAAATCTCATTAGATCACTCATTTGATGGGTGGTGATCCCATGACCTAACCTCATGTGAGGATTAAGAGATACATTGGGTGATGAGACTAGGAAGCATTATGTAAAGATCATAAGTTTCTTGGAATGATAAGCATCATATGCCTCACACATCAGGTAATAAATGTGATTTTACCTGTGTGAAAATAATAGGATTCCTAAGGTAACTATTCAATAATGCATTATGTATTGAATGTATGTTTCCCCTTGATGATCCCAAGATTCCTTGGGTTTTGTATATAACAATAATTATTTCACAAGAATAATATTACATCAAAAACCAATGAGGTGGATTTAAATATACCCAACACATACAATATCTACATATGCTAGATATTCCAAATAACCAAATCAACTACAACCATAGGTAGCTACCATGTCATGAAATAATATCGTATAATTATTTGGTGTCTACTAGAAGATGGATTTGGGAATGAAATTTAAGAAAATGTGTTATATATATAAGAAAGACCCAGGCTAAGTGATGAATTCCAAGGATGGATCCATCGAAGGAAGAGTTGACATCCCACCATCCTATTCCGATCATGGATTTGACATAATTATCCATTGTGGTGATAGACACATGACTTTGGAAAACAGGAATGAAAGGAAATGAGGAAGGGTTCATGACCAGTTCTAGGGAATGGGTTACTCTATGAAAATCACATCGAAGTCTACCCCGATAGAAGAAATGAAAAAAATAAAGTAAGTGAGTATTAAAAATATATATAAAGATGCATGAAAAAATTAAATTCGATATTTACTTATGAAAAATCATAGGGTGTTTTCCTATGAATCATGGAAATTAGAAATCCATGAATAGAGTTATCCAAATCCAGACCTTCAGTTGGATGCTGTAATATTTACTTTGAAAATATATACATTCTATATCTATAGTGAAATATGTGATATATATGTAGACCACAATAGTATTAAGTATATTTTTTTGAAAGGTTCTCAATATATGGAAAATAATATAGTTGGGACATATCAAGTTATATAATTTCTTAATACACTGCCACCTTATGAAGGAAAACATGGTTGATTAGGCATTGTGTTGGAGGCACTATGGAATTATGACCATGATGGGGAATAAGATGGATCTTATAAAAATAGTTCTAGTAAATATGGTTATGGTAATTTTTAGGAAAGGGTATCCACTATTCCTTTTCAAAGATATTTCTAAACCATCCTTAATAGAAAATATTGAGAATTCTTAGCAGGATTATGAGGACATGTAAATGAATATTAAAGTATTAAATATTTGTAAATTGAAAATTTTCATCTATGGATATGGGTTTGTAAAATTTGTTAAGGGGTTATATGTTTCATCCATACCATAATTGATGATAAAGCTTCAAGCTAAAGCATATGGATCAAATTTCTCTATAAAACATGGTAGCAAAAATATGTATATGGATTTGAGTGAACATTTCTATTGGTATGGTATAAATTGGGAAATTGTAAAATATGTGTTTAGATTCTTAATATTATAGTGGGTAAAGGCTTAAAGATAACAGCATAAGTGAACCATGAAAACATCTACCTATATGGACGTGTTACAATATAACAATTGAAATTTTCATTTGACTTAAAAATACTCAAAGGAAGAATGATTATATATGGGTTATTATTGATATCTTTAGTAATTCTTATGATTTATTAGTAATAAGTTAAGATCTACCCCTTGATTTCATTACGTATCTATTTATCAATGAAATAATAAGGCTTAAAGGGGGACCTTTATTAATTGTACCTTATAATGACCCATAGTTTAAAAAATAATTGAAATATAATTCAATGTTATCCAGGAACTAAGATACATTTTGGACAACATATCATCCCCAAATAGATAGGCAATCTGAAAGGACTATCCATACATTAGAGGACATGATAAGATCATGTCCTTTAAACATTCAAGGTATGTGGGATCATGACTGACCTTTAGTGTAATTTTAATATAATAATAAATTCTAACATATCATCCCAATGAAACCATAAGAAGCTTTTTATATGAAGAGGTGCCATGCTCCAACTTGTTGGGGGAAAGTTAGAGAAAGAAATTTGGTTGTCCTATAGCTTATAGAGGAGAAGACTATTAATGTAAGGATAATTCGGGATCATACTAAAGAATCACATAGTAGAAAAGAGAGAAATGTAGATAATTGAAGGAAATAGTTGGAATTTTTTGGGGGGTTCATGTTTTCATGATGGTTTCTCCATGGGATTTAGTTTTAAAATTTGGTAAAAAGGGGAGGTTAAGACTTAGGTACAGCAGTCCTTTTAAAATACTACATTGAATAGGATTTCTAGCTTATAAATTTTCTACATAGACCAAACCTTCTTATATATATGACATATTCAATGTTTCCTTATTAAGTTATTACATTTTAGATCCAACACATACACTAATATCTAAGAGAATGTATTTGGAACATAACTTGTTTATAATGAAGAGCTGATCTAGATTCTTGACACTAGAGATAAATATTTGCAGAATCAGATAACTTTTCTAGTAAAAGTCTTTTGGATAAATAAAAAAATAGAGGAAACAAGAGATAATCTATATGATATTAGGTGGGATTACCCATAGTTTATTAATAGCTAACATGTATAGAAATTATAAGATGAAATTATTTAGGGGGGAGAATGTAATTCCCAAGACCCTCATATAACGAGTGACCACTACATGCCACAACTATTACACAATGATCACTATAAATGTCATTTATTCATGAATTTATTTAAAGTCTAAATTTTAGGACATGAATATAAAAAAATAAGCTGGATTTTTTTAATTCCATATATCCCAATTATACTATGATTATTGTTTCGTATATTTCTAATACAAATGATTTTTAGATGGATGGTATCAAATACTGATTTTTCGGGAATCATCACTTTTATGAAATTATCATAATAAAAACATACTTCAATTTTTATAATGAATTTTTTATATTGAATATATATATTTATAAACTAAAATAACTCATGTAAAATTATTTTTTTGTATTTATAAAACCAATATTAATCATTTTATAAATATAATAAATATTCTACTCTAAAACACCATTTTTTGTAATTATATTTAAAAGTTATTTTTTTATATTCTAAAAATATAATTTAAAAGATTTGATTCAATATTTAAGGTCAAAAATTCCAAATTATTTAATAATTTAAGATACATATTTAGTCATAAGAATAAGATTACTTGGACTAAAGTTAATTATTATGATAAAGGTAGAACTGTTTTTCTCAAAGAATTGTTTTCTTAATATTGTATAATTTTTATATATTAAAATAAATTAATCACTTATAATTAATTATTATAATATAAAATTTAAAAATATATTTAAATGTACTTAAGATCATTCATTTGGTAATAAATACTAAATTTTATTAGGAACATTTAATTGTGAAAACATCATTCATTATTAAAATATGTTTTTATATATATTAAATGTTTTAATTAAAAAATAAATTTTTAAAAATGTATAAAATGAATTATATTAAATAAATCATAGATTTAGGTTCATCTCACCAAAATATTATATGAGTTTTTACCTTATATTTTTAATAAAAAATAAATTTCTTAGTTAAAAACATGTTACCAAGGTTAAAACCAAAAGGAAAACAATGTAAAATATAATATAAATATCTAATAAAAAATTTAGAACATGTGTTTAAATTATTGGTTTGTGTTTCATAAACCCACTTAAACCCTTAAATCCTTTATTCTTAACACTATGAGTCATTTAACCCTAAATAGTAAATGATATCATTTAAAAGTAAAGGGTATTCAAAAAAGTTTCCACTTCTTCACATATAAAAGGGACACACTTCCTCAACTTCAAAACTCACCTATAACATATAATTTCTTCTTTTAAAATTGAAAAATCATTATTATTATAACTTTATCCTACTTAATTTATCCTCTGGTCACCATTAGTCATCTTAAAGTCTCCATTACCATGGATATTTCTAATAGAAACCTGAAGCTCATGATGTATGTATTACATTATTCTTAATCTTTTCTTCTTAATATTCCCATTAATAGCATATTATATTAATACCAATATAATTAAATAATTATAATTATATTATTGATATATTAGTATATAAATTTAAAAATAATTATTTATTCCTCTCAATCCATTAATAAAAAATGAAAATGTCGTTAGTGTGTGTGCGTGTACTACCACCACCATGAATCAACATCTTCTATTTTTGTTAATTCATATTATTGTTTGTTTTAATGATCGTATAGATAAATAAATATGATATATATAATATAAATATTATTATGAAATTTACAATATTCATATACCTTAATTCCCTCTCATTCTTAGAAAAATGAAAACGTTAACTGTGTGTTCTTTGAGTTACTGCCTCCATGAAGTAACGTATCTCATTTTTCATCTAGTTTTTTTATTTATTAAAAACTGTTTAAATATAAATAAAATCTTTAAATTATATAAATAATATCATTTTTTCCTATAATAATTATATTATTTAAAAATAAACCACTTTCCTGATCACAATAATTCATTAATTATAGTATTTTCATGTTTGGGTTAGTCTAACCACCTACTAGAACAATTCTATGAAACCATGTGATTAATGAATATGAAAACCTGAATAATAATATAATTATAAATTTATCATAAAATAATTATTTTCTAATGGTTCTGTAATTTTTGTATTAATTATTTGTCCTTTAATTAAAATATTATCATCGATCGCTAAAATTATCAAAATAAGTCAACACCAATTACACATTCATGATACATAAAAAACTAATTGAATGAGATAATATAATTATTAATAACAAAAAGATATATATTATATTATATATTTTTATCTAGTAAGGATTAATTTTGGGAGAAAATTAAAAAAACACCAATATTACAAAACTAGTTCAGAACGATCAAGATTACTCACACTCATTATTTAAAATAGATAATAACTAACTAATATAAGTGTAGATATTAATTATAAATGATGTTGAAAAAAATTATAATTTTGAATTTGGTTTTAAAAATTGGTTATTATGAATGTAATTTTTATTATACATCAGATCAGATCACATCCATCAAAGCAGGATTAAAGGTAGGTGTTTTCCATCTCAAATACCTCTCTTTGAGACATGTTTTGTATTATGCACATAATTTTATTTATATGGTGTATATATTGAATATTTGATATGTTATATCCTGAAATTTATTTTATTAATTATATTTGAAGATAAATTTGAATCACTATCTTTCAATAGGTTTTGATTGAATTGTTAGGAAATCCACATGTGTTTATTTTTCATCTCAATTTTAATTATATCGGACTCATGTAATATTCATCACTTATTTCCTTTTTTATAGTTTAAACACTTACATGGAATACTTTTTTCTATATTATTAATGAATTTAAATGTATTAAAAAAATTTATATTGTTACCCCTCCCTCATATTCATTTGATTCAAGAGTTTCTAAAATCATTGTAAAACTCAATCGTTTTCATGGTGGAAACTCTTCCCATGTTTTGGTAAAGTAAAGGTGTGTGTAGTTTATGAGAAATAATATCCCTATTTAGATATTAGAAAGTGGATGTGGATGTTTCTTGTCATCACCTAGGGGTAATAAATGTGAAAGGTTTAGTTTATTATTGAACCAAATATCACCCAAATTTATGAAATGTTGGCCTATGACTGCACATCTTCTTAGACACTACTCGTGGGTATGCATTTTAATATTCACATGCTATTTATGAACTAAGATGAAGGACTTTTTCTACAATTTCCTTGTTCCCCTACACATTAAAACTTTTGAACCCAATTAATATCTTCCATGGGTAAATAATCAAATTAAAATTACCCTATCTAATATATCTCATTTATAAGGATACTTCCTATTACATTGGAAATACCTCATATATTCTAAGATGACTAGGGTATGTGATCCTAGAAATCCATATTATTCCATTGAATTGGGAACTATTTTTTCTGAATTTTTTTTATATGGGTATACATGTTTTTAATCATCAATAGTTTCCTTAGTGAATAGTATGAAATGTCCTGTTGACACTTATGATGAATGCATTGGACTTAATCAGGTGATGGGTGGGTACCAAAATTATACAACTACTCGATTCATCAACATGTATCATGTGACTGTATAGATTGGGTTTTAGTGTCTACATATCCCCGTATTAGTATAGTGTCTTGGAACATATACTTGATAGTATGTTTTTATGTTTAGTGCTATGAATCCATCAGTATGAGATTAATTATTATTTGTATCCATGTTTTAATTTGTTTTCATTGATATAAAATTCCATCATCTTAGTTGATTATGGATTTATGTTGTTTATTTATTCGTGTTATATCAGTTGTTCCTTATTTATGTGTGATGTATTTTGTTTTATGCTACTCTTTAATGATAATATTATATTACCCTTATTTATTTTCCCTTCTCTAAGAAACCTAGTGGAGAATTATGTATAATTTTAAATGATATGATTTAAGGGATAATGATGTTCTCACAATTTGTCCATGTTATATCTTATATTTTCAAATGAAATTTTATTATGTATCTTGTTTTACAGGATTACTTAGTTTTTATATCCTGTAGGAACTTGTGTATTTTTTACCAATAATGTAACATAAATATTGGCTTTGGATTTTAATTTTACACATTATTACTATAGAGACCCAAAGCATTATGTACATGTACATTACATTACTTTTGAGGAATACATAATACATAACAAAAACAGACACACAAGGACCATAATAGTTTAGTGTCTTTGGAAACTCGGAATATAAACGTTTAATCATGTTGAAATATCTTCAACAACTCCCATAACGATCTTCCCATTTTTGTTTCCTTACCTAAAACCTTTATTTATTTCCTAGGGAAAATAAAACATAAAAAGGGTGATCTCAAATGCTCAGTAAGGTCAAACATAGATAACATAAAACAATCCATAAACATTTGGAAGAAAAAACTTGAACATGAAATTTAAACATCAAAATCTTGAGAAAAGACATAAATCGTGGAAGTACGTAAGGAATATATCATAATAGAACATCAACCATGATAAAATATAATGGGAATAAAACATGTAATTGTGGAAACCATTCAGCACATGTTATTATTTCCATAGTAGCCAAGGCATTGCTGCCAAGACCATCTTAGTGGACAAAGTCCCTTTCTGAATCGAGTTCACTCCTCGTTTCAGTCTGGTAACACTGAACCAAATTAACTTACCGTTCCAACCATGTCTATCTAATGAGATATAAAATCTTTACACAATTAATTTGAGGGAGATATAGGTCCCTCCATTCTCATATTGAAATCATTCTTACTTGTTCCACAAAATAAACATAAAACATTCACCATAACACAAAGAATAAAATGGGTCTCATAAACATCATCCCATCATTTCATAATCCATATAAAACAAATGGAAATTTCTTCATAAGAAAATTGAAACCATGTAAATCATAAGACATTAAACTTGAATCGTACACATATGAAATAATTTCATCTTAGATTGAAAATTGTTTTGATAAAACATTTGAAATGAATTCTTGAGGAAAATATCCTTTCTTGAAAATAAATTTCTTTTCACAAAACGTCATTCAATTTTAAAAGAAAAAGATTTTATTGAAAATAGTCATGAAATATTTTGGAGGAAGCTTCATGAAAATAGGGCTTTATAAAACCGTAAAAATCATTTCATGCCGTATAAGTTAAAAAAACATTCTTCTCGTACTTTTGCCGGAAAAGTAAAAAAAGTACCCCGTAACATAATAAAAAGAAATATTCCTTATATACCATGTAGTAAAAGTCAAAAATGGGTAAAAATGAATTTAAACATACGTGAAAACACTTTTATAAAACATGGACATGGATGATATAAATAACCTCAGTAAATACTTACGAATAAGCAATCTCGGATAAAATGAGATTTGAAAAATTATCCCTTACCTTAAGTCTAATATGAGTTTTATATTTCCGAACCACCTGTATAATGATTTAAATAATGTCATTGACTTATTACATAATCATATTCATTTTTATGATATCATATATGGTTCACTTATGACTTTATATTACCCGTTCTTTTGTAAGTTCCATGTTAAAGCAACGTTTTGGGTTAAATCGTTTTATTTATCGTACGTGTTTGGACATGTTGTTCATGATATTATTACTTATATCCGGATTTACATAATTCCAGAATTTAAAAAATGATTTACTTATAATATATATTTCAGTATATATATATATATATATATATATATGATAGATCGATTAAATGAAATGAAATACACCGTTCATGGAGACGGTAGGTCGTACGTACACATGAACGCTGTTTTCGTTTCCTTATTGAATTGAATGAAATTAAGTAGATGACATACATATATATATATACATAAATCCAGTATCATTATTATGTCATATATTTCAGGATTACTTATTATATATACTTTATAATCATTCATGAATGGTTAACATGGAGAATGAATCTCATCGCGTCGTGGAGACGGTAGTCCGTACGTACTCACGAGCGATGATATCATTCCCATGATCGTGGAATTGTATTGGAGTGTATGTATACTATTTCAGAATCAATATCACTTTAAAATAATCATATATAGTTATTATTTACACCATTATACCGATCCAAGTATGTTGGTGGTGGAAAATAGATTACACCATAGCGTGGAGACGGTATTCTGTACGTACGCACGCGCGGTGATTTCGTTTTCCGTTGGATGGATAGATGGTGAAATAGGGTTGTTTCATTCTTATAATAACATATCAGTATATGATTGATACTGATGTTATTACTTCATAATGAAACAACTAAAGAAGAAGATGTGGAAGAAGAAATAAAGTTGAAAGAATCGATAACAGACATTACCTCTTCTTTGAAGAGCCTCTTCGAGACCTCATCTTAGGGCACAAAAATTGGTCTTTTAAGAAAACCAAGACCTCTAGGATGTTTCTAGGGATCTGGAGAAGAGAATTTAGCAAGGGTTGGCCGAGATTTAAGGCTCAAAGTGGTGTGAGGAAGAGAGGGAGGAGGTGTACTTTTATAAGGGAGGAGAGGGGCACCATTGGAATAACAAAAAATATTATTTTATTATAAATTCATATTCGGTTTCTAATAGCTCCAAATTGAGTTATTTCGAAGCTAAGGTGGGGATGGGTCTAAATAATCTCATCCAATAGAATTTAGACAAGTTTATGTTTCTATTTTAACCTTATCATTTAGATTTAACTTTAAGTTAAATAATTTTTCTTTTACCGTGTCTTCTTGTTTTCTTACACTATAAGGTTAATAAACTTACTATAACAAGACAAACGAACCCAAAGTTGTTTATTATTAATATATATAACCTTATCTAAGTAATTTGGCTGAACCCTAGATTTTTAGGAATAAAATAACAATTAATAATATAATATTAGTTTTAAAAACTATTTTTTGTCAATTTTGACACTATTTGGTAATTGATTTTTGTGAAAATCATACCAGAAATATTAGTTCACATAAAGTTAATTAAATCAATACTAACATGTCATATTGACATATTAAATTATTTTAATTCATAAAAAGTTTCAAATTACATTTATTTGGGTATTTATAACATCAACTATGTCAATATTTCATTAATAATATAATTACTGCATCAAAATTGTGTCATAAATAAATTAAATTATTTAAAATCTAAAAATTAAAAATAAAATACCATTATGTATGAAATCATTTTATCTTTCTAATGAATATTTATAGTCGAATTTAGCTTATGTATAACACTATATTAAAAATTCTTTACTTATTAAACTTGGATTTTAACTATTTTAACCCTTCTTTAAATAAATAAATAATAAATGTCCTAATCTAATCCAAGTGGGCCTAAATGGTAATATTTTATTCCTAAAGTTGTTTTTGGTCGAATTACACTTATACAATATAATTAGGACATGTTTTAGGGTAATAATAATATCATTTTTACCCTTAATTACCCTATTTACTTTTAACCGTGGTAAATAAAAGTAAAAAGTTACTATTCACCAAAAATTATTTTCATCTCATTGAACCACATTTTACTTACTGAAATAAACTGTGTCTCTAGGATTTTTTAATTTCCATTCAAAAAAGTGGTAAAATTAATTTTAATGTAAATTCGAAAATTCTCCTAAGAGGTGGGTAAAAGACGGTCAAAAGTTCAATAAATTTTTATATATCTAAAATTATTATAAAATTACTCCAATGAATTACATTGAACTTATATAGGTATTATCAGTCAATTTTTACCTAAAATAAATTTAAATAAAATAAATAATTATTTAAATAAAAAGTCTGTTTTTAAATAGTAACCTAGTGTTTTCACTATTCATCAAAAATTGAAAGTTTCCAGAAAAATACCCAAATTTCATGCTAGGATAATTTCGATATTATGAATCCAAAAATGAAGTCCATTTTGAAAGATGAAATTTACAAAATTTCAAAAAGTGGATATTACTATTCATAACGGGTATTTTAAATAATATTTTAATAGCATATCGTTGTTTAGTGAAACTCGATATTGCGTACAACACACGCTATCGAGGAAGGTCGCGATTGCGTGTAATGAATCCAAGTTAGGGTTGCGCGTTGTGCAAGAATCTTTGGTTGTAGCGTACAACACAATACATCAGTAAAATTAAAAATAATATTTTTCATAAAATCTCGGGGTGTTACATTTTACCCCCCTTAAAATGAATTTCTCCCTCGAAATTCGTCGGGGTTATAAATAGTTTACTACTCAAAAGTTTCTTTAATATAAACCCACATAGTAAAAAGGAATACAAAAACCCAATCTTTAAAAACTAAAGTATGAAACATAACGGTTACTCAAATTAACTAATCATTGGGTTTCCACATAGGAGAACATAGGTGAAAATATGGATATGGAAGAGAAATCTAACCATCATGTTCTGATGGAGAGTGGTAGAGAACATGGCTATGAAAAATACAACAATCACAAATCTATAGATTTGTCATGATCTAAGGTACCATCTGATTCATCAAATATAAGGGAACTAGGACAACATTTTTGGTTTTCAGGATCATTTCCCTAAAGTTGATGAATAAAAAGAAATACTTACATGATTTTGGTAAAATTTCATTGTTGTTCATGAATTGAACAATTTCCACTTCATCCCTTAAAGAAATGAAGTTGAATTTGTTATTCGTGATGTGTTAGCAGATCATGTGATAGAATGATGGGTCATTCCATCTGTTTCAAACAAAAGGTTATCAAAAGTTATAAGTCCATCTTATGGTTAGATTAATCGTATATGGTTCCAAAAAAGAACATATACTTCATATATCATACAGCTTAAAAAAATAAAACTAGTTTCTACTAACAAGGGACTTACTGTAGGCCAGTGGTAGGTGATAAAGGCCAGTCGCATTTCTGTTGTGGGTTCGATTCCTACAGCCTTGTCCGACGCGATGGGTTGTCTCCCATCCTGCAGGTTGTCCTTTTTCTAAAACTATATTACTATAACATCCCATCAATAATATCGAAAAAACTTTTATCCTTAAACAATACTAACTTATGTCCAACATAATCCATTCCAATCTTTCGGCTTATCCATAATACTTCAGTCCACTCTCATAATATAGTGAAAATGATTACCAGAGATTCTATATAACAAGCATGTTAATACCATCGTTGATCTCCATATATCATAAGATATGTCTTTTTGGTCACATTCCAAACATTCGAAGGCCTTAATCATGTATTATCTTGAAAAATGAATACCCATTGAATCTTAGTGAAAACATGAGTGTTGTCAAAAGTTAAATCTTTCCACATACCAAAACCGTAAAATTCTATATACTCAAACCATGATATAACTATTACCTTATATCAGTCATGAGCCCATGAATACTTTCAAACATTTCATTTTCTCCTTATCCCTTCATTATGCGCATATCATCTTCCTTCCAAAAATATCTCAATCACTTTCCATGGTTATCGGTACCATAAAATTATTGAAAACCACAATATACCAATACATAAATATTCCAATATTCCATGATACTATATACAACATTATTTTGGAATCCCATTACATAAACACTAAATCATTCCACCGCATCGTTGTTATATTCAACATCTCCAATAGTGATCGCATGTGACTTCCCTTTGTCCTTTGCCTTAAGTGGTTTGTCATGTCGATCATCATTAACCCTTGGATTAGGGAATTGATTAGCATAATGCCCTATTTCATTGCACTTGAAGCATTGAAGTGTTGGTGGTGCGTTCTCTACAGTCTTTTCTATATTCACACCATTAGCAATACTTTTTCCATTACTTCGACACTCATCTGCTCGATGACCTTCTTTTCCACACTTAAAACATTTTCTAGTCCCTTTAAGACAATCTCTACCATGGTTCTTTCCACACTTTGAGCATAAGGAAACATTCATATTCTTTTCACCATTATTCTGAGATTTATCATTGAACTCCATATTTCGTTTCTTGTCAAAACCATGAGATGGATATAAAACACCAACTTCCATTTCTACCTTGATAGCACAACACACAATTTCTTCATAGCTACTGAAGTATCTTATAGCTAATTCCCTTCGAAGATTTGGTTTTAAGCCACTGATGAATTGATCAACTTTACTTTCAGGTTGGATGATAAAGCCAGAAGCATACCTTGCAAGCCTTGTAAAATTCTCTTCGTATATACCAACAGATTCATCATCCTTTTGCTTTAGTTCAAGAAACTCCTTCCACATCTTTGTTCGAAGAATACGAGGGAAGTACTTATTGAAAAATAAGTTCTTGAACTCGTCCCATTCCATGAACACAATTTCATCTATTGGCCTCGTATTCTTGATAAGATTCCACCGTTGATCATCTTCACCTTCCAAACAATATACTAATAAGATGACTTTATCATGTTCAGAACATTGATGAACTAAAAATATCTTTTCAGTGGTACTGATCCATTGTTCTGCAACAAGTGGATCAGAAGACCCACTGAAAGAAGGTGGACGTTGCCTCATGAAGGACTAAATAGAATATTGTTCCCTTCACTGCTCGTTTGGAATTCCAGAATGATTAATACCTTGTGTAAGTATAGCAATAAGATTTTGCACTCCATCTCCCATAACATTTGTTTGTTCAGGAGGAAAATCATTGCATTGTCCATTACATTGATCAACATGGTTCCTTCGGGTTCCAACCATCGTCTAAAACCAAAAAACAATAGTGTGAGAGGAAAAAATCATGCTAGGGAAAAAACATAATAAAGGGGGAGTACCTTTAATATCTAACATCTTAGGTTAAATTCTAAGATTGTTACCGTAGTTCTAGGACTATATCTTATATGTATACTTATCCTTTGGGACATCCCTAGACATACCTTAGAAATATCTCTAGGGATATCACTAACATTTTTGCATCCTAGTTTCCAATGGTTGACTAAACCTTTCCTCTGATACCAACTGTAAAGACCCAAAGCTTGACGTGCATGGACATTACATTAATTTTGCGGAATACTTAATACATAACAAAAACAGACACACACGGGCTGTAATAGTTTAGTGTCTTTGGAAACTCGGAATATAAACGTCTAGTCATGTTGAAATATCTTCAACAACTCCCATAACGATCTTCCCCTTTTTGTTTACTTACCTAAAACCTTTCTTTGTTTCCTGGGGAAAATAAAACATAAAAAGGGTGAGCTGAAATGCTCAGTAAGGGAAAACATAGATAACATAAAACAATCCATAAACATTTGGAATCAAAAACCTGAACATGAAATTTAAACATCAAATTCTTGAGAAAAGACATAAATCATGGATGTACGTAAGGCATATATCATAATAGAACATCAACCATGATAAAATATAATGGGAATAAAACATGTAATTGTGGAAACCATTCAGCACATGTAATGATTTACATAGTAGCCATGGCATTGCTGCCAAGACCATCTTAGTGGACAAAGTCCCTTTCTGAATCGAGTTCACTCCTCATTTCAGTCCTGTTACACTGAACTGGATTAACTTACCGTTCCAGCCATGTCTATCTCATGAGATATAAAATATTTACCCAATGCATTGGAGGGAGATATAGGTCCCACCCATCTCATATTGAAATCATTCTTACTTATGCCACAAAATAATCTTAAAACAGTCACCATAACCCAAAGAATAAAATGGGTTTCATAAACATCATCCCATCATTTCATAATCCATATAAAACAAATAGACATTTCGTCATAATAAAAGTGAAACCATGTAAATCATAGAGAAATTAAACTTGAATCATACACATATGAAATAATTTCATCTGAGATGGAAAATGGTTTTGATAAAAAATTTGAAATCAATTCTTGAGGAAAATATCCTTTCTTCTTCAAAATCAATTTCTTTTCACAAAATTTCATTCAATTTTAAAAGAAAAGGATTTTATTGAAAATAGTCATGAAATCTTTTGGAGGAAGCTTCACAAAAATAAGGCTTTATAAAACTATAAAAATCCTTTCATTCCGTATAAGTTAAAAAACATTCTTCTCATACTTTTGCCGGAAAAGTCAAAAAAGTACCTCATAACGTAAACAAAAGAAATATTCCATACATAACATGTAGTAAAAGTAAAAATGGGTAAAAATGACTTTAAACATACATGAAAACACTTTTATAAAACATGGACATGGATGATATAAATAACCCTAGTAAATACTTACTAATAAGAAATCTCGGATAAAAATGAGATTTGGAAAATTATCCCTTACCTTAGGTCCGATATGCTTCGTACGTTTCTGAACCTCATGTATAATGATTTAAATAATTTCATTTACTTATTAAAGAATCATATTCATTTTTATGATATCATATATGGTTCACTTATTACTTTATATTACCCTTTTTTTTGTAAGTTCCATGTTAAAGAAGCGTTTTGGGTTAAATCGTTTTATTTATCATACGTGTTTGGACATGTTGTTCCTGATATTATTACTTATATCCGGATTTACTTAATTACAGAATGTAAAACATTATTTAATTATAATATATATTTCAGTATATACATATATATATGATAGATCGATTAAATGAAATGAAATACACCGTTCATCGAGACGGTAGGCCGTACGTACGCATGAAGGCTGTTTTCGTTTCCTTATTGAATTGAATAAAATTAAGTAGATGACATACATATATATATACACATAAATCCAATATCATTATTATTTCATATATTTCATTATTACTTATTATATATTCTTTATAATCATTCATGAATGGTTAACATGGAGAATGAATCTCATCGCGTCGTGGAGACGGTAGTCCGTACGTACGCACGAGCGATGATATCATTCCCATGATCGTGGAATTGTATTGGAGTGTATGTATACTATTTAAGAATCAATATCACTTTAAAATAATCATATATAGTTATTATTTACACAATTATACCCATCCAAGTAAGGTGGTGGTGGAAAATAGATTACGCCACGGCGTGGAGACGGTATTTCGTACGTATGCACGCACGGTGATTTGGTTTTCCGTAGGATGGATAGATGGTGAGATAGGGTTGTTTAATACTTATAATAACATATCCGTATATGAGTGATACTGATTTTATTACTTCAGAATGAAACAACTAAAGAAGAAGATGTGGAAGAAGAAATAAAGTTGAAAGAATCAGTAACGGTCATTACCTCTTCTTTGAAGCGCCTCTTTGAGACCTCCTCTTAGGGAACCAAAATTTGTCTTTGAAGAAGACCAAGACCTCTAGTATTTTTCTAGGGAACTGGAGAAGATAATTTTGTAGGGGTTGGACGAGCTTGAAGGATCAAAGTGGTGTGAGGAGGAGAGGGAGGAGGTGTCCTTTTATAAGGGAGGAGAGGGGCACCTTTGGAATAACAAAACATATTATTTTATTATAAAGTCATATTCGGTTTTTAATAGCTCAAAATTGAGTTATTTAGAATATAAGGTGGGTATGGGTCTAAATACTTTCATTTAATAGAATTTAGACAAGTTTAGGTTTCTATTTTAACCTTATCATTTAGATTTAACTTTAAGTTAAATAATTTTTCTTTTACTGTGTCTTCTTGTTTTCTTACACTATAAGGTTAATAAACTTACTATAACAAGCCAAACGAACCCCAAATTGTTTATTATTAATATATATAACCTTATCTAAGTCATTTGGCCGAAACATATATTTTTAGGAATAAAATAAATATTAATAATATAATATTTGTTTTAAAAACTATTTTATGTCAATTTTGACACTATTTGGTAATTAATTTTTTTAAAAATCATAACAGAGAGATTAGTTCAATAAAAGTTAATTAAATCAATACTAACATGTCATATTAACATATAAAAGTATTTTAATTCATAAAAAGTCTCAAATTACATTTATTTGGGTAGTTATAACATCAATTATGTCAATATTTCATTAATAATATAATTACAGGATCATCATTGTGTCATAAATAAATTAAATTATTTAAAGTCTAAAAATTACAAATAAAATACCATTATGTAGGAAATTTTTTTATCTTTATAATGAATATTTATAGTCGAATTTATCTTATGTATAACCCTATATTAAAAATTATTTACTTATTAAACTTTGATTTTAACTATTTTAACCCTTCTTTAAATAAATTAATAATAAATGTCCTAATCTAATCCATGTGGGTCTAAATGGTCATATTTTATTCCTAAGGTTTTTTTGGTCGAATTAAACTTATCCAATAGAATTAGGTCTTGTTTTAGGGTAATAATAATATCATTTGTACCCTTAATTACCCTATTTTCTTTTAACAGTGGTAAATAAAAGTAAAAAGTTACTATTCACAAAAAATTATTTTCATCTCATTGAACCACATTTTACATACTGACATCGACCATGTCTCCTGGATTTTTGAAATTCCATTCACAAAAGCGGTAAAAATTATGTTTTATGTAAATTTGCAAATTCTCCTAGGAGGTGGGTAAAAGACGGTCAAAAGTTCAATTAACTTTTTATATATCTAAAATTAATATAAAATGACTCCAATGAATTAAATTGAACTTATATAGGTATTATGTGTCAATTTGGACCTAAAATAAATTTAAATAAAATAAATAATTATTTAAATAAAAAGTCGGTTTTTAAATAGTAACCCAGTGTTTTCACTATTCATCAAGAATTTAATGTTTCCAGAAAAATACCAAAATTTCACCCTAGGCTAATTTCAATATTCCGAATCCAAAAATGATATCCATTTTGAAAGTTGAAATTTAAAAAATTTCAAAAAGTGGGTATTACTATTCATAATGGATAGTTTTAATAATATTTTAATAGCATATCGTTGTTTAGTGAAACTCGGTATTGCGTACAACACACGCTATCGAGGAAGGTCATGATTGCGTGTAATGCAGCC
This sequence comes from Viscum album, assembly GCA_963277665.1. Lineage (NCBI taxonomy): Eukaryota > Viridiplantae > Streptophyta > Magnoliopsida > Santalales > Viscaceae > Viscum > Viscum album. Next base: position 1,430,437,670 of record OY728126.1, on the reverse strand, counting down.
ATGTTAGGGTTGCATATTGTGCAAGACTCATTTGTTGTAACGTACAACACAATACATCAATAAAATTATAAAGAATATTTTTCAAAAAATCTCGGGGTGTTACAATTACAAGTGGGAATGCAAAGGGGGACCTTGAGTCTGATCCCCGGATCCCACAAGCTCATGATCCCCTTATAAAGGGAGATGAACTTATACCTATTTTCTACCCCAATCATTGATTACAAAAACATGGAATGAAACTACCTCTAAAAATTATCTCACAAATCATTTACCTCCATCTGCTCCACAATAAACAGAATCCACTATCAGCATGTTGTTCCTCTCATATGACTAACTTCCAATGAAACTTGATACTTTACCCTTGTACAAATCAAACTAAAAGTGATCTTGATATCATCTATCTAGTACTATACCTCAAATTGGAGACACCCCCCTCATAAGTCAATGATTCCTAATTCCAAAATCAAACAACATATTCTTCCAAGCCTCGTCCTCCACAATTGAATCAATCTTATAGAGGTTTGCTAGAACTCCCTGCAAAACCATAATAACCAGAACCTAAAATGACAATGAATAATATTCATATTTATAAACAAGGAAACAAACTCATAATCCTGGTGGAATGGAAATAATTTAATAGGGACTATTTAATTAGATTCATTTTATCTTCCCCTAATAATCCTAATTAAAACATAGGAACAAACAGATATGATTTATATACCTTACCTAGATCTATACCCCATAGTCATCATTAACTCACCTAGAGAATTTAGTAATATTAAGGTATTTTCATTGTATAATAGGGTGGATAATCACATGTTTCCTATCTACTGTCACTTGTTACATCACACACTGATATTGACTAACACCATAGACCAAGAAAACCCATGCAATCCTCCCCAGTTCTTAACACTCATTTCCATCCAAATTATCTTCCATATCTCTGATAGAAATTTGTCATGACCCTCCCCTACTAAGATCCCCTAATTGAATACTAGGTAATACAAGAGTTCCCCCCAAGGCCTACCTCCAATAGTCCCTAGGTTGGCGACTATCACTGAGGGTATAATCATATAAATGGGAGGTATTATCCTCATATATCTTAGGAACATAAAAATAAATTCACCAATAAATACCATAATACAGAATGAAACAAAATTCCAAAATAATCCATTATAAATTATATCTCATAAAAATATAAATTTCCAATGTAAAGTATCAAAAGAAAGCATTCAAGAAACAACACCAACAAAAACCCCAAACACTAAGCTAGTATTGTCCATCTCAGTCACCAATTCCCTCATAAAACCCTATAAAAATGATATATATATATATATAGTTGATAATACATGTATACTCAATAGTATCATCCTCATGATCTCCTGTGAAAATATAAGGGAATCATACTAATGATTTAGTGAATAAATAACAAAACCAACAAGCACCTACAAAGGTAACTATAATCCATCTTCACTAAGTTTCTCTCACCCAATAAAGAATCCATGTATAATAACAAAATAATGAAATAATATTGAAAAATAGAACCCTATAACAACTTCCCCGCTATTTTTTCACTCTTAAACCCCTACGTTAAATGTCTTGTGATCTTAATATCTTCTAAAACATTGTTACTTTAACAACCAATGATTTTACAAAATACATTTTTTCAAATTAATTTATTGTTTATATTTTTTTTCATTACACAAAACACTGATTTTATCATGTATTACATGAAACATCAGGTTAATCATTCATTACATGAAACAATGGGTTGACATGTGTTACATACGATCCTGAGTTTTAACTAAACCACAATATATTACTAATATCATTATTTAAACGTGACCATTATAACCTAGAAATTAAAAATTATGATATGATTAGTTAAAAATAATTATTAATTATTAATTATATTTTTTTTAAATAAAGTAAACATATTTCTATTAAAATATATAATTTTCTTTAAATTCGTTATGTATTATATTTTAAAAAAAATGATTTTTATACCTTTTTGTGAAAAATAATAAAATAAAATTTTAATGATTTTAGAAAATTAATTTAATAAAATCAAATTTATTTTTGAAATTACCATGTCAAAATTATCTTATGGTGAATCTTTTGTATTCTTTTGAAAAGTTACATTTTTTTATGAATAGGGAAAAAATCAAAATTTTAATTGAAAACTGCATTTTCATTTAATTTATTTAGATAGTTAAATTATATTTGAAATTGGTTCTCAAGAAAAACTTGTTCAATAAAAATTCTATTAATCTAATTTAGTTCATTAGAATCAATTACATATTGAAATTGGATATAAAAAATTTCTCATCTTTTGAACTTTTTCTTTTTAAAACCCCGCTTTCTCATCGTATCTATGAGATAAATTTTAAATTAAAATTTTCCACTTATGTCAATGGAATTTGAATATTTTATATCATATTTGTGATAAAAATAATTTATATTATATAATAATTTCAAATTAATTTTTACCATAATTATTAGATAAAATAATTTAGATTAATTGCCACGATTAAGGTTAAAGCAAGGTTTTGTGCATTACATGCTCCTGTGTTAAAAGTAATTTTTAAATACACAGAGGATTTTAATTTATTAAATTTTATTTTATATTTATAATTATTTGTTAAAAATTATATAAAAAATATAATTTTAATTTTATTCTTAGTGTATATATTTCCATGGTAAATAAAATGATTCATGTTATCATGGTCAAAAAACTAAATTTGTAAAATTGATTTAACAAATATACTAAGGAATAACATGATAAAAAATGTATTTATTTTCTATGGTAGTGGCCTATATCAAAAATATCATACCTTCAATCAATTATTTATAAATTCTGGATTCACATGAAGTAAGAGTGACATCCCAATAGTGAATAGTTTTGGGTATCTACATAAATGAAACTCCTTGGTTATAAAAGGGAACTCACTCCCCTCATTTTTTCACATTTCTCCCCTTCCATTAAAATTTCCAGATCCATCCTTTTCAAATCCATAAATATTAGATATTTCATTATTATCATCATAGATATTCTATCATGTTCTTTTTGACTCAAAGCATATGCCACCATGTCCACTTTCCCAAGGTGTTAATGTATTGAGCAGTCATAATCATTAATCAACTCCAACCATTCTATTTGGTTCATATTCATCTCCTTTTTTGTAAAAATATAATTTAAAATTTTATGATTAGTATAAATATCACACCTTTCACTATAAAGATAACACCTCCATATCTTTAATGAAAATATTATCCAAGATAACTCCAAATCATGAGTTGGGTAATTTTACACATGAATTTTCAACTATTGTGACGTATAAGGTATCACCATATCATGTTTCATTAGAGCACATCCTAGCCCCTTCATGGATGCATCACTATAGATCAAAAAATGTTCTTCACTACAAGACAGTGTGAGTACAGGTGCATTGGCTAACCTTCTTTTTAGCTCTTTGAAATTCTCTTCATAGTTATCTGTCCAAAAAAAACTTTACTCCTTTTCGAGTCACCTTGGTGATTGGATTAGATAATCATAAAAAATTATTCAATAAACATTGATAATATCCATCCAAAACAAGAAAACTTTAGATTTCAATTACTTATGTGGGTCTTGATCATCTTTTAATAACCTATATTCTTGTTGAATCCACAAATATCCCCTCTCTTGAGATTATGTGACCCAAAAAATGAACCTTTCTAAAGCCAAAATTCACACTTGATAAATTTGGAATAAATCTTCTCTTTTATCATGGTCTTCAACACAATTATCAAGTGATATTCATATTCTTCCTTTCTCATTGAATAGACAAGAATATTTTCTATAAATACTACTAAAACTAATAAAGATAGTCTCTAAAGACTCTATTTATTATATCCATGAAGATAGAAGAGGAATTAGTGAGACCAAAAAGCATCACTATAAATTCACAGTGTCTATAACTTGTAAGGAATGTCGTCTTTGGTATATCATCCATTTTTAACATTAATTGATGATATACTGAACAAATATCAATCTTGGAAAAGTATTTAGCTCCACATAGTTTCTCAAATAAGTCACCAATGCATGAAAGATGACATTTTTTCTTGATAGTGATCCTATTATGTTCCCAATAATCAATGCAGAGTCTCATTGATACATATTTCTTCTTAAAAAACATAATAGGTTCTTCATAAGGTGGTTCACTAGGGTGCATTAATACCTTATCAATATTATCTTGGAGTTGCTTCATCTATTCCTTCAACTCAATTGGGTCCATTCTATAAGGTGTCTTTGAAATAGGCATAGCACCCATTATGAGTTCTATTGAAAACTCAACTTCACGATTTTGTGGAAGACCTAGAGATTCCTCTAGAAAGACATCATCAAACTCCCATACAATGGGTTTATTCTTAATCATTAGCTTCTACCCACCCATTTGAGATAAATATCCTTCATTTATAGGAATCAAGACCCATAAGATGGAATAAATTTCAACTTCAAGGTTATATTTATCCTTGCATCAATAGATTATCATAGATTGATCTAGAATATGAAATTTGACTTCCCTTCCTTGTCAATTGATATGATCCCCATATAGATAAAGTTAATCCTTTCCAATAATCACATAAAATTCCACTATAGGAAGGATCACAAGATTTTTAGGAATCACATTCCCACAAACTTCAACCGGAGAAGAATTATAAACTTTTGATGTGACTGTTGTTCCATTAGGAGTTTCCACAACTAACTCAATATCTAATTGTTGAGGTACTATGATGATACCCATAGAAAATTCTTCATAAAAAAAAGAGTGTTTGAATCCGTATTCAAATAAAAAAAATTCTACTTTAGAGTAGATGGAAAGTGGGCCTTTCGCCACTGCATTTTTTTACTCCACGTCAATGATAGTGACTACATGTGACTTTCCTTTGTCTTTATCCTTGAGAGTTCATTGAAGTCAATCATCATCAATAACTCTTAGATTATGGAATTGATTAGAATAATGCCCCATTTACTTGCACTTGTAATATTGAAGTGTATGAGGTGCATTCTGTGTAGCCTTTTCTTTATTCGCATAATTTGACATATTTTCCCCATCACATCAGTATTCAACTACCCGATGACCTTCATTTCCACATTTAAAACATTTACTATTCCTTTTAATGAAATTACCTCCATGTTTCTTTCCACACATTGTGAAAATGGGAAAACTCATCTTCTTTTCAGTGTGGTCCTTATATTTTCCTTTGAATTTCAGTTTTCTCTTCTTATCAAACCCATATGACTCATGGGTTACTCCAATCTCCATCTCAACCTTGAGAGAACATCGAACAATTTCCATGTATCTATTGATGTCCCTTATGGATAATTCCCTTTAGAGACTTGGTTTTGAGACACTAAATAATTAAAAAATATTACTCTCAGGTTTGATAATAATTATAGAAGCATACCTTGCAAGTATTCTAAATTTTTTTTATAGGTACTAATGGATTTATCAACCTTTTTCATAAGTTCAAGGAAATCATTCTCCATCTTTTTTTGAAGAATATGAGGAATGCACTTATTGAAAAGTAAGTTCTTTATCTCATCCCATTCAATTTCCTCGTATCTTTTTTTAATATTACACCATTTATCAGCTTCACCTTCCTAATTATATACTGCTAAGATGAGATTATAATATTCAGAACACTGTATAAATGAAAATATATTTTCAATGGTACTGTTCCATTGTTCTTCCACTAATGGATCAGAAGACCCACTAAATGAAGGTGGATGCGGCCTCATCAAGGATTGAAAAGAATGTTTCTCCCTCCTTTTTTCTTTTGGATGTCTGGAATTATTCATAGAATTAAAGAGTTTTGTGAGAATGGATACAATATTTTTCATTCCATCTCCTATGAAAGTTGGTTGCTCAGGTGGACAAACATTGCATTTCCCGCCACATTTTGTATTAACGTGGTTCCTTCCGGTTACAGTCATTGAATAAAACCAAGAAGCATTGTGTGAGAAACACTAATCATAATAAGAAAAGCAAATAATCAAGAAGAACATTTCAATTTAGGACACTTTAGGTTTTATCCTAGGTTATTCATGGTTACTTATAAAACAATAGGACTGTATCTTATACTTAGACATATCCATATAGTTTTTACTAAGGATTTCCCATCCTAGTTTCCAAAGGCTAACTATGAATTTGATCTGGTACCGAAAATAACATCTCATAATCTAAATTTAGATATTAATTCAACATTAAAGAATATTTATTACATAATATAACAAAAACCATCCCAAAACTGAATAGGTTTAGTTTCTTTAGAATTTGGGAAACATAAAAGAACTGGTTAATAAAACATCTACATTTTCTGCCACTTATTTCTTCAAAACCAGACTCCTTTTTGACATATCTTAATTAATACCCTTATTCATGAACTTGGGAAAAGAAACATATTAAAGGGCGAGCTCAAATTATTAGTATAGTTAAATAAGGTAAATATCAATCATATCATAATCATAAGAACATAACATTTTGAAATCTTATCCAGTATATAAAAGATCAGAATATCTGTCCATGGGATAAATAATTAAAGATAAATGTAATACCAATAGTCATAACATAATACATGAAATATTTTTGGCATACACGCATAAGAATATAAAATCATTTCATATTATTCAGGGCTCATTTCCAAGACCATCATAGTAGACAAATTCCATTATTGAATCAGGTTCACTCCTCATTATAGCCCTATATTACTAAACCAGATTTATATGTCATTCCATTCATGTCTATCTCATGAGATACTAATCATTACACAATAAATTTGAGGGAGATATAGGTCCCACCCATCTTATAATGAAAACATTATTATGTGTTCCATAAAAACAAAAAATCATTTACCATAGCATAACCTATGAAATAAAATGGATTTCTTAAACATAATTCCATCATAATTGATATAAAACAAATGGATATACTAAATAACATTCCATAATAACAAAATAAAATCATTGTAATAACAGGTATAGAAATATAACCCTATTTAAAGAGTGTCATCTTATATGGAAAATAATTTTTAGAAAACACATGAAATTAATTCTTGAGGAAAATATACTTTCTTCTTCAAAAATGTTTTCTTACCTCAAAATGCCACACAAATTTAAAGAAATAATTTTATATTAAAATAAAATTTTAATATTTTAAGGAAAAATTCAGGTAAATAAGGAATTATTAATGTGTAAAAATCCATTCATGTCATATATGTTAAAAAAACATTTTTCTCATAATTTGTTTTGAAAAATTCAAAAAGTACCTCTTACTGAAAATGAAAAAAGATCTCATTCATACCATTTATTAAAAAATTATGAATGGTTAAAATTTAATTTAAAAAATTATAAAATGATATGAAGAATATTTTGATTTAAATATTTAGGAAACATGGATGTGGATTATAAATATACCACAGTAAATACTTATGAAAAAACAATCTAAGATAAAAAAATGTTATTTTCAAAGTTATCCCTTACCTTAGGTCTGATATCCATTGTATGTATCCTAAAATAATGTATAATCATATAAATAATGTGAATGATTGTTTCGCGCGGAATCCGGGGATGACCTCCTGGACGGGAGATTCAAACGTTCCGATCGGTTTCTAACGGGTTTGTTCGTAGAACCGGAAACATCCAATGATTCCACATCCGTTTGGACCTACTTTCCAAAGGCAGGCGCTCATTAGCTTGTGGGCTAATGAGGCTTAGGAATTTGCATTGGTCGAGAGGATGGGAGGTCGGACTCATCACACCTTTTTGAGGGGAATTATTGTCTACTCCGGGACTCTCTTTATAGATTTAAGTTAAGTTCGTGAATCCTTATTACATTACCAAGTATAAAATGAGCTTTCCTTTAGTTTTAACAATCAATGACTAAATATGCAAGAAATTTAGAGAATCTTTTATATGTATTTGAGGTTCTTCATCAATATAGAATCATCTATATTTGTTTAGAGATTCTTGGTCAATGGTATCCTTCAAAACATTTATATAAAAGTCTCTTGGTCATTTTGATGACCAGGCTGGTTTTAAAGCCACTCAGTGGGGCACTTGAAGTTTATCGTCATTCAGAAGGACAGAGATTATTTCAATGTTGGGATCGAACCCATAAATGGGCTACCTACGTATCCTTTGTTTTTTTGAAAAAAAGGAATCAGAACCCACGTAGTTCGAGGAATGGGATATGATGTTTTATGATTGATGGCTCAAAGATGAATGTCATAATTACTTTTACACTCTAAGCTCACGTAAGTCATGCTCGGTGTGAGAAACAAGAGGTATTGGTAAGATTTAGACCATTGAGCCATAAAAGATGCAATCATAAGAATTTTGTTTTGGGGCTTATGTATAGATGACTACCCAGATAGGCGAAGGTTTAGGATTTACTTTTAGGGAGAAAATCCAAGAACAGGGTCCACAAAGTTATATGTGCTACATGGAGATTTGAATACTCTAATCTTGGGGATTACTCCTAAGGAGGATGCCCAAGTTAGGAGGGGACTTATGATTGGGTTTTATTCCTGAAAAGGAAACCCAAATCAAAGAAAATTTGTGACTGGTTAAGAGAAATTTTAAGAGACTTGGGGCTTACTCTTAAGAAGGATGCCCAAGATTTATGACTAGGACTTATTCCTGAGAAGGAAGCCTAGGTTAGGGGATTTGGGGCTTACTCCTGAAAAGGAAGCCCAAGGTTATGACTGAGTCTTTATTCCTGAAAAGGAGACCCAGGTTAGGGATTAAGGTTTGGGGCTTACTCCTGAGGAGGATGCCCAAGATTAAAGGACTTGATTGGGGCTTATTCTTAAGAAAGATGCCCAAGATTTATGACTAGGACTTATTCCTGAGAAGGAAGCCTAGGTTAGGGGACTTGGGGCTTACTCCTGAAAAGGAAGCCTAAGGTTATGACTGAGTCTTATTCCTGAAAAGGAGACCCAGGTTAGGATTCTCTCATCTTAAAGGATGAGGTTGAAATGAATGAACTCTCAATCTTTGGTGACATAAAGATGTTTAAATCACTGGGTGTTTGAGAGGTATTTCACAGAATTCCTTTCAGATAAGGATGTCAAATCAAGAAATCATGCCATAAATGGCTTTTGAAGAGTATCTTGAAGACTGAATCTTGAATAGGAAGGGTGAAATGGCTTAAGAGGGGTAAAAATGGGCAAGATGGGCACCCAAAAAGCTAGGGGCGCGCAAGTCTTAAAGGTCGCGCAAGTCCTGCGTCGGCGCGCAAGTGTTGGTCGCGCAAGTATACTTGCGCGACATGAGGGATACTTGCGCGATTTACAACCAGAGTTGAAATACTTGAGCGATTCTTTATAAAACCCTTTATCATCCTCTTGAGGTTCTTCCAGAGAGGGGACGCGCAAGTTATATTGAAGGAATTAAGTCGGCGCGCAAGTGTTTGATAAGTTTCAACACTTGGCCTTCCTTCTTCCCTTTAGATCTTCCATTCTAGGTAAGAAATTACCTTAGAAGTGTTCTGGAAGCTTTGAGAAGAGACTTGGGCGTCGGGAGCTTTGATCTGAGTTTCTGGAAAGAGATCCTCCCGAATGGGGGGCCCACAGGGTCTATTTATAGGCAAAAGAAGACCCCGGACAGTTACTGGGCGGTTACCAGATCTGTCGCGCAAGTCCCTTGCACGACCATGAGGGATCGCGCAAGTGTTGAGGCGGCGCGCAAGTATACTTGCGCGACCAAGAGGGAACTTGCGCGACCTCTGGGCAATGTTCTCCTTTTTCATCCCTTTGTCGATTTTTGATGTTTCTTCAAAGGATTAATCACTTTGAGCTCAGATATTCCCTTTTCCGAACTTTAGATTCCGTGACGAAAGGAGCGTCAACAAAAGTCCCCCCTCAGAGTTGGATCCGGAGAAAAAATGAGGATTTGACTCTGAGGAAATCGAATCCATCTAAAGGAAAAGGGCGGCGCGCAAGTCTTCAAATGCACAGAAGTCGGCGCGCAAGTCTTCGTCGCGCAGGCATTGAGCACTCTGGATGCGGCGCGCAGATAGGCCTCCTGGCCTATAAATACACGGCTTCCGGCCGTAGATGGCATCTGAAGTTCCGGATTTCTCGAGCTCTCGCCGCGCAAGTCTTCCTCGTCGCGCAAGTCTCTTGTTTTCGCTGTTTCTTCGCTGCCGCGCTACTCTCAAGGTAATAGGGCTTGCGCGGTAATACTTGCGCGACCAAAACTTGCGCGGCACATGTACCACTTGTGCGACATCTCCATACTTGCGCGCCTTAATGCCTTAGCCATTTTTTCAAATTCTTTCACAAATTTTATGAAAAATAAAACCCATTTAAGAGTTTAATTTATTCAACTCCTGTGCAGATTCAATGGCTCTTAGACCTGGATTACTTGATGAACTGGCTAGCAAGCGAATAGATGATATGATGAATATCATTGGCCCTGATTACTATACTATCAAAAACAGCACTCTTCCAGATTTGGCTAAGTATCTGAAGAAATATCATTACGACTTTCCTCACTGCACTTATCTACCTTTGTATGGTCATGGTCATCTGCAAGAAGTCATTATTCCAGAAGTAAAGAATTATCTTCCATTTTCTTGGTTTCAGAATTATACCAATTTTTCTTCAGCAAATATCTCAGGCGGAGGAGTATTTCAAACTGCTGGAACAGTAGAGAAGGCTTATGTGATGCATCATAGCCCTTGCACACCAGATCTGAAAAAACATACACCTGAGCTTCAACCACATTGTCATCCTTCAATCTTCCGAGATGCTCAGATGGATCAGTCCAAAGGCTGGAAGAAAAGTTGGGATTTCCGCCCTGGGGGAGGTGTGAAGCCAACTTGGATGTGGGCATACTGGGTGCGACAGACTTGCGCAGAGTTTATTGAGGATCTGAAGAGAGCTGCAATATATGAAGCTGTTTGGGTTGGGCAGACATATATTTACAGACATGATATCTTCGTGCCAGAGATACTCAGCCACTAGAGTCCAGCGACTAATTCTTTCCACTTGACTCATGGAGAAGTAGGTATCAGTTTGTGGGATGTCCACAAGATTTCAGGAGCTCCAATCTTGGGCGACATGTATGATGAATTCATTCCTCCCAAGGTGACTTGGAATGATCCAGAGAAGACTCCTGCTTTGGCTCGAGAATTATTCAAAATCTTTCACAAGCTCAAGAGTTCAGAGACCTCATTAACTCATTTCAGAAAAGATATCCATCCGGAAGAATGGATGAAGGTGTTTCTTACTGAGAAGAAAGGGATGGAGCCAAAGGAAAAAGGATCCAAGAAAAAGAAATCCAAGGATACCCGGCCCAGACGTCCTACCACTTGCCCAAAACCTGAGAAGAGAGGAGCTCCTGGCACATTCTGGCCAACTCTAGAAGCAGGAGAGTTTGAAAAATGGGGTTATGAAGTGAATCAAAGAATTCCAAAGAAAACTCGTCTGGCGGGTTTCTTGGCAATGTGGCTCAGTATTTACCTTTTGTCGGTCAGGGATTCGAAGGGAGGCATTAGGCCAGGGACCTTCGTCATTGCGGCCAAGTTAGCTGAGGGAAAAATGGTTGGGTTAGCCACCCCCATTTTAGCAAAGATCCACAGGAGTTTACTTCACGTCTTCCAGGGTAAATCTCCTTTAAGAATAGTGGGACCATTCCAGGTTTTGTGGGGATGGATCGCCACTCACTTCAGGACTTACAATGTACAGAATGGATTACAAATTCCTGGAAGCTCTTTCAGACCGTCAGTGCAAGCATTCTCTGGAATTGCTCCATTAGATGTCAATGGTTATGACATAAAAGTAAGACTAAGCATGTATAAGGAATTCAACTTCTTTCCTTATGGAAGTCCGCCATCTGGGCGGTTTGTTGATGATGGGAAAGCCCCTTTGGATTTGAGGGCATACATGCTAGCTTGCAGGGATGGCGTGTTAGTAGCCAGGATTGATGGAGAAATCATATGCGAGGCCTATGCTCCATATAGATTTGCACGCCAATTCAAATGTTTGCAACAGATTGTTGTATCCCCTCCAGTACATGTCAGGTTAGAGCAACATCCGATGGTTGCTCGACAACTATGGTTGCTGACATCAAGAGAGAAGACTGGGGCAGTATTTGATCTACCAGTTGAAAAAGCGGCACATTATCTGACTACATTTTATGCCGAACACTGGATAGCATCATACCCCAAAGGGATATTGAATCATCCTGTATATCAAGTGGGAAAGAGGAAGAGGACTGTAGAGAAAGAAACTCTTCCTCATGAAGGTGATGCTTCTCCTCCTGAAATAGGTTCAACAGACTCCTCCTCTAGAACTGATTCCTCAGATCATCATGATGGGGATGATGAGGCACAACCGGCAGCAAAGCGGTTTCGTGCCTGATATAATCCTCCGGCCAGAGTTAAAAGACCCACTCCATCAGCTCCTGGTGAGTTATTTGATTGTAATAACTTCAATCACTGCTACTTTATAAAGTAATAAGTCTCACTTTCTTATTCTCTATCTGTAGTTGCAGGAGTTGGGAAGAAATTAAAATCAAAAATTGTAGGACCTTCCTCACAGCCTTTATATCTAAGACCAGAGGTTGTTCAGCTATGGCAGAGCTTATACTGTGATACTGAAACCGCCTGGCTAGATTTGTGTGAGGGTCTACAACTTCCTGGGATAGGATATCTTCTAGCTTCCAAAGACCTTCAATACGGAGATAACCCCAATGAAGTGCGGGCTTACATCAGAGAGCTGGAAATGCTCATATATGCCACTGATAATTCGGTTCCTATCACCAGGCGGGTGAAGGAAATGATTGATCGTGGCACCACTAAGGGGGCTAGTGGTTCTGGAGATGAGGAGTGGCAAGAGTACGTGGCTCCTGAAGATGTAAGTTTTCTTTCCTTATTTTCTTTGCAACTTGATTTCAGTTGAAGCTTTGTTACTTAAGGAAGTTATTTTCTTCATCTTGCAGCTTGCAAAGAAAGGGACCGGGGTTCCTTCGCCACAATATAGCCCTGGTGGTACCGCTGTTGGGGCTGCTGCTGATTCTCCTCGCGAACCAGGCGAGATATCTCCAGGCCAGCAGGCCATGAATGAGGCACTGGACATAGCCTTTCATTCGCCAATCCAAGTGCCAATAAAGGAGACAGCTGAAACTCCAAAAAAGCAAAAGAAGCCAAGGCAACGAAGGAGGAAATCCTTAGCTAAACGTTTTATTAGCAGTGGTAAGTCCTTCGAACAATCATGATTTTATACCCATAATAATATGGTTACTCATATTTCTGAGGATTGCAGGGGCTTCTTCAATTTCCCCCTTGAGGGAAGGGACTGATCCTTCTTCAAAGGCCGTGGAGGGTGCTGTAGAACAACCACAGACTCAAGCTGACTTGGTAGCTCCTAGAGAAGAGCTGCCATCCATTCCCAGTATCCCTCCCACTACTGAAGATGCTGTCCAGGGTCAGGGGTTGCAGGACATAAGTCAGCAAGAAGACATAGCAAATGCTCCCACTGGTGAGACTAACCAAGATTCTGAAGTATCATTGGATGAAATGATGAATCAAGGAATGACTTTTGAAGAATTTTATGATCATGCTAGATTGTCATGTGATTTAGAAGACCTTGGGAGTGAGTGTTACCCTTCGCCCAAATTTTTCTTTTAAAAGAAAAATATTTCTAACCATGATGTAAAATAATATGCAGTTTCTTCCGTAGAAGCTGCTGAACTGCCAATGGCTGAAGAGGGTGTGGACACTGATGTCAACCCTATCATTGCAGAAACATTAGCTCAAGTAGAGCTAAATCCAATAAACTCTCCTGAGACCCATCTTGAAAATCCTGTTGAAACCGGGAAAGATGGGGAGAAGTCTTCTCATGTTGCTGAACCACCATTGGGTAAGGGATAACAATATTTGTGATTGTACTTTATTTGCAAGACAATCCATTCTTTTTTTATCCTTTAAGATTCAACTAAAATCTTTCAATTGATCATGTAGGGCCATCAACTGTAATGGCTAGATCCGGAGATGAGGCTTCAGCCTCTGCCCCAACGGGAATTGAAAGTGAAGAAGCCCATGTCAGAGGGGAAAGAGCAGAACGAGGCACTTCCTTAAGCATGTTAATTCCAGATTACATACCCCCTTCTGACGAAGATGTTGAATCAGATCCAGAGATGCTCAAAGCGTTCAGCTTTTCACGACGTAAGGCGTGGAACAATATATGGAACATCATATCGGGGGTGCCCTTAGAAGAGCTACCATCAAAAATTTCCCGATTGTCATCCCAATTTGTTATAATGGGACTTGGTGGTTTTGGGTATGAAAAGATCCATGCTGTAGTGAAACAGATTATCTTCAGGAGGGAGAAAATGCAGACAAGTCGCGAAGATTTGACCAGAGTGAAATTGTCAGTCAACATAGGCGAATTTGAGGCTGCGATATCCCAGGCTGAAGCTGATTATGTTGTCAAGATGAAGGATCTGAAACAAAAAATCAAAGAAAAGGTCGTCCAGCAGGTGCAACTCCAGCAACAGTTAGATGCTGTTACTGGGGAACTTGATCAGCTTAATGAATCATTGGATGAAACTCATATAAATGGCATGAAAGCCATTGCAGATGCTAAGAAGGCATTTTAGCAAGCTGAAAAGAGTGAAGCTGGTCAAGTGCACGAGCTTCAAGCAACTGTTGATAAGGCTCAGGATGCTATACATCAAATGAAGACTTTTGTTGACAATCTCCTGTAATTTCTTGAAAAAGAGAAGAGATTCCAATCTGTGGATGTCCTTCTAACTCTTGTGTATCAATGAAAAACACTTTTGTCTTCAATCATTTGTGCTTGCATTCTTCCATTACCTGCTTCAAATTTACTTAAGCCAATGGGCTTAGTAAGCATAGTTTGATTTTTACTAGGATTATTACAAATAACCCTACAAACATTGAACCTTTTAACTGCTCAATATTACCTAAATCATACAAAAAAATGTATATTTAGTGAGCTGGAACTTGACTTTTATTCAGAGTTCCTTTGTCTTTTGTGTGGGCAGTTTAAAGTCATGCAAGCCGGACATAAAGAGGCTAATGTTTAAGGTCGAAATAGCTTTGACCGAAAAAATGGATTAAAATGGATTCAATTCCTTGATAATTTATCTGAAAACAAATTACCATACTCAAGTATGAGAGAAAATATGTAAACTATGACTTAAGAATATTTGAATCTGAGGAATGATATGAAAAAGAGCTAAATAGCATTAGAAGAAGTAGTTTCCAAGAATGAAGTTACTATTATTTAACAAAACCCGTTAGGGGGTTGAAATATGCAGGGCCACCTATGGGCATTGGCTGCATAGTCAAATAAAATAGCATCTTTTGGCTGAAAAGTCTGTTATGTGGACTGTTTATGCAAGGCCACCTATGGGCACGTGCTGCATAGTTAGGCAAAAGAACTCTCAGAAATTTACTTTCCTAGTGCTAAAAGCCAGTGAAAGTTTATGGAGATTCAAATTTTCTAAAGCATAGAGTTTGTTGTATGGAAAGAGGTACTTGAATATGGAGAAGATATTTTCAAACAAGAATATCGAAGAACTGGATAAATATCACTCCTACGAAGGTCTGACCCAAACGTAGGGAAGAAGAATAAACCATAGACTTGAATACTTTCAGATCATGAAAAAGGATATGGGACAAATATGTTAAGGATGGCTATTTTTGCGGATCCCTACATACTGTCGTTTAAGACAAATAAGGACAAAAGAGGCAATCTTCCCAAGAATGAAGTTACTATTATTTAACAAACCCGTTAGGGGGTTGAAAACATGCAGGGCCACCTATGGGCATTGGCTGCATGGTCAAATAAATAGCATCTCTTGGCTGACAAGTCTGTTATGTGGACTGTTTATGCAAGGCCACCTATGGGCACGTGCTGCATAGTCAGGCAAAAGAATTCTCAGAAGTTTGACATTTTTGTGACCATAAGTCATGAAAAGGGTTATGAAGATCTGAAAATATTTAAGGTTAGGATTATAATACATAAAGATGGGTATTTTCCAATGTATATAGAGATACATAGGTCAATGAAAACCATAATCATGTTGTGGCTGGGTCCTGAATTGAAACTTGGACTTCACTACGTATCTCATAAGAATGAGAATCAAGCCATACGTAGTTCTTGAAATGCAGTTTAACGTCGTGCAGGACGAAAGGATGAGTGATATTAGTTTTTGGGGTCATAGAATTCGGACCATAATAATGAATACACAGTGTGTGTTTTCATGAGGACTTTTCAGCCAAGGGACTGAAAGTGAAATTTGGGGTTAGGCCCAAAAGACTTGGGACTGGATTCGAGGGACACTCGAATGTTCCTACGTATCCCATAAAGATGGGAATCAAGTCCACGTAGTTCTAGAAACTACCCTTTGTACAAATTTGGTTCGTACATGTGAAGGGTGAAAAGGGACTTTAGTACAATGATGGTTTTAACCTAAGATAAAAAGTTTAGGCATTACCATGTATGTACGTAGTCTTTTTGAAAATGAAAACCATGATTGAAAAAGAATCAATGTTAATAATGGTTCCTTCTCAAATGAGGAAATCAAAGAATATTGTAGTTTATTGTCGTACTGGACAAAAGTGTTGTATAGTTTAACGTCATATAACAAGGACGAAAGTGAATCAATGTAAAGATATTGATTCCAAGGGTGGTTTCACAAATCATCATCATATGAGATTGTGGTGAACCAATGTGAAGAGATTGTTTTTGGGCTTGAACCTTTGGGAGGTTGCCTACATACCCAGCCTGGAGGGCAAGGATCAAAGTCTGTGTAGTTCAATTAAAGAATGAATTAATGATCAAGTTGTTCTTGTGGACAATGATCTAAAAAAAATGTTGTTGGGACTTACACATGGTTAGTGGCCCAAAGGGAGTGTTATGGTTGATGTTCGCTCTAAGCTCACGTGAGTCATACTCGGTGTGAGAAACAAGAGGTAATAACAACCTTAACGATGCACAGTTTAATGTCATGTAGGACATATCAAGGATTTTCTGTACAGTTTAGCGTCATGTAGTTAGGACGATGGGGACAATACAGTTTAACGTCATATTGGACGAAAGGGGGATTGTGCAGTTTTAATGTCATGCTGGACTTTTGATGATTATATAGTTTAACGTCTTTCCGGACGTGAGAGACTTTTATACAGTTTAGCGTCATATAGTTAGGACGTCACAATTTAACGTCTTGCTGGACATATTTGCAAATAGTTTATGGTCGTATACATGGACCAGGAATGATGCAGTTTTAAGGTCATGCTGGACTGTTTATGGAACTTTTTCACAGTTTTAATGTCGTGTGGGACGAAGTAGCAGTTTAAAGTCATACTGGACCATTGCTGTATAGTTTTAGCGTCATATAGCAAGGACGAACTGATGCTGTACAGTTTAAAGTCATGTAGCTAAGACTAAGGTGAATCAATATGAGGATATCAGTTCTGATCTTTTTACAGTTTATCGTCATGCTGGACGTTGGAAGTGCCACACAGTTTAATGTCATGTTGCTAGGACACAATATAGTTTAATGTCATCTCGGACAGAATACAGTTTAGTGTCATGTAGGACAATAAGGGACTTAACACAGTTTAACGTCATGCTGGACGATGAAAGTGCCACACAGTTTAATGTCATGTCGCTAGGAAAAAATATAGTTTAATGTCATCTCGGACAAAATATAGGAACTTCTTATACAGTTTATTGTCATGTAGGACAAAATCAGGGACTATGCAGTTTAAAGTCTTGCAGTTAGGACTATTGGTGCTGCACAGTTTAATGTCATGTTGCAGGGACAAAATTTAGTTTAATGTCATCTCGGACATTGAAGGTGACACAGTTTAACGTCATGTTGGACGAAGTTGTAGTTTAAGGTCATACCGGACCTTGGTGTAGTTTAAGGTCATACCGGACCTTGGTGTAGTTTAAGGTCATACCGGACCTTGTTGTATGAACCAAATGTAAGAGTCTTGGTTCTGGGAACAATATTTTGTGTTTATACAAAATACTTCTTCAGAAATCTGGCATTAGTTGGAGTCGTGATGTGTTCTCCATCCATTGAGATTAGAGAATACGCTCCATTGGAGTAGACCTTATGTATTGAATAAGGTCCTTCCCATTTTGGTTCAAGCTTGGGAGGTTTCTTTCCTGGTATCATTGGTGTTCTGAGAACCAATACCAATTCTCCCTGAATGAATGAACGAAGATGAACTTTTTTGTTAAAAGCTCGTGCTATTTGATTCTGATAGATTTCCAATTGGTGCAAAGTGCACAATCTTTTCTCATCTAACTGTTCCAATTCATTCAAACGCTTTTGGGATTGCTCATCTGTTGATAACTGATCACAAATGGCTATTCTGAGTGAGGGCAATTGAACTTCAATTGGCAAGACTGCTTCTGTTCCATATACCAATGAATATGGAGTAGACCGCGTTGCATTGCGAGTGGTAGTCCGATAAGCCCATAAAGCATGATAGAGTTTATCAGGCCATGACCTCTTATCTTTATCCACCATCTTTTGCAGTATATTTGAAAGAGTCTTGTTGAAGGCCTCTATCTGGCCATTAGCCGCTGCATGATATCGAGATGAATGGTTGGACTTAATGTTGTATTCTTGATACAATCTCTTTACCTCAGAAGAACAGAAGTTGGTGCCGTTGTCTGTCAATATGGTATGAGGGACACCAAATCTAGTAATGATGTTAGACTTGATGAAGCTAACAATGCATTTAGAACTGACTTCTTTGAGAGGTACTGCCTCTGCCCATTTGGAAAAGAAATCAGTAGCAGTAAGAATATACTTAAACTGCTTGGCCGTAGCTGAAGGGTAAGGTCCCACCACATCCATTCCCCATGTGGAAAATGGCCATGAGTATTTAGCTGTATGAAGCAACTCTGGAGGTTGATGAATGAAATTGGCATATACTTGGCATGAATGACACTTCTTTGTGAAATTAACACAATCTTGTATCATTGAAGGCCAGAAGTATCCAAGCCTTCGAATTTGATCAGACAATCTATGTCCAGACTGGTGGGCACCACAGACTCCTGCATGCACTTCTTTTATGACAGCCATTGTCTCTTCACCATCAATACATCTGAAGAGAACTCCATCAAAACCACGTTTGTAGAGAATTTTCTCGAGGTGGTTTGGACCATCATAAAGAGTAAAATTGACCACACGTCGCCGAATTTGTTCTCTCTCGGCTCTATCAGGTGGAAGTGTTCCATTTTGAAGGTATTCCCTGATAGGTGACATCCATCCTGTAGTATGACCATATGGTTCAGGAATGGGACTAATTTCATTAATTTCCTCTGTTCTGACTTGAACATAAGGTGAAATTGCACGACGGTGGGCAATACCGATGGTTGTCTCGTCCCGATTTGGATCTGCTAAAGCTGTGGCTATATTAGCCAGTGCATCAGCTTGAGCATTTTGTGATCTTGGGACATAAGAAAATGTCGGTTCTGAAGGGAATTATGACATTAACTCTCTGACGTAATCATACAAAGGGATTAATTCTTCTTTTCTGATGGCATAATCCCCATTGACTTGTTTGATTACCAGGTCTGAATCACCTTTTACCTTTAAGTGATTCACTTGTGCTTGAAGCGCTAACTCCAAGCCTGCAATGAGAGCTTGGTATTCAGCTTCATTATTGGTACCACCTTCCCACAACAAAAAGGAATAAGGTAACACTGCCTTATCTGGAGAAATGAGCACAATTCCTAAACCAACTTTGTTGAATTTAGGATTTTCCATTTTCTTCCCTGTTGGACTTCTAGAAGCACCATCAAAATACATTTCCCATGTTTGAGGATTCTCTTGAATAGAAAAAACTTCCTCATCAGGGAGTTCGATATCTGAATACTTGTCTTCCACTGAAGGGTGTTCAGCCAGGAAATCAGCCAGAGCTTGGCCCTTAATTGCCTTTTGAGACACATACTGGATGTCGAACTGCTGTAAAATAACCGCCCACCTTGCCAGACGTCCTGTAAGCATTGGACGACTAAGGATGAATTTGAGTGGATTATTACGAGATACCAATTGGACCTCGTGATGTTGCAGGTAGTGTCTCAGTTTCTGAACTGCAAAGATTAATGCTAGGCAGCATTTTTCAATACTCGAATACCGGGTTTCTGCTTCAAGCATAGTTCTACTGAGATAGTAGAGACTATTTTCATTCCCAGCATCATTCTTTTGAGCGAGAAAGTCACCCAATGATCGCTCTAAAGCTATCACATAGAGGATAAGAGGTCTACCCTCAATAGGTGGCATGAGTACTGGTGGACTTAAGAGGTATTTCTTGAGAACATCAAATGCTTCTTGACATTCTTTAGTCCACTGGTAAGTGACTCCTTTCTTCAATAATTTGGTAAAAGGAAAACTTTTGCCTGCCAAGTTGGCGATGAAACGCCGAATATAGGCTAAGTGTCCTTGAAGTCCTCTTAATTCTTTCAAATTCTGAGGAGGTGACATACCAAGGATTGATTTGGTCTTCTCAGGATCGACTTCAATACCACGATGGCGTACAACAAAGCCGAGGAATTTTCCTGAGGTTACCCCAAAAGCACATTTTAGGGGGTTCATCTTCAAATTATGTTGTCGAAGCTTGTGGAATATGATTTCCAAATCAGCCAAGTGATCAAAACGTTGTTTGGATTTAACCACCAAATCATCTACATAGCATTCAACAAATTTCCCTAGAAAAGGTTTGAAGATACGATGCATGGCGCGTTGATATGTTGCACCTGCATTCTTTAAACCAAAGGGCATCACCCGGTAACAAAACACACCTTGAGGAGCTCTGAAGGCTGTATATTCCTCATCTTCTGGGGCCATTCGGATCTGATTATATCCAGAATATCCATCCATGAAAGAAAGTACTTCATAGCCAGCCGTCGCATCAATTAAGAGTTCTGTAATCGGAACTGGAAAATCATCTTTGGGACAATACCGATTAAGATCTCTGAAATCGATGAAAACCCTAATTTGTCCGTTCTTTTTCTTTACTGGGACAATATTAGCCAACCACATGGGATATTGAACTTCTCTGACGAAGTTAGCTTTGATAATCTTATCCACTTCAGCCTCGATTTTGGAAGCATAGGTTGGGTGTGTTCTTCTCGCGGCTTGCTTGAATCCTCGATGTTCTTTTGGCAAACCCAAATGATGGGTGGCAACATCAGGATCAAGGCCAGGCATCTCTGTATAATTCCAAGCAAAAATATCTTTATTTTGCTTTAGAAAAGAAATATACATCTCTTGTTCTTCAAGGGTCATGGCCGCACTAATTAAAGTGGGGCGTGGATCTTTCTCTGTACCCAGATTTACTTCTCTGAGTTCATCCACAGTGGTAGAGATACCCTCTTCAAATGCTGGAGGAGCATCTCTAAGATCTTCCTCTTCCTCTTCATCATGTGTTATATCTTCCGTTTCTACTTGCAAAGTAGATGAAAAAACGAAATTCTCATGATCATAGGAGATGTCAAAATTTTCACATTTTGAAGAAGAAGCTTCCATTTCCGTCCCTATTGATGAAAAAGGGTCTTCTTTGGGAAATAAAGTGGAGATGATGGATTGAGAATCGACATCAACATTCACCTCTGGTGTTGCTATAACTTCTTCTGGCCTGATTAGCGAAGTATAGACTTGTTGGATTTCAGCAGACGAAATGAAAATGTCACCACTTATGCTTTCATCATTGCTTGGTAAGTTACCAATTTCTCCCATGTTGTCTGGCTCGATTACCGTAATTGAAATTATGGATCTTTCCATAAGAGTATTTTGATTTGAGCCTATTTTGTCAATTTGACTGATAGGTAACACATAATCTGTACTCACATGTGAAAATGGATTTATTGGAATTTTTTCCAAACCATATGGAGCATTAACTTTGGTAATTTCCTTCATTGTAGATTTTTCTCTTCCCTTCATGTGATAAAATTCCGCCTCAATGTATTGAGACTCACATGTTTTGAACGGGGCCTTATCACCATATAATGTTCCAACTTGACCATCGAAACAGTATTTGAGACATTGATGGTATGATGACGGAATAGCTGCATGCTGATGTAACCAGGGTCTTCCAAGCAAGATATTGAAAGCTGAGTCTTGATCAACAATCATGAAATCTGAATTGGAAACAAGATCTCCAAACTGAGTTCTGAGCGTAACTTCTCCCAGTGGTTCTTGTTCATTTTTATCATATCCTTGCAACATCATGGTAGAAGGAGATAAATCAGATTCCGTGAGGCCCAATCGACGAAGTGTGCGAATGGGCATGAGGTTGACTCCTGAACCATTGTCAATAAAAGCTCTTCGAACATCTATACCATTGACTTTGCCAGATAGGTACAAAGGTTTTATGTGCCCATGCACAACATCATCTTCATCTTTATCAGTAAAAGATATCACTGCATGGCATTCTGCAGGATTATTCTCTATGTGATAAATTTCAGCTGCAGCAATTTCAGCTTCAAACTCCTGAGGACTTGACAAAGCTTCGATGAGTGCTTTCCGAAGATCTTTTGATAGATTCAAAGCATCCAAAATTGATAATTTGGCTGGTACTTGGGCCAAGTGTTTCAATATATCATACTTTTGATCTAGAGGCCTGCGTTTCCCAATAGGAATATGTGGTTTAGCAGGTATCTTGGAAGCTGATGCTTTGGAAGCTGATGCCTCTTGTATTGAAGTTGGCAACATCTTTGGTTTTGGAAAATTAGACTGATTAGATCCATTTACTTGCTGAGATAAAGAAGATGGAACATTTAATCGGTCTTCCAAAATAACTGTGCCGAAGCTGAGTTGGCCATTGGCAGAAGAACTTGCTTGTTCATTTTGAGCTCGCTGAAGGGCTCTAACACGAGTTTCTGCTGCATATACAGTGCTAGCAGGGGTAGAATTAGAGTAGTGGCTTCGGAAAGATCCACGTCTTCCCCTATATCCTGAACCTCTAGAACTTCCTCGGGTTCCTTTATTTGATACAGGGAATTCAGGCTCATCAAGACTGGAATATGAATCTATTAATTGAATCATATTAACAGAACCAAAGATCAATTCTTCGTCTGATAAAGACTCTGCCAAGTTATCCTGTTTAGGCTGTGCCGTTTGGTGGGACGGTGCCCGTGACTTTGAAGTAGATGGCATAAAATCTGCCAGAGTCAAAGACAATTTAGGCTTTGATACATACTCATCTTCTCCTGATTCCTCTTTCTTCTTTGAATTGCGCTGACCTTTTGAGGATTTGTCTTTTGATGGAGGCTTTACTGCAGCTTTTGTAGGAGACACAATTGGCTTCTTCAATTGTGTTCGCAAAATGGAATGGGTCCGATTGATTGTCTTTCTGACCATCCAATCATCATATTTTTTCGCAGTTTTGCTTTTGACTTCCTGCCACTCGCCTCCTTCCTCTGGATCTGTAGCGGTAATACACGCTACATGAGCTGAAGAACCCTTCAATTTGACTTGTCCCAAGTCAACCATCTTTTTTAGGAGGTCTTTAAAGACAAAACACTCCTGGATGGGATGTCCCAACATTTGATGAAAGGGACAATAATTGGGACGGTCTTCATCTCCTTCCTTGTTTGGTCTCTTCGGCACTGGTAATTGAACCAAATTATTTTCCAGAGCTGAAATGAAGTAACCAGGAACTTGCTCACTTCGGAAAGAGTATGTTTTACTCTTCATATCCTCAAATTGTTTTCGTCGTTGATCTTTTTGATCATTTGGACGAAACAGCCTTTGTTGTTGGCGCTCAGGAGGTGGAGCCTTTCGAGAAGATGAAGGTTTTGAAGTAGAAATAGGTATAGGTGCCTGTTTAAGCATAACTGTAGCAGTTTCTGCTTTACCCATTCTTCTTCCTGGAGCTGATGGAATTACACGAGATTTAACCTTAGCCTGCATAAGGGAATCTTCAATCTGTTGAGCGATTGAAGTAAGGTCTCGAAACCCTCCTGTGTATTTCACAGGGATCAATGGCGTGCGTAATTCGTCACGCAAATTTGCCACACAGATTGGCAATAATTCCTCCTGAGGGAGTGATAAACTCAAAGAATACGTTAATCCCTTCCAACGAGCAATGAAATAAGAGACTCTTTCATTCTCCCTTTGCTTGCAGTTTGTAAGATCGAAAACTGTCGTTTTTGGCAAAGTTGAGCTGAACTGAAGAAGGAATTTTTGACGAAGATCCTCCCATCCGATGACTGACCGGGATTGCAAGCTTGTATACCAGACAAAAGCTGGTCCTTGCAAGGTTCGCACGAAACATCTGAGTTTCACTGCTTCTTGTTGTTCTGGAGTTCCCATCATAGGATCACAACAAGACACGTAATGCATCAAATGTTGTTCAGGGTCGCCTGATCCATTGAAAGTAGGGAAAATAGGGTTTCCAAAACTGGATGGAGGAGAAATTGAATCTACCCATTCAGGGTAAACTTTCTTTTCAGGTTGAACTTGCGCCCGTTTCCCTTCCATAGTTTCTAACCGAGCTGTTAATGACTCAATAGTAGTTATTAACTTTTGAGAAACGTCAGGTTGAACTTGGTTTTGGGTAGGTGCAATGAATGGAGCTTGGACAGCCGTGGAGGTTGGTGCTGCAACTAATGGTAGTGCTGCCTACCGTTGTTGCGTTTGACCCGTAGGATTAGACCTCTGTGGGTGTACTGATAAAGGAGGATATTCCTGATCCATCTCAGTAGTTACAACAAATTCCTTCGGCTGTCGGACTTCAGCATTCTTAAGAAGAAGACTACTCTGAAGTAGTTCTGCATTCAACCTTCTTAATTCTTTCATTTCTTCCTCCTGTTGTGCAAGCCTTTGCTCTAATGAGAGCGATTGACCTCCTTCAGAGGAAGGGTGAGAAGTAACCTGATTCTTTCCTTTCCCCTTATTGGATCCTTTTCGGAGAGGGGGAAGTGGGTTACTTGAAGGAATACCCAAATTTTGGGTAAGCCTTTGATTACGTGTGCGCACACCTTCTTCATTTAGGTCTGTGTGCGCAACTTCTTGAGCAGGAACCTCTTCATCTGATCCCTCTGATTGAGCCTCATCTGGTGAATCAGCAGCAATGGCAGTGATGACATAAATGGATGCATATTTCATGGAATCCTTTCTATCAGCATTTCTGTGATATTGTCTCCTTTTATGTCCATGATAAGACATGGCATTCCGTTGACTTGACCCCTCAGGAATTTCTTTGTGAACCGTCACTTGGAGAGAATCTCCTGACATCTTGGCTCTTCGTTCCTCTTGAGGTTTATTCCCTAATCGAGAGAATACTGACTTTCTCTGAGGGAGGGATTGAAGATTTGAAAAAGTCCCCAGTCCGGTGGACTGGGGATGTTCCTGTTGCTTCTGCTCAACTCCTCGAATCCCATTCGTTGATTCTGAGGGTTGGGTTAGAGAAGTCCCCAGTCTGGCAAGCTGGGGTGTCTCTTGACATGCTATGTCTGAGATCTTCTTGAAATCTCTCTTGATCTTGCGAATCTTAGTTCGGAAATTAGCTGGATGCATTAACCTGTATCTACTTTTATCACCTGGTTCAACAGACCGTTGGATGATTTCCGAAACTTCTGTCATTTGATGACGTGTTTGCTCCAGACGAGAGGCTTGCGCAATATTCTCGCCTGCTTGATGTAGGAGCAATTCAACAACCTGTTCTCTATATACTTGATTTTGAGAGGAACTAGTTGAAGCTTGATCTCGAGCAAGATTTTGATTATGAACAAAGTCCATTGACTGTGGCCGGCCATGGGCAATAACATTGCATGAGACCATTTTCGGCGGGCTTTGCTGACCGGAAAGCACTGTTAAATGTAGTGCTCCGTGAATACCCCATCCTCTGATATGAACATTAGATGGAGCATTGGAAATTAACTGACGCAATCTTCTTAGTGCTCCAAGGCATGAACATTGAAGGGTTCTCTGTTGCTTTTCAGCCTTCGGATACCGAGAGACTGATAGAGATGCCAAATCAATCTGGCGTTGTAACCCTTCTATTATCTTAAGATGATTTTCATATTCATCGTAAGATAATACCTTCTTCTTTAATTGACAAAGAGTTTTCCATATGTTAAGACGAATATCATGGATTCCATCATCCGTCAACATCTTTGGAATGTCATACTGTGAATCAGCCAAAGGCCAAAACATGACTGGTACTTCACCTTTTGCCAGTTTTTTCCTCATGTTCAGCATTTCCTCTTTATCATTAAATGAAGATTATTCTACCTGTTTGGACCAGAGTTGGTGTTTCCTTGTTGCTTCATTGGATTCAACAAGATTTGTAGAGGAATCACTATTCATGCTGGAAGATGAATGACCCAGGGAAGGTTCGGAGAATAACCTGAACCCCAAGCTATCTTCTGATGGAGAAAGAGTTTCACCTGCCGATAGTAAAACTTCAGACATGACTGGTTTTACGTTTGCAAGTGCCTCGAGATAGGAGGGCTTTCTCGTCACTACATTGCCTTCTGAAGAATTTTCGAGACAATGTGAATCACTACTGCGGAGAGGACTTTCGCAGCGAAGTTCATCGCCATGAGGAGGACCTTCATGATGGGTTACAGCAAAAGATGATATCTCTTGCTCCTTGGTCTTCTGACCACACAGAGGGTTCCTGTGGTTCTCATCTGAAGAAGAAACTTCAAGATTGACCGAATTTTCATGAAGCAAGTCTTCATGAGGAAGTGTTTGTTGAAGACCTTCGGGATTAATGTTCCTGTTATTGGGAACTGAGGGAGTAGAATCTTGAATTCCGACAGATAAATGTCTGAGGGCTTCAAGAACTCCAGCATCGAGCAAGGCCTTGTTGTAGATTGGCCTTTGATCTCCTGACTATGCTGGGCGGATCTTTTTCTTAGATGCCTTCTTACTCGCTTTAGAAATCACTTGATGACGAAAGTGATTGCTCTGAGCAGGTGTATGTGCCTGATCAGGAAATATGGTCAGGTTAGGCTGACGATCATCGCTCAAATCAGGTGTATGTGCCTGACTTGGTTGTCCATATGATATGGGGGAGTAGGCCCCACAACCCTCTTGGACTGGAACAGATGTGTGTGTCTGTTCCGGAGTGAATTGTTGATATGTCACTCCACTGCTAGGGATAGATTTATGTGTCTGTCCCTGAGATGATGCTGAAGCTGTTATGATATCCTGGCAAGCATCCAGAATATGAGCAGGAATTTCTTCTGCTCTTTCACCATTGACAAAATATGTTTGGTGACTTCAGCCGCCGGAACAGGGATATACGTCCATTCCGGGCTTGGAGTAGGTGTATGTGCCTGCTCCTGTCCTCCTTTTCCTGTCAGTGAATCCTGACAGTACTCAAGTGTGGAGGCAGAGAGTTTAGTCTGCCTCCTGTTTGTCGTCGGGGCTTTCCGACTGACTTCTCCGTGCGCTACCAAACGAGACTGTTGGTAGGCTTGATTAGTATTAGCAGGTGTATGTGCCTGCTGATTACACTTCGCCAAACGCTGTTGACGAGATCCATCATATGTAGTCAGACGATCCTGCTGACTAACTGCTGATGTATAAGCAGGTGTATGTTCCTGCCTATGGTACTCTGCCGGAATTGCCTGGCGGGATCGGCTTGATGCTGCCAGACGAGTCTGCTGGACAGCGGGATTAAAACGAACAGGTGTGTATGCCTGCTCGTTATTTGCCACCAAGTTAGGTTGGTGGACTTCTCCGGATATGGCAGGGATGACAACCTGCCTATTATTAACCGGATTCCGTCTCTGGTGATTCATCTTGCCTGCTCGGGTTCGAGGAACCTGAGCTGAATGCCTGGAGCCGGTACCCTCATCATGTTGAGGGCGCACTACCGCACGAGTCTGGCGGCGATTGTTGATGGGATCCCTTGATAAGGACTCCTGTCTTTTTGAATTAAGGTCCTGTGGGACCTGCTCATTCACTTCCTCGGAGTAAGGGAGTGAATGGAAATTGCGTTCCGGGGATAACGACCCGAAACGGTTGGAGACGGTAGTCAGCACCGCCTGCTTCTTGATTGCTGGTCGCCGTTGTCCGGACGACCAGGTAGAATTGTTAACTTGGAGGGCTTGACGAGCGGCCTCCAGAGTTGGGATAGTACCGTTGCGACGGTACTCCTTAACCAGTGCATTAGAAACACAGCGTTGAAGACGCTGAGTTGGTGATGTCATCCTCAGAGCGGATGACGTTCCAGCAGGAGTAGCAGCATTGGTTTTCACAGCAGCAGACCTCACAGTAGAGGTGTTCCCAGCAGCAGTATTCACAGGGGTGAATTTAAGGAAAGCCATTTTTGTAGAAGATCTTGAAAAAAAGAGTGCCTGTTCCATGTAACAGACATAATCAAGATGAATCCGGCCACTGCATCTTTTGGATGAGCACATGTCAATGATTTCCTTGTTGGCCCAAAGGGCCTAACAGATAAGAAGAATCATCACTTTAACTTGGTTAAGGATTCACGTCGGGTTCACCATTTTTGTTTCGCGCGGAATCCGGGGATGACCTCCTGGACGGGAGATTCAAACGTTCCGATCGGTTTCTAACGGGTTTGTTCGTAGAACCGGAAACATCCAATGATTCCACATCCGTTTGGACCTACTTTCCAAAGGCAGGCGCTCATTAGCTTGTGGGCTAATGAGGCTTAGGAATTTGCATTGGTCGAGAGGATGGGAGGTCGGACTCATCACACCTTTTTGAGGGGAATTATTGTCTACTCCGGGACTCTCTTTATAGATTTAAGTTAAGTTCGTGAATCCTTATTACATTACCAAGTATAAAATGAGCTTTCCTTTAGTTTTAACAATCAATGATTAAATATGCAAGAAATTTAGAGAATCTTTTATATGTATTTGAGGTTCTTCATCAATATAGAATCATCTATATTTGTTTAGAGATTCTTGGTCAATGGTATCCTTCAAAACATTTATATAAAAGTCTCTTGGTCATTTTGATGACCAGGCTGGTTTTAAAGCCACTCAGTGGGGCACTTGAAGTTTATCGTCATTCAGAAGGACAGAGATTATTTCAATGTTGGGATCGAACCCATAAATGGGCTACCTACGTATCCTTTGTTTTTTTGAAAAAAAGGAATCAGAACCCACGTAGTTCGAGGAATGGGATATGATGTTTTATGATTGATGGCTCAAAGATGAATATCATAATTACTTTTACACTCTAAGCTCACGTAAGTCATGCTCGGTGTGAGAAACAAGAGGTATTGGTAAGATTTAGACCATTGAGCCATAAAAGATGCAATCATAAGAATTTTGTTTTGGGGCTTATGTATAGATGACTGCCCAGATAGGCGAAGGTTTAGGATTTACTTTTAGGGAGAAAATCCAAGAACAGGGTCCACAAAGTTATATGTGCTTCATGGAGATTTGAATACTCTAATCTTGGGGCTTACTCCTAAGGAGGATGCCCAAGTTAGGAGGGGACTTATGATTGGGTTTTATTCCTGAAAAGGAAACCCAAATCAAAGAAAATTTGTGACTGGTTAAGAGAAATTTTAAGAGACTTGGGGCTTACTCTTAAGAAGGATGCCCAAGATTTATGACTAGGACTTATTCCTGAGAAGGAAGCCTAGGTTAGGGGATTTGGGGCTTACTCCTGAAAAGGAAACCCAAGGTTATGACTGAGTCTTTATTCCTGAAAAGGAGACCCAGGTTAGGGATTAAGGTTTGGGGCTTACTCCTGAGGAGGATGCCCAAGATTAAAGGACTTGATTGGGGCTTATTCTTAAGAAAGATGCCCAAGATTTATGACTAGGACTTATTCCTGAGAAGGAAGCCTAGGTTAGGGGACTTGGGGCTTACTCCTGAAAAGGAAGCCTAAGGTTATGACTGAGTCTTATTCCTGAAAAGGAGACCCAGGTTAGGATTCTCTCATCTTAAAGGATGAGGTTGAAATGAATGAACTCTCAATCTTTGGTGACATAAAGATGTTTAAATCACTGGGTGTTTGAGAGGTATTTCACAGAATTCCTTTCAGATAAGGATGTCAAATCAAGAAATCATGCCATAAATGGCTTTTGAAGAGTATCTTGAAGACTGAATCTTGAATAGGAAGGGTGAAATGGCTTAAGAGGGGTAAAAATGGGCAAGATGGGCACCCAAAAAGCTAGGGGCGCGCAAGTCTTGAAGGTCGCTCAAGTCCTGCGTCAGCGCGCAAGTGTTGGTCGCGCAAGTATACTTGCGCGACATGAGGGATACTTGCGCGATTTAAAACCAGAGTTGAAATACTTGAGCGATTATTTATAAAACCCTTTATCATCCTCTTGAGGTTCTTCCAGAGAGGGGACGCGCAAGTTATATTGAAGGAATTAAGTCGGCGCGCAAGTGTTTGATAAGTTTCAACACTTGGCCTTCCTTCTTCCCTTTAGATCTTCCATTCTAGGTAAGAAATTACCTTAGAAGTGTTCTGGAAGCTTTGAGAAGAGACTTGGGCGTCGGGAGCTTTGATCCGAGTTTCTGGAAAGAGATCCTCCCGAATGGGGGGCCCACAGGGTCTATTTATAGGCAAAAGAAGACCCCGGGCGGTTACTGGGCGGTTACCAGATCTGTCGCGCAAGTCCCTTGCACGACCATGAGGGATCGCGCAAGTATACTTGCGCGACCAA
This sequence comes from Viscum album, assembly GCA_963277665.1. Lineage (NCBI taxonomy): Eukaryota > Viridiplantae > Streptophyta > Magnoliopsida > Santalales > Viscaceae > Viscum > Viscum album. The sequence continues at coordinate 1,430,407,011 of OY728126.1, read as the reverse complement.
GAGGGAACTTGCGCGACCTCTGGGCAATGTTCTCCTTTTTCATCCCTTTGTCGATTTTTGATGTTTCTTCAAAGGATTAATCACTTTGAGCTCAGATATTCCCTTTTCCGAACATTAGATTCCGTGACGAAAGGAGCGTCAACAATGATTTATTCTAGAATCATAATAATTTTTATTATAACATATATGATCATGTTTTTATCTGTTTGTTAGTAACATTTCACTGTTACTCGTTATTCAGGTATTAACTGCTTTATGTTCTTATGCATATTTTATCGGATAGGTTCTTATTACTCCTTTTAGTTTATAGTTATATCATTTATATAATTATATTAATATAATATATATCATATTAATTCATTAAATTCATGCTTATAATAATGTTTTAATGAAGATCATGTAGAATGAATCGCATCGAATCATGGAGACGGTAGGTCGTATTTATGCACGAGCAATGATATCATTCCCAAAATTATTGAATGGTTTTGAAGTGGATGGTGTATGATTTTTGAGAATTAGTATCATGTTATAATAATAATATATAGTTATTATTTCCATCATTATTCCCATCCATGTAAGGTGGTGGTGAAAAACATAATACACTACAGTGTGGAGACAATAAGTTATACGTACGCACACACAGTGATTTTGTTTTTTATAGGATGGATAAAAGATTAAATATAGTTATTTAATATTTAAAATAACATATCATTATATTATTGATACTGATTTTATTACTTTATAATGATACAACTAATTTAGAGGAAGTATAAGAAGAAATAATTTTGAATGAATCAGTAGAAGATATCACCGATTCCTTGACGTGCTTCCTCAAAATCTCTTCTTAGAGCACTAGAGTTGGTCTTTGAAGATGACCAGAAACTCTCAAATGAAAATAGGAAATTTAATAAGGAATAATTTAAGGGTTTGGATGACCTTTAAGGATAAAAATGGAGTGAATTGGTGAGGGAGGAGGTTCCCTTTTATAATTGAGGTGAGGGTCACTTTTGGAAAATCCATAAATAATAATTTATAATAAAATAAAAAACTTTCCAATACCACCAAAATGTCCCAATTTAGATGTTGGGATGATATAGGTTTATAATACCATCAACCAATAAATTTTTTACAAGTTACTTTGTCAATTTAAACCATATATTGTAAATTGACACTTAGTTATTCTATTTAATTTTAATTATGGTAATACCATTATAAATATTTAATGGTTATAAATATTTACTTATATGGTGTTAATTGTCCCTAAATGGATATTTAAAGAACTTTTAGGTATTATAATTATCACTTTGTAATTTTTAAATATTTTTAGGATTTTTAAATAATTTAATAAAATGTTATTTTGAAAAAATATCAATAGTGTCAATTTTGACAACATTCATTTATTTGACATAAAAAAATAAAAAAAGAAAGATAAAGGTGAAAGAAAATGTTTAATACAATCCTAAAATGTCATAGTCACTTATAAAATTCATGTATCACATTAATTATTTTATATGATATTTAGTTTAGTATTTTTTAAACCATTTTTTTATATTTCTATTAATAAAATAATTTCTACATCACTATTGTGTCATCAATAATGGTAATTATTTAATTTATAAAAATTATAAATAAATTTTCATGATGTATAAAATTTTTATATATTTACAAATAATATCTATAGTCGATATAATTTAATAGTTATCTATATATTAAAATTAATATACTTATATAAAATGAGATTATGACATTTTGTCACATTCATTAGTTTTTATTACATTCCTCTCATATTCATAGATAAGTGGCCATCAAGTGATTCAATTTATAACAATAAATTATAAGGGTCTAATTTAGTCATCCAATAGTATTTTTATAACAGTTAAGGTAATTTTATTATATTATTTTCACCTTTAATTACCTGATTTACCTTTAACCATGGTAATAAAAATAATTACAAGTCACTATTCATTAAGCTAAAAATAAAAGTAGCCTATTAAAATAATTTGAACCTATTGATTCCAAATATGGAATCCATTTTTCAAAATTCATAACACAAACATTTCTATAATTATTCTAAAATTAATCATGTTGTTGAAATGAGAAAATGAGTTTTAAAAGATAAAATATTGAAAAAGATTGAAATGTTTTTACATTTGAATTTAATATAAAATTAATTACAATGAAGTAAATTTTATTAAATAGTAAAAATATATTCTATTTATACTTTAAAACCATTTAATAATAAAATTTGACCATATTAATTATTTCAATTAAAAATTTTAATTTCAATTAAAATTTAGTGTATTTTTACAATTCATCATAACATGAAAGTTATCAGAAAAATATCAAAAATTCATCTAAAGTAAATTTTTATATCCCACACAAAAATAACATGTTTATTTTTTCATATAAAAATTATTAATGTGTAAAATATTAATTTAAAATTGGTTCTCCATTCAAAGGTGTAAAATTAAATTTTGTTTAAAAAAATAGGTTTTTATACATAAAATAGAGTTTTATTCATACCCTATGGATAAAATATACATTGGATGAATATAAAAAATATTTTATGAAGTATATAACAGATATATATCTCCTTAATTTTATTACCACAAGTAATTCACAACAAAATAAAAATATTTAATTGATTTATATTTTTTATAAAAAATTGATAACCAATGAATTCACAATGTATTTTCATAAGTTAGTTTTAATTATTCTCGATCACCTAAAATCTAGGATATAATGGTAATTTTATAATAAGGTCATATCAAAGTTCGTTTAAACTCATGATTGCATGAAAAGCAAGCAACTAAAGAATAAAAATTATTTAAAGAAAAATATTTCATAAAAACATCCGGGTGTTACACATTTACTCCTCCTTTTACATGTTATATCATGAATATTCTATTTGTTATGATATTTAATGTTTAATTTTATTTTATTATTTATTGGGAATTACAATTCAAAATATTACAAAAGTGGTAAGCGATTGTCGTCTCACATTTATTTTCTGTGAGACAAATTCCATATTCACCACATATTTCTTTAATGTGGTGTATATACTTCCCAATAATTTATTTTATAATGATTATACTTAAAATTATTTTTATAACCATTTTAGGATATATCTTTCATTGGGTTTATGAATCAAAATTTACCAAATTGATGGATTTTTGCCACAATTTTCCATCTTTGATACATATGATTATGTTATGCACTTATCTTCTTGTATGAAGTCTATATAAATCCACTTTGAAATTTAATATCATTAATTTAGTTATTATAATAATATTTTAAGTTTCATTTATTTATATTCCTTCATGGTTATTACTTTTCAAAGTTACCAAAGTGGTTAAGATTTTATGTTACAATCTCATCATCTATCGGGATTTTTTTATAATTATGTTTCTAATGATATAATATTAAGATGCATCTCTCATGAAAATTAGGACTATTATTATCCTCTTATTATTTCATGAGAATAATTGTTTCCCTTCATTTTCCTCTCTTTATGTACTTAAGTTTTTAAAAAGAATGTTTTTATGAAAAATTATCTTTTTGGTTGAAAAACCTTTTTCTTCAAAACCATGTTCTCAAAAAAAATTTAACATTATTCAAATGATTTGTTAATGAAAATTTTACCCATGTTTGAATTATTAAAAAATGTTTTGAAATTAATCTTCATGTTGTCTTCTAAACAATTCCCATTTTAATTTTACCAAAAATGTTAAAATAATCTTTATATTTTAACATGCTTAACGTCAATAGTATTTCCCATTGTCATGACCACTCATTGATTTCTAGATTCCCTTACTTTTTTTCAATGAAATTTTCAAAGATAATTTTTCCTTAATATTTTTAATTTTATAGATTTCAAGTATATTCTTTCAAATAGAAAAGGCTTTTGAATTTTTTTATATTTTAAAAGATATTTTTCAAAGAAAAGTTATCTTCCTAAAGAAACGTTTCAAGTGATTTATAGTTCAAAATAATTTAACATCTATGATGACATAATTTTATGTAACATATGATTTACTGAGGATATGATCCAAGGATACCATTCTAATTATTTATCTGAATGGTTTATATTTATAATGTCATGTTGTTTATGAAACCTGTTTCTATTTCATAGGTTGCACCATGATAAAATTATTATGAAACCCACTTCATTTTATATGGGTTATGATATGATGAAATGATGAAATAATTATGATAATTTTCTATTTTATATTGGTGAAGATATGATTAAATATATATGAAACTTATTTCCATTTAATGGGTTATGATATGATGAATGTTTTATAATCTTATACAACACATATGTAAGATATTCATCATGTGATGGGTGGGAACTATATCTACCTCCAATTCCTTGGGTAAAGATAAATGTTATATGAGCTCATAACTTACATGGGTGCTTATCCAAAGCCCGAAAAGGTTGGTACATAAGTGGTTAGCTTAATACCAAAAAGTAGTTTACATGAGTGGTTATCTCAAGACCGAAATAGGGTACATGGGAGTTCATCCCAAGCCCAAAGCAAGTACACCGGTGGTTATCCCAAACCTTACATGTTATGAATATCTTGATGTGTATACTTGAAATAAGATTTAATATGATTATGTGTATGCCAAAAATATTTGTATTATCTAATGGTGTTCTATCATGGATCATGTTATTTGATTACCTTATGATTCATGTCCTATAAAATTGAAATCTTTATTCTATAAATCAAGACTGTGATATTTGATATGCAAGGTAGGGTTTTCAAATGTTATGCTATAATACCCTTATGTTCATTTTATGCTTACGTATCTACCATTTTTATCCTTACTAAGTATATGATCTCACCCTTTCTAATGGTTAATTTCCTTAGTTTATGAAGATATATATTATGTTTTATTTTTCTAAGAGGGGTTCCAGATATTAATTTCTTAGTGGGAGATGATTTAGATCACCTATAAATCAATTTTTTTTTGTTTAAAAAAATATTAAGGAATGAAACTATTATGGTCCTCGTGCATGTATTTATATAATATAATGAATATTCATCTAAAAATATGTAATATCCATGTATAAAAGTCTTGGTCTACTACAGTTGGTATCATAGGAAAGGTTTAGTTATCCTTCATAAACTAGTATGAGAAAACATTATTAAAATCTCAAGGGACATCTATATGTATATGTTTAAGGATGTATTTAAGGATTATTATAAGCATGATTCAAAGTATAGGAAAATATCTTTTAATTTTTGTAAATGATAGAGCGTGTGTTTTTTAGAAAATTACATCCTGTTTTTTATACTACAAGTGGATGTGGCTCTAGAAAAGAGCTACCTAGGGGTAATAACTCTAAAAAGGGAATATTGAATTGGACTATATTGTCACTTGGTGCTTGATAATGGGTCTTTCTGCACACCTAGTCTGATACTTAGAGGGGAATTGATTTAGAAATTATTAAACTCTTTAAAAACCATCATGAATGATTTAAATAGATGATGACTATGAATAACATAGGATAAACCTATTGTGTTATAGATGAAAAATAATTTTTCATGATTTATACATCCTATAAGTGATTTTCATGATTATTTTGTTTTCTATTATGATTATAATTTCCCAGACTATACTTTTTGATTTTATTCAATGGTGGGAACTATAATAAATTTGGTTAAAATTAAATGAGACCAAAAAAATTCTAATGAGAATCCAAATTTGATGATAAATTGTGTGAAGGATATTTGGATTATTCCTAATCAGTTATCACGGAACATGATTAACAATGTTCACCTTAACCAAATCTCATACTCACCAAATAATATAAGGATAAAGTTTGTTGAGATTTTTGGTAGTAGAGACCCTAGAGGAAAGAAGATACAATTTTAAGAACCTAGTTTTTTCTATAAAAGACTTGGGAATATTCTTGATGTTATTCTAGAGCAGTGCCCTCATACGGCGTGCGATTCCGAGCCCCGGTGTGGTTAGAATTAAATTTTCAGTTCGTTCACACTGGGATTGCCAAATAAATAAGATAACGCCTAAACTGTGATCCAGATCAGAAATATGAGTGTACGGATGGGTCCAAAATGGGGTTTTTACCCTAGGAATGACATAAAAAATGTTGGTGTGGGACATTGGGACCCCTCACCCGTTAACGGAACGTTAATCGAATAATTAAAATATTTAATTTATTCGTTTAATGGTTAAACTCAAGTAACTCTTAAACGGTTGCTCGGATTGGAAAAATGAGGGCACTGTTGAGTCCGGAGCGTGTCTTTTACCCTAGGAGAGGTGTAATTTTCATGGGCGCGGGTCTCCTGTGAAAAATGCCGCCTGGGACATTTTTTGTAATTTGGCGGCCTCAGGCGTTGAGTTCAATAACTTTTGAACGGGGCCTTGGATTAAAATTTTTAGACCTCCATTGTGATCAAGAGGACGTGTTTACCCTAGGGGAGGCTTAACCTCGACCCTGCTGAGGGTTCGGTTATGGGACCTATGGGCGGGGGTTTAAGTGTTTTCTATTTAAACACTCCCCCCCTTTGTTTTGTTCCCCCTGGTGAAAACCCTCCCACGAAGAAGGAGGAGCTCCTCCATTCTTCTTCACCACACTGGTGAGGCGTGGAAACTCCAGTGGACCATCGGTGAAGCTCCGGGCCACACCCATTAGGTAGGCATCGTTTTGTTTCGTTTTAAACTTCTTCACCCTCTTTGAATTGATATATATGCGTCGAATTGGTGCTTGATGTTCTAGCAAATCCCATATCTGCATATCCCTTTTTCTGATATTCGCAACGCATGTTTCGGATTTAATTTTGGAGTCCTGAGGCGATCGTTATCATCCAGTGAAGTCCGGGGTGTTTTTGGTGTTCTTTCAGCAGTTTGGAGTTTTCTGGCCAGATTTAGGGGTTCCGGCGGTGGTCCTGCGAGCGGCAGCAAGGCGGCGGCCGCGCTCCGAGCACCCGGCAGGTGACGGCGTGCGGCGGTCCGGATTTGGCGGCCTCCAGCGGTTCTCTAGGCAGGCGGCAGGGGGCTTCTCCGAGCGAGCTGGGGGCGCGCAGCAGAAGGGCCGGCCGACTGCGCCGGTCGGTTGACTCTGCGGATCGGGGTAGCGGCGCGCGACCCCGTGGGGGGAACCGGACCTGCCATCGGCGGGTCTTCACGCTGCAAAATGACTGGCCCCACGAGGGCTGGTCTTGGGTAGACTCTGGGTCAGCGATGGGCCCCACGGATGAGGTTTGGGCCTGTGCTGTGAATCGGGCTGGCCAGCGCGAGCCGACCCAGGCCGGGCGGACCGGCCGGTCCAGGCCGGTCCAGCCCAAGGGGCTTTGCCCCCTCGACTCGGACGCCCGTGATTTCTGCTATGGGCATCCGTTTTGCATACCGTTTGTGACAGTATACTCCAGACGTGAAGACGACCATTTTGAGATGGTCTCGGGAATAAGTAATTCCCAAAATGAGGGGCCTCGGAGGCGCGACACGCCTTTAAGTAGTTTGACGTTTTTCCGGGGGTTCGTGTTTTGAGAGGCGCGAACGCATCCGACGTCCGATTTCAGCGCCGTCAATGGAGTTTGGACCCTAGTGCCGAGGCAAAGTTTTTCGGTCTGGTTTCGGCCGTCGAAACCGGAGTTGAGGTGTGGGCCCCACATGCCGTCTTTCGAGGTGCACACAGCTTTTTGTAACCTTTTCATCGGTCGTCCATTCGGGGTGTTCGAGCAATCGATTATGAGTGTTTTTCTGAGGTCATTGCAATGGTGCAATTCACCGGCGTTAATTCTGCACAAAGGGTGCGGGCCCCATGAGGTTCGTTTTGGGAGTTGGCGGTGATTTCCATCTTTATCACCAGGTGTCCGTTTCGGACATGTGATTAGTTATACTTGTGTACTTTTTCGAGAGGATCACAACGGTGTGATCTGTTCGGTGTGATTCGGGACTGGGATGCAGGTCCCATATAGAACTGCTTGTGTGCAGTTTGATGAAATGCATCTTTTTCTCCCGATATTCATCCCACTCAAGTGAGCAGTCCTTTAGATGTGTTTTCCTGAGGGGATCGCAATGGTGCGATGCGCCTGACTGTTTTCGGGGCCGAGGCTCGGGACCACGGGATGTCGTTCAGGCGTAAAGAGGTGTTGGATGACTTTTACGTCAGATATCCATTGGAGGTGAATAAGTAGTCGATCTCGCATGTTTTTTTTGCGAGGATTACAAGTGTGTAATCTATTCAGGCGAGCAGCGCCTCTTACAAAATCTTATTAAATGTGGAAATATGAAGGGTGCTCTGGTGGCGGTTCGTCCTACTGTGTTTGTAGAGGACCATTAGCGTTTGATCACATGCAATCACGTTTGAGTGAAGTAATTCATGAAAAGATGTATTTGGTTGTTCCGAGTCCGATGAGGTGGCATGTTGGAGTTGTTACATCTACACCCTTCGCGTTGATGTTGGGTGTCGTGTGCACGATAGCCTTTGGGATGGAAAGGTGGTATACTCTGAGAGTATACGAGAACTCTTGGAGGTACATGTGGCTGTTTATACATGAGAATCTTTGTGCGCTTGGTTGGAGTTGACTTGGGGTCACCCGTTGTGTGGGACCCATGTGCGTGCCATGTTCTTATTTAAGTACCATTAACCTCTCGTGATGTAGTGGTTCCCTCTGTTCTCGATTGCTGACCAACTGGTTTGAGTGGTTTACCCAGGGTTCTGTTCTCGATGGTTTTGCCGGCAGAGTTGCTTCGTGTTCCCTGGTAGTGTTTTTGTGGATTATGGTGTGACCAATACTTTACACGGGCATCAATCTTCTACTCAGGAGGTTGTTTCCAGTAGAGATGGCCAGAGCAGTTCCGAGTTTACCCTCCAGCAGAGACTGGGCAATGGGTTTCTCATTGTCTTCTTCTAGGTCTACCCTCCAGCAGAGACTGGGAAGTGGGTCGTATGTCGACTTCTTCTAGGTCTACCCTCTAGTAGAGACTAGGAAGTGGGTCCCCTGTCCACTTCTTCCAGGTCTACCCTCCAGTAGAGACTGGGTAGTGGGTCGCCTGTCGACGTATTCCAGGTCTACCCTCTAGTAGAGACTGGGCAGTGGGTCACATGTCGACTTCATCTAGGTCTACCCTCTAGTAGAGACTGGGAAGCGGGTCACCTTTTGACGTATTCTTGGTCTAAACTCCAGTAAAGACTAGTCAGTGGATTTCATGTTGACCTCTTAGGGTCTACCCTCCAGTAGAGACTGGGCAGCGGGTCACCCGACAACCTCTTTGGGTCTACCCTCAAGTAGAGACTGGGTAGTGGGTCGCCCGATGACTTCTCTCAGACTCAGTCCTTTCTTCCAGGCTAGTCTATGGCTTTTCTCCATGACTATTGGAGGGGGACCCTTGGTTTGTATGGGTCAGTGATGTGATAGCATTGACTTTGAGCAGACCTCTCGACTGTGTGATAGTGAAGAGGTGTGGTTTGACTTTCCTCAGAACTCTCAAGTACGAGGGGCACTTTCCCCACCGATATGCGTCCTTATGACGCGACCTAAAACCATGTGGGTGAGTTAGTGCCGCCAAGCAGATAGTGTCTAGGTGCGGTGATTTAAGCCCCTTGACTTGTAGTTCCAGGAAGATGTGCGGGATGTTGGGCATCGATGGTGTTTACTTCTTGGACTATTGGCTACTCACATTCTTGGGCTGGGCTACGGGATGGAGATCCCCTTACGATATTGTTCGGGATTCTTGATTGAGCATATGGATAGGTATATACCTTCTTCCGGTACCCACTCCTTGGGTTTTGTCTACTCTCCTTCCAAGAGAGGCGAAGATGCGCGGGGTATGCCACGTGCTTTCTATGTCTAGATTCTAATAGTTGGATGAGTCTACTCTCCTACTATAGGTAGCAAAGACTCGATGAGAAGTTCATCTTCTCACAGTTTCTGTCTCCTTGTGTCTGGACGAGTCTATATCCTTTCTCTTGTTGGTTGAGTTGGACTCTCTATTGTTACTCTAATGCACTCTCAGATGTACTCCTTTAATTTTCCCTATTCGATCTACTGCTCTCCCTTCGGTACCTCCTTTTTTGCTCCCTTGAGCCTTCGGGGTATCCTACGGAGTATTTTTATACTCACCTCTTTTTGGGCTTTTCCCACACTTGGTGTGCCCTGGCAGTCGACAGACAGGTTGGCCGTGACTTCAGCGGAGCTTAGGAGTTCGGGAGCTTGGACCACGTGCGGTGGCCGGAGTCGTGTTCCAGGTGGGGGACCCTTCCAGCAGTTTTTCATTTTTTTACCTGTTTCTGGTTTGTGGCACCTTTTCTAGTTGGGTGTGTGTTTTCCCCTTTCCTTTTTCAGTTTACCTTCTGAACATTATTTGTACTGTTAGAGGTCGATGCAATTTTGTGGTATATATATAGCAGTTTCACTTTGCTTTACATTTCATATTCTTTTACTCTGCACTTTTTCATTGAGTGTGCTGCATGTGTGTGTACAGGAACTCAGGCAAAGGTCTCGCTGAGTTGTTTAGCCTTCGGTGCTTTTCGCCAGTCCCTGGCTTATGGAGGCAGGATTGGGGTAGTTACGGCTCGAGCTCGAGTAGGGTCGGGTCATGAAAAAGTGGTATCAGAGGTGGTTCGTTCGTTGGGACGTTGTTTAGACGTCCCTAAAAAGGAATTGGTTTGGATTTTGGGAAACAGTGTTAACATGTATCGAGAGTGGCTCTCAGGCCAAGGAGTCCAGTGATGGTGTGGTGGCCGACGTATCCATTCACCAGGACCTTGATAACCCGCTTGTCGACTCGGCATGCTGAGACACTTGTTGCAGGGAAAATTGGTTTTTGCATCACGTAGGATTGAGTCTATGATTTTCCTTCTTGATTCAGCTCCCCATCATTATTGTTGTTGTGATATAAATATATGCTCATCTGATCGCGGCACTCCTTGATAATATTCAGGATGTCTCCATGAAGATAGCCAGTCATAATACTAGATTTGGATCATAACGACGACCCTGTGAGCTATGAGGCCTCAGTCCAGGACCCATCATTCGAGTACCTTTCTCCAGGTGGACCAGTAGGAGCACCCCCACCTATTGAGCAGCAGATAGCTTCAGCAGAGCAGGATGAGCTTGAGCATAGTTTGACCGCGCTTTGTGAGTTCCAGCAATAGAGACCACTAATGTTCGGTGTTGAGCCAGACCCTCAGGCAGCAGAGGTTTGGATAAAGATAGTGGTTCACCTTTTCAGGCTTGTGCGGACACCGACAGATCTTCTGGTGTCTTTGGCCGCTGGCCTTTTCCATGGAGCAGTTGGGCATTGGTGGAGTCTGGTGACTCAGTTTCTTGATGAGTCATCCCTTTCATGGGGAGACTTTTAGTTTTTGTTTCGTGAGGAGTTTTTCCCCTACTTCTTATGCTCCGTTCAGATTTAGGATCTCCTGCAGTTTCAGCAGGGAGGGATGATGGTGGCCAAGTACGCGGGTAGTTTCGCAAACCATGCACGCTTTTACCCGGACATGGTCCACGACGGAAACTTCTGAGCGTGGATGTTTGAGTAGGGTACCTGTCGAGAGATTCATGATATCATAGTACCCTTGGTCATTCACACCTATGTCGGGGTACTAGATCAGGCGCTGGTGACAGAGGGCTTCCTGTCACGCTCTACAGTTGGTGGTTGTAGCAGGCACGATAGAGCCGAGATTTCTGACGCAGCTAGCAGGCGTCAGTGGACAGAACCTCGACACAGGTGGCTTTCCGATAACCAGACTCAAGCGCATGGTCGTACACCATAGTGGCGTCGGAGGGCACCAGTGCAGCCTAGAGAGAGTCGGTTCTATGCTTGCGATGGGTGAGGTCACATGGCACGAGACTGCCCAACCAGGCACACTAAATATATCAGGCAGGCAGCAGGTGTACCACCGCGGCAGAGGAAGCGCCGTGATTGGAGTATTTCCCAAAGAGGTGGTACTAGAAGAGGAGAGGGAGGAGATGTTAGTGGGGGATGACATTACTAGGTCTTCCCATCACCACTAGGCGGTCCACGTCAGGCTTCGAGAGCAGACAATTGGGACCACGGACAGCCGCGAGATCTGAATGTATATGATCTTACGGAGCATGTGGTGGTAGGAGGTATGCTCTACGACTCTTCTACTTCTTGCAGTAGAATTTTTAGACTCTGTGTGAAATGATTTTCCTCCTGCTCCTTGTTTGATTTGTTACCAGGGTGGCGCGGGGTGTCATTGTAACCCAGTGTTGGTAAAGTAAATGGGCATGGGACATTTTTTCTTTAGTCGATGGTGTTTATTCCTTCTCCCTCCGAGAGTGTAAGAGAGTCTTGATTGTGAGATATTGACTTTGAAACCTTGTGTGACCAGATATCCTTAGGTCTCCCGCCATATGGATATTCTGAAGGAGGGAATCACCTGGCCTTGTTCCAGGTGCGGGAAGTGATTCTAGTCGTGGCATGTGACGTAGAGGTTCGATCAGGGAGGTGAGCTACCACCGAAGTCCTTTGGACTGTTTGAGAACGTGTGAAGGTATGTCAAGGTTCCCTACCACTTTTCCCTAACCCCCAGGGTCGGAAGTGGGTGCATGAAATCTCTCGCATGGCTCACCTGAGAAGAAGTGTGCGTGCTCCTATGAAAGTAATCAGCAAGGGCATACCACATGTGAACAGATCAAACCCTTTGGTCTGTGTGCGGTGACGTGGGACTATGCAAGAGTTCTTCTGGGTGCGGAAGAGCCATCTGTGGGCTTAGTACCCCAGGTTGTACCCTAGTTTTTCTTTTCGGGGATGAAAATATTGAAATAGGGAATGATGTGAGAATCTAGTTTTTTATATAAAAGACTTTGGAATATTATTGATGTTATTCCAGAGCAGTGCCCTCAGACGGCGTGCGATTCTGAGCCCCGGTGTGGCCGGAATTTAATTTTTAGTGCGTTCACACTGGGAATGCCAAATAAATAAGATAACTCCTAAACAGTGATCCGGATCAGAAATATGAGTGTACATATGGGTCCGAAATGGGGTGTTTACCCTAGGAACGACATAAAACATGTCGGCGCGGGACATTGGGACCCCTCGCCCGTTAATAGAACGTTAAACGAATAATTAAAATAATTAATTTATTCGTTTAATGGTTAAAATCATGTATCTCTTAAACGGTAGCTCGGATTGGAAAACAGAGGGCACTGTTGAGTCCGGAGAGTTCCTTTTACCCTATGAGGGGTGAAATTTTCACGGGCGCGGGTCTCCTGTGAAAAATGTCACGAGGGGCGTTTTCATAATTTGGAGGCCTTGGGAGTTGAGTTGAATAATTTTTGAATGGGGTCTCGGATTAAAATTTTGAGACTTCTGTTGTGCTCGGTAGGAGGTGTTTACCCTAGGGGAGGCATAACCTCGACCCTGCTGGGGGTTCGGGTACAGGACCTACGGGCGGTGGATTAAGTGTCTTCTATTTAAACACTTCCCCCCCTTGTTTTGTTTCCCCCCGGTGCACACCCTCCCAATGAAGAAGGAGGATCTCCTCCCTTCTCTTACACCACTCCGGCAAGGCGCGGCAACTTCGTCGGACTATCGGTGAAGCTTCGGGTTACACCCAACAGGTAGGCGTCATTTTGTTTCGTTTTAAACTTCCTCACCCTATTTGAATTGCTATATATGCGTCGAATTGGAGATTGATATTTGATAGAATCCCATATCTGCATAGCCTTTTTTTAGCTTCACAACTCATGATTTGGATTTAATTTTGGAGTCCCGAGGTGATCGTAATCGTCTGGCGAAGTCAGGGGTGTACTTGGTGTTTTTCCGGCGGTTTGGAGTTTTCCTGCCGGATTTAGGGGTTCCAGCGGCGGTCCGGCGAGCGGCACCAAGGCGGCGGTGGAGCTCCGGGATCCCTGTACGTGGAGGCACGTGGCGGTCCTACTTCGGCGGCCTCCGGCAGTGCTCCAGGCAGGCGGTAGGGGGGCTTCTTCAGGCGAGCTGGGGGCACGTAGCGGAAGGGCTGGCCGGCTGCGCCGACTGGTTGACTCAGCGGATCTGGGTCGCGACGCGCGACCCCGCAGGGGGAACAGTACCCTCCCTCTGCATGTCTTCACGCTGAAAAATGACTGGCCCCATGAGGGCCGGTCTGGGGTAGACTGCGGCTCAACGCCGGACTAGGCCGGGCGGACCGGCCGGTCCAGGTCGGTCCAGCCCAAGGGGCTTTGGCCCCTCAATTCGGACGCCCGTAATTTCTGCTATGGGAGTCCATTTTGCATGTCGTCTATGGAAGTATACTCCAGGCATAGAGATGAGAGTTTTGAGACGGTCTTGGGAATTTTTAATTTCTAAAACGAGGGGCCTCGGAGGCGCAACACACCATTAAGTAGTTTGACGTTTTTTCAGGGGTTCGTGTTTTGAGTGGCACGGACGCATCCGACGTCCGATTTGAGCACCGTCAGCGGTGTTGGGACCCTGGTGCCAAGATGGAGTTTTCCAGTGTGGTTTTGGTCATCGAAACCAGAGTTGAGGTGTGGGCCCCATGGGATATCTTTCGAGCTGCACACATCTTTTTGTAACTTTTTCATCAGACGTCCGTTCGGGGTGTGCGTGCAGTCGATTCTGAGTTTTATTCCGAGGGAATTTCAATGGTGCAATTCGCCCGCATTAATTCTGCACGAGGGTGTGGGCCCCATGAGGGCCATTTTGGGAGTTGGCAGTTATTTCCATTATTAACACCGAGTGTCCATTTCGGACAAGTGATTAGTAAAACTTGTGTACTTTTTCAATAGGATCTCAACGGTACGATCCGTTCGTTGTGCTTCGGGACCGGGGTGCAGGTCCCACGTAGAACCTCTTGTGCGCGGTTTGATGAAATGAATCTTTTTCTCTAGATATCCATCCCACTCAAGTGAGTAGACCTTTAGACGTGTTTTCCCTAGGGGATCGCAATGGTACGATGCGCCTGACTGTTTTTGGGGATGAGGCTCAGGACCACGGGATGTCGTTCGGGTGTAAGGCGGTGTTGGACGACTTTTACATCAGATATCCATTGGAGGTGAGTAAGTAGTTGATCTTTCTTGTTTTTCTGTGAGGATTATAATGCTTTAATTTTTTCAGGCGAGCATAGCCTCTTACGCGATCCTGTTAAATGTGGAAATATAAAGGGTGCTCTGGTGGCGGTTCGTCCTACTGTGTTTGTAGCAGACCCTTGGCGTGTGATCACTTTCACTCCCATGTGAGTGAAGTAATGCTTCATGAGATGTATTTTTCCCTGCCTGGTCCGATGAGGTGGCAAGTTGGAGTTGTTACATCTATGCCCTTCGTGTTGATGTTGGGTGTCGTGTGCACGATAGCCTTTGGGCTTGAAACGTGGTATACTCTGGGAGTATATGAGAACACTTGGGGGTACATGTGGTTGTTTGTACCTGAGAATGTTTGTGCGCTTGGTTGGAGTTGACTTGGGGTCACCTGTCGTGTGGGCCCCATGTGCGTGCTATGTTCTGCTTTACATACCATTGACCTCTCACGACGTAGAGGGTCCCTCTGTTCTCGATTGTTGACCATCCGGGTTGAGTGGTTTTCCCCCTTGTTCTGTTCTCGATGGTTTGGAAGGCAGAGTTGCTTCATATTCTCTGGTAGAGTTCTTGTGGATTCTAGTGTTACCAATACTTTACACGGGCACCGATCCTCTACTCCGGAGGTTGTTTCCAGTAGGGATGGCCAGAGAAGTTCCGAGTTTACCCTCCAGTAGAGACTGGGCAGTGGGTTGTTCATTGTCTTCTTCCAGGTCTACGCTCGAGCAGAGACTGGGCAGTGGGTCGCCTGTTGATGTATTCCAGGTCTACCCTCCAGCAGAGACTGGGCAGTGGGTCGCCTGTCAACTTCTTCCACGTCTACCCTCTAGGAAAGACTGGTCAGTAGGTCTCCTTTCGACTTCTTATAGGTCTACCCTCCAGTAGAGACTGGACAGTGGTTCCCCTGTTGACTTCTTCCAGGTGTACCCTCCAGCAGAGACTCGGCAGTGGGTCGCATGTTGACTTCTTCTAGGTCTACCCTTCAGTAGATACTGGGTAGTGGGTCTCATGTAGACGCATTCCAGGTCTACCCTTCAGTAGAGACTGGGCATCGGGTCGCCTGTCGACCTCTTAGGGTCTACCCTCCAGCAGAGACTGGGCAGCGGGTCACCCGACGACCTCTTAGGGTCTACCCTCCAGTAGTGACTGGGCAGTGGGTCGCCCAATGACTTCTCTCGGACTCAGTCCTTTCTACTAAGCTAGTTTGTGGCTTTTCTCCGTGACTACTGGAGCGGGACACTTGGTTATTACGGGTCAGCAATGTGATATCTTTGACTTTGAACAGACCTCTCGATTGTGTGATAGTGAAGAGGTTTGGTTTGACTTTCCTCAGAACTCTCAAGTACGAGGGGCACTTTCCCCACCAAGACGCGTCATTGTGACGCGACCTAAAACTGTGCGGGCGTGTTAGTGTCTCCCAAAGTAGATAATGTTTAGGTGCGGTGACTTGAGCCCCATTTACTTGAAGTTCAGGGAAGACATGCAGGATGCTGGGCATCGATGGTGTTTAATACTGGGACTATTGGCTACACACTTTCATAGGCTGAGCTACGGGATGGAGATCCCCTTGCAATCTTGTTCGGGCTTCTTGATTGAGCATATGGATATGTATATACCTTGTTCCAGTACCCACTCCTTGGGTTTTGGATACTCTCTTTCCAGGAGAGGCGAAGACGCATGGGGTGTGACACGTGCTTTCCATGTCTAGATTCTCGTGGTTGGATGAGTATACTCTCCTTCTATAGGTAGCGAATACTCGATGAGAAGTTCATCTTCTCACTGTTTCCAGCTCCTTGTGTCCGAATGAGTCTATCTCCTTTCTCTTGTTGGGTTGATCTGTACTCTCTACTGTTACTCTACTGCACTCTCGGTTGTACTCCATTAATTTTCCATGTTTGATCTACTACTCACCCTTCGGTACCTCCTTTGTTGCTCCTTCAAGCCTTAGGGGTATCCTACTGAGTATTTTTATACTCACCCATGCTTGGTCTTTACCCGCACTTGGTGTTCCCTTGTAGACGACGGGCAGGTTTGTCGTGACTTTAGCAGAGCTTAGGAGTTTGGGAGATTGTACCACATGCGGTGGTCAGAGTCGTGTTCCAGGAGGGGGACCCTTCTAGCTGTTTTTCTTTTGTTTACCTATTACCGGTTTGTGGAACCTTTTCTGGTTGGACTCCTGTTTTCCCCTTTCCTTTTTCAGTTTACCTATAGCACTTTCTTTGTACTGTTAGAGTTCAAAGCACTTTTGTGGTTTATATATAGCATTTTCACTTTTCTTTACTTTACTTTTTCTTTTACTCTTCACTTTTTCATTGAGTGTGTTGTGTGTGTTTGTACAGGTACTCAGGCAAAGGAATCCCCGAGTTGTTTAGCCTTCGGCGCTTGTTGCCAACCCCTGGCCTATGGAGGCAGGCTTAGGGTAGTTGCGACTCGAGCTCAGGTAGGGTCGTGTCATGACAACATTTTTTTATAATTCATGAATGTGGGAAGAATCAATTAAGGGAATGTATTATAGGAATGAGAAGATTTTTTCTGTGTGGAGAAGAAGGGCATAAAGTAAGCAATTTTTGAGTGAAAATGAAAATCTCTGTTAACATAATGGATGGGAATATTGGAATCCATAATGTATTATCAATGGGTGAATGTTTCAAATGTCGAAAGAATGGGGATTATGTATATCAGTTTCTTAGAGAGAAAGATCATGAAAAAAATAAACAATGTTGTATGACTAATTCTCTTATTGTTGATGATGAAGAGACTAAAAATGAAATATGAAATTATGAAAGTGATAATTAATAATATGGAGAATCCTAATTAATGGTTTGATAAGTAAGTTAGATATTTGATGTAATTTTGTATTGGAATTCAAAAATTATGTTATATAAATCATGAAATATTTATGGATCGTTCATTATATGTTTTTCATTTGGGATTTTAGAAAATATATTAAAGGGAACTGATAGAATATAAGTGTAATTTAATGGAAATGGGATATTTTAAAGACAACCCTTAATATGTTACCTAGGTTGAGAAAATGGTGTTTTTTAAATAAAGATATTACAGATATGGATAAAGTAAATAGTTTAGTATTGATGACTTCAGAACTGATAAAGGATTTGTTGAAAATGTGTTTTATGTTATCATTTATGGAGTTTACAACATTATTATATATATAAAATATGTTCAAAAAAATATGATTTTTTTATGAAATGTGGAAGCATTCATGTTTTTATTGAGGTTTTTGTGGTCATTACCAAGCTTATAGAGAATATATAACCAAGGTATTCTGATATTTGTCATGTGGACATTAAGAGCTGCTTAATGATATTTTTAGGGTCAATGTTATATTGATTTGGGAAATTTAGTGACCTTATTTCAAATGTTTTGGATTTTAATCTTTTGAGAGGTTCATAAGGATAACCATGTATTTAATGGTTTAAGTTGAACTTTGGATAAGGCTTTAAATATTAACACATTACATCACCATATGAATATTTATCCATATTATTGTGAGGATAACAAAAGATAGATAGAATGAGTTATAATTCTATCTATTGATCATATGTTCTATTAGAACTTTAGGCAAGAAAAATTTATCTTCATTTCATAGAGTAAGAGATAAAGTGGAAATTGATCAAGGAACAACCAAATGGTGATATTTTTCCATGGAAATGGAATGAAATAAAGTAAGTATATCTTCTTGTGAAAAACATAAAAATTATGAAAATATATTTAAATAAAGTGTTGTCCTCTTATCACTATTTCTAATGATATCAATGAACTTTTTTATGCCTCTTCAGTCTATGGTTTTGTGGTAATTAACCTTCTATAAATCACCCAATTTTTTGTGATCAATGATCTCTATCACTTTCTATAATTATTTACACTTTTCTTCCATGTCCAAATCTATACTTCCCACCTCTGTTCTCCTATATTAAAATGTAGTTATGATTTATTTATGTAAACATTATGTTTTCAGCTTTCCCTTTTTAAGGTAAGTTTTATTATTAATTTTTACAATGTGGGTTTCAATGAAGGAATTTTTAAATGTTGATCCTTTGATTGCCAAGATAAATTTCAAGGTAGAAATTCATTTTTCGGGGGGTTGAATGTAACACTCCTATATTTTTTGAATTTTTTTCAAATTAATTTAATCTTTTCTATATATTTCATTTCACAAAATTCTGATTATAGGATACATTACATGCAACACTATGTTAATCTTGTGATACACATAAGAAAATCTAGCCTTACATTACACACGACATTATGTTTTATCAAACCCATGATATATTATTTATATAGTTATTTAAATCGGGCCTCTATAACCTTGCAATTCCACATAGTGATATGAATAGTAATAAATAATTTTTAAATATTAATTATAATGGTTTTACATAAAGAAAACATATTTATATTAAAATACCTAATTTTCAATAAATTATTTGTATATTATTTTCTCAAAAAAACATTTTTCAATGTTTTTATGAATAATAATAAAAAATATTTTTTAAAATTTTTGAAAATTAATATGATAACATGAAATTTATTTTTAAATAAATATGTAAAAATTATCTTAGGGGTAATATTTGTTATTTTTCTATAATGTTTAATTTTATGATGAATAATTAAAAATACTGAATTTTAATTGAAAACAATTTTTCATTTGATTTATTTATAATTTTAAATTATATTTAAAATTGGTTTCAAAGTAAAATTGGTTACATAATACATAAATTAATATAATTTAGGTCATTTTTATCTATCTCGTAGTGAAATTGGATATAAAAACTCTATAAACTTTTGAACATTTTCTCTTTAAAAAGACTCTTCCTTGTTACGTCTGTTGGATTAATTTTAAATTAACATTTTCCACTTCTATGAATGAAATTTAGAAAAAATGATTTAATAATTTTAATGAGAATAATTTTCATTGTATAATAAGTTCAAATTAATATTTAACCATATTTATTAGTGAAAATAGTTAAAATTTATTAGCTAAGTTAAGGTTAAAATGAGGTTTTCTGCATTACTTGCGCTTGTATTAAAAATAAATTTTCCATTCACAAAAGATTTTTATTTATTAAATTATATTTCATATTTATAATAAATAGGTATATATTATATTATAAATGTAATTTTAATTTTATTATTAATGGTTAGATTACCTATGTAAATAAAATTATACAAGTTACCATGGTAAAAAAACCAAAAGGGTCAAATTGATTAAACATAAAGACTAAGGAATAACTTGATAAAAATGTTTTTCTTTTGTATGGTGGGGATTTTTCTCAACCATATCATCCCTAAAATCCAATATTGATCAATAATGGATAATCATAAGGTATGAGTTACCTCCTAGTAGTGAATAATTTTGGGTATTTACTAAAATTCCATTTCTCCTCACATATAAAAGGCAACTCACTCCCCTCATTTATTCACTACTCTCAAGCCATTTGGCTAGACCAAGCCCAACCCAAATCACTTCCAAAATTACCTAATCTCATCCTAGAAGCATTATTTTGGGAATAAATCTAATCCATGAAGTATTTTGGTGAAAATTTGAGATGGTTACCTAAAGAATAAAAGGATCAATCATGTAAGAAGGAAGTCAAGACATAAGGTAAGAAGATTTGTAGTCTCACTTTTATTTCTAGGAGACATATAAAAATTCACCTCTAGTTTCTTTTTTTTTTGTAGTTTATATGCTACTACTTTGACATTTTAAATCATGAATATCTTCCTTTTCAACTTATTTAAATTTTCATTTGATTTTATGATTTATTAGGACTTGAGATTCAAAAGATTACTAAAGACATATTGGATTTTTTCCTCACTGTTTTTTTATGAGACAAATTCCATATTCACCACATGTTTCTGTTATGTGGTATATATAATTCCCAAAAATTAATTTTATGATGCCTATAATTAAATTTTTTGGTATATCCATTTTAGGATCTCTCTTTAATGAGGCTTTTTTTCCTAAAGTTACAAAATTGGTAAGGTGTTTTTGCCTCAATTTTTCTTTTTTGAGACATATGATCATGTTATGAACCTATCATCTTTTACAAGGGGTATATAATTCCCATTTGAAATTTTATATCATGTATATATTTATCCTCGTGATTTTTTATGTATTTTTAAGGATATTATTTCATGGGGCTTATGTTTCAATGTCACCGAAGTGGTAAATATTTTATGTAACAATCTCATCATTTATCGGGATTATTTATGATTATGTTTTTGATAATAGAATATTGTGATCTATATATTAACAAACTCTTGAACATTATTATAAAATGGTTATTTATTTAGAATATATTTTCTTCCATTAATTTCCCTCTATGTACTCAATAGTTTAAAAATAATGTTTTAAGAAAAAATCATCTTTTTTTTCAAGAAACCTATTTCTTTAAAAAACGTATTTTCTAAAACAAATTCAATTTTTTTTAATATTATTTGAATTAGTTATTAAAAAAAATTAACCATTTTTGAATTTTTACAAAATTGTTTGAAGATAATATTCATTTCATTTTAAAAATAATGCTTGTTTGGATTTTATCAAAAATGTACAAATAATATTTGTTTTTAAACATGCACAACAAGAAAAGAATATGCCACTATAATGAATTCTCTATTATTTCAAGAATACCTTACAATTTTATAAATATATTTTAAAATATAATTTTTTCCTTAATATTTCAATTTTTTAATATTTTAAATAAATAGTTTTTAGGTGAAAAAGAATTTTGGAAAGTTTTTATTTTTGAAAAAGTTATTTTCAAATAAATGTTATATTCCTCTAGAAATTTTCCAAGTCATTTATCATTAAAAATAATTTTCCATCTTGGATGAAATAATTTGATGAAACTTATTATTTAATAGAGATATGATCTAGGGATACCATTCTTATTCCATATCTAAATAGTTTTTGTTTCTGATAGGATGCTTTTTATGAAACATGTTTCTCTTCCACGGGTTATACCATGAAAAAATTATTATAAAACTTTCTTATTTTTTCATGGATTGTTATTTGATGAAATTATTAAATGATTAAGAAAACTATCACTTTTCCATAGTTTATCGTATGATTAAAGTTTATGACACACATCTTCATTTCATTGGTTATTATATGGTGAATGTTTTATGATCTTGTGGAACATATATGTATTATTTTCATTATGTGATCAATGAGACCTATATATACTTACAATACAATGGGTAATGAAAACAAAAAATTAGTAGTCTTAGAAGGTACACATGTGGTTATCCCATACTCAAAAAAGAGGGTACACAGGTGCTTTCCCAAGACCAAAAATGAGGGTATATGGGTGGCTAGCCCAAGCATGAAATATAGTACATAAGATATCATCCCAAGACTGAATAAGGTGCATGAGTGGTTATCCCAAGACTAACATGTTATTAATTTCTTGGTGGGATTCCTTGACATAATATTTTCTATGGTTATGTGTATGCAAAAAATCTATGTCTTATGCCAATATTATGCTCTCATGTGTAATTTTCTTTGATTCCCTTGTGATTTAAATCATTTAAACTACCAATATTTGTTACATGACTCAATATTATGAGCATTGGTGTGTAGGGTAGGTTTTTAAAATGTTATTCTCATGTTCTCATACCCTTAAGTTTATGTTATGATTATATATCTCCCTTATTTTTTCCCCACTGACCATATGAGCTCAACCTTTATTATATTTCCTTTCCCTGGGTTATGAAGATTTGTATTGTGTATGATTTTTCTAAGATGGGGAAATATATGAAGATATTAGTGAGAGATGATGTATCTCAATAATAAACTATATTTTTATGCTTCCATGTTTCCAAAGTCACTAAACTATTATAGCACTTAGGCATGTGTTTATGTAATATAATTAATATTCATTTAAATAGATTTAATATCCATTTATGAAAAGCTTTGGCCACTAAAGATATAACACACCATACCAATCTCATCGCATTTGATGTGGGTCAGATAGTTTCCCTATAACCCCAACCCATGTAGGTTAGCACATTCTCATTGGAACCAATATTAGTTATGCCATATATATAACATTTAAACATATCCACTTCACATAAAAAACTAATCACATATATATCTTGGTGGGGTATCATCAACATAAAGAACATCAATCTCATACCCTACTCCTAACATGGATAACCCCTTCTAAGTATCATTGCCACATCTATATAACCAGTCAACTACACCACACCTAGAAGGGAGAGAGGGAAGAAGGACTAGTAAATCATTTTTTCACTCACCAACATTGATATTTGAAAAAATACATGATACCCTAAACCTTTGGGTGTTGGAAATGTTATTATAACATCCTAAGTATTTGGAGCGGGTTAAAATCATAACCCAATTTTAAATTTTTTTATTTGGTGGGTAGAATGAATAATTTTTTATCATAAGAACTTAATTCTGAGTTCTCCTTCTATCCAAGGCCTTGATTTTAGATGGTTTTAGAGGCTTATGAAAATAATCAAGTGTTTGAATGGGTTATGGGTGTGTCGTAGGCTCGAAGGCCCAGTTTTAGAAAGTGGAGGTTTAGGCCCATAGATAGATCTAATCGTATGACCATTTAATGCAAACTATGTGACCCTTTTTTCAATTATCCTAGTTTATGGAAACCATGCATGTTGGGGTGCATAGGCATGTATGAAACTCTATAGTTTTTGTAGAGATATTCATCATGGTTTTCATGGGGTTAGGGAAACCATGTAAAATCCACACAATTAGTTCCAGTTGGGAAGTAACCTTACACTATCACATGTATGGTTTGTGAAGAGTTAGGCTAAATGTGAGAGCTAACCATGTCTGGTTTATCTCACAAGCATCAGGAGAAACATGGTTTCCACACGGTTTGTAAAATCACGCGATCTAACCATGAAACCTCTTGAAAGGGTGAATTTATGTATTTTACATCCCTTAATTAAACATATTTTTGCAATCTTATCTTATTCATGGGTTTCACACTGTAAGGGTGGATCTCATTTACACCTCCACTTATTTTTTATCCCCCTCCTTCATCCATACTCTATTTTGATCTCCATTAGTGGTGTTGGATCCATCTTGGTAAGGCTTTCCATATTCTCGTATCATTTATTCTTTGATATTTTCTCAAAAACTACTAAATATGTTTGATTGGTATTGGACTATTTTCATGGAATTCATTGGAAATTCCAATTTATTATAAATCAGTCTGAGTTAGAGTCTCAGATCGTATGTTCTCGGGTCTATGAATATGAGGTAGGTGGTTCATTCTTTTCATTGAGATTCCATGAGTGTTTGGGTGTCGTGGATTTATAACTCCATTTTACTGACTGAAAAAAATCCCTTAATTCCTGATTTTTCTTTTGATTAATAAAATTTAACCTTGTAAGATTCCAAGGGGAATTCTTGCATGATACTACAAATGATTGACTCGTGTGAGGGGCTTAGACCTTTGGCATTTAGGCTGGGGTGTTGTTTATTTATTGAGTTTGTTATTTGGAAATGAATTATTTATTAATGTGAACCACTACATATATATATATATATGAATTTTTTATGAGATCTATGAGATCATGAAGTGCTCGACCCAAGGATTAAGATAGTGTTAGATATCTGTTTGGGGCGATGTGATCGTAAGGATGGGACTGGCCTGAAGAATTTGGGTGATGTTGATCACTGATTGTATGACTTGTTCATCCGTTGAGGTGGCTAGGACTTTAGGTTTCAGGAATATCCTGAGATTTATTTTATGTCATAGACATAATAACGTAGGATGTGGTCACAAGGGCATGAGGTGTAGTCCTTGGTGCGGATTAAGTTCTAAATTGGTGATGTCACTCGCACATGTTGTCCAAAGTTCCATTTAGAGTTGTGTGAACATAGGTTCACTTAGTGATGAGGTGGTTTTGAGCACTCATGTGGGTATATTCCCATGATAAATGTGTCCTAGGTAAAAGGATGTTGTTATTTCTATAAAAAGTCATGCGTATGGTGAGGAGCCGTCAGATGATAGCATTGAGGCTGTCAGTTGGGTGATGAGGCTCACAATGATTGAGGCCTTTAGTTCGAGACTATTTTTTAGGACATGTATCATAATTCATTGGGATTTATTACATTGATCAAATGGTTATTCCACATTGAGTATATATATCGATGTGCATTTAGATGTCGATCTTCAAAATGATGGGTGATTTCGAGCAGGGGTCTAAGGTACCCGATTTGAATCAGTTGGGTGTTTCTTTAAGATGGTAGTGACATGACATGGACACGAGATATCTAGAGTCATGTGTTTATATGTGACTTATTCTGAATGGTATGAGTAGTTTTCACCTAGAAATTTCTACTTTAGGGGATTCCTTGGGCCATGGGATAAGGATCCGCCCCTCTACAACATTCTGGCATTAGTTGAGTTAGGTGATGGAATCTCGATGGATTTTGAACACCAGGGAAACTAATTCCTATTTATATGCATGTGATATTATCTATTTATATTTAGTATAAACCTACTAGATCACAAATGTAAGGTATGAACCTGTGGTTGGTACCCTACTGAGACTCATTCTCACACCATACATATGCCCTTCGAGATGCATGTATACTTTATGCTTTTGTGTTCAGGTAAAGGTATGGGATTAGGAGTTGGGTCTTACTGGTTATTAGCATATAATGGAAGGCATGGGACCAATGGTCATTCATTAGATAGAGTTTCCTATTTTTATCTTATATCAGCGTGTTTTGAATCTGAATATACTGATGGTTGGCCATGGGTGACCCTTTACTGCTTCTTGTATTGTATGGACCGATATGTTTGAATGCACTATTTTAGATTATACAAATGGTGTTTTTGGTTTTGTTATTTATTATTCCACTATTTTTGTTCATATATTCTTCCACTATTGTTTGATATTATTTGTGCTTCCTCCATGGGCAGGTTACTGGTTCGAGTATGTCATTTGTTTTCTTCTATTGCGTGTTATATATATACCTAGACAATTATTATATATCACCTGAGGGTATTGTCATCCCACTATTACTCTTTCATACCCTCTCTTCTAGTCTGA
Source organism: Viscum album (assembly GCA_963277665.1). Classification (NCBI taxonomy): domain Eukaryota; kingdom Viridiplantae; phylum Streptophyta; class Magnoliopsida; order Santalales; family Viscaceae; genus Viscum; species Viscum album. Next base: position 1,430,380,918 of record OY728126.1, on the reverse strand, counting down.
ATCCATTGGCATATGGGTAGGTGCTCCTATGGCAAGTGTTGCTCGGCCCAAGAGCACTGTTCATATGGCTAATCATGTCAGATCACAAAAAATCCTATCAAAGTAGTTCTTAACTAGGAATTAGTAGAAAAGTTTGGATATATACTAAGACTATCATGTGATTTTATTTTCTAATTGTCTTACTATTTAGGCTATAGTAGATTGGAGATTAGGATGTTTTCAGAACTGGGTTTAGAACTCAGGTTTGGGTCCCTATAGACCCATGCACGGGGGACATACCAAGTTTTCAAGGGGGGGGAATTACTATTTTATTGTGATCATTTGACCATTTATTTGACTTCAACCTCAAGTGTTTCACTTGGAATGTGAATTGTTACCTATTTTTATATGATACCCTTAGCCTAGTATGACAAGGAAGGAGTTATTGGACCGTTGACCTGGTATGAAAGGAGGTGTTTATTATGCATGTTTATGATTTTGACAGGAACATAGTGGGATTGTGATAATTATATGCATGTTCTATGATATAAATTCCTTGTGAAATGTGACAAATATATAAAAATACATGGTCCCTGATCTTATAGGAGAAGGAAGGTATGATGATACAGGGTGATGTTGATCACCAGGTTGGGTGATGTGGTCATTGGTTTGAGGTGATGTGGTTCATTGGAATGGGTGTGGTATGGGGTATATGTGATTATTGGATATTATATATGTGGTTAATAAGGCCATGAGTCCAGAAAGTATTGTCACATGATTATGATGGGGTGGATTATGTGTTCTGAGTTGAAACTACCTGTTACTTCTTTCCTTATCATTGATGTATATATGTCTATTATTTGAAATGTATGACCATGTAATGGTATTCAGTGGGTTTCCACTTAAACGAATTAATATGGATCATCAGGAGGATAGTGATAGGGTGACATTAGATCAGGTGCATGATGAGGCCCCAGAGAGACAACAATTTCTTTAGTTTCATGTAAAGGCTTTGGCTCAGATTCTAGTACAGCTAGGGTAGCCACTATATTTGATAGCCTTTGGGACATGGCTTGACAAGTAGCTCAGAGTGAACTTGGTATGTGTGATACATGAGATCAACATGGGATCTTAGAGAGAATATCCTTTGATGGTGTATTTGACTCAGGAGTTCCAATTTTAGCACCCATTTCTTTTTTAGGCTGAGGGTGGTCCATTGGTGGCCTAGAATTCAATCGAGTCAATGGAGATGATCATCGTGCAGCTTGGGATGCCTCCAGATAGGAGGGTGAAGTGAGAAACTTACCTGATCCTTGGTGTAGAAAAGTATTAGTTGGATGTGTAGGTGTGGTCATGTAGACATAAGGGAGTATCTTGTATGTACTTGGGGGACAGGTTCTTAGACAACTTCTTCTTGAAGATGCTGAGGGAAGAGAGAGTTTGGGAGTTATTGATCCTTCAATAGGGTGAAAAGTTTTTCATAGACTATGCAGCGACATTCACTAAATTTTATCACATTTTACCAAGTATGGAAAGGGACGACACCTCGAGGGTGAGAAGTTTTGAGGATGGTTAACGGAATGACATTCTGGTGTAGGTGAACATATTTAGGTTGTCCTCATTCTTAGAGGTGGTGAGTCGGGCGCTCATAGCCTAGGGAAACATAACAGACCAGTCTTAATCGATTCAGATGATAGAATGAGGTGAATATAGTGGTGATGCTTTAGGTGGTATAAAATGAGGCTAGGATGAGTCCCAATAGGGTAGTCAGTCCAAGGACTCTAGAATACCACCTCAGAGTGGGTCATCGATGGTGTTCTTTCAATGTGGGAAGCTAAGAAATTTCTGAACTTAGTGCGAGCATCCTCCAAAGGAGTGTTAAACATGTGGATAGTTTGGGAATCATGTTAGGTCCTATAAGAATCCTTATCGTGAAGCTAGAAGTAAGGGATCGGGGTAGATTCAAGGTTCTGATATCGGATAGGGAGCAGTTCCAAGTGATGGTAGCTAAGCTTCAACTGCACAAGAAGGTTAGGGTAGATATAGTGAGACCTATTAGTGGGGTCAGTGGTCAGTGGGTGGTGTAGTACAACAAGGAGGTCATGATTTAAGCAGTTGATCAGTATGATAGGTGAATTTCATGGAGCATCAAGGGTCAGATAAGGCTAGTGAGATAATGATGGTCAAATGTATGTTATGGGCTTGACCATAGATCTATTCTATTTTATTTTGGAATGGCCTTTTGGGAAATGTCTATTATGGGTGTATGAGGTGCACGAGTTATATGTATGGACTAACTAGAATCTGTTTAGTATGTTGGAATCACTTATGATGTGTTATATATGAGGTTCATGGAACAAGGACTTATATATGAGTGTTAATGGAGGCAAGATTATTGAGGTGGGTTGGCATCAGGTCATCAAGGAGATGTAGGTTACATGAGGTGTGTCCGCATCTAGGAATCATTTTGATGTAGTACATGACTATAGTGTGAGGAATCAGGACTGTTTAGCATCTATTAAGACTTGGGGCCTCATTGGTTCTATGTGAAACATGGGAACAAGGCGAGCATTGATGCGATGTGAGATTTGGATGGCTATTGAGTATGACACGGTAGCACCAGATGATGTGAAAGAGTGAATATATGAAATAAGAGAACTTGATTCCCCATATGGTCAAGTGACAACTAGTTTGATTAGATTTTTGGGTCAGGATGCCACTGGTATAGGTCCCTCCTAAGGTGGGGATCCCCCTTGAAATAGTTGACCTATGCACTTTTGACCGGGGTAGTCCGAGTTGATTTTTTATAGGATGGGTATACTTATTACTATCTATACATGTTGTTTTATAGCTTGGGGATGATCTATATTAATGTGGGGAAATTATAATGTCTTGAGTATTTGGAACTAATTGAAATCCTCAACTATTTTGAATTTTGGATTTGGTGGGTATAGTAATTTCTTCTTCAATGATAAGAACTTAATTATGAGTTCTAATTCAATCTAAGGACATACTTTTAGATGGGTTTAGAGGTTTAGAAAAAGGATCAGGTGTTCATATGGGTTTTGGGTGCATCAAAGTCTTGAAGGCTCAGTTTTTGGAAGTTCATGTTGGTGTGCATGGTTATATCTAACTATGTTGATTCTCAGTGCAAACCATTCAACCCCCTTTTTTTAGTGAGAACTATTTTGGGATACTATTCATGTGTGGGATGGACGATCATGAATGAACATCTATATATTTATAAAATGGAATCATCATAGTTTTTTCACGGTTACGGAAACCATGTCCAAGCCCTATAGTTAGTTCCATTTGGGAAGTAACCTCACACTGTAGCATGTGCGGTTTGTGCATGATTTGGATAACCATGTGGGATAACCATGTGTATTTTGGATCTCAAGTAGCAGGAGTCACATGATTTATACAACTGTACAATTTAACCATGTGTCCACATAATTCTGAGTTCTGAGTTGGTGGGTATTTCCTCCTCCAGTTGGTTTTGATCCCCCTCCTTCATCCAAAATACATTTTGATCATCTTTAGTTGTTTTGGATCTATCTCTCCATGGTTTACCATCCTATTATTTAATTTATTCATTTATCTCACCTCACATACCATTAAATCATTTCAAGTCATTTTTCACTATTTTAAGGGTGTTAATTAGAAACACTTATTTCTTCCAAATCAGTTCGAGTTAGAGTCTATGATTGGATGTTCCCACATCTATGAATATGAGGTATGTGGTGCATTCTTTTCTTTTATATTTTTCAAAATTTTTGGGATTTTGTCTTTATAAAAACATTGTATTAATTGATCAAGACCACTAAATTCATGTGGATTCATTTTATTAGATAAATTTAACCATTTGATATTCCATCAAGAATGCTTTCATGAGACTACAAATGGTTGAGTCATGTGAGGGGAACAAACCTTGGGTGTTTAGGTCTAACCATTTTTAATTTGTTGAGTTTATAGTTTTTGAATTTAATTGTTTATTAAACTATATTTACTTATATATATTTATATATGAATTTCTTTTGAGATCCATGGGATTGTGATGGGTTCCGAAGGATTTAAATATAGTTGGATATCTATTTGGGTGATGTTATCATTGGGATGATCTTGGACCAAGACACTTGGGTGATGTTTATCACCGATTGGGAAGCATTATATCTAGTTGAGGTGGATAGGATTTCAAGTTATGGTAATGTCCCAATATATATAGAATGGAATGGTCTTTTGATTTAGAGATGTTGTCATAGGGGAATGAGGTGTCGGACTTGGTGTGGATTATGTTCTAAATTAGGGATTAAACTCACTCTTATAGAAAAAATGCCTTTTGGAGTCATGTGCACATAGTTTGACTTAGTGATGAGGTGGTTTTGACCACTCATGTGGGTAGAATCCCTCAGTAGTCTCGGATTAGGTAATGTTTAAGGATTTATCCAATAGAAATCCATAAGGATGGTGAGCAGTCATTGGATGACAATGTTGAGGATTTCAGTTGGGGGATGGTTTTTTTCATGATAGAGGCCTTTGGGTTGGGACTATTTTGTGGGGTGAGTATCACCATTCCTTGATATGTCATGTTTTTAGCTAACAGAGACTTCAAATTGAGGACAAATATCATTGTGCCTTTGTACATTGGGTTTTGATCCAATGGGTGCTTTTGGGTAGGGGTCTAAGAGACCATATTTGTATCAATTGGTCATGCCTTCAAGACATTAGTGAGGTACATAGTGCCTAGTGATACATGAGGTAGTCGATAGTTCCCATGTGGATTCTGAGCACTAGGGAAGATCGTGCTTATATATACGCATGTGATTCTGCCTAATTATTTTTAGTATACACCTACTAGATCACAAATTTAAGGTATGAACACATGGGTGGTACCCTACTGAGACTCATTCTCACACCCTACATAGGTCCTTTGGGATGTGTGTATACTTTATGCTTTTGTGTTCAAGTAAAGGTCTAGGATCGAGAGATAGAATTAAGTGGATTTTAGCATGGGATGTAAGGCATGGGACCAATGGTCATGACTTAGATGAAGTTTACTTTGTGTTATATCTTGTATGAGCATGTTTTTTATATGTATAAACAGATGTAAATCCATGGGAGACCCTTTACTACTTATTATATTATATGGATTGACATGTATAGATGCTCTGTTTCAGATTATACAAGTGTTATTCTAGGTTTATTTATTTATATTTCCACTTTTGTTTTTCAGTTATCCTTTCTCTATTTTATGATATTGATTGTAATTCTACCATTGGTGGGTTACTGGGTTATATCTGTATTTATCTTTCTTATACTTCATGTTATATATATACTTACCCAATTAATATGTCATCACCTAATGGTATAGTTTCCCCCATTGTTACTCTTCCATTCCCTCTCTATTATTTGATTTCATTTTGCATGTGGGGAGGCGCTACTAACTCCAGTGGCACTCAGCCCTAAAGCACTGTTCTGGTGGATAACCAGGCTGTGGCACTATAGTTATATAACGTGAGGGAAGTGTTTGAATAAATCACAATAAAATAAAAGTATAATACAAGAACACCCAAACACAACCTAGAATGTTCACACATAAACAATACATTCATATCCCTTAAATATTACCACATTTCCACAACCCTTCCTAAAAAACTATTAACACCCCTAAATCATCAACCAACCTAATTTACCACAAAAAATATTCACAAAAATCAATAAACATTTCCATTTAGTCTCATTATTTAACTGATTCCAGATATTCTATTTTACTATCCATATTACAATCATTATTCCATCCAATAACAAATTTAACGAAAAACCATTGATATCCAGAACCTTCTTTTAATCCATAAATTTCTTATTAATTTCATTTATTATAATATTTCATTTATAGACCATGAATTATTCCATTATATCCACGACCATTACAAGTTTTATTATTACCAGTCATATTTTTTTTGCTGTCAAGCAACTATAAAGTATTCCCACGTCATCTAAATGACCATCGTACAACCACTAAAAATATCAATAAAACATCCATCTCAAAATACACACATCATATCCTCTTCTACAAGACCACTCATTACAATGTTCCACATTAACTACCACATTTTCTCTTGCTGGCCACAGCAAGGTAGTTGCAAAACAACTACACAATACATACCATCTCCTAGAAACCATCCACAACCATCCAACATCAAAAACACACAATCAAAACAATAGAAACTAAAAAATTGTATAAATACACACACAAAAATTCCAAAAACATGAACATACACAATCCCCCTTTTCCTGAAAATTCAACCCATTCATTTAGAATGTCATGTATGGGAAATTACAGAATAGTCCGAATTTCAAACAATTGATTCTTTACCATATTTAAGTATTTAACATTTCATTAAAGATGATATCATAATTTAAATCAGATAAATAATTCAACACAAATATCAAAAGTAATATATTTTCATCAAAATCACTGGGAAGTTACAAATCTTAAAAGTAAGTCATTAAAACAAGTAAATCTATATGGATCTCTCCTACCCATTATTTTTCTTTAGTCCAGTTCATTATCTGTGTTAGACCAATCCATACCATCCATCTAAATAAATCAAGAGAATTAAACCTCTATAATTTACAAATAAATAAATATATTCTCAAATCAAATTCCTCAATCAAAGCCTTATTAAACACTATGAAATAATAAATATGAAAATGATCACAATATCAAAACCATAGAAGGTAAACCTCAATCATCCTAAAAAATGAAAATACCCATCGATAAATCAACTCAACACCGAAAAATCATTGAATAAACATTATAATATGGGAGCAGAGGGATAAAATCAATAATAAAGTAATGGGAACTCACCACAAATCACCACTGGTTGATCTCTGGAAGAAAAGTATCACTTCTAAGAAAGGGCACTAATAGGTCACCCAAAAACACACATATGGTCACCCAAGGTTGAGATAAATAGTAGAATAAAATTAGATTTGAAGGATCTATGGGATTTATATTTGGAATCGAAAACACTACATCACGAAAAAACATGACATCATCACGTCACGATTGTGATATCTTAAATTTCCTTATAAAAATAACATCATTTATCCCATATATCTCTCCCCTCTTAAACATGGTAAAATTTTCAAATATGATATGATTTAGGAAGGGTTGATCCATGATCCAGGAACCATGGTGCGATGACACCTGAGGAATAACCACAAAAAATCATCCTATTGGTGGTCAACCCATGATAGAGGAGTTCATTCTATGAAAAGAAGAACATATGAATTCAACCACCAAACTTAGTACCATGATACAAAAATACCACATCATGAAGGTCCCCTTGTAGAAAAATTCAAAAATTACCAATACACATCACACCACAACCATGAAATTGGTAAATAAATTTTTTTAAGTTTAACAAGAACTTTATATGGTTCATTCCCCAAATTTTAAGGTTTTATACTTTTCTAAAAATCTACCTTCAAATCCTTCACACTGTGAAACCTCCTATTATGTTGAGACTAATGTTCCAACATGAACTCTGACTCTCATGGACCAAGATTATATGATGTGACACCTCATCCATATAACTCTAAATGAAATAATAAAACACATCACATCATGATGTGAGAACTATATATTCTACATTTATTATAGTTATATCTGTCACACCATGACCCAAATATCACATCCTGAATTCCTTCTCCCAGCTAAAATCTCATCTCCTACAGCATTTATCCTCCTCCAAAAACCTTCAACATTAAAATAACAAATCGGAAGGGGTTGAGAAGGTCTACATAATTATTTTATTTTATGGTATGGGTATATCATAGGTTATGACATACATGTTTCAAAACCATGCATTCTTTCTATTAAGTTATATTGTTTCTTGTGATATAAAGATATTGCATCATCACCACCTCAACCTAAATTATGGTGTGACATTGGAATATAATAATTCATTGAATCGTAATATATGATTTTGGTGGTATCATATGGTTAATAATCAATTAAAACAATAATATTTAATATTTTACAATCTTCCACAAAAATGTATCATTATTATAAATGTATTCTAAGATAAAGCATATAGTATTTGTGTCAGTTAAATGTTATAACTATTATAACCAAATTCAATTTACTCTAATGTTAGGAATGGGGGAGTAAATTTTTGGAAGGATAAATGACTATCTATAAGGAAATTATAAAGGTGTAAATTCATGGAAATAAGTGTTTTCATTCATGCAATCTTTTTTGAAGACCTTTGAACAAATTCTACATGTTTCACTCCCCCTGTCCATAATTTTCATCCATGGTACTAGAATATAATTCTTAATTGGAGGTTCAAGCTCAACCATTATGTAATTAAGATCAGTCTATGAATAAACCTATTAAGGAATAATATTTTTGTTGTTTTTAGTGGTTTTATTCAAGATTTATTTGAAGAAGACAACAACAACAACAACAAATGGTTAAAGATACATATTTTTATCTTTTATTATTACATGGTTTTATCTTTATTTCATAATGATAATGGTATTTTAGTTTTTTAATTTCATTAACTACTTTATATAAGTTACTTCTATCTATAGAAACCATTTATATTCATCATAAATTGATGAGAATTGGAAAATTTGATAATATCCCCCAAAATAGATATTTTGGGTGAAGAATATCATAACAAAAAGAAGAAAATAAAATAGAATCATAGAAAAGGGTATATTTACCAAGGGGGATCCGTCATGATGAATTATGGTCAAATATATGATCAAATGAAGGCAATAGCCCACTTGGAGGGAAGGGGGAGCGAGAGTCTAAAGAAGAGGTTGGAGAGAGACATCTGATCAGAAGTTGTTGTCTGGGTAAGGAGGGGTGATGTATTTAATATAAAATTTAATTTATTTAAAATTTTTAAAAAACTTATTAGGAGTCCACAAGGAACTCGGTGCCCTACCATCGGGTACTCAATGACCATCAGATACCCAGCTAAAGGCCACCGTTTTTGGGTAATCCATCAACCCCCTATCCTGCCCACTCCATTGAGTACCTATTAGTATGTCACTAGGTACCCAATGATATTTATTATAAAATAAATCAATCTAGAACCTTACCTATTTTACCTAAAAACCTAATATTTCGTTAGAATTCCCAATTTTTAGTAACACAAGCCCACTCCCAATAAGAAACAACAAAAATTAAGCTCATAACATACCTAAAAAATTCCTAGAGTGTTACAATCAGGATATAATTTAGGGGATTAAAAAAATACTCTTTTTTGTTCATTAGTCTTTTCTCATAGATATTTTTATAGGTTTTTGAACAAGATATCTTAAAATTATAATTTATGTTTAATTATTTGGATTGAATTTTATTTTCTCATAATATTTTTTTTCAAATAAATTTTATACAATATTAAATGATATTCTTAAAATGTAAGGGAAGGTTTTGTAAAATAATATGAATATTATAGATTTAAAAATTTCCATTGGTGTTGAATCCCAAGTGTGAAAATTCCCATGGCCATAAATTTCTTAGATCCATATCATGTCTTCAATTTCAACCATTGTTTCATTCTTGGAGAATAATTATTGATTTGGGACATTAATTGTATTATTATGTATCTTGTGTATGTGTCAGCATGATAATGAAAAAAATGAATTTTTCATATATTGTTCTCATCTACTCTTTGTCTCTCTATTCTTGTTGACTTTAGCATTGTGTTGAATTTGTGTATGTTAATCGTTGTCTTTGACATTCATCTAAAATAAACATTTCTGATTAAAATATAAAATTCCACATAGTTTCTATTATTATTATTATCCTATTTTTCATCAATTTTAGAATATCTAGGAAAGTTATTTTTAGAGTTAATAACTAATAATTTCATTTTTCGAGACTTAAATACTATTAATTCCAAAAGATTCATTTTAAGTGGGATATTTTTTTAAGTGTTAAATTCATGTTCCCATAACTTTAAAATTAATTAAGTATAAAATTTTATTTTTTTTCATGTTGGATTCTTGGTAAAATACATCAAATGATGGATTTACCCATAACACCCCCTTAATTTTTCTATTAAATAAAAATAATTAAAAATTCATGACAATTCATAATAGTAAATATTTACTAATGAGGTTAATAATAATATATGTATTAAATTATTATAAAAAATTATTTTAATAAAAAAATAATTAATTTACCGTTTTATTAATACCTATATATAATTAATGATTTAAAATAAAAAATTTACCAATAGTTGACTTGTGGTTTGTCATATTAAACCAATAATTTTAAATATTTTTTATTAAATCATTAATATATATTACTATTGTATCATTGGAATATAATAATAAAATTGATGAATAAATTAATGATATGGGTCTATAAACCTCAGTGGTGTTGAGATACTGATCGAAATTTTATTGAAACTACATAAAATTTTGAAATAGAAAATGCGTGATTGATTGTAGGAAAATATAAGGATTTGTGAAGCATGAATTCAAGTTTTTTTAATGGAATTGGTGAACTAAATAAAATAATGTAAAACAAGGAATATAGGTAGTATAGATAAATTTTGACGTGAATTTTTTTTATCTTTCTATTAACATAGTTCCATATATATATGGTACATGAAGATTATAATCAATGGTCAAGAGAAATGACTATCTTATTTGTGACATACAATGGTTATAATTTTAAAGGTTTTAAAAACTGAAAGGTTGGTCATATGGAATGTTTGACCATATGAAGAGGCTTTGTTTGGAAATGAAAATTTATCTTAATATTTGATTTATGAAATCTATGTAATAATTATTCATAACAATCCCCTATGGATGTCATAATTTCAGGAAATATCCTATAATATTCGCTTAAATATCTCTATGGAAAATATAAGTAAAGTCAAAATAATTGAATTCAATTTCATGTTCCATCATTAAATATCATATCAGGAAAACATCGTAATAAATAAAATTATAAGGGGAAAAAGTTCATGGAATTATGATAAATTTTTTAGTTCTTATGTCTAAATTTTATAAATCAATTTCTCCAAACTTGTAGTTGGTAGTTATTTTGTCAACAAATCTAAAATATTACCACAATACCTTATTTGTTGGATATCAATCTCACAATGCATTGTAAGTTCATGGGTGAAAAAATGATTTTGATGAGATATGTTTTGTTTTATCTCATTGGATATACCAAACATTCAATTTCACTATGTAAGAAACATTATCCTACTATAATATGTTGGGATTATCAATACTCATATCTAATCCTTGATTATTTTTTATATGATAAACAACTGATCTCATCCAAACACATTCATGACTTGCTTCATGGATCTTAATCATAACATTTTAATTTGAGGAAGTTAAATAAATCATTTGTTTTATAGAATTCAATGAAATGGAAGTACCAATATATATGTACAAATATATAGTTTGAGATCAATATTTATGTGGATCAGATAAATTTCTATTATTAGAATAACCAACCAACTTTGAATTTGATCATTTAGAATAAAACAATACTCAATAAACATATTTTTAAAGGTATCTTAATATATGTTTAATATCATTCCAATCTTAACAAGTAGGATAATAAGGGTGCCTGGATTATAACTTTAGATAAAATGACAGCCTTGTAAAACATACCTCGTATGTTAATGCTCCAACAATACTCCTATATGGTACATCAAAACTGGTACATTTTTCATTATCCTCTCATGGTATAAATATATTTATATATCGATTAAGTAATCATATACCCATTGGTGTAATTAATAGATGTTATATTTCAATATACCTTTTTTTGAACATTTATAGTATAATGATATTGTTGAAAAAAATCATGTTTAAGATGTTTAATTTGTAATTCAATGTAAAAAAATTCTTTCGAGAGTATTATTTAATATTATTTATTTAAATATTCTAATACCATGAAAAGTTCATCATAAGTCTCAATAATTTGAAAATAATAACCATGTAGTAAAATTATAAAAAATTAGATCCTCTCCACCTAATTATGACACATGGATATAGTGGATAATCTTTATGACCCTCTTTCATAAAATATTCACTCAAATAGTTATACAATATACACCTTGACCAGTATTATCCATATAATGATTTAATCAACTTAATAGAATAAATATCTCTAGAAATAAATCATTTATTATATCTCACAAATTCAATATTTCTATTTCTAATTCTAAAAAATACCCATTTATAACCAATAGATTTAATCCCTTCAGAAATTTTCATAATCAATCCAAAAACCTCATGTTTAGAAAGGGGGACTGATTCAGATTGGATTACAACTTTCTATTTTTCTCCTCTAGTCTATCATAAAATTCATTGATCATTTTAGGTTTTTTATCCTCATAAATATTATCAAGTTACATGCTATATGAATGTCACATACACAATTTCATTTTTAGGTATGAGTTATCTAATTATTGTATTTCTTTTTTATTATTTCTTTTATGGGTCATTTAACATTGAATTTAAAAAATTTAGAAAAAATATGTTGTCACATGGTTGGTACAAAGTTAATTGTAACTATTTATTGGGTCTATAATTTTGATGGTGAGGATTTTTATGATTGGAACATATTTTTTCAAACTATGTGTCCAAATCATGTAGGTTTCCAAGTAAGGTAGTAGAGATATGCACGGTTAAAACATGGTTTTTCAAACCATGTGGTCTACCCATAAAATTTAATATTTAATACAATAATTATGATCATAGTTAATTTAACCCCTCTGAACATCATTTATCCACTCACTCAACCCATGTTTCTCTCCCTTAATGGTCTTGAGAATAGAAGAAACGTGTATTGGGAAAGTCTTCCTCATCTTTTAGTCATAATAAATTAATAATTTGAGATTTACATGAAAAATTGAATCATGAATAATGTATTTAAATTAATGTCTAATTAATTAATTTAAATTTCCTAACCAGAGATGGATCATCTCATTTAATTTACAATCAATCTATATGATAGCCTATAATTACCTCAACTCATAATTCCTTTCATTGAAGAATATATTAAATTTATCTCTTTGTAATATTTTTCATCAAAATATCAAAGAGTAGAATCCCTCTAGTGGTTATTCACACATGCACTAAAATATAATAATGTTGTTGTTGGATCATAGGGTGATAGTATATATTATCCTGATTACATGCATCATTTATTGTTGATCACAATTGCATGTTCTGCATACGTTAGTAACCCTTTTCTCTCTCTCTTGACCACTAAAGAAATTAGGAGGATGTGCACTCTATATCTTGAATGTTTTCTTGAGATTTCTCTTTTTGGGATTGAGATATCTTATCTCTATCAACTGTGTACAACCCAATCATCTCTTAGGAAATTTATATAATTATATATTTAAAAAGGTAGGTCTAGGGTATGAAATTTTCACATCAACCCCCTTTCTAATTCCTTATTTCTTAGAGAACCCCATGTCTAATAATAATAAAATAATTATTATTCATTATAAATTTTCATCAATTAAGAATAAATATCATTTAAGTCATTTCTAATGGGACCATTTAACTTGATCTTCTTATACTCCATGAAATTTATCGAATCTTGAATTTTGACGATTTATTTAATAAATAATTATATATTATTTCATTATTCATAAATTAATATAATAAATAATACATAATATAAATCTTTTAAATATATATTTATTATTATTTTACACACATATTCCACTAAATAACATGTGATTAAATATTGGTAACAAATAAAACCCGAATAATTATTAAACCACAATGTAGGAATATTATTTATTCTAAATTGTTAAATTCAACACTAAATTTAACTGAGATTTTAGATAAAATTTGTGTGTGACCCTATAAGACTATTTATAAGTGCCATTAGAAAGAACAACATAAAGTACAAGGTTAGAATCTTGCAATATTTCAAATAACACATAGAGAAAGAAGTTGATGTCATAATGATATACAATTTACTATGAATTCTCACAATATAATATAATCTCTTCATCACAATATCTTCAATCAATAAGGTTCAATACTAATGTCATCAACATATGGGTTCGATGTCTCTATCATTGAATTTCCAGAATTGAACTTTCCTACACATCACCATCAATGTGGATTTATCCAAGAAGTTCCATTCCAATCAAAGGTCCTAAGATATCAAATTCTATCCAGAAAAAATGGATAAATTCTTTCTAACATTATCCACTATTGAAATATCACTCGTCATGCACCCAATGTATCCTATTTCACTAAAAGAATGTTTCATCGTGGTTTTAATCAATAAATCATTTAATGTGACTTGTGATATTAATTAATAATAATGTTAAAGTACAAGGATAAATATGAACACCCATAGATAAGAACATCCAATGACACATATAAATGTGGATTTCCTATTGGCATGTATTAGTCTCATTATATCTGACTCTAAAAATTAAAAATAGTTTTCACCATGAGTAACTTCCTTAAAGTCCTATTAATCACCACCCCTGAAATCTTGTATTATTTTTTCCATTCAAAATATATCATCCAGCTACATAATATATATATATATATATATATATATATATATTCAAGAATACAATCTTGATAAATCGAGATTCTCATTATAGTAGGAAAATACATTGACATTTCAGTGTGACATATATTATTAGAACATTATCACATATTTGGTCATATAGAGGAACAATCATTATGTGATAATAAACTTCATTAATATTTAGTATAATGAATTAATGTAATTATCAAGTAGTTATAAGTTAGTTCTTAGGCACCAACTCCAACCAACTCCCACTTTCACTAGAGCCAATTGTTTATAACCATTAGCCCAACATCTCTCATGCGAAACTCATGCCACTACTAAGATAGAGAATTTATCAAGGGGTCCACCACATTTTACTTCATCGAAACACTACTCACATCAACATAACCTCATTGAGAAAATTCCCTCAAGATATAAAACTTATAAAGTATATGTATTTTCCAATGATGTGGCCATGGACCTTTAGAAAGGTCCACAACTATTGTGTTATCACATTAATTTGTGATAGTGTCTTAAATAATAGGCACCACATCATTCTCTTAGAAAAAGTTTTGAACCCATAATATTTCTTCAGTTGTGTCCAAAGCTATAATGTACTCAGAATCTACTATAGAATCAGAAAAAAATTGATTATTTTGAACTCTTCTAGCTCACATAACTTCTATTTAGATTTAATAAATATCCTAACTATGATTTCAAATGGTTTTGTTCTATCTAAGATATAGAATTTCTATAACCCTTAATGACTAGATCTTCATATCCTCTATACTCCAGGAATATATCCACAGTTTTTCTTAGATACTTAAGGATAGCTTTAACAACAGTCCAATGTTGTTCACCTGGATCGCCTTGATATCTTTCTATCATTATCTAAGAATTGTAAACATAAATCCTTGTACATAACATGGAATATATGATAAATTATGACATAAAATCATATGGTATATTACTCATTATCAATATTTTTTGCTATGTCGGAGGACATATCTTCTTCGATAGATGTATACCAAGTGACATTGGAACCAATACCCTCTTAGATTGTTCCATACCAAACCTCTCTAGTTTCTTGTTAATGTATGTGCTTTGACATAGTCTAAATAGCCATTGTATTATATCATGCATGATATTGATTCCTATAATGTGGTCTTCTTCACCTAATTCCTCTATGTGAATGTAATTATTCAACCATTCATTAACCTCTTATAAGACTAGTATTTTGTTTTCAATTAGTAATAATATTTGAATATATACTACTATGAAAATGATTGTACTCCCACTGAACCACTTGTAAACACATGTATCACATTATCTCCTAATGAAACCTAATTATTTAATATCTTCATCAAATAAAATATTTCATAACCTAGATTATTATTGTAATCCATAAATGGATATTCACGAATTTCATTCCCTTTTTGTGTCACCTAGAGTCACAAAGCCTTCTGTTTGTGTCATATACGCATCTTCTTGAAGGTTCCTGTTAAGGAAATCATTTTTGACATCCATTTTATAAATCTTATGTTTATGGAAAGATACTATGTAAAGAAGAATTATAATGGATTTAGTAATGGAATCTAGAGAAAATGATTCATCCTAATCTATTCACTGATGTTATTTAAAACCTTTATCTATTATCCCTAATTTATGGATACTAATCTGACCTTTCATTTCTAAATTTCTATTGAAAACCCATTTTCACATAATGAGATTTACATATTCCACTGGATTGACAAAATTGATGCATGGTATTGGTGTAATGAATATATCTCAGAGTTTATATATTCTTTCCATTTTGAAGCTTCTCCGATCTTTATTACCTCCTTATAGGATAGAGGATCATTATTTTCAACCAAGAATGAGTCACAAATTTATGTGACTAAAAAACCAAATCTTTATGATTCTATAAACAATATAGTGATCCTATGAATCACATGTGTTTCTAGAAAAAAATCTACAACAACAGTCTATAAAGTCTATTCCATTACAAAATCTTGTGTATCATGATCATACACTTCCTAGAAGTTGATCTTATTACCACTATCCTTCATTGGAATGTGGTCCCTCTCAAGGAATATGAATTTCCTGAAAACTATAACTTTTTATCTAAGTGATCAAATTCATAGAATCCCATTATATCCTTAGGGTAACCTATAAAGATACACTTCATTTCATAGGGTTTCCATTTGTGTTTTGATCTATCCTTTACAAAAATATCACACCACCACACATGAATATATGACAAAAACTAGCTAATTTCCACTCCATAAATCAAATGGAATGCTATTTTTCACTTTAGTTGGTGCTAGATTTTTTATGTATCCTCCTTAGTGTAATTTATATCCCTAAAAGGATAATGGAAGGCTTTTGTGACTCATCATCGACCATACCATGTCTGGTAATGTATTATTGCCATTTTAAATAACATCATTACACTATGATCTATGAGGAGTGAGTTGAGATAAAATACCATAATCTTATAGAAAGTTGAAAAACTTCTTAGTTAAGATATTCACCACCTTGATTCGATCAAAGTTTCTTATATTGCTTCCAAGTTGATTCTCAACTTCATTCTTGAACTCCTTGAACTTATTAGCTCATCAGGTATACATAATCATACCTACTCAAGTCATTGGTAAAAGTAATACATTTTGGTAATCCACCTATAGATTCTACATGAAAATTTCTACACACATCAGTCTGTGCTAATTTTAGAAGCTCTGTAGCCCTTTCACCTTTACCACAAAATGGTGGTTTGGTCATCCTACCTTGTAAATAGGCATGCTATATCTCAATTGTTTTAATCTCAAAATAGTCCAAGTAACTATCTTGACAGAGCTTCATCAAATTCTTCTCATTTACATGTCTACAATGGTGATTCCACAACTGGGGGTGAAATGGCTCATGTGAATTTGATTTTTTTTATCAATTTCCAAAACATTGTTTTTATAATTTAATACATAAATACCATTATTTAACAATTACATACCATAAAATATATTATCTTTATAAAATTAGTAACTCTTATATCTAAAACTAAAAAAAAATTTACCCATGTCTATATAAGAAACAAATATGGTGTTCTGAGTAACACTAAGAATGTAATAACAACTCTTTAAAACTAAAATCATTAATTTCAACAAGGTGAGGTCGTAATTTCTAATGGCTAGAGTAGCCATCCACACCCCATTGGTACCTCATAAATCTACCTTTCCTCAAGAAGCCTTTTGAAATATACTTGTTTTATATATTTGAGTAAAAAAGTGGGAACAAAAGTCAGTATCTAATTACCAACTTGTATATATGAAAATATTACACTTGGTAAAAAATTCAATGGAATCTTCCCATTGCTTATTTGGATAGGTACAGTTCCACTTCTAGTGGCCTTAATTTCCATAAGAAAAACACATTGCATTATTCTTCTTCACTTGCAGTTGGATCTTATTTTTCATAGATGAATTTTTCTCTAGATCCTTAGACTTATAGTGAGTCTTCAGACACTTTTCATTATTAATCATTTCTTTATTCACCATAAACACCTTGGGTTTTTTCACACCCCATGTCTTTATCAACTTAGATAATTATGGTAACAAGTTGAGAATGATTCTTATCATTATTTATCATATTATAATTGAAAATGAAATTGGAGAAGGTTTTTGGTAGTGAGGATAAAATTATACTTCTGTACAACTCATCAGGGATCTTAAACCCCATGATATCTATGTTTTGAATATATCCAATCATATTGAATATATGAGGCCCATCTAGAAACAACTCTCCAAGATTTCATGGGAACAGTGGATTAGAAATATTATATCTTTTTGTCTCACTTTCACTCAATAAAGATCATGAAGGTTATCAATGATTTTATATGCATAAGTATCCTCATATAGCATCAAAATATCACTAGACATGGAGGATAGCCTGAAAAAATAGACACACATTACTTCATCTACATGTTTTCAGTAGATAGATACTCCTCCTTGTTAACTTCTTTAGAAAGAGACTCAAGATGTGGGGTCTCTATCATTTATAATTTCCATTCGTTGTATAGTATAACACACATGTTCCAATACAATTTCTAGAAATTCAATTCGGTGAGAAGGTTATATTTCTCTTGTATTGATGAAATTGATATGTTCAAAGTGGTGTGCTTTTCAATTTCTATAAAATTAAGAGTAAATTATTCGTAATTCATTGATTACTAAATTAGAATAATAAATTTTATATTTTATATTTTATTAATCAACTAATAGTTTATAGAAACCTAATATTTGTCACCGTTTATTTTAAAATATCATGTTTCACAGATATTCTAGTGTTAAGGGCCCATATTCCACTTCTCATAACCCTAACATGGGTCTGATAAGTTATTCTAATGGATTTAGGTAGGAATAACATGACAAATAAATTAACTCACAGTTATTTGGTATACTGAGTGGATTTCCCAATACTAAAATAAAAATATATATTTCCTCAACCATTTCCTCTCATGTACACCAATTCTTCATTATGAAATAAACTCTTGGTGTTAAATAAGTTATTTCAATCCAAAACATCAAGCAAAAAGTTCCTCACCAATTGAAAGCACCCCAACCCAGTTCGGTCATGTACATTGAACTATGGGTTTGATTCTAACTTCTGTACTAGAAATCTATACTAACTTAATACTTTAGTTGATGTATTTGTATCCTTAATCATAAAAGACTAATTTTTCTTATAACATTCCATATTAATATTAAGTTTATTTTTACTTAATTTATTATCCATGTATAATAATATTTATGAATAATTTTATTTTATTTGATTCCATATTTAATGATTTTTAATTCATTTATTAAGTGATTGTGTAGCATCCATAAACATAAATAATAAACCATGTGTCTGATAGAAAAATAATTAGAATGATCACAAGATTCTTTAATGGATATTTTATATAAAAAATTATAAAATAACCCTCAAGACTAGGGGAAACACCTTGAAATGTAGCTTGGTTCATGTTACAGTATTCCACCTTGTATCCTATGTATCGATTTTTTTAGTTTCACCTCAGCTCCAAAACTGATACCACCTCCTTTTTCTTAGGAGATCCATCCTTAAATAATATTTTACTCATACTATGGTGAAGGGGTCCAATGGATAGGATACAAGGGGTTTATATAAAATAATTTATATGCATTCAAGCCCTTACATAATAAGGAGGAGTGGATGACTCATATGACATCTTTTACATTAACAATAATAAATTGAAAGGAAACCCATCAGATAAACAGATCTGTTCTAAGATCATTTTCATCCACATAGCATGCAATTTACACACATTTCCAATACAGTTATCAATTATTTTGATTCATTATTTAATTAATGTGAAATTACATGAATTATTCTAAATTATTCAATTTATCTTAATTCCATCCATACATCCTTAAACTACCATCATCTATGATTTTAGAACAATTAAATTATGTATGTCAAAAATTAATTATTTACGAAATTTTACTTAAAGGAAACGACATATACCATCCAAACAACATGAAATAAACCATGTACTGTGTATTCACATGGAATATAGTATACATGTCATGATATGTAATTACATGGTGTGTACTTTTAAAATTATGATATACCAACACATGTAAATCACACAACATGTATTGCTCTTAAGGTCAATGGAGTGCACCATAAGTAAATTCCATGTACAACTTATAGTTTAGAATTTAACAAGGAAATTAATTCTATATATAATTAATAATCTTATGAAATTATGTGTACTATAAAATAAATGACACCTAGAACCCATGTGAATATGTTTAATTGAATAATTAATTAATATCGCTATATTCAATTAAATACACTATTTATATAAAACTAAATTTCATGTTTTAAGGTTTCACAAATTGTGCCATATTCTACCCTTGTATGTGACATACACATATGGATTGGGAATTTTTTCGTATTGTGGAAATTTTTTTGGTAAATGTAATGTAATATTTCTATATGACATGTGGCCTTGAGATTACAAGGTTCCACATTCCTCGTGTCATGTAGTAGATACAAAATAATTATAGACCCCTATGTTCAACATTATAATTACATAAATACTACATTTCATGTACATGAGTTAAATATATTGTAGTTATTCAAACTATATGCGTTATGGACCATATATGTGTAGATCCATTTTTATCAAATCTGATCTGATATCATTAGACTAGTCTAATAAACATGTGAGATACATGCCAGATACATGGATACATGGTGTTTAGCTGAGTACATGGTGTGTATTTTTGTGTTATCTGAACAGAATTCTTAACATCTCTAGATGGTGTTTTAGGTATTTTCTTTATTTTAATTTAACATGTTTATTAGTTATGTGGGTTAGAATGAAGAAAAAGAAGAGAAAAAAATTTCATATACCAAAAATGAATAGATTTAAGTAAAAGAAATTGAAAATGTATATCATTCAATAAGTGAGTAATAACTAATTATAAATTAATCATGTGACCACTTTTATAACACTTGAAGGTTTTAGGTGTAGTGGAAGTTCCTATTGGGCATGGACAACTCGGATTTTAGTCATAATCAATGAATTATTCATGTTTTACATGATAAATTACATCATGAAAAATAGATTTAACTCAATGATTAATTGACTTATTTAAATGTGGGAAGAAAAGGTGGGTTATCCCATGTAATTTATAATTATTCTATAAGTAGATCTAAAATTACCTTATATTTTAATTCCTTTAGTTGATGAATCAATTGAATTGATATCATCATACCATCATTGTATCGAAGATCCAAGAGTTTAATACCTCTATAAGTGATCCAAATGTGTACCAAAATCTTGGAATGTTTTCATTGAATTGGATGGTTCTAGCAGGATCAATCTCGATCGTTTGCAACTTTGGTTGTTGATCAAATCAATAATTTCTTTGTAGGAAAGGAACTCTTTTCTTTTTCATGTTCACTTGAGAGGTGATAATGATTCACAGTCTAGATATTGAATAAGTTTATGATATTTCTCTCTTAGGGATTTAGAGATATTACCTCTATATTTTGTGTATAACACAATAATCTATTAGGAATATGATATAATTAGATAATTATAATGGAATATTTAGGGTTATAAATTTTCACATAATCCCCCTTAAAAATTACATATTTATTAGTGAACCTCATGTCTAATAATAATACAATAATTATTATTCACTTGAAATGTGATCCAATTAACAATAAATATCATTTATTTAATTTCTAACCAAACCATTAAACACAGTCCACTTATCCTTAAAAACATTTATCAAATCATGAATTCTGAATATTTATTAAATAAATAAATAAATATCACTACAATTTTCCTTGATAAATTTAAAAAATAATATATTTTCTAAATCTTAAAGATAAATATGTATTATTATTTAAATCACATATTATTTAAAATAACTTTTGATTAAATATTAGTAATCAACCAATCTTGAATAATTATTAAACCAAAACATTGGAATAATATTTATTCTACCTAGTTAAATTCCACACTAAAATTTACCATTATTTCAGATACACATAGTGTGTGACCCTCTAGAACTCTTTCTTAGTGGCACTAGGAATAACCCTCTTAATTATAAGGTTTGCATATAGAAACATGCTAAGTCACCCATGGATAAATTAGTTAATATTGAAATGAAATACAACCTCTTAGTAATTCTCACTATGTAATATAATCCCTTTAACATGATATCTTCAATCAAGCAGGTTTTATGTTAGTGTTTTCAACCTATGTGATCCATGTCTCTTTCTCTGGATTTTTGTAAATGAACATGCCTAAAAAACACAATTTCCATGGAATCTAGTTAGTTTCATTCCTATAACACCCCAGGATTACACATTATTCTTCTCTTTGAATAATTAAATACCTTGTGTTATACACAACATCGAGTTCTAACACACCATGACCAATCAAACTAGCCATTTAAAAAGATGTTTTGAGTAGTAATACCCACTTTCTGAAATTTTATAAATTTTATTTTTCAAAATTTACTTCATTTTTTGATTCAGAATATATAAATTAACTTTGGGTTAAATTATTTTATTTCTCTGAAAAAATTCAATTTTTGACGAATAGTGAAAAACAATGCATTATTGTTTAATTCCGAATTTTTATTTAAATAATTATTTTTTCATTTAAATTAATTTTAAAGTCAAAATAGAAATATAATACCTATATTAGTCAAATTTAATACACTAAAGTCATTTAATAATAAGGATAGATATAAAACATTTATTGAACTTTTTTCCGTCTTTTACCCACCTTCTAATAACATTATCAAATTTCAAAAAAACATTATTTTACCGCTTATGTTAATTGAATTTAAAAAATCTAAGAGTCATAGTTGATATCAGTAAGTAAAATGTGGTTTAATAGGATGAAAATAATTTTTGGTGAAGATAAACTTTTGATGTTTTATTTACCACGGTTAAAATTAAATAAGGTAATTAAAGGTAAAAATGATATTATAATTACCCTAACACATGTCCTAATTCTATTAGATAAGTGTATTTATACCTAAATAAACCTTAGGAATAAAATATGATCATTTTTATCCACATGGATTAGATCAGGACATTTATTATTATTTTATTTAAAGAAGTGTTAAAAGTGTTAAATTCAAATTTTAATAACCAAACCATTTTTAATATAGGGATATAAATAATAAAAATTCCACTATAAATAGTCATTAGAAATCTTACAATATTTCAAAAATAATGGTATTTTACTTATAATTTTTAGACATTAGATAATTAAATTTATTTTTGACACCATGATGATTCAGTAATTACCCTATTAATGAAATACTAAAATAATTGATGTTATAAATATTATAATAAATTTAAATTGAGACTTTTTATGCATTATAATAATTTTATAGGTTAATATGACATGTTAGGGTTGATGAAATTTATTTTTTTCGAATAAATCATGTTGTTATGACTTTCGCAAAAACAAAATACTCAATTGTGTCAAAATTGACATAAACGAGTTTTAAAAAAAATACTATTTTATTAAATGATATAATATTCCAAAAAATATAAGTTTCATACAATGGACTTAGATAAGGTTATATATGTAAATCATGAACCACTTTAGGTTCTCTTGTCTTTTTATAGTAAGTTTAGTAACCATGTAATATAAAAATACTATAAGACATGGTAAAAGTTAAACTATTTAACTAAGAGTTAAATCTAAAAGATTAGGTTAATACAGTGACCTATACTTGTTTAAAACCTATTGGTTGGTAGGATTTATAATATTCCTCACTTTATCTTAGAAATTAATTCATTTTTATCCCTTAGAAACTGAAAATGATTTTATAATAAAATAATATTTCATGTTTTTCTTTTAGTGACAGTCACCTCTCTTATAAAAGGGTACTTCCAATTATCTTAATTTATCACCTCCAAATCCATTTGTATCGGAAAACCCCTGATCAAATATCCTCCCAAATACCCTAAATTTATCCTATAGGAATTAATTTTATCATAAATCCACCCTAAGGAGCCCTTTTCTTCAAATAAAAAACACCTCAAGAAGAGGTAATTATTTCATCACCTCTTTCATGTTCTTTTCTTCTTCCACTTCCTCTTTATTTGTTGTTTTTATACTAAAACAATAAATATATTACCTTATAAATACTGATATGTTATTATAAATATGGTACAACCATATTCGTTATTCTATCCATCCTACGAATAACAAATTCACCACATGTGCGTACGTACAACTTACCGTCACCACATTGTGGTGTAGTTTGTTATTCAACACTTCATTATTTGGACAGGTATAATAATGAGTATAATTAATTTATATAATAAATATAAAAATGTAAATATTATTTAAATATAATATAACATCCAAATTACATAATATTTTACCATTAATATATTGATATTATCGCTCGTGCATACGTACGTCTTACCGTCTCGACGACGCGATGAAATTTAATTCCCCATCGTAACCTTTCGAGAATAATTTTCATTTGATGATTACAAATAATGTTTAAATAACTTAATATAGTTTTTTATATGAGTCACATATATCTTATTAGTAACAAACAAGACTTATGTAACAAAACATATAAAGGAAAATGAATCAGTTAACACCTAAAATAATGATACCACTGAAATATTATTAACAAAGAAATATTTGAAGATCGTATATGATATAATATTTATGTATGTGGTTATTTTATAATTTAATAAAAATTATTTCACCACTACATAGGAGTTTAAAGTACCCTCGACTAAGGAAAATTACAAGGTAAGGTTTAATTTTACAATCTATTTATTATCTGAGGTTGTTAATACATAAGTATCTACTGGGACTTCTTTATCTTCCACATATGTGTTTATTAAAAATGTATTTCAAAACATTTTTACTATTTCCTAGACTATGGTTTAAATTCATTTATAACATTTTTTTACTTTTTATAAAATGTTTTGGAAGGACTCTTTCCATCATTTTTCAAACAAGGTACTTTATGAACTTTTCGAAAAATTAAGGAAAGAATGTTTTTTTAACTTATACGGTGGGTGAGGCTATTTTCCACTGTTGTAACAGATTAAAAGCTTCCCTAACAATATTATAAGAATATTTTCAAAATAAATGTTTTATTTTATAATTACATGACATTATACAATTTCAAAATAGAAAGAGGTATTTCTCTCAAATAGTTTTGATTTCATCTATGCCAACATCCTTTTTTGGATTTTACGCATGTTTGAAGTTGATTTATTATGATACAATATTCCCTATTTTATTAAAGGATTTTTGATATTTTTTACAATGGATATGCTATTTTTATACCATTCAAGTTTTATGGCTAAATTATTTACATTTTTTATGCTATTTTTAATAGGAATTTTTATATTAGGTTTCAACCTTTTCATATGAGGAATGAATTCAACGTAGTAAGTGGTGGGTGGGTCCTGTTATAGACTCTTGATGCATCGGTAGGTCTCATGAGACAAACTAGTGTCTTGTCACAAAGACATGAATTTTTTTTTGTAGTCTTAGTATGAGGCCTTGACTATGTGGTTATGATGTTCATCATTATGCACTCTATCATTATGAAATTAGCTATTGATATAACTTGTGATTATTCTACTAGTAGAATATCCTTTGAATAAGTTAATGGAATTATTTGATTCATATATTCTATATTATGCTGATTTTTAAGTTTAAAAGGCTTGTGTTTTAGTCTTATACATTTCCTTAAATGCTTGTTCTTATTTATGATAGTTTTTGCTATATTGTTATCCATACTGAGCATTTGAGCTCAACCCCCTTTATTATGTTTTATTTTTAATAGGATGCGAAGAAGTATATTATGATTGACCTATTGGAATAGGCTATAGGATATGAGTGTGTTCAAAGGGGACACAATATTGTTGTTTTTTCATTTCATAATGTAATGTAAAACAAATGTATATATCTTGTACTTCCAAGGCTACTAAACTAATCAATCTTTTGGGACATAATCTCTTGAAAACATACCAATGTTATGTAATAAGGCACCGACTCTAGGTAACTAGGGTCAGGGTGTTTCAGTTAGCATTAGAGGAATTTTATTATAAACCTTGGAAACAAGATTTAGAAAAACACTGATTATAGAACATTTCGCTAAGATAAACATTGAGGATTAGTATGGAAGTACTTCCTAGAATTTATGTAATGTATAGATTTTGTTAATTTTCAAAGAAATACATCCCTATCTAGATACGAGAAGGTAGAGGTGGATCTGGCATAGATGTATCTAGGGGTAAATCCTGAAAACACTGGTTTGATCTGGACTCTAACGGGAACTAGTTTACAACAATGGGCCTTGCTGCACTCTTGGTTACGACACTCCCGAGGGATATTCTTAGGATAATTAACATTTTTTTACAAAACATTATGAAGGATTTATGAGTGAATACTTCCTCAATGAAATTTTTTTATGATTTGGGATTATATGTATAAATTGTTCAATTTATGTTAGGTATTTTACTAGTTTGTAATTATGTTATGCGATTCATGAACTAATCTAGTGTATGTCATTGTTTAGAAATGGCACCTAGTGGAAGGAATAGAAACTGTATCAATGCATGTAATCCATGTAGGGATTTCCCTCCTAATCAAGATAATTATAGTGGAGTTGGTGATGGAACTGGTGATGAACATCTTATAACCATACTGGGACAACTCCCTCGGGTTATGAATAATAACCTTACCCGTATGGCGCACCCTGATCCACAACTTGGAGGATCAATGTCTGAACTCTTCATGAGGAAACAACCACCAACATTCAATGGTACTACAAATCTATTCATATTTGAGAAATGGATAAGTTCCTTAGAGAAAATATTTCATGCTTTGGGGAGTAGTGAAAGAGAAAAAGTTGTCATGGTAGTTTATCACCTCATAGGAGATGCAAATAAATGGTGTTCATTGATTCAAAACACAAAAGAAGATGATGAATTATCAAATATGGAATGGAGGGAGTTTAAATAGCTTTTATTAGAAAAATAATTTCCTCGTGAACATCGATTGGATATGGAAAGGCAATTTTTGAGTTTGAGGAAAAAGGAGGATGAGAATGTCACAAAGTATGAGGCTAACTTTACAAGGTTAGAAAGGCATGTTGCAGATTATATAAGTAACCCAAGTAAAAAGATTGATCGATTCTTTGATGGGTTAAAACCATTTCTCTGTTGAGTATTTGTCTCACAATCCTTCTCATCATACGAAGATATAGTCTCATGTGCTATCAATATATATAAGTAATTATCTATGTCTTACGAATTTAAAGAAAAACAAGAGAAGAAGAGATCTGTTGAACACTCTTGAAATGGAAATAAGGGGAAGACGAAAAAAGATTACTTTACAACCAATAGTAATTATGGGAAGACACACCCTGGTACTTTCCTGAAGGGAATGGGAGTCTGTTACAAGTGCAGAGAAAAAGGCCTCCAATCTCATGATTATAAGGGGAATAAAGAGGATATCAAAGTTAAATGCTACAGTTGTAAAGAAATGGGGAATTATTCTAATAAATGTTCTAAGTGCCAAGGAAACCTACCTAAGAAGAGGACAAGGGAGAAAGTCCATGCTTGTAAAATCACTACTACTGAGTTTGAAGATCCTGATGATGTGGTGGTAGGTAATTTAATCATTTCCTCAAATTTATCCATTTCTTTATTAGATTCTAGATCATCGCATTCTTCCATTACTTTCCTGTTTACTAAGAAAATTAGATAATTCCAATTTTATTTAACAGGGGAGTTATCAGTCAAAACTCTTAAGAAAAGTATCATTGCAACAAAATTTGGTGAATTAGTTACCATTATGGTATATAAACATGCCTTATCTATTGATCTCATCATCATACCCATGATTTAATTTGATATAATCCTCATTATGGATTGAATTTCGAACTATGATGTGAAAATTTATTGTAACAATAAATAGATTACAATTTTATATGATGATAAGGAATTTCTTATCCTTAGAGTAGAAACATCGCCATCTGATTCTCATCTAGATCCACCCACAATAGCTCTACTAAATTAAATTATTGGGGGGGAAGGGATTGAAATAACTATGGGTGAGGAAAGAAATTTTCAAATAGAGGATGTACCTATTGTGCAAGAATATGTTGATGTGTTTCTTGAGGATTTACCTAGACATCCTCCAGAATTATAAATTGAGTTTTCCATTGATTTAATTCCTTGTTCAAGGCCCATTTCGAAGACCCCTTATAGAATGGCCACTATGGAATTAGTGGAACTGAAGAAACCACTAGAGGAATTGAGTAATAAAAGATTTATTCACTCCAGTGTTTCTCTATGGGGAGACCCTGTTCTTTTTGTTAAGAAGAAATATGGATCTATGAGGATGTGCATTGATTATAGGGATATCAATGCAATAATAATAAAGAACAAGTATCACCTACCTCACATTGATGATTTATTTGATTAACTCCATGGAGCTCAATATTTTCTAAATATTGACCATCGATCTAGATACCATTATTAGTGCATGAAAAAGGAAGACATTACAAAGACATCATTTCGAACCAGGTACGGGCATTACGAGTTTATAATAATGTCTTTGGACTGAATAATGCACCCTCTATTTTCAAGGATATAATGAATAGAGTTTTCAAGGTATATCTTTATGACTTTGTAGTGGTATTTATTGATTAAATCTTGGTATACTCAAAAATCTATGAAGTTCATGAAAATAACTTACACACTATTCTAAAGAATCTTAGAAGACATGAATTATATGGGAGGTTTATCAAGTGTAAATTATGGTTTCAGGATATTTCTTTTCTTGGCCATATTGTTTCTAAGGATGGAATCTTTGTTGATCTTTATAAGACAAGATAAATACAAGAATCTCCATCACCAACAAGTATAACTGAGTTTTTCAGTTTTATTGGTTTAGCAGGTTATTATCGGCGTTTCATTCAAAATTTTGCCTGATTGGGTAACCCATTAACCAAGCTCACATGTAAAGGGGTTAAATTTGATTGGAAAAAAGAATGTGAAGAATGTTTTGAATAATTGAAGAAATAATTATTCAATTATAATATTTTGACTCTACCATCAAGGAATGATGGGTTTGTTATTTATAGTGATTATTCAAAGAAAGGACTTTGTTTTATCCTTATGATGAATGATATAGTTATTGCATATGCATCATGAAAGACAAAAATTCAATAACAAAACTATCCCACTCATGATTTTGAGTTAGCAGCTATAATTGTTTCTTTGAATATATGGAGACACTATCTCTATGGTGAAAAATGTGAGATATATATTGATCAAAGAGTTTGAAGTATATTTTCTCACATAAATAAATCAACATGAGGCAAAGTTGATGGCTCGAAATACACAAGGATTAGGATTTCACAATACACTACCACATGGGGAAGGAAATAGGGTGTTCGATGCTTTGAGCTGAAAGAATCATGGAGTTCTGAATAAGATGAGATTTGAAAGGGATCATATGTTCTTGGATCTAGTAAATATAGATATGGGAATGATCATGGAAGGTGAAACACCAATACTTTTTCAAATGTTTTCCAAACCATCTTTATTATAAAGGATAAAAAATTCGCAAACTGATTATGAGGAGTTTCAAAAATAAATTAAAGCTATGAATGATGGGATATTGATTGAATTCGTATATGAATTTGGAATTTTGAAATTTGGAAAAAGGATTTGTGTTCCTGATATACTTGATCTAAAAATAGAATTGTTGGATGATTTCTATAGATCCAATTTCTCTATACACCATGGTAGCATTAAGATGTGTAGATATTTGAAGGAACATTTTTTGGTGGGACAACATGAAAAGGGATATTGATGATTATGAGTCATGATGTATCGTTTTTCAATAGGTGAAGGCTAGAAGACAACATCTTAGAGGAGTCATGGATCCTCTTCCCATACCCGAGTAGAAATGGGATGATATTATGATAAACTTAAACATGGGGCTACCAAAGACTCCTAGAAGAAATGATGAAATATGGGTCATTGTTGATCATCTTACCAAGCCATCAAATTTTCTTTCTATAATAGAAGATTTACCACTTGAACGTTCAGAAATAATATATGTTGATGATGTTGTAATACTTCATCGTGTACCCCTATCTATAGTTTCTGATTGTGATCTCCATTTTACATTAAGATTATAGGAAAATCTTCAAAAATCCCTAGATACTGAAATTCATTTAAGCACTGCCTACCACCCTCAAAATGATGTACAATCAGAATAGAATATTAAAACCTTATAAGACATGTTGTGATATTTCTCACCTGAATTTCAAGGTATGTGGGATTTTTATTTACCTCTAGAAGAATTGACCTATAACAATAGATTCCATTCAAGTATTTAGATGGCACCATATGAAGCGTTATATGAAAACAGATGTCAAACACCAACTTGTTGGGATGATGTTGGTGAAAGAAAACTCATAGGCCCATAAATTGTTGAGGAACCAATGGAAAAGAGGCATATTATCCAAACCCACATCAAATAAGCTCAAAGTAGGAAAAAGTGCTTTACCGATAACTGAAGGAAGGATTTGGAATTTCAAGTAGGTGATCATGTTTTCATGAAGGTATCTCCATGGAAGGGTGTTATACGATTTCATATGAAGGGTAAATTAAGTCCCAGGTACATTGGAACTTTTGAAATTATAGAATGAATTGGAGTTATAGCATACCATTTGGAAATGTTTCTAAGTCTCTCTAATGTTCATGAGGTGTTCCATGTATCACTGTTGGGAAAATTCATGCCTTACCCAATGCATGTACTCACCTATGAATAACTATAACTGGAACCCAATCTATCTTATTGTGAAGATCCTATAAGGATTCTTGATACCAGAGAACAAGTGTTGAGAAACCATACGACTCATCTGGTAAAATTTCATTGGAGAAACAATAAAATGGATGAGGCGACGCGGGAACCTGAGGAACTTACGATCAAGAACTACCCGAATCTTTTTATGTAGTAATATTCTAGAAATTATTAGGACTACATTATTTAAAGGAGGGGAGAATGTAACACCCCATGCTTCCACGGTATGCTTCTCTTTGAATAATACTATAGCTTGCGTTGTATGAAACTTCGAGTTCTACCCCAGCACAACCAATCAAACTAGCCATTTAAAAAGTAGTTATGAATAAAAATACTCAATTTTTGAAATTTTATAAATTTTATTTTTAAAAATGGACTTCATTTTTAGATTCTTAATATCAAAATTATCTTAGGGTGAATTTTCCGTATTTTTCTGAAAACTTTTAATTTTTTATAAATAGTGAAAAACACTGCATTACTGTTTAATACCGACTATTTAATTAAATAATTATTTTTAATATAATTTTATTTTAGAGTAAAAATATATACATAATACTTATATTATTCCAATGTAATTCATTTAAGTCATTTTATAATAAAATTAGATATATAAAATTTTATTGAACTTTTTACCATCTTTTATCCACCCTCTAGGAACATTTACAAATTTTCATAAAATGTAATTTTACCGTTTCTATGGATTGAATTTAAAAAATCCAAGATATTCAGTTAGAATCAGTAAGTAAAATTTGGTTCAATAGGATTAATATTAATTTTTGGTGAATATTAGCTTTGGAATAATATTTACCACAGTTAAAAGTAAATAGGGTAATTAAAGGGAAAATGATATTATAATTACCCTAACACATGTAATAATTATATTGGATAATTTTATTTCGAAATAAATAATCCATAGGAATAAAATATGATCCTTTTTGATCCACTAGGATTTGATTAGAACATTTATTATTATTTTATTTAAAGAAGAGTTAAAAGTGTTGAATTTAAATTTTAAAAACTAAACCATTTTTAATATGTGGTTATAAATAAGATAAATTCAACTATAAATATTCATTAGAAAGATAAAAATATTTCCTACATCATTTTATTTTACTTATAATTTTTAGACATTAAAAAAGTAAATTTATTTATGACATAGTGATGATGTAGTAATTACCCTATTAATGGAAGACTAAAATAATTAATGTTGTAAATATTAAAATAAATGTAAATTGAGACTTTTGATTAATTCCAAGAATTTTATAAGTTAATATGACATGTTAGGGTTGATTAATTTTTTTTTGAAGAAATCATATTTTTATGACTTTCACAAAAACCAAATACTAAATAGAGTCAAAATTAAAATAAATGAGTTTTTAAAACAGGTACTATTTTATTAAATGATATAATTTTCCAAAACATTATGGGATAGAAAAAGGAATTATATAAGGTTATATATGTCAATAATTAACATCTTGGGGTTATCTTGGCTTTTTATAGTAATTTTAGTAACCATGCAATATAAATATACAAGAAGACATGGTAAAGTTAAACTATTTAACTAAGAGTTTAATCTAAAATATAAGGTTAATACGGTGACCTAAACTTGACTAAAACCTATTTTTTATAGGATTTAGACCCATACCTACCTTATCATATAAATAAATATATTTTTATCCTTTATAAACCGAAAATTACTTTATAATAAAATAATATTTCATGCTTTTCCTAGACTGACCCTCACCTCGCTTGTAAAAGGGTACTCCCCCTTCTCTTAATTTCACACCTCCAAATCTGTTTGGGTTGGCCAAACCCTAATAAAATATACTCCCAAATACCATCACTTAATCCTATAGGCCTTACTTTGACCATAAATTCAACCTAAGTATCCCTTTTGTTCAAATACAAAATAAACACACGAAGAAGAGGTAATTATTTCATCACCTCTTTCAAGTACCTTTCTTCGTCCACTTCCTCTTTCTTTATTGTTTCCATACTAAAATAATAACTAATGTAACTTATACATAATGAGAAATTATTATAAATATGGTATAACCACATTCATTATTCTATCCATCCTATGAATGAAAAAGTCACCATACATGTGTACGTACGACTTACAGTCTCCACATTGTGGTGTAGTTTGTTATTCAACACTTCATTATTTGGATGGGTATAATAATGATTATAATTAATTTAAATAAAAAATATAACATGTTAATGATTCTTTAAATATAATATACCATCCAAATTACATAATATTTCACCATTAATAGAATGATATTATCACCCGTGTGTACGTACGACTTACCGTCTCCACGACGCGATGAAATTTCATTCCCCATCATAACCATTCAAGAATAATTTTCATTTGATGATTAAAAATAATTTTTAAAGAACTTAATATCATTATGGATATGAATCAAATATATCATATCCATAACAAACATGACATACATATCAAATCATATAAAGGAAAAAGAATTAGTTAACACCCAAAAAAATGATACTACTGAAATATTATTAACAAAGAAATATTAGAAGATCATATATGATATCATATTTTTGTATGTGGTTCATTTATAATAAAATAAAAATGATTCAACAATTATAAATGAGGTTAAATTACCCTCAACTAATGAAAATTACAAAGTAAGGGTTAATTTTATAATCTCTTTATTATCTGAGGTTGTTAATATGTAAGTATTTACTAGGACTTATTTATCATCTTCATCCGTGTTTCTTAAAAATATATTTGAAAACATTTTTACTGTTTCCTAGACTATGGGTTAAAGTCATTTATACCCTTTTTTTACTTTTTATAAAATGTTTTGAAAGGAATATTTCTATCATTTTCCAAACAAGGTACTTTATGACCTTTTTGAAAAATTAAGGAAAGAACTATTTTTTAACTTATACGGCATGTATGGCTATTTTCCACCATTATAACACATTTGAAGCTTCCTTTACAATCTTATAAGAATATTTTTAAAAAAATGTTTTCTTTTAAAATTACATGACTTTTAAATGATTTCAAAATAGAAATATATATATCTCTCAAATAGCGTTGATTTATTCAATGTCAACATCCTTTGTAAGATTTTACGCTTGTTGAAGTTGATTTATTATGATACAATCATCCATATTTTATTGAAGGTTTTGTGATATGTTTGACAGTGTATATTCTATTTTATACCATTCATTGTTTATGGTTAAAGTGTTGACATTTCGTATTCTAGTTTTAATACGAATGTTTATATTATGTTTCAACCATTTCATATGTGGAATGCATTGGACGTAATAAGTGATGGGTGGGGTTTGTTATAGTTCATCGATGCATTGGTTGGTCTTAGGAGAAAAACTAGTTTCTTGGAATAAGGCCTTGACAAAATATTATTTGTAGTCATGGCATGAGGCCTTGACTATGTGGTTATGATGTTCGGCATTATGTGTTCCATCATTATCAAATTAGATATTGATATTACATGTGATTATTCAACTAGTAGAATATCCATGTGAATAAGTAAATGGAATTATTTGATTTATATTTTCCATATTATTCTAATATTTATGTTTAAAAGGTGTGTGTTTTAGTCTTATACATTTCCTTAAATGTTTATGATTATTTGTGATAGTTTCCATTATATTGTTATCCTTGATGAGCATCTGAGCTCACCACTATTCTTATGTTTTATTTTTTCCAGGATACGAAGAAGTATATTATGATTGATCTTTCAGAATATTTTATGGGATATGAGTGCGTTCAGAGGGGAAGCATTTTTGTTGTTTTTTCATTTCATAATGTAATGTAAAACTTATGTATATATCTAGTACTTCCAAGGCTACTGAACTAATCGGTCTTTCGGGACTTGATCTCTTGTGATCATGCCAATGTTATGCAATCATGCACTGAATTTGGGTAACTGGGGTCGGGGCATTACAATTCCCATAAAAGAGCCTAAGATATAAACTTCTATCAAGGGACAAAATGTATAAATCCTTTCTTACATTATCCATTAATACAATATTAATCATGATTCACCCAACATATCCTACTTCATCATAAGCATATGTCATCATGGTATTTGTCAATACATCAAAGCATGTGGCTTTTTATATTCATTAATAATAGTCATAAAGTCTAAGAATCAATATATATGTCCCCAAAAAGAAACATCTAATGACACATATAAATATGGATATTCTATTATAGTTTGTCTTTGTCAAAATCTTATACTACGGAAATTACCAAGGGATCACACCATGTGAGAGTTACTCAAATTCTTATGAGTCTCCACCCCTAATTAACTATTTCATTTTTGTCATATCAAAAAATGTCATCCAGCTATAGAACATATATTTTCAATAATGTTATCTTGGAACCTCTATATTATCATAATAGTGGGGAACTATTTTGGACATTCAATATGAATGATATGCCATTAAATGATAAACTAAATGTGATTTTCTGAATTTCTTAACAATATTTTAATTGTTTTGATATAAAAAATATTATTTCACATACTACTTGTGTAACATGTAGTTACTATTTTTAAGTATTCCTAAACCCATCTTGTGATAATTATTTGGTTCAGTTTTGTTTAGGGGTGTTTCATGTTAAATGTTGAGTAAAATTAAAGGATTTTTGTTAGTGAATGATTGGTACATAGTTTTCCCAAACCACGCACCCTACTAGTGAAAACTGTGCAAACCTATGTAGTGGGGGTTTTCACGATTGGAATATGGTTTGACAAACCATGCACCCCGTGCACCCCATTTTAAGGGGGTGCATAATTTGGGCACACGGTTTAACAAACCGTGCAACCCTGCTAAGGAAACCATGTGTGTGGATTTTAATTAATCCAAAAACTAATTAAAATTTTCCTAGACCCCTATTTATTCTCCCTCTTAGGCCTAACATGACCTAGATCATTTTTATAGGCTTTTGGGCTCCTATGATCCAAATTTTGGTTCCTCTAAATTTCTTTCTTGGTGGATCAAAGTGTAGAAAATAACATTTGATATCCTATAGGTATATGAATCTCATCTCTTGGACTCTCATGTTTTCTCCTTTTCTCCTACCTAGGGTTTAATAGATATTTATGTTGTTAGAATATCTAATCCCTGTGGTTTTAGATCTTGAATCTAGTTTTGATTCTCAGATCTTAATTGTCGATGTTCTCTAATGGAGTTCTAGTTTAGGTCTTTGTGTTTCATGATCCCATGATCTCGAGGTAGGTGATTCCATTCAAGATATACCTTTTTATTAACCCTGGATTTATTGATTTAAATTTAATTAACTGATTAAAATTTAATTTCATTCACTTTTTATTAAAAATATAATTCCATTGAATTGGGGATTTGAATTGGATATGGCATGAAATTTGAGAAAACCCCCCAATTCCATTGAATTAGGGTGTGTTGTGGAATTTTATGGAATGTTGTGAAATGGAATTATGGGATTTTAATTATGAAATATAATTATGAAATTAAAATTTCAAATTGGTTTCAAATTTGTATTTGAGAAAGAAGTCTTAAATTTTTTTGATAGAAACCCAATGGTTTTATGCTAGAAAAATACATTATTTTATTTAAACCCCATTTTTGTTTTTAAATGGAAATTGGTATATTGAAATGGAAAAATTTGTTGAATTATATTTTTAATATTTTTTTAAATAAATTACCCATTAATGATTGTTATTAGAGAATATGCAACCCTAGGTAATTAGAGAGTTATTTGAGACAAACACGCTAGTTATGAATTTCCCTAGCAACAGATTAATTCTTTACAAATCTGACATAAACATATTGGCACATCTTATACTTAGTAGGATGTTAGTTATTCCACTTTTACCAATGTCAAATGGGTGTGTGAGCACATTTTAGTTTTCATTTTGTAAGTTTTTGAGGAACCCATAATCTATAACTATCATACCACTTGAAAGATAACCATGTAGCTTGTTGTTTATATTTGAAATATATTTCATTATTTATAAAATGTTTTACCCATTCCTTGTGAATTTATATAAACTATTTTATATAAAATGTTTTTAGGCCATATTTTTAATGTATTTCAATTATTTGATATGTAAATAATGATTTGTTTTTTATATGACTTTATAATTCATTGGCTTTTTATATATAATTAAAAAATTTATTTGGTTATTTAATTATGGAATATTATTATAGAATACTTGGTTAATCCATACTAGGGTTCTAATTCACACCCTACCTTTGCCTTTGGGTGTTTCTGGATTTCCTCCAACATAGTTTGAGCAAGGGTAAAGCACCACTTGGAGGTAGTAGTTACGGTTCATCTTTTGTCTTAGAGTGTTGTGTCCTTTGGGACTTGGGTTTTTATCAAATTGTTTTGGTACTTTGATCATTTTTCTTTGGGTTTTTTACCAATTTGACTTCTTGTAAAGTTCACCCTATGGATTTTTCATTTGTTCATACTGACTTGTATCTCTTGCATCCATTGTCATTTTGGAAAATTATTTCCCACATTCATGTTGTTTAATGCCATGTACTTGTTTCAAACCCATGGGAATCAAGAATTACCTTCAGGCCATGTGAGTGTCGGCTCAGGTATAAAGGTATTATGGTATCTAGGATTATTCATGACAAAGTGGTATTAGAGGCTACATGTTAATATTCATTCTTTGATGTCATTATACAGTTATGTATTCTTGTCAAGGATTGGTATGTAGTTGTGATTGAGTGTGTGTCTAGCTCACACTACAGTGAGCCTTATGTCACAAAGAGTGGTTTGGGAAATTCTTCATGAGGATTAGTTATAGTATTTTCCATGATTTTTATTTTGTTAGGACGAAATCCCGATATTGTGTTCTTATCTATTGTGATTATTTTCCCTGGTTTCTCTCTTTGAGTGTTAATCTGATGCCTTCAATGTTGTCTACAGATGTTGTGTAGAATCATGCCTCTGAGAAGATGTTTGAATCAAATCCAATAGGAATATACTGATGAACCATAGAGATAAAATCCTCATGTGGACCTGAATCTAGTTAAGGTTTTTGTGTGCACTATCCATTCTTAGGGATAGGAACCAGCACCAGTTCCCATTCAGGATCCAACTGTGGACCCTTAGAGGGTTGTTTTCAAGAATCATGCATAAAATTTCATTCTCCAGAAGCCACCATAGTTTAAATGATCCAATAATCCTCAAGATGTTAAGGATTGGATGATCAGGATTTAGAGTATGTTTGAGTTCTTGGAGACACTTGATAAAATAAAGGGGAATTGTGACACCTTTATGCTAAAGGGACCTAGATGCAGATTGTGGGACACAATGGTGATAGCGAAGAAGTATGAAGGATTGGAGTGTAAAGAAATTAAATAAATTTTCACCAACTATTTATATCTATATTCTATGGTGTTGTCCAAGGCTATTGATTTCTTCACACTTGAGTAGGCTGATAAAACCATGAAAGAATTTTACAACTATTTTGTTGACATTGTGTAGTTTTCACATGAAATTATATCAAATGAGAAGATGGTGACTTGATAGATATATATGGGAATTCAATCTGATATTTTTTCTTGGGTTTTCTTGATAAATATTACCTCTTATGAAGACATACTAGATAGATATTTGATGGTTGAAATGGACTTGGATGGTAAGTCAGGGTTGACAGGAGTCCCTTTTTCTCCCAGTGGCAGTTCTGTGAGTTTCTCTAAAGGTAAGATGAAGCATGATGATTCTCATGGTGGTTCTTGACTGTAGGTGTTTTCTCGAATGCTAGATGTTTCTAGAATAGGCCCTTTTATTTTTTACTAGTATATAATTTTGGGGAACTCAAAGTAGGTTTTCACCGAGGCACCCAAAATATGTGGCTCATGCGAACACTCAGGTCACTTTTAGAGGTTCTTCCATGTCTATTCTACTTTTCTTGGTTTCATGGGATCATCAACACGTACTAGAACTATGGTGAAATCAGATGCTTCATGAACAAGGGTGTCCACCCACAGGAATCTATAACGAAGCTTCTTCACGTTTTGAAATAGTCTCCAAAGGAAGCAGATATGGGTCTAGTGACTATGAGAGATACCATCACTACATCTTCATCATTATTTACTATATTATTTTATACTGGTACATCTCATTCCTTAATTTCTACTCACATTGTGAATCTACATAATCTTCATATGTATTTTTTAACTTATTTTATGGATATTACTACACCCCTCAGAAAAAGAGAGAGTAGTCTCTTCACAGTCCTTCTTGTGTCTTCTCGTTATCAGATATCAAGCTTGCTTGGGATTTTTAGATTCTCATCATGAAACCTATTGATGTAAATTTTAGGATAGATTGTCTCATTGGCAATAAATCAAGGATTTATTATATTCTCTGACATGTACCCTTCAATACACACAATGGGGTGTGTTGTGTCTACCAAGGAGAATAGGGCATGAGGTTGAGTAGAACGAGACCTTCTCAATTAGAGTTAGGGAAATTAATATTAGTTATTTATTTTTATTTGGAGTGATAATCCTTCAGTGTTGATATCCCTATAATTATTATTGATTTTACATATGTTTTTCTTCTAACATATCTAGTTTTCCACTGGTAAGGGGGGTTGTTTTTTCTATCAATTTAGTTCCAAGTAATCAACCAATGTTTATTCTTTGTTATCGCAAGGAACCAGCTAAGATGAATGTTTTGAAATAAAAGTTGAATGATGTTTTAGAGAAATGATTTATACACCTGAGTGTGTCAATGATGAACGCCTATCATAGGGTGTGGCAAAAGCAATTTAATTATCCTAATGCAGCACAGTGGCTAACCAGGGTCGTCTCACTTGAGGAGCGTTGAAGTCAGTTCAATCTCTTATTCTAGTTCACCTAATCTAATTATTTTTGTTGTTTTATATTTTATGAAATAAATATAATTTAATAAAATAAATGAAATTAATAAATAAAAAGAAACTAAAATTTAATTCTAATTTACCATGCAATGTTAAACAGAATGTAATTAGAGAAGAAAGGAAGTTCTCACAAGAGAACTTTCAGGGAGCACCTTCATTGGCCATATTCAAATATTCTTAGTGTACACAATCCATATTATGTGTGAACACCTTGTTCTACACCAGTTATGAATGAAAAGTATACTTAGAGATCTCCAATAACACCCTCCATCCACCTCCTCAATCAAGGGAAAATGGTTGTAGATTAAGAAGTTAATATTTACACAATCACAATGAGGATTACACCCACTATAAATTATCCATAGAATTAACTCAAAGAATATTAAAAATATGGTATTGGGTTCAAGAACCTGACTAATCCCTCAGTATATTCCTCTTATTATTTAATCATGATCATGAGTATTATAGTTCATGATGGTAAGATGAGAGGAAGAAAATAGGGTGGATGGTTGGACACAATAATAAAAACAATGCATGAATTTTATTAGAAATAGAAATTACAAATGAAAACTAAATCAAAAATAAAGAAAAGAAATAAAAAATATTAAATGGATAATATTTGTGGCTGGCCTCCCTCGGTGTAGATCTCATCGTTGGTGCCTTGAAGGAATGGAATGGAGAATGGGATGCGTTAAGGAGGAGCTCTCCTCCTTTTATAGGCAGATTTCTGTCCTCCGAAAGTCGATGAATTTTAGAACCCATTAATTACATATTCAAACATTCCACCCTTCATTAATGTTTTTCATAAATATTGTTTCCATATCTCCTCAAAATTTAATCTAATTTGGAAATTGGATTAAGGAGTTATGAATTTTTCATTCTCGGTTTCTGTTTCTGGACGAGGCTTCCAGGATGGTTCCTCCAAAAGTATTTCATTTAATGGCCTCCTTAATGACTATAAAACTCCTCCAAATTTGTTTTATAGTCAGTCCTAGATTTCATAGTTCTATACCAGGTGTAAAAAACCTCATTTGGATATGTGTAGGACGATTTTGGGTTCTGTTACAATTGTGGGGTCCACGTTGTCCGCCCGAAGAAATGTCCAAATTCAATGAATTTTTATACCCTTTATATGACCAAACCAGCTCCTGGTTCAGAAGAAAAAAGTGGAGAAAATAAAATCAAGATTATAATGAAATTTTAATCACAAAATTTGGACATTTATTTTCCATTAAATAACTAAAATACCCTTAATGTAAAAATCTGTCTAAAATCCAAAATTAGGTGTTTTTCACATTTAGGCTCAAAATAACACTAAAACATAAAAACGTGACAATTACCCATCCAATAACACTATATTGGGATTATAAACAATGATTTACAGTATGA
This sequence comes from Viscum album, assembly GCA_963277665.1. Classification (NCBI taxonomy): domain Eukaryota; kingdom Viridiplantae; phylum Streptophyta; class Magnoliopsida; order Santalales; family Viscaceae; genus Viscum; species Viscum album. Next base: position 1,430,339,682 of record OY728126.1, on the reverse strand, counting down.
AATATATGAAAATTTGAGCTTCATCAGTGACCTTGGGTGGTGTTAGTTCTCTATGCTAAGAATGTTAATGGGTATCTTCGCCTATGTATTGATCACTAGAAACTCAATCAAGTTACGGTAAAGAAAAAGTATCTATTATAATAGATTTATGATCTGTTTGATTTGTTGAAGGTGTTTAAGTGGTTCCTGTAGATTGAACTTCGATATGGTTATCATAAGTTGAGAATAAATGAAGCTGGCATTCAAAAAATTACCCTTTGAAAAACATATAACAATTTTGAGTAACATTTTATGCTATTTAATCTAACCAATGATCTTAAAGTCTTTATAGATTTAATGAATATTATTTTCCATGATTTTATTGATACTTTCATGGTTGTATTTTTTTATTACACCTTGTTTACTCTATGTTTGAGGAGGACCGTGTTCCTCATATGGGATCATTTCTAGAATTGTTGATAGATAACTAACTTTATGACAAGATTTTATAATATGATTTCCCGATTTGGGAAGTGAATTTTGGGGGACACATAGTGTTGGAACATGGTATATTAGTTGATCCTGAAAAGTTTAAGGTTATTATGAAATATTTATAGATAAGAAATGTTTTCGATATTTGAGTCCTCTTGGGATTAGCTAGATATTATCACCAATTTTTTAAGGAATTTTCAATGATGGATTCTTCAATGACTTACCTAACTTAGAAGTGATTAATGTTTTCATGGGATGAGAAATTTCAGAATTCTTTTGTTTATTTGAAACAAATGTTGACTAATGCACTAGTTTTTACTCTTCTAGAGGCCGAGAAGGGCTATGTGGTATATTTTGAAGCATCAAGTTTAGGTTTGGGCTGAATTATTATATAGGGTAACCATGTTGTTTCTTATGACTCTCTTTGTATTAGGCCACATGAGAAAACTTATTTGACCCGTGAACTTGAACAAGAAGTTTTTATCCATGTGCATAAGATTTGGAAACACTACCTCTTCAATGAAAGTTTTATCATTTATTAAAAACACAAGATCTTGAGTTATATCTTATAGAAAAAAATTGAATCTATGCCAGAGGCGTTGGGTGAAATACCTGTAATATTTTGAATTTGAAATCACCTCTACCCAAGTAAAGGGAATGTCATTGTAGATTATTTGAGTAGGAAACTTCTGACCAAGGCCCTGAAAGAATCATAAGAAGAGTGGAATCTAATGGATATCTTTCCATAATTACATATTGGATCATGGGAATTAGGGGTAAAGGTTACATAGACAAGGTTTAGTTGACCTCTTCTCCTCTCAGGGTGATTATTTATGAACAACATCTTGGTGATGAGTTTCATAGCATTAGAGACTCTCATTATGGTGGGGAGATTGTGTATGACTGGTCGTTCTCCACAGAGGGAATTCTATGTTATCAAAATGATTTTTTGGTACCAGTATTTATAAGGAATGATGTGATGGGATGTTTCTATAACTCCTAATGCTATGTTCCCCAATGAAAAAAGAATTTGTTTTATGACGTGTAGAAGAAATTTTGGTGTCCATTTATGAGGTGGGTCATTTCTGATTTTTGTCTCTCATTATTATACATGCCAACAAGTCAAGGATGAGCACAAAAAAACCTTCAGATTTTCTATAGGAACTTCAAGTGAAAACTTTGATGTGGGAGGAGATCTAAATGGAATTTGGGGTTGGGTTATCATATACCTGAAGAAAGAAGAATGTGATATGGGTTATGAGTGATAGGTTGAATAAATCAGATCACTTAATACCCATTCTTGATACAAAGTTAAGGAGTTGGGAAATTTATTTTTGAAAGATATGGTTTGCTTATACATATTTCCATCTACTATAGTCTCTAATTGGGATATATAGTTCACATGTCGATTTTAGAGATCCCTTCAAGAGGCATAGGGACCTTTGGTTTATTTGAGTACGGCATACAATCTATAGTGGGATGGACATACTGAAAGAGATATACAGATTCTAGAGGATATGCTTCATCCTTATGTTCTCGTATTTTGTGGGGTATGGGATGACCATAAAGGGCTGGTTGAGTTTTCTTATAATAACAGTTACCAATACATAATCAGAATGGATCATTTTGAGTACTTCTATGGTCGTCCTTGTAAATATCTATTGTGTTGGTCATAGACTGGTGAATGTTCCTTGTTTAGATTGAGCTTAGTCCAAGAGAAAACAAAAAAGACTTAGCTAAATCATCTGATAATATTGATGGCATAGATCTAGTTTAATTGTTGTGTTGATCTTCATCACAAACTATTAGAGTTTTCAATTTGTGACTAGATGTTGTTGGAAATTTCACTCTTTTTGGGTCATCCACAACTTGGGAGGAAAGGGGGTCTTGGTCCTCATTTTGTGGGACCTTTTGAGGTTATTGAGAATGTGGGAAAGTTTCTTTCCATTTAGAACATCCATTGTATTTGATGTCTATACATAACGTGTTCCATGTATCTTATCTATGAATGCATATTTCTAATCCATCTCATGATTTTACATGGAGGGATATTGATGTTGAGCCTGATTTATCCATGACTGAGTATCGAGTCAAGACAGTTGATTTTGAAACCAAGGTACTTCTTGGGAGGACAATACCTTTGATCTAAGTTCTATGGAAGCATAGCTCTGATCGTCATGATACATGGGAGAGGGAGGCACTGATGAGAGAGAAATAGAATCATATTTTTTTCATGGAGGCTTCTTAATAGGATTTTTGGGGGTAAAAAATTTCTATGGTGGGGAGTTTTTAACATCATGTTACTATTTTTTGGTATTACTAAACCCCTATTTTGATCAGGCCTTTATTGGGTTTTGTTTAGGGTTGTTTTAGTAGAAATTCTAAAAAAATTAAAGGGCTTTTGGGTAGTACATGTTTGTCTCATGGTTATCCCAAATCGTGTGTCCTCCTAGTAAAATCTGGGCAAACCCAGGTAGTGGGGGTTTTCACATTTTGTGAAAGGTTTGAAAAATTGTGCGCTCATCAAGGAAAAACCATGAACCCCATTTTAAGTGGGCGCACATTTAAGGAGAAAAGTTTTACAAACCATGTAGATCTGCCTATGAAATCATGTGTGTGGCTTTTAATTATTCTGAAAATTGATTAAATTTTTCCCAAACCCTTATTTCTTCACCCACTCTAGCCTAACACAACTTTGATCATTTTTTCAGGGCTTTTGGGGATCCCAAGATCGAATTTAGGCTCCTTCAAACCCATTTATAGGCAGATTGAAGTATGGAAAATCATGTTTAATATTCTCCACGTATGTGAATCTCCTATCATAGACTCTCCCACTCTCTCCTTCTCTCCTCCTGAGGGTTCAATATATTTATATATTGTTGGAGGATCTAATAAATTTTGATTCATATATTGAATCTAGGTTAGATTCTCAAATATTCATTGTCGAAGTTCTTCATCGGAGTTACCATTTCGGGATTTGTGTTTTTGGATCCCAGTATCCCAAGGTAGGTTATTCTATTCAAGAGATTCCATTTTATTAACTTTATATTTCTTTATTTTAATTAAATTGTTTTATTTAAATTTAATTTCTTTCAATTGTTTTTTTCCATTAAATTCCATTTAACTGGGGGTTTTAATTGGATTTGGCATGAAATTTTTTGAAAACCACCAGTACATTGAATTTGGGTGTGTTTTTGAATTTGTTGGAAAGTTTTGAAAATGAATTTTGGAATTTAAATTCGGTAATTTAAATTGTGAAATTGATTTATGAAATTTGTTTCAAAATAATATTTGAGAAAAATTGATTAAATTACTTTGATAGAAACCTGATGGTTTTATCAGGGAAAAAGGCATGATTTTATTAAAAAACCATTTTGTTTTTAATGTAAATTGGAATATTGAAATTGAAAAATGGGTTGAATTATATTATGAACATTTTTTATTTAAGTTACCCATTATTTATTATTATTAGAGAACATGCAATCCCAGGTACTTAGTGAGTTATTTGGGAAAAACACACTAGGTTGGAATTTCCATAGAAATTAGTTGATGATCTATAAATCTAACATAAACATATTGTTATATCTTATCCTTGGTAGGATTTCATTTAGTTCTCTTTGACCAGTTTCAATGGGATGTGTATTCACATTCCCATTTTCATTATATAAGTGTGTGAGGAACCCATAACCTGGAATTATTGTACCTCTTTATGGATGACTATGTTGCTCATTTTTTATATTTGAAATATATTTCATTTTTTGTAAACTATTTTACACATGACTTGTGAATTTATATAAACTAATTTACATAAAATGTTTTTTAATCCATTTGATTAAAGTATTTCCAGCATTTGAACAGTAAAGTAATAATTGATTAAAATATAATTTTGTAATTCCATGTCAGTTTATATAAAATTGAAAACTTTATGTGCATAATTAATTATGTAATCTTATTATTGAATCCTTGGTGAGATCGTACTTGTATTTTATCTCACACCCTACATGTTCCATTGGGCATTTGAAGATTTCTTCCTTCCATGTTCGAGCAAGGTAAAAGAACTACTTAGAGTTTGTAGTTGTTTTTTATCTTTGGTATTGGAGTGTTCAGCCCATTATGGTTAAACTATTTTATGGTTTTACATTGTGGGGTTTTTTACCAACTTGAATTCTGGTATAATTCTCCCTATGGAGTTTTCTTTTGTTTATAATGATTTGTATCTCCTTATTCTATTGTGTTTTTGGAAAATTAATTCCCTCTTTCATATTGTTTGATTCCAAGTTCTTATCACCAACCCATGGGGATAGAGAATGCACTTTTAGGCATGTCAGTGTTGGCTCAGGTATCATAGTTCTAGGGTATTTAGGATGGTTTGAGACAACTTGTTCATTTTTAGTTGATTATAGAATTATTTCCTTTTATATTGAAGAGTATTTTTATTAATGATGGAATTTTTTTTTTGTGATGAATTGGAAATGGAATTAAAATTTAATGGATAGTGAATAATAAATTAAAATCATTGGTACCTAGGTGGGAAAGCTAAGATATTTTGAAATTGGATTTACATGCCACTTCTAGCCTTTTTACTATTCTATAACACTAAATAAACCTAGAAAAATTGCTTTTTGTTTCATGGTCATATGTCACCACACTTCTAAGAACTTGAAAATGATCTATCTAGTATCCACATCTGAATAAAATGTGTTTCCCTAATCAATGGGAGTATAAGGATCCATGGATGAGGCCATGGACTTATTTAACATAGAGATTCCCTAAAGTGTTTGTATTTTATTAATTTTCATTCTTCCTTAATTTATTTAAAATATTAAAATCTTGTTTTCATTTAATTTTTTTTCAAACTATAATATGATTTTTTTACTAAAAATTTTTATTTATGAATCACTTAGTGTTATCATACTAATATAGATGTACTCACTCCAAACATACACTCAATTAGTGTATGTAGACTATTTATGTTAGATAATAGTAAAATCAAGGCCTCTATTTGTGTTGGAGGGTACTCGTGTTAGTTGAACATGATTGGTGGAGGTGATATGGTGGGAGGTTGACCCTCATTTCACATAGATATGGGTATATTTTTTTGGTTTATTTTGATTATCAGTTATAGCACCCTAACCCTCTTTAGTAAGCTATTTTGTCTTCTTATTCCATCTATTTTTTATATGAATGTTGACTTTATTCTATATATGTTTAGTGTTTATTTTGAATATGGAATATTATGTTTTATTTTGAGGTATATTTTTTATGTGTTGAAAAGTTTATTTTATAAACTATTCCTAAGTTATGTACCTAATTCATAGGGACTAGTTTCCAACTCATGGGGATTAAGAACACCCTTCAGGCCATATTGTGAATCGGCTCACGTTCCTTGGTTCATACAAAAATGGTATAATAGCATATTTCATATTTTTATGATAATTGAGAAGTTACAATAGATATGAGATTTGATTTTTAGGACTTACTGGGTGGGTTCTGAGGGAGTTTTTTCCTATAATAACCATGATGATCCACGATGCACCATGTGATTTTAGGATATTTTATAAATTTTTAAAAAAATATTGGGTTTGAATTTTTCATTGGGTAGGGTTCATGTATTGAAGTGAATGTGTGTGAGCTAGGTGTTGTTAAAAAATTTGATAATTGTGATCTTCTTATTAAGATTTATGAAAAAATATTTTATAAATTTTTTTGGATTGATTTTTTTGGTTAATTTTTTTGATGTATTTCCTCCTTTATTTAATTTTTATAGTTTTATACCTCATATAAGTCCCCTAGTGAACCCACCAAATGATTCTACAAATAACTTTCTTGTTGTTATTTTACTGTTAGATTAGAACTTTATTGAGGTAGTGTTCTGATACATTAGTAAAATAGACCTAGTGGAGGGTTCTGTTTATTCTCGAATTAAAGAAGGTGGTTTATCTATTGAGAATGATTCATATCAAGAATTTCATTGAATAGAGCTCACTATTTTTTTGGAATAAAATATCTTCATGAGGAAGAGGATTGGTTAGAAAAGACCAAGTAGTTCTTCAAATTCATTAGAACATAAGAATCTACTAATGTAAAGTGTGTTGCATTCATTCTTGAAGGCTTGAGTCGAAAGTGGTGTGATTTTGTTATTTATATAATGAAATTTGAGAATCTTGAGTGGAAGGGTTTCAAGGTGATATTAACTTGTAAGTTTTTCCTTGACATCTCAAAATTAGTTAAATCATAATAATTCATTTTCCTCTAACAAGGAAATCAGATGATCATGGAGTATAGAAACTATTTTACTAAATTGGTTCCCTTTTATCCATAAATCATTTATAATGAAGAGATGAAATCCCAACACTTTGAGATGGGAATGCAACCCGATGATTGATCCCATGTCTTCTTATTCAGGATCAAGATTTATGTTGAAGTTAGTTATTGATATTTAATGGAATAGATCAACCAGGTAGGGATGTTTGGATTGATTTCAGTTCCTTTTGTTCCTAGTAAAGGAGGGGCCAGTTCCTTAGGGAATTAAAGGAAGTTAGAAGAAATAGGTAATGGAAATGGTAGTAGTTCTAGAAATAAACCTCATTCATCAAGAATAGAATCTACAGGTGGTGAGTTGTTTGTCTAAGAATAGTGTGGTAAGGTGAGGAATATTATAAATTTGTGCCTAGTGGATTCTAGGGCATGAAATTCACGTGTATTCCTTAGACATCTCTAGATATTCTATCAATCCACCCTCCCTCCCTATAGTGGTGCAGGATCCTCATCACCCTAAGGATCCTCAGTATAATTCGACACCTATAAAGAATTGGGGCCTCATCCCCATGTATTTTGGGGTATAAGTGGATCTTTTTATGGGAATTGATATATTACAACTAAGAATTTGGCTAGTGGAATACCTTAGGCTCATTCAGAGGTGAAGTAGTTTCATGTAGTGCACTAAACTCTAGTGGACACTAAGACAAAACCTATGATAGTGAGGGGTACTATAATTATATCTTATTTTATATATACTACTTTATTCTATACTATTTTCTCTCACTTTTTTATATATTATCACATTGTGAACCTTCATAATATTCTACATGGTCTTATCTCTTATGTTATGGAGTTTTCAAAACCCCTTTGGAAGAATAGAGAGAATGTTTTTCAAATACCCTCATGTGCTATCTCAATATTTGATGTAGAGATAGAATGGGATTTCTTGCTCCCCAAGATGTATGTTTTTGAGGTCATAATTGGAATGGATTGAATTTATAACTTAAAATATTGCATCAATTATTATCAATTTTAGTTGACCTTCACCATCCTGATGGAAACTCCCATGTCATTCAAGGGGAATGGGGCCCCCGATTGAGTTGGGAAATAATTCATCTTCCAAAAATGGGAAACATGGAAAGTAATCTTCTACCTATCTCAATTGAATCTAATAAAAAATTTGGGAGAAATATTCCCTCAGAAGTTTGGGAGTTTCCCAAAGTGTTCTTTAATGACATCTTGGTTTTACTCTCAAAGTGGGAAGTTGAGTTATCTATTGACTTGGTACCTAAGATGTAACAGATATCATTTCATTCTTACCATATGGTGCCCATAGAATTAAGAGAGTTTAATATTTAGATGGATGACAGGGAATCTAATGGATTTGTATGCCTCAGTGTATCTTTAGGGTTTTCTCTGGTGATTTATTCAAATAATTCCAATATATAATTTATCTTTGTATTGACTATAAGAAGTTGAATTGGTTCAATATTAAAAATAAGTTTTCCTTAACCCGTATTGATGATATTTTTTACCAGTTAAAGGGGGTAGGGTTGTTCTTAATAGAGAAACCCCTAGTTTGACTACCATAATCTTGGGGTGAAAAAGTATTATGTTACTAAGAATACCTTTAGGAGAAGGAATGTCCATTTTGAGTCTCTAATGATACATTTTGGACTAACTAACACTCATAATGTTTTTTTGAAACTAATTAACTGAATATTCCACTAATATATATACACTTTTATCAAGATATTTTTGGATGAAATTATTTTCTATTCAAAGTCTATGGAGGAGAATGAGAATCCTATAAGGATCATTTTGGTAACTCTTCCAAATCACTGTCTCTTTTTATAGCTATTTAAGATCACCTTATTGATTCAATAAGAGTAATTTTTAGGGAATGTAGTTATTGATTAAGGAATTTCTATTGATCTTAAAAAAGTGGAATTTATCATGTCTTGAGATAACCACAAAACATCTTTGAGATTAGAATTTTTTGGGAATCACTAGTTACTACCGATAACTCAAAAATAATTCTCTAAGATAGAATCACTCTAGACTACTATCACTCATAAGGAAGTAAAAAGTATTCAATTTCAGGCCTCTTTGGAAGAGTCAAAGTGACTGTTAACCTCATAACTGATTATGATCCTACCCAAATCTAGTTAGGTATATGTGGTCTATTGTGATGCATTGAGTTTGGGACTATGTTGTGTTCTCATGTATGTAAATCATGTTGTAACATACGAATCTTGGTAAATTTAGTCACATGAGAGAAATTACCCAACCCATGATTTAGATATTATGTATGTTATGCATTCTCTTAAAATTTGGGGATAGTACGATAACTGGGATAAGTTCATGGTCTATTTGGATCATAAGAGTTTGATTTATATCTTTTAATAGAAACAATAAACCTCATACAAAGGTGGTGGGTAGAACACCTCTATAAATTCAATTTTGATATCACCTGCATCATATGAAAAGGGAACATTTTCATTTATTCCTTTAGTAGAAATTCAGTTTTTCATGTTCTTGAAAGTATTAAAGGGTGAATAGGACCTTATTTGTTACATTTCATGGATTCATTTAAATATGAGTGAAGAGAAGCATAGTGTGTTCCTTTATAGGTTCATATGATTCCTTCACTTATTAAATTCATTAATTAAAATTATTATGGAGATAATGAGTTATAGAGTATTAAGGAACCATTATATATTGGGGAGACCATTTTAGTGTTGTACCTATCTCTAGATGAAATACTTTATTTCAATGGTTATTATATTTTTCCTTTACCTATAAGGAAATTAGTGATGAAAGTTCATCACCACTCTTAATGGGTCATCCACTGTGGAACCACCATGATGTTTTTTGATATGAAGAACCGTTATTGGTGGATGTGTATAATATGTAACATAGATGATATTTTTCACAATATTATACCTACCAATAGATTAAGTTTCAACATCATAATCCCCTATACTTTTATACATCCCTTTTCAATACCAACAGATATATTGTTCAGTGTAGTGATGGAGATTTTCATCTGATTACCTCAGTCTCCCTAAGGAAATAATTCTATTTGGGATGTAATATATGGATTAAATAAATCAACTTATTTCATCTCTATCAAAGACACAATCAAAGAGAAAGATCTTGGGATGTTGTATGTGCAAGACATCATGAGGTTACATAGGGTTTTGTTTACTATCACTCTTCATAGGAACCCTTGGTTCACCTATTAGTTCTAAAAGGTCCATTAATAGGCTTTGGGATCTCAGGTGAGGTTGAAAACCTCCTACCATCCCCAAACAAAGTGGTAAAATTGGATTTTGGATGATATGGTCTGTTTGTGCATCTTGGAATTTAGCAGTTCATGGGATAGGAATATGGGAATAATTTAGTTCATATATATTAACAATTTGTAATGATCAATAATAATGGTTTCTTTTAATTCCCTGTATAATAGGTCATTCGAATCCCCCATCTATTGGACCAGAGCCGAAGTGGCCTCCTTGGTGGGGTTGATTGTAGTTCAAGAGACTTTGGTGAAGATTCATTGTATCAATTTTTAATTATTGATTTCTAATATTTGGAAAAATTCTTTTGTTGTTCATTGATATATTACTATTTATTTTTTGGTTATTGGTCAACAGTTCTTAAATTTATCACGTTTATTGGGTTAGAATCAACTCAAAAATTAGTGGAATCTTACTCAAAAGTACATGGGACTATTTTATAACACTAAAAGGATTTTTAAGGTCACCTATTAATTGGAGTTTTCTCCTTATTTAATGTCAATTTATATTATGTTCCATGTCTCTCAGTAAAATAAGTATAACCTTTTCATATAAAATGTTTTGAATTGGGAAGAGATAGAACTAGATCCTGATGTTTTCGTGACTGACCAGCCATTTTAAAATGTTGACACCCTTGAAAATGTGTAACAATAGAAATATATCTCATTGATCTGAGTATTATGGAAACATGGGGGTAACTCTCATGAGACTTTGGGGCAAGGATTTATTATGATATAGTGGCCTCATATATTTCTTAATCATCTTTTGAGTTTCCTTTTTGGGAATATAAAGTAATATGGTTGAAAAAATTGTCAAATTCATGATTTTATTTTCAAATATAGGTTATCTATTTATTGGATTTCATTTTTATTATTTATTTTTAAGGGTAAACACCTTTGAACTTTAAAAGTTTGTAAAATGGGTTATTGAATAGTTGGTTCACAATTAAGAGTAACCATATAGAAACCTTACATTTGATCTACAATTTTTGACATTGTCTATTTTTATGGTTAGTACATGGTTTATCAAACCATGTGACCAAAATATATAGGTTCCTGGGTGAGGTAGTGTAGACCTTCCTGATTGGAACATGGTTTGGAAAACAATGTGGAAAAACCATGTAGTCTTCCTAGAAAAATTAAAATATGAAATTCTCATTATTCCACCAGCTACATTAACTGTTATGACTCTCATTTCTCCCATAAATCAACCTAGGTGTCTCTCCCTCAAGCATGAATCCCTCCTATATTCCTCCTTAGTATTGATTTCGGGTATATTGCACCTAGTTCTTTCAATAAATCATTATGTGTGGTCCTCTTCCTTGTTCACTTAGTCCTTTTCTCCCTCCTCACTTGGTTTTCTCTCTTACATTGGGCTATGAAAGTATAGTGTTTATTTAATATGAACTAAATAGTTTGATCCTTGTTGTTCATGGTTTTCTTTTACTTCTATAGGGTCTTCTCTACTCTTGGCTTGTGGATTCTAATCAGTTATTAGTAATTTCAAATGACTATGGTGGGTAGTTTCATGATATATCATTTCTTGATGATCTAACTATTGTTTCTTAAATTTATGAAGAATATTTTTTTATGCAAAATGGGGTATTTTAAGGATTATATGTTCTTACTAGGTTTGTTACAAAATTATTTACTTTTATATTAATGTGTAATTTTGTTGAATTTGGCATGTTTTTTTTATGGGATAAATTCGAAATGGAATTTAAATTGAATGTAAAGGGATTGACATATTGGAACCCCAAGTTCATAGGTTAGAAGACTAGGAAAATTACCATTAGGAAATAAATTCCCTCCCTATACATTGTACTATAATAAAATACAAACTAAACATATGAAAATTGGTTTTGGTTCCATGGTCAGGTGTCACCATGGAAATTGCAACATGATGATACTCTGCCTAGTAGCTGTGTGTAAATGTAATGTACTGGTTTGATCACTAATAATATATGGATCCTATAATGAGTCCCCTACCTTAGTTACCCTAGTGTTGTCCCATATTGCTTTCCTTTTCTTACTTGTAATTCAACCACTTCTTATTTAAAATTTAAAAATCATGTTTTTATTTAAAATGTTTTCAAACTAGCATGTATATTTTTTTTCTAAAAATGGTTATTCATGAAAAAACCTTGTGGCATCCTACTAGGATAATTTTGATCTTACCCTATATACACTCAATGTGTGTATGTATACATTTTTTTCATATAGAAGTAAAATAAATTTATCGCTCAGTGGTATAAGGTACTCATGTTAGTGGAGCTTAAGTGATGGAGATGACATGTTGGGAGGTTAACCCTCATGTCACATAGAAATTGGCAGCTTTATTTTGTTTTATTTTGAGCCTCTGTGGTATCACCCTAACCCTTTTTCATAAAGTCTCTTGGATTACCATGTTTTTTATTGTGTATATTGATATTGACATTATTCTTATAATGTTTGGATTTTATTTTTCATATGAATTTTTATGTTTTCATTTGAAGTGAGTTTTATAATGTGTTGATGGATTTATTTTTAAAACCCTTTCTAAGGCATGTTATTTGTGCCTAGGAACTGATTAGCAGTCTGTGGGGATTATGAATTCCCTTTAGAATATTTCATGAGTAGTATTAGGTTCCTAGGTAAGGGGTATCCTAGTTTGGTTCATGAAAATGAAAATTTTTCATCAACCATGGTCTCCACTCAGTTCTAAAATATTTTAGTGTAAGGAAAATTTATATAAATATTTACTTATTCAGGATTATGTAATTTTGGTACAGCTTTTTCTTAAGGAATTTCATGATCAAAAGAATTTACATTATCCTTGAGTTCATGTATTTCTTCAACCAGCATGGCTTGTTTTTGTATTGGTTATCATGGAATTTTATATTTTGAACTAAATGGTTGAATATGTTTCACCTATGAATTGATATCATTATTGATTGTAGTTCTGTATTGTCCTTTAGGGACATCTATTTTGTATAGTTCATTTACAAGTGGTATTTATTATTTTGTAATAGGTTTTGATTCATTCAATTCATTGAGTAATTTATTTTTCCAATTTTTTCAATTAATGATCTTATGAACTTCAAATTATTTCATATTTTTACAAGGATCAAGATTCATTAATGAAGCCATTTTCCATGATTTTTTTTCATATTAATTTATTTTTATATATTAATGTTTGAAATAGTTCTAAATCAAAATGGAAACTAGTAAATATTTTTATAAATACATCCCCTACCGTTATTTCAAAATAATTTATGATTGAAGGAGATTCAAATCTAGTGTAAATTCCCAATATTATTTTATGTCCCATTTTTTCATAGTGTAAGTGTTACTGGAACATATACAGTTAAACCAAATGGTATTAAATGTGAAATATTTTTTTCATTATCAAAAGCTATCTATGAAGGGGAATATTAATGATATCTTGATGTAATTATTTAAATCGGTGTTATGGTATGAAAAATTTCATGTCCGCATACCGAACTGGGAAATAGTGTTTTCATAAGAAGTGGTCTACTGATAACCATTAATTACATTAAAAATGATTCAACTAGAAATTTTTTAGTGTGGTCCTAAAGTATATGATGTTAAAAACTTATTTCAGTAAACACAAAATAACTATTAAAAGCATGTGATGAATATTCACTAACATTATTAAGTAAAATATGGTCAACTGAATAATCTAGGTATTGTTCCCATAACCTTATTATTTAATTAAGAATCATTCCATATTTCAAGTTGTGATTTGAAAAAAATAATACATGGGGTCGTATAATAGATTAATCAATCAATATCATAAAATATCTAAATCTTCCACATAGAGGATGAATTGGACCACAAGTTATGAAGAGTTATTTCCAAAAAAATGTGGAATTTAGTCCTAGTTTTTTATGGTTATTTTCTTATAATCAATTTTCCTTTAGAAAAATCTGTATTTGAAAAATAATGGGGTATAAGAACCTTTTTATCCACTAATGTATGACCATTCATAAATTTTCTTATTTTTTTTCATCATTATTGTTCCTATATAATCTGACTTTTTATTCCATATAATAAATATATTGTGGTTGGTAAAATTTTGGTTTACCATATTCTATTTGATTATGCATATATTAATATAGTGCGATCTGGAGGGAAGTATTAGAAGTTTATCTGTCGATGATCAACTTGTTCTTTTTATTAATGTTTTTTAGGTTGATTTATTCAGTAACTACTTTATCTATATTCACAATGTGATATCCATTTTCACAAATATATTTAAATATCGATAATTATTTTGGATACTTGGGAGAAAAAAAAACATTATTTATTAAAATATATAAACCAATAGGTAGAAATATTTTTCCTCTTCTGGATCCATCAATTAATTCCACACTACCAGTTAATATACTAGCAAAAGAACCTCCCATTTTATGTTTGATAGTTTAATTATTATATTTAATAATTTTTTGTGTCTTGGTGTTGTAAATGATATAGATATATTTATCATGGGAATTAATACCTATGGAGAATTTAATAACATCCATTTCTATTAAAAATAAAATAATATATGCATATGAGAAATAAAATAAAATGAAGATAATAAAACATGAAACCATTAACAAAAAAACATTATAAATTCAAATGTACATCACTATCTCAATAATTTACACATTATAGATATTATTTATACATTCAAGGCTTACAAAATAATTATAAATGTTAGAATTCAAAATTTCATCATCATATTTCTAAGCTTGGTCCATAAATATTTCTTTAAAACGCCTCACTTTCCCATTTATCAATTGTTGATAATGATTGAAAAAACTTTGGTGTATAAAGGTACATGACCATTGTCACTTCAAACTAAACCTAAATCATTCATTTTCATTATTTTCATTTTTTAATGATAGTGGTTTCTCATTGTTTAAAAACATAATGTAGTGTTCTTTCCTCTTCACATTGGGTTTCTTATATTGAGGATGAAGCCTCTTTTTTTATTAAAACCAAGGACCTATTTTTTTGGTAGAGGAGACCCATTACAGGGCATGTAGGACCATTGGGTATTAAATCCCATTACATGGTCCCAAATAACCATATTTTTCACAGATCCCCACTAGTTAATAGTACTTCTACATTACTCAGTATGTTATAGTTCTTCTGCTGATATAGTTCTTGCAAAAGTTCCCCTCAACGCTACAGTGTTATCGGTGCTATAGTTCCACTACTGCTACAGTTTTGCTAAAATATAACTATAGTGTTGGTATAGTAACCTATGCCCAATGGTTTTTGAACCCCTATCCATAATTTCGTATTACAGGGTTCTTAACACTAATACAAACCCCTCAAAAATGTATAATAGGTAAAACTCAACTCCCAACAGGGGGCCCCAACCAAGACTAGAATGCACTGTGTGTTCCCCTACTACAAAAATGACTTTGAATCACCCTATTCATTATATGAATAGTTTACAAGTCTTCTAGGACTCATGTCTATTATAGTTCCCCTAGGTATTGAAATGGTACCATGTCAATGGCTTCCACAACCATAATTTTGATTAGTCACATCCTCTTCAGGGAATATTGTTACACCGGTAGGTCAGTATTCATGGTTCCTCATTAGTATTTCATTAGTTTGTTCCACAATAAGAAGGATAGATAATAATTTAAAATATTTTTTAAATCCATTCCCCTATTTTTTTATAAAATAAAATTTCATGCATGAAAGGTAGAAAAATTCATTTCTTATATATCGGTGTCGATAATATTTTCACTAATCAATTTAAATTGTGATGTAATTATAACCATTATAGAGTAATATTAACTTACCAATTTATAATCTTGGAATATTAAGTGACATCATTCAAACCATGATTTTGGTATTTTTACCAATCATAGGTGACCATACCGCTCTTTGAGGTTTTTCCATGACACTAGAGAATCATTTACTACTAGGTAATCATTCCTTAAATCCTGATTAAAGTGATGGTAATGAATTATTAAAATTAGACATGGTCATTAGAGGAATCCGGATTTCCAACTTTGATAATCATGCTAATTCCATTTGTGTTTAGATGCATATTAACATCCAAAATCTATGGAAACTATGTAATGGTCTCTAACTTCCCTATTTATTAAATTTTTAGTTACGATGTTGGAGATTCTTGTATGAGGTCTAGAATGGTCCTAGAAGAGTTTGGATGATAAATGATGTAATCTGGGTGAATACATAACATGTAAAGCTTTCACACCATGTAAGTGTGGTACATGGCTTGTGAAGATAGGTTTATGGGGTGTTACACGATGTGTAGGTTTTGGGGTTAAAAAATAAAAAGGTGATGCATTTTTTAGTTTAAACTTAATCCTAATAATTACATGACATGAAAGGGGATTACATATCATGTGAATCCCTAATGCGGTGCTGTTATAAGGTTTTGAGCACTCAGGGGTTTTCTCAAACCCTATGGAAGTTCCTCCCCCTCTTGTTCTAGGAAACCCCTAGGTTCCCCAAGGAGTTCTTCAAGCCCTCCTTCCTCCCTATTTTATCTGTTGGTCCCATAGGTTGTCCATGGTAGTAATACCTTCCTTCTTTTTGGTATGTTTCCTTCCATTCTTTTTCGGAGTTTCACTACAGTGGTGTGGTTTGGTTTTGGGATTTGATTTGGGTTTTTTATGGATCTTTGGTGTAGTGTAGGTTGATTTTTGATTCCTTAGTCTGGCTGTAATTTTCATGATTTATTTAATTCCCTACAGTGCATAGTAAATCAGCAAAGTTTCCTTGAGGTAGTGAATCTATCCTTTCTCTTTATTGTGTATCTTGTAGGAGGGATTTACTTTTGTTTATCTATGGGTTATGGTTGTGATGGATTAATTAAATATAAACAATTGGTTCATTGAAATTGAAAGAGGTAAAGGGGGGTTGATTTTCATTTTTTTACAACCTTGATATTATTGTGATATTTTGGATTGTACGGGCTTGATTCTCCATAGAAAATTGTGGCCATTGGGGGATCGGTTTGTGCTGGATATATGAATTTTGATTTCTAATTTGGTTGTGATTATTGTGATATCAAACTAAATTGTAAATTGAATAACCATTTATATTTGTATAATGAAATGGTTTCCCCATCATTTATGGTTTTTTTTATGACACCCCTAAAAGAAAGTTGAATTTGATAAAATCCCCTTTGTAAATATATAAATTGATCTTGATGTGATGTGATGTGTGGTAATTTTTGCGGGGAAGAGATGTGTGTTTTTGATGGGTTATGGGGTGTTATAAGTTTTTATGTCTATGATTCTGGGGTGGTGAGTTCTTTGGATTTGATTATGGGGCGGAGAGGAAGTCTGTTTGGACATGCTTTGGGGTGGTGAGGTGGTTTGTTTGGCTATTCTATTGGGGCAGCAAGGTGGTGGTTTCATTGTTCTAGATGTCCATGTAGGAAAGGAATAAATAATTTTTTAATAATTTTTGAAATTATATGGGTTGGTTCGGTTAATGGGTTGGAAATTATTAATGAATAATTAAATGATTGGTTGTGAGATTAAATGTAGTTGATGTTAAATAATGAAAAAATAGGTTGACTAAGTGTTATTGGATGGAAATTTTAAATGGGATTGTTGGTTTTTGTGTGGTGTTTTTCATTTAGAGGTGGTAGTAAATGTAATGGTGTTATGAGTTGGTTATTTTTTTTGTGAACCCATAGGTTGGGCTTGAGTGTCTGATACTATATATATATATATATAATTTTATATTCTTATGATTTCTATAGGCACCCCACCCATGCTAAGAACTATGTTCTGACACCCACATAGTCATGCGGGGGTGTTTTTCTCAACGTCTGATGAGGAGTTCGAATGGTTGGGTACCCTTTATTTCCTACTCTCTCTTCCAGGCATGGTAGGTATTGAACATTCTATTATTGTTGGAGATCTATTAGTGCATCACATGGTTGTTGTTATATCCCATGTGTTTTTAGGAGATATTTTATATAACCATGATTGTGGGGTGGCTTCTAGTGGGGGTTATGTATGGTAGGAGGAGAAATTGAGGTTGATGTACTACATGTTCATGATACCCTACTACCCTAGTTATGGAAGTGGTTGTGTTATGACCCAGGTGTTTTTGGGAGATATATGATGTGGCCATTTTTATGGGGTGCTGAGACCAAGTTTCTTCGGGTGAGTTTTTTTTACGGTGATTGTGGTGCGGTGTGTTATATAGAAGAGATTGGAGTGCTAGGACATACGATATTGGGGTTTGAGCACGACATGCCAGTGGGAAAGGATTGTGGATACCCTTATCGATGTGATTCTTGTTATATTATATTACATGACTTCTGTTATTTGGTTATCATTCCTTGGTGAGGTGGGGTTTGGTTAGTATACCTCTATAGGTGTTGTTTGGTTCTACTATTTTCTCATAAGTGAATTAGTATGCTTCTTTCATATGTGCACAAGAGACTTTGGATTTCCTACTGAGTATACTTGAATGCTCATCCTACGTATATAAAACTATTTTTAGGTTTCCAAGAAGATTATGTGGAGTTTTATGGACATTAATAGCTCATACCATTGGATAGTTGTTGTGTCGTTGCTTCATATTTTCTTTTGGGTATTTACTTTTGGAGACTTTTATCT
Organism: Viscum album; assembly: GCA_963277665.1. Taxonomy (NCBI): domain Eukaryota; kingdom Viridiplantae; phylum Streptophyta; class Magnoliopsida; order Santalales; family Viscaceae; genus Viscum; species Viscum album. The sequence continues at coordinate 1,430,321,031 of OY728126.1, read as the reverse complement.
ATATTAGTTCTATTTATACATGCATTGTGGAATAGTTTTGGTTTCTTTTTACATTATGTTTTGGAGTTGTTTTTGGATGACTCATCTTATCTTCTAATCCTACACTACTATAGAGGGTAATACCTCCCATTTCATGAGATTTGTATACCCTCGGTGCTAGTCACCAACCCAGGGCCTACTTGAGGTAGGACTCAGGGGTCATTATCTGTCGCCCCTCATTGCTATATCTTTAGATGGAGGGGTTCAAGATATACTTATTCTTCATAGAAATTTGAATATAAATAAAACCAATCTTTTTTCATATTTTCCTTGTACAATATGTCTTATATATGTTTTCTTGCCTCTTTGAAAAAATGAATCTCATACTGATAACACAATAATTAACATGTCAAATTCAAATTGAAATCGTGATGATTTTTGAAATTGAAATTTTTTGATAGATTATGGGTGAAGAGAATTATTTCTGAACCATGGATTAGAATATTTTTAATAGTGATATAAAACTAAATATAGTGATGTAATATATGGAAGATATAAAGTAGATAAACAGTATGAAAAAACAAAAGATTTACATTTCCATGGACATAGTGACATATATATAGGGTGAATAATGATTTTAATTAGTGTTAAAATTCATTATATATCTTCAATTTCAAATCCAATGGTCAGAATGTTAGGGTTGTATAAAATAAAAGGGTATCCATATGTAAGATATTTTTATTTTAAAGGAATTTATTAATGAATTTCTCCTGGGAATGATTGAAGGATTATTATTTGTTGTCTTTGTTTTCAACCAATTTAGTGTAGTTTTTAGGTTATTTTTAGTGTTTGAGAGGCTATTAAATGGATGTTAAAAGGTTTTGTGATTATTTGTTAAAATTTATAATTTTTTGAAAATGTGATTTTTAACAAAGTCTATTATATATATGAGTCATAAAAGGTTTATGAATGAGTCATTATAAAATCCATATGAGTTAACCACTTATGTGTATGTGTCACTGGAAATAGTTTTATTTATATTATGAAAATACATATGAGTCAACCCATATGTGAATGAGTGTTTCTAGTAAATCATATACGTCAAAGGGGTCTATATACGAGTCATTATGAATCTATATTAATTAATTTTTGAACTATGTATGAGTTATTTTGTCTTTGTATATGCGCTATCTAACTAGTGTATCTGAGTCAATATTTTGGAAAAAATATGAAAATATTTTGGATAACACCATTCAATAAAATGAATTCACGCGATGATGAATTCAATACTCAGTGTCCAAATCATCCGAAATAATCTATAATTTAAGAAAAATAAAGATTTCAGGACACCCATATCATGAATAATAATATTTTTTAAAGAATCATCCCAATACAGAAGAAAAAAATCATTTATTTTATTTCTAAAAATAAAAAAGATTTTTATTAGGATGTTATCATGGTATTCTTTAGTTCCTAGATCACATGATCATAAAGTATTGATGCTAACTAATTTTATGATTATTATGTTATGAGCAATGCTGATGTCAATTTTTTAATTGAAGTTGAGCTACTATGTCGTAAAATCTATATTCTTGAATATCCATGAATTCACAAATAAAATTAATTTTTATTGAAATTTTTAGAATCAATTACCGGAGTCCAAATTTGATGGTTGGAGAAGATGATAAGGGCAGTTTTAGAATGATGTATTAGAATGTGTGAGGCTTATTCTCTTATCAAGTTCATGATATTTTCAAGAGTATCAGGGTTGAAAAAAATGGATGTGATTTCATGATACGTTATTTTTTTAGGATTGATATATCTTATAATGGAAGTAGTTTTATCAAGGAAAGAGAAACATTTCTACTTAGGAAGGTTGAGTTTTTATAAAAATAAAATCTCATGAGTCTTAATGAGGTGTATTGGGATAAGTTTTGAGACTAAGTATAATAGAAAAGAATAAAAAGTAGAATTTCAAGTTAATGCTATGTGAAAATTGAAAAATCCATTTTAATTGATGTAACATCCCACCTACCCAGATCACTTAACTGGTAACTGTATCAGAAATCATCACATTCCCTTAAGAATGCCACCTCATATGTCAGATGTTACAGACTCACAATGAGGGTCTAGGGTGTTACCATGAGGAGATCATACACTCATATTAGAGTAAAACAAAATAGATAAATAACCAACAACATCCATCAAAATAATTAGAGTATGTGAATGTCATAAAACCAAACATGTTATATCAAATGAGTGTGGAAACATATGGGCATACTGAATCATGGTCATATAGGCATACCATAACTGATTGCTCATTTGTCTATTGTAAGATATTATTTACTTAATGAGGTATAGACCATTTTAATTTTTTCCAAACCACTTGTTTTTTTAGGAGTTACCAAGGGGATGTGGATGGTCAAAAGGGTGTTTAGGATGAGCGGGAGGAGGTTGGGGCATGCAGTCTAGGGACTGAACCGCCCCTGCTAGCTAGTTTCAATCCACTCTCTAATTAGTGGAATTCCTATAGGATGGGTAATCCACTGAAATCCCCACTGTCTACTTGGTTAGAACTAGTATCCAATTGGTGGAATCTATATAGTTTTTTAAAAATGGGGGCAAAAGGGTATGTAAACCCTTCGCCCCTATTTCTTCTCTAGAATTATTTTCATCCTCAATTGATTAGTAACAACCATTTATGAATCTATCCTATTTACCTTGGATCCATTGAGTGGAACCCACTCATACCACCTCCACTTCATTATTTTTTGAGTTGGAATTATCTTGGAAAGTCTATCACTCATTAAGCTTTGGATATTTAATTTAATTTTCTTCTAAATCTCTCTTTCCAATTTTAACATAAATACCTTATCGTCAAGGTTTTTTATTGGATGTTCATTTTCTCTTATTCCAGCTCAAATATGAGGTTGATACTAGATGAGGAGTCTTCCACAATCCCTAGGTAGGTGGTCTGTATGATTATCCATAAAAGTATCTCTATTTATAAATTGTCTCAATTTGATACAAACTAGTGTTTTTTGGGAATTGTCCCTGAAATTCATATTCCTTTTATTTGACATCGAAATTATAACATAGACAAAATATAGGCATCCCAAACACCATTGTTGGTTGACAACATCCCTCAAACCTCCCCTTAGGACGTGTTTTTTCTAACACACATGAAAACCATACCTCAAGAGTAACCAAAACACCCCTTATGGTGTGTTTGGATTGGAATTTAGGAAAACACCAATTTATCTTTTATGTGACCAAACCACCCATTAGGGTGTGTTTGGAATGTCACTTAAAAGAGGAAATTCTTCAGATAGGTTTTCGAGTATGTCTTAGGTAACTTAAACATAGTTAAGCTAATTAGGGTTACTTGGATAAATATTAGAGCAAGAACACCACATTTTTTATGTGATTATAAGATGAATAGACTTACTCAATTTTGAAATTATGTGGGTATCCTAGGGAAAAACCTAGAAGACACTTACAAGGTTTTTATTTAGTTTGTAGAAATCCTTAACATGAATACTTTGTGTCATTCCAAAATAAAGACTTAGATTACTTCATTGTAATTCCTTGAGAAATCTTATAGGATTCCACCTAATTTATTGATGTAAATTACAAGTGGAAAACCCACCTCAGATCTATTCAGTTTTTTACTCTCATGAATTCTATGGCTATTCATCATGGATTCATCTAGACCTTCAGAAAAACTAGGATTCTCATGATGATCTCCCAAGTTTGGCATGATTTCCTTAGACAAGGAACACCGTAGATCATCCCCTTGGATTCCAATCATAACCCACCCCAAAATTCAAGGATATATTTCCATGGTTTGGTTAGAAAATCTTTATAGTATAATGTCAAGGGTTCATCCCTAGTATTCCACTAAAAATCCATGTTCCAAACATCATGGATTAATCACCATAAGTTGGCTCAAAAACTTAAAAATCAAGAAGTCTATGGGTCTTCCGTGGATTCAAAATGGGTTTGTAATGTAAGAATACATGGAATAATTCAATGGATTCTTTGTAATTATTTATTATTTTATTCCTTGAATACACACCATGGTTTTATCGAACAATTAAAAGGTCAGATGATCAAATTTGTTCGACATAAGCTAAAGCATGTAGAATCAGCTGAGAATCCCATAAGGTTGACAAGGTTTCTCTTACTTTACTAAATTAAATTATTATATATGAACACCATTAAATTTCATATTCATAGACTTTATTTTCATTAGACACTATTGGTAGTGGCCTAGTGAGTTTTACACACATCATTTTTGAGCTACCACTTGGTACTTGAGAATATTTCATGGATGTAGGAAAGGACAACAGAATGTTCCCTATTGTGGATGCTTGATTCTATCATTGGCTGGGACCATGAGGGAAGAGAACTGAGAAAGGAATCAGGATGACCATGGAGTTCAGTATTTTATGGACTTTTATTTTCTTTTTATTATCTTAGTATTACTTTTATTACTACTGACATGACATTCTTGACTTATATTTTTTACCACCATGATTTCTTATGTATCTATTGTTACTTTACTGCATTTTATTTTTTTATTTTTTATCTTTTTTGTTTGTTTTTTTACATTATTTATTCTTTTTTTCACAATGATAAAAAAGGTATAGTATCCTGACTATACTACCATACACCCTCATTTCTAATTGGTAGCCTTTGGTGTATGGGGAGGCACGATTAAGGCCTTGTGGCCCAATAGAACAATCACTTGTCAGTGAAATGGGAAGGGTGAATTGGAAAGTGATATAATAGATGTATTTATTCTTTCCTTTTTCATACAATTTGGTGTTGGTAGATAGGAGACTTGGAAGTTTCAGAAGTTGGTAATAATCTTGTGCCTGGAGTAGTTAACCCATGTGGGGGGAAATTTTTTTGGGAAGGGACTTATTGATCAGGAATTTGTTTGTTAAACTTGAACTATTTTCACCTTTTGGTGACACACATGTTATATGATGTTGTGTTTTATGGTATTTTCATCATTGGTTTAGTAAAAAAAAGTGTGCATTAATGGATTCATCATCATAGGCACCAAGGGATTTATATTTCATTCATAATCCATGCCATACATATTTCATTGCTTATAATTCATGTTGCCTAATTTATATAAATTAGTTGATATACATGTAATTTATAACACTAATTAGAAAAAAAAAATAGGTTACATTAAGTATCTACATCAACATAAATGGATTTTTCCCACATATCTTGATGATGGAATTTTATTAAACTAGCATAGATATAATCAAGTAATTAAATACATAATTATAAAAGATAAAAATTTAAAATAGTTACAATTAAATAGAGTTACAATTTCAGTTTAAAGAGTGTTTACCTCAATAAATTGGGATTTAGAACCCATATAATTGAACAATTATTATAAAGACCTTAAACATTACCATATAACCTAACCTTAGGAATTTGTATTTGAGGTTAATTTAATCACTTAAATTAAATATTTATATGAATTTAGGGTATCTCATTTAATGAGAACTTGAGCCTGTTATTTATGTCCTTATCTATAATGAAATTTATTGTTGTGTTGTTCTCTAATGAATGTTCTTGTAATTAAAAATACATACCTCCACAAAATCCTCTCTTCGAACACTGAGAAGTCGGAAACAAACATGCTCTTAAGGTTGTGGAACCTGAACCAATAATGGTGACACTTATAGAACCTATCTTTGTACCACCTATCATTCCTAGACTACACACTGCTGCTCAGCTTAGAGAAGGTTCTCTATTTCTTCTACAGTACATGGAGGAAGCTCTGTGGGCTGCGTGGACCATGTATGAGTTGATTGGGGAGTTCCAACATCATATACTACCTTAATTCTTGATAAACATTCATCCCCAAGATGTTAATTCTTGGTTAGAGGATACACATACAATTTTATATCATTTCAATATTAATCAATATAGGAGGGTGAAGATTTTATCCTATAATATTCATGTATCTTTGTTATCCCAACAATGTTAAATACCATAAGAGTGGGGTGAATCATTATATGATAGATTAAAAAAACTATCTCTTTGGAACTTGTTTCATCATTAAAGAATACACTATTCTCTCACTCCTTCCCATAGCACAAAATAAATGGGAATCAAAAAATGTGCATGATATATAAATTTTAATTGGTTTACCCTCAGTGGTCTACATAGAAAGAGAATACAAAGGCAGTGTGATGATGTACCAAATATAATAAAGTTATCTACTATTACAAGGTTTAATGTATACTCATTGTCCCTCCTAGTTTACAATCAATCAATATTTGAAAGTTCACTGCTCTCTCCACTGAAGTTTTCTCACTAATTATTCATAGGAATATTCAATTTATCTAAATCACATCATAATTGTGTCACACATTTATGAGTGTTTCATGAATTCATGTTTTCACTCAGTAGATGAAATGTTCTCCACCACACACCATTTTATTTATGGAGAGTCCTTACATTAACTATATTTGATTCTTCAGGAAATTCCTTAATACCAACGTTGGATTTTTTTTGGTCGATAAAACGAGTGCTTTATGGAATTCAAGTGCTTAGAAAAATTATATTCCTTCATAGATTAATGAATCCATGTAAAATAATTTTCCTTTTCAAGATACAGTGCCCCACAAACAAACCTCCTCCGTGAACTGAGCCTTTGTGGACTACATCCTTCATGAACCACCTTTTTTGTGGAATGAATCCTTCATGGAATACCTCCTTCATTGAATACCTTCTTTATGAACCACTTTTGGACTAAGCTAAATTCTTTCAGTGATAATCCATTTAATTAAATTCACTCTATCTAATGAGGTTATTTGGAGAACTTTATATAGGAAAATATCTCCACAAAACATAAAAATCAAAATTGCTGAAAACTCATTTGAGGATCTTCAATCACCATGTACTTCTCTGACTATGTGATTTGAATAGTGAATTAATCTCGTGTGGTAACCTTTGAAACACTGCATTTGGTCAAAAAGAAAAACACCCCTTTACATCGAATTTTAATTCACCACCTTAGCCTACAAACAATGAACCCTTTGCGGAGGCCTCTAATTCATCACCTTCACCTACAAATGATAACCCCTTTACGTCAGCATTTAACTCACCACCCTCGAATACAAATTACGATCTCCTTTTAAATTCAAATAACACTACTTTGGGGATATCATTCCTTTGATGATTTTTCATCACATTTATTCAAGCTTTCTATGTGTTCCATCCATTTACTTTAAGGGATTCCTTTATTTTCAATCAAAATTCTTGATTTTGAGGCCAAAAAATATTGAAAGCACAGTGAAACTATGCCATATTCAAAAACACCCCGTTTCAGAAATAACCATTCTAGAATTTTGTCAAATGGATTTTTCAACAAACAGAAACAACCCAAAAACACTGCAAACTTAGCTTAAGGGAATTTTTTCCAACAATATCCCCCTTTGGGTTTGTTTAAAACTCTTCCCCCTTTTATACCTCTTTAAATATTTTATTTTCAACATGTTGGCATCACATTACACTATTCCATATTCAACAAAAAATCACTTCTTGCAATTCCAGATAGCAATTAAAGATGTACTCAACACACACTCTAAGACCAGGTGATCCAGGATCTGTGTGAGAAACAAGTTTTCATAAAAACATCATCAATTAATTCATTTCCAAAATAGTCAACATATCATGATACCTATATGTCATGATTTGTAACATTTTATTGATCATCTTTAGCATCGTAATATTTATAACTATATCTAGTTCACTACTCCTCATACTAGATTCTCCCCCGATATTGATACATATATTTTATCCCCATTTTTCAATGAACCCAAAGGTCACTCCTTTGTGGAAAACATTGTAAAGAACACATATCAGTACATGATGGAAAACACACAATACCATAGGGATTAGGGTTCTCACATAGACTCTATTCATGTATGGGATTTCAACTGAACTCCAAGAGCCAATCAATGAAATTCAAATGCTTCTATGGGTAAGGCCTTTATTGAAATAAGTGAAACCTATAGTTATATTGGTACATAATCCATCTTGAAAAGACTATGCTCCACCCTATCCTTGATAATATTATAATTGATTTAAATTTGATTTATCCATATATGATGGAGTTTATCTTTTCTAATATTTATAGAACATGAATTTTCATAAGGTATTCTGATCAGAGGCTTTACTTCCACTCTCATATCTTCAAATACTACTTCATCCACAATAACTACATAAAATATTGAGTAACTGCAATATATTCAGCTTCTGTAGTTCTCAATGAAATGTTGTCATGTTTCTTGGTTAACCAAGAAATATGTATTCCTATAATATAAGACACACCAACTGATGTTATCTTTCAATCATCTATTGAACTAGATATGTATCAGTAAATCCCAATAACTCTTGATAAGATTTTTCATTGTATAGTAAACTAAAATTCACCAAGCCTTTAGAATGTAGAAGTACTATTTTTTACTTTAATTAAATGGATTTATTTGATATTACTTTGATATTATGATACCTATCATGTGGAAAAAATAATATCGGGTTGTTTCACCATTAAATACAATATATTTTCAATGATCTATTTATATTTTATGAAATTAATCATTTTTACTTTATCATTTTGTGATGGTTTCATCCATGTAGCTACCAGAGTTTTCATATCCTTGGAATTATCCATTGAAAATCTTCCAGGAAACTCCTTGGAATATTTGTATTGAGAGATAAATGTGACATTACATACTTTTTTCACCTTTAAACTAAGGAAAAAATCATCTTACAAATCATTGAAATTTAGAAGTTTCATTTCATGAATTCGAACAACTGTTTTCATTGCACTTTGTTTGATCCACCAAATATTTTATCATAAACATACAATAGAACCATAATACATTGATTGCTCTCATTATTAACATTAACATTGTAATGAACTCCACCACACTAGAAACCTATCTTCTGAAAATACTAATCAAGTAATGAATATCGTGCTCTTGGTTCCTACTTCAACCCATAAAATTCATCCCTTAATAAAAAACATTGTTCTCATTTTCATAGTTGAGAAAAACATATAGCTATTAAATATAAAATTATTCTTCTAAAACCACATTAAAAATTATGAATTGACATTCATATATAAAAATTTGAACTTTCATTACACTACTACAGATAAGAATAATCTAATTGTCTCTATCATTGAAACATGTCCGAATGTTACAGCTACATTGATACCTGCTATCTCGATATTCCCCTTGTAGACTATTCGTTATTTATTTCAAATAATCATAACATCTTCATTTATCGTGTTATGATGGACCCAATTTCTTTCGATTATATTTTTTCTATCAATTTTGGCTTCTCCCTTTGGTTTCTGTTAAAATACATGTTTACATTCATCCTTTTCATCATTTGAATCTTCTTTTAAATCTGCCTCAGGTACTGAAACTCCCCTTAGACTTATCATCTCTTCATCATTATCCTACTCAGACTTCTCTTGTATTTACTGAAGATTATAATTATTTTCTATCAAAAAAACATTTCTACTTTCTAAAAAATTTCCTAGATACTTATTGAAACATTTATTTGCTTTGTTTTTTTTATTAGCAAATATATATCACTTCATCCACATCGGATTCAAACTTCTTGTGTTTCTCCTTATTGAGAATGAAACACTTACTATCAAAGAATATAATGTAATTCAATGTTGGATTATTTATATACCATATCTCATATTTATTCACCTCCTCCATTGGAAATAATAAGGAACTATTTGACATTTATACTGATGTCATCACTACTTCTTTCCAAAAAAATCTATGGAAGGTCTTTATCAATAAACATCATTTTGTCCGACTCGTATAGCTCATTGGGGAGCACTACGGTGTTTGGGTGACGGACCCATGGCTGTGAGCACTACTGTGTTTGGGTGGTAGACCCACGGTACTTGATTGGAGGAGTACCTCTGCGGGCTATTAGGGGGGGTTCGCTACTGTGTTTGGGTGGCATACCCCGGCGGGAAGCACTACTGTGATTGGGTGGCTGACCCATGGTAATTGACAGGAGGAGTACCTCAGCAGTCTTAGGTTAGTGAGCAGTACCTCGGAGTCATGACAGGATCAATGTACTCATCAGAGACAGAGCTCTTCAGCAGTTTCAGTTTCGATAATGAAAATCCTGGTTTTAGCTGAGTCTTTGACCTTTGTGTTTTCCTCATGATTGATATGGGTTACTAGATAACTTACGTATATGTACGAGCATATACCTAAGTAGTGGTTATTTGTCGACTTCATATATATGTGATACCTCATGGCTGAGATGGGTTACTTTGTAACTTAGGTATAAGTAATGGCTTATACCTATTTAAGGGTTATCTTTTGAGAACTTTCTTTGTGGTTTATCCTTGTTGGATTTAGTGAGACCATGAGGGTCTTAGGGTCCCTACTGAGTATCGTTATACTCACACCTGCAAGGGTTATGCTCACACCTTGTTGTGTTAGATGTAGATGATGAACAACACTGATCGTGGTTAAGGCTTGTAGAACTGGACGGTACCCGAAGGTGGACTTCAGGATGAGACGGTACCTGGAGGTGGACTTCACGACGAGACGGTACCCGTAGGTGGACTTCATGACGAGATGGTACCCGGAGGTGAAAGACGGACGTGGAGAGCTGAGGTGGCCATTTGTACCTACCCTTCAGGTAGGAACTCTGGAGGATGATCCAGGAGTATCTTAACACCTTCCTGCTATTTTGTATTTCCCTTGTACTTTACTGTTGGGCTTGTATTTCCGGCCCCCTTTGTACTTTCAGCACACTTGTCTTATTGCTTTACTTAGTGTTTTCTTCCACTTGAACTCTGGTTGTGTGTTTGTTTGCATTTCATAAAGGCAATTCCTTCCCTTTTTATCAGTATTTACGCCTTTGGTGCTATTCTCCAGCCCCTGGCCTATGGAAGGCGGGCTTAGGGTAGTCACGGCGTGGGCTGGACAAAAAACACATATCTTCTTCTGCAATCACAAGGTAGAGAATCCCCTTCGTACTCTTTACCTACAAAAAACATTCACTGTCATTTTCCTTTATGATACATAATTTCTTCGAAACTATTATGGCATATACTAAGTCACAATATTATATAACACTTATCAAGTTGTGACTAAGACCTTCAACAACCAAGAAATATTCATTTCTCATGTCTTTACCTCCAAACTTGAATTTTCCCAATCCAATAATCTCCAGGAATTCATCATTACCAAATATTACAACACCTTACTTTTCAAACCTAATTCATGTCACAAGGTCTTTATTTTCTATCATATGAGGCGTCCATACACTATAAACGACCAATATTCCAATTTTATTTGATGATCTGAAAGCAATCTCTACATCCACTGCATGCTAATCTCTTTTCTTTATAATACATTTTTTTAATTGAGATTCTTGCTCTTTTTCTAAGTATGATGGGCCACATTCATCATGAAATGAAGAATTTTTTTTTTGTTTTTAGAATATTTTATGATTCCTTTATTTGATTATTATGAACAATTTGTGCATATTTATTTACATTCCACAGTATATTTAATGTACAATATCTAGAAATGTGTCAAAATCCACAACACAAGAAACAATGATCATCAAATTAATTTCTATTGAGCTATATTTGGATACCTATTCTACTCTTGTTCACTTTAGTACCACATGGCTATTAAATATAATGTTTTTGAGTGTACCATATTCCTATATAAATAACACATAATTTGTAGTGCATTCCATTGTTTCACTACTACACCACTGGTTTTCCCTTGGGTTCTTTAAATCTTCTGGTTATGATTTGTACCCAAATAAATATTTAGACTCAGAGTGGGTCATTGTGGTATGAATTCAACAATCACTTCTTTCTATTTTGGATAAAGCTACAAACAAGTTGTATTATTATGACCTCTCATTTAATTCTCCTGACATTCCTTTTTTTGTTTCACTAGAACTATGTATTCTACTTTTCATTTTTTGGTTTTCTTTGTGGGATGGTTTACTGGAGTTAAGAGTTTATCATGATCATTTAACTTTATTTTTACTATGAAAATATCCTCCTCAGTCTTTTTGATGTGTTTGACTCGATATTTTGTTATGTTAGTCAAACTATCAACAATATTGGTATGTTCTTCCCCTTTAATCTTATACTAAAAAACTATCTATGAGTTTTCTATATTTTTTTATTTAATATTTTCAATATCAAACTCTAACATAGACTTCTCTTCTTCTAGATATTGCATATAGAGTTTGGAATCATAAACCACTTTATTATATTTCTTTTTTTTTGTCTTTCAAAACATATATCTCTTCCAGTGCAGCTTCTAATTTGACCTAAAGGTAAACTCTTCATTCTAATTATCCTTTATCATTTTAAATTTATTTCAATGTTTGTGGATTTATAAAAAATTTCACCATATCATATACTTCATGATCCTTACAATCCTCCATTTATTCTTTTTCATATTATTCTAAACTATTATCTTCCTTTGATGGTAAATTATTTATTTTGAGGAAATTTATCTTGGTTTTCCCCTACCTTTCACATTAACTAAAGACTTTTTCTAGGGAATTTCATCACCATCCCCATTATCATCTTGAATATTTTTATAACACTTTTATCTAAGATGTATATCCTTTCCTTGTTGAAATCATGTGAGTGGAAGTTTCCCTTTGAACATTCCATTTCATCATTGTAGATTTGAGGAAAGGAATGGTATCACCTCATCCACGATGTCTTATTCTTAAACATCTTTAATGGTGAGTTTCATTATGTCCTTGAATGCCACCTATTTGGACTTTCCTTGTTTCCACAACATCCTTATCATCATTTCTCATATTGTATGTGAGATGTGTATTCAATGGGATATTCAATGTCAACTCCTTCATATCATTATCCTCGTGTATAGAGACATTTGTATTTAATAAAGGTGGAAACCTTCATAGGATGTGCTTAATGATCCTTAAATCATTGATAATTTCTCCAAGACAATGCATGTATTCCATAATAACATTCACCTGATCAAAGAATGAATCTACAAACTCATTGGGTTGCATTATCGGTTCCTAAAATTTGTTCTATAGAACTTTCAAATTATCTTCTCTTACTATTAAATAACCTTAATATATTTTTAGAATCTTTTCTCATATAGAATGTGATTCCATATATGACATCACCTTTGTGTACATTGTGTTGGATAAATCTCAACCTAAGGAATTGATATCTGTATCCAATTATATATTTTCTACTTTTGATAAAACTTCACCTTCTATACTAGAAAAAATAACATGCATTTAATCTATAAATACATTCATACATTATGATCAAAATAATTATTGCATCTGATTCTTCCATTTTAAAAAATTGTTCTCATCGAAGATTGGAATCACTTTGTGATTATCAACATCCATTTTTTGCTGAGAGAGAACCGATGACTTTCTAACTTTCCTATGATACCAATTGTTATCTCAACAAGTTTAAATACTCTATGTGGGGTTTGAATAATGGTATGGTAGAATAAAACAAATATATCCTTGGATATTGTTTCATTATTAAACAAAACACTCTCATCTCTCTTCTCTTCCAAGAATAGAATAAATGATAATTAAAACATACAAAGGATACTACAATTTTACTTGGTTCACCCTCACTGGAATACATACAAGGAGTATTGAAAATAAAAGTTTCTATGTACCATATCCACTAATGTGAATTGTTTTTAAAAGGTTCGAAAAAAATCATTATCCCTCCTGGTTTACAACTGATCATAATTTGAAATCTCAATGCTCTCTCTACTGAAGTGTGCTCACTTCTTCTATAGAGGAATATTATATTTATCTGAATCACCTCATAAATTTTTCAAAAATATATGGGTGTTCCATGAAGTCTTATTTTCTTCCATTGGATGATATACCCTTTACTACATAGTTTTTTCTTCATGGGGATTCCTTTCACAATTTTCTTTTGATTATTCATGAACTTACTTAATCCCTTCACAAGATTCCTTTCACTGTGTATCGTGAGATCTTTGTGTAATATGAGTGATTCATGTAATTATCTTCCATCAAAAATGAATGATTCCATGTGATCCCCTTTTCCTTTGTGATCTACAGTACCCCTCAATTAAACCTCCAACATGAACCGATCCTTCATAGAATACATCATTCATGAACCACCTCCATCACAGGATACTTTCTTCATGGAATACCTACTTATCAAAATATCCCCATTATGAATCACTTTCAAACTTAGCCGAATTCTTCAAATGATAATACTTTCAATGAAATTATCTATATCTAATGATGTGATTAGGGGTCCTTTATAAAGACAAATAAATCTATACAACTCACAAATTACAATTAATGAAAACTTATTTCTGTATCGGCCATCACTATGTACTGCACATTCTATGTGATTATAATAGTGCATTATTATCTTATAGAATCCTTTGAAACACTTCCTTCAGTCATAAATGAAAACACACATTTACAAAGGCCTCTAATTTATGGCCTTCTCCAACAAATTATGCTCCCTTTATGGTGGCCTGTAATTCACCACCTTCACCCACAAATGATGATCCCTTTGTGGTTACTTGTAACTCACCACCTTCAACCAAAAATGATAATCTCTTTTTCTATTCACATAGCATAGATTCCATGTGGAAATTTTGTTTTTGATGATTTTTTCTTCACATTTTCACATAATTCTTATAAAATATAACTATTTGCTGTACTGGTGTCCTTCTTTTTCAATAAAACATATCCCAATTTTGAAGGGCCAAAAATTTAAAAAACACTATGAAACTAAGACACCTTCAAAAACATCTTTCCTTTGTAACAACCATGATCGAATTTTTCCAATTGGATTTTTTAGAAGACACAAATAATCCAAAAACACTACAATGTTACCCTGATGGATTTTTTTCCGACAATCTTCTATGTGATGGTGGTACATTCTTACTCAAGCAGATCATCATCGAGGTAAGGTCTATAGGGACTTCCAAACTTGTTTCTTCAATTACATCTTCCCATAGCCTCTGAGGGATGATCAAGCTAGATAATTGATTCATATAGAGCAGGTTAATATTCCTGTCATGGATTAATCATCTTGATTGATTGAGCTGTAGATCTTTTTACCCACTATTTTGGGAAATGAGCTATTTAGGGAGAGATATTATGGGAATGGAATCTGGTATGCAATATGATCATAGGTGAATGTCTTTTTACTAAATACTATATTTGGTATAGTGAACTAGGACCGAATATCTGAGTGAAATCTAAGTGATGATGAAGGTACAGTTTGGGGTGGTTTAGTAGGGAGTCCAATAAGTGGATCATCCAGTTTCAGGAAGCATCTCCAGCAGAT
The DNA here is from genome assembly GCA_963277665.1 of Viscum album. Lineage (NCBI taxonomy): Eukaryota > Viridiplantae > Streptophyta > Magnoliopsida > Santalales > Viscaceae > Viscum > Viscum album. The sequence continues at coordinate 1,430,305,631 of OY728126.1, read as the reverse complement.
TTCTTTCCCGGGCTGTGGTATGACATAGGTATAGTAGGTAGGGTCACATGAAGCCTTAGTGTGATCGGGACCCATTGGAGCGCTAATATTATGGTAAGATGGTCCATATCTAGATATTCTATAGGAACTTTCCACTGGTTCCTAGTGAGAGGGAACCTATACTAATTCAGTGTTCTATAGTGCCATCTGTGGCACCATGTGGGGCAAGAATCAATATTATTACTGGTTGTTCAGGTTGTGGAGGAAGTCAAGGTTGAGAAATAATGACACAAGATTTATATTTCTATAAAAGTGGGGATCCTTTGGGATTTTAGGTTGTAGATCCGGGTTTTAGATCTATCTGCTTACATGCAGTGTGCCTATTGAGTAGATCATTGGATTATCTATAGGGTGAGGTGTGATCTTGTTAGCCTTAACCTTAGTTTATTCCTTTTTTAACACATAATAATCACAAACTTTTATATATTCTACTTTAATGGGGTGCCTAAGAATATAAATTAAATACCTATATGTGTTGATGTCCCTTTACACACCCCTAGAAATCCAGTCATATGGAATTCATTGTTACAAGGAGTTTCCCCTCGATATTAGCATCTACCAATTTCTACGGTACTTTCTCGTCCTTATGATGGAATGATTTGACTTCATTATTGGGATATACTAGTTGGTTCATTTTCAATATTATATTGACTATTATCACTTATGGGTGTCCTTCTCATCACCTAATGGTGATATTTACATTCACAATAGAGAATGGGATTTCCAGATAGATCATGCTGAACCTGAGCATAGTGGACTGGGTGGAGTCTCAAACCAAATTTTTAGCCTCTGATTGGTTGATGAAGGAGTATGGTACGATATCTTTCCTCTATTCATGGATCATCTCAAGTACATATTCATTGATTATTTTTCTTCTATACCACCTAATAGAGATGTTTAATTTATTATTGATATTATTCCATGTGTAGAGCTAGTAACCATTCCACCATATGCGACGTCTCCTACTACGCTTTAGGAACTCAAATTATAGTTGGAGTACCATGAATACAAGGGGTTTATTCAACCCAATACATATCCATAGAGTTCACTGGTATTTGTTTCCAAGAAGGTGGATGGTTCATTGTAGTTATGTGTATATTATCAATGGATGAATCAGCTTATAGTTAAAAAGTTGTACCCAATTCTTCATATATAATACCTCTACACCTAGATCTGGGGATCTAGTGTCTTCTCTAAAATTGATTTGAGATTATTTTATCATTATGTGAGAGCTAGTATTTATGATATATCATGTATAGTGTTTTGAAGTAGGAATGTATTATATGACTATTTAGTAATTTCATTTAGTCTGATGAAAACATTTGTTATCTTTATGGCTTTAATTAATTGGCTCTTCCGCCCATATATGGATTCCTTGATGGTCATTTTTTAGGATATCTTAATGTACCCCCAGTCATCGAAGGAGTGCATGTCGAATCTATATGTCATTTTGACTAATATTCAAGAGAAACGGCTTTATGAAAAACTCTCAATCTATAGATTTTGGATCGAAAAAGTTCACTCCTGGCTCACATTAAATCTTAGATAGGGGTATCGGTTGATATAGAGAAAGTGAAAGCATCTTTTTCTTGGGACTAACCTAAGAATTTTTTTTATATTCAAAGCTTATTGGGATTATTAAGTTATTACTGGTGATTCCTTTGAAACTTTTCTCACCTTATAATTCCACTTATAATCATGAACAAGAATGTTGTAAGGTTTTTATTGTTTGAATATTGTGAAAAGGGTTTTCGAGTGTTGAAAAGAATATTGAAATAATTGCCAATCCTGAGTTTTTCTAATCTTGGAAAATGTTACATAATTTTTTGTGACACACCAATCATTCAAATGGGATCCATATCAATTCAAGGGTAGCACATCATATCATATGAGTCTTGGTAGTTAAGGAATCATGAGTGAAACTACCCAACACACGACCTTGAATTGGCAGTAGTTTTTCATGCTCTACATTACTGAAAACATTACCTCCTAGAAGAGTGATTTGTGGTATATTCATACCATAATATCATCAAATGTTTATTTTCTCAGTGGGGACTAAACCTCTATAGGTGGTGGTGGGATGAATATATTTAGTCATTTGAATTTGATATCACTTATATACCAATGAAAGTAAATATAATTGCTGATAATTTGAGTTGAAATACTCTGAATCAATTGGTTCAAGAAGCTACTAGTGAATGGTAGAAAATGGATCTATTTTCTAAAATGAATCTTGATGTTTAGTAATTTCTAGGGAAACTGATTCTCATGGATTTATTAGTGGTTCCATCATTTTTGAATTTAATAAAGATAAGGTAGATTTCATATCCTAAAACCATGGTCCTGAGGGAAATTTTTTAGGGCTAGGATCCACATATTTATTTGGGTTATTGATAAGGACGATATCCTAACTGTCTATGGAAATTTATAGTTCCCTATAGGCATGTGAGAGGAAAAAATGTGAGGATAACATGATTCTATATTTAAAATGATTCCTAGACTAAAAAAGATGTATCATGATTTGTGTTGTTTCCACCGGTGGACAATGATAAATAATGAAATATCTAGCTTTGTTACATGATTCACCACCTATCAGTAGGTGAAAGTGGAACACTAGTGGATCATTTTCCATTACAGCCACTACCTATCACAGAATGGAAGTGGGATAGTATCACAATAGACTTCATGATGGTGTTTCCAAAGTCACCCCAAGGTAGTGATGTGGTATGACTGATTTTGGATAGGCTGATGAAGGTCACACATTTTTTACCTATTCAAGAGACCTTCTTGGTGGATGATCTTAGAAGATTATATATTTTAGATATCATACATATTCATGGGATTCCATATACCATATTATTGAATGGGTATTCTTGGTTCCCATCATGGTTTTTTCTGGGTTTGTATAATGCTCTGGGTTCACAGGTACTCTTAAGTATGGTTTATCACACTCAAACCAATGGCCAATCTATGCGGACTATATAGGTACTGGAAGAAATTAATAATGAATCTACCCTATATTTTGGAGGATCATATGGGAAAACCTTGAATCTTATTGATTTAACCTATAAAAATAGCTTCTAAGTGATAATTCATATGTATCCTTATGAGTCTCTATATGATATTCCATGTCATACAACTTTGGTCTAGTTATAGCTAGGTGAGAAAGTGATTTTGGGATCAAGTTTCCTTCGGTAGAAATCATAGGAAGTGAAAATAATCAGGAAGAGCATGAAAATGGATCAGTCTAGGTTGAAGTCATATACTAGTTGGACTCACCAACCATTGGAGTTTGAGTTAGGGGATCAGGATATCTTACATGTGTTTATTAGATTGGGTATGTTGATGCCCATAAAATGAGAATCAGAAAAATAAAAAAGGAATAAATATGTAAATATGGGTATTATTTTCACAATAAAGAAAATGAAGAAGAAGGAATCCATAATCTGATAGATCACATGAATCCCTAAGAGACACATGATTGCATGACTATTAGAGGGTTATAATGATGGTCATACGCAGCACATATCCTATAGAAGATTCAACAAATCCCTTTTTATAAGTCCTTTTGGTCCTATAAAGGAACCCTTTATAATTGGCGGTCACGTTGTGGATTCTAGGAAAGAACCCTTAGGAAGAACATATTTTTAATCAGAATACGCCTGAAAAATGATTCGAAATTACTTCAAAAATAGCAGGAAAATATCCAAATGGTAGGAGCCTCATGTGGACGTAAATTTAACCTGATGCATCACTGATGGGGATAATGATTTTCCTTAAAAAAATACAAGAAAACATGAGAGACCCCCAACCTTTTTAAAATAAACAAAATAAATAAATAGGGGGAAGGCGAGATCCTCTTACCATAAAAAAGTATCATGCAACACACCCTAGGAAATTCAAAATACACTACAAGACATCAGTGACATGACTTCATCATCTCTATAAATCCAACTGCCATGTCATCCTCATAATTTGAAGGGCCTCAATTATGTCTAGGTGACATCACACTCTTCCATTGGCTCCATAAGGGTAGATAGATGGAATTTTATATAAAATTATCATGTATTTCCATAGGACCTTTTATGGCTCATCTGAAGCATCACCATGAGGAAGAGTGTTTATCTTTGACAACACTTATAAAACCTCAATAGATCCCCACCTTTGTAAAAATAAAAAAAGTAAATAAAAATGGGAGCATGGGAGAGCCTCTCATGGTCGTAAAATTCACACGATGCACCGAGGATTTCCGTAGCATGGTTTCATAAGGACCCATTGACAATCCATCTTTGTCTCATAGAAAGTCCAAGAAAAGTCACCTAAGATCATGTGAAGGCCTTTCAATGTGTAGCCTAATCTCGTAAAGGCACCGATACATATCAACCTCATCATATGAATGTTCCTTGGAATGTTCACATAAGTTAGAAAGACCCCATTAATTGACAATAATCCAATAAATGGTACAATAATGGGATGTTATCAATGTGGCTAAAGGACAGGAGACTCCCCCAGAGTGATCCATGAAAGGACCTCATGAAGATGCATAATGTTAAGTCCCTCCACTGATGCCATCCTATATTTGAGAGATACACTCCATGAAAATTAGCAAACAATAGGGGTGAAGAGGCCTATAAATACCCCAAGAATTAAACATGGACAATGACTCTCTAGACGCAAAGAGACATTTTCTTTGAACCTCTCACCTAAATCAGAGTGGATTTCTTGGAGTGGCTAATCTCATGACTGGGAAGTTTATGTCAGGTAAGATCTGATGAACAATCAAAGCGTTCATGAACCAAGAATAAATCAATTTTCATGATCACTCATAGATCATATGAATGACTTATGAAAGGACATGTGAAGAACATCCCACATATTTTAAAAAACACAGAAGACAAAAAAGAAGCTAATAACTAAACAAATCTAAGACATTATCAATAATGGGTAGAGATTAAAACTAAATGATGAGATAATTAAGCAGAAAACATATATTTTGATCCTCATGAACTTTACATGAACCACCCAAGTCACGTGACAGCTTGAGGACACATCACCTAGATCTCATAGTGATCCTTAGTTATACTATTTAGATCATGATAAGTCCTCTAGATATGTCAAAGCATGTCACATAGCACCAACCAGTTATGCCACCCTTGTTTTGTAAATCCCTACCAGCTCACTATCCAAACCATGCATTTTCCTTGAGATGTGTCACCTGACTCTTAGGGTGACACCAATACATGTCATTTAAGTCTTTTAGTAGCACCTAGTCATGCCAACTAGATCATTAAATACCCTACATAAATGTCACATTGACTCTCATGACACCCCTCCAAGTATTTCATCCTGATTTTATGATGACATTGAGGAAAATTTGGTTGGATCATGTAATTCCCTTTGGACATGTTAGTCAGGTTCGTGCGATGGATTTCAGGAAAAACCATATGGGTCTTTTGATGTCCTCCAAATAAGTCTTCTTTGATCATACGATGGTCCTCAAACATGCCATCAAGGATATGCAATGTCCCTCAAAAAATTCAACTGGATCATGATATTCTCATAGGGAATGTTAGGAAGACACCCTTCGACATATCATCCAGAAAATAAAGGAATGTTTTTTGGAAAATCAACGCATGTTGGGAAAACAAGCAGGCTATGTCACAAGGGAATCACAGGACTTCATAACCTTTTTCATCTTTAGTGTGTAAGCCTCGATCAAATGGAAACCTCAGCGTCTAAACCCTAATCAATTGAACTATGAAAACTATGATTCATACCATAACCATCAAACATATGACTCCTTCATAAGGCCCAAGATCCATATCAATCTTCTAAAGTGTAGTTTTATCACATAAGTCCCGCGTCCAAAAGAAATAACAATAGTCATTAGTCATCCCTTGTTTCTCACACCGTGTATATATCACATTGTCTTATAGAGTTTAAATGATCATAATAATTCATGTTATAAACCTCTACATAGGTAAGGGAATCCTTAAAGTGTAATCCCTAACTAGAGACATAATATGATTGTCTCACATATAAGGTAAACTTCAGTGCATAATCCCCAACCAACTAAACTTGGATAACTCTGATTAATTCCATTACCATGATACATAGGGAACCTTCCTATGTCCTGATCCTGAACTCAAGTGGGAATCCACCTTAGTGTATTTCCTTCCATGTATCATAAATTTTATCTATTGGGACCCTATATATCACATGGGTTGATCATCTTACTGCATCCCTTAGTGGACTAAGAAATAAACAAAACTAGAGGGGATCTAATTCCAATATTAACTAGGATACGTAGGATTCCTTCCTATGGATCGAGAACAAAATCAAATGGACATCCACCTTAGTGTAAGTCTACCATATATTTGACATTTCAACCATTAGGACCTAATCTCTTCCATGTGATGATCATCTTACCCCATCTCTAAGTAGACTGAGAAATCAACTAAACTATAATGACTCTGATTCCTTCCATAAACAGAATGCGTAGGATGCCTTCCAAAATAATGAGCTCCATATTAAATGGGTTATCCCAGTATGTAATCCATATATCTATATGAAATGAGGCTGATCACTTTAAATCACTTGTTTCTCACACCTATTATAGATCATGTGGGGTTAGGGAGCTATAATGAACTTATCATTAGCATCATGAATATCCACTAGCTAGGTCAATCTCATCATGAAATTCCCAATGACTGGTAAGATATGAATATACCTCATATAAGGGCATCTACCTTGTGACCGGTCCCAAGGGTGTGATCGAATTATGATAACTCTATGTCCATATATAACTAAAATAAATTGGACGCCTCCTTGATACTTGAGCTCAAATATATAGTACCTTAGTACTTGAACATATATCCATTCCATATGATGTTAAAATGCACAGGTTTAACAAACTATGTGGGTTTTAATTTTAGAAATAAATGTGATACGTAGGATGCCTCATAATAGCTCAATACCCTCATGGGATTAATAACTGCCTCCATGTATGGAATCAAACTTTGAAGTTCTCAGTTATATAACTTCAACATATAATCCAATATTCATTATTGGGAAATGGTTGAATAACCTCATATACATAAATATGGATTCAATAATGAGATCCCCCCCCACTCTTTATTTTTTATATAAAAGAGACTTAACCTATAATCTATTTGTTATGGTAACTGTTCTTGTATCGATATTAAGAAGAGATTCTTGAACATATCTTAAATCAATAAGAGAGTCTCAGAATAGGAAAAAATTCCCACCAAAAGGGTGTTATGTGTCTGACCTCCCATCCTCTCGAAAAATGCGAGTCCCTAAGTGTCATTGATTCTGAAACCCCAACTGACCACTTTCCTTTGGTAAGCGATTCTATACCTAGTTAGGAATGAAGAACTATTGGGAGTTTCTATTAAGAATTAAATATTGAAATGATGCTAGTGACTGTTCAATAACTAAACCCCTCACAACCAAACATCGGGATGAACTGAATCCACATCAAAAAGGGTTTAAGGTCTTATCTTCCCATTGAAACAAAAAAGGTAAACATGATTTGAATATCTCAAATAAACAAATTATTGGGTTATTATATATCAGGAATTTTTTTCACACTATACATAATCAAAAATGTCGAATCCTGCATGAATCTATCAAATAACAAAATTATTGGGTTATTATCCATCGGTCCATTTTTGTACACTATATGAAAATAAAAAATGGTGAACCCAACATGAATAACGTAAATAAAATCATAATTGTTTAATCATATGTTAAGACACTTTGTTTTTCATATCATACAAAAAAGTAAGATAATTCTGACGTAAACCTCATAGATGATCCTCAGTAACTGGGGTTCCAATGAAATAATTTTATCCCCTCTTTAATATGTCAATGCGAGTAGAATATATGGATCATGAATGAAATTAATGTTGTTTTAACAATGCATATAAAATTGATCAAATATCATGCCTATGATATTGCACTAATTATTGGCCTTGTTCCTTTTTGTCTACATGACTACAGATACTTATCTCATCAAAGGACTCTCAAGAAAAGACAATGTCATCATATAGTGACCATTTCAAGAATGTCATTTGTCGCTGCAACACCTATGGGATACAAAATGATCTCACCTTACCTACAACTTCAACTTCATATGGTGAACACAATGGTCTGGGAGTACCATTAACATGGTAAAATCTCGGCCCTAGAAGATTCTTGTGAGGTTCTTTGAGTGACACAAGCAATGGGTTCACATCATCTAATAAAATATGCATCTAAGAAAGTGGCCCTAGTTGACACAACCAACCACTTTAGGATTATATCCTCAAAGTGCATAAATCACCACCATCAATATCAAATGAAGTTGGAACAAGGAGTCAAATATGGATCTTGTTCGGTTTAGGGGCCACCGAGGATGGATCCTTTCAACCATCATTACTATCATTGTCCCACTAGTACCCAGTATTCACTTACTAAGGGTTCCACTAGACACACTCCCACCTCTGGCACCCATTCATGGGTAACAAATAAGTCACATAGGGTGAGGAAGGCATTGGATACCTTGAAGAAGACTCTTATCCCCACTCCCATTGATGATGTTTATCAGCATATTCTAATAGTAACCGATGAGCATGATCATATACCTTCCCCCTCAGAGTAATCCGGAAGGCATATTTCTGTAACAGACATGGGGGGCACTTATCCCTACCCCCATGCATGAAGTCTATCGACATATTTTGATGGTTTAAGGTTGGTATAAGTGGGATCATATCCCTAATTAAATAAAAGATATCTTAAATTACACAGTAGATATGGAAAATGTTATGGAATATATCCTTGTTCACACTTTTTGAAAATACTAATATGTCTTAGAAATATATAAATAATTTTTCTAGCATATTCCATCACTGGTACCGATAGAGGGGTAGGTTCATATTTCAATCCTTAAAGCAAGGTAATCTCAAGACTCTAATAATTATGAACAAGTGGTTACACTAGATCAAGTGAATATTCTTGATCTCATCTATGAGGATTATCAATATATTCCTATAAAGGATGAGGCACTAGAATGGGATCATATTCTCATTCCAACCGGGGCTCACCATGTGAGATTGGCACAAGCCTCGGGAAAGGGAAACATGTCTATCAAAAAAGTATGATGAAATATTCAAATGGACTGGGATAGGGCTCATATCCCCATTATGGTTGGGGATCACCAAGTTTCAGGGATACATGGCTCGATACATGCTCATATTCCAATTGAAGTAGTCTAACAACAAACTCTAATGACCCAGGATCATGCTTCAATCCTCGTTCATGTAGGGGATAACCAAGTGAGAATGACACATGCCCTAGGACATGCTCATATTACTATTATTGGATCTACCTAGAAAATTCTAGTAGATCACGGAAGAAAGGTTCATATTCCTACTTCCTCTAATGAATGACTAAACCAGTATCATTCTGAGGAAATACAGGAGGAGGCTCATATCCTTTCTCCCAATTTGGAGGTATATCATCATATTCCTTTGGGGAATACATATTCAGACCAGTCTCATATTCCTACTCCAATTGGGGATCACCAAGTGATAGCGGTACATACCATGGAGAAGGATCATATTCCTACCAAGAAGGACCAGTTGTATATTACAAACGCTCAAGATCAGTCTCATATTCTCATCCTGATCGAGGCTCACCCAGTAATAATGGAACATTTCCCAGGATGGGATTATATTCTTTCCAATAATGAGGAAGCTTACTAGCATTTTCCAGCAGCTTATCAATAGTGGGATCATACTCCCATATCACTAGATATTTATAAACAAGTTCTGAAAACCATCATACAGTAGGATCATATCCCTACCCAATTCCAAAAGGTAGGTCTGCATTTTCTGACCACGATATAGGATGAGACTCATATTCCTCATATTCTCAATGATAGTGTCTTTGAGGTAGTTAAAGACACATTCTCAACATTATAAGGGTTGTTTAACTCTTCAATAGAACCATAATATGTTCATTACTAAAATAGTCCTACTTGTGGTAGTGTGGAGATAGATCCTAAGGACTCTTCTCTTGACATATAAATTGGTAAATCTACCCATGGAGATATCTCCCATGGACAAGAAAACCCTCCCCTTTCCAAAACACCTTCATATAGAGATGTGTCCAAAATCAAATTCTATCATATAGATAGGTGCTTGAAACATCGGGTTAACTACATAAAGTTCCCCTGTCAACTTATAGCAGCACTCCACTCTAATAAGTAGATGAACTTATGAATCATATTCTTTGGTATGACTAGATGAAGAAATTTAAGTCTAATGAAGATGTGGTTGACATTGAAATATGGAAGTATTTCTCTATAAAAAACTTCCCCAACTTGTTCTCTCCCCTCGCCACTTCTGACTGTGAGGTCCCATATGGCCTAGAAAAAGAGTGAATGCCTTATCTACACAAAAATATATGGTCTACTATTCAATTACTGAAGGATAGACATCTCCCCTATCCAAGAAAAAAGTATCACCTTCATCTCATCAATAAACCCTATTTTCGGTTACATATATCTTTTTTTTTCATAGCATGGAACTTAAGAGTGGAAGATCCTGACAAACACCTACATAGTGTTTATCACCGAATCGTGAAAACCCTTTGGTGACTGATTTCCCAAGCATCTCCATACATGTGTATCCTAGGATGGGTGAAATATGTATCATTTCACTTCACTATGTCCCCAAAAAACAAAAACTATAAGATATGGTATCCTATAAATTCATTTCCTCAAGATAAATTTGGGGACCATGTAACACTCTGGATAGTTTGTCACTAGAACAAAGTTTCCCTACTTCAATGATGCCCAGACATCATGAACAGTGGGAGAGGATACCCATCAAAACTTTGAACAAGGGCCCTCAACAAAATAGGGAAGAATTATGGACACAAAATCTTACATTTCAAACAACCGAACAACTTCATATGAATAATAATTCTCATCATGAATTTCCATCACACCCAAATTCTATGTGATCAGAGCTACGCCACATAAAATGGTCTATAGTTGCAACTGTCATAGAATCTATCAAGGAGTGAACTCAACCCTCCATGTTGGGGCGGAATATCTACCACCACCTCCACTTCTTGGATAGTCAATTCCTAATAGGATTAAAGATATACCAACAGTAGCTACAAACAAACCCCGAACCACTAGGATAGGGGAATTTATATCTCAATAACCATCACCAAATTCATCATCCCTTGAAAGGGTCCTAGGGAAATCAGCAGTGATTCTAGATCAACCCCAACCCACTAGGATGTGGGAAATTATATCTTAATTTCTTTCCTAAGAGTCATCAAATCCTAGACTAGAATCATTATATCCCCAACAATAAGATCATTCAATGAAAATTATTTCCCCAAATAACCCCCAACCTATAGGGTTGGGGGAATTTTAATCATCATCGTCACCAAAAATAGAATCATTCCTCGATAGGTTGGGAGGTAAAGATTTGTGGTTGGCATTCCATCTATTCCTCCTTCCGTAATACAAATATCTTCTATTTAGAGACCATTCATCAAACATGACCTGAAATTCCTCCCAGGTAATTGTTAATAGACTGATATGGGGGGAAGATATGGTGAAGTTGATCAGATATTTCCATAATTGTAAGACAAAATAGCCCAATATGGCAAGGGGTTCAAATAAAAACCTTGATAAAGTTAGTGTATAACCAGTCTGTTATGTTGAAAGTAATGGTACAACCAACGTTTCTTGATATGCCTCTATGAATATTTTAACTTTTAACATGAAATATAGTGTGGATCAATACACAAATTCATAGGGTCACAACATGGAGAACCTACCCCGAGAGAAAGGTGGTCTGGATGCACCATCTGAGGTTGTGCATACCTAGAACAAGAAGAGGATCTGAAACCTAGAACATCTAAATATCTATTTTTCGCCTCTATGGAGGATCACTACCAAGAAATGGGAAGGGTGGGGCAACATCCTAATAACTACACTAAAGAATGGGCGTTCCTTCCATGTAGGAATAGTTTTTCCAAAATGAGAGTGAGATAAAAAAAATCGTAGACAACTCAAAGAGGATCTACCTAGGTAAAATATTCATGTTGGGTATCATATTCAAGTGGAGATTAATATTCTCCCACCCATAGCCGATCATCTAGAAAGATAATAATCTAATAATCAGACTCACTCTAGATCTAGGAAGATGGTCTACGTAAATGTTGATGTCAAAAATGATCATGAATTCCCTCAATTTTAGTGACAGCCGCTCCTTCACCAGGGTGATCATCCATTATTAGATAGAATAAAGAATCAGTGGGAGAAAAATGCGGGGTTACCTCATTGATCCTAACGCACTTATTGTAGATAAGAGATAGATCAAACAATAATGGCCCAAGATCTTATTAATGTCATCGAGTCCCTGTATACTCGAATGAAAGACATGGAATTTTGATGTGAACCTATGTAACCTGAGAGGAATTCATATGTCGAGTGGGTGGATGACACTTTTCTCCCATCCATTCTCTTCAATCTTACATTCTCGACCTTTGACGACACAGGCAGCCCCGAACAGCATCTCACAGACTTTTTATCCTAATGTGGGATGATGATGGGCCCTTGAGATCCATAAGAGGAAAAAATCTAAGGTATTTTGTATAGAATCTGATAGGGCTATCATTTTTTGGTATATCATTCTTCTAGTATATTCTATTACAGGATGGGAAGAAATTCATTGCCAATTCATTTATCATTTTATCTCCATACTGAGGAAATAGCAATCTTCAACCTCATGAACTGCAATAAACATGAAAATGAGATGGTTTCTGACTTCATATCTAGATTTAAAGGTTTAACCTATTCACTCATCATCCCAATCTCAAAGAAGAAATTGTTGTAACTCTATGCTGAAAATATTTGGGATTAGTTGTAGACACCTTTGATCTCAATAAAGTATCCAGGTGGGTTTTTTGAGTTCACTGAAATGTAACAATGTCTCAAGGAATCAATTCAGTGAACCCAATCCAAATCTCAACCCATGTTCAAAAAACATTGAAAAAGTCTAGGTAAACAGTATGATAACCATGCGCAAATACATCTCGATAAGATAAGACTCAAAGCTCGATTTGGGGATCTCAAATCTAATACTAGTTTTACAGTTATCCAGCAATAAATCGCATATAATGTCTTACATGTAAGGCCCTAGTTACATAGCCACTTGGATGTACCATTGACATTCTATTAATGTCTAAGTTACCCCATCTATGAAAAGATTTCCATAATACATGGTGATAGTTCCCCTTATATACCTATGGAGCCACATATGATTAAGAAAATTTCAAAAAATGGGAAGGAAAAAACCAATGATGTATGATGATATACAGTTTTCATCCCCTAATAGCTTGGGGACCACTCTTTAAAATTCCGGGAGTATACTCAACAATGAATATGTGCTCCCAATAAATCTAGTGGAATTGATATACTTGGTCCTAGATTCCAAAGCCTCTTCTATCCCCAGTGACATTATAAATGAAAACATGCTCTGGCATCTCTCTGTAATAACTCATGATGTAGGGGATGATAATGTCTCTTCTCATGGCCTCTCTCACTATAATAGTGATAGATAATCCCCCATATTTCCAACCTCATATAGAAATGTATCAATTGACTCAAAGGTGTAGGAAGATGAGGATAACCTTAGGAACACCCCACTCACATTCAAGGAAGGCATCTCCACCACCATTTATGAGCTCAGGTATGTAAATATAGGAATAGAAGAAGACCTATGGCCAACACTGATTAGTGCCACTAATACTTTTTACGAGTAATAGATGTATATTGAATTCATAAAGTATCAATAATATGTGTTCACTTGTAAATATACAGAAATACTTGAAATAAATCCAGATGTGACTATGCACCATCTCATCTTACCCAAAGACAACTGAGTCTTCAAGCAAGTAGCCAATAAGATGAACCCCTCTCATTCCCAAAATGTAGTGGTAGAAGTTGATAAATTGATTAGGTCCATCTTTTCCTAAGTGGTGAAATAACCTATATGGATCACCAACATCATCCCCATTAATAAAAATAACTTGTAGATTAGGGTCCACATTGATTTCAAATATCTCAACTGGCATTTCCCAAAGGATGATTTCCCATTTCTGATCATAGAACTCTTGATCTATGTGACTACCAGCTTCTAAGATCTTTCCTTTATTGATGGGTATTTAGGGTAGAATCATATAATGATGGCCCCTGAATATGAGGAAACCATTTAATTCAGAGTTTCTCAATGGATATTTTTCTATCATGTCATGATATTTTTCTGAACGAACATTGGTGCCACATATCAACGTGTCATGCATCACATCTTTAGGACTTTATTGAAAAGAATAGTTGAATTTCATATCGATGACCTGGTGGTCAAATCCAAAAAGTGGCGTGATCACATCAAAAACCATCAAATAGTCTTCTACAAGCTACGAAAACATATTATGAAGATGAATCTACTAAAATTCACCTTTGGAGTAACATCAGGGAAGTTCCTTGACTTTGTGGTACTCCACCGCAACATAGATTTTGACCTAAAGAAGACTAGTTCTATTTTAGTAATTTCATCCCCAGAGAACTCAAATAATTGAGGGGTATACAAGGGAACCTCACCTATATTCTACGTTTCATAGCCAAATTGGCCAAAAAATCTCTCCCCTTCACTATGATAGTGAAGAAGGTAATTTCCTATCAATGGGATGTTGACATCCAAGAATCCTTTTAAATTATAAATAAATCTTAATTGCACCCACCAGTTCTAATTCTTCCAGTGGAACGGAGGCCACTCATCTTATATATGGAGGGAATGGAACACTCATTGGGTTCCCTCCTCACACAAAAAAATGATACGGGGAGAGAGAATAGTCTCTACTACCTCATCTGAATAATGCTCGGTACTTAGAATTGATACTCTAATGTCGGGAAGATCTTCCTTTCATTCATCTTCATAGTGAAAAAGATGAGGCATTATTTTAAACATAAAAAAAAGTCTATATGATCTCTCTTATTGATCCACTCAAGTACATCCTTGTTCTTCCTATGTTTAATAGGTAAATGGCCCGATGGGAGGTAATTCTATAGAAACATGACATTCTGTTCATATCCTAGAAATTGGTGAAAGGGTAAGCCTTGGTTGATTTCTTCATAGCACATCCTACCCCACAGAATACACTAGTGGACATTGAAATTATAGATGATGAGTTATTATACAACCATGAAACTCACCAGGCATGGGAGATGTATTTTTATGGTTCCTCCCAAAGTCCTATAAAAAAATTATGGAAAACCCAAAGTTCAATTAGGTTCTCTTATGGATTGTATTTTCCTCTCTAGAAAAAGTAGTTTTTTCCAACTCTTTCTCATTATCTGAAGGTTTCAGGGATAATGAGGTAGAATACCAAGACCTCATCTCTAGCTTGGAACTATCCCTATAACTAGAAATTTCCTACCTAAATATCAAAGTCGATTTGGATCTAGTGATATGGCAGATCAATGGAGAATATTCCATCAAAACCGAATAATTAGCCCTTATACGGGCTTCTTTAGGGGACTATTAGAAGATTTACCTTTTGTTTCTATGTTCCATCATATTCCTCAATAATAGAATGCTTTCACCGACACATTGGCTAATTCAACCACCATCCTGGCCAACCCTGGTCAGGAGGAAGAAATATTCCATAAGAATCCTCAAAAAATGGTCTCATAAGTTGCCATCTTTGATATGGAAGAAATAAATCAGGTCAACATAGCCTCATATCATGAAAAACTAGTATCCATCCCTATATGGATGGATCCCATAATCAGTTATCTCCAAAACGGGACTCTCTTGAATTACCGAGCTGGGAGGGAACAAATTTCACTCTGTGTAGCAAACTATACCCCACAAGATGGTTTAAATGAGAAAAAACCCCCTATACAAGCAAGGATTTGAAGTAATCCTCCTTATATGCATAAAAATGATATATTCCCACCGTTATGGAGGGAGTTAATTTGGGTCCATTCATAGCTCATCAATCTGGGACCAGACTATCCCACCAAATTGGTAGGTTATGATACTACTAGAAAACCATGATATAGGACTGTTTAAAATTCACCAAGAAATTTCATTCATTCCTGATCCATGAAAACAACATCCATCAACCCCTAAAATTACTACATACAACTATGTTTTCCAGGTCGTTTTTTATTTTGATAATGGATGTCATGGGATCATATCCCCCAGCCACATCCATGAAGTTAAAGTACATCCTTACTGTTATGGACATATTTTCCAAATGGGTTGAGTAAATACCCCTCAAAGAATTTTGGATGAAGAACATCATTAACTTTTTAAGTTACATATCATCACCAAGATTGGGTCCCCTACACAATATTTATAGATAGGAACACCAACTTCTATTCTAAGGAGTTTAAGAAATTACACTGGGAGTACAATATCGAGTCCAATCACTCATACCACTATCATGAAATGACAAATTTATAGATAGAGGACTTCAAAAAGACTCTATAAAATATACACTAGAAGATGGTGAACAAGAATATGAATTCATGGAAAGATAGTCTCCTCCATGCTTTATAGTCCTACAATACAATCACGTGTACCACAACACAAGGAACACCATACACATTGGTGTACGTGGCCGAAGTAGTGTTACCAATAGAAGTCCATATTCCTTCACTATAAATATCCATTTTCATAAAACTCTCAAATGATGTGAAATCACAAGAGCGGATGGATGAATTAGAGTGGCTAGATGAGAATAGGTTATGTACATTGCACAACCTCGATGTCCATTAGAACCAGATCACAAGATCCTTTAATAAAAAAATTCACCTCCATTCATTCCACTAAGGAGAATTGGTTTTGGATCTATGGACCCCAATGATACCAGGAAAGAAGTCTCCAAATTTGTAACCCAAATTGGAAGGGCCTTATCTTATACATAAGGTCTAGCACAATGAAGCTCACTCACTAGACATAATGGATATGGATCATTTCAAACCCCCCCCCCCCCAAACAATGCAATATTTCTTAAGAAATAATTTTAATAGCTATCATCAAGAATTACTTGTCCTAGCAGCAAGAAAACAAACTGCACAACATCTAATGTCCTAGTAGTAAGACCTTAAAATTGCATGGAATCCCATGTCCTAACCACATAATGTTAAACTTTATGGAGACATCCTCACCAAATGACATTAAACTGCATGGTAGATCATCCTGACCACATGAAATTATACTATATAGAACCTTTACTTATAGAAATATGATAAAATTCACAGCATCTGAAGTCATGGCATCAAGAATTTAAATTGCACGAAATCCCTTATCTTGACCACACGACATTAAACTATATAGAGACTTCCTCACCCCATGACACTAAATTGTATATTAGATCATCCTAACCAGATAACATTAAACTATATGAAACCCATATTGGTAGAAATATGTTAAATTATAAAACATATCTCTCTATGGTTTTATGACTTTAAAACATGCAAACATGTCATCACTGCATGATATTAAATTGCACAAAAAGAACCATCTCACTAATGACTCACCACACAAGAGCCAGATTTGTGTGAAAGAATGATTATAGTTCCTCATCCATATGTGAAAGATAGTTCCATATATGGGATATCTTCATCCAATAAATACATGAAACTTGATTCCTACCATCATAGGATATGTAGTGATTCCCAAACATCTAGTCTTGGGACCATCCACAATCTTCCTTTTATTTCAGGTAGGGTGATCTTTGCCCTTACCGCATAATGTTAAACTGAATGGTAGATGTCTTTATTTCATGACATAAAACATCATGGATCTATAGTGTTACTTCCCTTTTACATAGGGTGACCCACATCCTTACATCATGATGTTAAAATACAGAAAATATTTCCTTACCACATAAAATTAAAACGTCACGGGTTTCCATAACTATGTATGGCTTGATTATCATTTTCAATGAGATACATAAGGATGCCTCGATCCTATATATTTGTCGATCCACCTCATGATGAAAAATTCCCATGTCATATCCTTAATTTCCACTGGATGATAATAGGAACCCTCTCTATTCCTTGTTTCCCACACTGAACATAGTTCACATGAGCTTGGAAATTTCGGTGAGAATTTCCCCAAAAATACAAGGAATAATAACTCACAACAAGCTCATCATGGTCCTAAATGAAAGACCTTAAAAGTTATATCATGAATCCTCTCTGCATGATGTTAAACTATACAGTTGATTTCCCTTGGACAACATAAAACTACACATTCATGTGGAAATCACCCGAAAGGACCACTATTATTAATGTTGGTATTCTACCACACCTCAATTCAAGAACTATGTGTGACATTATGCCTATCCCTACAAGATATATAGTGATTCCCAGATCTCTAACTTCTGGCCCAATAATAAAAAATAAGTATAAAAAATTACACCTCTCTATGTATGGGTCAAACCTATATAGGTATATTTCTTAAGAAATATGTGTGGATTGGTTCCTACCATCATAATATTTGTAGTGATGTATGGATCTCCAATCACGGGCCCAGCTGCAACAATCAACAAAAAAAATTCAACCTCTACAAGCGGGCCAGACCATCATAGAGTGTTTCCCATTCAAGAACTATATGTGGATTGATTCCTATCATCTTAGTATACATAGTGATTTTGGGATCTTCAATTATGCATCTAGATACAACATCCAATAAAATAAATGCACCGCAAACTACATAGGGGTTGAGTTATACAAGCTCATTTTAGAAACATTTACGCACGACTTACTTGTTCACTCAATATATCAAGTAAATCTTTCACATTGGTTCCAAAATCCTTGCCAAAAGATATTAATATGGAATTAAAGAGTCCTAGTTTCATGAAATTTAAACTACATAGCAAAAACTTTCTTACCACATGATGATAAACTTAACAGAAAATGTTCTTACAACATGATGATAAACTATATAGAAAACATCCCTACGGCCTGATGTTAAACTGAATGGAAGAAAGTAAATCTCCACTACATGAAATTAAAATATTAAGACCATCACACATTTCCATCAATTTCCAAATGATCATAAGAGCCTCGACCTGTTCATCCAGAGTACGGGGTGTTTCTTCCATCTTTTAAGCACTTTAATCTATAAATCACACTTTGTGTCTTGAGTGCCTCGGGTTTCAAAAAACCCCTCAATGGACCTTGGAAAAGATACCTAGCATCGAGGGACCCCTTATTTTACTATAAATGTGTTCTTACGGCTTCTTAATATTCACCTATGGTCTTCAACCAAATGTGTCACTCTACAAAAATAGATTTCCAATCGTTATGAGCCCTGACATAATCAGGCAGAGATCAACCCCTCAATGTATTTTGGGTCATTCCTTGTATTATTGTCCCATATCATTACTCATAACCTGATAACCTTGATCCATGATTTACAAGATTTAAATCTACCTATCAGAAGGATTATGGGGTACTCTTGACCATAGGTATTCTAATTAGGCTATTGTGTACCATCCCTCATAATAGGTCATTGTTCATCATGACCTTTAACTGCTTACAATTTGTTCAAAGTTGTACGACCTTAAACTATAGCCTATAATTGTCCAAATAACAAGACCTTAAACTTCTAGTGAAATAGATACAAAACTTTTCATGTTTAAAACTTGCAAAGGGTGACCTGATAAAAATATAAGTCTTTTCTTGTTGAACTCTTCATCTCCATAGTTTTGGAAAAAATTAGGGCACAAATAAATAACACATAAAGATCATAGGGCCTACCCTATATTCCTATTAAAAGCCAAGAAATACTCGATGAACCCACTGATTTTGGTAAAATTCAGAGTAATGATTTTCATATATCCTTGATGTGTAATTGTGTTTTCTAGGTGGTGACATAACTTTTAGGGTACTCAAATAATTCTTGGGAATTACACTTTCCACAAATCACTCTTCATGATTTGAGTGCCTCATATCACCATAACCTTTCAAGGTTCTTGGAAAAGGATACCCTGATTCAAGGGGCCCATTTATTAACCATGAATGTATACCTATGACTTTTTTATATGCACTTGTGGTTATCAACCAAATGTGTCACTCTACAAAAAGGGATTTCTGATCCTTATGATCCCTGACATCACTATGGTATAACCCATCACCATAGTGGGTTTCAGGTCATTCATGTGTGATTTCCCCATAACCTCATCCTTACTTGGGAACTTTGAACCACGATTTATAATCTTCATACCAAACTATACAAGTAGATTTTACATCCCTGATGTTAAGTCACAATATTTTGTACCCTTTCTCAAAGAGGGACTGAACCACTTCATTCCATAACCTTTGATGGAATACACCTCATCATTTGAAACCACATGGCATGGGGATCAAGAATCATAATAAATATATGGACTTTTCTATGGTTCTAGAACCCTTCTTAGATAGCTTTCCTCTATGCCCAACCTCATCATCTGTATGTTTGGGTCTTCACAAATATTTCATGGCCCTTAGAAAGAATCGTAGATCATCTTTTCTTGGCCATTATATCGATGAAAAAGTGATTTGAACTACCAACCAAAGTCATATACTCCTTGAAAGA
Organism: Viscum album; assembly: GCA_963277665.1. Taxonomy (NCBI): domain Eukaryota; kingdom Viridiplantae; phylum Streptophyta; class Magnoliopsida; order Santalales; family Viscaceae; genus Viscum; species Viscum album. The sequence goes on along the minus strand of OY728126.1, from coordinate 1,430,284,905 downwards.
AATGAGATTCAATACTTGTGATCCCTGGAAACACCATGGCAGAACCTGGAACCTGGGTGTTACCGGTCATCCTCATAATGTTTTCTTTATGCCATTTTCATAGACTCAGACTTTTCGGTTATGACTTATATCACCTATATTCCAATTAACAAGGTGGGCCTAGCATCCATTGTATTTCTTCCTCAACCAATATACCCCCATAAATATTCCATGGCCCTTGGAAAATAGTATAGTAACCTCTGTTTGACAACGATATTCATACATAAGGACTCTAACTTACCAAATATAGGAACATAGTCCATGAAATAAAGGATCTCTAATCCTCATGAGCTTGGGAAACACCACAACAAAAACCAACATCATAGTATCTTTTGGGTAATTCTTGGAATGTTTGTACTATATTCTATGATCATTGATCAGGTCCTGATAGAAAGACTCTAAACTACATGGAATCCAAAGGTCAAAGCTAAAAGACCCTAAACTACATGGACAGAAGGTCCAAGATAATAGACCCTAAAATATAATGATATAATTTCAATGCTAAAATATCCAAAACTATAGATATATAAAGTATAAACTAAAACACCCTAGTGATATAAGGTTTAATATAAAAGATAGTAAACTACATTGATATAAGGTTCGAGCAAAAAGACCCTAAACTATAGTGATAGAAGGTATGAGATAAAAGACCCTAAACTACAATGATAGAAGGTTCGATCAGAAAGACCATAAACTAAATATATGGAAGTTTCAACTTAAAAGACCCTAAACGACATCACAATAGTGATTTAGTCTACATGAATGAAAAATATTGTAATGCCTGCCATATGACCTTATAAAAATCAAGCTATTATCTCCAAGTTTATCGGTTTCATTAAAAGATAGGGAACTCTCCCTCTAGAATATGTATTCTAACCAATTATCCTTCTGAAAACTAGGTAATCTCAAGATAGATAGAGTATATATATCAGTAAATAATCTCATGTTAGTTGTAATTCATGAGATATTCTCAAAAATAATCTATTTTGATTTATATATTATGATCCATACATTTAGGTTTACTTGATATTATGTAAATGATGTGTTTTATTGGCTATTCACAAAACACCAGATAATAAAAATATCATGAATGAAATAAAGAAATAGGACATCAACATGGAAGGTTCAAAAAATCCATTCATGGATAATGTGAAATAATGGGAATATCCACAGTTTGGGGTCTCTCCAAGAATATCATTAAAAAATAGAGTATATTGAATTATAATAAAATTTGATCCACTATGCTAGCTAGCTCTGAAATAGTATACATAGAAGAATCTGTTGAATGTTGAAGTGTCACTCACCCCAACTCTTTTGCTTCTTTCCTATTAAGGAGAGTATCAACCACATTATTCATCTCCAGATCTCTCTTTCAAGAATTTTCCAATGAGTACGATGATGTTAAAAGTTCATACATCAAGTGATCTATGATTTCCTCACATATCTATATTTTCACAGTCCAAGAATCTATATGGGATTACAATCTAGATATCAAATGGTGACCCTGCTCTAGTGCCTCTAATGCCTCCTTTATCTTCTAAGAAAGGAGTGGATTATCTGAAAATTCATGAAAGACCCTCTCATTTATGGACAAATATTTCTGATTCATGACAATCTACTTCATGAATTCATATAGTAGTTTTTGTTCAAAAAACCCACCCCAAGTTGTTAAATAACTGATGAAGGAATTCCCCTTGGTTGCAGAATGTTTCTAATAGATTCTTAGTAATCAAGGTGTGAGTATACAACCATATCATCCTATGTTGTGTATCATCTTCCATGAATAATGGGGAAGGTGCACCAAAATAATGAATAGCCGACTCAGATAGAATAGAAGTAAAAGATGAGGCTCCATATAACCTACCCTCGGTAGAGGTATCATCCATTTCTTATATATGACTGATGATTTCCTTAGTAGATTCACTCCCACTATTGGGATGGTTGTCACCCATATAAGGGAACTTCCTTGATGTCTCTCCCAAGTATTTAATGCACTCCATAATTTCCATGGACAGCGTGTTGGTGAAATAAATAGCTTGTCTAAATGATGAACCAGTTTTCTTAGAGAAGCACCTAGATAGGCTTCTACCCAAGATTGGGAATATTCCTATGTAAGAGAGGAAGGAGAATAAATTGTCATAAGAATGATCTCAGAATCAGTGCCTTCAAATTCCAAAATCCTCCAAAACTAGTAGAGGATCTAAGGGTGTCACTCTCCTCACACACTAGCTGAAGGAAGAGGATAGACTCTTTGGGTAAATCATAACTAATGAGAAAACTGATCAGGTGTATATGGAGAAAATATGATCAGATCATCCATCCTGGCTACAAGAACCTCATCTCGAAGAAAAATCTTGTACAACATCTCATCAAGAGATCTGCAGCCATTATCAAATAATGGCCGAGTTGGTGCATGATATGGGGTGAAATCAAAGCTATCAGATCGATTCAACACATATTTAACCTCATTAGAGCTTAGTGACATAGCCCCAACCCCATATATGTTCAACAGTCTAGGATGAGATATGGAATCTGGGATCCAGGTGGCATTATAGTATTTGTAGCAATGAAAATTCTCCCCTGTCTAACTGAATAAAAAACTGGAAAGGACCACTGATCCAACAGGGGGTGTTACCTTGTTGAATGTGACCCAAGTGTTTGTAAAGGTGGGTTAGGGTTATCACCACTAGATTAAGGTGTTTCCCCTCTACTAGTCACACTTCTATTACCATCATACTATCCTAGATCCCTTTACCCACTTCCCCAGCTAGGAAAATCAATTCATTCCATAACATGGCCATAAATCCCGCCAGCCTAAGGCTTGGAGAGATCTCTGAGTTCACTTGATATCCCCATGAAGTATGATCTCTAGCTTCTAAAATGGCCCAATATGATCCATACCTATCACAAACATTCAAGGAAGGGTACCGATGGGGGAGGATAGCGGTTGGCCGAACCCCGTTATGATGAAGGAAAATGTTGAACTATACTTTGAATGAGATAAGTGAGTGAATCGTAAATTACTTCGTCATCTTCTCTTTCACAATGATTATAATGTCCCTCTCCAAGACTAGAGTCTACAAAGGGTCATCCCTGACATCTTTAGAAGGGATAAACTCATCATACATCTCTCTAAGAGGGGAGATACCGCCTTGTTGGTAGATCTCCCATAGGATGATTCCCACCTCACCACTGGATAGATGAAATTATTTGGTGTCAGGGCACGAACAGGTGATTAGTTATCAAAGAATATTGAGCTGGAAATAGAAAATAAATTTGGAAATACATACTTATTTATTAATATGGACACTATATAACTGATCAGTGGACTCTAACTAGCTTTTCCTGAATTAGAATGGCCACACCCATTCATCAAAGAAATTACTAATATGATGAAGATCTCATTTTGAGCTCTATCCAATGCCCGAATTGTTTAGATAAGATCTAATATACTCTATTATCTCCTATATATAGGATAACGAGATAAATAACCTTCATTTAGACCCAAGGGAGAGTTTTCCAACATAAAAGAGAACCCCTGGGATTAGGATCAAAAAAGTTTACCATCATTGACAATTGTTGTCTGAACACAGTTAAGAGAAGCTCACACCCAACAAGATGGCATATTGATGTATAAATGAGGTTTGGTAGCATCTTACATCAAGATGAACCCATATAAGGAAATTTGGGGGATGGAGGATAATCTTGGAGCTCTAACTAGAAGAACCTCTTCAAAACTTCATTATCAGAGTTTACACAGTATCGAGGCTCAACATTGCAATTTCTAGAAATCATGAGACTTTGATTAGTTGTAGTATAGGATCTTTGATGAGAATTAAAAATAATCTGAAAAAAGGTATGTGGAATATGTCAGATAGATAAAATAAATTCTTGTCAAAATAAAGACATAAAATTTCCAATAGTATCATGTGCATTGCATGAATCTGCAGGGCCTTTGCAGATCACATAAAGGATTTGTAAATCACATGACTCCTGAAGATATCATGGGTCACATAAACCCACAAGGCATCATGAAACTGCATGAACCTCAAATAATCATGATCACATGACCTTTTCATGCTCACAAAATCCACATTATAGTCAAAAGAGCATGTGATCATGCCATCAAATCTTGCGGAACCCTCAAGATAATCACTTCACCATGGCCAAATGTTCAAGAAAATACCAAAGGAAATTTCATGGTTGGTTTGAATATGTGATGAGACAAAAGTGGTTTTATAATATATTTCTCATGAAATGGGCTCAAGGAAATGTCTCATGATCAGGTCTTGTGGGATAGTCTTTCAATAATAAAACATGATAGAATCAGGGTGAGAGATATCTAGGGAAATGAGTAGTTGGTGAATGAATCCCCCTCCTCTACCCTATTGATTGGTCATTCTGTGGAATACCAAATTTCTCCTAAGGGACTTAGTGTCACCGAAGACATAGATTAGTGAAAGTGTGAAAGTCTCAGGAAGGAATTTATATTCCTTAGAACCAAGCCCTTGTACCTAAAGACATCTCTCCAGAGGGGGGAATTTTTTGATGCCTTCTAAATGAGCATTGAAAAAATCACAAAGGAATAAATACCTGAATATTGTTATTATTTTTCCTACAAATAAAAGGAATAATAATGTGGCCATAATTCCATGGATCGTGTGAATCCCTAGGATATGTGTGGCCGCATGACTAGTAGAGGTTCAAATGAATGGTCATGCACAACTCATAACCTATGTAAGATCCATCAAATTCCCTTTTGAAAAGTCTTTTTTCTCTTATGAAGTCACTCTAGATAATTAGTGGTCACACAATGGATGTAAGGCAAGCACACCCAGGAAGTGATAATTGTCAATCAGTGGATGCCTAAAAACCATCCAAAAGTCCATCAAAAAGAAGAGAAAAATATCTAAAAGGTGGGAGCCTCATGTGGTCGTACATTTTGCGTGACACATCATAAATGGATATAATTATTGAAGTTGAAAACATTCAAAAAATCGCACAAGATTCCAACCCTTTTTAAAATAAAAAAATGAAATAAATAAGGAAAAGGTGGGAGACTCTTACGGTCATAAAGAATTAGGAGACGTGCCCTAGGTATTTCACAGGACACCAAAAGAGACTAGTGACATGTCTACCTCATGTCATGAAACCCTGCTGGCATTTCATCCTCATCACGTGAAGGGCCTAATGTATGTCCAAGTTATCTCGTGCTCCCCCTTTTTCTCTATAAGGATAGACTGATGGAATTTTCTATGAAATGATTGTGTATTTCCATAGGACCTTTTATTGGTCATGAAAAGCATCGCTGGGAGGTATGGTTTTTGTCTTCAATAGCACTCATACAACCTCGTGAGATCCCCAAAATTGTAAAAATAAAGAAAGGAAATAAAAGGAGGAGGGGGAGCCTCCTGAGGTCATATAATTCGCACAACACACCTAGGTTGTCCACAGTATGGTTTCACCTAGAGCCCATGAAAATCCATTCTTGTCTCCTGGAAAGTCTCAGACAAGTCACCTAAGATAACATGAAGTCCTTTCAATGGGCATCCTAATCTTGCAAAGTCACATAGACATATCAACCTAACAATATGAAAGTCCATTGGCATGTTCGTGTAAGAGAAAAAGACCACCTTAATTAGATTTAATATAATAAATGGGAAATTTATGGGATGGTTTTATAGCCACTAAAGGTCATGTAACACCCCTAGAGTGATCCACAACCAGACCTTGTGAAGATGCATGATACTGAGATCCTCCATCGAGTTCATCCTGGATTCTCATGATACGTTCCATGAAAAGTGGTGAAAAATAAAAGTGTTGAGGCATATAAATCCCCTACCCCATCATGAAAAATGGATGATGACTCTTTGGACACAATGGGACATTTTCTTGGAACCCTGCACCGACATCAAAGCATATTTCTCAAAGCGGTTGATCTCACGACTGTGAAATTTTCATTCAGATAAGATCTGTAGAACAACTAGAGTGATCATGCACCAAGGATAAAGAAATTCATGTGATCACTCATAAATCATGAGAATGACTTCTGGGAAGACAATTAACGAACATCCCACATATTTTCTAGATCATTCAAGACTTAAAATAATCTAATAACCAAAAAAATCTATGAAATTCCCAATAAAAGGCCGAGAAAAAGATTAATAATGGGAGACTTAAGAAAAGAACATATACAATGATCTTCATGCACTTTGAATGAACCAACCAAGTCATGAAACAACACCAGGACATTACGCCTAGATCTCACAATGCTCCTAAGGTATTCTATTTGGATCATGTGAAGTACTCTCGACATGTCAAAAAAGACTCATTGTGCCCCCTGGACATGCCACCCTAGTCTAAAGAAGCCCTACATGTTCACTATCCAACCTCATGGTGTCCTTTAGACATGTATCTTGACTTATATGATAGCACAAATACATATTACCTAAGTCTCACGATAGCACCTGGGCATGTCAATTGGCTCTTGTGATATCCTCCAGGCATGCCAACAAGGTCTACCGATGTTCTCCATGCATGTCAGCCTAGTTCATGTGACACCCTCAATAAAAGTCACATTGACTCTTATGACACACTTCATTGTGTGTCATCTAGCTTTCATGATGAAATTATGTAAATTTAGATGAATCATGTGATACCCTCTTGGTATGTCATCAAGGTTCATGTGATGGATTCCAAGATAAACAGTCTGATTCTTGTGATGTCCTCCAGAAAATTCATCCTTGATCATGTAATGGTCCTCAAACACGCCATCCAAGATATGAAATATCCCTTGGATAAGTCAATAGAATTATGTGATTATCCCTGGTCAGGTCAAGAATACACCATAAAAAATTTCACGTATAAAATCAAGGAATGTCATGTGGAAAATCAATTCATGTTAAGAAAACAAATAGTCTAAGTGACAAGGGAATCCCAAGACTTGATAACCATTTTCATCCTCAGTGTGTAAGCCCCGATCAAAGGGTAACCTCAATGTGTGGGCTCTAATAAATTAAACTATGAAAAATATGATTCTTTCTAAAACCAAGATATGTAGGATGCCTTCCTAAATACAAGACACCATATCAAACCTCTAAAGGTTTTTCCCAACATATAAGTCCCACATCCACAAGAAATGATACTAGTCATTTTCCATCCCTTGTTTCTCACACTGATCAAAACTCACATGGTCTTAGGGAGTTTTAATGTTCATAATAATTCATGTTAAAACCCTCTATATAGGAAAGGGTAACCTTAGTGTGTAAGACTCGACCAGTGGTATAATACAATATGTACCGCATATAAGGGAAACATCCGTCTATAATCCCTGACCAACTAAACTATGGGGACTCTGATTCCTTCCATAACCATGATACATAGGATTCCTTCCTAAGTCTTGATCATGAACTCAAGTGGGAATCCACCTTAGTGTAAGTCCCTTCATGTCTCTGACATTTCAGCCATAGGGGTCCAATCGCTTCCATGGTTCGATCATTTTACCCCATCCCTCAGCAGACTGAGAAACCAAATTAACTATGGGGACTCTAATTCCTATCATAACCAGGATATGTAGGATTCCTTCCCAATACCCATGCCTAAACTCATGTGGGAATCACATTTTTGTAAGTCCTTCCATGTCTTTAACATTTCAACCATCGAGACCTAGTATTTTTCATGGGACGATCATCTTACTACATAACTCAATAAATAGAGAAATCAATTGAACTACAATGAATCTGATTATTTATATAACCAAGATACATCTAACACATTTCTATGGACTGACCTTTATATTAAAATGGTTTTCCAAGTATATAATCCCCACATCCATATTCAATCAGGTTGATAAATTGATAACCCTTGTTTCTCACATTGATCATAGCTCACATGGGATTAAAGAGTCATAATGAACACATAATTGGGATCCTGAATCTCAAATATTTATGGAAATATCAGTATATAAGACCTGATGAGTGACAAGACATGAATATCTCTCATATACGTGCATATACCTTGGGTCCAGTCCCTAGGTCATGATAGAACCACAATAACTCTAACTCCTACTAAAAACAAGATATATAGGACATCACCTTGAGACTTAAGCTCAAATATCCAATACCTAAGTCCACGTACATATGTCCATTTCAAATGACATTAAACTGTATGGGTTTAATGAACTAGATGGGTTTTCACTCCTACAATAAATGGGATATATAGGATACCTCATTATAGATCAATACCCTCCTTTGAATATTAATTACCCCCTACATGGAAGCAAATTTTGATGTTCTTGGTTATACGGCTCTAGCATATAATCATCTATTCATTACTGGGAAATAGGTGACGAACCTAGGATACATAGAGATGGATTCATTAAAAAGATCCCCCTTTATTTTTTATATAAAAGATACTTAAAATATGATAATATTATAGGTTAACTGGTCTCATATCAGTATTATGAAGATATTCTTGAACATATCTTAAATCTACAAGAGAGTCACAAAGTATGATAAAATTTCCCCCAAAAGGGTTTGATGGGCCTGACCTCCCATCCTCTAAACCAATGAATTTCCCTAAGAATCATTGGGTCTGAAACCCCAACTGAACACCTACCTTTGGAAAGTAGGTAGGTACCCAGTTATGGATGAGGGAACTGTTGAGTTTTTCTGTTAAGAATGAATATAGTGACCTGATATTGGTGATTTTTCAATAACTGAACCCCTCACAATAAACCATTTGTCCAAAGAGAATCCACATAAACAAGGGTTATAGATCATATATTTCCCACCAAAGTATGGTGTTTTATGGATTAAAAGGTAAAGAAATATTGCACCTAGATTTATTGGTCCAATCATGGTCTTGGAGAGGTTAAGGTGGGTAGCTTATCAATTGAATCTTCCTCAAAGGTATAGTGTTATGCATGAAATATTATATATATCCCACGTCCACTATTATTATCATATCCCATATTATTCTTTTGATCCATAGAAAGTTGAATTAGAGGTTGATGCTTCATTTTATGACTATCCAATTTGTATCATTGATCATAGAATTAAGACTATATGAGGGATAATGGTTCATTTAGATCAAGTGTAATGTTAGTATGGTCATATTCAAGAGGATAGAAGGGAATGGGAGTATGATATACAACTCAATGGCCTAAATTATTCTTTGATGTCACTCAAAAACCCTTTTAGGTACGACTCAATGATGAATTGTCATAGAGAGGGGAGTTTTTAAGATCTAGGTTCTTCAATTAGGTACAAAATATTTTAATTTTTTCAAAACACCTTTGTTTTTAAGAAGTTACCAAGGTGGTGTGGGAGGTTACAACAATGTGCAAGAAGAGTGGGAGAATGTTAGAGAATATAGTCCAAGGACTTCACAACCACTCTATAGTTGGAGGGATTTCTATAAGATGGTTAAGCCATTGGAATCCCCCAGGATAGTTGGTGAGATCCACTTCCTAGCTGGTGGTATTTGGATGGTTTTTTATCGAAATGTTTTTTTACCCCTTCACATAAATTTTTTCTCTAAATTGATTATCACCCTCAATTGGGTGGTTGTATCCATCTATGAATATATCTTATTCCCCTTGGATCTCTTGAGTGGAACCCATTCATCCTAGCTTTATTTTCATCATTATTTTTGTGTTGGAAGGATATTGGTAAGGCTAAAACTTCTTTAGCTTCCAATCATTATTTACCTTCAATCTAAATATCTCTCACCAATTTGATCATAAATAACATATTTTCATGGTTTTTTCTTGTTCTTCATTTTCTCTCATTCCAGCTCAAATTTGAGGCTGATACTAGATAAGGAATGTTCCACAGAACATAGTTTTGTGGTAAACATGATTTTCCCAAAAAATTTCACCATTTAAAAACTATTTTTTTGTGCTGCATGATAGTATTTTAGGTCATTAAACCTATAATTTATATTCCTTTAATTTGATGTTTACAGTTCAACCTAGACATATTTTAAACCTCCCAAACATAATTTTTGGTTGAAAACCTCTACCAAAACCACCCATTAGGGTGTTTTTGGACTAACACTCATGTCAACCATGCTTCATGTGTAACCAAATAATCTATAAGGGTTTTTTTGGATTATAATTTAAGAAAACTCCAATTTATCATTTATATAACCAAACTAGCCCTTAGGGTGTTTTTTGAATGACACTTAAAATATGGAATTATTAATACAAGCCTTTGGGTATGTCTTTGGTATCTTAAAAAATGATAAGTTAATTAGGGTGTCTTGAATAAATTATAGAGCCCAAAATTCACATTTTCTATGTAATTCTAAAATCAATAGACTAATTTAATTGTAAAATGATGTGGGTATCTCATGGAAAATCTTGGAATACACTCCCAAGGTTGTGATTTAATTTTAATAAAATCATTGACAAGAATACTTGCAACTTATGATTTATAACTATGGATTAATTGGTTACTAATTATGGAACATGGCCACACTGTTAAAGGTGAAACATGCCTTGATAAATCCTTTAATTCCCCCTTTTGAATTCCTGGATCAAACTCATAGGATTCCACCTTATTCATTGATGTAAATTCCAAGTGGTAAACTTACCTTGGATCTAGTAAGTATCTTATTCTCCTGAATCCCATCAATAGTCATCAAATATTTATCTAGATAAATAGATAAAAAATCATGATACTTAGGATGATCACCTAGGTTTGAATTGATGTCCTCGTAAAAGGGACACCTTAGGTCCACCACTTGCATTCCAATCGAGAACTACCCTGAAATACAAGGATTTATTTCCTTGGTTTGGATAGAAACACTTGGGATTAGAATAACAAAGGTTTATACCATGGATTCCAATCAAAAACAAAGTGATAAAAATAAAAAATTGATCAGAAAAATTTGGCTCAAAATATAAAAAATTATGAATTCCCTGGGTCATCTATATATTTGAAATAGGTTCACTGTGTATACATTATTGGACCTATCTATGGATTGTTTATCATTATTTATTCTTATATTACTTAGACATATGCCTTAGGTCACAAAACCAATTAAAAGTTCACATGATTAGATACATCCATCTTAGGCTGAAGCAGGTAAGTTTGGCTAGGAATCCTATAAGGGTCCTAAGATTGACAAGGATTCTCTTTACCACATTATATTATTATATATACACACCATTAAATTTTATACTCAAAGACTAGACTTTCGTTAAATGTATTTGGTTGTCTCATGCTGGGTTGTACTCACAACTTGTTCGGGCCCCCTCTTGGCACCTAGGAAGATTTCATAGATATAGGAATAGAAAAAAGAGAACAATTAATTTTTTGGAAGCTTAATTCTTTCTTAGGTTATTATCATGGGAGAAGAGGACAATATTGGGACCCGAGATGCTCATGGAACTTAGTGATTTTTGGTATTTTGTTTTATTTTTCTTAGTCATTAAAAATTGTATGACTATTATCATGACATGCTTGGATTATATTTTTCTCCACCATATATTCATTTATATCTAGTTATTATTTACTATCTTACGTATTTTTTTATTTATTATTTAGATGGGTTGTTTAGTCATTATTTAAACTATGTTTCACTTTGATATAAAGGGTAGAGTCTCATCACCATACCACCATACACCCTCATTGTTATTCGAAAACCTCTTGCATAGTGAGAGGCACGGTTGAGGCTTTTTTGGTACTAGTTACTTATCAATAAACTTGGATAAGGACATCAAATCTAGTGTTATATGTCTCTGAGTATGTCACATCAACCACTTAGAGGGACCAAGTCCCATCCTAGGACTAGTATCTAAATATCAAACCGTTATTGGCTAGTATCGAAGTGTCTCATAACATAAGTAACCACCCATGGGAAACATTCCCATATTTAAAAAATAATATGATTACCAGGGTAAATATACCCATCCTCGAAACCATCATATACTCAGGTTCATAGAATACTCAAAACCATCATCCTACCTAGGGAAAATCCCACCCAGAAACATGAAAATATCTACCTAGGGGGATCCTTGTCCAACCAGAAAAACCATGATAAATGACACACACCTAGTGGGTTTCATCCCCTACCTTTAACTAAGTATCAAGCCTTTATTAACCTAAGATCATATCTCACCTTCAGTTCCTAAACCCACTTTCACATATATCACACACATGTATTTATAAATACACTCCACATAAATCACATATATTTAGAGGTAAATCCTTAATAGGACCTCATGCCACACCTCTCTTATACCTAGGGGTGCATCCTCTTCAGAACACAATGTTATATCACATGATTTTTCCACTCTCCCGAAACCAAAAAACATATCATAATAATAATAATACTAACATGGTTTGGCCACCTGCCAAACCCATATCATATAACTAAGGTTGCCCTCTCAATAGAATTTCATATCACTCCCCCTACATACCTTCTAGGGTCACATCATTAAATTGGGTTTTACGGTGGAATCATATATCATCCATACCCATATCTTAACATACCCTATCTAGGGTCAATATATCACTAGGGATCCATTAGGGGTCCCCTACATGTCATCACAACAAGGACACCCTATATGGTCTCCTCAATGTCATTATTATACATCATTTCAACACCCCTCACTCAGATGTAATAAAATCCCTTATTATCGTTGTAATTATCATATATCATCCTTGAACTTATAAGAGAAGCCTCACTGGAACCAATTTAAAGAGATGGAATAATGATCATATGACTTTCCAAGGTCATCCTATTTCAGTCTACACAACAAACCTCCCATCAATATACCTAGGGTCTTCTAAACTAGGTTCCCAAAAGGTAGTAGGGTAGAAACTCCCACCCCATTCTATAATCTTCCAATATAATTAATCTATGGAAGCTCACAATTCCATTATGGTCTACTCTAGACAATCATTCTAGTTCATTACTCATCCATCCTCAAGGGAACTAAGGTGAACCTATTTAGGTCTGTTTTATCTCATCCATTCAATTTTAATTAATTTTTATCCCTCAATGTTTAATCATTTCAATGTGTGTATTTTATAATCATGTCCTGGGCCATTAGGGACCAAGGCACTAAGCTAGTTCTCAAGCATCTATTGTGGACCTTAACACTTTATTCACTCCATTGATAGGAATTCATTTTAATTTAATAATTTCATTTAATTAAAAAGGATGATCACCCTTAGTGGTGAGAATACATATCACATGCATACATTAATAAAATTCATTTACTAAATGGGTTTGTCCAAGGGACCACCAACCTCATATATAAATCCATTTCCTTTAAAAATAGGTTTTTTATCCTCTCCTAAACTTATCTTAGTGTCTCCATAATTACAAGTCATTTATATCAATATATGACATGTAAATAAATAAATTATAACAATTTACAATTAATTATCCAAATTAATTTTGTTAGGAATAATTAACTAAAAATTACTTGGTTCCCATTTTGCATTAAAATGATGACCAACCACCCATGAAAGGTTCGTGGCATACTCCTGACACTATCCTAGGAAAATTCCCACTCATGAAAAACCTAGATAACCATAAATTTCATCTAATTTAATATAAATCCCTTGTAAATTTAATACAATGACATAACTCTAACCAAAAATAAACCAAAAAATTTCATACATCATATAGAGACATCCTCTATCTATTCCATATAAAATCCCCACCATAATGGAAGAATTCCACCATGCTATGGTGGAATCATCAATGAAAACATAATACAAATCACCCAAATTAGGGATAAAACAAGAGGAAGGAATAAATGAAGGGGAAATAATGGTTGTAAAGGAGATGTATCCTCCCAATTCATCCACATGTGAGGGAGAGGAAGGAGGGATGAGGGTTTTGAATTTTATAGGTGAAAATGGGTATTTTTTAATAGGGTCACATGAATTTCACATGGTTGGCCAAAATGTGACCCATCTATGATACTTCCCCATTATTAACCCATTTACCATCAGAATGTTTTCCAAACCATGTGTACAATGTGAAAATCCCTTATACAACTAATTTTCATGTTTTTCATGGTTTGAGCACCAATAATTTTTCATACCCCTAAACAAAGATAATTAGTATTTTTACCTCGTATGGATTACCCTAGCCATGTGGTAATTGTGCTGAAGGGTAAAATACATTAAAACATCATAAATTAACTTGAAACACTTGAAAATCACATAATCCCTCAAGTAACCTTCTAAAAATTAATACATATCCAAAAAATTACCACGGGATGCTCCATCTCTCTAAATACCAATCGGAATCTATATTCTCAAATTCCCCTTTCTCCAACAATCCCAAAATTCACATTCCTTCATAATTTTTCAACCCATAATAACACAGGTCATCACAACATCCCTACCATAAAATTTTTCATCCTTGAAAAGTATGGGTGGTCTTTAAACCATAAACCTTGACCTATCCCATTCTTAAATTCATAACCATCTCAACATTTTATACTCTGAAATATTGATCCATATTCTTATATTCAACTCCAAACATGAGTCACACTATTCATTAGGAACCCAAGCCAATTCTCACCACTATTATTGAAACATCAAGACGATAGTTACCTATACTCTTCTATCCCAATACACTATGGTTACATTAACTAATTCATTCCTAGGTTTATGGTGCTACCCACCATAAGTCTCTGCTCATAAGGTTCTATTCTAATCCCTGGTGCTCCCCACCATTGAAATTAACTGCTAAAATTTATTCTTAGTGGTATAATTACATTCTTAGTGTGGTTTTTATCTCAATATATCCTATTTTACAAATAAAATCATGGATTAGTCCTCCTTTTGGTGATTTTTTTAAAGAGATCGGCCTCAACCATTGATGAATCTTCAAAACTCCTTCTCTTGATGCCTTAATCCTGAAGGAATCCTAATAGCATCCAAATATCCTCACTAGGGTCTATACCGAACTCTCTGTGTAATTATATAGTTGGATCCTTATCCAACCAAACCAAACATCATGCTCTCTCCCCAATCATTGGTATACCACTAATCTCACACACCTAAGGTTTATATCCTAACTATCACAAATCCAGTGCTAATATAAAGACTCCATTAAAAATCAAACTTGTAACACCCCGAGCTTCCACGATACGCTTCTCATTCAATAAATTCAATAGCTTGCATTGTACGCAACTTCGAGTTCTAAAACACCGCGACTAATCATAGTAGCCATTATGAATAGTAATAACCACTTTTTAAAATTATAGAAATTTTATATTTAAAAATGGACTTCATTTTTAGATTTGGAATATCGAAATTAGCCTATGTTGAATTTTTGGTATTTTTCTGAGAACTTCTAATTTTTTATGAATAGTGAAAAATACTTAAAAACAACTTTTTTAATCAAAATAATTTATAGTGATAAATTATACTATTTAGTGGTTTTAAAGTATAATTAGAATATATTATTAGTATTTTATCCAATGGTGGTCATTAGAATTAATTTAACATTGAAATTGGACATAAACAATTGCCGATCTTTTGATATAAATTGTTTCTAAAAAACACGCTATTTGTTGTGACAATGGGAATTAATTATAAAATAAATTAATGTAACTTATATTTTTGGAATTTTTTAAAATAGAAATCATTTTTGAAATTGGAATATCAATTATAGCTTAGGGTGAAATTTTGGCATTGTTCTGAAAAACTTCAATTTTTGATGAATAGTGAAACCACTAAGTGGTAGTTAAATAACTGATTTTTCATTTAAATGAAATATTACCACCTTTGTGATTTGATTTTCAAAAATACGACATACATGGTTTTCATTAAGAAGTAAAATGTGGTTCAATGAGATTAAAATAATTTTTGGTGAATAGTAACTTTTAATTTCTTAATCGCGATTAGAGGTAATTAGTGTAGTTTAAGGTAAAAACATTGTTTTAATAATATGATATGAGCTTGAAACATGTCCTATACTCATTGTATGTTCCATGGCCGACAAATACAATCCATGGGTCAACTTATGGACCCCATGGAGCCACTTTAGTTGGAAAATGACATAAATACCTTTTATTTAATGTTAAAGTAAAAAATGACACAAACATGAAATGTTTTACTAAAACAATTTTTACATGGGGTTATAAAAGTCATATTTTTGACTATAAATAGTCATTGGAAATCTAAAAATATTTCCTACATCATAGTATTTTTTTTTTTAATTTTTAGATATTAAATAAATTAAATTATTTATGACATCATTATGATGCAGCGATGACCTCATTATTTAACGATTTTAATAAAATGAAAATATAATGTACAATACAAGGCTTACACTTCTCCAAAGACTATTGGATGGATATATTTCTAACCCTTATCACCTTATCCACGAATTATATAAGTGGGGGACCTTTATAATCCGAAAAATCATTGTATAATAATGTAAAATTTCCTTACTTTCCAAGAGTGCCCCTCCTCTCCTCTTATAAAAGGCCCCAACCTCTACCACCTCATTCACACTTTCAAGCCATTTGGATCGGCCAACCTCTGCCCAAATACTCTCCCAACTTCCCCCTCTTACTCCTAGAAGCCTAACTTTGGGCAGAATTCTTCCCAAGGAAGCCTTTGGCTCAAATCAAAAAGAGTTACCCGATTTTTAGGTAATGTCTTCTCTAATGTTGTTTTGTTTTATTTAGCTTCTCCAACCCCTTAAACTCTTTTTATTCGTTTATTTTGTAACGAAACCAGTATAATAAATATACTAGGATGTTGTTATAAGAATTATTCTAGCTACACTTATACACACCTACATCTAATGGTTAAAGAACATACAGTTTCTGTGGATGGCGAATTTCTGCCTCACGAAACGATGATTGTTCAACACTCATATAACACCTTCAATGGTGGCCATTAAGATGTAACTATATTTATAAATTATATATAATATGTTTATGTTTTACTTATTCTTATTTATTTCTCATTTATGGCATACTTTATGATTTCCATTATGGGTAAAACGCGATAATTTCATTTTAGGAAGTGCGGACTACCGCCCCCTCAAAGTGATTTGAATCGTTAATGCCATATGTGGGATGTATAAAGGATGGAGTAAATGGTATTATACACTATATTATACTGGAATTATATTATACATTTATATCATTATGATTTCATTCCATTAAATACGAAATAGAAATGAAAGTAGCGTTCATTCGTACGTACGGCTTACCGTCTCCATGAACGGTGCATTTCATTTCTTACCTCTAAATGTTACGTAATAAATGAATGTATATACTGGATATATATGATATATATGACATCTAAATAATGAATATAATTTTGGAGATAATGGATATTCTACCACATAAACAACTTGTAATTATAAGAAGTTTATTGTTGACTCAAGTACCTAAGATCGACAAAATGACCATTATAAACTTTAATAATTACATAATGTTCATAACATGTTAATAAGGGATATAAAAGGAATAATTAACATGAAAAAGGTTCTTAATTAAATAGAAATTAACTCTAGT
Source organism: Viscum album (assembly GCA_963277665.1). Lineage (NCBI taxonomy): Eukaryota > Viridiplantae > Streptophyta > Magnoliopsida > Santalales > Viscaceae > Viscum > Viscum album. The sequence goes on along the minus strand of OY728126.1, from coordinate 1,430,267,354 downwards.
TTATTATTCAAGAGGTTAAAGAATGGTCGAATCAAGTCGGACACAAGGTAAGGGAATTTCTTAACCCAACTTCCATTCTTTGGGTTAATCTCCTACTTTCAAATTATTTCATGATATTATTATGTCCTATTTTATATTTTTACGTTATTTATGTGTACCTATAGTGAATACACATAATAGATATATTTTATTTTAAAAATGATCTTTTAAGGACTTCGTCTCAATCTCCTTTCATTGAGGCATATTTGGTTTTATACACAATTTTCTTTTATACGATGTATAAACCCCTTTGACTTTTACGTTTATTAAAAAGGAATCTTTTTTATACGAAGAGTTTTACTAAATGAAAAAAGGGAATGTTTTTCTTTCCGTACATATGCGGCGATAATGACTTCTCCGCCGCCATGACCATTATTTGAGTTTCAGCTTCCTCTACAGGCCATCACTTTTTTTAATGAAAAATAAATACAAAGTTTTAACTTTCTTTTATTTTGGAATTGAAAATGGTTTTGAAAGCGTTTTTATTATATCAATGTGTTGTATTGAAATATTGTGATTGAAATGTGGAAATGTTATGTTTCCTTTATGCATGTTTTATGTGATACGATTATGTTATGGTTTATGATATGTTTAAACCTATTCATATGAGGAATGTATTGGACTTAATAAGTGACGGGTGGAGCCCTCTATAGCTCCTCGATGCATCGGTAGGTCTCATGAGACAAATAGACGTGGAATTGGCCGAGGCCCTTTCCCAATTTGATTTATGGTTTTGTCCGAGGCCTTAATCATTTTAGACGTCTTGGCCGAGGCCTTGAAAAAATGTTTCAGAATGTCTGGCATTATACATTCCCTCATTATGAAAGTGGTTATTGATATTGCATGTGATTATTCAACCAGTAGAATATCCATGTGAAGAAGTGAATGACATTATCTCATTTTACTTTTGCCATATTATGTTGATGTTCGTGTTTAAAAGGATTTTGTTTTAGTTATACATTGCCTTAAATTTTTATGTTTATTTATGAAAGCTTTCGCAATATTGTTATCCTTACTGAGCATGTGAGCTCACCCCTTTCAATGTTTTAATATTTTCTAGGATGTGAAGAAGTATTTTATGAATGACCTGCAGGGATAGTCAGAAGAGGATATGAGTGTGGACTATGGAGACTTTGTTATTGTAGTTTTTCACCTTAAGATGTTATGTAACATTTATGAATGTACCTAGTGTTTCCAAGGCTACTAAACTAATCGGTCTTTCGAGACTTGATCTTTTGTGATCATGCCAATGTTAAGAAGTAATGCACCGACTCTGGGAAGCTGGGGTCGGGGCGTTACAGTTGGTATCAGAGGAAGTTTAGTACTAACCTTGGAATCTAGATTTAGATAAACTCTGATTAGAGCACATAGCCCGAAGATAGACTTTAAGAATTAGTATAGAAGAACTTCCTAGAATTTTGGTATTATAGAGATTTTGTGAGTTTTCCGAGCGATACATCCCTGTCTGGATACGAACAGGTAGAGGCGGCTCTGATACAGATGTACCTAGGGGTAAAACCCAAAAACACTACTTTGAGCTAGACTCGAACAGGAACTGGTGCACGACAACGGGCCTTGCTGCACTCTTGGTTACGACACTCCCGGGGGATATGCTTAGGATAATTCTCATTTTCATTACAAACCACTATGAACGGTTATGAGTATATACTTCCTCAAATAAAACCTTTTTATGATTATGAATTATATCCATAAATAGTTCAATTTATGTTAAGTATTTTACAAGTATGGAATTATGTATTTTGATTCATAAACTAATCTAGTTTATGCCATTTTCTATAAATGGCGCCTAGTGGAAGGAATGGAAACCGTATTAATGCACTCACTCCATGTAGGGATTTCCCTCCTGCTCAAGATAATTATTGTGGATCTGGAGATACAACTGGTGCTGATCAACTTATTACCATACTGGGACAACTCACTCAAGTTATGAATAATAACCTTACTCGTATGGATCAACCTGATCCACAACGTGGAGGATCAATGTTAGACCGCTTCATGAGGCAAAAACCACCAAAATTTAATGGGGGTACAAATCTGTTAGTAGCTGAGCAATGGATAAACTCCTTAGAGAAAATATTCCATGCCTTGGGGAGTAGCGAAAGGGAGAAGGTTGTCATGGCAGTTTACCGCCTCACTGGAGATGCCGATCAGTGGTGGTCGCTGATTCAAAACACAAAGGAAGATGATGACGTATCGAATATGGAATAGATGGAGTTTAAAGAGATTTTCTTAGAAAAATACTTTCCTCGTGACCATCGAGCAGATATGGAAAGGCAATTTCTGAGTCTGAGGCAGAAGGAGGATGAGAATGTCGCAAAGTATGAGGCTAACTTTACAAGGTTAGCGAGGCATTCTTCCGATTATATACGTAACCCAAGAAGTAAGATTGATTGTTTCTTTTATGGGTTAAAACCATTTCTCCGTCGATCTTTAGTATCACAATTATTCTCATCATATGAAGATATTGTCTCGTGTGCTATCAAGACAGAAAAGGGATTCTCTAAGTCTTATGACAACAAAGTAAAGCAAGAGAAGAAGAGAATGGTGGAACAAGAGACAGATAAAGGGAAAAAGGGAAAGAAGGATTTTCCATTATGTGATAATTGTGGGAAGAATCACCCTGGTACTTGCCTAAAAGGAATGGGAGTTTGTTATAAATGTAAAGAAAAAGGTCACCAGGCGCGTGATTGCAAGGGAAAGAAAGAGGCTATAAATGTTGAATGCTACAATTGTAGGGAAATGGGGCATTATGAAAATGAATGTCCTAAGTGTCAGAGAAACTTACCTCAGAAAAGGCCAAGGGATCAAGGAAAATCTTATACTGTTACTAAAGTTGAAGCAGAATAATTAATGTATTGGTGCTTTTGGACTCATGGATTATATTCTGGTTATTAGAATAATGTGATATATATATATAAGGATTGTACTGCAGTACTTATTGATTTTAGTAAGGTTTTAATATGATGAAGGTAATCATATTTTTAGTATGTGACAAAAGAGAAACTTTAATTTGTTTGGGGAATCTGATAAATTGATTTTTGGAATTAAGAGACCTTTTAGAGAAAGTCTGGACAGAGGTATTTTGGATAACTATAAAGGTTGGAGTGGATTAAGTTGATCTTTGGATAGTATTGTTTAAGGTTAAAAAATTTATGAAGATTATTTTTGGAATATTATAAAACTATAGTTTTAGGAAAAGGACAACCTGCAGGGTGGGGCATAACCCGTCGCGTTGGACAAAGCTGCAGGAATCGAACCCACAATCATAGTGCGACAAGACTTTATTTCCTACCACTAGCCTACAGGAAGTCCCTGGTTATTACAAATAATTTTACTAATCTAAATGGTATGTTTTAACATTTGGAACCTTATACAATTAGGATAAGTATAATATTTTTGAGTTATATTATCTTTTTGAGTGAAAGATGAGTTGAAGGTTGAAACTCTAATTGTCAAGCATAAATATATATATACCTATCTTTTATTCAATGAATAAATTAATTCTTAAACATTATTAAAGGGATATTAAAACAAAAAATGTGTTATCCTAATACCTTATGTCTTGTTGAACTGATAATATTTTAAATCAACATAGATTGAAGGCTTTGAGACCCTCAATTTGACAGTTGATTGTGATTGATGACCTCAATCACTCCCTACAAATATTTACATTTTTCCTCCAATTATATGTCTCTAATTTCCACTAATGTTCTCTTAATTGAGATCATAATTGGGTGGTGACTTTTTCATTTCCCTTTCCCTCTTATTAAGGCTAAATTTTATTAATCTTATTTCCGATGTGGGTTTTCCTCAAAGGTATTTTCTCTTTTCAACCTTTTATTTTCGAAGAAAAATTTCAAATTGCGAGGACGCAATTTATTGAAGGAGGGGAGAATGTAACACCCCGAGCTTCCACGATACGCTTCTCATTCAATAAATGCAATAGCTTATATTGTACGCAACTTCGAGTTCTAAAACACCGCGACTAATCATAGTAGCCATTACGAATAGTAATAACCACTTTTTAAAATTATAGAAATTTTATATTTAAAAATGGACTTCATTTTTGGATTCGGAATATCGAAATTATTCTTTGTTGAATTTTTGGTATTTTTCTGAGAACTTCTAGATTTTTATGAATAGTGAAAAATACTTAAAAACAACTTTTTTAATCAAAATAATTTATAGTGATAAATTAAACTATTTAGTGGTTTTAAAGTATAATTAGAATATATTTTTACCATTTTATCCAATGGTGGTCATTAGAATTAATATAACATTAAAATTGGACATAAACAATTGCCAATCTTTTGATATAAATTGTTTCTTAAAAACACGCTATTTGTTGTGACAGTGGGAATTAATTATAAAATAAATTAATTTAACTTATATTTTTGGAATTTTTTAAAATAGACATCATTTTTGAAATCGGAATATCAATTATAGCTTAGGGTGAAATTTTGGCATTGTTCTGAAAAACTTCAATTTTTGATGAATAGTGAAACCACTGAGTGGTAGTTAAATAACTGTTTTTTCGTTTAAATGAAATATTACCACCTCTGTGATTTAATTTTCAAAAATACAACATAAATGGTTGTAATTAAGAAGTAAAATGTGGTTCAATGAGATTAAAATAATTTTTGGTGAATAGTAACTTTTAAGTTCTTAATCGCGATTAGAGGTAATTAGTGTAGTTTAAGGTAAAAATAATGTTTTAATAATATGAGATGAGCTTGACACATGTCCTACCCTCATTGGATGTTCCATGGCCGACCAAGACAATCCATGGGTCAAATTAGGGACCCCATGGAGCCACTTTAGTTGGAAAATGACATAAATACCTTTTATTTAATGTTAAAGTAAAAAATGACACAAACATGAAATGTTTTACTAAAAAAAATTTTACATGGGGTTATACAAGTCATATTTTTGACTATAAATATTAATTGGAAAGATAAAAATATTTCCTACATCATAGTATTTTTTTTATAATTTTTAGATATTAAATAAATTAAATTATTTATGACATCATTATGATGCAGCGATGACCTCATTATTTAACGATTTTAATAAAATGAAAGGATAATGTACAATCCAAGGCATACACTTGTCCAAAGACTATTGGATGGGTAGATTTAGAACCCTTATCACCTTAGCCACGAATTATATAAGTGTGGGACCTTTAGAATCCGAAAAATCATTGTATAATAATGTAAACTTTCCTTACTTTCCAAGAGTGCCCCTCCTCTCCTCTTATAAAAGGCCCCCACCTCTACCACTTCATTCACACTTTCAGGCCATTTGGCTCGGCCAAAATCTGCCCAAATACTCTCCCAACTTCCCCCTCTTACTCCTAGAAGCATCACTTTGGGCATAATTCTTCCCAAGGAAGCCTTTGGCTCAAATCAAAAAGAGTTACCCGATTTTTAGGTAATGTCTTCTCTAATGTTGTTTTGTTTTATTTAGCTTCTCCAACCCCTTAAACTCTTTTTATTCTTTTATTTTGTAACAACACCAGTATCCTAAATATACTAGGATGTTGTTATAAGAAGGATTCGAGCTACACTTATACACACCTACATCTAATGGTTAAAGAACATACGGTTTCGGTGGATGGCGAATTTCTGCCTCACAAAACGATGATTGTTCAACACTCATATAACACCTTCAAAGGTGGCCATTAAGATGTCACTATATTTATATATGATATATAATATGTTTATGTTTTACTTATGCTTCTGTATTTCTCATTTATGGCATACTTTATGATTTCCATTATGGGTAAAACGCGATAATTTCATTTTAGGAAGTGCGGACTACCGCCCCCTCAAAGTGATTTGAATCGTTAATGCCATATGTGGGATGTATAAAGGATGGAATAAATGGTATTATACACTATATTATACTGGAATTATATTATACATTTATATCATTATGATTTCATTCCATTAAATATGAAATAGAAATGAAAGTATCGTTCATGCGTACGTACGGCTTACCGTCTCCATGAACGGTGCATTTCAGTTATTACCTCTAAATGTTACGTAATAAATGAATGTATATACTGGATATATATGATATATATGAAATCTAAATCATGAATATAATTCTGGAGATAATGGATATTCTACCACATAAACAACTGGTAATTATAAGAAGTTTATTATTGACTCAAGTACCTAAGATCGACAAAATGACCATTATAAACTTTAATAATTACATAATGTTCATAACATGGTAATAAGGGATATAAAAGTAATAATGAACATGAAAAAGGTTCTTAAGTAAATATAAATTAACTCTATTTTATTATTCAGGAGGTTAAAGAACGGTCGAATCAAGTCGGACACAAGGTAAGGGAATTTCTTAACCTAACTTCCATTCTTTGGGTTAATCTCCTACTTTCAAATTATGTCATGATATTATTATGTCCTATTTTGTATTTTTATTTTCTTTATGTGTACCTATAGTGAATACACATAATAGATATATTTTATTTTAAAAATGATCTTTTAAGTACTTCGTCTCAATCTCCTTTCATTGAGGCATATTTGGTTTTATACACAATTTTCTTTTATACGGTGTATAAACCCCTTTGACTTTTACGTTTATTCAAAAGGAATATTTTTTATACGAATCGTTTTACTAAACGAAAAAAAGGGAATGTTTTCCTTTCCGTACATATGCAGCGACAATGACTTCTCCGCCGCCATGACCATTATTTGAGTTTCAACTTCCTCTACAAGCCATCGCTTTTTTTAATGAAAAATAAATATAAAGTTTTAACTTTCTTTTATTTTGGTATTGAAAATGGTTTTGAAAGCGTTTTTATTATATCAATGTGTTGTATTGATATCTTGTGATTGAAATGTGGAAATTTTATGTTTCCTTTATGAATGTTTTATGTGATACGATTATGTTATGGTTTATGATATGTTTAAACCTATTCATATGAGGAATGTATTGAACTTAATAAGTGACGGGTGGAGCCCACTATAGCTCCTCGATGCATCGGTAGGTCTCATGAGACAACTAGACGTGGAATTGGCCGAGGCCCTTTCCTAATTTGATTTATGGTTTTGGCCGAGGCCTTAATCATTTTAGACGTCTTGGCTGAGGCCTTGACAAAATGTTTCAGAATGTTTGGCATTATACATTCCCTCATTATGAAAGTGGTTATTGATATTCCATGTGATTATTCGACCAGTAGAATATCCATGTGAAGAAGTGACTGACATTATCTCATTTTACTTTTGCCATATTATGTTGATGTTCATGTTTAAAAGGCTTTTGTTTTAGTTATACATTGCCTTAAATTTTTATGTTTATTTATGAAAGCTTCCGCAATATTGTTATCCTTACTGAGCATCTGAGCTCACCCCTTTCAATGTTTTAATATTTTCCAGGATGTGAAGAAGTATTTTATGAATGACCTGCAGGGATAGTCAGAAGAGGATATGAGTGTGGACTATGGAGACTTTGTTATTGTATTTTTTCACCTTAAGATGTAATGTAACATTTATGATTGTACCTAGTGTTTCTAAGGCTACTAAACTAATCAGTCTTTCGAGACTTGATCTTTTGTGATCATGCCAATGTTACAAAGTAATGCACCGACTCTGGGAAGCTGGGGTTGGGGCATTACAAAACTCAATTATTAAATATTATATTCACCATGGAACTATATAAAATCAAATTCATCTTATCCCCAGTGTCAAATTTCCACCTCAATCATCCAATGATCCATCACATCACACCATTGGATGAAGAAACATGGGATCATACCTCCACAACCCTTGTCCCATCAATTTTTACACATAATGTTTATATGTTTCCATTACTCTTATACCCAAGTTAGAACATGAAACATCAAACACTGCCCATTCCCGAATCACCAAAAATCCATCCCCAGTACCTGTAGAAATTCCATGCATAAAAAGGGTAACACCCTCTAATAATGGATAGTGTGTTCACCAATATATGTATTTCCTCATAACACTCCTTGATAATAACCTCAATATGTTCCATCATCACATATGTGTCACTCCTCATAATCTATTTTCATATAGACTCACCTATCATTGTTCATCCATGATGTCCACATTATAGTCAAAGGTATCATTCCTCACTCTTGATAAAACACCTCAAGAATCCATTTTCTTAAGAATTATATCAAATCCATTGTTCCTTATCCCACAAATGGTCTCTCGGTGATCCATTATACAATGGTCACTATGTTTAACCAATACATACTATCTATATCACAAAAAAACTCAACATGTCTATGCACCAGTACCACCCATTCATAGAACCTGACTCATACTCCACTAAGTCACACATCATGAAACTAGTTTTACATGCCTAATCCAATAACCATAATCCAGGACATTCTAATCACATCTAGAAAAAAGCACCATGGTGTTTTCTTTTCAATAAACTAGACATATCACCCATTCCAAGACTCAACACACGATCACCCAATACCCAGGAATCATCTCCAAAGATATAAGAATCTAACAACTTTGCATCCATCCTAGATATGACTATCTAGAATCATGATCTTACATCTCATTATAAACCACAACAACAAATATATATATGGATTGGTATCCTATCAATCCTTCCAATCGAAACCAAACCTTGATATCAAAATCATCTTAAATGATTTTCATAAAAAAATCCCAAGGAATCGCCATTCATATTCCATATAATCAGTATCACATAACATAAACAATATCATAATTGAAGCATGTACCCATGCTTCTTGTTTATAAGAAACTCAAAAACCTAGTCTAACCCCTCTCTCAAGTATCCCTCACATATAATACATCCATATTAACCATAACGCTCAACACACAAATATCCTAAGACATATATCAAATAAATATGTTTTCCCACCTATCCCATAAATCATATAACACATAGATCTCAACTCATGGAGAGACCTCTCTAATATCATCTCCAATATCATATGGAAACCCACATGTCAACACCCACTCTACGATTCTCATATATTGATGTGAGACCTATTATAGGGTCACCAACAAATAAATTTTGAACATATGTTTTAAATGTAGTTTATAGTGGAAATCAGTTTATCTCTATATAGGAGAGTGTCAAGATAGTGTTTGTAATGTCCTATGTTTTGCACGGGTTGATGTTTTTATAGAGGAATTTGAGGTTCAATCTGGTGGATTAGTTTTTTTATAATTTGGGGTTCCAAATGAATTTTTGATAGTTGGAACAATCTAAACATGTTGTTATATGTGGGTTTTTATTCCTATAAGGTGTATTGGAAGTTTGGGTGATTTTTGGAAGCATCGGGTTCCAAAAACCCAGTTTTTGAAAAGATTGAGTTAGGCACATGGTTCGATCACTGTTAATAATAATCAAAAACCTCAATGGTGTGACCCTATAAGTTTTTCACATAGTTTATCGAACCATTCACTTTAGTTCTCACAACTATTAAAAATTCCTATAGAAAACTGTAGAGGGTAAATGCATGGGATGTACATGGTTTTTCAAACTGTGCACCTAGCCATGTGGTTGGGGTTTCTCTTTGGATAGTGGAACCACATGGTTGGAGTATGGTTTAACAAACCATGAAGCTCAATAAATGGGTTGGAAATAAACTTTTTTGACTTTAATCATTCATATTTTCATTATCCTTATTCTCCCTCTAATCCCATATATATCATCCACCTGAGATCTCCTCCTTCCTCCCACTTATGATTTAGGAGATCTCCTTCAACCAGCCTTGAATTAGATTTCCTTCAATCACATTTGATATACCTCAGTTATTCTCTAAATAATATTCCTTACATTCTTGTTTTCACACGCCTTATTGAATGTTTTTTTCCATGTGATCCCATATGCCCAATTTTTAGTAAATTTTCTATTCTTAGGATTTGTCTTGTTCTGGATTGAATCAAAGCTAAAAATTGGATAAGTGGTGATTCTGTGGTATGAGGTAGGTGGTCTATATTATTTCCCCTTAAAGTCATGTCATTTATAAAATGTACCATAGTGCCACATAACAGATTCTTTATGTATTACCTTAAAATATTTAGTTAATTTGAATATATTGTTATCACCTTAAATTGGTTGTCCTTGGGACCCCAATTTCATCATTGGATATTTTTTTACCTCAATGTGAACCATACCATTGTGTGTATTGATATAAATTACATTTAATTATAGTTCGTTCTTATGTAATTAAACCACCTTGAGACATTTTGGATTTCCACTTGGATAGTGGGACTCAAAATTGAATAAACAGGAACTCCTAAATGGTTTAATACCATAAATTGACTCTTTATGGTCAATCAAAAGGAAATTTGGTTAGTAGTCTTAATTAAATGGAAATGGGATTAGTTTTAGTTAAATAAATATTGATTATTTTTTATATATACATGGAGTCCTACTTGTCTCTTTTTTAATTATGAAGTATTCTTATAACCATGATTTCTTATGCATTGTATCCACCTTTATAGTCATGTTGAGTTTCCCCTTTATTGGGATGTTTAATTGAATTAAATTATATACATGGTATGTGGGTTGGATATCCACTTGGCCCCTTTGTTATTTATTAATTAGGTCATTAATGAGATGAATAAAATGAATTATTAAATGGTTAAATACCTTTACATGTCCCTTGATATCACTTGTCAGGGACTTGACTAAATCAATTGATGTTACAAAGTATCTCATGGAATGTGTATTCACATGGACCTCCTTCTTATATGTAAGTGAATTAGCATACCAAATGATCAAGATTAATCATATCATGGATTAATTATTCCTTATATTCAATGATTAATTATTTTATAGTATTCCTTAGATGGATCCATAAGGAACTCTAAATTGAATGAATTTTAAATGGTTATACAATGTTGTGCATTGAGATCATCACTACTCAGTTGTGATTATTGAACTTGGTGTTCCCCATTAATAGTTGAATTTATCAGACATGATTTCCCTTATTGATTTCATTTTAATAGTTTGTACATGATGCTCCATATTATTATTATTATTATAGATTTTTGGGTATGGTTCCCCTTCTTATTTATTATTGAAGCAATTTGGAATTACACCCTATATCATTACTTAGTAAATTGTTATGCTTAATTATTTTATCATTACTTTGAATAAAACAAGTAGGACATAGTGGTCCTTTTCATTATTATAAATATCTATTTTAGTTAAATGGTTGGCCATGGTTCCCCTCACTAATTATTGGGAATTTCTGGAAATGATTCCCATTATCCCTTGATTATGATGTTTTGATTGATACCCATCATGTAGACATGAAACCCATTGTGTTTGTCTTTGAAAATGGTTTCCCTATTTATCTACCATGGGTACATGTGTATTAATATAAATTTATAGGTTCAAAGATATTTTTACTAGGCCAAATTAGGTGGTATTAGACAGGTATCTTATGAGGAACCTAGTCAAACATGATCTATTTATATTACTAAATCCATTATTATACATGAACATTATACCATTTTGTACTCACAAACTGGATATTCATTAGTTGTCATTGGTGGTGGCCTAATAGTTTTTACTCACACCCTCTTAGGGTCACCTTTTGGTACCCAGAATGATCTCTTGGTTGGAAGATGGGACCACAGATTGTGTTTTCTTTTTGTAACACATTATATATTAGGACTTGGCATGGAGGTAGGGGTCAAGCATGTACTCAATATTCATATAGGAGTTTGTTATTTTTTCTATTCATCTTATTTTGATTTTAGTAATGTTTTATTTATTACCTAATCCCATTTGAATACATGTATTTACCACAAATCATGTTCATGAATTGTTTGGTTTATTATTATCTATCATTTATTTATTTATCTTCTGCTTCCTTTATTTTATTTACTCTTACACTATATTTATCATTAATCCATATGATATATACTCCCCACTATACCACTTTTATACACTCACTACTAGTTGGTAGCCTCTAGAATATGAGGTAGCATTCATGAGGCCATGTGGCTCATTGGGTTCGGTTACTCATGAGTGAAATGGGTTTAGGACATTACAAAGTTGTATCAAAGGTTCTTTTTTCCTTTTTTTTATTTTTGGTTGGTATAAAGAAGACTAGGAATGTGTTTATATTTGGTAAATAGCTCATGTCTGGGTCCATCTAACCCACACATGAGGTAAAGATCATGTTTACATAGATGGAGCTATTTTTTGGTATTTTCTATTACAGATAATTAGTATTTCATCCTAAGTGATTTTTTACTTCTTCTGAATCTAATTTATGATATTTACCACTTGGACTAGTAATTCGTGATATGAGGTGTATTAATGAATAATTTTTAGGTATATAGGATTAATATTTCATTAGAATGCTTATCTATATAATATTGTTATGTGTTCGCAAGCTTACATGTCTTTAGAAAATCATATGTGATTATTTATAATTCTTATCAATACACCTTAACATGGTGGTTATTTCCATTTTTATTATAATTCTATATTAATGTGTTAGATTTTTATGATATGGTTATGATGTAAGGTCAGTTAAATAAAGTTTCAACATCATCCTAAATGATGTTTTCTCATATATCTTAATGTTTCCATTATATTTAACCATCCTAAAATACCATTTGAAAAAAATGGTATAAATTGGTTAATCGATTAGAATCAATTGGATATTTAAAATTCAAAAGGAATTGGAATCATTTTAGTATATATAGTTGATTTCTTATGGAGGTCATTTAAAATGGATGCCAATTTTATCTTATGGAGTGGTTGCCTACATAACTAGGGAATGGTTTCCCACATAATTATTCCCAATATGGAAGCTCATTCCTAGTTAACATTAAAATGATTATTAATGGTTTAAGTTAGTTGGTGTACTAATTTTCACTTTTAATGACTTCTACCTTTATAACTTGGGAATGGTGACAGATATAACTGAATCCTTTTTCTTGAATTAACCTGAGTAAGTGAGTCCTATAATTATTTACCTATGATATAACTCTACTGAGGGTATGTTGAAAATGTGATAAATTGACTACGAATGGGTTTCACTTGAGTAGGATTCCAACTTTGATTTATAGATCATTGAATCCATAAATTGATAATGGTTTCCGATGTAATTAGTACCATGTTAAAATGAAGGGACCCTCATAGGTTACTTCTATCCTAATATGTATTGGTCTTTAACTCCATGGGTTGTATTCATGGTGATGGGATAGTTACTTAAAGTGTTTGTATCCACTTATATGGTGTTACATTTAAATTTATGGTGGAATATTATTTGACCAGTCCCATTTAAATTGATTAAAGAATTTTGACTTGCTTATTGACCCTTATAAATATGAGGTGTCACTTAATTAAAATTCAAATTATATCATAAATGGTGTTTTCCTCTATATCTTGGAATTGAAATTTTTCTTACTAAGCCCAGTTTTGAGAAATTATGGATAAATAATTTTTTAAAATGAAATTATGAGATGGTTTACCTATAATGACTTATGGATTTTTCTTAATAAAGTTATATGTATAGTTGTAAAATTATTTTCTTTATAACTATTACTCAAGAAATCATATATTTGATCATATTTAATGTTTATAATACGTATGATGTTTTGTAATGTCTTAAATTAAACATTTTATTGGTATTGATCATGAGGAGCCTTGAGTAATAGTTTACTTTATAATTTCATTGAGCTACATAGAATAAAAAAATGGGAATTTCCCATAGTTTTTAGTGGAATTATTTATTTGTGTTAGACGTGGATGATAGTTGGTAGATCCCAGTGACCTTTTAAGCATGACTATGGTTTATAATTAGATTCCTTTTGATTAAATGTGGGGTTATCCATGATGTTGTAACTCAATCATAAATGTGAAACCTATAGAATTTTGAGCCATGTTCCTAGGAAAGTGAAGTGTAGTTCCTTCGCTGTTGAGTTAGATAAGACTCTTAGTTGATGAAACAAAACCCTTGGTGGGTGATTCGTAGTTTGGTAAGTTGAACATTGAGGTGGTACTACCATATATGGATTTCTAGTGAGTTTAAAATCTTTATCCTTTGACATAGGTATTATGAGCCTCTAGAGAGTGCTCCCATACAAGGATTCATGGACAGAATCAAGGACTTGTAGACTAATTCTTAAAAGCTGATTCTACTACTCTAAAATGTAAAATTTTTACCCATTTGGGTCAACGATATTCTAAAGAGCCTTTGGTTTTTACTCTTCTAGATAGAGTTTCTTGGAACAATAGATGTTGTGTGATAAATTTCTTTAAGGGGTATATAGTTCTTATTCAAGATGCCTTAAGTCTAGGTGGATAAACCTATTGGACCTATTTAAAGACTTGATCAGTAGGGTTAGGTGGCAGACCAAGAGTCCCTTAATCTTGACATGGAAATTTTTGAGTCGATGTTGGGTTTTATTGAGGGTAACCTACAAGATGGTTTGGTATGGGTTTGTAGATGCCTCTTTAGGAAATGATCTTGGTTATGAGATCATTTAAGGACCAACACATGGAAGCTTATTAGGTTTTGTGTTATACTCATTCTAATACTTGTGAATTTTTAGAAAACGATGAGGGTGTTTGTTAAATGACACTGACTTCAATTGGAAGGATTATTCAAGTACCACTCCCAATGGACTGCTGGTTTTGTTGTTAACTCTTTAATATTAGAAATAACATCATAGGATAGGAATTAATTTGATAAATCATGGGACTAGTGAGGTGCATTTTTTTGAAGAGGAGTTCCAAGGGATCTCATACCATGTACTAAACTAACGTGTTGTGTAGCATAATCATCTTTCTCTTATTAATGGATGATTTGCAGGAGTGTTAGTTGGGTCTTGAATTCGGTGGTATCCTATAGAAACCCACTGTGTATGGTGGGTTTAGTTCACACTAGTTGCATGTGGAAACTAGTTGAAATGGAATGTTAGTGAATGGTTGGGTTTGGGCTAAGGATCAACGGTTTTAAACATAAATCATGCGAGAATGGAGACCCAAATATTTTGGAAATTTAAAAGAATTTTCCCTGTAATAAGGGGTATTTGGGAAATAACTAGGTAAAATGATATGGTTAACCCATGGGTTAGGAGTTAATAAAAGTTATAATAGCATGTTTTGATGAATGTGTGTCTCACAAGGAGAAATACATGTCTATCAATAACATCTTAGTGTACTCTCGATTCAATGATGAGCATTCCCAATATCTTGACATCAACTTGAGTATGGTGAGATAGAATCTACTATAGGGAGATCAAACCAAAAAAAAATTATTGTACTATAAATATAATCCTTGGGATTCATGTTTAAGGAGTAGTTTAATGTAATCCATAAGGTCGGGAGTACACCTTGGTCTTTTTTATGGTGGCGACCCTCATCGTAAATTTTTGAAAGTCAATGAACATCATGATAACCATTCTAGGGGAGTGTGAATAGGTGATGGATGATGTTGTGTTAGAAGTCACGGATGAGAGGGTTCTTAATTATGATAGTCATTGTGTATAAGGATAGAATGAGAATGGGGTATGGAAATTAGGAACTCTTTTCATATGTACAATGATTTAGATTCTCCCAAGGTGAGGACAGGGATGTTGTTCATTGGTGGGTAACCCTCCTGTGATAAGGTTTATGGAATATTATGACCAATTTTTTTATGGTTATTTTGGCTCTAATGTTCTATTGGATAAATGGAACCGTTTATGGGTTGATTTCATGGTAATTTCAAGCATGGTATCAAAGTATACTAGGTAATATATTTGTAGTTTTATACATGATTTTGTTCATGAATATGAATTCTTATATAAGAGTGGTTAGTCCTAGGTGACACTTGAATTCTTGTATATAATTATCTATATAGACTCATTGACATCATCTTATTCACTCACCCATCTTCCAAGTGAGATACCACCTTTTGGACCAGTTAGTGGTTTTGACGTGTAAATTCTCAACCATGTATCTAAGTCTCAATTTTAAAGTATGGGTCATGGATTTATATGGATGAGCTTATTTGAATCCAGTAGTTTGATTCCAAGGATACCCTATACTTGTAGTCAGGATAAGTTGATATCTTTCTTGTGATGACCCATAGGTTTCAGATCAAGAATTCCTTGGTGCTTATGTTGTGGCGTGGTGGTGGAAATGATCATTTGATGGTTTGACCATGAGACATAATTGTAAATTGGTTGTATGATTTGGTGAGCATGCTTGAATCACTCTTGTAAGCCCTTGAAATAAAGTCTTGGAAATTGGTTTTAGTGATTATTCAACAAATATGTTGATTGTTTTGAAGATAGTTGTCTGAAATAGGTTCAACTTGATTTACCTAAAATGTTGGACGTGGTCAGTGAGGAACCACATTAGGAATGTTGTTGGGATGATATGGGTGCATTTTATGGTTTGGTCATGGTTTTTAAAGGAAAACGTGACATGACTATATTATGTTGAGTTGATTGGAATTAGACTATATTTAATGAGTTTATAAATATTTCAATAATGTCACTATAATACATAGGATGAGTCTAGTGGGAAAATTTGATGGTGGGTGTACCATGATTTATAGTTGGCCATTTAAAGATATACCATATGGTGTAAAGTACCATAGGATAGATGATGAAATATATAATGACATGATTATTTCTTGGGTTTTATGGTATTAGGTAAGTGCCTTATTTTCATTTCTATAGTGGTTAAGATAATTGGATTGACTTTTAGCGGTCTAAGAACCATATTCTTAAAGTTCCCCTTGGAGGCATGTTGGATGTAAGGAAACACAATATGGTTGGTTGAAGGAAGATTCATGACCCAAATAGGTTAGGTGATGTTTATTTATTCCCAAAAATCTTCTTTGGAATGATAAGTTCTAAGGTGGGAGGTTATAATTCCCCATGTTTGGGAAAAGTTATATTTTTTTAGAGGAATTTGAGTTTCCATATGGTAGATGGGTAATTTTGATGATTGGGATTTGGAATGAAATTTCAATAATTTGAAAAATCTAAAAATGTTTTTTAGATGGGTTTTAAGGTATATAATATGTCTCAAAAGTATGTATGAGCTTCAAGAGAATTATTCTTTTAGAACATGGTTTTCTAAATGAAAAATAAAGGCACATAATTAGTGCTAACCATGCCCATAAATTGTACAGACGTTTAAGGGTGTTTCGTTGTTTATGAAACCATGAACCTAAGGTCTTATGGACAAGAAAAATGTATTTATAAAATTATAGAAGGGAACCACATAGGCTAAACATATTTTTTCTAAATATGTGCATAGAAGTGGGGGGGTCCCTTTGGATAGTGGAACCACACAATTGGTGCAGGATTTTTCAAAGCATGCAGCCAAACCATGCGACACATTATAGGGTATAGAAGTGATACTTTATCCCCTGACCCCTTTATCTTTTCTTCTTACTCCTTATTCTCCCTACATTTCCATGAACTCTGGACAAATATGAGCTCCTATTTCCTCCCACCTAGACTTTGAAAGATCTCCTTCACCAAACCTTGGATTTGAGTTTCATCTGTCACATTAGACCACCCTTGATTAGTATGTAAATCATCTTCCTTCCTTTCTCATTTTCCCTCACTACATTGGTTGTTATTTCCATGAAAGACCATATTCCCAAATTTTATGTTATTTTATTATTCTTTCTATTTCTCTCATTCTTAGTAGAATAAAATCTCAATATTAGATGAGTGGAGCTTCATTGGTATGAGGTAGGTGTTCTATGTTCTTTTCCCATAAATTCATGACATTTATAAAATGCGTCATTGTTCCATGCATCAAATTATCCATTCATCACCATTAAATGTTAATATTATTTGAATATATTTTTATCAGCATAAATTGGGTATACTTGAGACCCAAATTATGTTGTTTATGGTTTTTTACCTCAACACAAACCACCCCTATTGGTGTGTTGATATAAATTCCCTTGAATTCTATGTTATGATTATATATTTAAAACAACTTGATACATGTTGGGTTTACACTTGGGTAGTGAGACTCCTAATTGAATAAAAAGGAACTCTTGAATTGTTGAAGGCCACCAATTGACCCCTTAGGATCAATCGAAAGAGAATTTGGTTTGTAGTCTTAATTTAATTGAAATTGGATTAGTTTTAGATAAATAAATCATGATGAATTTCTATATAGACATTGATTCCTACTTTTACCTTGTCTAATTATGATGTATGATTTTGATCATGATTTCTTATAGAATTGAACCACC
Organism: Viscum album; assembly: GCA_963277665.1. Lineage (NCBI taxonomy): Eukaryota > Viridiplantae > Streptophyta > Magnoliopsida > Santalales > Viscaceae > Viscum > Viscum album. Next base: position 1,430,249,062 of record OY728126.1, on the reverse strand, counting down.
TTTAGAGGCATGGTAATTTTCCATTTCTTTGGTACTTTTAATTAAATTAAATTAAATAAATGTTAAGTTGATTTGATATCCACTTGGAAACCTTTTTATTTATACATTAGTCCATTAATGAGATGAATTTAATGAATTTTAAATGGTTAAATTACTTCACATGGACCTTAATATCACTTGTGAGTGATTAGAATAAATCAATGAACATGACAAATTGTATCATGTAATGTGTATTAACATGGCCCTTTTTCTTATATGTAAGTGAATTATCATACTGAATGATCATGATGAATCATATCATGTCTTAGTTATTCCTTATAACCAATGATTAATTATTTGATATCATTCATTGTATATACTCATAAGAAAATTTAAATTGGTTGATTTAAATATAGTTAGGTGATGTTGGACATGGAGATCATCACTACTCATTTCTTATTATTGGACATGGTATTCACCATTATTAGTTGAATTTATTGGACTCTATATTCCTTATTGTTGTTATTAGAACATTCCAAAAATCATGTTACAAATAATTATTATTAGATTTTATTGGGCATTGTTCCCCTTCTCATTTATTATAAAAGATGTTGGGAATGGAACCCCATATCATTATTTTTTAAATTATTAAGCATGGATCCCTTATCATTACTTCAAATTGACCAAGTTGTACATGGTTTTACTTTTCATTATTATTAATATATTTTTTAGTAAAATGGTGTAGCATGGTGCCCCTTTCCAATTATTGTTAATTTCTTGAAATTATTCCACTCTCCCTTGGTTTAGATCTTTTGATTTATTCCCCTTATTTATACATGAATCCCATTATATTTATTATTTCACATGAATTATTTGGTTATTTACCATAGGTCAAATTATATTTTAATAAATATATAGGTTTAGAGACATTTCATCTTAGGCTGAAGTAGGTGGTATCGAACGGGTATCTCATGAGGAACCCGTTATGACATGATCTATTTATTTTATAGATTCCATTATTAAACCTTCAGATTGTACCATTTTTACTCATATATTAGATATTCATTAGAGGTCATTATTGGTGACCTACTATGTTTTAATCACACCCTATTCATTCCACTATTTGGTACTATGATAGGTCTCTTGGTTGTGGGATGGGACCATGGATTATGTTTTCTTCTGGGCACTCATTATAGAGTAGGACTTGACATGGACATGGGGGGTTGATCATGTACTAAGGATGCCTATAGAAATCGGTTTTTTATATTAATTTTCATTTAAATATAGTCATGTTGTATATATTACCTATTCTATGTTGACTTCTTGTATTTATATCACTACATGTTTATATATGGTTGGATTATTTGGTGTTTCCCTAGTAAACTATTAATTATTATCTGTAAGTTTTTTATTTTTATTTTGTTTCCTTTATTTTAGTTATTTCTCCACTTTCTTTATCACTACTCTAGAGGGAATAGTCTTCTCACTGTACCACCTTTATACCCTTACAACTAGTCAGCATCCTCGGGTTTACATGGAGGAATGATTCAGTCCATGTAGAAAACCGAGTTCAAATACTCGTGAGTGAACCAGATCCGAGATGTTATAATTATTTTCTCTTATTTTATGGGTATTGGTTGTGAGTGAAAATATATTTTGGGTTGATCTAGTCTTAAATTTAATATTAAAAAAGTAGTCTACCATTATCCCATTCCCCCATCCTCTTGTTGAATCAATATTCAAGTTTTTCCCCTATTCATCCTCTAATGAAATGAAAACTCATTGATTACTCTCACTTAGAAGTCTCGGCTAGAATAACTGAGTAAAATGATCTTGTATTCTCTGTTATTTCCCAGCCTAGTGATCGGATATTCCCAATCACTCTTAGATAAATCCAATTCTTATGATTATAAACAATGGAGTGAATCCAAGTGTCCACTGCATGCAATTTTGAGAAAGAGAATAATTAATTAGAATTATAAAAAATTAGAAACCTCTTACTATTTATTCAATTAAGAACAACTAGATAAGTATGTAGGGGAGTTAAGTATGAATGAGTAAAATGAAACAATAGGGGAATGGTGGGACTCTACTTGGTGTGAACACAAATGGCCTAGAGTTCCATCATTGGATTATTGTAGCAAAATTGTAGAAAATAAATTTGAGAAAAAGCACCAACAGCTTGATCAAACTAATCGATGAAGCCTCATCCTATATTGAATAGTGGTTCCATTTATAGAAATTCTCTGAGTTTTATATTCCCCTCCTTGTGATTAGAATGATATTAAACTCCAATTAACATAGTAATTCTGAATTATTCTTCAAATTATGGGCCCAATTCTCTTTCTTCAAATTTCTTCCACATGTATAGTTTGATGGTTTAGATTTCTTCATGTGAGAATCATTTGAATATTTATCATAAAATCATTCTCCTCACAAGATCAATCTATATATTCCTTAAATAATAATTAGAGGATGAAATTCATTGGTGAATATTGGACATAATGGAAGTCATATTATGCTCAACCTGCAGACATGATGAGGACAAAATGATAAATGTGTTACTGGTTCAGGCACACATGAAGTAGTATTAGGCCAATTTGAACTAAAAAGGTCTTGATATTTCACTTTGTCTTGTACATCGTAGTATTTCTTTGAACATAATTTTTTGTAGCTGTTTGGGATAGGGGCGTGACCTTTAAACTAGTAGGCTTACATATTCTTAGTTTTGGTTATGAATGCACTGGTGTTTTCCTTCGATGGAAAATTATATGCATGGGAAGAGAGATCTGGTGTTGGAAAATTGGTACCTGTGTATTGATTCATCTAGCTAGAGTTGTGTTTGGCCTACACTGGGATGTTGTGAACTAAAGGATAGTAAGGACCAGTATGACTGTCTTTATATTGATTACATGGAAATCTTCATTGGAGGGTTGGGTTGAGAGCTTCAACATCATCTTTTATTGAGTTTGACGGTCCTGAAAGTTTCATTTGTTAGTTCCAACTCACACCTTTTGTTTCAATACACTCATCATAGATGGATTATTAGTTTAAGTTGGGCTTCATTAGAAAATCATGGCCTTCGTCTGGTTTGAACTAGTTGAGGTATTCTATAAATCAGGTAACATGTGACCACACACATTAACATAGACATAGATATAGAACATTTTGAGGTCCCCATCAACTTCAATTGAACCCATGATCTTGAGAGAACTAGAACAAAAATTCTTCAACTTCAAATCATTATCATATTTGACTCTCATTGATGTGTATTTGGCTTTACATTGGTTCTATGTTTGGGTAACCTCAATGAAATCATGATTGGAGTTTTAAGCATTGTCACTTGAGAAGGTAGAAACATATACTTGTTGATCAATTCTATTAGTGGATTCAATCTCAGTTACTATTTCACATATGTGACAGAGTGGTTTTCCATGGACCATGGAGGATCTAGCATTGGGTTCTGCTAGGTGTGTGAGTTTGGAGTACATTGGTAGGATAATTCAACAAGAATGATTTGTGCATTATTCCATGGATTCATAGTCAGTAGATTAATGAGATTTGAGTTCCACCTATGGATATGAACAGAGAACAAATAAATATAAAGTAATGCCAATTTATTTAATATTAAACTTCAAAATTGGATCAGATTTGGTCCATAGGTAGTATTTATCAGAAATCTTGGTGAGCCTTTATATTCATATTTTCCTTCAATATTTCTCCAATGACCATGGGTTGTGACCATAACTATTCAGTGTCCACTTACAGATGACAAGGTTCATTCATATATTTTACTCATATCCTCAATCCATGGTATTAGATTCTCTATCAGCTTCAATTTGTCTCAGCCACATCCAAACATATGATCGATCTCGAGTGATCTGTAATTTCGAGTAGTGTTTAAACTTTAGTTCATATTCAATTAAGTTGAGTTTGAGGTTCTTCTATGTGAAATATTCCAACATATATTGTGGTGAAGATACCAAATCAATGAATGTGCTATATTTTTGTTGATGTAGGTAATAGTTGATTGTAGGAGGAGGAAGAGAAGGAGGAGAAGGAGTTGGTGTGGTCAGATATGGGAGGAGGAAAGGCCACAGATGTTGGGGTGTCTCACCATGGTCTTTTGAATTTCATGAAGTTGATCATGTGTGCTATATGGAATAATTCTCATGGAAGGAAGGTTCGTTACATGAGTGGTATTATATATAGTTGATGGAATCTTTATATGGTAGATCGGACTCTTCCTATCATGTTTGATTTTCTGACCATAGTCAAGTATGGTCGATTCAACTAGTCTTGTGGTTGTTTGGTATATGATACATAAAGTATCTTGATGTTTCAATCTATGGGAGATTAGGCTCCAATTTATTATAGCTTTCATTTTCAACATTTCTAGTGTGATCATTGCATTGATTGCCAGGTTGGTCTCTATGTTTGATTAATCAACCATGGGGTGTGTGGCAGGCTAACATGCGGTTGACTGTGAGTACTTCTTATGATCGATCCAGGGATTTTCTAATTTTTTCCAAAATATAAAATTATAAATTGAATTAAATATAGGCTATGTCTATATTAGTTACATAATATATTAAATAATGAAAAATTAAAACTGAAATTCCTTAATCAATTAAATTCTATAAAATCAATGAATCACTAATTGGATGTAAAAGATGTTTAAAAAAATTAAAATTCAATATTTAATCCATTTAAAATTGAAATTATATATTTTATTTATACAACTAAATTTAAAAATCCACAATGAAAATCCAAAATTTCAAATCACAATTTATGGTTTCTAATTAATTCAAAATGAATAAAATGATACTAAAAAAAATCAAAACTGGATCCATTTAAAAATTTAATTTCAAAAATGTTTAAATAGTTAAAGATCGATTTTAAAAACAAGTTATAAATTTAATTCCAATGGTAAATATTTTTCAATTAAATAAAAAAATGAATAATTTAATTAAAAAACATGATTTTTGTCCATTTAAAAAATAAAATCAAGATTTCTCCAATGAAATAAAAACCAATTAATTAACCCAATTTTAATTAAATTATGAATTTAAATTAAATGAAAATTAGTTTAAAAAATTTTAAATTTTGAGCTCCCATCATATATATGTCACAAGCATCACAAGACAAGTTATAAGCCTATTATGAAACTATTCTTCATCGAGCATCTACATACGAGACTACCCCCTTGAGGTCCACAACCACATCTATGTACACACACACACACACACACACACACACATATATATATATATATATAATGAAATTGTACCACAAGAATACATTTTGAGTATAATGTCATTATATAGTTTGTATAGGTAATATTTCACCAAGAAGCTCTATAGGAAAACACCTAATAGGTAATTATTGACACTTTAAATAATCAAACCAATTTTATTTTAGAAAAAACATAAATTCATCAAGTTCTTATTCCAAACTAATAAGGTTAACTATACATACCATATAAGAGGTACTATATAGTCTCCATAAAGTAGAATCCCTATATAGAATCCACATGACCAATAATTAGAAGAAAACATATTGTGGTTTATCTTAGTAAAATGGATACAACAATTTTTATGAGAAAACATCATAAAGGTTGTTATGGAGACTTTAAAAAGTTGGACCCTCATCATTAATGGTGTTATTCACACACAAGAATATGAATTTCATGAGATTCCTACTGTCAAACATGATGCATACACATAAGCCTCTTCAAAATAGGCCGACATCCAAAAACCCATAAGTCATAAATCCAAAACGTAAATGTGCTACATGAGGTGAAATCATAAAAATATAAAATCATAAACCAAAAAAATAATAATTCCATATCCATTATAAGGTGAAACCTGATATCATCCATACCCATATTCACACATACCATCTTTAGGGTCACCATATCACTTGTTAAACCTTTAAGGTCCCTCAGGTGTCATCACAACATGGAAACCCTACATGAGATCCTAAATATTAGTCTCATGCCTAAGATTAAGACCTATCACTTAGAGGGAATAATGTCCCACGACATCATCATTATTTTCATACAAACTCATTGTCCTTATAAAGAAATCCTCATTGCAACCACTCGGAAGAGATGGAATAATTCTCATCCTGCTTCCCAAAGTCATCCTAGGCCATTCCACTCACCCAACCAGTCATCAATATACCCAAGTTCTTCCTACCGGAGTTCTTATATGCTAGTGGGGGAGAAACACTCACACCAATATCTAATTATATAGGAAAATGGATTTGAGTAATCTTAGAATTCCAAATTTTATTACTATGTCTGATCATTCCAATTCATTGCTCAACCCACCTCAAGGGAAATAAGGCTAACCTATCCAGATACATTGCATCTCTTTTATTACATTTCATTTAATTTATGCACCTCTCTGTCTATACATCTCGAAGCATACATTTTATAATAAAGTATTTTTCCATTGGTGGTCGAGTCATTAATCTAGTACCTAGGGCTTTATTGTTTACCTTTACAAATTATCCACTCCATTCATAGGAATTAATTTTAAATTAAACAATGCATTTAATTAAAAAGGTCGATAAACCTTGATGGATATACCATATATCACATGCATACATAAATAAAATGAATTTACTAATGGGGTTTGTCTAAGAGACCACCTAACTCAAATAATAATCTATTTTCAATAAAAATATCTATGTATTCCTCTCCTAAGATCCTCCAAGCATCGCCTTAATTTCCAGACATCTATCTCAAACCATTATATGTAAATAAATTAGTTATAACAATTTAAAATTAATTATTTTGATTAATTCTATTAGGAATAATTTCCTAAATACTCCCCCAATTCTCTCATCAAATCAAAATTACCACCAACCACACACATAAGGTCCATGGAACACTTTTGAAACCATCCTAAGAATAATACCTATCACATGACACTCGATTAACTAAAAATTTCATTCAATTTAACCTAAATCCCTAGAAAATTTCACATGGTGATATACATATATCTAAAAAATGAGAAACAACCTAAAGACATCATCTTAATATGTAATTATGATATTCTATATAAAATCCCCATTATAACTAGATGATTCCACTGTGCTCTAATGGAATCATCAATGAAACCATAAGACAAGTTTCCTAAATCAGAGAAAAAACAAGAGTAGGTAAGAAAGAAAGGAGAAATTTTTATAATGAATCACCATTGAAAACAAACCAATAACATCCTATTTAAAAGGGTAAATGATGGAGGAAATGTAGATGGATCCTCCATAGTTTTATAACACATGAGGGATATGAAGGAGGGTAAAGGGTTTTAAAATTCACTGCGGGGATTTCTATTTTTCTTTCCTTAAAGGGTCACATGATTAGACTAATTTCATGCCAACCATGTGGTTGGAACTGTATTATGCCAGATCCCCTCACATGGTTTGGACACATATTTTGAAAAAAAAATCCAACCATGAAGCTTTAATTTCCATGGACACACACCCCCACATTGTTTGGATGAATGGTTTTCCAAACTGTTCATAAACTATATAATTATCATATGATACTAAATTGAATATTTTTCATGATTATCCTTCAAATATGCTAAAACTTTTAACATACCCATATACAAAACAAAACTACAGGGTTTCCCCTAATCATAAAGTAACCATACATAAGGTTAAAACCCTTTACAAACATTAGAATTCAACCTGGAACTCATGATACTAGCTCGAGCACCCAAGTAACCTATCAGACCTCAATCCATATATAAAAATGTGACCTAGGGATGTTTCAAATATCAAAATTCTAATCTAAATCTTGGTTTTAAAACTTACTTTTCACCAAAATTTCAAAAATAAATATTTATTTTGAATTTTTTTAACTCAGAAAAATATGATTCTATACAGATAAGATTACAAATTTGAGGAGAGAAAAGATTTGGGTTGCAGCAAAGAGATTGTTAGTCTTTGAATATATTTTTTAGATCAAGTTATATTTCTGAGTTTTTAAAAAAAAGAATATTTGGATCTACATAGGTCTGTATATAGTGAGTAGATCAGTCTGAGTATTTCAATTCTTATTCACCTGGTATATTTTGAATAGATTATTTCTTAATGAAAGTGAGTTTTTCATCTTGATATCATCTTGTTTTTGACACCTTTTGTGTCACTAGTGAATATTTATTTCATTTTTATTTATTATTTTATGTGTTCTTAGAGTTCACAAAATTTGGAGGTTAGAAACCTCAAATTTTTGAGAAACATCCAAGTGCACATGGTTACCACACGTCCAGTTCTAATTGTACTTCTAACCATATGAGAGAGGGTTTAGTGTACCAAAATAAGTTTTCACGATTTATGATTGGGTTTTTAAACTTTGAGGACTCTCTAGGTGAACCATATAACCTATTTTGGTTAAGTTAGGTGACCCACATTGTTGGAAAATAGTTCACAAAATTGTGTGGTCTTCCAGATAACATTAAAAAAATAGAAAATAACTAAATTTACTTTATGAATTATAACCCAATATCCTCCCCTTTCTTCTATAATTTAGGAAAAATATTCCACTCCAGTCATGGGATTCCACCTCCCTTGCATCCATGGTGGGTTCCTTTTCTTCTTATTGATTTATTTTGAGGATAGAATTTTTTATCATGGATTCCTTTTCACTCCTATTTAACCCTTATTCATACTTGTTCATGGAATTTAGGAAACTTAGAAACCCGTGGGGGGTATCCTGGGGGTAGGGATGTGTTTTTTATGAAATTTATTTTTATTTAAGGATTATGATGATCCTCTATTCCTATTCCTAGTTGTTTTATGAAAATTTAATGTGTTTCCTTCCTATTTGAGGTAAGTGTCTGTACCTAATGGGATTTTCCCATGGTATACTCCTATTTCCTGATTTTCCTTTGGTTTAAATTGGTTATTTGTGATATTTATATTTTATTGAGGGATTTTATATGATTTATTATTTTAATATTTGGTAGGTGTTGGATTTAATGTCATTTTAAAATATATTTCCTTAAAATTATATTTAAATCTTCTAAATTGTTTAAGTAAATGTCTTAAAGAAAAAAATTGCATTCAAATGAATTTTTAAATATAAACATCAAATGAAATATTACTTGATTAATTATTCCCCTATTTATGTGATTATGGGCATGGATATATGTATATTTGATTATTATAAGCACATAGGATAAATTGGGTGATTTTGTAAGTTGAATAGATGCAACCCCTAGTGTATATTGTGAGCTAACTAGAAATAATGGTGTGAATAGTGATAGTAATTATATAGATTCATTATGGTATCCTATTGGGTTTTAGTATCACACCCTACATAGGCCTTTAGGTGTATACTAACTTGGTTTTTGAGGACACCAGAAAAAAGAAAGAGATCCATTCATTTTGGTGGATCTTTCTAATGATTTTCTACCTTTTATGCTCTAGTGATGGAGGTGACCATTGGTTATACTGAGTGTTGGCCTCTTATTGAGAATTTTGGGATCATTAGGGTTTTTAGGTTAATTTTATCAACCTTTCTGACCTTGTCGTATTTTAATATCTTTCTTATATAGATGATTTGTATCATTTGTTTATATTTATGGAATGATACATATATTTCTATTTTATTATTTCTATTATTTATAATCTTTTTTTATTTATTTATTTTGAAACTCTTTATTTGATGGTTTGGGAATCCAATTTATAGATGGATCATGGAAGATTTATTGGAGTAATTATTGTGTTATTTATTGTATTTTGAGGGTGAAACCATTCCCAAAAGGATATATTTTGATAACTTAGTCCTTATCTTCATCCCAGGTAAATTAGGAACATGATTTGGGCCTTGTACAGATCTAGCTTGGGTGATGGATTTGTTAGATTTGGTGGCCTGGATAAAACTACTTTATACTTTATTCATTAATAAATACATTTTCACAAATTGATTGTTCTTATGTTGGAAAATTCATGTGATAATGTCTTAAGGATAGTTGTTGCAATAAAGGGTCATAGTAGATCTCTGCTAAGATGAGAACCCAGAAGTGACATAACAATATTCTTGAATATATGTTCTATGGACAGATGATGTTATTTGAGGGGCAAAAATAATATAGTCCATTAGGAGTTAAGACTCATAAAACATTGAGGCACCTTCTCATGGTGTGCGCCCTTGGTAATATCCAGGAGGATATTATGAGAATGATACATGGAATTAGGAAATCCACATTTCATAGTGTCTTTGGATGTTCCTATATATGGATATGTGTATTGGTCCTTATACTTTGAGATTATTATTAATGGGTATTACAGCACATGCACTTATATGTATTGATGAAAACTGTGATAAAACACTGTTCGCAGTGAGGTAGGATATGTTGGATGCATCACGAGTAACACCGCATTAATAGATAATGTGAGAAAGGATTTGTCCCTTCTATTCCATAACAGATGTAGATATCTCAGGCCCTTTGATAGAATTTATATAACCTAAACAAATCCATGGCCATGGTGAGGAATTGGTATGTTCAATTCTAGGAAGTCAAAGAAATAATAATTGATCACATGGGTTGATGGCACCAGCATGCAACCCACTTGATTCGAGATATCATGACCAAGGGATTACATTACATGGTAAGCATTTGTAGGAGGTGACACATCATTTCGGCATTAACTTCTTTATCTATGGGTGCCTTGGAATGTTTTTAGATGCTAACCTTGGACTTTAGGCAGGATCTTCTTAATACTACTGAGAAAGATTCCTAGAGAGTCACACACTAAGTGTGTCCATGTATCTTAGTTAAATATTAATTTAACAACTTGAATAAATATTTTTTCTAATTTTGGTTTAATAATTATTCAAGGATGCCTGATCGCATTTATTTCAACACTAGTTATTCGAGAGAATATATTTTGGGTCAAATAAAAATTTTAATAGTGATTAATGCAGAAATATTTATTTAAGAAATAAACAGGCATTATTCATGGTCGAATAAATGTGGAGGAAATAAAGAGAATGGAAAAAAAATTACACGCCGTGTGGTTTTTTTAGGGATTTATGAGAAATAATATTATTTATTTAATTAAATAATATTAGGCATAATTATTTGGGGATAGGTCGAGTAATAATAATAATAGTCAATTGTTATTATTATACATGGGGTCTTACTAAGAATTAAATGAAATGAATAAATGATTTTGTGTAATTAATTCATTTTATTATTCTAAGTAATTTAAATCCCTATTATATTATCCCAATTTTTTTATCCATTTATTGGGGTTGTGCATAATGGATCTAGAGAAATCTATCAATCCAAGAGATAATTCTTTTTTTTTGGTATTCTCTCATGTTATTAGAGAGATCCTCCTCCATCGGATCATGGAGAGCGCTTTGCAAGCAGCTCTCAAGGCGATCAAAGACATGCATCACAAGTGAAATCTCTTCCATGCCAGTGTCTGTAGATCCCTTCGGTGATGTCTAGAGATATGTGGAGCACGTGTGAATCACCTCTAGAAGAATCCTACACTTAAATTCTATGACGCAATGAAGGATCACATCGGATCATGATCAGAAACATAAACAAAGAGAGAATTCCATCATGGAAATTATTATATTTTAATTAAATTAATTATAACAAACATATGATGATCCGCTCTATGGTTATGAGACTCCACCTTTTCCACCATTCTTTGTTCTATTCCAATAATTCGGAATTTTATTATCGTGATAGATCTCAGATTGATCATCCTTAACAGCAAAAATCAAAGTTCAGCAAACCCACCAACGCGCTTATGTTGCGCCTGGAACCTACAAGTGGTATCAGAGGGGGTTATATCATTGATTATAACTATTTAATCTTTCATTGGTGATTTACACATTTAAATTAATTTTTTTCAATTCAATTTAATCATTCTATAAATTTGAATCTCGAGATCTATTCCTCCTCTTTCGTTTCTCATTCACTTTATTGAAATGATTTTTTTATTAAATTTTGATTAATGTAAAATAGAGGATCTCATTCAGTGGTTCCAAAGATTCCTAATCGTAAAACACCAGAACACATGGTGTGTTTTCTGCAGTACATGTCGTGTATTATAGGTCCCATGCACTGGGATGGTCCGCCAAACCAGGATGTGTCATTGGATTCTATCTAAGTCTTCAAGACTCCGTGTGTTGACCAGGAAAATTTGGCACTTGGTTTTCATATTACACGCTGTATAGCCCACTGAACATGTTGTGTAGTCCCTTCAGGTTAGGGTTAGACCAGGTACCCTGTATACAGCTTTCCTAGCTTAAAACCGTGTAATTTGGATACTACATGGAGTGTGTCCCATGGAACATGTCGTGTACTCTGAAGATTTCATAAGTACATCTACATTCCATGTCCTTGGGTGTGTACTTCAGATGGATGGTGAACAAAAGTACATGCGATTTAGTTGGAACTACAGGGCGTGTATTCATCCAAATTACGCATATTTTTTAAAATTTATTATTATATTATAAAAACCCTAGAGACTTGTACCATGGTGCAAGTGTAAAGCTTAGGTACAATACATGATAGTTGTTTTATATATATGCGTTTAATTTAACATCTATGTAGTGTTCATTTCTACTCATAGGGTAGTTATGAATGGGAATTCACTCAGTTTCATCCAAGGTACATGTTACATTAAAAGATAATTTTAAATGAATTTATTTGTTTAAAATTATTATGGATGATAATAACAAGAAAATTTAGGAAAAAGTTTTAAGATAAAAGGATTGATTAGTTCAATATAATTAATTGATTCAATCGTGATTTATCTTAAACAATAATGATTAAAAAATTGAATTCTAGTTTTATTTATGCGTAAATATAGTTGCATGTATGGATGATCATGAGATTGACCAAGACCTTTGTATATGAATGGTTTCTTTTAATTAATTTATTTAAATTGAAATTTGTTGTACTGCGAGCCTTCTCCTCATTAATATGTTGGGATTTTGTGCCTTTGTTTTTTATTTAAACCCCTATTTTACCCCTCACCCATGAGTGAGATAAAAGCATAAGTAATGGATGGAGCTCCTAAGCTAGTGGAGGTGACTCAATTTGGGAGCCAAGGTGAAACCAATCCAAGGAGATACGAAGGTGGATAGGTGGAAAGCAGTAAACACGAACCCAAAATGTTCAATGTGTTTCACCCCTAGGTCTTTGGTTATTTTTTCAACCGCTATATAAACTAAACAATTGAAAAATTTCAAGATAATACTATTTATTTTATTTCTATCAGTTGCATGGTTTATATTTTTAGTGTGTTGTCACGATCACACAATTAATGAATTAAACAAGAAAGAAAGATGGAACTAAAATATGACTGAATTATTCGTAAATATTATCCTAGACATGGTTAATATCGTAAGTATATCCCACATTATATTAACAAGCATGTAATCAAAGATAAAAAATAGAAATTTATGTATAAGGATAAAATCCCTTAAAGAAATATTATTTCAGTATAGCCTTCTATAATATTGGTTAGAATCGAACCATAGATCAAATTCCTTGACCACCCCTAGTTGGGGTGCTTTCAATTATCAGAGAATTATAATTCAAGGTTTTGGGTTGACTTTACTTGGTTCAAATCAAGGGTTGACTTCCATAGTAGGACTTTGTGTGACCAAGAGGCAATGGTTGAGGAAATCCAAAAATAAAAGGATTTCAGGATTGGGGAGTCCACTTAGTGGATCAAGGAGCTGTGAATTAATGTAGTTGGAATTTGGAATGCCTACCTAAAACCCATCAATTTTCTTGACCAACCCTAGTTGGGGTAATTCTAAGGGAAATATGGATCCTTGTCACTATAATATTCAGGAAACATAATATTCTGAAGTCAATTGTTAGGGCTATTGGATTTCGATAAAATAGTTGGAGACTAATAAGTATTAATTTATTTATTTGTTTTAGTTTTATCATGATAAATTAATAAACCTTTTCTCATATTAATTTTCAGAAATGGAATGGAAATTACTTCAAAAATATCATTGAGAACCGTACTCAAGAAGGAAAACCTTCTCACTGGCTCCAATATCCAAGAATTGAAGAGGCGTTTACGCATCATCCTTCTCAATGAGAGGAAATTGTATGTGCTGGAAGTTCTTATTCCAGTTGTTCCTAGAAAAGAGGCCAGTGATGAGGAACTATCTCCTTATATGAAACATAAGGATTATGCCACATATGTCCAATGTTTCATGCTATCGGCCATGTCCAATGATCTTGTGAAGAAACATGAAAACATTGATGTGTATAGCATGGTGTCTTACCTTAAGGATCTCTATCAAGAGAAGGAGAGACATGAGAGATATGAGATCTCCAAATCATTGTTTAAAACTAATCTTGGAGAGTCTTCACTAGTTATGAATCATGATTTCAGGCTTATTGGCTACATTTAACTCTGGGAAATCTTAGGGATTAAGTTCTTGGATGAGTTGTGTACAGATCCCATCCTATAATCACTGCCTAAGACCTTCTCTAGCTTTATTGTCAACTAAAACATGAGAAACAATGAGAATAGTCTATTAGATTTTTAACCTTAATTTTCTAGGTAGATGAGAACATGGGGCATGAAAAACACACAGTCTTTAATGTGAATAAGAAATGGAATGACATGGAAAAGGGGCCAAGGATTAATAAACAATCTGAATCCCTTTAGCAGTATCCCTCCAAGAAAGTGAAGATCCATAGGAAAGGAAATGAGTAGGATTAAGAATGTTTTTCATGTGGCATGTCAGGACACTAGAAGAATAATTTCACCCAGAAGCATGGGGACACTAAAGGTGTGTTTTTTATTGAGTTTAATCTTTCCATTTTTACACATTGGGTATTAGATACAACTTGTGGGGCTCACATCCGTATTCAAATTCAGGAACCAGGTTGATATAGAAAGACTTCAAGGTGAAAGGTGGATCTTCGAGATGCGAATGGTGCGAGGATGGATGCATTGTCCATTGGTGATTACCATATCTCATTGCCAACTGGGATTCTTTTGGTTTTACATAATTGTTATTATGTGCCTAGTGTTACCAAGAACATAATTTATGTATCATGTTTAGATATGGATGGATTTATTTTTAAGTTTGGAAGTAAGGGTTGTTTATTTTATAAGAACAACATATGTTATGGAAGGGAGAATTTAAATAATGGTATGCATGTATTAAATTATGAAAAAAAAAGTATTGGAAATCGATAATGAAATAGGCTCATATGACTCATACAACACCCTGTTGTGACATCATAATCTAGGTCATCTAAATGAGAAGTGCTTGACAAGTCTCTACCATGATGGTTATTTAGACTCCACTGAGCTAAAACCACTTGATATAAGTCACGCTAGTTTACAAAGTAAAATGACCAAGCCTCATTTTAGTGGATAGGGTGAAAGGGCCACATAGATTCTAGGATTAGTGCACAAGGATGTGTGTGGACCATTTCCAATAGAAGCTAGAGGTGGATATTCTTACTTTTATACTTTTACTGATGATTGGAGTAGATATAAATATATCTACTTAATGAGGTATAAGTTATAAGCCTTAGCGAAATTTAAGGAATTCAAGAATGAAGTTGAGAATCATCTTGGTAAGAAGATAAAGAAGCTTTGATCGGAATGAGGTAGAGAATATCTGAACCAAGAGTTCATTGATATTATATACGAGTATGGGATTCAATATAATATCACTTCTCCTTATACACCATAGTGGAATGGTGTTAGTGAAAAGTGGAACCAAACCTTGTTGGAGATGTTGAGGTTAATTATGAGTCATACATATCTTCTATTATCCTTTTGGGGATATGCATTACAAACTGCAGCATACACATTAAACTAAGTACCAACTAAGGAAGAAAAAGGAATTCCCTCTGAGTTATGGAATGGAAAGAAAACCATTTTGTCCCACACACATATATGGGGATGCAGGACATTTGTTAAGGCCTTATCTGGCAACAAACTAGCACCCCGGGTCATGAGGTGTATCATTATTGGATATCCCAAAGAAATGAAATAATATTACCTATATAACACTTCATACAAGAAAGTTATTGTTACCAAACAAGCCATATTTCTTAAGAGGGATTACATATTCAAAAAGTATATTGGGATAAATATTGATTTCAATGAAGTTTATTATCAAGATACACAAGAGTTGCTACCGGAATCAGTTCTATAGGTCCCTGTGGAAGAGGTTCTAGAAACATAAGTACTGCATAGGATCACAAGAGAAGTAAGGGAAACAAAGAGATTTGGATTCCTAGTCACCGAGGAGGGTGAATCATTATTTTTGGAAAATGATGAGGCTCTCTCCTACAAAGAAGTGTTAGAAATCTCAGAAGCTACAAGATGTCTAGAAGCTATGAATTCTAAGATGGATTCCATGTATTAAAACCATGTCTGGGTTCTGGTCGATGAGCCAGTTGATGTAAATCTTGTTGGATACAAGTGGGTATTCAAGAGAAAGTTGGAAATGGAAGGTTAAGTTAGCACCTATAAAGAAAGTCTAGTGGATAATGTATTTAGATACCTTCAAGGAATTGACTATGATGAAACCTTCTCTCCAGTTTCCATGATTACTGCAGATCAATTTTTTCTATTATCAAAAGCCGGTTTACGGGACCGGTGCCTAAACTTACAAACCCAACACAAACAAGAAAACCACAATCTAAGGAAACACAATTAACACAAACTTACACATCTTAAAAACCATAGTCATCTCTACATCCCATGCCAGATTCATCTTCACTGATAGCCATAGACGATTCCCATTCTGGCGACCTCTAGAATCTTTCACTTTATACCCGACACCAGAGTTGTTCGAGTGCTGATTGATCTGGTGATGTCCCCTTGATCAAGCAACCCTTCCTAATAGCCATGGTCACCTCTCTATTCCTCTTATAGGTGGACCTAGTCTTCATTGGACATGATAGGAAAGAATAATATCTCCTTGGTCGTCTTCTTGGAGTAGCTGAAACAAGCCCTTCAACTACATCTAGAGGCTATTTCCCACCTTGAACAACCTCACTGAAAGAACGACCAACTGGGCCACTCACATTTTCTTTACCTCCCCTAGAGATCCCCTTTCCTTTACCGGATTTATCCCCCAAACCCAAAATAGGACTCCCGACATTTTTCTCCCTCCATTGATCTGGAGTATTATTCTCCATCAAAGGTAGGTAATCACCCTCTATAAACACATTTTCCATAGCCACCGTAGATGCCTCCTTCACACCACCACCAGCCTGAATGTCCTGACTCCTATCTCTTTCAACCATATTGGATCACCTGGCCACTATGTGGTTGTCATCCACTGCCAAACCAATAATATCAAGCCCCCTGACTCCAGCCTATTGAACCTCCACTGACTATCTCTTTGGAGCACCCTAACCTACGGTCTCTCTACAAACTTCAATCGAATGGCTCTCTGGATGCCCCATGTCACGAACGAGATCATTTTCCAAGACTTCAATCTACTATCTCTCTAGAGCCTCCTCACCATCAATTTATCCAGTAAGACCAGCCTCCTCCAGACCCTCGTCCATCAAACCATCAGATGCCATTTTCCATGATTAAATCCATAAGAAGCATACTTGCCATAATAGCTTACCATGACTATGAGATTTTTAAAATTGATATCAAAACAACATTCCATAATGGGAACCTTCAGAAAAAAGTCTTTATGACACAAACAAAACAGTTTGTGACAGTAGGTGAAGCCAAATAGGTTTTCATGTTGCTGAAATCCATTTATGGATTCAAGTAGGCATCCAGGTCATGGAACATTTGATTTGATGAATCCATAAAAGAATTTGGTTTCATTAATAATGAATATGATCCATGTGATTATAAATGTTTTAATAGTAATTATTTCTTTATCCTATTGGTATATGTTGATGACCTATTACTTGTTTGAAACGATGTACCAGTCTTAGAGTCGGTTAAGGAATGGTTGAACAAGTATTTCTCCATGAAGTACTTAGGTGAATAAGCCTACATTATAAGGATCAAGATCATTAGTGATAGATCCAAGAGGCTACTTGGACTAAATCAGGGTATATACATTGAGAAGATACTAAAGAAATTTAGTATGGAATAATCCAAGAGGGGATTGGTTCCAGTGTCACATGTCCTACATCTTTCTAAGAAAATGTTTCCTCCGATACAATAGGAGAAATATAGGATGAGTACAATCCCATGTGCTTCAGCTATAGGATCCATCATGTATGCCATGTTATGTACCAGGATTGATGTTTCCTATGCACTAAGAATGGTAGGTAGATATCAAGAAGATCTAGGAAAACAGTATTGGACTACATTTAAGACTTTACTTAAGTATATGAGAAGAACTAAGGATATGTTCCTTGTGTATGGAGGAGATGAAGAGCTTTTCATTAGAGGGTATGTTGATGCTGATTTTTAGACAAATCTGAATGATCTTAAGTAACAATATGGATATGTTTTTTTGTCTCAACGGACGAGCTATGAGCTGGAAGAGTTCAAAGTAGCTAGTTGTCACCGATTCTATAGAAGATTCTGAATATGAGTGCATTGGCGTGTCGCTAGATGAAAACTGTGGACTTTAGGCAAGCTCTCTCTAATTCCACTGAGAAAGAGGCATAGAGGGTCACACACTAAGTGTTTCCAAGTATCTTAGTTAAATATTAATTTAACAAATTGAATAAATATTATTCTTGATTCTGGTTTAATAATTATTCCAGGATGCCTGGTCACATTTATTTCAACACTAGTTATTGGAGGTAATATATTGTGGGTGAAATAAAATATTTATTAGTGAGTATGTAGTAATATTTATTTAAGAAATAAATAATCATTATTCAAGGTCTAATAAATGTGGTGGAGGAAATAAAGATAATGTAAAAACAAAAGTACACGCCCTGTATATTAATATACACATCGTGTAGTTTTTTTGGGGGATTTGTGAGAAATAATATTATTTATTTAATTAAATAACATTATGTGTAATTCGATGGGCTCGTGTCATATAATAATAATATTCAATTTTTATTATTAGACATGGGGTCTTACTAAGAATTAAATTAAATGAATAAATGCTTTCTTGTAATTAATTCAATTTATTATTCTATGTAATTAAAATCCCAATTATATTATTCCCATTAGCATATCCATTCTTTGGGGTTGTGAATAATGGATCTAGAGAAAGCTCTCAAACCAAAATAGAATTATTTCATTCCAATAATTCTCTCATGTTACGAGAGAGATCCTCCCCCACCGGATCAAGGAGAGCACTTAGCAAGTGGATCTCAAGGTGATCAAAGGAAGACATTACAAGTGAAGGCTCTTTCATGCTAGCACCTGGAGATCCCTTCGGCGATGTCTAGAGATACATGGAGCATGTGTGGATCATCATTTGAGGAATCCTATACTTGTCTTCTATGATGTAATGATAGATCACATGAGATCGTGACCAGAAACATCAACAGAGAAAGAATCCAATCAAGGTAATTCTCATATTTTAATTAATTTAATTATAACCAACATATTATGATTCTATCTATGGTTCCAAGAATCCCCCTTTTATTTTGTTCTTTGTTATATTTCAAATATCTTGTGTTTTATTATCGTGAAGGATCTTAGATTGATCGTTGTTAACGGAAAAAATAAAAGTTGGAAAACCCCACCAATATGCTTACTTTATGCCTAGAACTTAATGGATTTAGATGATAAAGGCCAGTTCATTATAAAGTGGTATCAGATCTAGTTTATTATTTAGGGAGTAAAGGTAGTGTAAAAATAGGATCATCATAGCTCTACAGGTAGGTTTAAGAGAGTGCTTGGCCAACTATTATTTATTTTGTTTATTTAATTTGATATCGATTTGATTTTTGTATGAGATTTGATGTTTTTTATTATCGGTTATTGGTTTTAGGAAGAAATAATTCTCTATTTCAAATAATTTTGAGTTTTTGGGAGAAAATGAGGATGAAAATATGGGTGCATGTTTAGATCAAATAATGTGGAACCCATACATCTAGGTCTATAATATTTTAAGTGTTTTTCCACATGGTTGGAAGAGGGCTTCACAAACGGTGCGGTCAAACCATGTATAGTGGGAAATTGTTTAAGTTTTCATTATTTTTACCCCTTTGGTTTTTGAAATTTTAATTATTAATGATATTACTCATTTAATATTAATTAAATGAATTTTTATGAGTAAGTTATTGTTTTTAGAATTTAATTTTCATATTGATTGAGTTTATGACCTATTTTTTATAGCTTATGCCTCCCAAAAAGGCCCCAAGGAACTAAAGGGAAAACGATTAAAACAATTTATTGCGGGATAAACCTTCAGTAGACCCATCTATTACGGAATAAGTAATTCAAACTTTCTAGTATTTGGTCCAAGAGGGTAGAAGTGATCAAGATCAGATGGTGGACCATGCTCAACAATTTACTAAGAAAAATTCGTTGACCTTTCATAGTGACAAAGGGACTCAATCTCATAAGGAGTAGATCAAAATGATTAAGTATATCCTCTATTTATTTAAGACCCTTGAAAAATATAAATTAAAATTCACTGATTATATGTTAGAGGACCCAGTCAAAAGTGGTGGGAGATCATATTACAAGCTAATTTGCTCAATTATCTCACTTGGGCCTTGTTTAAGAAATAGTTAAACCATTACTTTTATCTGGAAACATTAAGGGTGGAGAAGTACCATTAGTTCATGACCCTAGAGAAAGAGATTCATTCAATAATAAAATATAAAAAAAATTCATAGAGTTGGTTAATATTTCTCTGAAGTATATCACAAACAATTATCTCAAGGCTAGACACTGTGTAATGGGGTTAAAACTCAAGATCAAGTCAAGAATTATTATCCATTATCATTCGACCTACGTAGAGGTAGTGGAAAAATATGTGATAGATGATATAGATATAGTGTATTTCAAGGTCCTTAGTGCTTCCCCTTCAGTGGTAGGAGGTTGTAAAGTTTGTCTTTTGGATAGATGTGGAAGTGAGTAGAGTTCCACTAATACAGTGGTAGGGGTACCCATCATTGACCAAATTCTATGATTGCCGATTTTTTTAGGGTGTAAGGTTATATCATGTTTGTATTGTGGGAGAGAAAGAAACACTAATCCGGAATTTCAATAGACAGCTAGGGAATGCCACCTATGTGGGCCTTTAAGATATCTTCAATATTTTTTTAAAGGACATCCTCAGGGAATTAGAGGTATATATTTTACCTCTAAGAGTTCTTAAGTTCACTCTAATTCAACTAGGGGTAAAAGAACCCATCCTTAGACAATAGGCGATTCACATAAAAAAAGATGTTGGGAGGATATGAATCCATCAATTTATATACATCTAATCATGTTCTAGAGGAGAAGAATGTGGGTCCATCTACCATTAAAGGTATTATGTTTATTGTTTCTTCCATATATTTGGAATTCTTTGATAAACGAATATCCTAAAAGGGTTTAGTTTTCCCTAGTTCTTCCCTTAAAGTTTTTGAGGTAAGAGTGAGTGGTCAGAATATTTAAACTTGGTTGCAATATGAATTCACAACATGAGATTAGTATTAATTACATGGATTGTGATTCATGGATTGAATTTTGGTTCATGGTTTTTAGGGTTTCAAGGTAGAATTCATGGATTTTTTCTAGAATAAATTAATGACATGAAATGTTGTTTCATGATGTGAATGAATTTTCATGTTTTAGGGTTAAAGAGACTGAAATTTCAGCATATATGGGATTCCATTAATTAAAAATATGAATTATCAATTCACATTATAAATGTGGCATAACCATATTTTTTATAAATTATTAATCCCCCTCATGGATCTCATATTTCCCCTCCCCTCTCTCAGACCCTAGGATACCAAGGGAGATTTGTTGAAGGCCTTTAAAGCCCCATTTATTAGATTAAATACCTGTATTCTAGAGGTCAATTTTTAATGATTTGAGGTTATTTATTCCTTCAACAATGGTTATATTCTCTTATGTTCTTATATATCTATGATTTTTTGGGTTGTTATCTTCAATTTTCTTATAGTTTTTATCAATGAATGATATAGGGTTTTTGTTGGGAGGTGTTTTTGGGATCATTAGTTTCCCATTGAAGAGGTAATTAGAGTCTGGTTCTTGGTGTTCCATTCATAATTGGAGAACATTGAGATCCTTAAGTTATTGTAGGATATTTTTTAACATTTTCTTGATTTAAATTACAAGTATGAGTTTATAATTCTTAAAACCTTTGGATAATGATGGAATTAACCTAATGAAGATAAGAATATAGGGAATTTAAGTAAGAATGAAGTTTTGGTTTGGGTTAGTGATCACTCTTGGCTTTATTCTTGTTGATTCCTAATGTTTTTATAAGATAGTGTGTTATATTTGTGATGTGGTTATTGTTGTTCTTATCATGTTTATTTTTCTATAAATTTGATAAATAGTGTAAATCTATAAATATTTTAATGAAATGATTAAATAAAGAGGAATTTAATATGATATATATTCCTCCTTGTTTTTAATGGAATGTGAAAGTAATGTTGAATGCATGTTTAAGTTATTTCAAAGTTATTGATACCTGATAAGTTATAGGTTTCATGTTACAAAAAACCTATGAATAATAAATCATTTAATTCAATATGGGAATTAAAATGGTTTTATTCTAAAGACACTTTTATTGAGGATGGATTTTATGCCTTGGTTCTATGGCCTAAGTGCCTTTGCTGGTGTGAAGAAAACACCTTCTAAATTGGTGTGTGATATAGAGACATTTAGATCCTTGATGCGTTTTTTATGACCTTATGTGGTTGGTTTTCTTGATGTTTACTGAACTTCTAGCCCAAAAATATTTGACTGGTATTTGTTTTCATATGGTTGGAAATAATTAATAATAGTGCTTTGGGATGATGGGATGCTATGATAGTAGATGTCTGTTATAGTGGGATAGTTTGATGTCATGCACCATGGTATGGGATATCGGGGTGGTCAATATGAGTTTAGAGTAGGTCCTACTCATAGATGTTTTTTTTATTTCTTGACGCTTATCGGATTACCTGTTGGCCAGATGTTTTTTTTGTTTCCCAATACTTGAAATAGTCATAATTTTCATGGAATGCACAGTTTTGAGGTGGTAACTTATGCAGAGTAGTAATGTTCCAGAATGATTTTAGAATAATAAATGAATAAATAAGTATTCCAGGGAATGGGGTGTTATTGATGTAAGTAATATTTAGTATTTTCTAATGTTAATTAATGGAAACCATGGTATGGTTGAATGTGATTCTCTAAGTAGTATGGGTATGAAATATAGAATTTGTAATATGGTTTAATAAATCTTGTAGGATTTAATTAAATGGTTAATCCATATTTAATAATGATGACATACATGAGAATATAATCAAGAAAATTAAAAGTATCATCAATGCATGTATTAATAAGATTAAAATATTAATCTTGGAATATTATTAATTAATGACATAATTGATTAATTATGAACTTTATGCTTGTGTTATTGTTTGAAACCTAGTTCTTAGAAGTGGTAGTCAGGGGTACTATGTGATGATAGTATTAGATGATTACATGTCTACTTAGTTACCTATAATGTGTTTTTTTCATGATATTATTTACATTTTCTGATTTCATACGCTTCCTCACCCGCATCATCAAGGTAACCAATACAAAAAAATTTGGGGGAAGTTTTCTCCCACTCCCCCACTCTCTATTTGTACATAGATGAGTAGGATTATCCCAAGATACAGTGGATTATCGTATTGGGTGAATTCCTACCCCGGGGTTTGACAGATCAAAGTTATTTATGCATTTTTGTGTGATCTATAATTTATTGATGTATGGTGCATACTTTTATTTAGTCATGGCGGTTTTTTTCTTCCCTTAGGTGTGCATGTATAGGATGTAAAGGATTGAGTTATAATGAATTTACACAGGCTAGTGTGGATTCTAGTCATACACTTGGTCATGGATGGGGTGATGATGATAATGAGATGTATATGTGGATTGATGCCAATATGAGATGTGGCACCTTGTGTAGGGTTGATGTGGGTAGAGATTACACCTGAATCACATTAGGGGTGAATTACATATGAAAGGTTTGGTCACAAGATGTTTGACACTTGGGCATGAAGGTGAAAAACAATTGGAGAAGTAAAATTATTTTATCTTCATATATGTGTGTGTGTGTGTGTGGTTTTGAAATTGAATTGTTTAATTCTTTGTTATTTGGTGAGTGATACATGGTGAGGTTGGGGAAAATAGTATTACCTATTTAGGTTATGATTTAATTTCTTTTTTTTATTCATGGGGATTTATTATGATTCGTTCACATTTTTCATGTGAGGTTTTAGGGAGGATCCAATTTAGTATACATGTTATTTTCATACTATATATATAAAATATTTTTTATTTATTCAGTTATAGGTTGGTGATCATGTTGGAAATTACTATCTTGGAGGAATTTTTGAGAAGCTGTTAGGAGTTATTGGAGTTTTTTGTCACTTACTAGTCTTATTTTTCATTCTTTCAATTTTCCTATAAGTTTATGTATGAAATTATATGTATTGTTATTTCTTATGGTTTATTCATGGTGTTGTTTGGTGGTTTATCCTTCTAATCTATTAATCATTAAACTATATATAGGTCCATGTCTCTCATGTGTGTGATTAATATACCCTCGGTGCTAGTCGCCAGCCAATAGATTATTGAAGGTGGGATTTGGGTGTCATTATCACTCTTGCTTCATTATTGGCCCATGTTGGGTACCTTTGAAGATAGGGTCCATCACAGAGTGGTATCAAAGGTGATGGTTGAGATATGGGATGGAGTTTGTGATTAGATGAAAATAGCTTCAAGTTTACTAAACATTAAGTAAATTGAAATTTCTTGTGGGGTAGAGAACTATGTAAGTATCATGCATCATTATGATTTGCACCTATGTCTGAATTTGGGTAAATAGTCGGAAATCGGATAAAATTAATTAATAAATAAATTAATTAACCAACCTTAATATTTTAATTTATCTCAAGAATATGATTATTGATGTTTATTCAATTTTTAGATATGGAACTAAGTCAAAATCCCCATAAATTTCATGTAGAATAAGTTTAATAGGACATTCCATTGGATCACCATAGGGTCGAGGTCAATGAAGATGAAACTTAGATGATGAAACTCTGAGACTTCTAGTACTAGGTTTTGGGGAGATATGAAGGATCTTTTTAGATCGAGATACTGAGGACTTGTTGGATGAGGTAAATATATCCTTTAGTTCAATTTATGCTCAGTGGGAGCACTGGGTTTCTTTACTTGTGATGATGATGTTTTGGTTAGCTTAGTAGTGGTTGAATTTTTTCCTCGAGGATCATGAGGATTAATTCTATTAATAGGAAATTTTTAGGGATGAATTTAAAGCTATTTTTTCTTCAACCACTAAGTTGGATTTCTAACAGGATATCCTTACCCTTTAACATGGGAGTTCCAGTGCTCAATATTTTTATATCTGCTACAAGAACCACTAATGTTATTCTTTGGACCATTTTTTGTATTATGAGGCTAGGGTGAGTCATTTAAAAGAGTATTTGAATATATATATCTTGTACCAGCTCAATCTATTTGTGTTAAATCCATATACTGATTTATTATCATGGAAAAGGTTATTGAGATGATGTTTTCTAGGATTAGATCGTCGTGGGGTGAGGTTTTCTGAGACTCTTCATGAAGTACATTTGTTATTGTGAGTTCTAATTTGTCTAGTTTTAATAATTTTTGGTCATCATGGAATAGGTTCTAGCCCAATTTAACCCACTTCACCAAATTTAGTAGTTCTCAAGCCCATTTCAGTAGGTCTCCTAAGTTTTTTTTTGAGGCTGTGGAAATCAAAAGAGAGATTATCTGAGCATCCACAGTAGTCAATGTGTGGTTCATGGACTATTATAGGCTCAAGAATTAATGTAATTCTAGACAAGTAAGTAGTAGAAGTAGGGAATTATAGATTTTGTGCAGTTGAGAAGAGATGGGACCAGTAGATGATGACCCTATGATATCCCTCATCCTCAAGGATAATGGGAAGGGTGTTTTCTTAGAGGTGGTCACCATCAGATAAATAGAGTTCATGGAGTATGACATACTTGTATTCGTGATTTAGTATTACCAGTACTTGTAGAGATCAATCTTTTATAAGTTATTATTTTCCTATTTTGTACTGGGGTTTATTCCTTGTTTGATTATGGAGAAACACACTCCTTCATTTAACCCAATCTAGTCCATACATTGAGACTTTATGTGTAGAGGCTTCTAATGCCCTTGGAATTGAATATTTTAGTTAGATATTGATCTAACATGTCTGATGTGTATAGAGAATATAAGTTGGTTCTAGGTATGAACCAATCCAGGGGAGGCTTCTTATTTTTGATGTCATCCTCAGGATGAATTGGATATATTTGGTGTAGGTTATCATGGATTTATTTCATAATAGTGTAATATTCTATGATGCTGATGAAGATTAGGTGGTGTTCATTAGTGAGTGAAACCCTCAAAAGGGATGGAGGTGTGTGGAGTATCTATCATCCTTTAGGGTTGGGTTGATGTTTAGTTCATCATTGGATCAACTATTGGTGTGTCCTAGGATTATATAATAATAAACTAATGTATTTTATTAAGAGGTTGTGGTACTACCCCCTCGATGAGATATCAAGTTTGGGGGAGAGATGCAGCCTGGTGTCTCTCCAATATCAATGTCTCCATATTGGATTTCCCCTTTTTTATTACGGGATCTATAGATCCAGGTTGATGATCCTTTTCATAGAGGATTCATTTGTCCTAGTGTGTAACCTTGGAGATCTCAAGTTATATTTGAGAAGAATATTTATGGAAGTTTGTTGTTGTGTGTTGTTTATCACATTTGAATCTGGTGATGGTAAATAACAAATACCCTCTTATGTGGGTTGATGATTTATTCACTCAGTTTAATGGATCATGTTGGCTCTTGAAGATTGACTTATGATCAATGTATCATTATATGTGAGTAAAGGCTGAGGATATCCTAAATAATTTTTTCATATGTCATTATTTCAATTAAGAGTTCATTATAAATCCCATCAGTGTAGTGAACCCTCCAAATATATTCATGGGGTTGACTAATTTAATGTTTTATGAGTTTCTGAACTAATTCATTGTGGTCTTTATTGATGACATCATTGTGATTTCAAGGTCAAAAGCGGAAGACAAAGGAAATTCTTTTTGGGAGTTGTTTGGTTTAATTAGCTATCCAAGAATCTATTGAAGTGTGATTTATATGACTGTGTGTTCTATTTCTTAGGGAATATCCTATCTTAGTGTGGTGTAGTCATTAGTCCTTCAAAGGTTGAGGTAGTGGTTTCTTAGGTATCCCACATGAATGTTATAGATGTGTCGATCTTCCTTAGTCAAGCTGGTTAATATAGGAGGTCAGTACTCCAATTCTCCAATATCATGACTCCTATAATAATGTTTATTATAATGTATTGGGATTTTTTTGGACTAACCAGTTCTTGGATTCTTCACGTATTTTAAGGAGAAGATGGTCAGTGGTCTATTTCTTCATCTTCAAAATGAGGGTTTTGTGTTTGAGGTTTACTACAATGATTCACATATTTTCTGGGGTCATGTTTTGATGTAGTATAGAGTAGTTATCTCCTATGGGTATCAACAGTTATGACCTTATTAATTTAACAATGTCAATCATGATCTTGATCTTGCTGCGATAGTGTTTTTTATGAAGTCATAGAGACACTACCTTATCGATGAATGCTTTTTTGGTCTTTTGAGATCACAATAGTTTAAAGTACATATTCTCCTAGCAAGACTTGAATATTTTTTAGTGATGGTGTATGGAGTTATTATTGGACTACAAATTCATAAATTCCTTTACCTCTAGTAAATGGAATGTTGTGGGGGATTCCTTGAGCGGGAAATCACGAGGTCGTGTTGTATGTGAGTCTGGAGACTCTTAGATAGTTATGGAATACCTATTATCATTTCACCTAGATATGGGAGAGTTTTATGGAAAGAATTGTCTTTACTAGATGACAGTGTGGTCATCCTTAGCGTAGTAATTGGAGGATTCCCAATTTAGGGATCCCAATGTAGATACTCAGCATGATCGAGTTGTTTGTGGTGATGTACCTAAGTGTTGGTATAATGATGGACAACACCAGGTGTTGTTCTAGGGAAATATTTTTGTCCATTCATTGATGTATTATGTGGTTCCCCATGAGTTACATAGTTCATCCTTAGTGGTACATCCTAGTATAGAAAATATTTTTTGTTCTTTTAGGGATCAATTTTGGCGGTCCAGGTTGAAGCATAATATTGCAGAGCTTTTCTATTGGTGTTTGGTCTACTAGGAGGTTAAGGTTGGGAATTGTGTTACTAGTTGTTTGCTTCAACCTCTTGATGTTCACCAGTGGAATTTGGAGGGAATTTTTAAGGAATTTATGACCAGTTTACCTAGAGGTCAGGGTGGTTGTGATGTTATATGTGTGATCATGGACTGTCTGATGAACTCATCCCACTTTTAGAGATTAGGGAGTTGACATCAATGAACATTTTTTAAAGTTAGTTCCTAAAAAGGTTTTGAGGATTTATGGGGTTCCAAATATGATCATCTTTGATCTTGATCCTCATTTTATCTCTAGTGCGTGGATAGGTTCCCAACATGATTTTGGTTCATAGTTATCCCTTAGTGGTTCTTCTTATATATATATATTAACGACCAAATATAGTGGACTATCTAAAAACTATATGATATGGTGTGCTTGTGTATTCTATATTTTGGAGGTACATGGGTGTGACACCTTCCCTTGGTAAAGTTTTATTACAATAATAGTTATCACTCCACTATCGGTATGGCACCTTTTGAATATTTGTATGAATGGCCTTTTCGATGTCTATTTTGTTGGACTGAGGTCAGAGAGTTGTATACTCTTTGACTAGAATTAGTGAAGACTATGAAATAGAAGGTTAAGGTGATCCTGAACTAAATAAAGGTGGAAAATATTACCAAAACAATTTACTGATCATAGGAGGTGGCATGTAGTGTTCAATTTTGAACATCATGTGTTCTTAAATTTGTCTCCTCATCATGGTTAGTGAAGGTTCCATCAAGGGGGTAATATTTCTCCCAAGTTTAGTTGACATTTTGAGTTATTGGATTAGGTTGCAGTCATGGATTTTCGGTTAGCACTACCCCCACAAATGAGTTGGATTCATGATGTATTCCATGTATCGCAACTTCAGTTGTATCTTTATGATGATTTTCACAACATCAATTGGGGAGAACTAGATGTTGAATATGGTGCAACCATCATAAAGCTTCCAGTCAAGACTCAGAATTGTTAGGAGAATGAAAAAGGTATGATTTTTTCATATATTACATTATAATATTATAGGAAAAGAAATTTGAAGCTAGGTCATGAGATTCCATGAGATTATGAAGCTCAGTGATCCCAAAATTAATTTATGAAATATATTAAATATATTAAATATCAAATGTTAGCATTTTTTTCAAAAAGTGTAATAACTCTTAGATGAAGTCTTAGATCATAAATATGAGGTCATCATGGAGTTCAAAGCATGGGTTTTACCCTAAGTGCAATATAACCTTGGAGTGCATCAAAAGTTTAGGTTGGGCGTAGTCTTGGGAGAATATTTAAATAAATTAATTGATTAAAATAATGTATTTATTTAAATTTTCATGACATTATTTTCCCTAAAAATATATGTTTGTGAGGAAATATCAGGGTTATCCACATAACCCTATAGCTATTGGAGAGATAATTGGAGGATCATTCTTGGGAAAATGACAACTGGATCATGGATCATCGATCAGTTTGTAATGGGATTCAATGATTTCACCAAGGACAACGACACAGATTCATTCTTCATCAGCAATCGATTCATCTCATGATAGGATGTTTGTTTTATGTGAATTTATCTTTAACTTCTAATCCTATAAATAATTATAATCAATCAACCAAAGTATTGATTCACAGATCGATCGTATTGCAGGTGTGGGTTTATTTGCAGGGGATTTGGGAGAAATTTTTTATTTCATTGGATATTAATTCCTCATTCTAATGAAATAAATCATGGAAAATCTGAATACAGTAGAGGTCCATTACTCTATTTTATTTCTTGGAAATCTACCAAAATTCTTCATTTTTTCAACATCAGGGTCTGTTTTGGGCGATGGTCTGACAAATACATGATAAATAATAATTGTGCACCTGTTTATTGGCACAATAGGTTGATATCACCGATTTAGGTTTGAATTGACGATGGGATAATGTTTTGATGGAGTTGAAAATGTATCAGGATGGGATTGAGGATGTAAATTCTTGATTTTTGGGCATGTGTATACAGTAGAGCTTCAGGGTGATTCTCAAACAACCAGGATAGATAGATTTTGGATCTTTGGTGACAATTTATCTCAGTTAACCTAGAAGTACAATCCATGGGAAGTATTTGGCACATATTTATTAGTGGTAGTGATGAATTTGGAATTCACATAAATAATCTATGGGTACTATGATATTCCGAACTACAAAACAAGTATTACATAAATACACACTATGTATGGGACGCTGGCTATAGTGCTAGGGTTCTGTGTGGAGTTAAGTATCACACAACATGTGTCCCCTCTCACGCGCTGTGTGGATCGACTTGGAATCTCAGCATGTATTGCAGAGGATACATGTATATCCATACACAGACATGACTATCCATACATGGACATGACCAACTGTACATAGACACAGATAGGAGTACACAGGTTCGGACATGACATGTACTTGGAAACAGACACGGTCATGGGCCATGATATATAGGTAGAACCCAATGCTGAAGATACATTCCATGTACTTCCAATAGACATTACGTACTAGGGGGGATTGGAGACCTTTTACTCTTCATATTGGAAAAGTTTCATTAGGGTACATTCCTTTGATCCATTCCCTAAGGGTTTAGCATGAATTCACATCTTATTCATAGGATGGCTAACCCCTCTAAGAAACTAAAATATTGGATAGAGTTGGGGGAAACCCTCCATGAGGCTCGGAGTGAGATCATCTATCATCATCATTTCCTTATGTGGTGTTCTTGGTATCATCATAAAAAATAATACATGGTAATTGATCCCTTATTTAAAAGGTTAATCCAGATTGGGTTATTGGTATACCCCATGGCCTAGGGTGTGATCCCCATCTTTGTATCAATATCTTCATAATTCCAAAATGTACTTCTTATGGAGAGACTCTATGATCATGATATCTTGAATGGAATCCATCAGTGTTATTTGAATCTTAGAGTGTGTTCTCCTAGATGAGTGTTATATGGAAGCTTTGAGCAAGAATCCTAGGATGTCTTTACAGATGTGACATTACTTTGATAATATGTGTCTACCTTGAGTATATATAGATATTCATGTTATATATGTTGTTTACATATACCTATGATGAGATTACTAATATTCTTGACCCAATATTCTTATTGATTTTATGTTTTCCTACTGGGTATTTTTGGACACACCACTGCATGGGATTTTCCTACACGTATCGTGTCTTATACAAACAACCAACATTTTGATGAATTCCTATAGGGACCAAAACCAGGAAGATCATAGTGATCCAGATAGCTGAGGTTTGTTCTAGCAGTTTCATTTATTGAAGTCCTCTCCTACTTCACAAGTTAGACTTGTTTTTGTTTCTTTTTCTGATCTTGTATCTAACCCTTCTTTCTAGTACTTTGTTTTCATACTCTGACAGTGGTATTTTAGATTCATTAATTCAATATTATTAGTCTCTTACATTTAATTATTGTATAGAATTGGAGATGTGTTTGTGTGTGTGGTTATATTGGGTTAAGGCCTCCAATGTGTGTGATATTCTTACTCGACATTGGTCACCATCCCCTGGCCTATTAGAGGTGGGCTCAGAGTAGTCATGGTTTGGGCCACATTGGGTTGGGTTGTGACAAAGTGATATCATAGATAGTAGGTTCTACTTTAGGAAAATAGTATTTGAGATTGTTTTTGGGTAATAGTGTTATGCGTTTTAAGTTCATATATCAATTTAGGGACTCCAGTGTTAGTACAGAAGCTTATATATCCATTCACAGGGGCTTTAACAACCTTATTTTTGACTCGGTACATTTAGACATTGGTTGAAGGTAAAAAAATTGGTACTTGAATCATATAGGAATGGGTTGTGGTTTCTATGTCCTTCTTCAGTCATCTCACCAGATATACTCATTGACTATGGTATATATTGTCAATTTTAGGATGCATCCATGATGTTTTCCAGCTATCGTTCAATAGTAGGATCATGAGGATGGTCCCCTAAATAATGAGACTTTGATAGAGGGACCTATTTAGAAGGTGTCACCTCTAGGTGTCTCACCAGTATTACGACCACCTCTCATGAAGTAGATGGAATCGGCAGTACCAATAGATGAGGTGTATAGGCTGAGCATGCTTCATGAGTTTCTTCATTAGAAATCTATCATGTTTAAGGGTGATCCATACCCATAGGTGTATGAGTATTTTTTAGAGGTAGTTACATGAATCTTATTTCTTTTTGAGAAACCTGTAGACCATATGGTGGTCCTAAGAGAAAACATTATCCATGAATTTGTGGGAAGATGGTGGGGCTTAGTGACCGAGTCATACAATGAAAAAACTCTTTCATAGTCATAGTTTGAGAACCTTTTCATAGAGGAGTTTTCTCCATCTATTTTGGGGGTTGTGAACATCTAGGATATTCTATAGCTTTAGTGAGGAAGTATGACTGTCGATGTGCATTCATCGATGTTCACTAACCTCTATCGATTTTCAATGGATATGGTGTGTGATTAGTTATTTCAGTCTCAAACCTTTGAGTGATGATAATGAAAAGGAATATGATCCATTATGATATTTCAATTAATTCCTACATATGATGGGGTGTTGGAGTGTTCTTTGGTATTTTAAAGTTTCCAAGATGAGTAGACATAGATAATTACTTCCAGTAGTAAGCACATGGGAATTTAGACTTCAATGATATGGAGATGACGGTAGACATAGGGACCTTGACTTAAAATGCATTTATTATGGTGGTTGTAGGATGAAGTTTATACAGTTCAGGGATCAAAAGATGGATCTAGTCATCCAAGAGAGAGGCAGTTCTACTCTTTAGAGAGTCATGGATATCTTTTATGAGATTTTCTGACCCAATGTGAAGATGATAGAGAGACATTGGATGTTCCACCTAGTCAGATGTATTGGAAAGAGTAGTAAGGACCATAGGGTGGAATATGTGGTAGAGGAGCTGGGAGAGTAGCTATAGGTGGTAGATGTTTTGACTTGTTACCACCACTACCCCCAAGTGGTTCGTGCTAGGATCAAGGAGCTGGGGGACATGGGTGAGGATAGCTACAGACGGTGGAGGGTTATAACCTAGAGGCTCCATGGATGATATGAGGTAGGATATGTGTCTTTTATAAATTTTTTTCAATATTTATTTACATGGGTATGATCCACTCCTTTATTTCCACATATCTAGTTTGAGACTTGAAGATTCTGATTGTGCTCTTAGATCAGCCCTTGCACTTGTAAACTCATACTAAAGGTGACTCGGTGATCATACACTTCTACTAATGGTGTGACCTGACTCTTGGAGGTGAGAGTTTATTTTATTATCTCTTTTTAGTAGGGATGAGGCCCTATGTATTCATATTCTGTATGGTCAATTTATATACAATTCATTCCCAAATAGACTGTTTTAGGTGGAGGATGTGGTGTGTGCACTGTGATGGGACAAGTTTTTCCTTTTTGGGTGAAAAGGAAACCCAGACAGAGTATGATGGTCTCAGACATAAGAGAGTGTAGTTGATTACTAACCAATTGGTTTGATTGACTCTTGGTGCAGTGGATGCTATGAGCATTCATTTTCCTGTATTAGTGAAAGAGTATGAGGAATTCTTTCATGAGGACATTCCAAGATTACCTACCCGCTAAGAGATAGGCTTGTACATTGATATTCACCCTTAGAAAACACAAATATATACACCAACATATCATATGTATTCTATAGATATTTTCAAGCTGAGGGTGAAGTTGGAGGACTTGTAGATGATGGGATTTATCAAGACTGGTGTTTCACTCTAGGCAGTCCAAGTGTTGTTCACTGTGAAGGTAGATGGTAGCATGCGGTTCTATTCATATTATCATCTCTTAAATAAGGTGATCATAAAGAAAAAGTATCCACATCCAAGGATTTATGACCTCTTTAATTATTTGAGAGAGGAACGATGGTTCTCAAAGATTGAAGTCAGATAAGGTTATCACCAGCTACAAGTATGTGATTAGGATATACTAAAGATATATTTTCAATGTTTTATGGTCACTATGGGTACTTGGTGCTTCCCTTCAGTATGAATATCTCATAAATAGTATTCATTAGACTCATGAACTATATTTTTCAACCTATCTTAGACTAGTTTGTTCTAGTCTTCATCGATGATATCCTATTGTACTCAGCATCCGAGGAGGAGCATACAAGACACTTGTGGATGGTTCTAGACAAACTTTGACAACACCATATTTTGAGAAATCTCTCTAATTTTTAGATTTAGATTCAAAAGGTCCTATTTTTTTTGGACATGTTATCTCAGTGGATGGTGTAGTAGTGGACCCAATAATGTTTGAGGTAGTGTTATCTAGG
This sequence comes from Viscum album, assembly GCA_963277665.1. Taxonomy (NCBI): domain Eukaryota; kingdom Viridiplantae; phylum Streptophyta; class Magnoliopsida; order Santalales; family Viscaceae; genus Viscum; species Viscum album. The sequence goes on along the minus strand of OY728126.1, from coordinate 1,430,214,317 downwards.
GATTCACCCAATATCCTGACAAAGGTGTGAATCTTACTTGGGTTGGTATTCTACTATCAGATACTCTAACCCAATTTCTCTAGGATATCATATCCCTTCATATATTTTACCTAAAAGGGGAAGCCTTCCTTGTGGACATAGAGGTTCCCAACAGATTTCTAGGAGTTTAGGAAGATATTGAAGAATGATCCCATCTTGATATTTCCAGAGGAGCGTTTTAAGTATGTAGTGTTCTTTGATTCATCAAGGACAGGGCATGGTTTTGTTCTGATATAGATTCAAGCAGTGATTACCTATAGTTAAATTCATTTGAGACCACATGATTAGAACTATATAACCCACAATATTGATCTCACAGTGGTAGTCTTTGCACCAAAAAATGTAGCGACACTACATTTTGGGTGAGTTATTAATTATCTATTATAACCAAAAGAGTCTCAAGTATATATTCCCTTAGAATTATCTTAACGTGAGATAGAGGTAGTGTCTAGAGTTCCTCTAGGATTATGACATCATGATTTTCTATACTCCTATGAAGGGGGACATGGTAGCATATGCTCTCGGTAGGAGATCTTGTTCACAACTACTAAGTGAGGAATAAGAGTAGTTGTCCTCATTATAATGATCCTTTTTGGATGGGTGTAGAGTATCTTACCTCCATTAGATGATTTTTACTCCACTTTTATAGTGATTTGGGGAGGCACATCTTGGGGATACTGACTGTGATACCCTATATACACATATATCCACTAGACATGCTCCTAATATATTTTCTGAATGTGGGGAGAATTTCATACTTTTAAGATGATGCACAATTGTACCAGTGATGTTGTGATAGGAAGTTTTGATGGAGTTTTATACATCTCCATTGGTGTTACATCTAGGTGTATAGAAGATGTCCCAGGACCTCTGATGATAGTTTTTTTGGCCATAGATGAAGGATAGTGTTTCATAATTTGTCTATCGATGACTTACATATCAACAAGTAAAGGCTAAGAACCAGGTTCCAATGGGTTTATCTCAACCCCTTGATGTTCTGAAGTGGAAGTGGGATGGGATATCCATGGAATTCATGATGAGGATATCATGTGAATCTAGAGTACACGATTCTATTTGTGTGATCATAGACTAACTCAACAAGTCTATCCACTTTCAATCTATTTGAGAGTGGAGTTTGGTAAAGAGAATAGGATGAATTTACATGTAGAAGATAGTCTGAATATATGTAGTTCCCTAAAATATAATTTATGAACATGCTAAAAACTTCATATCTCAGTTATGGAATGGATTATAGGAGTCCTTTTGGACTCTATTTCATTTGAGAATAGCATTTCACCCCCAGACCGATAGCAAAACTGAGTGAACCATTCATGTCTTGGAGAATATGTTGTGGGATTTCATGTTATATTTTTCCTTATTTTCCATTGGTTGAGTTTATATACAATAACATATAACATTCCACCATCATTATGGAACCATTCGAGGCCTTGTATGGGTGAACCTACAGGTCACCACTATGTTGGACTAACCCCGGGGAGTCATTAATTATAGGCATGAAGTTGGTGAAATCCCAAATATAGAAGTTTCACATCATCCAAAAGAAAATTAAGACTACAAAAATCAGTTAGAAGTCACATACATACCAATGACAGAGACCTTGGAGTTTGAGAAGGGAGGCCATGTGTTCCTAAGGGTCTCACCTCGATATGGGTTGTGAAGAATTGGTTGGGATAGTAATTTATCTATGAGATTCATTTTCCAATTCGAGATACAGTGTAGAGTTTTCAAGGTGTATTACCACTTAACACTGCTAGCACAGTTGGACCGGGTACACAACATCTTCCACATGTCATAGCTAAGGTGGTACGTGCATGACCCATCACATGTTGTTGACTCGGGTGAGCTGGACATTGAGGATGGGGACACTTTTACAAAGTGATCAGTAGAGATTGATAATTTGAAGCATAGGATCCTATATGGGAAAAAAATTCTTTAGTTAATATCTAGTGGTAGCATGGGAATCTTTAGAAAAGCACCTTGGAGTGGGAGATACAGATGCATGCTTGGTACCCACATCTCTTTGTGTATTCTTTTTTATATTTCCTATATGTAAATACCAATGGTGGGAAGAATGTAACAACTCTAATTTTTACATTTATTAATTTATAATATTATATGGATTATTTTTAGATCTAGGAACATAGATAACATGAGATTTCGAGGCCTGGAGAGCCTGAAATTAATTTTTTAAATATATTAAATATATTAAATATAATGCATGTGAAGTTTTCCTAAAAAGTGTAATAAATCTTAAATAGAGGATCATATAAGAAATATGAGGGAACTATTGAGTTCAGAGTGTGGGTTTCACCATAGGTGTGATATAACCTTGGAGAACATCGGACATTCAGGTTGGGCGCAGTTAGGGATGGTTTTTTAAATAAATTAATTGATTAAAATAATTTATTTAATTAAATTGTCAAGTCCTGATGTTTCCTATAAATATAAATCTATGAGGAAATTTCAAGGTTATCCACACAACCCAAAATCTATTGGATAGGGCATTGAAGTATTTTTCTTTGGTGAACAATAACCATATCATGGATCATCGATTAGTGTGCAACGAGATTCAAGGATCTCATAAGAAAAAATGACACGGATTCATTATTTTTTAGTGATCAATCCATATTGAGGTAGGGTAATTTTTTATATGTATGTAACCCCATTTTCTTATCATATGATGAATTCAATTCAATCGACCAAAGAATTTAATCCCAGATTGATCATATTGTGGGTGTGGGTTTATTTGTAGGGAATTTTGGAGAATTATTATTTTTTTAGATCTTTGTTCATCATTCTGAAAAAATGAATCAAGGACAACCCAAAACAGCCTAGGTTCATTCCTCTCTCTTTTTTTTATTCCTTAAACCTTTATTTATTTTTTAATCATCGTCATCTATTTTTGCCGCTGGTTTAACTGTATGGGATAAACAATTGTTGTGCACCCATTTCTTGGCACATTATATTGATATCATAGATCCGAGTTTAGATAGATGATGGGGTTGAGTTGTGATGATGGTGATGATGGATCCGGATTGGATCAATGATGTACATTCATGGGTTTTGGGAGTTCATATATGGTAGATATTCGGGGTGATTCCCAAGTAATTGAGAAAGCTGGAAGTTGGATCTCCGGGGATGATTGATCTCAGTTGTCCCTAAAATGCAATCCATTATTAGGATTTGTGGTAGATCTAGAGATGAAAATGATGTATTTTTTATCCAAATGAATAACCTATGTGTATGTGAAATTTAAAACTACATGGAATGTACTTCATGAACTCAAAATATGTATGGGGCCCTGGCTGCGGTGCTAGGGTTTCATGTGGAGTTAAGTATCACATTGCGTGTGACCCCTATCACACGACATGTGACTCGACTTGGTTTATAAACGTTTATTATAGAGGATACATGGTCATCCATAAATGTACTTATATATTCATACATTGACATGTTTATACAAATATAGACATAGTTAAGAGTACATGGTTTTAGACACACTGTATACTCAAAAGTGGACATAGTAACGAGCCATGATATATGAGTAGAACCCTGTGCCAAAGGGACGCACTATGTACTTTTAGTAAACATTGTGTACTCCTTCAAGGGTGGATTATATTATTTTTCCTCTTCATCATAGATAAGTTTCATTAGTGTATGTTCCCTTGATACATTCCATAAGGTTTTAGTATGGATTTATGTCATATGCATAGGATGGTGATCCCCTTTGAGGAACTCCAGTCTTGGATAGAGTTGTGGGAATCCCTCCATGTGGCCCAGAGTGAGATCCTATATCATCATCATTTCCCTAGGTGGGATTCTTGTTATCATCATGAACAACAGTACATGGATTTAGATTCACTAATTAGTGGGTTAATCTAGATTTAGTTGTTAGTATACCCCATGGCCTTGGGTGTGATCCCTATATATGTATCAGTCTCTTCAAACTTCCGGTGTGTACTTATTATGGTGAGACCTGAAGATCATGAAATATTCGGTGGATGGATGAGCCCTTTATTTTTTATTGATTTTTGATAATCCACCTTTCATGGAGTTCTTTCTCTAAGATGAGTGTTATATGGAACTTTTGAGTAGGAATACTAGTCCAGTTATATGGTTATGACCTTACCTTGAGACTTTGTGTCTACCTTGAGTATATCTATATATTATTTTTTTATAAGTTGTTGTCAAATACATATGATGATCTATATACTATTAAATATTCTATATGGTTAGGTATTTTGGGGTGTCCTACTGGGTGTTTTTATACTCACCCCTACATGGGATTTTCTCACACAGGTCATGTCTTATGAAGAGAACCAACCTTTTGAAATATTCCTAGAGGGACTAGGACCTCGTAGAACCTAGTGATCCAAACAAACCAAGGTGTGTTTTGGAGGTTTCATTTACATTAGTTCTCTCCTACATCATAGGTTATACTCTTTTCAGTTTATTTTTGTGGGCTTGTATTTGGACCATGATTTCTAGTACTTTGTTGTCATACTCTGATGGTGGTATTTTAGATGTATGCATGCATGGTTATTAGTTGTTTACATTTCATCATTTTATGGTATTAGAGATGTGTTATTGTGTATAGGTACATTAGGATATGGCCTCCCAAGTATACGATATGTCTACTCAGTGTTGGTTTCTATCCCCTAACCTATTGGAGGCATGCTTGTGGTAGTCACAATTTGAGCCCCTTTGGGTCGGGTCATGATAGATAATATGATACATGGGTTTTTTATCCCTTTTATTCATTTCCTTTTGTAACATATTATCTTGGAATAGATCACCTAGAAGTATGATTTACAGATTCATGCTTCATATCCTAAGTTTTTCAGTGATTAAGATTTTATAATTGATTATTTTATTGATCCTTGGGATATTCTCTATAAACATCATTTTATTTTATGAGATTATTTATTATTATTGGTTTTATTATTGTTTTTAAATTTCCTTTGAGAGGTATATCCTATAAGAGTGTGTTTTGAGGTTGGGTAGTGTTTTTATGAGTTTTTTACCTTATTCCTCTAGTGGGATGGTTTTGTTATTATTGTAACAAGATCCTTGATATTTATCTCAAGGTGGTGCTTATTCAAGCCCACATTTATTTTTCATGTTTGTTTTAAATTCTCAAGAATGGGAATTATTTCAGAGGTATTTGATATAAGGGCCCAGTTTTTATTAGGTGTTACCTTTGCGAGTTTGTGGTAATAGAAGGTGGTCAGAGGTTGGAAACTTGGTTTCAAGATGAATTCATGGGGTGAACTTGGTATTCAAAACATATATTGTGATTCATAGAATGAATTTTTTTAAGGTCTTATGGGTTATGATATGGAATGTAGTGGCTCTTCTAAGAATAAAGTTACAGTATCAATTAGTTCTTAGCATCATAAATGATTTTTTGGGTTTTAGGGATGAGGCAACTAAATTTTTAGTGAATATGGTATTTAATGAATTCATGACATGAAGTATCCTTTCATGTAATGAATGAAGTGTATCAATATTAGTTATAAATTGGGGATCCCCTTCTAGATTCTTATATTTTTCATCTATTCTCTCGATCCCTAGGATACAAAGGGGTATTTTTCGAAGGCCTTTGAATCCCCTTTGATCAGATTCACTCCCCATCTTATAGAGGCTGATCTATAGTGATCTGAGGCTATTTTTCCCTTATTTGATAATTTTTTTATCTTCTATTCTTCTTTCACCATTATATGGAGGGTTGTTCTCTTCACTTTTGTTATGGTTTCAATCGATTAATGATAAATGGATCTTATCGGGATGTTGTTTTATGGATCATTAGTTTCCAATAGAAGAGGTAATTGAAGTTTGGTAGTTGTTGTTACATTCATGTTAATAGAACATTAACGTCTTCATGTTGAGTTAGGATATTTGTTAACTTTCTCTTGATTTAAAGTGAAAGTGTCAGATTATCAGGCTTTAATCCATTGGTTAATGAAAGAATACACCTAATTAAGATAAGAACATGGGAAATTAAAAAAATATTGAAGTTATGTGATAAATTTTGGTTTTATTAATGTTGATGCCTCATGATTTTCTAATATAGTTTGTTGTCTTTATATTTTTGATATATTTTATCTTAGCATGGTTTTTTTAGAAATTTGACAAACAACGTAAAGTCAAACAAATTTTAATGACGTGATTGAATAGAGAGGCATAAAATATGATATATTTTCATCCTTGTTTTTTATGGGATATTAAGTTAATGTTAAATTCATTCTTAAGTTGTTTCAAAGATTTTTAGGCTTATAAGTTATAGGTATCTTATTACTGGAAACTTATGCATAATAAACTAGTTAATTTAATATTGGAATTAAAATTATTACTTACTAAAGATAAATACTTTGGTTTTGTGTGATACCATTCTTATTATAGAGGGATTGTATTCCCTAGTTCCATGTCCTTAGTTCCATTGAATATGTGAATAAAACACCTTTCAAATTCTTTTTTTTCTCTTATAACTTTTAGATCCTTGATGTGTTTTCTTGATAATGTTATATGGTTGGTATTATTGATGATTAATTAATTAGGAGCCTGGGGATGTTAGACTAACGATTTTTTTGATTTGGTTTGGAACCTTGGATGAGAATTGGGATAGTTCATCAGTGTAATATCCTGATATTTTAAAATAACACTATGTTCTATAATGTATACAACATGCGACACAGAGTTTAAACTAACCATGAAATATTGATATTTAAATTATATAGTTCTAACCTAGCCATAAAATAGGTGGGTATAAATATAATTAAAAAATTTATGATATATATATATAAATTTCCTACTCAATACAAATTTATTGATTAATGTAGAGGAAATAAGCACTCAAATTTTTAGTAAATTCATTTTAGGCTTCAAAAATATATTTTCTTCAAAAATGGTTTTATTGCTTTTTATGGGAGAATATTAGAATTAATTTTTATAAATTTTAGAAATTTTATTTTATTATAAGGAAGTAATTTTTGAATTCATCATGTCAAGAATATCTTAGGGTGAAGTTTTGAGAATTTTTGGATCATTTAAAATTTTCAATGAATTGTGAAAATACTAATTTTATTGGAAAGTGTATTTTATTTTCAACTATTTAAAAAGTAAAATTATTTTCCATGTTAGTTATAAAATTTAATTAGTTAATTTTGATTATAAATAATCCAATTATGGTATTTTTAATGAATTTTATATTTTAATTTGGTATAAAAACATTATTTATTCTTAAAAGGGATTTTTTTTAAACCATTTTTCATCCCATTTTGTGGATTTAATTTTAAATTAAATTATTCTAATAATATAAATTAAATATTAAAAAATGGATTCCACATTTTAAATCATGAGTTTTAAATTTTATAAATAGGTCCCTTTTATTTTTGGTCACTATGAATAGTAACCATAGTAAATCTGTGTAATCACGGTAAAGGTAAAATAGGTTAATTATTGTTAGAACCAATGTGATAGGGATTAAAATTCACTAAAATGTCTAGATTAATTTCATTAGATGACTATATTTCATACATAATCATCTAAACTTTTAAATTATGAACTTCTATCTATTTATATCTGATTTTGACCTTTATAAAATTTAAGTGAAGGGTAAATTCAAAAAAAGGTTAGTCTTTCTTTTAATACCTATGATATTTTTTGATGGGGATAAAAACAAATTATTATTAGTTTTTGATGTTTATTTAAAATATTAATTAATTTTTTTAATCTTTTTAATTTACTTTAAATTTTTATTAATGAAATAATTACTTAAACTACATATGCAACCCCAACACAATGCTTGGGCAAGGAGTAATGTAAATAATTTTAAAAACACTAAAAGTAATATTTTTTAGGTGATTTTAAGTGTCCCAAAAATTTTGAAGATAAATATAACATAGTAAAGATGTTTTAAATTTTTATATTCTAATTAAATTATTTCAAAATTATTTTCAAAGTTAAATTATGTGAATAGTTATTAAAATGAAATTAAAAGTATTTTATGTTTAATATATATTATTAAATAGTTTCAAAAACGTAAAAATATATAAATAGAATAATTAATATTATAAATTTTCTAAAATATCATCCCTTTTCCATTTATTAATCTATTTTTTTACTTATAAGTAAAATTTAAACTCTTTAATATTGAAAAAATCATTACTACATTTAAGGTTAAAATTGGATAACCAAGGGGTTAAACCAAAATATAATATTTAAAATGATATAAAAACTAGTATAAATTTAATTTTGTGATTATATTTAGACCATATCATAATTAGAATTTAATCCATGTCATTTTTGAACCATTTTACATGATTTAGACACATATTATATTATAATATTTCATGTATTTTCAAAAATTACATTGATGATGTTTTATAATAAACAATATTTAATAAATAATTTAAAATTCATAAAAACACTATATATTTTAAATTTAATGGTATATGGATGAATGTATCAATCATGTTCCATTTATGGGTCACTTTTCCTTTTATAATAAAATTATTTACCCCTAAAGAGTAAAAAACATTAATATCATGATAATTATCAAAAAGGGTTAATAGGGGGTTAAATTAATTGTTACGAATAAAAATATAACCAAAACTAATCTAAATTTTAATTTATGGTATTATTTAAATTAATAATCATATTCCATTTTAATTATATCAGTTTTAAGACATTTTAAGATGAAAATTAATTTATATTGATTTAATATTTTAAGAAATTTCAAGAATATCTCATCCCACGCTTATAAAAGTGCACCTATTATAATCTTATCTATACACTTTAAGATCCTTTAAATTTTTAAAATAAATATAAAAATAATTTCATAAAATCCATACACATGTTATAGAGTTCTTATTTTGGTAATAATAACAACTCTTTAAGGATTAATGTGTAAATAAAATGAGGTTTTCTGAAGAAGAGGTATATCTTTTAACTGAATTTTTTAGTTTTATTTCTTCTTATAACTCCATAAAATATTTTTCAACCATGTTAAAATATTTAAATCAGTATATTAAATATACTAAGATTTTATTTTGTTAATTTAATAATATATATCCATATCCTCTACTATTAAATGGGAAATGAAACCATCGTTCATATGTACGGCGGACTACTGCCTCATGAATTGATGAAAATCGTTTACCATCATAGCCTCTCATAGATGGTTATAATTATAGATATAATTTAAATAGTTTATATTCATTAAATAATTATAATTATATAAATATAAAATATCATCTTTAATTTTAACTTTACATTTATTAAAAAATGATGACATTGTTTATGTGTACGTGTGGATTACCACCTCCATGAAGCAATGAGATTCATATTTAATAAATTATTCAAATATATGGTATATATAAGTGTATTTAAATATATAATATGATATTTATGATAAAATAATAATTTTGGGATGATAAAATAATACTTACCTTCTTTCACTCATGTTCGATGAAAATGGGAACGTTACTCTTGTGTACGTACAACACACCATCTACATGATTGTGACATAGTTCATTTTACTATCTTTAAAGGATGGTTATAAAAGTATAATTGATGTATAAAAATGATAATTATTTCATTATTATTATTAATTATATGATTTAATAATGTAATCTTCAACCATGGACAACACACCAAATCCATTTTGAAACTATGAACCGAACATCCTCAAAAAACATGACATGACTTAATCAATTAAGTAATTAAATATGTAATTGAAATAAATGAAACAAGTGGTTTCATGATGAATTAATAAATCTTTAAAATTTTATTAAACAATTAAATAATTGATATAAGTTTATTATATAGTAGTTAAATGATATACATGGAAACTCTGAACTTGAGGAAATGTATTTTGCCTTAATTTACATTTTTAGGCAAGTTTTAATGTTATTCACCTAATTTATTTAATATGGTGTATATGTATCCCATTTTAAATTTTATATCAGTAATACTTCATAATTAATGTTATTTTATGTTAAAATTCATGATAATTCTTCCAAGGGATTTTTATTCGTAAGTCACCAAAGTGATAAGTATTTTTTAACTCAATTTTTCTTTATTGGGTTATATAATTTATTAATTAATTATATTATGCCATGATTATTTGTAAAATAAACTTTTATTTAAACTTTTTTTGTGTTGATTTAAATTTGGTGCACATAATCTCTCCATTTATAATTCTCATTTCAATGATATGATCTTTGTAACAGTTATTTGTCTCAATTTTTTCTTCCTTGGACGCATGTTTATATTATGAAACTATATTATTTTATGATGAGAATATAATCCCAAATTGAAAATTTATATGTTTAATCTCCATATTTTCATAATATTTAAATTTTCATTTAAAGTTATTCTCTCACGGTTATTAAAATTTAAAAGTTACCAATGTGGTAAGAGGTTTATATTTCAATCCCATTTTAACCAGGATTGTTTATGCTTAAATTTACATTGAGGAAATTATATGACAATTATTTTATAAACCCATTTAATTTTTCTTATACTTAATTTATTTATATAAATTTTATGATTAAGTACCACTTTTCCTCTCTTTGGTACTCAATATTTATAAAAAATTATTTTAAGAAAATTTTACCTTATTTTATCCTCTTTTCATCGAATTTTTTTTATCTGTGCAAGTTTTCTAAAATGTGTTCAAGATTTTTTTTAAAAATTATTCAATGATTATTTAAATTCATTTCTACCCATGTTTTACTTTTTATAAAAAGTTTTAAAAATAATATTCTTTTCATTTTCTGAAAAAGGTTATTTTTACTAAATGTGTGAAAAATATGTATATATTAATAATTATTGCATGAATAGAATTTCCTTCCATTACGAACACTAAATTCTTTGAATATTACTTTAGAAGTTCCAATGATTTTTTCAATGAATTTTTTACAGATATTCTATAAATTTTTAGTTATTTTAAAGTTATTTCAAATTTGAAATGGTTTTTTCCTCAATAATATTTTTAATTATTTTTTAATGGTATTTATATCCATTAACAACAAAAAGCCTTGATGTTAATTTTGAATAAATAAGAATAAGATGTAATGATACTATCATTATTCTTTCTCTGGATGGATTATTATTGTTTCAAAGATATTATCTTGGAACCCATTCTTTTCCATGGGTTAATCAAGGTATGAAAGTAATAATGGCTGTTTTTTGATTTTTATGATTAAATATAAGCTACATGTACTTTATTCATGTTTTTATTCTTGGGAATATTTGATGATAACAGGTGGTTATTTTATAAACCAAGGATGGGGGTCCATTATAAAACAAGTATGGGTGGTTCTGTTATAAACCAAGGATGGATGGTTCGTTTATAAACCAATAACTTGTGCGCCCAATATAGCTCTTCATTACATTAGGTTTTCATAAGAGTTATTATAATATTGATATGATAATTATGTTACAATATATCAACACATTTTATCTATGTTTTCTATGAGTTTTTAATGTTTCAATTGATTAAGATCGAAATCACATGGCTTGTGATTAATATTTTATATGACTCTTACCTTTGTTAACTCTTTATTACATGTCTCAGGAATTATGATCTAGGTTTTGATGGGTATGAATTCTCTTATGTTATTCTTATGAAATTTCACTATGTCATCGTACACTTATGCTCAACTTCTACTCATTGATTAAATTCAATTGTAAATGCTTATGTTTACCCTAATGAGTGTTTGAGTTCACCCTTCTTTTATTTTATCTTCCTTATATTTTGAATAAAGGTTTTAAGTAAGTTATACCTAATAAGGTAACTAGATGTTAAGAACTTGATGGGAGATTATGTTGATTTTTATGAACTAGTTGTTTATGTATCCATGTTGTTATGAAATAGTGTTTCATAATTATCTAAAACTCTAAACTTAAAAGGTCCTTCGGTATTTAAGTGTTATAATATTTTTATTTTATGTTATACGTTTTGGAATATTAAAATTGGGTCATATTTATTGGTATTAAAGATAGAAATGTAAATTTTATGTTTTTAGCACTGGATCTGGGAGTGTAGGTTTGGGGATATCTCTGTTTGGATTGGAGAAGGGTTTAGATAACTTTGTAGATTAAGTTTTTTTCATGTGAGGTTAACATAATAGTTATGGATATTATCATGTGTTTATAATTTTAATTTTTATCATTGGTTCAAAGTCTTAGACACACCTTTTGAGGGTTTAAGTGATACAATTTAAAGGTGATTTGAAACTTTTTATGGGTTTTAGGAAGAAAAATCCATTTAGGAATAAATAAATATTTGGATTAGTATATTATTTGATGTTAATTTAATTATGATCTATTAGATATTGGGATATAGATAATATTTATGGTTAAATATTGATTCATTTACAATGTGATATTTTCAAAGATATTATGGTCACACTAAGGATTACCTTTTAGGTTAGTATCTAAATTTGATTAATGATATTTTTTAACTTATTTATATTATAAGATTATATAGTAATTTTTCATAGTGATTATATGATATTTTGGGATATGTCTAATTGGGTTCAGTTATATGTAACACTTAAGTTTAATATGTTATTTAACATGAATTATTATTTTAGAAGAATAGGATTTTATTTTAATGATGTAAGCTAAAACTAATGAGAAACCATTTGAGGTTAAAACATTCATTAATGTTGAGGTTATTAAGGTTAAATAGGATGTAGGGTTATTTATTTATGAAATTGTATAAGTTGAATCTTTTGTGTTGTGTAAATTTTGGTTTTAAATATATTATTTCTTTATATGAAGGTTTATTCATTTTGGGAATTATTTTACATTATTCTAACCATTTGGGTTTTAATTAATGTAAAAAGATAGAAATAATTTCTTTTTATCATTTTATAATATTATGAGATCTGTTAGAAGTTTATTTTAATGTTTCATGCATACAAAATTCTGCTTGAATACTCATCATTTAGAGTAAAATATTATATAAAGGCGGAAAATGATAGAAACATGGAACCAAAGGATGAAAATTTTGTTTATAGATTAGAATAAAATAAATTAATTATATTTCCTTGTATTCTTAGTATAGATTCTATAAGAATTCCTCAAGTCTAAGAAAATGATCTAGAAAAAAACTGTTATCATGTTACCGTTATTTCTAATGAATCAATTTTCTTTTTCACATATCTTTGGTTTACGGTTTTTTGGTCATTAACTTTCTCATGATAATTAAATTTCTTGTGATCAATGTTCTCTATCACTATACATATTTATTTAGACATTAATTTTTTTCTCTGTGTCTATATTTTCACTACCCACTACTGTTCTTCTTTTTGGAAACTGATTTCTTCATTATTCCAAATGATGTTTGAATTTCCCTTTTCCTCTTTTCAAGAGGAAGTTTTACAAAACCTTTTTATAATCTGGAATTTGAACAATGGTATTTTAAAATTTCAAACCCTTGATTTTCAAGATAAAATTAAAATCAATAGTATTCAATTTATTAAAGTGTGGAGAATATAATAACCTAATATTTTAAAATAACATTATGTTCGATATCGTATGCAACATGCAATATCGAGCTTAAACGAACCATGAAATATTAATATCTAAAGGTTAAAGTTCTAACCTGGATATTAAATTAGTGGGTATTGATAGGATTAAATTCATTATGAAATAAATATACATTTCCTACTAAATAAAAACTTATTTATTAATTCTTAGGAAATAAGCATTCAATTTTACGGTAAATTCATTTTATGCTTCGAAAATATGTTTTCTTCGATAATGGATTTTATTGATTTTTTTGGGAGAATATTATAATTAATATCTATAAATTTTAGATATTTTTTTATAAAAACGAAATCTTTTTTGAATTTATCATGTCAAAATAATCTTAAGGTAAATTTTTGAGAGTTTTCTAAAAAAGTATTATTTTCCAATGAATAATGAAAAATATTGATTTTATTGGACACTATATTTCTTTTCAATTATTTAAAAAATAAAATTATATTTTGGATTTATTATAAAATTTAATTAGTTCTTTTTTATTACAAATAATCCAATTATGGTCTTTGTAATGAATTTTATACTTGAACTTGGTATAAAAATATTATTTATACATAAAAATGCATTTTCTGAAAAATATTGTTTCATCATGTTTTACGGGTTTAATTTTAAACTTAATTCTACCAATTATATAAATTTAATATTAAATAATATATTACTTATTTTTAATCAATATTTTTAAATTTGATAAATAGTTCACTTTTATTTTTTGTCATTATGAATAGTAGCCATAGAAAATGTTCATTGTCACAGTAAATGTAAAATGGGTTAATTAGGTTTAAAACTAATGTGATAAAGCATAAAATTCATTAAATAACTTTAATGAATATTATTTTATGATTATACTTCATCCATAATAATAAAAACATTGAAAATAAGACTTTTTAATATTTATATTTGATTTTGACCATTGTAATATATAAGTAAAGGATAAAGTAAAAAATGTCACTCTATTACTTTAATATCTATAATATTTCTTGATAGGGATAAAAGTAACTTATGTTCAAGTATGAATGTTTATTTATAATATTAATGAATTATTATTTTCATGTTAATTTATTTTTAATTTTTACTAATAAAATAATAACCTTAAATCCTTATGAAACGCCAACACAATGCTTGTGCAAGTAGTAGAAAAATCGAGTAAATGATTTTAAAAAATCTAGAAGAAATATTATTTGAGGAACTTAAACTATCCCAAAAAATTTGAAGATTACTATAACATATTACATATTTTGAAAAATTTTATATTTGAATAAAAAAAATCATGTTTTTTTCAAAGTCAAATTATGTGAATAGTTCTTAATATGAAATTAATAGTATTTTATGTTAAATATATATTATTAAATTATTTAATAATAATAAAAATTCATAAATAGGATAGTTAAGATGATAAATGGTCTAAAATTTCATCCCTTATCCATTTATAATCCAATTTGACACCTTATAATTAAAATTATAACTCTTTAATATTGAAATAGTAATTGACACAATTAAGGTTGGAATTATCTAACTAAGGGGTTAAACCAAAAGATAAGACATAAAATGATATTCAAACCTATATAAACTTTATAGGTTGATTATATTAAGATCATATCCTCGTTATATTCTAATATAAGTCATTTTTAACTATTTTACATTAGTTAGACACATATTATATTATAATATATCATGTATTTCTAAAAATGTTATTAGTGATATTTTATAATAAACAATTAGTTATTGAATGATTTAAAATTCATAAAAATATTATTTCAACCAGGTGAATGTGATTTGGTTTAAAATAAAAACTACGGTGTATTTATGGGTCAATTTTATCAATTTTAACATGAAAATTGACATATATTAATTTAATAATTTATGAAATTCCATGAATGCCCCTTCCCTCACTTATAAAAGAAAACCCCATGTCATATTCTCTACACACTTCAAGATTAATTTAGTTTGGAAAATACCAACCCAAATATATTCATAAAATCCCTCACCATGTTATAGAGGTCTTATTTTGTTCGTAATACTAACCTCATAGGGCTTAAGGTGTGAAGCAAAGAAGGTTGTCTGGAGAAGAGGTATAGATTTTTACTGAATGTTTTACTTTTATTTATTATTATAAGTCTATAAAATATTTTTCAACCTTGATTAAATAAAAAAATTATATTCCATATTCTGATATATTATTATTTTAATTTCTTAACCTATATTCACCTTCTCTACCATTAAATGGGAGATGAAACTGTCATTCCTGTGTATGGTGGACTATTGCCTCATGAACCGGTGTAATTCATTTTCCATCACCAACTATCATGACTGATTAGATTGATGTATTTAATTTTTATATGTGATATTAATGAAATAATAATCATTTTAAAAATATAATATATATTCTATATTCTTATATTTCAAGTCATTGAAAATGATAATGGCATTCATGCGTACGTATAAATTACCCACTCCACGAAGCAATGTGATCCATTTTTCATCAATTTCTCATACGATGGAATATATAAGTTAATTTGAAGTTATAATATTATATTTATTATATAATAATAATTATTGAAATATAAAATAATATTTTCCTTCTTTCTCTCATGTTTATTGAAAATGGGAATGTCGGCCGCTCATATGTATGACATATTGTCTTCATGATTGTAATATTGTTCATTTTTCATAACTATATTTCATGGTTGGTTATAAAATCATAATTTATAAATAAAAATTTTTATTATTAAAGGATTATTATTCTTTATATGACGGAAAATGTTCTCCTTTGACCACAGTCAGCACACCAAATCTGCGTTGAAACTATGAACTATATGTCCTCAAAAAACTCGACATAGACTTACCAAATTAAGAAATTAAATATAAAATTGAAATAAATGAAAAAATGGTTTAATAATAACTTAATAAATCTGTAAAATGTTATTAAACAATTACATAATTAATATAAGTTTATATACGAGTTAAAGGATATATATGGTATGTTTGTACTCAAGGTAATGGATTTCATCTCAATTTCCCTTCATTGAGGCATGTTTTAATGTTATGAACCTAATTTATTTTATATAGTGTATATGTTGCAAATTTTACATGTTATATCATTAATAGTTCCTAAATAAAGTTAATTTATGTTACAATTCTTGTTAATTTATCCAAAGGGTTTTTATTCTGAAGTCACCAAAGTAATAAAGGATTTTCTTAACTCAATTTTCTTTCATTGGGTTATATAACTTCTTCATTGATTATATTATTCCAAGATTATGTGTAAAATAACATTTTATTTATTTATCCTGTATTAAAACTTTTTTATTTTGGATTTAAAATATATATACACAATATCTTTAATGATGAAATCACAATTCAATGATATGATCTTTATAAGTGTTATTCATCTCGTATTTTCCTTATTCTGGGACATATGTTTATATTATGAACCTATATTCATTTTTGAGGTTTATATACTACCAAAATTGAAATTTATATAATTAATATCCTCATGAGAAAGATATATAATGTTTCATTTGAAGTTATACTTTCATGGGGTTTATAATTCAAAAGTTACCAAAGTTATAAGAGGTTTATGTTTTAATATTATTTTGATCAGGATTTTTTATGATTTCATTTCATTTAAGAAAATTATATAATACTTATTTGATAAACCCATTTAATTTTTATTTTCCTCCAGTTATTTCTATAATGTTTATATTTAAATATAACTTTTTACCAAAAGTGTAAACAAAATCTCTATTATAAAAATTACCACATGAATTGAATTTTCCACCATTATGATCACTCAATTATTTGATACTTAATTTATAAGTTATCAGGGTTCTTTTAAAATAAAATTTTTTCCAAATATTCTGGAAATTTTTAATATTTTAAAATTTTATTTTCTAAGAGGAAATGGAATTTTCCACAAGAATGTTTTTAATGGTCTTTTGATGGTATTTCTATTCATCAACAATAACAACCCTTGATGTTACTTATAATAATCTAACTATATGTGATAATAATATAATCCTTATTCTTTAACTGGATGGATTATTATTTTTTCAAATATATTTTCATTAAAACCATTATTTTCTATAGGTTAGAAAAGGTATAAAAATAAAAATGGATATTTATAATATTCTTATAATGAAATGAAAGTTTTGTGTACTTTATTAATGTTATGGTTCCTAGAAATTTTTTATGATAATAGGTGTTCCATTATAAATCAAGTACATGAGGTACCATTATAAACCAATGATGGGTGTTTCTATTATAATCCAATAACATGTGAGCCTGATATTTCTCTCCAATGCATTGGTTATTTGTATGAGTTACTGTAAGAGTGATATTAATGATTGTGTTTACAATTACTGAGAATTTTATCTCATCATTATTATTTTATTTTTCCATGGGTTTTGAATAACAGTTTTAACTATGTTATTCTTAATAAGGTTACTTTATGTGATGAACTTTGTGGGATATTATTTTTATTTTTATGAACCAGTTGTTTATGTACCCAAGTTTTTATGTAAGAGTTTTTCCTAATTAAATAAAAATATAAAACTAAAATATCCATGGTTTAATAAGTGTTCCAATATTTAAATTTTATGTTTTAAGTTTTTCATATTTAAATTTGGGTAAAATTTATTGGTATCAATTATATAAATTTAATGTTTATGTTTTTAGCATCAAATCTGGGAGTGCTGGTTGGGGGTTTTCATAGATGGTACCAGAGTAGGGTTTAGAAAACTTTGTAGATTTGGATGCTTTAATTTGATATTAACTTAAGAGTTATGGATACCATAATGGATTTATAATTTTAAGGTTTACCGTAAGTTAAATGTATTAGATACCACTCTTGAGGTATTAAGTGATGGTATTTGTAGGTGATTTTAAAATTTTACTGGGTTTTAAGAAGAAAACTCTATTCAGGTTTAAATAAATATTTGAGTTAGTATATGATTTGATGTTAATTTAATTATAGTATATTTTATAGTGGTATATGTATAATATTTATGGTTCTTATAGTGATTCACTGACAAGGTGATATTTTCAAAAAAAAAATATAGTCAAGCTAAGGGTTACCTTTTAGGTTAGTATCTAAATTTGATTCGGGATATTTTTATAACCTTATCTAAATTATGAGACTATATAGTAATTTATAATGGTGATTAGATGATATTTTGGGATATGTTTCATTGGTTTGAGGTATATGTTTCCCTTAGGTTTAACATGTTATTTAAAATGTAGTATTATTTAAAAAAATCTATTTCATTTTTTTGAATTAAAGTTGAAAGGTATGAGACAACCTTAAAGGTTAAAGCATTATTTAATGTTGATTTTATTGAATGATATTAAAATATAGGGTTATTCATTTATGTGATGATCTAAGTTGAAACTTTGGTTTTGTTTTGGAAATTATAGTTTTAAATGAATTATTTCTTCATATGAATGTTTATTCATTTTGGGCATTATATTACCTTATTCTAACCATTTTGGTTTTTTTAATGTATGAAGATAGATGGGATAACATGTTATCATTTTTTTGAATTATATAATCAGTTATAATTTTATTTTAGTGCCTCAGTCCTGATAAATCCATCTTTAGTACACATCATTTAGAGTAGAAGATGAGATAACATTAAAAATGACATAAACATACAACCAAAGGATGCAAATTTCATTTATGAATTTAAAGAAAATAAAGTAATTATATTTACTTATGTTATTATTCTATATGGTAATTAATTTCTCAACTCCATTAAAAGGATCTTGAAACAAAAATGTTATCATAATATCTTCAATCTAATGAATCGATGGGTTTTTTCAAATATCTTTAGTTTATAGTTTTGTGGTCAATGACTTTCTCATGACCATTCACTTTCTTTTAATCAATGTTAAATATCACCATCCATCATTTTTAGAAATTTTATTTTTCCTCTATGTCCATATTTTCACTTCCTATAATGTTCTATTATTTGGAAACCTAGTTATGTGTTATTCTAGATGATAGTTGTATTTCCCTTTCCCACTTTTCAAGAAGAAGTTTTATTAACCCTTTTTATGATGGGAGGGTTTCAAAAAAGGTATTTTCAAATGTAAAAACCTCTATTATCATTCACAAGTTAAAATTGTGAGAATGAAATTTATTAAATGGTTATAATGTAATATCATGATATTTTAAAATAACACTATATTAGATACCATATACAACATGCAACACTGAGCTTAAACGAACCATGAAATATTAATATTTAAATTTTATAGTTCTAACCTAGTTGTTAAATTGGTGGGTATGAGTAGAATTAATTGAATTATTAAATATAAATAAATTTCCAACTAAATTAAAAATTATTGATTAATTCTTATGAAATAAGCACACAATATATCAGTAAACTCATTCTATGCTTCGAAAATTCATTAAATCACTTGAATTAATTTTATTTTATGAGTATATTTCATCCATAATCATAAAAAAAATTAAAATAGGAACTTTTATTTCCATTTATCTTTTATTTTTACCTTAATGATATTTAAGTAAAGGATAGAGTCAAAAATTTTACTCCTTTACATTTGATTTCTATAATATTTTATAATTGGGATAAAAGTAGCTTTTTCTATTTATAAATGTTTATTTTAAATATTAATGAATTATTTTTAAAATGGTAATTTTTTTATTTTTAATGATGAAATAATTACCTCAAATGCTTGTGCGATGCTGATAGAGTGCTTGTAAAAACTGTAAAAAAATCAAGTAAATGAATTTAAAAACTATTAAAGTAATATTTTTTGGTTGATTTAAAATGTCACAAAAAATTTAAAGATAAATATAACATATTATATATTGTTTAAAGTTTATATTTGAATTCAATTATTGTCATGTTTTTTTCAAGGCCACATTAGATGAATAGTTATTAAAATCCTAATAATAGCACAAGAGCCTCAGCCCAGATGGTGAGGACTCAGCAAGTGCATCCAAGAGACCTGAGTTCAAAACTAGGTGGAGACACAATTTTTGGGTGTTGTAACAGTACTGTAGTAAGTACTATAGAAATTTTGTAGTAGACACTGTTCCGTGGTATAGTAGCTGGAACTATTCATCCATTTGGTCTTTTGGGCCACCGGTTTGGGCCTCGGGTCCTTTAAGGCCTTCGGGCCACCCAAAACCTTTAGTCCAGTAAGGACTTCAGGCAAGCTCAAAGCCTTTGAGCCACCTCATGGCCTTTGGGCCACCTATAATTGTGCTTAATGATCAAACAGACTCTACAAGGAGCATACTTCAGATGAGGATTCAGAGTATATGCATTCACCAAAGCAGAAGCTAAGTGGATTTTTCAAGAAGAGAGGGTATGGAATTTCCATCAAAACTAACCTATTCTTGCATGGGAACCCTATCCGAAAAATCCATGTGAAGATGGAGATCTTATAACACAATGAATAAGCTGGGGAGGAGCAGTTCCATGTATAGTCTGTATATTTACTAAGAACTACGGGTCATGTAATCTCCTAGCCTATGTTCCTTGTAAGGGTTCCCCCTCATCCCTTGAAAAGGGGGTTATAAAAAAATCAATAAAAATAAGGCTTTTGGACCATTTGAGCAAAACATTAATAGTATCATATGTTTAATATATTTTATTAAATTATTTAAAAATCATAAAAAAAATAAAAAGTGGATATTTATGATGATAAATGGTCTAAAATTTCATCCCATATCCATTTAATATCCAATTTTTACCTCATAAGTAAAATTATAACTCTTTAATATTGAACAAGTCATTACCACTGTTATGGTTAGAGTTGGTTAACCAAGGGGTTAAGCCAAAGGGTAAGATTTAAAATTATATCCTTACCTATATAAATTTCATTGGGTGATTATATTAACAAAATATCTTCCTTATATTCAAATTTATGTATTTTAGAACCATTTTTAATTATTTATACACATATTATAGTATAATATTTCATGTATTTCCAAAAATGATATTGATGATATTTTATAATAAGAAATATTTTATTAAATAATTTAAAATTAATAAAAATCCTATATTCTTTAAATTTAATTTTATGTTGTTTAAAATATCAACCATGGTCTATTTATGGGTCACTTTTCCTTTTATAGTAACTTTCTTGACCCCTAAGGAGTAAAAAATATTGATATCATGGTGATTGTCAAAAGGGTTAACAGGTTGTTAAAATTAAGAGATGGGGATAAAAACATAACCAAAACTTATCAGATTTTATTTTATGGGATGATTTATCTTAATGATCATATTATATTATAATTATATAAATATTTATCAATTTTAAAATGATATTTAATTTATATTAATTTAATACTTTAAGAAATTCTATGAATGCCCCTTCCCTCACTTATAAAAGGGAACTCACTCTCTTATTCTCTCCACACTTAGAGAGTCATTTTCCTTGGAAAATACCTATCCCAATAATTTTATAAAAACCATCCAAATTTTATATTGGTTCTATTTTGGTAATAATACCAACCTCATAGAGATTAAGGTGTAAATAAAATAAGGTTTTATAAAGACGTGTTATAACTTTTAACCTAATGTTTTAGTTTTTTTTATTATAACTCCTTAAAATATTTTTCAAAAGTGATGATATAATAACATAATTATATTACATATAAATATATTTTATTATTTTAATTTCATAACATATATATATCTCATCTACCATAAAATGCGAAATGAAACCATTATTTTTTTGTACGGCGGACTACAGCCTTATGAATCAAAGTAATTTGTTCCCCATAATTGCCTCTAAAGGAAAGTTATAATGATTTACTTAATTTACATATGTTATATTAATTACCTAATAATAATTTTTAAAATATGATATATCTTCCATCTTCTTTCATTTCCATTCATTCAAAAATAATAACGTTATTCAAGTGTACGTGTGGCTTACTACATCCACGAAGCGTTGTCATCCATTTTTCATGAACCGCTAATATGGATGGTATATATATGTTAATTTAATGATATAATATGATATTAATTATATAATAAATATTTTGAAAATATATAATAATTATTTCCTTCTTTCTCTAATGTTTGTTGGAAATGGGAATGTTTCCCTTGCGTGCGTACGACATACCATCTCCATGACTGTAATGTGGTTCATTTTTAATAACTATATTTAATTGTTAGTTATAAAAGTATAATTTATGTATAAAAATAATAATTATTTAATTATTATTACTCTTTATATTATTTAAAAATTACCCCTTTGACTATAGTCATCACACCAAATCCATTTTGAAACTATGAGTCAAACATCTTCAAACACACAACATAGATTTAACCATTTAGGTAATTAAATATGTAATTGAAATAAATGAAACAAATGGTTTGATGATAAATTAATAAATATTTAAAAGGTTCTTAAATAATTAAATAATTGATGTATGTTTATTATATAATATTTAAAGGATATACATGGTAAGTCTGTACATGAGGTAAGGGATTTCGTCTTAATTTTCCTTCATTAAGGCATATTTTAATATTATGAACCTAATTTCATTTATATGGTGTATATGTTTCCAATTTTACATTTTTTATCATGAATAATTCATAATTAATGGTATTTTAAGTTACAATTCATGTTAATCCATCCAATGGATTTTTATTTGGAAGTCACCAAAGTGGTAAGGGTTTCTTTAACTCAATTTTTATTCATTGGGTTATATCACTTATATGTTTGTTAATTAGGGAATTGATATCAGAGCTCGCCAGGAACCATAGGCCCTCGTGGTCGACCTCTACTCCTCGATGTCGACGGAGCCGTCAATGGCCCCTCCCCCCTTGATGGGGGAGGGGGAATCGTCGCTACAGGAGCAAGGAGGTCCCTTTTGGCCGTTTTCCAACCCTGATTTTCTCTATCCATTCCCAGAAGCTTCGTTGAGCCCGAAGGTTTCGGACCTGCTCGATGGCCTTCCCAATATTCATCTCTTTCCCTCAGAGGTTTTGGAAACCTCCACACTCTTGAATCACACACTAGTTTCTCTCTTCATGAATAGGAGACCTTCAGTGGATTCTTTTGACTGTTTCATCTTCGGTTCTTGGGATCTTCAAGAAAGGGAGATTGTTGGCTTGCTCGATAGCCACCACATCATGATACGGTTTGAAATAGAGGAGGACCTCATCAAGGCTTGGTCTAGGGATCCTCATTCCTTCAACGGTTTTCACTTCTTCCTGCTACGGTGGTCCTTCGATCTACACATGAAGCTTGATTCTCCGGCTATGGCGGTTTGGGTAAGATTTCTGAACCTCCCTCTTCCTTTTCAGAACCCTTCGGTGATTTTTATCTTAGGAAACCTCGTGGGAAGGTACCTTTGTTCTAATAGCCACACTGAGGTCACATGCCATCCAATTAATCCTTAGGTATGTGTTGAAATGGATGTTTCACGCTTGCCCTTCGATTATGTTTGGATTACTATTGTCGAGGAATATAAGAGGAAGTAACAGGTGATCTACGATAATTGGACAGAGTTCTGTCCATCTTGCAAACGCTTTGGTCACCCTTTGGGGGTCTGGCATAAGAGTATCGATGGACCTTCGTCGGAGGTTACCCGTAGGGGGAAGCAGCTGGTTTCAAGGAATGGGGATGTTGCTCCAAGTAATGAACCAAAGGTCGATGGGTTGTCTGGTCTGGCCAAGGAAGCTTCGGGGCCCAAAGCTGTGGGATCTCCGTCGAGCTCTGTGATGAAGGAGCTCTGTGATGATGGACATAAGGTGTCAAGTGTGGACGTGCAAGCATATGGAACCTTAGGTGCTATGGAAAATCCGGCTAACCCGACGGTGGTGGAGGCGATCAATAGGTTGCGGAATGATTTGGGGGTCTCTTCTAATCCCATTTTCTGAAAGGAGTCTAGTCTGGGTGTTGAGGAGGTTTGTTTAGAGCAGCGCATGGCTGGGGAGAACTCGGTGAAGGAACAGAGGGTGGGGATAAAGGATGCAAATTTAGGAGTGGCCAGTCTGATCAGTGCGGGGGCGCTAGAGGTTTAGATCCTTCGGCCAGGACCTTCCTCGCATTAACCAACAGGTTCTAAGGCCTTTCAGAAGGAATTCTTGAAGAAGGTTTGGTGACTGTTGTTGCAACCAGTGATGATATAGATGGGTCCAATGTGGAAGAGAACATTGTTGTCAGTATGCGACAAGAGGCAGTTCCTACGGCTAGGGAAGAGGCTGCTCATGCGGTGAGGCATCTAGACTTGATTGACAGTATCACGCCAGATCCCAGGAGGGGAATTCTGCAGATTACAAGGGTGATTCCACGAAGACCAAAGAGAGTAAGGTTTCTGGAGGTAATAAAGAAAATATCCTCCCTTTGATGGAGTGTAACACCCCCGACCAGAGGCTAGGGAACAAGTCTGAGTGTATTGATGCTGCTTTGAGGGAGCGAGCCAAAATTGGAAGAGAGAATTCTGGGGGAGGGAAAGATTATGTGAGGTGTCCAGTCGGCTTCTCTTTTAGTGATGTTGTTCAAACTGGGAATCTGATGATGGCCACAGCTGACGGGCCTTTATCTACTACACCAAGAAGAAGACCAAGGAAGGATTACTCATTCCTTCTGAGACCGATGCAGACTAGATCTTCCTCAAAGTAGAATAATGAGGTGACTTTGGCCTTTAAAAATGGTATCGTGGGCAAGAAGGCATTCCCAGAGCAATCTGTTCTTGATCAGCTTAAGAGCTGGGTTCAAAGTGAAATCTTTTGGAGGCATCCAGAATGGGAGTCGGCTACTGTAACACCCCAGGTAAATAAAGAATATGACATTTTTATATTTATCCATATTTGTGAATAAAATATTAATATGACTTTAAAGTGGATGCTATGCTCGATGGCGTACCCAACACGCAACAACGAGTTTCTTGGGAATCTTACGTTGCACTCTAATAAAAAAATAATATTATTTTAAATGGTAGTTAACATGTAGCCGTTGTATTGGCGGTAATTGATAAAAATAACTAAAATATGATTATATATGTTTTTTAATGTTTTTACATTTATCCAATAAAAGATAAAGGCATAAAATACAGAAAGAATTCAATTTTAGGCGTATATGCCCTAGTTTTCACTAAAGGTTCACTTATCACCTTTTGATGGCGAACCGTCATTAAATATAGTTTTGTTCACTCTTATACATTCTTTTGGACCAAATAAAACACTTCTTAAGAATTGGGACATCCAAATTTACTTTGTGTAAATTTTTGGTATCTTTCTGATAAAGTCCATTGTTTAATGAAAAGTGTAAAATGTTGTATTTTAATTCAAAACCTCTTTTTAATATAATTTTTTATATGATTAGATTATATTTTGAATTGGTTTTAAAGTGAAATTATAATATATTTTTACCATTAAATCCAATAGTGGTCGTTGGAATTAATTTCACTTTGAAATCAGACTTAAACTAGTGTCAATCTTTTGATACTTATTGTTTCATAAAAACACTCTATTTTCTCTGACAGTGGGAATTTATTATTAAATTAATTAATGTGACTTATATGTTTTGAATTTTTTAAAATAGACTTCATTTTTGAATTCGGAATATCAAATATAGCTTAGGGTTAATTTTTGGTAATTTTCTGAAAAACTCCAATTTTTTATGAATAGTGAAACCACTAAGTGGTAATCAAGCAAACTGATTTTTCAGTTAAATGAAAGTTTACCACTAATTTTTATTTAATTTTTAAAATCCTACATACATGGTTGTCATTAGTATGTAAAATTTGGTTCAATGGGATGAAAATAATTTTTTGGTGAATAGTAACTTTTTTTCATTAATCGCGATTAGAGGTAATTAGTGTAATTTAAGGTAAAAATGATATTATAAAAAAATGAAAACACCATGAAACTTGTCCTACCCCTATTGGATGAGTCATGGCCGACCAAGACAATCCATGGGTCAACTTGGGGACCCCATGGATCCACTTTGGTTGGAAAATGACATTAATATATATTTATTTAATGTTAAAATTAAATTGACACAAACATGAGTTGTTTTACTAAAACAGTTTTTA
This sequence comes from Viscum album, assembly GCA_963277665.1. Taxonomy (NCBI): domain Eukaryota; kingdom Viridiplantae; phylum Streptophyta; class Magnoliopsida; order Santalales; family Viscaceae; genus Viscum; species Viscum album. The sequence continues at coordinate 1,430,187,670 of OY728126.1, read as the reverse complement.
AGTGGGGTTAAACAAGTCCAAATTTTGACTATAAATATTCATTAGAAATATAAAACTATTTCCTACATCATAGTATTTTTTTTATAATTTTTAGATATTAAATTAATTAATTTAATTAAGAAATCATGATGATGCAACGATGACCTCATTAATGAACAGTTTAAATAAAATGAAACGATAATATAAAATCTAAGACCTACACTTGTCCAAAAACTATTGGATGGGAATATTTCGAAGCCTTATCATCTTATCTTAGAAATATATCAATATGGGACCTTAGAAATTCTAAACACTTTTGAAAATAAAATAATAGTTTCATGATTTCCAAAAGTGCCCCTCCTCTCCTCTTATAAAAGGCCCCCACCTCTACCTCATTTCACACACTCCTCAAGCCTTTGGCTTGGCCATACCCTTCCCATTTACTCTCTACACATCCCTCTCCTCATCCTAGAGGATTCCCTTTGGGAATAATCCTTTCAAAGGAAGCCTTTAGGCTCAAATCAAAATGAGTTACGATTTTAAAGGTAATTCATTCTCTCATGTTCATTTGTTTTATTTTGCTTCTCCAACCCCCTAAACTCTTTTTATTTACTTCTTTTGTAACAACACCAGTATCTTCAATATACTAGGATGTTGTTATAAGATTTATTCGAGCTAAACTCTCACACAACTACATCAAATGGTTAAATAACATACGGTTTCCGTGGATGGCGAAATTCTGCCTCCCGAAACGATGATTGTTCAACACTCATATAACACCTTCAAAGGTGGCCATTTAGATGAAACTATATTTATATATGATATATAATATGTTTATGTTTTACTTAAGCTTCTGTATTTTCATTTGTTCCATACCTTTATGGTTTCCATTGTGGGTAAACATGATAATTTCATTTTAGGAAGTGCGGACTACCGCCCCCTCAAAGTGATTTGATTCGTTAATGCCATACGTGGGATGTATAAAGGATGGGTTTAAAGTTATTATATATTATGTTATACTGGAATTATAATATACCTCTATATCATTATTTTTTCTTTCCATAAAATTATGATATAGAAATGAAAGTAGCGTTCATGCGTACGTACGGCTTACCGTCTCCATGAACGGTGCATTTCATTTCTTACCTCTAAATGATTATGTAATATTATAAATACATATATATGATGGATATATATGATATATATGATATCCAAATCATGAATATCATTCTGGATATAATGAACCTTTGACCACACAAACAACATGTAATTGTAAGAAGTCCATTTTCGACTAAAGAACCAAATATTGGAAAAACAAACATTATTAACTTAAATGATTACATAATGTTTATAACATTGAAATAAGTGATATAAAAGGAATAATGAACTTTAATAAGGTTCATAAGAAATTAGAAATTAACTCAAATTTATTATTCAGGATGTTAAAGAATGATCGAGTCAAGTCAGACCTGAGGTAAGGGATCCTACACCTCTCTTTCTTTTTAAGTACACTATTTTATGTCATTCCTTTTAAGCTCCTCTTTCTTATGATTGGGATGTTATTTTATATTACTCCCACTTTAATTATTATGTTCATATGATGGGAGACCCTATTTCATCTCATCAATCCATTTTGGAATTTTTAAGTGGCATTGTTAGGCTGCCGAGTTTTCGTAAGAGATTTTTCATCTCACTTTTATTCCTGTGAGATTTATGCTATATTTGCCACAATTTCATTTGAGTGGTTTATGTACTGCCCATTATTACACTCCTTTTTTAATATAATTACATTTATGGGTATTTACATATTCATTGTATGGCACTTCTTCGATGGGGTGTACTTTTCGAAAGTTCCCCAAGTCGGTAAGGGAACCTTTCACCCTCCTTTTTTTAAAAGACTTCATTTGTTATGTATTTTAATTCACATAATATTATGTTGGGATTTGTTCTTATATATCCTGATTGATGTAAATTTTATTTCCAAGTGATTATATTCTCTTTTTATCTCTCATCAAATCATTTTCTGAATTTTTGAAGTGACGCCGTTAGGCTGTCGAATTTTACTAAGGGAATTTCATAACCCAATTTCCATTCTTTGGGTTAATCTCCTACTTTCAAATTATGTCAGGATATTATTATGTCCTATCTTGTATTTGTACTTTCTTTATGTGTACTTATATTGAACACACATAATAGATCTATTTTATTTTAAAAATGATCTTTTTAAGGACTTCGTCTCAATCTCCTTTCATTGGGACATATTTGGTTTTATACACAACTTTATTTTATATGGTGTATAAACCACTTTGACTTTTAAGTTTATTCAAAAGGAATATTTTTATACGAGGCATTTACTAAACGACAAAAGGGAATGTTTTTGTCATACGTATGCGGCGACAATGACTTGTCCTCCGTCGTGACCATTATTTGAGTTTCGGCTTCCTCTACAAGCCATACCTTTTTTTAAAAGAAAAATAAATACCATGTTTTGATTTTCCTTTATTTAGGTATTGAAAATGGTTTTGAAAGTGTTTTTTATTATATCAATGTGTTTTATTTATATCTTGTGATTGAAATGTGGAAATGTTATGTTTCCTTTATGCATGTTTTATGTGATACGTTTATGTTATGGTTCTTGGGCATTGTTATGAAAACGGGTGGTTCCGTGATAAACTAAGGGCGGGTGAGCCCGATATAGCTCTCCAATGCATTGGGTAACACGAAGGAGTGAAACGTTAAGGTTTCTCCGAAGAGATTTAGGGAATATACTGTGATGGGTATTCCAAACGTAACCAAGAGGGTTACTCCCTACGTAAGAATGTTATGAATGCCTCAAGTTACCTTTTATGTCTTATGATTTCGATGATTTATTCATGATTTGATGAGGTATGTTAAAGTGCCTATGTTTTATGGGTAAAGTATGATTTCATTCTTATGTATATATGAACTCATGTTTCCTTTCCATATTTTTTATAACCCTTACTGAGCTTTTTATGCTCATCCCAAGTTTTTGAAATGTTTTTCACAGGTCAAGGGAAAGGTACATGATGTGATGATAGTGTCAAGGATGTGTCAAGAAAGAATCCATGTTTTATTTTAAATATGTTTTCGTTGATGGGAAGAATGGATACTGTCTTTTATGTAACCACTTTGTTTAAATGTTGAATGTAATGCAAGTTTCATGGTCTAATTCTCTAAAACTCTAAACCTGAAAAGATCCTCAATGTCTAATCCTATAATAACTCAAGATTAAGTAAGGTTTAAGGCTGGGGCCTTATAACTACTGGAGAAGATGACTCTTATATGGGATGAAAAGATGATTATGGTTATTATGATGTGTAATTCTATGTTGGTCTGTTTGGGATGATGTTTTTGTCACAGATGTTTCTGTCTGTGGTTGTATTCTGTGGTATCGAGAACTCATAATTCGGCTTTTAGAATTGGAAAAAAATTGATTTGCAGGATATTATGCCCAGATTATGTGTAATATGGACATTGATTAATTTATTATGTATTTACAACTGTTTTTTGTGGATTTAAAGTTGTTACACATAATCTCTCTGTTGACTAATTCTAAATTCAATTATATGATTTTTATAATGGTTATTCATCTCATATTTTCCTTCTTTGGGACATATGTTTATGTTATAAACATATCTTATTTTATGAGGTGTATATACTACTACATTGACATGTTATATCATGAATATCCTCATATTTCTTATATTTAATGTTTTATTTGATGTTTTTATTGCATGGATATTACGATTCAAAAGTTACTAAATTCATAATGAGTTTATGTTTCCTTATCATTTTAATCGATATCATTTATGCTTGAATTCCATTTGAATAAATTATATAATACTTATTTGATAAAACCATTTCATTTTTCATATCCTCTATTTATTTTTATTTATTTTATTTTTAAGAACCACTTTTCCTCTCTTTGTTATTCAAAATGGTTTCAAAAATGTTTTTAGGAAAATTAGACCTTATTTTCTCCTCTTTTGGTAAGAAAAAAAATTTCTTCAATATATATGTTATCAAGATTGTTTATTAATATTATTTAATGATTTTTAAATTATTTTTTAACCATGTTTTAATTTTTATAAAAAGGCTTCAAAATAATCTTCTTTTCTTTTTCTAAACAACGTAATTTTTATCAAATGTGTGAAAAAAGATCTATTTTAAAAATTATGTCATGAACATAATTTCCCATTATCATGAACACTCAATGATTTCAATCTTAATTTAAAATTTCTCATGATTATTTTTAAAGATTTTTTTCCCAATAATTTTGGATTATATTTTAAAAGTGATTTTCAAAGTAGAAATGGTATTTTCATCAAGAATTTTTTTAATGATATTATATTTGTATTTCTATTCATAAAAAACAACAATCCTTGATATTATATATTCTCAGCTGAGGTTATGTTGTAATTATACCATACTTATTCTTTCTCTGGATGGATTAATATTCTTTCAAATATATATTCATGTAACTCATTCATTTCCATAGGATAGTCAAGGTATGAAAGGAATAATTGTTATTTCAATTATTTTTATGATGAAATATAGGAACTATGTAATTTAATCATGTTATAGTAATTAGAAATTGTTTATGATAAAGGTTGGTTATGTTATAGACCAATGATGGTTGCTTTCATTATAAACCAAGTATGAGTGGTTCTGTTATAAACCAATGATGGGTGATACTATTATAAACCAATAATAAGTTAGCTTGATATAGCTCTACAGTGCATTTGGTGTTTGTAATAGTGATTTTAAGAGTGATATGATAATTATGTTATAAGATACCAACATGTTTTATCATTGATTTTGATGAGTTTTTTATATTTTCTTTCATGAATATTAATATCCAAGGGATCATGATTATTAATTATTATGACTATACTATTTCCATTATTAAATATTTCTTCCATTTCTCATGTTTTATGATTTAGGTTTTTATGGGTATTAATTACATTATGTTATTCTCAAGAAATTTGATTATGTTATCATACACTTATCCTCATATTATTCGCATTGATGAAATTCAATTTTTTTCTTCTTATGTTTTCCCTTACAGAGTGTTTGAGTTCATAATTCTTTTGGTTCCTTTTACCTTGGTTATGAAGAAAGGTTTAATTATTTTATGCCTAATAAGGTTACTAGATTTGAATAAAATATTAGGAGAGTATGTAGATTTTTATGAACCAGTTTTTTATGTATCCAAGTTGTTATGAAAGAGTTTTACCTAATTCTCTAAAACTCTAAAACATAAAGTTCCTTGGGTATGTAACTGTTCTCATATTTACTTTTGATTTTATATGTTTTTGGTGGTTTAAATTGGGTCTCATTTATTGGTGTCAAAGCTAGAAATATATATTTTATGTTTTTATCACTAGATCAGGGAGTTCATGTAACAACCTAAGAATTTATGATTTTAATAAATGTTTATTTATTGATTTATTTTAATATTAAAAACAACCTAAAGTATAATCTAACATAAAATTAGGTATATTTCCTTAATAATTTTAGATATTATTGATAAATTCTGATGAAATATAATATATTAATTTTATTTCCAAGTAATAATATTTGTATAATTTAATGAGAATATATTTTATTATATATTATTTATTATGTAAATGTATTTTTATGAAACAAGATAAAGTATAACACTATTTACATAAAGAAACTTTTGTTGAAAACTCATGTTTTAATATTATATTTGTTTAATATGTTATTATTCTAGAGGAAAAACTATTTCATATGAATTCTATATAAATAATTTTTCAAATTTTTATAGAATCCCTTATTGAACTTATATAATTTATAAGTCAGAAATAATATTAATCACTTTATTTTGTTTCTTTTATTTTATATATCATTTTCAATGTTAAAATATCTAATAACACTGGTTTATTTAAAATATTATTATTTAATAATTAATATATATGTAATAATTAATATTTAAACTCTTATTATAAAATATTATTAAACAATTTCTTTTACTTTGTTAGAAAAAGTAATCTACTTAGAATTATAAAAATATATAAATAAAACGAAATTCACAAAAATAGAATAATAATAGTTATAATAATAATAATAATGTTTGATTGTATAAAAATAAATTAAATCATATAAGGATAGTAAAATAAAAAGAATATAATTTCATAAAATTATAATTTACAAATTTTATAATTGATTTTCTTTATTTAGTATAGATATTTACCTGTATATATAAGCATAAAAATATTTTATTGGTTAAATAAATGTTTATTATTATATGATTATAATAAATTTTACATATATATAAGAAATATAATATGCATATATTTACATATAAATCTATATGTACAACAAAAAAATGAAATGAATAAAAAAAGAGTTCTTGGGGTTTTGGTCATCTTACTCATCGAGCCGCGACCCCCCCCCCCCCCCCCCCCCGAAATCCCTTTGGAAATGACCACTACTAAAATCCACTTCACTAGACTACCATGCCGTCACCTTCAAACCCACACCGTAAAAACCCCTACACCATCACATAGTTGTCTGATGTCACTAAATCCCTTGATTTGTTGTTCGAGTATTATCTCGCAAGCTACATCTGTCGGGCTAAGTTATCTTCATCTCCTCTTTCCTATGAAATTAATTAACATTCCGAATGACCAATAAGTAGTTTCCTACTCCACTACCATTTCCATAGTAATATAACTACACCCCACATGAGACTACACAATAGTGGGAACACTATTTAATGGTTGTCATTTTTTTCCAGCTTCTCTTGGAAGCTAAATATGTATAATATGATCCAGAAAATATGTATATATAGACATTTTCATACACAAGAAGAACCTTATTCTTTTAGTTTGAATAAGAACTATGTCTTATCCAAACACTCTTCCTTCATTTTTCTCTCCCTTTTAATAATTTTGAGTTCACCAACTCGGAAGGAACCCACTACCTTTCCTCTAGTCCAAACCCACCCCAAGAAAAAATAAACAAACCATCTTTGGTTTCCATTTTTTAGGTAAGGGGACTTTAAAAAAACTATTATGTATATAAATTATATTCAAATTCAAAGATCATTTATTGGTTTATATGTTTTCATATTTATGTCTAGGTAGGGGTTTTTTATATGTATGCGTTATTTTCAAGTAATTCACTTTAAGGATTATAATTTCCAAGTATATATTCATCATGTATATATGTGAATATATATATATATGTACATATTCTAAATCCCAAGATATATATGTATTTAAGTCATTTTTTTCTAATTATGAATGAAATTATTTTAAATTTACATCTAATATATGTATGTATAGTTTCATTTCTAGAAATTATACAATAGAAGAATTTTTATTTGAACCCCTTTTATATTTCTTTGTTAAAAATAAATTATTAATAATTTCATGTAATTATTTTTATTATATGTGTATGTATAAAGATGGAATTTTCCATTTTTATAATTTTATAATTTTATGTGTATAATATAATTTTTCTTTCAAAATAATTATTTAAGGGTATATTTTATTTTTCTTATAATTGTTTCATTAAAGTAAAATTATATACAAATATTGTTATGAGAATTAGTTTATGAGAAAAGTAATTTTTTCTATTATTTAATGTGTTATGGACTCATACATTCACACCAATATTTATGTTCTTATATTTTATGTGACAAATAGAGTATTCTAAAACATTCAAGGGTTTTACACTTTTGATGTGTGTATATATATACACATATATATATAGACACACAATTAATTATCATTGCATGATTTGAAATAAGTAATATCTCATATGTATGTAAATTCACCTTAAATATAGGTTATTATCTTGCTCAATTTGATATTTTTTCTGATTTTTGGAAAATGATATGTTTGATTTAAAAAATTTACTTTTTTTAATTTTATATGTATTGTATAATTTTTTAGAATTATGATTATTTATCTATTATTTTATATGAAAATTTTATATATTTACCCCATTATTTTATATGTAAAAGTATCAAATATTGAATTAAATAGACTATTTATTCAAGGATGTGTTTTAAATGATAAATTTGATCACTTTATATCCCATATCATTAAAATATATTTCATGATTTGATAAATGAATGTTTGAATACATGGATGTTCATTACTATTAAAAATCTATAAAAATTATAAAGGACATGAGTTTTGGTTGTACCAAATCTCACAAGTGATTTCCTAATGATGTTAATAAATATATATATGTATAAATATAAGTGTGTATATATATCTAATACTTTTTTATGTTTTTAAAGAAAAATAAAACTACAGTGAAAATGTATATATATATATATATATTTTTTTTTGTATGTAAGGAAATCTCAAAAACTGTTATAAAAATTATCCCTTGGACATTGTAAACCTGAAAGGGGAGTGGGGAGTGAATTCATTCCTAAGGAAAGTGGGTAGGCCTAGACAGCCTTCAATGTTTAAAGTGTCCCCATTGTTTTGTTTTCAAATTCTTGCATAATATTTTCTAAAATATCACTAGATTATTTTAAATCATTTTCATGGTGTAAGTATTTTCAAAAGAATTATAATTTTTTCATTAATGTGTGTATTTTCAAAGGATTTATAGAATTTAAAAAAGAATTAGTATTTTCAAAAATGTATTATTAATTTTTTTAAAGGCATAAGTAATTTCAAAGGAGTTTTAAAATCCTTTTTTCAAAGGATTTTCAAAAGAGTTTTCAAAAACTCTTATATTTTGAAAAGTGTTTAAAAAATTATGTTTTCAAAAGTATAAGTATTTTCAAATTATTTTTAAAGGTATTTTCCAAAATTATTTTCAAAACATATTTTTAAAAATGGATTTCACTAGAATTTTAAAAAACCCCTTACTGGGCAATTTTTCTCACCCAATGTTTTTATAAAATGGTTTCAGGTTCATTTATAGGTTTCATGGAGTTTAGCTTTAATAAAGATCTATCACAAGAAAAGTTCAATTTCTACCTTTTTAGTTATTTTTTTAAGGATGATAATTTTTGAGAGTCGTCCTTTTCCTCAAAATCCTAGCCTAGAAAATATCCTCATAGGTAAATGACTGTATATTATTCAGTTACTTTTTTTAAAAAAAATTACAGTATTTTTTTGTTCTCAATCCGGAAGTGTAGGTCTGAGGTCTTCAGAGTTGGTATTAAAGGAACAGTTTAGATTACTTTTGAGATTAGGATGTTTTGTTAAAATATGTTTAGTGTCTAATTTTATGCTTCTAGTAATACCTATATTTTATTTCCTTTTAGTTAGAGAAAAATATAAGAGCTAGAAATCTACTCTTGAACTCTTAGGAACTTAAGTAGCCATTAAGGGTACTATACGTTAGTGTTTCTAGTTTTTTAAATTATGGAAATGTAATTTCAAAATTCTCCTTAATTACAATGAACAAATTTCAAGGAAAACAGTTGTGTTTAATGGGGGTAGACTATAACAACCCATGAATTTATGCTTTTAATAAATGTTTATTTATTAATTTTTTTTATATTCAAAACAAACTATAGTATAATCCAACATAAACTTATTTATATTTACTTAATCATTTTTGATCTTATTGATAAATTATGATGAAATATAATATATTAATTTTCTTTCCAATAAATCATGTATGTATAGTTTATGAAATTATATTGATTTCAATATTATTCATTAAGTAAATGTGTTTTCATGAAACAAACTAAAGTATAACATTATTTACTTAAATAATTTTTTTAAAAAAACATGTGTTTTAATATTATATGGGTTTAATATGTTATTATTTTTAACTATTTATATGAATTTTTTATAAACATTTTTCATGTGTTTTTAGAATCCCTTATTGACCTTATATAATTTATAATTCATAAAGAATATTAGTTAATTTATTTTTTCGATTTTGAGTTACATGTCATTTTCAATGGTAAAATATCTAATAGCATTGATTTATTAGAGATATTATTATTTAAGTAATAATATATATTTAATAATAAAAATTAAAACACTTATTATAAAATATTACAAAACAATGATTTTTTTGGTACTTGTCTTAAAATGTAATCAAATTAGAATTGTAAAAATATATACTTGAAATGAAATTTACAAAAATAGAATAATAATAGTAATAATAATAATAATAATGTTTGATTCTATAAAAATTTATTAAATCATTTAAGGATATTAAAATAATAAAAATATAATTTCTTAAAATTATAATTTATAAATTTAATAATTGATTTTGTTTATTTGATATAGATATTTAGATATATATATAAGTATAAAAAAATATTCGATTAGTTAAATAAATGTTTGTGATTATTTGATTATAATAAATGTTACATATATATATAAGAAATATAATGTGTAAATATTTATATATAAATCTATAAGTACAACAAATAAAAAATTAAAAGAATAAAAAAAAGAGATCTCGGGGTAGGGTATCTTTCTCATCGAGCCCCCCCCCCCCCCCCCACCCACCTAAAATACCTCTGGAACTGACCACTTTTGGAAGCCACATCACCAGTTGTACACAGCGTCATCTATGGACCTGCATCGGCAAAACCCCTCCATTATCACCATAGTCGTCTGATGTCACTGAATCCCTTGATTTGTAGTTCGAGTCTTCTCCCACAAGCTCCACTAGTCGAGCCAATTTGTCTTCATCTCCTCCTTCATATGCAGGGAATAAACATCCTGAATAACCTATAAGCAGTTTCCTACTCCACTACCAATTCCATAAGAATAGAACTGCACCTCACACAAGACTACACAATAGTGAGAACACTATTTAAGGGTCATCATTTTTTTTCAACTTCTCCTGGAAGCTAAATACATGTAATCTGAAACATAAAATAAGTATATATAGGTTCTAACATACACATGAAGAGCCTTATTCTATCGATTTGAAGATGAATGATGCTTGATCCAAGAACTCCTTCATTTTTTCCTCCCTTTTCATTGGTTTGAGTTCACCAACCAGGAAGGAACCCACTATCTTCTCTCTGATATGAAACCACCCCAAGAAATAGTAATGAAACCATCTTGGGTTTCAATTTTTCAGGTAAGGGGACTATAAAAAATATATATTATGTATATAAATTTTTTTCAAATTCCAATATCATTCATTAGTTTAAGAATATTTATGTCAAGGTCAGGGTGTTTTATATGTATACATTATTTTTAATTTATTCACTTTAATGTTTATAATTTCCAACTATATATTATTCAACTATATATGTGAATATAAGTATGTATAAATTCTGAATCCAAATCTATATATGTATTAAAATCATTTTTGTTCTAATTATAAATGAAATTATTTTAAATTTATATCAAATATATGTATGCATAGTTTCATTTTTAGAAATTATATAATATGAGAGATTTTATTTGAACCACTTTTATATTTTTATGTGATAAATAAATTATTCTTAAATTCATATTATAATTTTTATAATATGTGTATGTACAAGGATGGAATGTTCCATTTTTATACTTTTATAGTTTTATGTGTATAATATAATTTGGGTTTTAAAATTATGAGTTAAGCGTATATTTTCTTTTTCTTATAATTTTTTTATACAAGTAAAATTATATACACTTATTGTTGAGAGAATTATTTTATGAGAATATCAGTTTTTAATATTATTTCATTTGTGAAGGACTCAAACCTTCACACCAATATTTTATGTTCTTATATTTTATGTTACAAAGATAGTATTTCAATGTTTTAAGGGTTTTATACTTTTTATTCATGTGTATATATATACATATATATATATATACCCTATTAATTATCATTACATGATTTGAAATAATGAATATCTCGTATTCTTTTAAATTCACCTTAAATATAGGTTATGATCTTTCTCAATTTCATTTTTCTCAAAATTTTCAAGGATGAGATGTTTGATTTAAAAATGTTACATTTTATAATTTTATGTGTATTATATAATGTTTTATACTTTTGATTATTAATTTATTATTTTATTTGAAAATATTATATATTTACCCTAGTATTTTAGGTGTAAAATCATCAAATTTTGAATTAATCAAATGAGTTATTCAAGGATGATTTTTAAAAGATAAAATTTATCACTTAATATCCTTTTTCAATAGAATGTATTTCATGAGTTGATGAATGAATATTTGAATACATGGATATTAATTATTTTTAATACTCTATGAAAAAGTGAAATGACATGAGTTTTTTTTGTACCAAATCTCATAAGTTATTTCCAAATGATGTTAATATTTACATATTTTTGTATAAATATAAGTGTGTATATGTTTTTAATATGTGATTATGTTTTTAAAGCACAAGAAACATCAGTGAAATATATATATATAAGGAATGCTCAAATTTTTTTATAAACATTGGAATTTGGACATTGTAAACATGAAAGGGGAGTAGGGAGTGGACCCATTCCAAATGAAAGTGGGTAGGACTGAAATACATTTTTTTCATTTTCTAAGAAGCCGGTTTATGGGTTACCGGTAACCATACGGACAATAAACCGACATCATAAACAGCGGTCATGGAACCCGCATACCAGATTACATATCACAATATCAGCTGAATTCAAAATTCAAAATATCAAAACCCCATCAACACACCCGCATTATGGGACTCATCCAGGCATAATATGCAGATTCACACAACGTCGGCATCATGTTCATCCAACAGATCACGAAAAACATGAAATCAAAAACCAGGAACCAAATTCACCACCAAACAGATCAACATCAGAATCCAACAACTCTATTCCTCAACCAATCCAGAGAGCAGCGGAAGAAACAACCACAGAACCAAGCAAACTGCAAGTAGATCCAAGAAAAGAATATGACAGTCACAAGGCATCAGAATAAATACCAATACCTAGATATTGTCACTGACGTCCTTCTCAAGCTCGAAAACCACATCGGGTGAGAAGGCAGGCACGGTGAACCACCGATTCCGCGAAGCTGCCCTAGCTGAGGAAGCCGCCAGACCTCGACGAATATAGGGGTGGATGTCGCGGTAACCCTAGAGGAAGGAGGCGGTGACGAGGGAAGCTTTCGAGCACGTTGTTACCCTTACAGTCCCATCTACACATTCCTTATACCCCAGTTTCCCCGTAGACGAAGTGGGTTGGACCAAACCAACTTCAATGTTTAAAGTGGCCCTGTTATTTTGTTTTCAAAATCTTGCATAATATATTTTGAAAAATAAATGTATTGTTTTAAATAATTTTCAAGGTGTAAGTATTTTAAAAATCGTTATAATGTTTTAAAAAAGATAAGTATTTTCAAAGGCTTTATATCATTTCTGAAAGAATAAGTATTTACAAAAGAGTATTATTAATGTTTTGAAAGGAATAAGTACTTTCAAAGTCATTTTCAAATCATGTTTTCAAAGGATTTTAAAAAGAGTTTCTAAAAACTATTGTATTTTTAAAAGTGTTTACCAAATTATGTTTTAAAAACTATAAGTATTTTAAAAATAATTTTAAAGTTATTTTCCAAAATTATTTTCAAAAGGTATTTTCAAAAATTGTTTTTCACTAGATTTTTAAAAAACCCCTTCCTTGTCAATTTTCTCACCCTATGTTATTATAAATTGTTTTCAGGTTCATATAGAGGTTTCAAGGAGGTTAGCTACAATGATGAGCTATCACGAGAAAAGTTCAATCACTTCCTTTTCTGTCATTTTTTTAACTATAATAATTTTTAAGAGTGGTACTTTTCTTCTAAATCCTAGATGGTAAAATATCTACAGATATAAATGACTGTATATTTTTCAATTACTTTTTTATAAAAAATATATAAAATATTTTTTGTACGAGATTTTTAGGCATGTGTTCGGGGTCTTCAGAGTTTGGGTTCGGAGCTATCTCACTCAGGCCACAATGATAGTTGATGTTGCTAATGGAAATATATTTGTATGTTATGTGTGATGGTGTTCAACACTAGGATGGTCATGATGAGTTCAAAGTGGGGATTTATCATCAATATTTTTTATTAATTTATTATTTTTGGATGTCATATTGGTCATATGTTATTTTTACTGGTTTACCACTACTTGATATAGTTGAACTCTTTATGTGGAATGTTCAGCTCCAAGGTTGTAGCTTAGGTAGACTCCAAGAGTACCTGGATAATTTAAGAATTATAAATGAATAAATAATTAACCCATACTATGGGTTGTTTTTTATTGTATTAATGTTGAGTAATTTTTATTGTTAATTAATATAATCCTTGGAATGGTTGAATGGGGTGATTCAAGTAGCATGAGTATGAAATATAAAAATTTTAATGTGGTTTAATAAATCCTATTAGATGTAAAAAATGTTCATGCCAAATTTAATAATGAATACATACATGCGAATATAAGAAATAAAATTAAAAGTTTCATTAGCACATGGCATAAGAATGTTAACATGTTAATATTAGAATAATATTAATTAATGATTTAATTAATTATTATGAACTTGATTCATTTATACTTTTTTGATACTTATTCCTTAGCAGTTATAGTTGGGGGTCATATGTGATGATAATGGTGGATCATTATATGTCTTGACAGTAGCACTTGGTGTGGTTTATACATAATAATATCTATATTTTGTGGTTTCATACCCCACGCCACCCACGTTGGTAGTTCAACCGATACCTAAATGTTTTGGGATTATTTTCTCCAACATCTCAGATTATAAGGACATAGATATATAACTTCTCCCATTTCCCCTATGTCCATTTATATGTAGATAAGTAGGTTTTTCCCGGGCTATAGTGGATTACGGTATAGGGTATATTCCTACCTCATCCTATGACAGCTCTTGGTTTACTATACATTTATGTGTAGGTTGTAATGGATGGATGTATCATGCATCTGTGTATCTAGTTGGGGTGGTTTTGGCTTCCCATGGGTGTACATTAATCATCAGTGATGTCTTGATGTATAATACATTTACATATGTTTTAGTTTATTTTGAGAATACACTTGGTTACAGATGGGATGGTGATGATGATGAGATGGATATGTGTATTGATGAAAAAAAGAGATGTTCGGACCTGTATAGGACTAAGGTGGCTAGGAATGAGGCCTGAGTCACATCTGTGATTACTTACATATAAAAGGGATGATCACCAGATGTGTATCATTAGGGAATGAGAGAAAAAAATACAATATAGAAGTCCAAGCAGGGTACCTTTATTTATATATATGCATTTGATATAGAATGTTTTACTTTTATGCATTATTTACTGAGTGATCTATGGTAATGATGGGGAAACTATTTTTACCTATTTAGGTGATGAATTCATTTCATTTTTTATTCATTGGGATTTAGTTTGACTATTTCACATTTTTCATAAGTGGTTTCATGTAGGATCTTACCATGTATACGTGTTATGATCACCCTATATATATATATATTATTTTTCAAGTTAGTGGGAATATGTTGGTGATTGAGTTAGATGTTACTATCTCATAGGAGTTGTTGAGATGTTTTTTGGAGTATCTGGAGTTCATTATCACTTCCTAGTCTTACGTTTTGTGTTTTTAGTTTTCCTTTCAGTTTATCTATGACATTACATGTATTTATATTTCTTCTAGTTTATGCATGGAGTTAGCTGGTGGTTTTTCCTCTTAATCTCTTACTCAAACTACATAGAGGGTAATATATTTGATGTCTTTGATTGATATACCCTTGGTTCTAGTATCTAACACATTTACTATTATAGGTGGCGTTCAGACATCATTATATATCTTCCTTCATGTCTATCCTTGGTGGGGTGCCTTTGGAGGGAGGGGTTGTGACATATCCCATTCTCTTATATCCTCTGATTTTATTGATGTTTTGGGGTTTGTTTAACGTTGATGTCTTTTCTATTAGATCTCTCCACTCTATTGGGAAAAAAGGATCACATATTCAAGTATCTATAATTTCATGTAGTGATTTTTGATCATGATATTGTATGGGATTTCTTGGTTTCGGACCTAGATTTTTTCAATCTTATTGTCAACACGGACTAGATGGTTAGTTTCAAGGTACAGATTGATTTCAATTTTCATAGAGTGTTGTTCTTATCTCTTTATGGGAACACTCACATCATTCAAGGTGAGTGGAACCCTATATCAAGGAGAGATAAACATTTTTTCTAGATTTTAGGTGGAACTTGTGATATATATGCTTTTTTATCTTCAATATTGTTGATTGGACTCCAATCACTTATATTCTAGTAGTGGTGTATAGTTATCCCAAGGTCTTTCCAAAGGAAATTTTGGGATTTAATCCTCAATGGTAGGTGTATTTATATATCAAATTACTTCCCAGGATGAGACCAATATCACTATCATCTTACCAAATGGCCTCCATAGATTTTAAGGAGTTGAAAGTTCAGTTATAAGATCTTGAATTCAAGGGGTTTATTTGACCAATTGTGTCTCTATGGGCATCACCAATCCTCTTTTTAAATAATTTGGATGGGATCCTTAAAATTTTAATTGATTATTGAAAATGTAACTAGGTGACTATAAAAAATAAATACTCATTTCCCATAATTTTTGTTCTCTTTGACCAGCTTAAGGGAGCATGGTAGTTTTCCAAGATTGATTTGAGGTCATGATATCACAAGTTGCAAGTTTTGGAATAAAACATCTATAGGAATGTTTCTAGGGTTAGGTATGACCACTGTGAGTATTTAGATATATCATTATGCCTTATTTTCACCCTTGTGGTTTTTATATCTTTGATGAATCTGATCTTCCACTGTTATCTAGATACTATCATGGTTATGTTTTTGGATGATATTTTCATTTCACTCTAATATGAGGAAGGAACACGAGGACCATCTAGTTGTTTCCTTTAAGTCCTTGAGGTAGAACTTCATATAAAATAAGATTTAAAAATGTTAGTTTTAGGTTCAAGAAGTGATATTCTTGGGCCATGTAATATTAAAAAAAAAATTGGTGTACCTCAAGAAGTTACAGATAGAGATGCCTAGGGAGAATCCCAGGAATGTGTTTGAGATTAGAAGATTATTGGTTTAGTCGAATACTACATGAATTTTGTTTATAATTTCTTCAGGTTGGATTCACCCTTAATAACCTTGACTTAAAATGGGGTCATGTTCGATTTGGTTGAGAAGTTTATGAGGTATTTTGAGGATATGAAAGTAAGGTTGACTTCATCTCCAATTATGATTCTTCTAGATCCATGTGTTGTTTATATCTTGTATTACAATGCTTCATGATCATGATTCATGTGAGTTTTGATGCATTATAACCTTGTGGTAATGTATGGATCTCTTCTGTTACACCCATATGAGAAGAATTACCCCACTCCTGACCTCAACCTTGCAATCATAATTCATTCTGTGAAAACATGGAACCACTATCTTTTTAATGATCGTTGTATAGTGTAATATGATTATAATAGTTGGAAATATGTTTTCACCCATAGGTATTTGAATCCTCAGTAGAGTAATTTGGGGGAGTATCTTCAGAAGTTTGACATTGATATAGCATAAACCCCTAGAAAGTATAATATGGTAGTTGGTTCCTTGAGTAGAAAATTATCAGCACTTGTAGTATGAGAATCAGAGGATAAATAATTCTTAAGAGGATTGTTTTGTGATATGTGTCTATATGTGAAAGGGTAGGGTGGGAAGGTTATTTTTTATTGTGTGAATTCCATTCCTTTATTACAAGATCATGTTCATATTTATCATGTGGAGGATTTTTATTTCTAGTGTATTAATATCATTCTAAATAATGGAGATACTTATGTTGACTGGTTTTAGTCTCCTAATTATTCCATTCTATATTAAAAGTGAATTATTATTTCCTTATACCTAAGGCATATGTTGATAGAGGGTGTACACAAGTCTAGTTGGTTCATTCACCTAGGGTATACCAATATGTTATATGATTTAACATGTTAGTATTGGTGTGTTGGGATGAGATGGTCAATTTTCACCTTCATATCTCGGTATCTCACATGTTAGTTGATTGAAGCTAATAATCAACGACTATTATGGTTATTGAGTCCCCTTCCCATCAAGTGTGGAAGTGGTATGATATTTCCATGGACTTCGTTTTCATCTTTCCTTGGGCTCCAAGTGGCAAGGATGCTATTTGGGTGGTTATTGGTCAATTGACTAAGTCTTCCCATTTCCTACCCATTTGGGAGTTAAGGAAGGTGGAGGATCTGGGCCACCATTATGGTTAAGATATTGGGAGAGTCTATGGAATTAATTTAACCATTTTATATAATTTTTACCCTTGCTTCACTTCATGGTTTTGGAGAAGCCTTCCGGATGTGATGGGTTATCAACTAAAGTTGAGAATGGTGTATCATCCCTAGATAAATGGTCAATCTAAGTGGTATATTAAAATCCTCAAGGATGTTATTTGAGCATGTGTTCTTGTCTTTGCTAGTTATTTGTATAGGAATCTTTTGTTGGTCTAATTTTCTTATGACAACGGTTATCAAGTTATGATCAAGATGGATCCCTTTGAGGATCTTTATAGATGACTGTGTTGATAAAAAATATATTATATGGATTTCGATGATCAATCCATATTGGGGTTGATAATTATTCAGGATATTATAGACAATGTGTAGTTGATTCGGAAGAGGTTGGTGATAACTCAGATTCATTATAAATCTTATGTTGATTGTTGACATCGTCTGTTGGTGTTTATAGTTGTGGATCATAAGTTTTTGAGTGTTTCTTCCTTATTGGGAAACTTTTAATTAATAATAAATGATAAGACAGTTTCATAGTATTTTAGGCTATTTTACTTCATCTAAAATCTCAGAAATATGGATTATCATTTGGCCTTTCAATCGCAAATTAGGTCCATCCATGCAGTATTCCATGTTTCCCAACTGAAGATGTATCATCCATACATGTTACATATGATTCAGTGGGATGGTCTGAAGATAGTGTGACAACCTAGGTAATGTTAATAATAAATAAATTTAATGTATTAGTAATATTAATGATTATATTTTATGGATTCATATTCACTATATTTATTTTATGTCGTTTTCCAATCAAAATAGATATAGTTTTTTTAAATAAATTATTTTTAAGAAATTATATGGTTTTATTTAAAATATAGATTTATAAATTTTTTGAATTTAGGTTTATAAAATGGAATTCATTTTTTGATATTATCATATAAAAATTAACTTAGGGTAATTTTTTTATTTTTCGAAAAAAAATGTTTTTTTAATGGTGAAATATATTGTTTTTACGCATACAATAACTTTTATAATGACATTATGAAGTAAGAACGACATAAAAATTTATAAAAAAATTATTGAAATAATAAATTTCTAAGGAATAAAATAATTAATTTAAATGTATTAAGAATAATTTATAAAATTATGTATTAAAATTTGAAGCATAAGTTACATTTTATTCAAATAAAACAATATTTTTGTTTATATACTTTTAATAAGGTGGTTTGAGGATGAAATTATGTTTTTTCATGGTTCTAATGTTAATGAACCTTAATTGTTTTAATAATAAATTAATAAATTCAAAGGAATCATAACTCCTCAAAATTCATACTTCTAAATGATAAAATAAGAAATATTTAAACCCTAAAACTCCCCTCTCCTAAAATTTAAATAGCCCCTCTCTTTTAACACGTAAAAACATATACCATTCATTTTATCATGACCAATACCTATAAAAATACCTTCCCAAAATCCTTCCCCATTTTCTATAGGTCATGTTCTTCTCAAAATACCAATCCTAAAAGGCTTAAGTTGTAAGTTAAAGGGATATATCTGAGGAGAAGGTATGAGTCATAACCAAACTATTTCAATTTTATTTATTATTATAAATTATTAAAATATATTATTACCACTATAACATAAATAAATAAATATATTATCCATTAAAAAGTGTTACTATTATGATGGAACAAATATTTTTCATCCTATGGGAAATAAAAACATCACCTGTGTGTATGTGTGGACTACCACCTCCATGAAGCAATGTGTTTTTTTTTCATCACCACCTTACATGGATTGTTATAAATATGTAATTAATACATATATAATATGTTCATAACATATATATGATTCTATAAAAGTAAAATATTATCAACTTTATTTATTTTCCACTCACTATAAAAATGAAAATGACATTCATGAGTACGTGTGAACTACCATCTCCATGAAACAATATGGTTAATTTTTCATGACCACCTTACATGGTTGGTATAAAAAGTTTATATAATGTATCAATATTATAAATATAAAATTTTTAAGATTCATTAATTAAGGGAACCATAACCCCTCTGACTTCTATCATTGCATCGATGTTTTTTTGAGGTTATTAATCAAACAACCCCAAAACATCAAATGTGAACTTAACCATTTTAATACCTAAATAAGTGATGGTAATAAATTAAATAAAATGAATAATAATGATGATGAAATGAAAAATAAAAATTTTATTAATCACATATAAAATAAATATAATTTTATTATTTTGGAGTAATATTATGTATAAATTTATACAGGACTTAAGGTATGGGAATTTATTTCAAAAGATATTGTTTTAAAGTCTTCCTTACAACTCTTTTTCTTCCTTGAATAGGTTATTTTAAATGTTTTAATAATATTATTATTTCTTTATAAAAAAATTAAAGTTCATTTTAAACTATTTTTTACATTATTTAAAAAGGATTGGAAATGAATCTTTTCAATGATTTGTGTGTGGGTTATTTTATAATTTTTACTAAATTACAAAAATGAATGTGTTTTTAACATATAAAATTTGACCACCCTTTCCCACCATCAAAGCTATTATACATTATCAAGATTAACATACAATTTCCCATATTTGTATTAAAAGAAAAGGTTTCTCTCAATATTATAGGAATTTTTTATTTTAAAAGTTTTTCAAAGGAAATAGAAACTTTTTCTCATCTTTGTTAGATAAGTGAAAGTTTTTTTGCTTATGGTATTGAATTACGATTCAAATGGGTTTTATTATTAAAATAAAATCTATGTGTTCTTTATTTTTTTTATGGTTCTTATAAATTTTATATAAATTATTTTTGATCATTATATAGCTCTGATAACTGATGAGCTTGATATAGCTCTCTAATTCATATGGTAAAGTGAAAGAGTTTACCAGTGATAGGTTACTTCTAAGAGATATGGGAATTATTTGGTCAAGTTATTCCATTAAAAGGGTTTTTATAAGTATTAATATAAGGATAATGTCTCTAATTAGATATATTAAAGGATTTCACTAATTTATAAATGAAATGTTTTTATTTCAAAATGTAAGTAAATGATCATAAGTTTTTTATGAAAATTTATCACTTTTTTTAAAATGATGATTAATGAATTGTTCTTTAAGAAATTATATTAATAAGTTTTCATGTTTTTCAAGAAAACATTATAATTATGATTTTTCCTTTATTATTACATATTAATTGTTTTATGAAATTTATTAATCAAGTAAGTTATTTTCAAAAAAATATGATCTTTATGGCCAAATGTTTTTGTGAAAATAAAAAAATTATTATATATTTTTTAGGTTTAAAAATTGTCTAATGAGTTTCTTTTCCTTTATTTAACTTTATATGATTTTATTTACTCATCCTATTTTTAAAAAATTATTTTTCATAGGGCATAAGGATGAGTATAATTGTTAGTAAATTCAAAGTTTTAGATATGGTAGTTACCTTGAATGAAGCTAGTATATCTTTATAAAGAACTCATGTTGTGGTAAAAATGGACGCTGTGTGGAAATGTTCACTATTTATATAATATTTTATTTATTATCTAAAACTCTAAACTTAAAAAATCCCATAACTGTAATATAGTGCAACCCTTTTTTTAAATCATGTATTTATGGGATGAATAAGGTATGGGTCATTACAGTTGGTATCAAAAGAAAGTGTTAGATAATTTTAGAGGTTAGGATAATGTTAAAAGATACTTTAAAGAGATTATAATTTACTCTTATATTATCTTGATAAATATTTTGAATATTTTTATGTTTCTTCATCTAATCCATATCTATTCAGAATGGTTTTCCGTAGGCGAAACATGGAATTTGAGGTAGAAATGCATTAGGAGGATAATATCCCTCTAAACAAAGGACCCAGAATGGTTAGATAATAGTATTTTATGGAAGTTTTAACTCAATTGACACAAGATATTGATGTTGGAACCCATAAAATAGAGAAACATAATTCTCTATAGAGGAACATGTCTATAGTAGAGCATTTAATTAAACAGCACCCTCCAGCTTTTAGTGGATCCTCAGACCTAGTGAAATATGAAGGATGGATTAATGTTATAGAAAAGTTATTTGAAGTTATAGTATACTTAAAACATTAGAAGGTGACCCTTGTTATTTATCATTTTTGACATAATCAATAGTGTAATTTTTTTAGAATACTTTTTGGAAGCATGAAATTGTTCCATATAATGGATTGTATTTAAAGATATCTTCCTTAAGAAGTATTTTCCTAAAGTTATTCGATATAGAATTGAAAGATAATTCCTAGGGTTGAATAAAAAGGATGAGGAATTTTGTTATTTTCTATGAATCTAATTTTACTAGATTGGATAGGTATGCACCAAATTTCATTTTAGAACATGATAAATTGATCAATTTTACCCTGGATTAATGCCATGTTTATGAAAGGCTCAAGTTACTCATAAGTTCAGGTGTTTTGAGGAATTTTTCACTCTACTAAGAAATTTTAGGTATATTTCATGAACTTTTACAAAAAGAAGGATAATAAGTGATGCATGTGGTGGGAAATGTGGAATCATTCATCAAAGAAACCGGAAGGTATGAAAAATCAATTACCCACCTATGATAATTATAGAAAAAAGCATTATGGAGAATTTATTTTGTGATATAGGAAGTTTTACCAATGTGTAAATATAAGACACATTGATTATGATGTAAAATAAAATATAAATTCTAATGGTTAGATAGGTAATTAAATGAAGGTAGTGAAATTTTTTAATTGCATTAATTTGGTAACATTATGTTAATTCATGTTTATAATTAGTTACTCAAGGAGGGAATTATCAAGATAAAAAATGTAAAGATAAAGAAAATTATTATTATACTACTATAGTAGACGTGGGACCATAAAATTAAGTGGTTATAAGTACATTACTTGTTTATTCAGATTATTTAAATGTATTGTTTGATTTGGGATCCACACAATATTTTATATCTTGGACTTTTTCAAGTAAAATGGAAATAAAATCTCAATGAATTAAGTCATAACTCTTGGTAAAAACTCTTGGGGATGGTATAAAGGTAACATGAATTTATAAAAATATTCTTATTATCATTTGTGGAATTGTTTTTCCTGTAAACCATGTTGACTTTACCGTTAAAGAGTTTGATGTTATACTGGGTATATACTTGATTTGATTTTATCATGATAAGATATTTTTCAGATATAAAAAATTCATATTCAATTTTTAGAAGAAGTTTCTATTTGTATATGATAATGAGTTCATGAATTTTATAAAATATCAATAAGCTATGAAACTTATAAAAGCTAAAATTGAATTTTATATTTCACATATTATTGAAAAGAAATTAACTATTCAAATTAGTAATGTGTTAGTGGTAGATTAATATTTGGATGCATTTCCGAATGATTTTTCTATTGTTATTCTTAATTGGGAGGTTGAATTTAATATTTACATAGTTTCTGATGAAAATCTAATTGAAAAACCACCTTATTAAATAGAATTATTTGAGTTATTAGAATTGAAAAAGTAGTTACAAGAGTTTCTTGATAAGGGTTTCATCCACCCAATAACTTCACTTTGGGGTTCTCTTATTCTGTTTGTTAAAAATAAATATAGTTACATGGGACTTTTTAATGATTATAGAGCCCTAAATAACATAACTATTAAGAGAAAGTATCGCTTTCCTCATATTGATGTCTTGTATGATCTGATCCAGGGAGTATTGTATTTTTTAAAGATTGATATCATGTTTGGGTACCGTCAGCTAAAGGTAAAAGAAAAGAACATTCTGAGGGTGGTTTTAAAGACTAGGTATAACCATTACAAGTTTGTGGTTATGCCTTTTGGGTTAAGAAAAGTATATATCTTATTTATATATCTAAAGAATATGGTGTTCCATAAGTATTTGGATAAAAAAAATTTGTGTTTATCAATGACATTATAGTATTCTCTAAAAACTATGTTGATTATGAGAAATAACTAATGATTGTTTTATATACTTTAAAAGAAAACATTTTTTATTGAAAATTCAGTAAATATGAATTTTAGTTACGAAAAATTCTATTACATGTGAAAATTTCTTATAAATATGGAATAATTATTTATCCTTGTAAAATTAAAGTGGTAGAGGAGTGCCCAAGGCATAAAAATGTCACTGAGATTTTAATTTTTCTTGGATTAGAGGGGATACTGTCGACGATTTTTTGAAATTATCCCACTAAATAAGTTAACTCAAAAAGAATTAAAATTCATCTAGAAAAAGGAATGTAATAAATGTTTCTAATAATTTAAAATAAAATTGGTTAATTGTTCAGTGTCATCCTTTATAATAAGAAATGGTTAATCTTTGATTTACATTTATTCATGTGTGAAGGGAATTGGATTTTTCTTGATGAAAAATGATCAGGTTATTATATATGCATCTCTCCAATTAAAACTCCATGAGCATAATTATCCTATACATGAACTTGATTTGACTACAATGTTTTTTCTTTAAAAATCTAGAGTCACCATTTATAAGGGGAGAAATATGAAATATATAATAATCAAAAAAATTTAAAGTATATCTTCATTCAAAAATAGTTGAACATGAGGTAGAGAATATGAATATAATTGATTAAGGATTATGATTGAGTAATTCACTATCATCAAAATGAAAAAACATTGTAGTTAATTCTATGAGTAAAAAATATAATGTACCATTAACTATGTTATGTCAGGAACATGATCCTTTAGTTACTGATTTGATAAATGTTTTCCTAGAAATTTTTTATGTCTAAAATCATTCTATTTTCCCTCAGGTATCAGTGCAGTCATATTTATCATAAATAATTAAGTAAGATTATAAAGAAGATCATGGGTTATAAGAAATAGTATAATTGGTCAAAATGGTATGTTTCATGAGTTTAATGTGGATAAAGAATGTGTTATCATACTTTTAAATCAGTTATTTGTTCTGAGTGATTCCCAATTAGAGAAGGAATTGTCAATTGAAGCTCAAATATTTCTATTTTCGGTTCATCCTAGCAGTACTAACTTATACATATACCTTAAAAAATACTATTAGTGGCAATATATAAAGAATTATATAACTAATTTTATTATGAAATGTTTAACTTGACAATAGGTTAAAGATGAAAAAACTACCAAAGGGGATGATTCATCCTTTTCTAGTTCCTAAATGGAAATGGGAGAATATATCCATAGATTTCATGATGTGATTACCAAAGACATCTTAAGGTTATAATGTGATTTGGTTTATTACTGATTGTATAATGAAAAATGTTAATTTTATTCCTATTCGAGATATTATATTTGTATATCATCTTTCAAGACTTTATATTAAAGAGATAGTCATATTACATGGAGTTCCCCTCTCTATTGTATCTATAGTGACCTAACATGGAGTCCACTCAACTGGTTCCCTAATCTGATTCACCATAAGACCTTAGGAACACCTCCATATATGCTAGAGTTTTTTGACAAGCAGCAAGAGCCTAAGATGTTACTGTGGGTAAATTATTCCCTCTTTAACATATTATAATAAATGTGTAAATAAAATTAAATATATATTCACCCAAGTAAGCATCACAATCATATAAAGTGTCAATAAATAAATAAAATAAACATATGTGATAATAAATGAATGTTCCATAAATATCTGATCCCCTATGGGTGGATCATACAGAAGGATCACAAAGAAATAAAATAAAATTTGTTCTAATATCCCATAAACAACTATTCCTAAGTCAATTATGGTCCCATCATCCAACTCCAACCTAGATAATGAAATCAATAATCATCAGTACCTAACCTAAAACATGTCCTTATGATAAAAAATAGTGTCTATACAAGTACCCAAGTGTCTTGTGGTCCCGATAAGGGTTTGAATATAACTCAGCAGGACACCACCAATGGTGCTCCTAAAAAACTAATCTGATACTCAAGTGAATTTGAGGTATAAAGAAATAAATCAGGCTATAAAAAGTAAATAAATAAACAAAAGCCCTGATTTATCAGGCTCTGTGGTGATGCCCTGGGTTGGTCTTACCTACTTTGAAAAGTGTTATAGTGTCTCTAAGCACTTCATGATGACCATTCATCGATAATTAACCACATGGAATATAGTTTCTCATACTAGAATTCCCCAAACATCATCAATTGTCACATTTAAACCAAGTTCTTATCTCGATATTCCCCTCTAATTTGACGCTCATGTATGCATTCCCTAAATATCTTGCATCATGAAAAAATTCATGTACTCATCTTGATAGTCCCAAACATCTGGTATCACATGGAAACCATAAATCACATCCTGACATTCCAAATCATTTACTACATTTAATCCAAAGTTCTTATCCCAATTTTCCCACTCATCAAGTGTCACATGGAATCTGAGTGCTCATCCTAGAATTCCCAAAAATACAATGTATCATATGAAATCCATAATATCTTCCATATTTTCCTAATAATTAGGCATCAATTTAATATTTAATCAAGTAATCATTCATTTCATTTTTTTCTTGTTATCCCCCAGGCCACCACTTTACCATAATCATCATTTTACTTTTAGGATCCATTTCAAATTTCAGAAAAAATGAATTATTTTTCTCCATAACCAATCAATTTTATAAAATATGTGTTCTAACAATATAACCCATTAGGATTTATAAATCATAGGTTAATAATTCAATTTAATCAAGGGTTTTTCTAGTTTTCTTTCCAAAAACCATATTAATTACCATTACAAGAACCCAAGGCCTCATGTAATTTCAATCCCCAGGTTATATAGATTTTATTAATTTTCTCATTGAGTTAGGTCCAAATAATTTTAAGGTTCAAATCCATTCCAAATTATTGATGGTTGTGAAATTCCATTTCATAACCACCAATTTAAACCAATTTTCCATTAAGATTATTCAAAACATCATTATACATTTAAATACTTCAAGTTATTACCAGTTTATTCTTCCCCGGTATGCTTTACACTTGAAATTAACATTTCTTAAGGTCTAATGATGCTTAAAATAGGCATTTAAACTAAGGTAAATTAGACTAAAACATTTTAATTTAAATAGGTTTAAATCGTGGTGGAGATGTCTTGACCGTACTATGCATGCACTTGAAAAAACAAAAAAAAAACTATGGGTTAAAATAAAAGGAACGCCAACCTTAATCAATGCTTATACTTTACTTCCAAGGGTCGGTAACTTTTTCAAGGATCATCAAGGATCGAACCATCATTTGGGAACCAAATTTAATCCATGAAACCATAAAAATTAATTATAATAACCAATTATAATTAATTAAACATTTTGTTCCAAAATAGGGATGAGTGGTGAAACACTTATAGAAAGATCTAGCCCCAATGGAACAATAACCAATCTAATACTAAATACTTGTGGCATACCCCCAATCAAAAATCAGATCAAATTATTAATAGGTAACACCAATTACGTGGCTAATTTAAAACTAATTTGACAAAAAAACTCACTATGATTCCATACCTTACCGAAACTCCAAGAAAATACATGGAGAAGCCATCTCGGGATCTGTATTGTGTAATACAACTAAAATCCCTAAGAGAAACGGTTGATTCCACCATGCTCTAGGGGAATCACCAAAAAAATATAAACTAGAGAAATTATAAATTAGAGATGAGGAAGGATAAGAGGAGAGGATATTACCAGAGGGTCATACCAGCCTCAAGTTTTTGAAGGATCTCCTAAAAATTCACTCCAAAAAATAAGTGTTGAAGGAAGGAAGTGAGCTCAGTCGTCTTGGAGAGGGAACACATGAGGGATAATAAGAAAATGATAGAGGATTAAAGGATATAAGGGGAAAGAATGTATTTTTTTTCACTTTTTAAAGGGTGCATAGTTTTTCAACACGGTTGGCCAAGATGTGTGCCCGTTGTGCGATCCCCTTTTTTCAAAACACTAAACTTTACATGGTTTGGAACACTGTTAGACCACAACAGAAAAAAAACATTTAGCAATGTTTTTTAGATATTTTTTCTCAAAAATTTTCAAATTTTGAATTTAGAAATGTTTTCTAGTAAACGTGGCTAAATTAGAATTTTTTTAGAAACATTTTGAAATGTTACTAATTTTTAATTTATCAATGTTTTCCTAAAAACAGGGCTAATTTTAAAAGAAAATGGATAATGGATAATTTTAAATTTATCCACATTTTTTTAAAAAACATGGATAATTTAGTAATTTTTGGTTAGCCACATTTAAAAATGTGGCTAATTTTAAATTTATCCATGATTTTTAAAAAATAGGGATATTTTAACGATGATTTTTAGAAACTATTTTAAATGATTCTAAGTTTAAATTTAACTGCATTTTTAATTAAATATGGCTATTTTATCCACATTTAAAAAATATATGGTTATTTTACTAATGTTTTTTATCTGTGTTTTAAAACACGACTAATTATATTTATTTATTTATATTTGTATTTATATTATAATAATAAGTCAATTGATTTACATAAATATTAAAATAAACAATTTATAATTATAATTATATATATGTGTATATATAAATTTATATTTATATACAAATACATTGACATATATTTAAATATTATAATATTTATATATTAATTTGTAAACTTATATACATAAAAACTCATGCATAAACATATATATATGAATTTATTTATTTATTTATTTATTTATATTAATTTATATTTTTATATTTATTAATATGGGTTATAACCATATCACATCAAAAAAATGATATGGATGAGCACCTATTTTTAAATTACACACACACACACACACACACACATATATATATATATATATTAATGTATATATATGTGAATTAATATATTAATATATAAACAAATCTGTACACTTATAAATAAATAAATAATAACTATATAAATGATTGTTATTATAACACATGAACACACACACACACACACACACACACATTTACATCGATGCATGGGGAATGGGATACATTATAAGTAAAATAATGCAACAAAAAAATGTAGGGAAGAACTCAGCAATGCTCAAACCTGAGACTTCGTCGAGACCCTAGGGGTAGCTACCACTGACCTCTAACCTGAATGCATATATATTGATTTATATATTTATCTATAAATGAATATATATAAATTTATACATATGTTTATATTAATATATATATATATATTCATATTAATAATATTACCACATTTAATTGTATTAAATAGAAATAAAAATAAATCTTTTCGTATAAAATTATTATACACATACATACAAACATAAATATAAACATACAAACTCAAAAGTTAAAACATAATTATAATGAAATAATTATAATTGAATAAGTAATTATTAATAAATATATATCTATATATGTTAATTTATATATTAATATATACATAATAATAATAAATATATTAATTTATACGTTAATGTAAAGCATAAATGTTAATATACACATGATAACATATATGTGTGTGTAACATATAATAACATATATATTAATTTATACTAACATATATAACTAATAACATATAATAACATATATTATCACATATATATGTAATATATAATAACATATATATAAATATAACAAAAATATATATTAATTTATATATTAATATATGACATGTGTGTTAATTCATATATATATATATATATATATTATAAAGTTATAGTTATAATTACACTAATTTATATATATATAGATATATATATATATATGTACATTAATATAGAAAATTATATATTAAATTTATTTATATTAAAATATATTAACATATGTATAAATATATTATAGTACAAATATTGAATGGATGATCTTCTTTGGTTGGTCGATTAGCTCGTTGGACTTTATAGGTGCATGCCCATTGTTCTATTCCTTGCGAAGGTACTGCATGTGTGCGGGTCTCGATTTTTTCTGAGCTAGGGTGATGTTAGGAGAGGTAAAATCTATTATCATGGGTGGGTTGGGTGATACGTTGTTGGGTGGGGGAGTCTATGAGTGGGTGAGGGTGAGGGTGTGGTGACTTCAGGGAGGGGGGAGATTGACGTCGGGGGGGATGGAGGGGTGAGCGGGTGTGGAAAAAATAGCAACATATATAAAAACATCAGTAAATAAAATTTATTTACCAATATTTTTTAAAACATTGGAAAATGAAAAACTATCTATGTTTATAAATGTGGCTAATTAGCGGAACCACATTTCCTAGTTTTTTTTAAACTTCACTAAATTATGTTTTTTCTATAGTGGAAAACATGTGAACCAACCATGTGAAATGGCTTAGAAATTTTCTATAGGTTTCTTCATGGTTTTTGACCCCTTCACATGATTTAAAAAAATGTGATCCTCCTTTGATTAACCTACATGTTTGGGGTTCACGGTTAGCACAAACAATTTGTTAATCGTGTGACCTATTTTGTTTCCTAAAACTTGAAATTCCAATACCTAAACCCCCAGGGAACTCCTAATACCTATAAACCCCCTAGAAAACCTCATTCCAAAACCCAAGTTGAGACTTTTGTTTGGTTCCAACCTTTGGGATTCTATTCTTATTCATTGTTTAAAAATCAGCCCATCTTGTAGTTCAAAAATCCAAACATTCCTCAAATTTTGTGCACCCATACATAACTAAAACCTTACAAACTCCTCTCCATAACACTTATCATCCTCTATAAGTATTTGTGGTTAACTATTCACACCTTCAAACTAACTTTGATCACTAATTTAAATCTGAATGTCCTCATTCCTTGACAAATTCCTAAAACACCTCTAAATCACATTTCTAACTCAAGGAGCTCAAACCGCCAGAACCTAAGATGACGCCCATGGTTAAAATGGAAACACCAATATGGAAATTAACCAAGATCATAATGGAGTTTTAATCCAAAAACCTAACAATCCCATGGTGATCCCCACCATAAGCTTCAGTTTACAGCCACTAATTCCATATGCTTTAGTGCCTCCATCATAAGAATTTTATTATTGAAACACCACCCTCACATTCCCATGATATTACCAGTGAAATATTCATCCAAATAAACCCAAAAATCCTTTAGATTATCAGTTAAGAACCATAACCCATCCTCACTATTGAAAACTAATAGAGGATAGACATACAACCACCGCTCATGAATGATCTATGAACAAACTGAATTTTCCTCAAATGCATAGTTTAATTCTTTAAATTCACCACTCATATCCAATATTATATGATAAAGGTGGTATAAAACCCAATGAATCCATTTTCTTGTTAATACACTAGTCGATCCTCCTCTAGCTGACCATTCTCAAAAATGCTCGACTCCACCATCCAGTGTGTCACCAACATACCTAGTCACACCTAAATGCATTCCGTGATCACCCAAACACACTCACTAGAGTCCATACCCAACTCCTAGTGAGATTACATGGTTTTAAAATTAACCATAGAAGACTACCATCATGAACTGTCATACATACTGACATACCACCCATCAAATCACCATTAGATCACTTAAACACTTCTCGATCAAGAAGATGATGCCCAACTCGATCAACCATAGCATCAAACTTTCTATTGGAATTCCCTATGAAATATATGTATGTGCTTAAAATGATTCACACAATAATACCAATTCAACTATAACTGATCCACTTTCATCTCAACATTCTCACGACCCTTAGGAACTAGGGATACATGCCCACAACCGACACATCACTCCCCACTATAGGAGTGTCATCGTCACCACTTTACTTTAACAACTACCAATCTCCATGGACTATGTTACATTCATCACTAAATGTAAAGGGTGTATATGGAAATATTTCTCTCACCCAATAAAAAAGTGAAACATCAACTACCACCCATACTAGGTCTCTGAGAATAGCTCCATGGAATTCATTTATATCTGGTTCATAATATGGACCTCATTTACTAATGAATGATGGAATAATCCTAACTATACGGATTTACATACATTACTTCTTGAGTGAAACATCTAGAATGTATCTACTCAAAAATAGTGTTTCACACATCTTAATAGATGATCGATGAATTTTTTAACCTCTAGAACCTTTATCTTGGTTAACCCAAGCATCTATTTTACCACTCTCTAATCCATCCACAATTTCATTTTCACTATAGGGACATATCAAAACCCTTCCAAGTCCCTGGGCCTTCTTACCCACAAGTGTCCCATAAAATCTCGACCACTTCACTCTAAGAATTCCCATAGACTATGAATCACAATAGAAACATGATTCTTCTCCAAGAAAATGTGAGTTAACATTCCATCATGGAGCTACCTTCACCACACCACTCAAGATCCTCCACCAAGATCCAAATGAATTCCAAAAGAACAAAACCAGACCATTTTACCATTCCAAAACCAAATATTCCTCGCACGTAGCCCATGTATACCATCTTATTTCACAAAAAATAAATAGGGTCTTACTCCTAATATAAGAGCCCATTTTTCGTAGAGGTATGTCCTTTTTTAAATTTAGGTTTGAATCCCTTAAATTTGATTAATTAAAATTTAACTGGGTGTATGATGAAGATCAAGACGTTTCAAGGGTTTGGGGGAACAAAAGAAAAAGGGAAATGGCCATTCTATTCATGTTGCATGGTTAGCACATAGCTAGTGTAAAATGTGGCCCAAATCATGCTATCTAGGAGGAGGAGGTGCACGGTTAGATAAACCGTGAAAGGGGGACATCCAAACCTTGAGGATATGGATAGTGTAATTCTCCAAGGTTGGTGCAAAATTTGTTAAATCACGTAGAAATACCTAGGTAATTGTGTGACCTCACCCCTTTGAATAGTGTCTGGTGCACAATTTGTACAAGGTTTGGAAAACTATGCAGGCAAATCGCGCACCCCCTTAAAAAGTGGAAAATCTCCAAATTCCCCATCGGGTTTTTTAGATCATCAAACTATTTGTATTCCTATACTTCTCATATCAACCCTAGTGACTAAATAAAGCTCTCAAATATTACCAAGGGTGGTTATCCTTTGATTCTTGGTTTTTTAGAGAATCATTAGTTTCAAATCAAATATCTGGGTGAGTCTTATCTTTACTTTTCTCCTTTTTTTTATTAGGGCTTGTAACTTGGGAAATATTCTTCCAAACCCTAAAACCCTATTTTTCTAGTGGATTATAGGTTGAGGACTCAAGGGGTTATTGAATCTGTATCTAAGGCTACTATTAGGAGTGAATTAATCATCAGACTCAAAGTAGGTGGTCTATAAGTTATATCCCATAGCCGTTGAGTTGATTTGTGCACATTCGGTTGCGTTCTTAGTTATCTCTTATTGTGCTTTTGATAAATTTGGTGATGCATGGTAAAATGTGCATATAAATGATGAATTTAACCCCTCATGATCCCCATGGGATGTGTTGAGGATGATTTGACTGATTTAGGGGAACCCATAGGGTGCATCGACTTTCCCGAACCTATAAATTGTCAAGGATAAGTGTGGAGTTGATGTGTGATAAAATAAAACCCTAGAGAACATGTTAATCTGGTTGGTCGAGTTGAAATGGATATTGATAGTTTTTCCTAGGGTTAATAATTTCATCAGGGGTTTTTTTACTATTATGAAAATGGGTTAAAATGAGATTAATGTAAATGTGTAAAATGGATTGTGACTAGTACTTAAAATGCATAAGGGGTTTAATAAATGGGAAATGATGAATGGGTTATGTGAGTTAACATATAGAATGTTTTAATATGTTAAATTGGTTAATGTATGGTAATTAGTGAATATGATTAATGAGTTAGGCATAAGAAATGGAAATTGGGATAATCCGTAATGTAATGTAAATGGAAATATGTTAATGGGTTCTGGTATAATATTTATTCCCATGTTAATTATTGTGGATTATGATTGATATTTTTATTGGTTGTGTTTGGTTTGGATATGGTATATGTGTGGTGAATGGATAAATACGCATGTGAACATGGCTCGGTAGGCTGTGGTATTAACTCAGGTTCTATGACCATGTGTCGAGTTAGACTGGGGCTCTAAACTCCACCCCACAATGAACGAGTTAGGGAAGGGGGCGGAGCTCTATTCCACTAATGGTTTCATTCCACATAGACTGAGGCTTTGAGGTGAGGATTATGTGTTTTTTTGATAGGTTTATCCTTATTGAGATAGGGACTTGGCTTATTCCCTTATGCATGGTGATGAATGCCTTAAACCCTTGTGTGAATGATGTAAATCCATAACCCATGGAACACATGATTATAATAAATTAAGTAATGAAAATGATGCAAATGATGAAAATGTTACTAATGTTAGAAATGGTTAAAGTAGATATTGTTAAAAAATGGCACTGAGTTTTATTTTGTTTAATTTTCATTGTTTTTTATTTACATGCACTATCTGTTTATACTTGATATTTTGTAGACACTTTTAGTGGTGGACTAATGAGTTGTACTCACACCCTTCTTGGACATCATTAGGTACCCGAGAAGATTTCATTCCTGAAGGTCAGGATAAGGGAAAGGGCCAAGTACTTGGGAGTTGATTCAAACATGGGATGTTCATGTATGAGGTTCCTGACTTAGAGTCAGGACTCCTTTTGGGATTTTTTTGTTTGTCTTTATTTTGAGTTTTGTTCACTTTGGAACTGTTTAGCATGACATGACATATTTTACTACTGGCTATAGTTGGTACCCTATTTGGGAAGTGGTTAGTTATGTATGATTCTAGTTATTACTTATTTTTTCCTCTATTTCATTTGTTGTTTGTTGTGGATTACTATGGTAATGAGGGTATAGTGTCCCCATGTGATCTATTAGACCCTCATAGCTAGTTAGAGACCTCTAGAATATGGGGAGGCATGCTTGAGGTCATGTGGCGACCCATCTTGGGGAACCAGTTTAGTGTAACACAATTTTGGGATGTTATAAAGTTGTTTCAAATAGGTTCTTTTATGTGGTCATACTATTTTGAATGGTAGAAATGAGAATAGGATGTTTGGGGCCTTGGAAATGTGCTCATGCTTAGGAGTATCTGACCCATGTACAAGGGACAACCCAAGTCACCGAGGGTGGGAATTTTTTTTCTTGGTGTGTGTTGTTACAATTGAATGATATTTCACCATTGGGTGATGCACTTGTTGCGTGATATGACTATTTTTTTTATCTTTTTCACATGTATAGAAAGATATGAGGTTATGAATTCATAAATCATTATAGGCACCTAGTTATTTAAGTTCCATGCATCACGATAGGCACACATGAGATGGGTGTGTGGGGTATGAAAGGTATAATGCATTTTACTTTCATAGAAACTTAATGAAAATGGTGTCTAATGAAATGATGTAAATGGGGGGAAATGGAAGATGTTAAATAATGGGTAAAGAATTTTTCTTAATTAAGTGGTCCAAAGTGAGTTGAAAATGTTGTCCATAACAATTTGTGAAATGGGAAATGTTCTTAGGAATAAAGATTTGCATTGTAAGTATAGAAATAGTTTTCAAAAGGTGTCTAATGTAAGATTTGTAACCATTTAAGTTAGTTTACCCAATATTATCCATTTCCCTTGGTAGGGATGGTCAAGGGTAGTGTTTGGGATGTGCTGATAACCTTTGGGATATTGAATGTAATTGGGTTGTTTATGGCCAATAGAGAGCTTTATTTTATATAAATCGTGAAACCATTATGTTAAGTGTTCTAAAATCATATTTGGAATTATAGATAAATGTCACCATGATGGTATGTTCCAATAAGGAGACAAGAGGATGTTTCCAATAATTCTCCCTTGGTTGTGGAGCAAGAAGACCTGGTGATTCAGAGTAATAGAGAAAAGAAGTTTTGTGAAAACCTCGCTCGCTTTATTAAGATGACGAAATGGGACCTAGGGGGGTTATATCGATTATGTTTGAGATTAATAGAGAGTTTTAGCTACAACACCCTTCGACCTTAACAAGAGAGGGTGGTCCAAAGGTAGATAATTTCTAGATAGAGTCCATCCATACGATTCTTGACCATTTGGAGACTCTTTATGAGAAGTGATTCATGTTAGCATCCTATATGTTGTGAGGTCAGGAAAACCGTTAGTGGGACATCCTGGTTCAAATTTATTAGATTAGAGGAATGATATGGAAATATTTTCCGGAAATGTTTATAGAATACTTATATCAATAAACCTTGAGGTAGTAGAAGGCTATAGAGTATATGAGTTTTACCCAAGGGGCTATGTCAGTGATGGATTGCGCTAGTCATTTCATTGACTTGCATTGCTTCATTACAATGTTTGCAGGGGACGAGGAAGCTATGGAGAAACCTTTCCAAAAGGGTCTTAGACATGATATTAGTTATTAGATGAATATATTCTTTTCAAATAGGTTTGTATAAGTAGTTTATTAGTCCCTTATCTCATAAAAGAACCATAAGGGGCATTTAGGTAGTGGACTTGTAGTGCTAGTTGGATGGGTGATTGATATGACTTTAAAGGGTAGAAAGAGTCATTTTGGGAGTTTACATTAGGTTGGAAGTGAAAATAGTAGTCATAAGAGAGGATAATCCCCTAAGGGAGGTGATTCGGCATTCTGTTACCAGTATGGAAGGTCAGGGCACATGCACAGTCAGTGTACCTAAACATTGGTTAAGTGTTGGACATGCAGAAGGTTGGGACACATACATTGGTTCTGTAGGAACCCTTGATAGCTGGGTACTGATGAAGGTTAGAATAAGATTTAGAGTGCAAGTATGGGGGCAGTTACCTCATATCAGGAAGGCAGTTGGAGCTCCACGGTCCATACCATTAGGGGTGGTGTATGTGATACTCTAGGGCGAGATCATCCATACCAGTAAGATAGTGCAGTGCAAGGTAATTAGGATAGATCCCATGGTATAATGATATTACATCTTCATGCATTTTTTTCTACACATGGAGGTGGAGAAGCTAGGACATCTACTACTATAGGTACGATCCTTGTCACTTCCACATTTTCTAGTTCTTTTTTTGACACAAGTTCCACACACTTATTTATCTCTACTCAATTTGTAGTTGTGTTGGGCCTAGAAGTGGAACATTTTTGTGGGGTTATTTTAGTTGATACTCCATTGGGGATGCGAGTTGAGGATATCAGACAATTTAAGAGTTTTTCTCTATAGGTTGGTGGGTGTCATTTTATATGGGACTTGTTCATCCTTGAGATGTCAGTTTTTGACCTACTTTTAGGAATGGGTTGGTTGGTATTGTACCAATCCCTTATAGACTATTATCATCATCTATTAATGTTCACAAATCCATAGGGAGACACTTATTCCCATCGCGGTGAGTGGGATGTTCGAGAAGGCTGTGTGGGACTAGTTTGTAAGTAGGTGGGAGAACTCAATACCCAGGTGGCTTGTCTTGTGCTAGATGATGGAAGGGTAAAGCAGCTTGTCTTTCCTCCTATAGTGGACTAGTTTCATGATGTGTTTACTAAGTATTTCTCAAGGCTTCCTCCTAATAGGTATGTTGGGTTTTAGATTTATATTTTTCTAAAGTAACAACCAATTTCTATTCCTCCGTACAGAATGGATCCATTAGAAATCCATGAGCTTAAAGATCAGTTGGAGGAGTTGGAGAGGGAGAGATTAATTTTTCTAATCACATCACCTTAGAGATCTCCAGTGATTTTTCCAATAATTATTATGGGTAGTTGCGATTATGTGTAGATTATAGAAAGTTGAATCAGATGACTTTTAAGAACCGACACCCTCTTCTAAGAATTTATGATCACTTTTATTAGCTAAGAGTAGTTGTACCATTTTCTAAAATTGATCTAATATTGAGGTATCACCAGCTTAGGGTGAGTACTTCTAATATACTGTGGACTACTTTCATGATCAGTTATGAGTTTTATGAGTTTTTGGTGATTTTATTCGGGTTGACCAATGCATCTGTAATGTTTATGGACTTAATGTACTGAATCCTTCACCCTTACCATGATCAGTTCATAGTTGTATTTTTTGATGACATCTTGGTGTACTCTAAGACCCATTAAGATCATGATAAATATCTTGACATCATCTTGAGTACACTAAGAGAGTACAGGCTATACACCAAGCTATCCAAATGTCATTTCTGGATCGATAGGGTGCATTTATTAGGTAATGTTATCTCATAGGAATGCGTGTTAGTAGATTCAGAGAAAGTGCAAGTAGTGGTATCTTAGGAATATCCCAAGAATGTTTCAAATATATGAAGCTTCCTAGGTTGGGATTATTATTACCAAAGGTTTAACAATCATTTCTCCCATTTGGAAACACCACTTTTAGGTTTGACCAAGAATGGAATCAAGTTTGAGTAGTATGTGGCATGTGATAATGCTTTCTAGGAGCTTAAGAGGTGGTTGACTACCATACCGGTACTTATCTTCCTTGATTCAGGAAAATGTTATATCTTCTTTTGTGATGTGTCTGGTGTTAGGATTGGAGTTTTATTAATGAAGGATGATCGGTTTGTTACATATGGGTCATGAATGTTGAGTACACATTAAATAAATTAACCTACTCACAATCTTGAGATGGACGCAGTGGTTTATTCCCTGAAATGTTGGTTTCATTACTTTTTGGGAGAACAATTATCATGTATACCAATCATTAAAGTCATAAGTATATATTCTCCCAATGTCATCTGGATATTTGGTAGTGAAGATGGGTCAAGTACCTGAAATACTTCAATTTTGAGTTGGTGTATACACTAGGAAAATGGAATAGTGTTGTAGATGCTTTGAGTCATAAAACTCAAGGTCAGGCAGTTCAAAAGTCCATCTCTACGTGGAAGATGAGAGTGTTGCTTAATGAAAAGCATCTAGAGGTATAGGATGGGAAATTTTAGATGACCTTTGCATCCATATCAGTTGATTCTATGCTTTTGAGTAGGTGCAAGGAGATTTATCTTGAGGATTCAAAGTGTTTGGGTATAAAGGAAAGTCTTAAACGTGGGGATTCACATTCTAGTTGTATTTTTTGTGCTGATGATATTGTTTGTATTTGTGACTATGTGGTTGTGGTGGTGCGTATTTGAGAAGAGTTTATTCATGAGTTTCATGCATTGAATTGGTAAGTGCATCCTTGATTGAGAAAGATGTATCATGACCTCCATAAAGAGTATTAGTGGGTGGAAATGAAGAAATGGGTCATAGGTTTCATGACATGATGCCTTTCCTATCAACAGGTAAATTGTGAGAATCATCAATCCGGTGGTTTTTTATAAACATTATCCATTCAATAATGGAATTGGGATGATGTAACGATGGATTTTATAGTGTGTCTTCTAAGGAAGCCTTAGAAGAGTGATACAATATGGGTGGTTGTGGATCGGTTGACTAAGGTCGCTCATTTATTTCCGATTCAAGAGACTTTCACTATTAACTAGTTGAGTGAATTGTACATTAATGAGATAGTGTGGTTTCATGGAGTATTTATAAATATGATATCATATCATGATCTATGTTTTACTTCACACTTCTTTCAGTGATTACAGAAGGCACTTGGTACCCAGGTGTTTTTTATTATGGATTTTCACCCAAAAACAGATGGACAGTTAGAGCATATGATTCAAGTTCTAGAGGGAATGTTGAGATATTATGTCTTATATTTCAATGGTTCATGGAAAAAACACTTGTCACTTATTGAGTTTACCTACAATAATAGTTATTTGGATGCAATTCAGATAGAACCATTTCAGGCACCTTATGGTAGACCATGTAGATCTTAGTTGTGTTGGATGGAAGATGGATAATTAGAGTTGTTGGGACTGCATCTCATATAAGAGATGTCAGAGTGGGTTCAGTCGACCTAGAAGCATATGAAAACATATCAGAGTAGACATAAGTCATATGCAGATAGGCGTTATAGACCTCTTGAATTTGTGGTGGTTGATCGTGTGTTTCTTCAGGTGTCACCAAGGTTGGGTCACCATCAGATGTGGAAATAGGTTAAGTTAGCACCCTGGTATA
The DNA here is from genome assembly GCA_963277665.1 of Viscum album. Classification (NCBI taxonomy): domain Eukaryota; kingdom Viridiplantae; phylum Streptophyta; class Magnoliopsida; order Santalales; family Viscaceae; genus Viscum; species Viscum album. The sequence continues at coordinate 1,430,147,489 of OY728126.1, read as the reverse complement.
TGGGGTCATTTTAGATTGTGGAGAGGATCGGACCAGTGGCATACTAATTGGATCTTCCACAATGGTATAGTGGTATGCATGATTTTTTAATGTTTTCCAGCTTCAACAATATCACCCTGACCCATCTCATGTGATTGATATTGAGGATGTTAATCTTGAGACTGATGCATCCTTTAAGGAGCATCGGGTACATATTGTGGATCGTAGTGAGAAAATATTGCGAGGCAAGTTTTTCACTTTAGTTCATGTTCTGTAGCAGCATGGGAATGTTCATGAAGAAACATGGGAATGAGAATCGGATATGTTGGCCTAGTTTCCTAATCTATTTTCTTTGGATGCTCAGTGATTCTTGGGAACACAGCTCAACAACAATCCATTATAAGGTACAGAGTTGTAAGATCCCAATTTTTTTGGAGGTATGTCCTTGTTTAAATTTTGGTTTGAATCCCTTAAATTTGATTAATTAAATTTTTACCGGGTGTATGAGTAAGTTTAGGGTTTTCTGATTGTTTAGGGCATGAAATAAAAAGGAAAATGTAAATTATATGCATGTTTCCTAGTTGACATATGGTTAGGGTAAACTGTGCACCCAAACTATGTGATCTAGGAGGTAGAGGTGCACAATTAGGTAAAACATACAAGGGGGAGAGCCAAACCATGCATATTTGGGAAGTGGAATTCCACACAGTTGGCGCACAGTTTTTGAAACCACGCAGATCTCCCCAGGTAACTGTGTGACCTCACCCCTTTGGATGGTGGCTAGATCAAGGTTTGGAAAACCGTTCACCCCATTAAAAGTATAAAATATCCAAATTTCCACCTGAACACGCTATCATGACACGTAAAATTGATTATGATTTTAAGGTTGATTTTAGTCTAGAGAAGATCCTAGGTCATCTTTCAAGGAGAATTTGTGGGTTTAGAGTGTGCGTTTTTAATAAGAAAAACTAAAATAGGGGTGGTTTAAAAATAGTTTAAAGAAAATGACTTGATTTAAAGAGTTTAAAAGTTGATAAATAAAAGTGGTGTTTTATAATTATGAGATAAGGAGATCATTTAAAGTTCACTACACATCGTGGTGTGTCCATCATTATGAAAAATACACATGGTTTAATGGAATCCTTTTGTTGAGGGTTGTCAATATCTCAACTTCCCTCATACCTCTTAAACGATGCTCAATGAACCACCCCCTGACACAAAAATCATGTTGCCAAGTTTTGAGTATAAATCATAGAGAATAAATACTATCAAAGTATACTGAAATCTTATGTATGTGTGAGATAAATATGACTCTTGTCTTGTCCAATCGGAATAACCCATTATTCCCACTTGAATCCTCAACCCACTCGGTGTTGAAATAAAATGGGTTTCACTTAATTTTAACAATAGAAATGAAATAAGAGGAGAATCATGTCAAGATAAGAAATAGGTGAAATATTTAGCACATAAATTAAAAAAAATCATTATAAGAACAAGTGTTGTAACTCCCTCTCAAGTGTGTGTAGCTCCCTTGAAATTATTGTCCATCGTTTAGCTCAACATCGGGAGGAGGAGGAAACTCGGGTGGAACTTCAGCTTCTTCCTTGATCCCCCTATGAGGATAGGGGACTTCAGAACTCCATAGATGATGATTGGACTCCTTTGGGTCTCCAAAATACTAGATATTTTCTTCATCACCGAAATTGCAAAAGCGAATCCCAAGCTTCCATTTTATAGGCAACGTGGAAGGTGGTTTTGGGCACACAGATTGTGTATAACTATTTGGCCCATGGTTTTTGACCAAATTACAGACGAATATCACTTTGTAAAAAACTAGAAACATGTTTCCCAACCTTTTTAAATTCTCCATAAAAATTTTGGAACCATTTGGACAAATAAAACTCAATATATTGATATAATATAGAACACTTCATTTGACATTTTGCAGATTTGATTATTTGGATAGATCCTTTCGGATGGGAATTGTAGAGGCCGAATGAGGATTCAATTCCTTCATATGAAATGTATCCCATTAAATTTTGGACCAGATAAAACAATTTCAGCCCATTTTAATTCATGATTTAGTAGAAATATGCGGTTGAGTCCACTGGTGTGCATGGATCATGCACAGTTTGGCCCATTTTTCTTGGACATCATCATGGGCCCTCCAAATCACCATCACCTTCAATGACATTATCATAACAAGTATATTTTCCCTTTTTAAAAGTAATAAATACAAAATAATTTAATCAAACATTAAGTGAAATTTGTTATTATTTTTATAATTTTCAATACAAAACTAGTTTAGCACAGTCATGTAAGGGTGAAAATGAAATAGTGAATCATAGTGTGATCACACCCCCACACCTAAACATTTTCACTCCTGGGAATAGTCATAATTCCAAAAAAAACATGTAGATATTTCCAACTTCATAAATATTTAACATTAAATAAAAATTTAATTCCTAATAGAAATTTGATGAAATAAAAAATCACACCGAGGAGTTATTCCCAATAATCATTGAAAAAGACGTCACAAAAATTGTATCCAAATTAAATTCCAAGGGATGCATGATACCGATAAAAGAAAATAATTCAAAAGTTAATCATGTCACTAATTCTCCACGTGTGTATGTGACAACCATTTCATACTATTCTTTCCACTTTCTATTGAGTAAATATAAGTTATTTCAATAATTTTTTACTTACAAGATCCTTTCCACCAAACTTTCCCCCAACCTTTGCAATAAAATTTCAATACCCACTCACTTAAGCAATTCCAAAAGTCAAACCATAAGCTCCTGACCTAGATATCCCTATATGTTTTACATTTCATCACTCCCCTCATTTATTATATTTTTTTCAAAAGTTTCACTTCGAACAAATATCACACTCTTCTCCCAACCCTTGTTTGATCTCCTCACGACACTAATTGTAATAGTTATAACAAGATCAAAGGTCGAGGAATGGTGGTTTTGACCTGCCCAATATACAACCCTTTATTTATTTATTTTTTGAGGGTGTATAATAGTTAGATAATAGGTACACATGTATAGGTCAATCTGGTAAAGTAATTAAATAGAACAGAAAATGAACAAATGTATGGAAAAATGATTTTTTAATGTAGATAAAAATAAACCTAACTTATATTTACCTTAAATTAAGTAAGATATTTTCACACATCATGGTTCGGTGAAAAAAAATATGTAGAGGGATTAAGTGATACAATTTTCCATTAAACTATTCACAAAAAAGGGAACCATTCTTCTCAAAGGTTTCAAAATGATACAAACATTTATATCATTGACAAAGAACAAAATTTCAAAAGAAAGTCCCACTGGAGTATTGAATTCCTTCTATAATTCATATTTCATTGGATTTTTTAATGTTAAAACATCATGAAATATAGACATTCCACATGAATTTTCAGTAACATCCATGATTAAACAGGCATCATATTCCATTATAAAGTGGGAATAAAAAGAGTAATATTCAAGCATAATGATGAGTGGGAGGGAAAGGGGGAAAAGTAACAATACTATTCATCAAGCTAAAAATAGAAAAAGAAGAAAGATGATGAAAATTCCTAACTAACCCAAGAATATACCCATCCCCCCACACCTGGAGTATATAATTTCCTCACTATAATAAAATAGAATGTGGTAAGGAATGATAAAACCTAGTGTGTGTTATTTGTAGACTGCTTCTTGAACTTGGAGTTCCTCCAACGGGGACTCCAGAAGTGCTTTTTGGAAGTGCTTCAGCCGCTGCCCATTGACATTGAAGGTTTGCTTGGTTTCTTTGTTTTGAACCTAGACAACACCAAATAGAGAGATGTTAGTAATAGTGTATGGTCCAAACCAGTGGGAACGAAGCTTACCTGGATGAAACTTCAGCTTTGCATTATAGAGGAGGACCTTATTCCCAATTTGGAACTGATAATGAAGGATAAGATGGCCGTGGGCAGCCTTGGTTCGCTTCTTATAAATCCTAGAGTTCTCATATGCATCTCTTCTCATTTCCTCCAGCTCCTAAATCTGTAACTTCCTCTGATAACCTAAACCAGGAAGGTTAGAATTTCATTTTTTTAATGGCCCAGTAGGCCCAGTGCTCAATCTCAATAGGGAGGTGATAACTCTTTCCAAACACAAGCTGATAGGGTGCAATTCCAATGGGAGTTTTTAAAGTAGTATGGTAGGCCCATAATGAATCATCAAGTCGAAGACACCAATATTTTCTATTAGGTTGAACCATTTTTTCCAGAATCGTTTTTACTTCTCTATTTGAGACCTCATCTTGACCATTGGTTTGTGGGTGATATGCAGTAGGCACTCGATGCTTGACCCCATACTGATGCGAAAGTGATTGCATTGTTCGGTTGTAGAAATGAGAACCGTGGTCGCTAATGACAAACCTAGGTAATCCAAACCTACAAAAGATCTAAGTTCTAAAAAATTCCACAACTATTTTGGAATAATTTTTCCTTGTGGCTCAGGCCTCTACCCATTTTGACACAAAATCGAATGCAAGAAGAATATACAAGTTTCCAATGTGATTGGGAAATGGATCCATAAAGTTAATTCCCCAAACATCAAAAATGTCATGAAAGATCAAAGATCTTTGTGACATTTCATTTATTTTAGAGACATTCCCCATTCTTTGACAACAAGGACAAGATTGGCAAAAATCATGGGCATCCTAAAAAAGTGTTGACCAAAAGAGACCAAAATCAGTAGGAATTCAGGATACTACCAAATAATTTATAATTTCATCATACTGAGGGATATCATCTTTCACTCGGTACAATTTCTCATCAGGAAACATATCATTAATAGGAATACATGGGGATGATTCAATGTTCGAGGATGGGGGGATCCTGTGGATATGGTCAGCCACCACATTCTCTGCCCCCTTTTTGTCTCTAATTTCTAGATTGAATTCTTAAAGGGGGAGCATCAAACGACTGAGACGTGGTTTGGCTTCAAGTTTCTTAAAGAGATACCGAAGGGCTATATGGTATGAGAACACAATGACTTTGGACCCCAAAAGGTATGACCTAAATTTTTCCAAGGAAAACACAATGGAAAGGAATTATTTTTTAGTTGTGGTGTAGTTTTCTTGAGCAGGGGCTAGTGTACGTGAGGCATAGGCAATGACATGTGGATCTTGATCGACCCTTTGTGACAAGACTACCCCAATTGCATAGTTTGATGCATCACACATGAGATCAAATGGTAAATCCAAACAATGTCGTTGGATTACCGGGGGTGATGTGAGATTCCATTTTAAATTATTAAAATATTCCTCACATTCTTTACCAAAAAAATTATTTTTCTTTTTGGGGTAATCAGGAGAGTGGGAGTGCAATCTTACTAAAGTCACGAATGAAACGACAGTAAAATTTAGCATGAACTAGGAAAAACCGCACATCCAATACATTTTTTGGGAATGGTAAGGAAGAAATGACATCCAATTTTGATTTATCTATTGGATAACATCCCCGTAAATGACATGCCCCAAAACTATACCTTGTCGCAGCATGAAATGGAATTTATCATAATTTAATAAAAGATTCTTTTCAATAGAGCGACGTAGTACTGAACCAAGACTACTTAAACATTAATCAAAAGAGGATATATAAATAGTGAAATCATCCATAAATACTTCCATGAAATTCTCTAGGTAATCAGAAAAAATACTAACCATGCATCATTGGAAAGTTCCCAGATCATTTCACATACTGAATGGCATTATCTTATATGCAAATGTGCCAAAGGGGAAAGTGAAGGATGTCTTTTCCTGATCCTTGAGGGCAATATGGATCTAAAAGTATCCAGATTACCCATCAAGGAAATAGTAGTGGGACATACCCACTAGCCTCTATATAATTTGGTCAATGAATGGAAATGGAAATGGTCCTTCATAGTGTGTTGGTTTAGTTGGCGATAGTCTATGCAGACACGCCAACTATTCTACATAGGAGTTATAAACAATTCATTTTTTTCATTTTTGATTACTATAAGGCTAGTTTTTTTAGGAACTAATTGAATGGGACTGACCCATTGGCTGTTAGAGATGGGGTAAATGATTCCAGAAGCCATTTATTTTGTTACCTCCATTTTCACAACGTCTAGGAGGTTTGGTTTTAGTCGATGTTGTGCTTGCCTCACTGGTTTAGCCTCATCATTTAATAAAATATGATGTGTGCAAATTGATGGGATAATACCAGGAATGTCAGAAAGTCTCTGTCCCAAAGCTTGTTTATACTCCCTATAAAGTTCAATCAGTCACAATTCATCCTCAAGAGGGAGTGAACTAGAAGTGATGACGGAAAACTTGTTTCCATTATCAAGATATTAATATTTTAAATCTTGATTCAGTTGTTTTAGTTCCAATTTAGGTGGATTTTTTATTTATGTGAGTGTGTGTGAAAGTGAAAGGTCACTGATCTCATATAACTTCTCAATGGTATCATCCTTAGATGAGGAATGAGCTTTTACAATCTTAGAGGTATCATTTATGGTCATTGGATCCTCAGTGTTTAAGAAATTATCAATTAATAAAAATGCATTCCATTTTTCTAATCCAATAAAACAATCATTTCAGAACTCATTTCCTAGAATTTCCATCAATGAAGAAAACTCAGAAAGGGGATCCGGGGAATGAAATGATGTTTTTTATGGTAAGGGAGTACATCTATAGAATTAATAGAGGGATAAGAATTTTATTCTGAGGGGTTCTTCATGGAATCAAGGATATTGAAGTGGAAAATTTCACCACAAAAATTTATAGATAATATATCATTGTGAACATTAATTATGGTTTTGGAATTTTTCAAGAAAGGTCTCCCCAATATAATCAGGGCATGTCCATTTATCCTATCATCCTCCATTTTAAGCACATAAAAGTCAGTAGGAAAAATTAAATTTTGAACCCTCACAAGAATATCCTATAACACATTAGAGGGGTGTGAGGTACTCTGGTTAGCCAGTTGAACAATAATTCCAGTGGGCTTTAGTTACCCAACCTGCAATGTAGAGTAAATAGAGTGACGCATCACATTTATAGAAGCACCTAAATCAAGCATAGAATTATAAAAATAATACTCCCCTATAGTGCACCGAATTGAGAATGTTCCGAGATCATTGCACTTGGTGGGAAGTGATGGATCTATCAATACTAAAACATTCCTCCCCAAGATCACCTTCTCATAACCTTGGTGTCACCTTCGGTGTGTACACATCTCCTTTAGAAAATTTTCATATTTTGGAATTTTTTTCACAACATCAATCAAGGGAATCTTTACCAGCACTTTTTTGAAAGTCTAAAACATTTCCTTATCGAGTTTAGTTTCCTTTTATTTTCTATATTGGGTGGCCCTTTGTGGAAATGGAAGATGGGTTTTTTGGGCTAGGTGACTCATCAATAGACACAGTCTTTCCTTTGGATGGACTTCTCTCAGGATAAGGATTTTCTTCTCTTGGATCATTTTTAGCAGTGGTTGGGATGGTGGTTTCCTCAGGAGGGGATGAATCTATTGGAGGGGTCATTTGGATTTGAAGATTAGTTCCACTCCTAAGGGTGATGGCACTAAAATTTCCTTTATTCGTAGGGTTAACTATTGGTTGAGAGGGTAGTTTACCCAGACCATGACTTTGAATGTCCCCCACCGAGTTATCCAGGTGGCCTAATTGGGTTTTGAGATCTTTTACAGCAGCTTGGGGGGTTTTTCGGAATTAGAGATTATTTTTAGCCATTTGTTTCATCATATCTTCTAGGCTAGGATCAGGTTTGGGAGGGGGTTGGAAAGGCCTTTGGGGTGGTTGAGGATTTTTGGGTGGTGGTGGTGGATGACTACTCTGATGTTGTTGGTTCCATGGTTGTTGAGGTTGGTTTGAATACCCCACCTTTCCAATAGACTTTTTTGTCTTTCCACCCAGGATTGGATGGATAGTATGGTTCTTGCCTAAAGGGTTGGTTATAGGGGCGGCCTGGAAAGATCGCCTCAAAACTCTCAGAAGTTTCTCTCAATTGGGGGGCATTTTTTAGAATAATGGGTGTTAGAAGAGGAGATTCCACAATGGATGGGAGGAGGATATTGAGATTTCCATTGGGAAAGAGCATGTTTTCAAACAAGGGTGCTTACCTCTTTGAACTTTGTGTCCACCTTCTTCTCGAATTTTGTATTATTCACCTCATGGACACCACGAATAGGTACGCAGGACCTTGTACCAAATTTTTGAGTGGTTTGTGCCATGTTCTCAATCAAGGTTCTTGCATCAATTTGGGTCTTATCCACTAGTACACCACTTGCAGCGGCATCAATCATGTTATGATCAATTTAAATTAAACCATAATAAAAATATTGTATTATAAGTTGATCGCTTATTTTGTGGTGTGGACAAATTAAACATAATAATTTAAATCTTTCTCAGTATTCATGAAGTGTTTCCCCTTGAGATTGTCTTATCCCACAATTTTCTTTCCTTATTGTTTCAATTCAAGAGGCTGGGAAATATTTTTCAAGGAAAAGGCGTTTTTTGCCTTCCCAGCCTCTTATTGGTGAATTAACATAGTACAACCAATCTTTCATAATGTATTCTAAAGAAAATGGAAATTCTCTAAGCTTTACTTGTTCCTCATCCACATTAGTATGTTTTATTGTTGAACGAACAGTATGAAATTTTTTTATGTTCTGTGTGGATCCTCTCCAAGAATTCCATAGAATCTTGGTAATAGATGAATTAAACCAGATTTTAGTTCAAAATTGGGCACCTCACCCTGTAATTGAATATATGTGGGATGGATATAAACATCAGGTGAGGTTAGTTGTTTTAGTGTTCTATTGTTTTCATCCATGTTATTCACGTTAATTTAAGTTTTAATGTGGGTTCCTGAATAAGAATATGAAGAAGTTCAAGATAAGTGTTGATGTTTTGTGTGTCCTCCTTCAAAGGTTCCTCTTGTGTATCTCAGGGTCGCTGATGTAGGATCATCTCCGGTTCTGGTTTGAAAGGTTGTAAGTCTCCCAAAGTAGAACACGTCATACAAAAAAACTACACAAAAATAAATTAGAACACTAAAAAAATAATGTAAAGGTATAAGAAAAAACAAACAAACATTCACAAAATTTACAAAAAAAAATATAGAAAAAAACTCACTAAAATCAAACCACTCCCTAGAAACGGTGCAAAATTTGAACGTGATTTCATGACACGTAAAATTGATTATGAATTTAAGGTTGATTTTCAGTTTAGGTAACACCCTAGTTCGTCTCTCAAAGTGTGTTCATGGGTTTATAGTGTGTGTTTTAAATAAGAATAACTAAAAGAGGGTTGGTTTAAAAACAGTTTAAAGAAAATGAATTGATTTAAAGAGTTTAATAGTTGATAAATAAAAGTGGTGTTTTAGAATTATGATATAAGGAGATCATTTCAAGTTAAATACACATCTTGGTGAGTTCATCATTCTGAAAAATACACATCGTTTAATGGAATCCTTTGGTTGAGGGTTGTCAAGATCTCAACTTCCCTCTTGCCTCTTAAACGATGCTCAAAGAACCACCCCTTGACACAAAAATCGTGTTGTCAAGATTTGAGCATCAAGAATGGATAATATTACTACCAAATCATACTGAAATATTATTTATGTGTGGGATAAATAATACTCTTGTCTTGTCTAATTGGAACAACCCAAGATTCCCACTTGAAACCTCAACCCAATCTGTGTTGAAATAAAAAGTATTTCACTTAATTTTAACAATAGAAATGAAATAATAGGAGAATCATGTCAAGATAATAAATAATTGAACTATTTAGAACACAAATTAGACAAAACCATTAGAATAACTGGTGTTGGAACTCCCTCTCAAGTGTGTGTAGCTCCCTCGAAATGACTATCCACCGTTTAGCTCGACATCGGGAGGAGGAGGAAGCTCGGGGGAAACTTCACCTTCATCCTTGATCCCCCTATGAGGATAGGGGACTCCATAACTCTTTGGATTATTAGAGGAATAATTTGGGTCTCCAAAATATTAGAGCTTTTCCTCCTGGACGAACTTGCAAATGAGGATCCCAAGCTTCCATTTTATAGGCAAAGTGGAAGGTGGTTTTGGGCACTCAGATTGTTTAAAATGACTTGGATTATGGTTTTCGACCACATTCCAGTCTAATATAGATTTTAAAAAAACTATAAAATTGTTTCCCATCCTATTTTATTTCTCCACTGAAATTTTTGAACCATTTGGACAACTAAAACTCAATATATTGATAAAATAAAGAACACTGCATTTGACTTTGTGAAGATTTTATTATTTGGAAAGATCCTTTCGGATGGGTGTCATAAATGCCGAATGAGGATACGGTTAATTCATATTAAATTTAGAATATTAAATTTTGGACCAGACCACAAAATTTCATCCCATTTGGATTCATGTATTAGTATCAATATGTGGTTGAGTCCACTATTGTGCATGGATCATGCGCAGTTTGGACCATTTTTCTTGGACATTATCATGTGCCCTCCAAATCACCTCCACCTTCAATGAAATTTTCAAAACAAGTATCATTTCCTTTTTTTAAAGTAATAAATACAAAATAATTTAATCAAACATGAAGTTAAATTTGTTATTATTTTATAATTTTCAATACAAAACTAGTTTAAGCACAGTCGTGTAAGGGTGAAAATGAAATAGTGAATTGTAGGGCGATCACCACCTCAGGACTTTAAGAACTTCACCCAATTTTTCCTCCCATTATTACCCTCTCAACCCTAGTGATGAAATAAAGCTCCCAAATATTCCAAATAGTGGTTATCCTTTGATTCTTGGCGGTTTAGAGGGCTGTTGGTTGTGAATCGAAGATCTAGGTGAGTTTAATCCTTTATTTTATTCTCTTATTTGGATTAGGTCTTGTAGATTGGGAAATGTTATTATGAATCCGTAAAACCTTATTTTTCCAATGGATTCCTGGTTTGTTATTCAATGTTTAATTTAATCTAGATTTAATTATATTATTAGGAGTGTGTTCATCATTAGACTATAGGTAGGTGGTCTATAAGTTATATCTCATAGTCGCTAGGTTGATTTGTGCTTATTAGGTTGCATTATTGATTATCTCTTGTTGTGATTTTGACGCATTTAGTGATAATTGGTCAAATGAGTGTCTAAATGATGAATTGAAACCCGCATGATCTTATTGGGATGCTTTGAGGATGATTTTACTGATTTACGGCCACCCGTGGGATGAACTGACTTTCCTAAACCTATAAATTGGTAAGTTAAAGTGTATAGTTGGCATTTGATAGTATAAATACCATGAATAACATGTTAATGTGGTTGGTAGAGTTGGGATAGATAATGATAGTTGTTCCTAGGGTTTATAATGGCTTATGGGGTTGTTTTTTCTAATATGAAAATGAATTAAAAATGGATTAATATAAATGTTCCAAGTGGATTGTGATTTTTACATGAAATGAATAAGGGGGTTAATACATGGGAAATGATGAACGAGTTAATTGAGTTAACATATAGAATGTTTTAATATGTTAAATGGGTTAATGTATTGGAAATAGTGAATATTCTTAATGAGTTAGGCATTAGAAATGGGAATTCAACTAAATGGTAATGTAATGTAAATGGCAATATGTTAATGGGTTATGGCATAATATTTATTACCATGAAGATTAATCTGGATTATGATTGATATTTTCATTGGTTTTGTTTGGTTGTGATATGGTATATGTGTTGTGAATGGGTAAATAAGAATGTACACATGGCTTGGTAGAGAGGGGTATTGATTGTGGTTCTAGGCCCATGGATTGAGTTATACTGAGGATCTAAAATACACCCCACAATGCATGGGTTAAGGAAGGGGATGGAGCTCTATTCCACTAATGTTTTCATTCCACCTGAATCAAGGCTTCGAGTTGAGTATAATGTGTTTGTTGGGTTGTGTTTATCCCTAGTGAGATAGGGACTTATCTTATTCCCTTATGCAAATTGATGAATTCCTTAAACCATTTTGTGAATGATGTAAATGCATAACCCATGGAAAACATGATGATGATGGATTAAGTAATAAAGATGATTCAAATGGTGAAAATGTTACTATGGTTAGACATGGTTAAATTAAATATTTTTAAATAATAGCACTGAGTTCTCTTTTTTTTACTTTTCATTGTTTTGTATTTTCATACACTACCTATTTAGACTGGGTATTTTGTAGACATTGTTGGTGGTGGCCTACTGAGTTCTACTCACACCATGCTTGAGAATAATTGGGTGCCTAAGTATATTTTATGATTGTAGGTTAGGATAAGGGAAATGGCCCTGTTCTTGGGAGTTGACTCAGGCTTTGGTTGTGCATGGATAAGGTTTCAGACATGGAGTCAGAACCATATTTGGGATTATGTTTTTTGTCTTTATTTTGGGTTTTGTTCACTTTGGAAATATTTAGCATGACATGACAAATTTTAATATTGGCTATAGTTGGTTCCAATTTGGGGAATTGGTTAGTTATGCATGATTCTGGTTATTGATTTTTTTTCTATTTCATTTGTTGTATGTTGTGGCTTACTCTAGTAATGAGCGTATAGTATCCCCATGTGATCTATTAGACCCTATATTCTAGTCGGAAACCTATGGCCTGTGGGGAGGTTCTCTTGAGGGCATGTGGAGACTCATCTTGGTCAACTAGTTTAGTGTCTCCTAGGTCAAAGATGTTACACCTGATCCACCTGATCACATAACCCAAACAACATCACACTTCTCCATCAAGTTCCTGCTATCTTGGCCACATCAATCTCTAGTGTTTCACAATCCCTTTCAACCATTAACCGACCTTGACTCAAGATCCAATTAGTTTTTCATTACCATTTATAGGATCAAGCACCCACTCAAGCATTTGGCCAAGCCTCCTGAATATTAGTTATATCAAGCTAGAGGCATCCCTAATTCTTAAATCCAACAAACCTAGTAGTCCACCTGAGCCTGGTCTAACTGCATGATCACCCATCAACTTGGGTGTCACTTTAATTTTAGAAGCATTTGCTGATGCTCCAACAACCTTAGACCGGTCATCCAGGGTCAACACTAACTTTCACATCCAAACTCAAAATAAATGGTTCATGTGTCCAAACAATCATTTCCTTTGAAACTAGCCATAAATCAAAACCTAAGAACTTAGGTTCACCTATTAGAAAAGACCTATGTAATAACCATGCCTTTACCAAAACCTTGATAGAACCACCTTTTCATTTATTTCACACATGGAAGAATCTAACCATGCATCATGCTCCAAACACACGGCATCAACATGCTAAGACAACCTCTTACTCATGGTTCCACACACCCACTACCATATAACTATGAGCCATGACACCCATTATATGGTCCAAAACAACTCAAAAGTGTCTCAACCCCCAAGGGTTATAAGAAACGATGATAATATATGACATATAACTACCTCCATGTCACCACCAAACTAAAGGTTCAAAAGGAAATGCCCCACTATCTAGCATACCCAAATCCATCAACGTCTCGCAACCCATAACCAGGGGTCTCAAAACATAGGCACTCCCACTACCCAAGCCACCCATACACAAGGTCAATACATATTAAAAATGGATACTCAAAACCAAGGTCCTTAAAAGTCTCATAATTTATTATTTCCTTTTATTTAAACCTTACCAGTTTTAAAACCCAAGGATTCATATTTTAAAACTTTTCATTTTATAACATTTTAAAATTATCAAGCTATATTTGATTTCACATTATTTGATATGAGTTAGATAAAAATTAATTCACAAGTTATAAATGAAAACACTTTATAAGTTTCTTACTGATAAATTATTTAAACAAAACTATAACACCCCAATATTTTATGATATGTCTCTTTTTGAAATAAATTTAATCACTTTGATAGCTTGATCTACATTCTATATCGTGTACAAACCACGGTCTATTTTTATGTGACTATTATAAAATAGATTTTAAACATGGAAGGTATGAATATGAATAACTAAATTATGATAAATATATGGTTTACGCATTTATAAAATAAATTCATTTTTTATCAATAAAAATAAATACCATTTGAAAGTAAAAGAAATGTTTTTCAAAAAAACTATTTTTGTGTACGTAGTATATTTATATAATAATAAATTTAATTATTCACTATAGATGAATTATTTTAATAAAATCTAAATATTACATATTCAATAACAATTTTTAACATTCATCTATAGTTTTTACTAGGTTTAGGATAAGAATAAATCAAGGTTTATTTATAAAAACTGTATTTTTCTAAAAAGTGGTTTTCATTATGTCTTGTGAACTTCTTTTAAAACTAATTTCTTCCATTTACAGAGATTGAATTTGATAAAATGGATTCCAAATTTTTAATAATTATTCCAAAATTTGGAAAATAGATCTTTTGTTTTTAGGCATTATGAATAGTAACTGTGATAAAATTTATCACCTTGGAAAAGGGTAAATCGGGTTAATTTATGTTAAAACTACGTGATAAGGCCATAATTTTTCATAATAAATTTTATTGGATTAATTTAATTAGACTCATATCACCTTTTTCTATAAAAGGACATGTCTAATGTATACTTGTCCATGAAAATAACACTTATAATATTTAAATCAAAGAAAGTTACAGAATGTCACTCTCTTAGTTTTAAATATCTATTTTGTGTCTAAGAAAGGAAAAAAGAAAGATATGAATTAAAATAAATGTATCTTATGAGATTAATAAAATTAATTATATGATAGAAATTTATTTATAATTTTTAAAAATTATATAATTACCTTAAATTATTATGCAACGCTAACACAATATTTATTTAATTAACATAAAAACAAAATAAATGATTTTTGAAAATATTAAAAGTTATATAATATGAATATATTAATGTACCCCATGAATTTTATAGATGTATATGACATATTATAGAAATTTTAAAGTATTATATTCTAATTATTAATTTTTATTGATGTATTTGAAGTGAAATTAATTAAATAGTTTCAAAATTGACATTAATGATAATTTATCAAAATAATATTTTATTAAATTATTTTATAATAATTAAAATATTTAAAAGAGTAAAAGGGGTAATATATGGTCTTAAATTTTATCCAATTCCCATTTATTATCCAATAGTTACCATATATGTAAAATTATAACCCATTAATATTGAAAAATATGTTTCCACAATTAATGTTAAAATAGGTTATCTAAGTTGTTAAACCAAAATATAGGATTTAAAGCACCACAAAAACTTGTCCAAATTTTATTGGTTGATTATATTTCAAACATATACTATCCTAGATTCAAATACCTTTCCATTTTCAACATTTGGGCTAGAGAATGACCTTATTATGATTTAATCCATTATGAAATTCCAAAAAGTGCCCCTCACCTCAATAATAAAAGGACACCCATTATTTCACTTATTTACACCAATTTGAGCAACATATCTAGAAAAATACCTCTCCATTATTCTTATAAACATTATTATCCAATTTATAGAGGTGTTTCTCCCCCTTAAAGACAATCCTTAAGTTTCTTAAGAAAGGATCTAAAGAAGGTCTCCTGAATAAGAGGTAATTGTCTTACCCGACCTCTTTCAATTTATTTCTTCTTATACCTATTTTAAATCACATGAATTTATCATAAAATAAAAAAATTAGTATACTCAACATAAATAAATGTTATAATGATTATGAAATCATCATTACCCATCCTCTTTCTCGTCAAATGGGAAGTTAAAGTATCGCTCATCCGTACGTACGGCTTACCGTCTCCATGTAGCGATACAATTAATTTTTTATTACCATCATTAATGGATGGAAGTTATGATGGTTTTATTGTTTATATATAATATTTATAAAATAAATATAACTTTTTAATGATAATATCATATCTATCTTCTTACTTTCCAAACCATTTAGAAATGATAACGTCATTTGTCTGTACGTGTGGACTACCGCCTCCATGAAGTGATGTGATTTTTCCTTCATCATAATTTTACTTTAATGGTAATAAGGATGTAGTTTATAAATATATAATATTTATATGATATAATAATGACTTTTTAATGGTTAAAATAGCATCCATGCGTACGTATGGTCTACCATCCCCTTAAATGGTGTAATTCATTTTCTATCTCTAACCTTTATGGATTACTATAAATACATATATATTGAATATATATGATATTTATATCATTATTAAAATTATAGATATTATGGAACCATAATAAAAGTATATATTTCAAAACAACCAAACCAAAACATACATGAGAATCAAAGCGATTAACACCTGGAATAACAATTTTAAAATAGTATTGTTAATAAAAAAGTGATAAAATATTATATATGTTATGATTCATATGATTATGGTTATAAAAAAATTTGGTACAACTGTGAAAGTGGAACACACACAAGGAAGTAAATTACATTAAATCGCAAGCCTGGGGACTTGACCCTGCGACCTGCTCCTGTAACACCCCAGGTAAATAAAGAATATGACATTTTCATATTTATCCATATTTGTTAATAAAATATTGATATGACTTTAAAGGGGATGATATGCTCGATGGAGTACCCAACACGCAACAACGAGTTTCTTCGGAATCTTACGTTGCACTCTAATAATAAAATAATATTATTTTAAATGGTAGTTAACTTGTAGCCGTTGTAATGGCGGGAATGGATAGAAATAACTAAAATATGATTATATATGTTTTTAAATGTTTTTACATTTATCCAATAAAGGATAGAGGCTTAAAATACGGAAAGAATTCAATTTTAGGCGTATATGCCCTAGTTTTCACTAAAGGTTCACTTATCACCTTTTGATGTTGAACCATCATTAAATATAGTTTTGTCCACTCTTAAACATTATATTAGACCAAATAAAACTATTCTTAAGAATCTGGACATCAAAATTTACTTTGTGTAAATTTTTGGTATCTTTCCGATAAAGTTCATTTTTTGCAATGAATAGTGTAAAATGTTGTATTTTAATTCAAACCCTCTTTTTAATCTAATTTATTTATATGATTATATTATCTTTTGAATTGGTTTTAAAGTGAAATTATAATATATTTTTACCATTAAATCCAATAGTGGTCGTTGGAATTAATTTCACTTTGAAATCAGACTTAAACCAGTGTCAATCTTTTGATACTTATTGTTTCATAAAAACACGCTATTTTCTCTGACAGCGGGAATTAATTATTAAATTAATTATTGTGACTTATATATTTTTAATTTTGTAAAATAGAATTCATTTTTGAATTCGTAATATCAAATATATCTTAGGGTGAATTTTTGGTAATTTTCTGAAAAACTTCAATTTTTGATGAATAGTGAAACCACTAAGTGGTACTTATAAAAACTGATTTTTCCGTTTAAATGAAATTTTCCATCATTGTGTTTTGATTTTCAAAAATCAGACATACATTTTTGTCATTAAGAAGTAAAATGTGGTTCAATGAGATTAAAATAATTTTTTGGTGAATAGTAACTTATTAAGTTTTTAATCGCGATTAGTGGTAATTAGTGTAGTTTAAGGTAAAAATAATATTTTAATAATATGAGATGACCTAGACACATGTCCTAACCTCATTTAATGTGTCATTGCCGACAAAGACAAGCCATGGGTCAACTTGGGGACCCCATGGAGCCACTTTGGTTGGAAAATGACATAAATACCTTTTATTTAATGTTAATGTAAAAAATGGCACAAACATGATATGTTTTACTAAAACAATTTTTAAATGGGGTTATACAAGTCAGATTTTTTATTATAAATAGTAATTGGAAATCTAAAAATATTTCCTACATCATAGTATTTTTTTTAATAATTTTTAGTCATTAAATAAATTAAATTATTTATGACATAATAATGATGCAGCGATGATATCATTATTTGACGATTTAAATAAAATGGAAAGATAATGTAAAATATATGAACTACACATGTCCAAAACTTATTGGATGGGTGGATTTCGAACCCTTATCACCTTATCCACGAATTATATCAATGTGGGACCTTTTAAAACCAAAACTCATTTTCAAATAAAGTAATATTTCTTTACTTTCCAAAAGTGCCCCTCCTCTCCTCTTATAAAAGGCCCCCACCTCTACCACCTTACACACACTCCTCAAGCCTTTGGCTCGGCCTACCCCTACCCATTTACTCTCTCCACATCCCTATCCTCATCCTAGAGGATTCCCTTTGGGCATAATCCCTTCAAAGGAAGCCTTTAGGCTCAAATTAAAAGGAGTTACACTTTTAAAGGTAATTCATTCTCTCTTGTTCATTTGTTTTATTTTGCTTCTCCAACCCCCTAAAATCTTTTTATTTACTTATTTTGTAACAACACCAGTATCTTCAATATACTAGGATGTTGTTATAAGATTTATTCGAGCTAAACTCTCACACAACTACATCAAATGGTTAAAGATCATACGGTTTTCGTGGATGGCGAAATTCTGCCTCCCGAAACGATGATTGTTCAATACTCATTTAACACCTTCAAAGGTGGCCATTATGATGTCACTATTTTTATATATGATATATAATATGTTTATTCTTTCCTTAAGCTTCGGTATTTTTCATTTATGGCATACCATTATTGTTTCCATTATGGGTAAACACGATATCTTCATTTTAGGAAGTACGGACTACCGCCCCCTGAAAGTGATTTGATTTGTTAATACCATATGTGGGATGTGTAAAGGATAAAGTTAATTATATTATATATGTTATTATACTGGAATTATAATATACTCTTATATCATTATTATTCCATTCTATAAAATACGAAATAGAAATGAAAGTAGCGTTCATGCGTACGTACGGATTACCGTCTCCATGAACGGTGCATTTCATTTCTTACCTCTAAATGATTATGTAATATTATAAATACATGTATATGCTGGATATATATGATATATATGATATCCAAATCAGGAATTTCATTCTGGATATAATGAACCTTTGACCACACGAACAACATGTAATTGTAAGAAGTCCACTTTCGACTTAAGAACCAAATATTGACAAAACAAACATTATTAACTTAAATGGTTACATAATGTTTATAACATGGTAATAAGTGATATAAAAGGAATAATGAACTTTAAAAAGGTTCTTAATCAAGTATAAATTAACTCATGTTTATTATTCAAGACGTTAAAGAACGATCGAGTCAAGTCGGACCCGAGGTAAGGGACTCTGTCTCAATCTCCTTTCATTGAGGCATATTTCGTTTTATACACAACTTTCTTTTATACGGTGTATAAACCCCTTTGAATTTTACTTTTATACAAAAGGAATATTTTTCTATGAAGAGTTTTACTAAACGACAAAAAGGAATGTTTTTTTAACGTACGCGGTGACAACGACCTTTTCCGCCGCCGCGAGTATTATTTGGTCTTTGGCTTCCTCAACAAGCCGTAATGTTTTTAAAATGAAATAAATACCATATACTCTTTTATGTATTTTGGTATTTAAAATGGTTTTGATAAAGGATTCTATTATGATATATTGTGATTGAAATGTTGAAATGTTATCATTCCTTTATATTGGTTTTATGTTTTATGATTTTATATTGGTACTTAGACATTTGACGGGTGGTTACGTGATAAACCATAAGATGGGTGGTGCCGTGAATACCAGGACGGGTGGTTATGTTATAACCTCCAATGCATTGGGTATGGAAGTCGTCCGTATGGCTATTCCATTAAGTATGTATGAAAATTGGCCGTATGGCTATTCCATTTAAGTGATATGTGTGGAAGTCGACCGTATGGTTATTCCACTTAAGTATGTTTATGTCCCAAGTTACCTTTATATATATTATGTGTTCTTTATATGGGTTTTATGGTAATCCTTTGGTTACAAAAAGTTAAGTAATGATACTTTATTCAGTGAAGAGTTTTTACTACTTCATGAAGGTGAAGGTATTACTTTGATAGAGTATACATGGTTTACTTGATGTTTGAAAAACTAACAGTTTTCATTCTCTATGTATCCCTTACTGAGCTTTTTATGCTCACCCCAAGTTTTTTTGAAATGTTTTTCACAGGACTTAATGTGGAATAAGGTCAAGGATGGGATCAAGGGAATGTCATGCTATATAAAACATGGAACTAGACATGTTTCTTTTAAGAGTTTTTTTTTATTATGGAAACTTAGTAGAAGTGTCTACTTTGTAATCTTTTGAGATGTAATAGTTATGTTCTAATTCTCTAAAACTCTAAACCTGAAAATATCCTCAATGTGAATTATTCATTTAACTCAATATTAAGTAAGGTTTAAGGCCAGGGCCTTATAGTTGGTATCAAAGGTCGGTTTAGATAACTTTAGAGGTTAGGTTATTCTCTAAGCATAAGTGACATTACCATAATGGATAGGATTTCAGAAAGAGTCCTAGTTTTAGATAAAGTGAATGAGTAAGTATATCTTAGTGTTTACCTTCCTCATTAGTACATGATGGTTTTTTTTGATATACTCACACTGACATTTCTGTTTTTAGTGAATAGATGGATCTAGCAGGCACCAAAGAGACAACAGGTTTGAAGGAAACTGTGGTGGTTCTCTGATTATGAGACTATATAAAATGGAGGATTCAATGAGGAAACTCATGGTTGTTCTAAACCAAATATCAAGGAGTCATGATCAACCACTTGAACCCTGGTATGTTCTATAATTCATCATGTACAAGATGACCAATCGATGTGTAAGTTCAGGTAATAATTAAAAAGGTAATCATTAGGGTTTATATGATCCTTACTTTTTAGGTAATTATGGGTTACTCTATGATATGATGGAAAATGAAAGGAACGAGATAAACTTGAGGATAAAATATGTTATGATTATTTTTGAATACTTTATCTCATTTTGGGGAATGTTTTAAGAATTATATAGTTTTGGAAAAAGGACAACACACAGACCGTGTGAAAACCCGTCGCGTCGGACAAAGCTGCGGGAATCGAACCCACAACCAAAGTGCGACTGGTATTTATCGCCTACCACTGGACTACGTGAAGTCCCTGGTTAGTTTGACTGATTCTTTTAAGTTATATGATTTTATGAATTAAGAGTAAGTTGATTTTGGGTTATTTATGAAAATGATTAACCTATCATGAAGGATATGTGATTAGTATAATTACTTTTCAATGCGAGGCTTTAGGAGCGACTGATGTTGTTTGGAGATAAATGTTACGATTTAACTTGGAAGACTATGTGACTAAATCCTTCAAATATTTGGGTTTCAATCTTATATTGGTTTACTTTGAAGAATTTTATGGAAAAATTGTTTATCTAATGGTCCTCGTTGAACTTTGGGTTTTGTTGGACAAATTTTGGAGGTTAAGAATAGATTTTCTTTTTATAAAGGGTTATCCTTTTCTGGATTATCTGATCTTGTACTAGCCTTTTTGGTTTTGGTTTTGGTTAAAGCCTAAAGACATGGGATGTATATAGTTCTCTTTGGTGTATTAGGTGATTCTCTAGAAGTTGATTATAGTACTCTTAATATGAACAATTCTCCCTAAATACTCGTCTTTTGGAAAAAATATGAGTTTGATTAAGGAATCTAGTAAAAGTTGAAAGTCAACATGATAAGTGATTATGTTTCCTTATGAATAAATTCCTCAATAAAAATTAACTTAAAACAAAAATGTTGTCTATTAACTTTTCCTACTGGGGAATCGAATATCGTTTAACCCATCACAAGTTTGTGATTTTCTTATGGTTAACTTTCTCCTAAACATGTTTTCTATCACTCTCCATCAGAACATGACCCTTTGTTTTTTCCTCCATGTTCATATTTTCATACTTGGAATCCAAGTATGGGTTAACTCGGGTGACCTCTGTGCTTATATTTCTTTATTTTAAAGTGATTGTTTTACCGACTCTTGTTCCGATGTGGGACTTTCAAGGATGTTTCCAAGCTCAATTTTAAAAATTGCGAGGATGAAATTCCCAAAAGGGGGGAAGGATGTAACACCCCAGGTAAATAAAGAATATGACATTTTCATATTTATCCATATTTGTGAATAAAATATTGATATGACTTTAAAGGGGACGCTATGCTCGATGGCGTACCCAACACGCAACAACGAGTTTCTTGGGAATCTTACATTGCACTCTAATAATAAAATAATATTATTTTAAATGGTAGTTAACTTGTAGCCGGTGTAATGGAGTGAATGGATATAAATAACTAAAATATGATTATATATGTTTTTAAATGTTTTTACATTTATCCAATAAAGGATAGAGGCTTAAAATACGAAAAGAATTCAATTTTAGGCGTATATGCCCTAGTTTTCACTAAAGGTTCACTTATCACCTTTTGACGTTGAAACATCATTAAATATAGTTTTTTTCACTCTTAAACATTCTATTAGACCAAATAAAATTCTTCTTAAGAATCAGGACATCAAAATTTACTTTGTGTAAATTTTTGGTATCTTTCTGATAAAGTTCATTTTTTCAATGAATAGTGTAAATGTTGTATTTTAATTCAAAACCTCTTTTTAATCTAATTTATTTATTTGATTAGATTATATTTTGAATTGTTTTTAAAGTGAAATTAGAATACATTTTTACCATTAAATACAATAGTGGTCTTTGGAATTAATTTCACTTTGAAATCAGACTTAAACAAGTGTCAATCTTTTGATACTTATTATTTCATAAAAACACGCTATTTGCTCTGACAGCGGGAATTAATTATTAAATTAATTAATGTGACTTATATATTTTTAATTTTGTAAAATATAATTCATTTTTGAATTTGTAATATCAAATATATCTTAGGGTGAATTTTTGGTAATTTTCTGAAAAACTTCAATTTTTGATGAATAGTGAAACCACTAAGTGGTACTTATAAAAACTGATTTTTCCGTTTAAATGAAATTTTGCCATCATTGTGTTTTGATTTTCAAAAATTCGACATACATGGTTGTCATTAAGAAGTAAAATTTGGTTCAATGAGATTAAAATAATTTTTTGGTGAATAGTAACTTATTAAGTTTTTAATCGCGATTAGTGGTAATTAGTGTAGTTTAAGGTCAAAATAATATTTTAATAATATGAGATGACCTAGACACATGTCCTACCCTCATTGTATGTGTCATGGCCGACCAAGACAAGCCATGGGAGAACTTGGGGACCCCATGGAGCCACTTTGGTTGGAAAATGACATAAATACCTTTTATTTAATGTTAATGTAAAAAATGGCACAAAAATGATATGTTTTACTAAAACAATTTTTAAATGGGGTTATACAAGTCAGATTTTTTATTATAAATATTCATTGTAAAGATAGAAAGATTTAATACATCATAGTATTTTGTTTATAATTTTTAGACATTAGATAAATTAAATTATTTATGACATAATAATGATGCAGCGATGACATCCTTATTTGACGATTTAAATAAAATGGAAAGATAATGTAAAATCTATGAACTACACATGTCCAAAACTTATTGGATGGGTGGATTTCGAACCCTTATCACCTTATACACGAATTATATCAATTTGGTACCTTTTAAAACCCAAAAACATTTTCAAATAAAGTAATATTTCTTTACTTTCCAAAAGTGCCTCTCCTCTCCTCTTGTAAAAGGCCCCCACCTCTACCACCTTACACACACTCCTCAAGCCTTTGGATCGGCCAAACCATGCCCATTTACTCTCTCCACATCCCTCTCCTCATCCTAGAGGATTACCTTTGGGTATAATCCTTTCAAAGGAAGCCTTTAGGCTCAAATCAAAAGGAGTTACACTTTTAAAGGTAATTCATTCTCTCTTGTTCATTTGTTTTATTTTGCTTCTCCAACCCCCTAAACTCTTTTTCTTTACTTCTTTTGTAACAACACCAGTATCTTAAATATACTAGGATGTTGTTATAAGATTTATTCGTGCTACACTCTCACACAACTACATCAAATGGTTAAAGAACATACGGTTTTCGTGGATGGCGAAATTCTGCCTCCCGAAACGATGATTGTTCAATACTCATTTAACACCTTAAAAGGTGGACATTATGATGTAACTATTTTTATATATGATATATAATATGTTTATTCTTTCCTTAATCATCTATATTTTTCATTTATGTCATACCATTATTGTTTCCATTATGGGTAAACACGATATCTTCATTTTAGGAAGTGCGGACTACCACCCCCTGAAAGTGATTTGATTCGTTAATACCATATGTGGGATGTGTAAAGGATAAAGTTAATGATATTATATATGTTATTATACTGTAATTATAATATACTCTTATATAATTATGATTCCATTCTATAAAATACGAAATAGAAATGAAAGTAGCGTTCATGCGTACGTACGGCTTACCGTCTCCATGAACGGTGAATTTCATTTCTTACCTCTAAATGATTATGTAATATTATAAATACATGTATATTCTGGATATATATGATATATATGATATCCAAATCAGGAATGTCATTCTGGATATAAATAACCTTTGACCACACGAACAACATGTAATTGTAAGAAGTCCACTTTCGACTTAAGAACCAAATATTGACAAAACAAACATTATTAACTTAAATGGTTACATAATGTTTATAACATGGCAATAAGTGATATAAAAGGAATAATGAACTTTAAAAAGGTTCTTAATCAAGTATAAATTAACTCAAGTTTATTATTCAGGACGTTAAAGAACGATCGAGTCAAGTCGGACCCGAGGTAAGGGACTTCGTCTCAATCTCCTTTCATTGAGGCATATTTAGTTTTATACACAAATTTCTTTTATACAGTGTATAAACCCCTTTGACTTTTACTTTTATACAAAAGGAATCTTTTTCTACGAAGTGTTTTATTAAACGACAAAAAGGAATGTTTTTTTAACGTACGCGGTGACAACGACCTTTTCTGCCGCTGTGAGTATTATTTGATCTTTGGCTTCCTCAACAAGCTGTAATGTTTTTAAAATGAAATAAATACCATATACTCTTTTATGTATTTTGGTATTGAAAATGGTTTTGATAAAGGATTATATTATGATATATTGTGATTGAAATGTGGAAATGTTATCATTCCTTTATATTGGTTTTATGATTTATGATTTTATATTGGTACTTGGACATTTGACGGGTGGTTACGTGATAAACCATATGACGGGTGGTGCCGTGAATAGCAGGACGGGTGGTTACGTTATAACCTCCAATGCATTGGGTATGGAAGTCGGCCGTATGGCTATTCCATTAAGTATGTATGGAAATTGGCCGTATGGCTATTCCATTTAAGCGATATGTGTGGAAGTCGACCGTATGGTTATTCCACTTAAGTATCTTTATGTCCCAAGTTACCTTTATATATGTTATGTGTTCTTTATATGGGTTTTATGGTAATCCTTTGGTTACAAAAAGGTAAGTAATGATACTTTATTCAGTGAAGAGTTTTTACTACTTCATGAAGTTGAAGGTATTACTTTGATAGAGTATACATGGTTTACTTGATGTTTGAAAAACTAACCGTTTTCATTCTCTGTGTATCCATTACTAATCTTTTTATGCTCACCCCAAGTTTTTTTGAAATGTTTTTCACAGGACTTAATGTGGAATAAGGTCACGGATGGGATCAAGGGAATGTCATGCTATATAAAACATGGAACTAGACATGTTTCTTTTAAGAGTTTTTTTTTATTATGGAAACTTAGTAGAAGTGTCTACTTTGTAATCTTTTGAGATGTAATAGTTATGTTATAATTCTCTAAAACTCTAAACCTGAAAATATCCTCAATGTGAATTATTCATTTAATTCAATATTAAGTAAGGTTTAAGGCCAGGGCCTTATAGATCCTCACCTCCCCCCCCCCCAAAACAACCCTTACCACCCCACTACAAATGGTGGGTACATATTATTATGGTTATATAATATATGTATAATAAATATTTATTTACTATATTGGAGGTTTGAACACATTTTACAGAATTCAAACCTGAGGTAAGAGTTTCTCATCTTACTTTTACTTTCATGAGACATGTTCCATATTCACCACATATTTCTTTTATGTAGTGTATATATTTCCCATCTGATATATTATATCATGAATATATTTTAAAAAAACTAGAAAATTGTTTCCCCTCCTATTTTATTTCTCCAACGAAATTTTGGAACCATTTGGACAACTAAAACTCAATATATTGATAAAATACAGAACACTGCATTTGACTTTGTGAAGATTCTATTATTTGGACAGATCCTTTCGGATGGGTGTTTTAAATGCCAAATGAGGATTCGGTTACTTCATATTAAATTTAGAACATTAAATTTTGGACCAGACCACAAAATTTCATCCCATTTGGATTCATTGTTTAGTATCAATATGTGGTTGAGTCCACTATTGTGCATGGATCATGCACAGTTTGGACAATTTTTCATGGACATTATCATGTGCCCTCCAAATCACCTCCACCTTCAATGACATTTTCAAAACAAGTATAATTTCCATTTTTTAAAGTAATAAATACAAAATAATTTAATCAAACATGAAGTTAAATTTGTTATTATTTTATAATTTTCAATACAAAACTAGTTAAACACAGTCGTGTAAGGGTGAAAATGAAATAGTGAATTGTAGGTTGATCACCACCTCAGGACTTTAATAACTTCACCGAATTTTTCCTCCCCTTATTACCCTCTCAACCCTAGTGATGAAATAAAGCTCCCAAATATTTCAAATGGTGGTTATCCTTTGATTCTTGGCGGTTTAGAGGGCTGTTGGTTGTGAATCGAAGATCCAGGTGAGTTTAATCCTTTATTTTATTCTCTTCTTTGGATTAGGTCTTGTAGATTGGGAAATATTATTATGAATACATAAAACATAATTTTTCCAATGGATTCCTGGTTTATTATTCAATGTTTAATTTAATCTATATTTAATTATGTTATTAGGAGTGTGTTCATCATTAGACTCTAGGTTGGTGGTCTATAAGTTATATCCCATAGTCGCTAGGTTGATTTGTGCTTATTCGGTTGCATTCTTGATTATCTATTATTGTGATTTTGATGCCTTTAGTGATAATTGGTCAAATGAGTATCTAAATGATTAATTGAAACCCTCATGATCTTATTGGGATGCTTTGAGGATGATTTTAATGATTTACGGCCACCCGTGGGGTGAACTGACTTTCCCAAACCTATAAATTGGTAAGTTCAAGTGTATAATTGGCATTTGATAGTATAAATACCATGAATAACATGTTAATGTGGTTAGTAGAGTTGGAATAGATAATGATAGTTGTTCCTAGGGTTTATAATGGCTTATGGGGTTGTTTGTCCTGAGATGAAAATGAATTAAAAATGGATTAATATAAATGTTCCAAGTGGATTGTGATTTTTACATGAAATGAATAAGGGGGATAATACATGGGAAATAATGAATGAGTTAATTGAGTTAACATATAGAATGTTTTAATATGTTAAATGGGTTAATGTATTGGAAATAGTGAATATTCTTAATGAGTTAGGCATTAGAAATTGGAATTCAACTAAATGGTAATGTAATGTAAATGGAAATATGTTAATGGGTTATGGCATAATATTTATTACCATGAAGATCATTCTGGATTATGATTGATATTTTCATTGGTTTTTTTTGGTTGTGATATGGTATATGTGTGGTGAATGGGTAAATAAGAATGTACAAATGGCTTGGTAGGGAGGGGTATTGATTGTGGTTCTAGGCCCATGGATTGAGTTAGACTGAGGCTCTAAAATCTACCCCAACAATGCATGGGTTAAGGAAGGGGATGGAGCTCTATTTCACTAATGTTTTCATTCCACCTGAATGAAGGCTTCGAGTTGAGGATAATGTGTTTGTTGTGTTGTGTTTATCCCTGGTGAGATAGGGACTTATCTTATTTCCTTATGCAAAGTGATGAATTCCTTATACCATTTTGGGAATGATGTAAATGCATAACCCATGGAAAACATGATGATGATGGATTAAGTAATAAAGATGATTCAAATGGTGAAAATGTAACTATGGTTAGACATGGTTAAATTAAATATTTTTAAATAATAGCACTGAGTTCTCTTTGGTTTACTTTTCATTGTTTTGTATTTTCATATACTACCTATTTAGACTGGGTATTTTGTAGACATTGTTCGTGGTGGCCTACTGAGTTGTACTCACACCATGCTTGAGAATAATTGTGTGCCTGAGTATATTTTAGGATTATATGTTAGGATAAGGGAAATGGCCATGTTCTTGGGAGTTGACTCAGGCTTGGGTTGTGCATGGATAAGGTTTCAGACATGGAGTCAGAACCATATTTGGGATTATGTTTTTTGTCTTTATTTTGGGTTTTGTTCACTTTGGAAATATTTAGCCTGACATGACAAATTTTAATATTGGCTATAGTTGGTTCCAATTTGGGGAAGTGGTTAGTTATGCATGATTCTGGTTATTGATTTTTTTCTATTTCATTTGTTGTATGTTGTGGCTTACTCTAGTAATGAGTGTATAGTATCCCCACGTGATCTATTAGACCCTCTCTACTAGTCGAAAACCTATGGCCTGCGGGGAGGTGCTCTTGAGGGCATGTGGAGACTCGGCTTGGGCAACTAGTTTAGTGTCTCCTAGGTCAAAGATGTTACACCTGAGCCACCTGATCACATAACCCAAACAACATCACACTTCTCCATCAAGTTCCTGCTATCTTTCCCACATCAAACTCTAGTGTTTCACAATCCCTTTCAACCATTCACCGACCTTGACTCAAGATCCAATTAGTTTTTCATTACCATTTATAGGATCAAGAACCCACTCAAGCATTTGGGCAACCCTCCTGAATATTAGTTATATCAAGCTAGAGGCATCCCTAATTCTTAAATCCAACAAACCTAGTAGTCCACCTGAGCAAGGACTAACTGCATGATCAACTTGGGTGTCACTTTAATATTAGAAGCATTTACTGATGCTCCAACAACCTTAGACCGGTCATCCAGGGTCACCACTAACTTTCACGTCGAAACTCAAAATAAATGGTTCATGTGTCCAAACAATCATTTCCTTTGAAACTAGCCATAAATCAAAACCTAAGAACTTAGGTTCACCTCTTAGAAAAGACCTAAGTAATAACCATGCCTTTACCAAAACCTTTATAGAACCAACTTTTCATTTATTTCACACATGGAAGAATCTAACCATGCATCATGCTCCAAACACATGGCATCAAAATGCTAAGACAACCTCTTACTCTTGGTTCCACACACCCACTACCATATAACTATGAGCCATGACACCCATTATATGGTCCAAAACAACTCAAAAGTGTCTCAACCCCCAAGGGTTATAAGAAACGATGATAATATATGACATATAACTACCTCCATGTCACCACCAAACTAAAGGTTGAATAGGAAATGCCCCACTATCTAGCATACCCAAAGACATCAACGACTCGCAACCCATAACCCGGGGTCTCAAAACATAGGCACTCCCACTACCCAAACCACCCATACACAAGTTAAATAGATATTAAAAAGGGATACTCAAAACCAAGGTCCTTAAAAGTCTCATAATTTCTTATTTCCTTTTATTTAAACCTTACCAGTTTTAAAACCCAAGGATTCATACTTTAAAACTTTTCATTTCCTACCATTTTAAAATTATCAAGCTATATTTGATTTCACATTATTTGATATCAGTTAGATAAAAATTAATTCACAAGTTATAAATTAAAACACTATATAAGTTTCTTAGTGATAAATTATTTATCCAAAACTATAACACCCCAATATTTTAGGAAATGTCTCTTTGAAAAAAATTTAATCACTTTGATAGCTTGATCTACATTCTATATCGTGTACAAAGGAACCACGGTCTATTTTCATGTGACCATTATATAATAGATTTTAAACATGGAAGTTATGAATATGAATAACTAAATTTTGATAAATATATGGTTTACGCATTTATAAAATAAATTCATTTTTTATCAATAAAAATAAATACCATTTGAAAGTAAAAGAAATGTTTTTCTAAAGAACTATTTTTGTGTACGTAGTATATTTATATAATAATAAATTTAATTATTCACTATATATGAATGATTTTAATAAAATTTAAATATTACATATTCAATAAAACTTTTTAACATTCATCTATAATTTTTACTAGGTGTAGGATAAGAATAAATCAAGTTTTATTTATAAAAACTGTATTTTTCTAAAAAGTGCTTTTCATTATATCTTGTGAACTTATTTTAAAACTAATTTCTTCCATTTATAGAGATTGAATTTGATAAAATGGATTCAAAATTTTTAATCATTAGTCCAAAATTTGGTAAATAGATATTTTGTTTTTAGGCATTATGAATGGTAACTGTGATAACATTTATCACCTTGGAAAATGGTAAATCAGGTTAATTTATGTTAAAACTACATGATAAGGCCATAATTTTTTATAATAATTATTATTGGATTAATTTAATTAGAATCATATCACCTTATTATATAAAAGGACTTTTCTAATGTATACCTTTCCATGAAAATAACCCTTATAATATTTAAATCAAAGAAAGTTACAAAATGTCACTCTCTTAGTTTTAAATATCTATTTTGTGTCTAAGCAAGGAAAAAAGAAAGATATGAATTAAAATAAATGTATATGTTGAGATTAATAAAATTAATTATATGATAGTAATTTATTTATAATTTTTAAAAATTATATAATTACCTTAAATTCTTATGCAACGCTAACCCAATATTTATTTAATTAACATAAAAACAAAATAAATGATTTTTGAAAATATTAAAAGTTATATAATTTGAATATATTAATGTACCCCATGAATTTTATAGATGTATATGACATATTATAGAGGTTTTAAAGTATTATATTCTAATTCTTAATTTTTATTGATGTATTTAAAGTCAAATTAATTAAATAGTTTCAAAATTGACATTAATGATAATTTATCAAAATAATATTTCATTAAATTATTTTATTATAATTAAAATATTTAAAGAGTAAAAGGGGTAATATATGGTCTTAAATTTTATCCACTTTCCATTTATTATCCAATAGTTACCATATATGTAAAATTATAACCCTTTAATATTGAAAAATATGTTTCCATAATTAATGTTAAAATAGGTTATCTTAGTGGTTAAACCAAAATATAAGATTTAAAGCACCACAAAAACTTGTCCAAATTTTATTGGTTGATTATATTTCAAACATATACTATCCTAGATTCCAATACCTTTACATTTTCAACATTTGGGCTAGAGAATGACCTTATTATGATTTAATCTTTTATGAAATTCCAAAAAGTGCCCCTCACCTCAATAATAAAAGGACACCCATTATTTCACTTATTTACACCAATTTGGGCAACATATCTAGAACAATCCCTCCCCATTATTCTTATAAACATTATTATCCAATTTATAGAGGTGTTTCTCCCCCTTAAAGACAATCCTTAAGTTTCTTAAGAAAGGATCTAAAGAAGGTCTCCTGAATAAGAGGTAATTGTCTTACCCGACCTCTTTCAATTTATTTCTTCTTATACCTATTTTAAATCACATGAATTTATCATAAAATAAAAAAATTAGTATACTCAACATACTTAAATATTATAATGATTATGAAATCATCATTACCCCTCCTCTTTCCCATCAAATGGGAAGTGAAAGTATCGCTCATCCGTACGTACGGCTTACCGTCTCCATGTAGCGATACAATTAATTTTTCATTACCATCATTAATGGATGGAAGTTATGATGGTTTTATTGTTTATATATAATATTTATAAAATAAATATAACTTTTTAATGATAATATCATATCTATATTATTACTTTCCGAACCATTTAGAAATGATAACGTCATTTGTCTCTACGTGTGGACTACCGCCTCCATGAAGTGATGTGATTTTTCCTTCATCATAATTTTACTTTAATGGTAATAAGGATGTAGTTTATAAATATATAATATTTATATGATATAATAATGACTTTTTAATGGTGAAAACAGCATCCATGCATACTTATGGTCTACCATCCCCTTAAACGGTGTAATTCATTTTCTATCTCTAACCTTTATGGATTACAGTAAATACATATATATTGAATATATATGATATTTATATCATTATTAAAATTATAGATATTATTTAACCTTAATAAAAGTATATATTTCAAAACTACCAAACCAAAACATACATGAGAATCAAAGTGATTACCACCTGGAATAACAATTTTAAAATAGTATTGTTAATAAAAAAGTGATAAAATATTATGTATGTTATGATTCATATGATTATGGTTATAAAACAATTGGGTACAACTGTGAAAGTGTCACACACACAAGGAAGAAAATTACATTAAATCGCAAGCCTAGGGACTTGACCCCGCGACCTGCTCCTCACCCCCCCCCCCCAAAACAACCCTTACCACCCCACTACAAATGGTGGGTCCATATTATTATGGTTATATAATAGATGTATAATAAATATTTATTTACTATATTGGAGGTTTGAACACATTTTATAGAAGTCAAACCTGAGGTAAGAGTTTCTCATCTTACTTTTACTTTCGTGAGACATGTTCCATATTCACCACATATGTCTTTTATGTAGTGTATATATTTCCCATTTGATATATTATATCATGAATATATTTTAAAAAAACTAGAAAATTGTTTAACCTCCTATTTTATTTCTCCACCGAAATTTTGGAACCATTTGGACAACTAAAACTCAATATATTGATAAAATACAGAACATTGCATTTGACTTTGTGAAGATTTTATTATTTGGACAGATCCTTTCGGATGGGTGTTGTAAATGCCAAATGAGGATTCGGTTAATTCATATTAAATTTAGAAGATTAAATTTTGGAGCATACCACAAAATTTCATCCCATTTGGATTCATGGTTTAGTATCAATATGTGGTTGAGTCCACTATTGTGCATGGATCATGCGCAGTTTGGACCATTTTTCTTAGACATTATCATGTTCCTTCCAAATCACCTCCACCTTCAATGACATTTTCAAAAAAGTATAATTTCTATTTTTTAAAGTAATAAATACAAAATAATTTAATCAAACATGAAGTTAAATTTGTTATTATTTTATAATTTTCAATACAAACCTAGTTTAAGCACAGTCGTGTAATGGTGAAAATGAAATAGTGAATTGTAGGGAGATCACCACCACAGGACTTTAAGAACTTCACCCAATTTTTCCTCCCATTATTACCCTATCAACCCTAGTGATGAAATAAAGCTCCCAAATATTCCAAATGGTGGTTATCCTTTGATTCTTGACGGTTTAGAGGGCTGTTGGTTGTGAATCGAAGATCCCAGTGATTTTAATCCTTTCTTTTATTCTCTTCTTTGGATTAGGTCTTGTAGATTGGGAAATATTATTATGAATCCGTAAAACCTTATTTTTCCAATGGATTCCTAGTTTATTATTCAATGTTTAATTTAATCTATATTAAATTATATTATTAGGAGTGTGTTCATCATTAGACTATAGGTAGGTGGTCTATAAGTTATATCTCATAGTCGCTAGGTTGATTTGTGCTTATTAGGTTGCATTATTGATTATCTCTTGTTGTGATTTTGACGCATTTAGTTATAATTGGTCAAATGAGTGTCTAAATGATGAATTGAAACCCGCATGATCTTATTGGGATGCTTTGAGGATGATTTTACTGATTTACGGCCACCCGTGGGATGAACTGACTTTCCTAAACCTATAAATTGGTAAGTTAAAGTGTATAGTTGGCATTTGATAGTATAAATACCATGAATAACATGTTAATGTGGTTGGTAGAGTTGGGATAGATAATGATAGTTGTTCCTAGGGTTTATAATGGCTTATGGGGTTGTTTGTCCTGAGATGAAAATGAATTAAAAATGGATTAATATAAATGTTCCAAGTGGATTGTGATTTTTACATGAAATGAATAAGGGGGTTAATACATGGGAAATGATGAACGAGTTAATTGGGTTAACATATAGAATGTTTTAATATGTTAAATGGGTTAATGTATTTGAAATAGTGAATATTCTTAATGAGTTAGGCATTAGAAATGGGAATTCAACTAAATGGTAATGTAATGTAAATGGCAATATGTTAATGGGTTATGGCATAATATTTATTACCATGAAGATTATTCTGGATTATGATTGATATTTTCATTGGTTTTGTTTGGTTGTGATATGGTATATGTGTGGTGAATGGGTAAATAAGAATGTACACATGGCTTGGTAGGGAGGGTTATTGATTGTGGTTCTAGGCCCATGGATTGAGTTAGACTAAGGCTCTACAATCCACCCCACAATGCATGGGTTAAGGAAGGGGATGGAGCTCTATTCCACTAATGTTTTCATTCCACTTGAATCAAGGCTTCAATTTGAGGATAATGTGTTTGTTGTGTTGTGTTTATCCCTAGTGAGATAGGGACTTATCTTATTCCCTTATGCAAAGTGATGAATTCCTTAAACCATTTTGTGAATGATGTAAATGCATAACCCATGGAAAACATGATGATGATGGATTAAGTAATAAAGATGATTCAAATGGTGAAAATGTTACTATGGTTAGACATGGTTAAATTAAATATTTTTAAATAATAGCATTGAGTTCTCTTTTGTTTACTTTTCATTGTTTTGTATTTTCATACACTACCTATTTAGACTGGGTATTTTGTAGACATTTATTGTGGTGGCCTACTGAGTTGTAATCACACTATGCTTGAGAATAATTGGGTGCCTGATTATATTTTAGGATTTTAGGTTAGGATAAGGGAAATGGCCCTATTCTTGGGAGTTGACTCAGGCTTGGGTTGTGCATGGATAAGGTTTCAGACATAGAGTCAGAACCATATTTGGGATTATGTTTTTTGTATTTATTTTGGGTTTTGTTCACTTTGGAAATATTTAGCATGACATGAAAAATTTTAATATTGGCTATAGTTGGTTCCAATTTAGGGAAGTGGTTAGTTATGCATGATTCTGGTTATTGATTTTTTTTCTATTTCATTTGTTGTATGTTGTGGCTTACTCTAGTAATGAGCATATAGTATCCCCATGTGATCTATTAGACCCTCTCTGCTAGTCGAAAACCTATGGTCTGCGGGGAGGTGTTCTTGAGGGCATGTGGAGACTCGTCTTGGGCAACTAGTTTAGTGTCTCATTGGTCAAAGATGTTACACCTGAGCCACCTGATCACATAACCCAAACAACATCACACTTCTCCATCAAGTTCCTGCTATCTTGGCCACATCAAACTCTAGTGTTTCACAATCCCTTTCAACCATTCACAGACCTTGACTCAAGATCCAATTAGTTTTTCATTACCATTTATAGGATCAAGCACCCACTCAAGCATTTGGCCAAGCCTCCTGAATATTAGTTATATCAAGCTAGAGGCATCCCTAATTCTTAAATCCAACAAACCTAGTAGTACACCTGAGCAAGGTCTAACTGCATGATCACCCATCAACTTGGGTGTCACTTTAATATTGGAATCATTTACTGTTGCTCCAACAACCTTAGACCGGTCATCCAGGGTCAACACTAACTTTCACATCGAAACTCAAAATAAATGGTTCATGTGTCCAAACAATAATTTCCTTTGAAATTAGCCATAAATCAAAACCTAAGAACTTAGGTTCACCTCTTAGAAAAGACCTAATTAATAACCATGCCTTTACCAAAACCTTGATAGAACCACCTTTTCATTTATTTCACACATGGAAGAATCTAACCATGCATCATGCTCCAAACACATGGCATCAACATGCTAAGACAACCTCTTACTCTTGGTTCCACACACCCACTACCATATAACTATGAGCCATGACACCCATTATATGGTCCAAAACAACTCAAAAGTGTCTCAACCCCCAAGGGTTATAAGAAACGATGATAATATATGACATATAACTACCTCCATGTCACCACCAAACTAAAGGTTCAATAGGAAATGCCCCACTATCTAGCATACCGAAAGCCATCAACATCTCGCAACCCATAACCAGGGGTCTCAAAACATAGGCACTCCCACTACCCAAACCACCCATACACAAGGTCAATACATATTAAAAGGGATACTCAAAACCAAGGTCCTTAAAAGTCTCATAATTTCTTATTTCCTTTTATTTAAACCTTACGAGTTTTAAAACCCAAGGATTCATATTTTAAAACTTTTCATTGCCTAACATTTTAAAATTATCAAGCTATATTTGATTTCACATTATTTGATATCAGTTAGATAAAAATTAATTCACAAGTTATAAATGAAACACTTTATAAGTTTCTTACTGATAAATTATTTAACCAAAACTATAACACCCCAATATTTTATGATATGTCTCTTTTTGAAATAAAATTAATCACTTTGATAGCTTGATCTACATTCTATATTGTGTACAAATGAACCACGGTCTATTTTTATGTGACCACTATAAAATAGATTTTAAACATGGAAGGTATGAATATGAATAACTAAATACTAATAAATATATGGTTTATGAATTTATAAAATAAATTCATTTTTTAGCAATAAAAAAAAATACCATTTGAAAGTAAAAGAAATGTTTTTCTAAAAAACTATTTTTGTGTACGTAGTATATTTATATAATAATAAATTTAATTATTCACTATAGATGAATGATTTTAATTAAATTTAAATATTACATATTCCATAAAAAAATTTAACATTCAGCTATAGTTTTTACAAGGTGTAGGATAAGAATAAATCAAGGTTTATTTATAAAAACTGTATTTTTCTAAAAAGTGGTTTTCATTATGTCTTGTGAACTTATTTTAAAACTAATTTCTTCCATTTATATTGATTGAATTTGATAAAATGGATTCCAAATTTTTAATAATTATTCCAAAATTTGGAAAATAGATCTTTTGTTTTTAGGCATTATGAATAGTAACTGTGATAAAATTTATCACCTTGGAAAAGGGTAAATCGGGTTAATTTATGTTAAAACTACGTGATAAGGCCATAATATTTCATAATAATTATTATTGGATTAATTTAATTAGACTCATATCACCTTATTCTATAAAATGACTTGTCTAATGTATACTTTTCCATGAAAATAACACTTATAATATTTAAATCAAAGAATGTTACAGAATGTCACTCTCTTAGTTTTAAATATCTATTTTGTGTCTAAGCAAGGAAAAAAGAAAGATATGAATTAAAATAAATGTCTATTTTTAGATGAATAAAATTAATTATATTATAGAAATTTATTTATAATTTTTAAAAATTATATAATTACCTTAAATTCTTATGCAACTCTAACACAATATTTATTTAATTAACATAAAAACAAAATAAATGATTTTTGAAAATATTAAAAGTTATATAATTTGAATATATTAATGTACCCCGTGAATTTTATAGATGTATATGACATATTATAGAGGTTTTAAAGTATTATATTCTAATTCTTAATTTTTATTGATGTATTTGAAGTCAAATTAATTAAATAGTTTCAAAATTGACATTAATGATAATTTATCAAAATAATATTTTTTTAAATTATTTTATAATAATTAAAATATTTAAAAGAGTAAAAGGGGTAATATATGGTCTTAAATTTTATCCAATTCCCATTTATTATCCAATAGTTACCATATATGTAAAATTATAACCCATTAATATTGAAAAATATGTTTCCACAATTAATGTTAAAATAGGTTATCTAAGTGGTTAAACCAAAATATAAGATTTAAAGCACCACAAAAACTTGTCCAAATTTTATTGGTTGATTATATTTCAAAAATATACTATCCTAGATTCAAATACCTTTCCATTTTCAACATTTGGGATAGAGAATGACCTTATTATGATTTAATCTTTTATGAAATTCCAAAAAAGTGCCCCTCACCTCAATAATAAAAGGACACCCATTATTTCACTTATTTTCACCAATTTGAGAAACATATCTAGAAATATCCCTCCACATTATTCTTATAAACATTATTATCCAATTTATAGAGGTGTTTCTCCCCCTTAAATACAATCCTTAAGTTTCTTAAGAAAGGATCTAAAGAAGGTCTCCTGAATAAGAGGTAATTGTCTTACCCGACCTCTTTCAATTTATTTCTTCTTATACCTATTTTAAATCACATGAATTTATCATAAAATAAAAAAATTAGTATACTCAACATACTTAAATATTATACTGATTATGAAATCATCATTACCCATCCTATTTCCCATCAAATGGGAAGTGAAAGTATCGCTCATCCGTACGTACGGCTTACCGTCTCCATGTAGCGATACAATTAATTTTTCATTACCATCATTAATGGATGGAAGTTATGATGGTTTTATTGTTTATATATAATATTTATAAAATAAATATAACTTTTTAATGATAATATCATATCTATCTTCTTACTTTCCAAACCATTTAGAAATTATAACGTCATTTGTATGTACGTGTGGACTACCGCCTCCATGAAGTGATGTGATTTTTCCTTCAACATAGTTTTACTTTAATGGTAATAAGGATGTAGTTTATAAATATATAATATTTATATGATATAATAATGACTTTTTAATGGTGAAAACAGCATCCATGCGTATGTATGGTCTACCATCCCCTTAAACGGTGTAATTAATTTTCTATCTATAACCTTTATGGATTACTATAAATATATATATATTGAATATATATGATATTTATATCATTATTAAAATTATAGATATTATGGAACCATAATAAAAGTATATATTTCAAAACTTCCAAACCAAAACATACATGAGAATCAAAGTGATTACCACCTGGAATAACAATTTTAAAATAGTATTGTTAATAAAAAAGTGATAAAATATTATATATTTTATGATTCATATGATTATGGTTATAAAACAATTGGGTACAACTGTGAAAGTGGAACACACACAAGGAATAAAATTAAATTAAATCGCAAGCATGGGGACTTTACCCCGCGACCTGCTCCTCACCCCCCCCCCAAAACAACCCTTACCACCCCACTACAAATGGTGGGGACATATTATTATGGTTATATAATAGATGTATAATAAATATTTATTTACTATATTAGAGTTTTGAACACATTTTACAGAAGTCAAACCTGAGGTAAGAGTTTCTCATCTTACTTTTACTTTCGTGAGACATGTGCCATATTCACCACATATTTCTTTTATATAGTGTATATATTTACCATTTGATATATTATATCATGAATATATTTGTATTAATTGTGTTTAAAGTTTAATTTGAATTTATTTCCTTCGTAGGGATTATGATTCAAAATATAACAAAGTGGTAGTGGTTTATTTCACAATCTCACCAATATTCGGGATTGTTTATGTTTCAATCCCCCTAGGGGAATATTTTCCTTCAATATCCATATTTTACTTAAAAGTTTATAAATAATATTTCTATTAATATTCAATTATTTATTAAAGATATTTTCCCCATTTTTTACTTTTTAAAAAATGGTTTGAAAGGAATGTTCTTGTCATTTTCTGAACAAAGTACTTTTTAACTTTTTTACAATAGTGTGAAAGGAATGTTTTTAACTTATATGGAATGAATAATTTTTACTTACATAATTAATAATATTTTATTTAAACCTTCTATTATAATTTTACAAGTTTCTTTTAAAATAAAATTTTTTCTTTAATATGTGAAATTATTTTAGATTTGTTTAAAAAAATGATTTTCAAGTTATTTTCCTCAAGAATGTTTTAATGACATTTGTATGGTATTTATATTAATCAATTGAAGAAACCCTTATTTTACTTATGTGATACAATGAATATGTTTTAATTATAATATCCTTATAATTTTTTAGATGGTTTATGATCATATTTACTGGGGATTTACTATTTTGATATCATTCTCCATATTACTCTAGATGGTTTATGATTATGTTTATTGATTGGGGTAATTATTAACATTTCATATGCTAGTTTTTCAGTACAAATGTTTATGTTGGTTAGGTATCACCCATTTCATGTGAGGAATGCATTGGAATTAGTAATAAAAGGGTGGGTCCCACTATAGCCCCTTGATATATTGGTAGGTCTCATGAGACAAACTAGTTTGGGTATTGGATGAGGCCTTACCCATTTATGTAAGACGTCTTGAAATGAGGCCTCAGTAGTTTGTTTATGATGTCTATAATTATATTTCCTCATTAAGATATTATTTAATTGATATTCATGTGATTATTATTTTTTTAGTATATTCATGGGTAAGTTTCAATATCAATTAATTAATTATATGGCATTGTTTTATCATCATTTATTCATACCATATTATTCTTCATACGTGTGTTATTGATTAAATAGAATGTGTTGTTAAATATTTACCTTTCCATATTTTTATTCCTTATTTATTAATGCTAGATTTCATAGTATGAATACCCTTACTGGGCATTATATGTCACCCCTTTATTATGTTTATTTTCCCCTATGATTCTAGGAAGTGTATTATGATTGATATGGAGGGATATGGTAAAGGGAATAATGGGGTACTCAAAGAAAATACTATGTTGTGTTATTTTTTCTAATGTAATGTAATATTCAACTATGTGTCTAGTTTCCCAAGACTAATAAACTATTTGGTCCTTTGGGATGATATTTCTTATATCTAGTGATAATATAATAAATTAACCACCGACTCTAGGCTATTAGAGTTGTGGATTTACAAAATCCATCTTTTTCTAACTCAATTATACCTTCCTATTAATCAGAAATCACCTACAGAATTGGTAAAGTATAATTCCACCATAAACTTATATATAAAAAATATAAATGGTTTTAGATACATTAAATACCAGCCCCTCTAAAATACTAATAACCATAGGATGATAAAAATGATTACAAAAAAATCTATAGGTATAAAACTCCATCACAAATGAATCCTAATAGTCAAAAATCACATGAAATATATGGATGACATGTCAGCCCTATGTTCCTAACATGATGAATGAACACACACCTTCTCTTTACATACTAGGCTAGGAGATAAAATCCCATAAATCAATAACATAACATCCATGTGCACCATTATAGGTGGAAATATGTCTACTATAAAATTGAAAAGTAGGAACATCAATTATCAACCCTAGAAAATCAATCTCCCTAAGCTCATGTTGGTCTATAGGAACCTATTTATTAGAGGATTACCTTTCCCCAACAACATCCTAGTCACCTATCTACCACACCCATATAGTAAGACAAAATAAAATCTCTAATACCAATTTATAATGACCTGGCTTAGAGTCCACTTGACTTGTACCCTGAGATGGTGCACCACAAGACTTTAGGAATACCTCCCCATACCCCAGAGTCTTATGACTAGATGTAATAACCTAACAGGTTACCATGGGGATATTATGCCCTCATTACCAAATTATAATAATAGTGGAAATAAAATTAAATAGATACACACCCATGTAAACATCACAATCAAGGAATGTTCCAATAAATAAATACAATCAACATGTATAATAATAAATTAATGTTTAAAACATACTGGATCCCTCATGGGTGAATTATAGATGCACACATATCACAGGACATTATAAAAGAAAATATATTTTCCTAATGCATCACATAATCTGACCAGGGTCATCTCACTTGGGGATTTTCACAGTTGTTCACCTACTTAATCTAATTCACCTAACTACTTATTTTTTGTTGTTTTCATTTATCTTATAAAAGAAATGGAATTTAAATGAAAAAAGAGAGTGAAAAATTAAGCTAACATGCAATGACATATTGTGATTACAAATGAAAGAACTTGGCCTTTTGGGTTTGGTTTATGAGTTCTATCATTCTCTTTGTTGGTTTTTAAATTTAGTTTCATAGTTTAATCATGAAATTTCACTATTAAACTACTATTATTTTATTTAGTGATTGTGGAACTTTGAATGTTTATATAAAACTGAATTCCACATTCTCCTATAATCAAGGTTGATGGTACACCACAATCAATAGTGTGACACCTTCTAGGAACCAACTCTATCATATTTCATTTCAGAAACTAAATAG
Source organism: Viscum album (assembly GCA_963277665.1). Classification (NCBI taxonomy): domain Eukaryota; kingdom Viridiplantae; phylum Streptophyta; class Magnoliopsida; order Santalales; family Viscaceae; genus Viscum; species Viscum album. The sequence goes on along the minus strand of OY728126.1, from coordinate 1,430,105,413 downwards.
ATCAACTTCATTATATTAAGAGATTATGTTTAGTATAATGGTGGGAAATGTTTTTAACAAAATAAAAGAATTGAGTTTGAAATAAGTGTCATGGTGTGAAATTTCCACCCTCATAAACTTCACTCTTTCCCACTAAAAACATAATTAAAGCATATAAATTGAAGCATAGAATAAATAGAAACAACACTTACCTTTCCCAAGACAAGCATTGGGTTAACCCCTCATTTTTTAGGGTAAGCGTTCATGGTGGTAATGTGATAAATATACATAGTGCAATAATAAAACAAATAATGAGAATATAATATAAAATTAAAATGGACATAATGATAAACTTAAAAGAATAATAAGAAGCAAATAAAATAACGAGAGAAGAATAAGAAAGATGGATGGGGTAGCATAATTAGAAGAAGAAAGCATGGATTATTTTATTTATAAAATAAATTAAAATTAATATAAAATAAAATAAAATAAAAAATAAAATGAAAATAAATTAAATTAAAAACAAATAAAAACAACAGAAAAAAATTGAGCATCTTCGACTTTGGTAGGATCTCCCTTTGGTGCTAACTCTCCTTGTGTGGCTGAGACCCTCCGCCTTTTATAGGAATGGATAAACCTCATTCTATCACATTTTAATTTAATAAATACCAAGTCTTTTGGATTTTAAAATAGAATAAATTTCTCACCTTGTGACCCGAGTGAAATATATAGAAACACTCGATAAAGTTGGTAGTTCAAAATATGCAATAGAGAGATTGTGTGGGGAATCACATTACATGGGTTTTATGGTGTCATTGAAGCTTGGAGGAGCTTCATGAATGGGTTTTTATGGAATTAGAGACATGGAAGTTATTTTTAAGTGGCATCGAAGGATTTCATCAAACCTTATCTGGCCTTCACATTAGCCAGATGATTCAAGATCTTCTTTATTATGCTCAAAACAGGCTTCTGAGGTGATTCAAGGGTGATCAGTGCTGTAGTAGAGGAGAATGAGCTTGAGTATAAGATTTAAAAATACTTCCATGGAGTCTCTGATGTAAATCATTAGTGGTAGGTAAGTATAAAGGAATAAAGTGCATCAGTGGATGATAGTAGGATTTATCCAAGTGTGAGGCCCAAAAAATTTAAACAATACTGTACCATTTTTATAAAATTTTAAAAGTAACCTAGAACACTCATCACACATTGATTTAGAGACATGGAGAGGAACTCGTTTATAAGTATAGTAATAGTTTCCACTACTCAGAATCCCTCACTGTGGTGGGATCCAAGAAACACATGCACACACAGACATGGTCTGGGCCCACCACCTAGCCCGTGGGGCCTTTGGATCATCTATGACCACAGTTCTTCTCGTGGGATCCCCTCCACTAATCAGACTACATAGTCTTTCTTGATAGTTTTTCTTGGCTATCTAGCACTTTATAGGGCTAGTTGTGTGGCTAAATGCCTCTGTTTGAGGTCTTGCTAGTATTTTCCATAATTTTTACCTAAAAGTTATTCAAAAATAACAAACAATCTTAATATAATTTCAACATGATATTTATAATTGAAATAAAACATAAAAATTGCTCATTTAAACCCATTTCAACTCATTTGTTTCAAATATAACACATTTTAATAAAACATTTCGTTTTATGGGAATATAAATTGAAAAATAATGAAAATAATTAATAAAACCCTTTAAAATATGTTTAAAATATCTATCTATAAAATACCCCCACACTTTAACCATACTTGTCCTAAAGCATAAAATTTCATCATTGAAAATCATATGGCACCAACATTACCATTATTAAAATATAGAAGTAATAAAAAAATATCAATGTCAAATAAAATTTTCAAAAATCTATATAAAATATCAATTTAATTTCATAATTTTCGAAGAAACAATCAACTCAATTACTTTACTTTTTCCATTTGAAAATTATGGAACTTATCTTCTAATTTATTCAAGTTCCTCAATTAATTCTTATTAAACATGCCAAATCATGATCTACCTCTCCTTTGAATATTTTCAATCATCACTCATGATACAATTTAAGTATATTTATGATCATATCATGGGAACATCATCCTTATCCATAATCTTATAACAGAACTACTTTATTGACTTTGTAAAGAAAAAAAACACATAAAATCATGAGGAATTTTCAATTAGGGTTCTAAATAATCTTAGGATTTAGGTTGGTAGGATTTTATGTTTCAAAAATTAAGGCTCAAAGAGGAGGTTTATCTCTTAAAGAATAAAGAAAGATATCAAAAGTAAAAGTTTCATGACATTCTAGCCTCCAAAGTAGAATCTCCCACTTCCCTCAAAACTCAAAGTAAAGGTTATGAGTAATGAAACTATAATGAATTATGTACACGTTATTGAATTTTTCACTAATTTTATACTTTTTTTTTCAAAATTATTATTTTTTTATTTTTTTACTTTTTCTAAAGTTATTTCTTATAAATAAACCTCACATCCACCAGATAACCACATATGATAAAAATAATTTGTCTGGTAATGGTGATTATTTATTATTCAATTCAAAACTCATTCCTATTTTTTTTATTTTATTTCATGAAGGGAAAAAAAATAAAGTATAATGAATGAATCAATAACCTTTTCAATAACCAAAGATAATACCCCAATACTTTTTCCTTATAATTATTTTCATCCCTTTTACCATGAATCTCCCAACCCCTATACTTCAAATTAAAAATATCATGAAAATACTAAGAGGATGGCAGTAATTGATAAAAAAAATATTTCCCAAATCTAAAAATTCAATGAAATGGGAATTAATACTCAATTTACATTGAATAAAATAAAATTAAATAGATTTTGAGATAATATTAACTCTCTAGTTTTTTTCAAACTCAATATCTTCTTCAGTGGTGCGTTCCTATTGAAGTTGGTTCTTAGTGGATGGAGGCAGGTAGTCAGGCTCCTATATCTTTTCTTCAGATTTCACCACTTGGGTTGTGTATTCCTTTAATGGTTCTAGCTCTTATAATTTTAAAGAAATAGGGAGATAAATTAGTTCCTCACACTCATTCCATAAGTCATTTAGATCTTTTTGTTCACCCACACGTAGCTCAGTAGGCAAGTATTCCTCCTTGGCCTCCTCAAGTTCATGCCAAGGTTCTAATTGATCCATCAATTCAAGAAAAAATTCAAATGATAGATATAATTTTATTTTTAGTTGTTCTGTGATTTCTCTAAGTTCTTACACTTATAATTTATCATAACCAGACTCTTATTATTGTTTATCTTTCATGTGTGAGTAATTATTCCATGCACAAATATATGGTATGTTTTGATACATCAAGGAGAAATAAATGTTTATACATTTTTATTATTTATAAAATAATGAAAATCTATCTGTAATGTTAAAATATAAAAAATTATGTAAACTAATGATTAAATCCTCCATAACGGCCCCATTTTTTATGTATGCCTATCATATGGCATCAAAAAAGAAAATATATTTTCCAAATACGGCATAGAGGCTAGCCATGGTCATATCACTTGAGGAGCTTCATATTTGTTCACCTAACTAATCTTATTTACCTAAAATATTTATTTTTTGGTTTTTTTATTTATATTATTAAATTAATGCAATTTAATTAAAATAAGAGAGTGAAAAATTAAACTAACATGCAATGACAGGATGTGATTAGTAAAGAAATAACTTGGCCTTTGTGGTTTAGTTTTTGAGTTTCATCATTCTCCTTGTTGGTATTTACATTTAGTTTGATAGTTAAATAATGAAATTTTACTCTTAAACTACAATTATTTTATTTAGTTATTGTGTAATATTGAATTCCTATAGCAAAAAAAATTCCACATCCACTTATAATCAAGGTTTATGGCATACCCTAATCAAGAGTGTGACACCTTCGAGGACCTGACTCTATCATATTTCATTTCATCCACTAAATGGATCAACATAAATGTATGAATATCTTATATTTAGAAAAATCGAGATAAAAAATTTTAATAAAAGGATATAATTTAGTTTGATTTAAGTGTTGTGGTGGGAAAATTCCACACTCATAAATTTCACTCTTGTTTACCATAAAAAAACATATAAATTTAAATGCATAATGAATTGAAATACCACTTACCTCCCCTAGTACAAGCCTTGGGTTAGCCCATCCTTTTTTAGGGTAATATTTCATCATGGTCAGATGAGAAATAGAGATATATAGAAAAATAATAAAAATAAAATAAATTGAATTGAATATAAAATTAAAATGTATATAATGATGAACTTAGAAGAAGAATAATAAAATAAAATAAATTGAGAAGAAGAATAATAATAGATTATGGTAACATAATTGGAAGAAGAATAAATGAATTATTTTATTTATACAATAAATTAAAATTACATGAAAAGAAAAACTAAATCAAAAATTAAATGAAAATAAAATAAACTGAAAAAATAAAAACAAAAGAAAACAATTGAGAAGCTTCGGCTTTAGAAGGATCTCCCTCAGGTATCAACTCTCCTAGCATGGATTAGATCCTCCTTATTTTATAGGTTGTAAAGAACCTTATTCATTAACCTCTTCCTTCAAGAAATTCTAAGCCATTGGGATTTTAAAACAGAAGAAACCCCTACCCTTGAGACTCAGGTGAAAGATATGGAAACACCCAATAAAATTGGGTTTTCAAAATATTAAGTGGATAGATCCTATGTGGACACCCCTTGTATAGGATGCATGGTGTCATGGAAGCATTCAGGATCTTCATGCATGGTTTTTAAGGGGATTAGGGATGTAGAAGTGCTTCATCAGTGGTAGTGGAGGGTTTTATAAAACCTCATTTGGCCTTCACCATGATTGTATGAGTCATGCTCTTGTTCATTGTTGTTGGAATAGGCTTCTAAGTTGATTACAGGGAGATCAGTGGTGTGGTATAGGAGAATGAGATTGATCCTGAGAATTCCTATGAAATCCATGGAATATACAGGGTGAAGTAGTGTCAACAGGTGGGGACGAAGGTAGAAAATGTGAAAGCAGATGGTAGTAGAATCTATCGGAACCTGGGGCATGTGGGATTTAAATACAATAGAACTGTTTTTATAAAATTTGAAAAATAACCTAGACCTATTGTCCTAAATCTATTTGGAGACATGTGGAGGTGCTCGTTTATAAAAAAAAGTTGTGGCTTATTCTGATCAAAATCTCACACTGGGTTAGTCTTCTGGAAACACAGGTACAAACAGAAATGGGTCAGGCCACACTACATGGCCCATGTGGGCCTTCGTACCATGTATTCCTACAGTTTTTCTCATATTATATCCTCGACTTATTGGCCAATGCAAGATTTATTGGTGTTGTTCTTGGATTTCTGACCCTTATAATGGTTGGCTATGTGGCTTCAGGCCTCTGGTTGAGAGATTTCTAGGATTTGGAAAAAAATTTACCTAAATATTATTCAAAAATAAGAAAGAATCTTAATATAATTTCAATATGATATTCATAAGTGAAATAAAACATAAAAATTTCCCATTTAAACCCATTTCATCAATTTTGTTTCAAATATCACACATTTTAATAAAAAAATCATTTTATGGGAATATGAATTGAAAACAATGAAAATAATTAATAAAACCCTTAAAATTATGCATAAAATATCAATCTCTCAATTATACACAAGTATTATGAGGAAATAAAATAAAATTGATGCTAACATCCCAACCACAACTAGTCTTCAAAAATACCCAATCCCAATATCTAAATCCAAATTTTATAGTCAAAGTATCAATCATCAGTCCTTGTACTAAAACTTATGAAAAAAATAATGTATTCTTGGGTACCCAAGTGTTATGGCATCCCAAGCAGGGTGTGAGTATAACCAAGTAATCCACTGCCAAAACAATCCCTGAAATAGCCATTCTGATACACAAGTACATACGAGGTGCAATGAAATAAATTTTGCAATGAAAAGTAAATAAATAAACAAAACCCCTAATTCCACGAGCTTTGTGGTGATTCCCAAGGTTAGTCTTGCATGTTTCAGTATGTTTTGAGGTGTCCCTTAGAAATTCATGTTGATCATGCCTCAATAAGTTACCACATGGAATATATGTGCTCATCCTATCATTCCATGGCATCATCAAGTATCACATAGAATTCGAGTGCTCAACCCATCATTCCCATAGAATCTGATGCCCATGCCAGAATACCCTGAATATTGTGCATCCTGTGAAATCCTAGTACTCATACCAATAGTACCAAGAATATGGTATCTTTTGTAATCCAATAATGTCATCATATAGTTTCTAATCCTATACCACATCTAATCCAAGTCACTCATATTGGAATTCCCACTCATCAAGCAACACATAGAATCTAGGCACTCATCTTGGCATTCCATAAATGTCGTGTATCATATGGAATCCTGGAGATCATCTTAATAATCTTAAGAATTATGCATAAATTTAACATTTTATCAAACAATAATTCATTTCATTTGTTTCCTATTATTCCCAAGGCCACCACTTAACCATAATCATTGTTTTTCTTCTTAGGTTTCATTTCCAATTTCCAAAAAAATATCCTTTTTTACATAACCAAGACATTTTATAAAATGTGAGTCCTAACTATAAAACCCACTATTATTTATAAATCATAGGGTTCCAATTCACTTTAATTAATTTTTTAACAATTTTTTACCAATAAACATTCAAATTTCAATTATTAAAACCCAAAGCCTTGAGTAATTCCAATCCTCCTTTCATATAGGTTTTATTACATTCCCCATTATATTGGTTCCAAATCATTATAAGGGTCAAATCCTTTCCCAATTATAGATGGATTTGAAATTACACTTCACAACCAAAAATTTAAACCAATTTTCCTCTTGAATCATTTTAAAATATCATTAGGAATTTAAAGACATCAGGTCATTATAAGGTAATTCTTCCTCGTTAAACTTTCCACTTGAAATTACCATTTCCTAAGGTCTAAGGAAGCTTAAAAAGGCATTTAAACTAATGAAACTAAAATTAAAACATTTTAATTTAAATATGGAAAAATAATGATGGAGTATTCTTTACTGCACCATACATGCACTTGAAAAATAATAATGTCTATGGTATAAATTAAAGGGACCACCTACCTTCATTGATGGCTCCACTATAATTCCATGGGCGAGAAGTTTTTTTAAGGCTCTTCAAATATTTAATCATGAAAAAAACACCTAAATCAATCCACTACACCATATTAATTAATTAAAATCAACAATTATAATTAATTAAACATTTAACTCCAAAATATGCATAAGTGGTGAAACACGTACTGGAATCTCTCACCATATCAAAACCATGACCAATCTCTTGCCAAATACTCATGGAATACCCCCAACCACAAACAAATCCAAATACTTAATAGGTAAAAGAAATTATATGGTTTATTTAAAAAAATGATTAAAAACTAAGAAAACTCACCATGAAACCATACCTTAATGAAACGCCAAGTAGAAACATGAAGAATCCATCTTGGGATATCCTCTACGCAAGCCAACTAAAATCCCCTAGGGAAATGGTTGATTCCACAATGATATAATAAAATCTAAAATTAAACCTGAATTGGAGAACATAGAAATTATATAGGAGGAATTATAAGAGGATATTAGGTTGCTGATATGTGATACCAACCTCAAAAGGCCAAAGGATCTCCCCAAAATTCACCCCAAACCAAGGGGTGTTGAAGGGAGGAATGGATCTTGGTTAGCTGGGAGAGGGCGTAAGTGAGGGAGAATAAAATGATACTAGATGTTTAATGTTTCATAAGGTCAATAAGTAATTTTTCACTTTTTAAAGGGAACATGGTTTGGCTGAATGGTTGGCTAAACCATGTGCCAACCGTGTGATCCATTCTACCCAAAACACTTCACTTCATATGGTTAGGTGCACAGTTAGACAAACCATCTTCCAACCATGAGAAATGGATCTTTAATTTTTTTATAGGTGTTTCAATTTTTTATTATCCCCCTTATCAAGTTTTAACAAACCCTGAACCTCCTCTAATAAATTAATATGATTGGGTTTCATGGTTAGTAGAAACCATATGCTAATCGTATACCCTATTCTATTTCCCTAAAACATGAAATTTTGAGCCCCAAACCCATGGGACACACTCAAGACCTCTTAAACTCTATAGAACCTTATTAAAAACTCAAATAGGGTCTTTTAAGGGGTTCTAACCTTCTATATTCCATTCTAATGCCCAGTTTAAAAACTAGCATGTCCACTTATTCAAAAATTCAAACAATCCTCAAATTTTGAGCACCTCTATAGAACTAAGGCCTTATAGAATTTTATCATGATCCCAATATTACATATAAGTTTTGGAAATTAATTTATAATTTAATGGGTAATAAATTAAATTTCAATGAATATTTTAATCATCAATCTAATACACAATCAAAAAAATAAAAATTAAAAAAATAATAAAAAAAAATAAAATAATAAAAATAATAAATAATAATAAAAATAAAAATAAATAAATAAAAATCTGATACACAATCAGAGCATATAATTCAGAATTTAGAGGATATACACTGATATTTCTCATTATATTATCATAGAAGTTGGGATAAACATATCTCTTTAGTTGATTTTTCTTATAATAACAGTTTTCATTCAAGTATAAATATGGAACCTATTGAGGAATTATATAAAGAACGATGCCAGACTCCAACATGTCGGGACAAAGTTAATGAAAGGAAGTTATTGGGACGAGAACTCATAGAAGAAGTTATAGAGAAGGTAAATATGATTCAATATCACATGAGGGTAGCTTAAACTAGTTATAAGGGTTATGTATATCATAGGATTAAGTATCTCTCATTTGAGGTAGGTGATCATGTCTTTCTTAAAATATCTCCTTGGAAATGTGCAATGTATTTTTGTAAAAAATAAAAGTTGAGCCCGAAAATCATTGAAAAAAATGAAATTTTATATAAATTGGGATCATTTGATTACTGGGTAGCCTTACCTCTTATTTTATCTTAGGTACTTTATGTTTTTCTTGTTTCCTTTCCAATAAAGTACGTGTTTGATGTATCTCTTGTGTTGAGCCCTAAAGTGATAAAGTTAGAGGAGAAAATCTCTTATGAATAAAATTCTATTAAGAATTTAGATCAATGAAATCAAGTACTATAAAATAAGGTGATTCTATATGTTTAGGTTTTATGGAAAAACCATGTGATAGAAAAAGTAACATGGGAATCCGAAAAAGCTATGAGAGAAAGATACCCTTACCTATTTTAAGTAATAAAATTTATATGAAATAATATTTTTAAGGGAGGTAGAATATGGAAACCCTACTAATGTTAATAATAAATTAATTTTAGGTCTTGGTAATATTCATTAATATATTTTATAGATTCATATACACTATACCGGTTTTTAAAAATATTTTAGTTGAAAAAGAAATATTTTTTTAATCAAATTGTTTTTCAGTAACTGTTTGGTTTTATATAAAAGTTAAATTTATAAAATTTAAGTATTTTTTTTAAATGGAATTTATTTTTTATATCAACATATCAAATTTATATAAGGGTAAATTTTTATTATTTTTCTAAAAATATTTATTTTTTATGAATAGTGAAAAATGTTGTTTTTACGCATACCACAACTTTTATGACATGATTATGATGTAAGAATGGAATAAAAATTTATAAAAACTTTTTTTGACCAAATATGTATTTAATAAATAAAATAATAAATTTAAATGTATTATGTTGAATTTATAAATCTATGTTTTAATGTTTTAAGCTCGAGTTATATTTTATTCAAATCAAAAAAAATTGTTTATTTACTTTTAATAAGGTGGTTTAAATATTCCATTCGATTTGGGAATGATTGTAGCATAAAATAAACTTAATTTTTTTAATAATAGACTAATAAATTTGAAGTAATTTTCACTCCTCAAAATTCATAGGTTTTATTGATAAAATAATCAATATTTTAACCATAAAACACCCCTCTCCACAACTGTAAATATCCCCTCTCTTTCCAATTGAAAAACCACTTCCTATTCCCATTGCCTCAACCAATACCTACCAAACTACCTTCAAAAAATCCATCCCAATATCCCAGAGATTCTATTATTCTCAAAATACCAATCCTAGAAGGATTATTGTGTAAACCAAAGGGAGATGTCTGCGGAGAAGGTATAAGTCCTAACTCACCTATTTTATGTTTAGTTATTCTTCTATCTCCTTTAAATATATTATAACCACTATAAAAAATAACATTTATATATTATCTATATTTAAATTATTTTCTATTAACGTAAAAACACTTTTCTATATCTTTTTTACCATATGGTAAATGAAAACATTGCTTATATGTATGTGTGGCCTGGTGCGTGAGACCAATGGATCAGTGATATTGGGTTTTAGTTCTTTCTAAGTGGAAGGAAACTCCATTGAGGCAGAGGTTAGAGCACTGATTTCTAATCTAATATAGTGTAGGATACTTGGATTCTTGGTCTCATAAGTTGAATTTGACTCGGCTATGTTGGTTTTCTTTCTTGAAGGAAAGGTCAATTGGCCATGGGAGCTTGTTTATCTCTTAAGAAAATGTAAAAGGCTCATCAATATGGATGATCACAATATTTATACTTTGATAGAAGGTAATGGTTCACTGAATTCGCTTGATAATAAGGGTTGGGTTGATGATTGTATCATTTTATACACTCGGTTGGGTTCTCTTCTGGATGATTGTAAAATTATTGTACGAGGTGATGCTCTTGACCTGCACTATTTTAGACCTCCATGAACAAAGTGTGTTGTCTTATTTTGTTTGTTTATTTTAAAAGTAATAAAAAATTACCTATTAGCCAATATATAATATTTTAATAACATATTTTTGATTATATAAAAGTAAAATATTATTTACTTTATTTCTTCTCCACTTGGTATGAAAATGAAAATGTTGTTGTTGTGTATGTACGAACTATCATCTCTATCAAACAACATGGTTAATTTTTTATGGTCCCCATATATGGTTGGTTTTAAAATTGCATATAATGTATAAATACTGAAAATATAACATTGTTTAAGTTTTTTTAGTTATGTTAACCATAACCTCTTTGACCACGTTCAAAGAACCGATGTTGTTTTAATGTTATAAACCAAACGATCCCAAAATGTCTAATATGAACTTAACCATTTGAGTGACTAAATAATTCATGGTAATAAATGAAATAAAATGAATAATAATAGTTAACATGAACATAAAAAAAAATATTAATCAGGTATAAATATAATATAATTTTATTATTCAGGATTTAGAGAATGTATGATGTTAGGAGGGACTTAAGGTAATGATCTTTCTTTGAAAAAATCATGTTTTAAAGTCTTATTTAAAACTATTTTTCATCCAAGTTGAGGTTATTTATTATTTATGATTAAAAGGTTAATAATTTTTATTTTCAACTATTTTTTAGATTATTCACAAAGTATTAAAAAGTAATCTTCACAATAATTTATGTATGAGTTATTTTAGACTCTTTACAAAAGTACAAAAATTATATTTTTTAACATATACGTCTTAACCACCATTTATCACTATCATAGATGTCATAAATTATCAATATTACTTTATAATATTCTATTTTTATACCCAAAGATAATATTTATCTCAATATTCTAAGAATTTTTAGTTTTGCAATGTTTTTATAAGGAAATAGAAACCTTTTCTCATATTTGTGTGATAACTAAAGGTGTTATTGCTTATGGGATTAAAGGGAAATTCAAATAGGATTTAGTATTAAAGTGTAATTTCTATGTATTTTATTAATTTTATGGTAATTCAAAATTTTATATGAATTACGGGTGATCCCAATATAGCTTTGATGATGGGTGATCCAGATATAGCTCTCCAATGCATTGGATAAAGGGAAAGAGTTTATTAGTGATAGGTTACTCCTAAGAGACATTGAAATTATCCAGTTAGGTGATTCCATTATAAGGGTTCTTGTGAGGTTGATTGTAAGGATAATTCACAAGGTACTTACATGATATGATCATAATGGTTTATAAAGGAAATTACTTTATTTCAAAGGGTATGCCAATGAGATTGTGTTATTAAGGAATGTTTATGACCTTTTTCAAAAATAAAGTTGAAAGGAATTATTTTTAAGGAAAGGTATTCATGTGTTTAAATGTTTGAAAATAAACCCTTCTGATTATTATTTTTCATTTATGATTTCATATGAAATATTTTATTAATTTTATTAAGAAATTTAGTTTTTTTTGGAAAAATAAATGGATATTTGAGGTCGAATTTTTATTGTGAAAAAATAAATTTTTCTTACGGTTTTTTAAGGTTTTCAAATAGAATAACGAGTTTTTTTATTATATTTCCCTTATGTATATTTGTTTCTCTCATCCATTTTTTCCAAATGTTATTTCACAGGGATTAAGGATGAGTAGAAATGTTAATAAATTTAGAGTTCCAGATATGGAAGTTACCTTAAATAAAACAAGTGTGTCATTATAAAGAACTTTTTTTTTGGGAAAAATGGATTCTATGTGAAAATTTGTGCTTTTTTATATAATGTTTTACCTAATTATCAAAAACATTAAACTGAAAAGAACTTAAAAACTTAAGAAATTGAAAACCATGTTATAAATCATGTGTCTATAGGTTGAATAAGGTATGGGTATTTATATTTGGTATCAAAGAAAAGGTTTAGGTAGCTTTATATTTTAGAAGAATGTTAAAATATGATTTAAAGAGACTCTAATTTATGGTTATATTAACATGAGATATATTTTTAATATTTTCATATTGCTTCATGAAGTAGTTTTTCTATTGTGGAAGTTTTCACACAAATATAATATTTATAAACCTACTTACTACCTATAATTAATATTGTGTTAATAAAGGCTGAACCATAGATAAGGTGAATGATTGTACAGACCAAAAAAATAAAAAAAATAAACTAACAAAAATAGTGGAAATGATGGAATAAAGAAAGAGATGAGATGTATTTCATGGTGTCCAATGAGAATAGAGATCAAATAGTATATGGAATTAGGGCCCTCTTGTTGCTTTTAACTGAATAAAAATGATATTATCTAATCCTAATTTAATTAAAATAATCATTCCTCCAGGGTGTAGATTCACTGAGTTGTCACTTCAATGAACCTTCATAGTTCAGTGAACCTTATTTATTGTCGGTCTATCAATCTTAGCCTTATAATTAATCTATTAATTTTGTAGAAGAGATTCATTAAAATTTTCAAATTTTTGAAACTTAGCTCAATCATCAAAGGTGAATTTATTTCGATACCACCACTTGTAGATTCTTGAGTATTGTGAATTCATTATCATAATAAAACAGAAAAGATCATCGAACATAAAATTTAAAATAAAAAAAGTTTTAACAGAAGCAGAATGGATAAATGAATCCCAACACATCAAATCCTGATCTCCCTAATTGATTTATCTATTCATGAAAATATAAATAAAAAAATTAAGAGAAAAGATATGAAGAAATATGTCTATCATCACCCTATCTAGGATGATGTATGATTTGGTGATTGGTTCTTGATCCCCCCCCCCATATTGGTCTCTTATATTCTCTCTCATTTAACAGAAAATTTCATGTGCATCATGAATGTGATCTCATGGTTACTCCTCTATAACATATCCCTAATGTCCAGATGACACAAACATCATTGTGCATATTTATCCTGTAGTGACTCAAGCATAACTCCTCCAAAAAATTCTTCTCCTCTTGAAGCTCCATGCCCATTATCATCTTTCACTCCCCAAGAACTGATCAGAAACAATTCTTCAAGAAAAAAAACAAACAATAAAAGTCAGGAATTTTCAATTTTGGAAATTAAATTATTATTTAATTATTTTTATTAAAAGGGTGAGCTTAGAATATTTTTTTGAGTCCTTGTAGTGTTCAGTCTATGTTCCCATATCAGCTCATTGATTTGGGCTTAGACATCACAAGTTTACATCAAAATTTGTTTGTGTATATATATATTATCCTTAATTATATTTGTTATCATTATTAAAGTAATATATATAGACTTATTATTATTATTATGATTATGATTATTATATACTATTATTATTATCACCATTATTACTTTATCATGTATATATATATATAAGAATATCAGGGGGCATCGCATTTTGTCTTCCTCTTCAAGTTGGTGAATAAGATGATTTCGGCTTCATAATCTCCAAAGTGTCTTGTCTACTATATGGATTTGAATCAGTGACGAAAGGTGTAGATGCATCATCCATGATCAGATTTGTGGGTATCTTCAGTAGACATCGATCTTACTTCTACGAGTGATTGATGAGCATTGAGGTCTGTGGAAAGAGGTGGTGTATGATTCTTCAAACACAATGGCACGAGCAGTGGTGGGTGGTTGATCTCTGATGGAGGGCAGTGTGACATTAGTAGAAGAGATAGGGTGTCTTCGGATCTGTATTGGTGGATGATTTTTTTATAGGTTTTCGATTCAAGGATTGGCTTCATTATCATTTAGAATCTGTGCTTCCTTTATCTAAAATCTTGTATTTTTGTTGGAGTTTGATTTTCTTTGAGATGGATTCATGGTAGGCATTCCTACCGTGAAGATGCACACAGTGGGTTGAGGATGGTCATGCGGTAACTGGGCACTATCATCCAATTGACTGTGCATGACTTTTCCTGACAAAATAACACCCTAAAGTTCAATTAAAAACAAATAAAATAGCAAATAAATTAAATATAAAGAATAATAATAATAACTGAAAATGAAATAAAATTATAAAAAAAAGTTATAAAAATGAATGAAAAACTTTATTAATTGAGTACACTCATTAGATTAAGATAAAATAACAACACAAGAAAATTAATTAATTACAATTAAGAAAAATGTTGAATGAATTAGATAAAAAAATAAAATAAATTAGAAAATTAAAAATTATTATTTTGAATTAAAATAGAAATTAAGAAATGAACAAATGAATGTTGGTTAAAATTTTAAATTATGATTTTGAAATACCCAAAAATAAAAATTAATAAATTTATTAAAATAAATAAAGAAATTAAAAAAATTATTTAAATAGTTAAACAGTAATAAAAATGGGTATTAGAAACAATTTATTTATTTAACTGAAATTTTCCACATGACTAGAATAAAAAAAATTGATAATTTCACATAAAAACACAGTTAATGTAATTATATGAAAAATCAACAATAATTATAAATTATTCAATAAATACATTAATTTGAAAATAAAAACATAGTTAATTACAATAAATTAATGTGGAAAAAAGTAAAGAAATAGGGGTAACATAAAATTCCCCCACACTTAATTAATTGCACTCCCAAGTAATTCAATGTATTTTATTTATTTACAGAGGATGCTAAAAATAAAAGATCATCCTACCTAAGCTCTAATTCACTCCAGAATCAAAGGAAATGAAAAATCCCTATAAATTTTAAAATACTCATGCCTCTTATGTGAATGTCACACACATTTCTATTAAAAAATGGTTTCCAGTTACATGAGTGAAACTGGTTAGATAAAATTGGAATTAAAACGTTAACAAAAGACACTTGTGATTATCACTCTCCCCAAGGTTCCAAAAATAAAGGTCCATTTTTTAATTAATTGATACATCTCAAATGATTATCATATATGTTAATTGTCCCCATCTTCATTTGGGTTCAAAATTCACCTCACCTTAATGATCCCATTTTTGAAAGGGCACTTTTATTTTATTTTTCATCCAAAGGTTTGTACATATCACTCTTCAGGGCACTTATTGAGTTTGGATTTTATATAATTATGAAATCTCACTTGGTTCCCTTGTCTCATAGGCTCACTGTGGGATTTAATTTTCCCATTTTACCCCAGATTCAAAATATAGAGACCCAACCTTTTCTTACATTACTATTACATCATTATCAAGATAAAAAAAATAATACTATTGCACCATGAGTATCAATGGGTTTATTATCTTGGTAAAACTAGGATAATAAATAACATTTACAAAATCAAACATAAACATTTATTTACTTTATTCTTCTCCATCTTCTTATTATCCCTTGAAAACTCCTTAGTAAACATAATAACCTGAGGATATACATTAAACAAGGGTGAGAT
Organism: Viscum album; assembly: GCA_963277665.1. Taxonomy (NCBI): domain Eukaryota; kingdom Viridiplantae; phylum Streptophyta; class Magnoliopsida; order Santalales; family Viscaceae; genus Viscum; species Viscum album. The sequence continues at coordinate 1,430,089,271 of OY728126.1, read as the reverse complement.
AAAATCCCAGTAAGAGGATATATATGAACAATATAACAATGTGTGAGAACAGTCATAACATATTCAAAGGATCGTGAACATGAGAGGAAGCATTAATAAAATATTTGAAATGTGGCAATCCATAAAAAATGAAACATCATGTCTTAGTGGTAAACTACCAAACATAGTTTTGAAAAAAGATAGAAACATGTTCACAAATACTTTCACTTTAACTCATTAGATTCATCACTTTACCTAATGAATTGTATCACTTTATAATTCCAATCACACCTATCACATTGAAACATTCATATTTCACTATATAATTCCGGGCGCACCTGTCACATCATAACATTTTCATTATCATTTTTGCCACATATATCAAACTTAAACATATAATAAACCATGTAAAGGAATGGGTTTCACATAATAAATAATAAATTCATAAACATTTGGCTCCAAAAACAAATATGGGATAACATTCTTGACTTAGAACAATCAATGATGACTTAAGTGGAAACAATCTTCGAGAAGTAAAAAAGAGGGTGTTTATTTGTAAGAAGAGTTCATTTGAAAGAACATTGGGTTTGTCATAAATTTAATTAGAAAACATGTATATCCCATAATTTTTAGGATTAAGATGAATAAATGATTCTTAAGTCATATCCATACTGAAAATGGGTAAAAATAGGGAAAACCCAAAGTATGATAGTTGGGTTCAAGAATTTCCCCTTACCTTGTATCTGAATGCTTTCTTCACATTAATTCATGTATAACCACAGTAGATTAATTAATTAACAATTATAGAACCTTTAATACATTAATAATATTCATTAAGGTTTTATTTAGTTTATTTATGTTCTTTTGGATGAGTTATAGAGTTTAAATTCATTTTTCAGGAATGTTAATTTTTATAGTTTTCTTGAAACGTTCACTTGTATTCATGAATGGAAGTTCATTTAAAATGTGGATAAACATACAAAATTGTATTTATATATCATTTATTATTTTTCATAACTTTAAATAATCTTATAAATAATTTTTTTATATACCCTGAGAATGAATCATTGAAAATAAATTAATGGTGATCGTTTGTGTTAATTCGGGCGGTTTTTCGACCACAACGAACATGTTTTGTTTAATCATTTAGTAATATGTATATAAGTTAGTTCCAGAACATTAAATAGGATTTAATAAATATTAAATAATCCTTTTCACCCATAAAAATGGTTTCATGACCATATCTAAACGTTGTAAAGGAAAATGAAAACATTTCATTCTTGAAAGTGATAAATTAACACCTCACAAACAACGTTTTCCTTTCTAAAATAAAAACAAGAGGATAAGGGGTTTGGATGATATATTATCTCATTATTATCATAATATTATACTATATTTAGGATACTGGAGTTTCCATACCATTTGGATGAGTATTGGTGGGGAGATATTAAGAAAAGAACTTGAAATTGAAAGGATGTTAAAGGAAAAGAGAGAGAGAGAGAGGAATTGCCTCTTGAATCCTCCTTAAGGCACCTTGGATTGGTCTTTTGATGAGACCAGAAGATATTTGAACATAGGGGAGAGGTTAGGGAAGATTTTTTGATAGATTTTAGACAAAACTTGAAGCTTTAGAGGTGTGAGGAAATGAGGGTGTGAAGGGTGGTATTTATAGTGGAGGGGAGACGAGTTTTCTCAATATTATATTTATTAATTTATTATTTCTCTAAAAGACACATAATAGTGATGATTCCCTGAACAATAATATTAATAATTGCATTTGAGTTCAAACCAATTGGTCTTACATCAGTAGAACATTATACATGACTTTATAATTAATGTATTTAGCTTAATTTGTTAATTATAGCATTTCACTCTTCACAAAAAATTTAAGTATTTCAGAAAAATCCCAAAAAATCACCCTAACCATTTTTTTATGTGTAAGATCCAAAAATGAACTCCATTTTTCAGAAATAATTTTATAAATATGATTAATTTAATTTCTAATTAAAATAATAATTTACTTGAAAAATATATATTTTCAAATTAAAAATGATTTCATAATGCTTTCAAAAATTACATAAGTTCTTAAAAAATTATCTTAAAACCAGCAGAAAAATAATTTTTAATTTATGAAAATATAATAAAAAAATAAATTTTATTTTAAATTAATTAATTAATTATAATTATTTATTTATGACTTACTAAAATACCAATACTTTTACTATGGTCATATTATCACTTACAAGAAGCCTACATTTTATTTAATCATTCATGTGTGAGGTTTATATTATTTTAGATAATTCACTATTCATAAGAGTCATATTACTATTAATAAGGGTAGGTTATTATTCACTGAAAAATTATGTCTGTTCTATTAGACTCCAAAAATCACCCTGAACGCAACCTTGTGTGTCAGATTTTTGAAATTTAAATCATAGAAGTGAAAAAATTTTGTTTAATGATAACATAGTATTGAGTGTCATTATATGTCATATTGCTTCCTAATGTGATTATACTATAAGGAATAATAAGGTAATTACATTGTCAAAACTTTGGGTCATTCCACAAAATATTTATAATACTTACTTTTGAGTAGTCTCAATGCGGTGTTTGATCAAAAAATCATGTCACCTAGGTTCAAGTACAAATTTTTAGTTTTCTCAAGTTATAATCTCAATTATATAAAAATATCTCCCATCACACTTCATTCCCTAGTTTTGAAACTAAATTTCTATAAGAACATTGGACAAAACACTCAACAATCAAACTAATCTATGATTTTCAAAATTAATAATACCACTCAACTAAGAGTGAAATTTTCACCTAGGTAGGAAAAAATGGTGCAATTAATATTTTGTTTTTCATTTTTTCATTTTTTATTTTTATTTTTTTCATTTTATTTTTTAAAAACACTAAGAAAAAATATTTTTACAGGCATCCTAAACTTAATCTTGACAGGGAGAAAATTTAAAAGAAAAAAATTAAGTGTTTTATATAGGTTATAATGAAGTACAGTTTAGCACATTTAAGACCCCCCCCCCCCCCACACACACTTAAAAATAAAAAATATCCCCATTTTTTTATATAAAAGTTTGAGTAATACTTAAAAGTTTAAAATAGATTTATAAATGAATAACAGTAAAATTAAATTAATAAGGGTGATAAGAAAGTTCAAAATAATTTTCCACGCATGAATAAATCATATAAAAAATTCCAGATAGGAAAATTATTCTTAGTAGCGATTATCTAAAAGGTAAATAATTGAATAAATGAATTCTATAATTTTCATGCTACATGTGAGTTCATGAATGATTTTCAATGGAGTAGAATAATTGAGAATGCGATTACATAAAAAACTGAGGTAAAATGAAGGATGATAGTGACCAAAAATATTTTCAAGAATGCTGGAGGCTAGAAAAAAATTGAGTAATAAATTTAAAATAGTGTATTTCAAAGACCCAATAGTAACACTAAAATTAGTTAAGATGAAGTGAAATAGAGACACCCCAGATTTTTAGAAACCTTACTCTTTATTATATAGAAAATGTATCCTCTCTAGAAGTATTGATTGAATGATCACTATGGTTGAAAATTTCAATCTATTATAAAATGAACAAATTAACATGAGACATAAAAAAAATATCTCAAAAAGAATATAAAAAGAGAAAAAGAAAAAGGGGGGTTGTTTTCTGGTTTATAGAAGAAATTGTAACTCTATTTTTCTTGAAATTCAAAATGGATCTGTTGCTGGAAAGAAAATCTCACAACCAATTGTGCCCTCTTCATACGGTCACTTGACTAACTGCACACCATCTATACCTTATGGTAAGTTAACACAAATACTTAAAAAAAGAAAAAAATAAAACATGAGAAAGTGAGTCTAGTATAAACATAAATAAGTTTAGTTTATAAATTTAGGGAGATAGAAAACTAGGCAAGGATCATTTACTCAAACAAAAAATTATATTGGAAAACCTGAAAATTATGGTTTTCCACCCATGTATCACTAGTTTTATAGTCCCTAGATATACTCAATCCCCTGATGTGTTTTAACCATAGTAATTTTGTGTGTAAGATTCATCATTAATTTGGCCTTTAGTAGTATCTTTGGAACATTGAACTAGCTCACATAGAACTTCATGAAACTCAGTATCTTAAAGAACTCCACTAAAAAAGTCCAAAACTCTAGGACTATTCCTCATTTGATAAAAAGATTCATAATCTATATTATCCTTCAGTAATTTAAGAAAAAAAAAAGAAAATAGCTCGGTACCAATGTTAGAATGATTATCCTTAAATTTTAATTTCTCATCCTCACTCTCCCTTATACTTGTAACATTAATAGGATTATAAATTTTAGTAGTTTTGAAAATATAAAAAATAACTTTCAACAATCAGATGATTCTTAATAGAATTTTTCTTAGGTTCATCAGGGTAATATTCACCAAGATCTTCTATGAAATTTTCAAATTCATGGAAAAAAATCATCATCAAGGTGGTCTAAATAAGAAATGGTAGACTTAAACGTTGTCAAAAAAACTACTCAAACTCGGTCTTAACTTACTGAGAAAAATCCCATTTAAGTTCAAGCTGAGAGAAAACAATTATAGACTCCACATTAGTGTTAGAGGCTTTATTTTTAGTATAATAAGAACCATGAATAGACTCACATTTCATAGTTTAGTAAGAATAAGAAGAAGAATCAATGTTGGGTGCATGAGAGGGTTGTAAACATATAATAGGTTGAGAAACACTGTCAACAAGATAACATGGTTTAGGAAGTACCAATTCACGGTCTCACTACTGCAGTAAGATACCTCCATTGGAAATTATTTTATAATAGTGTGTCGAATATTCTGAAATTATATTTTAATGTTTCATCCATATCATATATTACTTGATGTTTGTACTATTTTCATTCTCACTTTCGCTTAAAAGTGTTTGAAAATAAAAAAGTAATTTTCAAAAAAAAACAATTAGTCTCTTAATTTGGTCATAAATTCTCCCCAATAATTCTTGTTAAAGTGTAGACTTAGAATCACCAAAATTTTCTTCAAAATTTTTTTTGATAGGCTCAGTAATAAAATCATAAAAGGGATGATTATTTTCCTTTCTAACCTCGGCTCTAAACACCTCATCCATATTATCAATCAACTTACAACTCACCTCAATTGAAGAATCTTTAAAAACATGAAATTCTTCTTGGATGTCACTATCTTGGAGGGTAATATTACCCTTTAAGACATCAATAATATCCCCAGTAGTGTATAAGAGTGGCCTACCTAAAATTATTGGAACTTTTTTATCACACTCCATGTTCAGAATAAGGAAGTATATGGGAAAATATAGTTTCCCTATATCAACTAATAGGTTATCTATCATCCCATTAGGGTATGCAAGTAACCTTTCAAATAACGTCAGTGACACTAAATATGATTTCATCTCTCTAAGGCACAAGTTTTTGAATAGGGGGTAGGGAATAAGGTTATTTATAGCTCCTAGATCACAAAAGAACCTAATATCTTTAAATCTATCAATTTTACAAGATATAAAAAAACATATAGTGTCTTTCGGTTTGGGGGGTGTTATTTTGGATTATGGAAATACACTACTTATTCAAATTAATTTTTTATATCCCACCTAAGTCTCTCTTCTTATCTAAGAACCTCTTCATAAATTTTAGATAATATGGGATTTCATTTAAAGATTCCATAAATGGAATGTTAACATTGATGATTCTAAACATTTTAAGAAACTTGTGGTAATTGGGTTCATTATACTTTTTCAACCTTTGTGGAAAAGGGATTATATGAGAATAATTCTTCAAAACAAGTGGGTTATTCTTATCATCCTCAAACCTTACTTATTTATTTCCTAGTTTTATGAATTCCTATTTTATTTTCATTTATTTTGTGGTTTTCTCATGAGAAGGGTTATCATTTTTCCCAGATTCTTCAGGTCTGTCCAAATTTCCAGATTTGGGTTTTTCCAGATTTTTCTTTCCAATTTAAGTTCAAGAATCACTTTCATCATCACGTGACTATTACCTAACTAGTTATTGAATTTTAATACATATCCTAGTTTTTATTTCTATAAAATTCTCTCATGGGTTGGATTCTGTTGTGTCAGGTAGCTTAACCTTTTCCCTTCCTCCTAAATCACTAGTCATCTGACCCATTTGAATTTACCAACTATGAATTCTAGAAACTTTATCCTTTATTAATGAACCAATATCACCTAGAACTTATTGAAATATTACATTGATTTCCCCTTGAGAATAAGAATATTCATTCTCATATTGATTTTGAAAATATTCTATGGTTTGTGTTTGGAAATTTGGGGCAGTGTATTGTTTGATTATACCTTGTTCTTTCTAGGTAAGGTTAAGGTTATTTTTGTATATATAATTATATTTACTTGAGAATGGATCTTGGGAACCCTAATTTCTAGCCTTTCAATCCACAAAATGGGCACTCTTTTTGGATCGAATAGAAAGATCAAAGTTGGGAAAACATCTCTAAGTATAACCAAACATCCCACAGTGACAACACTACTCCAAAATAATCTTTTCATTAAAAAATAAAATTAATTATTAGTTTTATCCCTATGAATATTTCTTCTCATAGTTCCATTATGTTGGTATTTTTAGTTCAATTTATCAAATATTTGGTTAGGATCATCATTATTGGAATTAGAGAAGTCACTTACACATGATTGGTCTACTATATTTTGGTTGTAAGGAGTGAGGGAATTTTAAAATGTATCAATGAGAAAATGGGGCGCTAACAGGTGATTGGGACTCTACCTAAGAAGATTTATGAACCTATCTCATGCCTCATGAAAAAAATCTCCCTCATCCTAGACAAACCTAATGATATTATTCCTCACTTCAATGGTGGTATTACTGGGGTAAAATTTGGATACAAAGGTATTAAACACCTCATAACAGGTTTCAAAAATTTCTTCATCTAGATTCTGAAACCATGTCTTATCCCTCCCCTTAATATAGAATGTGAAAAACCTCAACCTCAATTATTCCTCACTCAGACCTCATAGAGGAAATTTTTGGAAAAAACATAAAATTATATAATAAAATCAAGTGAATCTTATGAAGGGAGGATATTGAATGATGGAAGCTAAGAGAGGGGAGACTATTTGATCTCATAATCTCTAAAACTAGGTGAAAACCTGATGCAAGAATGATTTCTTGAAAATATTGGTATTGGGAACTCCCTAAGTCTATAAATATTAGGGGAATGAACTTAAGGTTATGGTGCATTTATGTTTTGATTTTCAATAATGTTTTCTAGGTTTTCTATTTATGGTTTCTATTGTTTTCTAAGGGAAGAACGATATTTGTTGATTTTGGAAATTGGAGTTTCATGTTATGAATTTGATGTTTGTGTGTGTACGCAGGGAGTGAAATTTTTTAGATTTTTTTCAGAATAGTTTTATGATTTGATTATTATTATTTTTATTTTTAGGATTTCCATTTTTTTAAGTTTTTGTGATCTCATTTTTTTGTTTTTTTAAATTTCTAACGTGTGCCTTCCCCAGCAACAATGAAACAATTTGGTATAATTCTTCTATCATGGAAGTTCATGCAAAAATTTAATATTTATAAACCTACATACTACCTGTAACTATTATTTTGGTAAGAAGGGTTGAACCACAAAGTAGGTGAATTATTGTGAAGACTAAAAAAAAAAAGAAAATAAAACTAACAAAACAGTGGAAATAATGGAATGAAGTAGGAGATGAGATGTAGTGTGTTGTGTAAAATGAAAACAAAGAGAAAATAATTGATGGTATTACGGTATTTGGTCTAATTTAAACTGAATAAAAATGATATTCTCTTATCTTGATTAAATTAAAATAATCATTCCGTTCTTTGAAAAAAATTGTGGAGATTCACTGAGTTGTCACTTCGGTGAACTTGCACAGTTCGGTGAAACATCTTCAATATAAATTTTTCATTCTTAACCTTATAATTAATACTCTAATTATGGATAATATATTCATTAAAATTTTCTAATTTTTGGTACTTCGGTCAATGATAAAAGGTGAATTTATTTCAATACCATCACCTGTTGGTTCTTGAGTAGTGTGAATTAATTCTCATAATAAAATAGAAAATATCATAAAACATAAAATTACACTGAATAAAATTTTTAATAGAATCATAATGGATAAATAAATATTATATCATAGTATACCAATTACCCAAATTGATTTAGCTACTCATGAAAATAGAAATACAAAAAATTGAGAGAGAAAGAGATAAAGAAACATCTCTAGAGAGGCAGTTTCCTTCCTCAAGCACCATCTCCACATCTTACTCCTAGCTTCATCATCTACTCCCATATCTGTGTCATTCAGTGTGAATGGTATGGATTCTCAAATCATACCCCTCTTTGGTATTTTTTTATGATTTTTTGGATGGTTCTTGAATGCTACCCCCCCCCCCATATTGGTCTCTTATGTTCTCTCTCATTTAACAGAAAATTTTTTGTACATCACAAATGCGCGCTCACGATCACCACTCAGCAACTTATATATGACTTCCATGTGGAACATACATCACTGTGCATATTTATCCTTTGGTGACTGAAGAATCTCTCCTCCAAAAAATTACATTCCTCGAAAACCTCCATGCCCATGATCATCTTCCACTCCCTTGACACTGATCAGCTGCAATTTTTTCAAACAAAAAAAAAATAAAATAGAAGTTGGGAATTTTTTTTTTTGAAATTAAATTATTATTTACAATTTTTAGCATGTGGTTGGGATTAGAATATTTTTTGGGCCCTTGTAGTGTCTGTCTTGTGGTCCTAGATCTGCTTATTTTTTTGGGCTTGGATGTCAATAGTTAACGTCTGAACATTTTTTTTGTATGTGTATATATATATATCTCTTTTATTATACTTATTATAATTATTGAATATATATATATATAAATTTATATAAATTTATTATTATATATATATATACTACTATTATTATTTATATAATTACTACTATTATATATCACATATATATATATATATATATGATATCAAGGGACATGGTTTGTCTTCCTCTTCAAGCTGGCGAGCAAAAAAATTTCTACTTCATCATCTTTATAGTGTTGTGTCTACTCTATGGATTCAAATCAGTGATGAAAGGCATGGAGGTATTCTTCAAGATCAAATTTGTGGGTATCTTTGGCAGCCATCAGTATTGCTTCTATAGGCATCTAGAAAGTATTAGGGTCAGTGGAAAATGGCGACACGTGATTATTTAGATGTGGTTTCACCAGTAGTGGTGGTTTGTGGATCCTTGATAGAGGGAACCATGACATTAGTAGAAAATATTGAGTGTCTCTCTCTAATTATTATACAGAAACAAAAAATTTAGTGGACTCAACGGATATGTTACCACGTTGATTGGTGCCACATTTCAGGTATAAAATTAACCCACCTATCAATGTGGGAAATGGAGAAGATGTTAGTCTAAGGGATTCAGTCATAGAAGGTAGAACATAGGTTTCCACCCACCTGTTCAAGTGGTAAATGAAGATGATATTAGTCTGAGAGATTCAGGCATAGTAGGAAGAAGATATGTGTGGACAAAATATTCACTACCCATAGTCACTTGGCCTATGCGTGGCTTCTCCCAACAAAATAGTAACACCAAAAAATTAGATTCAATTAAAAACAAATAAAATAATGTTTTAATTTAAGTTTAAAAAATAACTTAAAAATAAATAAATTTTAAAAAAGAATAAATCAAGTAATAAAAAATGAATGAAAAACTTTATTAATTTAGTAGATTCGTTAAATTAAGTTAAAATAACAACATAATAAAATTAATCAATTACAATTAAGAAAAATAATTAATGAATTTGTTAAAAAATATAATAAATTTATTGAATAAAAATTATTATTTTTAATTATAATTGCAATAAAAATGAATAAATGAATGAATTTTAAACTTTGAAATTATTATTTTTAAATACATAAAAATAAAAATGAATAAGTGTATTAAAAGAAGTAAAGAAATGTAAAAAAATTATTAAAACAATTACTTGGTAATAAAATATGGTGAAATAAAACAATTTATTTGTTTAAAAAAAATTTTCAACATGACTAAAATAAAAAAAAATTGATATGTTGGCATAAAAACATAGTTAATATAATTAAATAAAAATTTAACAACAATTATAAATTATTCAATAAAAACATTAATTTTAAAATAAAAAAGCGTAGTTAATTACACTAAATTGATTTGGAAAAAAAGTAAAGAAATAAGTTTCACATGACTTCATCTAATCTATATCTATTCAGAATGGTTTATGTAGTAGAAACTGAAAAGTTGAGGTAAATTGGAATCAAGTGAATAATATCCCAACAAACCAGTAACCTAGAATGATTGGAATATAGAAATTTATAGTAGTGTTAACTTAGTTAAGTCATGCTATTAATGGTGTCACCCATTAAAAAGGGAAATCAAATTCTTTATAGAGGAACATGTCTATAGTAGAGAATTTCATGAAATAGAACCCTCTAGATTTTGGTGGATCCTTAATCCCAGTGAAAGATGAAGGATGGATTGAGGTTTTAGAAAATATATTTGATGTTTTTGGATGTTTGAGACATTAGACAGTAAATCTTTCTATTTATCATTTTGAAGGTAATGTTGATCAGTGCTGGTATTTGATTACGAAAACTAAGGAAAACAAATAAATTAATTCCATAGAATGGATGATATTTAAAGATATCTTACTTGAAAATTATTTTCCTAAAGTTATTGGAATTATAATGGAAAGTAAATTCCTCAAGTTGAAGAAAAAAGTAGGAGGACTATGTTGTCACCTATGAAGAATTTTTTTTTTAATATTGTTCATGTATGCACCAAATTCAATTTTAGAACATGTTAGTTTAGTTGATCACTTTTTCTTTGGATTGAATCAAATTTTATGAAGATATCTGGTCACTCATTTGTTTAGGAGTTATAAGGAAATTGTGTGGCGTACTGAGAAATTTAGGATATATTTTGTGTACTTTTAAAATGATAAGGATAAGAATAAATCTTGGTGGAAGGTAATGGGGAAGAATTTATTAAAGAAACCTGAAGGAAAGAAAATTCAATTACCCTCTTCTGGTAAGTGTGGGAACAAGAATTATGGGGAATTTCATATTATTTTTGGGAAGCGTTACCGGTGTAGAAAGTCTCGACACATGGATCATGACTACAAAGAAATGTACAATAGAAATGGTAAGACAGGTAATGAAAAGTGCGAAGTGAAATGTTTTAATTGTATTGAGTTGGAACCATAAACAAATTTATGTTTGAAGTTATTTAATCAAGTTTAGAATCATCAATATCTAAAATGTAAAGATACATTAATTTTTTTATAAAAATAAAATAAATTCAAGACCCTCAAATGAATTGGTTATGAATGATCCATGAATTAATTTAGTTCTGGTAAATTTTCAAGTAAAATATAAAAACCATCTCAGAAAATGAATTCATAACTATTGGTAAAAACTCCTAGGGTTAGTATAAAGGTAATAAGATTTTATAAAAATATTCGTATTATCATCTATGGTATGTTTTTCATGTAAGCCTTTCTTTATTTCCCATTATAGATTTTGATTCTATTCTGGGTATATATTGGATTTTAGTTTATCATGATAAGATTGATTACATAGCTAAATAAGATGTGTTCATTTTTTAGAGTAATTTAAAATTCATATATAAAATTAGTTTAACCCTTTGATAATATATCAAGTATCTAAGAAGAGAATAGAAGATATAAGTGAAAGTTATCTTATACATATAATTGAAATTAAAGGAACTATTCAAATTAGTGATGTTACAGTGGTAAATGGATATCTGGATGTATTTCCAAATGATTTTATTAGTGTTATTCCAAATGATGGGGTTGAATTTACTATCGACTTTGTGTTTGATGCTAATCTAATTTCAAAACCTCCTTATCAAATAGATTCAATTGAGTTTTTATAATTGAAAATATAGTTATAGGAGTTTCTTGATAAGGGTTTCATCCGACCTTACACATCACCTTCGGGGATACTATTTTGTTTGTTAAAAAAGGATGGTTTTATGAGACTTTTCATTGACTAGAAAATCCAATAATATCACTATAAAGAAAAGGTTTTATTTGCATCATATTGATGAATTTTTTTACCAGCTTCATGGAGGACAATATTTTTGAAATATTGATCTCAATTATATGTACCATATGCTAAATGTGAAATAATATGACATTTTTAGGATAACATTCAGGACTATGTATGACCATTATGAGTTTATAGTTATACCATTTGGGTTAAAAACACACCTTCTATATTTATAGATCTAATAAATAGAGTGTTCCTTGAGTATTTGAATAAATTTTTGGTTATTATTATCAATGATATTATGGTATACTATAAAAGTTATGAATATCATGAGAAATATGTAAGGATTGTTCTATAGAATTTAAAAGAAAATAAGTTTTATGGAAATTTAAGTAAATATGAATTTTGGTTACAGATTATTTTATTACCTGGGTATATTGTTTTTAAATATGGAAAAATTGTTGATCCTATTAAGACTATATTAGTGGAATAGTGTTCAAGGCCTATAAATGTCACTAAGATTCAAAGTTTCCTTGGATTAGTGGGTTACTACTGATGGTTGTTTTGAAAGCTTTTCTCGATTATCTAGCCTACTAACTAAGTTAACTCAAAAAGTAGTAAAATTAATTGGGGTAAAAGAATGTGATGAAAAATTCAAATAATTTAAAAAGAATATTTGTTAATGATCCATTATTATCCTTGTCAATAATAAATGTTGAATTTTTCATTTACAATGCTGCTTTTTTTAAGGGACATGATTGTTTTGTTAATAAATAATGATCAAGTTATTGTGTATGCATCTCATCAATTGAAACCTCGTGAGTAGAATTATTCTACACATAACCTTGATCTAGATTTAGTGTCATTTGATTTAAAAATTTATAGGCACCATTTTTATGGTTAGAAATGTAAAATATATATTGACAATAAAATCTTAAAGTATATATTCACTCAAAAAATATTTGAACATGAGGGGGATATTATTTTTAAAAATAATTAAGGATTAAAATATCACGATTCAATATCATCTAGGTAAATAAAATAACATATTTTATGCCTTGAGTCAAAAATACTTATTGCATAATTAACTATGTTAAGTATGAAACATGATCCTTTAGTTAATGATTTAATAAATATTGTCTTAGAAATTTTTTATGTATAAAATCCTTCTGTTTGGGCTCAGGTATCAATGCAACCATAGTTTTCCAATATAATTATGCAGGCTTGTAAGGAAGGTCTTATTTTACAGGAAAAAATTTAATTATTCAAAAGGGGTATTTTTCCTGTGTTTAATGTGGATATAGAATGTTTTATTGGATTTTGAAATACATTATATTTTTTAAGTGATTCCCTATTAAAAAAGTAATTTTTAATTGAAGTACACAACTCTCCATTTTTTCATCCTATAATCTCTCAAAAGTATAGGTATATTTGAGAATATTGTTAGAGGGAAGGTATGAAGAATTATATAACTGATTTTACCATGAAATTTTTGACTTGTCGGTAGTTAAAATTTGAACAAAAACCACTAAAGGGGATGCTTCAGCCTCTAGAAATTCCTGAATAGAAATGGGTGAATATTTTCAGGGATTTGATGGTGTAGTTACCAAAGATATCTTAAGGTAATTATGTGATTTGGGTAAGATTTTTCAACTAAATCTATTCATTTTATACCTCTTTGGGATACTATTTCTTCGAATCATATTTCAATACTTTTTATAAAGAAGATAGTAAGGTTTCATGAAGTTCCCCACTTTATTATATTTGATCATGATCTCAGGTTTACATAAAAAATTAAAATACTTTAAAATTCGATGGTTAGTGAATTTAATTTAAATATAGAATTTTAACCTCAATATGATAGATAATTGGGGCATAAAATTCATAATTTAGAGGATATTATTTGAGCTTACTCATTGGATTATCGGGGAATTTGGGATCAATATCTATCTTTAGTTGAATATTCTTATAATTATAGTTTTTAATAAAGTATATAGATGACACCTTTTGAGGTATTATATCAAAAATGGTGGTAGACTCTAGCATGTTGGGATGAAGTTAGTGAAAGAATGTTGATTGGACCAAAACATGTAGAATAAATGGTGTATAATGTATATATGATTTAGTAACATGTGAGGATAGCTTGATGTGGGGAGAAGATTTATGCATATCACAGGAGGAAATATATTTCATTTGAGGTAGGTGATCATGTCTTTCTTAAAATATTTCCTTGGAAAGATGTAATGTGTTTTTAAAAAATGAAATTTGATCCTACAACTCATTGGATGTCACAAACCACCTTCACCAAGATGATGGAAGGGAAAATTGATTTCCAAACCCTTCCTTCTTCAAGTTAAAGGAGGGATAATGACCCCTGAGACCAGCCTCCAATAGGTCCCGGAGTGGTGACTATAACCAAGGGATTGGAATCACATGAAAAATGGAAGGAATTACCATTTTTATTTAGTAGGATTGGGAGATAAAAGAGTAATACCCAACAACCCTAAAACTGGAAGTAAAAGTAAATACCAAACAATCCATTCCCATATGCATGTTTCAATAATAAGTGCTACAATACAAGAAAACTCCAAGGGTAAATACCAAAGAAAAGGACAAAACTACAACAGCAACAATCCCAAAGTCCGAACTAGTACAGTCCCCCACGGTCCTCGAATCCCTCCTGGAATCCTGAAAGTAGTTTTTATATATGTAGGGTGAGTATACAGGTATACTCATTAGGGAAAACCAAAATCCCTCGTGCACATGTGGTGAGGAATTCTAATGCCCCGTGAGAAAAGGAGATAACCAAGAACTTAATAAAAAACAATCCACCCAAACCTCACCAAACAACACTCCCCAAATAACACAAGTCAAGTAAATTAATAGTAATAACACAACGATATTTGGGTACCCCGCACCACTTTCCCACTGGTTATTGAAGACATCCTATGTGTCAGACCTCCCCCCCCCCCCCATTTCCACTGCAGTCCCACTGCCATACCTTGCCCGCACACACCTGGGCTACCACAAATACTCATCCCACCTACAAAACACCTCGGCCACAACCACACGTAACCACACCCACAGACACCTGGGCCAGAATGACTACCACTGTAAGTACCCGACCCCCGAATGACCGGAGTTGGTTCCCATGAGACATGATGTACTAAAAATTCATTACAAACATTTATAAATAATACATCATGTCCTAAAATTATAGAGGCTTGTGAGGTTCAGGTTCTGGGAAAACCAGCTGCATACTGAAATGTTCCATCTGTTAAAAATTGTAACCTGAAAATTTTTAATCAAAAATGTAGGGTGATCATTGAAACACTAAGTAAGGGGTTTTGAAAATACTTAATACATCTTTTTAAAACTTCCTTTGAAAATACTTTCACAAATATCAAAATTATTCCTTTGAAAAAAACATCATGACCATTTCAAAGGTTGCTATAAAACAATTAAAGAATTTCATAAAATGCATAAATAATAACAAGTAAAGTAGGCATATCATGCAAGGTATGAAAGTACTACTAACCATGAACATTATCTGAGTTTTGCATAAACAATTCCACTACAACTTATAAAAGTGCACAATACAACATGATTAATGCAATGCTAACATTTTCATTAAAAATATGAAAAGGAAACTGATCATGCATAACCACAGTCTCATTGTTTTCCCTCTGTACTTAAATCTCATACTTATAGGTAATTAACATACACATAATGTGGGATTATAATGCAGAACATTCTGTAATCATGTTGTAGATGTCTATACCAAGATATCTTTTGATTAAGGCCTTGACCATAATCCATAATCTATTTAATCAATATTCTACTAATTGAATATTTTCTAGTTAATTAAATTACATAGTCATAATGAGGAAAATGCATATGTCGGACTGTTTCAAGGCCTCAACCAAGACATCTAGTGACTAAGGCCTCAGCCAAAATCCATAACTCATAAAATGGGAAAGGCCTCGGCCAATTCCACTTATAGTTGTCTCATGAGACCTACCGATGCATCTAGGGGATATATTGGGCCCCACCCATCACATAATAAGTCCAATGCATTCCTCGTACCTCATAAATCAAAGTTCACATACCAATTTGATTTATTTAATTTTATTTTATTAGATATTACCCAATGTGTCCCATACTAATTTGGGTAATTTAATTTCATTTCTCATTGTTTTTCATATGCATGCATTATTGAATACAACAATAAATAAAATGGATAATGAAACTATTTTACATTTATAGTAGAAATACAAGATATGACAATGAACATATAAAGTTTGATGATAACCATTTCCCAAGGCAGGCATGGATAAGTAAAATATCTTTTGCACATGTAATAATAATAAAAGTACATAAAATGATGAATGAATGGGGTTTTCCACATGAAATGATAACTTCTTAGTTTTAAGTCCCTATTTCATGCACATTTAATTATGCGCATGCTGATAAAAGTTCTAGTGAGCATGCAATTAGACCAAATCACAACTTGATTAACTAATGACCATATCTGCAGGGTGGTTCATTAAGTAATAAGAATATATATGATCACAACATGATATGTAACATAACATTATTTTAAAATCCATTTATTATCTAATATATTTTGGGTTAAGTCAAAATATATTATTTTAATTAATATGTGTATAATATTATTAAATCTGCTTTAATTAAAATAAACCTGGCATGTTAAACGTATTATTGTATACCTATACACATAAGTGCATATTAGTTTAGAGAACACCAAATTAACATTTACTAGCAACACTTCAAACATTAATTTCATCAAACCATTAACTAATTCTAATATTTAATACTAGAAATTAGGATTTTGGAAGCTATATAGAAATAATACCATGTATACACGAGGTTTATGTATTTAAATCTTCATAACCAAATCAGGTTTAATTGCTTCCTACGTGTAATAAATGTTACCAAAACATTTATATTTATTAACTCTACTTGATTGTAAACCAAAACATGTTAGTTTTATAGCATATACTACCATATTTATTTACATGTATCAAAATTAGGGTTTTGCATACCAAGTATAATCCAATTCTACACAAATGACATCTCACATCTAAAAAATTATTTAGGGATTAGAAATCATCTTTTAGAAATTATAAAATGGATTTGGATTGTGTAAAATAAATAAGTAAATAGACATATATATATATATATATAGTTTTTAGAAACATAATTCCATTTAACCCAAAACTTAGTTCGCACATAAAATATTTTTACGGATGGATATTAAAGTCTTTAAGATCATAAATGTTTATATTTGGAAAACATATATGCATAATTATATAATTATATATATATACATATAAAAATAGTATTTATATATATAAGTATATGAAAACATGTTTGTACGTAGAAGGAAAAAAAATGAAATTTCCCTTATACCATTTAAAGGAAATCATGTACCCTGTTTTAAAAGAGGAAGGGGAAGAGACGATTCCAGTTTCACAACCATATATATATATATCTACATACAAATATATATCATGTTATATACCATATATGAAATTCAATTTTTACTATAACATAAATAGTAATATCCCCTTACCTAGACTGCGGAGGATGGTTTCGGGTTGGCAGAGGGGAGGAGCTTGTTGGAGATCCATAGTACTTGGGAGAGAGACAGAGAGGTGGAGCAAGAGGTACACCCGCATGGGAGGGGAGTTTAAAAGAAGAAAAATTCTTGGTTCAAATAGTGTAAAATTTCCCTACACCAGACTACTGAAGGAGGGGCCAAAACATTGAGTTGGAGAAAAGAACATCCAACGACACAATAGTGCATATATATATACTTTATATATATCCTTACCCAAAAAAGTTAGCTCGAAGTATAACGGATGTGATGGAAGGGAAGTAGTATCGTGGAAAGGTGAGTACAAATGGAACCCCCCAGGGTGATGGGTGAGCACGGGCCAAAGAGGAGCAGTGGAGAGGGAGCATGTGGTCGGCCGGGGCTAGTCTAACGAGGTCGCAACCACCTAGAAACGCTGCCCCCGTGGTGGAAAGGTGATGGTTGATTCCGGAGAGGCGTCGGTGTGGCGTCGGTCACCAAGAGCTGCTGGTTGGGTGATGCCACCGGTGGTTGGGGAGATGCTCGGGTGGGTTAATGGAGAGGCGACGGCATAGCAGCGTGGCGTCGTTGGTGGTGTCGTCGTCGACCTGGTCTACTGCGCGTGGAGGAAGGCGGCCTCCTCCTTGTTTTGTTTTTTATTACTTTGTTATTATTATCATTAATACATTATTATTTTGTCCAATATTATTATAATATTTTTTTCTTTTTTAGCCAACCCGTGAAACCAACCCCCCTTCCCACGATTTTCCTCCTTTTTTATATATCTTTTATTATTATATTATTATCATTATTATACAAAGTCAAAAAAATTATAATAAAATATTAATACTTTAATAAAGGTTTTGAATAATAAAACATTATCTTTTTTTTAAAGTAAATAATATGATGTTTTCATTTATTAAAAATTATAAATATATATTTTTATATCAATCATAACATAAATAATGTTATTAAAAAGAAACCGATTATATAAATATATATATATATATATATATATATATATATATATATTTGAATTTATAAATCATATATATATTTATAATTCATATTATAAATCTTAATATAGTTTTGATTTATTAAATAACATTCCAATTAATTTGAAAGCAATAAAATGTGTTTATTATTTTGAATTTTTATTTATAACATATATCTATAGAAAAGAAATTTCAAAATTAATAAGAATAATTTTATTAGATTTATTTATTTTGATAAAACATAATTATGTCATATTATTTTGACTTAATAAAATTTTATAGCACAAATAATAAATTAATTTTATAAAAAAAATGGTTAAATTAAAAAACTATAATTTTTTAAACAAAATACATATTATTAATAATTTTATAAAATGATAATCTAAAGGTAATAATTATAATTTCATATATATCTATTTTTTTGGAAATGTACGAAACCCATATAATTATTCATATAATGGTTTATGTAACTATATGATAAGCTACAATAGTGAAAAATGATTCCATCAAGATATTTTAAAATAAAAATCTTCGATGTCATGAATAACTACATTATAAAATTATAATTATATAATTCAAATCAAATATACACATATTTGAATAACTAAATATACCAGGTTTTCAGTTAATTATCAAACGTGGCCAACGACTGTATTTATAGCTGTTAGTATTCTCTGATCACAAAGGATGAAAACAGTCATAAATTTCTACCAACGGTCCAAAGGACCCTTATAAATATGTGTTTAGGGTCTCATACCCTTGAAACACCTTGGATTAGAGTGATGGTTATTTTTATTCCTTTCTTTCTAAGTACTTGCATCATAGTTCTTTCCATCATGTTTTTTACCATGAATGACCTGAGGGGAGATCACTATCTGGCTAGTCTAATGATGTTCTTTACGGGTGCTCCGGTGGTTCTAATTGGTCTAACAGTGGGTATTTTTTGTTAGTTGTTGTCTCTCATTTTATTGTAAGGTTTTATCTATTATAACGTAGTATTTCAAAGAGTACAAGAGCTTCTCTATTCTTTTTTTTTCTCATTCACTTAATTTGAATTCATTTACTTGCACTGTAAATAAACCATCTTAAAACAAAGTGATCTAATACTATTCAAGTTCATCAAGATTGGGGTATTACATTATTCCCCCTATAAAGAATTGCGTCCTCGCAATTCTACTCATAAACTGGAAAAGGAATTTCCCAAATGATCAACATCACCAAAATGGAAGATTTGGATCAGTCAATGGAATACCCAAGTTGGTACTTAGTTCCTCTACTTCACTGGACCAAATACACCTCGAGCAGTATGTTTTGTACTCATGCTCATAGATTCTACACACCAGCTTCTATAGGGATGCTCGAGCAGTAATAAAGTCAAGGATGTCCGAATGGACATATTCTCTGGTACTCCGCCGGACTATATCACACTCAAGATATTCCATTAGAATGATGCAATCTAAAATACTAAGGTTCAGAATCTGAAACATTAAGGCTTCTCTGTGGTTCCCATCTTGGGCAGCTACTAGGAAACACGCTCTGGCAGAAAAATTTTGTGCCAGAGTGAAACATCGAAAAGACCTTCAAAGTATCTCCCCCTCTACCTATAATAAGGGAGTTGGGTATTGGCGATGAGGTAGAATACATGGTCTACCCCTTAATAGGAATGAAGAATTTCATATCTGTTGGACAAATTAAACATACGTTGACATGATCCTCGTAGATGCAGGAAAGAAGGATAGTCCACAGCACACATCCTGATTAGGATATCCTCTAGAATTTCATCGGGTAGGGATGAGATGTTTTTTGTCCGGCCATCTGAAAATACATTCATGAGAATTCACTTAAAAGTTCATATAAGGTATAGATAGGAAAGGGAAAAAATAATATTTCAATAACACATAAGTTTATACATTAGTGCTCGAATTTCATTAATGATTTACTACACGAACTCCACATGGAGAAGAACAACTCCCTAACTTCCTTAGTGATGTCCCTACTCAAACATTCTAGGATTTATCCACTAAAAAGAATATAAAACAACTAGGTTTTACCTTTACGGAGCCCACCTCCGTAACCAGTTCGTTGATGTCCTCAACTCTATTCCCAGGGTGGTTCCCAGTTCCTCGATCTCTCTTGCCCAGATACACCTCGTGCAAGTGGGGTTAAACTCCCGCATAGAACAGTTGGGCTTCCAGATAGAGGCATGAGCGGTGTAAAACTCAGTGATATCCAGATGAACTTGGTCCCTACAGATTCTTCGTACTACCTCAAAGTCAAGGGTTTTGATGTCAAAGAGTCTCCTGTACAGACTGAAACTCAAGACTTGAAAAATATAGGTTGCACATAGATTTCCCTCCTCTACAGCTTCCTGGAAAACCCTTTTAGCAAAATAGTTTGAAGATAGGGTAAAACATAGGAAAATACCTTCATAATATTTCCCCCTATGCGTATTGTACGCAAATTTTGCATAAGTTATATGATAGTAAACATGACTCGATCCTCAGAAGAGTCGAAGGATATTTTAGTTGTTTGACACTTGGTAAAGAAGCTTGCAGGATAGTCAGAGGTTTCTAAAGGGTTCATAGTCTTCCATACATGACTTAACGATTATAGTCTCAAGGATTTCAGTGGAAAGGGACAAAAGACTTTTTAGTGATCTTTCTTCTGCCATCTGAAAATTACAATATAATTACTTAGTAATGCTCAGTCATATATTTATACTACCTGTTTTTTCAGAGTTATCTGAACCTATCCTCTAATACCAATTGTAAGGACCCGACCCCCGAATTCCCAGATCCGGTTCCCATGAGACATGATGTACTAAAAATTCATTACAAATATTTACAAATAATACATCATGTCCCAAAATTACAGAGGCTCATGAGGTTCAGGTTCTGGGAGAACCAGCAGCATACTGAAATGTTCCATCTGTTAAAAACTGTAACCTGAAAAATTTTAATTGAAAACATAGGGTGAGCATTGAAATACTCAGTAAGGGGTTTTAAAAATACTTAATACAGCTTTTTAAAACTTTCTTTGAAAATAATCTCACAAATATCAAAATTAATCATTTAAAGAAAACATCAGGACTATTTCAAAGGTCGCTATAAAAAATTAAAGAATTTCATAAAATTCATAAATACTAACAAGTAAAGTAGGCATAGCATGAAAGGTATGAAAGTACTACTAACCATGAACATTATCAGAGTTGCACATAAACAATTACACTACATCTTATAAAAGTGCACAATACAACATGATTAATTTAATGCTAACATTTGCATTAAAAATCTGAAAAGGAAACTGATCATGCATCACCACAGTCTCATTGTTTTACCTGTGTACTTAAATATCATACTCATAGGTAATT
This sequence comes from Viscum album, assembly GCA_963277665.1. Taxonomy (NCBI): domain Eukaryota; kingdom Viridiplantae; phylum Streptophyta; class Magnoliopsida; order Santalales; family Viscaceae; genus Viscum; species Viscum album. The sequence goes on along the minus strand of OY728126.1, from coordinate 1,430,067,203 downwards.
AACATACACATAACATGGGATTATAATGCAGAACATTATGTAATCATGTTGTCGAGGTCTCGGCCAAGACATCTTTTGATTAAGGCATCAGCCATAATCCATAATCTCTTTAATCAATATTATACTAATTGAATATTTTCTGGTTAATTTAATTACATAGTCATAACGAGAAAATGCATATTCTGGACAGTGTTAAGGCCTCAACCAAGATGTCTAGTTAATAAGGCCTCATCCAAAATCCATAACTCATAAAATGGGAAAGGCCTCGGCCAATTCTGCTTCTTGTTGTCTCATGAGACCTACTGATGCATTGAGGGGCTATAGCAGGCCTCACCCGTCACATAATAAGTCCAATGCTTCCTCATACCTCATAAATCAAAGTGCATATACCACTTTAATTTATTTAATTTTATTTTATTAGATATTACCCAAGGTGTTCCATACTACTTTGGGTAATTTAATTTCATTTTTCATTATTTTTCATTTGTATGCATTATTGAATACAAAAATAAATAAAATGTATAATGAAACTATTGTACATTTATGGTAGAAATACATGATATGACAATGAACATATAAAGTTTTATGATAACCATTTCACAAGGCAAGCATAGATAAGTAAAATATATTTTGCACATGTAATAATAATAAAAGTACATAAAATGATGAATGAATGGGGTTTGCCACATGAAATGATAACTTCTTAGTTTAAATTCCCTATTTCATGCACATTTAATTATGCTCATGCTAATAAAATTTCTAGTGAGCATGCAATTAGACCAAATCACAACTTGATTAACTAATGACCATATCTGTAGGGGGGTTCATTAAGTAATAAGACTATATATGATCACAACATGATATGTAACATAACATGATTTTAAAAATCCATTTATTCTCTAATATATTTTGGGTTAAGTTGAAATATATTCTTTTAATTAATACGTGGATAATATTATTAAATCTTCTTTAATTAAAATAAATCTGTCATGTTAAACGTATTATTGTATACCCATACACATAAGTGCATATTAGTTTAGAGAACACCAAATAAACATTTACTAGTAACCCTTCAAACATTAATTGCATCAAACCATTAACTAATTCTAATATTTAATATTGGAAATTAGGGTTTTATAAGCTATATAGAAATAATACCGTGTATACACAAGGTTTATGTATTTAAATCTTCATAACCAAATAAGGTTTAAGTACTTCCTACGTGTAATAAATGTTACCAAAACATTTTTATTTATTAACTATACTATATTGTAAACCAAAACATGTTAGGTTTATAGCATATAATACCAGATTTATTTACATGTATAAAAATTAGGGTTTTGCATACCAAGTAAATACAATTGTATGCAAATGACATTTCGCATCTAAAACATTATTTAGGGCTTAGAAATAATCTTTTAGAAATTATAAAATGGATTTGGATTGTGTCAAATAAATAAATAAATAGACATATATATATATATATATATAGTTTTTAGAAACATATTTTCATTTAACCCAAAACTTAGTTCACACATAAAATATTTTTTAAGGATTGATATTCAAGTCTTTAAGATCATAAATGTTTGAATTTGGAAAACATATATGCATAATTATATAATTATATATATATATATACATATCAAAACCATATTTATATATATAAGTTTATGAAAACACGTTTGTACGTAGAAGGAAAAAAATGAAACCACCCTTATACCATTTAAAGGAAACCATGTACCCTGTTTTAAAAGAGGAAGGGGAAGAGACGATTCCAGTTTCACAACCACATATATATATATATATATTTACAAATATATATCATGTTATGTACCCTATATGAAATTCAATTTTTACTATAACATAAATAGTAATATCCCCTTACCTACACTGTGGAGGATGGTTTCAGGTTGGTAGAGGGGAGGAGCTTGCTGGAGATCCGTAGAACTTGGGAGAGAGGCGGAGAGGTGGAGCAAGAGGTATACCCATAGGGTTTCACTAGCATGGGAGGGGAGTTTAAAGTAAGAACAAGTCTTGGTTCAAACAGAGTAAAAGGGCCCTACACCATACTACTGAAGGAGGGTCCAAAACTTTGACTTAGAGAAAAGAACATCCAATGAAACAATAGTGCATATATATATATATATATATATTTTATATATATCCTTACCCAAAAATGTTAGCTCGGAGGATAAGGGATGTGATGGAAGGGAAGTAGGATCATGGAAAGGTGAGGACAAAGGGAACCCCCGAGGGTGATGGGTGAGCATGGACCAAAGAGGAGCAGTGGAGAGGGAGCATGTGGTCGGTCGGGGCTGGTCCGACGGGGTCACAGCCACCTGGAAACACTGCACCCGTGGTGGGAAAGTGATGGTTAACACCAGTGAGGCATCGGTGTGGCGTCGTTCACCAGGAGCTTCTGGTTGGGTGACGTCACCAGTGGTCAGGGAGATTCTCGGGCGGGTCGATGGCGAGGTGATGGCGTAGCGGCGTGGTGTCGCTGGTGGTGTTGTCGTCGACCTGGTTTGCTATGCGAGGAGGAAGGTGGGATCCTCCTTGTTTTGTTTTTTTATTCGTTTGTTATTATTATCATTAATACATTATTATTTTATCCAATATTATTATTATATTATTTTTTTCTTGTTTATCCAACCTGTGAAACCAACCCCCCCCCTTCCCACGATTTTCCCCCTTTTTTATATATCTTTTATTATTATGTTATAATCGTTATTATACAAAGTCAACAGTTTTTATAATAAAATATTAATACTTTAATAAAGGTTTTGAATAATAAAACATTACTCTTTTTTTAAATCAAAGAATATGATGTTTTTATTTATTAAAAATTATAAATATATATTTTTATATAAATTATAACATAAATAATTTTATTAAAAAGAAACCAATTATATATAAATATATATATATTTACATTTATAAATCATATATATATTTATAATTCATATTATAAATCTTAACATTGTTTTGATTTATTAAATAACATTCCAATTAATTTGAAACCAATAAAATGTGTTTATTATTTTTAATTTTTATTTATAACATATATCTATATACATGAAATTTCAAAATTAATAACAACAATTTTATTAGATTTTTTTATTTCGATAAAACATAATTTTGTCATATTATTTTGACTTAATAAAATTTTATAGCACAAATAATAAACTAATTTTATAACAAAAATGGTTAAATTAAATAGCCATAATTTTTTAAACAAAATACATATTATTAATAATTTTATAAAACGCTAATCTAAAGGCAATTTTTATAATTTCATATATATCTTTTTTTTTTTGAAATGACGAAACCCATATAATTATTTATATAATGGTTTATGTAACTTATGCTTAGCTACAATAGTGCAAAATGATGCGATCAAGATATTTTAAAATAACAATCTTCGATGTCATGAATAACTGCATTATAAAATTATAATTATATAATTCAAATCAAATATACACATATTTGAAGAACTAAATATACCAGGTTTTCAGTTAATTATAAAACGTGGCCAACAGCTATATTTATATCCATTAGTATTCTATGGTCACAAAGGAAGGAAACGATCATAAATTTCTACCAACGGTCCAAAGGACCCCTATAAATATGTTTTTAGGGTCTCATAACCTTGAAACACCTTGGCTTAGAGTGATGGTTCTTTTTATTCCTTTATTGCTAAGTACTTGCATCATAGTTCTTTCCATCATGTTTTTTATCATGGCTGACCCGAGGGTCGATCACTATCTGGCTGGTCTAATGATGTTCTTTATGGGTGCTCAGGTGGTTCTAATTGGTCTAGTAGTGGGTATTTTTGGTTAATTGTGGTCTCTTGTTTTATTGTAAGGTTTTATCTATTGTAACGTAGTATTTCAAAGATTACAAGACCTTCTCTATTCTTTTTGTTTTCTCATTCACTTAATTTGAATTCATTTACTTGCACTGTAAATAATCCATCTTAAAATAAAGTGAAGCAATACTATTCAAGTTCATCAAGCTTGGGGCGTTACAACCGCCATGTCCGAAGACACCTGGGCCCAAACAACTACTACCATGCCCTAATACACTTAGGTTCAAACAACTACTTCCATTCAATCATCGCATAATTAACCAGAAAACAGGGGTTCATTAATGTGAAATAAAGGACTACCAACGACCATGACTTTCAGTGGGAATAGGCCCAAACAATTCGCAATATATAAGCATTGGTAAAAAGTACAGTAGCATCAACAAACACACCCATCCATTATTTAAAATTATGTTTATCATATTTGTTAAGGTTTGGTTTCATCCATCCCCATAGAAACATTAGAATACATGCCCCATATGATACATAGTAAAGAGATACAAAGGAAGAACCCTACCTGGATGATCAACGATCGATGTTTTTCGCCAAGCGCCAAGAACTGGGGATGCACGACTTGAAGGGGAGGAACTCCGGGGACTCCAGGGGTGAGTAGGAAAGGATCTAGTACAGGTTCACCTCTATCATTGGGAAAGGGGTCTCCAAACGCACCAAGATAAAAGACCAGCCCAAGAAGAAGAAAGAGTGAATTCCCGTGCGATAAAAAGGTGATATCCTGGAGTTACGGGATATGAATTTTTGAACGTCTTTAAAGGAATATCATTGTTTCACCTCACGGTTGGATGATTATACACAACAAAATTAATTTTTATTTAATAATTCTCATCAGAGAGGTGACCATAACGGTTTTTAGTTCAAGGGTTTCCTTTAAACATTGGAAAATTCATAATAGGAGCGGAACTGGAAAGTACGGGAAAAGGGTGTGGAACCGAGGAAAAAGCCACACGTTTTGGAAAGTCAAGGGTCGCCCAGATCTTTGAGAATATTAGATATCATTTATAGGATTTTAATGGCTTCTAACGGGGTATTAAAACACTTTTGCGTCAAAAGATACATTGCGGGAGTGGAACAGGAAAAATGAAACAAGGGTGGGACACCATTTGGTGAGACACCATAAGCAGTGCCAGGATCACGATGCCACCATCACGGTGCCACGATAAGCAGTGACACCATTTTAATGTGTGACCGTGACGGTGTGACCATTATGGTGCCACCATCATGGTTCCACTATCATAGTTCCATCATTTAGATTGGCGACCGTGATGGTGTGACTGCTACGGTGCCACCATTATGGTGCCACCCTCACAGTGCCACCATCACGGTGCCACTGTTTAGGTGGAACCATTTGATGGAACTGAGTTTTTGGAAAACTCCTTAACGAGTCATTATCCGGGACATTACATTAGATACCTCTCAAAATATTCTCTCCCTAGAGAATCAAAACTATACCCAAAGAAAAGAGAGGGGTCTGGACAACCACCTCGAAAGATACCTCTCAAGAGTAGACCTCCTCGATATCTAAGGACACCTCTCCCCCAAGTATCCCCATGAACATCTAAAGGTCATACCATCCAGACATATGGATTAGGGATTCCCTTCATCCATGTTAAGATACTATCTGCTTTGGGTAGCCCTGACTCACCCGCACAGGTTTAACCGCATCCACTTCAATGCGTCTTGATTAAGGATTAGGTCCTCCCCTTCCCACAGTCAGGACTCTTCACACACATCCAGAGAACAAGGAAAACAATCCATTTAATAGTTAACAAGGTCAAACACTACATCTCAAACAATTAAAAAAAATATAAAATGATATAACATAGAAAAACTTTGGGTACTGAGCACGCATTTGTGCCTCCCATTCCCAGGTACTCTCCTCGAGGCCACCATGCCTCCAAAACACACGAACTAAGGGAATGGTTCATCCACGAAGCACCTTCTCCTCATGATCGTCGATCCTCACTGGTCACTCTACGAAATTTGTATCATCCTCAATATCCATCTTTCCCCAATCGAGGATGTGTGAATCATTGTGTAGATACCGACAGAGCTGAGACACAAAGAAGACGTTGTGCACCCTCAATAGCGGCAATGGTAGCGCCAGCTGATAAGACACTTTTTCGACCCATCTCAATACCTAGAAAGGTCTGATGAACCTGGGAGAAATCTTACTCCCCCTTTTGAACCTCCATTTCCCACTCTGAGGGGAGACCTTCAAGAACACGTGTCCCCAACCTCGAACTCCAGGGGTATACTCCTATGGTTGGCATATGACTTCTACCGGTCCTGAGCCGCCTTCATCCTCTCCCGTATAAGCTGAACCTTCTCTTTCGTTCTCTACAATACCTCCGGGACAAAAACACCTGCTTCCCCAACCTCTGTCTAGTACAGGGGTGAGTGAAACTACCACCCGTACAAAACTGCGAATGGATCCATTCCAATGGTAGAGTGATAGCTATTGTTTTAGGAAAACTCTACCAGATGAAATGTCACACCCACGATCCCCCAAAGTCCAAAACAAATACCCTCAGCATATCCTCCAATGTCTGGATGGTGTGCTCTGTCTGCCCATCTATTTGGGGGTGGAAAGAAGTGTTGAGGCATAACTGGGTGCCAAAAGCATCTTGCAAACCTTTCCAGATTAGTGAGGTAAAACGAGTATCTCAATCGGAGACTATGGACCTCATAACTCCATAAAACCACACCACTTCATCCATGTACCTCTTTGCTAGGGAATCCACTGCACTCGACTCCTTGATTGCCAGGAAGTGAGCTAATTTCATCAGTCGGTCCACCACTACCCTGATAACATCATAACACCCTTGAACTCTAGGTAGTATCGTGATGAAATCCAATGATACGATGTCCCACTTCCACTCAGGGTCATATAAATGTTGTAACAGAACCCATGGGACCTGGTGTTCATCCTTAACCTTCTGACACATGAGGTACTTCGCCACAAACTCTTCCACTACCCGCTTCACCCCGAGCCACCAAAACTGACCCCTCAAGCCCTTGTACATCTTGGAAACTCTTGTGTGTACTGCCATGGGTGATTTGTGTAACTCACCAAGGAATATCTTGCACATTGTCTCTAGGAAAAACAACTTCCCTCGGAAGAGAATCTAATCCTGACCATCCTTCGACCAACCTTCTGAAGCATTGCCTTGGTTAACCCGATCGTGCATTACTTCACTCTATGAGTCTCCCCACTAAGACTCCTCCACTTTATGCAACAGATAGGACTGCACTTTCTTCTAAAATAGACCACCTCTACCACTGTCAACCCTTCCATCCAGGTGTAGGGCAGTCAACTCCTCCATCACCTTCCAAGCATCTGCCAACTCTGAAACCATATCTTTCTGCGACTTCCAGCTCAAGGCATCAGCCACCATGTTCCCCTTCCTATGGTGTATGAAATTCCTAAGTCCTATTCCTAGAGAAACTCAATCCACCTCTGCTGTCGCAAGTTCAGTTCCCACTAGGAGAAGATATACCTAAATCTCTTGTGATTCGTAAAGACAACAAAGCACTCCCCGATGAGGTAGTGTCGCCATAACTTTAGTGAAAACACAACCGATGTGATCTCCAATTCATGGGTGGAATAGTTATGCTCATGGGGACGTAACTTCCTAGACCCATAAGAGATCACCCCTGATGTTGCATCAGTACACATCCCAATCCTTGGCCTGAAGCATAACAGAATACCTCAAACATCACCCCTTCTTCTAGTAACCTCAGCATTGGGTCACTAACCAACTTCCCATTCAGATAACTAATGTATGCCTCACACTTCCCACTCCACAGGAAATCATGTCCTTTCTTGGTCAAGGCAGTTAAAGGTGTTTCAACTCAGGAGAAGTTGGGCACGAATCTCCGGTAGTAACCTGCTAGGCCTAGGAAACTATGAACCTCCTTCACGTTCTTTGGTTCCACCCATGAAACAATTGCCTCGACCTTTTATGGGTCCACCACTATTCTTTGCTTGGACAACACATGTCCAAGGAAGTGTACATCTCGCACCCAGAATTTTCACTTGGACAATTTCACATAGAGCGGGTGTTGTCATAGGACCTCTAAAACCATCCTCAGATGCCCAGCGTGATCTTCCTCTGATCTTGAGTAGATCCGGATGTTGTAAATAAACATGACTACAAACTGGTCTAGATATTCCTGGAATATATATTTTATGATCCCCATGAACACGACTGGTGCATTCGTAACACCGAACAGCATGAACACGAACTCAAAGTGCCCATATCTGCACCTGAAGGCATTCTTCGAGATGTCACCATCCTTTACCCTCAACTGGTGATATCCTGACTGTATTTTGGTCTTAGAGAACCATTATTCCCCCTTAAACTGATCAAAAAGGTATTAGATCCTCGGGAGAGCGTAACGGTTCTTGGCCATTTCCTGATTCAGTCTCTAGTAGTCTATGCACAGCCTGAGACCACCATATGCATTCTTCATGAACAAGACTAGAGAACCCCACGGTGACATGCTTGGTCAAACAAACCCCTTTCTCATCATATCATCAATCTGAATTTGTAACTCCTGCAGCTCAAAAGGCTCTATCTGATAGGGATCCATTGAAATAGGATGGGCATCGGGTTACAAGTCTATCCCAAACTCAATATCATGTCGAGGAGGGAGAGTCACCACCTCTTCAGGGAAGATGTCTATGAATTCATTGATGATTCATAGGACTTACACCATTTCTATATCTTCTGACTCCAATGACATCTCATCTAACAAGGAAAGAAGGGGATCCACTTATCGGCTGCCTCCCTGGAAACCCCGATCACCGACAAAATTCACATGTCAGCCGCCCATATATGAAAACACAACCCTTATCTGGAAGCAGTTGATAATGGCACACATAGAGAACAGCAAGTTGATGCCAAGAATGACATCATACGGTTGTTTCTGTAGCAAAATAAGGTCCCCACTAGAATGATGTGGTCCCACCATCAGTCTACATCCTTAGAAAACACGAGACAAGATGGTCTGACCTCTGACCGGCGTGCTCAAAACCAGGGGTATATAAATTCTTTCTGCGTCTAGACCCAAAGAATGGGATAGACTGGGTGCAACAAAGGAGTGAAAATCTCTTGAATTAAACAAGGTATAGGCAAGATTACTAAACAATATGATCGTGACTCGAACGACTTCTGGCACTACTAGAACTGATGCCTTTGTGGTGTGTAACTGCACATACCCATCTCCTCTACCCCTTGGCTATCAGCAGCCTCCCCGACCATGCCCTGGTCGAGGTCCTTCAGGAGTTCCCTAAGGTTGGCCTCCTCCTGCAACGTCTGCTCTCAGAGGAGTAGGATCTCACTGTCCCAACTGCTGCTGCTAAAAGGGCCTCGCTGGAAACTACTATTGTTGAGGTAGGTGTTGGACTGTTCCACCCCCACCGTATTGCACTCATTCTAGGAATTTATTTTGAATATTCCTATGGCTACCACAGATGAAGAACCTCGGTCTTGGTCCTGAAAATAAAGGGAGAGGACCGGGAGATAGAAACTGGAACTCCTGGGCCTGCTCCCCACTGGTCGAAACCTAGAAGGCCCTAACGCTGGAGGTCTGCTGGTGATGGCCTTTCCCTTTGACGAGCCCAACTAGATCCCCTCTCATGGCATAACTCCCAATGTGTGCATCCTCCCCACCACTTCAGCCTTCTTCTAGACTTCCAAGTACGTCGGTAGAGTGAATGGAGTAACAACATACTAGAGAGAAGGTCAGAGTGCCTCCTCTAAACGTCTTACCCGAGACTCCTCATCCGGAAAGAGGTCTGGAGCAAAGTGAAGGAGATCCTTGAACTTGATACCCAACTCTCTCACTGACATACCCCCTATTGAAGGGAGAGTAGCTCCTACCTCTTCTCATCCTTCATCATGGAAGAGAGGAATTACGCCCAGAACTCCCTCTCGAAGTTAGTACACGTAACCTCAGCATCCATCTTCCCCCAAAGATTGATCATCCACCACTAACATGCCACTCCATGAATCTGTCTTACATCTAGAAGAACCCATTACCCCATTGGAGCCCCAATCAATCTGAAAGCTATCACCAAATCCTCGAGCCAGCTCTTTGTCTCCATATCCGAGATGATTCCTTCGTATTTCCCGAGGGTCTGCCGCTGGAAGGCATGATGCGTCCTCTGCCACTAGTCATCCTCCTCCTCTAGGTCATCCCTCTACGGTTCAGCCAAATAAACCTCTTGGGACTCGATTGCCCGCACTACTCATGGTCATCATCCAGGTGTCGTAGCAATAAGGTAAACAATGAATGCCTAAACCCGAGTAGTGTAGATTGTTGCTTTTAATTTTTCTTAGACTTTTTATTCATTTTAAATTCCCAAAATACCCAAGACACACAAAAACACAAGTCATTATGATGCATGTACCTTTCCTTGGGTCTCTACCCTATAATCAGTTTAGCCTCACTTGGTCATTTAGTAGGGCCAGAGTCCTTGCATCGGATCACGGGGGGAGGGGGCTAAAATCTGATGTCCTAGTTGGTCTTCCTTGGCATATTTCACGCACCCAGATTACCTAACACTGTTTCCCTGCCATCCCACGCAATCCTCATTGTTCCTAACCCCAAGCTCCATCCTTTATCTTAACCTTTCCATTAATACCATTTTGTCCCAACCTGCATTCACTAAGATGAGGGAAGGGACAACAGATTGTCAGACCCTTCCTTCTTCATGTTAAAGGAGGGATAATCACCCCGAGACCCGCCTTCAATAGTTTTTTGAGTGGAAAATAGCACCAAGGGTATGGAATCACATGAAAAATGGAAGGAATTACAATTTTTATTTAGTAGGATCGAGAGATAAGATAGTAAGTCCCAACAACACTAAAACTGGAAGTAAAAGTAAATCCCAAACAATCCATTCCCATATAAATGTTTTAATAATAAGTGTTACAATATAATAAAACTCCAAGGGTAAATACCAAATAAAAGAAAAAAAAACAACAACTGTCCAAACATCCGAACTAGTACAGTCCCGTACAGTCCTCGAAGTCCTCCTGGAAGCCTGAAAGTAGTTTTTATATATTTAGGGTGAGTATACAGGTATACTCAGTTGGGAAAACAAAACCCCCTCCTGCACAACTGGGGAGGCATTCTAATTCCCCATGAGAGAAGGAGATAACCAAACACATAATAAGGAAACTATCCACCCAAACCTCACCAAGGAACACTCACCAAATAATGAAAGTCAAGTAAAGTAGTAGTAATAACACAACAATGTTTGGGCACCCCGCACCACTTTCCCACTGGTTACTGAAGACATCCTACGCGTCAAACCTTCCCCTCCATTTTCACCATAGTCCCACTGCCATACCCCTCCTGCACACACATGGGATACCACAACTACTCTTCCTGCCCACAAACACCTGGGCCACAACCACATGTAACCATTCCCACAGACACCTGGGCCAGAATGACTACCGCTACGCCCGAAGACACCTGGGCCCAAACAACTACTGCCACACCCGAAGACACCTAGGCCTGAACAAATACTTCCATTCAATCATTGCAGAATTAACCTGAAAATAGGGTTTCATTAGTGCACAATAAAGGACCACCAACAGCCATGATTTTCAGTGGGAATAGGCCCATACGATTCACAATAAATAAGAATTGATAAAAAAGTACAACAACATCAATAAACACACCCCACCATTCTTTAAAAGTCTGTTTCTCATCTTCATTAAGTTTTGGTTTCATCCATACCCATAGAAACATTAGCATACCTGCCCTGTAAGATACACAGTAAACAGAGACAAAGGAAAAACCCTACTTGGATGATCAATGATCGATTTTTTTCTCCACGCGCCAAGAACTGGGGATGCGCGACTTGCAGGGGAGGAACTTTATAGACTCAAAGGGTGAGAGGGAAAGGCTCCAGTACAGGCGTACCTCTAGGATCATGAAGGGGGGATCCAAACGCACAAAGAAAAAGAGACCAGCCCAAGAAGAAGAAATAGATAATTCTCATGTGATAAAAAGGAGAGATCTTGGAGTTACGGGATATGAATTTTGAACATCTTTAATGGAAAATTGTGGTTTCACTATGCGTTTGGATGGTTACACATGATGGAATTGATTTTTATTTAATAATTCTCATCGGAGAGGTGGATATAACAGCTGTAAGTTAAAGGGTTTCCTTTAAATAGAGGAAAACGCATAATAGGGGTGAAACTGGAAAGTATGGGAAAAGGGTGTGGCACTAAGGAAAAAGCCACAAGTTTTGGTAAGTTAAGGGTCACCTGGCTCTTGGGGAATTTTAGATATCATTTATGGGATTTTAATGGCTTCTAAATTTGTTTTAAAACACTTTTGTGTCAAAAGATATGTTGTGGGAGAGAAACTGGAAAATGAAACAAGGGTGGGACACCATTTGGTGAGACACCGTAAGTGGTGACACAGTCACGGTGCCACTATCACGGTGCCACCATTTCGGTGTGTGTATATGACAATGTGACAATTATGGTGCCCCATCATGGTTCCACCGTCACGGTGCCAGCGTCAGCGATGCCACCATAAGCAGTGAAACTGTTTCGGTGTGCGACTGTGACGGTGCGACTGCTATGGTGCCACCCTCATGGTGCCACCATCACGGTTCCACCATAAGCGGTGCCACTGTAAGTGGGTCTACCGTAAGCAGTTCCACTATTTCGGTGTGCGACTATGACCGGTGCCACTATTTTAGTGGAACCATTTGATGGAACCGAGTTTTTGGAAAACTCCTTAATAAGTCATTATCCAGGCCATTACATTGGACCATATGAAATTTTGGAGAAAGTGGGATCATTTTCTTATTGGGTGGCCTTAAATATGATTTTATCTTAGGTACATGATGTGTTTCATGTTTCTTTTCCAAGGAATTACGTACCGGATGTATCTCATGTTTTGAGACCTGAAGTGGTATAGTTAGAGGAGAATATCTCTTATGAAGAAAATTTAGTTCAAATTTTAGATCCTAGAAAGAAGTTAATATAAAATAAGTTGATTCAATTTGTTAATTATTTATGTAAAAACCCATTCGATGGAATAAAAAACACTAGAATCAAAAAAAATTATGAGAGAAAAATTCGCTCTCTTGTTTATGGAATAAAATTTAGAGGATGTTGTTTTTTAAAGTAAGAATAATGTGACATCCTGGGTAATTTTAATAATAAATCAATTTCATGCCTTGGTAATATTCATGATTAGATTTTATGGATTTATATTAACTATACTAATTTTAAGTAATATTTAAGTAGAAAAAGAAATGGTTTTTTAATCAAATTATTTTTCAAGAATTATATAGTTTTATCAATAAATTTATAAATTTTAAGAATTGGATTTTATAAAATGGTCTTCATTTTTTATATCATCATATTAAAATTATATTTGAGATAATTTTTTAAATATTTTTTATAAGGTGTATTTTTATGAATACTAAAAAAACATTGTTTTTACACATACCATAACTTTTATGACATCATTATAACGTAAGCATGAATTAATTTTTTTTTAAAATGTTCCCTAAACTAAATATATTTTAAGGAATAAAATAATGAATTTAAAATTTTTAATTTGAATTTATAAACCTATGTTTGAGATTTTAAAGTCTAAGTTAAATTTTATTTAAAAAAGTATTTTTTTTTTGTTTCTTTTCTTTTAATAAGGTGATTCAAGGATTTCATTCGGTTTTTGAATGGTTATAATGTCAAATAACCTTATATTTTTAATAATATACCATTATATTCCATGAAATTGTCACTCATCAAAATTTGTAGGCCTAAATGATAAAATAATCAATATTTTAACCCTAAAACGCCTCTCTCCTCAAGTACAAATACTCACTCTCTTTTCACATGGATAAATACTTAATAATAAATTTAGATTGAACCATCCCTACCCAAATGGCCTCCCAAAATCCATCTCCACCTTCTAGAGGTCTTGATATTCCCAAAAAACCAATCCTAGAAAGCTTAAGGTGTAATCCAAAGGGAGATAACCAAAGAGAACATATAAGTACTAACCGACCTATTTCAAGTTTATTTCTTCTTATACATCCATAAAATCTATTCTAACCAATATAACATAATGGAATCAGTATCTTATCTTTAAATAAATTTTATTATGTTTATAGAAAAAATAATTTCTATATATTTTCCATAGTATGGTAAATGAAAACATCACACGTGCTTACATGTTATCTACCACCTCCAAAAAGTGATGTGTTTATTTTTCCATCATTGTCTCACAAGACTAGTAATAATTATGGAATTAGTGAATATATAATATTTTATAACATATTTATGATTCTAGAAAAGTAAAATAATATCTACTTTATTTATTTTCCACAAAGTATGAAAATGAAAATGACGCTCATGCATATGTATGAACTACCATCTTCATGAAATAATGTCGTTTATTTTTCATGACTTCCTTACATGGTTGGATTTAAAAGTGTGAATAATTTATAAATATGATAAATATAGAATGTTTAATATTTTTTAGATAATAAAATCATAACACCATTGACCATGGTTAACACACTGATTTTTTAGGTTATAAATCGAACGACCCTAAAACATCCAATGTGATATTAACCAGTTCAGTTACTAAATAAGTCATGGTGATAATTGAAATCAAAGGAATAATAATAATTAAAATAATATTAAGAAGGATTATTAATTAATTAGTAATATAATATAATTTTATTATTTAGGAGTTAGAGAACATATGAAGCTAAATGGGACTTTAGGTAAGCGACTTTCTTTTGAAAAATATTTTTTTAAAGTCTTCCTTACAAATATTTATTCCATGTCATGGTTCTTTTAAATATTTCAAGAATTTTATTATTTATTATTCAAATGTTGATAAAGTTCATTTTAGAACATTTTTTACATTATTTACAAAGTATTAAAATGGAATCTTCACAATGTTTTATATATGCTTTATTTTCAATTTTTGACAAAAGTATAAAAATAGTGTTTTTTAAACATATAATTCTTGAACACCCTTTTGAACTATAATAGGTTTTATAAATTATCAATATTACATTATAGTATTATATGGTTATTTTTAAAGAAAATATTTCTCACAGTATTCTAAGAATTTTTAGTTTTAAAAAAAATTTATAAGGAAACAAAAACTTTTACTCATCTTTGTGAGATAACTAAAAGTTCTATTGCTTTTGGTCTTGAATGTCGATTCAAATATATTTTATTATTAAATTTAAATATATGTGTGTTATATTTATTCTATGGTTCTTTTAAATTTTACCTGAATGATGAGTGATCCCAATGCAACTCTAATGATGGGTGAGCACAATATAGATCTCCAATGTATTTGGTAAATTGAAAGAGTTTACCAGTGATAGGTTACTCCTAAGAGATATGGGAATTATCTAGTAATTTTATTTCATTATTATGGTTATTTTTAGGATTAATTTAAGGATAATTCCCTTAGGTGCCTTTATAATATGATTTTAATAGTTTTTAAATGAAATATTTTTTATAAAAAAAATATAATCAAATAATCTTATGTTTTTAAATAAATTTTATGACCTTTTTTAAAAATATTGGTGAAAGGATTGGTTTTAAAGGAAATTTATTCAGGATTTTTCATTTTATTCAAGAAATACTTATGTTTATTATTTTCAATTTATGATTTCATATGAGATGTTTTATGAAATTTATTAATCAATTAACGTTTTTAAGGAAAATAAAATGAATATTTGAGATCAAATGTTTATTATGAAATATACCAAATTTCTTTTGGATTTTTAGGTTTATAAATATACTAACATGTTTATTTTATTTTATGTCCCTTAATGATATTTTTTTTATTATCCAAAATTCTTAAATGTTTTTTTGCAAAGCTTGAGTATAGGTAGAAATATTAATAAATTCATAGTTTTAGATATGGGAGTTACCTTGAATGAAGAAATTGTATATTTATAAAGAACTTATTTGTGGAAATGATGGATATTATGTGGAAATATCCTCTTTATAATGTAATGTTTTACCTAATTCTCTAAAATTATAAACTAAACGTATCCTATAAATGTAATAAATTGAAACACTTGTTATAAATCTTGTATTTATGGGTTTAATAAGATATGATTTATTACAGATAGAGCCTGACACCTCTATTGTTGAGAAGCTTTTTTATACCATAGATTATCATAATAATATTTTTCAAGGAAAATTGATTTCTTTGGTATTTTTTGTGGTATTTTTCCTAATAAATCCATGATACATGGGAGTATGAAGAATTGGTGAGGGAGAAGTAGCCTTACCTTTTCTCAAATTTAGAACCTTAAAGACTTTCTGGGGGAATAAATTGGTATGGTGGGGAGAATTGTGACACATGTTGGGTAATTGATATTTATTTATTTGAGTTTTATTTATTATATTATTTTTTCTTAGAGTTATTAAAAATTGGATGTTAAAAACCTAAAATATTAGAAAAATAGTATGATGATCATAGTTAGCACACATTCAGTAATAATCATGTGTCTAACCTTGCGAGAGAGAGTTTGGGGTGACCAAAACTTTTTTTAATTGTTTAAGAATAATTTATTAAACCATGAATACTCTCTAGAAAAACTATGTGACCTATTCTTATTAAGTGAGGTGACCCACACAGTTGGTGTATAGTTTGGAAAACTGTGTTGTCAAACTGTGTAATCTGTCATATTTCTTAAAAATGGAAAATTAAAAAATTTCCATTAAGAATTATAACCAATTTTCATCCCCTTCTATAAATCACATGATATCTTCTCCTCTTGTTGTGGGATTCCCCCTCCCTTTCTTCCTTGGTGGTTTCATTTTCTTCTTGGTGATTTCTATCAAGATAAGATTTGTTTTCCTATGGTTTCCTTATATGTTCTTCATTATAACCCTTTTTCTTCCTTGTTCATGGAATTTTGGAACCCTAAAATCCGACGGGAGATGATCCTAGGGATGTATATGAGGATTTTATAAAATTTATTCTTGTTTTAGTATTTTGAGGATCCTACCTTCCCTTTCCCAATGGTTTCAACTGAAGGTGGCAAATTTGCTTTGGATTTAAGGTAAGTTTCTCTACCTAATGGGACTTCCCCAAGGAAAAATCAATGTTATTGGTTTTAATTTGGATTAAATAGATTATTTATTATTGTTATTATGTATTTAGGTTTTTTATATAATTTATCAGTGTTATTTCTGGCATATTTTGTATTTTTTGGGCCTAGTGTTGCATTTGTTGTTAATGATGTGCCAATATGTGTTTAGTGAGTTGAATATGAAGTCATTATTCTTAGAGAAATGTTATGGACTCATATAATGAAATTGGATGTCATTATTGATAAATTATACTTGTAAATTATGATGATTTTTAAGCTAGTATTAAATTTCAAATACATGTTTCAAGGATGACGCATTGTATTCAACAATAAGAATAAAAAGTCCAAAACATATGAATAGATATATGTTTTACATGATAAATTAAAAGAATATTTTTTAATGGATTAAGTGGTTAGTTTCATATGGAATTAATTTTTTTGATAACTCATTTGATTGCCTTTTATTTAAAAAACATTGCCAAAAACATGAGTTAGGTTCCAGCTCAACCCCACATTGTGGGAGAAGGACATCAACCTCATAGGAGAGTTGGATCATAGGCCCACATGGAGATTAAGGTGGAACGCATTTTAACCACTAGGATGTGTATTTAGCATGCATGTGTATGGGTATATGTGTCAGTGGTTCAATGCATGTGTGGTGTGGCCGGTGAGGTGTGTGTGTGTGAGTGTGGTGGGTTCCAAACCCCAATATCATTTGAATGGTCCATGGAATCTGTTGTTATAACTGGAATTGATTTAGTGAGTATAAAATTGATTTGGAACATAGAAAACATTGCATTAATTCTTTATATTAAAAAGTTATAAACATAACACACACTGCCTGATCCATCACATCTCAGCCATTTGATTAATTATAAGATGTGCTTATTTTAAGGTTCGTCATCCTATTCATCTAGCTTTGTATAAGAGATGTATAATAGATTTCATCATACTACGATCTTCCATGATCATGATGATCTTGATATTATTACATGATAAAGATCTAGATAAGAAAAATACAATTCAACATTCATGAAATCTTCATCTTTCATGCATGTTGTTATTCAAAGAATGTGACATTGTTGAATGAAGAAGAAGGATGTTTTTTGAATTTGTATTAATGGATGAGTTTGAGATTAAAAATGAGGATGATTATATGATCCATATCATATTCATGTGAGAAAAAATTCGAACTTTTTGAAGAGAATATGACATGTTTTTTGGCATAGGTATTATAAGAAATGTTAAAATCTTCAATGTTTATAAAAGTCATGACACAAACTTTTTATCAAATCATTGATGCATTTTAATTATTAGAGGATAGGTGGTGGAGAAATATTTATAAATACCAAGGGTCTTGGATAAGTAGATACTACTATTTTATTTTATAACATATTGTTTTTTCAAAGAAAAATATATCCACTATGATGACTTCTATTTTGAGAAGAGTTTCTCTGAAGAAATATACTATTGTGAATGGAAGATCTTGTGGATTCTTGACATTTGATCCACAAACTCAACAATCACATGATGATAATGAGAACAAAAAATCCTTTCACGTTTTCATGTTACTCTAATGTGAAGTATCCCTAGTTTTTTCATAAATGTTACTGAGATATTGTGTAATCCTTATATAAAGAGGAAGGATAAAGATAAAGTTACACACTTATACAAATTAGATTCTGGTTTTGAAAAAGTGTTTAGGAATTATAGTGAACTTTCATGATACATAGTGTGTTTACTTATGTAAGGGAGGATATTACATGAGGAGTGTATGCAGACTTGCATGCATACCTAAAAACAAGAATAATTGAGATACCTGAAATAAAATAGTGATAAATCACATAAATTAATAACTTAGATAAATGAATCTTCTAAGGTTTCACATTCCATAAACCATGAATTACGTCAATGAATTTCACATGATCTAATCAGTTTGATAATTCAATAAGATAATAGATTTATATTGTGAAAGTATTATTCTTTCGTAAAGTAATATAAAATATTTTGTGTGTGCCACTTGCACACATTGATTGAGATTGGGAATTCATTTGAAATAAAAAAAAATTCAAGACAAAGATCTTGTTTAAATGAGGAAACTTATCATATATAGTTGATTAGATATATTGAGAAAGAACATTGAACTACAAAGTTACTTGAAGAGGTACTTATGCAAGTTATATCCTGCAAGCTCATCGAGGAAGATCAAAAGATCATCCGATAGAAGATTAAACTTGTAATGGTGAAGAAGTATTTCATTAAGAGATGAAAGTAGTGAAGAAGTATTTCAATTATATCCAAAATTGGATGGATTCTCTCAATTGGAGATAGAGAAAAGGAAGTATTTCAGTTATAGTTAAAATTAGTGTAAGTATTTTAGTTGGAGATGGAAGAAAAAGGAGTATCTTGGTTGGATCTAGAGTAAAATAATTCTTTCAGTTGAAGCTAAAAGTAAGAGAATCTTACAATTAGTGTTTTATGTAAACTCATTCACTTGTTTAACCATAAATAATATATAATAAGGGGGAATTACTAGTTATATAAAGTTATAGGCTTTCTACAAAACCTTGTAAATCATGTGTATTTCTCTGGAAATTATTACAACTACATACAATGTGATATTGAGAGATATTATTTAGTAGATCAATAACCTTAATAAGTTTTAGAGGTTGAATTTGAAATAAAATGAATTTGTAAAAATGAACCACTAATTCACCCCTCGTCTCTCAATGGAAAATCTATCATGGGGATCTCCAAGTGGTATCAGAGAAAAGGTTCTCTCTAATTGTCTAAGAAGCATTCTGATAGATATATAATCTTAATTATATCAACATATAATGTGTACTAACTTTTTATGGGAATTGTTATCATAGTAGGAGAAATAAAATGCTATATTATCTCCCATCACCCAACCTCTAAGTGAGAGATTTTGTAATATTGAGTTTTCCACCAATTGATAATGATTCTTCCATGACACAAACTGATAATAGAAATATAGAGTTAAATGGAAAGTCTCAAAATTTAATCTTGATGGATCTATTAGATAAGATCTACACAAAGGTCATCGGTATTCAAACTACCAAGGATATCTAGGGAAAATAGGAAAGTAGTTATGAAGGTAATATCAAAGTCAAGGAGTCCAAACTAAAAGTTTGTAGGAGTAAGTTTGATGATATCAAAATGAATGATGAAGAAAATATTGATGACTATTTCACCAGGGTGAAGGAGATAGTCAACAAAATTTTAGGATTTAGGGAAAAGTTAGATGACTCTATCATTGTCAAAAAATTGATGAGAAATTTTTGAAATTTCTTTGATTCAAGGATCTCAGCCCTGGAAGAAAGAGTTAATTTTTCACTTGATGATCTAAAAAACATAATCATAGATTATCATATAAAAAATATAGATTAGAAAAAAAAATAGACAATTTAAATTTATTTTTAATCCACGATAAAAGGAAAACTCAATGAAGAAGAGGATGGAGAATTTTAATATTTGGTTTGTAATGAGGATGATGGTGACTTCAATAAAGTTGTTTCTCTTATATCAAAAGGATTTACAAAGGTAAAGTGGAAGGTAAAGGGTAATAAACCACTAAAATTATTCAACTTTAGTATCTATGGTAATTTTTAAAAAAAAAGTATCCAAAGAAGAATGTTGAAGAATCAAAATATGAATCAGAATCAAAATATGAGAGATCTCATAAACACAAATAAGTTAAGAAGAAAAAGAAGAAGTATAGTAGCAAGATGAAAAATATTATGAGAAAGTAGAAAGAAATATTCATCATTAAGTTTTTTTCCAGATTCTAAAATTGTTTTCTTTACTCATGAAAAGAAAAAAACCTATTCATCAATTAGTAGTTTTGATAAAGGATAAATAATGGAACTTTAGTGGAAGATAAAAGAAAAATTGGAATTCTTCATGAGAAAAATTCAATATCTCAAGAAAGAAAAGAATAATCTTGAGAAATAAAATATAAATTTGGATATTAAGAAATAATAGATAATCTATAAGGAAGAATTTTATGTTGATGAGATCAAGAATAAAAATCTTAGAGAAGATAAATAGGAAAAATATTATCATAGATATTATAAAGTAATTGGATACAAAGGAAAAACAAGAGGTTGAGATGAAATCCATTTGTATCATAGTACAACACAAGTTTAATAAAATTAGAGAAGACTTAACTAAATATATATAATATAATAGTGATTATTCTTAAGATGGTGAGATGAAGGGTTATAAAAATTAAGTAAAAACTTTTATTTTTCAGGAAATATCTATTATAACTAACAATGCAAGACACAAACACAACCATGTATGTGGTTTGCCTAGAAAACTAAGATTAAATCTTATACATCAAGGGAAGCGAAGAATATTCCAAGAAGTCCACAACCCCCCAACCAAAGTGAGGCTCGGTTTTCAAGAGGACAACAACAACAAAGATCTAGATTCATCTAGAACCAATATGGAGGAATAAATTTTCAAGGATTTTTTTGGCATTTTGGTAAGCATGGTAACAAATCCAATTATTCTTAGATTAATATGTATATACTAGTAAAGAGAAAATAATTAAAGGGAGAGTGTCAATAAGAATATAAGGAAAAAATATTAGAGAAAATTAATTATGACAAGATCTTTTCCACAACTATGTACACAAAACAAATTTCATATTCTAAAAGAATTATATATAATGTTCACTTTGTAAGGTCACGAGGATAAGGTATGAATGAAAAAATTGGAATGAGAAGTCGCATATATTGTGACATGGAAGATATTCTAAAATAAAACCAGTGATAATTCATATAAAGACTTTGATAATATTGATAATTTCAAGAAATACTACCCAGTTACTTGTCCACATCAATTAAAACTGGATAAAAAATTGGATAAATATAAGAAACTTTATAAATATCAAAAAAAGAAATTGGTTGTATAAAATGATTTAAAAGATGATTTGAAGTTATCCATATCTAGAAACTTGAAGATCTAGAAGACTGAGGTTGAAGAAGTTATTCAATAAAAATAAGATCAATTGAAGAAAGAAGATAGTCAAATAAATGAGACTCAATACAAAAGGAAGAGTTTAAATAAATCTTCTCATGATGATATTTATAGAATAAAATGTCCCATATTGAGAGGAATCTCTCATTATGAGTGTTGATTATGAAAAACAAAGAGGTTACTCCTTATTACCTGTTATTTTATGAATTTTTATCTAACATGAAGGCAATTAAAGGTGATGTTAAAGGTTTTCACTTAAGAATATAATGAATAGATTTTACTTCAATGATTATATTGACTTCCATTAAATTAAATGATATGGACGCATCCCTTGAGGGGGAGAATTTATTAGTTAAATATATTATATCTTCACTACATGGTGAATGTGGAACATTTGACCAACTTTGAAAAATTGAAAGTTGAGGTATGCCCATTACACTTTTATCCTTCATTATTAATTTTATTAATCATATAAATTATGTGGGAATGTTTGGTTGATGAAAAGAAAAAGGGGAGTTATATATTTTTCACCCAAACATCTTGATGTGTTTGTTAAAGTTTGTGCAGGATTTAGAATTTTATTGATAAATCTGGTTATTTACAACTACTAAAATGAGAATTGAGAATTTCTGATCATGACTTCACATGCATGGTAGTTTATGGACTGTTTGGAAAACCATAGTTGTATCTATGTTATTTTCTATACCAGGTTATCCCATGTTTACTTAGATTTTATTAACTATAGGTTCTTTACTAATAGAACCATGTAATATCATCCCTCTCTCAGAAATGTTCAAGAAATAATCATATATGGGAGTAGAATATATTTTTGAAAATTGAGAAGATGATAAGACCCTCCACTTACCCTTTGAATTTTATTTCAAATAAGGGGGATAAAATATTTGATCACAAATATTATCTTTCAAATATGTGAATAGATATTACAAAAAAATATAAAGGGGGAGATTATTGGGCCCAATGTTTCATTTATTATTGATAATGTGTCAATATGTGTTTGGTGAGTTGAAGATGATGTGATGATGCTTGGGGAATTGTTATGGATTCATAAAATGACATTGGATGTCGTGATTGAGAAATTCTCTTTTTTAGTTGTGATGATTGTCAAGCTAATCTTAAATTTCAAAGACAAGTGTCAATGATGGCACATTTTTTCCAATAATAATAATTAGAAGTCCATGAAAAAACATGAATAAATATATTTATTCATGAGTAATTTGAAGAATATTTTCGAGTGTCTTGGGTATGTGATTTCATATGGAATAAACTTATTTTTTTCTAATACATTTTATTGGAATTTATTCAAAAAACATGGTCGAAAACAAGATCTAGGAGCTAGTTGAACCCCATATTGTGGGAGGATATCCTCAACCAGATATGAGAGGTAGTTCACATGCCTTCATGGTGGAAATAGATTAAGGTAAGACACATTGGGCCCTTTGGGATACACATTTAGTGTACATGCAGATGATCCTAGGTTCTAGTGGGCTAGTGCAAGTGTGGTGTATCCCATGAGGTGTGTGTGAGAGTATTGTGGGTTCTGAACCCCATCGATGGATCAAATAGTCCATAAAACACATTTTTATAAAAGGAATCACATTAGTGAGTATAGAATCGATGTGTTACATGGTTGTCACTTCATTATTCCTACATGTTAAAAAGTTATAGACATAACACATGATACCTAATCAAACACATCTTAGTCATCTGATTAATCCCACATTGTGCATGTTTGAAGGGTCGTCATCTTCTTCATAAAGCTTCATCAGAGATTTTTACATTTGATTTCTTCATGTAGGTAGTTTCCATGATCATTTCAAGCTTTAGATTGTTTCATGACCGAGATCTGGAGAAAAGGAAGATGGGTTGACTCCACGTAATCTTCATCTTTCATTCATGTTATTGTTCGAATAATATGACACTAATGAATTAAAATGAAGGTTTTTTGTTCATATTTCTTCATAGATGAGTTTGATCTTTAAAATGTGGGGAGTCATGTGATCCATATTATATTCATGTGAGGAGGAAACACATTATTTCGTAACATAATATTCCATGTTTTTCAGTGTAAATATTTTGAGAAATACAAAAAAATTTGGTTCTTTTGAAATCTAAGAAATAGAATTTTTCTTCGAGCCTTTATACGGCTTAATTATCAAAGGACAGGTATTTGATAACTCTATATAAATATTTATGGTCCTGGATAAGTATAGATTATTATCATATTTGAGAGACTCTTGATTTTCCAAAGGAAAAAAGAGCCACTACAAAGCCTTCTATTTTTAAAAGAGGTTTTTTAAATCACTCTACTATCATGGAAGAAAGATTATGTGGCTTCCTCATATGTGAATATCTTAATCAAGGCTCTCATGGAGAAAATTTTAATAGTGAATATTTTCTGGTTTACGGATTACCCTAACTTGAAGTCTCACTAGTTTTTTATGGATTCTATTTAGATATCATATACACCTTTTGAAAAGAGGAAGTGAGAAGATAAATTGAGACACTTTTATGTAGGATATTCCAATTTTACCGAAGTGTCTAGGAAGTATAGTGCACTTTTGCGATATACATTATGTCTACTTGTGTGAAGGACAAGAGAACACGAGTAGTATGTGCATTATTGCATGAATATGTGAAAACAAAAAAATTGAGATACTTTAAATAGAATAGTGACAAATAATATAATATAATACCTTAAATAAATGAATGTTCTAAGGTTTCACATTTTATAAACCATGACTTACATACATGAAGTGAACATGATCTAATCATGTTGATAATTATAGAATATAACGGATTGTGATTGTGTGGGTATTATTATTGCATAAAATAATACCTAAGGATTATTTTCACCACTTTCAGAAATTGATTGAGGTTGGAAATTCATTTTAAGTTGATAGAATTCAGTCTCAATAATTTATTTCACTAAGGAAACTAATCATATACAGATGATCAAAGATATTGAGAAAGACCAAATAACTCCAAAGGTACTTGAATAGGTACATGAGAAATTCATGTCCTATAAGATCATAGAGGAAGATCAAGATAGAATCCTACATTGGGTCAAACCTACAAAGGGGAATAAGTATTTCAGTAAGATAAAAAAGAAGTGAAGAGTTATTTCAATTGGAGCTGAAATCAGAAGGAGTCTCTTAGTTGGATTTAGAGCAAAGTAATTCTTTTAGTCAGATCTAAAAGTAATGGAATACTTTTAGTTAGAGTCAGAAGTATAAGGATCCTCTTATTTGGAGTTAGAGAGAAATAATTATTTCAATTTTATCTAAGGAAAGGATAATCTTCCATTTAGTTTTGGATGTGAATGAAATCAGTTTATTGATAGTGAAGAATCTATAACTAAGGGGAATAATAGATTGTAGTAAGGGCTAGTCTTTTTATCAAACCTTGTAAATAATGGGTGCTTCTCTCCCTTTTATTACAAATAAAAGTGGGGTGAGATTGATTGAAAATATTGAGTGGATAAAAAACCTTAAAAATTTCTAGAGGTTTAATTTTAAAGAAAAGAATAAATAAAAATAAACCATGGATTCGCCCCTCCCCTCTCAATTTTTAATCTGGCCTGAGGATATATAGATTTGAATTCTTTTTCAAATTATTTTCCTTGAAAATCAAATATATTCCTTGAAAGTGTTTAATGAAATATATTGAAATAAAAAAGTGGTTTCAAATAAATTTTTAATAAGGGATTTCAAATATAATTTTCTTTGGATTTTTAGTCCCTTTTTATGTGATTATGGACATGAATGTATGTATTTTTTATTATTGGAAGCACAATAGAGACCTTTTGGTAATTTTTCAAACTAGGAAGATGAAACCCCTAGTGTAGATTGTGTGTTGACTAGGGTTGGTAGCCTGGTTAGACTAGGAGTGCTAATGTAAAATATTGCTACCCTTTTGAAACGATTTAGAACTTGGGGAATAATGTCTAGGTTCATTTATATTGGCTTGAGTTTCTAGGTCTATTCCAATTTACCTTAGATCCATATATCTAACCCATATTGTTTGTTCCATATTTTTTATTTTCCATTGCAAGATTCATCTTATGATGTCTAGTTTTCCTCATTGCCCTTGTTTTTATTCATTTTTTCCTTATTTCTCTAATTATTGAACTTGGATTTTTTTTCTAAAACCAAAGAAGATTTATATTCTATTTTTTAGATAAATTTTTTTAAAATATTATTTTTTAAACTAAAACTAATTATATGAATGGTAGTAGTCATTATGTAGATTCATGGCGGTATCCTATTGGGATTTGGTCTCATTCCCTGTATATGATTTTAGGAATATGCAGACTTGGTCTTGCAAGGCACGGGTAAAGATAAGGGTGATATGAAGCTCAGTGTATCTTCATGAGGATCATCGTCCTTTTATGCTCTAACATTTTAAGTGACTTTGGTTTATATAGAGTATTGGGATCATATTGATCATTTTGGGATCCTCAGTGTTTATGAGTTATTTGTATCAACCTCTCCAACCTTGTACCATTTTAATTTATTTTGTATATGGATGATGATTATCCTTTTTTAAATTTATTAAATGATGTTTATGAGTTTTAGTTTATTATTATTGTTGTTTATACTCTGTTTAATTATTCATAAATTTTGAAACTTCTTATTTGATGGAATGAGATTCCAATTTATAAATGGGTCATGAAATATTTTCTTGAGAAATACATGTGTTATTTATTATATTATTTGGTTTAAAGCATTCCCAAATGATTAAATTATGATACCTTGGTGCTTATTTCCAGCCTATGGCAATCAAGAATGTTCTTTAGGCCTTGTGGCGAGTGAGCTTGGTGTTGTAAAAGTAGGTTCCCTAAACCCAACCTGAACAGTACTTTTTTATTACCATGTAATGAATAAAATGAGTTATTTTTGATGTATTATTATTGTAATAGTGTTGGTATTTATCCATCCACTATTTACATTGTAATTTCTAATGATTATTTATCAGGTCAATAGGTTATAGCAGTTCTCATGTATAATGAGAACCTAGAGATACTATTATGGTAATCTTAAACATATAAACTATGGTCTAGATACATATTTCTAAATGGAAATAGATGATTTCATACTATCAGGTGTTAGGGGATCATAAAAATTGAGACTTCATTTCATGAATTTCACACTTGCTGATCTTGAGTTGAGGAGATCATCAGAACTGACCCACCAATAGTAACACCACATGTTGCAATGGTCATCGGTAGTTCATATTTATTAACATGTGTAATGGTCTCCTAAATTTATATTATTATTAATTTATACTATTTTATTTAATACTTTGATTCATGATGAAAACTAATACATTAATTCCATAGGGAGGTATCTTGCGTTGGGCATGCCATTGGTGGAATGACATTGATTGAATAATCAAGATAGAATTTGTCACTTACAAATAGAAGTGATATCTCAGGCCTAGTTGAGCATGATTTCAGTACCATCACTAAATCTATGGTCATGGTAGAAGAAGGTAAGGTTAATGAATAATAAGTTAAGAAAGGATGATGACACAATGTGTGCACCCTACTTTAGGAGATATCATGAGACAAATAGATTATATTATATGACATGTGTTTGAAATAGGTTTTTATTTCTATGACTATTAATTATCTCCTTAGGGGTCTTGATGGGTTTTTAGACATTAATACTAGAATGTGAACAATATTCACTACTTTTGAGATAAGGTCCTAGAGGGTCACACACTATTAGCATATTCAAAATTCTGGAATATTCAATTGAATAGGAGTATAGGACACGGTGGGTCTAACACCTAGAGATTTTATAAAACGTTTTTTAATTAATTTTATATTTTATATTTTTTAAATTACATGAAACACTGATTTTATATTTCATTACATGCAATACCATGTTACTCTTTCGCTACATGCAACACTGGGTTTTCTTGTGTTACACACAACACTAAGTTTTAACAAAACCACACTATATTATTAATATAGTTATTTAAACATGGTTGTTATAAACTAGCCCTTAAAAATAGTGATATGAATAGTAATAAATAATTTTTAAAATATTAATTAATAAAATTACATAAAGGAAACATATTGATAATAAAATACATAATTTTCAGTAAATTCTGTATATACTATTTTCTTAAAAAATGATATTTATGACTTGTTGTGAAAAATAAAAAGATTATTTTTAGAAACTTTTATAAAATTAATTTGATAATATAACCTTAATATTTTGAATTATCAAGTAAAAAATATCTTATAGTGAATGTTTTGGATTTTCTCTGAAAAGTTTCATTTTTTTATGAATAGTTAAAAGTACTGAATTTTAATTGAAAATTTCCTTTTCGTTTAATTTCTTTATAAAGATAAATTATATTTTAAATTGGTTTTAAATTAAAATTAATTCAATAATACATAAATTAATCTAATTTAGGTCATTTTAATAAATTTCATATTGAAATTAGTTATAAAAAACATTGTAAACTTTTGACTTTATCTCTTTAAAACCCAACTTTCTCATCACGTCTGCGTGATTAATTTTAAATTAAAATTTACCAAATATCTGAATGGGACATGGAAAATGAATTGAATATATTTAATAAGAATAATTTATATTATATAGTAAGTTCAAATTAATTTTTTACCATAATGATTATTGAAACCAATTAAAATTAATTACTACGATTAAGGTTAAAATAGAGTTTTGTGCATTACTTGCACTTGTATTTGACTAACGGAAAATTAAATTTTTTATTTCAAAATCACTTTTGAGGGAAAAGTGAGAAACTTGAAATGAAATCATAAAATAATTAACCTAGAAAAATACTACTAGGAACTGCCCCTCCCCAGCAACTACATCATTATATCAAGCCTCTACCTCACATGATCGCTCGGCAAGTTGTCCCGCATAGGGTTTCACGGGCCTCGTGCCGATGGCAAAGCCATACCCTCTTGTTCTTACAAGTCTGAATGGCCATAAATAGATGAATTATTCTGGCTATATATCCTCATTAGGAGTTGATCCTTATATAGTGATGGTTTCTTTTACCATCAAAATTCAGAATAAAACCAAATTCTAAAAACTACCTCATATCCTGCCCAGTTTAGATTTTAAAAACCACCATTGATAATTTTACGAATTTCAATCCAAAAATTCACAAAAAATCCATAAAACCTAAAATTTTCTTTGATATCCCAAAATTGGCCACTCGAACTCAAGTCTCAAAGGACCAAGAAGACCATTGCACTGCTCTGCCTTAGAGAGAACGGAGGAATCCTAGAAGCAGAACATGGAACCAAGAAAACAGAGGCAGGAATAATCGTCAGTGAAACAAATATTAGGCACCATTGCATCACTTCTTCTTCATCACATCAACTCAAGAATCTACATCATGATTTATCATCATCAAAACAAGGGCAGGACAAAACCATCAAGGAATATCAAAGTGCATCGCAGAGGAAACTGGAGAAACCGAAATGTGCATCGTAGAGGTGAATGGAGTGGCTAAAAAGATAATCCTAGAGGAAACTAGATAAATCAGATACGCACATCATATAGGCCTCAGGAGAAGCATAAGAGTGCATAATAAGGCTAAGAACCACACTTCTGGAAACCGTGAACAACTTAGGACAAAACCATCACAAAACTAACAAACCTTTAAAAATTAGAAGAAATAAAAAAAAAGAAATCAAACAATCACTGATAGGGAGAGGAAAATGGAACCGAAGAAACCCAAAGCGCATAATAGAGGAAACTGGAGCAATTGAAACGTGTATCCAAGAGGCTATTGGAGTAGTCAAAAAGTGAATCACATAGGCAACTAGATCAACCATAAAAGTGAAACACAAAGGCCTTAAGGGTAGCGTAATATTATATCACATGCTTGAGAACCTCAACCACTAGGTATGAACCCCCACTAAATCCATGGAAACCAAAAAAACCACCAACAAATCATGTCAAAAGAAAACCAAATCATCTTAGCATACACAAAATTTTTTAGTTGGTTCAACAGAATAAAAAACGATGCAGGCAGAATGTAAATCAAAAAATAAAAGAACTTCAAAACTCCATTGACCTCATACTCTTATAAATGATTCCAGAAGAGCCCAATATGCAACCAACACCACACAAATCTTGACCGAACCATTACTAAAGAACCCAAGTCGTAAGGATCTGAAATGCTACATGAAGCATCTATAATGCCACTACAAATGACCAGATCTGACTCTTTCCACTGCAAAAGAAATCAAGACTCATTAATAAGACTTCTTGACTGAACCAATATTGAAGAACCCAAGCCATAAGGATCTTCACCACTATGCAAAGCATCAGCAACACCACCTGAAAAAAGACGAGATCTGCCTCACATCATCGCTTAATACTGAGCATCGTCGACGTGAATCCTTACAACCACAAAATAAACCAAGCCTCACCGACGCCCAAAGGAAGGCACCGCAGCATAGAGAATGTAAAAATTAGCTAATAAATATAATTTTAATTTTAGTATTAATGGATATATTACCTAGTTAAATTAAAAGATACATGTTATTGTGGTAAAAAACTAAAAATGTAAAATTTAATAAACTTAAAAACTAAAGAATAAAAGGATAAAAAATGTGTTTATTTTAGGTGGTAGAGGTGTTTATTGACCATATCATACATAAAATTCATTATTGATAACTTTTGGAGGAAAATGGTGTATAATTGACCTCCCAATAGTGAATACATTTGGGTATTTACAAAAAATGTCACTCCTCCTCAATTATAAAAGGACACTCACTCCCATAACTTCCTTACACCTCTCAAAAAAATTTCTCAAAAAAACCCTACCTAAATAACTTCAAAAATTCCCTAATATCATCCTAGGAGACTTATTTTGGGTATAAATCCAACATAGGAATGATTTGGTTCAAACCGTAGGATTTTACCCAAAGAAGAGGTAACGTTCTTCAACGAGCATTTTTTTTATTTCTTCTTCCACCTCCTTCAATTATTTTTAAACCATGATGATATAATAACCTCGGTATCTTCCATATAATAAAATGTTTTTATATTAAGTTAAAAACCTATAACTATATCCACTTCCATCAAATGGGTTATGAAATCATCGTTAGTGTGTACAGCGGACTACCGCGTTGTGAAATGATGTCATTTATTTTTCCATTACCACATCTCAAGGTTGGGTATGATGAAGGATATAAATGATATATATAATATTTATAACCTATTTATACCTATTTATTAATTATATCATATATACATTTTTTTACAATCCATCCCATAGGGGGTATGATAATTTCATTCATGTGTATGGAAGACTACTGCCTCGCAAAGTGATGTGATTCATTTTCATTAAAGCTTTACATAGAAGATAATAAGGATAATGTAAATACATATATATGATATCAATGACATAATTATTCTATTCATGAAATATTTATCATTATAAAAATATAATATATCATTTTTCTTACCTTTTCACTCAATTAAAGATGATAATGGTGTTCATGTACATGTATATTATCACCTTCACGAGGCGATGTGACTCTCTTTTCATCACCACAGCCCAAGGATTATATGTATAAGTTTATTTAAAAAATTAATGTGTTATTTATGATACTATTATAGTTACCTAATTATAATATATTACTTATCTCATTTCCATAATGATCATTGAAAAATGGAAATGTTACTCATGTGTGTGAATGACCTATTATCTCTATGATCGTAACATACTTTATTTATCAAAAAAAACATTCATGATTGGTATTAAAATTATAATTGATGTATCAATATGGTAATTATTTCTTGATTATTATTCTATAGATTATGGAACCATTTTTAAATTAATGTAATCATAAAAAAACAAATCAAAACTTATACGGAAAACAAAGCGATTATCACCCCAAACGTGACTTTAAAATGGAATTGTTAATAAAAGGTAATAAAACAATATAAGTAAATAATATATGGTAATATATATATTATTAATGTTATATAATAGATTAATTATAAACTAATATTTATTATATAGGAGGTCTGAACATGCATAAATAAATTCGAGACTTAAGGTAAAAAATTTCAAGACTCTCTTTTATTTTAGGGAGACATATGAAAAATCACCAATCATTTATTTTGTGTGGTGTATATACGGAAAATTTGATATGTTATATCATTAATATACTTATTTTAATAATTTTTAAATTTTCATTTTATGTTATGATTTATTAGGGATTACGATTCAGAAGATTACTAAAGAAGTAAGGTATTTCCGTCTAACTTTTATTTTCTATGAGAAAAATATCATATTCACCATAAGTTTCTTTTATATGGTGTATATACCACCCATGAATGTATTTTATTATTTTTATACTTAAAATTATTGATATATACATTTTATTATCTCCCTTTAAATAGTTTTATGCTTCAAAATTTACCAAATTGGTAAGGGATTTTTGTATCAATTTGCCTTTTTTGAGAGATTATGTTATGCATGTATCTTCTTGTATGAGGTGTATATACAAAACCTTTCACATATAATATAATGAATTTATTTATCTTAATTATATTTTATGTTTAATTTAATTATATTACCTCATGGGTATTACATTTCAAATTTACCAAAGTGGTAAAGATTTTATGTTATGATCTCATTGTTTATCAGGATTATTTATGATTATGTCTCTAATGACAGAATCTTATGATACATATATCAAGAAACTCATGACTATTATTCTCATATATTTATTCAATTAAAATAAATTTTTTCCTTAATTTTTCTCTCATTATGTGCTCAAGAGTTTCAAAGAATGTTTTTAAGAAAAATTATCTTTTTGGTTGAAAACACTTTTTCTTCCAAAACCATGTTTTCTAAAAATGGTTTCAAAAAAAATTCACATTCTTAAAATGATCTATTAAAGAAAATTTTACACATGTTTTAATTTTTATGAAAGTTTTTTAAAGGGATATTCATTTCATTTTCCAAACTATTCGTGTTTGGATTTTACTAAAAATATTAAAATAATCTTTGTTTTTTAACATGCACAGCATGATCATTATTTCCCATTGTCAAGACCACTCAATTATGTCAATAATCCATTTTAATTTTTAAAATATTTTTCAAATATAATTATTTCCTAATTATTTGTATTTTTTTATATTTTAAATAAATTATTTCAAATTGAAAATGATTTTGAAAATGTTTTATGTTTTAAAAAGTGACTTTCAAAGAAAATGTATCTTCCTCAAAAAAAAGCTCCAAGTAATTTATCTTTCTAAATATTTTTCCATCTAGGATAAAATTATTTGATGTATCTTATGATTTACTAGGGATATGATAAAATTATAGCATTCTTATTCTTTCTTTTAATGGTTTATTTTTATTATGGTATGATGTTTATCGAACCCATTTCTCTTCCATGGGTTATACCATGATTAAATTCTTATAAAACACGCTTCTTTTTTCACAGGTTATGATATGATTAAATGATGAAATGATTTGAAAACATGTATCTTTTCTATAGTTTAAGATATTATGAAACATTTATGAAACCCATTTTCATTTCATAGGTTATGATATGATTAATGTTTTATGATCTTGTGGGACACATATGTATGATTTTAATTATGTGATAGGTGGAACCTATATCTACCTCAAATAAATTAGGAAATGATAAATGTTATAAAATATTAGAGGGTAAATTGGTGGTTATCCCATGCCCAAAAATGTGGTTACATAGGTGGTTATCCCAATCCCAAAAAGGAGGGTACACTGGTAGTTACACCAATCCCGAAAGAGGGTACACGGGAGGTCATCTCCAGCCTGAAGTAGGTACATGGGTGGTTTTCCCAAGACTAATAGGTTATAAATGACTTGGTGGGTAGCCTTGACATAATAGTGTCTATACTTATGTGTATGATACAAATCTAATTCATATTCCAATTTTATGATTTCATGTAACATGCTCCTTGATTGCATTATGATTCATGTCTTATGAACTGCCAATATTTATTTTTCGACTCAAGATTATAATCATTGATATGTATGGTAGGGTTTTCAAATTTTATTATCATGTTCTCAAACCCTTATGTTCATACTATACTTATTTATCTCCCTTGGTTATCCTTACTGATCATTTTATCTCACCCTTTCTTATTTATCCTTCCCATAGGTTGTGAAGATATGTATTATGCATCATTTGTTGACGAGGGGTGATAGATATGAAGATCTTAGTGGGAGATGAAGTACTTCACCTATAAACTAGTTTTTTATGTTTCCAAGTTTCTAAAGTCACTAAACTATTACAGTTATTAGGTGTATTTATATGTAATGTAATGAATATTCATCTAAGAATTTGTAATATCCATGTATAAAAAGGATGGTCTGCTACAATTGGTATAAGAAGAATGGTTTAGTTAATCTTTGGAAACTAGGATGAGAAAACATTAGTGAGATTCCTAATGATATTTATAAGGATATTTATAAGGATTTATCTATGTATAAGTCTAAAGATAAGTCTAAGGATGAGTCAAAGTATATAAAAATTTCCTGGAATTTTGGAAAAGGATTGAGAAAGTGGTTTCCAAGAAATCACATCCCTATCTGGATACTACAAGTGGATATGAATCTGAAACTGAGGCACCTAGGGGTAATATCTATAAAAATGGTGAATTTATTTGGGCTTTATTATCATCTAGTGAATGAAAATGGTCCTTATTGCAACCTAGTTTGACACTCCCATGGGGTATTCTTTGAAAATTAACATACGCTTTAATTACCATCATGAATTATTTAAATAGATGATGACTATGAATGACTTATGGTAAACCTAAGGTTTCATAGATTAAAAATAATGTATCCTAATTTATAAATACTATAAGTGGTTTTCATGATTGTTTAGTTTCCAATTATAATTATAATTTATCTCACTATGCTTTTTTGGTTTAGTGAATTGGAGGAACAAGAATGAATTAGTATAACATTGAATGTGATGAACAATTTTCTAATGAGTAGCCAAATGGGATGATGACTGAAGTGAAGGATATTGTGATTATTCATAATTAGTTATCAAGGAACATGATTAAAAATATGAAACTTAACCAACTCTTAAAATCACCAAAGATCATAAGGATAGAGTTCACTAAGATTTTGGATAAAAGAGACCATAGAGGAAAGAAGATTCAATTTTCTATATGTTGAGAACGTGGGAAAAAGAACCCAAGTGAATGTCTCAGTGGAACAAGAAGATGTTTTGACTGTGTAAAAGAAGTAAACAAGGAAATTAATTTCTTGGTAAAAAAATAATATCTCAGTTAATGCAATGGATGGTAATATTGGACTCCCTAAGATATCATCGATGGTTGAATGTTTCAAATATGAAAAGTATGGGCATTATGAAAATCGATGTCCTAAGGGGAAATATCATGAATATAATTATAAAGGTTTTATGAGTAATGGTTTTTTATAATGAAGAGACTAAAAATGACATATGAAAAGAATGAGGTACTATGGAATAAGATGATAAATCCTAGTTAATGGTTTTATAATGAACTGGGATGATTGAAATATTTATTTATTGGAATTTAAGAATCATGAAATATGTAAGGTTTGTTCAGTATAAGTTTTTTGTTAAGGATTTAAAATAATATGTTCAATGATACTGATGAACTATAAAAGTGATTTAATGGAAGGGTTATATTTTATAGAAAACACATTATTAATAGAAATATAACCCTTAGATTTATCCTAATGTTGAGATAATGATGTTTGGATAAAGAGATGATTGATATGAATAAATTAAATTTGATAGTACTGATTACCTTGGAACTAATTTAGGTTTTATTAACAAATTGGTTTATTCTGTCATTAATAGGGATTATATAATTTTTAAATTCAAAGAATACATCCAATAATTTTTGTTTTATGTAGGGAATGAAGAAGCATGTATGTTTTAAATATTATTTTATGTAAATTTAGGTTATTAACATGTTTCAACAGAATACATTATGATGGTATTCACATGTTTGGTATGTGATAATTAAGAGCAATTTCAAATTTTTTGGGGGATTAATGATAATTTAGTTTGGAAATTTAGTGACCTTCTTTCTAAAGTTTTGGATTCTAAAATTTTGATAGGGTTATAAGGATAACCATTTATGGAATGGTTTAATTCGAACATTGGAAAAGTCTTTATAGAATAACATATTACTTCCCCAAATGAAGATTTATTCATATTTTTGTGATCATAAATAAAGATAAATGAAATGAATTATCAATATATCTATGGATCTTATGATTCAATAGTGATTAAGGAATAAAAAATTCATATTCATTTTTTGAAGTAAGTGATGAAGTGTAAATTGATCAAGGCACAACAAAAGGTGGTATTGTGATTATGAAATGGAATGAAATCAAGTGACTATATATTCTCATGAAAATTATACAAAAATTGGAAAAGGGCCTTGAAATAAAAATATTATTAGGTTATCACCATTTTTTATGATATCAATGACCTTTCTTATGCCTCTTTGGTCTATGTTTTTGTGGTTTTTAACCTTTAATAGATAACCCACTTTCTTATGATCAATTATCTTAATCACTTTATATAATTATTTACTCTTTTATTTCATGTCCAAATATCCCCTTCCCACCTATGTTCTCCTATATGGAAACCTATTTATGAGTTACTTAGGTACACTTTTTATTTCCATCTTTACCTTTTTAAGGAAAGATTTATTATTAATTTTCTGTATGTGGGTTTCAATGAAGGAATATTAAAATGGTAAACATTTAATGACTGAAACGAAATTTAAGGGTGAAATTAATTTTATGGGGGGTAGAATGTAACACCTTGAGAATTTAAAAAATATTTTTTCCAAATTAATATAATATTTTCTATATTTTTTATTACATGAAAAAATGATTTTAGCTTGTGTTATACACAAAACCAAGTTAATATTTTACTACATGAAACATTTGATTGGCCTGAATCTCACACGACACTGAGTTTTCAAAAAACCATGATATATTATTAATATAGCTATTTAAAGGAAAAAGTTATAATATAACCATTAAACATAGCGATGTGAATAATAATAACTACTTTTAAAATATTAATTATAATTTTTTTATATAAAGTTAACATATTTATAATAAAATACAGAATTTTCAATAATGTATTTATATACTATGTTCTCAAAAAAATTATGTCTTTTTGGGAAAAATAATGAAATTAATTTTTGACAATTTTATTAAATTAATTTTATAAAATATAATTCATTTTTGAAATCATAATGTAAAAATTATCTTAGTGTAAATTTTTTTTATTTTTTATTAAAAGTTCCATTTTTATGAATAGTGAAAAATACTAAATTTTAATTGAAAACTACCTTGTCATTTTATTTATTTATAAAGTTAAATTATATTTTAAGTTTTTTTAAAGTAAAATTACCTCAATAATAAATAAAATAATCTAATTTAGTTCATTGGAATCAATTTCATATTTTAATTGGATATAAAAACTTTTTAAACTTTTGAACTTTTTCTATTTAAAAACCTGTTTTCTTGTCAGGTCTTGGGGATTAATTTTAAATTAAAATTTTCTACCTATGTGAATTGAATTTTGAAAAATGGTTTTAATATTTTTAATTAGAATAATTTATATTTTTTAATAAGGTCAACTTAATTTTTTACCACAATTATTAGTGAAAATAGTTAAAATTAATTATCGTGATTAAGGTTAAAATGGGGTTTTGTGCATTACATGCGCTTGTGTTAAAATTAATTTTTCCATACACATAGGTTTTTCATTTAATAAATTTTAGTTCATATTTATAATCAGTAGGTATATATTATCTAATAAATATCATTTTAATTTTATTCTTAATTGATATACTACCTAGGTAAATAAAAATATACATGTTATCGTGGTAAAAACAACTAAAATAGTAAAATTAAGTAAACTTAATGAATAAAGAATAAAATGAAAAAAAATGTATATATTTTTTTTGGAGGTATTTATTGACCTTATCTTATTTAAACTCCATTATTAATCAATTATTGGAGACACATGAGGTAAGAGTGACCTCCCAATAGTGAAAACTTTTGGGTATCTATAAAAATGTCACTCCTCAATGATAAAAGGGCACCCACTCCCCTCGCTTATTCACACCTATAAATACATTTGGATCAATAAAAAATAACTAAATAACTTACTAAATTACCCCATATAATCTTATAATCCTTATTTTGGGCATAAATCTAACCTAGGAAGTATTTTGGTGCAAACCTAAGAAGGTTACCCAAAGAAGAAGTAACGTTCATCAATGAGCGTTTTTATTTTTTTTTTCTTCCTCCACATACATAAATTATTTTTAAACCATGATGATATAAAAACCTCAGTATATTCCATATAATTATATGGTTTTATGTTAATTTAATGACCTAAAACCATCTCCACTTCCATCATACAGGTTATGAAATCATCGTTTGAGTATACAACGGATTACCGCCTTGCGAACCGATTTCATTCATCTTTTCTATCAGCACCTCTCAAGGTTGGGAATGGTGATGGATATAAAGTATATATATAATATTTATAACATAAGTATACCTCTATATTTATTATAATATGTATACATTTTTTACTTTACATTCATTAGGGGATACGATAATGTTGCTCGTGTATACAGTGGTCTACTACCTCACGAAGCGATGTGATTCGTTTTCACTAACGCTTTACATGGAAGATAATAAGGATAAAGTAAATAAATATATATGATATACATGAAATAATTATGAAATTAATGAAATATTTATAATTCTTAAAACATAATATATCATTTTCTTTATTACCTTTTCACTCACTGAAAGGTGACAATGTTGTTCGTGTACATGTGGACTACCGCCTTCATGAAATGATGTGACTCTCTTTTCATCACCACATCACATGGATAATATGTATAAGTATATTTAAATAAATAATATAGTATTTATGATATTATTATAATTATTTAATGATAATATATCACTTACCACCTTTCCATAATTATCATTGAAAATGGGAATGTTACTCATCCATACATACAGCCTACCATCTCTATGATCGTAACATACTTTATTTCTCAAAAAAATCATGGTTGGTCATAAAAGTATAATTGAAATATAAATATGATAATTATTACATGATTATTATTATTTATATGATGTAACCATGATAAAATTAAGGGTACAAAAATAAAAAATCAAATCATATGAAAAACTAAGCATTTATTACCCCAAACGTGACTTTCATGTGGAATTTTTAATAAATGGGTTATAAAAGAAATAAAGTAAATAATATATGGTATGATATATATAAGTATGGTTCTATAATATATTTATAATAAACTCATATATATTATACCATAGGTTTAAATGTGTATTAAGTAATTTGAGACTTAAGGTAAGGGATTTCAAATCTTTCTTTTATTTCTGGGAGACAAATAAAAAATCATGACTTGTTTCTTTTGTGTGGTGTATATAATACCCCTAAAAATGGTATATAATAAATATATTTCTTTTAATAATATTTAAATTTTATTTTATTTTATTATTTATTGGGACTTATGATTCAAAAGATTACTAAAGCGGTAATGGATTTCTATCTCACTTTTATTTTCTATGAGACAATTTCCATATTCACCACATGTTTCTTTTATACAGTGTATATACTACCCATAAATTTATTTTATGATTCTTATACATAAAATTATTAGTAAATACATTTAATGATTTATCTATCATGGGTTTTATGTTTCAAAAGTTACCAAATCGGTAAGGAATTTTTGTCTCAATTTTTCTTCTTTGAGACATATAATTATGTTATGCACCTATATTCTTATATTAGGTGTATATACAGCCCATTTTACATTTAATATCATGAACTTATTTATCCTATTGATATTTAATGTTTTATTTAATGATATTATTTCATGGGGCTTATATTTCAAAGTTACCAAAGTGGTAATGATTTTATGTTACAATCTCATCATTTATCCAGATTGTTTATGATTATGTTTATAATGATAGAATCTTATAATACATCTCTCAAGAAAATCAAGACTATTCTTATCATCTGGTTATGTCATGTTAATACATGTTTTCACTTCATTTTCTTCTCTTTATTACTCAATATTTTAGAAATAATGTTTTTTAGAAAAATCATATTTTTGTTCGAAAACCCTTTTTCTTTCAAAACCATGTTTTCTAAAAATGTTTTCAAAAATGTTTTTAACATTATTAAAATGATTTATTAAATAAATTCTTACCCATTTATGACTTTTTTTTAAAAAATAAATTAATATTCATGTCTTTTTTCAAATAATTCTTGTTTATATTTTACCAAAAATGTGAAAAGAGTATTTTTTTTCAACATACATGACATGAAAAATACTTTCAACTGTCTTGACTGCACAATGATTTAAAACTTCCATTTAAAGTTTTCAAAGATCTTTTAAAATAGAAATTTTTCCTTAATATTTAAAAAAATTATATTTTAAATAAATTATTTCAAAGTGAAAATTATTTTGAAAATGTTTTATATTTTAAAAAGTGGGTTTCAATGAAAAGTTATCTTCCTCAAAGAATGTTCCAAGTGATATCTTTAAAAATAATTTTCTATCTAATATGAAATCCTTTGATTTAACTTAACCTTTAATAGATATATGATCAAAGGATACTATTGTTATTATTTATTTTAATGGTTTATTTTTATGATGGATTTATGTTTATGAAACCCATTTCTCTTCCACGGGTTATACCATGATAAAATTATTATAAAAACAAATTATTTTTTCCATGGGTTATGATATTATAAAATGATGAAATGATTATTAAACTTGTCTCTTTTCCATAGGTTAAGATATGATAAAATTCTTATGAAGATCATTTTTATTTCATGGGTTATGATATTATGAATGTTTTATGATCTTTTAGAACACATATGAGAGATTTTCATTATGTAATAGGTGGGACCTAAATCTCCCTCCAATTCATTGGGTAATGATAAATGTTATATGAGCTCAAAGGGTACATGGGTGGTTATCCAAATCCCATAAATGAGGGTACATGGGTGGTTAGCCCAAGCCTGAAATAGAGGTGACATGGTTGGTTAGACCAAACTCGAAAGAGGGTAAACGGTAGGTTATCCTAAGACCAAAGTAGGTACATGGGTGGTTAGCCTAAGAATAACATGTTATGATTGTCTTGGTGGGTAGCATTGACATAAGACATTCTATGATTATGTGTATACCACAAATATATGTCTTATTCTAATGTTACTCTCTCATTTCTTGTGTTTTTTTATTCCA
Source organism: Viscum album (assembly GCA_963277665.1). Lineage (NCBI taxonomy): Eukaryota > Viridiplantae > Streptophyta > Magnoliopsida > Santalales > Viscaceae > Viscum > Viscum album. Next base: position 1,430,025,829 of record OY728126.1, on the reverse strand, counting down.
TTATTATTTATATCTTATGAATTGAAAATCTTTATTCCATGACTCAGAATTATGATCTTTGATATATAGGGTAGGGTTTTTAAATGTTATGCTCATGTTCTAATACCCTTATTTTCATGTTATGCTTATGTATCACCCTTGTTTATCCTTTCTGAGCATCTGAGCTCATCCATTATTATGTTTCCCTTCCCCATGTTATGAAGATATTTATTATGTATTATTTTCTAAGAGGGGATCAAGATATGAATATCTTAGTGGGAGATAATGTAGTCCACCTATAAACTAGAAGTTTATGTTTCCAAGTTTCCAAAGGCACTAAACTATTATGGTCATCATGTGTGTGTTTGTGTAATGTAATGAATATTCATCTAAAAAGATACAATATCCATATATGAAAATTCTAGGACACTATAGCGGTACTTACCATAGGTTATGGGAGATATCATAGTTTTAAAGATCATCAAATAATAAATAAAATCATTATTTTTTGAGTATATAATAATTGGAGTTGAATTTATTTATTTAATGTATTTACTATTATTTAAGGGAATACATAGAAAAATATGAAATGAATGAATAATATTTTAATATATAGAGTTCATTTAATATTTTTGAGATTATCGAGTAGAGTTAATCACCTATTTTTATCAGGTTATATGTTTATTATAATAAAAGTAGGAGATAAAAATATTAATGATATTTATGAATTAGTAAATTAGTCATAAGATGTCTTTTATCTTTATTTATTAGGTAAAACATATTAAGGGGCTGAAGATCTATTTTTGGGTATTTCATACCTCACAATATAAATTAGAGGAGGATCGCTTTTAGGGTACTATTCACTATATGAATTTGAGAGTCTCTCTCTCATCTATCCCTCATCCTAGAGAGATAAGCATCTGATCTAAGACTTCGATCCAAGTTCTTCTTCATGGATTGAAGGATCTGCATAACAGTGATCATTGGTACAAAGAAGTATTCTATGAATCTCTATGTTGTCACATGAATATCAGTAGTCAATGTTCATAGGGATTTTCAAAGCACATATGGATGATCTAGAGTGATCCAACTTTGGTTCCTTCAAGAAAATATCACAGATGATGATTGATTTTCTAATGAACCTTCAAATAGATTGAGGTATTTATTCAATTTATTTTTGTTCTTAAACCCTTCATGCAAGATCCTCATCCTTTTTATCCAAGTTTTCATTGCTAGACATGACATAGTTATGTCGATCTGATGACGAAAATTTTAAATATTTGTCCCAAATTCTTCATCTATGTTCCCCAGAACCTTCAAATAGTATCATATCGAGTGTTTTATGGTTTAAGATAAAGGAAAATTAAATTTTAAATAAATTCAATTAGAGGGTGTCACATTGGTTCCACTTCAATGAACCATGCTTTGATTCAGTCCTGGATCACCAAGTTTTAGTCATCCAAATATTTAATTTGGATTAAAGTTAGTGTTATTTTGGGTTTAAAATGAAAAACATATGTTTGTGTGTGTGTGTTTATTTTTACCTAGGGGTGATGGTTGGTGTTGGTTTCTGGTAACCCCCCAGTTCCATCTGATTTTTAGTGGGAGTAAAACTGCTTTCCAACTAGGTAAAATATTCCACATATGTGCATAAATTTTAACCCCTAAATTTTTTTCCAAAGACTAATATTAGGATTTATTAAAAAAATTAAAAACTTAGGGGGGGAGCCACATTGGAAAAGCAACTAAATAATAAGGGGGGAATAAATAAAGGGAAGTGGAAGCACTTTTCCACATGTAACACAAACAGAAAAGAAAAATAATTTTTTAAAAGGGGGTTTCTAAGCCATCCCCATGATACTGATGGACACTACAAAACTTTTTGGGGCATTAACACAGTCACCTGAGTTGTAAGAATCACTTGTAAAAAAAATTATTTTTTGTTATATTAGGGTGATTGAGCCACCCCTTTCTCCCTCCACTAGACACACCTAATAAAATTGTAGCATAGGGTGTTACTTTCAGCTTACTAATAGCTAAACTAGGTCAACCTAAACCACCCTACCCATTATGGGTCCATAAAAGGCCTGAAACCCCTTTTAAAGGGTTTCTGAGAAACCTAGAGGCCCAAAATTTTAAAAAAACCAAAATCAAGAATAAATATTTGTAATTAATTTTAAAAATTTTGCAGAACATTCAACTATTATTTTATGATTTAAAATTAGATAAAATTATTTTGATTCCTTTAAATCACAATCAATTAGAATTTATTCTAAAATTATTTTTATATTGAGTGTATATTATCTAATGACTGATCTTGATAATCGACCAACCAATGTATTTATAGAATTTAATTTATTTAATTAATTAAAATTGTGAGTGATATATGTTTGTAAGGTCCTGCAAACTTCAAAAAGGGATGTAAATACCCCCACAAGCACTTTTCAAAAAGCAGTAAACATTCCCACAGGTCTAGCAAGGAAAATGGACAAAATTTGAATTGAAAATTTGAGAAGAAACTTCAAGAAAATAAAATTTTCAAGAGTTTTAAGTGAATTGTGTACCATCACTGGGAAAGGTTCAAGGGGTGTATGAACCACGAACCACTGATATGCGGAAAGACTCATGATGTGATAGCCTGTGGGGAAATGGCCAACCAGCCCAGGATGTCGTGAACCATGTCGTCAGTGAAATCTAGCATGGGAATACCATTTGTACACCATCTCGTGAACTCAGTAGTTCATGGACGAAGCAAGCTGGTAGGGTTCCGTGAACCATGAACCACGAACCAAAACCTCTGCAAACCCTAATTGACCTAGACTTTTGTGGGTTGATATATATCTTCATGGGCTTCTTCAAAGGGTATTTCATGCCCACATATATGATTTCCCAAATTCTCTATAAAAGGAGAACAGGAGGAAGTGAAAAGACTTCAAATGATGAAAGCATAGAGGAGACCCTAGAGGTTGGAATAAAAAAATTCTAAAGGGATTCCAACTTCAGTTTCAAATCATAAATGAAGTGAAAATCGTGAATGACATTTATGCAGTTATAACCAGCCATGAACTATAAAAATAAGTAACTTGATAATAATCGTTGAACCATGATCCTAGTTGTCACCATCGCGAACCATAAATTCCTCACTAATGAACTCCATGTGAACCATAGGTTCTAGGACCCTTCTTCAAAATGGTGTTCCACATAGTGAATTGCTATGTGGATTGAAACCTGCACTTCGTACTGCATCAGTACATAGGTGTAACCCAAAGTGGTGTGGAAAACAACATCCAAGACTACATTCCACTGTGGTACGTGGTGTTCCACACCTAAGTTTGTTTACTGCTTCGGTACGTGAAAGAACCCTCTACCCTCAAAGCACTATGGTATGCGAGGATCCCCCCATCCTGCATGAGAAAATAGTAGGTGGAATGGGGTGACTTTTGGTGTCCTTCCCTCTGGCTCCAATCTCTCCCCTCCATTACCATTCAGTCCTCCATAGCTCCTCTGTGAACTAGCCTGCCAACATCAGGCAAAAGACTCCTCCAAAGTCATTAGACCCATATGATCAGATCACCGGGTGCATCAGCATGCCTCTCTAAGTCTACATATCCAAGGTAAGAAGAGTCAAGAAGGTTTTCCCTACAACGGTTTGGACCCTCGGAATGTCCCTAAGTCTACATTCACATGGTAACCTGGAGTCCAACCTTGGGATTCTGACATGAACCTCCCCATTCTAGGGATCAAGGATGATCACTTGCTTTTCCATTAAATGAGGATTAGTGATCAGTCAATGGGATCATGCTCTATTTTCCATTAGATGAGAAGCGTCATTACTCCCCTTTACCAAAACACATTCTAGGGAAATCCCACTAAGGTAAGTCCCAAACCATCTGAGAACTGAGCCACATGACCTCCAATGTCATCCCACATTTAATGTTTCATCACTCCATGACCTCTCCCACCATCACCTCGGCTTCTTCTAACATAGGCCTGGCCTCTTCCATTAGTGGGAGAGAAGGTGTGTAGTGTGTTGAATTGCTCACATCCTCTTATTTCTCACACTGAGTATGACTAGTGTGGGCTTATAGATTTTTTATGATTACAACATCCACATTATCAACCTCATATCATGAACTATGAGACCTTTTATTCTTGTTCAAACGAGGATACGTAGGATTCTAGCTTGAAGGGAAAAGCTCAAAGGGGTTCCCTTCCAAAAGGGTCCACCCAATCATGTCCCCCCAAATAGGAAGCTTCCATGCGTAATACCTACCAAAAATGAACTACGATAACTCTGATTCATGTTCAAACTAGGATACTTAAGACGCCTTATTGAAGGCCCAAGCTCAAATGGGTGCCCTTTCAAAAGGGTCTACCCAATTATGCCCCCAAAAAATGGTTCGCCTCCTAGGTCCAAGCCCCAAGCTAACCAAACTATGTGGGCTCTAATTCCTCTCACGAGGATATGTAGGAATCCCATTTTATGGGTCTAGCCCCAACATTAAACCATCTTCCGTATCTCCAAGATGATGATAAACTCTAGAGAGCCTAAGTAAGCATTTCCTCAGTAGCATAAAATCTATGTATATCCATGATGACCCTACAACCCAGGGGTACCCCATGGATACACTCTTCAGGAATGAACCGAGGATTCAAAAACATATAAACATGACTTAAATCTATAATAGAGTCCCAGAATTGGAAATAATTCCCCTCAAAAGGGTGTGATGAGCCAGACCTCCCATCCTCTTGACCAATGGGGTCCTTAAGTGTCCTTGGCCAAATCATCATCCAACGAGCGCCTGACTTTGGAAATCAAGTCCATGAATCATGCATACAAGGTTCATTGGGTGTTTCTGGATCCACGAATAAACCTGTTGGAGACCATCTGAGGAATTCATATCCTAAGAGGACCGATTTTACAAATACTTAACCCTATGCAATCGCCCACTAGGATCTTTTTACTGTGGCTCATCCTTCATAATGTGGAATGGGTAAACTGCTCAGTCCCCATAGGGTCAATCCAATTCCCCCTAAAGGATAACAATGTGGATCGGGCCGAAACAAAAATAGTGACGTGAAACTCTCTACCATAACAGATGAGTGATGATTCTCTTCGGACCATTTTTTCCACCCATACACACGTCATCTTGGGTCGAAACAGAAATGGTGAACCTGATATGAACCCTCAACCAAGGTGGCGGTTTACCCCACTCAAGACCCTTAGTCTTGAAAAAATAAAGGAAAGGGGGGACACATCGAATCATCAAATATTCATATAATCATAAGATGATACTTTGATGGTTTTTTGTTATCTATATATGTTATATATATTGTAGGTTCCCATAGAGAAACCTTCGATCCAAATGAAATCCGTACAACCAATGTAGACACGTACCTCAGTAATCCTATAGGTAGTCAGGGCCCTGATGAAGAGTAGGACCCCCCTCGCCAACCGAGCATCTTCAAAGCTGGGTATCCAACATGATGATTAAAGAGTACCACCAAAATGGTACTCTCCCTATAGTGGAGGTCGTAAGACAAGCCCTCTAATCAGAAAAATCTCTCCAGTCGCCTCCTTAGTCATGGCTAGCACCCCAGCATAAGGTGGACCCAGTGGTCATCTCGAACAGTTTTGGGATCTTGTCCCTAAAGTGTGAGAAAAAGTACCTCCCTTATCTCAGGGAGACATATGAAGTCTATGATGATGATTTAATACCATCTATACAGGGGTCCTACTCAAGGTCCCCTGCCAGAGAGAATCACCGCCAACACTGAGAAACTAGGTATCCTCATTCTGAAGAGGATCTTATGCTAAAGGCACTTTCTAATGTCCAAAAGATACGGGCCCCTCGGGCTACCCACTGAGGGCGGTAGACATACAATCAAGAATAGAATATCACCCTGATTCTTGATAAGTAACTCCACTGTACAAGCATGGTATCATTCAATGGGAATACATACAACTCTCCCCCCCCCCCACACACACACACACTCAAGCCCACCACAGAAATAGGGTGGCACAATAGGAGCACGTGCACATCCCTTCCAGTGCTTGCCAGTCCCACTGTGTAGACAAAGCAATGAATTACAAGAAGATGAAAATATATACTGATGCACAAGGAGACTATCATTAAAATAAGATGGAGACCATCTATAGGAAGGAACAAATACATGTTGATGCATATCAATCCCTCCATCCAAATAGGGCGGAGAAAAATATGAGTAGAGTCAAATTCCTACGGATGCATATAAATCCTATGAGACAAATACAGTGTCAAGAATGCATATGAAAATTCCCAATCATAAATATGAAGTCCACTAGTAAAATACGGTGGCAACTAGAGAAGAATATTGGAAGAAGACTCATTCCTCTATCCCGACATAGGTGAATTTCCGGTATCTACTGAAATCTATGGATGACTGAAGAAGGCGCAAACTCATACTCTGACATCAGAATGGGCCTTCATACCCATTCTAGCCAAAGATATATCTCATTGCATCTTGGAAATAATGGAAGATTAGATATCGATTCAAGACCATATCCTCCAGACATGTCAAGATATAATTTCATCGATGGAAAAGGTGAGGAACCAGGCCCATAACCCAATTTCCTCGAATGGGATGACTTACCCGCAAAATGGGTTAGTCTCTCAGAAGTAGTTATTCATCCCTGCTCCAGTCCAGGAGGGTCGATAGTAATATCCCGCGATACATAGACAACCATATCGGGATCAAATACCTATTCAAACTAGGAGATGTCGGTCCAAGATGGTGGCCACTCCAGAGCAGCCATATATCCCTGCTAGAAATCAATATGTCTTTCGTCGCATCCTGGTGGTATCACAAGAACCAAAAAAATAGGGACCTGTATATGAAGACTGTTACCAACAACAGATATCCCTGGTTACTCACAAGAGAGCGCCCAAAAATGAAATGTGCCAAAGGCAACCAGAAAATGAAGACTATATACACAATCCCACTCTACTAGAAGCTAGATTTCTTGACTCCTTTGAGTATATATCAATAAAGGCTCAAGAACTTGTTAGTCTGTTACCAAATTATGGAAGTGGAATTAGCAGTTGTGAAGTCCCTCCATACAATATTGCTACCAGCAACTCTGAAGGTCCTCCCCAAAGCACCCACAGGGGCTTACTTCGTGGGCCATGAATGATAGATCATGAGAGCCCATCTCTTAATGCATGTCGGGGCATCCCTCCCCTTGACCGGAAGATCAGATAGTAAGAAGGTCCTCCCCTTACATTCATCTTCCATGATGGTCCTCCCTAGGGTATACGTTGTAGATATATTTCTCCTTGTAGTTTTACATTAATTTATAATGGTATTCCTCACCATGATGACAGCCACTGCCAAGTCCCTCCCCACAATGGTAGTTACCGTGAAGGCCCTCCCCATAGAAACATTAAGCAATGATAAGGTTCTCCCATCATTATAGTACACTCGGAATTCCCTCCCCAGGATGTACACTATATAAATTCTCCCTGCATCCAGATATCAAGTTTTTATAGTACTCCTCTTCGTCATAGCAGTCATCAAGAAGGACCTCCCCTCAATGAAATCAAGTAGAAAGAAGGTCCTCCCCTCACTGTAGCCTACCCTTAAGGTCCTCCCAAGTGTATACACTATAGGTACACTACCCATGGTTAAGCATCAAGTTTCAATGGTATCCCATGCCATTATAGCACCAATTATGAAGGTCCTCCCTGCAATCAAAATTGACACTACAAAGAAGGTCCTCCCCTTTCCAGGAAAAATGTGATAAAGCCCTCAAATGTTTAGGCACTCGAAAAGATGGATTCAAACATGTCAAACACATTTTCTATGATGAGTAATATATTTTCTTAACCAGAGAGTGGCCCGGGGCCACACTCATCTTCTGATCCACCCATGCGCCACTCACATATCAATGAGGCTCCAGCCAGTGCTTCTCCTTGTAATAAAATCATTAAAAAATTGTCAAACTGGACATATCAAGTAGAGGAGTCCCCATAAGAGAAACATGGGGATATGTTGCTTGTGAGAAGACAACTGGATAAGGATAATATACCAGTGATGTATTGGCCCACAAACTCTACTCGTTTTGACATACCAAGGGATATGTTTGAGGAATTTATGCATTACTTTCACCTCAACATTTGGAAGAATCATCATTAGCTAAAAGAAAAGTTATTTCCCTATGAACGGTATGAATACCATATTAATATATTAAGAGATATATTCCATCTAATTTACCTAGAATCCTTACCATCTATATGGAGGCCACAATTAGAAAGGAAAAAAGAAAAACCTTGAATTGGCCTGCCTCCACAAGCTTCACAAGTTGAGTTTCCCCATCAGAGATGCCTTGTCTGGAGTTCATATTTGGGGATGGGGAGAACACTAAGCTCTACACTTAACCCCATGTCCCTTCTAGAAAAACTCATTGGAAATTACAGCTTTCAATGTCATTACCCAAATAAAGCAATCAAATTAAATCCATGCTCTGGAATTGTGGAACACTCTCTAAGAATCGGCCTTGAGTATGTTTCAAAATAATCAGGCCCGACAAGATCAAGACACTGAGAAACTCCTGAGACAGGAAACCAAGAACAACTAGAAGGATTCCCACCTCAGGGAATCCAACCAGAAAGAATTTATCATGACTTCAAAAGAAAATAAATCCCGTTCAAATCCATCTCCATACCCAGCTTACACCCATGCAGAAGTGCGTGAAATCAAGAAGGTGGAAATAGTGATGGCTACCACTGAAATATAGGAACAACCCTAGTTTGTAGGGATGGGGGAATTTTTAACTCAAAATTACCCCATAAGACCAATAATTCTGGGCCATAGTGTATCAACAATAGAAAGGGAGTAACCCCTGCCCACATGGCTGGGGGAATTTTTACCTCAAATTCCCACACAGCGGATGTCTATCCTCTCCAATTTGGGAAGGATGATGAGTAGAGAGGTCACCCATTAAACCTTGTATCATGGTTCATACCCTCTAAGATGAGGGAATATTGCGAAGTTAGGTAAGGGCTCCTATTGGGTCAATCTTTTCCAAGAAACCTGAACAATTCCAAAAAATGGAAGGAGAAAGTACAACAAAGGATGCAAAAAATCTCTCCTACCATTCGGCACTAGGTACACCGCCCTCAATGCGGTATGCATTGGTGAACATGGTGAAAGTGAGCCCCATAGATATCATAGGAATTGATACAAATGGAGAGGATGAAAGAGAAGATGGTTCCCTCTTAGAGGCAGCCTACACGGAGCCTGATGGTGGGCATACCTGGAACTAGAGAGATTCCCTAAATTTGGGAAAATCCTCAACAAACCCATTACTACCTACCTCACAAATCCCCAATAAGGAGAATAATAAATCCTATGTCATCTATGACCCACCTCTTCCTCCCCCTAAGAATGTGTTCCTCACACTCGAGGAAAGATTTTCCAATCAGGAGGAAGAAATGAAAGAGCTCTGGTGAATCAATGTCGAGCTGCATCAAGGGAGATATCTTTTCGGATGCATTACTTAAGTGGAACATCAATGGGTGGTCCGATAAGAGGTTCCAATGCCACATGAACTTATCCTGATAAATTAAATTAAGCTTGTATGCCCATCCAATCCAACATGAGGAACATCAACCTACTTGAATATGACCCTGAAAGGACATCAACACTTTTCTCCACTAGGAAGGTAGTCGGAGTATATTCAGGCAAACCTATAAAGGATACCCCCGGCTGGGTATCCACCCCAAATTCCAGCAGTGCCGACACATCTATCTTTTCCCCTACTACACCCGCCCAAGCTCAAGTCCGACAAGATATACATCAAGGGATCTTGAATACCATCAAATAAATAATAGCTCAACTAGAATCCATGGAAGGTAAATGTATTCCAATACAACCAGAATGTAAACCTTACCCCGATTGGGTGAGCAACATTCTTCCATAAGAAAACATTGGGAACCATGTATTTCTAGTGTCCAATGGTTTAGGAGACCTGAAATAGAACCTAATGCACTATGTGTCTTACTGTGATCCCGTGATTAGCACCCCAGAGCAGTAAAAAGTAGTAAAACTCATGTGATTTGTGGAAAATCTATAGGGTTCAGCCTTCATGTGGTATACTAGCCTGACAGCTAACTCGATCGCAATTAAGAAGGACCTTTGGCAATAGTTTCTCTTACAGTCCAGTTAGACATTACCTAAGACAATAGTTGGTGATCTCATAAACTACAAGAAGTTAGAGAATGAAAGAGTTTCGGAATTCATTGAAAGATAGATGGGACTGACTTACTCCCTGAACCAGCCACTCCCCCAAGATAAGATAATCACTATGTGCATCAATAATCTCTATGATAAATTGTGGAGACCAATCATCCAAATGAAGTACACAAGTGGGTTCTGAGATTTCTCTACCATTTCCCAAATGGTAGAATAATCCTTAAAGTGAAGCAATCTCAAGTCCTGAGTGGACCCATTATCCCTAGGGAAAATAATATTAAAAGATGAAGTGTCTTCTGTCATGCTTAAGCCGCCCTGACACCATCTCCAGCTACCATTCCTCCACTAAACCATACGGGACCCCCTGGACACCAATATCCACCCCCACCTCAGCAAGATGAGTGAAGGGGTGTAAAAAGAAATTAGTTTTAGGAATGAATAAATAAGGTATACTAGTTCTAAGATGACCAAGTTCATGGATACTTCATAACCGCCATGAATTACAACTTTCTCCAGCTACCAAAGCCAAAGAGAGCCAATGAAGTGGGTCTCAATGCCCATCCAAAATTTTGTCCCTATCACCAGATACTGGGGTACACCATCCAGGAGTGCTTCATGTTTAAGGAACTCCATCAAAATATGGTAGATTCTGAACAAGTCAAGTTAAGTCTGCCACCAGCACAAGTGGTGTATGTCTCCAACTTAGACCTAAGAGAGGAAGAGAAATGGAAAATAATCACCAACAAAAATGAGAAAAAATTTGATAGTTGGATGACTCAGAAAACAGTCAACCAAGCCCATGGAATCCTATAGGCATGGTTGAAGCAATGAACTATGCCCCCAATAGATACTGATGCAACACAACCATTATCCTTATCCCCACAATCCTCTTAGAGGAAGAAGGGAAGAAAGAAAGTGCAAGAACATGATCCTACGCCAAAGCTAAAAACTGGTCTTGAAACTTTTGGAATTCATTCCAGAAAGCTGAAAATGCAGGCACCACCCTACCTAATAGCACAACGGGAACCATCCCACCAACGGCACAATGGGAACCACCCCTCTAAACAGCACAATGAGCACCGCCCATCCAAATGGTACAATGGGAATTGCCCCACCAAACAACACCATCAAAAGAAGAAAGTCCTACAAAATCATTGTTTGATCAATAACTAATATTCAGTTCCATTAATTTCATTCTCTTGATGGACCCCTTCTCTAATGGAGACTATGGCCATAAACCGAAATTCCCTATTTTCCACCAGAGAGTTAGAGGAAGAGGCCATAGAGTCTCATGGTTTCCAAGAATGCATGATCATGGCAGCAGTCAGATCCCCAGCCACACCTTAACTCAAACTGTTAACATTGTGGAAACTCACAGAAGGACCCTTAGACAGACACAACGGGAACCAGAATGTTCCTCTTCCCATTCCAAAATAAATATGATCCCAATCATCTTGAAGTATCCTTCAAAGTAAGAGAATATGTCTAATCACCCATGGCGTGCATGCAACAGTTCAATCAAACTCAGAAAGAACAACAGCACCATCATCCCCTATCATAGAGGAAGGACCATCTACATACAAATATCAAGAACCTAAAGTGCCCATGAAAGAGTATCCCCAAGTCATGAATCACCAACATTTAGATAAAAAAATATGATAATTCTAAATGGTTAGCCTAAGTACAGAAAAATATACCAATCTTGGATGTCTTGGTCTATCAGCAGACCTTAGAGAGGCACTCATAGAAGCCTTACTAAGTCCCCAAGAATTCAAGTATGAAGTAGTATTTTCCGAAGTCTATCAGACAGGGATCAATCTATAATAATTCTATGATTTCATCTCCTTCATAGATTAGGATGAATATTCCATCATGAAAGGACATATCAAACCCTTATATGTGTTTGGAAAGATAAATGACATTGTTGTTTGGATAATTTTCATCAACAATGGCACTAGAGTAAACCTTTACCCACTACGAACACTTCATCGGTTAGGCTATGATGAGAATATTCTGACACCCTGTACCACAAATCTGATGGGATATGACAAAAGAGAGCAGAATCTATTGGGATGAATCAAGTGTAAAACATGGCATGGTAACCTCTTGTCTGATTCCGAGTTTTTGGTGGTGCGGAAAAGTATGGCCTTTAACATCCTATTGGGGAGTCCCTAGCTGTATTATAATATTATGATTCCTTCATCATACCATAAGTGCGTCAAATATCATGCTAATGGGAAAAAACATGACATTGCACACCGATAAATCCCCATTCGAATAATGTGAGTCACATTGCATCGATGTAGGGTATCATGAACCGAAATTGAAGCAGTATTTGGCCAACGAAATTGATTGGGTCACCTCCCCAAATGGATTTGAAATTCCTCCCACTGATCCCAAGAAATAGCTTTGGGAAGTGTATGTACTACCCATTAATCAGGTTTAGTGCATAAGTTCAAGCTCGGATATAGACTCATTTGTTTTCATGATTTTTGTTATGGCCTCCAAGTACAAAGAAAATGAAAAGTGCACTAGTCCCTATGATGATGGGGAAGGCCCAAACAAGGATGATTCCAGCCCATCCTTTGGACCCCAGAAAATTTCCACCTTACTCACTAAGGTAGAAGACAATGTCCTATCACTAAAAGAAATCAAGGAAATTCCATCATCTTTAGATAATTCCCTAAAGTCAGTCAGGGAAAAAGGAGTTGTTTCAGTCTCCATAAATTAGAGTTGTGATTCCTCTCCTAACATTGGAGAGTTAATTTCAATAATAATTTCTCCATCATAAGAGGAATAAGATGATGAAGAGATTGAAGAATAAGAAGAAGAAGAAGACCTCAAATATGCCCCTCCTACATTCAAAGAGGGTGTCTCTGCTACAATCGATGAACTTAGGGATATAAACCTGGGCATCGAAGATGACCTACAACTCACTTTGATTAATGTGGTTATACCCTTGGAGGAGAAATAATAATATACCACCTTCCTAAAGTATAATTTATTTTTTTTAATTACATAAAAATCCCAGGCCTCAATCTTAAGGTCTCTACTCATCATTTGGGCCTGTCGAAAGACCGTCGTTGCTATAAGTAGGCTGCCAAAAGGACCCACATGACACTTGATGCCAAAATAGAAGCTTAATTTGACCAAAACATCAAAGATAAATTCATCTAGAAAGTCTAATATATAATCTGTAAATAAAAATAGTCCATGTCAAAAAGAAGAATGAATATATTAGAGTCTGCATTGACTTCAAGGGCCTCAATTAGCACTGCCCGAAAGATGACTTCCTGGTCCCAATCACATAATTGTTGATCGATACGATAGCTATATATGAGACCCTCTCTTTCATGGATAGATATTTTGGATACAATTATATCTGAATGGCCTAAGAAGATGAAGAAGCAACTACTTTCAGGGGCCCCCAGAGAGTGTTCTTCTATAAGGTGATTCCCTTTGGTCTGAAAAATGTCGGTGCTACATATCAGTGTGCCATGCATCTCATTTTTAGGCCCTTCTTGGGAAATTTTTTCAAGTGTTACGTCGAAAACTTGATATTTAAATCACGATAGCACTCAAACCACCTGAAATATCTTGAAACTGTCTTCAAAAAGCTGTGACAGCTTAGTCTAATGATGAATCCCCGAAAGTGTGCCTTTGGTGTCACCTCCATAAAATTACTTGGATTTTTCTTATTCCATCATGGCATCGAAGTCAACCTTGAAAAGAAAAAATCTATCCTTGTCATACCACCACATCGCAACCTCACTGAGTTGAGGGGTCTCTAAGGGCACTTGACCTACATTTGGCACTTCATAGCCAACCTTGTGGGTAAATGTTTTCCTTTCACCAGGTTGATGAAGAAGGGGGTCGCATATGAGTGGGATAATGATTTTCAATAAGCATTCAACAATTTAAAAATATATATTCTAATCCCATCGGTACTGATGCTGCTATTTGAGGGAAGACCACTCATTTTGTATATAACCACCTTGGAATAATCATTAGGCCCCTTCCTCAGATAGAAGAATTATTATGGTAGTGATAACTGTCTGTATTACCTCAGCTGAACAATGATTGATGTCGAGACTCAATATTAAAGAATTGAAAATAACTACATAGCCTTAATCTTTACGGTTCAGAAATTCTAGCATTACCTACATCACCACGAGGTCCATATAGTCTCCCGCTGCAACCCTCTCAAGTATATCCTCATCCATCCTATACTAACTGAACACCAATCATAGTGGGTAGTCATCCTAAAATAGTTTGACATATGGTACGTGCCCTAGAAATCCATCAAAGGCCAGGCATTAGCAGACTTCCTAGAAGAGCACCCCTCAGAAGAAACGACCCTATTGAATATTAAACTTCCTAATGAAGAGGTATTCTCTACCCAAGAAGGCCCCTAGGCATGGGAAATATACTTCAAAGGTTCATCCAGAGGCCCAATGGGTAAAAGGATGGAGGATAACAAGCTCAACATGGTAGGTCTTGGTGTTATACTCATATCCCCAGAAAATGTTGTCTTGATTACTCCTTCCTGCTTTTTGAGGGGAGAACAAATAATGAAGCAGAATATCATGCCCTCATTATAGACATGGAGATGGAACTTCATGCATGAGATGAACACCTTAAGATAAAAAGTGATTTAGATCTGGTCATCAAGCAGGTCAATAGTGACTATTCCATTAAGAAAAAAGTATTGGAACCTTTGATAAACCATGTCTTATAGGTGATGGAAGAATTCCCATCAGAACCAACACTAACGTATGTCCCCCGATCATAAAATAATCAAGAGATGCATTTGAAAATGTAGCCACAACCTTGGCTGATCTAAACTGGGATAAAACGGTCCTCATCATTTCCCACCATCAGATGGTCTTTCCATTCATTCGGAACAATACATAGGAAATCAACAAGATTATCCCCATTTCTAGGCTTTATGGTCACACCACCAGCTAGATGAATCCCATTTCAAATTACCTATGGAGGGGGGAACTGCCACCATATAGGGAAGGAAGAGAATAGATCAAGATGTAGGCAGTAATTTTTGTTTTGTAAAATTGAAAAAAACAAGGAAAAGTCCTCTAAAAATGAGTCCTTAATGGATTCTTTCTCAGGTGCATCAATGGAGAAGATATTGTTTCCTTCATGAAAGAATTTCACACCATAGCTTGTGGAGTACACCAATCAGTGGCCAAGATCTCCCATCAAATTTGAATATTGGGATACTATTGTCCCACTATGATACAATATTGCTCCACATTGACCAAGAAGTGTCATTCCTTCCAAGTTCATGATATTTTTATTCACCAACCCTTGGAGTTAATTCACACAACTAGTTACACTTGTCCATTTTTTGTATGGGGGATGGATGTTATGGGACCTTATACTCCCACCACAGCCAGACAATTCAAGTTTATTCTCACAGAAATCGAATTCTTCTCCAAATGGGCTGAAGCCAAACCCCTTAAAGAGGTCGGGGAAAAAATAATTGTTAGCTTTATAAAATCCAACACCATTACCATATTTGGTGTCCCTCATACAATACTGATGGAAAATGGCACCAACTTTTTCTCTGCTGAGTTGGATAAGTTATACTAGGAATATGGAATCAAAGTCAATTGTTCATCCTGCTGCCATGCAACGGCCAACGAAAAGATAGAGGCTTTCAACAAGACTCTATCCAATATACTCTAGAAGATGGTGTACAAGGATGAGAAATTGTGTCCAGACAATCTCCTTCATGCTTTATGGTCTTACCGGATCATGACTCGCACTAACACATAAGAAACCATGTACCCATTACTATATGGTACAGAATTGGTTCTTCCCATCGAAGTTCAAGTGCCATCACTCTTCATTTCCATTTGTGATCAACTGTCCATGGATGAGAAATCCTAGAAATGGTTTGATAAGTTGGAGTTTCTGGATGAGAAATGGTTGCATACTTTTCATCATATTGAAGTCTACCAAAATTTGATCACACAAAACATCAATAAAAAGTTTCTCCTTAAATCTTTTTTTGAAGGGGAGATGGTGGTGGTCCTCAGAACCCCAATGACACTCAAGAATAAACCCCCAAATCTTGAGCCAAAATTGGAGAGACCATATATCATACATAAGGTGTACTTCAATGGAGTATATGCCTTGATTTCAATGGATGGAAAGCTCCTCACAGCTCTCACCAATGCAAGGTTTCTGAAGAAATACTTCACAAAAGAGTAACACACACGTCCGAGATGTAGGACGTTAAACCACATAGCATAAATCATCTTAATCACATGATGATAAATTGTAGGGTGAAAATTGTCTTAACCACTTGACATTAAACTGTATAGAATTTCTCCTTATCTCAAGACGTTAAACTGCATGGTTTCCAAAGAACTATGTATATCATGATTCTCATTCATCATTAGGATACAAAGCGATTCCTAGACCCTTGATCTTGGCCCAGCCATCACATGAAACGAAATTTATCTATTCTATCATTTATCACCCCATACAATGAGGAAAATCCTCATCGCTCCTTGTTTCTCACATCGAGTATGACTTGTGTGAGCTTAGGATCAGTGGTAAGGATTCCATTACATAAACAAACCATATGGGAATACGATAGACCTAATACCCATAGAGGATGAAACCAAAATTTCCCTACTCTTATGCCTAATTAAGATCGGTAAAGGGAACATTTAGAACTACATATGGCTTTATTCCTTCCCTTGTAGGATATGTATTGATGCCTAAATTTAACATTCTAGCCCATCCATTTTTTAAAGAAAAATTCCCTCTCATTTCCCTACACGTGGACCATACCTATGTAGGGAACATTTATAACTATGTATAGCTTGATTCCCACCCTTATAGGATAACTAGTGACACTTGGATTTGACATACGAGTCCAGCATCCCAAAAGAAAAAAATTCCCTTTTATGTGTATAGGCCAGGCTTGCACGCGGGAATCCATGAAATGTCCTAACCGCATGACATTAGACTGTAAGGTTCTTCAAGAGTCATGTGCGGCCCAATTCTCATTATTATGAGATCTCAAACATTCCCCCAATTTCCTACACAACAAATTCAAAGAGATGATACAAATTCCAAGTCTGAATTTTGAGACTCATAAGGAGTCGAAAAATCATGCTTCTACCTACTTATGAGTCAGATCTATGTAGAATATTCAGTAGTTCATAGATAATCACGGTCTAGATATTTCTTACACTCCTAGACACATCTTTCATGTTTTTCAAACTCCATACTCAGGGAAAACTTGGGTCCCCATAAACATTCATGGCCTTCAGGGGTGGAAGGCCAGTATCCTGCAGACACCTTTGTTTGACTATGCATATCATGCCCCGGTGGCTTTGCATATGTTGCCTACAAATGGCCATCAATAAAAGTAAAATTCTTCCCTAGGAGAGTCCTCTTCAATTTTTAATCGCCCAATGGCTTTCAAGCCCCATGCCATTCCTCCTGATACAAGGACCCCCCCTAGGACTATGGTTTACACATTCTATCATCATTCATGTCTAAGGAATTATAGAATATCATAACCACAATTAACTCAAATATATTTATGGTCTTTGTGAAAATTTGTCTTTGTAACACGATGATAAACTATGTTGCTGACATCCTTACCGCACAACACTAAATTTTAAGGTCGGAAGTTTCCTAATTGCATGACATTAAAATGCACCGCTCAATGACAATGCTTAGATTCTTATCTTAGCTCAACTGTCTCAAAAAAATGCCATACCTTCTCACATATGGGAAATATCTCCACAAATAATTTTCATTGGGAATCTAGCATAACTTGGTTTCCCCCTGAGAAGATGTGTGGTGGACCCAAATTCTATGATCCGAACTCATCCACGGAAGGTATTGAAATTTTCCCTTTTCTACGCATGAATTAAATCAAAGTAGAGAATCCCCCAGACGAGTCCTATATATAGGGATGCTTAAGGGTAATCTTATCTACCTTAATTCACATCGGGATTACCCTATTTCCACCCTGCATGATGATAAATTTTGTGGAATTTCATCCTTTCTACACAACGTTATACTACATAGCATTAGTCTAAGCATAAAATTCTCCCTACCATTGATTATGATATTTATAAGTGGTGACCCAAAATCCTCATAATACCTTGTTTCTCACACTGAGAATAGATCAAATGAGCTTAGAGACCTCACTAGGAGATCCACAATAACATCATAGAAATCATTCTAGATGTTTGGTCCTAACAGCACTACCCTAAAAGGTATATTATGGTTCCCTTCTCCATAAGGAACCTCGAGCCCTGGCCGTATGATGTTAAACTATAGGGTACTCCAAATATGATACAGATGCCTTACTCTACGTATGATCCAAATCTATGTAGGTTATTACTCGATACCATGGGTGAATCATAGACAAGACATTTCTAATGTATTCGGATACACTTATTCCATGCATCAAACTTCATTCTTTGAGTAATCTTGGATCCCCATAACCTTTTATGGCCATCAGAGTGGAAGAGAAGTGTCTTAAAAACAACTTTTTTTGACTATGTATATCATGCCCTGGTGGCTCTGCATACGTTGCCTACAGAAGGGTCATTAATCAAAGTAAAAAATTTCCCATGAGATTCTTCTCCTACCTTGGCACACCTAACGCCTCCCAAGCTCCTTGACATCCCTCCTGATTCAATAACCCTCAAAGTCATGGTTTACAATCTCATTCCTACACATGCCTTAGATATATCAGAACATCCTGGACCAATTCACCTTTGGTCTCTCTTGAGGCTTCTACAAAATAAATATTCCCCATCCCTATGCACAAATTTGATCTGTGCATACAAAAAAACAATAAAATGCCCCCACCTATTTTTGGTTTTCCTAATAAATTCCATCCAAATAAATTCCCTCCCCCCCCCCCCTTCATGTTTAGGTGCAACCCCTTTCATAAGCCATATTTCGTGTCCAGAAAGGTCTCATCCTCTATAAACATTCATGTCCATTGGGGATGGAAGGCTAGTGTCCTGCAGACACCTTTGTTTGACTATTCATATCATGCCCCGGTGGCTCTGCATATGTTTCCTACAAAATGGACATAAATCAAACGCAAATTAGTCCCCATGAGAGTTCTTTTTAGTTTTCATACACCCACATGACATTTGTAACACCCCGAGATTTTATGAAAAATATTCTTTTTAATTTAATTAATATCTTTTGTTATATGCTACACCAAAAGGAGCTTTAACAACATGCATCCCTAACTTGGCTTGCATTACACGCAATCTTGACCTTCCACGATAGTGTGTGTTGTACGCAATACCGAGTTTCGCTAAACAACGATATGCTATATAAACTAGCCGTTATGAATAGTAATACACAATTTTTGAAATTTTATAAATTTTATTTTTCAAAATGGACTTCATTTTTGGATTCGGAATATCGAAATTAGCCTAGGGTGAAATTTTGGTATTTTTCTGAAAACTTTCAATTTTTGATGAATAGTGAAAACACTGGGTTACTATTTAAAAACCGACTTTTTATTTAAATAATTATTTATTTTATTTAAATTTATTTTAGGTCAAAAATGATACATAATACCTATATAAGTTCACTGTAATTCATTGGAGTCATTTTATAATAATTTTAGATATATAAAAATTTTATTGAACTTTTGACCGTCTTTTACCAACCTCCTAGGAGAATTTGCAAATTTACATAAAGCTTAATTTTACCGCTTTTGTGAATGGAATTTCAAAAATACGAGAGACATGGTTGATGTCAGTAAGTAAAATTTGGTTCAATGAGATAAATATATTTTTTGGTGAATAGTAACTTTGTACTTTTTTTACCACGGTTAAAAGTTAATAGGGTAATTAAGGGTAAAAATGATATTATTATTACCCTAACACATGTCCTAATTCTATTTGATAAGTGTAATTCGACAAAAAACAACCTTAGGAATAAAATATGACCATTTAGGTCCACTTGGATTAGATTAGGACATTTATTATTAATTTATTTAAAGAAGGGTTAAAATAGTTAAAATCAAAGTTTAATAACTAAATAATTTTTAATATAGAGTTATACATAAGATGAATTCGACTATAAATATTAATTAGAAAGATAAAAATATTTCCTACATAATGGTAGTTTATTTGTAATTTTTAGACATTAAATAAGTTAATTTATTTATGACACAATGATGATGCGGTAATTATCTTATTAATGAAATATTGAAATAATTGATGTTATAAATACCCAAATAAATGTAATATGAGACTTTTTATGAATTCCAATAATTTTATATGTTAATATGACATGTTATTATTGATTTAATTAACTTTTTTCGAACTAATATTCCTGTTATGATTTTCACAAAAATCAATTACCAAATAGGGTCAAAATTGACATAAAATAGTTTTTAAAACAAATATTATATTATTAATTGTTATTTTATTCTTAAAAATATAAGGTTTGGCCAAATGACTTAGATAAGGTTATATATATTAATAATAAACAACTTGGTGTTATTTTGTCTTGTTATAGTAATTATATTAAACTTATAGTGTAAGAAAACAAGAAGACACGGTAAAAGTAAAATTATTTAACTTAAAGTTAAATCTAAATGATAAGGTTAAAATAGAAACCTAAACTTGTCTAAATTCTATTGGATGAGATTATTTCGACCCATACCCACCTTATCTTCTAAATAAATTAATTTGGATCTATTTAAAACCGAATATGACTTTAGAATAAAATAATATTTTTAGTTTTTCCAAAGGTGCCCCTCTCCTCCCTTATAAAAGGGCACCTCCTCCCTCTCCTCCTCACACCAATTTGAGCCTTCAGGCTCGGCCAAAACCTGCCCATTTCACTTCCACACTTCCCTAGAAACATTGTATAGGTTTTTTTTGTCTTCAAAGACCAATTTTAGTTCCCTAAGAGGAGGTCTCAAAGAGGCGCTTCAAAGAAGAGGTAATGTCTGTTACCGATTCATTCAACTTTATTTCTTCTTCAACTTATTCTTATTTAGTTGTTTCATTATGAAGTAATAGAATCAGTATCACTCATATACTGATATTTTATTATAAGTATGAAACAACCCTATTTCACCAGCTATCCATCCTATGGAAAACGAAATCACCACGCGTGCGTACGTATGGAATACCGTCTCCACGCCGTGGTGTAATCAGTTTTTCCACCACCACCTTACATGGATGGGTATAATGGTGTAAATAAATAACTATATATGGTTATTGTAAATTGAAATTGATTCTGTAATATTATACATACACTTCAATAAAATTCCACGATCATGGGAATGATATCATCGCTCGTACGTACGTACGGACTACCATCTCCACAAACGCGATGAGATTCATTTTCCATGATTAACCATTCAAGAATGATTATAAAGTATATATAATGAATAATAATGAAATATATGACATAATAATGCTACTGTATTTATTTATATATATATATATGTATGTCATATACTTAATTCCATTCAATTCAATAAGCAAACGAAAACACCGTTCATGCGTACGTACGGCCTACCGTCTCCATGAACGGTGTATTTATTTACATTTATCGATCTATTATATATTTGTATATTCTGAATATATATTATATATAAATCATGTTTTATATTCTAGAATTAAGTAATCATGATCTAAGTAATCATATGAATAATTACAAGTCAAAACACGGACGATAAATGAAACGATTTTACCCAAAACACTCTTTAACATGGAATTTACAAAAGAACGGGTAATATAAAGTCATAAGTGAACTATATATGATATCATAACAATGAATATGATTCTGTAATAAGTAAATGACATTATTTAAATCATTATACAGGAGTTTCGGATACATACGAAGCATATCGGACGCAAGGTAAGGGATAACTTTTCCAATCTCGTTTTTAACGGAAATTGTTTATTCGTAAGTATTTGCTGGGGTTATATTTATCATCCATGTCCTTGTTTTCTAAAATTTTTTCATGTATGTTTAATGTCTTTTTTACCCAATTTTTTACTTTTACTACATGGTATGTATGGAATATTTCTTTTACGAGGTACTTTTTGACTTTTCCGGAAAAAGTACGAGAAGAATGTTTTTTTAACTTATATGGCATGAAAGGATTTTTACGGTTTTATAAAGCCTTATTTTCATGAATATTCCTCCAAAAGATTTCATGACTATTTTCAAAAAAATCCTTTTCTTTTAAAATTTCATGACATTTTGTGAAAAGAAAATGATCTTGAAGAAGAAAGGATATTTTCCTCAAGAATTCATTTCAAGTATTTTATCAAAACCATTTTCATCTAAGATGGCATTATTTCACTTGTGTATGTTTCAAGTATCATGTCTCTATGATTTACATGGTTTCACTTTTCTAATGATGAAATGATATTTTTTTTGTATGGATTACGTTATGATGGAGTGATGTTTATAAAACCCATTTTATTCTTGGGTTATGATGAATGATTTATGTTTATATTATGGGACACGAAAGAATGATTTAAATATGAGATGGGTGGGACCTATATCTCCCTACAATGCATTGGGTAAATATTTATATCTCATGAGATAGACATGGATGGAACGGTAAGTTAATCTGGTTCAGTGTTACAGGACTGAAACGAGGAGTGAACTCGATTCAGAAAGAGACTTTGTCCACTAAGATGGTCTTGGCAGCAATGCCTTGGCTACTATGGAAATCATAACATGTTCTTAATGGTTTCCACAATTACATGTTTTATTCCCATGCTATTTTATCATGATTGATGTTCCCTTATGATATATGCCTTACGTACTTCCAAGATTCATGTCTTTGCTCAAGATTTTGATGTTTAGATTTTATGTTCAAGTTTTTGCATTCAAATGTTTATGGATTGTTATATGTTCTATATGTTTACCCTTACTGGGAATTTGAGCTCACCCCTTTTATGTTTTCTTTTCCCCAGGATATAAATAAAGGTTTTAGGTAAGAAAAAAAAGGGAAGATCTTTATGGGAGATGTTGAAGATCTTTCACCACGATTAGAAGATTATATTTCGAGTTTCCAAAGACACTAAACTATTACGGTCCTTGTGTGTCTGTTTTTGTTATGTACTAAGTATTCCGCAAAAGTAATTTAATGTCCATTTACTTCAAGCTTTGGGTCTCTACAGTTGGTATAGAGGAAAGGTTTAGTCAACCTTTGGAAACTAGGATGCGAAAACGTTAGTGAGATCCCTAGAGATATTTCTAGGGTATGTCTAGGGATGTCCCTATGGATAAGTATACATATAGGATATAGTCCTAGAAATATGGTAATGATCTTATAATTTAACCTAAGATGTTAGATATTGAGGGCACTCCCCCTTTACTATGTTGTTTTCCCTAGCATGATTTTTTCCTCTCACAGAATTCTTTTTGTGTTTTAGTCAATGGAGGGAACTAGAAGGAATTCGGTTAACATTGAATCCAATGGAAAAATTGGTGACTATGAGAAAAAAAATTGTGTAATGCCTAGAGAGAAAGATATTGTGATTATGCCGAATCAGTCATCACGATATATGATTAACAAGGTGGAATTTAGTGGTATGCCTAATTCATCAAATAAGAGGAAGATAGACTTTTATGCATGTTCGCATGTTGAGGAGCATAAAGAAATGAAGATTGAGATTTCTAAATAAGGGAAGATGAACCTTGAGGAATACCTAAAATGGAGGGACAAATGTTATCTATGTGGAGAAAAGGGTCATAGAGTGACAAACTATTATGGAGTTTAATGTCTTATTTGTGGAGAACATGGGTGTTACCCAACTCAATGCCCTGACCTAAAAAGTTACTTCTAAATAAAGGAAGGACTTAATCCAGGACAATCATTGAAGAGGATGTATTGAATTGTTTATTTATCGGTATTCAAGAATAATGTTGTTGAGGTACTTTTATGGTGTATTAGAATATTTTTGTATTAGTCTATTGTGTTTTTCAATAATTTTATGGTACCGGTAACCATGAAAAGTGATTCAAATATTTTGGAAAGTAGATGATATGCGCATAATGAAGGGATAAGAAGATAATGTAATGTTTGATTGTATTCATGAGCTCATGATTGTTATAAGGACTAAGTGATATCATGGTTTGAGTATACAGAATTTTGGGATTTTGGTATGTGGAAAGAGTTAACTTTTGATAGCACTCATGTTTTCACTAAGGTCCAATGGGTATTCATTTTTCAAGAGAATAAATGATTAAGGCCTTCAAATTTTTCGAATGTGACCAACAAGACATATCTTATGATATATGGGGATCAATGATGGTATTAACATGCTTGTTATATGAACTCTCTGGTAATCGTTTTCACTATAATATGAGATTGGACAGCTGTATTTTGGATGAGCCTAAAGATTGGAATAGATTATGTTGGACATAAATTAGTATTGTTTAAGGATAGAACTTTTTTCTATATTATTGATGGGATGTTATAGTAATGTAGTTTTAGAAAAACGACAACCTGTAGGATGGGCAACATCCCATCGCGTCGGACAAGGTTGCGGGAATCGAACCCATGACCGAAGTGCGACAGGCCTTTATCACCTACCACTGGCCTATAAGAAGTCCTCAGTTAGTATAAATGTGTTTTAATTTATTAAGTGGTATGATATATGAAGTATACGTCCATTTTAGGAACCAAATATTATTAATCTCACTATAGATGGACTTATGTATATTTGATAACTTTTGCTAACCTTTTGTTTGAGACAGATGGAATGACTTATCATTCTATCACATGATCAACTAAAACTTCGCGAAAGACAAATTCAACTTAATTTCTTAATGAGATGAAGTGGAAATTGTTCAAGGCACGAACAACGGTGAGATTGTACCAAAATAAAGTAAGTATTTATTCTAATTCAAATTCTTCAACTTTAGGGAAATAATCTTGAAAACCAAAAATGTTGTCCTAGTGCCCTTATATCTGATGAATGAGATGGTACCCTAGACCATCACAAATATATGTCTTTGTGATTTTTAGCTTTTTCATAGCCATGTTCTCTACCACTCTCCATCAGAACATGACGGTTATATTTCTCTTCCATATCCATATTTTCACCTATGTTCTCCTATGTGGAAACCCAGTGATTAGTTAATTTGGGTAACTGTTACATTTCATACTTTAGTTTTTAAATCCATGTTTTGGTATTCCTTTTTACGATGTGGGTTTATATTAAAGAAACTTTTGAGTAGTAAACCATTTATAACCCCGACGAATTTTGAGGGTGAAATTTATTTTAAGGGAGGTAGAATGTAACACCCCGAGATTTTATGAAAAATATTCTTTTTAATTTTATTAATATCTTGTATTGTATGCTACACCAAAAGGAGCTTGCACAAAAAGAATCCCTAACTTGTCTTGAATTACACGCAATTGCGACCTTCCATGATAGTGTGTGTTGTACGCAATACCGAGTTTCGCTAAACAACGATATGTTGTATAAACTAGCCGTTATGAATAGTAATACCCAATTTTTGAAATATTATAAATTTTATTTTTCAAAATGGACTTCATTTTTGGATTCAGAATATCTAAATTATCCTAGGGTGAAATTTTGGTATTTTTCTGAAAACTTTCATTTTTTGATGAATAGTGAAAACACTGGGTTACTATTTAAAAACTGACTTTTTAATTAAATAATTATTTATTTTATTCAAATTTATTTTAGGTCAAAATTGATACATAATACCTATATAAGTTCAATGTAATTCATTGGAGTAATTTTATAATAATTTTAGATATATAAAAATATTATTGAACTTTTGACCGTCTTTTACCCACCTCCTAGGAAAATTTGCAAATTTACATAAAACTTAATTTTACCGCTTTTGTGAATGTAATTTCAAAAATCCGAGATACACGGTTGATGTCAGTAAGTAAAATTTGTTTCAATGAGATGAATATAATTTTTGGTGAATAGTAACTTTTTACTTTTTTTTACCACGGTTAAAAGTAAATAGGGTAATTAAGGGTAAAAATGGTATTATCATTACCCTAACACATTTCATAATTCTATTGTATAAGTTTAATTAGACCAAAACCAACCTTAGGAATAAAATATGACCATTTAGGTCCACTTGGATTAGATTAGGACATTCATTATTAATTTATTTAAAGAAGGGTTAAAATAGTTAAAATCAAAGTTTAATAACTAAATCATTTTTAATATAGAGTTATACATAAGATAAATTAGACTATAAATATTCATTAGAAATATAAAAATATTTCCTACATAATGGTATTTTATTTGTAATTTTTAGACATTAAATAATTTAATTTATTTATGAAACAATGATGATGCAGTAATTATCTAATTAATCAAATATTGACATAATTGATGATATAAATACTCAAATAAATGTAATTTGAGACTTTTTATGAATTAAAATAATTTCTATGTTAATATGACATGTTAGTATTGATTTAATTAACTTTTTTTGAACTTATCTTTCTGTTATGATTTTCACAAAAATCAATTACCAAATAGTGTCAAAATTGACATAAAATAGTTTTTAAAAAAATATTATATTATTAATTGTTATTTTATTCCTAAAAATATAAGGTTCGGCAAAAATGACTTATATAAGGTTATATATATTAATAATAAACAACTTTTGGTACGTTTGTCTTGTTATAGTAAGTTTATTAACCTTATAGTGTAAGAAAACAAGAAGACACGGTAAAAGTAAAATTATTTAACTTAAAGTTAAATCTAAATGATAAGGTTGAAATAGAAACCTAAACTTGTATAAATTCTGTTGGATGAGATTATTGCTACCCATCCCCACCTTAGGTTTGAAATAAAACAATTTGGAGCCATTTAAAACCGAATATGACTTTATAATAAAATAATATTTTTGGTTTTTCCAAAGGTGCCCCTCTCCTCCCTTATAAAAGGGAACCTCCTCCCTCTCCTCCTCACACCAATTTGAGCCTTCAAGCTCGGTCAAACCCTACCCATTTCACTTCCCCTCATCCCTAGAAACATCCTAGAGGTCCTGGTATTCTTTAAAGACCAATTTTAGTTCCCTAAGAGGAGGTCTCAAAGAGGCGCTTCAAAGAAGAGGTAATGTCTGTTACCGATTCTTTCAACTTTATTTCTTCTTCCACTTATTCTTCTTTAGTTGTTTCATTATGAAGTAATAACATAAGTATCACTCATATACTGATATGTTATTATAAGCATTAAACAACCCTATTTCACCATCTATCCATCCTACGGAAAACGAAATCACCACGAGTGCGTACGTACGGAATACCGTCTCCACGCCGTGGTGTAATCAGTTTTTCCACCACCACCTTACATGGATGGGTATAATGGTGTAAATAAATAACTATATATGGTTATTTTAAAGATATATTGATTCTGTAATATTATACATACACTTCAATACAATTTCACGATCATGGGAATGATATCATCGCTCGTGCGTACGTACGGACTATTGTCTCCACGAACGCGATGAGATTCATTTTCCATGATTAACCATTTAAGAATGGTTATAAAGTATATATAATGAATAATAATGAAATATATGACATAATAATTCTACTGTATTTATGTATATATATATGTATGTCATATACTTAATTCCATTCAATTCCATAAGGAAACGAAAACAGCGTTCATGAGTACGTACGACCTACCGTCACCATGAATGGTGTATTTATTTACATTTATCGATCTATTATATATATGTATATTCTGAATATATATTATATATAAATAATTTTTTATATTCTGGAATTAATTAATCATAATCTTAGTAATCATATGAATAATTACAAGTCAAAACACGGACGACAAATGAAACGATTTTACCCAAAACGCTCTTTAACATGGAATTTACAAAAGAACTGGTAATATAAAGTCATAAGTGAACCATATATGATTTCATAACAATGAATATGATTCTGTAATAAGTAAATGACATTATTTAAATCATTATATAGGAGGTTTGGATACATACAAAGCATATCGGACGTAAGGTAAGGGATAACTTTTCCAATCTCGTTTTTATCCGAGATTATTTATTTGTAAGTATTTACTGGGGTTATATTTATCATCCATGTCCTTGTTTTCTAAAAAATGTTTTCATGTATGTTTAATGTCTTTTTTACCCATTTTTTTACTTTTACTACATGGTATGTATGGAATCTTTCTTTTACGAGGTACTTTTTGACTTTTCCGGCAAAAGTACAAGAAGAATGTTTTTTTAACTTATATGGCATGAAAGGATTTTTACGGTTTTATAAAGCCTTATTTTCATGAAGATTCCTCCAAAAGATTTCATGACTATTTTCAACAAAATCCTTTTCTTTTAAAATTGCATGAAATTTTTTGAAAAGAAAATGATTTTGAAGAAGAAAGGATATTTTCCTCAAGAATTCATTTCAAGTGTTTTATCAAAACCATTTTCATCTAAGATGACATTATTTCACATGTGTATGTTTAAAGTATCATGTCTCTATGATTGAAATGGTTTCACTTTTCTAATGATGAAATGATATATTTTTTTATGGATTACGTTATGATGGAATGATGTTTATGAAACCCATTTTATTCTTGGGTTATGATGAATGATTTATGTTTATATTGTGGCACACGAAAGAATGATTTCAATATGAGATGGGTGGGACCTATATCTCCCTCCAATGCATTGGGTAAAGATTTATATCTCATGAGATAGACATGGCTGGAATGGTAAGTTAATCTGGTTCAGTATTATAGGACTGAAACGAGGAGTGAACTCAATTCAGAACGGGACTTTGTCCACTAAGATGGTCTTGGCATGAATGCCTTGGCTACTATGGAAGTCATAACATGTGTTTAATGGTTTCCACAATTACATGTTTTATTCCCATTCTATTTTATCATGATTGATGTTCCCTTATGATATATTCATTATGTACTTCCAAGATTCATGTCTTTGCCCAAGATTTTGATGTTTAGATTTTATGTTCAAGTTTTTGCATTCACATGTTTATAGATTGTTTTATGTTCTCTATGTTTACCCTTACTGGTCATTTGAGCTCACCCCTTTTATGTTTTCTTTTCCCCAGGATATAAAGAAAGGTTTTAGGTAAGAAAAAATGAATATCTTTATGGGAGATGTTGAAGATCTTTCACCACGATTAGAAGATTATATTCCGGGTTTCCAAAGACACTAAACTATTACGGTCCTTGTGTGTCTGTTTTTGTTATGTACTAAGTATTCCGCAAAAGTAATGTAATGTCCATTTACGTCAAGATTCGGGTCTCTAAAACATTTATGTCTCATACCACTCCCTAGATTCAAAAACCCCATGGATTATGGCTTACATATCTTTCCCTTTTAAAATTCCCAAGGATAATAAAATTTCAAATTGAAATGAGGAATAATTTACTCTCCCTTAGTTAGAGAAAAATTATCTCCCATAATATGTGTCAAGTGTCCTAGTTGTGTGACGTTAAACTGTACAATTCATTGTCTCTCCCTTACACAAGAGAAATTCAGGTGGGAGCGGTTTCCCATTCAAAGGTGACACAAATTCCCTTAATACTTTCAAAAATCATCCCTCGGATAGGATACCTACTATGGTCCCCAACCATAAAACAAATACAAAGTGTTATAAATCACCTAAGGCCATCAAAAATTGATGTCCAATATCATACAGACACCATTGTTTAACTACTAACATCATGCCCTAGTGGCTCTGCATATGTCACCTACAAAATGGCCATTAATCAAAGGAAAATTTTTCCTCAGGAGATCCATTTATTACCTTTTTATGCCTAAAATTTATCCCAAGGCCCATATATATCCCAAACTCATGAAGTTAGGGTCAAGAAAAATCCCTCATTCATGTATGAGAGTTATTAAGACATTTTTTGGCTGATGAATCCCAAACTGGGGTCCCCGCCCCCTCAAGTTTGGTCAAAACTGTTCGACATAAAAAAATCGGTAATAAGACTGATTAGAAAGACTATAAACCATCAACAAAAAAAGATGCAATACTCACCAGAGTGAAAACCCAAAAAGTTTATCCATGGATAAAACTTGAGTACCAGCTCTTTGAAACTATACTATGTGTGGTTTAGGAAAAACATTTGAGCTGTCAAATACTCAAAAGAGACATAAATCTTGTTAGGTTGAAAACCTGCAAAGGGAGGCCTAAAAAAAGTCAAGTTATACATTATAATCTAGTACCACATAGGCTTAGGTAAAAAATTAGGGAAATAATGAAAAAGGAAAAAAAGTTCGCGAGGTCTTCCATATGACCCCAACAAGTGTTGAACTATTCTCGCTGAGTCTTGAAACTTAGGGAAATTTTGAGCCTGATTCAATGATTTTAGTTTACCAGTTTCTAATCATGGTTTAAAATTAATACCTGATTGAAATTATTCTTATATGGTTGATTATGATTGATTAACATTGAAAAAAAACAAAAAATAAATAATGTGGGAAGTATTAGAGGGATAAGTAGTTCTATTCTATTCCAAAAAGATATGGAGGGCGTCCAAAACCTAGAGCCTCTCCTTGCAAGTGGGAAATGATAATTACAAGAGATGTTTGGTATAATCACAAAGTTTCATCAGTAATTTATGTGACTCCTCAATTTCCTGAAAAAGTTTTAATAAGTTCACAGTCCCAACCTCCACAAATTCCCGCAATGCTTCCACATCCCTCATAGTTTTGAGGCCAGTCCATTCTCATTCTTCCATCTGTCAGCATCCCTGCTCAATGGACAACACGACATGGGCATGCTCCTGCTTAAGTTTCTCCAACTTATATCTCTGCTTCTACACTTCCTTATCAAGCGATTCCACTAAAGACTCTTGCTTTGTGAGCTCATGTTTCAGCCTCACAATAGCTCTAGATCTATTGTAGGCTTCATCAATGATTATTTGCCTCATAGAAACAAGATGATCCATTGAATATACAATATAATGTTGAAATTCAAGTGTTCCAGTTTCTTCTTTAGCAGTAACCACTTGTCTAACTATATCATAGATTCCAAGATAGTCTAATCCACCGAATCCCAAGTCCAAAAACTAAGGGTGTAGTTTCGGAAACTTCACTGGAATCTCAACTAAGGGAGTATAAGATATTAATCTCAAAACATTCCTACATGCCTTTTGACGGATGGGATGAAGTTCATCTAGGTCTTCTTGGTCATTCTCAGAGTCACTACCTAATGAAAAAATATATCCAGAGATGAACTTAATGAGATAGGGACTCGATTCAGTGGATAAAACATGACTCAATCCCTCGGAAACCTCACCTTTTATGATATAAATGGAGGAAATAGTGGGATAATACGCTGAAATTGCTAATGCTTGTGGTTTAAGTTTTGGAAATAGAGGAGATACAACTTTAATACCTCCCGCCTCCCTAAAAATATAGCTACCTGGAAAAGGTGGCACCACATCTTTAATCATCAGTTGCGCTCTGTGGTCGCTCTGGGAAACTGATGGCCTAGGACCATTCCTAAATGGAACATCAATCCCTAGGGAATCCCTCATAAGGTTGCTTATTGATATCAGACTTGTATGAATAGTCAGTCCGGAAAAGGGTACTGGCCTTGAGATTTTGGGGGCCAAAAACACAACTTATCTCAGAATTGGAGAAAAAGGCACAATAGCCCACTCTAAATTTTCAAGGGTCGGGAAAATAGTCTCCCTAATGGTTGTGACTTCTACAGAGGTAGATTCAACATGTGAAAGTAGAGTATCAATCTTCTAAAGGACTCCCTCCATAGGGGTAAATAACATTTCATCAGTAATGATTGGTTGTTCCTATAGATTTAAATCCCCTCCAAGATCCTATGGGGATTGGGGCTCGTCACTAGATTCAGCCCCAGCCTTAAAGGTTTCCCTATCTCTCTCCATGGTAACAGGTTCAACATGTTCAAACAAGGCCTCAACTTCTAGATTTTATTCTACTATTGAGTTAGAGATTGTTTAAACATGAGAAGGCATACCTAAAGGGTGGATAATACCCTCGGCCTCCTTGGTTATCCAGGTTCCTCTACTTTAGTCAATCACAATGACAGGAGACCCTTTCTCTACCATAAAGGAAACAAGATATGTAGATGCTTAAGTAATTTCCATTGGGTAACAAAATAGTCTCAGCATCAAAACACACATGTAATAGTGAGTCAATAGGATAAGGGTACTCAATTTGACCACCAGGTGAACAGAAAATTACTTGTGATTCCCCTCCTAATGCATCTTGACAGTTGGGATGTCTTCTTGAGTTTCTTTGATTGTAACGGAGATGCTTCCAAAATAAGAGAACCTAGGGGATCCAGAGGGGTAAATTCCCTGGAAGGGTCTATGATGACTTCTTCCTTGTGTTATTCGGCTCTAGGGGATCCTTCTTCATCTCCCCCCACAATCATTAGGGTTCACTCCCCAGCTACGGTGCCCCTGGTGGAATAAATCAGGGAAATAACTATTTCCTAAGACCCTATGAGCTCCTATAAAATAAAAAAAGGGGGGAACTTTAGAATCTCTACAAAAAATGAATTTAAAGCCAGGTTTTAAAGATAGAACAACCTATCCCTCAATGTTCATTGACCATCGAAGTAATACTATTAGTGAAACTTATTCAGACCAGTAATGCCTATCTTTGGGAGTATGAAGACACTTGTCCATTTCATTCAACTAAGCAGCCACCTCATCTAGATCTTCTTTAGTAGAAATACAGGTAGGGGTAATGGCTCCTCTAAAACCCGAAAGGTCCAAACATCCTCCCTAAATTAGTCTCCAAATATCTTTATTATAAGAATTATCCCTTAGTTTATCCCAGACCCTCCAGGAATCTGGAAATACAGCTATGACTGGGATGGCTAGTGCTGGAGGATTGGTACGAGGGAGAAGAGCGGGTCTCATCAGCCGCAAATGTTTCCTGGGGGTTCCTACAGACTTTGGAACCCTAGGAGATGAATTCTTATGAGACGTTGGGAGAAGGTAAGAAGCTTCGCCAACTATAGTCGCAATAGGTGATCCAGTTACATCGTCATCCTCATCATTAGTTTCTGGTCACAGCATGGAAAGTACCTAATGTGATTATTTTCAGCGGTCGTTTTGGGAATGGATCAGGGTCTCGATGTCCTTAAGGTAAAAACCCACCTTCTCTAAATCCGCATCAAAAGAGACATCAGTGGGTGCTGAAACATAACCAATGTCGTTAAAAGAAACTTCCCTAGTCCGGAGGAACTTCCATAAAGAATTAAGGGACCAGTCACGGGTGGATTGGAGGCCTTTCCAAAGGTCACATTTCCTCCAGGCCACTGGTAAATCATCCTCAAGAGGGATGGATGGTGGGATCCTAACAGTAGCTTTGGTATATCATTTGGCCTCCCATGAAGTCATGACCCCATCTTTCATAACTTTCCTTAGGGAAGAGACGAGAGGATTTCAAATAACTTTTCTTACCCCATCTTTTCTTCTCCTTCCCCTTGGCCCAAGATGCCTTAGAAGTTATTACAATAGGAACCGGATCAACTAATTAGCCATCTGGGTAATATTTAACCCAGGCCTCAGCATAGATTTTGGTGTGGAAGGGTATGGAATCCTTGGAATCTGGAAGTCTAACCTAGAAATGGGTGTCCTCCTGGGTAAACATCAGTCGTAGTTGACACGCTATCATCAGATGTTTCTCTTGACAAACATTGTTGAGAGCGGGAGTACACAACTTATGGACACAGTTAAATTGATGACTAAATATGCAATGTTCATGTCCCTCACAAATAATCTCCCCTCCAATGCAGGCAACCAAGACACCTTATCTTAAAGAAAAAAAGTATCCTCAGTTGAAAAAATCTTCAGATTCATTATTCGTAATTGTACAGGTAGGGGAATCATAAGGATGATAAGAAAAACATTTATGGATGTTGAGATGAGCCATTAAGTCTTGCTCATTCTTTGCAGTCTGCTCCTCTTGTTTATCATGCAAGGCCCAAGCCATTGTCATAACCCCACTGGTACACTGAAGATATGGTAAGAGGATGGAATGTGGAATTGGTATAGAATTGATAAAGTTATAACCTCTTATGTGAGCTCATATCCATCCCCAAAGAATTTGGAAGGTCCCATTCATTTGGTAAGGTGGCCCCCCTTCACTAATCTA
The DNA here is from genome assembly GCA_963277665.1 of Viscum album. Taxonomy (NCBI): domain Eukaryota; kingdom Viridiplantae; phylum Streptophyta; class Magnoliopsida; order Santalales; family Viscaceae; genus Viscum; species Viscum album. The sequence goes on along the minus strand of OY728126.1, from coordinate 1,429,991,443 downwards.
GCCCAACAAGTGATAAATCTTGGCCAGCACTAGAATAGCTGGATTGATGCATCTACCTCTGGCTAGATGAGTGACCATGATGAAATTTAAATCTCCAACACCACCAGATCATCATACTAATAAGATCCACACACTCAAAAGCATGGCCAAGAAGGCTGCTAGTCGAAATAATCGGTCAACATTAGGGATGATCCCCCATCCCCATTCATGAAATTTCCCCTCTTCCAAGGTGGGACAATAGGTAGCCACTTGTCTCTAGGTTGTTTTGGTAGGGAATACCCTAGGTCCCCATGGAATGGGGTCTAGACCAATTTACCTAACAAAGGAACCAAACCACTCAACGAAAGAAATGTCCTACTTCAGACAAGGATTGAATTCCTTCAAAAGTGTCATCACCTGAACAATGAGTTTCTTGGCCAAAGGAGGGGTCCTCTCCTTGTTGTTCCATGAAGAGGAAGGAGGTAGGAATTCATCATACATATCCTCGATAATAGGGACTCCTCAAATTATCCTGATATCTCAAAGACTAATACCGACTTCCCTTTGGGTTAAATGGAAGGTATTGGGGTTTGGACTCCACCGGATCAGGAGCTGTGAAATTAGGGTGTTGGGTTAGTGAGATTATGTTTCAGATACCCAGGCAGCCTCGTATAGTCCCACGGCTTGTATCTTGGCCCAAAATTCTTCGCAACTCTAGAGAACCCAAAAAGGCCACCCCCAGTCTAAGCTGAATGAACCTCCATAGTAAAGATCATGCCTAGATGACCAGTTGTGTTGTCCATTGGTTATAGCCTTCCACACAATGCTTTGATAACAATGGGTTGTCTTGTCTGGATTCCGTTGCACCTCCCCTAAGGTTCTAGATGTGTAGCTCAGTAGGTACCCAACGACGATATCTATTTGGAGGCATTTTCCCATGGAAGAAATCAAGCCCTTCGGTATGGAGGTGTTAGTTATCCAGGAAGTAGGATGATTAGTCTAATTTGGTGCTGGAATCGATGTATTGGATAGTAGACCAAACCCATAAGTTGGAAGCCTGTCTGAAGCTGGATACTCCCTTTGACTCACCGTAAGCAGATTGGCCAGAAATTGATGTAATGGAATGACTAAAAAAATTTCATCAACTAAATCTTTCATGTTCTTCAATGTTTCATCAGTAGCAGAAAGAGGGGAAGTAGTGGTAGCCTCAATAAAAACAGCAACATTAGTAGTGATCTTTTAAAGATCCATTAAAATCTGAATAGAAAGACCCAAAAGGCCACAAAAAGTCAATCCATTGAGAAAGTTGTTGGATATGGGCCATAAAAATGGCCAAGGGACTTAAAAAAGACGATCTGCATGGGGTTCTACGTAGTACTCCTAAAGACGGTACGCATAAGCCATTTCCCAAGTAATTCTCACAAATATGTTACACAGAATTCATTTTCCACGTATTGACACTATGCAGGAGCCATTTCTCGCATACTACATCAGTATGCGGAAGCTATATCCCGCGTACGGCCTCAGTAGGTGGAAGGCCCGCGAGGCACTGACTTGCAGAGCATTGGTCAAAAAACTGATGGGTTCACGGAAGGAAGAAACTGTGAACCGAGGCCTCACCATTCTGATATTCAAAGTGCTCTAATTGAGACTTTTAAGTTCAGTTTAATAATGTTTAAATTTCAATTTTCTGATATAATTTCGGTGTGTGGAACATGTAAATCTCGTAGCATTCTTCTATATGGAAGTCCAGACTTAAGTTCTAAATTCCACGGTGTAGTTTGCGAAACTGAAAATATAGTTCATGGGTAGAATAAATTGTGAATATTTTGGTTTGTGGAATGTACAAAGTGGTTTGTGAATATGGATTTCAAAAACTATTCGGTATGCAAACATAGAGGAAGCTAAGGGAAGGTTGAGAGTACATTTCCCCATGAGAAATAGTAAAATACAAATGACATGGACCCCTATAAATAGGTTTGGTCCCCTTCTACCAAACATATATGTTATACAATAAACAACCTTAGTTTAGGATCACTTCTACATCGGAATAGCTTCCTATTTGTTCCAAATGGACCTCATTCCAATGGGGGGCATTTGTAGGGCCCTAAAAACTTTTCAAAGGGAAGTAAATACTCCCAAAAGAACTTTTAAAAAGGTAGTAAACATTCCCATGATTCATTAAGGAAAATTGATGCAATTTGAATTGAAATTTGATAAGAAACTTAAAGAAATTTAAATTTTCAAAAGTTTTAAGTGAACTGTGTTACCATCACTGGGAAAGGTTCACAGGGTGCATGAACTATGAACCACCAGTATGTGGAAGGTCTCATGAGGTGTTATCCCACTAGGCAATGTCCCGCTAGCCCAGGATGCCTCAAACCATGTCCTTGGTGAAATCGAGCATAGGAATTCCATCTGCATACCATCCTGTGAACTCAGCAGTTCACGGACGAAGCAAGCTGGCAGGGTTTCACGAACCACAACCTCTACAAACCCTAGTTGATCGAAACTTATGTGGTTTGAGATATATTTTCATGGATGTCCAGAAATGGTGTCGCATTCCCAAATATATTATTTTCCTAATTCTCTATAAAGTGATCATAGGAGGAAGTGAAAAGGAGATGGATGAAGAAAGCATAGAAGATATCCTAGAGGTTGGAAGAAGGAATTCAGTGGGGATTCTGACTTCAGTTTCGAATCATCAACGAATTGAAAACCACAAATCACGTTTTTGTATGTATAACCATCCAATAACCATAAAAAGAAGAAGTTTAATAATAATTGGTTAACCACGCACCTAATTGGAATTATCACGAACCATAAATTCATTGCGGATGAACTCCCTGCAAACCACAGGTTCCAGGACCCTTCTTCAATATGGTGTTCCCCATAGTGCATCACTATGCGGATTGAACCCTATGCCACATATTTCATCATGTAGGTGGAACATGAAGTGTCATAGAAAACCACATCCAGGACCTCGTACCACTTTGGTATGCGGTGGTCTATACCTAAGTTCATATACTGCTTTGGTACGTGAATGACCCCTCTACTTGCATAGCACTATGGTATGCAGGGCTTCCCCCATCCTGTATGATAAAAAATTATTAAAAATGGGGATTCTTTAGGTATCCATCCCTATGGATCCAATATCTCCCCTCCATTACCGTTCAGTCCTCCATAGCTCCTCCGCGAACCAGTCTGTCGGCATCAGGCCAAAGGCTCCTCCAAAGCCATCGGACCTGTGTGATCAGATCATCGGCTGCATCAGCATGCCTCTCTAGGTCTACATACCCAAGGTAAGAAGAGTCATGAAGGTTGTCCACCCCCCCCAGAATGTCCCTAAGTCTATATTCCCATGGTAACCTAGAGTCCAACCATGGGATACTAATGTGAACCTCCCAGTTCTAGGGATCAAAGACAGTCACTTTATTTTCCATTAAATGAGTAACGGTGATTAGTCAAAGGAATCATGCTCACTTTTCTATTCAACAAGAAGCGACATCCCCCCCTTCCCAAAACACATTCTAGGGTACTCCCACTAAGGTAAGTACCTAACCATTTGAGATCTGGGCCACATGACCTCCAATGTCATCCCATATTGAAAGGTTCATCACTCCGTGCCCTCTACCACCGTCACCTCAAATTCTTCCACCATAGGCCCAGCCTCTTCCATCAGTGGGATTGAAGGTGTGTGGTTTATTGAATCTATCACATCCTCTTTTTTCTCACACCAAGTATGAATCACATGGGATTATTAAATATTTGTGATGATTAAAACATCCACTCAATCAACCTCATATCTTGGACTATGAGAACTCAGATTCTTGTTTATATCAGGGTACGTAGGATTCCTTCTTGAAGGCCCAAGCTCAAAGGGGTGCCCTTAGTGTCCACCCAATCATGTCCCCCCCAAACAGGAAGTTTCCATGAGTAAGCCCCACCCAAAATGAACTACGAGAACTATGATTCCAATTCAAACCAGGATATATAGGATTCCTTCTTGAAGGCCCGAGATCAAAGGGGTTCCCTTCCAAAAGGGTCCACCCAATTATGCCCCCAACAAATGGGCCTCCACCCAGGTCCAAGCCCCAAGCTAACTGAATTGTGTGGTCTCTAATTCCTCTAATGAGGATATATAGGAAGCCCATATTATGGGTCTAACCCCAACATCAAACCACCTTATATCTCTCCTCGATTATGATAAACTCCATAGCAGCTTATTTCATGGATTAAGTCAGTATTTCCGTTGTAGCATCAAATCTATGTATATCCATGAAAACCCTGCAACCCAGGGGTATCCCGTGTATACACTCTTCGGGAATGAACTAAGGATTCACGAATATATGAACATGACTTAAATCTATAATAGAGTCCTAGAATAGTCAATAATTCCCCCCAAAATGGTGTGATGATCCCGACCTCCCATCCTCTCGACAAATGGAGTCTTTAAGTTTCATTGACCAAATTGTCATCCAACGAGTGCCTATCTTTGGAAAGTAGGTCCATCAATCGTGGATACTAGGGTATTTGGGTGTTTCTTGCTCCATGAATAAACTCTTTGGAGACCATCCAAGGAATCCATATCCTTATAGGACTAATTTCATAAATACTTAACCCCATGAAATCGCCCGCTGGGACCATTTGACTGTGGAACCTCCTTCATAATGCAGAATGGATAAACTGCCCAGTCCCCGTGGGGTCAATCCAGTTCTCCCTAAAAGATAACAATGCAGATCGAGTAAAAACAAATATAGTAATGTTAAACTCTCTACCATAACATATGATTGATGATTCTCTTCATACCATTTTTTCTGCCCATACACGTGTCACCTCAGGTCGAAACAATGTGATAACTAATTTATTTTAATGGTATGCACATCGCCTTTCCTCTCTTTATATGTATAAGGTTTTGTACATCCATTAGTATTTTTTCTTGTATTTTTTTCATTCTTGAGTGTGTGTATATATAATGTAAATGATGATATAATATGAGGACCACATCGAGATAATTTGATATTCCAAATGATACAAGGATACATTAGACCAGAGTATGAGCTACAATATGAGTCAGACACAACTCTGGTATTTTCTCATAGAGTTATGTTTGATCCATTTACATTCGATGCATTAACCAATAATAAATGACAAAGATAAGTCATGTTTTTAATTTAATTTACACATGGTTTATTATTATTTTTTGAATATTTATATTTACGTGATCACATAAAATAATATACTAAAATGAATAAATTAAAACAAATTAAGATGTGGTGAATGTTTTCTATTTACTACATGGTCATGTTTTTGAGTATGATCACATAGTATGTGCATATCTAATAGAAAATGATTTAATTCATCAAGAAATAATAAAATCTCTCAAATATATATTAAGTCATAATTCCTTCCTTTGATTAAATTTGAACAAAACCATGTGTATGAGGTGATTGTTATCCCTAGTTGAGTGTTCCTCATAATACTGAGAAATTATTATAAGAGTGATGGGTTTACTTAACTAAATATATCAATAAATATTCATATCTATATTTTTTACACTTTATTGGTGAATCTTGTTTGTTGAATCATTGTTATGATTCCTAGAAGATGGGACTTCACTCAACGGTTTAAGGAGTTGTGAGTCAATGTGGTTAGATAATCAAACGCCTACCTAGAAACTCTCTGAGTAGTGGTATATCCAGAGGTTGGATTAAAAGGATAAGTTTCAGGGATCCTTTCCATTAGAATACTCAAGTGACTAGTTATTTTGAATCTAGTAGTGAGGGATAATAGAGTTTGATAAAATAGTGGGATACAATTAATGATTTAATCGGTAATGTATAATTGGTAATCAAGATAAAATTTATATTAGATTGTGTTTATTTTTTAATAAAATATGAAATAATACCCTAGGTACATTATAATATATGTTGGAAAGAAAAAATTCCCCCACCATCACAAATTTCAAAGAGTGGTACAAGAATCTATGCATGGTACTATAATATAAAAGGAAATTATCTCTACTAAAGTCCCCATTACATGATTAGCCTCCTCAGGAAGTAAGTGTGGATGATAAATATTCTTACAGAAGAATCATGAATGGTGAATTTTATTTTTATATAATAAAGATAAAATTAATTTCTAAATATTTCCAAATGAAACATGAGGAAATTGAGAGTTTTACCATGTTGTCTCATCTCCGAGAAGTCTGAAAGGAGAAAGTGAAGTAAGAAAGCAATGAGATTGTGACCAAACTGATCATGTATATATTGAAAATGGAACTCGATATAGACCTAATTTACTTAGGATGGTAAATTAAATTTAACAACTATAATAATTGTGATTTAAGTCAAATAAATAACTTTTTTTCATCTCACTATCTCATCCATGCAACCTTGTTTATCCATTTTTATTGAGATCTATCAAATGAATAGTTAGTAAAAACCATTTTGATAACTTTTGGGGAAAAACTTCAAGAAGATGAGAATTTAAATAGATTTAAATCTTTAATTTTTTAGGTTAATGATAAGAAAGACATGGAAAATTTCCGATTGAATGTAAACTACCAAAGTAACCTTTACAATGTCTTTATAAGAAACCAAATATGAAGAGGGGGCGCACTAAACAGGAGGTTATTTTCTTCGCATGTGGCAAGATAGGTCACCAAAAGAGAAATTATAATTCATTAAATAATAGTAAAGAATTATCTTTTACTTTAGGTATATTCATTAAATTTATTATTTCATTTATACTCCTCTTGTATTAGTTAAAATATTTCCTTACATATTTTTTTATAAATATAGGAACCAAGGAAGTCAAGAAACATTAATAAATTTCATGTTTTGTTCTCTAAGAGACTGAGAAAGTTTGATACCTACATTAGTGGTGATAATCACAAAATTTATTTCCAATTTAATTGTTATGGAATCCTGCCTTTTTAATACATAACTTTTCATTACATTTCACAAGTAGAGGATCTTTAAAGTTTAGTGTCTTGGAAATAAGGTACATAATACATGAAAACATAAAATATTATTCTAATACACTTTTAAGGCTTTATTATAGGTACACCCTAAGTACAATTACTGTATCTCATAACCTGGGGACATACATCAAAGGAAAGGGTGAGCAGAAGGCCCAGTAAGGAAAACAAGTGAAATAGTTTACATGTGAACTTAAGATATATCAATAAGAACATGAGGAATATCATAAAGGAATGCTAAAGAAGCTTATAATAATAATAAAATGATTCATAACATTAAAATGTGGATAAAAAATTTAATTTAGACATTCATAAGCATATCACCAAGGTCTATTCCCAATGTGTCATAAAAATTACTAAGGTTATTCACCAAGGTATCATAAAACTTGTCATCTCTAGAGATAAATTTCATTACCCAATGCATCGGAGTGCTATCACAGTGAAACATTAATATGTATTATTTTCATGTGATCCATATATATCATATTCAAACATTTCCTAAATAACCCATAAATAATAAAAGAAATGGGTTTCATATCAAAATCCTGGAATTTTAAAAAGTGTTTAAAAACATGATCATTATGTCATTTATAACCCATGAAAATGGAATGAAGTTTTTATGTATTTTAATTATAGAATAAAATAAATAATTTTTATGTAGTGACTAATACCTCTAGAAATTAAAGTGTTTTGTATATTCATATAAATAAAATAAAATAATTTCTTGATAAAAAGAGAGAGATTTTGAAACAAAAATTCTGCAGAATAATGGCTATGAAACATGGCTTTAGAAAACATTAAAAAGAGAGGGAAAAAGGTTCTATCATCCATAAATGACTCATAATACAGTATAAGGACAAAATAAAATGGAAATAATAACATGTTGTGTAAATTTGAAAGACATACCATATAAAAGAAAACTTGAAATGAAAAGAGAAGTGGAGAATTCCCTTACAAAAATTCGACAGCCTAACAATGTCACTTAAAAATTCAGAAAATGAGTTGATGAGAGAGAAAATGGTATATCATAATTTGGAAATAAAATGGGAATAAATAAGGATATATAATAACATACCCCAAAATAAAAAATGGGAATTAAAAGACATAACATAAAAGAAGTCTTTGACTAAAAGAGGAGGGTGAAAGGTTCCCTTACATTGAAGAGTGACTTCTAAAACTCGAAGATCGAGACTTTGGGAGATTGAGGGAACCTTGGGAGGAATATTTAGGAGGTAAAAATTCCATATATTCGTTTAGGGGTTATTTTTAATGAAATTAATGAAGTAATGGGTTGGTATTTATAGCAAAAGTGAGAGAATATTTTATTAATTTCAAAGGACACCTCATTAGTGGTATTTGAAAAACCATGGGCTTGACCATGGTATATTCCCATGGTATTGGCCATTTGGGACACCTCATAAAATATTTTATTCCTCAAGAGTATACCAGAATTATTAAATCATTATTACATCAATAATTATGTCATTAATCATACCGAAAACTTGAAACTGTATTTTTACTATTCACTGAAAAACAAAGTATTTTAAAAAAAAGCAATAAATTCACGGTAACCTAATATCGAAATTATAAATTAAAAAATTCCATTTATTTTATCTTAATAATTCTCTACATATGAGAAACTTTACTTTTAACTATAAAATACTTTATTAATAAAAATAATAGTGCACAGAAAATGCAATGACATGCATAGTAAAATTTTCGACACTTGAAAAAAATAAAATTATTTTTTCATTTGTAAATAAAAAAGGGTTGTTTTATAACACTATTTAATTATAATAAACATTATTAATAAATAATTATTTTAATATAGTAATAAAAGTACAATTTTTACCGGTAAAATTAATTTATCAAATTTGTCTCAATTAAAAATATATCTTATTAAGAAAAAATATTCTTCAAATGGAAATGATAAAATAAATATTTCATTTATACAAAGGGATTACACAAATTAACTAATGCCTCATTACATAACTTCTTATAGAACCTACAACTGACCTAATATTAAGGTGTGAAATGGTGATTGAATCATGGGGCGTCTCGAACAACATTTCCTGAGTGGTGATTTATATCAACTTGAACATCTCCCATATGAAATTCCATTCAAGCTAAACATGTTGAAGCTCGGATTGGGATTGGCCCAGAGAAAAGCCCAGTGATGCTACCTCCTTCCTTAGATCTAAAAAATGGGATTCATATGGAATGATTCTACTGGTAGAGTCCATTGACTCTTCTTTCTGCATTAATTATCCATTATCATTTCTATTTATAAACAGTAATTATAGCGTTAAAAATTATTATGATTTCCAATGATCATATTAACCAACGGTCATATTAAAAAATGGTCATATTATGGTCAAAACTCGATGGTTACATTTCAATAATACTTATATAGTTTTATTGATTATAACATCATAAAACTTACATTTTCAAGAAACTATTATTATTCCAAAAGTTTGGGTTGTTACATTATTCCCCCTTAAGAAATTTTATCCCCAGAATTTCAACTTGTTCTCTTAGTTGTGAAAAGGTGGGTGTACTTCTGCATCATAGTCTCCTACGGTTCCCACATGGCTTCTTCATATTTGTGGTTACTCCACAACACTTTAACAAGGTGGGTAGTCGTCTTTCATAGAACCTTGTCTCTACAATCCAATATCTCCACTGACTGCTCCTCATAAGAGAGGTCATGTTCCAATTGCACCACCTCAAGATTCCATACATGTAAAGGGTCAGGTATGTACTTAATCGATAGGGATACGTGGAATACATCATTAAATTGATCTATATTTGGAGGAAGTTCAATTCAATAGGCCACTTCTCCTATGTGATTAAGGATTTCATTGGGGCCAATGTTCTTGGTGCTGATCTTCCCTTTCTTTCCAAACTATATGAATCTATTCCATGGAGAAATTCTAAGGAAGACTTTTTCAACAACATTAAACTCCAAGTCCCTTATATGGTTATCAGTATAGCTCTTTTTTCAAATTTGAGTAGCCTTAATATGTTGTTGTATGGAATGAACCTTTTCTGTCATCTCTTGCACAAGATCAGGCCCAAGAAGCTTTCTCTCACAAGTTTCATCCCAAAAATTTGGAGTTCTACAATTCTTCCCATATAGATCTTCATAGGGTTCCATTTGAATGCTCGAGTGGAGGATGTTGTTCTAATAGAACTAAAATAATTAGATATGTTGATCCCATCTACCTTTAAATTCCATTGAGCATGTTCTAAATATGTCTTCGAGTGTCTAAATAGTTCTTTAAGATTGGTCATCAGTTTGGGGGTGATAGTCCATACTAAAATTTAATTCATCACACAGAGCATGTTGAAGACTTCTCTAGAATTTTGATGTGAACCTTGGATCATGATCAGATATGATAGAGAGTGGTGCCCCATATAGCCTTACCACTTCCCTCACACAAATCCCAGCAAGTTAATAAAGAGGTAAATCTTCCTGAATAGAGATAAAATGGGTAGTCTTGGTGAGATGGTCCACTATAACCCATATCGCATTGTTTCCTTTGGATGTTCTCAGGAGACCAGTGACAAATTCCATAGTGATATTGTCCCACTTCCATGATGGTATGGGTATTGGTTGAAATACCCTTTTATGAAGTTGTCTCTCTTCCTTCACTTGCTGACAAACCGGGAAACTTGTAGATTAGTTATCAATCTCCCTTTTCATGTTATCCCACAAATAATGATCACGAAAGTCCCTATATATTTTAGTGCTTCTAGGATGTATAGAGAAGGTAGATCTATGAGCTTCATCCATCAAATCCTTCTTTGTTTTTAGAATATATGGAACACATAGTCTTCTATGAAATTTTTGTACACCTTCTTGATAAATATTAAACTCAGGAAACTTCCCATCCTTCACATCCTCGGAATTATTTTGTAATAAACGATCTTTTTTCTGAGCTTTCTTGATCTTATCTAGTAATTATGGTTGAAAAATCATTTGGGATAGGGTTTATGATGTCCCTTTACTTATTATTCCTATGTCTAGTTTTACTAGGTAATTAATCAAAGGATATCTTTGAATCCTCATAACTTCCATCACAATAGGGTCTTTCCTACTTAATGAATCAGTGAATTCAGTTTCTATTCTGATATTATAATGAATTTATTAATCATATACTTTAATAAATTCCAACCATATCCTCTGTCTCATGTTAAATTCATTTTTCATGAAAATATACTTCAAACTTTGATGGTCTGTGTATACATCATATTTCTCCCCATAAAGATAGTGCCTCCATATCTTCAAAGAAAAACAACCACAGCCAGCTCCAAAACATGTATAAAATAATTCCCTTCATGAGACTTTAGCTATCGAGATGAATAAGAAATCACATTGTCATTCTTCATGAGGACACACCCAAGACCTTTTAGAGAAGCATCTCTAAAAATAATTAATCGTTCTGTTGATGAGGGTAGAGTTAACATGGGTGCAATAACCAATCTGCTCTTCATCTCTTGGAAACTTTCCTCACACTCCTTTGTCCAGATAAACTTGACCCATTTTCGAGTTAACTTGGTTAATGGATTATAAAGTCATGATTTTTTTTTTCAAAAACCTTCTATAATATCCTATTAAACCAAGGAAACTACAAATATCAGTTATTTTTGTAGGTTGAGGCCACTTCTCCAAAACCATTGTCTTTGTAGGGTCAAATGATATTCCTTCATTGGTTACAATGTTCCCCAAGAAAGAAACATGTTGCAACCAAAATTCACATTTGGTGAACTTTCCAAAAAGCCTCTCCTTCCATAGAGTTTTCAAAATAACCCTTAGATAATCCTCATGCTCCTCCTGAATTTTGGAATATAACATAATATCATCAATAAAAACTACCATAAAGTTATCAAGGTAGTCCTTAAAGACTCTATTCTTCAAATTCATAAAAATATTAGGAGCATTAGTCAAACTTAAGGGCATAACAACAAACTCATAATGCTTATATCTTGATCGGAATATAGTTTTTGGAATATCTTCTTTCTTCACCCTCAATTAATGATAACTAAATTCAAGATCAATCATGGAGAAGAACTAAGCAACATGAAGCTGGTAAAATAAACCATAAATTCTTGGAAGAGGGTACTTGTTTTTTAATTTTATCCCACTTAGTTCTCTATAATCAATGCATAACTGCATTGATCCATCCTTCTTATTCACAAAGAGAACAGGTGCTCTCCATGGAGACACACTTGGATGGATAAAACCCTTATCCAAAATATCTTGGAGTTGCTTATTTAATTCCTCCAGATCCACATTCTCCATTTTATATAGGGTTTTTGAAATCGTCTTGGAACTATGAATGAGTTCGATGGAGAACTCTACCTCTCTTTCTAGGGGAGGTCCAGGTAACTCCTCAGGAAATATTTCAATGTATTTATGAATGATGGGGACATTATCTATTCTTATACTCTCATTTACTTCTTCTTCTTCATCGATCAACTCCATAAAAAAGGATATAAGAGGTGCTTCTAGACAAATATTGGGTCAATATATCTCTCCTTATAAGATAACTATAGGTTTTCTATTCAAGACTACTATGATTTCCTTACTTTTTTATTTGATCTTATCATTATACTTTGAGATCCGGTCCATCCCTAATATAATGTCGAATTCTAACATGGGAATCACTACTAGATTTTAGATAAGATTGTGATTTCTAAAGTAAATACTATAGTTTCTAAACATTTTTGATGCTTGGATAATCCCTCCAGGAGTCTTGAATGATAACTCTACTTTTATAAATTTAGGAATTGATTCTATATTCCTTGAAAAATTAGTGGAAATAAAGGAATGTTTAGAACTAGAATAAAAAAAGTACATTCTAGCTTTGAGATAACAACAAGAGTACCTTCCACCACATCATTTGGAGCTTCAACTTCAGTTGTTGTGGTAGAAAAATAACTACCTTGATCCCTTGGGATTTTATGAGGCTAATGGTGATTCCCCTCTACTTACCTTGGATTCAAACAGTGATTGGAAAAGTACCCAAGTTATCCATACTTGAAGCATTGGACTTTAGGTAGGGCCTTCACCATCTTCCCTTTTTCATTAGTGTTGGGAAATTGAGGCTTCACCTCACTATGACAATTCCAATAGATATGGCCATCTCTTCCACACTTGTAACACTTCTTGCTCCCAAGAAGGAAATTCCCCAAATGCTTCTTCCCACATTTATTACACACGGTGAGTTGCACTTTCTTTCCTCCTCTTCCCTGATCATATCTCCCTCACCCCCCCCCCCCCCAAGATTGGATACATTTATCACTTCTTTTCATTGGATTTTTGAGACTACTACATCTCACCAAACTCCAGTTCGACTTTCATAGCACTCTCCACAATTTCCTCATAAATATCATAGTCTCGGTTGGATATATTCTTTCGCAGATGAGGTCTTAGTCCACCAAATAATCTATCAAACTTCCCATTAGTATCCATAATAAATCTTGAGGTGTAATAGGAAAGTCTTGTGAATTTCATCTCATAGCTTCCCACAGATTCATTCTCCTTCTGATTCATCTCAAGAAATTACTTCTCCATTTTTTTCTCATTGAACGAGATAAATACTTATTGAACAAGATCCATCTAAATGATTCCCACTCCATTAATTCAATCTCCCTTCCTGGCCTCATGTAGTTAATCAATTCCCACTACTTATCAGCTTCACCCTCTAAGTGATAAACATCCAAGGTGACTTTCTCTTATTCAGGACTACGAAGTACAGAAAATATACTTTCTACAGAGCTTATCCATTGTTCTACAATCAATGGGTTGGTAAACCCACTGAACATTGGTGGTCATTGACTCATAAAGGACTCAATAACATTTTGTTCCCTTCTTGGTTAAATCAGTCTCTCATCTTGATTCAATATATTTCTAATAACTTGAGTCATTTGATTCATCATTATCATGAAAGCTTCCATTCGGGCTTCCATGTCCATTGTGGTCACAATTTTCACAGTTCCTCCTATTTCACAACATTTTCTAAAATAAGAAAACCTTAGTGATAAACTTATTTCATTTAATAATCTTATAACTCTAAGGTATTTTTATGTCTTAAAACATCAAACTTGAACATGTTATCAACAATTACATTTTCTATAAATCCTTTATAATGATTCATAAAAATCTTATGATTAACCAAACATATCCCTTGGGAGTGTCAAACCAGGAGTGTATCAATGCCTATTTTCATGCACCATTGCCCATTTGAGTCTATCTCAAAGCGGTGTTTTTGGGTTTTACCCCTATATACATCTATTCCAAAGCCACATCCACTTGTTCTTATCCAAATAGGTATTTATTTGTTTGAAAACCACTTACTTAATATTTCACCAAAATACAAAGATGTTTTCTTCTATATAACATTTTATATAGGGTTCTTCCTAAATTTTTCAAATCATAATTTCCACAAATAACTAAACTATTCTTTGATACCAACTAGGGAATCCCACCTTTTTAATACATAACTTTTCATTATATTTCACAAATAGAGGATCTTTAAAGTTTAGTGTCTTGGAAATAAGGTAAATAATACAATAAAACATAAAAAATTATTCTAATACACTTTTAAGGATTCATCATAGGTTCATCCTAAGTATAATTATTGTGTTTCATAAACTGGGGACAGGCATCAAAGTAAAGGGTGAGCAAAATTACAATAAGGAAAACAAGTGAAACAGTTTACATGTGAACTTGAGAGATATCAATAAGAACATGAGGAATATCATAAAGGCGTGTTAAAGAGGAATATCATAATAATAATAACATGAGTCATAAATTTAAAATATGGCTATAATATTTAATTTTTACATTCATAATCATATCACCAAGGTCCATCCCTAAGGTGTCAAAAAATTTATCAAGGTTATTCACCAATGTATCATAAAACTTGTCATCTCTAGAGATTAATTTCTTTACCCAATGAATTGGAGCACTATCACGGCACACCCTTAATATTTATTTATTTTCATGTGATCCACATAGATCATAGTCAAATATTTCATAAATAACCCATAGAGAAAAAAATAAATGGGTTTCATATCAAAATCATGGAATTTTAAAAACTGAATATAAACATGATCATTATGTCATTTATAACCCATATAAAGGGAATGAGGGTTTTATATATGTAAATTATAGAATAAAATAAATCATTTTATGTCATGATGAATAAACCAAGTAGTTAAAGAGGTTTTTATATTCATATAAAAAAATTAAAAAAAATCTTAATAAAAAAGAGAGAGATTTTAAGACAAAAATTCTGCAGCATAACGACTATGAAACATGGTTTTAGAAAATATTAAAAAGATAGAGGACAAGGGTATACCATACATAAATGACTCATAATACATTATAGGTAAATAATAAAATTTAAATAAGAACATGGTATGTAAATTTGAAAGACATACCATATAAAATAGAACTTCAAAGGAAAAGAGAATTGGATAATTTCCTTATAAAAATTCAGCAGCCTAACGACGTCACATAAAAATTTAGAAAATGAGTTGATGAGAGAGAAAAGGGTCTATAATAATTTGGAAATAAAATGGACATAAATAAGGATATAAAAAAATATACCGCAACATAAAAAAATGGAAATTAAAAGACATAACATAAAAGAAGTCTTTGACTAAAAGAGGAGGGTGAAAGGTTCCATTACCTTGAAAAGTAACTTCTAAAACTCAAATATCTGGACCTTGGGGGCTTGAGGGAAACTTGGTAGGACACATTGAGAGGTAAAAATACCAGATATTCGTTGAGGGATAATTTTTAATGAAAGGAATGAAGGAATTGGTTGGTATTTATAGCAAAAGTGAGGGAATATTTTATTAATTTCAAAGGACACCTCATTAGTGATATTTGAAAAACAATGGGCTTTCCCATGGTATTTTCTCATGGTATTTCCAACTTGGGAAACCAAATATAATATTTTATTCCACAAGAGTCTACCAGAATTATTATATAATTATTAAATCACTAATGATGTCATTAATCGTACCGAAAACCTGAAACTGTATTTCTACTATTCACCAAAAAACAAAGTATTTTATAAAAATATCATAAATTCATCATAACCTAATATCAATATTCTGAGTTCAAAAATGAAATTTATTTTATCTTAATAAATCTAAACATATAATAAGTTTAACTTTTAACTATAAAAATACTTTATTATTAAAAATAATAGCGGACAGAAAATGCATAGTGACATACATAGTAAAATTTTCGACACTTGAAAAAAATAAAATTATTTTATAATTTGTAAATAAAAAATTAGTATAATTATAATAATATTTAATTATAATAAAAAATTTAATAAATAATTATTTTAATATAGTAATAAAAGTAAAATTTTTACCTATAAAATCTATTTATCAAATTTGTCTCAATTAAAAATATATCTTATTAAGAAAAACTATTCTTCAAATGGAAATGATGAATTAACAATTTTATTTATACAAAGGGATTACACAAATTAATTAAGGTATCATTACATAATCCCTTATAAAACCTATATAGGACCTGAGAGTAAGGTGTGAAATGGTGAAAAAATCTTGGGGGGCTCAGACTATATTTCCCAAGTGGTGATTTCTATCAACATGAAATTCTCCTATATAGGATTTTGTTCAAGCTTAACATATTGAGGCTCATCTTGGGATTGGTCTAGAGAAAAGACACGTGACACTACCTCCTTACCAAGATCTAACAAATGGTATTTGTATTGCACGATTCTACTGGTATAGGCCATAGACTCTTCTTTCTACGTTAATTATCCATTATCATTCCTATTTATAAAAAGTAATTATAACATTCAAAATTATTATAGTTTCAAATGATCATATTAAAAAATAGTCATATTAACCAATGTTCATATAATGTTCAAACCTCAATGGTTACATTTCAATTATACTTATATAGTTTTATTGATTATAACACGGTAAAAATTACATTTTCCAAAAACTATTATTATTCAAAAATTTCGGGACGTTACAATAGTTCTAGTAAAACTATAATTGTGTGTTGAATGATACCAGAACATTTATGGAGTGAATTTTGTTTTTGGAGTTTCATAAAAAAACAATTGTCAAGTGATACATGATTCATTGTAAATACATGATGAATATAAAATGTAATACACAAATATACCCAGTTGTGGAAATATAATTTTTTTCTAGTCAAACTAAGTAGTTTTTAAAGATATACCTATTATGGTTTGTAGACTCTTTAGAGTTAAAAATATTAGGTGTTATCAACACATTAACTTATCTAGTTTTACATAAACAAACCTTTAGAGATAAAGTTAGGCCACAAATATTTTGGAATTTTTTCAGCAAGAGAGCATGAACTATTACAAGGTTAAACTAGAGGAAAATTCATATACTTCATGATATTACTTTAAGAGTTTTAAGTAATATAAAGGTGAAGTATGAAATATGAATGGTTAGAAGATATGAGTTGATTTGGGCCTATGTGATGAAGAATATATTGGACAAGCATTCATCAATAATTATAATATAGTGTGGAGTAATTCCTAAATTCACATTTACTTATACAAAGAAATGTTATGATTTTGATAAGTATCATCAATGATGAGTCTTGCATGCAAACATTGATCATTAAAATATAGCATAAATTAATTCCTAAACTCACATTTTCTTATACACATCAAAGTAATGATGCAAGTAAAAAGAACATCAATGTTGAGACACTTATTAATTGTATAAAGTTCCATTACTTTTCAAGACATGCTTTAAAAATAGTGGTGTTATCCCATAACCATATGCGAACTGTAATGAAAAATGGATCTCATATGAGTTATAATATAAAATAAATCCATAATATCATGTGTTTGATGAAAATAGTTTCTTAATCCTAAGTTAATATAAAAACTTTCATCTAGGACAACACATCGTTCATGTAAGGTAATTATCCTAAAGGTACCTAATGATGTTATAGAAATACATAACATAGAAAAATTATAGTCAAGTGATAGGATATATTTTTATAATAATGTGCAAATATCTATTTTTTTAGTGAGAGAAATATAGAATTTGGTTAATTCATGGTAGTAGATGCACAAGTAGTTGGCATAGGAACAAGTTTCATAAGAGATTTTGAAAATGGAATGTTATAAAGACACATACTATGTAAGAAGGATGAAACAATAGTAGTGGTTTTATATTCACCCAAATGGGTGATATATTATTCATTTTTTATAATGAATCCTACAAGTAAGAATTAAATAGAATCAATCTTTTGACAACCCCCTCACTCTAAAGGTACCCTCATGTATCGACAATAAAGGAAGAGAGATAAATAACCCCTGAGTCCTACCTCTAGCGGGCCAATGGGTTAGAGATTAGTACCAAGGGTATAAAAATATCACAAATGGGAGGAATTTCCCTCTATAATAATAATAGTATTGGGAGATAGGATTGAAACAATCAATCAACTCCATCACATAGTATAACAAAGAAACCAAAACCATCCCACAATGCATGTATAAATAAATAGATACATATAAAATTATCCAAATAAATACCCAAAAAGAAAATATAAGGTAGTAACACAAGGATGGTATAATGGTATAAGCTATTAATGTCTATAACGATCCATTTAGTCCTCTTAGAAACCTGAAAATAGTTGTATATATGTGGGGTGAGAATACAATTATACTCAATAGAAAACCCAAAGACACTGATGCACATATGAAAGAATCATACTAATTCACTAGTGAGAAAATAGAAGAACCAGCATCACCTAAATATGTCAACTAATCCCATCCTCACCAAGGCTTTCTCACCAAATAATGCATCCAAGTATAGAAACATAATATGAATCATGTCGATAAAAAGGGCTCCCCACACCACTTTCCCACTAATTTTCTTCTCTAAATCCCCAATGTCATATGTCTTATCACTCCCACCTCTTTCATATCACATCAAATTTCACCCAAAGACACCTGACATCTCACCCAGAGACACTTGTTCCATCATATCACACCACATCACATCACATTACACCACATCCCTCCTACAAACACCTAGTTCATCACATCACATCACATATCATATCATAACCAGGGTAGTAGGGTATCATGAACATTAAGGACATAAACCTAATTCCCCCCTATTACCATGAATGACCCCCACCACAATCCAACTCATCACATCTCATGTCAAAAAATCATTACTGAAGACATCAGGTCTATCACACCACAACACATTATATCTCAAAAGTGCACTCTTTACTTTTATCCATCACAAAACATGCATGTAAATGTCACCTGGAAGAGGAATTAGGGAATATTGGGTATCTAAATATCCATCCCCACCACCTATATGTTCAGAAAAACACCCCCAAAACATTTTATTATCGGCATAAGGTGCGTGGAATGGGTGGAGTGCGTATAGAAAATCACAAGGAATATTCATAATGCATATGTGTGTGTGTGTGTGTCTAACCACACACAATCCCATCCTATTGGTACACAAAAATAACTAACCAACTCATATCATCACTATTAAAACTCACTACAAGCATCACTTCCACTGCCACCTCTAAATGCACAACACTACACAAAAAACCACATTTCATGTTTCATATTTCATATTTAAATTAAAATATTATATAATTTTCTAGATTCCCATTACCACTCATTTTTAATCAAAATATCCAATACATTCCATAATTTTCATCCCATTCATTTCATTAAAATAGAATTTTACTTCACTTTTAACATTATTCATTTAAACCACACATCCCACTTTATTTGTTCATTAGACAATTCAATCCCATTAATCAAACCAACCCATGTTGTTTCAATTTCCACATTATCTTTTAATTACAATTCATTATCATCAATTTATTCCATTACTACCCAATAATCTAGAATAACACAACGTCACAAAAACAAACAACCCATCGTCCTTGCTAACATCCATCCTCAAATAATTGTCATTTTACATCTACATCACAACCATTTTCCACATGAAACTTCAACTTATCATTACATGACCACCCCAAATCACAACAAAACCCCACTGCCCCATAGCATGGACACACCACAACACATCATCTCCACACATTGCAACAACATATCACACATATTCACATACCACAAAACTTATCACACAATCACATAACATTTTCCAGATTATAAAGAAGTTTTTAATCAATTTAACTCCTTTATTTTAAGGGAATTATCACAAGATCCATATATCTAGGTGTAGCTAATTAATTAGCTGAGTATAATTGTTTAACCATTTATTAAAGTTTCATAACATCAACACATCAAGGGATTTACAAAATATATCATATTAGAACAAAAAAATCTCCCAAATCCATGAATTTCATTGGTACAACAATAACAGATAATATAAATATTACAATATGAAAAAGATATAAAATCATGTGAATCATTCCAATTCCATTTCAATATAAATTAACTGGTTAATAACATTTATTAAGCTAAATTAAAACTATATTCCCAATGATAAACAAAATCAAGACCCATACCATATAATAAACTAAGTGAGAAATAAGGGATCCCCTACCTCAAATGAAGCTTTCTAATCCACTATGCAATGTTAAATCGAGAGGAATACAACCTCTAATAATATCGAAAAATGGGAATACCTTATCAAACTAAAACATAATAACCATAACACCCCCTTAACAAAAAAACATCAAAACCACACTTTTTATCCTAATTTTTTTCCCTAGATAAGAAAACTGGGGAAATAACTAGAGAAGAACAAGGAGGTAATTCACATTAACCATCAAGGATTGATCTCAAAGGGTTGGGGTTGAAATAAAATGACTAGTGGATGAAGGAGTTCTTTGAGAATAACTTGGTTCACCCAAGAAATGAGAGAAAAAATGGAAAAGTGACCAGTTCCAAGGGGATCTAGAAATTTATACCCATCCTGAAAAATAGAGGGCTACGACGCAACCTCTAGAACCACACCACAACCTTGCTAAAATGGGGAGGACCCCAGTACAACACTCCCCACCATGCCACAACTTGGTCGAAAAAAGGTACCTATGAGAACCATGGTTATATCCACACTAAAGATCCTATAAAATGGGGAGGAAGACCACAACGTAGCCCAAGGCACTGTGCTACAGATCCCCAATACCTGGAAAGGGTTACGTCATAGCCCCTTATTTGTAATGCAGCGGTGCCAAAATTGGTAGAACCACTAAAAAACAACCCCAAAACTCCATGTTATAGTTGAGGTATCCATGTCATAGCCATAATATACTGATAAGGGTTACTCCATATCCAAGGATCCATGTCACAGCTACCCCCAAAATGACAGTAGACTCAAAACATCTCCTCTAAGACACTATGATATATTCATCACCTCCACAGCTTCAGAACACAACACCCCATGATAAAATTGGCCTATCCATCCCACAAATACCACCATTGTGATGAAGCACTTGGATTTGTTCCATAAAACCCTTGTCAGCTATAATTTTCAGCTACAACTCATTTTCACTCTCCAACTCCCTTTGGACCTCCTCTAGACACCTCTACCACCTAAATTACCACAATGTAATAGGATGAAAGGTCTAGGTCATTAAATCAAATTCCAATCAGAATATTATCACCCTCAATAATCAAAACTAACTTAGAAGGAAAAGGTAAAAGGAGTTCTGAACAACCATATCACGAGATACCTCTCAAGTATCGCATTACAACCAAACATAACCACCATCCAAATTCACTAAAATCATCCAATAACATTAACCAAACATAATTTACTGCCAAATCACTACACCACTTCACCATCCATAAGAAAACACCCCTTTTACATAGCTAATCTCACCACCATATTAACCTCAAAACAGACCAAACCAATGATCACCCCAACTATCACATTACCAAGGCCCCAAGTACACAAATCAAGGAATGTTATCCTTTATGTCAAGATATTATCTTATTTAGGAAGCACTGACTCACCCGCATGGTTTTAATAATATCATTGTATAACTCATATTGATTAGGATTCATGTCCACCTATTTTCATGTGGTGGGAGTTTTATCACACATCACAATAACAAGGAATTAACACATCTCAAAAAACATCCAGATCCAAACACCACATCGTAAAGAAAAATAAAACAAGGAAAAAAATACAATCTCAGAAAAGCTATGGATACTGGGAATGAATTTACATATCACACTCCCAAGTATTCTCCTATAGGCCACTGTACCTCCAAAAAACAAAAATCAAAGGAATGGTATATCTTTACAGCAACTTCTCTAAATGATCTTGGGTCTCCACTAGACACTCCAAGAATGCCGCATCATCCTTGATTTCCAACTCTCACCAATAAATGACATGAGATTCATCATGAAGATATTGACAGAGCTGAGAGATGTGGAAGACGTCATGGATTTGGTCCAATTTTGGCGGAAGTTCCAACAGATAAGGCACTTCATCAATGTGCACCAACACCTAAAAAGGTCCCATGAATTGGGGTAAGAGCTTACTCCCCTACCAAACCTCCATTGCCCACATCGAGGGGAAACCAACAAGAACACGTAGTCTCTTACCTATAATGATAAGGGATTAATATTTCAATTGGGACAATACTTCTTCTGGACTCGCACCAATTTCATCCTCTCACGAACAAGTTGAACCTTCTCTACCATGCTTTTCACCACGTCAAGACTGAGAACTAATAACTCTCCAACCTCAATCCAACACAATGGAGAATGATAGGGTTTCCATTATAAATAATAAAATGGGGTCATGATAATGGATGAGTGATAACCATTGTTGTATAAAAAATAAAACAAGTTAAAGTGTCATACCCACGATTTGCTAAAGTCTAATATGTACACCTACAACATGTCCTCAAACTTCTAGATAGTCTACTCCATTTGTCCATCTATCTGAGGGTGGAAATCAATGATGAGGAATAAGTGAGTACCAGAGGAATTTTGTAATCGCTTCTAGACTCTCAAAATAAAATTTGCATCCTAATATGAGATAATGAACCTCATAACCCCATGAAATTGAATAACCTCATCCACACACCTCCTTTCTGAAACATCTACAACACCTAACTCCTTGATCAATATGAAGTGAACGGATTTTTTCAATCATTCCATGATTACCTGGGTAGCATCACAACCTCCCTGAGCATGGGGTAACCTAGTGATGAAATCCATTAAGATTTCCTTCCATTTATACTCAACAAAATCCAAGGATAACAAAAATTTATAGGAATATAATGATTCTCTTTCACTTACTAAAAAACTAGACACCTCACCACAAACATTTCAACTGACCTTTTTATCCATGGACACTAAATATGCATCCTCGGGCCATAATACATCTTTGTCACACCAGGATGTACTACTAAACATGATCATTGAAACTCACAGAGGAATCACAGACACATTTTCTATGGGGAAAACAACCTCCCTTGGAACAACACTTGGTTCAAACTATCCTCTATGTAACACCCCATTATTTTATGGTACATCTCTTTTAAAATAAATTTAATCTCTTTGATATCTTGCGTTGCATGAAAACCAAGTTCAAATGAACCATGATCTATAATTAGGTGACCATTATAACCTATCCATTAAAAATTTTGGGTATGAATAGGACTAAATAAATTATTAAAATTATATACACATTTATAAAATAAATTCATTGGTTATCAATAAAAATTAAAATCAATTTAATGTAAAAGATATGTTTTTTAAAATAAATTGAGAATAATATATTTATCATAATAAATTTAATTATTCACTATAAATGAATTATTTTAATGAAATGTACATTCAGTTAAATGTTTTAACATTCTTTTTGAGTTTTTACTAGTCATGTGATAAGAATAAATCCATTTTTATGATTAAAAACTATATTTTTCTAAGACACAATTTTCATCACATATTGTGAAATTATTTTAAAATTAATTTATGAAGCTTATAGAAATCGAATCTTGAAAAATTTATTCCATGTTTATAATTAGAGGGTTTAAATTTTTTAAATAGGCCCCTTTTATTTTGGTTAATATGAATAGTAACTGTTGTAAAATTTATCACCTCAATAAATGGTAAACCGAGTTAATATAGGTTAAAACTAAATGATAAGGTCAAAATATTTCATATTAATTCTTATTGAATGAATTTAGTTATTCCCTTATTATATTAGGCTCAAAATTAATATTTTTAATGGACACGTTTCTATGAAATTTACTGATATAATATTTAAATCAATGAAAGTTAAAAAAATGTCACTCTATTGGTTTTAAATATATATTATGTGTCCCCATAGGAAAAAATTCATGTTATGAAGGAATATAAATGTACATTTTTTGAAAAATGAAATTATATTCAGTATTGTGATTTATTTATAATTTTTATTAATTATTCTTTTGCCTTAAATTCTTGTACAATACTAACAAAATATTGTATTCAATTAATAGAAAATTAAAATAAATGGTATTAAAAATATTATAAGTATAATAAATTGAGTTATTATAGTGTTACAAAAATTTTTAATATGAATATGACCTATTGGTTATTTTTAATTGAATTATATTCTAAATCAAACTTTTCCATGATGTATTTGAAGTCAAATTAAATGAAAGTGTCAAAATTGGCATTAATGATAATTTATCAAAATAATTTTTCATTAAATTATTTAAAAAAACAATAAAATATTGAAAGAGGACAAGGGTAATATATGGACAAAAATTTTATACCTTTTCCATTTATGATTTAATAGTTACCTTATATCTAAAATTATAACCCTTTAAGTGTAAAAAACATGTTACTGTGGTTAATGTTAAAATATATTAACTAAGGGGTTAAACCAAAAATAAAGTTTAAACTACCAAAAAATATTATTTTTTGATTTTATTTAAACCATATCCTACAATATGTTTGAATCCCTGACCATTTTGATGCATTTTTTCTATATAATATCTTTATTATAATTTTATCTTTTTAGAAATTTGATAAGTTCCCCTCACCTCAATTATTAAAGGAGACTCATTCCTTCACTTCTTTACACTAATTTGAGAAAACATGATCAAAAAATTTCTAATCATTATTATTATAAAAATTATTATATAAGTTATGTAGGTTTTTTTATCCCTAAAATACTAACCCTTGGTTCCTTAAGAAAGGATATAAAGAAGGTATCCTGAAGAAGAGGTAATTGTCTTACCCAGGCTCTTTCAATTTATTTCTTTTTCTACCTATTATAAGTTTCTTGAATTTTTTATAAAATAATAAACTCAATAACCTAAATATAATTAAATTTAATTATTAATATTAAACCACAATTACCCCCCTCTTTCCCATCAAATGGGAAGTTAAAGTATCACTCATGTGTACGTACGACTTACTATCTCCACTTAGTGATACAATTCACTTCTCATTACCATATTTTATGGATGAGTATTATTATAAGTTTACTATTTATATATGATAATTATAAAATTATTATAAATCCTTAATGATAATTTCATATCTTCTTTCTTACCCTACAATCCATTGGGAAACAATAATGTCGCTCATGTGTAAGTGTGGACTACCACCTCCATGAAGTGATGTGATTTGTTTTTAATTTAAATTTTTCTTGGATGGTAATGATGATGGATTTTTTAAATATATATATTTTTTATTATAGAATAATTATTCTAAAAAGGTTAATTATTATTTACTTTTATTTTTTTCCATCTATTGAAAATTGAAAATAGCATTCATGCATACGTACGGTCTACCGTCTTCATTAATGGTGTAATTAATTATCTATATATAAATTTTATGGATTGATATAAATATATGTATATAATGAATAAATATAATATTAATATCATTATTAAAATTGTTTAGATTATTTATCCTTGATAAAAGTGTAAATACTGAAACTACCGAAACAATACATATATGAAAAATAAAGCAGTTATCTGAAACAATGGTTTTTTTACAAAGAATTGTTAATAAAAGGGTGATGAAAAATTATAATTTAGTCATAAATGGTATGATATATATGAGTATGGTTCTTTAATATATTTATTATAAATATATATTTATTATATAGTGTAATCAAACACATACAAAGAAATCGGACCTATGGTAAGGGTTTATTTCACAATCTCATCATTATTCAGAATTATTTATATTTAAGTATCCATTGGGAATATTTTTATTCCATATCCATATTTTACTTAAAAAAAATTAAATAATATTTCTTTTAATCTTCAATGATTTATTAATTAAATTTTTACCCATGTTTTACTGTTTAATTTTTTTTAAAGGAATCTTCTTGTATTTTTTTTGAACGAGGTACTTTTTAACCTTTTTAAAATAGTGTAAAAGGAATGTTTTTAACTTATAAGAAATGAAAATATTTCCACACCATAATGACTAATATTTAATTTGAATATTTCTTTACATGTTTACCATTTTTATTCAAAAAAAATTGTGTCCTTCATATTTGCTAAGTTTTAAAAATAAGTTATTTCAAAGTGAAAAGGGTATTTTCTTCAAGAACATTGCAATGATCTTTTTAAAATAGTTTCATCTATTTAAATATACTTTTTTGAATCATGTGATTTATTGTGTTTGTTATATTATGATACCATATACCATATTTCATTGGATGGTTTAGGATCAATTTGACTAGGTATGTACTGTTTTGATATCATTCATCATATTACTCTAAATAGTTTATGATTATGTTTATTGATTCTGATAATTATTAACATTTCATATGATAGTTTCAATATGAATGTTTATATTTCTTATGTTTCACCACTTTTATAAGTGAAACAAATTTTACTTAGTAAGTGATGAGTGCGGATAGCTATAGCCCCTCGATGCTCGGTAGGTCTCATGAAACAAACTAGTTTAGAAATTGGTTAAGGCCTTACCCATTTATGTAAGATGTCTTGGCACGAGGCCTCAATGGTATGTTTATGATGTGTAGAGTTATTCATTTTATCATTATAAGAATAGTTATTTGATGTCCATGTGATTATTTGATTACTAATGATATTTAGTAATAAATTTCATTATCATGTGATTATTTAAATGGAATTATTTTATCATCATTTATTCAATCCATATTAATCTATATGCTTATGTTATTGATTAAATGGAATTTTCATATGTTTACCTTGTCATATTTTTTATGTTTTATTTATCCATGTTTGTTTATATTATATGAATACCCTTATTGATCATTAGATATTACCCCTTTACTGTGTTTATTTTTCTATAGGATTCTTGGAAGTGTATTAGGATTGATATATAGATATATGTTAAAGTTAATAATGGTGTACTCAAAGAAAATATTATATTGTGTCATGTATTAAAATTTAATGTAATATTCAACTATGTATTTAATTTTTTAGAACTACTAAATTATTTGTTCCTTTAGGATGTGATTTCTTGTATCTAGTGTCAATATAATAAAGTAACCACTAAATCTAGGATACTAGGGTTAGGGTCATTATAGTTGGTATCAGAGTAAGTTTAGTTGAAATATTGGGAACTATATTTAGGAAAACATAGATTAGGCAATGTAACCCTATGAGATACTTTGAGAATATTCCCAAAGAAACCAAGTTGTGATTATGAGAATAGTTATACATCAATTTTCAATTTATGTTAAGTTTTTCACTAGTTTCAAAATTATAAATTATGATTCATAATCACATCTAGTGTATGAGATTCTTTAAAAATTGCACCTTAAAGAATGAATGTAAATTGTATCAATTAACTTAATCTATGTAGGTATTACCCTCCTAGGAAAGATAATGAAGCTCGTGATAGAGAGAGATGAATAAATTATAACTATATTGGGATAGATAACTCAAATTATGACCAATACTCTTGCCTATATAGAGAAGCCTATTGATTCCTAATGTGGTGTAACAATTATATACTATTTTATGCATCATAAACCTCCATCATTCAATAGAACTATAGATCCATTTATAGTTAAAAATGGATAGGTTCATTAGAGAAGATATTTCTCTCTTTGGGAAGTAATGAAAGAGAGAAGTTTACTATGTTTTTTATCATCTCTTAGTTGATACATATAAATGGTGGTCATTGATTCAAAACATTAAGGATAAAGAGGAAATAGTGATCATGTAATGGAAATATGTTAAGGAAATTTTATTAGAAAAATATTTTTCTCATGAACAAATAGTGGATATGGAGTGACAATTAATGAATCTAAGACAAAATAAAGATAAAAATGTTTCTAAGTATGAATAAAACTTTACAAGGATATAAAGGTATTCTATGGACTATATACATAATCAAAAAATAAATATTGACCATTTATATGATGGTATTAAGTAAATCCTTGAAAGGGAACTAGTCTGCCAAAAATTCTTATCATGTGAGGATATAGTATCATGTGCTATCAAGATAGAGAAATAATTCTCCAATTTTTTGGATTCTATGGAAATAAAGATAAGAAGAGTGATTCTAAGAACTTTGAATAAGGAAATAAGACAAAGGGTAGAAGGATAGGGTTGAATTTTTAACTTGAAATAAATGTTGAAAGAAACTGCATGGAACATTCTTATTGGGAATGGGAGTTTTCTACAAATGTGGATAGAAATTCCATTAGTATCATGATTTAAAAGTCAAGAAGGAGGATTCCAATGTTCAATTCTTCAACTGTAAGGATATGGGACACTATGTAAATGATTGTCTCAAGCATCAAGGGAACTATCCCCAGAAAATACCAAGGGAGAAAATCAAAGATTATGTAATCAAAAAAGCTGAGGTTGAAGTTCCTAATAATGTGGTGTACAAAAAATAATGTGGTGGAAAGTACTTTAATCAAATCTAAAATTTAGTTAATTCTTTATTTGATTATGGATCATTGCATTATTTTATAAATTTTAATTTTTCTAATAAAATTAGATATTTTCCTAGAACCTTGAAAAGGGAATTATCATTCAATATTCCTAGTGTAAGTCTCACTATATTAAGTATATATTAGTTAGTTATAATTATGACACATTTACATGACCTATTTTCTTACATTTATTAATAAACCTATGGTGTATTTTGATATAATCCTTATTATGTAATGGATTTCAAAATATAATGAAAAAAATATTACAAAGAGAATGAAATTATGATTTGTGATAAAGATGTGATATTTCTTATCTTTAGAGGTGGGAATTCATCAGATTCATGTCTGGATCCACCCCTAGTAGCTCTTCTGAATGGGATTCTTGGGGAAGAAGAGAAGACACAATCTATGGATGGAGAAGGTCATATTCAAATTGATTATGTACCTATTGTGAAGTAATTCATTGATGTATTCCCTGAGGAATTACTTGAACACCCACTAGAGTTAGAGATTGAGTTTTCTATTGATATAATCCTTGATACATGACCTATATCGAAGATTATATATAGAATGGACAATATGGAATTGGTGGAATTGAAGAAATATCTAGAGGAGTTGTGTAATAATGGGTTTATATTCCCACATGTTTCACCTCGGTGATCCCCTTTTATGTTTGTTAATAATAAATATTGATCTATGAGACTATTCATTGATTATAGGGAAATCAATGTTATTATTTTATTTTATGAATTACATTTGTTTAGATTATAAAAATACTACAAATAAATGTTATTATAATAAATAATAAGTATAATCTATCTCATATTTATGACTTATTCAATCAACTTCACAGAGCTCAATATTTTTCAAATATAGACCTCCGTTCTGGATATCATCAATTATTGGTAAAGAAGGAAGATATTCCAAATATATCATTTTGAATGATGTATAAACATTAAAATCTTATAGTAATTCCATTTGTAATGACTAATTAATTTTATATTTTTTATGGATCTAATGAACAAAGTATTCAAGGAATGTCTTGACGATTTTATTATGGTATTTATTGATGATATCTTACTGTACTCTAAAATCTATAAGGACCATGAGAATCAACTGTGGATCATTCTTGAGATACTTAGAAGAAAATAATTATATGAGAAATTTAACAAGTGTAAATTATAGATTTATGAAGTTTCTTTTCTTGCCCATATTGTCTCCAAGGAAGGAATCTCAGTTTATCCTATAAATATAAAGGTATTCCAAGAATGACATATACGAACAAACATAAATTAGGTACATAGTTTCATTGGTTTGGTAGGTTTCTATCAGTGATTCATTTAAAAAATTTCCGAATTGTCTAACCTATTAAATAAGATTAATCACAAAGGGGTTATGTTTATATGGATAAACGAATGTGGAGAATGTTTTAAAGAATAAAGAGATGATTGTTGAATACTCCTATTTTAACTCTACCATACAAAAATGATGAATTTGTGATATATAGTATTTCATCAAATAAAGGACTTGGTTGTTTCCTGATACATAATGATAAAGTTATTTTCTATACATTTAAAAGGTTAAATAATCAAGAATTGAACTATCCCACTCATGATCTTGATTTAGAAATATCAATATTTACTTTAAATATATGGAGATATTATCTCTATGGTTAAATATGTGAGATATACACTGACCATAAGAGCCTAAAATAAATCTTTTCACATAAATAGCTCAACAAGAGGAAAAGATAATGGCTCGAGTTACTCAAGGATTATGATTACTCAATACGGTACCACCTAGGGAAGGAAAATAAAGAATCGGATGCATTGAGTAAGAATGACCATGGAGTTCTAACCAAAATGAGAATCTATAGGGATCCTATGTTCATATATTTAATAATGATGTATGTGGGAATTATTAAGAAGGGGGAAACATCAGTCCTTTTTTAAATTACTTCCAAACCATATTTATTGGAAAAGATAAAAAGTTATAAGCATAATGATGAGAATTTTTAAAATAAAATTAATGCCATAAATGATGAAATTCTGATATAATTCTTATATGAAGATAGTGTTCTGAAATTTGGAAAGACACTATGTGTTTCATCTAAACCTGTGTTGAAGAGGGAATTGTTGGAAGATGGTCATAGTATGAATTTCTTTTTACACCCGGGAAACACCAAGATGTATAGAGATCTGAAGGAACATTTTTTGGGGGTAATATAAAGTTGGACATTGGTAATTATAATTCAATTAGTTTGGTTTTCCAATAGGTTAAGGCTAAGAAAAAACACCCTATAGGATTCAAGAATCCTCTTCCTATTATTACATGGAAATGGGATGACATTACTATGTACTTATTCATTGGATTACCAAATACTCCTAGAAATAATGATGTGATATGGGTTATTGTCAATCGAATTACCAAATATGCACATTTCCTCACTATAAGAGAAGATTTGACTCTGGAGTTCCTTGAACAACTTTATATTAACGAAGTTGTAGGACTTCATGGTGAACCTCTTTCAATTTTGTCTAATCATGATCCATGATTTGAATCAAAATTATAGAAAATTATTCAAAATACTCTTGATACCAAGCTTTATATCAACCTAAAACAAAAATATTGTCAAAAAGGACAATCCAAACTTTATAAGACATTTTGAGGTTGTGTTCACTTGACTTTTAGGGTATGTGGGATTAGTATTTACCTTTGGTAAAGTTTGAATATAATAATAGATTTCATTTGAGTATTTAAATGGCACCATATGGTGCATTATATAGCAAGAGATGTTGTACTCCAACTTATTAGGATGGAGTTGGTTAAAGTAAGCTTATAGGCTCATAAATATTAGAGGAGACAATAATAAATGTAAAAACTATTCAAACCCATATCAAATCATCCCAAAGTAGGAAAAATAGATAAGCTGATAACTAAGGAAATATTTGGAATTTTAAGTGGGAGATCGCATTTTATTAAAGATATCTCCATGGAAGGATGTTATAAGATTTGTTAAGAAAAGAAAACTGGGCCCCATGTACATCAGGCCTCTTGAAATCATGAAAATAATTGGACTTTTGGATCACCATTTAGAAATACCACCTAGACTTTCTAAATTACATGATGTGTTCCATATATCTTTGTTAAGGAGGTATATTCCAAACCTGATGCATGTGATCACTTTTAAAGAAATATAATTGGAACTTGATTTATATTACTATGAAGAGAATATCCAGATTTTGTACACTAGAGAACATGTGTTGAGGAATCATACGACTCGATTGGTAAAGGTACTTTGGAAAAATCATAAGATAGAAGAGGTTACATGGGAACCAAAGGAAATTATGATAAAGAACTATCCAACTCTATTCATGATGTGACACTCTATAAATTGCAAGGATGGAATTTTTTTAAGGAAGGAAGAATGTAACACTCTAAGATTTTATGGTATGCCTATTTTTAAATAAATTTACTCTTCGATAGCTTACATTACATGCAATACCAAGTTCAAATAAACCATGGTATATTATTATGTGACTGTTATAGAATAGCTATTAAATATAACAAGTATTAATAGTAATATCTATATTATGAAAATTATATACACATTTATAAAATAATTTAATTGGTTATCCATAAAAATAAATAATATTTAAAAGAAAAAGAAATGTCTTTTTGAACAAATATTTTTGTACGTGAAATATATTTATCATAATAAATTTAATTAGTCAATATTGGTGAATTATTTTAATGAAATATACATTAAATAAAATATTTTAACATTCATCTATAGTTTGTATTGGTCATAGGATAAGAATAAATCCAGTTTTATGATTAAAACTATGTTTTTCTAAAACAAGCTTTTCGACATGTTTTGTGCACTTGTTTTAAAATTAATTTCTACAACTTATAGAAATTGAATCTTGAAAATTGGGTTTCATATTTATAATAATGAGGTTCAAATTTGGTAAATAGGACTCTTTTATTTTTGTTCAATATGAATAGTAACTTTGGTAAAATTTATCACTTCGGTAAAGGGTAAATCGGGCTAATATACGTTAAAAATAAGTGATAAGGTCATAATATTTCATCTTAATTCTTATTTAATGAATTTAATTAGTTCATTGTCATATTATTCTTGAAATCGATATGTATAATGGATGATTTTCCATGAAAATGGACAATATAATATTTAAATCAAAGAAAGTTACAAAATTTCACTCTCTTAGTTTTAAATATCTATTATGTGTCCACATAGAAGTAGAATCAAGTTTTTTCAAAGAATATAAATGTATATTTTTTTTCAAAATGAAACTATCATCCTAATTATAATTTATTTATAATTTTTAGAAATTATATAATAACCTTAAATTCTTGCACAATGTTAATACAATATTTATTCAATTAATAAGAAACTAAAATAAATGATATTAAAAATATTAAATCTCACAACCCATCCCCTAGGGCCCGTGCCATGACATACCCCAAGCCCAACTTCCGAAGGTCATGGGTTAGCGACTAGCGCTGAAGGAGTCAACCTGCAAGTGGGAGGCATTTTCCTGGTTACCTGTACGCACACACACACCCAACAACGCCTCACAAAATTAAAGGGGAAAACAATTATACTAAAATAAGTGATGAGTACAAGTACAACTGAAAAAAAGTGGGCCAGAATAAAAACACAACAAAAAGAAATAAAAAACAGCAAAGTACAAAGGGAATTAGGTAGCAATCTTCTAAAAACCCCACCTGATTGTAAGAGTATTATAGCTACTGGAATCCGAAGTAGTATGTCCTATCTGCATGATCTGACTAGGACTTGCCTGGTCCTAAGACACTAAGTCTATCGTAGAAACATTCCTTGTCTGCACAAGACACAACACGTGCGGGTGAAGCCCATATAGGGATGAGTAACATAGTACTCAGAAGGGGACCACAGTCCACTAAGGATAAATACCACAAAGAAACCACAAAGCAAAGCCACCAAGTAAGGCCACAAAGTAAGACCAAGAATTAATACTACAAAGTATGTATATCTCACACTAGGTATATTTTAGAGCATAGGAAGAAGGTTCTTCAGCTATAGTGATGAACATTTCGTACTGTTGAGGGACTCATCCCTGATGAATCGCTTCTCATCTATCAGACCACTAAGAATCCACATGGATGCTACTCGTCTTCCAGGCCACTAAGGATCCACATGGCTGCTACTCGTCTATTGGTCCACTAAGGATCCACATGCCTCCTATTCATCTATCGGTCCACTAAGGATCCACACGGCTACTGTTCATATGTTGGGCCACTAATTGTAACATCACATTTAATTTTTAGGTACTTTTGATGTTTCTAAGTACCTCTGTTTTATAGTAGTGACTTGGGAGAGTCGGGAGAGATTTAAATGTTGTTTTGGGGAAAAGGTGAAGTCGCACGGGCAGCGCATGGGTGGTCTAAACCATGTGGTCAAACTGTGCGTAGTAGGTCTTGGAGTTAGTGGCTTCTACACGATCAGTGCACGGTTTGTCTAACAGTGTGGCCAAAACATGCGCAAAGGGTGGTCGAGGTAGAAGCTAACGCATGGCTAGCGCACAGTTTTTCAAACCATGTGAACTAACTGTGCGGACACTTAAATGAGATCCTTAAATTGTGGATCTCACTCGGTTTTGCCTATAAGTGCCTTGTTTTTCCTCCTAAGCGTCCCTAACTCAGGATTTGTCTTCTCCTAAGGTTAGAGAAGGTTCTCCCATCGTTCCAGAGGCGATCCAAAGGCTCCTCTTGGTGAATCGAAGCCACATTATTGAGGTATGTGATCATTCTTCATCGTTCTTGATCGATTTCTTAGATCTACGTAGATCTACTTCTCATATTCTCTCAGTTTCTTAGATCTACGCCCGTTATGGGTAGATCTAAGTGTGTGGTACCAAATTTGATGAGATTTGGTCTTGATCTTTCTAGGAGAAGAGATCTAATGCGGGTTCTTGAAGAAGAAACCCGGTTTTCTTGAGCATTCTCGACCGTTGTGGTTTTGGTCAAAGCCTTCGAGGTAGGTGGTTCCGTCCCGACTTGCCAAATTGATTATCATTTTATTTTCTTGATTTATTTCAATTTTTGATTTAAATTCAATTGCTCAGGTTTTCATTCAATTAAATTGATAAAAACTCAATTCTAGTGAGTTAAGATATCTGAAATGGTTTTGGCATAGAAATTTGGAAAACACCAATTCCATTTAATTGGGTGTGTTTATGGAAAATTGTTCGATTTAAATTGTTTAATTTAAATTGTGGATTTGATGGAAATGTTTTCAATTAAATTGTTGAATTTAATTGTGGAAAAGAAATGTGTAATGATGGAATTGGTTTTGAATGGATTTCAAACTTATGAAAATGGCTTAAAATGATTTGATATAAATTCATTGGTATTATCTTGTGAAAAAGGCATGTTTTGAATAAAACCTGTTTTGGTTTTAAATGGAATGAAATTGGAACTTTTGAAATGGAAGAATGGGATTGATTGTATTTTAAGCATTCTTAAAATAGTTCGCCCATCATGTAAGAGTGCATGCAAGCCTTAGGTAGTTAGTGAGTTATTTGGATACACTCTACGCTACAACAATGTTCTAAAACATACTTGCGGCGGGTCACATCCTCGACAGGTTGGTGACAAGTATCCTTTGGCCAGTGTCATAGGGACGTGTGTATACATATTTTGTTGAGTTCACATAGAGAGTGAGTTATCCTATAACTGGTTAATACTATCGTACCTTTTGGAAGATGACCATGTTGCTCGCTTGTTTATTTATATTTGAGATATAAATGTATTCCAATGATTTTGAACTACTTACATGCTTGCTGAATTTATATAAACTATTTTATATAAATGTTTTACTTAAGCCATTGTTTTTGAAATATTCCATCATTGTAAAGCCTTTACTTAAAATAATTATTTCCATCATTTGAAAATGTATATAATATTTTGTTAGAATATGATTTTGATTTTCCAAACCTATTTATTTGAAAATGGAAAGCTTTTCTTTGGATAATCTATATTTAGCATCTGTTACGGAATCTTTGGTGGTATCTTACTGGGCTTAGGCTCACACCCTACTTTTGCCTTCGTGCGTTTGTAGATTTCCTCCTTACAGACTCGAGAAAAGGGAAGGAATCTCTTGGAGGAGGATCCAACTGTTGATCTTATCATGTTGAATTGTGTCCTTAGGGACTTTGGGACTGTTTTTTCCCTTTTTGGTACTTGGGTTGTAGTGCTTTGGGCTTTTTAAGCCTCTTCTTTTTCTGGTACATCACTCCCGGTGGAGTTTTCTTTTGTAATGAATACTATTTAGTTATCTATTGCTTCCACATTATTGTGGAAGAAATCATTCCCACTCGCATGTTGTGTGATGATAGGTGCTAGTCACCGACCCGTGGGTATTGGGAACACCCTTCGGGCTATGTGAGGGTTGGCTCGGTTATTGGGTTACCAGGGTACCCGGGCTGGTTTGTGACACTAAGGATCCACATGGTTGTTGATCGATCCATCCTCCCTACATCAACCTCCACGAAGTCCCACATTGAATAACCCAAAGTACCGTCTCATCATAAGGGTTCCAACACAATAGATGTCCTATCGAATGGATTCCTGGTCTATTAGATATATGAATCTTATTAAAAAGGGCCTGGTTGGATTCAAGTCTGATCTAACGCAGTTATATGCCAAACCTCACCAAACCTCTTCTAGAGTATCTCAGAAGTACTGCCTCGTCGCAAGGGTCCCAACTCTACAAATTGTTTTTCAATTGGATGCTCGGTTTTCAAGTTATTAGCATTTTAGTAATCAAGGGTCGGTTGTGTCTGGGCTCGGTCAGACCCGATCAGACCGACCCGACCAACCCGGCATGGGGGTCCCACATACCCCGGTTTAATTTGACTGGCCCGACTTGACCTGGTTTGGGTAGGGTAGGTCTGGTTCGGCTTGGACAGTGGGCCAGACCCAATGGGCCCCATTGGGCCCGGCCCAATTTGGTTGAGGGTCCATCCCACCGAGTCCCCTGGTGATCCGGTCTCATCTGGCCCACCGGAGCGTTTTCGGCTCG
The DNA here is from genome assembly GCA_963277665.1 of Viscum album. Taxonomy (NCBI): domain Eukaryota; kingdom Viridiplantae; phylum Streptophyta; class Magnoliopsida; order Santalales; family Viscaceae; genus Viscum; species Viscum album. The sequence continues at coordinate 1,429,954,487 of OY728126.1, read as the reverse complement.
ACCTGCTGGATGTGGGCCAGTGGTACGTGATCAGCCAGGACACAGTCGGTTTTTGCGTTCTGATCCCCACCTGCCCTGCGGTTTTCCCGTGGGGCCTCCATTCTATCGTAGTCGAGCGATCGCGGCTGTCAGCTCACGTAGGCGGCCTGGACATGGTCGCCCCCTCAACATCACCCATGGACTTAGTCTGTGGGTTTGACCCATCAACGTGGTACCAGGATGGTTTTGTGGGTATCCAGAACTACATCCCACGTCGGTCATGTCTTCCACCACCTCGGCGCGCCGGAAGAATCTTCGGCGGACCACTAGACACACTCTGGTGGTCTGTTCTTCGTGCCCCCAGTGACTACGGCCTTTGGGGAAGATCATCTTCATTGAGAAGGTCTCTAATCCACCTTTTCGTCCATTCAGATGCTTGGCCTTGAAGAACACACACGGTGGAGGGTCTTGGGGCTTGTTCATGTCATCCTGTGCTATCCGCATTAGGATTTCAAAACATGGGGGAGGTTTAGGGAAGATGTTCAAACATAGCAAGTAATAACTTAACCCCAGATAGATAAAACCCAAAAGAAACATCACCCTTCTTAAAGAACGCATAGTCCATGAATCAACTTGTTCATAGGTTGATCCACGTTCATCGTTGAGAATAAAAAGGGGGAATAAATTCAAAATAAAACAAACCCCTACCTCTTTGACATTCATTGCCACATAATTTCATCCTTGAGGGTCCAAGAGGTCGATGGCATTCGTCGTTCTTTGAAGTATGTCAAATTCAATGATGTCCCAATGGGATTCTTCATTCTTTCTTGGAGAGGAAATCTATCAGAGGTTCATCATAGAATCCTCATATTTTAATCCTCGTTCCACCAATGCGTCAAACTATTAAAAATAAAACATGTCACAACATTTTTTGTTACGCTGTGACGTCGTGTCGTTACACTGTTTCATTTTTGAAACAACATCATTGTTTCATGTCATTAAAGGGTCGTTACGCTATGTGTTAATGATCCATTAATGAGCTCCATTAATTCTTCTGGTTATTGCCTTGTCACTGTACCACAGTGTCGGCGTGTCATCGCTCGTCGGTGAGAAAAGAAATAAAATAACTTTTTAAGTAATTTTATTATTTTTCTCGAAATGTTTGAAAATTAACTTTTCTGTTCGGCCCTTTCTGGACGATTTTAAGTCCTTTATAGGAGAATCCCAATGTTATGAGTTCAACGGTGCCCTCATATTTTTGATCCAAGCACCGGTTCAAAAGTTATAAAAACCTACCCACACTTTTACTGAACGTACCTAAAAAAATCAAAATTCTTCCTTGAGCTCATTAGGCCTCAAAATCACATGTCTTCAAAGCATGTGGTATCGAATAATTCCACATAATTTTTTTAAAAAAATACATTGAAATTGTATGAAATTACATTCTCCCCACCTTAGGGATTTACGTCCTCGAAAGTCAAAACAAGGGCTAATGAAACAGATGGGAGTACTGAGCACAAATATGAGCCTCCTACTCCCATGTTCTCTCCTAGATATTACCATGCTACCACAAAATGTGCACCAGAGTAATCTATCATCTGTTAAGGGCCCTCTCTGGTCGATCCTCTATCTCCTCTGGGAACTCCAAAAACGTCGCCCCATCGTCAATGTTCAGCTCACCCTCGTCGATGACATGTGATGGATCATGCACGTACCTCCTCAACTGTGACACTTGAAAATCATCGTACACCCAGTGCATCTGTGGGGGATGATCTAGGTGGTACGCCACCTTGCGAACTCTGATGAGAATCTGTAAAGGTTCGATGAACCTTGGAGATAACTTTCTGCCTCAGCCAAATCTCTACAATCCCCATCGGGGTGATACGTAAAGGAAAACATGATCTCCCTTCTCGAACTCCAAGGGTCTCTATCTCATATCGGTATAAGAATTATACCTTATTTGTACAGTCATCATCCACTCTTGGATGATCTGCACCTTCTCGGTGGTAGCCCGTACCAACTCTCTACCCGTGAGTGTTGACTCCCCTGGGTCTGTCTAGCATAGAGTTGATCTGTAAGGCTACCCATACAAGGCCTAAAATAGTGTCATGACAATGGTATAGTGATATATATTGTTATATGAAAACTCCACCAGTGGAAAGTGTTCCTCCCAACTATGACCAAAATCTAGGACGCAAGCACAAAGCATGTCCTCCAAGGTCTGTATGGTCTGCTCCGTCTGACCATCCATCTGAGGATGAAAAGTTATGCTCAAGCGCAGTTGAGTCCAAAACTCCTCCTATAATCCCTTCCACAACCAAGATGTAAAGTGTTAATTGTGTTTTGAGATAGTCGTTGAAGGCACCCTGTGAAGCTGTACTATCTCCTGGACATAGAGGCATCCCAATCCCTCTATCGGTCTCTACACTCAGATGGGTAGGAAGTGAGATAACTTGGTAAGTTGGTCAATGATCACCCAAATAGAATCATGGGCTCTAGATGTTTATGGTAACCCCGTCCCAAAGTCCATCGAGATACTATCTCATTTCCACTCTGGTACCTCAAGTGACTGAGCCAATCCTGCTGGAACCTGATGCTCAGCCTTCACTTGCTGACAGGTGAGGCATCGTGAGATGAACTCGGCCATAGCTTTCTTCACTCTTGGCCACCATTACTGACGTCATAGGTCCTTTAACATCTTCGCCACTCCTAGATGTACTTCCAAATGGGATATATGGAACTCCCTCATCACCTCCTCCTGCAACCCCACTTGTATTATGGTGCGCCCTCTGAAAAGGATTACACGCTCTCCACCTATCAAAAATCCACCAGGAGCATGTCTTAATGATAACTGAGCACATCAGGCCTCGCAGTCAATATTCACTAGTTGTGTCTCCCAGACTCACTGTAAGAGCGAGGGAGTAACAGCCATCGACTGAAGGTAGGCAGATCCATCATCATCCACAAATGATATCAGCATCGCGGCTAACTGCTCTGTCTCCTCACACAGTAGCTGCAAACCAGTCCTCCTGCTAAGCGTGTCTTTTACCACGTTCCCCTTCCCAGGAGTTTAGACTATCACAAAGCTATAGTCCTATAGGAAATATATCCATCACCACTGGATCAAGTTCATGTCCTTATGGGAGAAGATATACCTAAGACTCTTGTGATCAGAGTAGAATGTAAACCGCTCACCCATCAAGTAGTGCCTCCGCGTATTTAAAGAAAAGACCACTACTACTAACTCTAGGTCATGGGTCACGTAGTTATTCTTGTTCTGCCTCAACTTCTATGAGCCGTAGGCAATCACTACTCTCTCCTGCATCGGAATACAACCCAGTCTGGTCCCTGATGCGTCACAAAACTACATACCCAATTCCCCCCTTGTTAGTCTCGAGATAGGGGTACTCTTCAATATCCGCCTAAACTCTTGGAAAATCTACCAGCATCTCTCCATCCACATGAATGGCTATACCTTCAATGTAAAAGCCGATAACGGTGCTTCCACTCTAGAAAATTTGAGCACAAACCTCCATTAGTAACCAACCAAAGAAGCTTCGTACCCCAGTCACGCTCTTAGGTGGATCCTAAACGAGCACTACCTCTATCTTCACTGAATCCATTGAAACTCTAGCCTCCGAGATGACTTGTCCCAGAAAGTGGACCTCCCGAATCCAGAACTGGTATATCGAGAGCTTATAATAAAGCTGGTTCTCTTGGAGTGTATCTAGGATTATCCGTAGGTGTGTAGCATGATTCATCCCCAACATTGAGTACACCAAGATTTCATCAATGAAGACTACCATGAAATGATCAAGGTAAGGATGAAAGATCCTGTTTATGAGTCCCATGAACACTGTTGGGGCATTTTTCACGCTGAAAGGCATCACCAGGAACTCATAGTGGTCACACTTGCACCTGAAGGTCGTATTTGGTACATCCTCATCCCGTAGCCAAAACTGAAGATAGCCTGATCTGAGGTCTATCTTGGAGAACCACCTTTCTCCCTACAGTTTATCAAAGAGGTCATCAATCCTCGACGGTGGATACATGATCTTCATGGTCACCTAATTTAGGCGTTGATAGTCCATGCATAACCACAAACTCCCATCTTCCTTCTTGGTAAAAAATACTGGGGCTACCCATGGTGAAACTCGAGGCCTCACAAATCCCTTCTCCTGTAAGTCCTCCAGTTGTACCCTCAATTAACAAAGCTCCACAGGAGCCATCTGATTTGTTGGTGTGGATATCAGTGTCGTCCAAGGGTATGGATCAAAGCTGAATTTTAACTCTCAATGGAGACATAAACATGGAACATCTTCAAGGGAGACGTCCTTATACTCTACTATCACTAAGGAACTTGAGGAATCGTTACATTCACTGCACCAAGGGTCTAACTAGCCAACTGAATAGGAATTGGGTACACCCTCCTATGCCTGAGTCCATCAAGAGCTGCAAGTATTTCCCCTCTATCAATAAAGGGAAATCTGGTTCCATCTCCATTGATGAACCACATCCTTTGCATAATACAGTCAATCCTATCATGTACGGTACTTTTCCATACAAATAATGATGTTTTAAGGCCTCGACGCTACTACCAAGAGATCCCAACCAATACTCTCACCTCCAAGAGTTAGGTCACACTATCGGCACCTATGTGTGGTCATTAGGTCTCCTCCAGTAGGAGTCTCTAAACATGATGGTCAACTCAACGGTCTTAACCAGAACCTCTGTGTATTAAACAAGAAGAAGTGGCAAGAATAGGAAATCACTAGTATAAGTGTCTATCAATATTGCAGCTAATGTAGAAAGACACGCAACGTACCTTGATTCATCCCTGGATTCCTGGGGTCATAAGCCTCGATAGTCTGCAACTATTTCCTGTCCTACCCTATAACATGAATGGTGGGACAATCTCGCATGAGATGTCCCTTTTCATGACAAGCAGAGAAAAGTTTGACCTTCTGGAAACTTGCACATTCCCTCCTATGAACCCTCTAGTTCCATGACTTACTTTGCGCACCTGCAATACATAGGTCCTGTTATCCATGCATCTCAGGTGATCATTGCCTTAGATGCCTGTGACACACATTTAAACCCTTTTCCCCATCGTTAAGTTCCAAAAGAGTCATCCATGACATGGTATGGCAAGTTGAATCCACCTGAAACACTGGAGGTGGGCCTTCTAGATGATCAACAGGTGGTGGTAACATTGGTATACCACCCGGTGTGGCTATCTCTAGAACGGGTCCCTGAACGGATGCCTCATCTCTAGGCAGACTATCCTCACAACCACGTATCAGAAACCAAGATGGTTGTCTATGTGGAGGCATCCTGAAATAGATCAAGATGGGCCATGATCAATAGATTATACCTGGTGATCTGACTCTTATATAAAATAACATAAGTATACACTTTTTTAACCATTATATTTATGAATTTATCCAAAAATCGGAATTTGAGGTCCTGGTGTGTGGATACATTGGTCGCCGCACCAATAATGGACTCCCCGAATCTAAAAGTTGGACTCACAACATTTAACATTGTTGGCCAAAATAAGAATAATAGACTCTAAGTCTCTGAGGAATAACCCAACACCTCAGATACCACTTTGTCACGACCCATCCCTTGGGGCATGTGTCGTGACATACCCCAAGATCACCTCCCGAAGGCTAGGGGTTGGAAACTAGCACTGAAGGTGTCAACTTTCAATTGGGAATAATTTTCCTGAGTACCTGTATGCACACACATGCCCAACCACATCCCACAAACTGAAAGGGGAAAACAATAATACTGAAATAAGTGTTGAGTACAAGTAAATCTGAAAACAAGTGGTCTAGAATAAAAACCCAACAAAAAGAACTGAGAAATAGCAAAGTACAAAGGGGCTGGTGTAGCCATCCACTAAAAACCTCACTAGATAGTAAGAGTAGTGTATGTTGGAACCACAGTCATTCTATGAAGGAAATGGAGTATGGTTTGTGTTTTTTTTCAATCCTCATTGGAAGTTCATAATGTTTTTTAGGAAGGGGATAATACAGTTCAAGCGGACAATAGTACTAAAGGTGGCGTCGTTTTCCAATGTTTTCCAAATTTTTGGGCCTGAAAATTGGAAAATGGAGAGATGTGTTCTTGGAAAAGGAAGGTGTGTGAAAATCATGGAATGTGTACTAAATTGGTTTTTCATTTTTCACACAAAAGGTGTTTTGGGATCAGAATGCCGAAAATGGAAAAGGAATGACCTGCACGAAAAATCTGGAGTTTGCACAGAAAACAGTTCCTGCGTGAAAAACATTGTGCGTAGAATGAGAGATTTTGTGCGACACAGTGGGTTTTTCATGTGGGGGTTAGAGACACCTATAAATAATAGGTGAACCCCCTCATTACAGATGGGAATATACTTATAGAATATTCGAGTTCTGATACACATAAAAGTTGCATGAAAAGGGAGTTTTTTTGGAAAAGTTAGAGTTTCATGGAAAATTTACGTCAGCGCGGAAAAGCTAGAGTTGCGTGGAAAATTACTATTGTGCACAGAAAATTTAATCTGCACATAAAGGTTGTAGTTGTACGAAATATTTTCTATGTGAAAATCAAATCTTTCATGAAAAAGTAAGATCTTTCGCACAAAGGGTTGGTGTTGCACACAATTATCAGTATAGGCTGAAAACGTATTCTGAATATCCGATTCAGTGGTTCAGTTCTTTCAAGTGCATCAATTCAGGACTTCAATGCAAGAAGTGTCTCATGCTGAACAAAGACAAAGACTTCAATTAAAATCTACTAAAGTGACTTTCAAGTTGATAAATTGATTTTGACTTCTCTCAAGGTAGTGACCTAGGGGGATTCGAAGGAAGTGATCTGAGGGATGCAGTGATATTTCCCTAAACCATTATAAAGGAAGTTTTCCAGGAACAGAGTGTCTATGACCAATCCTTGTATCCACAAACTAGTGAAGATTAGTATATTCTGGTATGACCGACACACTGTCGGTGTATGCTCCTTGGGCATAGCCCTTAGTGGTGAACCAAGTAAAAGTGATGTGTGGTCTCCTTGCATGTGATTGTTTGCTTTCTGTTCTCATCATTCTTATAGTTTAAATGAGTTCCTACCAACATGGGAACAAGATCCTTGTTTTAAAAGAAAACGCCGACCCCCTGATTCACCCCTCCCCTCTCAGGGTGTCCCGGGGTCCTGAAGTGTAGCTACTAGAAGCATAAGTAGTACGTCCTATCTGTCTGATCTTATTGGGGCCCACCTGGTCCTAGGCCACCAAGTCCACCGTCGAAATATATGTCGTCTGCACAAGACATAACACATGCGGGAAAATCCCATGCAGGGTTGTGTAACACAGTACTCAGAAGGGGACCCCAGTCCACTAAGGAGAAATACCACAAAGAAAATCCACCAAGTAAGGCCATGAAGTAAGACCACAAAGTAAGACAAAAAAGTATGGAAAACTCACACCAGGTATATTCTAGAGCATAGGAAGAAGGTTCTTCGGCTATAGTGATGAACATTTCATACTGTTTATGGAATCATCCCTGATAAATCACTATTCATCTTCCAGACCACTAAGAATCCATACAGCTGTTGTTTATCTGTTGGGACACTAAGGATCCACACGGCTGCTGCTCGTCTGTCGGGCCACTAAGGATCCACATGGATTTTGTTCATATGTCAAGCTACTAAAGATCCACATGGCTACTTATCGATCTATTGGTCATATCTATACCTCCATGAATTCCTACATAGAATTTCCCAAAGTATTATCTCATTGTAAGGGTTCCAACGCAACAAATGGCACGTTGAACGGATTCCCAATCTATAAGATATGGGCATTTTAGTAAAAATAACCTGATTGGATTCGAGTCCCATCCAACCTGACCATATTCCAACCCCCGTCAAAACTTGTATAGAGTATTTCATAAGGACCGCCTCATCGCAAGGGTCCCAACGCTGTAAACGTATGGTAAATCGGATGCCCGGTTTGCAAGTTATTATCATTTTAGTAATCAAGGGTCAGTTGTGTCTGGGCCTGATCCAACCCGACCAACCTAGCCTGGGGGTCCCACATACCACAGTTTAATTAGACGATCCCAACCTAACCTAGTTCGAGTTAGGGTAGGTCTAGTCTAGCCAAGCCAGTGGGCCAGGACCACTGGGCCTCACTGGGCCCGACCCAGTTCGGTCGCGGATCTAGCTCGCCGGGTCGCCCGATGACTCGGTCTCGTCCGGCCCGGCCCGAAGGGCACGGTTCCGGTCAACCGGCACAGGTCTGGTTAGCTAGTGCAAGTCTGACCCACTGGGCGTGGGTCCGGCCCAGCCCGCTGTCTGGGGGCGCAGCCCACCAACTAGATCCTGACCCACTAGAAGCAGGCCGGTGGTGTGCGCCAGGCTGGGACGCGGCCGGTTACCACGTATGGCTCCCTGCCTGCCACGCGATTAGCCTCTAGGGCCTCCATCTTACCATGATCGAGCGACTACGGCTGTAAAATCACCTGAGCGGCATGGAAATATTCTCCCCCTCTACGTCTCCCGCAAACTCAGTCCGTGAGTTTGACCTATCAAAGCAGCGCTGGGTTGGCGTCGCGAGCTCTAGTGTCGCGACCCGCATCGGTCATGGCTTCCACCACCTCGGCGCACTGCTGAGGTGCGCCGCTCCACTCGGACATGCTCTAGTGGTCTATTATTTGTGCCTCCTATGCCTATAGCTTCCTAGGAATGTCCTCTTCACTGCAAAGGTCTTAAACCCACCTTGTCATCGATTCAAATGCTTGGCCACGAAGAACACACACGGCGGAGGGGCGCAGGCCTTGTTCGTGTCAACGCGCACCCTCTGCGTTAGAATTTCAAAACATGGGGTAGGTTTGGAAAATATGTTCAAACATAGAAAGTAATATCTTAACCCCGGATAGAGAAAACCAAAACGAAATGTCACCCTCCCACAAGAACGCACGGTCCGCAGATCAACTTGTTCCTGGGTTGATCCGCGTTCGTCATTTAGAATAAGAACGAGGAAGAGATTCAAAATAAAACAAAACCCTTATTTTGACGTTCGCTGCCACATCATTTCACCCTTGAGGGTCCAAGAGGTCGATGGCATTCTTCATTCTTTGAAGTATGTCAAAGTCGATAACGTCTCGTTGGCGTTCGTCGTTCTTCGTTGGGGAGTAAATCCGTTGGAGGTTTGTTAGAGAATCCTCAAAGTTTAATCCTCATTCCAGCAATGTGTCAAACTATTAAAAATAAAACTTGTCGCAAAATTTCTATTACACTGCAACATCATGTCATTACACTATTTCATTAATGAAACAGTATCGTTGTTATGCGTAATTAAAGCATCGTTACGCTGTGTGTTAACGATCCATTAATGAGCCCCATTAATGTGACTCTTTGTTGCCTCGTCACTGCACCACAACGTCTCCATGTCGTCTCTCATTGGTGAGAAAAGAAATAAAATAACTTTTTAAGTTATTTTATTATTTTTATTGAAAATTCTGAAAATTAACTTTTTCGTTTGACCCTTGCCGTCCAAAGTAAAGTCCTTTCTAGGTAAATCCCGACATTCTAAGTTCAACGGTGCCCTTGTATTTTCGATCCAAGCATAGGTTCAAAATTTAAAAAGACCAGCTCTTAAATTTACTGAACGTACCTAAACAAAGTTCAAAATTCTATCTCGGGCTCACTGGGCCTCAGAATCACGTGTTGTCAAAGCGAGTTGTCTTGAATAATTCCATACAAATTTTAAGAAAATTGCATGGAAATTCGGGGACATTACATTAAAAGTAATATAATTTGATTGATTATAGTCTTCCATGAATTTTGTAGATTAATATGACATATTGGTGATATTTAAATTAATTATATTATAAATACTATTTTTTCTTGATGTATTTGAAATCAGGTTAAATGAATAGTGCCAAATTGACATTAATGACAATTTATCAAAATAATATATTATTTAATTATTTAAAAATCATGAAAATGTTGAAATAGGATAAGTGGTAATATATGGTCTAAAATTTCATCTCTTTTCCATTTATGAGTCAATATTTATCTTATATCTAAAATTACAACCCTTTAATAGTGGAAACGATGTTATCATGGTTAATATTAAAATAGTTTAACTAAGGGGTTAAACCAAACGATAAGGTTTAAACAACCACAAAAACCTAAAAAAAATATTTCTTATGCTATTTCACCCATATACTACCCTATGTTAGAAACCCTATACATTTGTAGGAATTTGGACTAGATTATAACTTTATTATAATTTAATCTTTTAAGAAATTCAAAAAGTTCCCCTCACCTCAATTATAAAATGACACACATTCCTACATTTATTTACACAACTTTGAGCAACCTAGATCAACCAAAACCTACCCATTCCTCTTCTAAACATTATTATCCAAGTTATTTAGGTTATATTCACCCTAAAATAACAACCTTAAGTTCCTTAATAAAGGATCTAAAAAAGGTCTCATGAAGAAGAGGCAATTGTCTTACCCAACCTGTTTCAATTTATTTATTCTTCTACCTATTCTATGTCTCTTGAATTTAAAATAAAATAATAAATTAAGTATCATAAATATAGTTAAATTTTATTATGAATATAAAACCACCATTACACCCCCCTTCCCATAAAATAGGAGTGAAAGTATCACTCGTGCATATGTACAGCTTACCATCTCCACATAGTGGTACTATCCATTTGTCATCACCATATTTTATGGATGGGTATTATAATGGATTTAATATTTATATATGATAATTATAAAATTATTATAAATATTTAATGAGAATATAATATCTAACTTCTTACCTTCAAATCTGTTGGGAAATGATAACGTCGGTCCTGCGTACGTGTGGACTACCACCTCCACAAAACGATGTGATTTGTTTTTCATTTATATTTTACTTGGATGGTAATGATGATGGATTTGATGAATATATATATAATTTATATCATATAATAATAATTTTTTTAAGGTTAATTATTATTTAATTTTCTTTCATTCCATCCATTGAAAAGTGAAACCAGCATTCAGGAATTTTTACGGCCTACCATCTCCATGAACAATGTAATTAATTTTATATATATAAATTTTATGGATTATTATAAATATATATATAATGAATATATATTATATTTATATAATTATTAAAAAATTATATTATTTAACCTTGATAAAAGTATAAATACTTAAACTATCATACAAAAACATACATGAAAAACAAAGCAGTTATTACCTGAAATAGTGATTTTTTAACAAAGATTTTTTAATAACCTAGTGATAAAAGATTATAAGTAAGTCATAAATGGTATGATATATAAGATTATGGTTCTTTAATATATTTATAATAAATATATATTTAATATACATGAGTTTTGAACACGTACAAAGGTCATCTGACTTGAGGAAAGGGTTTATTTCAAAATCTCTTTATTATTTAGGATTATTTATGTTTAAGTCCCCATTGTGGGTTTTTCCATATCCTTATTTTCCTTAAAAAAAATTAAATAATATTTATATTACTCTAATTATTTATTAATGACATTTTTACCCTTATTTTACTTTCTAAAAAATGGTTTGAAAAGAGTCTTCTTATCATTTTTTCAAACGAGTTACTTTTTAACCATTTTACAATAGTGTGAAAGGAATGTTTTTTAAATTACATGGAATAGATTTATTTTATCTCCATCATGAATAATATTTTAATTGAATCTTACTTTATGAGTTTACAAGGTTCTTTTCAAAGAAAAAAATTCCTTCATATTTATAAAGTTTTAAAATAAGTGTTTTCAAAGTGAAAAGTGTATTTTACTAGAGAATTTTTCAATGATATTTTTAATTTATTTTCATATATGTTTAAATTTTTTATTGAATCCTATTCTTTAATGAGATTATTCTCTTATGATTCCATATAAAATATTTCATTGGATGGTTTATGAATAATTTTAATGGGGATAAACTATTTTGATACCATTCTCAATATTACTCTAGATGGTTTATGATTATGTATATTGATTGGGGTGATTATTAACATTTTATATGCTAGTTTCAATAATAATGTTTATGTGAAATATGTTTCACCCCTTTCATATTAGGAATGCATTGGACTTATTAAGTGATGAGTGTGGCCCACTATATCCCCTCTATACATCATTAAGTCTCCTAAGACAAACTAGTTGGGGTATTGGAGGAGGCTTTACCCATTTATGTAAGATTTTTTAGAATCAAGCCTTGATGGTATGTTTATGAATTCCTTCATTATGAATTTCCTCATTATGTGGTTGTTGATTTGATTTCCATGTGATTAATTGATTAGTTATGATATACATGGATAAGTTTCAAGATTATGTGATTATTTATATTGAATTATTTTATCACCATTTATCCCTATCATATTACTCTGCATGCATATGTTATTAATTAAATGGCATGTGTTGTTAGATTTTTACTTTTCCATGCTATTTATTCCATATTTATCCATGTTAGTTTTAGTTGTACATATACTTTTACTAGGCATTAGATCTCACCCCTTTCTTATGTTTATTTTTCCCCAAGATTCTAGGAAGTGTATTATGATTGATATGCAAGGATATGCTAAAGAGAATAATGGTGTACTCAAAGAAAATATTGTGGTGTGTTGTGTTTTTAAATATAATTTAATATTTAACTATTCCTTTAGTTTTACAAAACTACTAAATTATTTTATCCGTTGTGATTTTATTTCTTGTATCTAGTGCTGATGTAATAAAGTAACCACCAAATATAAGATACTAGGTTAGGCTATTTACACTTTGACCATCCACCTGATGCATCACCATGGACAACATGATCATGCATCACCTATACCTCCTAGTATCCCCACTGAGACTTCTCTAATCATAGTATCAAGGAAGAATCCATAGTTATCTAAAAAAGAAAAACTAGGACACTACAATCTTGGGCATCATGATGCATCACTATAAGCTCCTCCATCCCTTTCCAAACATCGACAGAATCCCAAACCACAACTCCTCATAAATTATGAATTAACACATCAGTAACAATAATTCCCTTTCCTAGGGTGTAGGATATCTCAAAATATTAATCTATAAGAAACTCCATCCACTTATGTTTGTTTATATTCAGATCCTACTAAGAGAAAACATACTCCAGGATTTTATGGTCTATAAAAACCAAAAAATGATCACCGATGAGGTAGTTCCACCACAACTTTCATGAAAAAATTACTGGAACTAGATTAAAATCATTTATATAATAGATACACCCATGGTTACATAACTACCTAGACTTATAAGATATCACCGCTCTTTACTTCATCAACATTCATCCCAAGACTAGTCGGTATGTATCATAGAAAACCTTAAAATACCCACCCTCCTTAGGAAACCAAAGCACTAGAGCACTGAGAAACTTATCCTTTTGATAAATGAATGTTGTTTGGAATTGATCAGTCCACACAAAATATTTATCCTTACAATTCAATGTGGTTAATGGGGTTTAAAATTTATAGAAATCAGGTACAAACCTCCGATAATAGCCTATAAGACCAACGAAATAGTGAACCTCTTCTACATTCTTGTGTGTTTCCCAAGAAACAACTACCTCAACCTTTGGCGGTCTACCACCATTCCATTCTAAGACACCACATTCCCAAGGAAACACACCTATCATGTACAAAACTTACACTTATACAAATTTATGTAAATTTAGTTATGTCAAAGGACTAACAAAATTGATCTAAGATTCTGGGCATGATCATCTTATGACTTTGAGTATATCAAGATATCATCGATGAAAACTATGAAGAACCGGTCTAGGAACTCATGGAAGATGTATTTCATGAGCCTTAGGATCATGGATGATGTTTTCATGACACCGAACAACATGACTACAAACTCGAAGTACATATACCTTCTTGTAAAGGTAGTATTTGGGATATCATCATCCTTCACCCTCAACTAGTGATATCTAGACCACATATTGATCTTAAAAAACCAAATAGATCCTATTATATGGTTGAAAAGATCATCTATCCTTGGAAGAGGGCAGTGGTTCTTGATTGTTACCTGATTAAACTTTTGATGGTCTAAGTACTACCTCATACTATCATCTTCCTTCTTGGAAAACAACACTAGGCCACCCCATAGTGATACACTAGGATAGATTAAACCCCTGCACATCATATTACCCACCTAAAACCTCAACTTGTGCAGCTCTATAGGCATTATCTTATAGGGATCCATCAAAATCGGAGATGTGCCCAGTTGTAACTCTGTCCTAAACTCGACATCGCGTTGAGGGGGTAGAGTCATAACAAAATCTGGGAAAATATCTAACAATTTATCCACAAATATGGGGACACCCTCTACCTAAGATTATAATAATATCTCTTCCTACTGAAACAAAATAGGCTTTACTTTCTTTCCACCCATATAATAACCTCACTCACCAACAAATTCCAGTCGCTAGCCATCCACATCGGAAAACAAAACTCTCCTTCAGAATCAGTCAATGAAGGCCTACATGAAATATATCTAATTTATGTCAAGGATAACATCATATGGATGTATTTTTAATAAGAATAAGTCTCTCTCTTATTGTTGATTCCCCATCACTAGTCTACATCCTCGGTATACATCAAACAAATTGGCATGAACTCCAAATGGTGTAAATAACACTAGGGGAACCAGAAGTCTCTCCAAATTCAGTACAAAATCATAGACCAAGGTGAAAATAAAAAAAGAAATTTGAGGCTTCTAAATCAAACAAATAACACACATCAACAGATGACAAACTGATCATACCTTGAACAACTCCTAGCTTCGCTGGCATTACCACCTCCAACACATGTATTTTACCATGTCCATCTCCTATGCCTCTATGATATTTTCCTCCAAGAATATTATTTGGACTAGGTACCTATAGAAAAGGACCATTTCAAGGATACCCTTTTCCTACACTATCTTCCCTTGGCTGTTGAATAAGCATTGGTGGTTTTTGTTGTTGAAATTGCCTCAAAGGATATTGTTATTGCTGCTTAAAAGGGGCTTGAAAACCCACCTAGAACTACCCTCCCTGAATGGATAGGCATTGATACTATTGGTTCCTATGTACTCCACAAACATGGAATGAAAAGGGAAATCTTATAGCAAGTTCTCAAGATCCATCTATCCTAGAATTACAGAAATAATTTTACCACAGTCGGTGCCCCACTGGCTGAAACCTTGACTACCTGAATACTCTTGGTCCACTACCTAAAGCTATACTCCTTGAGACACCATTATGGACACTATCTCAAGGTTTAACTCCCAAATAAATCATCCTCTTGATAACCTCTTCCTTTTTCTTCACCTCTAGATACATAGGAAGAATAAATAGAGAAAACTTATACCTAATAATTGGGCACAAACCTCCTCCAAATGTTATTCTATGGACTCCTCGTCTTGAAAAATTTCTGGAAAAAAAGTGAAGGAGGTACTAGAACTTGATCACAAGTTCCCACACACTTAGGCTCTCCTAAAATAGGTAGATAAAATTTTACCGCTTCTCTTCCTTCTTTAATGAAAAAAGGAACTCCAAATGAAGCTCCATCTGAAAGTCAGGTCAAAACACATCTGCCTCCTTACGGTCACTGAGAAACAGCATCCACCATAGACGCGTAGCTCCTCACAACTAAATAACTACCAACAACACACAGAACTTATCATAATCTCAAATTAGAATAAAATTAATCTTTATCCCCTCCAACTGATGATTTGCCTCCAAATCTAAGATTCTCCCCTCATACTTTCCCAAACTCTACCACTGGATGGAACATAGGGACCACTGTCATGCCTAATATTCCTCTATTAGATCGATCTTTAGACAATGAACCGGATCTACCTATTAAGCCACAACTACCTGAGCTACTCACAAATGATGACCAAGATCTATATTAGAAAAGGGAAATAAGAATTTCAAACTCCCATAGCATGGAATTTTTTATTAAGATTTATTTAGTCTATTTTAACCAATTTTAACATTACCAAATAAAACCAATTCTAACTAGAACACAAGTCATTGTGCATGTACCTATCCTAGGTCTCTACCCAGAAAACAGGTCCACCTCACTTGGTCATTCAATAAGATCAAATTTCATGCACCAGATCATGGGGGAGGGCCTAAAATCTTATGTTGTAGCTACTCTCCCTAACCTATATTATATAAATATTTATACTAGCACCAATTCCCTATAATACCATGAAAACATCATAGTTTCCAACACTAAAATCATCCCTATCTCTCATCCAAAACCTCTGATACCACTCTATCATGACCCCCTACCTCCAAAGGTACCTCTCCTGGGCTAGCAATGAAGTAAGAGAGATAATGACCCCTGAGTCCTACCTCTAGTAGGCCCCAGGTTGGTGGATATCACCAAGGGTATAAAAAACTAAAAAATGGGAGGCATTACCCTATATAATAATAATAATAATAAGATTTGGATATAGGATATTAATGATCAATCAACTCCATGACATAGTATAATAAAGAAACCAAAACCATCCAACAATTTATTTATAAATAAATAGATTTTGATAAAAGTATCTAAATAAATACCCCAAAATAAATTATAAGGTAGGGAAACAGCGACTAAACAAAGGTCCAAGCTAGTAATATCTAGAACGGTGCACATAATCCTCCTAGAAAGTTCAAAAAACTATTTTATATATGTAGGGTGATCATACAAGTATACCCAGTAGAAACCTCAAAATATCTTTTGAACATGTGAAAGAAGCATACTAATTCACCAGTGAGAAAATAGTAGAACTAATAGTACCTAAACAGGTCAACTGAATATCCCATCCTCACTAGGTCTCTCTCACCAAATAACATATCAAAGTATAGCAGGTACTGTAGCAGCGCGGGTACTGTTGCAGTATTGTTCACCGAGGGGTCCTTTGGTCCAAATTATGGGCTTTCAATCCTTGTATTCAGGCCACTTGGCCTTGGTCCTTCAGGCTATGTAATGGGTCTCCCTATACCAAATCTAAAGTGGTCTTTGCTTTAAATAATAAATTGAGGCTTCACCCCCAACATTTAAAAAAAACATATTAGGAAGCATATCAATAAAAAGGGTGCCTCGCACTAATTTCCCACTAATTTTCCACTCTTACATCCCAACTCCATACATCCTGGTGTTCCCATACCTTTAGTATCACATCATATCTCACCTAAATACACCTTGTCCTTTACATCACATCACATCAAATCTCACCCAAATACACTGGGGGCATCACATTTCAACACATCACATCACATCCTGACCACAGACAACCGGTCTATCGCATCACATCCCATTGCAAAACCAAGGTAGTAGGGTATCATGACCATGAAGAACATCAGACCCATACACCATAACCACATATCACACATATTCACATACCACAACACTTTTCACAACATCACGTTACATTTTCCATATTAGTAAGGGGGTTTAAATCAATTACACTTCTTTATTTTAGGGGCATTGTCACACAATCCATATATCTAGGTGAAACCCATTAATGATATAATTATAAGTGATTAACCATTTAATCAAGGGGTGTCATAATAGTAACACTTTAAGGGATTCACAACACATGCCAAATCATCACAAACAAAGGCTCCCAACAAACATGAATTTTAGTTGTACAACAAGCATGGATAATCACAATACCACAATACCAAAAAGATATAAAACCATGTGAATCATTCCCTTCCCTTTAAATTTAAATTAACCAGTTAATTATCTTCATTAAGATACATGAAAACCATCTTCTTGAAGGTAAAAAAAAGAATTACCCATCCTACATAGTACACTAAGTGAGAAATGAGGGATTCCCTACCTCAAACGAATCTTTGTTATTTATTTTACAAGGTTGAATAGAGATGGGGACGACTTCCAAGCTCCTCAAAAAAGGGTAATACCTTAAAAACCTAAAACACAACAACCACAACACTCCCTTTTCAAAAAAACATCAAAACCATATTTTCCCCCCTGGAAATATCCTTCCCATGTAGAAAAACTAGATAAAAGGATGGAGAAGAACAAGGAGTTAACTCACCTTAACCGCTAAGGATTTATCTCTAAGGGATGAGGAGAAAACACACTAATTAGGGGATGAAAGAGCTCTTTAGGAAGCACTTGTGTTTCTTAAGAAATTAGAGAAACAAGATAAAAGTTATTGAAACTGAGTTCTCTAGAAATTTATACCAAGCCTAGAAAATAGAGTACTAAAACACAATACTCTCCACTACATCACAATATAGATGGTCAAAGGTACCTCTAAGAACCATGGCCATATCCATGCTAAATATACTATAAAAGAGGGAGTAAGATCATGATGTAGCCCAAGGCACTATGTAATAGACCCCCAATACCCAGAAAGGGCTACGTCACATCCCCTGTTTCACAGTGAAGTCATTCCAAAATTGGTAGAACCACTTAAAAATGACACCCAATGCTCATCATTTTAGCTAGGGTCTCTATGTCATAGCCATCATCTTCTGAGATGGGACACACTATATCCAATGTTGCATAACACATCTACCGCCCAAAATGGAAGTAACCTCAAAACTCTTCCTCCAAGCCACTATAATATATCCATCACCTCCACAGCCACAAAACAAAATATCTCACACTGCAACGAGAAACTCCACACCACAACAACCACCATTATGGAGAAACACCCAGATCTATGTTGTAGAAACTTTATTAGTGATATTTTCCAAATGCATCCAATTTTCAGTCTCCAACTACCTCTAAACCTCCTATAGACACCTCCACCACCTAAATTCCGACTAAGAAATAGGATAAAAGGTCCATTATATTAAAATTTTCATATTGAAAAGTTAAATTAAAATTCAATAATGGATTCCATGTATAAAATTACAGGTGATTAGTATTTTTAATGTCTCAAATATTGGCATTATATAGGTTATTTGTGATAAACAATACATGGATGGTCAATTTCATAAAAACAAGGCATGATTGATAGCTAAAAGGTTTAAGTATCAATTTCAAGACATAATCTATGTCAAAAAACATTACATTTAATTTCATACTTAAAACCATTTGAATTCTAACTTTTGTTGATACCTTATATGATCATTATATTTATCATAGGATGTTGATAGTGCCTTTATTAGAAATTGTCAATTCGATATGACCAGAAAGATTTGGGGACACCAATTAATTTTAGTAAGGGGTACAAGTTACTAAAATCCAATTTTGGATTGAAGTAAGAAACAAGATCATATAATAATCATTTGGAATAAATTTTTTCCATGTTTTTACAAGAGGTTAGTGGGAGAACCAATATTTTCCATGTATAATATATTAATAACATATGGAAAATAGTTTCTTAATCTTATATTTATTTAATACCAAAATGAAATTAACTCTCTAAAAATAAACTTAAAGTAGAAACCTAAGTTTTAGGGAATGAGATATACTAAGGTCGGTCTAATGGGTTTCTAAGACCAAGTAAAAGTAAATGTACTGATAAGGTATTTTATAAATAAAATTTTGAAAAATTCAAGAGAGATTTTTAACCAAGGTCACATGGAATGAATCTATCCAAGAATATATGTATGATATGTAGGTGGATATTAAATTGGTGAGTAAAATTCCATAAGAGACAAAAATTGATCTATCACTTATGTTATGTTATGTACTAAATATGATATTGTTAATATATAATTTATGGTATCAGTAAAAACCATGATAACTGTATAGGAAGTAATTAGAACTATCTAATTGTAATTAAGAGAGTACAAGGAATATGTTCCTAGTACATGGATAGGAAGGGACACCAGTTATAAGGGGACACAAACTAGTCTTCCTTTAGATCAATATGATCTAAAATCATAGTTAGTCTACGGTAATAATAAATAAAAGATAATTAAATCCAATGGTATCTATGTCTATACATTCCAAGTATTTTTTGGTTTCTGATATAGTTGAAGAAATAGTGTAAAATTCAAAATGATTTATTCCAGTTCTTAGAATCACATTTAGAAAGTAAGGTAATATCATACTATAAATTTGGATAAGCTTACTATAATGGTATTAACTAAGATTTAAAGTTTAGACATAGGTAAAAAAGAACATAATTGGGGATATCATCTCTTGAATAATTTTACTTAAGGATGTGAAGTCATAGATAGAAGAATTATCACACAACGGAGATGTGACAGGACCAATGAATAAATCAAAAACTTAGCAGAATTGTGATCTTATCATGTGAGTTCTAACAAAGATAATTAGAAAGTTGGATCTAGTGTAAGTGGGAGTGTAACATCATAGATAATTTTATGATCTCTTTTAGGTTTAAGAGTGTGTTTCCTAGGTTTATAGGGTGTCAAGAATCATTTTGGGAGTTTTTCAACAAATCTTAGGTTGGGTGCTTCCTACATGATGTTTTTACATCATAAGACTGAGATTATTGTCTAAATAAGTAATGGGGAACATTCCATAATACAGATTTAGGCCATAAACCCCTTTTAGGGGATAAATATTAATTTTAATCTATAAATATGTTGATCGGGATAAAATTAACCTAAGGCATTGTATTTTTCAATGAAACATGAAATATGGGGAATTTACACGGTAAATCTATCATTTATGAGGTAAAATCCCCTTGCCCATTAGGTTTTATTAATATTTAATGTAACACCCTTATCTATTCATTATGTAGCCATGTTCCTTGAAACATATCTCTTGTTTGTAAATTTCTGGGTGTCTCTTCCTCTTCTGGATTACTTCATTAAGCATTCAATCTCTAGCTTAGTGGCATTGCTCCTCCTCTGGGTAAATATGACTTTTCCTCTTCTTCTATAACACCCGAGATTCAATTATAGTTAATGAAATTTATATTTTAATAAAACTATAATAAAATGAAAATTTTAATATTTTATGGAAAAAAATTCTAATCCAATAGGATGAATATTTATTTTAAACTTGGTCAAAATAAGCCTAAAATGAATTTTTGAAATTTTCTAATAGAAATAAGTTTTTTTGAATAATTGAAAATGTTGTATTTAAATATTCAACATTTTATTTATAATAGTGTATTATAATATGTTTAATTAATAATTTATTGACTATAAATTTGATATAAATAGTGATAAAGTCATTTGTAGGTAAAAGGGATATTTTTTATAAAGTATTTTTTTTTCAAAAAATAGTTTTTGTTTAAAAAGGAATAATGTCTATCCATTTTAATTAGTTAAAATAATATTTAATAATGAATTATTTAAATAAAATGTATAGATTTTAAATACATATATATGTGAATTTAAATTCATATAATGATGATTATGATCAACATAGTTAATGTAATATCATCTTATTCTTGAAAATGCATTTCTTGAAAACTATTTTTTAACATGATTTGTGGGTTTGTTTTTAAACTAAATTCTGACACTTTTGTGATTTTAATTAGAGAAAATGGATTTTATATTTTTAATCATCATAATTAATATTATTTAATAAGTTCAAGTTAATTTTTTTCAAAATTAATAGTAAAAACAGTAAAAATTAATTACCATGGTTAAGGTTAAAATGGGGTTTTGCGCATTGCATGTGTTTGTGTTAAAATTAATTTTACACACACACAGAGTTTTTATATAATAAATTTAACTTCATATTTATAATCATTGGGTCCAAATTATCTAATAATTACCATTTTATTTTAAGCTTAATGGATAAAGTTTCTAGGTTAAAAGCTAGTTACTATGGTGAAAACTAAAATGGTAAAAGAGATTTACCTTGAAGGTGAAGGAAATAACATGTTTAAACATGTTTAAAACATGTTTATTTTTAGTTTTTGAGGTTTTTATAAAATTTATAATCTCTAAAACCCATTATTTGTCAATTTTTGAAGAACTTGGGTTGATAATGACTTCCCATTATTGAATAGTTTTGGGTATTCACAAAAATGTCACTCATCCTCAATAATAAAAGGGAACCTGCTCCCCTCACTTCTTCACAACTATAAATACATTTAGCCTAGAAAAAATTTTCCCAAATCTATAAAAAACATAATTATCCATGTTATAGAGGTTTTTTTCTTCCCAAAAGACCAATCCTAGGGTCCTTAATAAGTTATCCAAAGGAGGTTATTTTAAGCAAAGGTAATTGTCTTCACTAAGCTATTTATTTTTTACTTCTTCTTTTTCCACCTACATTTATGTATTAAAAAATACAATATATTAACACAAGTATCTAACACATAATGATATGTTATTATATTGATTTAATAATATTTATCTACCTCTATCTCCATCAAATGGGAAACAAAACCATCACTCGTGTGTACAGTGAACTACTGCCACACGAACCAATGTAATTTGTTTTTCATCACCGACTCACATTGATGATGATAATGATTGAAATAATGAATATATTTGATAAATATAAAATTATATTAATTATTTAAAATTAATATATCATCCACTTAATTACCCTTTCACCCATTAAGGGAATTATATCGTCGCTCATGTGTACATACGACCTACCGTCTCTATGAAGCAATGCGATTCATTTTTCATGTACAACTTTCAAAAATGGATATAAAAAAGTATATAATAAATAAATGTGATATTTATAGCATAAATATCATTATTATTATGATTTATCTATATCTTGTTCACAATAATTAGTTCTTCTATGATAAAACATGCATGGTAAAACAAGGTAGTCAACACCCAAAATAGGGGTAAAAATGAAATGTTATTAAAAAATGGGTTATAAGATGTTATAAAAGGATTATATATGATATTATAAATATTAATATGGTTATATTTTTAATTAATAACATGTTTAAAACCATTATATAGGAATCTAAATCATTTTTAACTAAAGGGAAGTGTATGGTGGTGGATTTCATCTCAATTTACACTCTATTGAGACATTTATTATTTTTCACCTATTCACTTTAATGTGGAGTATATAATTCCATTATGATGAATTTAAATGAATACCTATTTATTAATAATTATTAATATTTCAATTAAAGTCTATTATTTTAAGTTGTTATAATTTAAAATTTACCAAGTAGGTAAGAATCTATTTTACAATCTCCCTTTCTTTTGGGATTGATTTTATTTTCAATTAAGGAATATTTTCATTTATCATTTATAAGATCCAATAATTTCATTACCCACTATATATTTAAGGATATTCCATATTTTATTCCAAATTATCCTCTATTTTTTACTTTAATCAACCAATGATATTTTTAAAAGAAAAACTGATTTTATTTCTCTTTTAATTGGATATATTTTTCTTCCAATCCATGTTTTTAAAAATTGATTTAAAAAATTCCATTTATTTACTCTAATGATTTATTAAAAAAATTATAATTTATCATTAAATTTTAAAAATGTTCCTGAATTAATTTTTATACTATTGTTATAAAGGTATGTTTTAGACTTTCTTTATGAAAAGTCAAAATGGATGTTTTTTAACATAGACAGCAATAACGGTGCTCCTCTCCGCCATAATTTTTTTATGAATTTTAACATATTATACATGTTTTAAATGGTTTTATAGATAAAAATATTTTATAAAATATTATTTTAATATTCAAGTTACACTCCATTTATTTTTTCAAATATATATGATTTTATTAAAAAACTTATATTCTCGGTGAAACAATGGGAATCTCTTATCTCTTATTAATCTTTTAGTAATTATCTTATCTTGAAAAATTCACTTTATTATGATCATTTGAGATTTAATTTAACTTAAATATCCATATTATTTATCATATATATTCTTATTTATTAAATTGTATATCATTTCTACATACGGTGTTTTAATTTGAAAGTTATTGATTAACTGGGGAAATATTGATTTTTAGAAATATTTATTCAATACGAACATTTATTGATAAGGTATATTGTTCATGAATTAAATTGATCATTTGATATATGAGTAATGATTTGGAAATAAAGTTATGGGTGGGGCTTGGAATTATAGATCCCCTCGATGAATCAATATGTCTCATGAGACAAAACAATTGGCCAAATTAAATGGTTTTTACCCATAGTTTTAAACTGTATTGGTGCAAGGTCATAATGGTATAGATATCATGATGTTTAAGAACATTAAATTAAATATTAATAATTTTCTTCATTGAGAATTTAGTTATTATTATCTCTGGTATTTTAGTATTGATATTATCCATGAATGAATTTCTTGCTCAAGTTATTGATTAAGTGGAATGTGTTTTCAATTATTTTCCTTTTCATATTGATTATGGATTATTTAATCTTGATAGATTTTGTTGTACATAACCATTACTGATAATTTAATATCACCCTTATTTTTATTTCATTTCTCTAGAATATGAAGAATAATTATTTGAATGAGTTCAAGGATGCTGAATGTTTTCAATTACTATGTTTTATATTTTATCCCTAATTTAAAATGGGTATCATGCATGTATCTAGATCTCCAAGAATACTAAATAGATCAGTCATTTAGGATTTGACCCCTTGTATATATACTAATTTGATAAAGTAGACACCAGCTATGGGTTACTAGAGTCAAGGTTGTTAAAGTTGGTATGAGTGAAAGTTTAGTAGAAGCCTTGGGAACTAGATTTAGGAAAACATATATTAGGGAACATAACTCTATGATATAATTTAAGGATATGTCAAATTGTGGAATAATATCTAAAAAATTTGGTTAGGTAGAGATTATGTGGTTTTTTTTAGAAATACATCCCTATCTAGACACTACAAGTAGATGTGGTTCTGGCATAGTTATACCAAGGATTAATAACTTTGAAAAGGGCGCATTAGGATTTGACTCAACCATCACCCGATGAATGAAAACAAGCCTTATTGCACACCTAGTTTGACAGTCTTGGGGGATATGATTTGGATAATTCAAATTTTCATTACAAACCATTATGGAGGATTTAAAAATATTTTTATGATTTAAATATATTCCAGAAGAAACCAAGTTTATGTTTTCAAGATTATCAATGTATAAATTTTAGATTTATGTTAAGTGTTACACCAATTTCATAATTATTCATTAAGATTTAAAATTCATAATTTTATGAGTTTTTTAGTGTATGTCATTTTTTATAAATTGAACCAGGAAGAAAGAATAGTATGAACACTTATGGTCAATGTAGAAATTTCCTTGTTGAATAAGCCAATACAGCTGGTATTGGAACTGAGAATATGATGGCTATATTAAGGAAGCTTACCCAAGTTATAACTAATAACCTTTATCGAATAGAGCAACCTGTTATTTCATTATTTGATTCTCCTACCTTGAATTTCTTCATGTGATATAATTCCCCATAATTTATTGGGACTTCTATTCTAATGGTATCTAAGTAATGGATTAATTGCCTTGAAAGGATATTTTTTTCCTTGGGATGATATAAAAAATAAAAGTTTATACTATCAATATATTTTCTCAAGGGAGATTTTGATTGATGTTCATAGATGATCCGGAATACTAGGGAGGAATAGTAAACATAACACATGGAACTGATATATTTTAAAGAAACATGCTTTGAAAAATATTTCCCTTATGAGTAAGAGACTAAAATGAAGATAATGTTCATCAACATAAAGAAAAAGAAAGTATAAATTATTTCAGGGTACGAGGATACATTTATAATACTATCTAGATATGCTACAGATTACATATGTAATACGAAATGGAATATTGACCATTTATTTAAAGGGATTAATCCAAGTCTCTAAAGGGTTTTGGTTTATCAAAAAAAATCGTCATATGATGAAATAGTTTTATGCACCATCAAAATAGTGAAGTAGTTTTCTAGATCCTATGTATTCATGGGGAATAAATAAAATAATAGGTTGGATTAACACTATGAAAAAGGAAATTAATTTAAGAAGAATAAAAAAATAAGTACAATTCCATCATGTGAAAATTGTGGGAAGAAACATCTCAGGAAATATTTTAATGGAATGGGAGTTTGTTGCAAGTGTGATGATAAGGGACATCCAAGTAATGTATTTACGAGGGATAAACTAATAAATGAATTCCAATGATTCAACTATAGATATATAAGGAATTATACACACCAATTCCCCAAGAATAAATGGAATATACTGCAGAAGAGGCCTAAGGGGGAATTCCAAGATTAAGCAATCACCAAAGCTAAAGTGGAAGTTCCCAATAATGTGGTGGTTTTGGATCCTCATACTCTTTTTTATATTCCTTTTTTTCAAGAAAATTAGATATTTACCTAGAACCTTAATAAGCGAGTTTTCAATAAAAAAACATAGTGTGAGTCTCATTGTAATAAGGATGTGTTAGGAAGTTCCCATTATGAAACATAAGCATACTTATTTTTTGAACTTATTATCATACCTATGGTTGAGTTTTATATAATCCTTAGTATAAATTTTATTTAAAAATATAATGTAAAAAATTATTTCAAGGATAAGTAAATTATGATTCATGATAATGATGTAGAATTCCTTATATTTAGAGTAGATACTTTATCATCTGAGTTATTTATAGATCCACCCCTAGTATCTCTTCTGAATGGGATTCTTGGGGAAGAATAGAAAACACAATCAACAGATAGAAAGTTTAATCTTTAAATTTAGGATATACCGATTTTATAAGAATACATTGATGTATTTCATGAGGAATTACCTAGATATCAACCACAGTGTGAATTAGAGTTATCTATTTATTTAATCCCGGGTGAAATAATTATATCAAATATTCCTTATAGAATGGATGATATGGATTTAGTGGATTTAAAGAAACAACTAGATGAGTTGTGTGATAAAGGATTTACATGGTCTAGTGTTTCAACTTGGGGAGCCCCTATTTTTTTTAAGAGAGATGGATCCATGAGGTTGTATATTGATTATAGGGAAATAAATTCTATTATGATAAAGAACAAGTGCACTCTACCTTTTATTGATGACTTATTTGATCAACTTCATAGATCTAAATATTTTTCAAATATTGATCTTCATTCTCAGTAACATCAATTACGAGAAAATAAGGAATATATTCTGAAGACATTATTTTGAACAAGTTATAGACATTAGAACTTTATAGTAATTCCATTTGGATTGACAAATGCATAATCAATTTCTATAGATCTAATAAATAGAGTATTCAAAGAATATCTCGATAATTTAATTGTGGTATTAATTTATGGTATCTTGATGTACTCTAAAATCAATTAGGATCATAATAATCACTTATATATCATTCTTGAGACTCTTAGAAGAAAATAGTTATAGGGGAAATTTAATAAGTGTGAATTCTAGATTGAGAAAGTTACTTTTCTTGGAAATATTGTCTCTAAGTATGGAATATTAGTATATCCTAAAATGACAAAGGAATTTAAAGAATATACTATTACAATGAACATAACTAAGGTATGTAGTTACATTGGTTTGGAAAGCTATTATTGGTGATTCATTCAGAATTTTTCCTGATTGTCTAACCTGTTAAACAAGATTATAAGTAAAGAAGTAGATTTCATATAGAAAAATTAATCTGAATAATGTTTTAAATAATTTAATAGGATATTGTTTATGTTACGGAATCTTTGGGAGTCAAAATGACAAAAACGAGAAAAAACGAAAGAAAGAAAGCAACAAGAACACAGTGATTTACGTGGTTTGGGAATAATCCCTACAACCACGGGAGAGGTAGAATTTCAATATTTGGGAGCAAAAAATTACAGAGGATTTTTCAGTAGTAACCCTAGCCTGAAAAAGGTCTATAAAATAGAGAATATGATCATTGTTCTAAAAGTAAGTCCACGTTGCTACAGTGAATGGTGGCCTACTTTGTCAAAAGCGCTACAGTGGCTGCTAGCTGGAGAAGTCAAAAGTGCTACAGTCCAGTTGACCCCGAAGTCTGCACTGCTACAGTGCCTGTCACTCTCGGTCTGTCGGAATTGCTATAGTTTTAGGGCACAAGAATTTTTCCTGATTTTATAACCCTTTAAAAAAGATTATAAGTAAAGGGGTTGATTTCATATAGAAAAATTAATATGAATAATGTTTTAAATAATTGAATAGGATATTGTTTAATCCTATAATTTTTACTCTATCATCAGGAAATGATGTATCTATGATATATAGTGATACATCAAATAAGGGACTTGGTTTTTTCTTAATAAAAAATGACAAATTATTTCATATGCATTAAGGAAGTTAAATAATCGTGAAAAAACTATCTAAACCATGATCTTGAGTTGGAATTCATAATCTTTTCTTTGACGATATTGATACATTATCTTTATAGTGAAATATGTGAGATGTACACAGACCATAGGATCCTAAAATATATCTTTTAAAAAAAAGATCTCAATACAAGGTAGATTTTATGTCTCAAGCAACAAAAGTATTATGATTTCTCAATAAACTACCACCTAGGGAAGGAAAATAAGGTTTTGTATTCATTGAGTAGGAAAGATCGTAGAGTTCTAACCCAAATGAAAATTGAGAGAGATCTTGTGTTCATGGATCTAGTAAAGATGGATATGTGAGTTATTAATTAAGGGGATACATTACTCCTTTTTAAAATAATTTTAAAACCATATTTATTAGAAAAGATAAAAATTTCTCAATACGATGATGAAATTTTTTAGAAGAAAATTAAATATGTGAATGATGGGAAAATAGAAAACTTCATTTTTGAGGATTATATTTTGAAATTTGGAAAGATATTATGTGTTCCATCTATACCAAATATGAAAATGGAATTATTGGATGATTATTAGAACTTGAATTTCTATATATACCCTAGAAGAACCAAAATGTATAGATATTTAAGGGAATAGTTTTTTGGCAGGAAAACATTATGTAGGAAACTGTTTATTATGTACCAAGATGCTTGGTTTTCCAATAGGTGAAGGCTGAGAGAAAAAAATTTAGAGGATTCTTGGAACTTCTTCCTATTCCTATGTGGAAATGAGATGACATTAATATGGAATTTATCATGGGAAT
Organism: Viscum album; assembly: GCA_963277665.1. Classification (NCBI taxonomy): domain Eukaryota; kingdom Viridiplantae; phylum Streptophyta; class Magnoliopsida; order Santalales; family Viscaceae; genus Viscum; species Viscum album. The sequence continues at coordinate 1,429,925,484 of OY728126.1, read as the reverse complement.
ACCAAATACTCCTAAAAGGAATGGTGAAATATGGGTTATTGTTGATCATCTAACCAAATATGTACATTTCTTTTCTATAAGAGAATATTTACGTCTTTTGTTCCTTGTAAAGCTCTATATTAATGAATTTGTAAGACTTTATGACACACCTATTTCAATTTTGAATGATCACGATCCCTATTTTACATTGAAATTCTGGAAGAATCACCATAATGATCTTGATAATGAGCTTCATTTGAGCACTACTTACCATGATCAAACTAATTGAAAGTAAAAAAGGACTATTCAAACATTAGAAAATGTGTTAGGGTCACACTCACTTGAATTTCAATGTATGCGGTATTAGTATTTACATTTGGTATAGTTTTCCTATAATAATAGTTTCCATTCAAGTATTTAAATAGAAACATATAAAGCATTATATGGAAAGATATTTCGTACTCTAACTTGTTGTGATGAAGTTGGTGAAAGAAAACTTGTAGACCCAGAACTTTTTGAGGTGACAATGACAAAGGTAAGGACTATTCAGAATCATATTAAAGAAACTAAATGAAGGAAAAAGATTTATGTTGATAACTGAATGAAAGATTTATAATTTCAATTGAGAAATCATTTTTTCTTGAAAGTATCTCTAAATAATGGTGTTATAAGGTTTGGTAAGAAAGGGAAAAAAATCCCCAAGTAAATCATACCTTTTGAGATTTTAGAAAGAATTGGAGTTATGTATTATCATTTGGAAATGACAATAAGTCTCTCTAAAGTAAATGATGTGTTCTATATATCATTTTTAAGGAAGTGAATTCTAGAACCAATGTATGTTCTTACCTCTACAGAAATAGAATTGGAACTTGATATGTCTTACTATGAAGATTGTATCCAGATTCTTGATACTAGAGAGAAAGTATTGATTAATTGGATGAACTGATTGGTAAATGTACATAAAATGGAGGATTAAACATGGTAACCATATGATTTTATGAATAATAAAAACCCTCATTTGTTTTGAAAGTAATATCTGTGAAACTTTTGAGGATGAAATTTTTTTAGGAGGGAAGAATGTAACATCCATGATTCAATTATATTAAGTTAAAGTTATATTTTAATAAAAATATAATACAATACACAATTTAAAATTTTAGGGAATAAAAATTATAATTTTATAGGATGAATATTGATTTTAATCTAGGTCAAAATAATCCTAGAATGAATTTTTGAAAATTTCCCTTAGAAATAAGTTTTTTTAATAATTTAAATTATAGTATTTAAACATTCCTAATTTTATTTATCATAATGTATTATAATATGTGTAATTAAGAAAATGACTATAAATTTTATATAAATAATTGAAATATCGTTTGGAAGTAAAGAGGGATATTTTTCAGAAAACTATTTTTTTATAAAAAAATTGTTTTTGTTTAAAAAGGCATAATGTATATCCATTTTAACAAATTAATATAATATTTAATGAAAAGTAGAATAAATTAAATTTATAGATTATATATCTATTTATATTAATTTAAATCCATATAACTATGATTAATAGTCATATAGATAATATATGATCATTTTATGCTTGAAAATGCATTTCTTGAAAAATCATTTTTCGACACGATTCGTGTGGGTTTTTTTAACTAAATTATACAACATTTTTTATTTTAATTTTCTAAAATGGATTAAATATTTTGAATCATAAAAATTAATATTATTTAACATGTCCAACTTTGTAATTTCCTTGAATTTCCATGTATTTTTTTTAAATTATATGGAATTATTTTGAGACCGCGCGCTTTGACAGCACGTGATTCTGAGGCCCAATGATCTCGGAGTAGAATTTTGAACGTTTTTTAAGTTCACTTAAGTAAACCTATGAGTGTTTTTTTCTAAATTTTGAACCAGTGCTTGGATCGAAAATCTGAGAGCACTGTTGAACTCGGAACGCTAGGATTCACCAGAAAGGACTTAACTTTGACCGGTAAGGGTCGGACAGAAAAGTTAATTTTCAAAATTTTCAGAGAATAATAAAATAACATAGAAAATGTTATTTTATTTTCTTTCTCACTGTTGAGAAGAGGATGACGGTGTTATAGTGCGGCGATGAGGCAATTACAAGGTGCATTAAATGAGGATCATTAATAGCTCATTTGTGCAAGTGTAACGATGCAACGTCGCAGCTTAACAGAAACATTGTGACATGTTTCTTTTTTATTAAACTAACATGTTGGAGAGTTGAGAATTATACCTTGGGGATTCCCTAACAAACCTACGACATAATTCCTCTCCAATAAATAATTACAAATGTGGTGATGAATGCTAATGATTCACAGATCGACGATAATGATGTGGATCTCATCCATCATCAACAATTGATCCAACAATCCAGGAAGGTGTTATGATTTATTTTTGATTGTTGTTCTTTCCCCATTCGTCATTCTAAAACAACGAACATGGATCAACCCATGAACAGGTTGACCCGCAGATCGTGTGTTCTTGCGGGAGGTTTGTTAAATTTGGGGACTTGAATGGTGGGTATATTCATGTGTTGAAATCCCAAACCTCCCTTTGATTATACACCTCTAATGCAGAGGGCGAGTACCGACACAAATAAGGCCCGAGTCCCTCGTGCTTGCATGTTCTTGTTCCTTCTTCATGGAAAAACTTTCAAAATAGTGGAAAGGTGAATTCGAAGCCTTCGTAGTGAAGGAGACACCCCACAAAGGCCGTAGGCACAGACGACATGAAGAATGGACCACCGGTGCGGACCCGGTGGTTCGTAGAAGGAACTGCTGGTGGCAACCGCCGGTGGGTGGTAGTGTGCCACGACGGCATGCCAGGGATAAGCTATAGCCTGGTCAGCCGCGATGGTGCGGCAAGGTCCGCCAGCGTGGGTCGGCAGTAGGTGAGAGGGTGTGCCGCTGCGGAGCAGCAGGAGGTTGCATCCCATCGGCTGCGATGGTGTGCTGGATACGTAGTGCCAACTGGCACCACGTGGAGGAGTGTCCCGCATCCACAAGCCATGTTTGACTGAAGGGGGCAGCCAGGTTGACTGGGCACGCAAGCCCCCAATCGAACCGACCGAACTGGTCTGGGCTGCATCGGACCAGCCAGGTCGGTCTGGACTGATCCAGGCGGACCATCGGGCCAGTCCAGGCCGAGCCAATAGCCCTGTTAGTTTTTTATTCGGTTCGATTGAGTTGGACCAGGCTAGGGGAAGATGATCGGGCCATCGATCGGCCCGGGTCAGAACTTGAATGGCCCTCTAGTACGGTCCGAGCTAGATAAATTCGGGTCACTAGGTGACCTGACGGATTGGACCCACATCCTACCTAGGTCGGGTCCAGTGAGTCCCAATAGGCCAGGTATACAAGACGGGTCATGCGAGACCCTAGTCCGGGATTGGTAGGGTCAGACTGAGCCCAGATGCAACCGGCCCCTATTTACAAAAATGATGATATCTCTCAAACCGGGTATCTGATTGACGTGGCATCTACGGAACGAAGACCCTTGCCATGATGGGGTCCTTATGAGATAGTCTATATGACTTTTTGTGGAGGTTTGTGTACAGTCAGGTTGTATTGGACTTGAATCCAACTGGGCCCTTTTTACAAAAATGTTCATATCTTACAAACTGGGCGTATGTTCAACGCGTTGTCTATTGCGTTGGGACCCTTACGACGAGATGGTCCTTTGGGTTACTTTATGTGGTACTTCATAGAGTTTTAGGTTTAACCGGTGGATTAAGGATAAGATCCTCCCATAATCAAGTATGCTAAGTGCGGGAATCCAGTGGCTGGATGTGATGTGAATAATGAAGAGCGACCCTTCGTGGATCAACAACGGAGCGACTCTTCATCGATCAACATGAGAGAGACCCTTCATGGATCAGTAGCAGCTCAACCCGACATGGATCAGCTGTAGAGCGACCCATCATGAATCAAAAATGGAGCAACCCTTCGTGGATCAACATGATAGTGACCCTTTGTGGATCAGCATGAGAACGACCCTTTGTGGATCAACAGCAGAGTGACCCTTCATGGATCAGTAGCATAATGACCCTTTTTGGATCAGAAGAAGAGCCTCTCAATAGAATAATATTATCTATCTTTATTAATTATCGTCTATACTTATGTACTTAAGTTATACTTGGTGTGATCTATGTGTTTTTCTTTGTGTTTTACTTTTAGATCTTTCTTTGTGGTATTCTTCCTTTGTGAATTTCTGTGAGACCCAAGTTGGTCTCGGGGTCCCTATTAAGTATTGTTATACTCACCCCTGTATGGGCTTCAACTAAACTTGTTGTGTCATATATAGAAGACGGACAGCTTTGACTGGGACTTTGGGGAGCTTGGGCTTGACGGTGCTCAGAGGTGGATCGATAGATGTAGTGTGTTGCAATGACATCTGACAGTGAGTTGTACCTACCCTTCAGATAAGATCCTTGGCAGATGAACTCTAGATATTGTACTTGTTTTGTTGTACTTTCCTTTCAGTTGGGATTGTATTCTAGACCCTTTACTTTCAGTTTACACCTTTTTCTCTCAGTGGTGGAACTTTGTGGTGGTTGTACTACTTTCTTTCCTTTGTGGTTTTCTTTTTGCAGTACTCCTAGTTTGTGTGTGTGTAGTTTTAAAGGTAATGACTTCCCTTTTTGGGATATTCCTCTATGGTGCTAGCCACCATCCCATGGCCAATATAAGGTGGCCTTAGGATAGTCATGGCACGGGCCTCGGGGGACGGTTCATGACAAAGTGGTATCAGAGGGAGATCGGTACACGAAAACACTGGTTTTATGTGTTTTGGAAATACCTTTTTCTCTTGATCTCTTTTGAGTCATCTCACTAAGTATAACTTATGGACTATGGATTATTTGTTTCCCTACAAGATGCCTCGACGAAGGAAACCATCCAGGATTATAGTGAGAGATAATGACGATGGCCCACTGAGCGATGAGGTGTTGGTGCAGGGACCACTTATAGCGATAGTACCATCGGGTGGTGTATAAGTAGCACCACCACCCATAGAGTAGTAGTTTCTACCACCCCCCCCCCCAGCGGACAGTGCACGCAGACTGAATGCACTACACGAGTTCTAGAGATAGAGGCCTCCAAGGTTTCAAGGTGATATTGATGCTCATGTAGCTGAGGATTGGTTGTAGGTACTTATGTGGGGTTTTCACCTGGTAGAGACACCTATAGACTAGATGGTGGTCCTAGTCTCTAGCCTTTTTCAAGGCATGATAGAGAGATGGTGGAGCTTGATGCTCTAGACACACGAGGAGGTTATCCTTGCCTATTTAGACTTCGAGAGCCTCTTCAAGATGGATTTCATACCAGCAACACTATACTCAGTGTGTATTCATGAGCTACTGCACCTACAATAGGGCAGCCTGACTGTGGCTCAGTACTCGGCGAGTTTTACCAACCTCTCCTGCTACTCCACCAACATGGTAGAGGACCCTTTTTTAGGGCTCAGACCTTTGAGTAAGGACTCTGACGGTAGATCAGGGTGTTGATGATTTCTCTTAGCATCCCAACGTAGGCTGTAGTGCTAGAGCGAGCTCTACTAGTGGAGAGCTTCCTAACCGAGTAGACACTGATGGTGAGAGCCGCCACCAGACGACAGGTGGCCGATTCATTTACAGCAGGTAGTAAGTAGACAATATAGAGGTCCAAATAGGCCAAACCTTCCATAGGATAACCCTAGGATGTAGGGTCAGAGGTATGAATCTTGAAAGGAAGAGGAGGTTGGCTGAGGTCTAGATTTTGTTACTCCTATGGCAGGCAGGGACACATGGCTCGTGATTGCCCGAACTGCTGCACAGACTATTAATAGATGGTTGTGGGACTGCCAAGGCAAAGATGGATGTTCAAGAAAGAATGTTCACAGGGTGGAGAACATGGTAGGGGATAAGTCCAAGCAGTAGGTAGTGGACAATGGTTCAAGGTACTACCTTTACCACCCTAAGGTAGTCCACCATGAGCTCAGTGAATCAGTGGACAAGGGTGAGCTCAGCATCAAGAAATGGAGTCCTTTGAAAACGGTGCTCCAGATATGATTTGAGGTACTATCAATGTCTTCTCCACCTTAGTTGTAGTTCTTATAAACACAAGTTTTAGCCACTCTTTCCTTTCCATAGACCTCATTCAGGGTTCGGAGATTCTGGTGGAGCTGTTGACTCGATCCTTACGATTAGAGACTACTACGGTAGGGGATTCGACGATTACACACTAGTGCTAGTAGTGTAAGCTTACTTTATGAGGCGAGAGCTTCATCTGGGATTTCCTAGTAGCAGCATCGAGGCCTTACAATTTCATCTTGGGTATGGAATGGTTATCTACAGTCTATGCTCATATCGATTGTTTTATGTGCAAAGTGTTGTGTGTCCATGAGGATGGGACCAATTTTTCCTTCATCGGAGAGAAGGTAACCTTTGCAGCATAGGATGGACTTTCTCAAAGGAGGGTGCAGCTGATCACTCACAAATTGGCTAGCCTCACCCTCGGTGTGGTGGACGATAGGAGTCCAAGATTCCCTGTAAGATGGACGAGTATGAGGATGTCTTTCCTAAGGATGTTTTTAGACTGCCTTCCTAAAGGGAGGTAGACTTATGCATCGACTTGTACCCTGGGACGGAACCGATATCCACACTTTGATATGGGATGACTCCCACGGAGCTCCAGGAGCTGAGAGTATAGTTGGAGGACTTGCAGAGGAAGGGGTTCGTAAGACCCAGTGTTTATCTAAAGGAAACCTCGGTGTTGTTTTCCAAGAAGGAAGACAGGAGCTTGAGACTATGCATGGACTTCTGGTGCCAGAACCAGGTGATCGTGAAGAACAAGTATCCACTACTAATGATTGATGACCTCTTTGATCAGTTGAAGGAAGCGAGGTGGTTCTCAAAGATCGGCCTCAGATCAAGGTATCATCAGCTTCAGGTACGGGATGAGGATGTACCATAGATATCCTTTAGATGTCGGTATGGCCACTATGAGTTTTTGGTGATGCCTTTCGGCGTGACCAATACCCCAATGGTGTTCATGGGACTCATGAACAGGATCTTGCAGCCTTACCTCAATCATTTTTGGTAGTCTTCATTGATGAAATCTTGGTGTACTCAGCATCAGAGGAGGAGCACGCTACACACCTACGGATAGTCATGGATACACTGTGAGAGAACCATCTTTACGGTAAGCTCTTGAAGTTCCGATTCTAGAATTGGGAGGTCCACTTTCTAGGACACATCATCTCGGAGGATGAAGTTGCAATGGATCTAGTGAAGATAGAGGCAGTGCTTTCTTGGGAGCCACTCAAGAGTGTGACTAAGGTGCAGAGTTTATTAAGGTTGGATAGGTAATATCATAGGTTCATGCCTGAATTTTCTAGAGTACTAGCACCTCTATTGTCCTTGACACGAAAGGCGACAGCCCTTCGTGTGGATGGAGAAGTGCCAGTAGAGTTTCTAGGAGCTAAGACAGAGACTGACAAGTGCCCCCATCTTGAGACTACCATAAGAGGACATTGGTTATATAGTATTCTACAATGCATCAGGTACCAGACTAGGTTGTGTCCTAATTTAGGATTAGTCAGTGATTTCCTACATCTCACGGTAGTTGAGGCAACATGAGTAGAATTACACAACCCATGACCTAAATTTACCAACAGGGGTCTTTACCTTGAAGATGTGGAAACACTACTTGATGGGTGAGCAGTTTATAGTCTAATCTGACCACAAGGGTCTCAAGTATATATTATCACAGAAGGACTTGAACTTGTGACAATGGATATGGCTAGAGTTACTCCAGAACTATGACTTTGAGATAGTCTATACTCCTAAGAAGTAGAATGTGGTGGCAGACACGATCAGTAGGAGGTCTGGTTTACAGCTCCTGAGTGAGGTGATGGAGCAGCTATCCATGGTGTAGATATCCTTCATGGATGATGATGGAGCATATTACCTTAATTCTATGACTTTCACGCCCCCACTCCTACAGCGAGTTAGGGAGGCACCACTTGTGGATGTCGACTGTAAGGCCCGATGTGCCTAGTTATCCTCAGGACAGGCTCCTGATGAATTTTCAATAGGTGGGGAGCATGTTATCCTTTTCAGAGGATGCACCACAGTACCAGTGATGTTACAGGAGTTGTGTTGACGGGGTTCCATACATCCCCTTTGGCAATACATCTTGGTGTGGAGAAGACGTATCAGGACCTCTGATGTCAGTACTAGTGGCCAAGGATGTAGAAAGTGGTGTAAAAGTTCGTTTCATGATGCCTCGCTTGTCAACAAGTGAATGCTGGGCATCAGGTCCCAGTAGGCTTGATACAACCACTTAAGGAACCAGAGTGTAAGTGTGATGGTATCTCTATGGACTTTGTGATGGGGTTACCACACACATCCAGGGGCCACGACTCTATCTGTGTGATCGTTGACCGACTCACCAAGTTGGTTCACTTCCTACAAATCCGGGAACAGGGATCGGTAGAGGGCTTGGGGCGCCTCTATATCCAGGAGATAGTATAGCTTCATAGGGTGACTTCAACGATCGCCTCAGAACGTGATTCACACTTTACATCCTGGTTGAGGAAGTGGTTGTAGGAGGCATTAGGGACTCAGCCAAAACTTGAGCACAGCTTTTCACCCCCAAGTGGATGGTCATACGAAGCGGACCATACATACCTTAGAGTTCATGCTTCATGTGTGTGTCCAAGATTTTGGTTGCAGTTGGGAGAACCACCTACCATTGGTGGAGTTTGCGTACAAAAATAACTACCACTCCACCATCGGCATGGAACCATTTGATGCCTTGTATGGGCGGCCATGAAAATCACCTCTATGCTGGACAGACCTAAGGGAGTCAACACTCATGGGTCTAGAGTTGGTACGGGCTACCACTGAGAAGGTACAGATCATCCAGGAGAAAATGAGGACTGCACAAAGTAGGTAGAAATCATATGCTGACAAGAGGCGGAGACCCTTGGAGTTTGATTAGGGAGACTATGTGTTCCTTCAGGTCTCACCCCGATGAGGATTGTGGAGATTTGGTTTGGGTGGCAAGTTATCTTTGAGGTTCATCAGGCCTTTACAGATCCTCAGTAGAGTTGGCGAGGTAGTGTACCACTTAGCTCTCCCTTCACAGATTCACCAGGTGCATGATGTTTTCCATGTGTCACAGCTGAGGAGGTACGTGCATGATCCATCGCACATCGCCGACTGGGGAAAGTTGGACATCGAAGATGGGGGGATGTTTGTATAGTTCCTAGTGGAGATAGAGGACTGATAGGAGAAGGTCCTTTGTGAATGCTCTATTCCTCTGGTGCGCGTTCGGTGGCATCACGGGAATCTCTAGGAGAGCACATGGGAGTGGGAGGCTCGGATTCATGCTCAGTACCCCCTCATGTTTGATTAGCCACTATTTTAGCTTTCAGAGAGGTAAATCCATAAGGTGGGGAAAATTTAATGCCCAAAAATTTTCATGTAATTTTTTTAATTATATGGAATTATTTTGAGACCACACACTTTGACGGCACATTATTCTGAGGCTTAGTGAGCTCAGAGCAGAATTATGACCTTTTTTTAAGTTCACATAAGTAAACATGCGAACAGGTTTTTCTAAATTTTGAACTGGTTCTCGAATCGAATGTTTGAGGTAACCCTTGAACTCATAACATCAGGATTCGCCTAGAAAGGACTTAACTTCAACCAGCAACGGTCAGATGGAAAATTTAACTTTTTGACTTTTTGGAAAATAATAAAATAACTTATAAAAAGATATTTTATTTTCTTTCATGTCTTTGAGCGGTGGACGGCATCGTTGTGGTGTGGCGATGAGGAGACGACGAGGCGTATTAAATGAGGATCATTAATGTCTCATTTTTAAAATTGTAACTGCTACTCTCTTTCATAAATGAAACAGTGTAACGACGCAACATTGTAGCATAACATATTTTTCGACGTGTTTCCTTTTTATTAAACTAACACATTAGAGAGTTGAGAATTAAACCCTGGGGATTCCCTGAAAACCTATGGTATAATTCCTATCCAATGAATAATGAAGAACACAATGATGAATTCCAATAATTCACGGATCGACGAATAAATTTCGGATCTCATCCATCATTAGCAGTGGATCCAACAATCTAGGTAGGGGTTATGCTTTCTTTATGATTGTTGTTCTTTCCCCGTTCTTCATTCTAAAACAAAGAATGTGGATCAACCCATAAACAAGTTGATCCTTAGATCGTGTGTTTTTGTGGGAGGGTTGTTAAATTTGGGGACTTGAATGGCAAGGTAGATCCATGTGTTGAAATACCAAACCTCCCTTTGATTATACACCTCTAACGCGGAGGGTGCGGGCCAAAACGAACAAGGCCTGAGTCCCTCTGCCTTGCATGTTCTTGTGCGTTCTTTGTAGCCAAACTTTCAAAATGGTGGAAAGGCAAATTCGAGACCTTTGTAGTGAAGGAAACACCCCCACGGAGGGTGGAGGCGTAGACAGCGCAAAGAATAGACCACCGGTGTGAACCCGGTGGTCCTCAGAAGGAACCGTCGGTGCACCGGCACCAGCCGCGGGTGGGTGATGGTGCGCCATGAATAATTTGTGGCCCGATCAACCAAGGTGGTGTGACATGGGTGTCCGGCATTGGTCGATGGTAGGTGGGAATGGTGTGCCCAGCACACACCACGACGGAGCAGCAGGAGGCCCAGACCCATCGATCGCAGTGGTGTGCTGGAGACGTGGTGCCACCTGGCACCACGTGGTGGACCGGCCCGCATCCATGGGCCGCATTTGACCGAAGGGGGCAGCCGGGTTGACCGGCTGTATATTCCCCCAACCGGACCTAACGAACTGGTCTGGGCTCATTCAGGCTGGCCCATCGGGTTAGGCCGAACCGTCCGGCCTGTCGGGCCACCTGAGGGGCCCGGTTGGTTTTTCAAGCCAGTCTGACTGAGTCAGATTGGGATGGGGGAAGATGATCAGGCTGTCGAGTAGCCCAGGTTTGGACTTGACTGGTCTACCAGTATGGGTTGGGATGGATAAATTGGGGTCACTGGGTGACCCAGCGGATTGGACCCATGGCCAACCTGGGCCAGGTCCAGTGAGGCCCAATGATCTATGTAGACAAGATGGGTAATACGGGACCCCTAGCTGGGATTATTCAGGTCGGTCTAACCGATTCAAACCAGGGCCGGATGCAACCAACACCTGTTTACAAAACCGACGATATCTCTCAAATCGGGCGTCTAATTGACGCATCATCTACGGCACGAGGACCCTTGCGACGATGGGGTCCATTTGAGATACTCTATGTGAGTTTTGGAGGTGGTTGGATTATGGTTGAGTTGGATTGTACTTGAATCCAATCAGGCACTTTTTATAAAAATGATCATATCTTACAGACCGGGCGTCCATTTGACAAGCCATTTGTTGCATTGGGACCCTTATGACGAGATTGTCTTATGGGTTACTCTCTGTGGGACTTCCTGGTAGTTGAGGTACGACCGATGTCTTGAGGAGAATATCCTCCCGGAATCAGGCATGCTAAGTGTGGGAATCCAGTGGCTAGCTGTGACGTGAATAATGAAAAGCAGCTATTTGTGGATCAACAATGAATCGAGCCTTCATGGATCAGCATGAGAGCGGCCCTTCATGGATTAAGAGTTGCGCGACCCGGTGTGGATCAGCCGTAAATCAACCCATCATGGATCAGCAATGGAGTAACCCTTCATGGATCAGTAGTAGAGTGAACCTTCGTGGATTTGCAGTAGAGCCTCTCAACAGAATAAGATGATCTAGCTTTATGACTAATCATCTTTACTTCTGTACTTAAGTTATACCTAGTGTGAGTTGTGTCTTTTGCTTTGTTCTTTACTTTGAGATCTTGCTTTGTGGTATTCTTACTTTGTGGAATTCTGTGAGACCCGAGTTAGTACCGGGGTCCCTACTGAGTATTTTTATACTCACCCATGCACGGGCTTCGCCCACACCTGTTGTGTCTTGTGCAGACGACGGACAGCTTCGACTAGGACTTTGGGGAGCCAAGGCTAGATAGTTCTTAGAGGTGGATCGATAGAAGTGGTGTGCTATAGTGACATCTGACAGTGATTTCTACCTACCCTTTAGGTAGGATCCTTGTAGGATGACCTCTAGAGCTTGTACTTATTTTGTTGTACTTTCTATTCACTTGGGCTTGTATTCTGGCCCCTTTACTTTCATTTTACACTTTTTTTTCTCAGTGGTGCTACTTTGTGGTGGTTGTACTACTTTCTTTCCTTTGTGGTTTACTTTGTGCAGTATGATCTATCTATGTGTATATAGGTTTAAAGTCAATGTCTTTCCTTTTTGGGGTATGCCTTTCTAGTGCTAGTCATTAGCCCCTGGCCTATGGAAGGTGGGCTTGGGGTAGTCGCGGCATGGGCCCTAGGGGACGATTCATGACAAACATAATTTTTTGTCATAATGAATAGTAAAAATAGTAAAATTATTTATTACGGTTAAGGTTAAAATGGAATTTTGTGCATTACATGCATTTGTGCAAAAAGATAATTTTCCACACACATGAATTTAATTTGATAAATTTTAGTTCATTTTTATAATCATTGGGATCAAATTATATAATAATTCTCATTTTATTTTAGGCTTAATGGATAAATTAACTAGGTTAAAAACTAGTTACCGTTGTGAAAACTAAAATGGTAAAAGAGAGTAACCTTATAGGTAAAGGAAATAACATGTTTAATACATGTTTATTTTTAGTTTTGGATGCATGGGTTGACCTTATCATACCTGAACCCCATTATTTATCAATTTTTAATTCACTTGGGTTGATATTGACTTCCCAATATTGAATAGTTTCGGGTCTTTACAAAAATGTCACTCCTCCTAAATTATAAAAAGGAACTTCTTACTCTCAGCTATTCACACATCTCAAGCCGTTTATTTCAACAAAAATCTTTAAAAATATCTCCCAAAAATCATTAGACACGTTTTATAGGTGATGGTCTTCCCAAAAAACCAACATAAGTGTCTTTAATAATATATCCAAACGAGGTTCTTCTAAGAGAAGGTAATTGTCTTCACTAAGATCTTTCTTTTTTACTTCTTTTTACACCTTCAATTTTGTCTCAAAAATTAAAATATAATATAAAAAATATATCCCATATACTTATATGTTATTATATTTTTGGTATAATATTTATCCATCTTCTTTTCCATCAAATGGGAAACAAATTCATCACTCATGTGTACGGAGGACTACCACATTGCGAACCGATGTAATTTGTTTTCCATCACCAAATCATATGTATAGTCATAATGATGGAAATAATGAATATATATGATAAATATTACATGATATTAATTTTTTATAATTAACATATCATCCACTTCCTTACCCTTTCACCCATTTGTGAAATGATATCATTTCTCTTTCATACATATGGCCTACCATCTCCACGAAGTGATGTGGTTCATTTTCCATGTATAAATTTAAAAAATGTTTATAAAAAGGTATCTGATGAATAAATGTAATATTTATAAAATTTATATCATTCTAGATATGATTTATTTATATCCTATGTACAATAATTGGAACTTCTGTGAAAAAAACATACATGAGAAAATAAGGTAGTTAACACCCAAAATAAGGTTAAAAATGAAATATTATTAATGAATGGGTGATAAAATATTATAAAAGGATCATATTCCATATTATAAATATTAATATAGTTCTATTATAAATTAATAAAATTATTAAACCATTATACATGAGGTTTAATCATATTCAACTTAATGGAAGCATGGGGTAAGGGATTTCCTCTCAGTTTACATTTCATTGAGACATATTTGTTATTATGCACATATTCACTTTTATGTGGGGTTTATACTTTCACATTGATGTATTTAATATAAATAAAAATTAATTCATGATTATTAATGTTTTAATTCAAGTGTATTCTTTCTATTGGTTATAATTTTAAAAGTTTCCAAATAGGTAAGAATCTATTTTACAATATCACTTTATTTTGGGATTTCTTTTATTTTCATTGAAGTAATATTATCATTTATCCATCATAAGCTCCAATAATTTCTTTATACACTAAATATTTATGTAGATTCCATATTTTATTCCATATTTTTCTCTTTTTGGTACTTAAATAAATTAAATAAATGTTTAAACCAAATATTAATTTTATTTATCTTTTAATCGGATATATTTTTCTTCTATGTCCATGTTTTTCAAAAAAAATTAAAAAGGTAATTTAATTTACATAAATGATTTATTAATGAAATTATAAGTTATACTTATCTTTTAAGAAGGTTTTAAATAAATATTTCTACCATTTTTTAATGGTATGTTTTTAACTTTCTTTAAAAAAATCAAAAAGAATGTTTTTTAATATATACAATGATAACGGACCTCCTTGCCACCATAACCATTTTTGAAAAATTTAGTTTATTCTAAATGTTTTTAATGTTTTTAAAAATAATACTCTTTTATTAAATCATATTTTAATATTTCACTTCCATTCCCTTTATTTTTCCAATGTACATAATTTTATTACAAAACTTATATTCACGGTGAACCAATGATAATCTCTTATATCTTATTAATTTGGTGGTCATTATATTCTCTTGAAAAAATCACTTTATTTTGATCATTGGAAATTAAATTTCCCTTAAATATCCATATTATTGATCATGTATATGTTTATTTCTTAAATTTATATCATTTCTACATTTGGTGTTTTACTTTGAAAGTTATTTGATTGAGTGGGGAAATATTTATATTCTATATTCTCTATTTGATATAGGTATTTATTAATAAGGAATATTTTTCATGAATTAAATTGATCATTATATATATGGGTAATGTTTTTGGACATGCAGTGATGGGAGGAGCCCATAATTATATAGCCCCTTGATGCATCGATGGTTCTCATGATAAAAATCAGTCTACCAAATTAAATGGGTGTTACCAATAGTTTTAAACTATCTTGGTGAAATTTATTGATGGTATAGATATTATAATTTCTGAGATCAAGATATCCAATTTTAAGATTTTCCTTCATTAAGAATTCAGTTATTATTATCCATGATATTTTTTTCACTGATATTATCCATTGATGAATTTCATAATCATGTTATTGATTAAATGTACTGTGGTTTTAGTTATTTACATTTCTATATTGATTATTTATTATTTACTCATGATAGTTTCTATTATACATAAACCTTACTGAGATTTTGATCTCACCCTTGTTTTGTTCCCTTTCCCCAATATATGAAAAATAATTCTTTGAATGAGTTCAAGGATGCCAAATGTTTTCCATTGCTTTTTTTTATATTTTATCCCCAATATAAAATTGGCATCATGTATGTATCTAGATCTCCAAGACTAATAAACTGATTGGTCCTTCAGTATTTGACCCCTTGTATCTATGCCAATGTAATTAATTATATAGCAGCTCTAGGTTACTAGAGTCTATGTTATTATATCTTATTTTCCATTGGTTGTGGTAGTGGATTTGTGCTATAATTATGAGATCAGTTTATCATGTGATGATGCTTGTTTTATTCCTTCTATATTTATTGTTGGATATTATCCCAAAGGCCATCTCGCATATTGGTTGTGGTATGGAAGGCTTTTTTCTCAAGGTATGTTGTGATATAAACTCTCTTCCAACCATTTTTTTATGTGATTCAATTTTCAGATGTGGGAATCGATGTTAGGGCCTCTGTTTCTATTTTTCATTCCTCCTGGTGTGTTGATCCCATTGCGGGTGGTGTGCAAACCAAGTTTGAAGTAAGTGGTTCTATCTCTATCCTATGTTGGGTGAACCTTGAATGATCTTGATTTATTAAATGGTATCCTGAAATAATTGTAATGATCTTAAAATGGTTGATTTTTGTGCGTAAGTGAGTTTTTGATTGAAGATGGTTTTCCATTGTTTTGGAAAAAGAAATGTTTTTTCAAATCATTGTGAAATGGATTGTGAAATGGGTTTTCAATGTATATTTTGATATAATAAGAGGTTGTTTAGAATTATATTTGAAATTTGAATCCCTTTGTTTTGATAAATGCAGTGCATGGGAAGCCTTGGGTACTTTGGTGGAAAGTGTGGTATTAGGCCCCATCCATTTTATTGGTGGGGGTTCACTCATTGGGTGTTCCTCTACACCCTAGGCCTTTGTTCTAGGGAATTTATATTGACATTATGGAGGGTTTCACTCATGGGTTGTTCCACTACTCCTTGGGAATGTATCATAAGGACTTGAATGTGCACTAGTCATTTATTATGGTATAAGTAGTTTTCTAGCCTAACCTGTTATGATCCTTAATTTGTTTACCATTGGGCATTGGCTAGTACTATTTGGATTTAACATGCCACTTTTAAAATTTTGTATTTGTGATCTGAATATATTTTAACTACCTTTATTTTAGAACTTTGGAAAAGGATAAATATTTATCATGATTTTTATATAAAACTACATTACTACTTATCATGACTTATTTTCTTAAAATTAGAATATGGGGGTTATTTGTATAGATACATGATATGGAACACCTAGGTGGGATCTTACTAAGACTATTTATATCACACTCTTCACAACCCTCTAATGGTGTGTAGACCTTGTATTGTCTTTTAATGAAGGAAAGGGAAAGGTGCCCCAGTGAGGTCAAGAGGTTTATGTCATCATGGTATAGGTAGCTGGTGGTGATATGGTGGGAGATTTCCCACTTATCACATGGAATATAATTTAGTAGTTTTGGTTTTCCTTTCTAGTTTTGTTAGACATATACCTTTGGGTATTGATATTTTTACTTTGAGTTTGCATCACTACAGTTAAATTTTTTGTTTATGGTGTATTCATTTTAGTTTTATTATGTTGTTTCTTTTCACTATATATATATATATATGTTATGTATCTTATTTTAGGTTTGGAGAAATCATTCCCTCTAGTTGTTTTTTGATGCTCAGGTTATTGTTGCCTACATTGGGGATCAGAAACGCCCTTCAGGTATATACTGAATTAGTCTAGGTACTAGTTATAGATAGTATTCGGGTTGGTTCATTAAAAACTTGTATTAGAGGAAGGTTTTTCCTCAAGATCCCCTATCTTAGGATGTCTGGTAGATAGAAGATAGGATTTTTTAAACTTAAGAGGTAGGTTGCGGTGAGATCATAGCATGCTCTTTCCATGACATGACTTAAGTTACCATGGAATTTTGGTATGGGTATCTCCTATGTTGAGTTTTCTCCATGATCTCATTTTATACTTTTGTTTATCTAGTTTAAACTGATATTATTCTACTGTTTTATCATTTTTATATGTTATGGCATGTAGTTTCATGCCTCCAAGATGTTTTCCATAGGTTTCATGAGAGGGTGTAATAGATGATCCTCAATTGAATCCACCTTTGGATCTAAATATTATAGAGTCTATCATATGGTTAGTTCATGACATAGATTAAAATGCACCATGAGTTCAGGATCAGGCTATTGAGGCACAGCCAGGAACTGGAGGGGATAGGGATCAGTCTCAAGAATTCCTATATGAGAAGCCCCCATACATCAATGGTATGAATGAAACTCAAGTGGAAGAGTTATAGATGGAAAATATTGATCTGGTCTTTAAATTCCTATAGATTCCCTAGGCTATTAATCTGAAGTATGCAATATTCTGGCTTGAGGGTCACAGCAAGTGATGGTGTGATTATATGGTATAACTAGATGGGAACATGGGAATAGACTGAAATGGTTTCAAGGCCCTCTTATTTTAGTATTTATTCCTAGAGTCTCTGATTATATATAATTCTCTAGATTTCCTTTTTTTTTGCAATAGGGTGGGAATTTGGTGTTGGGATACACCAATCATTTTGTGGAGCTGATTCATTTTTCTCCAAAGGTGGTAAAGAATGATTAATTAAAGGCTCAAAATTACTTATAGGTTTTGTAGCCAGATATCTTATCATAAGTATATTTGATGAAGGATACCACATATGCTAATATGGTAGATAGGTTTATGATGGTAGAGATGGATATAGTGGTTATGATTGGATATTCTTCCCATTCCCTTCCACCTATTGAAAGTTTTAGTGGCATGTAGGGAAAGAAGGAAAAGATTTATGATCCTCAAGGGTTAGTGGAGCTAGTTCACAACATAAGCCTCCTCTGAACAATTGAAAATAGGAAAAAATTTGACCTTGGCTTGCTATTAGTGTAGCAATTTAAGTCACACATAAATTACTTGTCTCACACCTGTAAATATGTGCAATATTTGTGGCTTCCAGGTCCATCTATAAGGGTTTTTCCAGTATATGTTTATGCCTTGCTATGGTTAGGGATATTTGACTTCAAAGGACATTATGGCATAGTCAAAAGATTCAAAGTCCACATGGATCCAACCAAAGGCCTCAGGAGTGAAGTACCTTCACACAATTGATGTGTTTCTAGTGGAGGTTGACACGAGTCCAGTGACAGTGAGAGGTACAATTTTTGTTGCATCTTCTATAGTGACTAGTATATTTGATACAGGTGCCTCACACTTTTTTATATATGCTCATTTTCTTAATATGCTAAAAATTTCAATGGATATCATTCTCTTTGTTATGGATTTGGAGACACCTCTTAGAAAGAGGAAAGAAAAAGGGTTTTGGTGTTCATTCTATTCTATTTTGATAGCTAACATAGAGTTAGTATGGGATTTCCTAATTCTAGATATGGATCTATTCATTGTCATTATCAAGATAGATTGGCTAGTTTATCACCATACTAAGATTTATTTTTATCATCATCATGTTTAATTATCTATCATCTATGGGAGATCTCAGGTGTTTTAGGGAGATTGGGATATGAGGTCTGATCATATAGGGTCTTCCTTCCTAGAGCTCAGGAGTTTGTTGTTTGTCATTGTTGTTAATCTTTATGAAGTTTATTCTCTTTAAAATATTCCTTTGGTTATTAGGGACTGTCTTGATTCCTTCCTAGATTAATTTTATAGTGTTCCTCAAGATAGGTAGGTATAGTTTTTTATTGATCTAGTTCTATGTATTCAACCAATATTTATACCCTCTTATCATATGGAACCACCTGAGCTAAAGGAGTTCAAGATCCAATATATGATCTAGCATATAAAGATTTTTTTCTCCCTATTTTTTCATCATGGTCATCTCTAGTGCTTTTTTCCAAGAAGGATGATGGTTCACTTGTTTTTTTCATGGACTTTCAGAAGTTGTATTGGGTGATGGTTAAGAATAAGTACTCTTTTCCCCATGTAGATGATTTGTTTGGTCGGTTGAAGGGACTGAAGTAATTTTCAAAAAATCACTCTTCCTTCATGTTATCATCATCTTAGGGTTCAAGAGTCTAATATTGGGAAGATAGATTTTAGGAGTAGGTATAACCATTATGAATATCTTGTGATATGTTTTAGTATGACTAATGATCCTATAGTTTTTATATCTTTGATGAATTGGATATTCCATTAGTATCTCAACAGATTTTTATTGTGTTTTTGGATGATATCTTGATTTATTTGAGATCCAATCATGAGAAAAAAGTCCATATAAATATGGTTTTATAAATATTTATAAATCACCAAATTTATGGAAAGCTTTCAGAATGCAATTTCTAGATTCCTGAATTGAAGTTATTGGGGAACATGATTTCTAAGCATAGCTTATTAGTTGATCATTAGAAGGTAAAGGTTTTCTTATCTTGGGACAAGCCATATAATTTCTTTGATATTTCAATATTATTGGGTATTTATGGATACTATTAGTGGGACACTGAATTTCAGACTACTTTTGATGAGTTAAAAAGACTTTTTAAATTAACACCTATTTTGATCTTACCTAAGCTAGGTAAGGGTATGTGGTGTATTTTTATTCTTCTAATGTTGGTCTAGGTTTCTTTCTTATGTAAGAAATCCTTGTTTTGGCTTACATTTCACTTCATATTTGGTTGCATGAGAATATTTTCCCCACTCATGATTTGTAGCTTTTAATTGTTATGCATGCGCTTAAGTGTTGGAAGAACTATCTTTTCAAGGATAGGTTCATGGTCTTTTCTGGTAATAAGAGTTTTATTTATATCTTTTCTTGGAAATATTTTAATTTTAAGTAGATATGATGGGATGAATACCTCCATAATTTTGATCTCAACATTACCTACACCCTAGTAAAGGGGAACATCATCATAGATTCCCTCAGTAGGAAAGTTCCACCATATGTTGTCTTAAAATCAAAGGAAGAGTGGAACCTGATGGGACTATTCTATTAGTTGTTTCTAGAAGCTCGAGAAGATGGTTTGAGTATGGTTTTGACTAGTGTACATTTATTATCATCTCTCATTGAGTCTATTCTACAAATTTAGTAATAAGATGAAAATTTTAAAGGAATTAGGTAAACCCTTTATGGTGGGGAGAATGTTTCCAGTTGGTCTCTCCATTTTAATAGTATACTCCACTTTGGGAATCGATTTTTCCTCCTATCACCCATGATAAATTCAGTATTTCATGATTATCATAGTTCTTCGTGGTTTTTTTACCTTGGTGTTATGAAGATGTATTATGACATGAGATGGTGTTTCTGGTGGACGGGTATGAAGTGAGACATTGTAGATTTTTTGTCCTAATATTACATGATCCAAAAGATAAAGGTAAAGCACCTGAAGCCTTCTAGTATGATTTTTCCTCTTATGATATCAATTTAGAAATGGGGTGAGGTTTCCATGAACTTCATTTTTTGATTACCATAGACTTCTCAAAGGAATAATTCTATCTAGGTGGTGATTGATCAGTTGATGAAATCAGATCATTTCATTCTGATCAAGGATACCACTAAAGTTGAGGATCTGGGTAAGTTGTATATGTAAGATATCATGAGTTTATATGAAGTTTCCTCTAACACTATATCAAATAGGGATCCTAGGTTAACCTCTGGGTTTGAGAAGAGTCTCTAGGAGGTGATGGGACTCAGGTTTGGTTGAGTATGGGTTACCATCCACAAACAAATGGTCAAACAGAGCATACTATTAAAATCTTGGAAGATATTATTTGTTCTTGCATCTTGAATTTTGATGGATAATGAGATATCCATCTAGGAATGGTTGATTTTTCTTACAGAAATAGTTACTGTTGGTTGGAGTGAGTGTCTCAATATGTAGGTGAATTTAGTACCCAATAAAAATTTCTATTTAAATTAGATTATTTTGAAATCCTCTAAATATTTAAATATATCCTTTCTTATTTCTTTCTTTTTTTTTCTTTCTTTTTAAAGGGTGTGAATGAGTACTTCCATTAGAACTCATATTGGATGAATAATATACAATATTATTGGATTATTTGAAATCAGTTTACATGATTGAAATACTATATGAACACAAATTAAGATAAACTATCAAAGTATATATTTTGTTTATAGTTAAAACAATTTTCAGTTTTAAATTGGAAATAAAGTAAAACAAAGTTAAATTACATAGTGAAAAAAGTGAATACAAGAGGTTCAGTCTCAAGTCGATACTTATTCCTCTCCACATCGTGATCACTCACCACCAAGAAGTTTATATAAAATAAACAAGCCAATCCACATCATGGATCAGGTTTTTACAACTATTTACAACTATCCAGATCATATACAACATCTTCCACAGTTATTCATAGGAGGAAAAAATAAACAGGCCACACAATTACCTCTACCACTCTTATCTATGGGAGAAACAAAATGAAAATATTTTTGAAAAGATATCGAGTATCTTTTAGTTTAGCATAGGATATAGTGTGTG
The DNA here is from genome assembly GCA_963277665.1 of Viscum album. Taxonomy (NCBI): domain Eukaryota; kingdom Viridiplantae; phylum Streptophyta; class Magnoliopsida; order Santalales; family Viscaceae; genus Viscum; species Viscum album. The sequence goes on along the minus strand of OY728126.1, from coordinate 1,429,903,700 downwards.
TCTGTGTGATTAAATAGAGTATGCACACACATTACTCAAAATGTAATAAATACAAACAGAATAGAGTAATCTCAAATAGTAGATTTTAGAAGTGCTCAGCCTATTTTAATTCATCTTGTGACTCTTGATTTCATTTGGAAGTGAATATTGAGTCTAGTTCTCTTGAAAACTTTAGGAAAACAGAGTGTCATAGACTCTCGTTCTTGAATTTTGAGGAGAGCATAAAATGTGAATATGTAGTTTAGATTCTAGTCGAATGATTTTAGCTGGTGAGCTATTATTTTTTAAATTAGGTTCAGATCTATGTGTATTCAAAAATTTTGAGCTTTCAACTTAAATCAGTCCACTTCATTCACTACTGCATCTCCATTTCATCTATTTTTCACGAAGGAGTGTACTGCACTTTTATCAGCAACAATAGCATGAAGAATATCCAGATCAACTACTTTATCATAATATATATTTTGACACTCTCTTCAATTATTTCTATCAATAATTTAAGAGACAATCATTATAATAATAAATGGAATTAACCTCAGTAAATATAGTCATTATAATAGTGTGATTCAAAAAGATAAGTTAATAAAATAGTGGTGGTGTCTCAAGGTCTAGCAGTGTCTCAAGGTCTAACGGTGTCTCAAGGTCTGATAGTGTCTCACTCTAGTAGCAGGTGGTTCTACCGACATGATATTGGAGGTGTCTTAGACTTATCCAAATTTCTACTATATTGGCGGCATCTCAACAAGCAGTATCTGGGCTAGTGGTTTGTGTTCTGATGGTATATTAGACTTAGCAAAAATTTTGTGTTGGTGGTATGACATTGGCAGTCTCTCATCTAGAGGTATCTCATACTTATCCAAATTCATGTTTTGGTAGCATGACACCCTGATAGTGTGTTGACTAAAAATGTCTCAAACTTTGTTAATTTTTCAGTCCAACGGTACGATATTCTGATGGTGTGATATCCTGGAGGAATCTCAGACTTAGTGAGATTTTTATGCTGGTAACAAGTCATGGAAAACAGTGTCTCAAGTTGGCAGTTTCTGTCTCAAAGGTGTCTCATACTTAGAAAAGTTTATCACCTGTATCAAAATATGAAATTCTTACATAAAACATAGAATTCATTAATATTTTTAGAATCATAATTTTGTGATCATTAAAACTATGAGGTCAAAAATCTCCCCCTTTTTGATGATCACAAATTATGGAATCAAAGAATATTATAAATATAAAAATAGGTCATCAAAGGTATTAAAAAAGTTTAAACATGATGCCCAAAAAAAGAAGCCAAGACTTTTCATTCACATTATGTGTAGATGGTATCAAATAAAAAATAAGAATAAATAGGAAGTATCAAAGGTAAGTATCATGAATCAAATATAGAAATATGAAAAACAGATAGTATCAAGGAAAAAACATCATTGTAATAAAAAAACAAATATTCCATAAAAATTCTACCCCTTTTGGGATTATCCAAAAAAGGTAAATATTAGAAATGAAAAGATATTAAAGGTAGTAAAACAAAGATAAAGATAAGAATAATAGTGATAAAATGCATTCAAAATAATTCTCAAAAAGTTATTACACAACATATCCCATAAAAAACATACAGTCTAATCTAATAGATTAAAAAGGTTTAAGGTTTGCCTTAGGGGTTCAGATGTTCTTTTACTTTAGCCTTGTCTTTCTCTTGCTCCTATCCAAGGTATCAAGATCAGCCCGAGGTAAAATAGATGGAACACTAGAGGAGAGTATAATTACAATCCAAGGATGATCTTCAACAATAAAAACTATCCATAGATTTCTCAAAGCTTGAGTAGGAGACATTTGAAAAGGCTAGAACATGGAAGGTAAAGGTGAAATAGGATCTTGAGCAACTCCTGGTCTGAGAGACAAATGAGGAGTAATTTGAACAGCTTCTTGAGCCACCAGATATTGAATATGAACATACAAAAATGGATTCATCAGATTGATGAAATATATTATGATTTAGAAACCCCTTTCCATTTCACTATAGAAATAATATTTATCTCCCATAAATTGGTTCAATACTATATTCATCTACTTGAGTTGTCTGACTTGTTCTTTGAATGCCTAATTCATAGGAGGCATTCTTAAATTTTCATCCAAAAATTTAAAATTTACATCAATTTCATGCTTGGTATAAATTTTTTAAATATATAACATAATGGATTTAATAATAGTCTTTTTTTCATCATTCATATCCTTGGAGTACTTCTTAATCATCATATGATCATACTTAGTTCCTTGCTCAAACATCCTCATAATTTCTAATGGAATCATAGGTTCTCCACTTGAGGGACCACTAAAGGCAGCTGCAACTTCCTCTCACACAATTGTTCTTAACTGATCAACATCCATGGGTGGATCATAAGGAATATAAGTATCTAAAGATGTATCCTAAAGAATGTTAATGATACCTTCCATAGAAGTAGTGAAGGTTGAATTCAATCCCTTGATCATATCCTTGAAAGAATTTAAATCACTTCTAATCCTTTTATTCTAAATTTGAACTTCCTATATGTGATGCATCATCTTTGATTGGATATGTTGTATAACCAACTCAAAGAGATATATGGCATCCTTTTCACTATTTTATTCAATAGAGGAGACTGATTCATCAAACACTTAGTAAATTCAGAATGGATCTTTTCAACAAAAACTTTTAAGTCATATCTTGTGACAATATCTATAGGAAAAGTAAGAGGGGCTAGAGAAACTGATTCAAGAGCAAGGGTTCTAATAGAAGAAGAATTTTCTAGAATACCTTCTAAGTCTACTTGATCTATCAAGGATCCATTATAATCTCCCTCAATTTGAACCACAGGTTCACCATGATTTGGTGGACTCCTTACAGCATTCTAAAATTTTCCCCACTCTTCATCCATTAGATCAACCCATCAATCTCAAACGACAACTAAGAAAGATTTTGTGGTATGAGGTACCACACCAGTAGGTTCAACTGACACTTCAAGATTTTTTAGACCGTCTGAACTTTGTGCATCCAAGGTGTGTTTCATACTGGTAGGTTTATCTTCAATCGGTTTATCAATATTAGGTTCCACTACCTGGTAAGAATCATACTTCTGGGCATAAATAGTAGATTCTAATTCCATATGGATATCAACTAAAGGCTTATCAGTAGATAAAACATCCAAATGAACATCATTTCCTGCTCAAAAGAAGGTACTCCATTTTCTCTTTCTCGGAAACATGCTATTCTACAACCACAATCACTCTTAACTGTTCCATCACAGCAAAATTAGAAAATATTTGACCATTGGAAATAGAACTGGCCTCAAATTCGTCAATAGTTGGATATTCATGAAATATTTCCACATATGAGGATTTCTCCCCCTCAACAAGTTCATCTTGAATCTCTAGAGCCATCTCCACTTCCTTCTTCTTAATTCATCCACTAGCACCATTTGGGTCAGAATCATCATCATCACCAACATATTCATCCTTTTATTCTTCATTACCACTTTCACCATTTTACTTCTCATCTTATTCTATCTTTTCTTATTATTCAGCAATAACTTCTTCCTTATCCTCATTAGAATATTGAACTACTTCAAATGGCTCCAAGCTGGGATTAACTTCATCCCTCAGTCTTGTTGGATGATCCAATGGATTATACTCAACATACAACTTCTCAAAATCACCAACCCACTATCTTTTATAGGGGTTCCATCTAATCTTCATCCTTGGACAAGTAACACTTGTATTATAGAAACCACCATAGTCTATAATTGAATCTTCATCCTCATCTACTAGGCCCCTGGCCTTCAACATAGAAGAAATGAGTTTGGGGTAGATCAAATAGTTGGATCTTGAGGATGGATTGGTTATCTCACACATATGCACCATGAGATGTCTACATATGTTGATCATGTGACCTTATATCATCAGATATATAATATGCACATCTTGTTATCTTTGAGTTGAAAAATAAGCCTTTCATGGTCATAGAATGTGCTTCAAAAACATAAAGAGTATTTTACATTCCCCATCCAACTCTAAGGCAATAGGAATTCTGGTTGTTCCATCTCCGGTCATCACAGCAAGAGAATCCTCATATATAAACAAGTCACTGGATTCTTGAATGTTTCCTTGGTAGTCATTGAAAACTCCATCATGAGGTATACTTAAACATTTATCCCATTTTCTTGATGAAAAACCAAATACTTGTCCTTTGACATGGCTTCTAATCTAATTAGTACCATCTTGATTAAACAAAAACTTTGTATATTGATAAAACTCATAAACCATCTTAGGTTAGAAAGGTTATTTGTTAGAGGAAAACCACTCTAAACATACTTGATTCTAGATGACTTTGAGTACCAGATATTTTCTAGAAAACAACCACTTTTATTCAACTTCCTTTTCCAAAAAAACAACTCTATTGGCAAGATCAGGATTAACTGGTGCAACTGGAGAAAGTGGAGCAGGTTCACTTGGTTATTTATTCTTCTTCTTAGAATATCTTGACTTAGAATGTGAATACATGAAAGGATTCTTCATTCTTGTCATTTAGATATGTTTTGCAAGCTCGTTCAAGGGTACAGAGATGGTTTGAAATGTGAGAGATGAAAGTGTTGCGCTAGGCTAGAGAGAGAGATATGGGAGTATCGCATGGGGATCAAGGTATATTGGGGATATAAATAATTCCATTTTATTATCATTTGGGATATTAGGTATTATAAAATTGAATTGATATGAAATCGAAATCAAAATCCAATAAAAAATCATATCTGGTTATAGAAAATAACATAAACTGGGAAATGAACTGGCAGTTCAAAATACCAATAAATAGAAAAAAATTGAAAAGGAATGAAAGAAACGACTGACATAGAAATGGCATGATATACCAATGGAATGAAAATCCAATATAATGACAATCCAATGGTATGATAGTCCAATGGTATGACAGACCAAAGGCATGACAAACCAATGGTATGATAGACCAATGGCATGACATGCCAACGACTTGTCAACCATAATGGTATTTCATCACAATGGTGTGTCACTACAACAGTGTGTCATCAAAATAGTGTGTCATTACAATGGTGTTTCAAAAAAATAAACTTAACCAAAATTAATCGTACTTAACTCGTTTTTTATATAGTTTATTCTCTCTGAATTCAAAATATTAGTGAATATATCAGTTAACTAATGTTCTGTGCCAATAAAATCAAGAGTAATATCTCCTTTTTGAAAATTTTCTCTCCAAAATTGATGTCTTATATCAATATGTTTTTTCTTAGAATTAGAAATAGGATTCTTTGAAATGTTAATAGAACTTTTATTATTACAGTTTATGGGGACATGTAAAAATTGATATCCATAGTCTAGTAGAGTGTTTTTCAACCACAAAATTTTTTCTTAGAAACTACCTACATATATATAATCAGCTTCAACAGTAGACAATGCGATAAAATTTGGTTTTTACTATACCATAAAACTAGAGAATTACCTAAAAAGTGACATGTTTCCTAAGTTATTTTCTATCTAACTTGAATCCACCAAAATCAGCATCATAATAACTTATTAAATAAAATTCTTGTCCTCTTGGGTAAAATAATCCTAAATTAATTGTATACTTGAGGTATTTGAGAATTATTTTAACAAGAACTATGTGTGAATCTTTTGGGTTTACTTGAAAACAAGCACACATACACACACTAAACATAATATTTGGTTGGTTAGCAGTCAAGTAGAGAATGCTTCCAATCATACCTATATAACTAGTTTGATCAATTGGTTTCCCAGCTTCATCAAGATCCAATTTACAAGTGGTACTCATAGAAGTATCACTACTCTTAGTGTTATCCAAGTTAAAATGTTTTAGAAGATGATTTTTATATTTACTATAATTTAAAATAATTCCTTATTTGTTTTGAAAAATCTAAAATCCAAGAAATAATTTGAGTTCACCCATTAAACTCGTTTCAAATTCATTTTGCATCACTTTAGAAAAAATCAATACAAATAGAATTCCTTAAATATCCAAAAAAAATCATCAACATAGATTTTTACTACTAATACATCTTTTGAAATTGGATTTATGAAAATAGTAAGATCATATTTTCCTTTTAAAAATACTTTTTAAATAAGAAAATTTATAATCCTATCATACCAAGCTCTAGGAACTTATTCTAAACCATATAATGCTTTAGTTAATTTAAAAACTTGATTTAGAAAATAGGGATTTTGAAAACTAGGGGTTCCAATAAAAACATCTTCAACTATAATACTATTTAAAAATGAACTCTTGACATCCATTTGATAAATTTTGAAATATAAATGTGTTGTATAAGCAAGTAGGATTCTTATAGATTCAAGTATGGCTACAGGTGAAAAGGTTTCCTCATAGTTTATACCTTCTTCTTGACTATAACCTTATGTAATAAGTCTAGAATTGTTTCTAACTATGCTTCATGACTCATCAACTTTATTCCTAAACACCCATTTAGTGTCAATAGTCAAGGTGTCCTTGCATCTTTCTACAAGTTCCCACACTTTTTTTCTTTCAAACTAGTTTAATTATTCTTTAAATTCTATTACTTTGAATTCATCATTAATTGCTTCATTGATGTTCTTAGGTTCAAGATGAGATAATAAAGCTTGATGATTAACTTGATTTCTTAGAGAAGATATTATTTTTGTTCCTCTATTTAGATCACCCACAACAAAATATAAAGGATGATACTTAATGGTTCTAATAGATCTACAGAAAGAGGGACTGGTCACTTATGGATTTTCAAGTTCAAGCTCTGGAAGTTCTGTAAATTCTTTAGAACTGTATGAATTTTTTAATTGTTTTACAGCATAGTCTAAAGGTTTAGAATTTAAGTTCAAAGAAGATAAATCATCATCAAGGTTTTATAATGAGGTCTTAGGCTCATGTCGATCAGTTTCATAAAATTTTACATAAACTAATTGTTCCACAGTTTTGGTCTTCTTATTGAACACTCTATAGCCTATGCTAGATATTGGGTAACCGTGGAAAAATCCTTCATCACTTTTGGAGGAACATTTTTCAATATTATCCTCAGTATTAAGAATAAAGACATTGAAACCAAAAACTCTAAAGTAATTAAACATAAGTTTCCTATTGTTACATATTTCATAAGGAGTCCTCTTAAGTATAGATTTAATCAAAACTCTATTGATGATATAGTAGGATGTATTGATAGATTATGACCAAAAATATATGGGTAGGTTATACTCATTTAACATGGTCTAGGCTATCTCTTGTAAAGTTCTATTTCTCCTTTTAACAACTTCATTCTGTTGGGGGTCCTAGGATTAGAGAAGTTATGAGTGTATCCATTTTGTGAGAAAAGGGATTCAAAATCTTGATTTTAAAACTCACAGTCATGATCACTTCTTAAGGTCTTAATCCTAAGTCCACTAAGATTTTCTACAAAACGTAGCATACTTGGTGAAATAGGTACAAGCTTCACTTTTGTGAGCTAGAAAATATACCCAAGTATAATTGTAGAATATTATACCTAAGGTTTTTATTTAATGATAATGGAGTTTGGTTTGTTTTTTTTTTCAATCCACATTGGGTTGATCATGGATTTTGCAAGACAAGTGATCTTACAGTACAGGCTGACAATGATGTTGATGGTGGCTTGGTTTCCCAGTGTATGCCTAATTTTTGGGACTTAAAATCAGAAGTTTGTTTTTTGGAAAGGGACATTTTTCCATAAAACATAGTCTGCAGACCATGAAGCATAGTTCACAGACCGCAAAGGGAGTTCGCAGAATGGCGAAGGAAATCGGTAGAGTAAGGATTTCCACATAGCAGCACTCTGTAGACCATGAAGCATGGTATGAAAACCATGTAGGGAAAATAGTTCATAGGAAGGCTTGTAGTTTTTAGAAAGGAAAACATTTCATGGGAGGCCATAATTTTTGTCTAAGTGGAGGTTATTCTTTTTTATAAGGAATCAGTCGCCTCAAAGGAACAAAGGCGCTACGCGGACTGCAGAGGGAAAACGGTTCGCGGGAGGAGCACAGTCCGCAGTGAAGGTTGTACTTCATTGAAACTTTGTGGAAATAAAATTACTAATAATTTATGATCTATTTGACTATATAAGGACCAATAATCCAATCATTACTTGGAGAGTTATTTTTATTATAAATCATCATTGATCTGAAAGAAATCAGTGAAGTCCGAAGTTCTTCTCGGGAAGACAATTCCACGAAGGAAGAGGTTTGCGAGGGAGAATTCCATGAAGGGTGAAGTTGTTTATAATAATAGTCTGTGAAAGTGTTTTATGGTTCACTATAGCCCAGAAAATAAGAAGGGTCTGCGAATAAGAGGTGGTCCATGGGATATCAGCCATTTGCGGAAGTGATGCGGTCTGCGGGAAATCAGTCATCCACATAGAAAGGTGGATTTCATCTATGGGTAAAAAATGGGAATTCAACAGAGCATCTATCTATAGTTGAGTATGTGTGCTTTCATGAAAATTAAGGGACCTAAAAGCACATGAACTTTGTGTGGATCCCTACCAAGGCAGTGAGCTAGGGGAGTCAACTGAAGTGTTCTGAGGGACGTATTGAGTGATCCCTAAAATCTGGTAAAGGTAGTGTTCCTAGCACAAAGTTACTATGTCCGAACTTCTGTATTCCACAACTATTAAATATTAGTGGATTTAGTTATGACCAACACACTATCGGTGTATTATCCTTGAACTATCCCTTAGTGGTGAACCAAGTAAAATTATTGTGTTGTCCCTTTAAATGTGATTATTATTTTTCTTCACTTTCCCTTCAGATAGGTTTAATAGGTTTCTATCAAAGTGGGAACAAAATCCATCACTTTAGGAGAAAAATTTTACACCCTGATTCACCCCTCATCTCTTAGGGTGTTATGGGGTCCCTAAAGTGGTTTAAGACCCTATAGGTTACTGGTATTAAATGTGTCCTTCTTTACTATCATGGATAATTTAGTAAATGTTATGGGATTCCTCCTATTTGATGGAAAAAACATCCATATTTAGAAGAAAAGGATGAGAGAACATATAAGATCTATTGGAATGGAATTAATCTTTTCTAATGCACAAGGGATTCAGGTTATTGATGTGACGAGACTATCTATAACTAAAACTGACAGAAAAATGATTGATGTTGATGCCAAAGTACAAAATTCCCTCAATGTAGCTCTATATTATCAAATCTATCTAAAGGTGATGAGCTGCACTTCAACCAAGTTTCTATTAGAAAAACTTGAAAATATATATGAAGGCGATAAAAAGTGAAGGAGGCCAAACTTCATGTTTTTTACAACAGTTTTGATGATATAAAGATGCATCCTAATGAAAATTTAGATAACTTTTTTAATCAAATTACTGAATTTACAGGAGAAATTTGAGGGCTTCATGAAGAAATAAAATACATCGACATTGTAAAGAAAATATTAAGAAGACTTCCAGCTCATTACAATCTAAAAGTGTCATCCCTTGAGGAAAGGGACCTTTCAAAACTTTCATTGGATGATCTTCTAAGAATTTTGGTAGATTATGAAATGAGAATCAAACTAAAGGATGCAACAACTTGAGTAAGAAAGGAAATGGATTTCAAAGCCATGAAAAAACATGAGGTGTCTAGAGATACAGTTGATGAAGATAATGAGAAAGATGAAGTTTTTTTTCTCTTTTTCCAAGAAATTCAAGAGAGAAAGAGGGAGGCTTGAAGGAAATCTTCCCTTGGCCTATTTTTGTTGTGGTAGAGTTGGTCACATTGCCTCTCATTGCTCAAGGAAGCACTATAATGAATAAAGTGAAGCTATAAATTCATAGAATCCCCATAAAAGGTTTTATCAAAAGGGAGACTTCAAATCTATAATGAAATTATAGAGAAATATTTTTTTCTACGAAGAAGAAGAGGATGATAATTAATTCCTTGAGTAAGAAGAACCAGAGTTAAAATCTGGAACCCAAGTGTCTATGGTGGATATAGTTGAAAACTCAAAACCATAAAGAGATAAAGCTATAGATAATTATATGATTGCTAATGTTGATCTCAAGTTGCAACTTGAGGATTATATTGGTAAGCTTGTGAATCAAATTAATAGATTAAAAAAGTGGATATAAGTTGTAGAAGAGTCATAAAAATATGTTGATCAGCTTGAAGGTGAAATTGATTGACTAGAAGAAGTAGTAAAATAATTATCAACAAATATTTAGAGCTTAGGATATTTATTTGAATTGAATATCAGGATTGAAGAAGGATTGAAGAAGAATAAAAGGTCATCAATGACCTTACATACATACTGGAAGATAATTTCAAAATAGTTTAGGGTCTTGAAGAATAATTTTTTACTATAAGGAGTAAACTTGAAGGTGAATCAAATTCAAACTAAACAAAGAAGAAAATATAGTTTGGAAGATTCTCAAATGTTGAGCTGATAAAGAGAGATAAGAATGGTTCTGAAAGAGTAGAGAATGATTTAAATGATCCAATATCCACATGTATGAGAAAGAGTGGAATTGGTTGTGATGCTGAAACATCAAAGGTTTTAAATAAGATAAACCTTTATAAAGGGAAGCTGAAAGTTAAACATATCAAAAATTCACTGGAATGATTTAAAAATAAATCCCCAAATCAAACTAAAAGGAGAACTGAAAGCTATACCAAAGTATCCAGAAATAATCTTAAGTCAAACTATTTTCCTAAGGAAGGCGACACAAGGAGGAATAGAAGTGAGAAGATATTCCTCTTATGAAATGTCAATTCTATGGATATATGGGCCATAACATGTCATACTATGAATAGGAAAGGATATATTTGAATTGGGAAGATCTAGGAATCCAAAAATGGAGAAAGAATTCATATCTTATATCTTATAGAATAAATATTTTCTATGGATATTTTTTTCACTGTTATAACTTTGGACATAAAACAGTTTATTGTGCGCAAAGGAATGATAGGAAAAATACATACAGAACTCAAGGACAGGTCAATACTCACCAACCAGATAGTGTCACTCTTACAAATAGGTTTTCTCATCTGAAGGAAGAGTATGAATATGATGAACCTATACACATGGAAAAGATATTTGAAAGACCATCTTTATCCTTCACTCAATATAATATTTCATGGAAGGAAAAGAAAAAAATAAAAAAATCCAACTTTACAGAAGTAGCTCTCAAAACTAAAAAGAACAACAGCACTTGGATTCTTGATAGTGGGAATTCATCCCATATGACTAGAAATCAAGACTTATTAAAGAATGTTAATAAAAGGTTTGATAAAACAATAAGGTTGGTTAATGATGGTGATTTGAAGATTAAAGGTAGTGTGTGTACTGAACTAGATAGTGGCGAGATGAAGGAAACTAAAGTTATATATGTGGACAGCCTGCGTCAAAATCTTCTGAGTGTGAGTCAACTATGTGACTTGGGACTGATAGTGACATTTAATCAAAATTGGTTCACTGTCAGGGGAAACATATGGAATTCTATCATGAAAGTATGCAGAACATATGGAAACTTATATCATTTTGATAGTAAAGAGAACTTTTTCTATAGTTGAAGAAGAAACAACTTGTGTCACCAGAGGTTGGTTCACATTAATCAACAAGACATGTAAAAGATATATAATATAAATATAGTCATGGATATCCCCAATCTTAAGCGTGGACAACAAAATACTTTTTATTCTTACATATGAGGGAAGTTGGTCTATAGTTCATATCGACCAAAGAAGCAAAGGGAATAAAATTTTCTTGATCTCATCCATACAGACGTATGTGGTCTAATATATATTGCTGGAACATGTGGAGAAAGGTACTTCATTATTTTCATTTATTATTATAGTAGAATGGATTGTTTGATGGTTATACACAGGAAAAAAAAAGTTCTTGATTGTAAGAAAATGTATCACCAAATAGTTGAGAATGATACTGGGTGGACAATAAAAATTCTATGGTCTGACAATATATGGGAATACACATCCATTGAGTTTGAAAATTACCTAGAGAAACATTGAATAAAACATGAGGTGGCTATTGTGATAACCCCACAGAAGAATGGATTTGTTGAGAACAAGAATTGACAGATGAACAATATGTCCATAACTATGCTGATTGAGATTCGTATCTCTTTCCATTACTGGAAATATGTTTTTCAAGCTATAGTGTATACTCAAAATCAAACAGAGCTTTATATGGGAGAAACCAAGACACCATATGAGTTTTGGGATGGAAGGAATATCACTTTGAAGTATTTTCATGTTTTCATAAGTAAATGTTTCATTTGAAATAAATTAAATCAAGGGAAGTATGGTGATTCCTTTGATGAAGGGGTATTCCTCAGATATTCAATGAATAGAAAAGCCTACAAATATTTTAATAATTGTCTTGGAAGAATTGTGGAAAGCAATTATGTTAATATCATTGAAGATAAGAACAAAAATACCTTGAGGGGATCTTATGATGATGTGATTGAATATGTATAAGATAGTGGACATGGAATGGATTAAAATGCATAGGCTAAGGAAAGAATGAAAAACATTCAGAGGTCACAACACAATGTTGATTTAGAAGAATAATCAGAAGAGGAAACCATGTCTGAATAAAATTATTTTGAACCTCACGGGAGAAATAGAAGAGCATAAATTGATCAATCCAACATCATTGGGGATTTCACATCACCTAAATAGACATGGAGAATGGGGAATAATGAAAATTTTGTCTTCCTATTAGTTGTGGAACCATCTTTGTTTTAATAAGCTATAAAGGATGAATCATGGGTTAAATCCATGAATGAAGAGTTGGATCAGATCAATAAGAAACAAACATGGGATCTAGTTAAGAGACCCAAAAATCACAATGTTATTGGTATGAAGTATATTTTTAAAAATAAATTTGACTATCGTGGAAATGTGATTATAAATAAAGCATGATTGGTGTGTAAAGTCTATTCATAGATTGAAGGTATTGGTGTTGAAGAAAATTTTTCTCCGGTGGCTAGACTGGAGTCAATCAAACCATTTATTTCCATATAAATTCAAATATGATACAAAGTGTATCAAATATATGTCAAAAATAATTTCTTAAATGATGTTATTGAATAAGATGTCTACATAGAAAAACCAGTGAGTTTTCTAATTGGTAATGATGAAATGAAGGTTCGCATATTAAATAAGGCACTCTATGGTTTAAAGAAGGCATTGTGAGAATGGTATTCCTAACTATATTCTTATCTAAAGAAACTTGGATTTAAAATAGGAGGAGTGGATCACAATATCTATGTGAATAATTCTCATAAAGATCAGTTCAAGGTACCGGTGTACGTAGATGATATTAAATTTGGTGCAAGCAAGCAGGGATCATTGGATGAATTTACCAATCACATGAAATAATAATTTGAAATGTCTATGATTGGTGAACTAACATACTTTGTAAGGCTTCAAGTGATTCATAGGAAAGACTATGGATTTTTTCTTAGGAAAATTATGCAAGAGATTTTCTGAATAAATTCATTATGCATGACTCTAAACCAATGTCGAATCTGATTTTGGTTGAAACTAAACTTGGAAAGCATGAGGATGGAACTTATATAGATCCCATCATGTATAGGAGAATCACTAGAATCTTACTATACTTAACTTTAACACGTCCAGATATTGTCTTTGCAATATACTTAGTGGACTGCTTTCAAAGTAATTTTAAGGAAGAACATATGGACATAGTTAAAAAAATCATGAGGTACGTTCAAGGTAATCACAATTATGGATTATACTTTTCTATAGGAAGAGATAATAAAATATTGGAATTTTTTGATGCTGACTGGGTTAGAGATGTGGTAGATAAAAAGTCCAAAATTGGTGGAGTATTCTTTATTGGCAAGAAATGTGTGAGCTGGTTGAGTAAGAAATAGGAAAGCACTTATCTTAGTACTACCAAAGAAGAGTATATCTCTACTACAAAGGCATGTACTAAACTAATTTGGATGAAGAAACAATTGAATGATATTGTTGATGAGGTGAAATATCCAATGGTGATTCACTGTGATAACAATATTTCAATTTATATTACAAAGAATCCTATTCAGCATTCTCATACAAAACACATTAAAATAAGATATCACTTCATCGAGGAAAAAGCTGAATAAGGAATGATTAAAATAGATCATATTGGAACTGATGATCAAGTGGATGACATGCTAACCAATCCATTTTCATCACATGTGTTTGAAAAACATCAGTTTAACCTCGGTGTTCAACCACCTCCCAGTTCATGAGGAGGCTACAGTTTCCCCCTCTCCCCATTTTTATTAAATGTTTTAATCTGTTTGTGGTAGTGATGCAGGTTTATGGGGGAGATACAATCCAAGGGGAGTGTGTTTTGAGAACCACATATTCAATAACAGGTTATTTGGGTTTATTTACAATGGGGGAGAATGGAGAAATTCAATGGTTATTTGGTTTCAAGAGAATGGAGAATAGAGAACAAAAAATTTATGCAATGTTTATACAAGATGAGAATCATGTATTATAAGGAAATTGTTTAGGGAATGAAATGCTTCTGTGACATGATCAGATACATAGGAACCTAATTCATGTTTTCCCTATTATTTTCTAGATCAATCATTTCTCATGTATACTTAGAGTGTTGGCTGAGTTGTTTCTTGCATATTAGGTTTTGATAGTGGCAGATGCCTTATGGAATTTTTCTACAGACTACCAACAAACCCAAAGGAGTATATTGTTGGACCCACGGATTTTCTTTGATGTTAGTGTATTTTGTTTTGTGTTTTTTTTCAATCCACATTGGGTTGATCAAGGATTTTTCAAGATAAGTGATCTTATAGTACAGGCTGACAATAGTGTTAACGGTGGCTTTATTTCCTAGTGTTTTCCAAATTTTTGGAACTCAAAATCAGGATTTTGTTTTTTAGAAAAGGGATTTTTTTCACAGAACATAGTTCATGAACCATGAAGCAAAGTTTTCAGACCAAAAAGGGAGTTCGCATAATGGAGAAGGAAATCAGCAGAGTAAGGATTTCTGCATAGCAGAACTATGCGGACTGTAAAGCATGGTATAAGGACCACGTAGGGAAGATAGTTCATGGGAAGGATTGCAGTTTGCGGATAGGAAAACAGTTCATGGGATACCATCATTTTATTCTAAGTGGCGGGGATTATTTTGTAGAAGGAATTGACCACCGTGAAGGAACAAAGGCAATATGCAGACTGCGGAAGGAAAAATGGTTCGTAGGAGGAGCACAGTCCGCGGTGAATGTTGCACCACATCAAAACTTTGTGGAAATAAGATTAGTGAGATTTTTTGATCTATTTGTCTATAAGGACAGATAATCCCATCATTACATAGAGATTGATTTTTATTATAAATGATCATTAATTTGTAAGAAATCGCTGAGGTCCGAAGTGATTCATGGGAAGACAATTCTGCAAAGGAAGAGGTTCACGAGGGAGAATTCCATGAAGGGAAAAAAATTCGTGAGAATAGTATACAAAAGTGTTTTATGGTGCAATATAACTCACAAATGAAGAATGGTTTGTAGAAGAGATGGAGTTCCATGGGACATTAGTCATCTGTGGAGTAGGGGTGGTCTATCGGACAACATCCATCCATAGAGGAGAGGTGGTCCGTGGAAGAAGAATTCATCTATGAAGTAGGGATGGTCCAAGGAATAGGAGGTGGTCTACAAAGCACTTGCACCATGCGGTGCAGCGTAGTTCACAGAGAAACATTTCACAAAAGTAACAGTGTGCGGAAAGGTGTATTTCATCTATGGGTGAAAACGAGACTTCAATAGAGCATCTATCTATAGTTGAGGATGTGTGCTTTCATGCAAATGAGGGGACCTACATGTCCATAAACTATGTGTCGATCCCTACCAAGGTAGTAAGCTAGAGGGATTCAATAGAATTGTTTCAAGGGATGTAATGATCGATCCCTAAAATCTTGTAAAGGTAGTGTGTCTGGCACAGAGTGACTATATCCAAACTTCTGTATTCCACAACTAGTAAATATTAGGGGATCTAGTTATGACCGACACATTGTTGGTGCATGCTCCTTGGACTACCCCTTAGTGGTGAACCATGTAAAATTGTTGTGTTGTCTCTTTATATATGATTGTTTTTTCTATAATTTCCCTTTAGATAGGTTTAACAGGTTCCTACCAACGTGGGAACAAGATCCATCACTTTAGGAGAAAACATTGACACCCTGATTCACTCCTCCCCTCTCAGGGTGTTTCGGGATCCTTCAGAAAAATCATCTACAAGAACATAAACATAGTGGTTCCCATTAAGACTTGAAACTATATAAATTCTAAAAAAAATCTATGTGAACCAACTCAATTAGTTGAGAAGTTGACACTTCTTTCTTTAATTTAAAAGAAACTTTATGTTGTTTTCCTTTTTGACAGGGGTTGCAGACTTTATCAGTTGGGGACTCAAGCTTAGGTAGATACCTAACTAACCCTTTCCTATTTAGCTTCATAAGTGAGTGAATGTTGCAGGTTCCTAGTCTCCTATGCCAAATCCAGGATTCCTTGTGAAAGTCACTTAAGCAAGAAACATTATGAGAAATAAAATAATTTAATTCTACAACATAAAAATTTTCATTTCTCAAAGTAGTAAAAATTAAAGAATTTTTTGAATCATAAACATTATGAGAATCATTCTCAAACTTAACATAAAAACCATCATCACATAAATGAGAAATACTATGCAGGTTATATTTTAAACCATCAACATATAAAACTTTATAAATTAAAACTGAATTTTTGTTACCAATCTTGCCTAGGCTGATGGTTTTTCCTTTAACATTGTCACTAAAGGTGACATGTCCACCATAAACCTTTATTAGGCTCTTAAATCATGAATAATATCCTATCATATTTCTTGAATAGCCACTTTTTAAGAACCACAGACTTCTACTAGAAGCATTCAAGTATTTTTCCTACAAAACAAGTTTTAAACAATAAATTATTTTGGTAACCAAATTTTTTGGTTTTGAAATGTTATAAATTAGATATTAGGGAACCCATAATTTCTTGATGGATTTCATATAAATAGATTTCAGAATCTTTGAAATAAAAACCTTTTTAGGTCCTTTTGAAAAATGATCGGTAGTAGAAATTTCAGATCTGGATTTAGGAACAAAAGTACTTTTAGATATTCTTATCTGTCTAGGATCATATCATATTCCAGTAACATATTAGGGAGAAAATTATTTTCCCAAAATTTGTGTGAGTGTCTCTATACCATTTCTAAACTTTTCAAGATATTTCTTTAATTTCTCATTCCAAAGTTTAAGTTCAGTGTTTTCTTTGACCAATTGAACATTTTTCTCCTTTTCTATAGATAGTTCATATTTTCTATTTATTGTTAAATAATGATGTATTTTAAGACTTTTATACTAATTATTTAATTAATTAATGTTATCCTCTATCATGTTTATTATTTTAATAATTCTTCACTTGACATATTATCATCATTATGTTGTTAATTTTCAGAATTATCAGAATTATACACAGCCAGAATATTGGAAACAGTAGGTAAAGTTGTTACCTCACTGACTTTAGTCATGAAACAAATGTTTTTTTTGTTTAGATTATCTTTAGGTAAAGAATCCTAATTACTATAACTATCATTATAAGCACTCCAAGTGTCCTTCATATCCTTCTTGTATCTCTTATCTTTGTCCTCATATTTCTTTTTGTACTTAAGATTTGGATAGTCAGACATTATGAGTCATTTCCTTTTATATTCATAGAAAATGACTTACTTTGAATCATCATCCTTATTTCATTATTTATTCCAATTTCCTTCATTTTCATAATTTCCTTTATAGTTTGATTTTTTGATGAACTTTTTCTTCTTATAGAACTTTTTAAATCTTCTGGCTAGGTGATCCATTTCCTCATCACTTTTAGAAGGTGATTCACTGTCACTTGAATCTACAGCTTGAACTTTCTCCTTTTCTTTTTCCTTTTGTTTTATAGGGGTAGTATTATTGAAAGATACTGACTTTATTTTAGATTACTCATCTTCATGGTTTAACTTTAATTCTTCTTCGTACATCATAATTTTTCCAATCAACTCTTTCACAAGCAGCTTACCTATGTCGCATGATTCTCTGATTGAAACTGATGTGTCTATACATCTTTCTAGTAGGAATCATAGCAATCTCATAATCATATCCTTATCATATACTAGTTTTCCAAGTGTGCTCATAGTTTTTACAATCTCATTAAACCGGATATACATGTTAGAAATGGGTTCCTTAAGCTTCATTTTAAAATTATCATACTTAATAGTATAAATATTAAGCATTGTCTCTTTAAAATTATAAGTTCCCTCAAGGGAAACATAGTGTCCCAAATCTTAAAAGTAGTTTTACAAGAAGATATTATATTAAATTCCTCATCTCCTAAAACATAGTATAAAGCATTCATTTCTTTACAATTATTATTATATGGATCTTTAGTAGCTTCATCCCAAGTAGCTCTAGCAGTAGCAGACAACTTATATTTATCTTCTTTGGTGGTATATATTTCATATATCATACTTTTTATATGAATTTTCATTTAAATATTCCTATGAGAATAATTTATACCATTGAAAAAGGGAGGTATGTTAGTAGAAAAAACCTCTTGATGATTATCCATTTTAAATAACTGAATTTAGAAATAATAAAAATTAAGATCTTTAAATATGAACTAAAATCACAATTGAAAATATTTGAAAACTTTAATATCAAATAAATAAATCCTTTGATACCAAATGTTTATCGGAGTGAGTATCTAAAGAGGGAGGTGAATTGAGTGCCCAATAAAAAATTCTTTTTAAAATAGATTACTTTTAATCCCCCAAATATTTAAATATAGCCCAATTTATCAAAATAAGTAGTATGATATAAATATTAATCTTTCTAAATATTTCTCTAAAAATTGAGTAGGTCTCAGATGAATAATATAAAATATTATTGGATCCTTTGAAATTATTTTACTTGATTAAAAAACTATATGAACACAAATTAAGATAAATTATCAAATTATATATTTTATTTATAGTTAAAACAATTTTTAGTTTTAAAGAATAAATAAAGTAAAAAAATTAAAACACACAAAGAAAAGATTGAATACAAGAGGTTCACTCTTAATTCAATACTTAGTCCTCTCCACTTGGTGATCACCCACCACCAAGCAGTTTATATAAAATAAACAAGCTGATTCACAACCTGGATTGGGCTTTTACAATAGTTCACAACTATCTAGGTCACACATGACCTCTTCCACAATTATTCATGGGAGAAAAAAATAAATAGGTCACGCAAGGAAATATACCACTCTTATATATGATAGAAACAAAATTAAAAGAGTTTGAGAAGATATCGATTATCTTCCAGTTTAACACAAGAGACATTGTGCATGTGATAAAATAGAGTATGCACACACATTGATCAAAATGTAATAAATACAAACTGAATGGATAAATCTAGAAGAGTATATTTTAGAAGTTCTCAGGATATTTCGATGCATCTTATAACTCATAATTTGAGTCGGCAGTGAATCTTGAGTTAGTTTTTCTTGAAAAATTCAGGAAAATAGAGTGTTGTAGAATCTTGTTTTTGAGACATGAGGAGAGAAGAAAATGTGAATATGTAGTTCATCTTCTAGGAGAATGATTATAGCAGGTGAGATATTCTTGTTTACAGTTAGGTTCAGATCTATGTGTATTCATAAATTTCGATCTTTCATCTTTCTATCAGTCCACTTAATTCACTAATTCATCTCATTTTCATCTATTTTTTACAAGAGTGTACTGCACTTTTATCAACAGCAGCAGCATAGAGAATATCTCGATCAGTTTCTTCCTCATACTACACATTCTAATACACTCTTAAATTGTTTCTATTGATCATTTAAGAGACAATAATTTGAATAATAAATGGCATTAAATTCAATAAATATAGCAATTAGAATAATGTGATTCAAAAAATAAGTTAAGAAAATAGTGGTGGTGTCTCAAGGTTTGGAGGTGTCTCAAGGTTTCAAGGTGTCTAAAGGTCTGAGAGTGTCTCGCTCTGGCGGTATGTGGTTCTGGAGGAATGATATTGGTGGTTTCTTAGAATTGTCCAAATTTCCACTATGCTGGTGACATCTCAAATAGTGGTGTCTGGTCTGGCAGTGTGTGTTCTGACAGTATCTTAGACTTATCCAAAGTTTTGTGTTGGTGGTATGAAATTAGAAGTCTCTCATCTAGTGGTATCTTGTAGTTAGTCAAATTTTCATTCTGGAAGCATGACATCCTAACGGCATGTCAAATAATGGTGTCTCAGACTTTCTTAATTTTTTAATCCAATAGTATGATATTCTGACAGTGTGATGTCCTGTAGGTATCTCAAACTTAGAAAGATTTTTATGCTAGCAGCGAGTCATGGACAACGATCTCGAGTTGGAAGTGTATATCCCAATACTGTCTCATACTTAGATAATTTTATCACATGTATCAGACTATTATATTCTTATAGAAAACATATAAGTCATTAATATTTTTAGAATCATTATTTTTTTATGATTAAAACTAGGAGGTCAACAGTTACCAGTCATTGATCAAAGTGGATCCATTCAAGTATTTGTGTGGTAATCCATCTAGATCACCTCTTTTTTGGAAGAGGTGGGAAAGTAATCTCTTGTGGGACCAAAAAAATTAGGATACAACAGTAAGGATCCAAGATATATGTCATCACCTAGTTACAGTATAGAGTCCATAGAAATTGTATATGAATCGTTGACACTATCCTTTGGAGTTTTACATTGGTGGTCGGGTTTTATTGAACTTTTCTCCTTGGTTGGGTCATCATCAATTTATAAATAAGTGTAATCTAGACACAGGATGTATTGGACCATTTAAGGTCACTGAGTGTCTTGGGAATTTTTCTTATCGATTATCATTTTCACCTTAATTGATAGGTATTCATGATTTTTTCCACATATCTCAACTCAAGAAGTACTATCCTGATCTTTCACATTTTCTGAGTTGGGAAGAGATTGAGTTAGAGCTGTATGTTTCCATTGTAAAGGAACTGGTGGAGATTGATGATACCTTGGTGAAATACTTGTGTAGGAATTCAATTCCATTAGTCAAAGTGATATAGAAATATGGATCAGATTCTCACAATATTTGGGACTAAAAACATTGATGAGTGAGTGGTGGCTACACATCTTTCTAAATAACGCTTCTTCCACATGACTTACTGAGAATAAAAAGTCATATTGTGGGGAGATTTTTTTATCTTGGATAAATGTGCACTCTATTTTATGTTTAAGAGTGTATTTCTCAGGTTTAGAGGGCATCAGAAGTCATTTTGAGAGTTTTTCATCAGATCATGGGACAGTTATTACTTTTATGACATTTTTTTCATTTTAAAACTATATTTTATAGTGTAAATAAGTCACCGAACATTGTTCATAAAATAATTTTATTCTATAAAACCATTTTACTTCATAAATATGAATTTTATGCCATAAATATGTTTATTGGGATAAAATTAACCTGTGGTCATGTGGTTTTTGGTGAAACATGCAACATGGGGAATTTACACTGGAAATATTTGATTTAAAACATAAACCCCTTGTGCCTAGTAGTTTTTATTCATCGTTCATCTAACTCCCTTCTTTCTCTCATTTTTCATTTTGTCCCTAAAATTCTAACTCTTGTCCAAAAAATTTCTAGGTATTTCCTCCTATTATATATCACTTTTTCCAATGCTCGATCTCTATATTGGTTGTGTTACTCCTCCTATAGATAAGTGCGGCCTTTCTAATTATTCCTTGATATTAGTTATTACAGCGGTGTTGGGATGTGGTTATGAGATTTTTTGATCATGTGATGACGCTTGTCTGATTCCTTCGAGATCTATTTTGTGATCTTCTCTTGAAGGCCATCCCTTGTGTTGGTTGTGGTGTGGAAGGTATATTTCTCGGGGTATGTTGTGACCTAAACTCTATATCGATTTTTTCATTTATGTGATTCAATTCTGAGACGTGGGAATCAATTTTAGGGCCTCTGTTGTTGTTTTGTGTTCCTCTTACTGTGTGGATCTCATTGTAGGTAGAGTGTGACCCAAGATTAAGGTAGGTGGTTATGTCATGACCTGACCCGTCGGGGCTCACCTGGATAGTTGAATTCCAAGTGAGACAACCCTAAGTCGTCTCCAATAGGCTAGGGTCTATTGGAAAGCATTGAGAAGGTATGAGAGAAATGGGAGGCCTTTGCATAATTTACATGTATGCATACGCCCAAACGTCTCAATGAAAAATTATAGAGAATAATAAGAGACTACAACATCTAGAGTATAACCATTTATAAAATAACCTCTAGGGAATACATCTTAGTATGATAGTATAAACAAATAAATGGAAAAAATACGTTCCTAACTAGAAATGGAGTAAAAACCGGATAATAATTGGAATAAAGGAAAATTAAAGAGAACCTAGCTTCTGATATCCCAGTTTGACCACCATACACAATCAATACACCCAAGTATCACTAAGCTCCACTAATGTCTCTGTTGATCTACCTATAGTCTTCACAAGACACAACACATGTGGCCAAATCACATACAGGTTTGAGTATATACATACCCAGTAAGATGCCCTGAAAACCACAAAGGGGGAAATAGAGAGATAATATAGAATCCATCTCAACCCATAGAAAGAGGGAAAAACCCCCAAGATATATGCTTATAAAGAAATCCTGAAAAGAGATATAATGGGGATCTTCATCTCCACATCCCAACCAAGGATTGATGAGTCAGCCTAAAACTCCAAGGGTCCATATCTGATGCCTAGAATCTGATGTGTCTGACTGAGAAATCTATGTGGAGGACCCACACCTCGCCACTACACCATATCCCGAGGGGTCTCAATATTTAATAAAGGACCAATGCAGTATTATGATAGGGGGTTCCACTCAATAGATAAAGGAACCATGCCCTAGTGCATCATGGGGGTGTCACTAAGTAGATAGATAACATGTGCCCTAGTGTGTCAAGGGGGTACCACTTAGTAGATACTTACACCCTAGTGTGTTACGGGGTGTCACTTGATGAATAGAGAAACATGGGGGACCCATGCCCAAGTGACACAAGGGGGTTTCCATCCTCATATTCTTTCTGAATATCTTGATTGATCACCACTATTACCCAAGAATCACCTGAAGAAGTGTTATTCTAGAAACACCTCACATCATATCTCGAAATCCCCTATGAAGGATAGAATTGCATTTTATGTGAAAAAATAATCAGGATAGGCTACTCACAGGACAAAATATGACTCCATAAGAAGGAGATATGATAAGTGTAATTCCCTAAGAAAAGTACAATGTGTGTATCTAGGGTCAAACGGTATGTGACATGTCCTAGACACATAGATTTGTTCTCACCTACACATGGATTATCTGGACATATAGATCTACACGGTGTGTATAGGTACAACATGGATTATCTCAGCCACTCGGGGCCTACCCATGTGATCTTGGTCATTCCTATGTACATTTTTTCAAGGCTGTGTACATCTAGCCATGCCCATGTACTGCAGTCAATACTTGTGTGCCCAAACATGTCTAAGTATTGAGTTGTTCATGTGTACTCCTGGTCATGCTTAAGTATCGGATGGTTCATGTGTACTCCTTTCCATACTCGAGTTCATGGTTGTTCCTGATCCTATTTACTACCATAGTACACACTGATCCACCAACCCAAGGTCATAGGGTGTGTATGGAGTCATACACAATGTGTGATATTTATCTCTTCTCAAAATACTATCTGTCATAACTAGGGGACTGTGGGGAGTGTGTTATTCATAGTACACACCATGTAGTAATGTTTTCATAGAATCCTTAGTTCATTCATATGTATTCTAGATCCACTTTTCCCTAATAAAATCTATCCCTTAACCGCCCAAAATTGAAGGATTGGTCTCTGGATATCGATATTTAGCCTTCGATGGTCTAAAATAAAATATATATACGCTCGTCATCGAGTCGTCATGCCTCCCATCACTACTCTAGATCCCAAATACATGAAGGTGTCACCCAATACCTTTAATCCATCCCAAACTATATTCAATTCACTGACATTCACATCATTCACACAATTGCCATGAATCTAGGGATTCGATAGCTCTTGAACCCGCCCCAAAAATGTTGAACTGTGACCTCATGAAGAAAAGGTGAAGAATACAAAGAAGGTGGGGAGAAATGCATAAGAGAGAAGTGAAAATTTTCATTGTCCAATAGAATATTGACTAATGACTGTGAAGATGAAGTAGCGATTGGTGGAATCAAGAGCAAAAATCGCAAATAACTGGATCAAGAATTATTTATCAAATTTTTGGGATCATGTAAGAATGGAAAATACTAGAAATCAAAGCAGATAAATAATCCACTCTTGATTAAATCAAAAAGGGAGGAAATCCATAAATAACTTACCCTACCTTGATTAAGTATCTATCATTGGTGAAGATTTTTTTCACCAGAAATGAAGAAGGTATGTTGCATTCATTTCCTGCCTCTCGATCCACCTCGGTCTGATCGTTGATCCCCATTCTTGGGTTTTCCAATTCCAATGAAGAACACTCTCCTTTAATCCTCCCAAAGTTATACGACTAGCCTTGGAAAAACATCATAATGATATATTTATAAAGGATTAGACTGTGTTAGGTCATTTATTTAAAATAAATAAATTATTTTTTTATTTTATTAAATGCACCCACCAACAGTCACCTCCAACGGAACGTCCAATGATGGTCAACCTTATGTCGCGCCTAGGGTAAACCTCATGTTCCAAATTCAACAGTAGTTTTAGATTTCCCACCCAAGTTCCTGAACAATGGTAAATTAATTTTTATCAAAATGATGCATGTGTATTGATTAAAATATATTAATAGTTTTAATATATTAATAATATAGTCCTAGGACACCAAAACACCACACAGACTCTTAGGATAAAAAGGAAATATAAATAGAAATATTCAAAGGGATAATCCATAAAAACCAGAGTCATTACATTATACCCTCCTTCAATTATTTTTTTATCAAGAAGCATGATCTAAAAATGGTGGGGTTACTGAGTCCACATCTGACTCTCATGCTCCTGGGAGCTCTCATGTATGATCTTGTGTTGCCCAAGCACAAAAACCAAAGGGATGGTCCATCCACATAGGATCTTATACTTCCAACCTTCAATCTCCATTGGATACTCCACATAGGTGGCTCTATCCTCAATGTACTTATCGCCCCATAAAATAGCCTACATAGGATGATGAATATATCTCCAAATCTATGACACATTGATGATGTCATGCACGTGATCCAACTACGGGGACAGGGATAGATAGTAAGGAACCTCACCAACCATCCTTTGGATCTCAAATGGCCTGATAAACCTCTGGGATATCTTACCCCCATCGTTAAACCATTGAAATCCTCATCATGGGAAGACTCTCAGGAAAACATGGTCTCCCTGATCAAGAATCAAGGGCCTAAGATGTCGATCTGCATAACATTTTTTTTCTTTGGGATGTCCCCATGCACTCATGGATTTCATGTACTTTCTCTATCACTTGCACTATATCTGGAACAACAAGAGACATATCACCAATCTTATTTGAGAATAAGGGTGACCTGAAAGGTCTTCTGTATAGGGCCTTGAAAGGTTTTATGCCAATAGTAGAGTAATATTTATTATTATAAGAAAACTCTACTAATGTAAATTGATCCTCCCAGCACCAGAAGAAGTCTAACATTCAAGCCTTTAGCATATCCTCTAAAACCTATATAGTCTACTCAATATGCCCTTACTTATTAGGGTTAAATGTTGTTCTCATTTGTAACTCAGTCCCAAAGTTCTCATGTAGGCCTCTACATAACTGTGACATGAACCGAGCATCACGGTCAGAGACGATCAAAGAGGGTACCCAATGAAGTTTTATGATCTCCCACACATACAAATACCCAAGTCTCTCAATAAAACTTTCCTCTTGGATGTCAAGAAAGTGTTCCAAATTGGTGATTTAGTCAAAAATATCCTAGATAGAATCATTTCCTCTCACTATCCATGGAATACCCATCACAATGTACATGTATATGCCATAACATTTCCACTCTAAGATCCCTTGTGTCAAACCTACCAAAACTTGGTGCTCAGCCTTTACCTACTAACATGTGAGACATCGACAGATGAACTATTCATGTTCTGCCTCATTTCATCCCATTAAAAAACTATTAAAGGTCCTTGTACATCTTTTCCACACCGAGATATACAAGCAATGGGGAGTGTGAAACTCCCTCATAACCTCATCAGGAAACGTGAGTGGAACCACCATCTATCCTTGGTAAAGTATCACATACTCCCCTCCATCAAAAAAACATATGGTGTATCACCTAAGGATATTTGGTCACAGAGAACCTCATAGTTGATGTCTATCAACTGATCCACTCTCACACACTAAAGGAACAAAGTATTTACCACTGTCAACTAAAGAAAAACTACACCCATATCCTCCATCTGGTTTAGCTATAAAAAATCTAATTACTCAGACACCTCCTCCACCATACAAAAATGGTACATCCTTCTAAGGGAATATTCTACCACATTTCCCTTCCCATGACTATAGAATATCTCAAATTCATAGTCTTATATGAACTCCAACCAGTACCTCTATCTTAGGTTATGATCTATCTAAGTGAATATGTTCTTGAGACTCTGATGGTCTGATTAAATAATAAAATAATCTCCCAGAAGATAATTCCTCTACATCTTTAGAACAAATACTACCAATTTCAAATCTAGGTTGTGATTCACTTGGTTTTTATCATGGGGTATCAACTATCTTGACCCATATTTGATCACTGCCTGCCTCTCCATCAACACGTAACCAATCCCAACTCTATAGTAATTACAAAAACATAATGTACTCCATGCCCTCTTCTATTAGTATCAACATAGGGGCACTGGTCAACCTCATCCTCAACTCCTCAAAGGAAAACTAACACTACTCCATATAGGTAAATGTATACCCTTTCCATATCAAGGTGATCAAGGGGGATGTAATCCTATAGAAATATACTAAAAATTACCTATAATACTAACTGATCCAAGAAAACTTTTCACCTTTGGCGCACTCTTGGGTGGATCCCAAGAAATAATCACATCAATATTAATTGGTTCTACATCTAAACCATGATCAGAGATTAAATTCCCCATAAAGTGAACCTCATGGATCGAAAACTAGCACTTAAAGAGCTTATGATAAATCTGGTGCTCACTGTGTGAGTCTAAGACCATCCTCAGATGCTCTGCATGATCCTCCTCTAATATAGAGTAAATGATTATGTCATTAATGAGGACAACCAAAAATCGGTAAGAGTATGGCTAGAAGGTCCATTTCATAAGATCCATAAATATGGAAGGGTCTTTTTTCACACCAAAAGGCATAACCAGGAACTCAAAGTGTTCATAGAGACATAGGAATTCTATCTTCAAAATATCACCCTCATGAATCAACAAAATAGTGGTAGTCAAACCTGAAATCAATATTCAATAATAACTCATGTAACACCCTAATTATTCTTTTAAGGTTATTTCCCTAAAAATATTATGGTTATATGGTTTCCTCAGGGTTTAGGAGGCATGATTCCCAATGTTTATAATGATTCAATTATTCTGTCATTACATGATTTCTCATTGGGTTCACCAACATTATTTCTTATTTGATGATTTATTATGGGGGTTCAAATTATGTTTTCACAATAATTCACATCAGGTTTACCATTTCCATATTTTATAAAAACTCCCAATAGTTCCCACATCCATAACTGGTTACAGAACTACTTTCCAAAGGTATAAATTCATTTGGAGTTTCAATCCCAACATCACTAAGGAACTCACGTTGGTCAATAAGATGGGATTTCAGGATCATCTCATCATTTTGGTGGGAATTATTTCCTATTATGGGACACTCTTATAGATTTAATATATGTTTTTGAATCTCTTCAAATTCTAGATACAGGACTGGTTGCCCTAACAAAATGATCAGGTGTCGAATCCTTATATATGTAATGGTGGTTCTATTAATGAGACCATCTATATGTATCTGAGGTTCTCTATCCATTTATCGATGTTTCATAGAAATGGGTAGATGGTTATATTTTAAATCCATTAAACTAGACATTATAGATTTAACTACCATCCAGGGAGGTGATTGGTATTTTGAGGATAGGATTGAACCTTCACGAGGTACCCTAAGTATCCTGTATTTAACAGGAATCAAAAATCACATAGTTACTTTTATATGTTTATTTTAACATCATTCTAAAAGGATATATATGTTTTCAATTAGGAACTGGGTATGGATCTTGAGCCTTAGGAATGCATCCTACATATCCTGTTTATAACAGGAATCAGACTCATCATAGTTTGATCCACCCTTAACATTTTGATGGGAAGTGATGGATAATTAATACACATGAGGGTTATTTCCCCAAGTTTCAACAATATGGGAATTCTTTAAGGACTTATACCAAAGTGGATACCCTTGTATGGGGGTAATCATAACATGTCACGAAATAGGTCTTACACAATAAGGTTTCCTTGACTGGGAGAAAATTTATGATGTGAGAGATATGATCATTGAAAATCCATAAGCCCATGTGATCCATGCTTAGTCTGATAAACAAGGGAAAACATGTGATCAGGCTCATCCTATATGGGTATAGGACTTATGTACTAGGGTGGCCCTTATGGGGTGTTTAACATGGATCTCGGGCCTTAGGAAGGCATCCAACATATCCTGTTTGGATATGAATCAGAGTCCTTATAGTTGAGTTTGTCCCTAACCCATAGATGTGTTTAAGGTATTTGAGGGCATGGATGGGCCTTACACATAAATGGATTCTCATGTATGATCCCACTTCTCATCTACTAATGGATGAGGAAGGGTGGTAAACTTATAGGATAATTGTGTCCCATGCATTAATAATATTTTAGGTATATAAGGACTTACACCACAGTGGATTCCCATTAGATATTAGGCCTTAGGAAGGAATCTACATATCCTATTTAGATAGGAATCAGATTTCTCATAGTTCAAGTACCCCCTAACCCACTGATGGGTTGAGATCGGTGATTAAACTCAGAGAAATTATTGTTATCCTTGAGTTCCAAGAAGGTTAGGGGCTTATACTGGGATGGATTCCCATTGGAACTTAGGCCTTAGGAAGGCATCCTATGTATTCTATTTGGAAAGATATTAGAGTTCTCATAATTCAAATTTGGGGTATTTCTAAATATGTTCAATAGAAAAGGTTATCATGGCCTAGGGTGTCTACCTAAAATGCTTGACACGTTGGAGGGTATATTCCAAACATGTACTAAATATCTATCTGAAATATTCTGAGTGTCTGTGTGGAATGTCCTAATTGTCTACCTGATATGTTCTGAGTGTCTCATTAACAAGGAAGACATGTCTCATGGTGATTTTCATGATTGAATCAAACATGTTGGAGGTCTTCTGCATGGTCTATCTCACATGTTTGGAGAATTGTCACATGACTTGGATGACACGCTTGAGGTTCTTCGTGTGATCAATGCAGACACATCCAAGGGTGTTGTGTAATCAATATTGGCATGTTGGAAGGTTATCTCATGATTTGACTGACATGTCTGGAGGATTTAACATGAATCGGATGATGTATATGGAGGAATTCATGTGAATTGGATGAAAAGTATGGAAGACTTATTTTGAATTTAATGATATGTCTGGGTGTTGTATCATGATATGGTTGACATGTCTTGGTGTTATCGCATGATCTAGATGACATGTCCATAGGATTATCGCATGACTTAGCTGACAAGTCTGGTCATTATTGAATCATCTAGTTAACAAGTCCTAGTGTTGTCGCATGATCTCGATTATCACGAACCGGCCTAATGGGGCTCGATCCGCAACTACCCCAAGTCCGGCTCTATAGGCCAGGGCCTGGATACAAGTTCCAAAATAGATAACTAATATGGGAGGACATTGCCTAAGAACCTATACACACACTTGACTATCTCCATAAAAAAATTGTAGATGAATAATAATAAAATATACTACATATAGAGAATAAAAAATGCATGTAAAACCTCTAGGGAGTACAAGAGTATAATAGTGTAATATGAAAAGTAAAAAAAGGAAAAATACACACCCAACTAGAAAGATGTCCCAACCTATAAAAACTAGATAATTAATGTGATAAGAGATCCTGACATCAGATCTCCAATACCTGACCATTGTACGTGGTCGAATGTACTAGGTATCCCTATAATACTCTATAACCATCATATAATTTTCCATTACCTTCATGATACATGAAACATGAAAGAAAATCCCATGTTGGGGTGAGTATATACATTCCTAGTAGTACCCCCTAAAATCTGAAGGGGAGCAGTAAGAGACATGATAGAAATAGACATCTCAACCCATAACAAGAGAGTAACAAAGTTAAACATGGATATATATATATATATATATATATATATATATATATTCAATAAAAAACAAAATGAGAGATAAAGGTGGTCTCTATCTCATATCCCAACCTAGGAAAGAGTGACAACAATTCCAAGAGGCCCGTCAATGATGCCTGACATCTCACACGTCTTCCCAGAAGAAGCATCCATTTGGAGCCACACCTCACCACTATGTTGCACAGTTGAGGGGCCATTATCTCAAGGTAGATGGATCTCACCCTAATTCCATAATGGTGTATAACTTATAAGATATAGGACCCATGACCTAACTCTACAGTAGGGCACCACGCTGATAGTAGATAGAGGACCCATGCCTTGTTCTAGCAAGAGGGTGACACTATAGTAGTAGATAGAGGACCCATGACCTACCCAATAGGAAAGTGCCACTATGATGGTCAAGGACCTATTCCCTCATACCACAGGATGGTTCCACTCTAGTAGTATATAGAGTACACAAGCCCTACCCAGTAGTTTGGTTTCAATATAATGGTCGAGGACCCATGCCATCATATCATAGGAGGGTTCCACTCTAGTAGTAGATAGATGACCCATGACCTACCCAACTGGAGTGTTCCACTCTAATGGTCGAGGACCCATGTACTGATACCATAAGAGGGTTCCACTGTGATGTTTGAGGACTCATTCCTTGATACCATAGAAGTTTTCTACTCTTGTATCATATAGAGGACTCATGCCTTGCCCAACAGGAGGGTGTCACTCTAATGGTTAAGGACCCATGCCCTGGTATCGTAGAATGGTTCCACTCTAATGGTCGATAGAGGAATCATTCCTTGTCCCAACAGGAGGGTTCCATTCTAATAGTATATGGATAACCCATTCCCTACCCAGTAGTAGGGTGCCACTCTAATCTCTCTAATAATCCTTCTCAATCATTACCATTATCGAGCATTGCCTAAAGAATCATCACTCTTGGAACATATCGCATCATATCTCAAAATCCACCATGAAGGACACCATAAATTTCTATGTGTAAAAATAATTAGGATAGGCCACTCACTAGAAAAAATATGAGTCTAAAAAAAGGAGATATGAGAGGTAGAAGTTTCTTAAAAAAGGGAGGGTACATGGTGTGTAAGGGGACCCACACAGCATGTGGTCCCATCTTGATGCCTGGACATTTCCCTACTGAAACATGACTCATTACCCATGTAGCCCTATATGACGTTCCTCAGCCACCTGAGTCCTACCCATGATCCTAGATATGTTTGTGTAATCTTAATCATGCTCATGTACTCTGATACATGACATTTCCTCCTGTATAGGGTCTCACTCATGTCATCCATGTTGTGTTCGTGTACTTTGGTCATGTGTTGGTACACATCATGTGACTAGTCATGCCCGTGTTCGTGTACTCCCAGAGTACACACCAGGTCACCAGCACTGAGTCACATGGTTTGTGTGGGTCCCTCATGTTGTGTGATACTTATAATCTCCTAGAAATCCTATCATTTTAGTTTTCCAAAGAACATTCCATGTGTTCTTCTGTACTACACAACGTGCAGTCCCGTTTTTCACAAAAATCCCAGATCCACTATGCGTTCCTCAAGATCTACCTCTATTACTTTGAGTCACGCCTCTAATCCACCCAAAATAAAAGGAAATATCCTTTATTCATTGTTTCTATCTATCTAGTGGCTGAAAATTAGAATTATGTCGGTTTGTTTAACTCCATACACACTATCGTCACCCGTCGCGCCACCCACTACCTCATCGAATCTCCAAATACATGGTGGAATCACCTAAAACCCACAAATCATCTTGATCTTCTATCAATTCATTAATCCATTCTAACCAATATATCTACCACATATCCATGGGTTCAATCATGCTCAATCCCACCTGGAAATGTCAAACCATGGTCTCCGTAATACAATGGTGAATATCATGAAGAATGATGGGGGGAAATCATAGGAAACAAAGGTGAAACAATAATTGTCCAAGAATTCATGGACATTAAATACAAATTGTGGATATCCATGGTGAGAAACATGGCACAATAGAGATTAATCAAATAAAATAAATAAATCTAATATGTGGATGCATGCAAAGGCTCATAATGAATGCAGATTGAAGGAAGGGGATTGATCATGCTCAATTATTAAATCATTAGGGCATAAATATATATATGTTGAGTTGTACCTCAAGATTAGATCATTTTATCTTGAATATTGTGCTTATCAATGAAGTAGAAAGATCTATTATGTTTTTCGTGCTTCAATTTTCCTGGATCTGGTCGTTGATCGATCACTCGATCTTGATTTTCCAACGAGGGTGGTAAAAGATACTCTCAATGATCCCAGGGTTATGCGGCTAATATTGGTGATCTTCCATAATATCTTATTTATAGAATAGAATAATATTTTAGGTGTTTAATGAATTAATTAAATAATTAATTAATTAATTAATTTAATGCACTCACCAATGGATGTTTTATCCGAACATACAACACTGACCAACATTAGGTCATTCCTAGGGTAAAACTCATATTATTGATTCAATCTTCATCTCAGAATTTTGATCTGAGACTCCATTTAATATTTATCCCATTATTCTTGAAAATTATGCCTTCATAATATAAATTTATTTAATATTTTTATAAAATTAATTTCAGTCTTGGAATTGAATGTTGTCACAGCACTTGACTCTGAAAATATTTCTAAATATATTTTAAAGTCTTACAAGGAAAAATAGGGTCTCTATATTTTTCTCTCCTATAATTTTTTTTCCTCAAAAAGAAAAACTAAACAAAAAGGTTAGGATTCTGAGCCCACATCTAGTTATCTCACTCCCAGGAGCTCTCCTACTTTCTCTTGTGCCACCAAAATATAGTAATCAAGGGGATGGTCCACCCATGTAGGGTCCTCTCTCAGGGCCAGCCCAATAAAATTCATTGCCCAAGACACTCGTTAAAAATGTTTCCATTTGATATAGTTAAAAAATAAAAAACAATAATCATAAATACACAGAATGAAAATCCCGATATTTCCCCCCTGCAGGCAGCTGGAGTGGCTAGGGGTTAATAATAAATATAAATATGCTGACCTGATTTTATCGAGAACGACGACAGACCGTAGGCTACCTCATACTAACCTCCACCTTGGGACCCCGAGAAGACGTCCAAACTGACCTACAACCTCCTCGAAAACACCGCGATCTCCGCCTTGGGATGATGTGCCACCGATGCACAACACCATCGTCGAGAAGACACCACCGAAACGAGCAGATAAATGAGGGAGAGATAAGGGATCAGATTGCACCCTCCCATCAGTTTCCCTAGCCCATGGGCTCACGGGAATTTCCCTTGGGCCGGCCCTGTCCTCTCCTACCAATCCTCAATCACCACTAAGTTCTCTGCAAAAGTGGATCCACCCTCAGTTTTTGTCTCACCCCAGTCAATAACATGAATAGGTTCATGAATGTATCCCTTAGTTGTGACACATAGAATATGTCATTCACCCTCTCTAATTGTGGGGGTAGGGAGAGGTGGTAATAAACCGAACCAACCCTATGTAAGATCTTTAATGTCCCGATGAACCTCAGTGATAGCTTGTCTCCGGAGCTGAATCTCTACAATCATCATCATAGGGAGACTCATAGGAAAATGTGGACTCCTTGCTTGAACTCCAAGGGCCTACAAAATTGATCTACATAAGATTTTTTCCTACTCTATACTATCCTTATTTGCTCATGGATCACCTAGACCTTCTCCATCATCGCTTTCACCGTCTCTGGATCAACCATAGATGCCTCACCGATCTCAATATAGCCTAAGGGTGGCCTACATGGTCTCCTATACAGGGCCTCAAAAGGTGTCATGTCAATAGTAGAGTGGTAACTATTATTGTACCCAGACTCTACCAATAGAAATTGATCCTCCCAGCTTCGACCAAAATCTAACATGCAATCCCTCAACATGTCCACCAGCACCTAGATAGTGGTCTCGGTCTACCCATCTATCTAGGGGTTGAAGGTTGTACTCATCCTCATCTGCATCTAAAATTCCTCCTGTAATCCTCTCCAGAACCATAATGTGAACCAAACATCATGGTCAGAGACAATCATTGATTACACCCCATGAAGGTGAATGATCTACCATATATACAACTTTCCCAAAATCTACACCAAACTCTAATCCCAGATAGCAAACAAGTGATAAGACTTCGCAAGTCAGTCAAATATCGCCTAGATGGTGTCATGTACTATTTCTATTAACAGAATCCCTATCAATAATTCCATATATATGTTGTCCAATTTATACTCCTATATCTCAAGGGGATACAACAAACCTTTGGGAACTCAATACTCAGGATTCACCTACTAACAAGCGAGACACCAAGTGATGAACTCAGCTACACTCTGCCTCATGCAGGCCCACAAAAAACTACCATTGAAGGTCTTTATACTTATTCCCCACACTGGTATGTACAGCCAAAGGAGATATGTGAAACTCTCTCATCACCTCCTCCCACATTATGACTAGGACCACCACCCATCCCTAAAAAAGGATGATGTGGTTCCCTCCTCCATAAAATCCATCAAGTGAATATTCTAAGGATATATGGTCAAGTAATACCTCATAGTTGATTTATCCTAATTGGGACTCTCTCACACACTAGAGAAGAAGAGGATTAAGCACCATTGGCTAAAGAAAATTTGTTCCCTCCTCCTCAATCAGGGTCAGTGGCAAGGAAGCTAACTGCTCAAACACCTCCTCCACAGAGCGAGCCTGGGACTTTCTGTTAAGGGAATCCACCATCACATTAGACTTACCTAGAGTATAGACTATCTTAAATTCATAGTCTTATAAGAACTCCAACTAGTGCCTCTGCCTTAGGTTTGGGTCTGTTTGTGTGAAGACATACCTGAGGCTCTAATGGTATGATTAAATAAAAAATCACTCTCCCATAAGATAGTGTATCCACATCCTTAGATCAAAGACTATCACTTCCATATCTAGGTCATGAGTCATGTAGTTCTACTCATGGGGTATCAACTTCCTCAACTCATATGTAATAAATTATTTTCTCTACATCCACATGCAGTCGATCCCTGGTCTTGAGGCATTGCAATATACTACATGCTCTACACCCTCCTGTAGTAGTCTCAAAAATAAGATCACTCATTAGCCTCAGACTCAACTCCTTGAAGGCTCTCTGGAACTATTAATTCTAGGTAAATATCTTCCCTTTTTTGCCTCAGGGTGGTCAAAGGGGATGAAATCCTATAGAATTCTACCATAAACCTCTAGTATTACCCTGCCAAGCCAATAAAGGGATGTACCTATGATATGATCTTAGGTGACTCCTAATAAATAACTACATCGATCTTCACTAGGTCCATAGCTAATCCATGCTCAAAAATGACATGCCCCAAAAATTGAACCTCATGGATCTAGAGCTATCACTTAGAGAGATTACCATAAAGATGGTGCTCTCAAATAAAATCTAGGGCCATCCTCAAGTGCTTTGTATGCTCCTCCTATGATGCAAAGTATATGAGTATTTCATCATTAAAGACATTAATAAATTGGTCCAAGTATGGCTGGAATATTTAGTTCATAAAATAAAAAAAACATGGTAGGGGAATTCTTCACACTGAAGGGTATTTCCAGGAACTCATAGTGTCTATAGCAATATCTGAATGCTAGCTTCAAATTATCTACCTCATGAACTCTCAAATGGTGGTAGACAAACCTGAGATTGATCTTTGAGAACCAACTCATGCCTCACAATTGATTAAATAGGTCATAAATCCTATATAATGGGTATTTTTTCTTTATCATGCTTTGGTTCAGGCGATGATAATATACACAAAGTCGTAATCTCTTGTCCACCTTTTTCACAAACACTAGAGCTACCTAGGGGGACGCTAGGTTTGATAAAATCCTTCTCTCAAAGTTCTTAAAACTAAAATTGTATCTCCTAGAGCTTGGTAGGGGCCATATGATATGCCATGGAAAATATCAAAGTAGTACTAGGGTAAAATTTAATGAAAATATCCATCTCATGTCCCATAGGTAGTCTTGAAATGTCCTGAGGGAAAACATCCACATAATCATCCATGACTGAAGGAATCCAGATTCCAGAAGATCCTGATTCACTAAGGGATACACTCTCCAAATAATGGGTAATTAGTTGCATCATCCTACACTTGAAACCTACTTCCATTCCATGATATCTCTCTCACTCATAAAAGAGAATCTTGTGCCATCAGTGTGAAGGCATCTGACTCATCTACGGTGAACGTCGATATGGGCACAGACCATGGAAAACTAATCCATACCTAAGATGAAATTATAAGGATATATCATGATGACTAAAAGGACTCATGAGAAACTCTCTCCACCAATAAATATCTCACACTACCGGTATATATAAGATATAGAAGAAGTGTTCCCCGTAGGAACCTCAAGACAAAGTTGTTGGGAAAAAGCCTCAATTGGGTGATCCACCTCTCACACTAGGAGTAAATAGATGAGGTAATAACTAACTCATGTGTCTACTAATACTGAATCAAGAGTAGAATAAACATAAATCAAACCTCTAATCATCTCATGCGATGATGGGTCATATGCCTCCATAGTCTGCAGCTACCCATGACCCCAGCCACCAGCTCCCTAAGCTTGACATGGGATGTCTAGTGGTGGCAGTGAAAGGATATCATAATTTCATCAACCATACATAACTTTTCCTCCTAGATCCCCACCTTCTCCTCTACTAGCTCATCCTCCCTAGGGGATACCCTACCCTCACCTGTGAGATTCTTGATCGTGAAACTACATCTGCTATGGTGGTCTATCCGCTATATGTCTACCCTTCTCAGCATGTCAGTTAGGAAATTAGATACCATGTGACTTTTCCCATTGCATGCATAGCATCACACCTCTCCAAGATGACCCGGTACTCTACACAGGCTCTGTTTCGCATGACCACTTGCTCAAGTTTAATCCTAAGAAGGTTTCCTACACTAAGATCATGCCGACTATCACCTAGTAGATATTGTAGAAGAATCAGCCCTATAACACCCACTACCATCTCCAGCGTCCTAGAGTCCCTCTAACAGGAAGATATATATCACTAGCTCCTGTTCCAACACCCCAGCATATCTGGGAATGCACAAGGGTACCACACTGACATGGATATCTCTACGGTGATCCTTCTCAAACTTCCATTCCTAGAATAATCTATCTTGAATCATGTTAAGGTAGTATCACATAAGGCCAGTAAACCTCACAGCATACTTTTCAACTATCATCTATCCTTGCTACATCTCAAGAATCTCCTAAATCTAAACTGATCACAAGAATGAGGTGTAGAACTCCTCATAAAATAGCTTCTAGAAGTCGGGCCATGAGATTTTTGACTCATTATACATCTATATAACTGGACTCTACCAGTGCCCAGATCCTCTGTGGAAAAGGATGGATACTATCACAACCACCTAATTAGTTGGTTTCTGGAAAATCCTAAAAACTCGAATCACTGAATCTAGCCAATCCTCCACTGCATGGGGATTTATATCACCATGAAACCTTAGCTGCCTCCTATTCTAGAACTTGATAAGTGTTCTAGGACTTCATGCATCCTAAACCAACTCTACTGGTACTATATAATTCTTGCCAAGTGAAAGTAATGCTACCTATCAACCAAGATGAATAATCTCCCATGATATCCCCTGAACTAAGGACTCATCATTGATCAAATTATCACTGCAATCCAAAATCAGTAACCTGGTTGGTTTCCATCATGGATGCATCTTGAAAATTTAAACAAGACATACCACAATCATATAAACATATATATATGGGGAGATGGCTAAATAAGTACAATCAAAGACTCAATCCTATATGATTCATTTACCAATGATTCTTATAACCAATGTCTTGGTATACCGAGTCAATAAGCATGTGGTCAAAGTCCTAATGTATGGATATGTCAGTTTCCAAAATAACAATGGGTTCTCTAGACTAAAATCCATACTTGATAAACTTTGATACTATTTCCCTAAATCCCAACCAAATTCTCATAAGGGTAAAACTCCAAAATTTGTCCTAAGGAATGAACCACCTATGATACCAATATGTCATGACCTAGCCCAACAGGGCTCAATCTACAACTAAACTAAGCTCAAATACATAGTCTAGGGGATCGAGACAAGCCCCAAAAGGTATAACTAATATGGGAGGCCTTTTCCTAAGTACCTATACACACACACACCACAATATCCATGAAAATGTTCAGAGGAATAATCATAAAAGATGAAACGTATAGATAATAAACCATGCATGTAAAACTTCTAGGGAGTACAAGAGTATGATAGTGTAATCTGAAAATTAAAAAGGGAAAAATACAAAAAAAAACCAGGAAGATATCCCAACCTAAAAAACTGGAAATGTAATGTTCTGATAGAGCCCGACTCTAGATATATAAGACCCAACCACTGTATGCAATTGAATGAACTAGGTATCCTTATGCTCCTCTATAATCACCATAGACCTATCTATCGTCTGCATAAGACACAACACATGCGGAAAAATCCCATACAGGTGTGAGTATATACATACCTAGTAAGATTCCCTAAAATTTGAAGGGGGAGAAGTAAGAGTCATGATAGGAATAGAAATATCAACCCATAACAAGAGAGTAACAAAGTCCAACAACATGGATAAAGATATATATATATATATACTCAACAAAAAACCCCAAATGAGAGAGAAAGGTGATCTCTATCTCATATCCCAGCATAGGAAAGAGTGTTAATAGTTACAAGAGGTCCATCAATGATGCCCAGTATCCCATGCATGTACCTAGAAGAAACATCCATGTGAATCTATGCCTCATCGTTGTGTCGCACAGTAGAGGGGACATAATCTTAAGGTAGAGGACCCACACCATAATTCCATAGGGGGTACCACTCATAAGATAGAGGACCCATGCCCTAACTCTATAGGATGGTACCACTCTAATAGTAGATAGAGGACTCATGCCATATCCCAATAGGAGGGAGCCACTCTTGTAGTAGATAGAGGAACCATGCCCTGCCTAGTAAGAGGGTGCCAATATAATGGTTAAGGACCCATTCCCTGATACTATAGGATGGTGATACTCTAGTAGTAGATAGAGGACCCATTTCTTACCTAGAAAGATAATTTCACTCTAATATTCGAGGACCCATGCTCTGATACCGTAGTAGGATGCCACTCTAGTATTAGATAGAGGACATATGCCCTACCTAGTAGGAGGGTTCAAACTAATGGTAAAGGACCCATTCCCTAATATCGTAGGAGGGTTCCACTCTAATGGTCAAGGAACCATTCCCTGATACTGTGGGAAGGTTCCACTCTCGTAGTAGATAGAGGACCCATGCCCTTCCCATTAGTAGGGTCTTACTCTAATGGTTGAGGACCCATGCTTTGATATCGCAAGAGGGTGCCACTATCAAGGTCGATAGAGGACCCATGACCTATCCTGACAGGAGGGTTCCACTCTAGTATTAGATAGAGGACCCATGCCCTTTCTGGGAGGAGGGTGCCACTCTATCACTCTGATGATCCTGTTTGATCACTGTCATCGTTGAGCATTGCCTAAAGAAGCATCATGTCAGGGACATCTTACATCGTATTTCAAAATCCACTATGAATGCCATTATTGCATTCTACATAGAAAATTAATCAGGATAAGATAACCACACACCAAAATATAATTCCAAACAAAGGATATATGATAGGTAAAAGTTTCCTCAAAAAGGAGGGTACATCACATGTAAGGGGACCCACACGGCATATGGTCCTGCCTATTGTCTGGCCATGTCCCAACTAGTACACATATCACTACCCATGTATCCATACATAGAGTTTAAAGGGTCTACATAGAATTCCTCATCCACCTAGTTATTTTATGTTCTCATGAACATATCCATGTAATCTTGTCCATTTCTGTGTACTCTGATACACGATGTGTCCTCCCACATGGGGTCTCATTCATGTTGTTCGAGCTGTGTCTATGTATCTTGGTCATGTGCCAGTACAAAGCATGTGGCAGGTCATTACCATGTATTTTTACTCCTATATTACATTTTAGGTCTCTAGCACTGAGTCACACAGTGTGTGGGGGTCCCACACGGCGTGTGATACTTATAATCTTCAAGAAACCCTAGCACCACAATTTTCTAAAGAACATGACATGTGTTCTTCTAAACTACATGGTGTATAACAACCCTAATATTTATTTCACATTTATACATGATTTATTACATGATATCACACTCAATAAAACCCCAAAACATCGAAAAGTATAGTGTCTTTGGTAATTAGGTACATTACAAAACATATTAAAACATGAAATACAACATCTTTATTGAAAACCTCTTTAACATGTTCATAATACTCCTTCATACTTAAAACTTCATGGGATAACCTAAAGATATATATAAGAAAGGGGTGAGATATAAATCCCAGTAAGGGAGTAAACATGGCATAACATGAGGAATACAATACATTTTAGTCAATAAGTATATCAATGGAATGAAAAAGAAACATGAACATAAAGGCATGATATAGCATGATAATCATAACATGGAAATTTTCTAACTTAAAACACTACATCATAAATATAAGTCAAAGATAAATCACAAAGACTTCATGGTGGACCAATTTTCCATAAAGGAATAAGGTAAACCTATAATGCCTCGACCCCAGTTACCCAGAATCGGTGCATTATTATGTATCATTGGCATGATCCCAAAAGATCAAGTATAAAAAGACCGATTAGATTAGTAGTCTTGGAAGTACTATATGCATTCATAAGGTTTACATTACATCATAAAATGGAAAAATATAACAATATTGTTTCCATAGACAACACTGAGATCCCATAGACTATCCATGCAGGTTAGTCATAATATACTTCTTCGCATCATGAGAAAAATAAAACATAGAAAGGGGTGAGCTCAGATGCTCAGTAAGGATAACAATATAGCAGAAACTTTCATAAATAAGCATAAACATTTAAGGCAATGTATACGACTAAAATAAAATCCTTTTAAACTTAAAATTCAGTATAATATGGAAAAGATAAAATCAAAATAATGTCATTTAATTAATCACATGGATATTCTACTAGTCGAATAATCACATGCAATATTAATAGCCACTTTCATAATGATGGAATGCATAATGACAGACTTTCATAACCACATAGTCAATGCCTTGTTCCAAGACTACAAATAAGATTTAGTCAAGGCCTTGTGTAAAGACACTAGTTTGTCTCATGAGACCTACCGATGCATCAAGGAGCTGTAGCAGGCTCCACCCGTCACTTACTAAGTCCAATGCACTCCTCATATGAAAAGGTTTAAACATAAAAAAAACATTCATATTAAAACTATCATACGAAATGTCAATACTTTATCCATAATCTATGAATGGTATAAAAATAACACATCCACAGTCAAACATATCACAAAACCTTCAATGCAATATGGAAGATTTGTATCACAATAAATCAACTTCAAACAAGTTTAAAATCCATCAAAGGATGCTGACATAGATGAAAATGATTTGTAAAACTATTTGATAGAAATATCTCTTTTTTAATGAAAACATTTAAAAGTCATACAATTTAAAAAGGAAGAGATTTAAAGACATTTTTTAATCAAATTTTCCCATACCACTTTGAAACTTTTCAAAGGAATTAACATTTTAAAAACATCCATGTCCCTATAAATAAATCCTTAAAAACCATTTTAAAAACATGGACATTAATGAGAAAGATTTAAAAGAATAAATATTTAAAACATTTAAAATGATATTTTAGTTAAAATTACCTTAAAAATAATTCCTTTTAAAACTCTTTTATGAAACATGGACATGGATAATAAATGTCCTAGTAGATACTTACGTAAAAACAACCTCGGATAATAAAGAGATTGTGAAATTAACCCTTACCTTATACTTTTCCTTGGTCGAGGGTAGGTTAACCTCCTGTATAATGGTGAAATAATTTATATTAAATTATACAAGAATCATATACATTAATATGATATCATATATGATCTTTTAACATTTATTTGTTAATAATATCATAGTATTATCGTCGTTTCAAGTGTTAACATATTCATTTTCCTTTATATTCTTTGTTATGTGAGTCATATTTGCTATGGATGGGATGTATCTTATTCATATCCAAAATTATATCAAGTCTTAAAACATTATTTTTAATCATCAAATAAAAATTAGTCTTGAATGGATACGATGGGGAATGAATCTCATCGCGTTCGTGGAGACGGTAATCCGTACATACGCACGAGTGACAATATCATTCTTTTAATATTAAAATAATATATAATTGGATGTTATATCATATATACAGAATAATTATCATGTTATATTTATTATTTACATAAATTACACA
Source organism: Viscum album (assembly GCA_963277665.1). Taxonomy (NCBI): domain Eukaryota; kingdom Viridiplantae; phylum Streptophyta; class Magnoliopsida; order Santalales; family Viscaceae; genus Viscum; species Viscum album. Next base: position 1,429,860,674 of record OY728126.1, on the reverse strand, counting down.
TCATTATTAATACCCATCCAAATAATAGTGTATTGAATAACAATTACACCACGACGTAGAGACGGTAAGCTGTACGTACACATGTATGGTGACATGTCATTCAAATGATGGATAGAATAACTAATATGGTTGTACCATATTCATAATAACATCACAATATATATAAGATACTGGAGTTATTATTTTATAATGGAAACAACAAAGAAAGAGGAATTGAAAGAAGAAAGGAACTTGAAAGAGGTGATGAAATATTTACCTCTTCTTCAGGTTCTTCCTTTTGATTTGATCAAAATGGCTCCTTATGTTGGATTTATGACTAAAGTAATGCCTATATGATGAAGGGAGGACAGTTGAGAGGGTATTTTTGCAGGGTTTGGCCAATAAAAATGGATTTGAAGGTGTGAATTAGAGAGAAGGGGGAGTGCCCTTTTATAAGAGGGGTCAGGGGCACCTTAGGAAAAGCTAGAAATATTATTTTATAATAAAATCATTTTCGGTTTCTAATGGCTCCAAAATTAATTATTTAAAAGATAAGGTGGGTATAGGTCTAAAAACACTCAACCAATAGGTTTTAGACAGGTTTGGTTCACTATATTAACTTTATCTTTTAGATTTAACTCTTAGTTAAATAGTTTGACATTTACCATGTCTCTTTGTATTTTTATACTATATGGTTAATAAACTTACTATATACTTTTAATAGAACCCCAAATGGTTAATTAATTAAACACCTATCATTATATAAGTCTTTTGGCCGACCCTTACATTTTTAGGAATAGAATATCAATTAATAATATAATATTTTTTTAAAAACTCTTTTATGTCAATTTTGACACTATTTGGTATTTTGTTTTTGATAAATTTATAACAGCATTATTACTTAGAAAAAAATTCATCTAACCAACCCTAACATGTCATATTAACCTATAAAATTAGTTTAATTCATAAAAAGTCTCAAATTACATTTATTTGGATATTTATAATATGAATTATTTTAATCTTTCATTAATACGTTAATTATTGCATCATCATTGTGTCATAAATAAATTTAATTATTTAATGTCTAAAAATTATAAATAAAATACCATTATGTAGGAAATCTTTTTATCTATATAATTAATACTTATAGTCAAATTTATCTTATGTATAACCCTATATTAAAAATGTTTTAGTTATTAAACTTTGATTTTAACTCTTTTAACTGTTCTTTAAATAAAATAATAATAAATGTCCAAATCTAATCCAAGTGGACCAAAGAGGTTCATATTATATTCCTAAAGTTGTTTATGGTCGAATTATACTTATCCAATAGAATTAGAACATGTGTTAGGGTAATAATAATATCATTTTTACCCTTAATTACCCTATTTACTTTTAACCGTGGTAAATAAAATTAAAAAGTTATTATTCACCAAAAAATTATTTTCATCTTATTGAACCACATTTTACTTACTGATATCAACTGTGTCTCTCAGATTTTTGAAATTCAACTCACAGAAGCGGTAAAATTAAGTTTTATGTAAATTTGTAAATGCTCCTAGGAGGTGGGTAAAAGACAGTAAAAAGTTCAATAAAAATTATATATATCTAAAATTATTATAAACTGACTCCAATGAATTAAATTGAAATTATATAGGTATTATTTATCTATTTTGACCTAAAATAAATTTAAATAAAATAAATATTATTTAAATAAAAATTCTGTTTTAAATTATAACTCTGTGTTTTTCACTATTCATCAAAATTTGAAAGTTTTCATAAAAATACCAAAATTTCACCCTAAGCTAATTTTGATATTTTGAATTCAAAAATTAAGTCTATTTTACCAAATTCAAAACATAGAAGTTTCATTTATTAATTTAAATTTAATTCCCGTTGTCAAAACAAATAGTGTGTTTTTAAGAAACAATAAAAATCAAAAGATTGACACTTGTTTATGTATAATTTCAAAGTGAAATTAATTCTAATGACCAAAATTAGATTAAAGGGTAAAAATATAATCTAATTATACTTCCAAACCATTAAAATTTATAATTCAACATTATAAATTATTTTGATTAAAAAATTTGTTTTTAGTTAAAATATAGTATTTTTCACTATTCACCCAAATATGAAAGTTATCAGAAAAACACCAAAAATTTATTGAAACTAAATTATTATATCTGAATTCTAAAGAAGAAGTTTATTTTGTAAAATTGAATATATAAAAGTTTCAAATATTGGATTTAAAAAAGGTTCTCCATTAAAAGGTGGTAAAATTGTATTTTTTGAAAAATAATTCTATTATCTGAAAAAAATGAATTTGTTCTTACATTATGTCTAATAAACTCATAATATGGATTCTAAAATTAAAAGGATTATATAAAGTTCAAAATTCAGTTAATACTCTTCCTAGCCGCTTTTGAACGGCTAGTTTGGTAAGTCGTGATGCGCTTGAACTCAGTGTTGTGTGTAGTGCAAGTTATTAAATTACTTTGAAGAAATAACGTAATATGAAATATTGGGGTGTTACAAAACCTCTATCTCAACATGACATATCATGATACTAAACATTACCCAATGTATTAGAGCGATATCATGGAACACCCTTCGTAATCATTTCAATATCATGCTTAAGTGTGTCACATAGATCATATAACATGGATTCATTCAACATCATATTTTATTCCACGATAAAGAAATGCGGAATACATACATGTAAGCCCTCAATTTTCACGACCTGTCCCCCAGGGCCTGTTTCGCGAATACCCCATGCCCGCCTCCTAAAGGCCAATGGTTGGTGACTATCGTCAAAGGCATTATCCTACAAATGGGAGGCATTTTCCAAGTACATTTATGCACACACACTCACAAACCCGGTCACAAAGCTGAAAATTAAACACTAAGTAAATGATTCATGTAATCACTAAGTGAACCACAACTAGAGTAAAATAAAAAGTAAAGTACAAGGTGGTAAACTGGTTTAGTATACAATCCCGCCAAAATAAATACAGAACACAAGTAAGACCCCAAATCTCTGAAACTTGTCTACCGAGAACCCTACCTGAAGGGTAGGTGGAGGGTAGCTACTTGAAACCATAGTAGTACACCTCTTATATATTCTCTTACTGAACACCACCTAGTACTAGTCCCCCCTGGACTCCATAAAAGTTTCGTTCGTCTTCACAAGGCATGACACGTGTGGGAAAATACTGTGCAGGGGTGAGTAAAACAATACTCAATAGGGGGCCCTAAAACCACAAAGGTAAAACACAAGAGAAAAACCAAAAGGAAATGCACAGTCAGGTCTACCTAGGTATATACCCATATATATACCATGGTCATCCAGATATACACGTCTCAGCTACTAAGAAACATAAGGTCCCAGCTTTATAATTAGCATTGGGATTCTCACCAAAGCTCTATGAGCTTATCCATCCCAGATGGTACGGTCTGAGAGATACACTTCATCAGGTACAACTCTACCATTCCAAATGGTATGTCTGAGAGAATTTTCTCCATCGGGAACGTTCTACTAAATTCATCTCTAGTGCTTGGCACTAGAGGTCCAGTCATCATTGTCTTACACCCAAATCAAGACTAGGGAAACCCAAGTGAAGAGGCCCACTTCTCACCACTACGCTCAGTTGAGGGAGCACTGCTCCAGAATAACCCGTGATACCTCAGTCGCTCCTATAGGGAGTGGCTCGTACCTCAGTCTGTCAAGGGAGAACTTTCTTCTACTTAGGTATTGATCTCTTCAATTGTAGGGGCCCATTACTTGTATTTGTGTCCTACAGTTGAGGTAGATCAAACTCCAATGGAGGACTCACTCGTCGCCACTACTTGGAGATAGGTGAGTACTCCTTCGTAAGTGAGGAATAGCACCCTTGTTCCAATAGGGGAGTACTACTCATGAAGGACCTACACCCTGTTACGATAGGGGAGTACTAATTTGTATATTGAGGACCCTCACCTTGCCCTGTTGGGGAGTACTACTTAGTTACTAGAGGACCCACACTCTGGTACTAGGGGAGTATTGACTCTGTCAGTTTATATGTTATCGGGGACCGGCACCCTAGTATGTTAGGGGAGTACTAACCCTAGGCTAGAGAACCCGCTCCCTGGTACGACAGGGGAGTACCAACTCTACCGAAACAATGCGTAAGGAGGACCCACACCCTGGAATGGAAGGGGAGTAATGACTCCAAAGTTAGAGAACCTACTCCCTGGTCCCATAGGGAAGTATCTACTCTTCCCTCACGAACATCTCTGAGAACCTATACCCAAGTCCTTCAGGGGAGTAACACTCCTGGAGGAAATGACCTGAAGGAAAAAAAACCACACCCATGACGTGGGGAGTCCCGTATCTACTCAATTATGTGGATAAGGAGTACATTCACCCTGATTCATCAAGGGAGTAGCCGTCCTAGTATCTCTTCAAGAGAACTACCCTAACTCTGTTCAAAGTCTTCTTGTATCGGGAGGGAATACTATTCAAATCAATAGGTCATCCTCCAAATTCCTCAAAAACTATCTTAGAGTATTTCAAAAGTATTTTCTTGTCACGATGGTCCCAACGCCGCAGACGGCTAGTCAAATGGACGCTCTGTTTGAAAGTTACAGGTGTTTTACCAAAACATGGGTTGGTTGGGTCCGGGTCTGGCCCGACCCGGTTGGACCGACCCGACCCGAGTTCGACCTGGACCATTGGGGCCAGTCCTAGCTGGATGGGCCCATCCCATTAATATGGTCTAGTTTTCCTAGACCAGATGCGGCTCTGTCGCGTCCGTCTCACACCACGCAGCGCCAGTTGGTACCGCCTCCCTAATCAACGGGTCCGCTCACACGGACTGGGTTTTCCGGAACAACCCGTGGATTTCCACGGGTCCAGGTCACACCATGGATGGATTCGTGGCTCCTCTACGTGGGAATCCACATAGCTCAGCCACCGCCACCGCCACCACCGTGGCGCTCCACCCCGCCATTCGGCATGCGACCACCACCGGGGCGCGCCTCCGCGTGCCGGCATGTTCCTCTATGGACCACCGAACAAGCTTCAGTGGTCTTTACTTCTATCCGGAGGGTGTTCTGAAGTCCTCGGGTTGCGTTCTTCATCCCCTAGGGTTCAAATATCCACTATGATCCCTTCTTCCATAAAGCGTTTGATCGGCGGTATCTCCCGCACCACCTCGATCCATCTGCCATCATCATCGTCGCACCTCCATTGTGTCGTATCCATTCCGGATCCAAGATGTCAGATTGTTTCGCCAAGAATGGTTATGTAAAGACAGGCCATTTTTTAACTCGCGAATAACATAAAGAATTCCAGGTAAAAGAGGAGAACAAATCCACATCAACCAAAGTGAGGAACGAACCTTCACTGTCATTCATCACGGTGTTGATCCACTCTTGTTAAAAGGATTAAACAGAGAGAATAAAATATAATTAAATCATGAATGGATTAATTCCACCAAGATAAACCTGATAGAAATCCCTTCTGTAAGAATGAATGATTTTCAGGTCAATCTATTTGTGGTTTGATCCATTTTCGGCATTTACAACCAAGAACAGGAAAAGAAAAAAATTAAATAACAACCCATGCCTATAATTGGATCGATCATTGATGAAGAAAGAGTTTTTTCTCTTCATTATTCGATCCATCGATGCTTGATCTGAACTCTGACCATAGATCCACCATCTCATCATTGTTCTTAATTCACCAACGAGTGGTTTCACCAATGCTTTTTTTTCTCTAGAGATCTTGGGTAATTTCTCCAGGATTGTCAATCTAATATTGTACCCCTTCCAAGCCATTAAATGAAGAAACGCATTTCAGAATTGTCGTGTTGTTTCATTTATTAAAGGAAAAGGGAAGATTCATCGTCATGTTGCAGCATCGCTACGTGGCTTCATTTATGGAAAGAAACAGTTGGCTCGTCGTTGCATTGTAGCTAAACAATTTCTAATAAAATAAACTTTTTAAGTTTATTTTATTTTTTCTTAAAACGTCTGAAAATTAATTGTTTCCCTCGACCCGTGTCAATCGATGTTAGTCCCCACTTAAGAATAACATCACATTATGAACTCAACGGTGGTCTCGGATTTTTAATCTGAGTTACCGTTTGTGAGTTATGAGGATTTAAAAATAAAATAATTCTTCTAATTTAAATTATTTTACTTACCGTTACGTCCCAAAAACCAACTTTCATAGCTGGCCCACGCCGACCGATCTTAGGCTCCGCCTAAGGGAAGAACATCCTCACAAGATCAACAATACTCTCATATTTTCAATCTAAGTTACCATTTATGATTTATAAGGATTTGAAAATAAAATAATCTTTATTAAATTATTTTATTTATAGCCAAAAACTACTTTCCACTGTTGGCATGTTCCTGCTAATGTTAGGCTCTACCTAAGGAAAGCATACCCTCATGAGCTCAATGGTGGTATTATATTTTAAATTTGATTCACCATTCGTGACTTATAAGGATTTGAAAAATAAAATAATTTTATTTAATTATTTTATTTACAGTTATTCCATTCTCGTGTTTTCTCACTAGAGGCATGCGCCGACTAAACTAAAGTCGCACCTAGGGTAAACCCATCATCCTGAACACAATGGTGTTCTCATATTTATGATCTAGGCACCCGTTTAATATTATTTCTACTTTTTTATGAAAACCACTCACTCTCACTATTTAAAACTTAACATTTTTTGACGGGTCATTCTAGACACTACCGGCCTCAAAATCGCACGCCATTTCAGTGCTTGGTCTCGAAATAATCCCATATAATTTAAAAAAATTACATGTAATTCCAGGACATTACATCAATATAAAGTTATATTTTCATAAAATTGAACACCCTTGATAGAGAGATGGGTATGGTATTCACTACACAATGATTTTGGCATGGAAAATCACAGTGGAATTTCAGCAGCATAACGACGTCATATGGAAATTCATAAAATGGGTTGATGAGAGAAGAAGGGGTATCTCGTCATTTAAACATAATTAGGAAATTATTGTAGAGGTTCTAAAACATACCCCTTAATTTTTAATTGAAAACAAAAGGGTGTAACAATATAAGGAAACTTGGACAAAAATTGAGAAAGGAACCCTTATTTGGATGTGTGATCCTAAAGGATTGGGAGAGACTTCTGGGGAGATTGGGTGCACCTTAGGAGGAATATGGGGAGTATATATAATATTTTTTATGATTTTCAAGTAGATTGAGTTAAGAGGAATGGGTTCTTGGTGGGTTTATATAGGAAAGGAGGGGGATTTCTTTATTATTTTGGTTTTGGACACTACACACTAAAATATTCAAAACCACAAACCATAACATGGTTTTTTACCATGATTTCTATACAAGGGTAGTGGAAAACATTACTCTATAAGTATAAGCTCTGAAAATATTAAAAAAATTCCCTTTATTATGTGGAGGTGAATCACACTCTCAAGAAAATTATTTTAAAAACATAAAATATTTTATAAGTCTTGTAGGATTCACTAAAGATTTATAAAGTAAATAAAGAAAATATAAAAACACATTATTTTAAAGTTAAAACATATATTTTGTATAATATCCCTTTTATAGTATTTTATTACATCAATATTGGGTCATTATGATGTCATAAAACACATTATATATTTATACGGTATTTAATTTTTACCCAAAAATTCAACTCCGAAAATTATGAAAAAGTTACCATTGGATAATTTCAACATCCTGGTTCAAAAAATAATATCCATTTTATCTAAATAATTTTCTAAATATGTTAATTTTTACTTTTAAAATAAAAAAACCGGTATTTATTTAAAATTGACGAGTTTTGACAAAAAAAGGTTTTCAAACCTTAATAAAAACTACATTTGAATTCATAAAAATTGTATGATCATTTATATTTAATAAAATTAATTTAATAATAATATTTTATTAAAATATTATTTATTTAAAAAATACATTAATTCATCAAAATAGATTCCTTAATTGAAATCAAATGTTAACCAAAATTATTATTTGTGCCTTAAAAATAATTTACAAAGTAATAATAATAGAATGAAAGTATATTCATTATTCTATACAAAAATAATGTATATATTCATAATTATAGGGTCTTGATACATAACCCTTTATTACACCATTATACGCCCTAAGTATAAGGTGCACAATGATGGGGCTTTCATGGGGTCGTTCGGTGAACATGGTTTGGGTCGTGATCTCAATGAGCTTGAACTTATCCAATAAATGATTTCTCTCATGCTTAGGTTATTGGATCTTGGATTGGTAATGGTAGAGGGAAACCCCTAGAAATTCTATTTCCCTCAAAAGTTCTGATAAATGGGATTTATATGGTACAATTTGAGGCCATCACATCCTTTTTCAGTGTCAAAAAGATTTGTTAAAACCCTATATTTATACTAGTCATGTGATCATTATTCAACATCTATATTATCAACAGTAATGATACTTAAAGGTCATTTATATCCAATTGGATATAATAAAACAAAATGATTTCATGTGGTTTCTATTTTTTTTAAAGGTTGGGTCTGAAGCCTCATTTATTATTTAAAGTGAAAACCACTTTCAAACTGGGTAGAGGGGGACCCATTACATATCCCGAAGGCCCAAGACCAAGTGGTCTGAATACAAGACCTGAAAGCCCATTCTTTTGGCCCAAAGAGCCCTTTGGTGAATAGTACTACTACAAAACCCAAGCTGCTATAGTACCTACTATAGTACCTTTACCGCTATAGTCCCTGCTACAGTGCCTCCACCGCTATAGTGCTACCGCTGCTACAGTTTCACGACTGCTACAGTGACCTGCTATAGTAACCCGGAAATTAGTCACTACCTAAATTTGATCCTGGGTATTTTGTAGAATACCAGATCCTCTATGTTTTCCTCCATATCTTCCTCTTCCACTTCAAATCATGCCTCTAGGCCACCCAAAATTGAAGGAAAAATCCTTTTTTCATCATTTTCGACCATCCAATGGCTAGAAATCAGATCTCTGTTAGTTCGTTCAACTCCTATATGCACCGTTGTTGACCGTGACACCTCTTGCTACTTTATAAAATCTCCAAACCCATGGTGCAATCACCATTAACCCACAAATCATCCTGATCTTCTCTCTATTCACTGATCCATTCACCACCCGTGGATCTAGTGGATATTCTGGGGTCCGATCATGCTTGATCCCACCCAGCAATGTTGAACTATGGTCCCCATAAGCCAACAATAATGATCATAAAGAATTATGGGGGGAAAGAATAATAAATAGAGGTGAAACGATCATTGTACAATATTTTTTTTGTCAAAAAATACAAATTAGGGATATCCAAGGTAAGAAACATGGAACAACGGAGATTAATCAAATAAAATAAATTAATTTGATATGTGGGCGAATGCAAAGGCTCAAAATGAGAATAGATCAAAGCAATGAAATCGACCATTCTCAATCATTTAATCATAAGGGAGTAAATCCACATATGAATGTTCCTACCTCAAGATTAGATCATTTAGCTCGAATGGCCCGAAGGCCTTCATTTTTATTGATTTTTGATAACCCCCCATTCAAGTGATGAGGGGGAACCCTTACAAGGTCCATAGGCTCAGAGATTACAAGGCCCGTAGGCTTAGGAGATTACATGACCTGAATGTATTAGGGAATTCAACCAAACTATCTACAAGGAACTTCCCCTCCCCAGCATCTGCGTCATGATAGTATCTCTCCACCTTTGCATGGTCATCGGGCTAGGCTTCCCGTACAAGCACAGGCTAGTACTGATGGCATAGTCATACCCTCTCATTCTAAAAATCCATTTGGCTCTGCTCTGGTGAGTGCACCTGCTCTGAATCCTCTTCTGGGGCTGCTCCTTTTTTTGTAGTGTCTGGGGCAACTACATGTGGCCTGAAGGCCTTGAGGTGGCCTGAGGGCCTTAATGTTGGCCTGAAATCCCTATTGACCCGAAGGCCTGGGTGGCCCGAAAGCCTTAAAGACTCCAAGCCCAAACTGGTGGCCCAAGATGAATAGTTCCAGTTGCTACAGTACCGAACAGTACCTGCTACAGTAAATGCTACAGTGCCCGCATAGTATGCAATTCTGTTGTAGTACCTGTACAGTGTACAGTTCTGCTACAGTAGCCGCACAGTGTACAATCCTGCTACAGTACCAGAAATATGCCTCTACCTGGTTTTGGATCATTTGATGTTGGAGAATATTCTCTTCAATAGAGGAATATTCATTTCATTCTCCACGCTTCAATTTTCCTGGATTTGGTCATTGTTCAATCGCTTGATCTTGATTTTCCAATGATGGTGGTAGAATCTCTTCTCAATGGTCCCAAGGTTATTAGAATAACCCCAATGATCTACCATGATAGGTTATTTATAGATTAGAATTAAGTTTTAGGTGTTTAATGAATTAATTAAATGATTAATTAATTAATTCACTAAATGCACTTTCCAATAGCCATTTTATCCAAATTCCCCATACCGACCAACATTAGGTCATGCCTAGGGTAAACCTTTCATTACAGATTCAATCGTGGTCTCAAATTTTTTATTCAAGACTCCTTTTAAGAGTTATCTGATTATTCTTGAAAACCATGTGTACATAATATAAAATATAATTGATATTTTTTAAAAATTAATTTTGGGAACACTGGGATTTGGAATCACATGTTGTCCCAATATTTGGATCTGAAAATATTTACAGATATATTTTAAAGTATTACAAGGAAAAAATAGGGTATCTACATGGATAGGTCATGTAAAGAACATAATTTTCTTACATTAGTGTATACATCTTCATGTAAATCTTATGTCTTTTTCATCCTTTACTGTATATATGCCTCAATGTTTGTCAAGAATTATCTTATTGAGGTTTCATGTAACCAAATCAGAAAAATGGAAAATCCTTCACATAATCTGAAATTCACACCATAGGTCCTTCATGTGATCAATAGGGTGATCACACAAAGTGCATATTCATGTCTCTTAATCCCTTAAGTCATTCCCTAGATTTTACCTAGTGAAAGACCCTTGCAATTGCATGGATTTCGGCTTTAAGAAGTTTGCTCTTATGTGCTCCTGTTGGTGTTCCTTTCATCCTGTGTGTCTGGTATCTTTTTTTGTGTCGAGGAGGAATAATTTATAGGCCTCTCTGCTTTAGTTCTATGCTACCCTACACAGTGCATATATCACAGATATGGTCTTGAGTTAGTGGAGGGAGTATCACATCATGCACTTCACATGATCCTATCATGGGTTATCCAAGGCATTGCATGATAATCAGCGACCATGAGAACACTCCTTCATCACCATATTTATTAGACCCACGATGTATCAAATGAATTTTTCTTTATCATTTAGACATGTCAAAAATCCTTCTCAAGATCAAGCTAACATGTATGGGAATCTTCGTGAGACCAGGACGCATATCAAAGAGGCTTTCACGTGATCAAGGGAGACTTGTCTAGGGCCCTTCATGAGATCAAGTTAGCTTGTTAAATGCCCTTAACGAGATAAATCTATCTTGTCAAAGTGTGTTACCATGATCAATGATGATCACACGATGTTTATAACCCCTTCACATGAAAATTAGTATAACTTCATTTCGCATGAGTATTTCTCCTTTTCCAGTTTTTATTCTTTATTTTACAAGACTTCTAGCCTTTTCCCATTGGTTTTCCATTAGGTCGTCACATGATGAATATTGGATCTTGTGACGATGTGTGATAATTATCATGGATGGTCGCTCTTCTTGTCTATGGTTCATCTCATGGTCAATGTTGGATCTCATGATAGCATGTGAGCATTGTCGTGGATAGTTTCTCTACTTGTATGTGGATCTGAAGGGGTGTTTCATGGTTTCCAAAGTGCCATGAAATTTCAAAAAGGGGATCATATGATCAAAGGAATATTAAATTGTCACATAATAAATGGGACATGTCCAAGCCATATGGTATAAGGGTTTGTGGCCAAAATCTCAAGTCACATGAAGTCATCACTAAACAAAGGGTTTGAGTTTCATGTTTGAAGTGATTTTCAAGGCCACATGTCTAAGGGTTCACATGCCAAGGATAATGTCCCACATGATTGGATAGGATTTTCATGATCATGTGTGCATATTCAAGGTGGATGAAGATGAACACATCCTAGTTCTCATGAAGGCATCACGGTGCCATTTTTTAGGATCAAAGGAAATGCGTGACCAAGGGTGAAAGGTTTCTTGTTGCACGTCATCACATGAAACCCAAGTCACTTGAAGGTGTCATGCAGCGAATAGTTCCCATGAGGGAGGTGTAGAATCCCCATCCTGGGAGCCACTTTAAGGGTGCTCCGAGCCTGATTGTCCATATAACATCAAGTGCATCTCCCTGAATGCCAGAAGCGGCCGACTAGAAGCGAGGTCCTTTTTAACATGTACGCAGGGGATAATATGCCCTTATACGTAATAGGTAACATACAGTGGAAGAATAATAGTTTATAATGAGTAGTAGAAGCATATAAATTATCAAACAGTAACAGAATCAATTAAATAATCCCAATTGAATAAATAATAAGTGAATAAGCAGATAAATAAAACAAGATACAAAATGATGTCATGATATGATTTATGTAATAAAGTAAAGGTTTAGAAAAATATGAGTACAATCATGAAATCAAAAAGTTAAAGACAATGACGCAAAGAAACAACTACATCTCGAGAAAAATCTTGGTCATCTTTCCTCAATCTTCATCCTAAGTAGTAATCAACACTCAAACACTAGAAGCATAATGCTTCCCATTATCCATACCTACATGAATAAAGTCTACTCAGGTACCAAATGGTTCCCGAGTAGGGAGTGAGATAAAATCCCAGTAGGCTGGCACCCATAGTGTCTAAAACTTTCCATTTTGTGCTTTAAACAAAAGTCGTGTGCCAATATATGATAAAAGTAAGCAATCAAATAAACATTATAAAATAAATAGATATTTTGGTCTGGGTCCTCAATGGCACCTGTCCCATATCACCTACTTCGGCCTAAGCTAGGAATCCGAAAAAGGTACCTATGGTAAGAAGAATGTATATAGCTATAAAAATTATATAAATCATAAGGCTAAAAAATAACATTCCCCCAAGCTTGTGCTTTTGCTCGAGGTCTAATTTATGTGTCAATAAAGTGTGCTTCAAGTCAGTAGAAAGGTATCACAATTCACAAGGAACTCAAAGTAGCATCAATAATAACCTTCCACGCATTATCATTATTATTATGTTCAAGTTAAGAGTTAGATTATGATCTCATCCCGAAGGTATCTCTACGGTACATCCTTCAATTTATTCAATATCACTGAGCCCATCCAAGGTAATATTTTGAAAGACCAAGTATCGCTCGAGGCATGGTTTTACCATGAGTCCATCTCAGTATCGTACATAAGGGGTCGAGTATCACCTGAGTCATGTAATAGCCACTTTTCCAATGGGTCGATCCTCGGTGATCCCTTTGGGAACCGTTATCACCCGTAAGTATATATAAACCTAGGGAAACCCTCATCTGTAAAAGCCTAATACATCGCCTCCCTAGCGTAATGTGTAACCAATCTGGAATGGAGAGTATGTGTGTAGTCCTTAATATGAAACCAACGTTTTCTCACTACCCTGAATTTAATTATATTTAAAGGAAGTGGATATCATAGAGTATGCATTTATAATTTCAAAAAACAATTAGGCAACTAAAATCCACATATTTCATGATCATTCAAGCCAAACAGTTACACCCAAAGTAGTCTATCAGTGAAAGTAGAAAAACACACTTTTCTCTTTTATAATAGCAGAGCATGATAATAATTTTAACAAGTAAAAACCATTAGTAATATATAAAAAAACCCAAATTTTTTGGTTCACAATTATCCGAAATAATTTATTTAATTAAAATTCAACTAAAAAGGGATCACTTAACACATGCAATTAAATAATTTAATTATTCAGGGGTAAAAGAAAATAGACCAATTATGTCAGCACACCGAAAAGGGTGACCAATGATGTTGCAACAATTTAAACAAGTTGATTTATCTCAACTAGGGTTTCAATGGTCAATCCAAGAAATTTAGGTAAATTAGAACAGTTAAAATTAAACATTGTTGGTAGGCACTGACGAGCGACACAACGTGCAATCTAAAAGACACAACTAAATGAGGGGAAAGGGAGTATATGTCCTACCTCGTTCTTATAGATAATCCTACACTCTGTGGAGATCTTTTATTTGACCTAAAATGGAAGAAATCGAATGATTTTATAAAAACCCCAATTTCGTGTAAAAAAATTATGTGGTAGACTACACAACAGATGGTGAATGAGATCCTACAATTCTTAGTGCATAACGTTAGCCTTGCTGAGAGTTTTACTGCGCACCAGATGCTCTTGAAAATGTATGAGAAACGAAGTTACAGTGGGTATCTGAAGGATGAGAGGAGGAGGAGTCACACCATAAGGGGGCACTATAGGGGCGATGCACCAAGGGAGTGGGAGGAGATAAAATGAGAAAAATAAAAGAAAAGAAAGAAAGAAAAGAGAAAAATAAAATAAAAGGAAAAGTAAGAATATAAGGGAAAATAGAAAAAGGAAATAAATAAGAAATAATTAAAATAAAAGTGATGGGAAGAAAAGGAATTAAAAAATTAAAAATAGATAATGCCCATTTTAATTATTTTTACTTTTCTCATAACCCCCTTCTTATTTTATTTTAAAATTTCTTTTTATCCATTTTTTTACTTTCTTTTAATTTCCTTTAAAATTTCTTTTTATATATTTCAAATTTATTTTAATTATTTTTAACCCCAATTCTATTCTAGGGCATGCTATAATATTTTACATAAAACCCGTGCAATTATTTAAATAATTTTAATAGTTTTATGGGACCTGCAACAGGTTACGGAGAAATGAAACCTAGGTCGTTTTAAGGATTTGGAAAAAATAAATAAATAGTTCGTACCTTGATTAAAGTCGGGATGTTACAACCTCCCCTCCTTAAGAAAAATCGTCCCTGATTTTCCCTTCTAAGGTTAGTGGAAAGTCATCTAAGAAAAGCCTCGGCCATTGAGCATGCACATTGGTCTCCCACTCCTAGGTCTTTTCCTGAACACGTCTATGTTTCCATAGCACCCGGACTATAGGAACTGACCTACCCCGAAGAACCTATGTACTACGGTCGATGATGCAGATCAGACACTCCTTAAATGATGCATCCACTTCGAGCTCGATGTTGTCAGAATCAAATGAATGAGACAGGTTTGGATGATACCATCGAAGATAAGATACATGGAAGACATCATACATGGCATAATACCTCTGAGGTAACATTAACCGATATGCTACCAGACCAACTCTCTCTACTATCTCGAACGTTCCAACATATCTCAGTGATAACTTCCCCTATCTCCTAATCCACCTTGACCCAATCTTGGAGAAACACTCAGAATGACTCAATGTCCACCTCGAACTCGATAGGTATGCGGCACTAATCGGTATAAGATTTCTGTATGGATTGAGCTATATTCATATGCTTCTGAATCAGCTAAACATTCTCAGACGTCTCCTGAATGAGGTGAGGACCCAACAAAGCTACCTCACCTGCTTCGAGTCAGCAAAAAGGCGAAGGCCATGGTATACCATAGAGGGCCTCATACAGATCCATTTTAATTGTCACCTAAAATCTTTTATTATAGGTAAACTCAACAAGAGGAATATGTTTCTACCAGGAACCTCCAAAATCAAGGATACAGGCCCGTAGCATATCCTCTAACACTTATATGGTCCACTCAGACTACCCATCAGTCTGAGGGTGATATGTAGTACTCAAGAGTACCTAAAAACCCAACGCTTTATGAAACCCCTTCCAGAACCATGAAGTAAAGAGGTATTTTATGTCTGAGACAATAGAACAAGGTACTCCATAAAGTCACATTATCTCCCAGATATACATCCTTCATAACTCATCAATAGATAATTTATCCTAGATAGGTATGAAGTGTGAAACTTTGGTCAATCTATTGATAATCATCAATACTACATCACTACCTTGAGGATATTTGGAAATCTTGTAATGAAATATACGGTGATGTCATTCCATTTCCACTCAGGAATGGATAGAGGCTATAGAAGTCCAACAAGTCATTTGTTCTCTGCCTTCACCTGCTGATAGGTGGAGCACCAAGTGATGAAACCTGCTACCTGCTTCTTCATAATTGACCACCAGTACTGATGACACGTGTATCTGTACATCTTGGTAAGCCTAGAATAAGCTTTCCAAAAAGAGGTATGAAATTCTTTCGTCAGGTCTTCCCGTATATCTGAAGGTACCCATACTCGACCACGGTAAAGTAAAGTTTCACTGCCATCAATAACCCAACCAGGAGGTGGGTTCTCTTATGTGATGACTTCCCTCAAAACGAGCCCCTTGGGATCAAATAACTATCACATATGGACTTTCTCCAGAAGAGAGGATGTCATTGTAAGAGTTGTTAGAACCGGTTTCCTACACTGCTCTTGAACCTCTAGATGCATCTCAGAGAACAAGGACATCATTTTCCACTCACTTCTAGATTCCTAGATGGATTTTGTCTACATATTGTGGCTCAAAGCATCAGCCACAACATTACCCTTACTAGGGGTATAATAAATCTCAAAATCGAATGACTACAGGTATTCGACCCACCTGTACTGCCTCAAATTCAAGTCTCGCTGTGTGGAGTTATATTTCATGATTTTATGATCTGCGTAAACAATGAACCTCTCACTCAAAAATTAGTTTATCCATGTAACGCCCTGACCCCAGTTACCCAGATTCGTTGAATTATTACATAAAATTGGCATGATCACAAGAAAGATCAAATCTCAAAAGACCGATTAGTTTAGTAGCCTTGGAAACACTAGATATATTCATACGGTTTTAATTTACATCATAAAAATGAAAACTACAACAACATAGTCTCCATAGTCTACACTCTTATCCCCTCATACTATCCCTACAGGTCATTCATAATTTACTTCTTCGCTTCCTGGGAAAAATAAAACATAGAAAAGGGGTGATCTCAAATGCCCAGTAAGGATAAAAATATAGCGTAAACTTTCATAAATAAGAATAAACATTTAAGGCAATGTATAACTAAAACAAACACCTTTTAAACTTAAACTTCAACATAGTATGGAAAAATTAAAATGTAATAATTCTATTTACTTATTCCCATGGATATTCTACTAATCGAATAATCACATGCAATATCAATAACCACTTTCATAATGATGGAATGCATAATGCCAGACTATCATAACCACAAATCCAAGGCCTCATGCCAAGACGACAAATAAGATTTTTTCAAGGCCTTGTGCCAAGACACTAGTTTGTCTCATGAGACCTACTGATGCATCGAGGAGCTATAGTGGGCTCCACCCGTCATATATTAAGTCCAATGTATTCCCATATGAAAAGGTTTAAACATAACATAAACATTCGTATTAAAACTAGCATATGAAATGTAAATACTTTATCCATAAACCATGAATGGTATAAAAATAACACATCCATAGTCAAACATATCACAAAACCTTAAATACAATATAGAATTTTTGTTTCATAATAAATAAACTTCAAATAAGCGTAAAATCCATCAAAGGATGTTGACATAGATGAAATCAAAACTCTTTTTAGAAAAATATCTCTTTTTATTTTGAAATCATTTAAGAGTAATATATTTCTAAAATAAAACATTTTCTTGGAAAATATTCTTAGAATATTGTAAGGGAAGCTTCGAAGATTTTATAATGGCGGAAAATAGTTGCACCCGCCGTATAAGTTAAAAAAACATTCTTACCTTAATTATGCCAAAAAGGTTAAAAAGCACCTTGTTTGGAAAACGACGGAAATATTCCTTTATAAACCACTTATAAAATTAAATAAGGGTATAAATGACTTTAACCCATATTCTTGTAAATATTTAAAATTCTTTGAAATACATTTTTAAGAAACATGGATGTGGATGATAAAGAAGTCCCAGTATATTATTATGTATAAACAACCTAGGATAATGAAGAGATTGCGAAATAAACCCTTACCTTGTACTTTTCCTTGGTTGGGGTAGGTTAACATCCTGTATAATGGTGAAATAATTTTTATTAAATTATACAAGAATATGATATCATATATGATCTTTTAACATTGATTTGTTAATAATATCTTAGTATTATCGTTGTTTCGGGTGTTAACTTACTCGTTTTATTTTATATGTTTTGTTACGTAAGATGTGTTTTTCATGGATAGGTTGTATCTTAATCATATCCAGAATTATATCAAGTCCTTATATACTATTATTAATTATCAAATGAGAATTATACTTGAATGGATACAATGGAGAATGAATCTTATCGCGTTCGTGGAGACGGTAGTCCGTACGTACGCACGAGCGACAATATCATTATTTTGATATTAAAATAATATATAATTGGATGGTATAACATATATACATAATAATTATCATGTTATATTTATTATTTACATGAGTTACACATCATTATTATACCCATCCAAATAATAATTTATTAAATAACAATTACACCACGACGTGGAGACGGCAAGTCGTACGTACGCACGTATGGTGACATGTCATTCAAAGGATGGATATAATACTGAATATGGTTGTACCATATTTATAATAATATTACAGTATATAGGAGATACTGGATTAATTATTTTAGAATGGGAATAACAAATAAAGAATAAGTGGAAGAAGAAAGGAACTTGAAAAAAGGTGGTGAAATTATTACCTCTTCTTCGGGTTCTTCTTTTTGATTTGATCAAAAGGGATCCTTAGGTTGGCTTTATGATCAAACTAAGGCCTCTAGGTTGAAGTTAGGTAAGTTGATAGAGTATTTTTACAGAGTTTTTCTGAGCCAAAAGGCTTTGAAGGTGTGAGTTAATGAGAAGGGATAGTGCCCTTTTATAAGAGGTGTGAGGGGCACATTTGGAAAAGCTAGAAATATTATTTTATAATAAATTCATATTCGGTTTATAATGGATCCAAAGTGGATTATTTAAAGTTTAAGGTGGGTATAGGTTGAAAACCACTCAACCAATATAATTTAGACAGGTTTGGGTTACTATATTAACCTTATCATTAAGTATTAACTCTTAGTTAATTAGTTTCACTTTTACAATGTCTCTTTGTATTTTTATATTATATGGTTAATAAACTTACTATATACATCCAAGCGACCCCCAAGTGGTCCATTAATGATACACCGATCATGATATAAGTCTCTTGACCGAACCTTAGATTTTTAGGAATTTAATATCAATTAATAATATAATATTTGTTTTAAAAAACTCTTTTATGTCAATTTTGACACTATTCAATAATTGAATTTTGAAAAAATTATAACAGAATGGTCACTTCGAAAAAATTAAATTAAATCAATCCTAATATGTCATATTATCCTAGAAAATTATTTTAATTCATTAAAAGACTCAAATTATATTTATTTGGGTATTTATAATATCAATTATTTTAATTTTTCACTATTATGGTTATTACTGCATCATCATTGTGTCATAAATAAATTAAATTATTTAATTTCTAAAAATTATAAATAAAATATAATTATGTAGGAAATATTTTTATATTTCTAATGAATATTTACAATCGAATTTATCTTATGTATAACCCTATATTAAAAATGTTTTAGTAAATAAACTTTGATTTTAACTCTTTTAACTCTTCTTTGAATTAAATAATAATAAATGTCCTAATCTAATCCAAGTGGACCTAAATGATAATATTTTATTCCTAAGGTTGTTTTTGGTCGAGATACACTTTTCCAATAGAATTATAACATGTGTTAGGGTAATATTAATATCATTTTTACCCTTAATTACCATATTTACTTTTAACCGTGGTAAATAAAAGTAAAAAGTTACTATTCACCAAAAATTATTTTCATCTCATTGAACCACATTTTACTCCTTGATATTAACCGTGTCTCTTGGATTTTTGAAATTCCAATCACAGAAGTGGTAAAATTAAGTTTTATGAAAAATTCAGTTTTTTAACTACCACTTAGTAGTTTCACTATTCATCAAAAATTGAAGTTTTTCAGAACAATGCCAAAATTTCACCCTAAGCTATAATTGATATTCAGAATTCAAAAATGATGTATATTTTAAAAAATTACAAACATAAAAGTTTCATTAATTAATTTTATAATTAATACCCGCTGTCACAACAAATAGCGTGTTTTTAAGAAACAATATATATCAAAAGATTGACAATTGTTTATGTCCAATTTCAAAGTGAGATTAATTATAATGAACACCATTGGATAAAATGGTAAAAATATATTCTAATTATACTTTAAAACCACTAAATAATATAATTTATCACTATAAATTATTTTGATTAAAAAATTTGTTTTTAAGTATTTTTCACTATTCATAAAAATTGGAAGTTCTCAGAAAAATACCAAAAATTCAAATTAGGATAATTTCGATATTCTTAATCCAAAAATGAAGTCCATTTTGAAATATAAAATATATATAATTTCAAAAAGTATGTATTACTATTCATAATGGGTAGTTTGATTGGTTGTGGAGTGTTATAACTCGATGTTGCGTACAACACATGTTATCGCATTATTCCAAGAGAAGCGTGTCGTAGAAGCTTGGGGTGTTACATTCTCCCCTCCTTAAAATAATTTTTTCCTCGAAATTTCAAGAAAACTACCGCATAAAAAGACTCGGGTGGTTCTTCATCATAAGTTCCTCGGGTTCCCACGTTGCCTCTTCCATCTTATGGTTTCTCCACAAGACTTTTACCAGACGAGTCGTCCGGTTTCTCAGTACTTGTTCTCTCGTATCAAGATTCCTGACGGGCTCTTCGCAATAAGACAGATCGGGTTCCAGTTCTAATTCCTCATAGGTGATTACATGTGTTGGGTCAGCCATGTATTTCCTCAACAGAGATATGTGGAATACATTGTGAACTTTAGAGAGACTTGGCGGCATTGCCAATCGGTAAGCTACAGCCCCAATTCGTTCTAGAATTTCGAAAGGTCCGATGTACCTGGGACTCAATTTACCTTTCCTACCAAAACGTATGACTCCCTTCCATGGAGATACCTTCAAGAAAACATGATCACCGACTTGAAATTCCAAATCCTTCCTTCGATTATAAGCATAGCTCTTCTGCCTACTTTGAGATGCTTTGATATGGTTTTGGATTACCTTCACCTTTTCCATCGTTTCCTCCACCAGTTCTGGGACTACAAGTTTTCTTTCACCAAAGTCATCCCAATAGGTTTGTGTGCGACATCTCTTTCCATATAACGCTTCATATGGTGCCATATGAATACTCTAATGGAAGCTATTGTTATAGGAAAATTCTACCAGAGGTAAATATTGATCCCACATACCCTGAAAGTCAAGTGAGCAGGATCTCAACATGTATTCTAAGGTTTGAATAGTTCTTTCTGATTGTCCATCTATTTGAGGGTGGTAGGAAGTGCTCAAATGAAGTTCAGTATCCAAGGATTTCTGAAGACTTTTCCAGAATCTTGAAGTAAAATGGGGATCACGATCAGAAACAATCGATAGGGGTACTCCATGAAGTCTCACAACTTCATTAATATATAGTCTTGCTAGACATTCTAGTGGTAGATATTCTCTTATAGCAAGAAAATGTGCTGACTTGGTAAGATGATCAACAATGACCCATATTGCATCGTTCCTTCTAGGAGTCTTTGGTAGCCCCATGACAAAGTCCATCGTAATATTGTCCCATTTCCACTCCCGTATGGGAAGAGGTTTCATGACTCCTCCAGGCTATTGCCTTCCAGCTTTCACTTGTTGACAAACCATACATATTGACACAAAATCAGCAATCTCCCTCTTCATGTTGTCCCCCCAAAAATTTTCCTTCAAATCTCTATACATTTTGGTGCTCCCATGGTGTATAGAGAAATTGTAACTATGAGAATCATCCAGTAATTCCCTTTTTAGATCAGGTATATCGGGAACACAAAGCCTCTTCCCGAATTTCAAAATTCCTTCTTCATACACAAAGTCTCTCAATCTCCCATCATTCACAGCTTTAATCTTCTTTTGAAATTCTTTATCATCGGTCTGAGAACTCCTAATCCTTACTAGTAAATATGGTTTGGCAACCATTTGAAAAAGCATTGATGTTTCACCTTCCCTGGTTATTCCCATGTCCATCTTCACTAGATCCATGAAAATTGGATCCCTTTAAATTCTCATATTGTTCAAAACTCCATGACCTTTTCTGCTCAAATCATCTGCCACCTTGTTTGCTTTCCCCGGGTGGTAGTGTATCGTACAATCATAATCCTTGAGTAATTCAATCCATCTCCTTTGCCTCGTGTTGAGTTCTTTTTATGAGAAAATATACTTCAAACACTTGTGATCAGTATAAATCTCACATTTTTCACCATAGAGGTAGTGCCTCCATATCTTCAAAGTAAAGATCATAGCTGCTAACCCGAGATCATGAGTAGGATAGTTTTTCTCATGAATTTTCAACTGTCATGATGCATAGGCAATAACCCTATCATTCTGCATAAGGACACAACCAAGTCCTTTCTTCGATGCATCACTATAAATAACAAACTCATCATTCCCCGATGGTAGAGTCAATATAGGAGCATTGACTAATATTCTCTTCAGTTCTTCGAAACATTATTCACACTCTTTTGTCCAAACAAATTTAACCCCTTTACGTGTGAGCTTCGTTAATGGGTTTCCCAATTGGGAAAAATTTTGGACGAAGCGTCGATAATAACCTTCCAAACCAATAAAACTACGTACCTCAGTTATACTCGTAGGTGCTGGCCATTCTTGGATTGCCTTGGTCTTAGAAGGATCAACAGAGATTCCATATTTAGAGACAATATGTCCAAGAAAAGAAATCTCATGAAGCCAGAATTCACACTTGCTAAACTTCCCATATAATTCATGTCTTCTCAGAGTCTTCAGGATAATGCGCAAGTTACTTTCATGATCCTAGTATCTTTTAGAGTATACCAAGATATCATCAATAAATACCACCACAAATTCATCGAGATATTCCTTGAAAACTCTATTCATCAGATCCATGAATACATAGGGTGCATTAGTCAATCCAAAAGGCATTACAGTAAACTCGTAATGCCCATACCTGGTTCGAAATGCTTTCTTCGGAATGTCTTCCTTCTTTACACACAACTGATGGTATCCAGATCGAAGGTCAATCTTTGAAAAGTATTGAGATCCATGCAGTTGGTCAAATAAATCATCAAAGCGAGGTAGGGGATACTTGTTCTTTATTGTTATAGCATTGATCTCCCTGTAGTCGATACATAACCTCATAGATCCATCTTTCTTTTTAACAAAAAGAACAGGAGATCCCCATGGAGAAACACTAGGGCGAATAAATCCCTTATTACTCAATTCCTCTAGTTGTTTCTTTAGTTCAACTAATTCTACAATGTCCATTCTATAAGGGGTCTTCGATATAGGCCTTGATCCAGGAATTAAATCAATGGAAAACTCAACTTCTCGTTCTGGAGTATGTCCAGGTAAATCTTCCGGAAATACATCTACATATTCTTTCACAATAGGTACATCCTCTATTTGAACATTCCTTTCCTCACCCGCAGTCATTTCATTCTCTTCCTCCCCAATAATTGAATTTAGTTGAGCTACAGGGGGTGGATCTAGATAAGAATTAGGTGGTGACGATTCTGCTCTAAAGATAAGGTGTTCCTTATCATCATCATCAAAAATCGTAACCTCCTTCTTCTTACAATAAATTTTTGCATCATAGTCCAAAAGCCAATCCATACCGAGGATTATATCAAACTCAATCATAGGTATGACGATGATATTAGCAGATAAAGAACATTTATGTGCTCTAATGGGGACTGATTCACAAAACTTTGTTGCAATGATACTTCCCTTAGGAGTTTTAACTGACAACTCCCTTGTTAAATCAAATTGGAAATATCTAATTTTCTTAGAAAACTAGGAAGATATGAAACAATGTGATGATCCAGAATCAAATAATGCATTTTCTAAACTTGAGGAAACCATTAAATTATCTTCCACCACGTCTTTCGGAGCTTCTACCTTAGCAGTAGTGATAGCATAAGCTTGGCCTTGATCCCTTGTCCTTTTCTGAGGTAAGTTCCCCTGACGCTTAGGACATTCATTTTCATAATGTCCCATCTCCCTGCAATTGTATCATTGAACATTGGTATCTTCCTTCTTCCCTTTTCATTCACGAGCTTGGTGTCCTTTTTCACCACACTTGTAACAGACACCCATTCCCTTCAAGCAAGTACCGGGGTGTTTCTTCCCATATTTACCATAGGATGGATATTCAACCTTTACCTTCTTCCCCTTATTTCCATTCCCAGATTGATCAGCAGATCTCTTCTTCTCTTGATTTGCTTTAAAGTCATAAGACTTAGAGAATTCCTTTTCTGTTTTGATAGCACATGAGATAATGTCTCCGTACGACGAGAAGGATTGTAAGACTAATGATCGACGGAGAAATGGTTTTAACCCATCAAAGAAACTATCAATCTTACTTCTTGAGTTACGTATATAATATCCAGCATACCTTTCTAACCTTGTAAAGTTAGCCTCATACTTTGAAACATTCTCATCCTCCTTTTGTCTCAGACTCAGAAATTGCCTTTCCATATCAGCTCGATGGTCACGAGGAAATTATTTTTCTAAAAATAGATCTTTGAACTCTCTCCATTCCATATTTGATACTTTATCATCTTCCTTTATGTTTTGAATCAATGACCACCATTGATCAGCATCTCCAGTGAGGTGGTAAACTGCCATGATAACTTTTTCCCTTTCACTACTCCCCAATGCCTGAAATATTTTCTTTAGGGAACTTATCCATTGCTCAGATACTAATGGATTTGTACTCCCATTGAATGTTGGTGGTTTCTGCCTCATTAAGCGATCTAACATTGATCCTCCACGCTGCGGATCAGGGTGCTCCATACGGGTAAGGTTATTATTCATAACATGAGTGAGTTGTCCCAGTATGGTGATTAGCTGATCAGCACCAGTTGCATCACCAGCTCCACTATAATTATCTTGAGCAGGAGGGAAATCCCTATATGGAGTGCGTGCATTGATATGGTTTTCATTTCTTCTACTAGGCGCCATTTCTAAACAATGTCATAAACTAGATCAGTTTATGAATCAAAATACATAATTCCATACTTATAAAACACTTAACATAAATTGAACTATTTATGGATATAATCCATAATCATAAAAATATTTTCTTTGAGGAATTATATACTCATAAACCTTTCATAATGATTTGTAAAGAAAATTAGAGTTATCCTAAGCATATCCCCCGGGAGTGTCGTAACCAAGAGTGCAGCAAGGCCCATTGTCGTGCACCAGTTCCCATTCGAGTCTCGCTCAAAGCAGTGTTTTCGGGTTTTACCCCTAGGTACATCTGTTCCAGATCCTCCTCTACATGCTCGTATCCAGACAGGGATGTATTTCTCGGAAAACTCACAAAATATCTACAATACCAAAATTCTAGGAAGTTCTTCTATACTAATCCTCAAAGTACATCTTAGGTCTATGTGCTCTAATCAGAGTTTATCTAAATCTAACTTCCAAGGTTTATACTAAACTTCCTCTGAGACCAACTGTAATGCCCCGACCCCAGTTACCCAGAGTCGGTGCACTGTTACATAACATTGGCATGATCACAAGAAAGATCAAATCTCGAAAGACCGATTAGTTTAGTATCCTTGGAAACACTAGATATATTCATAAAGTTTTAAATTACATCATAAAAATGAAAACTACAACAACATAGTCTCCATAGTCTACACTCTTATCCCCTCATACTATCCCTGCAGGTCATTCATAATTTACTTCTTCACTTCCTAGGAAAAATAAAACATAGAAAAGGGGTGAGCTCAAATGCCCAGTAAGGATAACAATATAGCGTAAACTTTCATAAATAAGAATAAACATTTAAGGCAATGTATAACTAAAAAAAAGCCTTTTAAACTTGAACTTAAACATAGTATGGAAAAATTAAAATGAAATAATGTCATTTACTTATTCCCATGGATATTCTACTAATCGAATAATCACATGCAATATCAATAACCACTTTCATAATGATGGAATGCATAATGCCAGACTATCATAACCACATAGCCAAGGACTCATGCCAAGACTACAAATAAGATTTTGTCAAGGTCTTGTGCCAAGACACTAGTTTGTCTTATGAGACCTACCAATGCATCGAGGATCTATAGCGGGCTCCACCCGTCACATATTAAGTCCAATGCATTCCCATATGAAAAGGTTTAAACATAACATAAACATTCGTATTAAAACTAGAATACGAAATGTAAATACTTCATCCATAAACCATGAATGGTATAAAAATAACACATCCACAGTCAAACATATCACAAAACCTTCAATACAATATAGAAGTTTTGTTTCATAATAAATCAACTTCAAATAAGTGTAAAATCCATCAAAGGATGTTGACATAGATGAAATCAAAACTCTTTTTAGAGAAATATCTCTTTTTATTTTGAAATCATTTAAGAGTCATATATTTCTAAAATAAAACATTTTCTTTGAAAATATTCTTATAATATTTTAAGGGAAGATTTGAATATTTTATAACGGCGGAAAATAACCGCACCCGCCGTATAAGTTAAAAAAACATTTTTACCTTAATTCTTCCGAAAAGGTTAAAAAGCACCTTGTTTGGAAAACGATGGAAAGATTCCTTTATAAACCACTTATAAAAGTCAATAAGGGTATAAATGACTTTAACCCATATTCTACTAAATAGTAAAAATTCTTTGAAATACATTTTTAAGAAACATGGATGTGGATGATAAAGAAGTCCCAGTAGATTATTACGTATAAACAACCTCGGATAATGAAGAGATTGCGAAATAAACACTTACCTTGTACTTTTCCTTGGTTGGGGTAGGTTAACCTCCTGTATAATGGTGAAATAATTGTTATTAAATTATACAAGAATATAATATCATATATGATATTTTAACATTGATTTGTTAATAATATCTTAGTATTATCGTTGTTTCGGGTGTTAACTTACTCGTTTTCTTTTATATGTTTTGTTACGTAAGATGTGTTTGTCATGGATAGGTTGTATCTTAATCATATCCAAAATGATATAAAGTCCTTAGATACTATTATTAATCATAAAATGAGAATTATACTTGAATGGATACAATGGAGAATGAATCTTATCGTGTTCATGAAGACGGTAGTCCGTACGTACGCACGAGCGACAATATCATTCTTTTGATATTAAAATAATATATAATTGAATGGTATAACATATATACATAATAATTATCATGTTATATTTATTATTTACATTAGTAACACATCATTATTATACTCATCCAAATAATAATTTATTGAATAACAATTACACCACGACGTGGAGACGGTAAGCCGTACGTACGCACATATGGTGACATGTCATTCAAAGGATGGATATAATACTGAATATGGTTGTACCATATTTATAATAATATTACAGTATATAGGAGATACTGGATTCATTATTTTAGAATGGGAATAACAAAGAAAGAAGAAGTGAAAGAAGAAAGGAACGTGAAAAAGGATGGTGAAATCATTACCTCTTCTTCGGGTTCTTCCTTTTGATTTGATCAAAAGGGCTCCTTAGGTTGGATTTCTGATCAAACTAAGGCCTCTAGGTTGAAGTGGGGGAAGTTGAGAGAGTATTTGGATAGAGGTTGGCCGAGCCAAAAGGCTTTTAAGGTGTGAGTTAATGAGAAGGGAGAGTGCCCTTTTATAAGAGGGGTGAGGGGCACCTTTGGAAAAGCTAGAAATATTATTTTATAATAAATTCATATTCGGTTTCTAATGGCTCCAAAGTGGATTATTTAAAGTTTAAGGTAGTTATAGGTCTAAAACCACTAAACCAATAGAATTTAGATAGGTTTGGGTTACTATATTAACCTTATCATTAAGTATTAACTCTTAGTTAATTAGTTTCACTTTTACAATGTCTCTTTGTATTTTTATATTATATGGTTAATAAACTTACTATATACATCTAAGTGACCCCAAAGTGGTCCATTAATGATACACCTATCATGATATAAGTCTCTTGGTCGAACCTTAGATTTTTAGGAATTTAATATCAATTAATAATATAATATTTGTTTTAAAAAACTCTTTTATGTCAATTTTGACACTATTCAATAATTGATTTTTTTAAAACTCATAACAGATTGATTACTTAGAAAAAAGTCAATTAAATCAATCCTAATATGTCATATTATCCTAGAAACTTATTGTAATTCATTAAAAGTTTCAAATTATATTTATTTGGGTATTTATAATATCAATTATTTTAATTTTTCACTATTATGTTAATTACTGCATCATCATTGTGTCATAAATAAATTAAATTATTTAATATTTAAAAATTATAAATAAAATATCATTATTTAGGAAATATTTTTAGATTTATAATGAATATTTACAATCGAATTTATCTTATTTATAATCCTTTATTAAAAATGTTTTAGTAAATAAACTTTGATTTTAACTCTTTTAACTCTTCTTTGAATTAAATAATAATAAATGTCCTAATCTAATCCAAGTGGAATTAAATGATAATATTTTATTACTAAGGTTGTTTTTGGTCGAGATAAACTTGTCCAATAGAATTAGGACATGTGTTAGGGTAATATTAATATCATTTTTACCCTTAATTACCCTATTTACTTTTAACTGTGGTAAATAAAAGTAAAAAGTTACCATTCACCAAAAAATATTTTCATCTCATTGAACCACATTTTACTCCTTGATATTAACCGTGTCTCTCGGATTTTCAAAATTCCAATCACAGAAGCGGTAAAATTAAGTTTTATGAAAAATTCAGTTTTTTAACTACCACTTAGTAGTTTCACTATTCATTAAAAATTGAAGTTTTTTAGAACAATGCCAAAATTTCACCCTAAGCTATAATTGATATTCTGAATTCAAAAATAATGTCTATTTTAAAAAATTCCAAACATAAAAGTTGAATTAATTAATTTTATAATTAATTCCCGTTGTCACAACAAATAGCGTGTTTTTAAGAAACAATATATATCAAAAGATTGACAATTGTTTATGTCCAATTTCAAAGTGAAATTAATTATAATGAACGCCATTGGATAAAATGGTAAAAATATATTCTAATTATACTTTAAAACCACTAAATAATATAATTTATCACTATAAATTATTTTGATTAAAAAAGTTGTTTTTAAGTATTTTTCACTATTCATAAAAATTGGAAGTTCTCAGAAAAATACCCAAAATTCAACTTAGGATAATTTCGATATTCTGAATCCAAAAATGAAGTCAATTTTGAAATATAAAATATATATAATTTCAAAAAGTAGGTATTACTATTCATAACGGCTAGTTTGATTGGTTGTGGTGTGTTAGAACTCGATGTTGCATACAACACACACTATCGCATTATTCCAAGAGAAGCGTACCGTAGAATCTTGGGGTGTTACAATCCAACAACGTAAATCATGAACCACAACTAATAACTCAAGTTTATGTGTAGGATAGTTCTGCTCACGTGGTCTTAGCTAGTGGGATCCATAATCCATGACTCGATCACCCTGCATCAAAACTACACCCAGTCTGATTCCTAAATCATCAAAGTAAACAGCATAACTTTTTCCTAGCTTAGGTAGAATTAGGATTGGATTTGAGTTTAGACTTCCATTCTCCTAAAAATATTTTCCACAAGATTCTAACCAGATGAATTGTAAACCCTTCTTAGTTAGGGTTGTAAGAGGTGCTTCTAAGAGGGAGAAATCCTAGATGAAATTCCTATAATAGCCAGAAATCCCTGAGAAACTCTGTATGTTGAAAAAATTATTGGGTTACTCCCATCAAACTATGGAGCTCACCTTTTTTGGATCAACTGTTACGCCTGCCTCAGATATTATATGACCTAATAAGTGAACCTTATCAATCCAGAAGTGGCATTTACTAAGCTTTTCATTTAGCTGGTGATCTCTCAGTGTACTCAACACAATCTCAAGATGGGTTGCATGTGTCTGGAACGAAAATAAACCAAGATTTCATCAACAAAAACCACCACAAAATAATCTAGGTACAGGTGAAAAACCTAATTCATCATATCCATGAATAATATCAGCACATTCATGAGGACTAATGGTACAACCAGGTACTCATACAAGTCATACCTTCTCCAGAACATCGTACGTGGTATGTCAGATGGTCGCACATGCACTTGGTGATATCCTGACCTTAGATAAATCTTGTAGAAAATAGTTTCTCCTTGGATCTGGTTGAATATTTTATCTATAAAAGGAAATGGATATCAATTCTTTATAGTAAATCGGCTGAGTCGAAGATAATCCACGCACAATATGATGGCACCGTCTACCTTCTTGTCGAAAAGAACTACTGAACCCCATGGCGATGTGCTAGGTTTGATAAAACCCTTATCTATGAGACCTTCAAGATTCTTTTTGAGTTCCTACAGCTCTTTTGGTGCCATTTTATAAGGAGGAATGGACACTAGTGCCACACCTGGAACTAGATCGATAGTGAACTCAATGTCCCTCATAGGAGGTAATCCGGAGAAATTGTTAGGGAAGACATCCCTAAAATGATCCACAATGGGAGGGAATTCCACAAGCTGCATTCCTTGATCACTCATGAAGACACTTGCTAACTAAGCTATCACTTTTCCTATCCCTTCACATTTAATTCTATCTTAATCCGCCTTCATATATCATTCTCCTTTATGTAAATATGTGTCTCCCTCAGGGGATGTGAAGGACACCCAACAATGATATCAATTCACTTGAGCACGATAAGGAGAAAGACAGTTCATATCAGAAATGATTTTGATGCTAGACATATCGAGGATGTAAAAAATTTCAAAGGAAATGGTACCCACCTATCTCAAGGAGGCACTTTTGGCACTGGAGTATGCCCTCTATTCAGGTCCCCAAAGGAGTGTTGAGACACATAACACCACTGAAGTAACTGATGAAAAATGCACACCTTAGATGATATTCTATAGAAGATAAGGTAAACAAGTAAAGGTACAATAAAGAGGGTAGGTATATAGACTTCCTCTAATCACTACACAACAGATAGTCCACTCCAATATTCGGGTCTAGATAAGGAAGAGAACAATTAAAAGGATCACTAAAATGAGTCTTACCGTCTATTTCTCAAGTAAAGTCAATTTAACATCTAAAAAACTATCACAAATTTATATTTAACAAATAGGAACTTCAAAAAAACAACTACGTATAATAGCATTCACATAAAAATAGGTAGATGCACACTAAATTTAGATTTGGAATGGAAACATTCATGTCATTTTAATCCCTATAGTGCCTAATATGATGCATATAAACTCATTTCCCTCATATCACTGGGTTGAAATGGTGAAAACCATTATCTCAATAATAGCAATTTCAATAACAGTACAAAACAAGTGTGTCACCCAATGGTGAAATCATATCAACAATAATTGGCATAATTAATAACTGCAATCCCAACCCAATAATTTGGGTTTCCCCTATACATGGGTTAGCTACGTCCCAGAACAGGGTAATTTCTATATCTGTATATCCTAGTCTCCTATCTAACCCAAACAGTAAGAAAAAAGGAAAAACACCCCCTCTGATACCACTTTGTAGTGTCCCTATACTGGGAACCACTGGAAGGGTGCTCCAAGATGGGTTGTCCACATAACCTCAAGCGCATCTCCCTGAATTCTAGAGACTGCCAACTATCAGTGAGTTCCTTTTTAATGTGTCTACAGGGGAGACTATTCCCTCATAGGTAATAGGTAATATACAGTGTAAGAAAAATGATTTATAAAAATTAGAGGAATCATATAAATAATAAAATTGTAGAAGAAATGATTAAATGATCCCAACTAAAAATAATAATAAGTTTGGAAGATGATAAATAAAACTAGATAAAAAATGATGTCATGTTATGATGTATGTACTAAAGTAAAGGTTCATAAAAATAAGAGTACAAGCATGAAATCAAAAAGGTAAAGACAACAACACAAAGAAACAACTGTATCTCAAGAAAAATCTTGGTCCTCTAATCCCAATCTCCACCCAAATCAACAATCAACACTCAATCACCGGAATTATCATGCTTCCCGTTATCCATTACCTGCAATCATAAAGTCTACTCGGGTACCAAATGGTGCTCGAACAGGGAGTGAAATAAAATCCCAGTATGTTGGCACCCACAATGTCTAAACATTTCCATTTCATGATGTAAACAAAAGTAGTTTTCCAATTTATGATAAATGTAAGCAATCAAATAAACATAATAAAATAAATATATATCTTGGTTTGGTTCCTCAATAGCACCCATCCCCTATCACCTGCTTCAGCCTAAGCCAGAGATCTGAATAAGGTACCCATGGTAAGCAGAATGTATATACCTATAAAAAGGCTAGAAATTAGAAGGATAAAAAAATAACATACCCCCAAGCTTGTGCATTATCTTGGGGTCAAATTTATGTGTCAAAAAAGTGTTCTTCAAGGCACCAGAAAGGTATCACAATTCAAAAGGAACTCAAATAAGAATCAAGAATAACCTTCCATGCATTATCATTATTATTATGTTAAATTTGAGAGTTGGAGTCTGAGCTCATCCTGAAGGTATCACTATGGTAAATCCTTCAATTTATCCAATACCACCGATCTCGTCTAAGGAAATATTTCAAAAGACCAAGCATCACTCGAGGCATGGTTTTACCATGAGTCTGTCCCGGTATCGTACATAAGGGGTTGATTATCACCTAAGGCATGTCATAACCACTTTTCCAATGGGTTCATCCTCGATGATCCCTTTGGGAACTGGTATCACCCATAAGTATGTAGAAATTCAGGAAAACCCTCATCTGGAAAAGCCTAAGACATCACCTCCCTAGCATAATATGTAACCAATCAAGAACGGAGAGTTTGCATGTGGTCCTTAATACGAAACCCACGTTATCTCATTGCCATGAATTTAATTATATTTCAAGGAAGTAGATGTAATGGCCTGGGTTTTTGGGGTCCATTACTCTGTGAAAATCTCATTTTGGGTTTTCTGGTCTGGGAATCTTGGTGAAGATTGGCCTAACGGTAGGCCTATCGGTAGCCTTATCCTACCAGTAGCAGGCCTACCGGTAGCTCGGTCTACCAGTAGCCGCAGCCTACCGGTAGCTCTGTCTACCGGTAGCTCGGTCTACCAGTAGCTCTCAGCTATCGGTGGCTCTCGCTTACCCCCACAGGGTCTTTCCAGTAGCGCTCCTTTTTGCGCGAATTGGGTTTTAAACCCTATTTTTACCCCTTTAAGCTTGTTTTAAAGCCTGGTAACACCCATAAATGTCATTTATTTAAATATTTAATAAGTCAACCTTCCGGGTGCATCGGTTTAAACCACGGGAACCCATTAATGACGTGTGGGGTGTCTCAACCGCGTGTTCAACCCATGACCCTGCTCCTTACGCGGTTTTGCGTTCTTATCTCAACCGTCCCTGACCTTTATAAACTAAAAGGGTTCTCTTAGTTTTCTTTTCTCTATCACCCTGTGTTGGAATACCCTTTGTTCAGATGAGCAGCTTTTCATTCGGATGAGCCGCATCGCTATCCGTAAAGTTCCACGCCCGGGCTTAGCGTCGATCGTTGATAACAAGTAGGTAATTTCTCCTTCGTCTCTCCCTTTTGTGTATCAAGCGGGGTGGGAATGATTTTGATTATGTAGAATTGTATGAACCAAACCTAAATAAATATAATGAACAGATTCTATAAAGAACGAAGGGGGGCTGTGATTGATGACGCTGATTTGTCTTATGATCTTCTTTTCTGAATTTTGCGGGCTTATGCCTACTGAAAATCATGGACATTGGTGGTCTTTCTCTATGCACTAATGAACCCCCAGTGATGTTTTAAATGGCTTGTTTTGTAGTTTTGAACTCCTGTTGTGAAAAGGAAATTGGTTAATCACGTATATTCGGCTAAATAAATTGAGGAACTAGGATCAGTCCTTCAGTGATAACCCTGGTTAAAGCACATGGAAATCAAAATCATGGAGTGTGTTAAATCTTATAAATCTGAAAATACCGGCATGGGCCTTCTTAGTGGTGGTGGGTTGGTTTTTTTCCTTCACGGGTCGTTTGCTGGGTGATGTGGGTGGGGATGGGATCCCCTGTTATTATACTCTCAGTGGTTGTGAAATTGGGGATGGGATCCCCTGTGTTATGCTTTTAGTGGTTGCAAATTTTTTTAGATCGGGTGGTTACCTTGTTTATATCACGAATTGGGGTGGGATCCTCTGTTGTTGAGAAACCCTTTTTTCTCTTGGATATTGGGCATGGGACTGTAACTTAGGGTTCTCTTTGGTTGATGTGGATTTACGAGAGAACCGGGTGTGGGTGTTATGGTTGATGCTTGACTGTTTTATTTCCAGGACTTGTGACTATGCTTACTAGTTTCCCAAGTAGGTGCAGAACTTAATTAAACATCATTACTGAACATGAAAACAAGGATGGGAAAAATGGTTTTTCGTTTGGTATGAGTTGTGACTCAGACTTGAGTGTTGTTTGCATTCCTTAGGCTGGCTGAAAAACCTAAACTTGGGGGAGTGCTTGTTACCTATATATATATTTGTAGTTTTGTGTTTCTTATTCACGCCCCGCCCAAGTTGAGCACTTAGTTCCTAACACCACCATTTCATGGGGGAGGGTGTTTTTTCCAACACTATTATTAGTGGCTGGTTATTAGCTTCTTTTCTCCTCCCTTTCCCAGATAGCCCAGGTATCTTCGGGCAGGCTGTGATGGCCTGAGGTCCATTATTATCCCAAGAACCTTCAGTCGGGGTTGTGTGGTGGTTATGGCCCAGGTGTGTGCGGGCAAGTAGTTTCTCAAGTATCTTCAGGATGAGGCCCAGGTGTCTTCGGGCGTGGTGGTGGTTGTTCTAGCCTAGCTGTTTGCAGACGTGGTTACGTGTGACAGTTGTTGCCCAGGTGTGTGCGGGCGGGGTTTGGCAGTGGGACTGCGTGAGGTTGTGGCCCAGGTGTGTGCGGGCGGGTGTGGCAGTGGGACTACGGTGAGAATGGCGGGATTGGTTCGATGCGTAGGATGTCTTCAATAACCAGTGGGAAAGTGGCGCGGGGTACCCAAACATCGATGTTCTCTTATTATATATATTACTTGACTTTCATTATTTGTGGAGTGTGCCTTGGTGAGGCTTGGGTGGATATTTTACCTTGTTAGGTGTTTGGTTTACTCTTTTTCTCACAAGACTTTAGTACATCCCCCCACTTGTGCACGAGAGTATTTGGCTTTTTCCTACTGAGTATACCTATATGCTCACCCTACGTATATATAAAACTGATTTCAGGTTTCCAGGAGGACTTTGGGGATCGCGCGGGACTATACTAGCTTGGACCTTTGGGGAAGTTGCAGTTGCTGTTTTTCTTTCTTTGGTACTTTACCCTTGTAGTCGCTTTGTACGTTGTGGATTTTTACTTTTGTAACATGCATTGGGAATGGTTCTTGGGTTTACTTTTACTTTCCGCTTTTGGTGTTGTTGGGATTTGCCATTCTATCTCTCGATCCTATTAAAAGAAAAAAGGGTAATGCCTTTCATTTAGTGTGTGATTTTATACCCTTGGTGCTAGTCACCACTCCGGGACCTATTGAAGGTGGGTCTTGAGGGTCATTATCTCTCCTTAAACTTAAATAAGGAAGGTCCTGGAAATCTGCTGACCCTTCCCTCCTTTTGGTGAAGGCGGGTCGTGATAGTAGATATCACAGAGTAAGCATTTATAATTTCAATAAAACAATTAGGAAACTAAAATCCATGTATTTCATGATCACTCAAGACAAACAGTTACACCCAAAGTACTTTATCAATGAAAGCAGAAAAAACACACATTTGACTTTTATAATAGCACAGCACGATAATAATTTTACAAGTAAAAACTATTAGGAATAAATAAACCAACAAAACCAAAATTTTGTGGTTCACAATTATCCTAAATAATTTATTTAATTAAAATTCAACTAAAAAGGGATCTCTCGACACATGCAATTAAATAATTTAATTATTTAGGGCTAATGGAAAATAGAACAATTATCTCAGCATGGAAAAAGGGGTTTCCAATGATGTTGAAACAATTTAAACAAGTTGATTTATCTTAATCGGGGTTTCACTGGTCAAGATAAGTAATTTAGGTAAATTAGAACAGTTAAAATTGAACATCGTCGGTAGGAACTGACGAGCGGCACAACATGAAATCTAAAAGATGGAAAAAAAAGAGGGGAAAGAGGGTAGAATCCCTACCTCATACTTTTAGAGAATCCTACGCCCCACAGTGATCTTTGATTTGACCTAAAACAGAATAAATCAGATGATTTTAGAAAAACCCCAATTTTAGATAAAAACCTTCCATGGTAGACTACACGACAGATAGTGAATGAGAACCTACTATTTTTTGTGTGTAACGTTAGCCTTACCGAGAGATTTAATTTTCACTAGATGACATTGAAAACGAACGAGAAACGGAGCCAAAGTGGGAATCTGAAGGAGGAGAGGAGGAGGAGGCACACCACAAGGGGGGCGCTACAGGGGTGATGCACCAAGGGAGAGGGAGGAGGGAAAAAGAGAAAGAGAAAATAAATAAAAGAGAAAAAGGAAAGAAAAGGAAAAAGTAATAAAATAATTAAAAATAGAAAAGGGAAATAAATAAGAAATAAATAAAATATAGGGATGGGAAAAAAAGGAAATAAAAATAATAAAAATAGCTAATTCCCATTTTAATTATTTTTACTTTTCTCATAAACCCCTTTTTATTTTATTTTAAAATTTCTTTTTATCCCTTTTTTTACTTTCTTTTAATTTCATTTAAAATTTATTTTTATCTCTTTCTAATTTAATTTAATTATTTTCAACCCCAGCACTACATTAGGACGTGGTGTAATATTTTACATAAAACTCATGCAATTATTTAAATAATTTTAATAGTTGTCTGAGACCTGCAACAGGGTACACATACGCGATCCCTGGTTCACTTTAGGGATTTGGACAGCCTATACCTTGATTAAATCTGGGACGTTACAGGCAACGCATGATGTTCAAATCTTCTTTTGGTCGCTTAAAGGGGGTCAGGAGATAGAATTTCACACAGATTTAACTCACTTCTCATTCATGTGACACCCATGTGTGGAATACATATTCTCTTCACAAAATGTTATCAAGTGTGGAAAGTAGCTTCTTATGTGCATAGGAATATTGCATGTGCATGGTGTGGACTTCAATCAGATCGATACAGTGTAGTGAGTATTGAATGTTATTCATGCTTGGCTATCAAGGTGAATTAAATAAATTATTTAGGTCATGATAATCTTGAGATGTCAATCTGTTGTCTACAATTCAACACATGACAAAGTATGTAGTAATTCACTCTCCTTATAAGTGAAGGTAGGCCCATGATATGAACAGGCCTCTATGTTCACATGATAGTGTTTATATATGATATATTAGTCATATATTTGCGTGATCATGAAGACCTTATTGTATCACAACCACTTTGCATGATATTTCACATGATGCCTCATCCCTCTACGTGATATATTTGATGGTGGATTAGCTTATCCATGTAA
Organism: Viscum album; assembly: GCA_963277665.1. Taxonomy (NCBI): domain Eukaryota; kingdom Viridiplantae; phylum Streptophyta; class Magnoliopsida; order Santalales; family Viscaceae; genus Viscum; species Viscum album. The sequence goes on along the minus strand of OY728126.1, from coordinate 1,429,822,899 downwards.
ATACAAGCATGCAGTCTCGTGTGAGATTATTCACGTAACCCTTTTGTGCGATAGTGATGCACTACTTTTCATAGAAAATGATACCTCTTTTCCTTTAAAGGGAATTCACCTCCAACTTTTGATATCCCTTCTGTATTTATAGAAAATATATCACACTACCCTTTCACATCTAAGAAAGGTGGCATATCCACTGAATAAATTCCATTGTTTATTGCACTAACTTACTCAGATCTGAGTATATCAGTGAATTTAATAATCCTTAAGTGATGTTGTAGTTCATGGTGTTGTTAGCTCCCAAACAATATTTTTTCCATGCATCTTCATCTAAAAGTAGTGGGTGATAATCATGAGTTCAAGCAAGAATATGGGGCTCTTTATTGGAATCAGTGGAACTTTGTATGAGGTCGAACAAGCAGTAATCATGAGGAGTGAAGAGAATTTATACCCAATGTGTCTGATTCCCCGGCTATTCTACAGGCTGATGAAAGTGAGGTAGAAGACGATCCCAGCAATAGAGGAATAGTGCTTTATCCTCCTTCAGGGGTTCTCTGTTATGCACATACATGTGATGCGTAAATGGTGTTGAAGCTTTTTAATCCCCTCAAGATTGACACTACCACAGATCCAAGTATGGGATGTGTTGGGTTTCATCAACGTTAAGAAAAAAGCACTGATAAAATGCAGGCTTATATCAGCGCTAAACAAAAGCGCTAATAAAGCTTCCCTTTATCAATGCTTTTTTTAGCACTGATAAAGGGTAGATTTATCGACGCTATGTTTATTGCTGATAAAATTTGTTAATAAAAAATATTATTAATTTATATAAAATTATTATATTTATATTCAAAAATAATGTTTATTTGTATACATTAAATAAAAAATGCATGTTTATAATTAATATATATTTTTTAATAATTCAAATATATATATAATAAATTTCATTAAATAATAAATATATTTATTATATTTATTATATTTATTATATTTATTATATTTATTATATTTATTATATTTATTATGTTTTTTGTATTTATTATATTATTATATTTATATATTTATATGTTTATAATTATATATAAATAGTTTTTAAATATATATATAAATAATTTTTAAACATTATATTTATAATTATATTAAATATGTATATTTATAATTATAATTATAATATATATATATATATTTCCAATAAATTTGTTCAATTGATGTGTGAATATAATTGATGTTCACATATGAATGTTCATTTATACATTACACCCTCATTAATATTCATTTTGGCCATATATATGATGACCTGTTTTTTATGATCTATAATTTACTCGGTGTATATGATTCATTCATGTTCCCATGAAGTTTTCTCATAAATACTTAAAATCATGATAAATATATTTAAATAATAAATTTATTTATTATATTTATAATTATAAATATTTAGTTATATATTCTTTTTAAAATATATTTATAATTATAATTATATATAACTAAATATATATATATATATTTAAATGATTATAAAATTACAGTAATTTTTTTAAATGATAAACATGTTTATTATATTTATAATTATATATGAATACATTTTAAATATATTTATTTATAACTATAATTATAAATAAATAAATTTATATAAATAAAAATATGTATTTAATGAATATATTTACAAACACATATATACAAATATTTATATATATATACAAATATTTATATTTATTAGTATAAATAATATATATGTGTGTGTGTAAATAATTATAAAATTATAATAAATATATTTAATATATTTATATTTATATTTATAAATATATATATATATTTATTTATAGTCGTAAATATAAATAAATAAATATAAATTTATTTATTTATTTAAATAATTTATTTATTTAAAATGAATATATTAATTATATATATTTTTTATAATTTCATAATTATTTAAATATATATATATATATCCACATTTAAATAATTATAAAATTATAATTAATTTAGTTATTTTAGTTTCATTATTACTTAAATATATATTTATTTATTTATTTATATTTATGAATAAATAAATATTTATTTATAATTATAATTATAATTATAAATATATTTATTATAATTTTATAATTATTTATATATATATATATATATATTTAAAGGATGATGGCTTCTCTCACTTATGGAGAGCTTCTCGCTCTAACTATTTATGGTGATCGTTTCAGTGATCCTGTGGAATCAACCACTAGATCTGATGTTGTTGGGAAAAATGATATCTTTTCTCTATGTTTCCTGAGTGTAAGAATCAATCTGCTCAAGTTTTCTAAAAAGGTTGGGAAGCAAGAGATTTTGAGGGGTAACCCTAGTTCTGACAAGGCCTTTGTTCGTCGACGGGAACGAAGTTCTGATGCTGGTAGAGGCTACAACCAGCAGTGATGCTTGAGATATAATGGATGGAGTCCTCAGATGACCCTGGCATGGGCAATGAGGTGGGGCGGAAAGAGTTTTTGCACAGGATGGTGATGTTCTTGGTGTGAGATAACCTCAATCTCTAGAGGCGGGGATTATCATGAACCAAGTCAGGTCGCCATCCAACCTGGCGCCTGACCCGGTCTGCGTCAAGGGCCTAGGGGCATTCTCGATCCCCACGGGCTAGCACAAGTGCCTGGGTATCAAAAATAATACATGGGAACGATTTACCTTAAATAGTAACCACAAACAACTAATAAGAAAAATAAACTAAAACTGAAACAGACAACCAAACATTCCCTTAAACTAAGATCAAATTTAAGGTTTCCAACTCAACTCAAAAACCAAAGGGAACTACAATAAATAAAGAAAACTAAAACTCCAACACAAACCTTCAAGCAACATGAGGTGCAACATCCTCAAGCTACTAACACCAACCTGCATGAGAAGACCATCAACAACTAGAACCACCATCACTAAGCATAATGCATCAACCTAAAATACACAAAGAACAAGGTCTACATACACCCAAAGGTGTATTTAGGGTGTGAGCCAAGAGTCCAGTAGGATACCACCCAATAAAAAGGTTCCATACCATAATATCAAAGAGATAATTTTACATGCCTATTTAAAACCATACTTTTAAAACTCTTTTAAAGAAAACATTTACAAAATGAAATTAAAAAAGGAAAAAACACTTGAAGAAAAACCATTTCACAAAATAAAACTATAAAATGGGAGAGAAAAGTCATAATGAACATGCACATACTCAAGTGGTCCTTCATATGCAGATGGAAGGCACCACTTCATGAATAGTAGATCATTGAGGGTAACTCTCCTATGGTAGCTAGTATGCATTGGTCGCTAGAGACATTGTACCTCGGTGTAAACATGTCATAGGAACCATAATGATCTACATTCTCATGCACGATCCACTAGTAGGGAAACACATCCATAACCTAGTTGTCACCAATCATCACAAAAGTTTGGTTAGTGTTATAACGTGAATCTTGCTAGATGAGACCAAGATGAACCACTTACGTATCATCTAGTGTACTAGTCCTAACCCACCCACCTAGGTACCCTAGGGTTTTTCCCTTGTGCTTAATCATGTTCTAAATTCACATATCACACACACCACCACCTTCATAACCAATGTTAATCATACTAATTTCATGAACAAGCCATTTTTCTTCTCACACACGCCAAAATCCTTTTTCAAATACATTTTTAATACATACCAAAAGTGAACAACAAGGAAAGCATGCCAAAAACAATTCAAAACATGTTCCATACCCCTTAATGAATTTAATAATCATTTTCACAATTTATAAAACATTGTTAAATAACACAACGAGGTCTTACACCATAAATATACCCAATTCCATGTAGAAAAGTCATTTTTAAACCAATTTCACATAAGAAAAACCCTTTCTGAAAATGTACGCACACCAAAGTATTTCCCAATTATGCTTCACACCTTTTTTATAATTTAATAAACCATTATAATAATTTATAAAACAATTTCAATAAACACTCAATTTGCTATTACAGCAAAAAGTGCACATGAAACTCCCTAAAAAACAAACGCACATCTATGCTATATCAAAATGCAATTTTCGGCCCAAACATAGTTTAGTAAAGAAATTTCATGCATTACAAAATGACATAAACTCGGAAAAAAGGGTTGGAACATGAAAAAAATACTCAATTACATCTAAAACTACCACTTTAAATATTAAAAACACGCTTAATAATACTAATTACCATTTTTTCACCGCACAATTAATGTAACAAACCATTTGAATAATTTATAAAACATCTGCAAAAGGTTCAACCAATGTTTAAACCAAAACACACCTGGATTCATATAAAAATTCCACTTTAAAATTAAACACACAACATTACCATAATAAAACATGTTTCACACCTAACAACCAACCCCTAAAACATTTTTATAAAACAACACACAAATTTTCATGCACAAAACATAGCCGCTTTCCGTTATAAATTCTATTCTCAACACATAATCATGTTAACACCTTCAAAATATAATTTTCACTAAGAAATGAAACCATAGAACACTTCTATAAATTTAAATAAGCACAATAAAATGTCAAGGTATGGAACCACCTACCTATTGTGAAGAAACATCTAGAGAAATGTGTGGAATCGCAACCGCACCCTAAGAAGGAAAGATGAAACCAAAAACCATAAGATTAAACATGACTCAACTCTAAATCTAACACTTTATCTGCTAGAAATCTAAAACCCCAAAATAAAGACAAAACCCTAGCTCAGAGGAAGGTATTACTCAGAGGGGTTGTACCCGTAAGGAGGAGCAACGCGCCGGGGAGGTGCTCAGCCAAGGGGAGAAGCGCACCGGTCCTGGTGTGTCGTGTAGGAAAAGATGTCGGATGACGAGGTTGGTTAGCTAGAATGCAAGGCATGATAGGGATTAGGCGGACGGAGTAGAAGGCCACTGGCCATGGGGAGGAGCAGTGCGACGCAGAAGGCAGGGAGGGGTGAGGTATTGCCCGAGCGAGACAGCCATGACGTAAGGGAGGCACAGAAAAGTGAGGGATGAGGGAGGTAGAGATGCGAGCTGTTGGCTAGGAGGGAGTGTGCTAGGTGGGCGGCGTGACGGGAACCAACGGGAGGGGCTGAGTGAGAAAGAGGAGAGAAAGAGAGGGGGTACAACGGGTTGAGGGAGAGAGAAGTAGGGTCCGAAGCCTAACAAAAAAATAAGAAATAATAATAATAATAATAATAATAATAAAATAACTTAATTAACATCAATAATTATAATAATTATAATATCTTAATAAAATTAATCGTACTAATAACCAGAATAATATTCTCAAATAATAATAACATTATTATTATTATTAATACAATTCTATTTTACTTATTTTTTTATTTTATGGTAGCTCATTAATTAATAAATTAATTATAATTTATGGTAATAATAATAATAAAATTAATGATATTAATAATTTTATAATAAAATAATAATAAAAGTGGTAATAACATAACATAATATATCAATAATTATTATTATTACAATATTGATAACAACTTAATAAATTTTATATTCTTAACACTATTAATAATAATAATATTCTCAAACAATATTATTATCATTATCATTAAAAAAATTCTTAAATTTTATTAAACATATTATTTTTATTTTATTTCTATTTCATTATTCATTATTATTTCACTATTCCTTTAAGTTTTAACTCATTTTGAAAACCGAGCAGGTCGTGTGGTCTTTGAACTATGCCCTGCTCATGCGCCTGGTGACACTAAACCCAAAACGTGTGTTTCTATCAATAGAAATAAAAATTTTCAACCTTATCTCACCCAAAACCCAACGAAAAAATTACCAGGACATAAAATAATAAAATAAATTAATTTGAAAATTTTAGGGTGTGACAATTCTCCCCGCTATAAAACTTTCTTTCCCTGGAAAGCCACAACTAAGGTTGAACCCCCAATGAAGAAAAAAATAATCCCCTTAAGATTAAAAGAGGATCCCTATGATAAACAAGTGAAAAGTGGAAAATAAACCATGCTCATAGAAAGTGACTTAAATGAAAATATCAATTAACCCATAACAAGACTTTTCGCTAAGTGTTACCCACCCCAAAAAGCTATAACACGTTCAGTTGATTGGTTAAGGATCGAAATTTCCACACCCACATAATCCAATCATTCAAACTGAAACACGTTAATCACTGCTAAATAGAAATCATACAACTTTCCCAAAGTAAACAAGTAGAACAAACCATTTCTAGGAACAAAACAAAAAGATCAACATGGGGAGGCCCGAACGGACTCCCTGCTATTAGAAACCAACCAAATATTGATACAAGTATCAATTTACCGATATAGGAAGGACTGTACGGACTCCCTACCATTATGAAAAAGGACAATACCGATTCATTCCAAACACATCTAAGTGAGACCCATCATGGGTCTCCCCACCGTTATAACTTCCAGATGATACACAAACTTCGAGATTTCCCATCAGTGACCAAACACCCTACCACAAGGGGCAGGGAGGGAAGGGCCCAACTACCAGGGAATCAAAACACCAACTAAAGGTAAACCAACTTCTTCACATCCATGGATGATCACTAATCAAAATCGAGACCAATTTCCCCAAACATACCCCATAATAACTAATAAAAGATATTACATCTGGCGAGACACATCCACCAGGACATTAAGGTATGAGATGAACATACCTCCTCATAGCCATGGGAAACCTCACGCACCCAACACTATAGGAAAACCGCCTATTAGCGGCGGTTTTTTTTATATAGCGGTGGTTTAAAATGCTGCTATATAGTTTGGCAGCGGTTTACAGAAACCGCCGCTAAACTTGGCGTCGGCAATCTATTAGCGGCAGTTTTATGCATTTCGCGGCGGTCAAAGAAAAGCGTCGTAGTACCTCATTTCGCGGCGGTTTTTGGTAAATTTAGCGGAAATTTTAAGGGCTATTTAATTAGCGATGGCTATAATCGCCGCGAAATTCAGGCATGCTAGGCGCCTGCTTAGCGGCAGTTAAAACCGCCGCTAATTCTGACGTGATTTAGCGGCGGTTTTAACCGCCGCTAAGCAGTCTGCCGAATATATTTCGCGGAGGTTTAAACCGCCACTAAATGTATAAGTGGTAAAACATTAGCGGCGGTTAAAACCGCTGCAAAATGCTGACCCGGAAAAAAAATAGAATTTCTGTTTATACTCCACCACTTCCCTGGAAAACAAACCAAACAACACATACAACATATATATAACAAGGAGAAAATTTATGCACCACCTACGCAATATTCATAAACACCCTTTCATTTAATGTTGATGAAAAAGTTGATCCAATTCAATAAGAATACCTAAAGCATACAAAATACCTAATATTATGGATTTAGAATGAAACACAAGATAACATCAAATGAAACAAGAGATTGGGGGTCACATGGATTTATACTTATAGTTTACAGATGATCAAAATTGAAAATATTTGATTCCATAAAGTATTAAAGTGTATGGATCAAAATGTGCCAAAGAAGAGAGGGGAGGGATCACTACTAGTCATTTGTCCTATAAGGATGAGGAACGATGATTAAATGGGTTGATGTTCAGTCATAATAAGAACCTTTAAAACATTATTTTTATAAAATACTTTATATCGATGATTGACATTATGGTTCCAGGAAATAAGGTCTCTCCAGTCTACCACATAAGAAGTCATTTGAGAAATAGAGGGCATATTTAAAGAGAACAGAGAATATATTAGAATATATGTAACCATTAAGAGAGAATAAGTTGTGATATTCAAACAAAATAAGTGCATAACATGGAAAACATTACGTGGACCACATGATCCATTCTAGGTCACAAAAATCACATAACCCATAAAAAATCTTTTTATCACATGATTTTTCTTAATACATATAATCATGTTACCATGTGAAGGTCACATGAATCACATAAAGATTAGTAGATCATGAAAAAATCCTCAAGAGACAACCGAATCACATAAGATAGACTAATGGCCAAGGGTGTGCATCAAAGTTCTAATAAATTACCATTGATTAGTTCATGGATTGATTAAGTGAGATATTTAGACAAGGTGATCACACAAAGAGGTCAAGTGACATGATCACATGATTAGGTCTCTTGTATGGTTCTTGTGATGAGGTCATGCAAAGTTTTCTTGCAAAACAAACGCACGAGAGATAGGGTTTTGAGAGCTATGGAGCTTCATGTCACCGATCAAATGACCAGCCTCTCACCCCCTATTTATAGGGAACCTCAAGGAATATGAATGGACTTATAGAAGACAAAAATATGTTTTGAATTCCAACCAGAGAAAGCATAAGAGACTCATAAATTCATTTCCTACCTCATAACTGAGTCCTTGTTCCTTCGAACATCACTTTTGTGGGGGGGATTTTTTGACGTTAGCCAAATGAGCATTGTATATTTTAGGAACAAAGAAATACCCAAAGACTAGGTATTAATATATACCCAAAGGAAAGAAAATTCTAGCATGTGTACATATAGATTAATCACCTAGGTCACAAGGACCATGTGAACTTCAATGAGGCTCATGATCACATGACCCTAGGAACATCGTGCAAAGGGGTTATGCAATTCATGTGATCTGTTCCTGATTATGTGAAGCCCCATCAAATAGCCCAATTAATCATGTAAAACCCCTATGATTATTCTTTTTTATCATATGACATGTCATATAACAATCTCCCAATATGTTCATAAAATAAAAGTTAGAAAAGAGGGAAGCTTCATGGGAAGGGAGTTGCATTGGTTTTCATGTGATGTGGTTACGTGCCTCATAAAAACTATTAATGATCATGAAAATCACCTCAGAAAACCATCTTGATCTAGTGATATCCATTAAACATGGCTGTTTGGACATGCAACACCCTAATGAGTCAAATTCCCAATGCTGAATTTACAACAGAAACATCAAAGAGCCTATTACCATAGATCATCTAACCAATGAAACAAACACATCATTCTCTTTACCACCTGAGGTTATTGTGATCATTCAAGGTTAGCCACTGAAGCTCCTCCAAGACCAATGGTTTTTTAAAGGTTCCATACACCACACATGTTATATATACAAACCAACCTTTCCCATATTTGTTCAACACATCAACAATACTACTCATGGTCCGATGATGCATCGTCACCCTCTCCACCTCCATCTCCTGCTGCCACCTGTAAGAACATTATATTGAAAATTAAATATTGTTTCATATTTATAATTAAACTTAAAACCAATAAAAGTTTTCAAACTAAATGATTGTGATTATTTGTGATTTACCTGCTCACCAACACTTGGTGCACTAACACTGGGGGCATATCTGCTCATCTGCTGATATAAATCAGTCAACGCTTTATACATAGCGGATATCTTAGTCCCTTGGTCTTGAACTATGGATCGTAGAGAAGAAATCTCCCTCTGAGCATCTTCAGGTATGGGCTGACCATAACCAGGAGTAGATGCGGCTGGAATCCCTGATGGCCTGCTAAAGACCTCAGATGGTATGGGTCCCAAACTCATCCCGCGCACTCTACTAGGATGCTCCTTCCCAAGGACTTGAGCAACCGGGTCATCCTGGGAGACTGAGTAGGACTGCCCAGGACTAGAATCCCATAGTTCTTTAATTTTTACCTATAAATAAAATATCAGTACATATTAACACAGTAAAAACTGATAATAAGTTATTATAATAAAAATTTGACTTCATACCCCAACTTCTTTGGTAGGCTCATTAACAAAAGAGCTATCTGATTTTCTGTGAACATCCAACCACAGTTCAGTCCGGGAGGCTTCGTGCCCTAAATTCTGTGACTGCATTAAGCAAAGATAAATAAAAAATTCAATATATTAAATAGATAATATTGTATTATAAATATTTAAACTATTTAAAATATTACCAATGACATTCGGCTTCTAGAAAAGCTTTTTGAGCCCGCCGTGTGAGGGATGACTTGCTTCGCCCTGTTTGATGCATTCTGTCGTGAGAGATCCTGAAATAAATAAAATGAAATTTAACATTAATGTATCCAATGTCATCTCCTCTTCATATACATGTATTAATGTAAAATGAGGATAATATAATAATATATATTTCAATACCATCCGCTTCTCATCACGATGTCTGTCAACAAAAACTTTCCACTGCTCTTTCGGTACCCCACTGGGTAGCTTGTCATACATTTGTTCCAAGGTCAACGAATTATCGTTGACATCACACCACAATCTCCATTTTAAATATTTCCATTTTTTACCGAGATTTTTCAAATTCCACTTCCGTGCTATCACATCAGCAACTGTGAAGTGGAAGAACATCTGTATACATAAATTCATTTTGAACATATTAGTAACATGACATTCAATTAAACCATAATGTAATAAAATTACCTTTATTTGAGAATCAAAAACTTCATTTTTTCCAGTTTGGAGGCATATGTCTCCAATCAGCATATGAAATGGGAAGGGAAATGGGCTCCGCTGCCAACTGACCTATAATCTGGCCAAGTAACCCCGCGGCATCATCCGTAGGGACCCCATAAAAATCAAATGGCACGACTATCTTTTCTCCATTCAAGTTCCAAACATCTGAGCTTTTTAAGTGTTTCTCCACAGTTTTATTTTTTTCATCTTCAATGAGCAAACAATTAGTATAAACAAAATGAAATAAATTTATTTAATTAAAATTTATACCTATGACTGTGACCCTCCAGTGTGTCCGGGATGAACTGGAAGGGGTCGGTCGCTGCCCAACTGATGAGGCACCTGTAGGGGGAGTCGACAACTCAGCCTCTAATGGGAGGCTCTCTGATGGTGTGAGAGATGGTGCAGGGGGAGATGGTGCGGGGGTGTAGGCAGCTGGTGCCTCAGATGTCGTGGGGAGTGACCCAGATGGATCGACATCCGTCGCAAAACTAGAAGAAATAGTATATCGCTTCCTCTTTGGCATTCCTGTCATTTAATCAAATAAAATTAAGTTCAGAATATATATTTCAAAAAAAATTATGCAGAAAAAAAATTAAAAATGATAATAGATTCCCAGTACTAACAAACAAAATATATATAACAATGATAATGAATGACTGCAGAAATGAAACAAGTGGTTGATGCATGAATGAATAATTGTACATACAATCATTTTCCCTTTCAATAATGTCGGTTTCCTTCTCCATTTCTTCATCCACTTCATTCATCCTTTCAAGACTGATATTTTCAATATCATGATGGAAAAATAATTCTGCTTCCTGTTGTTGATGACATTCAACTTCAGAGGTCAAATCTTCCACTTCATCACCCATATCATACAAATCTCTTTGTATTACGTGAGTAACTACACTCCACCCTTCATCCACAACATCATTCACATAATATACCATTTTTTCTTGCGATGCTAAGATATATGGATCGTGCATTTCACGATCACCAACATCCATCAAGCGAGAGAAGTTCACAGAAGTAAATTGCAATGAATCTCTTTTAACACCTCTGATAATATCGACCCACTTGCATTTGAATAAAACAACAGAAAAATGTCCATGGTAGTTTAATTCAATAATATCATGCATCTTTCCATAGTATCCCACTTCAGCAACTGTAAATATACCACTATTTTGTGTTTTCAAACCCACTTCTCGATCAACTGTACGAAATCTAAAGCCATTCACATTATAAGCGTCTAACTTTCTAACTTGCTTTATAGGAACTCTAGCAAGAAACTTCAAATCTTCTGACAAGTCTACTCGAGTATCAGTATTCATGATTTGAAAAAAGAAATATAATTTAATAGATTTAAAAATTGTATGTTTCAAACTAATATTCTTATTTGTTGCAATATTTATGAACTTACACGTCGTGCAAACCATTCTAAAAGCTCTTTATTCACAGCTTTCATTATATCTTTCTCATTTCATGTTCGGCCTCTCATTTGTCTCTTTGTTTATATCCTCAACTCTTCAATAAATGGATCTGCAATTTCACTATTCGGCAGCACATATCTATGTGCCTGTAATAATTCCAATTCTGTCAGTGTCACATTTGAGGTCCTCCCAACTGATCGGCCAATAGCAGGAAATATTTTTGATTTCTGATGCATTTGAGATTGAGTTGATGTGTCCTAAACACATCCAAATCGATTAAATCTTGTCTCAATATCATCTAAATACCTGGAACAAAAGGTAAGACATTCCTCGGCCAAATATCCTTCAGCAATAGAGCCTTCTGGTTGAGCTTTATTTCTCACGTATGATTTCAAATGCCCAAGATATCTGTGAAATAAAATAATAATATTATTCATTTATTTAAATGTCAAAAAAAAATTACTTAACTGGAAAACATATAAATAAAATACCTCTCAATTGGATACATCCATCGATAATGAACGGGGCCTCCTAATTTAGCCTCTTCAACCAAATGCACAGTTAAATGCATCATGATAGTAAAAAGATGACCCATTGATCATAAAGTATGCATAATATAATAAAGATGATTCATTGATCATAATATAATAAAGATGACCCATTGATCATAAAGCATGCATAATATAATAAAGATGGCCCATTGATCATAAAGTATGCATAATATAATAAAGATGATTCATTGATCACATTTAAAATAGGCGAGTGTCTATTTTGGTTTCAGTTCTTTTCTCCAGGCCCTTGGATCCCTACCTAGAGATCTTCTCAGGTTTTTTTGGGAGACTATGCTCCATCTAGATTGATCCATTCAACATTGGATCTTTTATTATAGTTGTGGCGCATCTCTCTGGGTAAGAAATATTTCTGATTCTTCGTTTCTCTTGATAATGGTGGCACCCTAGGGTAACATTATCAGATCTGGTGGCCTAAGTTTTTGAATCTTTGTGTATTCTTCTAGATCCTTTGGGAGATCTCATTATGGAGGCCATTCCTTGGTTAGTTGTGGTGCGGCAGATGTCTTTTCTTGAGGTATTTGGCGTTTTCCATTTCCACCAACCCCTTCTTTTCTAATTTATATCAATATTAATTTTTTTATTATATTCTAGGGCCTTCATTTTCATCATTGGGTTTTCATTGTTGGTGGATCCCATTACGGGAATGTGTGACTTGAGCTTTTAGGTAGGTGGTTCCATCTCTAGCCTATGATAATTAGCCTAATTTCTCTTAATTTATAAGTTGATATATCAAATTGGAATGACTATTTTCATTTGTTTAAGAAGGGGTTTTTGAGAGAAATGTTTTTCCATGATTTTTGATAAATAAAAATGAAATGGGTACGTTAACATAAATATGGGTTAGTGTTCAACCACTGATTGTGATCATAAATGTAAGAATAAAATTATGTATTATTTTTTTAACCTTACCCATTTTTGGTAAATCTATTTTATTAGTTATGTAAATAGAGATAAATTTATAAAAAAATCCCTATAATATCTATTGTGTTTTAATAAGATCATGATATCAAATTCATGACTCAAATATTACCATAAATTCACTACCCTAATTTCCATTGGATCAACTGACACCCAATGATTCTATGCCAGATACAATATGAATTTGACTAATACACATAAAATGTGTAGGTCCAATTTCTCTTATATTTAAAGGTATCTATAGGAGTCTAACCCTGATGAGGGTATGGAGGCTGATATGGGGATAAATCCTGATTAACTAGACTAGGTAGTAGTTCTTGAGGGGGTGGTGCTGACTCGTTCTACAGTGGTTGATGTATAGCCTGAGGCTGAGTAAGATGTCGATTCCTTAGTGAGGCTATAAAGGCTGATCTACTGGTAAAAATTCTAGTAGACTAGGGGACTCAACCTGTGAAACAATATCAATCTAGAACATAGAGTCTCTTTTCATAGGATACCTGAGTGAAAAAATTAACACCTTCTTAGCATGTTGGATGGATTTCTCCTGGCGATGAGTCCTATTAGAGAATTTTTTGAATCCACCTATAATGTTTGGAGTGATGGGGGAGGGAACCAGTTTAGCCTTGCCATTCACCATGCACATCATCAGTAGATATTTGTGAGTTAATGACTTGTCAAGTGAATTCATGAGGCCCTTCCACCTAGCGACAATGTCTATGACTCACTCAATTGGTCTTTGTTTTCAAATAAAGTAGTCAGGTGTTCTGGAATTTCCCATGGTGGTGCTAAACTGAAAAATAAATTGATTATGATGGTCTTCCCAACAAGATATAGACCCAATGGATAACTAGATGTACCAGAAAAACTATGTCCCTTCTAATGTCAGCACAAAACATAGTGCTTTGTGTCTTCCTACTATGATAGAGTTCACAACATAGGGCCACACATTGAAATAAAATGGGCTAGGTGTTGTAGCAGATTACACATCCCATTGAAGGGGGGAATTGTTGGATTCTCAAATTCTATTAGTGCTGACATATCATAAACTGATGCATGTTATGACATTCCATCAAGTGGTATTTCCACCTATCACTTCTCCAGGACCTCAAAGGATACGATGAGGTTGTCCATTGTGTCCTCTAGGAAAGGATTCCATTCTAGGCCAGGATCAATGAAAAATAATGAATTTATAATATTATCAACATGGTAGGTAGGCTAAACCACCCATGAAGTGATAAGTATAACAACTGGGCGAATTCCATAAGATAATACTGGGGGAATTACTAGATCCAGGTCTCGAGGAAGATTCTCATTCAATTTTGGTGGATTAGGAAATAAATAGTGTGATCACTTGTCATAGGCTCCTAAATTTACCGAATTGAGAGGAAATTGATTTTCCAGATTAAAGGGAATTATTTTCTTAATGAATTTTGGATTCCCCTAATTTTCTAGTGGATATAGGACAAGATTATATCATATATCTCCATATTGTAGAAACTAATTAGCATGGAGCTCATTAATGGGAATCTTCTATTCGGAAAGATGCTGAAACATAGAAGTCATACCAGGATCAACTATATTCTACATTGAACTAGACGGTTCATAGGGATTAGTAGTCCCGGTCGGTCCTTTACCCTGGTTGGGGTCTTGGTGTAAGGGTAATTACTTAGAGGAATCTGAAAGGCCATGCGTCTTTCTTTGATGGTGGGTGTCAACACTTGGGGTGTCCAGTAGATGTTGTGCTACCGCAAAGGGTGGGTCCTCTTACTCAGAATTTAATTTATTTTATCACTCCCTAACTGTAACAATCTCATCTATATTCAAGGTGACTATGCACAGAGGCACATTATTGATGTCATTGGGCAGATTTGGCTATCATGGGATGGGATTGAAGTGGATAGAAACATAATTCCCTACGATGCAAATCTGTACTGGTGGGGACACTTCCTTAATAATTATATGGATTAGAAAAATGTTCTGAAGACATCATTGTAGATGGTACTTGTGGTATCTTGTTGATGTGGGTGGATACGACACGAGAAGCCCTGTTAAATAAACCATGTAACCTTAATGGAAAATGTCATCCCAATGCTCTTGGATATTATATAATTCAAAATAAGGTTCAAGAGGCAGAAATGTATCTCCCAAATGGTTTGAAAAAAAAACCCTATCATGATTGAGTGACCCCAGAATTATGATGTTGTAAGTAGTGATCATCCTTAATATATCAGAAAACTGATCAGTGGTTATAGTTTCATATCATATTCTCCACTCAGAAGTGCAGTTTAACTCTTCATTTCCACATTCTTATACTTTTGGTGGCTCAGGAACTTGAAAAAATGGTTCTTTATACCATTGTGGTAGTGGACTATCTGGTGGGGATAATGTTGCATGAGATGATAGTCCACAACCTACTAGATTGTATCTCAAAGATGCTACATACTACTTCACCATTTTCTTATAGGACAGAGTATATTCCACATATTCATGTGAAAGGGAAGAGGCTGTCAGTTGAGAATCTTGTGAGTGATATCCACCAATCATACCCAAAACAACTCTCTCTGATATCATGTTGAGGAGTATAATGAGTCTGTAAACTAAATAAAAGATTGCAATGTGATATTCTGGAAGGGATCCAAATCCTCTTCTCCTTTGTTGTATGTATGAAGGGATTTAAGGATCTGGTACATCTCATCTTATGAAATGAATAAACTCACAGACTAGGTTCATTCCCCAAACTCTAATGTAGAGGGTCGAGGTGAGGACACCATCAGTGGGACCCACTTATCTTCAGAATCAGATAAGTGGACATGATTTACAATAATTTAACAATTCTCATAATTATTCCTTTAGTGGCGATGATTCTTGCATATTCTCCAGGGTGGTTCATTGGAATAGGAAAAATATTTATCATGGGGAGGACCCTTTTTTACGTTGGAACTAGAGTGGGGAATACACCCTAGGGAGCTAGCCATTAAAATAGAGGGCCTTTGTATTAGTTGTCATGGGAGTGGGGATGACCTCCTCTTTGGTGATCCAGGGTGTGAGGACCACCCGTGTGTCTATCTAGAGGAACATGAGGAAAATCATTGTGCATTCTAATAAATTCATTGGGAGTACCTTCAAGGTTTGGGAGTGTTGGAGTGAAGAAGACCTTTGTTGGAGTTTGCGAGAAAATTTGGATGAACTCCATGTCTATTGAAAGTTGTAGAATGAGGAGGGAATTAATACTAGTCGAACTGGACATGAGGAGGACATCAATGTATGTCAATAAAGTGTGGATGTACTCCTTTATAATTGTACATGGAGTGGGGAGACATCCCCTAAAGCTAGTGAAAACATGGGGAGGACCACCATGCTGACGGGGGGTGGAGCAAGGAGGACTTTCACTCTAGTCAATGTTGTTTTGGGGAGGACATCTGCTTGAGCTGGGAATGGTGCGATGAGGAGCTCTTTGATGATGATTTGAGACACTGGGAGTAACTCTATATCTAGAATTATAATCATGGGGATGACATAAATTATGAATATAAACTATATGGGGTGTACCTCCACTTGGATTGATTCATGTGACATGAGGACGACATCTGTGATGAGTGAAATAGAGGGGAGGAACTCCACTCTGTCTGATGATGATAAGGGGAGGACATCCATAATATATATCATAATCATTAGTTTGCCCATGATGGCTAATAATTGTGCTGACGACTGAAAGATTCATACAAGACTACTGGTGTGGTGGTTGAGTTCTCGATCCATTTCGGGTGTTGTAGATCCCCTACTATATAGTAGTAGGGAACTGGTAGTATATGTTGGCGGTGGAACGGGCCGCTGGAGCTGTATAAGATCATTAACTATGATATAAATCTCTTTAAACATGGGATTTGATGCTATTGTAAAATTATCTAGACTAGGGACGGCATGAAATTGGTGTATACCACTTGTTATTCAGTATAAGGGGTGGGTGGGGTAGTGCTTACAACGACTGGTGGGATCCCTCCCTGGAGGCTCCCGAGTGGTTGTTATAGCTGGGATGAATCGGATATCCCTTACATGATCGACATAGGGGTGTGAGTCATAATATCACTCCATTGAAAGACTCCAGAAGTAGTTGAACATTGGACTGGGAGTCGAAACTCCCAGTGCAGCCCTTAGGGAGACAGGGATTAAGATTCACTAAAGCCTTCAAATCCTTGTGTGACTTATACCTCATAGGAATGAACCCTATTTATCTTATCAACAAACATGGGTGTCTATCAACCTTATCTAGATTATTATAGATGGTGATATGGGGGTGGGAACCTGATAGAGATTGTTAGGGATGAATTTGTTGATGTGGCGGAGTCATGTCGTATTTCCACATTGCTATTCCTTCTTACCCAGCTTCTTGAGTAGGGGTGATTGGATTCCTATAGCTAGGATCCTTCAATGAAGGAAGATTTAGCTGTTAATATGGATACATGGTAAGAAATTCTCAATTACACAATGCAGTATAATCATTTATGACATTACAGAGATATCTCCACCAATGATTTCATAGTTCAGAATTATGAATGATTAACTACCCAAATTCTGGTGAGTTTCACACCAAGACCACTATTTTCTTTGCATGAACTAGTGTCAGAAATATGGATTTGATGGAATACTAATCTACTGATTTATCAAGTTTTAATAATAATATATTGCAGATAAGTGTTCATGTTGGGTTAATTTACACCATAAAGACTGGTCTTGAAACCAGTGTGGGTGGATTAGTATAGGTAAACCCCAATGAGGGGGACAACAAGGTTTCCAATTATTAGGGATTGAACAAAAAACATAACTAGTAATCACCTAGTAATTAGGTCGCTAGAGATGGAGGTCGCGGGGTCGCCGGAGACGGAGGTCGTGGGGTCGCCGGAGGTCGCGGGTCACCGGAGGTCACGGGTCGCCGGAGGTCGAGGGTCGAGGATTGTGGGTCACCGGGGGGTTAGAGGAAGAAGGGAGGGCGCGAGGGTTTGGGGAACGATCGATGTGGGAGAAGAAGGGTCGGGATTGTGAAAATGAATTTTGGGTTTCGCGGCGGTTTATTAAAAACCGCCGTGAAACCTTTCTGCGAAAACGTTTAGCGGCGGTTTTGTGAACCGCCGCCACAAAACCGCCGCTAAACATGGTTTTTGTTGTAGTGCAAATGGGTTATTCGAAATGGAACAGCTACATAAAAGAATTTAAACTGCCTTCACCTTCAGTACTGATGACAGAAATAAGGTTGGGGTACCACACACTCCTGGGGTTCCTGGCCATGCGACGACTTCACTCTGAGGCCTATGGCTGGATCCCTGATGTTTGAAGCATCTCTTGCCTCACAGTCAGTCATTGAAGACCCCAAAATGGAGCTTATTCTTTTGGTTCTACACACAACCACACAGTAACCAAGACAAAACCAACAAACACACCACAACATCCAACTACTCCCTCATGGAACATCCATCAAAACAGAGGTTTAGATGATGTACATGCATCACCTATTCACCTTAACCAAGAAAATTAAGAAGGAAAGACGCATGAAAAACACTCCCCTTTTAATAGAAAAATTAGAACTCCCTAAGAGGAGGACACACTCCTATAAAAATAGGTATTCCCAAAGGATTCTAAAAAATGCACCCTTGTTCTTCAAAGAGAACTCATGCTGCAAGCCTTCACCAAACATTTCCTTTACAACCGATGAAAGAACTACAATACTTTCAAGACATCGGTCAGCACTGATAACTCTGAACCACCTTCACCCTTCTCTGCTGGAATTCATTTTACAATTTTCAGGTGGGACCTTTAGACACAACGGTATTAAACTTCATACCCAACTACCCAGAAAACTCAAAGAGACCAAAACCCCCTTCAACTCCTCTCACATCTTCTAGCCCACTATGAGAGGATCTGCTTAACCAAAAAGGAAAAAGAGGTAGACTCAACACTTACACTAAAAGGGGAAAGTCCTTACTTTGATCAATTGGAGGGCCGACCAACGGCGAATTGCCCATGGCCACACTTCAATTGCACGTTAACACTTTACGAGGGCATTCAATAGTCAAGAAAGTAAACCATGGACCCAATCAAACAAGTCCAATGGACAAGACAAACTGCAAGAGAACACTAAACGTGTAGGGGGGGAACCACTGCAAGGTCTTCCCAAAGCACTTTTTAAAAGAATCCACTAACCACACACTTTCACACCAACTTACCAATAAGAATTCAAACTCAAGACACAAATCAGAAAAAAAAATGATTCTTAGATCGAAACTCCTCACATACAAATTTTCAAAAATACAAGGACACACCACACAATCACCAGTTATTAAAACACCAAATTTTCCTTTAACAATTTTTTTTTGAAAATAAACGAAGATGGTGGGTTGCACAAACACCAATGGTGTCCCATGGGCCTCACACATGCATGTTCCCATGAAACACCATCACCCACCTCATGTCCATTCAGGCACTCATCCACTCATAATATTAACCATTTATCTTTCCATATATACCCATGCATGTGGTTACCAATGAGAACACCAAGGATCAAAACCATACCTTTCCATTTTTTTTCAAAACCATAAAATTCAACCCACACTTTTCAAACCTTACACGTCATTTTATTTTTAAAGGGATTCCTTTCAAAACATTTTTCAAGACAAAATAATTTTTACTTAAAAACCAGATTTCCATGATTCCAAAACAAAGAGATGAAGAACGATGCAAGAGGAAACTAGTGTCAGAGGGTGACTAGGACATATGGTTGGTGGAAATACACCAATCACACCACCTCCATAGAGAGTATTATAGTACAATGTCCCCAAATTCACATGGCTTTCCAGGCCTTGTGATCTCATTGAGACTACTGACCCTAGTCCCTTTTCATTTCCCCATAAATAAGATTAACCATACGAAACAAAGACTCAGAAAAACCTCAACTTTCTCTGGTAACTCGAGTCCCGCCAAAAGGTGTGTTGGCCAGGCACCTTACTCATAGTCAGGACGTCGATTCCCAACAAATTTAACTCCAGTCTACTGTGACTCTTCCTAAAGGAACACGACCCAAGAGAGCAAACCTTCCCTGATACAATTTTTTTCACGAACCAAGCCAGGTCGCCATCCGACCCGGGCCTGACCCAGTCCGTGGAAAGGCCCGAGGGGCATTCCCAATCCCCACGGGCTGGAACAAGTGACTGGGTATCAAAAATAATACATGGGAATGATTTACCCAAAATAGTAACCACAAAACAACTAATAAGATAAATAAACTAAACTGACATAGACAACCAAACATGCCCTTAAACTAAGATCAAATTTAAGGTTTACAACTCAACTCAAAACCCAAAGGGAACTACAACAAAGAAATAAAAATAAAACTCCAACACAAACCTCCAAGAAACATGAGGTGCAACATCCTCAAGCTACCAACACTAACCTTCATGAGAAGAACATTAGCAACCAGAACCAGCATCACTAAGCACGATGCTTCAACCTAGGATACACAAAGAACAAGGTCTACATACACCCTAAGGTGTATGTAGGGTGTGATCCAAGATCCCAGTAGGATACCACCCAATAAAAATGTTCCAAGCCACAACATCAAAGATATAATTTAACATGCTTATTTAAAACCATACTTTTAAAATGCTTTTAAAGAAAACATTTACAAGCTGAAAGTAAAAAAGGAAAATAACACTTGAAGAAAAACCATTTCACAAAATAAAACTTTAAAATGGGAGAGAAAAGTCATAAAGAACACGCACATACTCACGTGTTCCTTCATATTCCAATAGAAGGCACCACATCATGAATAATATAGCACTGAGGGTAAATCCCCTAAGGTAGCTAGTATGCATGGGATGCTAGAGACATCGTACCTCAGTGTAAATGTGGCATAAGAACCACAATGATCTACGTTCTCATTCATGAGCCACTAGTTAGGAAACACATCCATAATCTAGTGGTCTCCAATCATCACAAAAGTTTGTTTAGTGTTGTAACGTCAATCCTACTAGGAGAGACTGGGATGAACCACTTACGTATCATCTAGCGTACTAGTCCTAACCCACCCACCTAGGTACCTGGGGTTTTTCCCTTATGCTCAATAAAGTTCTACATTCACATATCACACACCCCACCTCTTTCATAACTAATTTTAAGCATGCCAAAGAAGTCTCCAATTTCATGAACAAGCCATTTTTCATCTCACAGACGCCAAAATCCTTTTTCAAATACATTTTTAATACATACCAAAAGTGAAAAATAAGGAAATCATACCAAAAACAATTAAAAACATGTTTCATACCCCTTACTCAATTTAATAATAATTTTAAAAATTTATAAAACAGTATTAAATAACACAATAAGGGCTTACACCACAAATATACCCAATTTCATGTAGAAAGTTCATTTTTAAACCAATTGCACACAAGAAAACCCACTTTTGAAAACATACGCACACCAAAGTATTTCCCAATCATGCTTCACACCTTTTTTATAATTTAATAAACTGTTATAACAATTTATAACACAATTTCAATAAACACTCCAATTGCTATTACACCAAAAAGTGCACTTGAAACCCTCTAAAAACAACTACACATCTATGCTATATCAAAATGAAATTTTTGGCCCACGCATCATTTAGTAAATCAATTTCATGCATTGAAAAATGAAATAAAGTGGGAAAAAGGGTTAGCACACGAAAAAAAATACTCAATTACACATAAAACTGCCACTTTAAATATTAAACACATGCTTAATAATACTAATTACCATTTTTCACGGAACAATTAATGTAATAAACCATTTGAATAATTTATAAGACTTCCTCAAAATGTTCACCTAAAGTTTACACCAAACCACACCCGATTACATATAAAAATGCCACTTTAAAACTAAATGCACTACATTACCATACTAAAACATGTTGCTCACCTAACAACTAACTCCTAAAACATTTTTATAAAACAATACACAAATTTTCATGCACAAAACATAGACACTTTCCATTATAAATTCTATTCTCAACACATAAGCATGTCAACACATTGAAACTATAATTTTCACTAAGTAATGAAACCATAGAACACTTCTGTAAATTTAAATAAGCATAATAAATCTATAAAATAATGTCAAGGCATGGAACCACCTACCTCTTGTGGAGAAACATCTGGAGAAATGTGCGGAACCTCAACCACATCTCAAATGAACCCTAAAAAGGCAAGATGAAATCAAAAACCACAAGATTAAATAAGATTCAACTCTAAATCTAACACCCTATCTGCTGGAAATCTAAACCCCCAAAATAAAATGACACAAAACCCTAGCTCAGAGGAAGGGATTACCTGGAGGGGTTGCACTCGTAAGGAGGATAAATGTGCTGGGGATGTTCTCGGCCAAGGGGAGCAGCGCATCGGGCCTAGTGCGTCGTGCAGGGAAAGAGGTTGGTCGATGGGGTTGGCTAGCCAAAGTGCGGGGTGCGATGGGGACCGGACGGATGGAGAGGAAGGCCGCAAACCATGGGGGAGGATCGGCGTGACGCGAAAGGCAAGGAGGGGTGAAGAATTTCCCAAGTGAGATAGCCATGAGGAAAGGGAAGCACGACCAAGAGAGGGAGGAGGGAGTTGGAGGCATGAGCTTTTGGCTGGGAGGGAATGCGTTGGGTGGGCGGTGCGATGGGAACCAGAGGGGGGGGATGAACGAGAGAGAGAGGAGAGAAAGAGAGGGGGGGTGCGATGGGTTGAGGGAGAGAGAAGGGGGGGTCTGAACCCTAACAAGAAAAGAAGACAAAAAATAATAAATAAATAAATAAAATAACTTAATTAACATAAATATTAATAATAATAATAACATCTTAATAAAATTAATCATACAAATAACAAAAATAATATTCTCAAATAATAATAACATTATTATTATTATTAAGACAATTCTATTTTACTTATTTTCTTTTATTTTGTGTTCACTCATTAATTAATTAATTAATTATAATTTATGGTAATAATAATAACAACATTAATGATGTTAACAATTTTATAATAACAAAATAATAAAAGTGGTAATAACATAACATAATATTAACAATAAATATTATTACAATATTAATAACAACTCAATGAATTTTTTATTCTTAACAATATTAACAATATTATTATTATTATTCTCAAACAATATTATTTTCATTATCATTAAAAAAATTCTTAAATTTTATTAAACTTATTGTTTTAATTTTATTTCTATTTCATTATTCATTATTATTTCAATATTCCTTTATGTTTTAACTCATTTTGAAAACCGCGCAGGCCGCGTGGTCTCTAAATTGTGCCCTGCCCATGCCCTCGGTGACGTTAAACCCAAAATGTGTGTTTCTATCAAGAGAACTCAAAAAATTTAAACTTTGGATCACCCAAAACCCAACGAAAAACTTACGAGGCTAGGAAATAATAAAATAAATTAATTTGAAAAAGTTAAGGTATGATAGGGATGGATCTGTGATTTTGATGCAGGCTATGCAGATCTGTCGATTTGGGTCATGACTGATGGAGTTTGAACTTGGGATGCAAGATTTTTCGACTTGAGATCTAGGTGAAGCATCCTGACAATGATTATGCGGTGGATCTGCGGGTTTTCCCTCCGTTTCTGTTTTCTGGGGCGACCAATGTCATCATGTGATGTCTTGATAGTGGGCCGAGGATGGAGAACTGAAGCATGCGGATGATGTCAGCATTTATGATGTGTCGGTGTTTCAGTGGGATGGCGTCCAGGTGGGATTTCACCAGTTTCGGGTGATGAGGTCACCAGCACGGATGAGATCCGGGTGGAGGGATTTTGCTGGACTTGCATCGTTGGTTCTCGGTGGACGCAACTGGGATGGGGAGCGGCAATTCTCAACAGTGGAATGATAGATCTGGTGTTGGATTTGTTAGTGTAGAAGACTTGGCTAGCGATAGGTGTTTGACTTTAGTGAGCATGGATTGGGTTGTTGATCGACTATGGTGTCGGTATCATGGTAGGGGTGACTTTAATAGCCCATTTCATTGGGCCTTTATTGCTGCTGGCTCAGCTGAAGTGGATCGTTTTTGGCGGTTTATAGGTTGTATGCCTACTAGCTTAGTTGTGGAGTGGGTGTTTGGATTTGGATCTGGGCTTTGTGCCATTTTGTGGGTTCTAGGACCATATTTTGCATGGGTGATGTTGTTTTGTCAGTTCTCTGATTTGGTGGTGCGTTTTGTACCACAAGTTTGTTTGTCGCTACTTCTACATTTTAATTTTCAATAAATTTTCTAGGGCCGAGTACACTCAACTATGAACTTTCCTGATATTTAAATAATCATGAAATTATAAAAAATATATATAATTAATATATTTATTTTAATCTCTTAAGTATTTATATATATATATATATATATATATATATATCTGTGTGTGTGACTATATATAATTAATATATTTATTTATAAGTATCTGTATATATATATAAATATATTTATTTAATTATATATATTTATTTAATAAATACATTTATTATAATTTTATAGTTATTTAAATATAAATATATATTTATTTAAATAATTATGAAATACTTATGAAATAAATATATATTTATTATAAATATATATTTATTACATATATATATTTTAATTATAATCATAAATTTAAATAAATTTAAATATAGATATTTAAATACTTATGAAATATATATATATATATATATGATTATAAATATAAATAATTATATATTTATTATTACTATAAATAAATATATATAACTTTATAGTTATTAAATAATTATAAAATTATAATAAATATATAAAAATATTTACAATTATAATTCTAAATAAGTATATATATATTTAAATAATTATAAAAATTATAATAAAGATATTAATTGTATATAATTATAAATATAATAAATATATTTATTATAAAATTATAATTATAAATAAATGTATAATTATAAAGAAATACATATTTATTATATAAAAAATATATATTTATTTATAATTATTCTTATAAATAAATAAATTTATATTTATTATACATATAATTTTATAAATATATATATAAATATAAATAATTATTATCATTATAGTTTTATCATCACTTTTTAGTGATGATAAAGATAGACATTTATCAATGCTAACAAAGTGCTGATAAAAGGTGTCATTATCAGTGCTAAAATTTTAGTGTTGATAAAGGTCTATCTTTATCAGCACTGATAAAGGGTGTCTTTATCATCGCTTTTTAATCTAGTGCTGATAAAATCTGCCTTTAATAGAATTTTTTAGCTAGCACTGATAAATGAATCCCCCAGTTTTATAAAAAAACCCTAACAGTCTCCTCCTTCTTTTGCACGCCTCAAGCTCTTGCGGAAGCTTTACCTTGCTATCGTGAATCCTCCTCCTCCTCCTCGCTACCATCGTGAATCCCCCTCCTCCTCCTCCTCCCCTTCCGTCGCCATGAATCCTCCTCCTTCTCCTCTTCCTTGCTGTCACCGCTCCTCCTCCTCACTGCCACCACAAACCCTCCTCATCCTCCTCCTCCTCCTCATCCTCTGCTGCCACCACGAATCCTTCTTCTCCTCCTCATCCTCCACTGCCACCTCGAATACTCCTCATTTTTGTCATTCCTTCTCCTCCTCCACCTCACTACTGCCGCAAATCCTCATCCTCCTCCCCCTCCTCCTCTGCTACTGTCGACTCCTCCTCCTCCTCCTCTGTTATTGTCGTTGACTGCTCCTCCTACTCACCACCATGAATTTTCATCCACCTCCACTGTGAATCTCTGTTTCGCCGCCATGTGATACCTCATTTTCCCTGGCACCATGAATATCTCCTCTACCACCATGCGAAGCTTGGGTACTTTTTTAAATCTCCCTATATTTTGAGTTCTCTTATGCATTGCCTTCTGAGTACCATTACACATTTCCTTCCGAGTTCTCTTATGTATTGACTTTAATGAATTTTGATGACCCTTGTGTATCAAGAAACCAACTCTTACATATCATAGTGGCATAATTACTTTTTCAAATTTTATTATATCCATAGATTACCTTTATGAATCCCTTTGAATATTTTTTTAGTAATGGTTGGTGATGTACAACTCATTTTAATTTAATATGCATGAAATGTATTGCAGTAATGTCAACATGTATATTGTTCAGGGTGAATTGGATATTACAATTTCTAGGTACATCTTTTTTGGCCTCCGTGTGGAAGGGTTGTATGGCTCGGGTCTGTAATAATGAAATTTTCAACTGTTATCCATTTGTTCTGCATGGTGGGTCTATCTATTACTAAAATATTTATATGGGACTTATTACAGTTTGTCTTGGGAACTTTTATTATGGTTATGTTTTTTTATGGGGGATTCATCCCCATTCTCTTGTAGGTAAATGAGATATTGTAGGTTGGTCTAGAAATTAGGATGATTTGTGAATTGAAGCATGAATTGTCTGGTGAAAGAACACTAGAAAGGCATCATGTGTTTTATCTAGTATCATAATGGTTTTAAAGATATTAATCTTTACTTTAGTATGCACAATTTTATGAAATGTAATATTGATAATGATTTTTTTTTAGACTTGGACACCCTAAAGAGTACCATAGGTTTTTTCTTCACTTATAGGGTAATAACAGTTAAATATATATTTTGTTTCTAACTAGTAGTTACAATATCTACCATGAACATTGAGTATATGGATACAATGCATGCTATAAAATAATTGGTTGGATAATGCCTCATTTTAAAGAGATTAAATTGATTCAAGTGGGAGGAGTGATGTTTTGTGATAATTATAATGCAATCCCTTTGCATCTGAAAATTATGATTCCCCGATGGATGAAGAAAATCATCCTATAATACAATGTCATCCATAAATTGTTTGAGTACTGAGTACATGAGTTCTAAAAGATAGTTGGAAAACACCATGTGTTGTATTGATTGGATTTTTATCTTATGTTGAAGAGTTATATGATACTGTTGTCTCCATGAAGTAGTCTTCAAGCATGAAATTTTTTTGGAATGTGAATCCTTACTCATTTTTTGATTAATTTCAACCAAAAGGAGAGTCTCCAGAACATAACCTCAATTTTTTTATATAGGAATTAGTTACTAGAGGGTCAACCAGGATTCTTCCTGATTGGAATATCTAAGAAGGCCTTAACTAGAAATGTGGTATGGTTACTTTTCTTAGATGTTCATGAGATATCCTTTTAGGAGTCAGGATTTGAATGGTTCCAATCTATGGTGGTCATGTGGTTTCTTATGGGTATATATAGTTAATAACACATAAGAGAAACTTCCCAAATACTTTCCTATATTTCTAAATAGTTGTTCTTTCCATGAGTTTTTATTGGAATACACTAAAAAAGTGTTTGAAATATATTTAATCAAAAAGTGAAATAAACCATTGATAGCGGAGATGGTATGAGTACCTATAGTCCTTTAACTTTGAATTAATGTATACCCTCAAGAAGGGGAACATTTATTCTAATGTACCATATTGGGAGGATCAAGATTACGTAGTACATGATTGAAGCATCAAGTGGAAGATGGTTGCCCACTTTGAAGAGATGTGACTTTATGTTCAAAATTATCATGGCCAAGTGACACTTATGTCTTTATTTATCACTTATTCACTCCTTATTAGTATTACAGGAGTAAACTATAGGATTCATACCATTTATTCATGAGAGACATGATAAAACTTTTATATCTTTATATTTTATAAAATGTTGGTTATTTTTTATTCATGTATCCTTTATAAAGTGACTCTCTTGGGATTTGTGTCTTTGTGAAAATGCCTAAGTAGCACTTTTAAAATGATTAAGTGTTTTGAAATGTTTTTTAAAAAATTATATGTGTTCAACATACCTTTTTTTGTTTTTAAATAACTTTAAAATGATTTAAACACTTGGAATGGACTTAGGTTGCATGTCAAGTGTTTGTCAACTCACTTAATTGACTTTCAGAAAGGGATGTGAATGTTTTGAAATCGTATGTAATGATGGTTTCATTTTAACAAGGTTTGTGTGAAGTTTTAAATGAAAATTTTTAAAATATAGAGGTTTTTCATTCACTTTAAAGGATTGAGATTGTTGGGTCATGAAGTTTCCTTTAATGCTTTAAAAAAGGAATTGGGGTTTTGAGAAAGAGTGTTTGAAACTAATTGGTTTATTTTAAAAAAGGCATGTTATTTTAAAGAGGAATTTGTGTGAATGGTAAGTTTTTTTAATGGGATTTCAATTATGATTTTATAAATAGTTTTCAAATGAGACTTAAAGTATATAGATTTTTTTATCCTTGGTTAATTTTTATATCAACATTTTTGTATTTATTTTGTTAAATATTACTATCACTAAATCAAATAGGATGGATATGAATAAAGAATGGATGGATACAATTGTTTGAAAAAAGAGTATGAAGATGGAGTAAAACAATTCATCATGTTTGCAAAATATCATGCATATGACCCTTCTCAAATCCTTTTCCCATGTTTACGTTGTTGTTATTCAAGAAAATTTAGTCCAAAGGAGTTGGAAGAACACTTGATTTGTCACGGAATAGATCGAAGTTATAAATGTTGGAATAAAAACGGGGAAAAGTAAATATAGCTAGTGGCTAGGATAACACTTAATTTTACGGATCATCTAATATGATTACAAGTGTGGAAATAACGAAGACCGTGTCAAGGTGTGATTGTAGATGTGAATAATGATAAAGATTGTATTGAGGAAATGACAAGGATAGTTGAAGATAAACTTTGTGGTTTCCCAAAATTGTTTAAACAGTTAAAGAGTTGTGAAAATATGTTATTGTATGGTGGTTTCAATAAATATATAGCATTTTTTGTTGTAATGAAGCTGTATAATTTGAAAGTAGTAAATGGATGGAGTGATGCTAGTTTTATGGAATTAATTTATCTCTTGAATGACATGATCCTAGAAG
Organism: Viscum album; assembly: GCA_963277665.1. NCBI lineage: Eukaryota > Viridiplantae > Streptophyta > Magnoliopsida > Santalales > Viscaceae > Viscum > Viscum album. Next base: position 1,429,793,584 of record OY728126.1, on the reverse strand, counting down.
ATGATGAGCTCTCGAGCCGAACATACGATGCCAAAAGAATGATACACTTGATGGGTATAATCTTTAAAAGAATAAACACCTACCTGAATAACTGTATAATGTTTCGCAAGGATCACAAATCACTTAGATAATGCCCAAAGTGTGGTGCTTCTCGATACAAGAAACATGAATCTGGTCCTACGAAATTTTTATGGTGCTTTCCAATCATTCCATGGTTTAGGAGACTATATGGAAGTAAGGAGACTAAAGGGTAATTTATGTGTCATGCAAACATAATAAATAAATATGGGAAAATACATCACCTAGAAGACTCTCCTTAGTGGAATAGAATTGATCATGAGTATCCTGAATTTGGAAACGAGTCGAGAAACCTTCATCTTGAGTTATCTACAGATTGAGGGAATCCTTTTGGTTTTCAAAGAATCACTCATAGTACATGGCTGATTATGTTGGTAAATTATAACTTTCCATTGTGGTTATGCATGAAACAAAAATAAATCATTTTATTTATGCTTATATCAGGACCAAAACAAATGGATAATGATATTGATGTTTATTTGGTTCCATTGATCAAGGATTTGAAATTATTATGCGATTTAGGTGTTATATTGTATGATGCTTAAAAAAATGAAGATTTCACATTGAGATCCATGTTGTATAGGATGATAAATGACTTTACTAATTATAGAAAGTTTTTAGGATATATCATTAAAGTAACTCAAGGGTGTCCCATCTGCGAACAAGGTATACAGTCAATTAGGTTGAAACATTCATTGAAAACCATGTTTTTAGGATATCGTAGATTTCTACCCTGATGAAATAAGTACTGATTTTGGATGACATCATTTGATAGAATTTTAGAAGAATGTACAAAACCATCTCCACTAATAGGTGATCAACTATTTGAGAAAGTAAAAGATGTGGACACTGCTTTTGGTAAACCGTTTTTGGAAAACCTTACAAAAACCAGTTGGAAAAAGAGATTTCTTTTTTTTTTGAATTACCATACTGGAATTGTCTATACATCAGACACTTTCTTGATGTTATTCATATTGAAAAAAAATTTATGTGACAGTTTCATCATCATGCTGCTGAATACACCCGGTAAAACAAAGGATGGAATTAAGGCTAGGTTAGGCATGGTTTACATGGGAATACGAGAAGAGTTAGTGCCAATGAAGGGTGAAAAATGAATTTTTCTTCCTCTAGCTACTTACACTCTTTCCAAGTAGGCGACATATTAGTTTTGTAACTTCTTGAATGACATAAAGGTTCTATAGGGGTATTCATCGAATATCAAGAACATCATGTCAATGACCAGTTTAAAGTTAAAGGGTCTGAAATCACATGGCTGCCATGTTTTTATGAAATATCTAATACATATATCTTTATGTTGATTTTTTCCCAAGAATTTCCATCATAAATTAACCAAGATCTATTTCTTCTTCAAAGCTATATGAATCAAAGTTATAGACCCAGTGAAATTTTTGAGTACGAAAAGAGAAATTGTCATCATATTATGTGAATTAGAAATGTTCTTCCTGCCAAAATCCTTTGATATGATGGTTCATTTGATGGTTCAATTGGTGAGAGAGATTCAACTGTGTGGTCCTATACACTATAGATGGATGTACCCCATTGAATGGTATATGAATATTTTTGAAAGGTTATGTCAAAATTTGAAGTTGGCCAGAGGGTTGTATTGTGGAGTGATATATTGATAAGGAAGCCATTGAATTATATAATGAATACATGTATGGTGTGGAAAGAATTATTCTACCAAAATCTTGTCACACTAGGAGGTTTGCAGGTGAAGTAATTTATAGAAGAGATGTTTTCACAATCAATATTAAAAATTAGGAGCATGCCCACCTTTTTATTTTTCATAACAGTTTGGAGGTTTCCCCATATGTTGAAATACACAAAGAAATTCTTAGTCATTTAAATCCATCAAGGGTTGAAATATGGATATCAAATACACATAATCAACAGTTTATAGAATGGTATCCAAACCATATTTTAAAGGTGTCAGATGAAAATCTAGAGTCAATTTCATAATGGATTCGATGGATAGCCAGAGGACCCAGTGTGTATGTATTATCTTACAATGGTTATGTAATCAATGGTTATATATTCTATAAAAATGATCATGATGAAGACAGTACCATGAAAAATAGTGGAGTTACACTTATGGATCAAGCGATGCATGTTTCTGGTACTAAGGATAGAAATTCAATTTACGCGAATATGTCATAATTTGGCATCATCAAATAAATATGGGAGTTGGATTATATAACATTCCCAGTGAATGTTTTTTAATAAAAGTGGGTTGATAATAGAAGTATTGTTAAAAAAGATGAATTGGGATTCATGAAAGTTGATTTTAGTAAGGAAGGGTACAAAGATGAACAGTTTATAATTACATCACAGGTATAAAAAGTATTTTATCATCTAGATCTCGAAAACATAAAGTGGTCAATTATTCTATTATCGACCAAAACCATTAAAGGGTTGGATGAAAATTCAACTAAAGATGACCCTTTCATTGGGACGTCTCAATCATTTCATAGAAGTCCTAATGTAGGTGGAATTTTTATGTCATAGGATACCACAATGAAGGGATTTGGATCGTCAATGGAGGGTTCAAATCCCTTCAACCTTTAAAAAATAAAAATAGAGTTCAATAATCAGGTTTCATTTTTTTAATATACATCATGTTACCTCATGTTATTATCTATTTTCTACTGTATTTATGTACTCTAAATTAAATGTTAAACCAATTATTTAGATAATTACTTATGCATGTGCTAGTGCTCCCAATCCCGAGGAACAATAGTTCTCTCAATCTTCTGCTTCTCGCAGTGTAGAGGACTGACCTTCTGCATGTTCTGGTGCTCCTATTCCCTAGGAATAGTAGGTCTCTCAAATTACTGCTACTCTCAATGGAGAGGAGAGACCTTTTTCATGTGTTGGTTCTCCCAATCCTGAGGAACAGTTGGTCTCTCAACACACTGTTACTCGTAGTGCAGAGGAGAGGCCTTTTACCCATGTCGGTGCTCCCATTTGTGAGGAACAATAGGTTTCTCAACCTGCTACTACTCCTAATGAAGAGGTACAATGACCATCTTCACATGATGATTCTACCGCTCCATAGGAACATATTGACGGTGTTGATTCTGGGGAAATGGTAGATGGAGAAGGATCGACATCACAAAAAAAACAGGAGTGATGTAGTTTGATGGTGTTAGCAAAAATAATTAAGGAAAAAGTAAAAGGCATCAAATTTGAGGTGGGATGGAATATGAGGGGTCAACATGTTAACCCCAACAAGTCCATGTTCAGCAGTTATATTAGAATCGTCACTCAGAAATGCATTCTGATTGACATAGATTCATGGAACCATGTAGTGTCTAAGCTGAAGACACTGATGTGGGAAGAAATTACGGTAACATTATGATATCATTTATTTATTTTAATAAAAAATAAAATAATAAAACATTGAATTAATCTTAATCATCCATTGTAGAGTGAATTTATAGTAGATGACTCCCACAATAAGTATGTATTAATGCTTACCAAAAGGATTCATAGATGATTTATCACAATTCTAAATAGGACATTATCTTAAATATGTTAAAGGGAAAATAAACTTGCACCCAACAGTTATCTATGCACACCTGATAACCCAATAAGTGTGGGATTCATTTAATGGACGTCATGGAGATGCATCTTTTTAGGTACACTGTGGCTAGTAATGTGTTGTTTGAAGATATGTGTCTTTATCACTTTTATTAACAATTTTTTATTTATAAAACATCAAATGAGTTCTAGAAATAAGTAATGAGTAGAAAAACTAGCGTACCCCTACCGTAAGGCAAGGATGGGGTACACTTCACTTGAAAAAAAATTGGTACGTATTTTAAATCGATTTTAATACTTTTATGTGACATGAAACGACACCATAATTATGTTCCTTTATTTATATGCAGATTAATGACTCTAAATCCAAGTCCACTTCCATCCCACACCATGTGCTATAGAAGGAGGAATGTGTAAATAAATATATGATACTAATAGATTAAAAAACAGAAAAAGTGTGGGAAACATGTGTAAGTATTACATAATAAAAATCTGTTTTTACTTAAATCACTATTACTTAACAATGATCACTTATTTTCCTATATTTTATATCTGATATAGTCACTGGAATTAGAAAAACCTATACCAGATGAACAAATACTATCAGCAGCCTTAAAGTGACCAGAATAGTATGTCCGCTTCAGATATGTGGGTTTTGGTGTGACACCCCAAACATATTTTGAGAAAAAAAACAAGAGGATGATCAAAGTGAATTAATAAAATAGATGAGAGAAAGAATATCTATCCTTGAAGTATAATTCAAATACCATAGTGAGATGATAGAAACTTTAATGGTGGAGAGTCAAAAAGAATAAGTAAGTCAATAACGGCCACCACGTGGAGATCCCACCCCACCCCCCACCAGCTATGAGGCTATCCATTCCCCTTAAAGAGATATCTTAGTAGAGGTAATCAATGTTCTAATAAATGTTTATATGAAATGTGAATAATAAAGGCACTGATTCCTTTCTTGTACTGATATTCTATAGGGTAATAATGACTATGATTTATATCTAGAAATACCCACCCATCACCTTGTGGTGAGGGATACAGTGTTCAATATTCAAAAAGACATGCTACCACCATACCACTTCCAATAGGGAATGTGGAAGTGTTGATCAGCATAACCCATGAGCCAAGCACTGAGCTACCTATTCCAATTCATGAGGATTAAATTAATACATTCTAAAAAGTTGTTGGAACATTCATCGCATGGCTTTTAAATATTGTAAAAAACATGTTGACAAAGAGGTATTCATTTCCAATTTACTTTTCAAGATAAACCTTTAAAAATTATTGAAAAAATTTCTAAACCGGTGAATTTTATTACATATGGAAAAAATAGAAGAGAATGAAATGAAAGACCGTCTCAAAACCATCTAAAGGATCGACCAACCAATCAAAAAGATCTACTAGAAGCACCATTACCCCACCCATTATATATCCACATTTACTATCATTCAAGGCTCATGTGGATACAAAGTTAAAATATGGTGGAAACCACTTAATTTGAATAAAATATGTACGGATATCAAAATCAAGACGTCATTGATCTTGAGAGTGCAACTGAAATCCTCAACTATGATTGGCTAGGTGCCTCAGTTGTAAATGTATACATGAGGTATGTTTTCATGATTTAATGTTCCAAAAGATAAGATACTGTATTAATTATGACTAAATATATTTCATATTTTTTTATGTGTATATATGAAAAAAAATTGAAGGGATTTTCCCAGGAAAGAAAATTTGGACTCATTAGTCCTCACATATCCTCTACAGAACAAACAAAATAAAGGCAAAAAGAAGGATGGAATAGTGAAAGGACTGTTCAAATTTTTTGAAATAAAAATATCAAATGATGGAATCTATTTAATACTGATGATTTAGGGGTAAAACTCTAAAATTTAATTATATAAAATATATTTTCATTTCTTTCATTACTTATTGTTTTTTGTATTTTTAGGTAGCATTTGATGCTCATTGCGGTAAATTTGGATACTCTAAAGATTTATTTCTTAGATTCAATGCATGGATATCCAACAAACCTTCCACAAATGATGGAGTTTTTCAGTTTTTAATAAACTAAATCCAACATTTTAGAACTAAACATCAAGTTATATAATTTATATTATCTTTTAATGAGGATTGAGTTATGATAGGGAGATGCATCAATATCCTCTGAAAAAAGGAATGATGCCAAGGACTAAGGACAAGGATGAAGAAAAGTAATATGACTAGATAATTATCAAGGTATATATAATAAGATTTCACTATCCAAACACATATCAAAACAAATTACTTATTCTCCTCAATGTTTCTGCAGTGTCCGAAACAAACCAACAGAAAAGATTATGGTTATTATGTTTGTAAATTTATGAGAGAGATCATATTCCATGAACAAACCATTATCCTTGAAGATGTATTTTTTGAAGATAATTACTATTTCATTTAAAATATTTATTAACCCTTTGTGTATTTATATTTTTTCAGTACTACCTTTATTGTCAAAAATACTCATATTCACAAGACGATATAGATGTGATCATAAACTAATGGGAAGAATACCAGATGAAAGAATGTACAAAATAGCATGAAGATGTGACTTGAAGTGTATGTTTTTAGTTTATAATATTCTTTGATCCTTTAAGATTCATATCTTTTAAACTACCATGATTTGATCCATGACTTGTTATTATGATCTATGATATGCAAGGTATTAATTTCTAATGTTATTATCACCTTCTTACATCTTTATACTCATGTTATCCTTATATGGTCATTGATATCTCCCTTTTTTACACTTATTTAGCATCTATGATCACCCTTTCTTATGTTTCATATCCTTAGGTTATTAATAATGGTTTTAGAAATGATATTTCTAAGAAGGTTTCTAGTAAAGAATAACTTAATGAGAGACTCTTATGAACTAGTTCTTTATGTTTTCATGTTTCTAAAAGAAATAGACCTAAACTATTATGGCATGGATCATTATGTTATGTGAGGAATATTAATCAAATAATATTTTTATCTATGTATGAAATGTTCGGTTCAATATAGTTGGTATCAGAGCAACTTACCTACTCAAAATTGAGCAAAAATAACAAGTGACTGGTATCACTCAAAGTGTCTTAATATTTAATATTGACATTACTTTTAGTAAAAAGAAAAAGTGACATACTAAAAACTGAGAAAATGAATTTGGATTATTTTTATATTTTAATATAATTATCCAGGAGTCATTTTTTATGTGTATGAATAAACTGCACCTCAATCTGATGCACGGTGTGGCTGATATCACTTTATGTGTGTTTTTATATTAAATTGACATTAAATTGAGAATAAATAACAAGTGACATGCTAAAAACCAATAAAATTCATTCCAATTGTTTTAATACTTTATTAAAATGATCAATGAGTCATTTTTTATGTTTAAAAGTCAACCGCACCTCAAACTGATGCACGGTGTGACTGGTATGACTAAAAGTGTTCGTTATCTGTTTAAAATTGGAATTTTAGTTCAAAACATGTCACTCACTAAAAACCAAGAAAATGCACTATGATTGTCTTGATAATTTAGGACATTTATTAATAAGTCATTTTTGATGTGTCTAAAGCATTCTCAAATCAAATTGACGCACAGTATGACCGGTATGACTCATAATGCGTGTTTCCAGTTTGAAATGCCATTTTAGTAAAAAAACACAACTGACATACTGAAAACCAAGAAAACATATTCATATTTATTTGATACTCTAGTATAATGATCTATAAGTCATTTTTGGAATTTATGAATTAGTATCACCTCAATATGATGCACGGTGTAGCTGATATAACTCAATGTGTCTCTTTTTATTTAAAACTGGCATCAATTTAAGTAAAAACAAGTGACATACTAAAAACCAAGAAAACACATTTTTATTGTTCTGATACATTTTTAAAATGATAAATGAGTCATTTTTTATATGTATGAGTCAATTTCACCTTAATTGACGCATGGTGTGAGCAATATGACTAAAAGTGACTCTTTTTATTTAAAATTGAAATTAATTTAAGTAAAAACAACAAGTGACATACTAAAAATCATGAAAAAGAATTTGGATTGTCTTGATATTTTATTACAATGATATATTAGTGATTTTTGATGTTTAGGGATCATACTAACCTCAATATGATGCATTGTGTGTCCGATATAACTCAAAGTGTCTCCATTTATTTAAAACTGACATTAATTTAAGTAAAAACAAGTGACATACTAAAAACTAATCAAACACATTCATATTGTTTTAATACTTTATGAAAACAATCCATCAGTCATTTTTGATGTGTAGGAGTCAACTGCACCTCAATATGATGCACAATGTGACCAGTATGACTAAAAGTGTCTCTTTTTATTTAAAATTGACATTAATTTAAGTAAAAACAACAAGCAACATATTGAAAACCAAGAAAACACATTCAAATTGTTTTTATATTTTAGTAAAATGGTCTATTAGTGATTTTTGATGAGTAGGTATCATCCTCACCTCAATACGATGCATGGTGTGGCCGGTATTACTCAAAGTGTCTCTTTTTATTTAAAATTAACATTAATTTAAGTAAAAACAAGCGACATATTGAAAAATGAGAAAATAAATTCGTATTATTTTTATGAGAGATGGTTCCAGGGTGCGGAGGGCTCTGCAATGGAAAAAGCGGCGAGGGAGACTATTTTACATGCGGGCTACTGGTGTTGATAGAAAGCAAGGAACCGAGACAGATTTGATGCGTCTCCCTCCTCTGGCAGAGCTATCATCATAAGATTCAGAAATTTGTTACTTGATCTGGTTACTCTCTCCGGTAGCTGGAAGGAGGCTCCTTCCATCCGCTCGCTTCAGGTTCCCCCGGCTGTGTCTATCCCCCGGCCATAGGGGAAATGGGTTAGCTGTACTCCTCCAACAAATGGTCTGAAACTCAATACAGATGGATCTTGCATCACGGGAGACACTCGAGGCGGAGGTGTTGTTCAGGATTATAGGGGGAGTGTGCACATGGCCTTCACAGCTCACTATGGTAGTGGGAACTCCCTTCAGGAGGAGGCCAAAGCAGTCCTAACCAGAATCAATCTATGTGCCCAGCAGAACATCCAGATCTCTTGTATGGAAACAAACTCCATGATCATCTATACCTCCTTGGTTGGAAAAAGCTCTACCCCTGGTCAATATCCTATATCATCCGGAAATGCAGAGCTCTCCTCAATGATGATATTATTGTCACTCACACCTAGAGAGAGGGGAACAAAGTGGCGGATCACCTGGCTTCTCTATCTCACCATGGTACCCATGTTACTTGTCTTTATCATATCTCTCTTTTTAAACCCGAGGGGGTGAACCTAATTTAGGGGGATGCCCTTGGTCTGCATTATTTTATACCTCCTTAGACCCTTCGTATCGCATTTATCGAATTTATCATTTTTAATAAAAATTGGATGGTGGATGGTGGACAACAATCCATGAGTCATTTTTGATGTTTAGAAGTCAATCACACCTCAATCTGACACACGGTGTGATCAGTATGACTAAAAGTTCCTGTTATCAGTTTAAAATTAACATTTTAGTTCAAAACATGTCACTCACTGAAAACCAAGAAAACACACTCCAATTGTATTGATAATTTAGGAAAGTGATTCATAAGTCATTTTTGACATGTATAAAGTATTATCATGTCAAACCAACACACGCTACAACTGGTATGACTTATAATGCATGTTTTCAGTTTGAAATTACATTTTAGTAAAAAAACACAACTGACATATTGAAAAAAGATCAAACATATTCAGATTGTTTTGATAATCTAGGAAAATAATTTATAAGTCATTTTTGATGTGTAGGAATCAGTATCACCTCAATACGACGTATGGTGTGTCCTTTATGTCTCTAAATGTATCATTATTTAAAATTGACATATTTTTTAGTAAAAGAAAAGGTGACATACTCAAAACCAATCAAACACATTTAGATTGTTTTTATATTTTATGAAAACGATCCATAACTCATTTTTAATCTATAGGAATCAACCCCACCTCAATAGGATGCACAATGTGACAAGTATAACTCCAAATGTGTCATTTTTATTAAATATTGACATATTATTAATGTGTTATTTCATATTAATGTTTAATTTATTTCTATATAGTATTAATAACATAATATTTATTTTATTATATAGGTGGAATATTTTTCTTGGGTTGAGATTATTTTTTCAGAAAATGATACTATGGGTGGTTATTTTGGATAGGGGATCACGAACATCAAAAGATAAAATATTAATGTTTTAAAATGTCTGTTGGAAAATTTTCAATGTAATTATATAAAACATTTTGTTGGAAATGTAAATAGTAGTGTTTATTTTTGTATATAATATAGGTGGATATTTTTGTATTTATTATTTAAATTAAATGTATATAGTAGGTTTGCTTCTGGTGTGCTGTTTAAATTGTAGTTTGATTTTGGGTGTTTTGTGTTTAAATTTTAAGTTTGATTCTATTAGGTGTTCTGTTATATAAACAACACACTAGGTAATCATTTATTAGTGTTAAATATAGCACTAATAAAGGGGGTTCTTTATCAATGCTTTTTTAGTGCGAATAAAGATCCCTTTATCATTTTTGTGATTAATAACGCTGTTAAATACCATTTTGTGTGTTGTTAAAGGCCATTTCGCGTGATGTTAGAATCCATATGTGTAGTAGTGAGATCATGGTAGAGAAGGCGGTTTGGAATGGGGTTTGATATTTCTATGATGGAAATTCATATGGTGGTATGGGTGTGAGGAGTTCCAGTGAAAGTAGGCTCATTCGCTTGAGATGATACACGATACCCATTCCAGGAACAATAGGCAAACCAAAACCCAAGCACTTCAAGGTTAAAGAAGATGACATGCGTCATCGTTTATCCATTATGTAATATTCACCTATTTTATGTAAATGGAAAATTCCATTTTATTTATTTCATTTTATTTATTATCATTATTATTATTTATAAATACATAATAATAATAATAATAATAATAAATAACATTCCTTCAATTATGTAAACAATTCTCACACTCTAAACATCATTATCATATGTCATTATGCATTATGATCAGCTAAGCACTCATCACATGTGTCCTTCCATGTAAAAGTGTGTGGAACACATTTAGTAGTTTCAACAAATCCCCCCCTTATAATTGGATTTGTTAAGAATGAAAAGAATCTGATTCTAAGGTAAATATATAACACATTTTCATATATATGAATGGTGATGAATTCCTCTTGGGTGATGATTATATATAGATATTGATCTAACTCTTTCCTGGTTAAATAGACCTAGAGAAAATAGGTTTATTTTTACCAGGGATAGATAATGACCCCTATAAGATTTTTATTTTTTTATTTTTTCCTAAATTTTTCCTAAGTTTCATATGGGAAAAGATTATCGGGTGTGAACTCAGATTTTTCTCAGGCTTCCCTCTTATGGGTTTTTGAACAGATATGTTTTATGACTTTTCCATTTTATGAGTGATCAATATTGCATGGATCACATAAATTTCATGTCCAATGAGTAGAGACTCAAATTTTTCCCATGGTGCGCTTTTCAGGTTTTCAATATTGCGAGCATTGTGTCTCTTTTAATTGATTATTTTAAGGTCTTGCAAACTAGACCGTTGATGTTCTCTAGTTTAGGGTCTTCCATCTTGGACCATCTGTTATTGTAGTTTATGGTCTTCTAGATTATACCTTTTATTGTTAGAAGTGTACTATTCGTGAAGTAACATTCTCTATGTAGTTCAATGTCATGCATTCATGACATCTACATTGTAGTTTTAAGTCATTCAATAAGGAAAAAAAATGTTATGCAGTTTAGAGTCTTGTTTTCAGGACTTAAAAAGGATAAGGGAATAGGGAATACATTTTAGGGATGACCCAAAACACCCTAAGGTTCTAAGTTCTATCACAGTGTTGTTGGTGCTCATGAGTTGAATGGGGTAGACATATCAGGGATGACCCAAAACACCCAATATATTGAGTTCCATCACAATGTCGTCGGGTCTTGTGAGTGGAATGTGACAGACATACTAGGGATGACCCAAAACATCCTAAGGTTCTGAGTTTCGTCGTGGTATCATCTAGGTTCATGAGGATTGGAGTTCCTTTCTTGCAAGGAGTATATGCCTCTAGTTGGTGGGTCAAAGGCCCTTATGCATGGTCCCATAGGGCTTATATTCATGGTCAAGTATGTTGGAACCACTTTGTGTATAGGTTTGTATTTGTTGTCAATAGTTTTTAATGGAATATCAAAATGAAAGAGATCAAGAAGTACTCTAATAAAATGGAGGAATGGAAGCTCACAATGAAGTAGATCATGAAGTACTCCGATGAAGTAGAGGAGTAGTGATTCAGACGATTGTTGTGCTGATTGTAAGTTCAAAGAACATGTGTCAAAGATGATACATTGTTTACAACAATGAAGAATGTGAGGAGTAATCCATCCAAGGATGATTAAAGCAAGATGGTGTTTTTGGATGAAGACCATTCAATTCCTCCTTATTGCATAAGAACCATGGGTTTTGATGAAGACCATGCAATTACTCATGATTGCGTGAGAACCATGCTTGAGACTTCTTGACGGATTGAATCAAATGGTTTGCATGAATTTGATCACGACGGTTGATGAAGGAGGCAATGTGACAATGAGTTGACTTATGAAATGGCCATGCACATCACATTGTCATAGAGGATGATGGTACTAAAGTTGTTCCTTCAAAGAATACATATCACAATAGTGGAGTTTGTGATAAAAGCAAAAGAGTTGTTGAAGGATACAGATCACCAAGAAGAAGTGTTGTTGAGGTGATCGTGCTTGTCGACAAAGCAAACAAACGACATACAAATTTGTTGACAAAGGAGATTCCATGGTGACATGTCGAGTTCAAGAGTTGTGGTCAATGATCTATGTTTGATTCAAGAACATCGACAGAGGAATGAATGATCTGGAGGCGGTACAAAAAGAGAAGATACAAGGTGGTGTCGTTTTCTAGTGTTTTCCAAATTTTAGGGCCTCAAAATCAACAAATGAAGAAGAGTGATTTTGGCAAAGGGACTTGCGCGCCATACTCTTGGAGGATAGGACACTTGCGTGCAATATGTTTTTGAAGATCAGAGCATCAAAATATGGCAAAGGGATAAGGGTCGTGCAAGTTTTGGTGATGTCGCGCAGGTGAATTATGTGCCGGGAAGAGACTTGCGCGCCGACGCCTTGAATGCATTATAACTTGCGCGCCTATGGTTTTTCGAGATCAGAAGATCCAAATTTGGAAAAGGCAAGATGTCCACGCAAGTTTGGATGTTGATCGCGCAAGTGCCTAGCAGGGGCCAAGACTTGCGCGCCGATGGATGACTTGCACGTCGCCGCACAGGGGGTCCAGTTTGCCTATAAATACTGGACCACCCCTCCTCATTTCCCACAGAGCTCAAGACTTTGAGATTGTTCGAGCTCTCGTCGCGCAGGTGGTTGAACCGCGCAAGTGGTAGTTGGGTCGTGCAAGTAGAGTTTGCGCGCCGACTGATGGTTGAGCGCCCCAGGTGATTTGGGCAAGGAAGGAAGTGAGTCGCGCATGTTTGAAGTTCAAGAAGGCAGAGTCACACAGGTGCTTTGGAGACACTTGCGCACCTTGTTATACATGCGCGCCTAAGACTTGCGCGCCAGATGGAGACTTGCGTGCTGGGATTGAAAAGGAGAGCCAGATATTGTTAAAGCACGCCCGCCTTTCTGGAGCTGCACAAGAGCTAAAATATTTCCTGATACTTCTGGTGCAAAGTGATATTGAAGAAGAAATCTAAATGATACATGCATGATCTCATGCATACATGGAGAACTGATTCTGACAACGCCGAGTAAGCTGAGATTCATTAAGTAAGAAATCACATCAGTGATTGTGATTCAGGCAAACGAAGACAAGGGGATCTAGTGCATTCATTCTTTGTACTAAAGAAGAAGGATTAAACTAAAAGGAGCATCAAATCTGAACCCTGATGCAAGCAATGTCTCATGCTGAACAAGAGACGAAGAACTTCAATTCACACCTATTGAAGAGACCTTCACGTCTATAAACTGAGTGGGACTTCACCAACGGAAGTGAGCCAGGGGGAGTCAACGGGAGTGACCCGAGGGACGCAGGGAGCTATCCCTGAACAATTGTAAAGGCAGTGAGCCTGGGACAGAGTGTCTGTACCTGAACATTTGTAATCCGCATCTAGTGAAGCATAGTGGATTTAGGTACAACCGACAACCTGTCGGCGTATGCTCCTTGGACGTAGCCCTTAGTGGTGAACCAAGTAAAAATAGCGGTGTCATCTCTCTGCATGTGAATGTTTAATTGCTGTTCATATCCATCATACAGGTTTAAGTAGTTCCTACCAACGTGGGAACAAGATCCACAACTAAAAGAAGAAAAATTTCTCACCCTGATTCACCCCTCCCCTCTCAGGGTGTCCCAGGGTCCTACAAAGTAAAGGTAATCCACACTCTTTTATAAGTTCCATGGGTGATCTTGTGCGGATGGTATTGTTGGATGGTATAATATTATGGAAGCTAATTCTACCTGGATAGTTGGAATATGGGTTGAGTAAATCATGTTTCTAGAAGCTTGAATCGATGAATTATAGAATGGTTCAAACATGTTGGGCATGACCCAAAACACCCTAAGGTTCTGAATTCCCCTGCGGTGTTTTCAAGGCTCATGAGTGGAATGGGGAAGACATACCGAGGGTGACCCAAAACACCCTAAGGTGCTGAGTTTCATCGTGGTGTTACCAGGACTCATGAATATTAGAGTTACTTTCCTACAAGGAGTATATTCCTCTAGTTGGTAGGTCAAAATCCCTTATTCATGGTCCCATAAGGCTAACATGTATGGTCAAGTAGGGGTTTTTCTACTCCTTTCCAAGGGTCGTGAAGTATTTTTGAAGACTCAAACATCTAGAAAATGAAGTTGGAAGTAGAGAGAAAGCTATCCAAGGAGGGTTATGGAACCCTAGTGTGGTTTATATTTTATTTGGGAGGCTTGGGACCTATTTCATGTGGTTTATAGTCACATTGTTTTGGCCGTTAAAAGTTTTGGGTATGGAATGTCATGATCTTGCTTTGAGAAAGGGTACTATACAACGATGTAACATCGAGGATGTAGAATACTCTTGAATAGTTTGGTTATAGGGATTATAAATAATTATATAATAATATATAAGTTAACTAATTGTGGGAACTATTGGGTAAATGTTAGCTATTGGTAATGGAGGAAGCCTATAATGTTCTATGTGGTTAGGGCAATTAATTCCTAAATTTAAGAGGGTCCTTTCTGGGACCAAAGGGTTTGTTTGGATTAGCTAGTCCATATTAAAAATTTTCTAAAGGGAAGATCCTAAATAAAGGGATCCCAAGGTCCATGACGTTCCAAGAGAGGGATATCAACTCAAGGAACTGGTTGTGTCATCTTAGACTTTAAGTACATGATGTTGTTTTATGGAAAATTTACTATTCAAAAAGGTTTTGAGCACCCTAAAAGTTTTTTCACCACCTAGTGAACACATTATTGAAGAGAGGATATGTGAAAAATAATTAATATAAAATTTTCCTCAACCAGGAGGTCCAATGAGCATATCTAAACTTTTACTAGGACCACAAAGTATTCCCTATGAGCTTTATTCCTTGTTTATTTATGCTCTAACTTTTTCTTAAACTCTAGAGATGAAGAGTTTAGCGAGAAGAGACTTGAATTTTTCTCAGGTCACCCTTTATAGGTTTTCATCCTAATAAGTTTTATGTATCTTTAACTAGTAGTTTAGGTTATTTTTATTTGGACCATAAAAGGATAAATTTTAAGGTATACAGATTTAACCAAAGTGCATAGAGTTTAAGGTCATGATTCATGTGGACTTGGTATGAGGGAAATGTTACACAACAGCCTAATTAGGATACCCAGGGTCAAGAGTAATCCAACATTGAGTGATAGATGAAATTTTTTTAGATCATGGCTCAAGGTTATTGGGTCATGAGTAATGGTATGGTATAATATTTTTGGCGATAACCCAAAACACTATAATGTGTTGAGTTCTATTTTGGTGATATCAGGGATCACAAGGATCAATAATCCCTTCTTGTATGGCCAAGATTCTTTAAGTTGGTGGGTTAATGCCCTTATACAGACCCACCTCTAGCATGGTCAAATAGAGAGATCTATTCTCCTTTCTAAGGGCTGTGAAAGGTTTGCAACAACCCAAGGTAATCAAGACATGAAATGTGATTTATGGGTTGAGGTTATTAAAAGATAAAAAATCACCCCATACTCTGGTTGATCGAGGTTAGGATCTTGTGGTTCTTTGGTAAGGAATGAAAATGGGTTATGGTATACACATTTTAACATCATGTAGTGGGGGAGGTTCTTTCATGAAATTTAATATCATGCGACAAGGACATCTTCCATGTAGTTTAACGTTATGCTGTAAGGATATAGGAACCAATGTGAAATTATAAAAGATATAATTGGGGAAACTTTACACTATTCGAAGGCATTTAAATGTAGGAACCACATTTTATCCATGCACAGGCTTATTGGTGGTAGCTATATGTCAGAGACCTTCTTTCAGAGATCCATCTCATGTGTAAGAAATCTATATGTAGATCTGACTAATGTGTAGGTATAGAAATTCTATATGAATCATCCCTCTTTAAACAAAGGTATATTCATTTTTTTTATATATGGACTTCCCTAGGTTTCCTTATAAACATTATAAGGGTAGGTATAAGGCCCCAACCTTAAACATTACTTAATATTGAATTAAATGAATAATTCACATTGAGGATCTTTTCAGGTTTAGAGTTTTAGAGAATTAGATCATAACTATTACATCTCAAAAGATTACACATTAGACACTTCTACAAAGTTTCCCTTTTTTTACAAAACATGAACTATTAAAAAAAGATTCATGTCTAGTTCCATGTTTAAGACAGCATGAATTTTCCTTGATCCCATCCTTGACCCTATTCCACATTATGTCCTGTGAAAAACATTGCAAAAAAACTTTGCGTGAGCATAAAAAGCTCAGTAAGGGATACACAAAGAAAGAAAACTGTTAGTTTTTCAAAACATCAAGTAAACCATGAATACTTTATCAAAGAAACACTTTTCACCTTTAAGAAGTAGTAAATACTATTCACTGGATAAAAGATCATTACTTACCCTTTTGTAACCAAAATATTACTATAAAACCCATATAAAGAACACATAACTTATAAAGGTAACTTGGGATATAAACATACTTAAATGGAATAACCATACGGTCGACTTCCACACATATCACTAAATGGAATAGCCATACGGATGACTTCCATACCCAATGCATTGGAGGTTATAACGTAACCACCCGTCCTGGTATTCACGGCACCACCTATCATATGGTTTATCACGTAACCACCTGTCAAATGTCCAAGTACCATTATAAAATCATAAGACATAAAACAAAAATAATGGAAAGAAAACATTTCCACATTTCAATCACAATATATCACTTAAATATATTGACATAACAAATCCATTATAAAAACCATTTTCAATACCAAAATATATAAAAGAGTATATGGTATTTATTTCATTTTAAAAAAACATTACGGCTTGTTGAAGAAGCCAAAACCAAATAATACTCGTAGTAGTGGAAAAAGATCGTTGTCACCACGTACGTTAAAAGAAACATTCCTTTTTGTTGTTTAGTAAAACGCTTCATAGAAAAAGATTCCCTTTGAATGAAATGAAAATTCAAAGGTGTTTTATATAGCGTATAAAAGAAAGTTGTGTATAAAACAAAATATGCCTCAACGAAAGGAGATTGAGACGAAGTCCCTTACCTCGTGTCCGACTTGACTTGATCGCTCTTTAATCTCCTGAATAATAAACTAGTGTTAATTTCTAATTTCTTAAGAACCTTTTTCAAGCTTACTATTCCTTTTATATCACTTATTTTCATGTTATAAACATTATGTAATCATTTAAGTTAATAATGTTCATTCTGTCGAAATCTAGTTCTTAAGTCAAAAATGGGATTCTTACAATTACATGTTGTTCATGTGGTCAAAGGTTCATTATATCCATAATGATATTCATGATTTTTATATCATATATATAATATATATCCATCATATACATGTATTTATAATATTATATAACATTTATAGGTAATAAATGAAATGCACCATTCATGGAGACGGTAAGCCGTACGTACGCATGAACGCTACTTTCATTTATATTTCATATTTAATGGAGTGAAATCATAATGATATAAAGGTATATTATAATTCCAGTATAATATCATATATAATATCATTAAATCCATCTTTTATACGTCCCTCATATGGAATTAACGAATCAAATCACTTTGAGGGGGTGTTAGTCCGCACTTCCTAAAATGAAGATATCGCGTTTACCCATAATGGAAACAACAAAGGTATGCCATAAATTAAAAATACAGAAGAATAAGGAAAACATAAACATAATATATATCATATATATATAGAGTGACATATTAATGGCCACCATGAAAGGTGCTAAAAGAATATTGAACAATCATTGTTTCGTGAGGCAGAAATTCACCAACCACAGAAACAGTATGTTCTTTAACCATTAGACGAAGGTTTGTGTAAGTGTAGATCGAATAATTCTCATAAAAACATCCTAGTATATTGAAGATACTGTTTTTGTTACAAAATAAAATAATAAAAAGAGTTTAGGGGGTTGGAGAAGCAAAATAAAACAAAAGAACACAAGTGAATACATTACCTTTAAATCGGGTAACTCCTCTTGGTTTGAACCAAAAGGGTTTCTTGAAGAGATTTATACCTACGGTAAGGCTTATAGGATGAATAGAGGGATTTGTAGACATATAATGAGCAGATCTTGTCTGAACCAAAGGCTTGAGAGGTGTGGGTAAGGAGGTAGAGGTGGGGGCCTTTTATAAGAGGAGAGGAGGGGCACTCTTGGAAAGTTATAAAATATTACTTTATTATATAATGAGTTTCGGATTTTAAAGGTCCTAAAATTTAATATTTCAAGGATAAGGTGATAATAGTTCGAAATCCACACATACAATAGGTTTTTGATAAGTTTAGGTCTTAGATTTTACATTATCTTTTCATTTTATTTAAATCGTTAAATAACGAGGTAATCACTGCATCATCATGGTGTCATAAATAATTTAATTTATTTAATGTCTAAAAATTATAAAAAATATCATGATGTAGGAAATCTTTTTATCTTTATAATTAATATTTATAGTCAAAAATATGACTTGTATAACCCCATGTAAAAATTGTTTTAGTAAAACAATACATGTTTGTGACATTTTTATTTTAACTTTAAATAAAAAGTTATTAATGTCATTTTCTTACCCAAGTGGATCCATGGGGTCCCCAAGTTGACCCATGTATTGTCTTGGTCTGAAATGACACATCCAATAAGGGTAGGACAAGTGTCAAGGTCATTTCATATTATTAAAACATTATTTTTACCTTAAATTACACTAATTACCTCTAATCGCGATTAATAAAACTTGAAAGTTACTATTCACCAAAAATTTATTTTAATCCCATTGAACCACATTTTACATCCTAATGACAACCATGTATATCAGATTTTTGAAATTTAATTCACAAAAGTGGTAAAATTTCATTTAAACGAAAAATCAGTTTTTTAACTACCACTTAGTGGTTTCACTATTCATAAAAAATTGAAGCTTTTCAGAAAAATACTAAAAATTCACCCTAAGTTATATTTGATATTCCGAATTCAAAAATGATGTCTATTTTACAAAATTCAAAACATTTGAGTTGAATTAATTAATTTAATAATTAATTCTCACTGTCAAAACAAATAGCGTGTTTTTATGAAACAATATATATCAAAAGATTGACACTAGTTTAAGTCCAATTTCAAAGTGAAATTAATTCCAATGACCACTATTGGATTAAATGGTAAAAATATATTCTAATTTCACTTTAAAACCAATTAAAAAGATAATCTAATCATATAAATAAATTAGATTAAAAAAAAGGTTTTGAATTAAAATACAACATTTTTCACTATTCATTAAAAAATGAACTTTGTCGGCAAAATACCAAAAATTTACAAAAAGTAAATTTTGATGACCCGATTCTAAAGAAAAATTTTATTTGGTCCAATAGAATGTATAAGAGTGACCAAAACTATATTTAAAGAGGGTTTTCCATCAAAAGGTGATAAGTCGACCTTTTAATGAATATTAGAGTATTTATGCCTAAAATTGAATTATTTTTTTATTTTAAGCCTTTATGTTTTATTGGAAAATGTAAAAACATTTAACAAACATATATAATCATATTTTAGTTATTTCTATTCATTCCCGCCAATACAATGGCTACGTGTTAACTACCATTTAAAATAATATTCTTATATTACTAGTGTGCAACGTAAGATTTCAATGAAACTCGTTGTTGCGTATCAGGTACGCTATCGAACATAGAAAACCCATTTAAAGTAAAATTAATATTTAATTCAAAAATATTAATAAATATGAAAATGTATTATTCTTTATTTACCTGGGATGTTACATCCTTCCCCCCTTTTGGGAATTGCGTCCTCTCAATTTTATTCACTTATCAAAATAAGTGGGGGTATTTATCCCTCATAGCATTTTTAGATTCCCACGTTGCCTCTTCTACCATATGGTTTTTCCATAAAACCTTTACCTGGTGAATTACCTTATTTCATAACACTTTCTCTCTATGGTCAAGAATATGTACTGGTTGTTCTTTATAAGAGAGATTCTCTTCCAACTAAACTACCTCTAGGCTCAAAAATGAGATGGATCTGGCATATACTTTCTAAACATCGAAACATGAAAAAAATTGTGTACCTGGGACAAACTTGGAGGTAAAGACACTCGGTAAGCAACTGATCCAACTCTCTCCAGAATTTCATATGGTCCAATGAACCTTGGACTCAGCTTTCCTTTCTTACCAAATCGTATCACACTTTTCCATGGTGAACCTTTGAGAAAAACATGATCACCTACCTCGAAAGATAGATCCTTCCTCCGGTTATCCGCATAACTTTTCTGCCAGCTCTGAGGTGTTCTCATGTGTTTCTGAATCAACTGAACTTTTTATGCCATATCTTCTACCAATTATGGTCACATCAGCTTCCTTTCACCCACTTCATCCCAAAAAGCTGGAGTTTGACACCGCTTCCCATATAATGCCTCAAACGGAGCCATCTGAATACTGGAATGAAAACTGTTATTATATGAAAATTCAACCAAAAAAAGATATTGGTCCCAACTTCCCTGATAATCCATCGAGCAAGCACATAGCATATCCTCCAAGGTCTGAATTATTCGTTCTGATTGCCCATCTGATTGAGGATGAAAAGCTGTACTAAAATTTAATTCAGTACCCAATGACTTTTGAAGGCCTTTCCAAAAGTTAGAAGTGAACCTGGGATCATGATCAGATACAATGGAGATGGGAACTTCATGCAACCTAACTTTCTCTTTAACATACAACCGATCAAGTTGATCTAGAGACGAAGTATCTCGTATAGCAAGGAAATGAGCAGATTTAGTCAAGAGATCAACAATAACCCAGATTACATTATTACCTCGAGATGTCTTTGGTAATCCCACAACGAAGTCCATGGATACATTTTCCCATTTCCACTCCGGCACCGGTAATGAATGCATCATCCTTTTTGGTAACTGTCACTCTGCTTTAACCTGATGACAAGTCAAACACTTCACAGTAAAATCGGCAATATCTCTTTTCATTCCATCCCACCAGTAATACTCCCGCAAATCTCTGTACATCTTAGTACTGCCAAGATGAACTGAAAACTGGGAACTATGAGCCTCACATAACAACTCATTCTTCAACTGTGAATCACAAGGCACACCTAATCTCTTCCCAAACCTCAAAACAAAATCATTATCAATGTTAAATTCAGGAAAATTACCCTTTTGAACTAGCTCTACCTTTTTCTACAACCCACTGTATTTCTTCTGCGCTTGCTTAATTCTGTCTGATAGAGATGATCTCACTGACACCTGAAACAAAATAGAAGAACTTCCTGCACCAACAACTTCTATTCCAAAGTTCATCAAATCAAAAACCAAAGGATCTCGTTCCAAATGTAGCATGGTTAATGAAGCATTACTTTTTTGACTCAAAGCATCATCCACTTTATTTGCTTTTCCCAGATGGTAATTAATTGTACAATCATAATCCTTGATTAATTTCATCCATCTCCTCTGTCTCATGTTCAATTATTTCGGAGTGAATATATACTTTAAACTTTTTTTTATCATTGTATATTTCACACTTTACTCCATACAAATGATGCCTCCAAATTTTTAGAGAAAAAACAACAACAGCTAATTCCAAATCAAGTGTAGGGTAATTTAGCTCATGAGTTTTCAACTAACGTGAAGCATAAGCAATTACCTAATCATTCTGCATAAGGACACAACCAAGTCCCTTCAACAAAGCATCACTGTAAATAACAAACTCACCATTCCTGGAAGGAAGTGCCAAAACTGGAGCATTCACCAATCTTCTTTTCAACTCCTAAAAACAATCATCACATTCTTTTGTCCATATAAACTTAACACCCTTACAAGTTAGCTTAGTCATTGGACTAGATAACCGTGAAAATTTTTCAACAAACCTCCGGTAATAACCTACCAAACCAAGAAAACTACAGATCTAGGTTACATTTGTGGGTCTTGGCCATTCTTCAACAACTTTTGTTTTAGCAGGATCAACAGTTATGCCATTTTTTGAAACAATGTGACCAAGGAAAGAAATTTTTTGTAACCAAAACTCACACTTGCTGAATTTTCCATACAGTTTATTTTCTTTTAAGGTTTGCAAGATAACCCTTAAATGACTTTCATGCTCCTCTTTACTTTTAGAAAACACCAAAATATCATCAATGAAAACAACCACAAACTTATCCAAGAACTCATGGAAAATTCTATTCATAAGGTCCATGAATACAACAGGTGCATTGGTTAACCCAAAAGGTATAACTAAAAATTCATAATGGCCACATCTAGTATGAAACGCAGTCTTCATAACATCTGCTTCTTTTACTTTCAAATGATGGTACCCCAACCTCAAGTCAATCTTCAAAAAATACTGAGCTCCCAGGAGCTGATCAAACAAATCATCGATATGAGGCAAAGGATACTTATTCTTAATAGTGATGTTATTCAAGGATCTATAATCAATGCAAAGTATCATTGAACCATCTTTCTTTTTAACAAAAAAGACAGGATCACCCCATGGTGATGTGCTAGGTCGAATGAAATCGTTATCTAATAACTTCTTCAATTGCTTCTTTAACTCTAAAAGTTCAACTTAAGTCATTCGATAAGGGGGTTTTGAAATTGGATTAGAATCAGGAACTAAGTCAACAGTAAATTCAAATTCTCGATCATGAATAATACCAGGCAACTCATCAGGAAAAAACAACAATATACTCATTTACCACTGGCACATCATTAATATGAACAGTTCCTTTATTTTCAACAATATGTGCAAGGTAATAATCATTTCCATCTTTTACTAGTTTCTCAACATCCTGATATGTTATCAAAAGAAAGGGTTCATTCTTGTACACAAACTGAAAATATTTCTAAAAAGAAACCTCTTTAGCTCTACAGTCAATCTTAGCATGATAAACAGAAATCCAATCCATTCCCAAAATAACATCAAACTCTACTAGAGGCAAAACAATAAGGTTTGCAGGTAGATTCTTTCCGCACACAAGGATAGGAAGGTTCTTATAATTTCTTTTTTTTCTCAACATTCCCTCTGGGTGTTTTTACCATAATTTCAGGATTCATATCTTGAGATGGAATTCACAATTTACTATAAAACTTTTCAGAAATAAAAGAATGTGTACACCCTGAATCAAACAACACATTGGCATAATCTGAACAAACAAACAGTGTACCTGATACTACTTCATTCGATGGCCCAACATCTGCTAAAGTAGTTACAAAGGATTTTACCACCCCTTTCTTCTTGTATTCTGGATGCTTTACCCCCGTTTAGTTCTTTGTTATACACTCATTTTCATAATGACACATTTCATTACACTTAAAACATCTTACCACTGGCTTTTCATTGCATGCTTGATCATCTTCCTTACAGTTACGAACAATATGACCAGACTTACCACACCGAAATCACTTTACAGACTTGGATAAACATTCTCCAAGATACATTTTACCACACTTATCACAGGATGGATATTTGGTTTTCTTACCTCCTTGCTTCTTTGATGAATTCTTCCCCTTTTCCTTCCAACTGGACCTCTTATTCTGTTGTTTGTCAAAGAACACCTGATCATCGGTAAACTCCATTTCCACCTTCTCCGCACATCGAACAATTTTTTCATAACTTTTGAACTCACGAGAATCTAAATCCCTTCGATACTTTGGATTTAACCTAGAGTAAAAACGATTGATTTTACTATCAAGATCTCGTATGAAATTTGGAGAATACCTTGCCAGTCGAGTGAACTTTGCTTCATAAGCA
This sequence comes from Viscum album, assembly GCA_963277665.1. NCBI lineage: Eukaryota > Viridiplantae > Streptophyta > Magnoliopsida > Santalales > Viscaceae > Viscum > Viscum album. The sequence continues at coordinate 1,429,769,306 of OY728126.1, read as the reverse complement.
GCCACTGAGTCATCCTCCTGCCTCAATTCTAGGAATTGTTTTTCCATCCTAAGAAGAACCACATTAGGAAAATATTTCTCAAGAAACATACCTTTGAATTATTCCCAGTGAAGATCATCAATCTCATCACTATCCCTAATATTTTTCATCATCGACCACCACTAATCAGCTTCACCTTAAAAATGGTAAACAACAAGACTAACCTTTTGATGTTCTGAACACCCCATGACATCAAAAATCTTCTCCAGTGTTTTAATCCACCCTTCTGTTAGCACAGGGTCAGATGATCCTCTGAATGATGGGGGATTTTGCCTTATGAAATGTTCCACCACTAACATGTTCCTCTGTGGTTGATCTAGCTGATCTCGTGCATAGATACCACCACCATTTATAGCCTGAGTCAACTATGCCATCACTGCAACAAACTGCTCAGTTCCAATTTCGACCATCTCAGGTTGTTGATCTAAAAGGTGTCTTCCTCCTGATGTCGTCCCAACATAGCCACCTTGTTTCCTCTGCGGAAAACCATTCTGAACAAACATGTCTTAGATGAAGCAACATGGTAATATTCAAATTCTATATCATTTCAATTTTACCATTAAAAATAATATTTTTGGATAATCATTTAATAGAATTATAACTCCTAAAGTTGTCTAAACCGACCTTTGATACTAACTATAAGGCCCTGGCCTTAAAAATTACTTAATATTGAATTAAATGAATAATTCACATTGAGGATCTTTTCAGGTTTAGATTTTTAGAGAATTAGATCATAACTATTACATCTCAAAAGATTAAACATTAGACAATTCTAAAAAGTTTCCCTTTTTTCTACAAAACATGAACTCTTAAAAAAAGAGTCATGTCTAGTTCCATGTTTAAGACCGCATGACTTTTCCTTGATCCCATCCTTGACCCTATTCCACATTATGTCCTATGAAAAACATTTCAAAAAAAACTTGGGGTGAGCATAAAAAGCTTAGTAAGGGATACACAAAGAAAGAAAACTGTTAGTTTTTCAAAACATCAAGTAAACCATGAATACTTTATCAAAGTAACACTTTTCACCTTTAAGAAGTATTAAATACTCTTCACTGAATAAAAGATCATTACTTACCCTTTGTAACCAAAATATTACCATAAAACCCATATAAAGAACACATAACTTATAAAGGTAACTTGGGACATAAACATACTTAAATGGAATAACCATACGGTCGACTTCCACACATATCACTAAATGGAATAGCCATACGGCCGACTTCCATACCCAATGCATTGGAGGTTATAACGTAACCACCCATCCTGGTATTCACGGAACCACCTGTCATATGGTTTATCACGTAACCACCCGTCAAATGTCCAAGTACCATTATAAAATCATAATACATAAAACAAAAATAATGGAAAGAAAATATTTCCACATTTCAATCACAATATATCACTTAAATATATTGACATAAAAAATTCATTATAAAAACCATTTTCAATACCAAAATATATAAAAGAGTATATGGTATATATTTCATTTTAAAAAAACATCACGGCTTGTTGAGGAAGCCAAAGACCAAATAATACTCACGGCGGCAGAAAAAGGTTGTTGTCACCGCGTACTTTAAAAGAAACATTCATTTTTTTCGTTTAGTAAAACGCTTCATATAAAAAGATTCCCTTTGAATGAAATGAAAAGTCAAAGTTGTTTTATACAACGTATAAAATAAAGTTGTGTATAAAACAAAATATGCCTCAACAAAAGGAGATTGAGACGAAGTCCCATACCTCGTGTCTGACTTGACTTGATCGCTCTTTAATCTCATGAATAATAAACTAGAGTTAATTTATACTTTCTTAAGAACATTTTTCAAGATTACTATTCCTTTTATATCACTTATTTCCATGTTATAAACATTATGTAATCATTTAAGTTAATAATGTTCGTTTTGTCAATATCTGGTTCTTAAGTCAAAAATGGACTTCTTACAATTACATGTTGTTCATGTGGTCAAAGGTTCATTATATACAAAATGATATTCATGATTTGGATATCATATATATCATATATATCATATATATCCATCATATACATGTATTTATAATATTATATAACATTTAGAGGTAATAAATGAAATACACCGTTCATGGAGACGGTAAGCCGTACGTACGCATGAACGCTACTTTCATTTATATTTCATATTTAAAGGAGTGAAATCATAATGATATAAAGGTATATTATAATTCCATTATAATATAATATATAATATCATTAACTCCATCCTTTATACATCCCACATATGTCATTAACGAATCAAATCACTTTCAGGGGGCGGTAGTCCGCACTTCCTAAAATGAAGATATCGCGTTTACCCATAATGGAAACCATAAAGTTATTCCATAAATTAAAAATATAGAAGAATAAGGAAAACATAAACATAATATATATCATATATAAATAGAGTGACATCTTAATGGTCACCATGAAAGGTGTTAAAAGAAGACTGAACAATCATCGTTTTGTGAGGCAGAAATTCGCCAACCATAGAAACAGTATGTTCTTTAACCATTATATGAAGGTGTGTGTAAGTTTAGCTCGAATAATTATCATAAAAACATCCTAGTATATTTAATATACTGGTTTTGTTACAAAAGAAAGTAATAAAAAGAGTTTAGGGGGTTGGAGAAGCAAAATAAAACAAAAGAATGCAAGTGAATACATTACCTTTAAATAGGGTAACTCCTATTGGTTTGAACCAAAAATGGTTTCTTGAAGAGATTTCTGCCTAATTTAAGGATTATAGAATGAAGAGAGGTATATGGAGAGATAAAATGATCAGATCTTGGCCGAACCAAAGGCTTGATATGTGTGGGTAAGGAGGTAGAGGTGGGGGCCTTTTATAAGAGGAGATGAGGGGCACTCTTGGAAAGTTATAAAATGTTACTTTATTATATAATGAGTTTAAGATTGTAAAGGTCCCACAATTATATATTTCTAGGATAAGGTGATAATATTTTTAAATCCACACATCCAATGAGTTTTTGACAAGTGTAGGTCTTATATTTTACATTATCTTTTCATTTTATTTAAATCGTTAAATAACAAGGTAATCGCTGCATCATCATGGTGTCATAAATAATTTAATTTATTTAATGTCTAAAAATTATAAAAAAACTATCATGATGTATTAAATATTTTTATATTTCTAATGAATATTTATAGTCAAAAATATGACTTGTATAACCCCATGTAAAAATTGTTTTAGTAAAACAACACATGTTTGTGACATTTTTATTTTAACTTTAAATAAAAAGTTATTAATGTAATTTTCTTACCCAAGTGGATCCATGGGGTCCCCAAGTTGACCCATGGATTTTCTTGGTCGGCCATGACACATAAAATAAGGTTAGTACATGTGTCAAGGTCATTTCATATTATTAAAACATTATTTTTACCTTAAATTACACTAATTACCTCTAATCGCGATTAATAAAACTTAAAAGTTACTATTCACCAAAAAATTATTTTAATCTCATTGAACCACATTTTACATCTTAATGACAACCATGTATGTCATATTTTTGAAATTCAATTCACAAAAGTGGTAAGGTTTCATTTAAACGAAAAATCAGTTTTTTAACTACCACTTAGTGGTTTCACTATTCATCAAAAATTGAAGCTTTTCAAAAAAATACTAAAAATTAACCCTAAGCTATATTTGATATTCCGAATTCAAAAATAATTTCTATTTTACAAAATTAAAAACATATAAGTTTCATTAATTAATTTAATAATTAATTCCCGCTGTCAAAACAAATAGCATGTTTTTATGAAACAATATATATCAAAAGATTGACACTAGTTTAAGTCCAATTTCAAAGTGAAATTAATTACAATGGCCACTATTGGATTAAATGGTAAAAATATATTCTAATTTCACTTTAAAACCAATTCAAAAGATAATCTAATCATATAAATAAATTAGATTAAAAAAAGTTTTTGAATTAAAATACAACATTTTTCACTATTCATTAAGAAATGAACTTTATCGGAAAAATACCAAAAATTTACACAAAGTAAATTTTGATGACCCGATTCAAAAGAAGAATTCTATTTGGTCAAATAGAATGTATAAGAGTGACCAAAACTTTATTTAAAGAGGGTTCTCCATCAAAAGGCGATAAGTCGACCTTTTAGTGAATATTAGAGTATCTATGCCTGAAATTGAATTCTTTTCTTATTTTAAGCCTTTATCTTTCATTGGATAAATGTAAAAACATTTAACAAACATATATAATCATATTATAGTTATTTCTATTCATTCCCACCAATACAACGGCTATGTGTTAACTACCATTTAAAATAATATTATTATATTACTAGTGTACAACGTAAGATTTCAAAGAAACTCGTTGTTGCGTATCAGGTACACTATCGAACATAGAAACCCATTTAAAATATAATTAATATTTAATTTTCAAATATTAATAAATATAAAAATGTATTATTCTTTATTTACCTGGGATGTTACAATAGGAATCGTTCTATGCATAGTTATTTTATGAAAGTTCCCTACATAGGTTTATCCTATATGCAGGCAGAGAGACATTTTTATATTACGGTTGGACCTAGGATTATAGATTCAGGATTCATTACATATCCTATGATGGAAATAATCATTCCTTATATAGTTATTTAATGTAAAAATATCTATGCAGGTCTAGCCCATATGCATAGGGGTCATTTTTTCCATTTATGTTGTGGTTGGACCCAGGATTGGAGATTTAGGTGTCACTATATATCATGTGATGGAAGGAATCAAGAAACACTTAGTTCTTTAATAGAAAAATTTCCATGTAGGTATGTTCCATATATAGAGGGGGAAATTTTTTCTACTTATGTTGTAACTGGACCCAGGATTGGAGATGTTTGTGTCACTATCTATCCTGTGATGGTAGAAATCAAGAAAAAGGTGGTTCTTGAATGGAAAACTCTCTATTCAGGTCTATCCCATATGCAAAGGAGAAATTTCTTCCATTTATATTGTGATTTGGCCCAATATTAGAGATACGGGCATCACTAAATATTCTAAAATAATAGGAATCAAGACACACATAGTTATTGAATGGAAAAATCTCCATGAGGGTCTGACCCATACGTGGAGGAGGGAATGTTTTCCATTTATATTATGTCTGGACCCAATATTAGAGATCAGTGTGTCATTATGTTTCCTGTAATGATAGGAATCAAGACACGTGTAGTTATTGAATAGAAAATTCTCTATGTAGGTCTAACCCATATGTGGAGGGGGATTTTTTCCATTTATTTCATGGATGGACCCGGGATTGGAGATTCGGGCATCACTACCTATCTTGTGAAGGAATGGATTAAGCCACATGTAGTTATAGGATAGAAAACTCTCCACACATATCTGACTCATACACAGAGGGGGGAATTTTTTCCGTTTTTATTACAACTAGACCTGGGATTGGAGATCTGGGTGTCACTATGTATCTTATAATGGTGGAAATCAATCCACATGTAGTTATTGAATGGAAAAGTCTCCTTGTAGGTCTAACCCATGTTAGATTTTGTGCCCTAAAACCAACTTATATATACTTTATGATAACCTATATTCCTATTTTTGAATATTAATAAACACTTTATCACATCATGATTGTTATTCTGTGTAACATAGTATGTGATAATGTCCTAAGAGTATCTATCACACTAAAAGGTCATAAAAGTTCCCTGCTATGATGATAAACACGAAGTGCCACAATAGTATTCATAAATATATGTTCTATAGCTAGATGATATCATTTGAGGGAAATAAATGATACAAGCTATCAGGTGTGGAGAATCATCGGACATTGAGGAACCTTCTCATGGTGTACACCCTCAGTAATATCTAGTGTAGGATATTATGAGAGAAAGACCCACCAATAGGAAATCCATATTTATATGTTTCATTGGATGTTCCTTTCTGAAAACATGTGTATTGATCCTTAGACTTTAAGACTATTATTAATGAGTATTATTAGTTATGTACTTTGATTTATTGATGAAAATTGTAACGACATATGTCTGCGGTGAGGTAGGATATGTTGGGTGCATCACGATTAATATTGCATTAATTAATAATACAAGAAACGATTTTTTTATTTCTATTTTTATAAAAGTTGATATCTTAGGCCCTTTGATGGAAATTATATAGCCTAAATAAATCTATGGTCATGGTGTTCTATAGGCAAGTTCAATTTTCAAAATGTAAAAGAAATAGACATTGAGAACATAGGTTGATGGCACCAACGTGCAACCTACTTGATTAGAGATATCATGATAAATAGATTATATTACACAGTGAGTGTTTTTATGAGATATTATGTTGTTGCAGCATTAAATTTTTTCTCTATGGGTATCTTGGTGTGTTTCTAGCCACTAACCTTGGACTTTATGTTGCTTCTCCTAATGTCAATGATAAATAGGCCTATAGGGTCACACACTAAGTGTATCCAAAATATCACTTAAATAATATATTATTATTTATTATTTAATAAGTTGAATAAATATTATTCTTTTATGTGGTCTAATAATTATTAATGTTTTTTTGATCACATATATTTTGTTACTAATTATTCAAGAGAATATTATGTGATTGGACTATTTAATAAATATTTATTTGTTATTTAGTGAATATAATATTTATTTATTTATTAGAGAATAATGTAGTTATATTTATTTAATAAATAAATAAAATTTATTCAAAGACCAATAAATATTTTGGAGGAATGGAGGACTGGGTTTAATGGTTCAGTGATAAATAATATATATTGAATATTATTTGAATAAATAATATTTAACTTTAATTTGTGAGTTTAGCACCTATTGAGAAATAATAATATTAATAATATTATTATTGAAATGGGTTCTACATGTATTAAATAAATAATAATATAAACTTATTCAATTATTTATTCCTAACCTTAGTGGTTTATAAACCCAATTATATTATTTTTCAAGAGAGGAAATTCATTTTTTGTTTTGCGCAATGATAGCTGGAGAAAATCCTCTCAAGCACCAGAGGGATTCCTCTCCAAGAATGCTCCCATGAACGAAGATCGATCTTCCTCCACCACCCACTATCAAGTCTAGAGATATCAAGGAGAATGATTTGAAAGGGATTCTCATGGAGATCAAAAGAAAATAACACAAGTGTTAGGATCAGCCACACTAGCACCCATAGATTCCTAAGGTAATGTTCAAATATTTGTGGAACACATGTGGATCACATCTAGAGGGAATCTTCTCTTGATTCATACAATAAAATTATGGTAAAATTTAGATCTATTTTCATATTCATCAAAAAAGAAAGATTCCACACAAGGTAATTCATTAATTGATTAAATTAATTATAAATAATATGTGATACTCCTACGTTTGGTTATGATGTTTTATCCATTGTCTATTTTATTTTATTAAATTCATTTGGTTAGGGCATTAATCATTGTGAAAATATATGATTGATTATTGATCATGACAAAAATTAAAGTTGGTAATGATCCATCACATTCAACCACTGTGCCTGGAACCTTTAACCCATACACATAGGGAGGAATTTTTTTTGTTTATATTGCAGCTGGACCTAGGATTGGAGATCTAGTGTCACTATATATCCTACAGTAATAGGAATCAATCCACGTGTAGTTATTGAATGAAGGTTTGGTGGGATATCATCAGTAAGGATAATGGTCTTCTCAAGAGAGGGCTATAGCAATGCGCAATTTTATGTCATGCAAGTGACATCAACCGTGTAGTTTAAATTATGCAGTAAGTATATTTGGTGTGCCTTTTAAGGTATTGTATCTAGGACTATTCTAACCCTGAACTGAACTGATACATATAGATCATGTAGGAAAGACCTTACCAAAATTTCTAAGCCCATGTAAGCTATGATCAGTGTGAGAAACAAGTAATGGAGAAGGTTTATTTCACCACACAAAAGCGATTAAACTAAAGGATAGGGTAAGTTTTATCACATAGTGGTTGGGAAAAGATATAGGATCTAGGAATCTCTACATATCTCATTGGAATGAGAATCAATACATACATAGTTCCTTGAAACCATGCATTTTATTTTCATGTGGTAAGGACATAGGTTACCTGATGTGAAAAGGAAGGTGTGAATCCCCAAAAGAATTGTCCAGACATTTGATAAATTATATCATGAGAGGAATCACGTGTTTATGACATTAGGATTTCTAATTTGGATTCCCAAGGAATCTTATACTTGGTACATAGGATATGACTATATTTTAATGTCATGTACTGAAGACATTTTCATAATTTTAATGTCTTGTGACCAGGATGATATGGTTCGTGTCTTTTAAGGTCATGTGATAAGGACCTCTCTGTGCAGTTTAACGTCGTGTGGTAAGGATGAATGGTGTCTTGTAGTTTCAAGTCATGTGACTAGTAACATATATACTATGTAGTTTAAAGTATTTCCAATAGGACTTATTATGTAGTTTAACATCATGCATCCAGGATGATAGATTCTTTATAGTATCTAGGAAAAGTACATTGTGAGAAACAATTAATTAGTGGGGGTGTAACGTGTTCCCCATCCATTATACCCAATGAGTAATCCCCATTGAAATAGAACTTATGTATTATGTAAGGCCCTTCCCATTTGGGTTCCAACTTTTGATGTTTATTTCCTAGTATCATTAGGTTTCTGAGATCTGATACTAGTTCTCTATGAAGGAATGAGTGAAGTCAACCCTTTTTATTAAAGACTCATGTGATTTGATTTTGATGAAATTTGAGGTTGTGTAGTGTACGCAACCTTTTCTTGTCAATCCATTTCAACTCATCCAATTGATTTTGTGATTTCTCGTCATCAGAGAGCTATCCACAAATATCTACATAGAGTGAGGTAAACTAGACTTAGAGGAGAAACACTGCCTTGATTCTGTACACCAACTAATATGGATTTTCTTGTGTAGCGGTGTGCGTGGTGGTACAATAGGCCCATAAAGCATCACAAATATTTTTTTCCATGTCTTCTTGTCCTTCTCCACCATATTATGGAGTATATTAGATAGAGTCTTATTGATTTCCTTTATTTTTCCATTTTTTGTTGCATGATAGAAAGATGAATGGTTAGATCTGATGTTGTACTCTCAGTACAATTTCTTCAATTTGGTAGAACATAAATTGGTGTCTTTGTCCATAAATATCACGTGAGGGACTCTAAATACGGTGACGATATTTGAATTTACAAAGTTAATTATATTATTCATCCTGACTTCCTTGAGTGGTATTTCCTTATCCCATTTGGAAAATAAGTTGGTAGTAGTAAGGATGAACTTAAACTTCTTAGTTGTGGATGGGGGTTATGGCCCCACAACATCTATCCCCATATGGAAAATGGTCTGGATTATTTATCCATATGTATAAATTCTAGGGGTTAATGAATGAAGTTTTCATGAATCTATCATGCATGTCATTTCTTGGTGAATTCCACATAGTCTTTCATCCTTATTTTTCAGTAGTAACCAAGCCTCCTAATTTGATGTAAGATTATGGTCCTAGACTAATGAGCGTTGTAGGATCCTACATGGACTTCTTCCTTGATGGCAGGAATCTCTCATTTTTCTATGAATCCAAGGAGGATTCTATCAAATCCTTGTTTATAGAGGAATTTTTGTCTATTCGTCCCATCCTGAAGTGTAAAGTTCACTTCTCAGCATCAGGTTTGTTTCCTTTTGTCTCAATATAATGGGACGGTCCCATTTTGGTGGTAATCAATTATAAGCTCCATCTATCCAGGGGTGGATATCAGTTCATCATGATCTAGGACTATGTTGATATGATTGATTCCCTCTATATCACATATGATGACTGATGATACCATCCTTCTATATGGGATGTGTAAGTTCACTTCATTCTGATCGAGGTTGTCCAGGACTGTGGCTACATTAGCCATTGTGTTAGTGCGAGCATTTTGTGATCGAGGGGTATGATGAAACATTTTCTCAAAGGGTAATTATTCAATCAATCATCTAACATAACCAATGATAGTGGATAATTCTTCCTTCATAATGTCATATTCATTGCTAATTTTTTTATTACTAGCTCTAAATACCCTTTTATGTTTAGGTAGGCTATCTGCAGCTATAGGGCTAGTTCCAAGATAGCAATATAGGCTTGGTATTCTACCTCATTATTAGTGCAGCCTTCAGATAGTGAGAAAGAGTAGGGAAATTTTTCTTTTTCCAGAGAAAAAAAAATACAATCCCTAGAACAACCTGGTTGAGATTCAGGTTTTCTATCCTATTACCAATATTACTTTGGGAGGAACTATTGAAATACATCTACCGATTTTGAGGAGTGTTAAGGGTGTATAAAACCTCTTCGTCTGGAAGGTCATTATCCACTGGTGTGCATTATAGGGTGGGATGTGCTGTAAGGAAATCATTCAGGTCCTACCCTTTTACTGACTTTTATGACACAAACTAGATGTCATATTGTCGTAGAATAACCACCCATTGGTCCAAAATCCCAGTCAACATGGGATGTCTAAGTATGTAATTGAGCAGTTCAATATGAGATACCAGGTGTACTACATGATGCTTCAAGTAATGGATTATCTTTTTCACTGTGAAGATGAGTGTGAGTTAGTTTTCTCGACATAAGAAAACTAGGTCTCAGTACCTAGCATAACTTGACTGAGGTAGTAGAAATCATTTTCATTCCCCGCATAATTTCTTTGTTTGAGGAGAACAACAAGAATTTATTCCATGATGTCCACGTATAATATGATTGGATTTCCTTCCACTAGTGAAATCAAGACTGGTGGGTGTAGCAAGTACTTCTTGACATTTTCAAAGGCTTATTGAGAGTCCTCATCCCATCACTAGGTGACTACCATCTTCATTAACTTGGTGAAGGGGATATATTTTTCTACTAGGTTAGCTATGAAGAACTAAATGTATGCGAGGTTCCCTTATACACCCCTCAATTATTTAAGATTTTTAGGAGGCGACATTTCTAGGATTTTTGTAATGCCTCGACCCCTCTAGACCGGAGCCGGTGCATTACATGTTATATTGGCATGGTTAGAATGAATTAAATCCTAAAGGAATGATAAATTTAGTAGTCTTGAAGAAACTAGATACATAGATGTAACAAAAATTACATTCTAAAAGGTTAAAAAATACAATACATAACAAAAACTAAAAACTACATCCATAGAACTCAATAAATAGTCTCCTCTTCATAACCTGCTGAAGGTAAACAAATGAAAGGGGTGAGCTAAAATGCTCATTAAGGGTTACAAATAGTGGAAGCGTGAATTCAATAATAATTTAATCATAAACAACTTGATATAATCAATATGGCATGGTGAATAAATGAAAAACACATGCCATTAATAAACTGAGAATGAAACTGCATCCATAGATTTTGTCATAATGAAAACCTCATGGATAATAATAACTAATAATGAATAAATAGAATTATTATTAATTGGATATAATGTATCTAGAACATGATACCATAGTACCATTAAAACGGTTTAGTTCTATGGGTAAAAACCCATCTGATTTTTGGAAACAAACTCGAAGGGTTTGTAACCAACTGATTTGTCTCATGAGACCTGTCGATGCATCAAGGGGCTATAGCGAGCCCCACCCACCACTGAAAGTCCAAATCATTCTTTATAAATAGATTTAATACAATTAAAATCTTCCTTATCAATATTCTTATAGAGTAGAGGATACAAATTCATTAATATTTACATAGTTAAAACAACATTCCATATAAACACCACATATAAAAGGGTATACAGCTTAAGAAAATACTCATATACATGAAACCAGAATATGGATATATAATATATTTACAATTTAAAATGAAAAATGATCTCAAATTGGCAGTAGGAACACCATATAATAATTATTAGGTGCACAATACAAAGTAAGTCACAACGAAATGGAAAATTGACACAAAGCCCATTACCACATTGTAATCAATCATTTCGTGTGACAAATAATTAATAATTATCAAATGAATCATTGAATAAAATGAAAATAAATATAATAATGATATTATATATCAAATTTCAGTACACATACACCACATGTAATAAATAAGGGGAGAACAATGGAAATCTCAAAAAATTAAAAGTGAGATAAGAAACCCCTTACCTTATGCTCGAGTGTGTTCTTCATTTGTTTTAATGACTTGAATAATAAAATTTATTTTCATTAATTAATAATTATAAAACCTCATATACATGTAATTGATTTATTATAACCTTATTAGGTTCATTAATATCCCTTTATGGGTTTAATAGGTTTAATTTTATTGTTTTGGAAGCATTTTCTTCCTTGGTTTTCATGATCCGTTTATTTGTATTCATGAATGGAAGTTCTTTAAACATACAGAATTGTTAATATATCTTATTAATGAAATTTTAGTGATAAAAATGATCTTATAATGATTTTGGGTTATATACCAAGATGATTAATCATTAGTTAAGAGTTAATTACAAATGTTTGGATTAACTTGGCGGTTTTGTTCATAATGAACTTGTTTTGTAATATTATTTTATATTATGAGTTTTTAAGGATTATAGAACATTAATGAGATTAAATACATATATTATTATCTTTTCCAACCATAAAAATGGTTTCATGACCAGAATTGTACATGGTAATTAAAATTGAGAACTTGTCATCCTTGAATGTGATAAATTAACACATCTCGGACAGTGTTTTCATTTTTAATATAAGAGGAGGGGGAAAGAGAGATGATGATGAAATATTTCATTAGCATAATATAATTCCAATTCATGTAAGGTAATAGAATTATCATATCATTTGGATGAGGGTATATGAATAAATAAGTATAAAATAAAGGAACTTAAAATAGAAGAAAATTGTGAAATCTCTCATGAAAATTTGGCAGCCTAACAGCGTCACTTAAAATTTCATAAAATAGTTTAATGAGTGAAATGGGGTATCTCATCAATCTTACATAATATGTATGGAAAGGGGAATATTTAATTACATATCCCAACATAATCCAATTGAAAAATAAAAGAGAAAACATAAAATGAAAGCTTTAAGAAAAGAAAAGGGTGGTTGATTCTCTTACCTTGTAGAGTAACTCCCAAAACATGAAGGTTGGGACCTTGGGGGTTTGAGAACACCTTGGGAGGACTACTAGGGATGTAATACTACTATATTTTCGAGTATAATGATTTTTTAATGAAATAAAACGAAGGGGTGAGTGGGTATTTATAGTAAATGAGAGGAAGTTTTTTATTAATTAAAAGGGACACCTCATTAGTGGTTTTTGAAAAACCATGGGCTTGCGCATGGTATTTGACCATGGTTTTAGCCACTTGGGAAAACTCATGTCATATGTTACTCTACAAAAGTTTAATAGCCTTTTATATTAATTATTATATCATTATGATGTCATTAGACTACCGAAAACTCAAAACTATATTTTTATTATTCACAAAAAAAATCAAGTATTTTAGAAAAATCCCAAAAATTCACCCTAACCATTTTTTGACGTGTAGAATTAAAAAATGAACTCCATTTTTTTGAAAATAAATTTATAATTATTTTTAATTTAATTTTTAAATAAAATCATATTTAATTCGAAAAATAACGATTTTAAAGGTATATTTAGTTTTATATCACATTGAAAAATTAATTAAGATGTTATTATCTTATTACCTTAAGAAAATAAAATATTAACATTATTTAATATTCATAAGGGTCATATTACTATTTATATTACTATTCATAAGGGTGAGTTTCTATTCATCAAAAAATCAAGTTGGTTTTATGAGACTCCAAATGACTTACTAGTCACAACTCTAGATGGCCATTTTTCAAAATTCAAAACATAGAAGTAGAAAATTTATGTTTAATGGTTATATTATGACTATATCCTAAATAAACAAGTGTTGTTTCAAAATAATAGAGTGCTTTGTGAAATATAGCCTATTAATAGAATATATTTAATAGAAGCATACCATAAAATGTTTGGGGTGTTATATTATTCCCTTCTTCAGAAATTTCATCCTCAAAATTTTATGTATATAGCCCAAAAAAAAGATGTGGGTGGTTATTATTCATAACATCCTCAGGTTCCCATGCTTCTTCCTCCATATTCTAGTTTCTCCGAAGAACCTTTACTAGACGAGTTGTCTGATTTCTCAATACTTACTCCATTGTTTCAATAATCTTGATAGGATCTTCACAGTATGACAAATTAGGTTCCAATTCTATTACTTCATAGGTGAGTACATGCATTGGGTTTGGCATATATTTATTCAACAATGACACATGGAACACATCATGAACTTTGGAGAGACTTGACTGCATTGCTAAACGGTAAGCTACAACTCTGATTCTTTCCAGAATTTCAAATGGTTCAATTTACCTAGGGCTTGGTTTCCCTCTCTTAACGAACCTTAAGACACCCTTCCATGGATATACTTTTAGAAATACATGATCTCCCACTATGAATTCCAAATCCTTTCTCTGATTTTCAGCATAACTCTTCTGCTTACTTTGGATTGCTATAATATGGGCTTGGATTTTCTTCACTTTTTTGTGGTCTCTTCAATAAGTTATGGGCCTATAAGTTTCCACTCACCAAATTCATCCCAAAAAGTTGGAATTCAAAATCTATTTCCATATAATGCTTCATATGGGTCCATTTGAATACTAGAAAGGAAACTGTTGTTGTAGGAAAATTCCACCAAAGGCAAGTATTGATCCCACATACCTTGAAAGATAAGAGAGCATGATCTCAGTATATCTTCTAGGGTTTGAATAGTCCTTTCAGACTGTCCATTGGTTTGGGGGTGATAAGAAGTACTCATACAAAGCTCAATATTCAAAGCCTTCTGAAGACTTTTCTAGAATTTTGATGTAAACCAGGGATCTCAATCAGACACAATCAATATAGGTGCACCATAAAGTCTTAAAACTTTGTTAATATAAAGTCCTACTAGGAACTCAAGTGTTAAATCCTCTCTTATAGGAAGGAATTGCGCTGATTTTGTGAGATGATCAACAATTACTCATATTTCATCATTCCTTCTAGGTTTCCTCAGTAGTCTAGTGACAAAGTCCATTGTAATGTCATCCCACTTCCACATATAAATAGTTAGAGGTTTCATCACCCCTCTAAGATTTTGTCTCTCTTCCTTCACTTTTTGACAAACTAGGCACCTTGACATGTAGTCAGTAATCTCCCACTTCATATTATCCCACCAAAAATGTTGCTTCAGATCTTTATACATATTTGTGCTACCAGGGTGTATAGAGAAATTTGAGCTATGAGCATCATCTAATAGTTCCCTTTTTAGATTAGGTACCTATGGAATGCATAATCTCTTCCCAAGTTTCATAACTCCTTCCTCATACATGAACTCTTCCAATCTACCATTCTTAATAGCATTAATTTTCTTGTGTATATTTTCATCATCAGATTGAGATATTTTTATCTTCTCTAGTAAAGATAGTTTAGCAATCATTTGAAATAGGAATGATGTTTCCCCTTCCTTTAAAATTCCCATATCCATCTTTAGTATATCCATGAATATAGGATCTCTATCAATCCTCATTTGAGTCATAAGTCCATGATTTTTCCTGCTTAATGCATCTACCACCTTATTTTCCTCTCCTGGGTGGTAGTGTATTGAACAATCGTAATCTTTGAGTAACTTGAGCCATATACTTTGCCTCATGTTGAGTTCTTTTTGTGTGAAAATGTATTTCAAACTATTTTGATCTATGTATATCTCACAATTTTTACTGTAAAGATAATGTCTCTGTATTTTCAAAGAAAAGATTACAGATTCTAACTCAAGATCATGAGTTGGATAATTTTTCTCATGAGTCTTCAATTTCCTTGATATATAAGCAATAAATTTATCATTTTTCATAAGGAAGCAACCCAACCCATTCTTTTATGCATCACTGTATATTACAAATCCATCACTTCCAGATGGAAGAGTCAAAATTGGATCATTGACCAATCTTATTTTCAATTCTTCAAATCATTCTATAAATTCTTTCGTCCAAAAAAACTTAACTCCTTTACATGTGAGATTGGTTAGCAGGTTAGCCAGTCGGGTGAAATTCTGAACAAAACACTAATAGTAACTTGCTAAGACAATAAAATTGTGTACCTAAGTTATGTTCATTGGATTGGGCCATTCTTGGATTTACTTTTTCTTCGTGGGATCAACTCGGATTCTATCCATAGAGACAATATGGCCTAGAAAATAAATTTATTGAAGCTATAATTCTCACTTGCTAAACATACCATATAATTCATTTCTTCTAAGAGTCTTCATAATAGTCTTCAGGTGATTCTCATAGTCTTTATATCTTTTTGAGTATACTAGGATATCATTGATGAATACCACAACAAAGTTATTAATATAATCCTTGAAAACTCTATTCATTAAATCCATGAAAATAGTGGGTGTATTAGTCAGTCCAAAATGCATCACTGTAAACTCGTAATGCCCATACCTGGTTCAAAATGTTGTCTTAGGAATATCCTCAATTTTCACATGCAGCTGATGATATCCAGATAGAAGAAAAATCTTTGAAAAGTATTGTGCTCCATGAAGTTGATCAAATAAATCATCAATTCGTGGTAGAGGATACTTATTCTTTATTGTAATAGCATTGATTTCCCTATAATCAATACATAGCCTCATGGATCCATCTTTCTTCTTGACAAAGAGGATAGGGGCTCCCCATGGAGAAACACTAGGTCGAATAAATCATTTTTCACTCAACTCCTCTAGTTGTTTCTTTAGCTCCACTAATTCCATAGTTTCCATTCTATAGGGGGTCTTTGATATAGGTCTTACACCAAGAATTAAATCAATAGAGAACTCAACTTCCCACTTTGGAGGATGTCTAGGTAAATCCTCTGAAAATACGTCAATGTATTATTGCACTATATGTAAATTTTCAATTTGAATATTTCTTTCCTTGACCATAGACATTGGGTTCTCTTCCTCTCCAATAATTTCATTCAATAGAGCTGTTGGGGGTGGATCTAGATAAGAATCAGTCTGTGAGGTTTCTGCTCTAAAAATTAGGGATTCTATACCATTTTCAGAGATTGTAACTTCCTTCTTCTTTCAATTAATCTTCACATCATAATTTGATAACCAATTCATACTGATAATTATATCAAATTCAGTCATTGGTATGATGATAATGTTATCAACTAAATCACGTTTATGTGTCATGACGGGGACTAGTTGACATGCCTTTGTTGTAATGATACATCCCCTAAGAGTTTTGACTGACAACTCCTTTATTAAATCAAATTGGACGTGTCAAATTTTCTTAGAAAACTGGGAAGATATAAATGAATGCGATGATAGAGAATTAAATAAAGCATTGGATAAGTTTTAGGAAACAATTAAAGTACCTACCACCACATCATTCGGGATTTCAACCTCCGCAGTTGTAATCGCATAAGCTTTCCCTTTCTCTTGTGGCCTTTTTTAGGTAAGTTTCATTGGTTCTTAGGACACTCATTTGCATAGTGTCCCATCTCTCTATAATTGTAGCATTGAACATCATTAAATTATTTCTTCCCCTTGCATTCATTAGATTGATGACCCTTTTCTCCACACTTATAGCAGACTCCCATGCCTTTGAAGAATTTCCCGAGATGATTCTTTCCATAGTTCTCGCATAATGGGAATTTATTCATTCCCTTTTTCTTCTTTGATTCTTCACATTTTCCTTGGTTATCAGAGTACCTATTCTTATCTTGGTTTCCCTTGAACAAATTTGATCTAGAAAATTCCTTCTCTATTTTGAAGGCACTTGATACAATTTCATCATATGATGAAAATGTTTGAGAAGTCAGTGCCCTTCAAAGAATTGGATTAATACCTTCAAAGAAATGATAAATTTTTTCTATTGAGTTAGGTACGTAATTTATGGCATACCTGGCTAGCCTTGTGAAGGTTTCCTCATACTCTACAACAATGTCTTCTTTCCTTGTCTTTAAATCAAGGAATTTCCTCTTCATTTCGGTTCGTTTCTCATGAGGGAAATATTTGTCAAATAATATCTCCTTAAAATTCCTCCATTCTATATATTCTATTTCTTCTTCCTCTGTGGTATTCTGGATCAATGACCACTATTTATCAGTGTCACCTTTGAGACAATATAATGCCAGCACCACCTTTTCATTTTCATTTCATCTTAATGCCATGAATAACTTTTCAAGGGACTTGATCCACTACTCAATTAACACTATATTAGTATTCCCACTAAAATATGAGGTGTTTAGCTGCATGAAACAATCCAAAATAGGTGTAGCATGGTTATTCATCACAAATGGAATAAGTTGTACTGATAAGGTCATGATATGATCCGCTCCAACATTGACTGTGTTGACTTTCTCAATGGGGAAATCCCTACATTTCCCACGAGTATTGATTCTTCTTCTTTCATTAGGCATAATCTCTAAATAATGGCATACACTAGATTAGGTTATGAACCTCAAATATAAAATCACTTAAGATAGATTAAAAATCTATGCATAACTAATCTCATAAACATGGTTTATCTGAGGAAAAATTTACATTAAAATCCTTCATAATGGATTGTAAAGAAAATTTGAATTATCTGAATAATATCCCCTAGGAGTGTCAATACCAAGAGTGCAGAAAAACCCATTTTTGTATACCAGGATACCCCGAGTCAAGCTCAAAACTCCTTGTCGGAGTTTTCACTCCTAGGTACATCTATGCCAGAGCCACCTCTACCTGCTTGTATCCAGATAGGGATGTATTTTCTAGAAAGATTCAAATAATCTATTCCTTACCAAAATACGAGGAAATTATTATATGTTTTTCCTCAAATACTACCTTAGGTATTTGTTCCCTACTATACATTTCCTACTCTAGTTTCCAAGTTTTCTACTAAACATCCTTTGATACCAACTGTAATGCACCAACCCCTCTAGACCGGAGCTGGTGAATTACATGTTATATTGGAATGGTTAAAAGGAATTAAATCCTGAAGTAATTATTAGTTTAGTAGTCTTGAAGAAACTAGATACATATATGTAACACAAATTGCATTGTAAAAGGTTACAAAATACAATACATAACAAAAACTAAAAACTGCATCCAGAGAACTCAATAAATAGTCTCCTCTTTATAAACTGTTGAAGGTAAAAAAATGAAAGGGATGATATCAAATGCTTAGTAAGGGATAAAAATAGCGGAAGCATGAATTCAATAATAATTTAATCATAAACAACTTGACATAATCAATATGCCATGGTGAATAAATGAAAAACTCACACCATTAATAAACTGAGAATGAAACTGTATCCATAGATTTTTTCATAGTGAAAACCTCATGAATAGTAATAACTAATAATAAATAAAGAGAATGATTATTAATTCGACATCATTTATCTAGAACATGATACCATAGTACCATTAAAACGGTTTATTTTTGTGGGTAAAAACCTGTCTGATTTTTAGAAACAAACTTGAAGGGTTTGTCGCCAACTGATTTGTCTCATGAGACCTGTTGATGCATCGATGGGATATAGTGGGACCCACATTATTCTGAAAGTCCAAATCATTATTTATACATATATTTAATACAAGTAAAATCTTCCTTCTCAATATCCTTATAGAGTAGAGTATACAAATTCATCAATATTTCCATAGTTAAAACAACATTCCATATAAACACCGCATGTAAAATGGTATACAACTTAAGAAAATACTCATATCCATGAAACCAGAATATGGATATATAATATATTTACAATTTAAAATGAAAAATTATCTCAAATGGTCAGTAGGTACACCACATAAGAATTATTAGGTGCAAAATACAAAGTAAGTCACAACGAAATGGAAAATAGACACAAACCCATTACAACATTTTAATCAATCGTTTTGTGTGACCAAGAATAAATAATTATCAAATGAATCATTGAATACCATGAACATAAATAGAATAATTATATTATATATCAAATGTCAGTACACATACACTACATGCAAGAAATAAGTGGCGAACAATGGAAATCTCATAGAATTAAAAGTGAGATAAGAAAACCCTTACCTTATGCTCGAGTGTGTTCTTCATTTGTTTTAATGACCTGAATAATAAAATTTAGCTTCAATAATTAATAATTCCAGAAACTGATTTAGTATAACCTTATTAGGTTCATTCGTGGCCCTTTTATAGGCTTAAGAGGTTCAATTTTATTGTTTTGGAAGCATTTTCTTCCATGGTTTTCATGATCCGTTAACTTGTATTCATGAATGGAAGTTCGTTTGGAATGTGGTTCAAACATCCAGAATTGTTAATATATCTTATTAATGAAATTTCAGAGATATAAATGATATTATAATGATTTTGGGTTATATACCAAGATGATGAATTGTAACGACCCAATTTTTTTTTGAGTAGTATATTAACTTACTCTTATTGATTTAATAATATGTTAATGGTTAATGCAGAAAGAGGAGTCGATGGATTCATCCAGTAGACTCAACCCTTATGAAGCCCACTTATCAGAGCTTGGGAAGGAGGTAGCATCTGTGGGCTTCGCTTTGGACCAAGACCAAGACGAACTCCAGCGTGTCAAGCTTGAACGGAAACGCCTGTGGGAGAAGTTCAAGTTAGTAGAGATTACTACTAGGGCAATGTTATCTAAGCCTCCCTCAGATTCTCTCACCATAGCACACCTTACACTCAGGTCTTATGCCGGTGTTATAAGGGGCTATGTGACGAGACCCTAGCTTCCTTGTGTAGTCCTTTCGGGTGAATAAATTGAGATTTCTTCCTTTAGTGATGTTTGTGAAATTTCAAATGTCCGGATAATTTTAGAATGTATTTTATTGATGAATTTTGAAAAAGGGATATTTTGAAATATTTATGTAAACCCTAAATAACTAATGATGTGTAATGATTTTCAAAAAAATGGTCTTCTACAAAAGTGTTCATTAAGGAATTTGGAGTCTAATAAGATCAACTTAATTTTTGATGAATAGTAAATAGTGAATAGTGATTTTACGCTTATGATTAGTAATGTGACCAAATGGATTAGTAATCTCACTTAAAGAAAGTTTTAAAATAATCTAGGCACCTTGATTAAGTAATGTGATTCAATAAAATGGGTAAATAACAGTTTCATAAATTATTATTCAAGTATTAGTTTTTTCAGATGAATAGTGTTTTTTAATTAAAAATAATTAGAAAATTATTTTTATAAAAATGACTTTATTTTTGAACTCAGAGCATCGATATTATGTTATGGTAATTTTTGGGGATTTTTCTAAAAAAATGAATTTTCGATGAATAGTGTATTTATTTAAAAATAAAATTAAAAATATTTAGAAAATTATTTTTATAAAATGGAATTCATTTTTGAAATCATAGCATTAATATTTGGTTAAGGTGAAATTTTGGGATTATTCTGAGAAAGTTGAATTTTCGGTGAATAGTGAAAGTATAGTTTTTAAGTTACGGGTGTTTAATGACATCATTAAATGATGTATTAAGTATATATTCAATATGGTCGAATTATGAATAGTAATATAAGGTGTGAGGTGTCCCAAGTGGCCAATACCATGGGAAAATACCATGGGCAAGCCCATGGTTTTGCCAAAACCACTAGTGAGGTGTCCCTTGGCCATTAATGCTTTGTCCCCTCACTTTCCCTATAAATACCCACCCTTTCCTCCTTTAGTTTTCACTCCCAACTCTCCCCCAATGAAGTTCTGGTCTTCTTACCTTCTAAGGAGTCCTCCCAAGGTGCCCCCAAGCCCTCAAGGTCCAATCCTTTGAGTTTCAAGAGTCACGTTTTAAGGTAAGGGATCTGACCCCTCTCTTTCTTTTCATGTAATCTCTTTTATGCCATTCCTTTTCTTCTCCATGTTTTTATGTGAGAGGATGTTATTTTATATTCCTCTTACTTACCTTTCATGTTTATATGATGAGAGATCCCCTCTTACTCTCATCATTTCATTTTATGAAAGTTTAAGTGACGCCGTTAGGCTGCCGAATTTTTAAGGGATTCTTTCACCCTTCTCATTTTTCAAGTTCGATTTTCATGTCAAGTCTTTCATGTTCCTTTTTATTATGTTGGGGTATGATCTCTATATCTATCATACTGATCTCTTATGATCATATTATGAGGGACCCTATTTTATCTTGTCAAATCGTTTTCTTTTGAAGTTAAGTGACGCCATAAGGCTGCCGAATTTTCATAAGAGAAATCTAATCTTTTTTCCTTCCATGTTTTTCATTTCAAATGGTATGTCCCTAAAATTTCATTACCATGTCCATATGTACTTCTTATTCTTTCACCCTACTGTTTTATGGATCATTTATGAGTGGGTGACCCATGTCCCCTCTCATTTCAATGTTTTCTAAAACCCCGAAACTTAGCCGTTATGCTGCAAAATTTTTCCCTCAAAATGCCTCTCTCTTTTCTCAAAAATTATTTTATGTTATAAAGTGAATACTCAAAGATCTTATTTCTACAAGGGTATTCACATATATATCAAAATGTTTCATTTTAAATTCTGGGATTTACATACATCAGATCCGCTTTCCCTTTCCGTGGGTTTAAAGTGACGTAAAGATCATGTCTTTAAAGCAGTTTTTAAAACGTTATGATTATGAAATGAAACCCATTTATTTTATGCTATGTGGGTTATTTATGAAATGTTTGATGATTATATATGTGGCTCACATGATAATAAAATCAAATTTAAGGGTGCGCCCTGATAGCGCTCCAATGCATTGGGTAATGATGTAACCACTAGAGATTACAATTTTCATGATACCTTGGTGAATAACCTTGGTAATTTTCAAATGACACCTTGGGGATGGACCTTGGTGATATGTTCATGATTGTCTATGTTAAATGATGTAGCCACATCTTCAAGTTATGGAAAATGTTATTTTTATTATGAAATGCCTCATGATTTTCTTTCTCATGCCTTAAAGTTCTTTTCATGTCCTTATTGAAGTATACCAAGTTCACATGTAAAATGTTCCTCTTGTTTCCCTTACTGGGCCTTCTGCTCACCCTTTCTTTTGATGTATGTCCCCAGGTTATGAGATGCAGTAATGAACCTAGAATGAACTTAAGGAGATGCCTTTCAAGTGTTTAAGAAGAATGTTTGATGTTGTTTTCATGTTTTATGTTCCTGGTTTCCAAGACACTAGACCTTAAAGATCCTCAGTTTTGTGTAATGTAATGAAAGTTTATGTTATAAAATGGAGGATTGCTATAGTTGGTATCAAAGGATGGTTTAGTTATTTGTGGAAATTAGGATATAAAAACTTTAGGAAGAACCCTATAGAAAAGTTTAAATATAGGAAAACTTCCTGGTATTTTGGTAAGTATTGAGTAAGTGGTCTATCAAACAAATACATCCCTGTCTGGATACGAGCAGGTAGAGGCGGCTCTGGCACAGATGTACATAGGGGTAAAACCCGAAAACACCGCTTTGAGCTAGACTCAAACGGGAACTGGTGCACGATAACGGGCCTTGCTGCACTCTTGGTTACGACACTCCCGGGGGATATGTTTGGTTAATCACAAGCTTTTTATGAATCATTATGAAGGAATTATAGAGAAGTATAATTGTTTAAGCATGAAGTCTTAGTTAAAAGATTCATAAATGAAATAAGTTTCTCACTAAGGTTTTATTCTTTTAGAAGATGGCGGGAAATAGGAGGAACCGTGCCGATGGTGACCGCAATGCACCATGTGCTGATGGACCTCCGATGGAAGTCGGAATGGAAACATTCATGCGAATGATGAACCAATTGACTCAAGTTATGAGTAATAACTTGAATCAATCTGAGAGGCCGACCTCACCACGAAGGGAACAACACTCTGTTGAGTCCTTCATGCGTCAACGACCGCCAACATTCAGTGGATCTACTGACCCATTGGTTGCGGAACAATGGATAAGCTCCATTGAAAAGATCTTTTCTGTACTTCATTGTTCGGAACAAGAAAAAGTCACCCTTGCTGTTTACCTCCTTGAGGGAGAAGCTGATCAGTGGTGGTCACTGATCAAAAACACGAAGCCACGAGGAGAGATGGAAGCTATGGAGTGGGAAGAATTTCAGGGGATTTTCTTTAACAAGTATTTCCCTCGTTCCATGAGAACGAAAATGGAGAAAGAGTTTCTCGAGCTGAAGCAGAAGGAGAATGAATCGGTCGGAAGCTATGAGATGAACTTCACAAGGCTTTCCCGTTATACCTCAAGCTTTGTCATGGACCCTAATGGGAAGGTTGATAGATTCTTTGGTGGACTACGACCTCATCTGCGGAAGAATCTAGCCAACAGGGACTATGATATCTATGAAGAAATAGTTCGAAGTGCCATGAAAGTTGAACTAGAGTTTGGGGAGACACAGTGGTCTCACAAATCTAATGAGAAGAAGAGAACTCTAGAACCGATCCTGGGAAAGAGTTTTGATCAGGAAAGAGGTGGAAAGCATATGCAACATTCCACATGCAATAAATGTGGGAAGAAGCATTCGAGGAACTGCTTGATCGGAAGTGGAAAGTGCTATAGGTGTGGAAAAGAAGGCCATATTTCTCGGAATTGTCGTGGTGATGTGAAGACTCAACTTCCCAACACTAACGACAGAGGAAAGATGGTTTTGGCCCTACCCGAAGTCACATGATTCAAGTGTGGACAACTTGGGCACTTTTCTAATCAATGTCCAAATCCGAGGGCGGTGGGGGGGAATCACCATCAACCTCAGCAGAGGCCAAGGGAGCAAGTTCGTGCTTTCGCTATCACAACAGCTGAAGTTGAAGTCCCGAACGATGTGGTAGCAGGTACTCTTGTTGTCCTCTCAAAACTAGCAAGTGCTTTATTTGATTCTGGTTCTACGCATTCCTTTATTTCCTCCAAGTTTGCAAGGAATATAGAATCAATCCCCGAACTTCTAGAGGTAGAGTTGTCAGTCAAGACTCCAAGTGGGATTATCCTTGCATCAAAATTATTTAGAGACTCTAGTGTTTACTTTGGTGAGCTCAATCTTATCTCAAATCTAGTAGTCATTCCCATGATGGAATTCGACATTATACTAGGGATGGACTGGCTCTCAAAGTATAATGCTAAGATCAAATGCAGAAGTAAGGAAATCTCAGTAGTCTTGAATGAACGACCTACAGTTATCTTCTAAGGAGAGATATTCCGAACTGATCCCTATCTAGAAGCACCTCCCATAACTTTCTTTATGGAGTTAATCGGTGATGATGAAGAAGGGAAAGGGAGCATACAAATTGAAGATGTTACGATTGTTCAGAAATACATGGATGTATTTCCTGAGGAGTTACCTGGACCTCCCCCAGAAAGAGAGGTAGAGTTCTCCATTGAACTCGTACCTGGGTCTCAACCGATATCAAAGACTCCGTATAGAATGACAAATGTGGAGCTAGAGGAGTTAAAGAAACAACTCCAAGACTTGTTAGAGAAGGGGTTTATCCGACCGAGTGTGTCTCCTTGGGGAGCACCAGTTCTCTTTGTGAAGAAGAAGGATGGATCAATGCGGTTATGCATTGATTATAGAGAACTGAATGGGATCACAGTGAAGAACAGATACCCTCTTCCAAGAATTGATGATTTATTTGACCAACTTCATGGGGCTCAATTCTTCTCTAAGATTGACCTTCGATCTGGTTATCATCAAATGAGGGTGAAGAAGGAAGATATTCCAAAGACTGCCTTCCGATCAAGATATGGGCATTATGAGTTTACTGTTATGTCCTTCGGCTTGACTAATGCTCCTGCTATTTTCATGGATTTGATGAATAGAGTCTTTAAGGACTACCTTGATAACTTTGTGGTAGTTTTTATTGATGATATTTTGATATATTCAAAAAGTCACGAGGAGCATGAAGATCATCTGAGGGTTATTTTTAAAACTCTACGGAAGGAGAGGCTCTTTGGGAAGTTCAGCAAGTGTGAGTTTTGGTTACAACAAGTGGCTTTCTTGGGGCACATCATAACCAATGAAGGAATCTCGGTTGACCCTGCAAAGACAATGGTTGTGGAGGAGTGGCCTCAACCCACAACAGTAACTGAGATTCGTAGTTTCCTTGGTTTAGCGGGATATTATAGGAGGTTTGTGAAAAACTTTTCATGGCTTTCTAATCCACTAACCAAGTTGACTCGAAAAGGGGTTAAGTTCATCTGGACAAAGGAATGCGAGGAAAGTTTCCAAGAGCTGAAGAAGAGATTGGTTACTGCACCTGTGTTAACACTACCCTCTATCGGAGAAGGATTCGTTATTTTTAGCGATGCATCTCTGAAAGGGCTTGGGTGCGTCCTCATGCAAAATGACAAAGTAATTGCTTATGCATCTCGACAGTTGAAGATTCATGAGCAGAATTATCCTACGCATGATCTAGAGCTGGCAGCAGTTGTTTTTGCTCTAAAGATATGGAGGCACTATCTTTATGGGGAGAAATGTGATATATACACTGACCACCAAAGTCTAAAGTATATTTTCACTCAGAAAGAATTGAACATGAGACAAAGTAGATGGTTGGAGCTTATTAAAGACTATGATTGTTCAATTCATTATCACCCTGGAAGAGAAAACAAAGTCGCAGATGCGTTAAGCAGGAAAGATCCTGTTGTTCTGGCAACAATGAGGATCCTGGGAGATCCCTTGATTAAAGATCTAGTAAAACTAGACATGGGAATTATAAGGAAAGGGACATCATCAACCCTATCCCAAATGATTTCTCAACCTTCATTACTAGAGAAGATCAAGAAGGCTCAAAAAGAAGATCCTTTGCTGCAGGAGAAGTTCGAGGCTGTAAAGGATGGGAAGTTCCCTGATTTCAATATTGATCAAGAAGGTGTATTGAAATTTCATACAAGACTATGTGTTCCATCTATTCTGGAGATAAAGAAAGAACTGATGGATGAAGCTCCTAGATCTACTTTCTCTATACATCCGGGAAGCACTAAGATGTATAGAGACCTTCGTGATCATTATTGGTGGGATAACATGAAGAGGGAGATTGCCGATTACACTACAAGGTTCCTGGTGTGTCAGCAAGTAAAGGCAGAAAGACAACTTCCTAAGGGGGTATTACAACCGCTACCCATACCAGTATGGAAGTGGGATAATATCACCATGGACTTTGTAACTGGTCTCCCAAAAACATCCAAAGGAAACAATGCGATATGGGTTATTGTGGACCGTCTCACCAAGACAGCCCATTTTGTCTCTATTCGGGAAGATTTCTCTCTGGATCAGCTTGCCAAGATATACGTGAAGGAAGTGGTAAGGCTGCATGGGGTACCACTATCCATCGTATCTGATCGTGACCCAAGATTCACATCAAAATTCTGGAGAAGTCTTCAACATGCTCTGAATACTGAATTGAATTTTAGTACAGCCTATCATCCTCAAACTGATGGACAATCTGAAAGGACTATTCAGACACTCGAATACATGTTGAGATTATGCTCAATGGAATTTAAAGGTGGATGGGATCAACACCTCCCATTAGTGGAGTTCTCCTATAACAACAGCTTCCATGCGAGTATTCAGATGGCACCCTATGAAGCTCTGTATGGAAAGCGGTGTAGAACTCCTACTTGTTGGGATGAAACTGGTGAGAGGAAGCTTCTTGGGCCTGATCTTGTGCAAGAAATGACAGAACAAGTTCATGCCATCCAACAACACATAAAAGTTGCTCAGAGTCGGCAGAAGAGCTATGCTGACAATCGATGAAGAGACTTGGAGTTTGGTGTTGGTGACAAAGTCTTCCTTCGAATCTCTCCATGGAAGAGAGTCATGCGGTTTGGGAAGAAAGGGAAGCTCAGCCCTAGGTACATTGGCCCCTATGAAATCCTTGATCGCATATGAGCAGTGGCCTATCGTCTAGCACTTCCACCGAACCTAGCTCAAGTTCACAATGTCTTCCATGTATCTCTCTTGAGGAAGTACATACCCGACCCTTCGCATGTACTGAACCCAGAGGTGGTACAACTGGAACATGACCTCTCTTATGAGGAGCAGCCAGTGGAGATCTTGGACCGTAGAGACAAGGTCCTACGAAACAAGACTACCCACCTTGTGAAAGTGTTGTGGAGGAATCATAAATATGAAGAAGCGACTTGGGAGCCTGAGGAAACGATGAAGAAAAAGTACCCTCACCTTTTCGACTAGGCCTCAAGTATAAATTTCAGGGACGAAATTTCTTAAGGGGGGAAGAATGTAACGACCCAATTTTTTTTTTTGAGTAGTATATTAACTTACTCTTATTGATTTAATAATATGTTAATGGTTAATGCAGAAAGAGGAGTCGATGGCTTCATCCAGTAGACTCAACCCTTATGAAGCCCACTTATCAGAGCTTGGGAAGGAGGTAGCATCTATGGGCTTCGCTTTGGACCAAGCCCAAGCCGAACTCCAGCGTGTCAAGCTTGAACGGAAACGCCTGTGGGAGAAGTTCAAGTTAGTAGAGATTACTACTAGGGCAATGTTATCTAAGCCTCCCTCAGATTCTCTCACCATAGCACACCTTACACTCAGGTCTTATGCCGGTGTTATAAGGGGCTATGTGACGAGACCCTAGCTTCCTTGTGTAGTCCTTTCGGGTGAATAAATTGAGATTTCTTCCTTTAGTGATGTTTGTGAAATTTCAAATGTCCGGATAATTTTAGAATGTATTTTATTGATGAATTTTGAAAAAGGGATATTTTGAAATATTTATGTAAACCCTAAATAACTAATGATGTGTAATGATTTTCAAAAAAATGGTCTTCTACAAAAGTTTTCATTAAGGAATTTGGAGTCTAATAAGATCAACTTAATTTTTGATGAATAGTAAATAGTGAATAGTGATTTTATGCTTAGGATTAGTAATGTGACCAAATGGATTAGTAATCTCACTTAAAGAAAGTTTTAAAATAATCTAGGCACCTTGATTAAGTAATGTGATTCAATAAAATGGGTAAATAACAGTTTCATAAATTATTATTCAAGTATTAGTTTTTTCAGATGAATAGTGTTTTTTAATTAAAAATTTAATTAAAAATAATTAGAAAATTATTTTTATAAAAATGACTTTATTTTTGAACTCAGAGCATCGATATTATGTTATGGTAATTTTTGGGGATTTTTCTAAAAAAATGAATTTTCGATGAATAGTGTATTTATTTAAAAATAAAATTAAAAATATTTAGAAAATTATTTTTATAAAATGGAGTTCATTTTTGAAATCATAGCATTGATATTTGGTTAAGGTGAAATTTTGGGATTATTCTGAGAAAGTTGAATTTTCGGTGAATAGTGAAAGTATAGTTTTTAAGTTACGGGTGTTTAATGACATCATTAAATGATGTATTAAGTATATATTCAATATGGTCGAATTATGAATAGTAAGATAAGGTGTGAGGTGTCCCAAGTGGCCAATACCATGGGCAAATACCATGGGCAAGCCCATGGTTTTTCCAAAACCACTAGTGAGGTGTCCCTTGGCCATTAATGCTTTGTCCCCTCACTTTCCCTATAAATACCCACCCTTTCCTCCTTTAGTTTTCACTCCCAACTCTCCCCCAACGAAGTTCTGGTCTTCTTACCTTCCAAGGATTCCTCCCAAGGTGCCCCCAAGCCCTCAAGGTCCAATCCTTTGAGTTTCAAGAGTCACGTTTTAAGGTAAGGGATCCGACCCCTCTCTTTCTTTTCATGTAATCACTTTTATGTCATTCCTTTTCTGCACCATGTTTTTATGTGAGAGGATGTTCTTTTATATTCCTCTTACTGCCCTTTCATGTTTATATGATGAGAGATCCCCTCTTACTCTCATCATTTCGTTTTATGAATGTTTAAGTGACGCTGTTAGGCTGCCGAATTTTTAAGGGATTCTTTCACCCTTCTCATTTTTCAAGTTCGATTTTCATGTCAAGTCTTTCAAGTTCCTTTTTATTATGTTGGGGTATGATATCTATATCTATCATACTGATCTCTTATGATCATATGATGAGGGACCCTATTTGATCTTGTCAAATCATTTTCTTTTGAAGTTAAGTGACGCCGTAAGGCTGCCGAATTTTCATAAGAGAAATCTAATCTTTTTTCCTTCCATGTTTTTCATTTCAAATGGTATGTCCCTAAAATTTCATTACCATGTCCATATTTTCTTCTTATTCTTTCACCCTACTGTTTTATGGATCATTTATGAGTGGGTGACCCATGTCCCCTCTCATTTCAATGTTTTCTAAAACCCCGAAACTTAGCCGTTATGCTGCAGAATTTTTCCCTCAAAATGCCTCTCTCTTTTCTCAAAAATTATTTTATGTTATAAAGTGAATACTCAAAGCTCTTATTTCTACAAGGGTATTCACATATATATCAAAATTTTCCATTTTAAATTCTGGGATTTACATACATGAGACCCGCTTTCCCTTTTCGTGGGTTTAAAGTGACGTAAAGATCATGTCTTTAAAGCAGTTTTTAAAACGTTATGATTATGAAATGAAACCCATTTATTTTATGCTATGTGGGTTATTTATGAAATTTTTGATGATTATATATGTGGCTCACATGATAATAAAGGCAAATTTAAGGGTGCGCCCTGATAGCGCTCCAATGCATTGGGTAATGATGTAACTACTAGAGATTACAATTTTCATGATACCTTGGTGAATAACCTTGGTAATTTTCAAATGACACCTTGGGGATGGACCTTGGTGATATGTTCATGATTGTCTATGTTAAATGATGTAGCCACATCTTCAAGTTATGGAAAATGTTATTTTTATTATGAAATGCCTCATGATTTTCTTTCTCATGCCTTAAAGTTCTTTTCATGTCCTTATTGAAGTATACCAAGTTCACATGTAAAATGTTCCTCTTGTTTCCCTTACTGGGCCTTCTGCTCACCCTTTCTTTTGATGTATGTCCCCAGGTTATGAGATGCAGTAATGAACCTAGAATGAACTTAAGGAGACGCCTTTCAAGTGTTTAAGAAGAATGTTTGATGTTGTTTTCATGTTTTATGTTCCTGGTTTCCAAGACACTAGACCTTAAAGATCCTCAGTTTTGTGTAATGTAATGAAAGTTTATGTTATAAAATGGCGGTATGCTATATGAATCATTAGTTAAGAGTTAATTACAAACATTTGGATTAACTTGGTGGTTTTGTTCATAATGAACTTGTTTTGTATTATTATTTTATATTATGAGCGTGTAAGGATTCCAGAACATTAATGAGATTAAATAAATATATTATGATCTTTTTAAAACATAAAAATGGTTTCATTACTAGAATTTAACATGGTAATGAAAATTGAGAACTCGTCATCCTTGAATGTGATAAATTAACACATCTCGGACAATGTTTTCATTTTTAGTATAAGAGGATGGGGAAAGAGAGATGATGATAAAATATTCCATTAGAATAATATAATTCTAGTTCATGTAAGCTATTTTAGTTATCATAGAATTTTTATGAGGTTATATGAAGAAAGAAGTATAAAATAAAGGAACTAAAAATATAATAAAATTGAGAAATCTCTCATGAAAATTCCACATCCTAACAGCTTCACTTAAAATTTAATAAAATAGTTTGATGAGGGAAAGGGGGTCTATCATCACCCTTAAATAATATGGAAATAAAGGGTAATATGGAATTACATATCCCAATATAATCCAATTTATAAATAAAATATAAAACATAAAATGAAAGCTTTAATAAAAGAGAGGGGTGGTTGATTCTCTTACCTTGTCGAGTAACTCCCAAAACTTGAAGGTTGGGACCTTGGGGGTTTGAGGAAACCTTGTGAGGACTCTTAGGGAGTTAATACTACTAGATATTCTAGTATAATGAGTTTTTAATGAATAAAAACGAAGGGGGTGAGTGGGTATTTATAGTAAATGAGAGGGAGTTTTTTTATTAATTAAAAGGGACACCTCATCAGTGGTTTTTGCAAAACCATGGGATTTCCAATGGTATTTGCACATGTTTTTATCCACTTGGGACACCTCATGTCATATTTTATTGTACAAAAGTCTGAAAAACTTTTATATTAGTTATTATATCATTATGATGACATTAAACTACCGAAAAATCATAACTGTATTTTTACTATTTTCGAAAAATTTGAGTATTTTAGAAAAATCTAAAAAATTATCCCTAGCCATTTTTTGACATTTAGAATTAAAAAATGAACTCCATTTTTTTGAAAATAAATTTCTATTTATTTTTAATTTAATTTTTAAATAAAATCATAGTTAATTCAAAAAATACAAATTTTAAAGGTATAATTAGTTTTATATCACATTAAAAAATTAATTAAGATATTATTATCTTATTACCTTAAGAAAATAAAATATTAACATTATTTACTATTCATAAGATTATGTTACTATTCATATTACTATTCATAAGGGTATGTTTCTATTCATCAAAAAATCAAGTTGGTTCTATCAGGCTCCAAATGACTTACTGGTCACAACTCTAGATGATTGTTTTTAAAAATTCAAAACATAGAGGTGGAAAATTTATGTTTAATGGCTAGGTTATGACTATCTTCTAAATAACCTAGTGTTATTTCAAAGGAACACAATGATTTATGAAATATAGGCTATGAATAGAATATATTTAAGAGAATCATACCATAAAATTTTTGGGGTGTTATATTATTCTCTCCTTCAGAAATTTAATCCTCAAAATTTTATGTATAAAACCCACCAAAAAGATGTGGGTGGTTATTCTTCATAACATCCTCATGTTCCCATGTTGCTTCCTCTATATTCTAGTTTCTCCAAAGAACCTTTACTAGACGACTTTTCCAATTTCTCAATACCTTCTCCCTTGTGTCAGGAATCCCGATAGGCTCTTCATAGTATAGAAAATCAGGTTCCAGTTCTATTTCTTCATAGGTGAGTACATGCATTGGGTCTGACATGTATTTATTCAATAATGACACATGGAACACATCATGAACTTTGGAGATACTTGGTGGAATTACTAAATGGTAATCTACAACTCTGATTCTTTATAGAATTTCAAATGGTCCGATGTACCTAGGGCTCAGTTTCCCTTTCTTACCGAACCTTAAGGCACCCTTCTGTGAAGATACTTTCAGAAAGACATGATATCCCACTTGAATTCCAAATCCTTTCTCTGATTTTCAACATAACCCTTTTTCCTACTTTGGGCTTCTTTAATATGGTCTTGTATTGTCTTCACCTTTGTCGTGGTCTCTTCAATAAGTCTTGGGCCTATAAGTTTTCTCTCACCAACTTTGTCCCAACAAGTTGGATTTCTACATCTCTTTCCATATAATGATTCATATGGGGCCATTTGAATACTGAATGGAAACTATTGTTGTAGTAAACTTACACCAAAAGAAATTATTGATCCCACATACCTTGAAAGTCAAGAGAGCATGATCTCAGCATGTCTTCCAAAGTCTTAATAGTCCTTTCAGACTATCCATCAGTTTGGGGGTTATAAGCAGTACTCATACGAAGCACAGTATTCAAATCCTTCTGGAGACTTTTCCAGAATTTTTATGTAAACTAGGGATCTCGATTAGACACAATCGATATAGATGCACCATGAAGTCTTACAACTTCATTAATATAAAGTCTTTCCAGGCACTCAAGTGGTAAATCCTATCTTATAAGAAAGAAATGTGATGATTTTTTGAGATGATCAAAAATTACTCATATTGCATCAGTCATTATAGGTGTCCTCGATAGTCCAGTGAAAAAGTCCATTGTAATGTCATCTTGCTTCCATATAGGAATAGTTAGAGGTTGCATCACCCCTCTAAGATGTTGTATCTCTACCTTTACTTGTTGACAAACTAGGCACCTTGACACGTAGTCAGCAATCCCCGCTTCATATTATCCCACCAAAAATGTTCCTTCAGATCTCTATACATCTTTGTGCTACCAGGGTGTATAGAAAAATATGAGCTATGATCATCGTCTAATAGTTCTCTTTTTATCTCGGGTACTGATGGAACGTATAATCTCTTCCCACATTTTAGAACTCCTTCCTCATACATGAAGACTTCCAATCTCCCATTCTTAACAACATTAATTTTCATGTGTATATTTTCATCATCATATTGATAGCTTTTTATCTTCTATAGTAAAGATGGTTTAGCAATCATTTGAAAGAGTAAATATTTTTCCCCTTCCTTAACAATTACCATATCCATCTTTAGTAGATCCATGAATATAGGATCTCTCTC
The DNA here is from genome assembly GCA_963277665.1 of Viscum album. Lineage (NCBI taxonomy): Eukaryota > Viridiplantae > Streptophyta > Magnoliopsida > Santalales > Viscaceae > Viscum > Viscum album. Next base: position 1,429,734,984 of record OY728126.1, on the reverse strand, counting down.
AATCCTCATTTGAGTCAGAAGTCCATGATATTTCCTGCTTAATGCATCTGCCACCTTGTTTGCCTTTCCTGGGTGGTAGTGTATTGAACAATAATAATCTTTGAGTAACTCGAGTCATCTCCTTTGCCTCATGTTGAGTTCTTTTTCTGTGAAAATGTATTTCAAACTCTTGTGATCTATGCATGTCTCACATTTTTCACTGTAAAGATAATGTCTCTATATTTTTAGAGCAAAGATTACAGCTACTAACTCAAGATCATGGGTTGGATAATTTTTCTCATGAGTCTTAAATTTCCTTTATGCATAAGAAATAACTTTATCATTTTTCATAAGGATGCAAGAAATACATTCTTTGATGCATCATTGTATATTAAAAATCCATCACTTCCAGATGGGAGAGTCAAACCTGGAGCATTGAAAAATCTTCTTTTCAATTATTCAAAGCATTATGTACATTCTTTCATCCATAAAAACTAACTCTTTTACATATGAGTTTGGTTAGCAGGTTAGCCAGTTGGGCAAAATTATTAACAAAATGCTGATAGTAAGCTGCTAAACTAATAAAACTGCGTACCTTAGTTATGTTTGTTGGCTTGGGCCATTCTGGGATTTCCTTTTTATTCACAGGATCAACTAGGATTCCATCCTTAGAGACAATATGGCCAAGAAAATAAACTGATTGAATCCATAATTCACACTTCCTAAACTTCCCATATAATTCATTTCTTCTAAGAGTCTTTAGAATAGTCCGCATGTAATTCTCATGGTCTTCATAGATTTTTGATTATACCAGGATATCATCAATGAATACCACAACAAAGTTATCAAGATATTCCTTGAAAACTCTATTCATTAAATCCATGAAAACAGAGGGTGTATTAGTCAGTCCAAAAGACATCACTGTAGACTCGTAATGCCCATACTTGGTTCGAAATGTTGTCTTAGGAATATCCTCCTTCTTCACATGCAGATCATGATATCTAGATCAAAGTTAAATCTTTGAAAAGTATTTTTCTCCATGAATTTGATCAAATAAATCATCAATTCATGGTAGAGGATCCTTATTCTTTATTGTAATAGCATTGATTTCCCTGTAATCAATGTATAGCCTCATGGATACATCTTTCTTCATGACAAAGAGGACAGGGGCTCCCCATTGAGAAACACTAGTTTGAATAAATCCTTTGTCACTCAACTCCTCTAGTTGTTTCTTTAGCTCCACTAATTCCATAGTGGTCATTCTATAGGGGGTCATTGATATAGGTATTTCACCAGGAATTAAATAAATAGAGAACTCAACTTCCCACACTGGAGGATGTCCAGGTAAATCCTCTGGAAATATGTCAATGCATTTTTGCACTATATGCACATTTTCCATTTGAATATTTCTTTCCTTTCCCATAGACATTGGGTTATATTCCTCTCCAAGAATTGCATTCAATAGAGCTACCGGGGTGGATCTAGATAAGAATCAGTTTGTGAGGTTTCTACTCTAAAAATTAGGGATTCTACACCATTTTCAAAGATTGTTACTTTCTTCTTCTTGTAATAAATCTTCGCATCATAATTTGACAGTCAATTCATACTGAGAATTATATCAAATTCAGTCATTGGTATTATGATAAGGTTATCAACTAAATCACATTTATGTATCATGAGGGGGACTTGTTGACATGACTTTGTTGCAATGATACATCCCCTAGGAGTTTTGACTGAAAACACCTTTATTAAATCAAATTGAACAAATCCAATTTTCTTAACAAACTGGGAAGATATAAATAAATGCGATGATCCAGAATCAAATAAATCATTGGCTAAGTTACCTTCCACCACATCATTAGGGATTTCAACCTCTACAGTTGTAATCACATAAGCTTTCCCTTTCTCTTGTGGCCTTTTCTGAGGCAAGTTTCCTTGGCACTTAGGACACTCATTTTTATAGTGTCTCATATCTCTATAATTGTATCATTTAAAATCATCAAATTTTTTATTTCCCTTTCATTCATTAGATCGATGACCCTTTTCTCCACACTTATAGAAGACTCCCATGCCTTTCAAGCATTTCCTGAGATGATTCTTTCCACAGTTCTCTCATAATGGGAATTTTTCATTCCCTTTTTCTTCTTTGACGCTTCACATTTTCCTTGGTTATTAGAGTAACGCTTCTTATCTTGGTTTCCTATAAACAAATTTGATCTAAAAAATTCCTTCTCTATTTTGATGGAACTTGATACAATTTCACCATATGATGAAAATGTTTGAGAATCGAGTGCCCTTAAAAGACTTGAAATAAGACCTTCAAATAAATGATCAATTTTTTCTACTGAGTCACATATGTAATCTATGGAATACCTTGCTAGACTTTTGAAGGTAGCCTCATACTCTGCAACGCTATCTTCTTTCCTTTTCTTTAAGCCAAGGAATTTCCTCTTCATTTAGTTTTGTTGATCATGAGGGAAATATTTGTCAAATAATATCTCCTTAAAAGTCCTCCATTCCATATCTTCTATTTCTTCTTCCTCTGTGGTATTCTAGATCAAGGACCACCACTGATCAGCATCACCCTCAACATAATATACTGCCAGCACTACCTTTTCATTTTCATTGCATCTTAATGCCATGAATATATTTTCAAGGGACTTAATCCACTTCTCAGCTACCATTGGATTAGTAGTCCCACTAAAATATGGGGGCTTCTACTGCATGAAACGATCCAACACAGGTGTATCATGGTTATTCGTCACAAACTGAGTAAGTTGTCCCAATATGGCCATGATATGATCCGCTCCAACATTGACTGTATTGACTAGCTCAGTGGAGAAATCCATAAATTTCCCATGAGTATTGATTCCCCTTCTTCCATTAGGCACCATCTGTAAATAATGACATACACTAGATTAGGTTATGAACCAAAAATATAAAAACACTTAACATAGATTAAAATTCTATGCATAACTAATCTCATAAACATGGTTTCTATGAGGAAAAATTTACATTAAAATCCTTCATAATGGTTTGTAAATAAAATTTGAATTATCCTAAGCATATCCACTAGGAGTTTCAATACCAAGAGTGTAGAAAGGACCGTTCTTGTGTACCAGGATACCCCAGGTCAAGCCCGAAACTCCTTGTCAGAGTTTTTACTCCTATGTACATCTGTGCCAGAGCTACCTCTACCTTTTTGTATCCAGATAGGGATATATTTTCTAGAAAGATTCACATAATATATTCTTTACCAAAATACCAAGATATTCTTGTACGTTTATCCTCAAATAATACCTTAGGGATTTTTTCCCTATTATACATTTCCTACTCTAGTTTCCAAGTTTTCTACTAAACTTCCTTTGATACCAACTATAACGCCCCGACCCCTCTAGACCAGAGCCGATGCATTACTTGTTATATTGGCATGGTTAGAAGGAATAAAATCTTAAAGGAATGATCTATTTAGTATTATTTAATAAACTAGATACATATATGTAACACAAATTACATTGTAAAAGGTTACGAAATACAATACATAAAAACTAAAAACTACATCCACAGAACTCAATAAATAGTCTCCTCTTCATAACCTACTAAAGGTAAAAAGATGAAAGGGGTGAGATCAAATGCTCAGTAAGGGTTACAAATAGTGGAATCATGAATTTAATAATAAGTTAATCATAAACAACTTGACATAATCAATATGGCATGGTGAATAAATGAAAAACTCACGCCATTTATAAACTGAGAATGAAACTGCATCCATAGATTTTGTCATAGTGAAAACCTCATGGATAGTAATAACTAATAATGAATAAAGAGAATTATTATTAATTGGATGTCATGTATCTGTAACATGATACCATAGTACCGTAAAAACGGTTTAGTTTTGTGGGTAAAAACCTGTCTGATTTTTGGAAACAAACTCGAAGGGTTTATCACCAACTGATTTGTCTCATGAGACCTATTGATTCATTGAGGGGATATAGCGGGCCCCACCCACCACTTCAATTCCAAATCATTATTTATAAATATATTTAATACAAGTACAATTTTCCTTCTCAATATCTGTATAGAGTAGAGGATACATATTCATCAATTTTTCCATAGTTAAAACAATATTCCATATAAACACAACATATAAAAGGGTATATAGCTTAAGACAATACTCATATCCATGAAACCAGAATATAGATATATAATATTTTTACAATTTAAAATGAAAAATTATCTCAAATGGTAATTAGGTACACCACATAAGAATTATTAGGTGCACAATACAAAGTAAGTCACGACAAAATGGAAAATTGACACAAAGCCCATTACCACATTGTAATCAATCATTTTGTGTGACCAATAATTAATAATTATCAAATGAATCATTGAATACCATGAAAATAAATATAATAATGAAATTATATATCAAATTTCAGTACACATACATGAAATTCAAGAAATAAGTGGCAAACAATAGAAATCTCACAAAATTAAAAGTGAGATAAGAACTCCTTACCTATGCTTGAGGGAGTTATTTGTTTGTTTTAATGACCTGAATAATAAAATTTAGCTTCATTAATTAATAATTCCAGAACAACCTATATATTCAATTTATTTAGTATAACCTTATTAGGTTCATTCATGGCCCTTTTAGGGGTTTAATAGGTTCAATTTTATTGTTTTGGAAGCATTTTCTTCCTCAGTTTTCATGATCCGTTTACTTGTATTCATGAATGGAAGTTCGTTTGGAATGTGGTTTAAACATCCAGAATGGTTAATATATCTTATTAATTAAATTTAATAGATATAAATGATCTTATAATTATTTTGGGTTATATACCAAGATGATGAATCATTATTTAAGAGTTAATTACAAATGTTTGGATTAACTTGGCGGTTTTGTTCATAATGAACTTGTTTTGTAATATTATTTTATATTATGAGTGTGTAAGGATTAAAAAACATTAATGAGATGAAATAAATATGTTATGATATGGTTCAACCATAAAAATGGTTTCATGAACAGAATTGAACATGGTAATGAAAATTGAGAACTCGTCGCCCTTGAATGTGATAAATTAACACATCTCGGACGGTGTTTTCAATTTTAGTATAAAAGGAGGGGGAAAGAGAGATGATTATGAAATATTCCATTATAATAATATAATTTAATTTCATGTAAAGTACTGTAATTATCATATCATTTGTATGAGGGTAGATGAGTAAATAAGTATAAAATAAAGGAACTCAAAATAGAAGAAAATTGAGAAATCTCTCATGAAAATTCGGCAGCCTAACGGCGTCACTTAAAATTTCATAAAATAGTTTGATGAGGTAAAGGGGATCTCTAATAACTCTTAAATAATATGGAAAGAAATTGGAATATATAATTACATATCCCAACATAATCTAGTTTAAAAATAAAATAGAAAATGTAAAATTAAATCTTTAAGAAAAGAGAGGGGTGGTTGATTCTCTTACCTTGTAGAGTAACTCCCAAAACATGAAGGTTGGGACCTTGGGGGGTTTGAGGACACCCTGGGAGGACTCATAGGGAGGTAATACTACCATATCTTCGAGGATAATGAGTTTGGAATGAAATAAAATGAATGGGGTGTGTGGGTATTTATAGTAAATGAGATGGAGTTTTTTTATTAATTAAAAGGGATACCTCATTATTGGTTTTTGCAAAACCATGGGCTTTCCCATGGTATTTTCCCATGTCTTTAGCCACTTGGGACACCTCATGTCATATGTTACTATACAAAATTCGACCAGCCTTTTATATTAATTATTATATCATTATGATATCATTAAACTACCGAAAACTCAAAACTGTATTTTTACTATTCACAAAAAAATCAAGTATTTTAGAAAAATACCAAAAATTCACCCGAACCATTTTTCAACATATAGAATTCAAAAATGAACTCAATTTTTTTGAAAATAAATTTCTAAGTATTTTTAATTTAATCTTAAATAAAATCATAGTTAATTCAAAAAATAACAATTTTGATGGTATAATTAGTTTTATATCACATTGAAAAATTAATTAAGATCTTATTATCTTATTACCTTAAGAAAATAAAATATTAACATTATTTACTATTCATAAGGGTCATATTACTATTCATAAGGTTATGTTACTATTCATCAAAAAATCAAATTAGTTCTATCAGACTCCAAATGACTTACTGGTCACAACTCTAGATGGTCGTTTTTCGAAATTCAAAACATAGAAGTGGAAAATTTATGTTTAATGGCTAGGTTATGACTATCTCCTAAATAACCAAGTGTTGTTTCAAAGGAACATAGTTCTTTATGAAATATAGGCTATTAATAGAATATATTTAAGAGAATCATACCATAAAATTTTTGGGGTGTTATAATTTCACTAATCTTTTCTAGGTAAACCATGATCCCACGGTGGTGTACCACAAATCCAAGTAAATTCCCTGATATTGCTCCCAAAGTTCACTTCATCGAATTCATCTTCAAACTATGCTTCCACAAGTTGATGAAGATTTCTTGAAGATCAATGAGTTTATCAAATCACTATCAAGATTTGACTACCAAGTCATTGACATAACATTCATCTATTCATCCCAATAAGGTCTTAAAGGTATGATGCATGACATGTTGGTAAGTAGCACCAGCATTCTTTAATCCAAAGGGAATGGCCTGATAGAAAAAGATCCCCTGAGGTGCTCTGAAGGTGGTGTCTTCCTCATATTCTGGTGTCATCTTTATCTAATTATACCTTGAATACCCATCCTTAAAGTAAAGGGATTGGAAGCTATTAGTTACATTGATCAAAAGTTATGTGATTGGTAATGGAAAATCTTTCTTTTGGAAGTGTCGATTAAAGTCCCTAAAATTAGTGCAAACCCAAATCTGACCATTATTTTTCTTTACAGTAATGATGTTCGAGAGCCACTTTGGGTATTTCAATTCCTATATAAAATTTGATTTGATAAATTTATCAACTTATGATTCTAAATTAGTATCATGATAGGGGTTCATTCTCTTGGTTGCCTAATTGAAGCCTCTATGGTCATCAGGTAAGCCTAGGTGGTGCATAGCTACATCCGGGTTCAGCTCGGGAATTTTCAATAATTCAAAGAAAACACATATTGATGTCACTTTATAAATTTAATATACATCTCTTGATCCTATAGAGGAATGGTGGAACTAATCAATATAGGTTTTAGGTCTTCTTTTGTTCCCAGATTCGCCTACCTGAGCTCATTGATGGTGGTGGAGACATCTTCTTCAAATATAAGTGGGTCGTTCTTGAGGTCATCCTCTTCTTATTCCATATCTGAGTATATGGAGGTATTTTTAGACATGGTGGATAATTTGAGTGTATCTCTATAATTATTGTAGTAAGAGAGGCCATGGGAGGAGACATTGTCATCCTAAACTATTGGGTTCATTAAAGAAATATTTTGGAGCTGATTATTTTCTCTTTTTTTATCATCGTGGATAAGAGGAGACTTGAAATATAATATTAATTATAATTCTTCATATAGGTTTATGGGTAGTGCATAATCACTTTTGAACATACTCTTGGGACTCATAGGGGTGGTCCCCAATCCATTTGGGGATATAACCAGTATATCATCATCCACCATTGGTTGTTTTCCTTCCATTTTATAGAAACCTACCTCAGTATATATGGTTTCACAGGACTCAAAGGGGGCATTGTCACCATGTAGTATGTCGACCTTCCCATCGATTGGGTATTTAAAACATTGATTAAATTTTGAAGGTACCACCATGTGGTTGTGAATCCAAGGTCTTCCAAGTAGAAAATTATATAATGTGTCTTGCTAGATAACCATGAACTCAAAATTATATGTGAGATCCCCAAATTGATCCTAGAGCTTGATCTTCTCAAGAGGACATTTCTCACTCTTATCATATCCTTGAATGATTATATTTGTAGGAGATAAATACCCATCGCTATATCCCAAGTGTGAGAGGTTCTGAATGAAGATGAGGTTGATGTTGAAACCATTGTTAATAAGATCCCTTTGGATGTTGACATTGTTGAGTTTACCTGAAATATATAGGGGTATGATATGTCCTTGGATAACTTATTCCTAATAATGTTTTGTGAACGATATAGTGACATGTAATTCTAATGTCGTAGTATCCAATTGATAAACATAGGCTTCAATTACTTCTATATCAAACTCTTGTGGGCTATGATCAGTTTTGATGAGTGCCTATCTGAGTTCTTTTGAAATATAGAGAGCTTCCAAGATTGAGATTTTGATTGGGACAACCACCAATTGTTTCAGAATGTCATAATTTTGTAGAAGAGGTCTATGATCCTTAAGATGGGGATACTCCTTATTATGTGGCTTAGGAGTATAGGTGTTTAAGGTGGACGGACCTGGTTCTTGATAAGAGGTTGAAGGAGTATCTTATGTCAATGGTATAGGTTTCACCGACCTTCCCCTTAGTTTGGGTTGATCAAACAATGGCACCCTTGCTAGCCAATTGTCTAAGATGGATGGGATTGGATTACTACTAGAGGGATCTAAGGCATCTTCATGTTTCTGTTGGGATTTCTAGAGAACTTTATCATGGGTCTCAGTTGTATATATGTACTTAATGGGTATGTGATCAAAATATTGGGTATGATCATGCCTTTTTCATCCCCTGTATCCTCAGCTTTGCATCCTTCACCTCCATATCCCCAGTCAGGTATGCGTAACTCATACTCAGAGGTGTATTAATCAATAGGGAAGGAATCTATTAAGTGATATATGTTAAAAAACAAAAATAATCTCTTTATATAATGAGGGTTTCATTTTTTGAGATGGTTCTCATTCTTCGGAAGTTGAACGAAAGAAATATGCTAGAGTCAGAGATTGTGTGGGATCCATATATGAATCTTCCTCTTGTTTATTTTCCTATGTACAATGATTACATCCACCTCTGAGAGGTTTATTCAATTTCACCTACCTAGGAGACAGGATCATTATTGGTTTTTGAAACTGTGCTCTCAGGATTTCATGATCTCAGTCAAATTTCTTTCAAGTCATCCAGTTATCAAACTTTTATCCATGCCTAGCCAAAACTTATTTCCATTCACCATCTTATTTTGGTTAGGTGATGGTGATGCAAGTTACTTGCACCAGAGAATTCTCTAGCCTCACCTATCCAAAATCAACCATGATTTAGAGAATGACTTTGGAGATGAAAAAATCCTAGAATGTGTGACCCAACCTCCTATGGAAAGGGCAGTAGTTAGGACGATTAGTGATGTTGATCTCACTAGGTTTCTTGGACTATGGTAGCTTGAGTAGTTTATTTTCCATAAATGCAAGGAAATAAATGGGAACTTTCTCATTTTAGAAGGAGTGCACTTTATTTTATCATTTTATCCAATTTTGAGTGACCTTGATCTATTTTTTCTTCTGATCGAGGGTGATTTTGTTGCTACCACCACTCGATGGGAGGTTCTGGATGATTTTCTACCTACCTAGGTTCTTTAATGGGCACTGATACTAGTTTTAGGTTAACAACAACCGTCAATATCTTACCAATCCTTTTTCCCTATATAGATGGTATGGGATGAGATTTAGATCAGGTTCGCTGAATGGAATGTTATAGGCATTGTGTCATTTCTATAAACTCATAGAATCTTCATGGATATTTCATCAGGATCAAGGGGGTTTACATCTCATCTCAAGTATTTTTATCATAGATTTCTAGTAATTACTCTTCTGAGAGAGGGATATTGAGTGAATAGGGTAAACCTTTCCATCTAGAGATGAAGTCAGAAACCTTCTCATTTTCATGTTGTTTTTAGTTTTCAAGGTCAATAATTATCAATTTCTTTATCATGGAGCTAAAATAATAAAGGAATTTATAAAGAAGGTCTTTTCATCTATAAATGGATCTTGCTAAAAGGATGTTATACCAAACAAAGTTTGGCCTTGTTAGAGTTTGTATAAAACATCTTAGTTTGGGCATCTCCTACTGATCTAAAGGTCCCATCATCGAGCCACATCAAGACATGAAGTGTATGAGATTCTATTCTAGATCTCCCACACCATCAAAGGTTGAGAAGGTAGGATTTCTGAAATTGGGTGGGGAGAAAGTTTCATCCACCCATTTGGGATATGGATTCCTCTCGGGTTATATTGGTGTGAACCACTCTTCCATTGATTCCATTTGAGTATCTAGGGATTCAATGGCATTGATAAGTAATGGTGGTACCTCTGTATGGGCTACCTCCCATCTATATAGAGTGTGTGGTGATTTATTAGTCGACCCCTTTTTAATATCTCATTGATTCTCAATTTTTTCTAGTATTGAATGATCGTCCTAAAAGGGGAGATTCTATCTCCATAATGGAGGAAATTCATGATCATCCTCAACTTCCTCATTTATATAGATCAGTTTCCTGGATCCAGAGCCATCTTGACACTCAGATGTAGCTCTTGTAGGTGGATTTTCTCTCTCCTAACATGTGGAAGGAGGTATATTCTCCTATATATGAAGATGATACCTAGTGTTAATGTTTCCCATGAGTAGATCCTTATTGATCTATTTAAAAAAATTTATCTTATTTTTATATTGTGTCATTTATTCCTATGTAGAAGGTATTTTGGTTCCTCTAGGTGGTGAGTGGGATGTATCCACACCGTTCCCTTTATCTTTGGTGGTGTTCCACCATAGAGGTGTAAATTCATTATTCAAAGGTTCCAAGTTTTGGTTCCTCTTCTAATTTTGCATATATACATCCTTAGTTGGTGCATCCATATCTCCCTCCTCTCAAGGTATGATTTCTGCATTGCAACCCTCTACATTTTCATCTTTATCCGCATCATCAGTTGTGTTGATGGTGATAATATTCATTGAGGTGTATCAGGAAATGGTATTTATCCCATTACTCTCAATGTAATAGGGTGATTCTACACTGCTTACTTCTCCTTAGAAGGTAGCATCAGTTTCATTTCTCTTACCCCTGTTCATATCGAACCATCTTGAATTATAAACCTTATAGGTTTTGATTTCCTTCATCATACGTTCCTCCTATATCGAGCTATTAATAGTGACCTTAAGGGAGTTTTCAGTCGTGTTTTTTGAATAGACCCCAAATAGAAAAGTTTTTTATCAATGTGGGAGGAACGGATGGGATATTGACCATCAATATTTATCTCCAAACCTATAGAAGTCTAATTATTTCTGGGGTGACGATAATGATGAAAATTCCCCCATCCATGTGGGTCGGGGATGATTTGGGACCAATATTGGCACTTTTTGATCCTGTTGTTGAGGAATTGATGATTCCAATTAAGTATTTTATGGATCCTTATATGGAAATTGAGATATAAATTTCCCCATACCTATGGGATAGGGTTGATCTAGAACTTACACTAGTTTTACCAGGACCCTCTTCTGGTGTGATGAACCCGGTGATGGTGATTGAGATAAAAAAAACCCAACATTATGGGTTGGTGTTAGTTTACATCTACCACTGATATTTCCTAGATCCTTTTAGTGTTTTATAACCTAAAGGGTAGAGTCAATGGTAAAATTTCTCCCTACTACATGGGATGGGTTTTCTCCTAGACAACTACTATGGTGGATTCTATTACGATCTGTTTGATTTGACACAATTGTTCTCATGTATGAGAAAGGATATTATTCTACTACATGATGGATATAGGAGTGTGTTGATAACTATCTGGTTATATGGTAATATGATCCTGCTACTGAGAATTTGTTGTATTATTTCAGTGAGATTATATATTATCGGTAGGAATATGAGCCTCCCAATGGGTGGTTTCTAGAATATGATGGTCAATCATGGATGAATAGGAGATATGAGACCAGTTCAAATATGCATTACTTATCGAAATATATTGAAAGACATTTGGAATGGGGTAAGGGATATGAGCCTCCTCCTATATGTCCTCTGAAGGATTCTAATATAGTCATTCATTGAAGGAAGTAGGGATATGATTCTGGCTTCCATAAGCTATTGTAATATGTTGAGTAGCTTCACTGGTGAGAATATGTGCCTGATCTAAGGTGATTTCCATATTTCCCTAAACAACTCTATTTCAGCAAGGATATGAGCCTTGTACTATGCCTTTAGAGTATTCCACTGGTCTTTTTTGATAGGAATATACACCTATCTCTAGGCATGTCCCAAACCAAATTTTTGATCCCTGATCGGAATAGGGATATGAGTCTAGTCCTATGACTTTAGAGTATGCCACCATTCTTTTTTGATAGGAATGTGTGCCTATCCAAAGACATGTTCCAAACCAACTTGGTGATCCCTAGTAAGAATGAGGATATGAGCCCGAGCATGTGCCTTTTCCTTTATCGGAATATTTTGACAATCCTCTTATATGGGAGAAAGAATGTGCTCTTTCTCCAGAGTATCCACCTATTTGTACTAATGATGGTGATGTGCTACCCTATCTATTGGGATATGAATATGTTTATGTACCTATATCTATACTAGTTCTATAAAATTATGATGGATCTCTTAAACTATTTCTAGTATGTATTGGTACTTTAGAAAAGTATTTTTAGCAATGTTGGTATGCACATTTTCAGACTCCAAAATATATTGGAAGATATCTTCAATTGAAGTAGGAATATAAGCCCACTCTTTTCCTCTTTATTCCATTGGAATATTACAATGGGATTCATTCATGTGGGGATGGATATGTGCCTCCCCCATTCTTACTAAAGGAATATGTATATAGACTTTACCAAGTGAGTAGGGATATGAGCCTTCCCAGTGGATACCATCAGAATATTCGAATAGGCTTCGTCAATAGAAGTGGGAATATAATCCCATTTCTATTTATCCATATCCTTCCATGCTTGACATGACTTCCTTGGTACCCATGCATGAGTGTCCAGGATGGAAATTTTTTGAGTTTTGATCTTAGAAGATGACTCATGGGCACTGTTAGGATGATGTTGGTGATAGAGGTTGATAGGATCCCCCCTCAACAACTCTTGAACCAGGATGGAGCCGTAGTTGACTTCTTGTTCCAACTTCATAAGATATAGAAGGTACTAATTTTCATGTTCTGAGGATAATCTTCTGAAAAAATTAGTAGTAGTGACAGGTACCATTAGTTTCACTACAGCCTTCCCTAAATGATATATAATTCTTGGATTTATTGTTTAGATACCTTTACATGTAGCTTCAAGGATTGGGATCATACCATGTTAGTGGTATTCCTGAACCATTTATTTTTTCCACCCAAAGATGAAGGTGTTGGGTGGGTGAGTTTGTTTTATGACCTGTGGAGGTCACTATCATGGTTGAGGTTGCAGAAAATTTTCTTGATGAATACATGATATCAGGTTAAGATGTCTATGAGAGTAGTTTTTACATTTAAAAAGAAAATAAGGAACAAGGTAACTGACCAATGCATCATCATAAGTGTGAAACCTTCTCAATCATCTATGTATAAGTAACTCAATTGTCCTTTATTATTTCAGGTCTGGCCATTTTTCTCACATGGACTTGACACAACAAGAATGGACTTATTTCTTAGGAACCCTTCTTATAAAGGATTTCACGCTAGGCATTCAATTTTTTTTACATAAGAGATGCAAAAAAATGTAATGATTCATGGTCAACCAATCATTTTTTTATTTGAGAGATTCATGTCATGTTCATCATTTTTGTCTCCCTCAAAAGATAATGGGTATATGGTTTCTCTATGGTTTATGAGGCATTATTACCAATGTTTATAATGATTTAGTTATTATTTCATTACATGCTTTCTCATTGGTCTCACCGTCATTATTTCCTTTTTAAATATTTATTATGGGGGGGTTCAAGTATGGGTTTTCAATCATTCACATCAATTTTACCATTTTTATCTTTTATAGAAACTCCTAATGGTTCCCACATCCAGGACTGGGTACATACCTTCTTTCTAAAGGTAGGTGTTCATTTGGGGTTTCAGACCCAATGAAACTTAGGAAATCACATTGGTCGATATTATGGGAGGTTGGTCTCATCACACCCTTTTGGGGGGAATTATTTCTTATTTTGAGACTCTCTTATAAATTTAAGATATGTTCATGAATCTCATAAAAACCCTAATATGGGGCTAGTTACTCTAACAAAATGATCAGGTGTTGAATCCTTATATGTGTAAAGGTGATTCTATTAATGAGACCATTTGTATGTATCTAAGTTTATCTATCTATTTACCATCATTGCTTAAAATGGGTAGATTCTTATATTTTTAATCCATATAACCATGCACTATGGAGTTTACTTCCATCCTGAGAGGATATTGATATTTTGAGTTTAAGGATGGAATTAAACCCCCACGAAGTGTCTTACATATCTTATGTATAACAAGAATCAAAACCCATGTATTTATTTTAATCCATTTGGTTTAATATCATATTGAAAGGTCATATATGAGGGCACTTAGGCACCTGGTATGAAGCTCGAACCATAGAAAGGCATCCTAGATATCCTATTTATAATAGGAATCAGATTTATCATAGTTTGATCTACCCTTAACCCATTTATGGGCAGTAAAAAAAATTAATACCCATGAGGGTTATTTCCCCAGGGTTTACCAATATGGTAATACCTTTAGGACATATACCAAGGTGGATTCCCTCATATGGGGGAAATCGTATCATGTCACTAAAAGGGGATTACACACTAAGTTTTCTCTGGATGGGGGGAATTTATTATATGAGTGATATGATTTTTGCTAATACCTAAGCCCATGTGATCCATGATCAGTGCGAGAAATAAGGGAACACAAGCGATCAGACTCACTACATATGGGTATGGGACTTATACTCTGGGGAATCCATTATGGGGTGTTTGGCATGGAGCTTCGGACTTAGGAAGGTGTCCTAGATATTTTGTTCAAATAGGAATCAGAGTCCTCATAGTTCATTTATCCCCTAACCTACTAATTCTTTTGAGTTATTTGAGGGCATGGTTAGCGCTTACACATAAACAGATTCCTATATATGAGTCCACTTATCATCTATTTATGGATGAGGAAGGATGTTAAACTTATCATATAATTTAGTCCCATGCATTAAGAATAGGTATAGAATGACTTACACTAGTGTGGATTCACATTTGAGATCGGGCCTTAGGAAGGTGTCTTAAGTATCTTATTTAGATAGGAATCAGAGTTCTCATAGTTCAATTACCCCCTAACCCAATGATGGGTTGGGATATGTGATTACACATGGAGAAATTATTGTCATCCCTGAGGTCTAAGAAGGTTGGGGCTTATATAAGGATGGATTCCCATTGGAACTCAGGACTTAAGAAGGAATCCTATGTACCCTATTTGGATAGGAATTAGAGTCCAAATAGTTCAATTTGGGGTATGTAATAATATTTCCAATAGAAAAGATTATCATGTCTCAGGGTGTCTTCCCGATGTTCTTAACACATCGAAGGGTCTATGCCTGACATGTCCCGAGTTTCTATCTGACATGTTTTGAGTGTCTTCTTAACATATCCTAATTTTATATTTGACATGTCCTAAGTATCTTTCTGATAAGGTTGACATGTCTTAGGGTGATTGAAGCAGTCATGTCAGAGGTCTGCTGCATGATTTGGATGGAATGTATGGAGGATTTTTGCATGACTTGACTGACATGTCTAAGGGTTGTCACAGGATCAATGTAGACATATCCAAGGGTGTCACTTAATTATGGATAACATGTCGGAAGGTTGTTTCATGACTTGTATGGTGTGTTCTAGGGTCTTTTTGTGGTCAATGCAGACATTTCCAAGGGAGTCACATGATCAAGGCTGGCATGTTGAAAGATTATTGTTGATCAAACCAAAATGTCTAGAGAATTTTTAATGACTTGGTAGACATGTCTTGAGTACTTTGTACGACTTAGATGACAGATCCAGAAGACTTTTAATGACTTAGATTACATGTCCAAGTGTTATCGCAGGATCTAGATGACATGTCCTAGTGTAGTCACATGATCTGACTGGCATGCCCAGAGGATTGTCGCATGACTCGACTTAAATGTTCAAGTGTTTTCTTGTGATCTGGTTGACATGTCCTAGTGTTGTTGTATGATCTGGATAGGTTATGAAAATAACATGATTCTATTGCATTAGATTATCCATATTCATGTAAATCCACCATCTTTTTTATCCTTTACTACTTATATGCCTCAATTTTTTTCAAGCATTAGCTTCTTGATATTTTTCCTAAACAAGTTTACACATGGAAGCTCCTTTGCATAATATGTCCAGTACATTGGAGGTCCTTCATTTGATTAATAGGGTGATCATACGAAGCATATATTCATATTGTGTAATCCCTTAGGTTGTTCCACAGATTTTACCTGGGGTAAGACCCTTATGAATGTGTGTATTTCCACTCTGAGAAGTCTTCTCTTCCACGCTCTCATGGGTGTGCCTTGCATATCATGTGTCTATTATATTTTTTGTACCAAGTGGGGGGTATTTATAGGCCTCACCACTATGTTTATACTTCACCTTACACAACACGTATATCACATATATGGTCTTGATTTGGTGGAGGGAGTATCGCATCATGCACTTCACATGATCCTGTCGCGAGTCATCCAAGGCGTCACATGATAAACAACGATCGTGAGAACACTCTATCATCACCATATTTATTAGACCCACTGTATATCAAAGGGATTTTTTTTATCATGTCAACATGTCAAATATCCTTTGTAATATCAGGTTAACATGTATGGGAGTCTTCATGAGGCCAAGATTCTTGTCAAAGAGGATTTCACATGATCGAGGGAGACTTCTCTAGGAGTTTTTGTGAGATCAAGTTGGCTTGTCAAAGGCCCTTAACGAGATCAATATGGACTGTTGAAGGACCTTTATGTGATCAATGGTGATCACTTGAGGCACATAACCCCTTCTCAAGAAAATAATCATAACTTACTTTCACAAGAGGCTTCTTCCTTTTCTAGTTTTTATTATTTATTTTACAAGGCTTATGGACTTTTACCATTGGTTTTCCATCAAGGAATTGCATGATCAATACTGTATATTATGATGGAATGTAATTACTTTCATATAAGATCTCTCTAATTTTCTATGGTGCATCACGTGATCAATGTTGGATCACAAAACGGCATGCAAGAATTATCATGGATAGATACTCCACTTGTCTGTGGATCTGAAGGGGAATCGCATGGTGTTCAAAATTTCATGTGATCACATAATAGGGATCACATGATCAAAGGTATATGAGGCCATCACATAATCAAGGGGGCCTTTCCAAGCCATATGGGATAAGGGTAAGTGTTCGAAATCCCAATCTTCATGAATTAATCACTAAACCAAGGGTTCGAGTTACATTTTTGAGGAAATTGTCAGGGCCAAATGTCTAAGGGTTCTCATGTTAAGTCCAATGTCCCACATGAATGGATAGAAGTCGTATGATCATGGGTTCATGTTCAAGGTGTATGAACATGTTGACGCCCTAGTTTGCATGAATTCATCTCAATACCAGGTTTATATGATCAAATTTGATTCATGACCAAGAGTCCAAGTCTTTTTATTGCAATTCATCACATGGAACCCAAGACTCTTAAATGTGTTTAATAGAAGATGGTTCCCATGAGGTCTTTACATGAAATTCAAATCTTCATGTGATCGTGTAAAGGGGTGAATCGATGGAGTTTCAAACAGACTTCACTTCTCATTCCCGTAACACCCATGTGTGGAATACATATTCTCTTCACATGATGGTATCAATTGTGGAAATTATATTCTCATGTGAATATGGATATTTCATGTGTATGGTGTGGAATTTCATTGGATTGATATGGTGAAGTGATTCTTGATTTTTATTCATGATTGGATTTCATTGTGCATCAAAAAAATATTTAGGTCTTGATCATCACCATTCATTGAGTTTTTGTCCACAATTCCTCACATAATATGGTATGTGGTAATTCACTCTTCTTATACATGGAGGTATTCCATTAATATGAACATTTATTTTTTCTCTCATGATAGTGTTTATATGTGAGCTATTAGTCCTATCTTTGTGTGATCATGAATCCCTCACGGTATCACAACCCCTTCACATGATAGGTTACATGATTCCTTATCCATCTATGTGATATATTAGGTGGTGCCTTAGATTCTTCTTGTGAATATAATCATGTAGTCTCATGTGAGCTTCTTAGTGCAACCCTTATGTGGGCTCATGATTCTCTTTTTTTCATAGAAAATGATAGATCTATTATTTTGAATTGAATCCACCTCCAAATTGTGATCTCCCTTTTGTATTTGTAGAAAATGTATCTCAATACCATTTCATTTCCAATAAAGGTGGAATATATGCTAAATATTTTTCACTATTAAACACATCAACTTACTCATATCTAAGTATATTAGTGAATTGAATCATCCTCACACGACGTTACATCTCATAGTGTTGTTAGCTCACAAAAACTCTATTGTTTTCATATATACATCTCAAATTAGTGGGATATAATCATGAGTCTGAGTGAGAATATGGGGATGTTTATTAGTTTCAACAAGACTTTGGATGAGGTCAAACAAGTAGTAATCATGAGGAGTTCGAAGAAGTTATACCCAATGAGTCTGATTCCCTGGTTGTTTCATAGGACAATGAAAGTGAGGTAAAATCAAATCACATCAATAGAAGAATATTTATTTACCCTCCTTCAAGGGTTCTCTATCATGCACATACATGTGCTTCATAAATGGTTTTGAAGCAGTTCTCAAGGCCCTCAAGATTGATCATAGAGGAGAAGTTGGTTCAGTGTGTGGTTTGATCTTCCTATAACAGTAATTCATATGGTAGTCCGGGCATGAGGAGTTACAGTTAAAGAGATATCATCCAATTGAGTTGATGTTCAATATCCATTCCAAGTGCAATAGGAAAACCAAAACCCTAACACCATGATTTTGAAGAAGATGATGTGTGACGTTGTTTATCCATTGCATAATATGCACTTGTTTGATGTAAATAGATAATTCCATTTTATTTATTTTATTTTATTTATTATCATTATTATTATTTTTAAACACATAATAATAATAATAATAACACTCCTTCAATTTTGTAAATAATGTTCACACCCCAAACATTATTAGTATATTTCATTTTTCATTACGATCAACTAAGCACTCATCACGTGTGTCCTTCCATAGAAAAGTGTATGGTACATGATTAGTAGTGTCAACAGAGGTATGAATCATTTAGTTTTTAGTTTTAATCTTCCTTTTTAACCTTATACATGGTATTAAATGATTAAATAAGGATTTAGGAGTGTCTAGGGCTTATTCAAAGCCTAGAAATCTGAATTTTGGAGAGGTGGTATGATGCTTATTGTTAGCTCATGGTTAGTAGTAACCTTACAGCTCAACCATGTGGCCAATAGGTAAGGGATCATGGTTTGAAAAACCATGTGAGGAAGGCCACATGTCCATGTGAAAAACTATATACATTTTTTAGATAGGACACCCATGGGCTACATATGGTTTGGAAAATTGTATTCCTAGACCGCACCCTTAGTTCTACTTAGGTAGTGACCTCACATGGTTAGAGAACGGATTTTACAAACTATGTGGGATATCCGTTTTAGGGGAGGCCCCCTTTGGAAAGCACTGAAATATGTCTGGTTCATGATTTGGTCAACCATGCAGCCAAACCATGTTCTCCATTAAAATCGGGTAAAATGACTTTTTCCCCTCTTCCATTATAACTAGTCACCTCTTTTTCTTTTATCTTCCACATACAACCCTCCTATCACATTGGGAGCTCCCTATGGTTTCTTCAAGATAGGATTTAATCCCTATTCTCTATCTATACACCATTTCTCTAACCATTTTTCACTTTGTAAGTGTATCGATAAGTGTGGAAATCT
Source organism: Viscum album (assembly GCA_963277665.1). Lineage (NCBI taxonomy): Eukaryota > Viridiplantae > Streptophyta > Magnoliopsida > Santalales > Viscaceae > Viscum > Viscum album. The sequence continues at coordinate 1,429,715,088 of OY728126.1, read as the reverse complement.
GCTTCCTTCCTTTCCCAGTTTATCTCACCATCTATGGTGTAATATTTGTGCAAGCTAATATGCCCTATTTTCAGGGTATTTGTTTATTATTCCATTTTCCTCTAATTCAAACCAAACCAAGGGACAATACTAGATGATTGTTCATATAACACCATAAGGTATGTATTTTATGATTTTTCCCTCAATTCATATTGATTTATAATTGTCATCGTTGTGTCGTGTTCTGGTTTCAGCCACACATTACCCATAAAATCAATTTTCCTTAAATTAGTTATTTAATGTGAAATTTAAACACCCTATTAGACCCTCTTATTATCATTGGAGGTCAATGACCTCAACATGAACCACCCCTTTGGATATTCCATGCATATGCTTATGTGACCACTTACATTTTATTATGCATATGTGACCAGTTACATTTTATTAACAAAAACTCCCATTGGTGTGTTTGGTTTGACTTATCCAATGGAAAAGGTAGAGACTTCAATTATATAACATAATGATTTTGAATGGTTATCACATGGACCTTGGTTATTTTAGTAAATGTGAGGTACTTATTGCAACTATGAACCTTTTTATTATTATAATAGTGTCCATACTTGAGCCATCCTTGGATTCCAAAGGGAATTCCTTGAGCACTCAGAGGACACCACCCTGATTCATTAGGCTGGTTTCCAAGAGAGATAACCAACTTGGAATTTGGTCAATGTCTTATTTATATGTTAATTCCTTGTAGTTTTACCAATTATTCACTTGAATCATCTCTGGATATTTAGAATTCCTTGGATACACTCCTTGGATTTAGCTAACATCCTTGGATAGGAGGTGCCTTGGATTATTCTCTCAGGCCCCAATCATTCTTATCCTATAATTTACTATGGAGATTCTCCATGGAATCAGACATCATTCTAGTGTAATGATTCTGGTATACCCCTTGGATTACATTAATACCCCTATAACTAATATTCATGGTTTATGTTGTGTGTTGTCACGAACTTCTAAGGATAAGGATGGATAGATTCTTATTGGATCCTGCATTACTATTATGATCACATGGATGCCTAGGTTTCACCTTGGGTCCTATTTTATGATTACTTAATTCGGTATGCCTTGGTAATACATGCTATACCCTAACCTATTGTAGGTCCCTTGTTTTGACATTATCGGAATGATCTGAAGTAGGTATGTTCGGTCAGACAACCCATGAAGAGTCTAAGCCTGTTGTGATTATTATTTCATGCATGTTATTTCATTACCTATATCTATATATACACACTAATACTTTTATATTCATGAACTGGATTTTTATATACTCTATTGGTGGTGTCCTACTAATTATATCTCACAACCTGTTTGGGCCACCATTTAGTACCCAAACAGTCTGCATGGATGTATGTAGGGATAAGGGAAAATGCTTGTTTTTTATGATTGATTGATTATAGCATGGGATATTAGGACCGCAGATATGATCCTTGGACCATGATTCTATTAAAGATAGTGTTTTTGTATTTTTTTTCTTTTTATATACATGTATATATAAATTCATGCCTTTTGTATGGAAACATGATATACTCTTCATTTTGTATATGGTGCCACTTTTGGCTTGATGTATTATTACTGTCCGGATGATTTACCTTCATTGATCTATTTTCATTATTATTCTTACACTATTTATTCATTATCACACTATTGTGATACTCTGATTATGATGGTATAGTCTCCCCATCATAGCATCATGGACCCTTTCTGCTAGTTACTAGCCTCTGACATACGGGGAGTCATGCTTGAGTTGAGACCATGTAACCAACCAAGTTCAGTTACTTATGTGTGAACTAGGTCTGTGAAAATACAAATTGGTATCAAATGTGATTTTTTTCCTTTTCTATTACTTTTTGGGTTATTATATAGGATACTAGGATGTGTCATAAATTGGTAATGATCTTGTTCCTGGGAGTAGTTAACCCAGATATGAGGGAAAATCCAAATTGCTTGGGATGGGATTTAATGATCTGGATTATTCATATTGCAATTGTACTAATTTTACTATTGGATGATGTAAATGGATTATGGAATTTATTATTATTTTGTAATTTATTTTTTCCATTGGCCTAATATGGTAAGTAGGTAGTGTCTCATGTATCATTATATGCACATGAGGATTTATATGTAAGGAATTATGCCATGCCACATTTACTTATTGCATGAATTTTCTATTGCATGTTACTTTTTCCTTGATATTTATATTTGATATTGTTACAATGTTTCTTGGAGGGATAAAACAATTGGAATAATTAAATTGTTTGCATCAATCAAAACAGTTTTTTCCTATATAGCTTGATGATGGTGCCTTAATTCACCAATTATAGCATGTTTGGGTCATGGAATATTGGTCACATGAGATGAAATGTTAGTTAGATTTAATTACATGTATGCCAATTGTAATTTAAATATTGGGGTTTTCTCTATAAATTAGGAATGGTGATCTATATAATTGAACCATCATAAAATCTTGGTTGTAGTTACAGGAAGTACCATTTTCAATTTTTAAAGTGTGATACTTTATAACATGGGAATGATAGACACATCTAACTAGACCTTGATATATATATATATGTGTGTGTGTGGATATACATAATGACATATTTAAGAACTGTTGAGTTTTAAATTTAAATGGAAATGGCTGCTGTTAAATAGTGATTTCAATAGTGTATTAAAGGGTGTTTTCCTCTATAACTTGAAATTGAGACACTGTATACCATAACACCTAATATAAAATGGATAACTTGACCTAGACCCAACCATAGTGGTGGGTAGTAAGTAGTATCTGTAGTGATTCATTTTTTCTTATATGACACCTAGACCTGGATTTATGAGTAGTTAGAGGGGTGTGGATCTTATATAAGAAGTATTGTACATTTTATATTCTTATATATGAAATTTTTATCATTTTTAGATCTTATATGAGGTGTGTTATTATAATTTTTAGATATATTCCACTAATATTTATTCAAGTTGAGTGTTAGGAAGGTGGTTATGAACATGTTCCTGAAGTGGTGGGACCTAACCCATCAATAGTGACACCTACAACCCCACTAGCTACACCTGAATTGGGCACTGATGCCTAGTTTTGAGAGGGTTTTTTATGATTTATGAGGACTATTTAGGGATATATATGGCATGCCTCTACTATAGATTAATTGATACGAGAGTTTCAACAGAAACATCTGCTCAAATTTTTGGGGTATAGTGGTCCACAGACTGTTGAAACATAGCTATAGGCCATGTAGTCTTTCTTTGATCACCTAGAGATGCCTCTAGAGAGGAGGGTCAATATCACCACTTATATTCTATATGGGTTTTCCAAGAATTTTTGATATGTTATTACTTAGTCATACCATCATTGGGATATGTTCTGGAGATATTTCTAGGCCTCCGTCTATGACTATTTCTTTCTAGAGATGTTGAGAGCTGACAGATCTAGGGAATTCCTACACCTAGAGAAAGGATCCCTCTAAGATATGGATTATTTAGATCTATTTACTGATATTCATCATTTTGAACCTTCCTTCACTAATAATGATATTTCTAGAGTGATACTCTTAGAGGATTGGCTTAGGTATACAATATGGTCTCAAGTAAATGTTTTTTGTTTGACTACTGCATTGGGAATTTTGAATCAATCTCTTATTATTGTGCTCAATTTTAGGGAAGACAATAGTAAAATTCATGGTGGTTCAATTCCTAGGTAAGGTGATGGTTTGACTAGTGGTAGTAAATGGCATTTATAGGCTTCTTAGTAGAGTAGTGGCAACTAGAGTATCCATACTGGTAGTTATTTTATATGCCATTAGTGTGGGAGATATGGTCACATAAAGCCTCAGTGTGACCAAGACACAATTGAATGTCAAACATATGATAGAATGGGGAATCTTTAGATGATTTTATATAACTTTACATCTATTCTTAGTGGAAGAGGATATTTTCTAACTTTTCCTTTAGAGATGAGATTTGTAGCTCTGTGCTAGGCTAGAAGTTGGACTACCACTGGTCATACAAACTGAGGATGTGGGTGTGGTCGAATAGGAAAGACTCAATATATGTAGCGCTAGATGATTAGACTCACTCTATATATTTAGGTTAAATCTCAGGGTTATGGATTAGGCCAGATATATATAGTAAATCATATACCTAAGGAGCATGGTGTTGGTCTATCTATGGTATGAAGTGTGATTTTGGTATACTCTACTTTAGTGGATTCCCTTTTTGATATAGGATCTTCGTATGATTTTATCTTTGTGTTTATCTTTAGGATTGATATTTTTTATCTCTATGGTGTGATGACACTTGATACTCTATTGGTAATTCGATCAGAGATTGTACCCTAGTGCAAGTAATTCCCCCTTATGGTAGGCAGGTATTGTTTCTTATGGGACCTCTTTATCCTTGAGATAATGGGTTTCAATATCATTCTCATGATGGAATGGTTGGTTTCTTATCACACCTATGTGGATTAATACAATCAAGGAGTATCATTAACATCACTAGAGGTTGATAGTTATATTCACAAGGGTGAATAGGATTTTCAAGCAAGTAGATCCGGACCAGAGCATTGTGGGTTGGGCAATGTGATAGCCCAAATCGCTAGACTATATGTGGATTATTAGGGGACACGTCAATCTTATTTATATCCTATGGTAGGTCATTTTAGGTCTATCCTTCCTGAAAATTTTTATGGACTAACTCTTAAGAGAGAGGTAAATTTTTCTATCGAGCTAGTTCCAGGAGAAACATCGATATCCATTCCTCCATATAGGATGTCTACTACTGAGTTGTTGGAGCTCAAGAGGAAACTAGAGGGCATAAAAGCTAAGGGTTTTATATTTCCTAGTACTTAAAATTGGGTTTTATCTATCCTTTTCTCTATGAAAGTGGATGTTAACCTTAGGATTTGTGTGAATTACCATTGGTTGAACCATATTATATTTAAGAATTGGTATTCACTCCTATATATAGAAGACCTCTTTGAATATCTCCATGGAGAAAGGGTTTTCTCCAATATCGATTTGAGGTCAGGATACCATCAGGTATGATTTAAACCTTAATACATACATTATATAGTGTTTCATAGAAGGTATGGTCTTTATGAGTAACTGGTTATGTCTTTCGGTTTAACGAACACACCCACCATTTTCATGGATCTGATGAATCAGGTTTTCCACCTGTATCTGGATTTGTTTCTGGTAGTCTTTGTGGATGAAAAATTAGTGTATTCTCATACTCGAAAATACCATGACAAAAATATTAAGATCATACTTAATACACTAAGGGAGAACTAGTTTTTTGTTAATCTCACCAAATGCCACTTTTGGATTGAACGGGTTCACTTCCCGGGTTACATCATTTAAGAGGAAGAAGTATCTATTGACCCAAAGAAGGTTAGAGTTGTAGTTACCTGGGAGAATCCCAAGAACATATTTTACATGAGGAGTTTTTTGGGGATAGTTAGATACTACAGGTGTTTCATTTAATCCTTTTCATTCCTATAAGTTCCTCTTATGGGATTAACTTTGAAATTTTTGAAGTTTATATGGTCAAAATCATGTGAGACATCCTTTCAAGAGCGAAAAAGTGAGATTGACTTCAGTGCCAATCCTGATTCTTCTAGATCTAGGAAGAATCTATACAATCTATTTTGATACATCATACATTAGGTTAGGAGTAGTTCTAATATAGGTAAATCAATTATTCATATACAGGTCTCATCAGTTGAGGCCACACAAGAGGAATTACCCAATGCATGATCTTGATCTAGTAGTCATAGGTCATGTCTTTCATTGTTGGAGGAAATACTTATTATGAGAGAATTTTGTGGTATATACAGACCATAAAAGCCTCAAGTATATCTCTACACAGTTTAAATTAAATATAAAGGAGATAAGGTGGGTTTAATACCAATAGTCACTTGAATTTGAGCTTGCTTATACACCTGGGAAGGTAAATTTTGTAGCAGATGCTCTAAGCCAGAGGACTCAGACACAGGCTGTTCAAGAGGATAATAGTGAGTGGTAGTTGATGAAACTATTTTTTGAGACTCACTTAGAGATCTATAAGCATCATGGGAAACATTTCCTTACATATTTAGAAGTGACCTCCTTAATTTTATAGAGAGTGAAGATGAGGTAGTTATCAGATCCTATGGTTCTAGTTCTAAGGGAGAGTGTTTCAGGCGAGGACCCACACTAAGATGGATTTTTGATGAGGATGATGTGTTTCACATCCATGGATGTGTTTGGGTTCTGACATACATTTGGGAGAAATTTATGAAAGAGTATCATGATTCTACTTGGGTGGTACACCCTGGGCTTTCAAGTATGTATCATGATCTACATCACCAATACTGGTGGCCCGGTATTAAAATGGAGATAGCTATATTTGTGACTAGGTGTTCCACCTATCAACAAGTAAAAGTGGAACATCAATGACTAATAGGTATTCTACATCCATTTTCCATTCCTAAGGGGAAATTGGATGATATCATCATGGCCTTTTTTACTAGGTTACCGAGATCCCCTTATGGGTGATCATAGATAGGCTCACAAAGGCCTCCCACTTTTTACCTATCAAGGATACCTTTTTTGGATGAGCTTGGTAGGCTCTATGTCCAAGAGATTATACAACTTCATGGGGTACCAAAAAATATTGTATTAGATAAGGATTATAATTTCACTTCTTAGTTCTAGAAAGGGTTGCAGAGGGTGTTGGGTACATAGGTACTTTTGAGTATAGCATATCACCCACAAAATGATGGGTAGTCCAAGCGGACAATACAGGTGTTAAAGGAAATTCTCAGATCATGTGTCCTTGATTTTGGAGGTTCTTGGAAAAAATATATACCCCTATTGGTAATCACCTATAATAACAGATTTTAAGTGATGATACAAATGTATCTTTATGAGGCCTTATATGTTTGGTCATGTTGTTCACCCATGTGCTAGTGAGAGGAAAGGAAGGTAGTGATACTGGGACCTCATCTCGGTTAGAAAACTTTATATCAGGTTTAGATGACCAGAAAGTGAATGGTTGCAGCTCAATCTAGATAGAAGTCATATGTCAATCATTATTAATTAACTTTAGAGTTTGAGGTTGGGGATCAAGTCTTCTTGTGATTATTGACTAGACTAGGGAATCGATGGTTTAGGAAGCAATGTAAGATTTCACCCTAGTTCATTACACCTTTTGAGGTTTTCTAGAGGGTCATACCAGTTTATTATTAGATATAACTCCTTGAGAGATATAGAGCTATGAAATATGTGTTTCACATTTCTCAGTTATGCCTCTACTACTCAGACCCATCATATTTTCCAGCCTATCGAGGTGGAACTAGATATTGATGCTTCTTTTGAAGAGCACCTTATTCGTATCATAGACCAAAGCATGAAGGCTCTCTAAGGAAGTTCAGTTATTTTAGTATGGTTTTGTGGAAGAATTATCATGTAGAGGATGAGACCTAGGAGTGGGAGGACAATGTATATGCCCAATGTCCAGATTTATTCTCAAACGATGCCTTACCACCTTCTAAAGGGCAACTCGAAGATGAGTTGTCTTAAGTGGGGGAGGTTGTAAAACCCCAGTTTTTATTTTGAGGTATGAACCATTTAGTTTTTAGTTTTAATATTCCTTTTTAACCTTACACTTGGTCTTAAATGATTAAGGAAGGATTCATGAGCTTTTGGGGCTTATTCAAAACCTATAACTTTAAATTTTAGAGGTGTAGTATGAGGCATATGGTTGGTTCATGGTTAGTAGTAACCGTACATCTCAACCGTACATCCCAGGGGTAAGGGATCATGGTTTTAAAAAACATAAGAGGAAGGTCGAATGTCCATGTGAAAAACTGAATACATGTTTTAGAGAGGACCCACATGGGAAACACATAGTTTGGAAAAATGTAAACCTAGTCTGCACCCTTAGTGACACTTAGGCAGTGACCCTGCATGGTTGGAGAACAATTTTTCCAGAATCATGTGAGATATTTTTGAAAGGGGTTTGCCCCTTTGGATAGTGTTGACGTACAGTTTGGACGCATGTTGGTAAAATGACATTTTCCCACTCTTTCATTATAACTCACCACCACTTTTTCTTTCCACTTCCACGCACATTCCTCCTCTCACATTGGGAGCTCCCCATGGTTTCTCCAAGCTGGGTTTTAATCCCTATTCTCTATTCATAATTCATTTCTCTCATTGTTCATCACATTGGAAGATTATAGATAAGTGGTATAATCATCTTCCTTCCTTTCTTTGTTTATCTCTCCATCTATGGCGCAATATCTATATGAGCTAATATGCCCTATTTTCAGGGTATTTTTCTATTCTTCTATTTTATTCCAATTCAGACCAAACCAAGGGATGATACTAGATGAGAGTTCATATAACTCCATATGGTAGGTGGTTTATAACTTTTACCTCAATTATCATTGATTTATAATTGTCTTCATTGTATCGTGCACCGATTTCACCCCCAATTTTCCCCTAAAATCAATTTTTTCTTAAATTAGTTGTTTAATTTGAAATTTAAACACCCTATTAAACCTTATTATTATCATTATAGGTCAATGAACTCAACTTGATCCATCCCTTTGGGTATTTCATGCATATTCCTATGTTCCCACTTACATTTTATTAAGAAAAACACTCATTGGTGTGTTTGGTTTGGCTTATACAAGGGATTTAATTAATTTAAATGGATGGACTAATGTTTATAAATGATAAATCATGTTTATCTTGGATATTGTTAATTTGAAATCAAATAATCAATTCTACGACACCTTATATATCTATTGTTCATTATTGAATGAAAAGGTAAAGACTTGAATTATATAATGTGAATGATTTGGAATGGTTATCATATGGACCTTGGTTACTTTAGTAAATGTAAGATTATTATTTCTATTATGTATATTTTTCTTATTATAGGAGTTTTCATACTTGAGCCAACCTTGGATTCTCGAGGGAATTCCTTGATCACTTAAAGGACGCCACCCTAATTCATTGGCCCAGTTTCTAAGGGAGATACCCACCTTGGAATTTGGTTAATGTATTATTTATATGTGAATTAATTAGTTTGGTACTAATTATTCACTTCACTCATATCTATATATTTATAATTCATTAGATACACTCTTTAGATTCAGCTAACTTTCTCAGATAAGAGGATCCTTGGATCCTTCCCTTGGGCCCCAGTCATGATTATACCTAGATTTACTATGTATACACTCCATGGAATTAGTTATAATATATTTTAGTGGAATTAATTAGGTTTACACCTTGTATTACACTGAGGTCCCTGTAGCTAAGATGCATGGTTTATGTGTTGTGATTTGGATCAACCTTCTAAAGTCAAGGATTCCTAGATTCCTCTTGGATCATGTATTACTATTATTATAAACCGGATTCCCTAGTTTCAACTTGGGTCCTATTTTATGATTATTTAAACTATTGAACCTTGGTTGTACATGCTAGACCATAACCTATTTATTGGCTATAAATTCCATACAAGACCACAATTGGCCATATTTGGATAAACTGAAGGCACCCTTTGACTTAGAGGAACTTTCCAAGAAATCAAAGAAAGTCACATGAAAGATTAAAGGGTTGTGCGCAAGATATAAATTTTCACGCAAGAGCCTTAAGTGCCTAATGTGATGTCAAATGTCCATCTTATTCCCCCATCCAACTGAAAATAGCCCAAGGCAGATGCATGAAAGTTTAGAGGTCAGCTCATAAAAGATTGGCCCACACATAAGCCTCTTACACATCCAATGTGACATAAAATTTTTACTTTCACACCACAATTATTGCACAACACCACCCAGGATGTGGTCTATAAATAGAAGGGAACCCCATTTCTTTGGGGTAACCACTCAAAAGTTGAATTGTCACTCTGTCACACACAAGACTTCCTTTTCCACGATAGTGCGCAACCATGAACCTCTCAAGGTATGGGATCTTGTGTGAAAGGTCCCCTATGGGTTCACCCTCATGTGGGTCCACCAGGGCTTGACCCTCACCCACTTCCTTTTTCCTAAGTAAAGTGTGTGAAAAAAGTCGCCACTTGTTCACAAACCTGGTCCTTATGTATGAAATCTTTCACTCAAGCCCCTCTCTTTTGTCTGCCAGCCTCCAATCTTGCGTACACCCCTTCCTTTAGGCTCCATGGGTTGAATTTTCTCTAAAACACCATGTTTAAGCCCCTATTTTACATAACTTATGCATCTTACATGCACCCCCTCCATGAATCCCTCTAGGATTATGCAAAGTGATTTTCTAGTCCCTCGTGTGGTGTTCCATGTTGTGGTGCCTAGCGTCTTGATTTTTAGTATAGGCATGCTAATGGATTTTACTTTTCAGTATAGCCACACTAACATAGACCCCAATATCAACCACTCCTATACCTTTCTCCCTTACAGCATTGTTGATTCCTTCCCTTCCCCAAGTGTGGGTTGGTATTAGTTATGTAAGTCCAAGGGGTGAGGAGTGAGTTCCCCCCATCTATACTATAGGATATAAAACTGATGAGCACCACCATCATCAACACATGACATTAAACTATAGTCTCACCCAGTGCAATGAACAAGGGGTTCCACACCTCAGGAATTCTCCATTCCCACTCGTCTTCACGGGAGTGAGGTCTTACTCACAAGGAATGAGATATTCCTCAAAAATAATGATATCTTCCTCGTATGAAATCAGATCCTCCTCACATGGGATGAGATCCTCCTCAGGCTGCTTCCATGTGTAAGCCCCATTTCATCCCTCCCTAACACATCTTTCATGATGTGATCATCTGGTGTACTAATTCCTCTTGTTTCTCACACCTATTATGAATCAAGTGATCTTATAGGTTAGTAGTGACCATGAAACCCTTCTTCCAGGATTATTCCATGCATAAGCCCCACATCATCATCTGTCTGAACTACGTGGGTTTCAATCCCTATCTTCTAAATAGGGTATGTGGGAAGACTCCATGAGGTTCAATCCCAACCAAAGGTAAACTTTGGTTTCCCCCTCCTAGGGGTGCACCTATATAATCAACCCCCATTGGTGTCTATATTAGCTTTCAAATGGTCCTCCTCCTTAGGTATAATCCTCAATTACCCTCTCTGAACAATGTGGTCTTTGATTCCCAACCAACTGGAATATGTAGGAAGCCTTCCTGAGGTCCAATCCCATCATCCATACCCATATTGATCTCTTTTAGGTTGTATCCCTAGTAATATCATGCCCCTCACCTGGGAGACCTTATCTCTTTCAGGCCCATCAGACAGATTCTACATGTAATCCTCATAACCCCTTTCATAACTATTTGGTCTTTGATTCCCAACCAACTGAGATATGTAGGAAACCTCCTCAAGGTTCAATCCCAACACCCTCAATAACCCATCCATTCCATCCATTTCTCCCACTTCATTCACATCCCACCTAATTCTTCCCCAGGTCACCACATCCCAGTGGGATCATACCATCCATCTAGGATATCTCAGAGTTTAATCCCCATATATCTCATCGCTTCTCTTAGAAAAACCCAGTAAGCTCCTATACATAATCCCCAACCATATGCTTGATCACGTCACCCTTATCCTGGTGGGATCACATCATCCATATGGGTTATCTTAGTGTGTAATCCCCATTAATCCATAGCATTGTTGCTCCTAGCAGCATCTAGAAAGTCTCAGTGCAGAATCCCCACACAATCCAACCAAGATAAATCCTCTTGTAAAGGGTAGTCTCAGTGTGTAATCCCCACTCTATCCAACGAACTGTGTGAGTTTTGATCCCTGTCTTCTAATAAGGGTATGTAGGAATCCTCCACAAGGTTCAATCCCAACCAATGGTAAACCTTGGTGTCCCCCTCATTGGGGTGAACCTCCTTGATCCACCCTCAGTGGTGTTCAGATTAGCCTTAATGGTGTGAAATATTCCCTTTATGGGACACACCTCCCAGGGTATGTCCTCATTGGGACTTATAATCCATCCATACATTAAACCTTCTGCCCCCACCCTCCTAGATATGCAACTATATAGTCTACCTTTACAAGTGTTTTGGTCAATCCATCCCATATCCACAAGATGTTAAACTCATAACCCTCCATATCCTCTAGACATTAAACTCATTTCCCACCCCATGTAAACATGGGAAGCCTAAGGAAAACCTCAGAATTCATTCCTCTGGAATAAGATACCCCATGATCGACATGGGATAAATCAGGTTTTCTCCCCCTTGAGAATCCCTCTTATGAGGGAGAATACATGTGTACAAATGTTCCAAGATCTAGATATGTCAACGATGCCCAATGTAACTACTCTCCTGACTGAAGGTTTCTACCCTTACTTAACCCATTATAATGTCCTAACAAAAGAAGCATAATTAAATGACATCCATGAAGAGATGGCATCAGGAAGGAGTTTCACAAACAATGTCTTAATCTATAAGGGAGACCTGGTTTAGACAACGAATTCCAAGGAGGAATCCACAGAAGGGGGGACCAACATCCCATAATCCTGTTTTGATCAAGGAGAAGACATCTATGAAGAAGTGATGAATACTAGACACCTTAGGAAAGTGGTAATGTGGGGTAAAATTCACTTTTAGTGAGAGAAAAACACAACTTAAGGTGGCGTGCCCCGATGGAAAGCGTCAAAAACCGAAATGGTGAACCCAATATGAAACTCTTCTCCTCAATATGGGGATTAGTAGCATTTAATACATCATTAGATAATTATGTCACTGGATCCAACTATCCAACACCAAGTCCTTCCAAGAAAATAGTGGGCCTAGTTTGGAACTCACTAGAATTCAGGGAAGTTAATCATTAGGAATTCTAGTCTGCAACATCATCAATGTGTATCTATCTCTCCGACCATGGAAGAAAAAATGGTGTTGGGAAAATCAGGAATTTATTTCCTAATATCCATACTGATAGCTAAATATTTATTATTTGTAGGACCCAAGATATAGGAAACTAATCACCCCCACCTACAGACACAGGGGAAAGAGAAACGCCAATGAGGCAATCTCGCATGAATCCACCTCTGCCACGATGTCATCCATGACCATAGTTACTGGGAACCCACACCCTGTCTCACCCTCAAAAATTGTTCAGAGGAGAGTGATAGATTCTCTCATCTGATAATACAAGTATGAGGGGGTAATTCCCATGAGGTACATGGCCCTCTAGGACCTGGAGGATTCTATGCCTTGCCATCACCACCACCCACATGGGTCATGCAGGGAGCCACTACTCCCCACTCTAATGTCCAATCGCTTTGGGGGCCTCTCCCCAGAATGTTCCTATGACTCAATCCCCTATACTGATGAGGTAAGGGATATCTAAGTCATCCCCAGCTGCAGAAACCATCTAGGGTCTTCCAAGGAGGGCTCCCATCAGGCCACGTCAATGCCACCAATCAGTCCCTTGGGCTGAAGAATAGGTGGTATACACTCCTACTCATCCAGCCCTGGTCCGGATTGCCTGATACCAACATCAAGAACAAGCTCAAGAAGATTAAAATCTGGGGGGTCATATTTTATAGCTCTAGTAACCCATTCCAAATCCAATTAATTATATCAGGCCCCTACCGCTATAGAAAAGGGATTCACCAGTGTCCTATCAAAATAGATACCTCAGCCACCCCATGGGCAGGTTGGGTTGACTCTTTCAGTCATCGTCACATCTAGCAACTATCGCGGGATGACCCATGACAATGAGATACAGTACGGAGGCCCTCCCCATACCATCACTAACCAGATAAGAAGTCCTCCCCATCTTGTTGACATCTATCATGAAGGTCCTCTCTGTGCCAATTATTCCTAATACAAAGGCCCTCCCCGTATCGTGAATTATCAATGCAAAGGTTCTTCTTGTGTCATCCCCAGATCAAGCGGAGGTCCTCCCCACTCCATCAACCATCAAAGTGGAGGTCCTCCATGATTCATCAACATCCAACACAGAGGTCCTCCCCATGTCCAGTTTGATTAGTATGAAGGTCCACCTCATGCTACCACTAACAACTAGTGCAGAGATCCTCCCTCTATAGTAGGCATCCAATATGGAGGTCCTCCCCATGTTCTCACTAGCTTCAGAAGAGGTCCTCCTCGTTCCATCACTCACAACCATAGAGCTCCTCACCACACATATAGAATTCAGTATAAAGGTCCTCCCCATACCCATTCCACTCAACATGGTGGTCCTCCCAAATTCCTATTTGATATATGCCCAGATGCTCCTTGTGCCTTAGCTCACCAAAGTATAGGTCCTTCCCACTCTCATACCCAACATAGAGGTCCTTCACATGTCCTCATCAACTCAAGTGGAGGTCCTACCCACTCTTAGAGAAGTCCTAGTATAGATCCTCCCAACTTCAATGAAAATATATATGAGGGCCCTCATCATGTCATGATCAGCTCAAGCAGAGGCCCTCTCTGCTCCATTAACAACCTGCACAGAGGTTCCCCCCATGCTGAAGATTTACCCTTCCCTGAAGAGTCATCCCTGGGCATAAGGGTGAACCATATCCACTGAAATAATAACTTAAATAAGTGAAAAGTTGTTGTGAATCCATTCCACTTTTCATATTCTGAAGAAAAATGTGACTCAATGATGGAGCCTTCACCCTGATCATTTGTATCAAAGTCTGGGGCAGGAACCCAACGTGTGAGTTTTTTCCTCCTAGAAGGTGACATGTACCAAATCCTTGAAACCCTCCATAGGTACATGCAGGAGGATGAATATTTGGCTCCCTTTCAGGGTCTTTCCATGCAATCCTCTCTATCATCGCCAGTTTCATTCTCTACCTTGACACAATATCATCGAGATTTATTCTAGGGCTTGTTAGATGATGAGAACCCTCCAGATCCACCACCAACATATATATCCTTTTAATATGAAGTAGTGTTCAACACCCCATCCTATAGGGTAATGATGATGCGGTCAGTACCTCCTTTGAGATATAACCCAGTGAGCAGCGGCCTATTAGCTCACGTATCATTTTCTACAACAACCAGTCCACCATAACAACAATCCACATCAGTGTCATTGCTAGTTCCCCAACCACCCCTAGTCAAAGAATGGGGAAACCAAGAGCTGAATCTCACTTTGGAATAGAGAATTTTGTGGGACACTCTTGTGGCGGACCAGTTGTCTGAGATGTTCTGGCCAATCGCTACTCCCGACTTTGACATTCTGGAGTCTCTCACCTAAGATGAGGTCATGTGTTTTCACCGGACCATATGGAAAATGAATTTCCACCTTTGTAATCATCGGTTGGACTAACCAAAGATACATAAGCATTGTGATGACATCGGACAGCAGTGTCGCATGGTTGATTTAGCAGCGCTTCCCATGGCTCAGCACCCTACATAACCCAGTTATCACCGGATCCTTCATCAATGATTCATTTAGAGCTTTACCGTGCTCCAAAGAATTGTTGAATAGGTGATCCCACACATTCACATTCGTAGCTGGGGGTAGTATGTAGCTCTCCACTTTAGTCCCATCCTGCGACAGTCGGACCTTCTCAGTGACATTGAGGATATGCCTCTAGGAACTATCTCAATAAACAAGGTTTTCCCCAAGATACACCTGAAATGGGGCATCGATGTAGGGTCTTATGGAGAGAACCTTCCTCATGCGGTAGTGAAATATCTACTAGACCCCCCAAGTGTTGTCACCTACAACAAAGGTAGATTCTTGGCCTTGTATATCCCTCTGAGTCATTTCCCTTTGGAAAGACCATCAATAAAGGTAAGGATTATATCAGGACCTCTAATCCCTCTAACACATCTAGTGAAGCATAGGGGATAGAGGTTGATCCTGTTATGGACACCTTGCTCCCGAAGCTTACTGATCAAATGAGGCTCATCGACAAGATCCTTGTTGAGCACCTTGTAGAGTGGTGTCAATCATATCCCTCCTATACTAGGGTAGAAGAGGAATCCATAGGTCCTCCTTGTCCAGTTTCCGCTCATCAATCTCAAAAATCCTATGCATCCCAATAGGATAGAGTTCAGAGCCTATGAAAAGAGACTGTGGTAGGTATCTCTGAATCCACCTGATTTGTGTAAGAATCCTCTTCGAGACCTGGCTCAGGTCATTCCTCTAGTAGTTCCTTAGTCTGTTCCTCAAACTGTTCCTCTAGAAATTCCACCAGCCACTCCATGAGACGCTAAGCCTGCCTACCATATTGATGGACATGAGAATGCATTAGTGGTCAGGGATCCTTTCTGAGACAAGAATCCTCACTAGTATGATCTAATATCCGCTCTCACTTCCCACCTTGAGGCTATTGAGACCCAACATATAGAAATATCACCTGATGGAAAGACATATCTGACATGGGTGGATGGCATGCAGGAACCCTCAGATTTTGGGAATCCCACATTCATCCATTTCAACGGGATGGACAACCCACTACAGCATCTGGCCCACTTCATATCAAGGTGTAGAGCCATGCTAGGAATGCTAGATCAAGAACAGGTTGACAATCTCTGATGTTTTGTACAAACATTGGAAGGGTATGTGGTAATCTAGTATAGTCAGCTACTCATTGGATCTATCATTGGTTGGGAATATCTTCACAGGAAATTTATCTATCATTTCAGTTGTACCACCCACAATACTAGTATTTCCAACCTCTTCAAGTAAAATCAATGGCTAGAAGAGCAAGTTGTAGACTTTTTAGCCAAGCGGAAAGGCCTCACGTATTCACTCGACATGTCACTGACTCAAGAGAAGCTCCTAACCATGTGCATGGGGAATGTAAATACTAAATTAGTACCATCCCACATCACTTATAATTTCACAATTAGATTTCATGATTTTTCTGAGAAGGATCAGTGCATAGAGGAAGCCTTGTAGCAAGCTAAGTGGGCACACCCATTACCTCCTCTAGCTCCTACAAGAAGATCCTACAAGGAATATACTACTATCTTTGCACAAATAGAGGCCCCCAAGCTACTATAATTGTTACTGAAATAGACGAATTCATAGCCTCACTAAGTAAAACAGCCTCATATCTAGCCTTAGTCTTAGCATCACCCGACATAGAATCGGCAGATGCAACCGTGTAATGCACCACCACCACCTAGGCAGGACAATCAGGTTTCATCCCCTCACTAGGATCTAGCCCATCATCAGGGATAGGCTCCTAGAGTTCCTTTCATGGACTGGAGGAATTGGACCTACTCATTCGATGAAGCTCAAGTTCTAAATTATTTCTGAAATTCCATGGATAAATGGATTCTGAAATTACTAGAATACAAGAATCCCTAAGAGGATGATCTCACAGATTTCCCCAACTACTACCCCTATCACAGGATCCTCAGATATACCATCAAGCAATGCTATGTGTATAAGTACTGGCTCTAGGAATAGGTTGATAACAATGTAGACATATTGGGTCCTGCCCCAACACAAGTGGCATGTATCTCTGCAAATCCTGACAGTGACAGCAAAGGTGAATAACAACAGGTCTCCAACCACGGGTCTCATAAGTATGATGACTGGTTAGATAGCATGGTAGTTTCACATGCCCATGGTATCATTCATTCCTATTTGAATCAAACAAAGCCTCTTAAATTCACCAATCCTCTTACATCTACCACTTCTGAATCCACATATTAACCTTCTACTTCTCAAAATAGCAAGCGCCGATGGTGAAAGGGAAATCAAAGCCCCTCAATGGTGTCGAATCCATGTCACACTCTTGGTGACTTCATGCCCCCATAAATGAGAATCATCCCCAGAATTCACCCTATATTGGAGGATTTCTTAGATAAGGACATGGAGTATTCCTGAGTGAATACCATTGAGTTTTTGGACCCTTATATGGTTCCCAATGACGAGGAGTGTCAGGAAGGTCCTCCTAATGTTCCTGGTCTATGCCATCATCGGTGGGATCATGGATATGTGAATCTTTAAAATGAATAGGCTAGTGCTTTCAGCCAAGTCATGCACACTACTGAGACTAGATAGCAGGCCTAGCATAGATCTCAACATACATAGACCTCTCATCCCATCTCGTCAAATTCAATTTCACCATTGTTCATGCTACTCGACAAGGAAGAGATATCGTGACCACATCATGATCATTTTCATACATTTGTGGACAAACCTCAGTCATCTAACAGTCAGCCTATAGTAATTTTTCATGGTTTAGCTAGTAAACAATAGGATATTCCCAGAACTAGATAGAATCCATCAGTTTGACCAAAAACACACGTCATACCTCCTTCCAAATAGAAACCTCCTTCCAGCAGAAATGTGCACCTATAATGGAAGTATGAATTGATTAAGCACATTTTCAGCATACCTAAAAATCTATCAATCCTCAAGGATCTACACTTATAAGAAGATATGCATGAATCCCTCATAGTGTCCTTAATGATCCCCCTCCAGTTTGAGATAGAGTTAGTGGCTGTAGAAGCCTTCCATGTTCAGGAATTCAAGTGATCTGAATTCCAAGCCATCATCTCTTTCTTAGGAGAAGATGAAGGCTTTCCTATATAAGGTAACATATTCCCATTGTACATCACTTCCTAGTTCAATAGTGTGTAAATATTCCACTATCTCATCGATATAGATTCTGGGATCAATCTCATCCTAACTTGGACAATCCGCAAGCTAGGACTGACTAAAGAAGATATGAGTCCCTCTAACCTGAAGATTCAGGGTTATAACAAGACTGAGCAAAGCCTGTGTGGAAAGATTCACCTAAAGACCTAGTTCGATGGCCTGATTCCAATCACTGAGTTCATGGTCATCTCATAGCATACCACCTACAATTCACTGATGGGTAGACCTTGGCTCCATCTACACACATCAGTTCCCTCCTCATATCACTAATGTCTCAAGTACTACCTCAATGGTCGAGTGGTCATGCTCAAAGGTGATGTATCTCCATTATCCTCTTGTGAAGCCTACTATTTGGATTCTTACTATTACATAAGTAAGGACAAATGTGTTCAGAACAATTAGGTTGAGAACACTACCATTGTGACCAACCCATGGACAGACTTGGATGATTCTTTCATCCTCCCGATTCACCAGTTAGAGGCCATGACCCTAGACTTGGGACATTGCTTTTTTGTTTCTAAAAAGAGGTGGAAGAATGTTCCCAGGTATAAAGAACTCTAAAATATTACATCATAATCCTACATTAATCAGGCTCAAGTGATACTAGAATCCCTTACCACTATGAGGTATCAGGATGTTCACCCCATGGAAACAATTATATTCCATACTTTCCTATTCTGCCAAGCCAGCTTGAAATAACACAATCCAATGCACCAATGCTTCTTTGATATCATTAAGTGTGGTCCCCTTGGTCGAAGTCCTAATGCAATCAGGTCGATGGCCTTTGTTTCCATGGTTTCAGCAGTGCAGTATTCTCCCAGTGGGGATTCCATATTCACTCAAGCAAGCACCGGTGTTCCCCCTGGACCATCTAGTTTTGATGAACAATCTCCTACCATTGATTCCCCTACCTTAGATAATAAATAGGATTTAGAAGATGCTTCTCCCTCATTAAAAAAGGGTGTATCCACCACCGTCGATGAGTAGGTATAGGCGAATCTTGGAACTGAGGTAGACCCGAGGCCAACACTAATCAGGTCAATAATGCCTGTGGAGGAACAATAGCAGTATGTAGATTTCCGGAAGTAGTATCGTGATATATTTTCCCAGATTTATGATGAGATGTTGGGACTAGACCCTCAGGTTTTCGTCCACCATCTTGGTCTTCGGGTGAGTCATTGCAGGTTCAAACAGCCTCCTAGAAAGATGTAGCCCTGTCATGGTACAATTTTCTAGGCCAAATTTAATAAGATCATCAAAGTAAACTTTATCAAGGAAGTTTAGTACCCCATATGGTTAATCAACATTGTTCCTATCATGAAAAAGAACAGACAGATCAGAGTCTATATCTAATTTTGGGATCTCAACAACCACTATCTAAAGGACGATTTTCCCCTTCCTGTGATGGATCTGTTGATTGATGCCACCACTGGGTTCTAGGATCTCTTCTTCATGGATAGGTATTCTGGATATAACCAAATCCAAATGGCCCCTAAGGATTAATATTTCACCGCCTTTAGGACGTCATAGGGGAGCTTCTACTGTCAGGTAATTCCCTTCATTTTGAAGAATGTAGGATCCACCTATCAGAATGTTATGCACCACATATTCAAATTGATCCTCAAGATTCTAGTGGAGTGCTACATGGATGATTTGGTGGTCAAATTCTAACAGCGTCAGGACTATCTCAGAGATCTTGAGAAAGTGTTTGGATTCCTTCATTACTACCATCTAAAGATAAACCCCTTGAAGTGTTCCTTTAGGGTTACATTTAGAAAGTTTCTCGGCTTTGTTATAAGATATAGAGGCATTGAGATTGATCCTGAGAAGATCAAGGTTATCGGTCATATGCCTCCTCTTATCAACCTCTATGATCTCCAAGGTTTTCAAGGACACTTAGGCTATATATGTTGATTCATTGTGAATCTGTTTGGAAAGTGTAATCCATTTTACAAACTCATGAATAAAGGTTTCATCTACCAATGGGATGAAATGTGATAGAATGTGTTTGAGGAGATCAAGAAGTATCTACTACAACCTCTAGTTCTGATGTCGCCAATCTCTGGGAAGCTTCTGGTCCTCTATGTGACTGCCCTGGAATGATCCATCGATGCCCTTTTTTCCCAGAAGAACTACAAACATACAGATAATAGTTTATACTATCTCAGTTGTATTCTCCTCAATATAGAGACCATATATACTTCTATCAAGAAGAGCTGCCTCACACTGGTTTTTGTAGTACATAAGTTACGGCATTATTTTTAGCATTACAATATATAGATGGTGTCATGCGTGGATATTATAAAGTATATTCTAAAACAACCTATGTTGACAGGATATCTAGATCGATGGGAAATGATCCTTTAGTAGATTGACATTAGGTTTGTTCCGTAGAAAGCTGTCAAGGTTCAGGCACTAGCAGATTTTCTAGTCAGCCATCCACCCCCCAAAAAGCATTCCATGGATCTTGATTTTCTATATGATTCTATCCTCTAAGTAGATCAAGTTTTTTCATACTGACAGATGAGTTTCAATGGTTCCTCACAAAGCCTAACTGATATAAGTCTCAATGATCCCAAAATCAATAGAGTAGGCCTAGGAATCATCTTCATCATGCCTATATAGACTGTCTTTCCCTATTAATTCTATTTTTTAGAAGGTTGTACCAACAATGAGGCAAAGTATCCGGTTCTCATAACTGGTCTCAAGCTAACTCTCTAGATTGATTTTTACCACTTACATGTGAAGGGAGACTTCTAGTTAGTCATCAAGTAGATCAATGATGACTACAACATCAGGAAGATGGATCTCATGCCCCTATTAGATCGCAATCTCCAGCTGATGGCCAAGTTCCCTACTCATCTATAGGTCACTCATGTTCCCTGGTCGCAGAATGGTCGAGTCAATGCTTTGGCCATCCTATCCACATCTCTCGTAGAGCCTAATCAGGATGACTTGATCACCCATGTGGAACATCAAAGGTCCATCACTCCTATCACTCTAGACGATGATGACAACCACTAGGTAAGCCATCGTACCACTGGTTCCTCCACCTCAGGACCTTTA
This sequence comes from Viscum album, assembly GCA_963277665.1. Classification (NCBI taxonomy): domain Eukaryota; kingdom Viridiplantae; phylum Streptophyta; class Magnoliopsida; order Santalales; family Viscaceae; genus Viscum; species Viscum album. Next base: position 1,429,693,391 of record OY728126.1, on the reverse strand, counting down.
GATCCCCCTATCATAGTATAAGAGACCTACGATTGGAAAACTAATTTCATCAAGTACCTCCAGTATGGAAACCTCCCTACAGATAGAGACAAATGTGAGTGAATCTATCGGTGTGCAGCACAGTTCACCCTCTAGAGTGGTCCCATCCTTGAGAAGGTCCTCTAAAAGTGTGTGTTCGATGTAATTCTCCTCCATTATATTCAAGGAGATGAGATTCCTCAATTTTTTCAATAAGTTCATACTAGTTTATATAGAGCTCATCAGGTGGAGTTAAAGCTCTCCCATAAAATTCAAAGGTTGGCTACTTTTGGGCCACCATGGTCCATGACTATATCAAGTTCTTCAAGAGGTTCCACACATGCCATATCCATGAAAATATTGTACATAAATCATAGGATCCCCTCCATACTACCAAGTACTCTTAGACCTTTGTGGTCTGAGGACTCAATGTCATGGGACCATATCTACCAGTGACATCTCACCAGTACAGGTTCATTATAACCACGACAGATTTCTTTTCTAAGTGGGAAGATTTGATTCTTCTTAAGGAAGTCAAGGCACATTCTATTATTGAATTCTTGATCTCCAACATTTTCCATCAATTTGGAGTCCCTCACACTATTCTCACTGATCATGACACTAATTTCTAAGTAGCTGAGTTGAATAAATTGTACACCAATTACAAAATCCAATTTAACCATACTTATTACTATTATGCACAAGGAAATGATAGATTGAGGGGTTCAACAAGACCCTCTACAACATTCTATGTAACATCACATTACATTTCCAGGTACTTTTGATGTTTTTAAGTACCTCTGTTTTGGAGTAGTGACTTGGGGGGTGCGTTTGGGTGAGCTTTTAAGTAAAACAAAAGGGTAATGGCTTGTGCACGGTTTGCGCACGGTTTGACAAACCGTGAGACCAAACCATGCCAACCAAGAAGCACTGGACAGAGAGGTACGCATGGTGTCCACACGGTTTGACAAACCGTGCTGCCAAACCGTGCGGACCGTGTATCTCTGGATAGTGAGATCCGTATGGTGTGCGCACGGTTTGACAAACTGTGTGCCTCTACCCAGGTAAACCGTGTGTGCGGTTTTTAATTCCGAAAAATCCTTTTAAAACCACCTTAACCCCTGGGACTCCCATATGTTTGACCTTGGATCGGGCTTGACTCATTTTAGGTCTTTCCAAAGCCTCTTAGATAGATTACAAGGCAATCCGAACATCTTTCTTCGATATTAAAGGCTTGGATTGAAGATCCGCTCTCCTCACGGTAAGTGGATTTCATCCTGTTATGTTTCTCATTTATTCCTCTATCTTTCCTTGATCTTTTCATGGAGATTTCCTTTATTCTCATGGATCTATACCTATGAGTTGAGGTATAGATCTAGGATTGTTAATCTAGATCTATATTTTCAAGATCTTGATTCCTTTGATCTTAATTTTGGTTTTAAGGATTTAGATCCAGTTTTTTATCGATGTCATTGTGCCGCTCGGTTTTTGGGGTTTCTCATTGGGATAACTCCCGTCAATAAATACAGGTAGGTGGTTCTATCTCGTCTTTCCAAATTTATTATCATTGTATTTTCTTGATTTATTTCAATTGTTGATTTAAATTAAAATGCTCATATTTTCTTTCAATTAAATTGATGAAAAACTTGATTCCATTGAATCGAGATATTTGAAATGGTTTTGGCATGAATATTTGGAAAAACCCAATTCCATTGAATTGGGTGTGTTTATGGAAATTGGCTGATTTAAATTGTTGGATTTAAATTGTAGATTTGATGGAAATTTTTTCAATTAAATTGTTGTATTTAATTGTGGAAATAAATTGTGTAATGATTGAATTAGTTTTGATTGGATTTAAAACTGTGAAAATGGATTAAAATGATTTGATAGATTCTCATTGGTTTTTATCTTGTGAAAAGGCATGTTTTTTAAATAAACATGTTATGGTTTTAAATGGAATGAAATTGGAACTTTTGAAATGGAAGAATGGGATTCATCGTATTTTAAGTATTCTTAAAATAGTTCACCCATCATTTAAGAGCACATGCAAGACTTAGGTAGTTAGTGAGTTATTTGGATACACTCTATGCTACGACAACATTCTAAAACATAATTGCGGTGGGTCCCATCCCTGACGGGTTGGTGAAGAGTCTCCTTTGGCCATTATCATAGGGACGTGTGTATACACATTTCGTTGAGTTCACATAGAGAGTGCGGAATCCTATAACTGATTAATACTATCGTACCTTTTGGAAGATGACCATGTTGCTTGCTTGTTTGTTTATATTTGAGATATAAATGTATGCCAATGTTTTTGAACTGCTTACATGTCTGCTGAATTTATATAAACTATTTTATATAAATTTTTTACTTAAGCCATTGTTTTAGAAATATTTCATCATTTGTAAAGCCTTTGCTTGAAATATTTATTCCCATCATTTGAAAATGTTTAGAATATTTTGTTAGAATATTCTTTTGAATTTCCAAACCTATTTATTTGAAAATTGAAAGATTTTCTTTGGATAATCTATATTTGGAATTTTTTACGGAATCTTTGGTGGTATCCTACTGGGATTAGGCTCACACCCTACTTTTGCCTTCGGGTGTTTGTAGACTTCCTTTTTCCAGGCTCGATCAAAGGGAAGGAATCTCTTGGAGGTGGATCCAGCTGTTGATATTTGGTCTTGGTGAGTTGTGTCCTTAGGGACCTTGGGGCTTTTTTTTCCATCTTTAGTACTTGGGTTGTTGTACTTTGGCATTTTATGGCTCTTTTTATTCTGGTACATCACTCCCAATGGAGTTTCTTTTGTTATGCACACTGTTTGATTTACTCTTGTTTCCACATTATTGTGGAAAAATCGTTCCCACTTATATGTTGTACGATGCCAGGTGCTAGTCGCCGACCCGTGGGGATCGGGAACGCCCTTCGGGATATGTCAGGGTCGGCTCGGTTATCGGGTTACCAAGGTACCCGGGCTGGTTCGTGACATTCTACAAAATATGGTTAGTCATAATAAGAAAAAAAATTCATACAATATCCCCAACACCCTCTGGTCTTATCAGAAAATAACTCAAAATTCCACCCATGTGACCCCATATTCCCTAGTATATGGAATATAGGTGATCTTGCCCATAGAGATTTAGTTTCCATCACTTCACATAGATTTCTACAACCATAATGCATCAGACGAGATAAAAAAGTTCTTCCTAGCTAAACTGGAATCCCTCTACGAGAATAAGTTCTGGGCCTTGCATAATCTAGAGAGGCACCAGAACAAGTTAGTGAGAGTTTTCAACAAGAAATTTCATCTTTGATCCTTCTTTTAAGGAGATACGATATTGTCTCTAAGGATTCCAGTGATACCCGATATGAATCCACCAAAGTTGGATCCCAAATGGGAAGGACCTTACATAATTCATAAGGTTTACCTAAATAGTGCATACTCTTTGGTCACCATGGATGGGGAGATCATCACTCCTACGAATAATGCCAAGTTCCCCAAGAAGTATTTCATGTGAATGGGGTACTAAGTCATGGTTTCATGATGATAAAATTCATAATGACCCTCATCTTGGTTGCATGATGATAAACTACAGAGCACTATGATGTCCTCACCTATGAGGAGATCACTTATAGAATTAGTCACCTACTGTTTCGTGTCCTATAATTATGTATGGATTTACTCCCATCCTTATGGGATATGTAGGAACACCAAGAAATTTCATCTTTGGGCCTAGCCATTAATTCAACCTTTCAACCCCATATCTTGAGTTTTTCTAAGGAATGTGTCATCTATTTTTGAGACCTCCTAGGTACTCATTCATGTTGGGTTGCTTCATGGAACCACACTATACATATATTTGCTAGAATATTAATTCTATGGTATGAGAAATACAACATTAAACTATTTTCATATGTCTCTGCAACATAATGTTAAACTGGGAGCATGGTCTAAGTTCTATAACCTCAAACTAAGAATTTTCATCCTAGTTGTACAATGATAAACTTCACAACATTGATGGTCCTACCTGCACAACCTTAAAAGGAAAGTTCCCCTCATCTTTACTACATGTCATTAAATTTCATAGAACTCTAGAACTATATATGAATTGATTTCCATTTTTATGGGATATGTAGGAACACCTATACATTTATTCTTTAGTCTATATGCAAACTCCTTAAAATCTTTAGCCTATTAGCTTGAGTTTCCTCTGGTATTACATGGTGTGGTTTGGACTTTCATGGTCCTCATTCACATTAGGTTATTTTTCCATTCCATGCACATCCCCTTTGAGATACCTCACTCCCCAGTGCACTGGACATACGATAATAAACTACATCACAAAATTCGTCCTCACCACATGAAATTAAACTACACAAAACTCATGAACTATGTACAGATTTATTCCTATCCTCATGGGATACATTGAGACACCCTGAAAGTTCGTCTTTGGTTACATCCCCAGGTTCATCAACCTTTTTGTCCCTTTGTCCTCTGCTATGGTCCAAAATCTATGACCCTAAACATGGAGTTCAAGTCTAATCATCGCAGATTTAAACTATATCTGTGACTCCTTAATAATATTTGGTATTGTGATGGGACTCATTGGTCCTTAGTCACATCAGGTTCATCACCTCATTGTGCTATTTATATCCGTTGGAGAAGCACCCAATGGTCCAAACTCGATGACCTTAAACTGGAATCCCAAATCTATGCATTATGACATTAAACTATGCATGGTCCTTCAATGGAAACATATGGTGTAGTATAGAGCCTCCTTGGTCCTCATTTACATTGGGTTATAGTGGTCACGTCATATATATTCCTTTGGAGGTACTCCTCATTTTTTGTCCTAGTTTTATGATGATAAACTGCATTACACTCATCATCCTAGCCGCACAATGATAAAAGGTTTGTCAACCAGCATCCTTATAGCATGATGTTAAACTGTATGGAATTCCAGAACTATGTGCGGATTAATTACCATCCTTATGGGATACATAGTGACACCTGAATATTTTTTCTTTAGGTCTATCCATAGGTTTATTAACCTTTTTTGCACCTCCTTTTCATCCTCTTAATTTGGAATTGGTCCACTATCATGCCATATCCAAGAGATATCTTGGGGATTCTATCCTTGAGAAGGAATTTGAATCCATCTATCTAATATGCCTCATTGACATGCTCAGATTATCTATGGTGTAGGACCTATAGTGTTGGATTCTACATGGACATTCTCTCATTTCATATCCATGATTCACATGTCCCTTTATTTTGGTCTCCATCACTTTCACATCTGAAGGGACCCCCTTATAGCATGGTGTCTAGCCATATGACTCACCTACCATCCTAGTCCAACACCCTGTAAGACTTTGAAGGATATTTTGAGATAGGACTCATGTTTCAAACATGGTCAGCGGTCGAACCTCATTTGTTTGTTCCCATCCCATGTAACATGATATAGATGTTGTGTTTTGAACAAGGTTAGAAATTATCCTGCATCTTCATGCCACCCTCATTATGACCTAGATATCGGGCACTATGATTCACACTTTCCACCTCCTTATGTTCTGGTGAAACTCTAACACCCTTTGTGTTACCCCTCCATGCACCTTTGTGCATTGAGCAGGCCGATCAGCATTGTTAGGACATCCTTAACCTGACTTCTCCATTCCCCTATTGTGCACTTCCATGTGTCATGGAAATCCTCTCCATTAATTTTTCCCCACACCAATCATGGATCACATGTTATTAGGGGTCTTGATAGGGTTTTTACCCACATATAAGAGCTGAAAAATCTCATGATCCAAACTCTACGACCTTAAACTACGAGTTTACATCCTATGCACATAACGTTAAACTGAGCACCCAAGTCCAAGCCTTATGAATTTAAACCGTGTGCGGATTTTTCCTTAAGGATGTGTCATGTGTCATGGGCCTCTTTGGCCCTCATTAATGTAGGGTTGTTCCTATCATGCTACACATATACCTTCTATTGTATTCCACCCTCCTTTATAGTCCAATCATTATTAAAAATCATGTAATTTTTTATTCAATGAAAATACAAAGAGTACAAGAAGAAAAGGTTCATATGGAAATACCAAAATAAGGGAAAGAATCAAGGGGCCCTAAAATATTGGAGACCAAGGGAATCTACTCTAAAATATTAGATTCCACCTCATTCATAGTCCAATCATTATGAATTTAAACTATGTGAGAGTTCTTATTTAGAATGTGTGATATGGTGCAGGCCTCCTTTTACCCTTATTCATGTTAGGTAGCTTCATGACACTTCACTACATATTTATGCTTTGGAAATATCATCCTTATGGTCTAAAATCTATGACCTTAAACTAAGAGATTTTGTTCCAAGAAATATGACCTTAAACTATTTGTAATGCTGGGGTCTTATACCTTGAAGTCATTTGGGTCCTACCACTAACATGCTCTAATGTATTGGGGCACAAGACCTAAGGTGTTGAGTTCTACTTAGACACTTCCCTGACCCATCACCATAATTTTATTCTTTCCAGGTTCAGGTTTCCATTATCTTTCACATCCAGAAGGACCCCCTAAGTGATGGTCTCATGCCGCTTTGGATCACCTCCCATCCTATGCCAATTCCCTAATGGATTTCCAAGGAAAAATAGTGAATTCTATGTTTTGAACATGGTCAAAAATTGATTCTGCATTTGCATGCCCCATCCTTTATTGGTGAAGTGGTCAACCATGTGTTTCTAACATGGTCAATAGTGGTCATGCCCATCAGTATCCCCCTCTATAATTTGGATCTTGGAGGTTTTGATTTACATCCTTTCCACCTCCCTATGTTCTAATAGAGCTTTATCACCCTTGGTGTTTCCCCTCCATACATCTGTGCATGTTGAGTGGATGTGTTAGTTTCAGTTGGAACATTCTTGACTTGGAATTTCCTCACCCTTGTTGTATGCTTCTATGTGTGATAGGTAAAGCCTAGTGTCACTCCTTTTTTCCCACACCAATCATGGATCACATAGACTTAGGAATCTTGGCAGTGTTTTTATCCACATAGAAGAGCTAAAAAATCCCTATGGTCCAAACTCTATGACCTTAAACTATGAGCCTTTACGATATTCTCCATGGTTATCTTAGGAATGTGTTGTGTGGTGTGGGACCTCATTGGTCCTCATTCACGTTGGGTTTTTCACTCCTCCACACTATGCATATCCATTAGAGATACCTACTTACTATACTTTTGGTATTGGTCTTATACTCTGTTAGTATTAAGAACTATATATGGCTTGATTTTCATCCTTATGGGATACATAGGAATGCCCAAACACCTAGTCTTTGGGCCCAATCATGATTTCAATATTTCAGAACCTTGGCCTGAGTTTTCCTCAGGAGAACATGGTGTAGTATGGGGCATCCCTGGTTCTCAGTCACATCAGGTTATAATGGTTATTCCATGTAATTTTCTTAGGAACACGCCTCTCTCCATCATCCTGGTTGCATGATGATAAACTGCACAACATTTCCCAATTCCAATCATTATGACTTTAAACTGTATGCAGGTCTCTTCTGGATTGTGTTGTGTGGTGGTGGGCCTCCTTTCTCCTTATTCATGTCGGGTTTTCCATGGAACCATTCCACACATATCCATGTGAAGCCTTTATTTCCAGGGTCTAAACTCTATGACCTTAAACTCTAAACATATGGTCCATGCAATATGACCTTAAAATGTCTACAATAGGTCTAAGCATTATGACCTCAAATTATTTGCAGCCCCTAGAGTCTAAGAATCATGACTTTAAACTGTATGTATGTCGATGACCTTTTCATATGATGATAAACTATATCTCATCCACATCCAAGATACATGACTTTAAACTGCACAACATTGATGGTTCTTTCCTCATGACCTAAAAAGGAATGCATCCACATCCTAGTTGTGTGACTTTAAACTACGCAACATTGATGGTACTTTCTAAATGACCTAAAAATTTATGCATCCATGTTCTAGCTACATGAATTTAAATTGTGCAGCATTGATGGTCTATTCTACATGACCCAAAAAGGCATGTACCCACATCTTAGTCACATGAATTTAAAATGCATTACAATTATCGTCTTGGTCACATGATGAAAAATAGCACTGCATCATGGTGTTCTCTCCTGAGAGAGTGTCACCCCTAGAATTGGTTATTTTCCATGACACATGCAAGAACTACATGTTTCTTGATTCCCATATTCATGGGATACATAGTGACGTTAGGAGTTTCCATACTGGTCCATCCCCCAAAAAAGAAATGAATTAAAAAGAAGATGAAAAAAGATAAATACCCTCCCCTTGGTCATGGGTTACACATACGTAAGGATATTAGTTGAGAGATATTTGTGGATTGATTCCTACACTCACAGGATACATAGTGATTTCTGGGTTCAATCCTTGGGCTGAGCCGCAACATTTTCATATATTCATGTCATATCACATTCTTCATCACCAGATGACGTTAAACTACACGGGGTCTTAGAACTATATGTGGCTTGATTCCTACCCTAGAAGGATACTTAGTGATGCCTATACACTTTTTATTTGGACCCAGCCATAGATCCATCAAACCTTCCAGCCCTTTGGCCTTAATCTAATCCAAGCAGCATGACCTTAAATTGTATGCAAGTCTTCTCTACGATCATTGGTATGGTGTTGGGCCTCCTTGGCCTCATTCATGTTGTTTTTTCATAACGTCACACTACACATCCACCTAATATTACCTATGCGGTTTAAAATCTATGACCTTGAACTAAGATTTGATGTCCTTTACATGACATTAAACAGTGATCTTACTATGAACAAGTTCAGGATTCCCTGTGATAATTGTGGGATGATTCTACTTCCTTGTTAAAGAAAATTATCCCCACTAGTGTTGGTCTCCTACAACACTTTATTCCAAAACTACATATGACTTGATTCCCATTCTTATGGGATAAATAGAGATGCCCAAACATTTTGTCTTTGGGCCCAACCGCATGTTCATTAATATTTTTGGCCCTCTAGCCTTAGTTACGGTCTAAGCATTGTGACCCTAAACTTTATTTCATTCATCTTAAGATTTGTATGCAACATGTGAGACTCCTTAGCCTCATTAATGTCAGGTTTTACCTCCTATATATTTTATGAATACCCTAAGGCTAGAAACTTCAGAGTTTGAGCAACATGAATTTAAATTGTATGCCATGTTCTACATGATACGACCTTAAACTATTTTCACACCTGAGTTTGAATCCAATTCCCTGATATGTTCAGTCCACACTTTGAGTCCTTGTTTTGGGTTTTTCCATCATCTTTAAAATATAGACGTCCCCCCTAATGGAATGGTCTTATGCCACTTTGGCTCACCTCCCGTTTTGGGCCAATTCCCTAATGGATCTTCGGTAGCAGGTGGCAGATCCTATGTTTCAAACCTAGTCAATAGTTGATCTCTTATTTTATCACCCCATTATTTCCTGATGTAGTTGTCGTCCCTATGTTTCGAACATGTTCAATAGTCGACCCTTACTCACCAGTCGTCCCTTCACCCGAGCCTTGGAATTCTTGATTTACCTACTTAGGAGTTATGTTAAGGAGAATACTAATGTGGTCGATCCACATGAAGTATTATTGGTCCAAACTCTATGACCTTAAATTGGGATCCCCTCCCCATTTGTTCCCTAATACTTGTATGGTGTGAAAGCCTCATTTGGCTTATTCACGGTCGGTTCATTTCCACCATTCCACACAAATATTCTATAGATAGACATTCCTTATTCTATGCATCATGACTTTAAACTGTTGGCCAGGGTATAGGTGGTATGAACTTAAACTATATGCAATATCCCAGTCACACGATGTTAAACTACGGGACATGTCCTAATCGCATGATGTTAAATTGTACTATGAATAGTCCTCACCATAAAATGTTAAACTATATTTTTATCATCCTTACTATCATGACATAAAATTATGAAGCATCCCAGGCCTCACTTAAGAGTTTTTCTTCCTCGATGTTATTCATCTACCACATTGTTCACATCTTCAGTTTTCGCTTGACATCTAAGATGATGATCCCCTGGAAGAGAGGTTTGATCTTTTTTTAGACTAATGCACCTACAACAATGTTCTTTATGCCATGGTGGAATAATTCCAAGAGTGTTGGAAACCATTCGACTAGTGCCCATTATTTGTAAACTAATCCTCTTTCACATTTTAAGGGACCCCCTAATAACATGGTGTCTAGATGTATGGATCACCTACTATCCTAGACCAAATCCCTAGAAGAATTTTGACAACAATTCAAGATAGGTCCCATGTTTCAAACATGGTCAGCAGTCAACCCTTGTTTGTTTGTCCCCACTTCAGGCTAAGCAATATGGATGTTGTGTTGTCAAACATGGTCTTCAATTATCCTATATCATGACACTACACCCATTGTGTTTTGAATTATTGGTATCATGATTCACACTTCTCACTACCCTTTGTTTGAATAGATTTCAATGCCTCTAGTGTTATCCTGTTCATGCACTAGGGAACATCGATAAAGGAAAGTTGGCCACTCAGAGAGCCCTATTCTCTAGACACAGCCTCTCTAAACCCAAACATCCCTAGTGTTTTGTCAATAATAGAAAACTCCAAGTATTCAATGATTATCTATCACTCATAAAAGGTTAATAATTATGTGATCGTCCCTTATTTCCCACACTAGGAATGACCCATGTGATCTTATGGATTGATCATTAGTTGTTTCATATATATGATTTAGATGCAATAATTAAAGCAAGAAAGAATTTTTCCATGAAAAAAATTCAAAATAAGCAAGCAAGACATGTATGTTTCATGAGTTTGGAAAACACAACCCTTATGGATCGACCCCTTCGATGAAGTGCTTCAGCTCTTTCACCTTATGATGTGTGGCCTCTAGGTTCTACTACCACTAGTTGAGATCTCTCTCTTCAAAAAAGGTTGCAAAGCAAAGATCATTAGCCCTAATTTGTTCCTGGTCATGTTCTACTTGTAGGTCATCCACTTGATAGTTCACCTGCTTCAACTGCTCTTGGGCCTCCTCCAGCTAGACCCTCAGTAGTTTGATGAGTTCTAATTGATTAGTGATAAAGGAGGAGCATTTTTTATCTAATATTCTAAGAAATGGATATCTTGTTCAACCTCTTGGAGCATTTTTATGTTTTTAGATTTTTCCTAGCACCATAAAATGTCTAAGTGCTGACTGCTTTCCCACATCTTCTCAATAAGATAGTCATGGATCATCATGTGAAGATTGTGAGCGTCTGACCCTCCAGTGTATAGGCATCACATCCAGTGGATAAGTGACCTAATTTAGATCATCCATTCTGCCTTTAGGGACATCAAGGAAATTCTTGATGAGCTTCCATGACCTACATCGAGTCATGAGGATTTCATTGGCCGCATCAGGTTCAAAATCTTCCATCTCCTTAGGGTCTATGAGTTCATATTCAGAAAAGATAGACAAAAGTCCAGCAATAGGATCTTCCACTAGTATCCTCTTTGAGGTAATGGGATCTATAATGTGTGGATGACCATCTTCACTCATTTCCTCCTCAGTAGCATCCTCTCCACAAGTCTCAAGCTCCGTCCTGTTAATGGATTCATTCATGGATACAACCTACTGCTCCTCTGTTTCCAAGTCCAAACTATCTTTAATAGTCAGCCCTTCATGGATAGGTGCTGTTGCTAAAAGAGATCCCGTAGATGTCCTGGACACATCATTTTTTTGGGCCTGTAGTTTTATAATCACTACATGAATGGGAGCCTCAGTCAACCTAATCCCTAAACAATAGATGTGGGTCAGTGGATGTAGATACTTATGAGAGATGAGAACTACCAGATCAAGTTCCTAAGTCACCATAGTAACTTCCACCATTGGAGACTCTTCAGTTCTTGTTAATTCAATGACTGGCACTACTTCTCCGTAAATATCAGGAACATTCTTGGATTCCAAGATTATCATTTTGACCCCCTCAGTCGGCCTACCACTAGCCACATCTGCCATGACCAGTTCATTACCTGGCTCAGCTCCGAATATATTCCTTGTAGGATTCCCATCCATACCCATCGACATGTTCACACCCCCTGTAGTGGGGGATCCTTGATCAACATCAATATGATCCTGTACAGAACAAGGTTTGATTAGTGGATCCAAATTTTTAAAGAGAAGGGACCGAGAAAATGTAAATTATAACTCACTTAGAGATGCTTGGAAATCCTCTCATTAGATTAAACAATCTTACCACTCTCCTGAGGGATCCCTAGATGATCTATTGTCCTCAGGGCTTCCCTATCACCAGACTCTTCATCCCCATCCTTGTCTTATTCTTCTTCATCCTCCTCTTATTCTTTATCATCTTCTTCTTCATCACCACTATCATCCTCAGGTGGCATCTCTTACATATTATGTGATTGACTGAGCATCACCTTCACCAAGATATGTGGTTCTTAATATTTCCCTTTCCAGCATGAATATGTATCCATGGCCGTCAGGTACACATGTTGTCGGTGAAATTCCACCCTATTCGCTACCTAAACATGCCCGAATTCTGGCAGTTCAAGCCCTATTTGCATCAGTCTCTACTAAAAGTCTTTGATTGATAATGATTGTAACAATTTCCTCCAAGAAGACCATAGGGTCAGGAAAACAACATCAACAGTTGGTTATGGTATATACCTTATTTGTTTCTTGGTGGATTATTTAGCTAGTTCTTGAGGCTGCCTTCGAGACAACCCTTCCTCATAAGGTGGGGATGTGGCCACACCCTTTGACGTCCCTGACTCTGAAGTCCCAACTCATGCTTCCCCAGTGGTTTGATTTTCTTATTGGATTTCCCCTTGAGAATCATCCTACCTACTTTCCCACTAACCAGGCTCTATAGCTACTTTGATCTACCAAATGCGTTTTCGCAGAATTACTTTTGGATATTTCTCCACCCAATGCTTGGTATATTTTATTGATAATATAGCATCAAAATATGTGGGTGGAAGCATGATTGTTTCACCGAATCCAATTTTTGTAAACATGAACCACAACTAATGGAGAATAAAATGATTTTTATCTTTTTGAACCTCAGTATACATTTTTTATGGTTGATAAAGGTATCTAAACTGTCTGGAAAAATGGTATGATGCATATGGTTCGCAAGGAATATTACCGCCAATCTAGGCCACCAGCACGCCTCCCCTATTACTCTACAGATATTTCCCATGCTCCAATGAACCTCATAGGTCATCCACCATATGTTTTAATGAAGTATGGAAGGGTTTGAATTTAAAATTTTCATGATTACCAATACGGAGCTTGACCCCTTCATCATTGAGTGTCAGTAGCCGAACCCCAGCTATGTTCAAGAGAGATGGTTATAGGCCATTTCCTGGAGGATGAATGGAATTTGGAAATTCATACCCTCTAATATGAGCTACAATCTATCCATGCAGGATCTGGAATGTTCTAAAGATTATCCTGGGTGAGCCTCCCCTCGAGATTCTACCTAGAATGTTGTAAATCTTGGCCAACACAGGCACTCTTAGGTTTACCTTGTGGTGGGATTCCATGATCCCAACCATCACTAACATCCCCGGATGGACCCCCATCCTTGTTCCCCCCACTGGAAACATCCACCCACACAGGAAATCATAAATGAAGGTCACATATCACACTCATGAGTCCCATCTCTCATCCATGCTGAACACCCACATTTGATATTGTCCTGCCTCCAGAATCACCCAGTACGATCCCGCCTTACCCCTTTGTGATGAATTTGGTCATTAATTCCCTTGACCTGGAATCCTATCCATATTATCCTTCTTAAATAATATTTTAAACCATGTTGGGTATGAAATATCCTTTGATATATAATTGATTTTCATTTTCTATTTCACCACATATAGCAGATTCCATGTCAGGATTAGATATTATGCTCTATCATCCCAGACGTTCTCCATTGGTAGGAACTCATCATATTCAATTCCCTCCAAGGGAATTCCCCAGATACTATGAACGTCCCATAGGATAATGGAAACCTCTCCATAGTGAAGGTGGAATGTGTTTGTATCTGAAGACCATCGACTGAAGAGCTCTGGGACTAGCTCTTGTTGATAATAGAAATGGAATTGTGATGTCCATACTGCCTCATACAGTATAATGGGGAAAAGTTCCTATCCAAAATCCTCACATGTATGGAGTACTCAGTACGCCCATTCCCATTTTTTGGTAAAATTACCTCCAAACCTCAAGTCTAAATCCTATGGTTGGTCTACAGTTTCCTCCATTATAATTCTTTGGAAAGTAATTATATAGTGGGTAAGGGATTCCTCAGTTGTTGGATTATCTCCCATGATAGTCTTGGTCTTCAGGTTCAGAACATAGACAAAAATGTCCCGATTCTCCCTGGAATCATGGCCATTAACTGTAATATTGAACCACTAGAGGTTATATTCACACCTGACCCACGACCGTGGTGAGTCAGTCTTGATGACCGATATGGACACTTCATCTGGAGACTCGAAATTCCATAGTGGGAGGATTTCACTTAGAATATAATCCTTCAAAGGAAGAATAATCATTCCCAAGAGCATCTGATTATCTAACATCACCCTTCTGGCATGAAGTATTTTGGGATTTTTAATCATCTATTCCCTCCACACACCAATGGAAGATTCCCTCTTAGCAATAGTTTTTTGACCATCCATGATGATTGAGTTTTAAAAACGCTAATATTGATGCACGAAAGAAGGAAGGTTGGAATTTAAAAGTGTATCCCCACGTGTAATATTGGATGGAAGATGTGGAAAATCCATCCAAGTCTAAGGCATGCAAGATTCAGTGGGTGCGCGTAAAGCACCGGCTGAATTTTAGTTTTCTGTGCATGAATCAGAAGCTTACACACATGAGAGAAATATCTCCTTTCATACAAAAAGTCAAGTATTATGCATTACCCCCCCTGCATATTTATAGGCATAAATTGTGTCTTCCACGCATGCATAAGGCACCTTACGCACCATTATTTGGAGTTTTTGCACACCCCCGCAAATGAATTTTCCTTTTTGTAGTTTCCCTCAGAACCCAAACTTTTGGTCCACTTTCAGATCGAATTCTAATGGGGTGAATTTGTTGGTGTTGAATTCCACACGGGGTCACAATTGGCTATCTTTTCATAAACTGAAGGCACCCTTCGACTCAGAGGAACATTCTGAGAAAGAAAAAGAAACCACGCACAAGATTCAAAGGTTTCACACAAGATATAAATTTGCACGCAATAGATTTATGCACCCAATGCGATGTCAAATGGCCATATTACACCCCATCTAGTTGAAACCATCCAAGGAAAATTCACTAAATTTGAGAGGTCAGTGCGTAAAATATTAGCCCATGTATAAGCCTCTTACGCATCCAATGCGACATCAAACTCCCGCTTCTGCACCATAATTCTTGTTTTCCACCACCTAGGATGTGGCCTATAAATATAAGGGAACCCTCCTTCCTTCAAGGTAACCACTCTAAAGTCAAACCATCGCTCCCCCACATGCAAGACTACCTTTTCTATGACAACGCACAACCATGAACCCCTCAAGGTATAAGATCTTGTGCGACAGGTCCCCTATGGTTTCACCCTCGAGTGAGCCTGCTAAGGGTTGACTCTCATCCACTTCTTTTTTCCTAAGTCATTTGCGCACAAAACTATCCACTTGCACCCAACCCTGGTCCTTGTGTACACCATATTGTGCTCAAACCCCTCTATTTTGTGTTCAAGCCTCCAATATTTTGTGCACCCCTTCCCTTAGGCTCCATGGGTTTCATTTTCTCTAAAACACCATGTTTGATCCCCTCTTCCATTCAACTTCCACATCTTGCATGCACCCCCTCTGTGCGGCCCTACAGTCTTGCGCATAGTGATTTTCTAGTCCCTCATGTAGTGTTCCTTATTACAGTTCCCTACCTCTTTATTTTTAGCATAGACGTGCTAATGGATTTTACTTTTCATTATAGCCATGATAACATGGATCCCACTATCAACCACTCCTTCACCTCGCTCTCGTACGACATTTTTGATGTCTTCCCTTTCCCAAGTGTGGGTTGGTATTAGTTATGTAAGTCTAAGGGGTGAGGATTGAGCTACCTCCATCCGTGTTGTAGGATGTAAAACTGTACAGCACCATCATCCTTAGCACATGACATTAAACTGTAGTATCACCCCATGCAATGCACATGGGGTTCCACACCTTGGGCATTTTCCACGCCCACTCATCTCCATGGGAGTGAGGTCTTACTCACAAGGAATGAGGATTCCTCACACAGAATGAGGACTTCCTCATATAGAATGAGATCTTTCTCATAGATAATTAGATCCTCCTAACATGGGATATGACCCCCCTTGGGTTTCTTCCATGCATAATCCTCATTCCATCCCTCACTGACGCATCTTTTGCGATGTGACCATCTGGTCTACTACTTCTTCTTGTTTCTCACACTGAGCATGACTCACATGAGCTTAGAGGTTAGTAGTGATAGTAACACCCTTCTTCTAGGATACTTACATGCGTAATCCCTGCACCATCATCTGTCCGAACTACATGGGTTTTGATCCATGTATTCTAAATAGGGTACATAGGAATCCTCCACAAGGTTCAATCCTAACCAAAGGTAAACTTTGGTTTCCCCTCCTAGGGGTGAACCTCCCTAATCCACCCTCAGTGGTGTCTAGATTAGCTTTCACATGGTCCCCCTCCTTATGTATAAGCTCTAATCCCCCTCTCTGAACTACATGGAATTTGATTCCCAACCAAATGGGATACGTAGGAAGCCTCCCTTAGGTCCAATCCCATGAAATATACCCATATTGATCTATTCTAGTTCATATCCCTAGTAATATCACATCCCTCACCTATGAGACCTTATCTATTTTAGGTCCATTGGGTAGCTTCTATGCATAAGATTCATTCCCCCCTTTCAGAACTACTTGGAATTTGATTCCTAACCAACTTGGATACATAGGAAACCTCCTCAAGGTTCAATCCCAACACCTTCAACAATCCATTCATTCCATCCATTTCCCCCACTTCATTCACATACATCCTAATTATCACCCAGGACAACACATCTTGATGAGATCATACCATCCATATGGGTCATCTTAGTTCATAGGCCCCATCTATCTCATCACTACTCCTAGCAGTACCTCGGTAGCTCCTATGTGTAAGCCCCATCCATCTGCTTCATCACCTCACCCTTATCCCAGTGGGATCACATCATCCATATGGTCATTCTTAGTGTGTAAGCCCCATTCATCCACATCATTGATGATCCTAGTAGAATTTGTGTAGTCTTAGTCCGTAAGACCCACACAATCCAATGAATATAAATCCTCTTGAAAAGGGCAGTCTCAGTGAGTAATCCCCACTCTATCCAATGAACTATGTGGGTTTTGATCCCTATATTCTAAGAAGGGTATGTAGAAATCCTCCACGAGGTTGAATCCCAAATAATGGTAAACCTCGGTGTCCCCCTCATTGGGGTGAACCTTCTTGATCCACCCTCAATGGTGTTCAGATCAGCCTTCATGGTGTGAAATCTTCCCTTTATGGGACACACCTCCCAGGGTCTTTCCTCATTAGGCATTTTGATCCATCCATCCAGTAAACCTTCCAGGTGCTCCCTCTTAGGGATGCACCTATCTGATCCACCTTTAAAAGTATCTTGATCAGTCCATCCCATCTCCACAAGACATTAAACTCACAGCCTACCCTGTGTTAAACATGGTATGCCTAAGGAAAACCTCATAATACATTACTTTGGAATAAGATACCCTATTATAGACATGTGATTCCTCATATTTATTCACCCTTGAGAATCCCTATTATGTGGGAGAGTATAGGTGTACCAATGTTCCAGCGTCCAGACATGCTAGCAATGCCCAACATGACTACTCTCCTGATCAAAGGTTGCTACCCTAACTTGACCCATTGGAATTTCCTAACATAAGAATCATAATTAACTGAAATCCATGAAGATATGGAACTGGGAAGTAGTTTCATGAACAACATATTAATCTATAAGGGATACCCTGACTAGGCGATGAATTTTGAGGAGGAATTCACAGAAGGAGGGACTGACATCCCATAATCCCATTTCAATCAAGCAGTAGACATCTCTAAATAAGTGATGAATGTCACCCGCCTTTGGAAATCATGAATGTAGGTTACAATGTACCTTAAACAAGTGAAAACACACCCGAAGGTGACTTTCCCTAGTGTAAAGGATCAGAAACACTCTTACATGTCCCTTGATTAGATATTATCGGCATGAGATGAAGTAGGTATGGTAGGTCAGGAATCCCGTAAGGAGTCCAAGCCTGATGTTATTATTATTTCACATATGTTATTCCCTTACCTATATATATCTATGCACACTAATTCTTTTATATTCACAGACTATATTTTTATAGACATTTTTGGTGGTGGCCAACTGAGTATATCTCACACCCTATTTGGGATGTTGTTTGGTACCCAGACAGACTTCATGAATGCATGTAAGGATAAGGTAAAGTTCCTCATTTTAGATTCTTAATTGATTATAGAATGGGTGTTTGGGATATCTTTAACAATCCTTATATCATGATGCTATTAGAGATAACATTTTTGGTCTTTTATTTATTTTGATATACATTTATGTACACATGCCTACCTTTTGTGTAGCTCCATGACATACTAATCATTTTTTATATGGTGCCACTTTTGGCTTGATGCATTATTACTATCTAGATTATTTACCTTCATTGATATATTTTCATTATTATGTTTCTATTATTTATTCAATATCACACTATTGTGCTACTTTGAATATGAGGGTATAGTCTTCCCACCATACCATCATGGTGCCACTTGTTTGCGATGATAGTCAATATAATCCAAACCATGAAAAATTATTACATTCCCAATATGACACTGTAAGGTTTCATCATGACAACCTAGAGGTCCCATGTGAAACTATATCCACTAAGCATCATCTCACATTATCGGTAGATATGCGATATCAAAGAATAACTACCTATAAGAACCTATAGTCATAGATTTTGGGATAAAGTTTCAACTGGAATCTCCAACTCTCACACAATAGATAAGGTGATAAATGAATGACTCACACCTATGTCTAATAGTATTGGGGTAAGAGTATAAAAGACGTAGATCATACCTTAAATCATATCATGTGCGGCCTATTCATAAACCTCCATAACATACACCTACCCATGGCCCATACTGCCATCTATTTGAGACTGGCATGGCCACCTGGTGGTGGTGGTGGAAGTATATCATAACATCTCTCCCACCAACAACTCCTCCCTTCAAATATCCACCTACTCATCTGGAAATATCGCCTCCCTATGGGTCTCCCTATCCATGCCTAGGAGATTCTTGATCATGAAACTGCCTCTATCATGGAATCCCATCCACTACCTTTTATCCCTTCTCAACATGTTGGTTTGGGAAATCACATGCCATGTGATCTCGCCCATCACAAGCATAAAAACACCCCTCTCCTAGATAATATGATCCTCTATGTTGACCATGCATCATATATCCACATGAATGAGTCCTTCCATGGGGTGGTCTCCTATACCAAGACAATGATGATTGGTTCCTACTAGCTATTGTAGATAAATCAGACCCATGATGGCCATCACTAGATCCAAATGCTCAAGATCCCTCCACCAGTAATATCTCAGTAACCAGAGCCCAATCTAGTACTCCAGCATAAGTAGGTATGCATAAGGAGACTATGCTGGCATAGATGTATCTACAAAGGCCCAACATAATATTACATTCCTAGAAGTAACCATCTCAAACCATGTTTAGGGAGTATTTCATAAGGTCATTGAACCTCACAACATACTCAGTAATCATCATATCACCCTGTTGTAGCTCAAGGTGCTCCTAAATCCACACGGAGCACAAGAAAAAAGGGTAAAAATCATCATGAAATAGTTGTTAGAAGTTTGACCATGAGATAATCATCTCATTATGGGTTTGTGTCATTAGACTCCATCAACACCCTACTACTCCATGGGAAATAGTGGCTATCAGTGCAACCATCTGATTGGTCAGGGTTCGAACAAGTCTAAATACTTGGATCACTGACTCAATCCAATCCTCCACCACTTGAGGATCTAGATCACCACAGAACCTTAGTATTCTATGACACTAGAACTCATGTATCATGCTAATCATGCATGCATCATCATACTACCCTTTTTGTACTATCTACTACTCAACAAGTGGGGCACTGCTCCCTACCCACCCTAAGAAAAAACCTCATGAGATGGCCCCTAAACTAAGGACTTATCACTCAATGGATTGTCTTCATGATACAGTATCGGTAAACTAGTTGTATGCCTTCATAGAGTCATACTAAAAGTAATCAATACATACCATGGTTAGATGAGAAAATATATGGGGAGCTGACTCAAGAAGGATAGTCAAAGTACTCAATCTTGTATGATGCATGTACTAATGGTTCCCTACAACCAATGTATTAGTATGTCAAGTAAAAAAGTAGGTAGTCAGAGTCCTAGTGAATGGATATGTTAGACTCCACACCAAAACTAGATTCCCTAGACTGAAGGCCACACTTAAGACACTCTGAAACCATTTCCTTAAATTCACAACAAATCCTCATCATGGGTCCCACTCCAACTCTAACCTAAGGACAAACTATTTTGATACCACTTTGTCATGACCCGAACGACTAGGGCCTAGCTAGACGACGGAAGCCTAAGTGAGAAAACCAAAATCCCTCCTCCAATAGGCTAGGGAAAGGAGATAATAACTGATAAGGAATAAATGAAATGGGAGGTATTTTTCTAATGCACTAGTATGCATGCACCCAACCATCTCCATGAAAAAGTGTAGAGGAATAATTAAAGACTGCAACATCTAGAGTATAACCATGCATTCAATAACCTCTAGATAATACATTATAGTATGATAGTATAAATAAATAAATGGAAAAAATACACACCCAACAAGAAATGGATTCCTAACCTGAAAACAACTAGAATAAAGGAAAACCAAAGAGATCCTGACTCTTGATCTCCTAGTCCGACCACCATAAGCAGTTAATGAACCCAAGTATCATTAAGATCTACCGATGTATCCATCGATATATCTGTTGTATGCACAAGACTTGACACATACGAGAAAATTCCATGAAGGGGTGAGTATATACATACCCATTAGGATGCCCTAAAAACCACAAAGGTAGAAATAGAGAGATATTATAGAAGTCATCTCAACACATAGAATGTGGGAAAATAAAACCCAAGATATATGCCTATAAAGAAACCCATATGAGAGAGAAAGGGGATATCAATATCTATATCCTAGCCAAGGATGATGAGTACGCTTCCAGGTCTAAGGGTCTATCTCCAATGCTTAGTATCTCATATGTCTGTCTAAGAAAGTTATGTGGAGGACCTGCACCTCACCACTGCACCATAACCCTAGGGGACACAATCTCTAATAGAGGAATTATACCCTAGTATGATAGGGGTGCCACTCAATATATATATTAATCATTCCCTAGTGTTTCATGGTGGGTGTCACCCATTATATAGAGGACTCATTCCCTAGTGTATCATGGGGTATCACTCAGTTGATGGAGGACTCGTGCCTTAGTGCATCAGGGGGGTGACACTCTATAGATAAAGGAATACAGGGGAGACACACAATACAAGAAATAGTTCAATTAGAGGGATTTATTTTTTCATTATATGGGGTTATAACCCCCTCTAAACACTTTAGTGATGGTTACCCATAACCACTACTAAAGTGACTGCCTAATCTGATTAGGGGCGGTTTTGGTTAAGTGCTGGTAAAATGGAGGTCAGTTTAGGAGAGGTTAAATTAGAGGGGGTTTAACCCCCTCTAATTTCTCTCTAAATTAACCAAAAATAGATGAATTAGGGGCGGTTTTAACCAACCCTAATTCAAACTTCAATTTAAGGGTGATGAGAACCTCCCCTAATTTACTTTCAAACACAATGTTTAGGGGAGGTTATCCTTTAATCACCCCTAAACATTATTTTTATTTTATTTTATTTTTTTCTTTTTTATATCACCCCTCAAACACCTTGGACATCCCACTGCACCCCCCATGCTCCATTAGGAAAACCCCCACCTAGACATCATGATAACCCCTCGAACACACCGACACCCTCACCCTAAAACCCCCCCTAGACACCCTGATACCCTGGGAAAACCCCCACTTGGAAAACCCCTCCCAGAACCACCCCCTAATCTGTGGTCCTCGACACCCCCCCCCCCAACATGAAAGGAAACCCTCGAAAATGCCCCTCACATGTGTAGTGCACTTATTCCACACACCCTCACTCGGGTAGAAAAAAATCACATGTAGGGATTCAGACCTATGGTCGATGGAACAACTACGCACGCCTAAACCACTAGGCTGAATGGACTTACATTTATTGTATATAATAAATTAAATTTATTTTGATACATAAATATTAGATAGTATATATGTGTATGTGTGTAGAAATATAAATAATATAATATATTTGTGTATAATATTTATATATAATATATATTTGTGTATAATATATAGTATATATATTTGTTTATAATATATATATATATAATATATATAATATATTAGATACATAAATAATAGATTATATGTAATATATTTGTGTATAATATATATATATATATATATATATATATTATCTATATATATGTAATATATATAAATAATTATATTTACATATATAAATATATATTTATATATATATTTATAAATACATTTATTTGTGTGTGTGTGTGTATTTATGTAATATTAATAAATATAATATAATTATAATATATATATATATAATTATTTTTATATACTTATGTGTGTGTGTGTGTGTGATAATAATATTATTAATTATTATTATTATTACACCTATTTTTTAAACTATAAAAATTATATGTTGGTTTTATAAATATTATACATTTATATATGTTGTGATTTATATTATACATATATTATATTAAATACATTTATATTATATATTTATGTATGTAATTATATACATTTATATTATATCATGTATGCACATATATATTTACACACAAAATAAAATACTCACTCCAAATACTTTTTTTCATTTTCTGTATAAAACGCTTTAAGGTTGAGTGAGAACCACACAATACAAAATACCAAATACCAAATTTAAACACCACAAACATTAACACCATAAAAGATACAAATTCCATCCCAAAACATCAAAATCTAACATCAAAATTCAAATTCAAACATGTCATTCAAAAAGAAAATAGGTGAACACCTCAGGTCGTGTCTACCTCAAGCCATGCTCCATGAATTGTAACCCTAATTCAAAATCAACCCATCATCAACATAAATAATTTCCAAAAACCAAAATCTATTGGAGAAAATCCTCATCACCATTAGAAAAAAAATTAAGACCTTCAAGATATATAGGGGCCTCACCATCACTGGTGAAAACCCATCACTAGAACCTTCGCCTCATCACTATTAGCCACATCATCTTCACCACCATAGATATGCCATAATAGGACTTCACAGGACATCTAAAATAGGAACATCACTAGTTGAAGAAGCTTCACAGAAAACCTAAAGAAAAATCCCAATGGGGACCCATGGACTGATCTGAATCCACCATTAGATTCACCTCCCACAATGCCATCGACCGCTCAAACTGAACAACCCAAGACACCTTGGAGACCACCATGTGAGTTCAACTTGGAGAAGAGCGGTGGAATCCTGGAGCAAAATCAGAGAAAGGAGAAAACTAAGTCCTTAATAGCAAGCTTCGATCATCGTTGTGACCACCAACCCCTTCCTTAAAAGCCACCACCAATTAAACAACAACCGAAGAGGAACAAATAGAACACAGACCCAGAACTCTAAGAAACAAAGAGAAGACTGCATCCAATAAGGGATATTGAAACCAAGAGATGGAAAGTACAAGGTAAAGAAATCATCAGAAGCCACCACCAACAAAATCCCAAATCATCAAGGTTGCATCGAGTCAAACCGAGTTGGGTTTGATCATAATGGTACCAGAAACAAGATCGAAGGTCACGAAAAATGAGGTCCATGAGGAGAGAAAGGGAATGAGAAGGATAAAAGAGGAGGAATGCCAAAGAAGGATCTATCACTGTGAGGGAGCAATGATAAGGAGGGAGTGGTGGCGTCGGGAAATGTATTTATATATATTTGTCTATATTATATATATTTTCATACATAATATAATATAATTTTACTTATACATAAATATACAATAAAAGGGTATTTAATATAATATATTCATAATATAAATCATAATATAAATGTATAGTATTTATAAAACCATATATAAATTTTATATATTTGAATAAATATATTTATAAGTACATTTATATTATATATACCAATATTTATATATTTATACATTTTTTGTATAAGCATTTATTTAAAGTATTTATATAATGTCTTTATATATATGTGTGTTTAAAATGTATTTACATACATTTATATAACATGTTTATGTAATATATATATACACACATGAACATGAACGCGTATATATTAAAATATTTAAATTTATATGAGATTTATTTTAGAAAATAAAAAATAGAGGGGGTTCAAAACCCCCTCTATACAAAGGGATTAGTGGTGGTTCATGAACCCTCGCTATTTCATTTTAAAAAAATCCATTATATATATAGCCTCCAAAATTAAGATAAATATTATATATATATTATCACCTCTAAAATCCAGTCGAACATATAAAGCCACTAATTATTAAATTAGTGGCGGTTTTGACATAACTTCCTCTAAAATCCAACCAAATATTAAAAAAATAATGCTAAAAATTAGAGGAGGTTGTGAAACCCCTATAAATTCAATGATTGGAAGAGGTTGTGCATAACCCTCTCTAATTTTTATATAAAATAAATTTAGATGGGGTTGTGCATAACCCCCTATAAAAAACGTTGTTAATCTACTATTTTTTTTAGTGACTCCCTGGTGCAATAGAGGGGTTTCCAACCTCAACATATCTCTGATGATATCACCCAATCACTACTATCAGCCAAGCGTCACTTGAAGAATCTCATGCTTGTAACACCTCACATCATATCTCAAAATCCCCTATCAAGGATACCATTATGTTCTACACATAAAACTACTCAATATAGTCTACTCATGTGCCAAATATGAGCCTAAAATAAGGAGATACACTAGGTGGAAGTCCCTGAGAAAAGTGTGTGACATGTACCTAGGGTCACACGGTGTGTGCCCTTTCCTAGACACCTAGTTGTTTCCTCACCTGCACACGGATTTCCTAGCCATATAGTATTACAAGGCATGTATGAGTACTACACAATGTGTCTCATCCACCTGGGGCCTTCCCATGAGCTCCCAGTTAGACCAGTGTACATCTATCCATGTCGGTCGGCATTTGGTCATGCCTCTATACTTTAGGCCCTACTTGTGCACCTGATTGTGTCAAAGTATCAGGTAGTTCCAGTGTACTCCTAGACTTACCCATGTTTCTGAACATTCCCAAGCCTGTGTAATCTTGGATTACACATCTAGTCTCCATCACAGGGTCACATGGTGTGTATGGTATCATACACGGCATGTGATCTTTATCTCCACTCAAAACCCTAGATACCATAGCTAGGGGACTACATGGAATGCATTATTCACAGTACATGTCATGTAGTTGGTTTTTTCACAGAAAACTCAGTTCCTTCACATGGATCCCAGATCCACCATTACCACCACAAAATTTGTCCCTTGACCACTTGAAATTGAAGTGGGTCATCTCTGGTTATCAATCTCCGACCTCCGTTGACCAGAAATTGGAAATTCATTTGATCGTTGTTGAGACGTCATGCCTCCCATTACCAATTTAGATCCCAAATCCATGAAGGTATCGCCCAATACCCACAATCCATCCTAATCCATCTATAAATCACCATCATTCATGAAACTACCATGAATCTGGGGGTTCGATCATGATCAAACCTGCCCCCAAAAATGTTGAACCACAACCCTATGGGTCAATGGTGAAGAATGCAAAGAAGGTGGGAAGAAATACATAAGAACAAAGTGAAAATTGTCATTGGACAGTGTGATCATGACCAAAAAATGTGAATATGAGGTAGGAAGGGGTGGATTTAGGTGAAAAAAATCACAAATAACTGGATTAAGAATTATTTGTCAAATTTTGAGGCTCATGCAAGAATGATAAACACCAAAAATAAAATTAGATAAATAATTCATGATTGATCAAATAAAAAGGGTGGAAATTCATAAATAATGTTCCCTACCTCAATCAATGATTGATTATTGGTGAAGAGTGTGTTCACCGCTAATGAAGAAGTTCCACTATGTTCATTGCCTACCTCTCGATCCAGCTTGATCAGATCATTGATCTGAGTTATTAGGCTTTCTAATGATAATGAAGAATGGTCTTCTCTAATCCTCCCATGGTTATAAATATAACCTTAAAAACATCATAATGATGTATTTATAGAGTATTGGGATAGTTTAGTTCATTAATTTCAAATAAATAATTTATTTATTTATTTTATTAAATGCACCCACCAGCAGTCACCTCCCACGGAACACCCAACACCGACCAACCTTATGGAATGCCTAGGGTAAAACCTATGTTCCAGATTCAATCACAATCTCAGATTTTTCACCCAAGGTCCCAAACAAAAGGAAATTCATTTTTATCAAAATAATGTGTGAGCATGCATAAAAATTTATTATATTTTTAATATATTAATTTCGGGGTCCCGGGACACCCAAACACCACTCCGACTATGAGGATAAATCTAGATATATACATAAGAATATTCAAATGACCAATCCATAAAAACTAGATTTGTTGCATTATCCCCTCCTTCAAGCCTTTTGACCCTAAAATGAATAAGCTAAACAAAAAGGTGGGGTACTAAGTATGCATCTGACTCTCACACTCCCAAGATCACTCCTTCTTGCTCCTATGATTTCATAGCACACAAACCAAAGGGATAGTACATCTATGTAGGATCATCTCCTACTGATCCTTAATCACCACTGAATACTCCATAAAGGTGGATCCATCCTTGATGTATAGATTATCCTAGTCAATAATGTGTATAGGATCATTCATGTATCTACTTGGTTATGACACATACAAGATGTCATGAAATCAATCCAATTACGAGGGTGAGGATAGGTGATAAGAAACCTCTTCATCCCTCTATAGGATCTCAAACAGCTCAATAAACCTTAGGGATAGCTTGCCTCCCCAGCCAAATCTTTGTAATTCTTATTATTGGGAGAATATCATGAAAAAATTGTCTCCCTTATCAAACTCTAAGGTCCTACAACATAGATCTTTATAAGATATATGTATTCTCTGGGTTTTCCTCATGTGATCGCAAATCACCTTTATTTTCTCCACCATCACATGCTCCATCTTTGTCCCAACAAGTGATATCTCATGTTTTACTCATAGTATTAATTTTATGTGGGAATATTTTTTGGACAGTTTATCCTCTCAAGTTATAGGTGTTTTGGGATGAATAAGTGTAATTTTGGGGACTTTTTTCAGGTTTCACGGTTAAGGTGTGTGGTTAAACTAACCATGCAGCCTAAGTGTGAAGCCCATGCAGCTCTTGACAAAGGTGATCTACATGGTTACCACATGGTTTGTTTAACCGTGCGAGTAAATCATGAAACCCACCTGAAGAGGGGTATTTTTTCACTTTTGGGTCCTTTTTAATTAGGGTTTCTCCCCTTGGATTCCCCAATTAATTTCCCCCAACCTAAGTTCCTTTCATGGAGCTCTCTCCCTCACCAAATCCACTACAAATGGATTTTGAAGTGGTTTCTTGGTGATTCTTCACCCTATTTTAAAGGTTATGGTTCCTTTACTCTTCTTGCATTTTATTACATTTTACTCTTATTATATAAACCCAGTGGCCATTATTGGCTTAGTTTTATACCTGGAGTTGTCCTAAAATTTGGGTTTTTCTTCCTAGGGGTTATGAGACCTCCTTTGAGACCTAATCCAGTGGATTTTATCGAAGGCGACATGATTCCACAAAATGAGGTAGGTTTTTTTTATTCATTACCTTTAATCTTAGAGTTCCAGGAATTCTTGATGATTTAATGGTGTTTTTGAATTAAAGTAATGATTTATATGATATCTAGTTTAGATTTTATAAAGGTTTTCCATGCTTGGATGGGTTTTTCTTTCAAAAAAATTGGTTGAATTGCATGGTGCTATGGAACTTGGTTTTGAAATGGTATTTTATGAATTATTCATGTTAGATAAAATTTCAAAGAGGGTTTTCATTGATCAATGCACTTTTTCATGGGGTTTTAATCCAAATGGTTTTTTCAAAGTGGTTTTTTATTTTTGTTTTTAAATGGTTACATTATTTCAAAGGGTGTTGTGGATTTATAAATTAAAATAGATATTTCTTTAGGTTATTTGATGGTGATTTTGATTGATTTTGTTTTATTTGGAATTGTGTTTGGAGACCAAATTTTTTAAAAAGGAATTTCCAAATGTACATGATATATGTGATAAGTGAAGGCCTAGTTTTCACTTTGTGATGTGATGTTTATTGTGCCCTTGTTGATCCCCCTTATGTTATTGATGGTGTTTATTCTTATCCATGTGATGGATTTTTTATGATGTGATTCATGGTGTGTGATGAATTGGGATCATTTTAAGGTTAGTGAAGGAGGAGGTAAGGATGTTATTATGGTGTTTTCCCTTGGGGTTTTTATTTTCATGAGATGAAATTACTTTTTATGTCCCACCTCCATTATTATTATATGGGGAGATTGAGGAAACTAAGTGGGAAGTAGTGGGATGTGTTAGGATAGTTGAGATTTATGCACTAGCTAGTCACCCCTAGTGAAGATTCACACACTAGCTAGTGGTATGTCATTGAGGAGCCTGGTAGAGTGATTTAGTTGATGGATATGTGACCATTAACCTATCAGAAGTTGATCCACCTATACATTTCATGTGTTGTCCTGTTATTCTTTGTAGTATTTCCTCAAACTATATATCATATGTTATGCATTTTTTATATATTTACATGTGTGATGATTATTTTTTGGATGAAATTATTTGATGTATTGATCCTCTTATGGTTTATTCTTGATGTTGACTAGTTCAATTCCATATATTTATTGGAATTATTCATGATCTTATATAGTTGTGTTTTATTTATTGTTACCCCAATTTCCTTTCTTACCTATGAGTAATTTGTATAATTTATTTTGAAATAAAAAGGAGGAAATGGTTTCAATGCTTCAGTTTTGTTGGAAATTAATTTGAAATGTTTTAAACTATGTGTGGGTTTATAATCAAAAGTGTGGTGTTTTAAGGAAAAATTATTGGCATATGAAAGTGACATGGTTTTTGGAAAAACCTCTTTATGGAATTTTTTATAAAATTTGTGATTTGAGAAAGTGAATGTTCTATGTTTTTTTACACTTATATCATGTAAATTAAATGAAAAACTATTTGTCTACATTATTTTTTAGACTTTTTTTTGTTTCTTTTATAAAATGAATGAATTAGAATCATGGTGGTATCTTAATAGCTTCATAACACACCCTACATACTCATGTTGGTGGGTATGTAGTCTTCATGTCATATGTAGTTTTCTTTATATTGGGATTTTGGGTTTGATCCAATGTTACCTTCCTTAGGAATTGGATATTTTTTGGGATCGTGGTGGTGAATTTAGTGCCATGTGTAGATGGTGATCGTCCTTCAGTTTCATGGAACTAGTTGGATCAAGTTTTGTATCGGTTTCTTTGTTATTCTTTTTCTTTTCTTTTATATGTCATTGTAGTTTTATAACTATGTATTAAATTCTTATTTTTTATAAGTTTTTTTTTGTAATTTTTCCTTATCGATTTATAATTATTCTATGTTTGGATGTTTATATTTATTTTCTTAATGGAGAAACCATCCAAAACAGTCATGTTTGATACCCATGATGATTTTTTTCAACTTAGGGGGATTAGGGATACTCCTCAGGTATGTGGTGGTCCATCTTGGGAATCTGGTAGATGGACATCCCAAGTTGGTTTGTTACATACCTCCACTCTTAGTCTAGTATAAGGGTGACCTAAAAGGTATCCTATATAGGGCCTTGAAAGGTTTCATTTCAATGTTAGAGTTATAGTTGTTATTATAAGAAAAAACTATAAATATAAATTGATCCCCCCCAACTCCAACCAAAGTCTAACATGTAGGCTCTTAGCATATCCTCCAACACCTAGATAGTCTACTCAGTCTGCCTATCCATATAGGGATGAAATGAAATTTTCATTCATAACTATGTCCCTAAGGCCTCCATAATTCCCCTCCACAACTGTTTCATGAATTGAGAATCATAGTAGGATACAATAATTAAGGGTACCCCATGAATACATATGATCTCCTTTAAATACAACTACCCTAAACACTCAATAAAAATCTACTCTTGGAAGGAAAGAAAGTGAGTTGACTTAGTGGTTAGATCAATAATCACCTAGATAACATCATGTACTCTTGATGCCCATAGAATCCTCATCACAAAGTCCATGGATATGTTAAATCATTTCCACTCTAGGATCTCAGGTGCCTATGTCAAACCTGTCAAAACCTATTGCTCGACCTTTACTTACTGACAAGTGAGACACCAAGATATGAACTTGACAACACTCTACCTCATTCTAGCCCATGAAAACTATCATTGAAGGTACTTTATCATATTTTCCACACTAGGATGTATAGCCAAGAGGGAAGTGTGAAACTCCCTTATCACCTCCTCATGCAATGTGACTGGAACTACTGCATGTACCTGGTAAAGGATGACATGCTCCCCTCCTTCATAAAATCTACCAGGTGCATATCCTAAGAATATCTGGTCACTTGGAACCTCATAATTGATGTCTCCCAACTGGGCCTCTCTTACATGCTGAAGAATAATAGGACTCACCACCGTTGACTGAATAAAAACTACACCCCTCTCCTCCATCAATGTCAGCTATAAAAAATCTAACTACTTGGATGCCTTATCCACCAACCAAGAATGGGACTTCCTGCTAATGGAATCTACCACCACATTTCCCTTCCTAGGAGTATAGACTATCTTGAAGTCATAGTCCTGTAGGAACTCCAACAAGTATCATTGTCTCAGGTTAAGATCTCTCTGATTTAATATGTACCTGAGACTCTAGTAGTCTGAGTAAACAAAAAATACTTGCCTAAAAGATTATGCATCTGCATATTCAAAGTGAATACTACCATAGTCAAATCTAGGTCATGAGTCACATAGTTATACTCATGGGGTATCAACTTCATCAACCTATTTGTGATCAATTTCAAACTCTATATCAACATGAAACTGATCCTATCTCTAGAGGCATAAAAAACACTATGTACTCCACACCCTCCTCTAGAAGTCTCAACATAGAAGAACTGGTAAACCTCAACCTCAACTCCTCAAGGGATAACTCTCACTACTCTATCAAAGTAAATGACTTCCCATTCTACACCAAGGTGGTCAAAGGGGAAACAATCATATAGAAGTCTTCCAAAAACCTCTTATAGTACCCCACCAAGCTAAGAAAACTCTACACCTTTAACACGCTCTTAGGGTGGATCCCAAGCAAGCACCTCATTAATCATTGTCAGGTACATAGCTAAACTATGCTCAGAGATGACATTACCAAAAAATTAAACCTCATGAATCCAAAACGGTCACTTTGAGAGAGCTTACCATAAATCCAATACTCCCAAAGTAAGTCTAGGACCATCCTCAGATGATCTAAATGCTTCTACTTTGACATAGAGTAAATGAGTATGTCATTAATGAATAAAACCACAAATTATTCCAAGTATGGATAGAATATTTAGTTCATAAAAGTTATAAACATGGTGGGGGAATTAATCACACCAAAATGTATCACTAGGAACTCATAATGTTAGTAGCGACATCAGAATTTAATCTTCAAAATATCATCCTCATAAACCCTCAATTGGTTGTAGCCAAACCTGAGATCAATCTTTGAGAACCAACTTTCCCCTCTCAACTGGTTAAAGAGGTCATCAATACTTATTAAGGGGTAGTTATTATTTCTTGTTACCTGGTTTAGGTGATGATAATCAACACAAATTATCAATCTGTCGTCTACCTTTTTCATGAACAAACTAGAGCTTCCTAAAAGGACATAATGGTTTTGATGAAACCCTTATCTAAAATCCCTCCAATTTCACCCTCAACTCCTAGAGCTTGGTAAGTGCCATATGATATGCCACAGAAGATATAAATGCGGTCTCAGGGTGTAAGTCAATGCATAAATCCATATCCAACCATGGATTTAGTCCCAAAAAGTCCTCAGGGAATACATCCATGTAGAACTCCACTTTTGAAGGAATCCAGATACCTAAAGAGCTCACTGCACTAAGGGATAAACTCACCAACTAATGGGTGATGGGTTGTAGATTCTTTCCCACAAGAACCACTTTCTCATCCATGATATCTCTCTTGACTATAAAGGAGAATATTATACCATCTATCCATAGGCATATAACTCATTTTTTATGACATTAAATCTAGTCTTAGACCATGGATAAACAATCTATTCCCAATATGATGTCATAAGGATTCATCATGGTGACCAAGATGTACCATGAGAAAATTTCTTCATTGAGTACCATATTTCACTACAGAAAAATATGTTATATCAAAGAATCACTTCTTGTAGGAACCTCTAGTAATATATTTTGGTATAAAGTGTCAATTAGAATCTCAAACTCTCATATAAGGGATAAGTCTATAATGAAATGACTTGTGCCTGTGTCTACTAGTACTTGGGAAAAATTTTAAAAGACATAGATCATACCTTGAATCATCTCATGCATAACCTGTTCATAGCCCTCTATAGCATGAAACTATCCACAACCCCTGCCACTAGAACTTGGTGGTGGTGTTGGTGGTGGAAGTATCTCATAGCATCACCATCCACCAATAGATCCTCCCTCCGAAGATCCACCTTCTCCTCTACAGAACTACCTCCCTATGGTCCACACTGGACATGCCTGGGAGATCTATGATCATGGTGCTTCATCTTCCATAGTAGTTTGTCCACTACCTGTCTTCCCTCCTTGGCACGTTAGGTTTGGAAATCACATGTCATGTGACCTTACCTGTCACAAGCATAGAACCACCCCTCTCCTAGATGACTCGATCCTCTATACATACCCAGATATATAGATCCACATGCCTATGTCCTTCCATGGGGTGGTCTCCTATACCAAGACCCTAAAGACAAGAACCTTCTAGCTACTACAGATGACTCAGCCCCATGATGACCAACATCGGCTCCAACCACTCGGTTTCCATCTTCCAGGAAACTCTCAATAACCGTAGTCCACTCTATTACTCCAGCATAAGTAGGTATTCATAGGGAGACTATGCTGGCATATATGTCTCTATGGAGGCCCTTATCAAACTTCCACAATGGGAAGAAACCATCTCATTCCATGTTGAGAGAGTATCACATGAGGTCAGTGAACCTCAAATCATGCTCATAAACCATCATTTAACAATGTTTCAACTCAAGAAGCTCTTGAATATATATATGAAGCATAATCATGAAGGGTAATACTCATCATAAAATAGTTTCTTAAAGTATAACTATGAGTACATTATCTCATCATGGGTCTGCATCATCAGACTTAACCAGCATCCTACTGCTCCATGGAAAAGACTGGATCTTAGCAAAACCATATGATTGATCAAGGCCTAAAAAGTTTGAATACTTGGATCACTAGATCAATTAAATCCTATGTTACCTAGGGATATGGATTTCCATGGAATCTCAATGGTATTTGATGTTGGAACTCATGTATCACGCTAAGACTATATGCATCATCATCCCATCATGTTGGTACTATATGTTGCTCGACAGGCGGGGATAATACTCCCTGGTCATTCGAAGAAAACACCTCATGAGATAGCCCCTAAACTGAGGCCTTATCATTCAATAGATTGTCATCGTGATCTTGTGTCAGTAACCTATCTGACTATCTTTTCAAATTCATCTTGAAAGTAATCAAGAGGTACCATGGTTAGATTAGCATATACAAGGGGAGATGACTCAAGAAGGACAATCAAAAGACTCGGTCCTATATTATTCATGTATCAATGGTTCCCTAAAATTGATTTATCAGTATAATGAGTCAATAAGTAGGTATTAAAAGTCCTGGTGAATGGATACATCGGACCGCACCAACACCAGATTCCCTAACCTTAAGGCCACACTCAAGACACTCCGAAACGGTTTCCCTAAGTTCCCAACCAATACTCACCATGGGTCTCACTCCAAATCTCACCTGCGGACAAACTACTCTGATGATACTCTATCATGACCCAACCTGTCGGGGCCTGCCTGACTAGAAGAAGGTCTAGTGAGACAACCCCAATCCCACATTTAATAAGCTATGGGCTAGTGATGAGTGTCAAGAAGTCATAACTGAAATGAGGGTCCATTTCCTAATGTACCTTTATGCACGCACCCAACCATTTCCATGAAAAAGTGAAGAGAAATAATAAAAGACTAAATCATTTAGAGTATAACCATGCATGAAATAACCTCTAGGGAATACATCAGAGTATGGCATTATAAACTAATAAAATGGGGGAAACACACCCAACCATAAATGGATTCCCAACTTGAAAAAAATCTGGAATAAAGGAAAATTAAAGAGAGACTAACTCCTAATCCTACAATCTAACCACCATATGTGGTCAATAAACCCAAGTATCACTAACTTACATCAATTTATCCATTGATATTTATATCATCTATACAAGACAATACACATTCAGGAAAATCCTGTATAGGGGTGAGTATATACATAACTAGTAAGATGCCCTAAAAACTAAAAAGGGAGATATAGATAGATATTATAGAAATATTCTCAACACATAGAAATAGGGGTAAACCCAGATATATGCTCATAAATAAACCCAAATGAGAGAGAAATGGGATCTTTATCGCCATAGTTTGTCTAAGGATGATGAGTCTGCTTACAACTCCAAGGGTCCATCTCTGATGCCCAGCATCTCGTGTATCAATCTAAGAAAGTTGTGCGGAGGGCCCGCACCTCGCTACTATTCCACATCCTAAAGGGGAACAATATCCAATAGAGTACTTAAGACCAAGTATGATAGGGGTTCCACTCAATAGATAGAGGATAGACACCCTAGTGTATCATGGGGTTCTACTAAGTAGATAGAGGACTCACTCCCTAGTGATTCAGGGGGTACCACTCAGTAGATGGAGGACTTACACCCTATTGCATCATAGGGTGTCACTCATTAGATAGAGTAATACTGGGGACCCACAAACAAGTGAGATAGGGGGAAGGTGGTTTCTAACCTCAACATCTCTTTGATGATCTTATCTGGTCACCACTATCGGTCAAGAACCTCCTAAAGAAGCGGCACACTCACAATATCTCACATCATATCTCAAAATCCCCTAAAAAGGATACCGTCACATTCTATGAAAAAAGCTTTTCATGATAGGAAATTCATGGGCCAAAATATGAGTCCAAAATAAGGATATAAGCTAGGTAGAAGTCCCTGAGAAAAGTACATGGCATGTACTTGGGGTCACACAGCGTGTGACCTCACTTGGACACTTGGATGTGTCCTCACCTAGACATATATCGTCTGACCATGTAGTACTGTATGGTGTTTACGGGTACTACATGGTGTGTCTCAGCCCCCTAAGACCTACCCATGTGCTCCTGGATATGCCAGTGTACATCTGACTATGCCCTTGTACATATGGTCATGACAGTGTACATGTCTGTGTCTGAGTACCGAGTTGTTCCCATATACTCCTATTCATGCCCATTTTCCTTGTCATACCCAAGCCCGTGTACTCCTAGAGTATATTCTAAGCCCTCATCACAGGGTCACATGATGTGTATGGTTTTATACACCACATGTGATATTTATCTCTACCTAAAACCCTAATTGTTACAATTATGAGACTATATAGTGTGTGTTCTTTACAATACACGTCATGTGGTTGGGTTTTTCCTAGAAATATAATCTCCTTAATGTAGATCTCAATTCCATATTTGTTTTCAAAAAATCTTTCCCTTGATCACTATAAATTGGAGGGGTCATATTCAGCCCTCGGTCTCTAGGATTCAATGGCCAGATATCATAAATTTGTTTGCCTGTCGTCGAATCATCGTGCCTCACATCACTAATCTTGATCCTAAATCCACATAGGTGTCACCCTATACCCACAATACACCCTAATAAATTAACAAATCACCATATCACATGTCATTCGTGCAACTACTATAAATCCATGGTTTTGATCACACTCGAACCCACCCCAACAATGTTGAACCGTGACCCCATGGGCTAACAACGAATAATGAAAAGGAGGTGGGTAGAAATGCATAAGAACAAAGATAAAATTTTCATTGGCTTATGTGATCTTGAAAAATAACCATAAATATATGGTATCAAGTTTTTGAATCAAGCATAACAATCACAAATAACTAGATCAAGATTTATTTGTCAAATTTTGGGGCTCATGTAAGAACTAAAAACCCTAGAAATCAAAGAAGATAAATAATCCAATATTGATCAAATAAAAGGGTATAAATCCATAAATAACATACCCTGCCTCTATTAAGAATCAATAGTTAGTGAAGATAGCATTATCCAGTGATGAAGAAGGTATGATGAATTCATTTCCTATCTCTCAATCCACCTTGATCCGATTGTTGATCCGCATTCTCAGGTTTTCCAATGCCAATGAAGAATGCTCTCCTCAAATCCTCCCAGGGTTATGTGGATAACCCTGGAGAAACATAATAATTATGTATTTATATATTATTAGTCAATGTTAGCTCATTTATTTAAAATAAATAAATAAATTATTTATTTATTTTATTAAACGCACCTGCCAACAGTCACCTCCCATAGAATGTATGATGCTGACCAACCTTATGTAATACATAGGATAAACCTTGCATTCCAGATTCAATCGCGATATCAGATTTCCCATCTGAGGTCCCAAACAATGTGAAATTAATTTTTAACAAAATAATGCATGCACATACATTAAAATATATTGATATTTTTAATATATTTATTCTGAGGTCCTGAGACACCCAAACAACATGAAAACTCCGAGGATAAATCTAGACATATATATATATAGAAATATTCAAAAGACTAATCTATGAAAATCAGAGTCATTAAAATTTCCATCTCTAGACTATGCTAGGAGAACCTTAAATTCTCTTTATTTATTAATTGGTTTTCTAAATGAATTATCGTGATCTTGAAATGGTTGATTTGTGTTTGTAAATGGGTTTTTGATCAAAGATTGTTTTTCCCTTGTTTTGGAAAAAGAAAGGTTTTTTTCAAATAATTTTGAAATAAATTATAAAATGGGGTTTCAAAGAATGTTTTGATAGAATAAAGAGTTTTTTATAATTTTTGGGAAATGTGAAACTCTTTGATTTGATAAATGAAGTACATGTGAAGCCTTGGGTACTTAGGTGGAATATATAGTATTATGCCTCATCCCATTTTATTGTCGGGGGGTTCACTTATAGGGTGTTATTATACTCCCTAGGTACGTGTTCTAGGGACTTAATATTGAAATTTTTTAAGGGTTAACTCGTGGGGTTTTCCTCTACTCCTTAGGCCTATGTTCTAAGGACTTGAATGTGCAATAGTTGTTGACTGTGGTATGATTAGTCTGCTAGCCTGACCTGTTGTGATCCTTAGACTATTTGACATTGTTCTTTGGCTTGTTTAACATTGTTCTTTTCTTTTTCAGTCTATCTTGTTGTGATCCTTGGCCTATTTTTAGAAATGTGTATTTATACTTTGAAACTATTTTACCAACCTTTTTTAGAACTATGTAAAAGGGAAAATATTTACCATGATTTTGATATAAAATAGTTTTATTTCTCATCATGAATTTTTTTATTTAAAATGAGAATATTGGGATTATTTGTAAAAATACTTAATATGTAACACCTAGGTGGGATCTTAATAAGTCTATTTATCTTACACCATGAACACACCCATGATAGTGTGTAGACCTTGTATTGTCTTTTGATATAGGGAAGGGAAAGGTGCTATAGTGAGGTGTAAAGGTTTATGTTAATTGGTTAAAATTATCCGGTGGTGAGATGGTGGGAGATTACTTACTTATCACATGGAGTATAAGTTGTTAGTTTTAGTTTTCCTTTATAGTTTTGTTAGAAATGTACCTTTGGGTTTTGATATTTTTTATTTGAGGTTGTATCGCTACAGTTGTCTCTTTGGTT
The DNA here is from genome assembly GCA_963277665.1 of Viscum album. NCBI lineage: Eukaryota > Viridiplantae > Streptophyta > Magnoliopsida > Santalales > Viscaceae > Viscum > Viscum album. The sequence continues at coordinate 1,429,654,905 of OY728126.1, read as the reverse complement.
TATGGAATATTCCTTTTATTTTTCTTCCATTGTTTCTTTCCACTGTGTATATATATTCCATGTATATTATTTCATCTTGAGAGAAATAATTACTTATGGTTGTTATTTGATGTCGGAGTACTTGTTGTCGGCCTTTGGGGGTCGAGAACATCCTTCAGTTATGTGGATGATCGGTTCAAGTACCAATTCTAGAGGGTATCCATGTCAGTTTGTTACAGGAAGTGTTGTAAAAGTGGGTTCCCTAGACCCAACTTGAACAATACTTTTAGATTAACATATCATGCATACAGTGAGTTATTCATGATGTATTATTACCATAAAAGTGTTGATATTTTTGAATCCACTATTTACATGATAATTTCCAAATATTATTTTTCATGTATAGAGGTTAAAGTAGTTCCCATCTATAATGAGAACTTTGAGATACTATGATAGTAATCTTAAAAATATGCCATAGGGTAAAAGATACATCATTCTGTTTGGACACAGATGTCATCTGACTATCAGGTGTTTGGGGTTCATAAGTATTAATACTTCTTCTCATGAAGTTCGAACTTTGTGATCTCGAGCTGAGGAGATCATGATGACTAAACTACCAATAGGAACACCACATGTTTCAGGTGTCATTGGTGGTTCCTATCTATAAACACGTGTAGTGGTTTTATAAATTGAGATTATTATTTTTATAACTATTTTATTATTTAATTTTATGTAAGATAAAAACCATGAAATTTATTTTAATGGATAGGTAGCTTGTGTCGGGTGTGCCATTTGTGGTATAACTATGAAAACCCATATCTTATATACTTTATTTCATAATTTATTACATAAAATCACACTTAGTACAACCCAGAAGATTGATAATACTATTGTATTTAGGATATTAGGTACATATCACATCAAATTGATACATGGATATAATAACATTATTGAAAACTTCCTTAACATTATTCTAAAATTCTATTGTTCATTTAAAACTACATGGGATAACCTAGGGACATACATAAGAAATGGTTGAGCTATAAAGCCCAGTAAGGGAATAAATAGTGCATAACATGATGAAAGTATTATATATTAGTTAATAATAATTTAAATGGTACATGAAAGGGGTGATAATCATAAACATGAACATCGAAGCATGATATACAATGATAATATAAAAGACAACATTAAAATGACATCATAAACATAGGTCAAGGATAACCACCAAGAAATCATAACATGGTGTAAAAAGTCATATAATAGATTATGTTTACTCCCTAATCCCATAAATTAAATATCATGAGACTAAAATATTACCCAATTCATTATAGTGTTATATAATTCTAGGCACACCAGTCACTTTCATATCATGTACATGCATTAGTGTACCACATAAATCATTTAACAAAAGATCATATTTCAACACATTTAATTACAAAATTAAATAGTGTGGAATACATACATGGAATTAAATAATAAAATAATGATAGGTATGTATAGGTGAATATTATTTTTTATAAATGTTGACGGTATTCATAATATAAAGGTTTGGCATGGAAAAGTTTCAAGATAATTTTGGTGGCATAACGGGGGTACATAATGAATCATAGGAGGGATTAATGAGAGTGAAATGGGTCTCTCATCACATGGAAATCATAAGGGTAGTAATATGGATATTTAATAACATAATACAACATGAATAATTTGTAATTAAAATTCATAATATAAAAAGGGTTCTTGAATAAAATTTTGGCATGAAAAAAACCCAGGATAATTTCAACAGCATAATGGGGGTACATAATGAATCATGGGAGGTATTAATGAGAGTGAAAGGGGTATATAATAACTTATAAATAATAAGGTAAGTAATAGAGATATTTAATAATATAATGCCACATGAATAAATGGTAATTAAAATTCATGAGACAAAAAGGGTTCTTGAATAAAAGTTTGGCATGGAAAAATCACAGGATGATTTCGACAGCATAACGAGGGTACATGATGAATCAGGGGAGTATTAATGAGAGTGAAAAGGGTATATCTTAAATTTTACATAATTAGGTCAGTAATATTAATGTTTTATAACATAATACAACATGAACAAATGGGGAAAAAATACATAATATAAAGCAGGTTCTTGAATAAAGAGGAGAAGGAGAGTATACCTTACATTGAAAGGGTGTTTCTAAAATCTTGGGAGGAGATTCTTGAGAGTTTGGGGGCACCTTGGGGGAACTTGGAAGGTATATAGAGAGTAAAGGGAGAGTATATTCATGATATAATGGTTTTTAGTTAATATTAATGAGATCTTGGTGGGTTTATATAGGAAAATATAGGGGATCTCTTTATTATTTTCCAAACTTAGGTTTTAGACTCTACACAATAAAGTACTCAAAATCACAAAAACTATCATGGTATTTTCCCATGGTTTATTTTAAAATGGAGTGATTTTTATTATTTTATAATTTCATTGACTTATAAAATTAAAATAATACTCCCAGTGATGTAAAAGTGAGTCATGTTAAAAAAGAATTGATTTTAAAACCTTAAAATATAATATAGGTTTTGGAGGATTCATAAAGGGTTTATAAAATTAATAAAATAATATCAAAAACAAATTTTTTAAAGGTTAAATATATATTTAGTCTTGGATAAATTTTATGGCACATATTACATCAATTTTTGTCATTATTATTTCACAATACAAACCGTATATCTAAATCGTATTTAACTTTTACCATAAAATTCAATTATCTCAGAAAATTAAGAAAAAATCATTGTTGGATGATTTAAAAATGATGATTCCAAAAATAATATTTATTTTATCAAAATAATTCTCTAAATATGATAAATTATTTTAGAATATCTATATTTTATTAAATATTTTTTTCAAATTAAATTTTTTTAGATAGCTTCTGTTATACGCAACACCAAGCTTCGGTGAACCATGAAATGATATTATTTTAAGTATGACTGTTATATCCTTGTCATTAAATAGTAATGTATGAAAATTATTAACTAATTTATGAAATATAAATATAAATTTCCTACTCAATATAAATTTATTTATAAACACTTAGTAAATAATCATTTAATTTTTAGTGAAGTGATTATATTCATCAAAAATATATTTTCTTCAAAAATTGTTATTATTGTTTTTATAATAAAAAATAATAGAGATTTTATAAAATTTATTTTATAAAATAAAATTTTTTTTTTAAATTGTAATATCAAAATTATCTTAGGGTAAATTTTTGTAATTTTTCTGAAAAGTTTCATTTTTTGATGAATAATGAAAAATACTGAATTTTAATTGAAAACTTATTTTTCATTTAAATTATTTATAAAGTTAAATAATATTTTAAATTGGTTTTAAAGTAACATTAGATAAATTATATATCTTTTAATACAATTTATGTTGTTCTAATATTTTTCATATTTAATTTTTATATAAAAACTTTGTAAACCTTTGAACATTTTCTCTTTGAAAACTCGTTTTTTCATCACAACCGTGAGATTAATTTTAAATAAAAATTTTCCAATTATGTGAATTAAATTAAGAAAAATGTATTAAATATTTGGAATTAGAATAATTTATATTATACAATAAGTTCAACTTATTTTTTTAACACAATGATTAGTGAAAACAATTAAAAATTAATTACCACGATTAAGGTTAAAACGAGGTTTTACATGTTACATGCGCTTATGTTGGAATTAACTTTCAAAACACATAGTATTTTTATTGGATTTAATATTTATAATAATTAGGTATAAATTATATAATAATTATCTTTTTATTTTATGCTTAAATGAGAAATTACCAAGGTTAAAAAAAAACTAGTTACCGCGGTGGAAATGGTAAAAGTGAGTAAAACTTAAAGGATAAGGAATGACATGTTTAAAACATGTGTTTTTGTGTGGTGGAGGTTAGGATAAACCATATAATACATAACCTTAATTATTTATTAATTTTTTATCCACATTAGGTGATATTGACCTACCATTATTGAATACTTTGGGGTATTTACAAAAATACCATTCCTCCTCAATTACAAAAGGTCACCCCTCAACTCTCTTCTTCACACATTAAAACCCTTTTGTTTCAAACATTAAATGACCAAAAAACTTCCAAAATTCTATATCATCATTCTATAAGACTTATTTTGTACATAAATTCAACCTAATAAGGATTTTTGTGCGAACCTAAGGAGGATACTCGAAGATGAGGTAGCATTTATCAATGAGTGTTTTTGTTTTATTTATTCATCCACCAACTTCAATTCTTATTATACCATGGTGATATAATAAAATAAGTTTATTAAATATAATTATATGTTTTTTGTTAATTTAATGACCTAAAATAATATCCACTTCCATCAAATGAGTTACAAAATGATCGTTCATGTGTACGAATGATTACCGCCTAGCGAACCGATGTCATTCGTTTTTCCATTACCACCTCACACGGTTGGGTATGATAATAGATATAAAGTATATATATGATATTTATAATATAATTATAAATATTTGGTCATTATTTCATATATAACTTTTTAATTTCCATTCATTAGGGGATATGATAACGTCGTTCGTGTGTACAGCGGACTAACGCCTCACGAAGCGATGTGATTCATTTTTCACTAACGATTTACATGGAAGAAAATAAGGATAAATATATATGATATACATGAAATAATTATCATTATGTAAATATAATATATCATTTATTTATTACTTTTTCACTCACTAAAATATGATAACATCGTTCGTGTATGTGTGGACTACCGCCTTCATGAAGCGATGTGACTCTCTTTTCATCACCACACCACATGGATGATATGTATAAGTATATTTAAATAAATAATATGGTATTTATTATATATGTTATTATAATTCCATAAATATAATATATTACTTAGCTCCTTTCCATAATTAACGTTGAAAAATGGAAATGTTACTCATGTGTACGTTCGACCTGTCGTCTCCATGATCATAATGTACATTTTCTTAAAACCATATTTCATGATTGGTATTAAAAGTATAATTAATGTATAAATATGATAATTATTTCATGGTTATTATTCTATAGATGATTTAAACATGATCAAAGTAAGAGTACCAAAAATAAAAAATTAAAATAAATACAAAAAACAAAGCGGTAATTACCCAAAACATGATTTTAACATGGAATTGTTAAAAAATAGGTAATTAAAGGATATAAGTAAATCATATATGGTATGATATATATAATTATGGTCATATAATATATTTATAATAAACTTATATTTATTATACAGGGTTTTCAAATGAGTACAAAGGAATTCAATACTTATAGTGAGGGATTTCCATCTCACTTTTTACTTATGTGAGACACATGCCATATTCACCACCTATTTATTTTATACGGAACATATACAACATATGAATATATTTTTTGATTCTTATAATAAAAATTATTGGGATTTATATATCCATTTTAGGATCACTCTTTATTTGGGTTTACAGGTCAAAAGCTACCAAAGCGGTAAAGGATTTTATCTCAAATTGCCTTCTTGGAGACCTAAGTTATATTATGCACCTTTTTTATTTTATGAGGTTTATATAATGCCCATTTGAAAATGTTATATCATTAATATACTTATCTTAATTATATTCAAAGTTTCATTGAACATTATTATTTTAAGGGGATTAATATTCAAAGTTACCAAAGTGGTGAGTGTTTTATGTTACAATCTTATCATTTATCGGGATTATTTATGATTTAAGTCTCCAATATTGAAATCTTATGATATACCTATCAATAATTATCATGAATTTTCTTATAATATGGTTATTAAGTATTTTTTCAAGTAATGATACCCTTTTCCCACTCTTTGGTACATAATATAATTTAGAAAACATTTTTAAGAAAAATCGGCTTTATTTATCACTTTAGTCGAAAACCCTTTTTCATACAAAATAATGTTTTCTCAAAAGGTATTTAAAAATGTTTTTAACCTTTCCAAAATGATTTATTAAATATTTTTGTATCCATTTTTACTTTTCAAAAAAAATTGAAAGGAATCTTCATGTCATTTTCTAAATAATTCTCATTTATATTTTACCAAAAATGTGAAAATAATCTTTGTTTTTAACATACATGACATGAATAGTATTTCCTACTATCATGAATACTCAATGATTTAAATATTACCTTACAAGTTTTTGAAGTTATTTTAAAATAAAATATTTTTCTTGATATTTGGGAAATTTTTATATTTTAAATAAATGATTTCAAAGTGAAAAGGTTTTTTAAAATGTTTTAAAAAGTTTTTTTCAAAGTGGAAAGGCTATTTTCCTCAAAAAAAATGTTTTAAATTATTTTTAAATCTTAGTTTATAAGTTTTCAAGTTTATTTTCAAATAAAATTATTTCCAAAATGTTTTCTATTTTAAAAATTCATTTTCAAAGAAATGTTATCTTCCTCACGAAATGTTCGAAGAGATTTATCTTTCAAAATCATTTTCCATATAAAATGAAATCCTTTTATGTAACTTATGATTTAATGGGGTTATGACCCAAGGTTACCATTCTTATTCATTATATAAATGGTTTATGTTTATGATGACAAGATGTTTATGAAACCTATTTCTCTTCCACGAGTTATACCCTAATAAAATTATTATGAAACTTTATTCTTTTTACATAGATTATGATACGATGAAATGATGAAATAATTATGAAGTTAGACACTTTTCCATGGGTTATGATATGATGAAATTTTTATTAATCCCATTTCATTTCATGGGTTATGATATGATGAATATTTTATGATCTTGTGGATTACATATGTATGATTTTCATTATGTGATGAGTGGGGTCTATATCTCTCTCTAATACATTGGGTAAATATTTATATATCATGATATAGAAAATACTTAAATGGGGAGTGAACCCAGTTCAGTAAGGGACTTTATCTGTTATGATGGCCTTAGGAGTAAACCTTGATTGCTATGATGTTTTGGAGAGTGAACTCATTCCACTATGAGGAATGGGCTACCATATGGTGGTGTGTCCTTCCCAATAAGTGTATCCACCCATGGAGTTCCCTGATATGTATTGGAAATGAGCCTTTACTACTAAGGAAATGATTTTTTATGATTATCTATGTGCCACAATTCCATGTCTTACACTAATGTTATGCTCACATGACTCATGTTCTTTGATTTCCTTATTATTAATGTCTTATGAACTTCCAATATTTATGTAATGACTCAATATTTTGATATTTGATATATAGGGTATGGTTTTCATATGTTATTATCACATTCTCATACCCTTATTCTCATGTAATGTTTATGTATTTCCCTTATTTCCCCTTACTGAGCATTTGCGATCAACATTTCTTATGTTTCCTTTCCCCAGGTTATGAATAAAGGTTTTATGTAGGGTATTTCTATGAATATTACTAAATGGGAAGATATTTATGGTAAGATTTTAAGATCTTTCACTAGATTATAAGATTGTGTTCCATGTTTCCTAAGGCACTAAGTTATTATGGTCCTCAGGCATATGTTATTGTAATGTAATGAATATTCATCTAAAAAGATGTAATGTCCATGTATGAGATGTGACAACCCGAGACCCTAAATTATATATTTGGTGCAAAAACGTGTTGTTTATTTTTATTTTTATAAAAGATAACTGAAAAATACACAATACATTATAGAACTGAAGATATTTTCAGGTTTAGAGTTTTAAAGAATTAGGAAAAACTTTTACATAAAAACTCATATATTACAAAGTATAAATTTCTACTCAATATCCATTTTTCACAATATGTAACTTTTAAAAACAAAGGATGATTTATTTTCATGATAAATCTTCAGGAATTTAAACTTGTATACTTTTTTTCCTTTCCTCATCCTTAAAACCTATGAATTTTTTTAAAAAAACATAGGATGAGCACACAAATTTCTTGGTATTGGGTTTTAAAAGTAGTAAGAAAAATTGTTAATTGAAATAATATAAAACTCCATTGAAAACATTTTATCAAATAAAATTTATTGGATAAATAAACACCTTTAAAAATATAACTTTAGGGTTTTTATAAAAAATCCACAGAAAAATACTTTTCAAAATCCTTTTGAAAATATAACCTTTTTTGGAAACCAGTTTAATTTCAAAAAATAAATATCCTTTTGAAACAAAGAATGGATTTATCCTTTAAAAAAATTTAAAATAATAAATTTTATGAATTAAAATGATACTTATCATGCCTTAATAAAACCATGTGGCCACTACTAGTATCACTATTAGGACAATGTCCCATTGAGGTCATGGGATCACCTCATTCCTCATTAACTCATTCGATACCCAAGTACCAAGTTTTACTTTTAGAAAATATTTTTTAATAGGTGTTCATGTATTTCTCATTCATAACCCATTATAAAAATTTTAAAAACTACTTGAATTATTTTCAAAGAATAAAATAATTCTATAACTTATAATCTTGGAAAAATATTTTTTTTGTAAATCCATAAGAGCTAGTAGAAAACTATAATTCCAAAAGAAATACATAAATTAAAAGGAAATATACATAATAACTTTGGAAACTAAACTTAAAAAAATGATTTTATTAATATTCATGGAATATCAATGATAATTATAGTATATGGTCATTCCTATAATCATTAATAACACCCATAATTTTTAAATAACAATACACACGTAAAATGATAACTTTAAAACCTAATAATAATATATTGAAACATTTTTACAGAAGGGTTTTGAAAAATAATCATATAAAAGTGAATTTTTTCAAAATTGAATACCCTTAAAAATATATTTTAAAAACATATATTTTATAAGTTTAAAAACATAAATTCCCTTTCATTGGTGATTTTCTGAAAATGAACATGGTAGATGAATTTTTAAAGCACAATTTCCCTTACATATAAATTTGAAACATAAAATTATATATGTTTTGTTTTTGAAAACTAATCCCTTACCTTAAATCCCAAATAAGATTTAAATTTTATCCTTGAATTTCAATATAAGGTTGAAACTATATGATCTCCCCTCTAACTATTTTCCTAATATAAAATTAAAAACAATTAAAGGAACTCCCCATAAAGAGTTAAGCTGAACTCCAATGGATGTACCATATGGGAAATGTATATTATTATAGGAAAATTATGTAATATAAAATATATTTGATATTTAGACTTAATAAATTATTTCCCAAAAAGTTTATTTTTATCTCACATTTATTATCACCTATTATTTGTGTGAAATAATGAATGTGATTCAAGAAAACTTCTATCCGAATATTATTTTTCTCATGGATATGTGATACTTTATTAAAATTTGGTGAGAGACTATTATCTAAAATGACCCCATGATTGCTGAAAACAATGGGTTTTGACATCAAAATAGGTTCATTTAATGAGTGTTGATTATTTTATGACATCCCTTATCTATATAATTCCACACTATTGTATCACAATACCTCATTCAGATCTATTTAAATAAAATTTTCTTCAATATAATACTAAAAATTTCAAATCCCCTTGAATGTAATATTATACAACATGTCATGTAAAATTTTTATATTGGATACACTACTAGAAAATAAAGTTATTTCAACAGTTTATAACCATGGATATAGACCCTTAAATCATGGCTATAGGTAATAGCCATGGTTTGGATGGTCATGATTCTTATTGGCATGGAAATAGGGAGAAGGTTATTGTCATGGTTTCTAGTATAGCAATACATCTATATCCACAGTTGGAAATCAAGGTAATTACTAATCCCATGGAACTCTATTTACATGGTTTGAAACCATGGTAACCACTATAGCCATGACTTAAAACTATGTCTATTTGTTTGTCCACACCCAGTATAAATCCATGATTTGTAACCATGGATATATCCCCCAAATACCATAAAAAATCTTTTGTATCCTACTACACTTAAATTCCTACCCTTCCAGCAGCACTCAAACATAACTCAAAATCTTACATTATAACTAAAAAAATAAAGAATACAATATAATCAGAACTCAAAAATAATACAATATATATCACAAGAATTAAAAAACTTAAATCTATACCAAGAATACAATGTATAAACCAACCTAATCCACATAAATCCCTACCATACCAATATAACTCAAACAAAACTCAAACCTTTCAGATTACAATAGAATAAAAAAACAAGAATCCAATATAAACATAATTTGAACACTTAAATCCCTACCAAGAATAAAACGTATAAACCCACCTCATACACTTAAATATTTACCCTATCAGCAGCACTCAATGGTATTATTGGTATTACCACAAAATTTTGGCCTAAAAAACCAAAACAACATGAATTAAGAATATATACACAAAATGGACTAAACCATAATCTCTAAACCACCACCAAAAAACTCATAGAATAATTCCATTGTCAATACATTCACTGTTTTAACAATTTTATTCATTTATTCATCAAATTTTTATATATAATCATTCCATAATTATTTAAATTACATAATTAAAGTCTAATCCTATAATCAATGTTATTTTTATGAATTTTCATTCATATAATAATATCATAGGATCATTGTTTAGGGACTTTTTTATCTTCTACATCCTTACTAGACTACCTTTCATGCTTTCTAGACATTTATTTTTTTAGGTATCACATGTGCCTATTGACTACTCTATATATCTAGAATCACCATGGGGTCACTCTAAACCCTTCAACGATAAAGTTTAACCCATGGATCCAAAGGTATCCTTTCTTATATAAAGCCTTGAGGCCATTATTTTATATTCATAAATGGGTAGAATAAAACCTATTCATCTTGGTGGTGGTGGGGTTTTTTGTGTTGGTCTTGAGAGTCTCTTGTCTTGTGTTTTTGGGTTTCTTGGTATTGATTTATTGAGTCAATTCATTCATCTTAAATAACAGATTCAACGTATAATGTTTTGGAAATAAATTGTCTTTCATTAGTGAGTTACTTGTTGTTCTAGGTGTTATCCCCTAGTGTTGTGGTGTAGTATCCTTAGAGTATCTATTTATTGTATAATTTAGGGATTTATTTCAACCTTTTTTTATGAAAGTGTTTACCTTAGTGGAGGAATCATTTAGTTTTTGAAATAATGACCTCTGGTGGAGGTTAACAATATGATGGTTTCATAGGTTGTGTTTAATGATGGTGATATAGTCTTGTGTCTTGATGTTTCTCTTTTAGTTGTGTTTTTTTAGTATTGTATTAGTGTGGATGATAGATTTGGTTCATCCAACAATGAAAAGTTCATTGTGGGAAGTGATTAACACTAGTGGTTGGTGAGTAAGTGTATTGAAGATATGTCTCATAGGGTTTTGGTAACTATGTGTCTTGAGGCGTGTCATTAGATCCTATGAATTTCATGGATTAATATAGGGGTTGTTCTCCTGTCTGATATCCCATAACCTAAAACCCATATTTTTTCCATTTTATAGTTTTTATTTTTATATAGTTTAGTGTTTATTAGGCTTCGGTTGGATTTCAGGCTTGACTATTTTATGGGTTTCTGTATTTGGTTTTTAACTACCAAAAAGGTCACTTTAAATCTCTACCCTACTAGTAGAACTCAAACTATAAAGATTGCAACAGAATAAAAAAATATAAACAAAACTCAAACATAATACAATATATATCACAAGAATCCAAACAATTAAATTCCTACAAAGAAGACAATGTATAAACCAATCTACTGCACTTAAATCCCTACCCTTCCAGTAACACTCAAACGAAACTCAAACCTTGTATCTTACAATAGAATAAAAAAACAAGAATACAATATAAATAGAACTCAAATAGAATACAATATATATCACAATAATTAAAACTATATTCAAGAAATAATATAAAATTTCAATATCAATATCATTAGAATAAAACAATAATATATGATAAAATTCAATATATAAACCAAGATTAAAATTTACATCTAAAATGTACCTCAATATTAGTATCAAAAGAACCATCATGACCCCCATCATATCCTAAAAAAATACCAACATAGTTATCACCTTCTCTTAGACCACCAGCATCATCATTGTCATGAGCATCAACATCTGCCTTGGCATATGCACCAAAATCAATGGCAGGAGTAGAATAACCATCATAAACTGAACACAAATAAATTAGAATACATTTATTAATGAAAACATATCATGATTATACATATAAAGGTTATACACATATTTAATATAATGTGTTTTTATTTACATGAACTATTATTGATACACATATTTGATATAAATCATTTTTAAATTAAACTAGTATTCCCCCATGAATTTTCATGGAAAGTAGTGTGAGGAAATTTTTCCAAGGAATTTTTCTGAGATATGGAATATTAACACATCTATAATTAATGTAAACAATACATGATTTATTGAATTTATTAAGAATATTTCATGCTGAAAAAATCATATTTTTTAATAATAGGTCAATAATGATAAAGAGTTATTATAAATATATAATTACATGCATGTAACATACCTAACAGAATATGAAGAGCATGGTTGACATGTTAAAATTATATTACCCTGATGGTTAAATTATAGTGAATCTTCATCATCAAATTCTAGTAATAAATTGATTTTTAAGAAAAAAATAATTTCATTAATAGATAAAACATGATTCAATTGCATAAATTATTCATATATGAATATCATAGTAATTGTTTCATACATAACTATCTATATTTTTTATGTTAAGAATATTGGTATATTTTAAATTGAATTCCAGTTTAAGAAACTATAATATAATGAAACACATAGGCGTAATGTTAAAAAAATATTATGTTATATGATAATGTGTATGTGTTTTAGAATTTCTAGAATCATACACATAAGCATAAGCACTGTAAAATTGAAAATGTTTATATATTACATTATAACTATAAACATGATAAATCATATGCACTAAAAACATGAAAATGTGTATTATTTAAGTTTCGGTATACGCATTAGTGTAATAATGACAATAAACATGAGTATATGTATGTAAATAATAAAGTTTATGTGTAAGAATAAGACAAATCAAATGCATTTGTTATTCTTTATATATTATCATATTTTTTACAACACTTTTATAGTATAGTATTTGAAATTATATATGTATTATAATATTTATATAAGCATGGATATAAACATAATCTTTGGTATTCTCACTATTAATATGATAATGTGATTATATTTCATCATGTGTTTAATAATAAGCATAAACATAGGCACTGTGAACTTCAAAATGTGTGTATTTTAGTAATTTTATAAGGATTATCACAAGCATGGGCATAGAAATAAGAATATGTATGTATGTATTCAATATCTACATAAGAATGATCATAAGAAGATGAATAAGTACTTTCTTGGAAATATATATTATAGTATTATAGTGTTTTTATATTATAATTGAATCATAAGCAGAAGCAATATAAAAATGTGTATCTTTTAATATCTATTGGAATGTATATATTATAGTTTTTTTTAATGTGTATATTTTAGTATTTGTGTGAGAATAAGATGGAGTATAAGAATAGGAAATTTAAGAATGAAAAAAATGTTTGTATGAATGTATTTGTGTTGGTATCAAAATTAGTATTAGAATAAACATAAGGATATGTATAAGGATATATATTTGTTATTTGGTATGTGTTACAGTCCTTCCATATTTCAGAATTTTAAAATGTGTATATATTGAAGGTTTTTTATATTACAATTATCATCTTATTTTCTATGATTTATATCAACCTAATGTGTTAATTTTTTCTATCATTTTTCTGTTTATACATGAATGTTATTGAAGGTTGATAAAATTTATATTCATACATGTGAATATAGAATAAATTAAATAGAAAGGAATAAAAATATATAATAATGTATAGTGTTTCTATAAATGAAGATATAAAAAATAGGTTATATTATTGAAATATGTTTCATATATTGATATAAAGATGTTATGAACTTTTTTTAAGTAAATGAATGAACTATAAATCCCATGTGCATAACACATGGGTTTTATCCAGTCTAGATGACTGAAATCATGAATTCTAAAACTCCTCTATTGTAACATGATGTTCCAATAATGACATGAACCTAGTAAGAATTAAAATATACAATAAAACTAATTATTATGGTTAGATATGTGAAAAATATATAATCAAATATGATTATAAATAATAATACTTCTTAGAAGTAGTCAAGATATTTCCATAAGTCCATGAGAAGCCCCTGAATTTCATAAATGAAAAAAACTCCATATTTCTTCTTATCAAAGTATTGGTTTTGGTCTAGTATATTATAATATGAAATTTACATGGATAGTAAATTTGTTTTTTCTTCAAAATATATAGTTCATGAAGGAATCTAAAATCATAATTCTTCTACATGATATAGAATTAAAATTTAAGAATGATTTGTATGTAAGTAAATATAATTAATATACATGAGTAGTGTTTATTAATAAATATGAAAATTAAATTATAGTTAGAGTAATTAATACATATGGAAAATTTTATAAACATAAACGCAAAGAGTTGTATTAAATTATGCATATACATGAGCAATGTTGTATTAATAAATATGGAAATTAAATTTCACTAGTATTAATTAATGAATTGAATTTATTAATAATATTTTAAGGTATTTGGTCCTTAAAAATAAAGAAATGGATGAGAATAGGGGATACTAATAGAAAAATTGGGTTAGAGGGGAAGCATAAAAATGGATGGAAAACCAGTAATGGGGAGAGTGACATTGGATTAGGAGCCATATATTTTATTATGAATAATAGATGTTATATAGAAAATTCATTATGTCACACTCCACCAATTTGATAATGAATATCAAATATTAATAAGGGTGTTATAAAATAATTTATTATGAGAATAAATTTAACATTGTTAATCTATAAGAAATTTAAAATAGGCTTAGGGACATCAACTTTATCATATATGTAGGAATTTGAGGGTCGATGTCTAGTGATATTTCTAGTGTCAACTTAAATGAGTTGACCAACCATTTTACTAATATTAATTAAAAAAGTTTCATCCATATTTTGAATATAAATATGGTTTAATTAAACCCAAATAATAACCATTAAATATTCATTTATGGGATGAAAATCCGTGGATCATTTTAGATACTTCATTAAATGGACTTTAAAGGTCCATGTTTTTTTCTAGTACCAATAAGTTTGAAATGTAAAAACAAATTAAGAATAAAATGTTCATGGTTGATCAATTTAATGAAAAACATGATGAATCCAAAAAAAACAATTCTTTTCATGATGACTATAAGTTTATAGTGACCAATAATAAACTAACCCACCACTAAAAATCTAAATTTAGATTCAAGTAATTATTTCTCATATTTTCAAAAGAAATAATGTTTAAAACATTAAAGAGAACATTTTCCTTCAAAATTATGTCGAATCCTTTGGTATTATAAGATAAAAATGAATGTTTATGACTTTCCTTAAAGAGATCAAAAATGTTGAGTTGTGAAAGGAAGGGATTCCCCATCAACGAAAACAGAGGTATTGTGAAGAGATTATGATATTTAATCAGCTTATCTAGTGGTTTTTTTTTATTTAGATCCTACACAATCAAGTAAAAATTAGGTTAACCCTATCAATATTTAGGATTTTCATTCTATGTTAGAGTGTGTAAATGTGTATATGTGTTGGGTAATGTGAAATCAGTGCAGGTGAAACAAAGAAGAATCCATGGTTCCAAAATATTATGACATTGATGGAGTATTATGTTATGATATTAATAAAAATTTCATACCATGTTTATTTTTTTAATGGATAACTAATTTATTGAACCGTATACCTATGTTTAAAATTAGGGTTAAATTTAATAAATGATTTAATTATTTAATTTTCCTTGATTACATCTTAATGAATTATTTCATTGTGTAAATTTAATAGATATCCTTTTTTAGATATTATTTACTAAATTATATTCCAAAGTGGAATTTTTATGCTATTTTATGAATTCTATGACTATATTGTATACATATTGTTGATGAGTGAATATGGTGATGAAAGATGGTAAAAAATAAATAATTGATAAATAATAATGACTTTCTTGGGTATAATTTGGGATGAGATTTAGGAAATTCATTGTTATATGTTATTTCAATGGTTAGGCACTCATTGATTGAACATTTTAAAAAATTAGAGAATTTTAAAAGATTTAATGAGGATCTAGATTTGAAAACTACGAATGAGTAAGAAATAGTGGAAACAAGGAAAATTAAACAAATATGATTGAAAATTGGCTGGAAGTAGTTCAATTAATAGTTTAATTCCCAAGAAAATAACTTCTTTGTTAGCTATAAGGACTTTTCTCAATATATTTCACTCATTATATAGACTAAAACCATAAGATACCCCACTTATACTATTTTAGAAGTAGATTACTAACACTAAACTATAGTAAAATAACTTTACTTCCTACTGAGAGATTATCAAAGTGTTTAGCAACCATTAAATACAAAGATAAAACCAAGAGTAACTAAAATCAAACTCACAAATAAGTAAATGAAATTTAAATATAAAATCAAGGTTTATTTAACACTCAAATAATCATACTAAATATAGAATGTGAAATCAACAGTTCAAAGTATTTCATTACATATGATTTAACTAGCTAATAAAGGAAGGAAAAGTCAATATTATTTTTCTTAAATTTATTATTTTTTCTAAAAAAAAAGATATTAGTTTTGTTACCTGGATGTAAATAGGTAGTTGTAACATTTAACATTTTCCTAGTGTGAAGAATATCATTGGACCCAAGTCATCACTCAGCATCTTTAATGATAATCACTTCATTACCATTATAGATAATGTTAAATGAATTCTAATAAAGATGAACCACTAAAGAATAATAGGAGTTTAAAGAATAAATTTTATCACTTTGATAAATATCCCCATAGTCCATGAGAACACCTTTATATTGGGTATTATTCTAGAACATTTATATCTTTATATATAACGCAAACATCTAATCATGATACATACGGGTCTTCTTTTCTCATACCTAAAGCCAAGAAAAATTAAAACTGTATTGAAATATAAACTTATAAACTGTATTAACATATAATTTGTATGAACATATAAACAGTATTAACATATAATATTATAATAATATAAACTATATTAATATATAAACACATATATAAACCATTTCTAAATCATAAACTATTTATGATAATGCAAAAAATATTTAAATAGTGTTCATATGTTTATTTGGATTTTTATTGGTTTAATAAAATTAACATATAAACTATATGGACTTTATGGTCTGAAATTTTTTTAAAACTATTACCACATAAGTTGAAACAATTCGATAAAATTAATACATAAACTCATATTTTCATGAAAAAACTTAAAATAGAATCACTAAGACATCAATAACTAAATAGAAATACAAAGTGAAAGTAATCTCTTTGAATATTTTTTTAATATAGGAGTAAATGATAGATGAAATAAATTATTACATACCATTAGGTAAAATGATGGCATTGATATAGTACTTGAGTCAGTTGTTCGGGATCTTGCATCATAAGCAACACCTTATAAGGAAATAAATAGTAATTTCATATTGAATGACCACTCATATTTTGGACATAGGTGGTTGGAAGCAATTACTAATATCCACTCTTGTAATCAAATCCTCATTCTTATGCTTGTGAATAGAGGCAATTAATCCTCAATATTTGACTAAAATCAAGAAAAATATGCATATAAAATAAAATATTAGTTTTATTTTATATGAATTAACACTAAATCATTAGAAAACCATTTAAATACATATGAAATGCTCAACTAAAAAAACATAAAACCCATATTTAAATAAGAAAGGAAAAAAACAATGAAATTGTATTACACCGATAAAGGTTTTAAAATAAAAAAATAGAATCATGTAATAATAAAGCATTGTACTTGAAATTGCCCTCACAAAATAAACAAACTAATTGAAACCAAAATTATCATATCAGTGAAAACCAAAAATATGATAACTGACTTGAAATAATCCTTTGACTTAGATTTTTTCATCACAATAATGTTTCATCCAATGTGGTACACAACAAACACCGGGCAACATGGATTGAACTGTCTTTGGAAAATAGATAGCATTTAAGTTAAAATTAAATCTATTGTCAAACATTCAAATTGGTCAATACATTATGATAATAACTTCACCCGGTGAATAATAATTTTGAATGAAGTTAATTCACCTATGTTTGGTTTGTAGGATAACAAAATTTTAAAACTACTTATAACACTCATATTATAGTTTCTAAAAACTGCTTATGTCATTATAAAAATATAAGATCTTCGAGCTTATGGGATAAAGAGTTAAAAATTTAGAGAAAATAATAAACAAAATAAAAATTATAGAATGATTATAAAAAAAGATATTTGTTTCCATTAAAAAAATTAATCCCTTATAATTACTCATGAATAAAATAATATCTCATTTACTTACAAAATCCTTATCCATATTTTTAATTACATGTAACACTATTATGTATCTTGGTAAATGAAAAAACAATGTAAAAAATAATAAATCATGAGATCTTGAAAAGTAAAATTTCATAACATGGAAAATAAATACTATAATATGGATTAGTATAAAACATAGAGATTAAAAATACTTATAAAACTATCAACAATTCCTGAAAAATATCATATAACAAAAAATAATTAATTTATGAACCAAATTTATAGTCTTTTATGACAGAAAAATTAATTATACTTATTGAAAAAAAATAAGCACTTAACACAAAAATATTGAGTGTCTTATTGAATTCACTTATTGAAAACTGTTTACGCACTTATCACATATGATAATCAATTTAAAAATATGAAGTGTTTGTTCTATTACTGAAAATATGCATAAATAAGTTGTAGAAAATTATTTCATCTATGGGAAACACATTTAAAAAACACTTACAATAAGTTATAAGTTCTATAATCAACTTTTAGTAAGTGTTTTCAAAGAAACTCTGACCAGATCAAAATCATGTAATAGTTCTTGGAAACTTTATTATACCTATAATCTTCATGTAATATCAGTACTATTTCAAGTTGGGTGTGATCAAATTGAAAAATGGAATGCAAAACATGACTTCAGTCACTACTATAAACTTACATAAATATAAACATAAATTAATATGAAATATAACCAAGTCATACATTTTACATAGTCAAAGCATGTATAGCCAGTGGAAAATCACATTATGCAAAAACAATACAATGAGATCCAAATAAGTCATTGATGTAGGGAGAAAAGTGTGAAATTGTATGTTCATGGAAAAAATATGGTGCACTATATAACTAAACACATATTATTGAAGAATAAAAATTAGTTTATAGGGGAAATTAGGTGAAATCTAAACAGTTATACAGATGCAATTCAATAGAAGTGTATGAGGTAGGGATATCTCCTGAGAAATTGTGGAAGGTAGGATTTTTCTAGGGTCACCCGAATGGGGTTAGTGATAAATTACAGAAGGAGGAGGATCACGAGGGTAGGGCTTGGTTTGAGTGAGAAATTAGGTATGTGGGGTCGTCGCGTTATAGGGGAAGAATCGGGGGTGGTTGCATCAAAGGAGGAGGATCCCGGGAGGTGGGGTGGTCATGTCTAAGCCATGTCAAATCCACGTCGAAGTCATGTCAGAGCCATGTTAGAGAAGGAGGATTTTGGGGTAGTGGGGTGGATGCATTGGAGGCACATTGGAGAGAGAGGTTGGGAGGCTGCGTCAGAGTAATGTCGGTGGGGGGTGGGGTGGATTCATCGAAGGATGCGGATAATGGGGAGGTTGGGTAGCCACATCAATGGAGGAGGATTGCAGGAGATTGGGTGGAAACTTCCGGGGAGTAAGGTCACGGGGAGGAGGAAGATTATGAGTAGGATAGAAATTGAGGAGTGGGGTGGGCTACTACCATGGGCAGTAAAATAACCATGGTTATAAGTTATCAATATCCACAATCCTTATTGCTCATGGTTATATGTCAGTGTATATAGCCCCAAATTCTATAATTGATAAATCCCATTAACTTTAAAAAAATTGTGATACTCATGATGTAATCAGCCATATGTGAGGTCATACTTTCACTGATGGATTTCCAGACAATGGATAGATGCTCCCCCACATAGAAAAAAGAAACCCAAGAAATGATTCTGATATATCTATAATCATAATTACTGAATCTTAATAGAAAAACAAGATATAAACCACATCATTTATATATATATATAATTCTTAAAATGGTTTATAGGTCATAAATTTGATGGAGATCAAGGACTTGTGGATTTCAAAGTAAGCATGGAATCTACTCCTTTACCTTTAGACCGATAAAATGAAGGTCTATGAATTTGGTACTATCAAGTGATGTGAATATATATATATATACATATATAATTCATTCTGAAATTGTCATTCACTAGGAAGAAGATAGTCATATTTCATATAGAATTAGCAATCAATCTTCATAACAAGGATTTTGTGAATTTTTTCTTATTCTGGTATCCTATATGTGTTTATATATATCCATTTATATTCTAAAGATACTCTCCAAATCCCATTGTAGAAGAGGTTGGTGATGAACATTTCAAATTCTATCTTTTTCATTT
This sequence comes from Viscum album, assembly GCA_963277665.1. Lineage (NCBI taxonomy): Eukaryota > Viridiplantae > Streptophyta > Magnoliopsida > Santalales > Viscaceae > Viscum > Viscum album. The sequence goes on along the minus strand of OY728126.1, from coordinate 1,429,634,245 downwards.
ATATATACACCTATTTGTTTTTAAATATATCTCATTTAACGTAAAATAATATGCAATATATAATAATAATATAAATTTTTTATCATAAAATTATTATTTTTAAACATATATATGTTGTTATTATAATACCCATGTTTCAAATTGGCCACTTAATATTCTATAGTTGAAAAATTATAAAGCCCTTTATATGTATATAAATAAGTTTATATATTATATTAGGTTCTTTATGGGTACAAATACATCAAACACACACACGCCGCACACATGTGGGCCTAAAAGGTAGGTCATAGCCCCCCCAAGGGATAACCTACCCAATTAGCCACTTTATTAATTATTGTTATTTTACTCTATAATGACATTTTGTTTACAAATCACTAAATTTTGTTACATAAAATCTTGTTAAATATATCATTATAAATTTAATTAAGGTTTATAAAAAATTTAAATTGAATATAGTAAGTTGTTTGAAAAGTAATAATATTATAAACATAATATTTTGAAAATTGTAAATTTTCCTTTCAAAATAAAAGTTCTTTTAATTAATTAATAATCATTTTAATTTCAAATACACCTTTATTAATAAAGGATTATAATTTATGAAATTATTTCAAAATAGCTTATTAAATAATATCCATTTAATATATTAATTTAACTTGTATCTTCATCTTGTTTAAATAATAACATATATTTAAATAATATAAATATATAAAAATTAATATATTTGCATTAAAATAGAATTAATTTTTAAATAAAAATAGTATTTATTGAAAATAATACAAAATTAACATTTTTATAATTTGACTATTTTAACTTAATTTATATCCAAAACTTATTTTGATTAAATAAAATCATTTTGTAAAAGATTATTTATATTAAAACACACATAGTTTGTTTTAATTTTAAAACAACCAATTTATTAAAATATTTGTTAAATTGAAAAACTATGCTTAGAATTTATGGGATGTTACATGAGAAGCTTGAGTTGCTATAGTTGGCATCAGAGGAAAGGTTTAGTTAACCTTTGGAAACTAGGATGAGAAAACTTTAGTGAGATCCCTATGAATATTTTTGAGGATATGTCTAGGGATGTCTCTAAGGATAAGTCTAAGAATGAGTCAAAGTATAGGAAAATGTCTTGGAATTTTGGTAAAAGATAGATCAAGTGATTTATAAGAAATTACATCTATGTCTAGATACTACAAGTGGATGTGGCTCCGGTATAGAGGTGCATAAGGGTAATAACCCTGAAAAGGGTGCATTGAGATGGACTTGATAGTCACATAGTGCATGACAATAGATCATGCTACACACCTAGTTTGATACTTCTGTGGGATATTATTTATAAATACACACTCATTATAAACCATCATGAAGGATTTAAATATATGATGATCATGGAAGACCATAGTTAAGCCTAATGTGTCATATATTTAAAATAATGTGTCATTATTTAGACTTCATATAAGTGAATTTTCATGGTTATGTGGTTTTCCAATATAATTAGTGTTGCTCACACTATAATTTTTGGTTTTGGTCAATGGTAAGAACCAGAAGGAATTGGATTAACATTGAATGTGATGGAAAATTTTCTGATGAGAAGCCAAATGGGATGATGACTAGAGTGAAGGATATTTTGATTATGCCTAATCAGTTATCATGGAATATGATTGACAACATACACCTTAACCAACTCTTGGAATAACCAAAGAATGTAAAGTTCACTAATATTTTGGGTAATTGAGACCATAAAGGAAAGAAGATTCAGTTTCCTATATGTTGATAATGTGGGAAGAATCACCCAAGTGTAAGTCTTGGAGTAACAAGAAGATGTTTTGAGTGTGGAAAGGAAGGAAAAAACAAGTAATTGTATAGAAAAGATGAAAAGTTTGATCAATATAATGGATGCGAATAATGGTCTCCCTAATATTCCATCAATGGTTGAATGTTTCAAATGTAGAAAGTATGGTCATTATGAAAATTTATTCCCTAATGGGAAATTTCATGAAGAGAATCAACAAGGTTATATGGGTAATGGTTTTGTTGTTGACGTTGAAGAGACTATGAATGACATATGAAAGGAAGTAGGTATTAAGGAATAAGATGATGAATCCTAGTTAATGGTTTGAGAAGGATGTGGGATGGTTTAAGTATTTATGTATTAGAATTCAAGAATTATGAAATATATAAGTATTGTTCAGTATAAGTTTTTTTTAAGGATTTAAAATAATATGTTGAATGATGTTGATGACTTATAAAAGTGATTTAAATGGAAAGGTGATATTTTTATTAAGGGAAGATAACCCTTAATATTTTCTTGATAATGATTTTGGGATAAAGATATGATTGATATGGATAGATTAAATTGGAGATTATTGATGACCTTAGAACTGATTAATGATTTTCAGATGAAGTAGTTTATGTTATCATCGATGGAGTTTACATAATTATTGGATTTATGAAATATATTAAATAATTTATGGTTTTATTCAAGGAATAAGGAATCATGTATATTTTCAATAAGGTTTTATGGTAATTCAGGTTATTACCATGTTTCAAGAGAGTAGATGATGAGGGTATTCACATGTTTGGTATGTGAAAATTGAGAGCTACTTCATGATATTTGGGGGATTAATGTTAAGTTCATTTTGAGAAATTTTGCTACCTTATTTATAAATTTTTGAATTTTGGAAGGGTTATAAGGTTATCCATTTATGGAATGGTTTAATTTTATTTTTGGATGAGGTTTTAAAGATTAATTTATTATTTCAAAGTATAAATATTTATGCATAAATTGTCCTAACCATTTTGTTTTGATAATAAAAATAGATCAAAGGAATAACTTATCATTCTATTATAGATCTTATGATCCTTTAAAATTGAATTTTAGTACTTTGGGAATAAAAAAATAATTTTTGGATATTCATTTCCTAGAGTAAGTGATGAATTAGAAATTGATCAAAGCACAGGATGAAATTGTGCTTATGAAATAGAAACATATCAAGTAAGTATATTTACTTATATTTTTAAACGGTAAAATAATTCCCCAACCCTAGAAAAAAAAATATTAAAATAAAGTGTTATCTTAATACCTTAGTTTTTATGAACCTAGGGTATTTTAAATCATCACAAATTTATGATTTTGAGGCCCTTAACTTTCCATTGATTGTTCACTTTCTTGTGATCAATGATCTCTATCACTCTCTATAATTATTTATGATTCTCATTCATTTCAAAATCTTCACTTATAACCTATTTTATCTTATTTGGAATCATTATAAGGGGAGTGTAATGTAACATCTTGAGATTTTTTGAAATATTATATTTCAAATTAATTTTTTTAGATAAATTTCATTATACACAACACTGAGTTTAGGTTTCATTACATGCAACAATGAGTTTCTTCGATAGCATTTATGACACGCAACACCGAGCTTTAAAGAACCATGAAATGATATTATTTTAAATATGATTGTTATATACTTTCAATTAAATAGGTGGATATGAATATTGTTAATTAATTTATGAAATATTTATAGAAATTTCCTACTCAATGTGAATTTATTTATAAACTCTTATTAAATAATCAATCAATTTTTAGTAAAGTGGTTATATTCATCAAAAATATGATTTCTTCAAAAATGATTTTTATTTATTTTTATGAGAAAATGTCATTGAGATTTTATAAAATTTATTTTAAAAAACTAAATTCATTTTTGAAATCAAAATATCAAAATTATATTTGGGTAAATTTTTGGGATTTTTCTGAAAAGTTTCATTTTTTGATGAATAGTTGAAAATGCAAAATTTTAATTGAATAATATCTTTTAATTTAAATTATTTATAAAGTTAAATTGTATTTTAAATTAGTTTTAAAGTAAAATTATATAAATTATATATCTATTAATCTAATTTCTCTCATTGGAATCATTTTCATAATAAATTTTGGTATAAAAACTTTATAAATTTTTGAACATTTTCTCTTTGAAAACTCACTTTCTCATTGCATCTACGAGATTAATTTTAAATTAAATTTTTCCATTTTTTGAATGAAATTTTTAAAAACTGATTAAATATTTCTGATAATAATAATTTATATTATTTAATAATTTCATATTATTTTTTGACCATAATGATTAGTGAAAATAGTTAAAAATTAATTACTGTGATTAAGGTTAAAACGGGGTTTTGCGCGTTACATGCGCTTGTGTTAAAATTAAATTTCAAAACATATAGGATTTTTATTGGATTTATATTTATAATCAATAGGTATAAATTATATAATAAGTTTGTTTTTATTTTAGTCTTAAAGGATAAATTACCTAGGTTAAAAAACTAGTTATCATGGTGAAAGTTAAAATGGTTAAAGTTAGAAAAACTAAAAGGCTAAGGAATGACATGCTTAAAACATGTGTTTTTTTTTGGATTTAGGTTTTTATTGACCATATAATACATCAAATCCATTATTTATTAATTTCTGAGTAACATTATTTGAGAGTGACCTCCCATTTCTAAATAATTTTGGGTATTTACAAAAATACCACTCCTCAATTATAAAAGGACTCCCTCTCTCTTCTCTTGTTCACACCTTAAAACCCTTTTATTTTAGACAATAACTACCCAAAAAACTTACCAATTTCCCTAATTTCATCCTAGAATCCTTATTTTGGATATAAATTCAACCTAGGTAGGCTTTCAGTGTGAACCTAAGGAGGATACCCAAAGAAGAGGTCGCGTTCATCAACTAGAATTTTTTGTTTTATGTCTTCATCCACCAACTTAAATTTTTATTATACCATGATTATATAATAACCTAAATATATTACATATACTAAAAAAAATTCAATTTCATGACCTAAAACCCTCTCCACTTACATCAAATGGGTTACAAAATCATCATTCGTGTGTACGGTGGACTACTGCCTTATGAACCGATGTCATTTGTTTTTCCATTACCAACTCTCACAGTTGGGTATGATGATGGATATAAAGTATATATATGATATTTATAACATAATTATACATATTTATTCATTATTTAATATATAAATTTTTACTTTATATTCTTTAGGATATACAATAATGTTGTTCGTGTGTACGGTGGACTACCGCCTCGCGAAGCACTGTGATTTGTTTTTCACTAACACTTTACCTAGAAGATAATAAGTATAAATATATGTGATACACGTGAAAAAATTATGATATTAATGACATATTTATCATTATAAAAAGATAATATATCATTTTCTTTATTACCTTTTCACTCATTGAGAGATGATAGTGTCATTCATGTATGTGTGGACTACCACCTGCACAAAGCGATGCGACTCTCTTTTCATCACTACACCACATGGATTATATGTATAAGTATATTTAAAGAAATAATATGGTATTTATGATATTATTATAATTATGGAAATATAAGATATTACTTACCTTCTTTCCATAATGATTGTTGAAAAATGTAAACATTACTCATGTGTACATACGACCTACCGTCTCTATAATCGTAACGTACTTAATTTATTAAAAACATCTTTCATGATTGGTATTAAAAGTATAATTGATGTATAAATATGATAATAATTTAATGATTATTATCTTGGATGTGATGGAACCGTGATCAAAGTAATAGGACCAAAAATAACAAATAAAAACATATAAAAAACAAAGTGGTTATTACCTAAAACATGACTTTAACATGAAATTATTAATAAAATGGTAATGAAAGGAAATAATTAAATCATATGTGGTATGATATATATAATTATGTTTATGTAATAGATTTATAATACATTGATATATTGGTTGGAGTGAGTATCTCAAGAGGGGGTGAATTGAGTACCCAATAAAAATTTCTGTTTAAAAATGGATTAATTTGAAATCCCTCAATTAATTTAAAATTTCCCATTTAATCAATATAGCATATCGTTATAAGTTATAATCTTTCAAAAGGTTTCTTAAAGATTTTTTATTTCTCAGGTAATCAATATACAATATTACTTAGTCCTTTGAAATCAATTTACTTAATTGAAATCTTATAAAAACACTAATAAAGATTAATAATCAAAGTATTAGTTTTTGTTTCGTTAAAGCAGTTTCAGTTTTAAAAGAAGAAATAAAGTAAAAAAATAGCAGAAATTTAAAACAAGAGGATTAGTCTCAAGATGAGACTTATTCCTCTCCATTTGGTGATCACCTTCCACCAAATAGTTTATAAAAATAAACAAGTTGATCCACAACATGGATTGGGTTTTACAAAAGTTTACAACTGACCAGGTCACACATGTCCTCTTCCATAGTTATACATGGGAGTATAAATAAACAAGCTACACAAGGACCTCTAATACTGTTATCTATGGGATTACAGGAGTAAGACAAGTGAGAAGATATAAAGTATCTTCTAATTTAATGCAGGAGAAAGTGTGTATGTGATAAAACAGAGTGTGTACACACACTTCTCCAAATGTAAGAATAAATTAACAGAACTGAGAAATCTAAAAGTGTAGAAATAGAAATGTCCAGTCTGTTGTAGTGAAGCTCGTGACTCTTGATTTTATTTTACAGTGAATATTAAGTCAGGTTCTTTGGAAAACTTCAGAATAATAGAGTGTCATAGTCTCTTGTTCTTGACTGGAGGGAAGCTACTGATGTGTATGAGCTTTGGATTCCTTAATCGAGTGTTTCTAGGATGTAGTAGTTCATGTCTTTAGCTCTATGTGTATTCTGTAAGCACAAGCTCTCATGAAACATCCCAGATCTGGGTTCCACCCAAAGGTTCCCCAGATCTAGATAGTAACATAACCTCAAGCGCATTTCCCTAAATGCTAGAGGTTTATGACTAGAATCGAGGGCCAAGGTGTGATATTGGCCAAACTATACCCTCATTGGAAGAGTATACATAGTAGAAAATAGATAGTAAACAATAGCGGAAGCAATAATACCGAATAGGAATAATATTGGAAGACTGAAAGTAAATCCAACACAATCCACAATATATATATATATATATGATGCATGGTATATGTATCTAAGAAAATAGGCAAACAAGTCACAATGATGGAAACCAATACAAAAACCAAAGTAAAAAAAGAAACAAGTAAACTCTAATAGAATCACAAGCCTCAGCTTGATCCCATGATCTCTAGTTCCAACAGTAATCAAGTACCTGATGAAAAAGGGAACTTTCCCTTATCTATACTCGTAATCATATAATCTGTTTGGGTCCATAAGTATGACCCAAATAGGGTGTGTGATGAACCCTAGTAGGGAACCACCAAAATATCTATGCCAAACTGTTAGTGAATATATATATATATATAACATGTAATATGAAAGAATGAAGCAATAAACTATGAAGTATTGAAAATTAAACAATCTTACAGTTTTCAATTACATTTATTTAACATTTATTATTCATCCGTTGAATAATGTAACCCTGAGATCTAGCCTAAGCTCTATGTCCCCTGTGTAAAGTATCCAAAACAGGTGTCTCATAAGACCATCTAAAAAATAGAGTAAGACCAAATCCAAGCTTGTGATTTGGCTTGGAAAACACGTCACAATCATTAAACTATTCACAAATGACCCTCTCGGAAAGCTCTCACAGTCTAACCCCTTTGGTCCCACATAGCATCAAAAAATTATAAATGAACACCTGAGCAAGCTCACACAGTATAAACCCTTGGTTAAAAGATTCATTTAATAAAATATAAATGACCATATGGGTAGCTCTCATGATCTAACCCCTTTGGTCTAACATAGAATCAATCAATTATAAATGACCACCTGGGAAAGCTCTCACGGTCTAAACCCTTGGGTAAACATTCACTTAATCAATTATAAATGACCACCTGCGGAGATCTCACGGTCTAACCCATTTTGGGAACCCATCACAGTCTAATCCCCTTGGTCAACATTAAAAATTCATATTACGGTCATTTCATATAATCAGTAACTTTATCCTAAAAAAAGGAATGTAAAAAAATGCAATCCTAACAGGCCTTCTAGACCAAACAACCATAAATAATCAATCAAGAGGGAAATACACCCATGGGGTGTCCCATAACAAGGTATCTAACCTTACTCAGAAGAAACAACCCTTTATCAATCAATTAAACTATATCAGGTAATAAAAAGGGTTAAATTCCAAATCAAGCAATACCCTAAATGTGGGTATGATGCACTTTTAGCATATATAATCCAAGAAAAACAAAAAAAAGTAACAAAACCACCTACCTCAATGTCGTACGATCAATATACTTGAACGCCATCCCTTGAATCGGCCTAGATCGGTGTAGATCTACAAAATGGTGAAAAACACCTAACCTTGAATAACTCATAAGATAGGATAAATCAAGAAGAGAGGCTTTAGGAGTTTTTAGAAATCACTGATGGGATTCCAATGCACCTGATGGTGTCTCAATCGAAGCTCAGATGGAGAATCGGGAGGGGTTTAGAGTTTGTTAGCCATCCCGCAGCACTCTTATACGAAACACGGGGAGAAGAAAGTGTTTCTAGACATGAGACACAACCCCATTTCGATATATAAAATAAAAATAAAACTACACAGTGTGTTCTTTAAAACTACATGTCGTATAGTAGCCTCAACCGGCCCCCAACTTAAGTAGTCTTCCAGGTCACCACATGGACATGTACTCAGCTGTTACACAGCCAGTGCATGGATATAAGTGGAAAATGGTACATGGTGTATATGGCGCACGCCTGTCGTGGGGAGTGGCAAAACAATATTTTATTTACCTAAGTATAGTATAACAGTTGATCCTAGGTAGTCTCCCTAAGAGGAGTGCACACAAAACAAGGTTGTCACTTTTTGTAGGTTTTCTTAAAAAGATTGGTTTTAAAAAATGATAAAGATGGTGATCGGATTGGGATCATCTAGAACTAGTGTTGTGACATCATGGTTTCCAAATTTTATCTCTTCTTCTTCCTTAAACAGGTAAGAGAGAGATTCATCTACTGAGTCCTCTCTCTCCCTTAGTCAGATAAATGTGATGAGAATTTTCCTTTCTAAAACCTTAGATTGGTCTATCCTCCTTCCAAAGTGATTAGGGTTGTAGAAGGTCTCTTGATTAATTAGAGCAATCCCATACCTGGAATTTTTGTTCTCTAATAAACCATGATTTCGACATACAATCCTACACATGTGCTTGACAACCGCCAAGCAATCACCACCCAACCCTAATCATGTTCCGCCATATACATATTAGAATTGGGTGGAGGGAGATTTGATCATCGACCAAAGCAATTTATAATTTCAGAATCAAAACCTTAACACAACCGCATTCGGAATTTAATACTGAATTAAGAATTGGAACCAGAAGAAGAAAGAAGAACAAATTTTATTCATTTCAAGCACAAAAACTCAAACACAACACATAAGTCCAGCCTCCCCTCTTTCCGATCACTCAAATGAAACTACCCCTCCATGGATGGGGTAAGTGAGATAATGCGGGAGAGGAGAGACATTTTAAAGTAAAGAAAAATAAAATAAATAAAATGGAAATCTGAGAAGTTCTTCTCCTTGGTGTCCTAGAAGGAATGGGATGGAGAATTAGATGTTTTGAGGAGGAGGATCTCTCCTCCTTTTATAGCCAGATTTTCGTCCTCCGAATGTTGTCGCGTTTTTGACCTAATAAATGACCTCTTCACGCGTTGAGCCCTTATTCAATGTTGTTCATAATTGTCTTGGACGTGTCCCCTCAAAAGATCATCGTATTTTCACAGGTATTACGAGAGTTATGGCTGTTTTACTATGAGAATTTATTCTGTCCAGTCAGACTCTCCAAAACGAAATCCTATGGATTGGGGTGATTTAATGACCCCATAAACGGCCACTTCACTCGGTTCTTCCTTCATAAAATATTATCCCAAACTCCTTGTGCGTCCAACCACCGAATTTCACAACATTTGGGCCTACCATGGATGAGTTATGGATCCCACACCAAAACTAGGTAGAACTGAAAACAGTTTTCTTTCTCCCACTTGAGAGATTCTTTTGAGCTTCCATATCGCCGATTCAGCTTTTGGTCCAAAAATATTAAATGAATCCCTGGAAGATTAGAATATGGAAAAGAAATAATTTTTCAATTTGGATCAGTGTAGATAATGTTATGTCCAAACTACAGAAATAATTTAAAACTGTTAAAAATCCAAAATGGCCAATTTTTACTATTCATCTCAAAATAACACCATTATCATAAAAATGAAACAATTCATCTTAGAGGAACAATTTTGTGGGTTTAAAAAAATTATATTCAATATAAATTAATTGAAAATATTTTCTCTATCAATTCCCCCACACTTAGCACTTGGACTCCTAGACAAGTAAAAATCAAATCAAATCAAATCCAAAACACATATCAATGAGATCTATCAAATCAATTCCAAGAAACAAAAAGATATCATGCATCATCAAAAACAATTATTTCAAGTTCTCCATTTTATATTTTAATATATTTCTACTTTATTTCTTATCCAATGGACACAAAACACCTACCTCACATGAATTTTCTTTCATCTCACAAATGTAAATACTGAACAAGGCTTTTCTCATCCAAACTCACACAAGAGTCACCATAGGCTTGATAAATTCCTACTTCTCCACCCGATGTGAGTCAAGGACATGTGTTTCTCATGAAGACTTTTCAGGGTTGTTCTGTGGCTTCTGGTTGGTAGGATTTAGATGTTAAAAGTTTTGAGGCCGAAAAAGGAAGGCTTGGCTCTTATTGAAGAAAAATTGCAAGATTCTAATTTTCACTCAAATATGGTCTCCTTCACTTCCCCTTTGTTGAAAATAGGCTCCATCATCATTCAATCAGCTAATCAGCAAAAATTTCAATCTTTTCAAACATGATTTTTTTTTAAAGCTCCAGATAGGCACATCTTTCTTTGTACATTGTAAGCTCCAGAAAGGCACAGCTTCTCTTATTATGAAAGCTCCAGAAAAGGCACAGATTTCAACAGAATAATTTTTCAGCATCACACACATCTCTTCCACAATTTATCTTCCACCAAAAGTATCACCAAATGAGGTAGTACACTACAGGACATCTTCCCCCACACATATGTTCAACTAGATCATGCAATTTTACTTCAATAGTTGGTAGGATAGGGAAAATTGGCTTGTAATGTGGATAACCTAACAGGCAATTCATGGCTACTAGGGGCTACAATGAAGGATAAATGTAAATGTGGGACATAATGAAAAGGATTATTTTGAAAATGGGGCTTCAAACCAAATAAATGCCTCAATCATTTAAAACACACATACCCCAAACCCTCAAGTTTTGAAAGGAATAAATCAAATTCTGGTTAAAGAAAGCATGGTCTGGTTCTCTCAAGAAATGATGTGAATGAAAAGAATATGACAAAAATTGTTCAGAAGCCTCATAGGAAAGTTATTTCAAAGATATAGAAAGTGAAATATGGCATGAGTTTCAAAAATCAATGTATTTTTCATGAAATTCTAAAATATTTGAACTTGAAACAAAAGTAATTTCAGCATTCATTTAAGCTCAGTTTCATGAAATAGATTGGTTCACTCATTGAAATGAGTTTCAAAAATGGTATTGATAATCATTTCAGCTCAAAAGTTTCAGAAACACACCAAAAATTGAAAAATAAACACAAAAATTTGAAAACACGCAAGTTTTTTTATTTTCTGAAAAACAAACACAAAATGAAAATACTAAACTACAAAGGTTACCTCCCCCAAACTTAAATGATGTAGTGTCCTCAATGAATTCAAGTGTATTTAACATGTATACTAATTTTAAAATGAATCACAACAACAAGAAAGTATAAAGGAGAGGTACGACCTGACTTATTGGCAATGCAACGTTGAGTTAAGATCCTAAGTGTTGCTCTTTGAAACCCTAAAAAAGTAAAAAAGTAAAAATAAGAAATTTATTAAAAAAATGAAAATGGAAATTGAATAAGAAAATAAGGATAAATCTTGGTTTAATCCCCCAAGTGGGCCCTGGGTTTTGACTGCCTCCAGAGGGGCAGTTCTAATCAGTTATAACCAATCTGATGGTGGGTGAGGTTTCTTGCTCATGAACCAACAAAAATTATTCTTTCCAGCATGTAATTTTTCCTTTTTGAGGATAATTCCATGTATTGAGTACACCATATCTGCCCCCTTCACAATTATAAACCTATTGCATGGCGGGGGTAGGATGAAGTATGGAACCACCTCCTCTTCAGTTGCTACTTGTGCAATGTCTTCTTCAAAATATAGTGGTTTCTCCAGATGTTCTATATGAAAAGAATAATCAAAGGGAGATTCAACATTTAAATTTGAAATATTAATTTCAAAATCTTCCCTTTTAAGGTAGGCATCTTTTAGATTTGGTTTTTCATGCATAGCCACTTGTATCTCTTCATGGACTTCCTCAAGTAGATGATCAATATCTTTAGGGAGCTCCAGGTGTTCCTCAACAGGTGCATATTCTTTTTCATCTTCTTCTAAGGAAATGTAAGGATTGACCAAATCTGAAAATTCAAAATTATAAGGAGTGATGCTCAAATCAGATTGAATGAAATCAGAAAAGGTAGAGTTCATAGAAGGATCATCTCCCTAAGTTGGGTCTGGTTCAATCACTTCTTCAGTTGAATGTGCCTCTTGGATTTGATTATCACTGGATGGAGGGAGGTAGTTGGGCTCCTCCATCTTGACTTCAAATTCCAGCAATTGGGTGGTGTCTTCCTTCTGCGGTGCTGGATCTTCTTGTTTGCAAGGATTGGGAAGATCAATAAGTTCCTCACATTCATTCCAAAATTCATCAAGTTCTTGTTGATCTCCCACATGTATCTCAGAAGGGAAGTCATCTTCTTTTTCATCAATCTCGGGTAGAATTGGTTGAGTGATGATGAATGAGTCTTCAGGTACCTCAACATTTACCTCCTCTAGTTCTTCAATGATGAGTGGTGAAATTTCTTCCACCACTATCTCAGGTTCTTGCTCCGGCTCACGGTCAGGTTGCTCCATCATTGCAAGAACATAGTCCAATGCCCATTCCATTTTGCTACCCAAATCATCCAAATTATTACTAATCCTTTCAACCCGATCATTGAGATCATGATAATCAATTTCTGGTTCTTGATATTGCACCTGCGAGTAATCTTCCCATGCATAAAAATTTGAATTTGAAAACATCATGGAAAAAAGAATTTTTTTTTAAAATTTATTTTTAAATTTGAAAAAATAAAATATTTACAAATAGGTTGTGGCACTTCCTCCCCGAAAACGGAGCCAAGTTTGATGCACGCCTGTCGTGGGGAGTGGAAAAAAATATTTTATTTACCTAAGTATAGTATAGCAGTTGATCCTAGGTAGTCTCCCGAAGAGGAGTGCACACAAAACAAGGTTGTCACTTTTTGTTGGTTTTCTTAAAAAGATTGGTTTTAACAAATGATAAAGATGGTGATCGGATTGGGATAGGCTAGAACTAGTGTTGTGACATCATGTTTTCCAAATTTTATCTCTTCTTCTTCCTTAAATAGGTAAGAGAGAGATTCATCTACTGAGTCCTCTCTCTCCCTTAGTCAGATAAATGTGATGAGAATTTTCCTTTCTAAAACTTAGATTAGTCTATCCTCCTTCCAAAGTGCTTAGGGTTGTAGAAGGTCTCTTGATTAATTAGAGCAATCCTAGACCTGGAATTGTTGTTCCCTAATAAACCATGATTTCGACATACAATCCTACACACGTGCTTGACAACCGCCGAGCAATCACCACCCAACCCTAATCTTGTTCCACCATATACAGATTAGAATTGGGTGGAAGGAGATTTGATCATCGACCAAAGCAATTTATAATTTCAGAATAAAAACCTTAAAACAACCGCATTCGGAATTTAATAATGAATTAAGAATTGGAACCAGAAGAAGAAAGAAAAACAAATTTTATTCACTTCAAGCACAAAAACTCAAACACAACACATAGGTCCAGCCTCCCCTCTTTCCGATCACTCAAATGAAACTACCCCTCCATGGATGGGGTAAGCGAGATAATGTGGGAGAGGAGAGACATTTTAAAGTAAAGAAAAATAAAAGAAATAAAATGGAAAGCTGATAAGTTCTTCTCCTTGGTGTCCTAGAAGGAATCGGATGGAGAATGAGATGTTTTGAGGAGGAGGAGCTCTCCTCCTTTTATAGCCAGATTTCCGTCCTCCGAATGTTGTCTCTTTTTTGACCCAATAAATGACTTCTTCACGCGTTGAGACCTTCTTCAATGTTGTTCATAATTGTCTTGTACGTTCCCCCTCAAAATCTAATCGGATTTGGACAGGTATTCCGAGAGTTATGGCCGTTTTACTATGAGCATTTATTTTGTCCAGTCAGACTCTCTAAAATGAAATCCTCCTGATTAGGGTGATTTAATGAAGCCATAAACGGCCAATTAACTCGATGCTTCATTCATAAAAGATTCTCCCAAACTCATTGCGCGTCCACCCACTGAATTTCACAACATTTGGGCCCACCATGGATGAGTTATGGATCCCACACCAAAACTAGGCAGAACTGAAAACATTTTTCTTTTTCCCACTTCAGAGCTTCGTTTGAGCTTCCATATGGCCGATTCAGCTTTTGGTCCAAAAATATTAAATTAAGAACTGGAAACTTAGAATCTTGAAAAGAAAGAATTTTTCAATTTGGATCAGTTTAGATAATGTTATGGCAAAACTACAGAAATAATTTAAAACTGTTAAAAATCCAAAATGGCCAATTTTTACTATTCAGCTCAAAATAACACCATTATCATAAAAATGAAACAATTCATCTTAGAGGAACAATTTTGTGGGTTTAAAACAATTATATTCAATATAAATTAATTGAAAATATTTTCTCTGTCAGTATACATGTAAGTACATGGCGTGTACTCATAAAAACCCAATTTCTTCCTTTTTCCTCAAAAACAACTCGAAATCAAGATCCATACCTGAAAATAAGATCTAGGTTCTTACAAACTTCCCACCTTAAAGAAATTTATCCCCAAATTACTCTTCCAATGGTTGTGAAGAAGAATCTACGAACAAATCCAGCCACTAAAATTGTACATCGGTCTCCCTCTCCCAAGTCTCGTCCTGCACTCAGTTGTGCTGCCATAGCACTCATACCAAAGGAACAACCCGTCCATGAAGAACCTTTATGCTACGATCCAAAATCTGAATAGGGTGCTTATTGAAGGATTCATTCTCATCCAAATCAACCTCCTTGGGTTGAAAAACATGCGACTCATCTGAAAAGTAACATCGTAGATGAGAAACATGAAAGACATCGTGCATATCCCGATATCTCTAAGGTAACTACAACTGATAGAAAACTAGCTCAACTCTCTCCAAAACCTCAAATATCCCTATGTATCTTGGTGAAAGCTTACCCTATATACTAATACTTCTATGTTACAACCTCAATGTGACATGCAGGAAAACCTGATATCTGACCTCGAACTCCAAAGGTCATCTCCGTTGATCAGCATAAGATTTCTGCTGAGACTGTGCAGTAGCCATCCTCTTCCAAATAAAATCCACCTGCTCAGTGGTCTCCTAAAAAAGATGAGGTCTCAGTAAAGCTACCTCTCCTTCCTCCATCCAATATAGGGGTGATCTACATGGCCTACCGTACAAATCCTTATAAGGTGCCATCTAAATCATTTCCTTAAAACTGTTATTATAGGAAAACTCCACCAGGGGTATGTGTCTTTCCCAAGATCCCCTAAAATCCAAGACACATTCTCTAAGTATGTCCTCTAAAACCTGAATCATGCACTCAGACTGGCCATCTTTCTAGGGATGGTAAGATATACTTATAAGTACCTATGTACCCAAATCCCTCTATAGTCCCTGCCAGACACGAGAAGTAAACCAGGAATCCCTATATGAAACAATAGAGTGTGAAACCCTGTGCAAACATACTATCTCTCGGATGTACAACTTTCCAAGCTCATCAACACTGAAGGTTTCATTAATCGGCATGAAATGTAAAACCTTCATGAGCTTGTCGATAACAACCCAAACTGCATCATTCCCTCAAGGTGACCTTGGTAAACCTGTCACAAAACCTATCGTGACATCATTTCACTTCCAATTGGGAATGGGTAACTACTGTAAAATCCCTACTGGTCATTGATGCTCTTCCTTCACTTATTGACAGGTGGAACATTTCATAAAAAAACCAGTTACAGTGCTCTTCATACCTGGACACCAATACTGATGATGTAAATCTCGATACATCTTGGTGACACCAGGATGAACTATCCATACTAAGGCATGAAAATCTCATAGCAGATCCGTGCACATGTCTGATGGAACCCATACGCATCCATGAAAACTCAAAACCTCATCCTCACCTATGGTCTACCCAGGGGTAGGATCCTCACCTTACACACCCTCCCATAGGACTAGGCCTTTAGAATTTGATGGCTACCTCATTTGCACTCGATTCAGTAGAGTAAAGGTAACAACTATAGAAGAAAGAAACATCTTCTCTTGTTTTTTGTGCACCTCCAAATGCATCTCATAGAATAGATCCATAAGATGTCATTCACGGTTAGCCTCCTGAACTACCTGTATCTGAGTTCTCCTGCTCAACACATCAGCCACTAAGTTGCCTTTCTAAGGCATGTAATCAACCTCAAAGTCAAAATACTTAAGGTACTCAACCCACCTTCACTGTCTCAATTTCAAATCTCATTGAGTAAAGATATACTTGAGGATTTTGAGGTCTGTGTACACTAAAAAATTCTATCCTAGTAAGTAATGTCTCCAATAGTGTAAATCATGAACAACCGCGGCTAACTTGAGATCGTGTGTAGGATAGTTCTTCCCATCTGACCTCAATTTCTGAGACCGGTATGCAAAAAATCCTTCCCTCTACATAAGCATGGATCCCAGCCCGATACTTGATGCACTGCAGTAAACGGTGTAACTCTTTCTCGGTTCTGTAAAAATCAGTGTTGGTGTTGATGTTAACCTCCCTTTCAGCTTCTGAAAGGATGAATCACAGGAATCTATCCACAAGTACTTCACAACCTTCTTAGCCAGGACTATTAGTGGTGCTAATAAGCATTTCAAGTCTTGAATAAAGTGTCTAGAAACTATCTAGCCCCAAAAAACTCTGTACCTCAAAGACGTTCTTCGGCTACTCCCAAGAAACTACCACTCTCACCTTCTCTGGGTCTACTGATACTCCTGTCTCTGAGATGACATGACCCAAGAATTAGATCTAGTCCATTCAAAAGTGGCGCTTTGAGATCTTAGTATATAACTGATTCTCTTTCAGTGTACTCAATACGATCTTAAGATGGATGTAATGGTCATGTCGAGTGTGATAGTACACCAAGATATCATCCATGAATACTACCACAAAAGAATCCAAGTAAGTATGGAACACTCAGTTCATCAGTGCCATGAAAATTTCCAGTTCATTTTTGAGACATTATGACATAACCAAATACTCGTATAGACTATACCTACTCTGAAAGGCTGTAAGAGATATATTTGTTGGTCTAACATGCAACTGATGATAACCGGATCTCAATTCAATCTTCTAGAACACCTGGGCTCATTGAAGTTGATCAAAGAGATCATCAATCCTCAGCAAGGGATATCAGTTCTTGACCATCAACTAGTTCATATTCTAATAATCCACACAAAGTCTGAGGGTTCCATCTACCTTCTTCACAAAAAGGATAGGTGAACCCCAAGGAGGAGTACTGGGTCAGATGAAACCCTTTGCCTGCAACTCCTACAATTACTTCTTGAGCTCCTATAACTCTAGTGTAGCTATCCTATATAGAGGAATGGAAACTGGTGATTCTCTTGGAATAAGCTCAATAGAGAAATATACCTCTCGCTCCAGAGGAAAACCAGAAAAGTTTTCTGGAAAGAAATCTCTGAAATGATCCACCACTAGAGGAAATTTCATCAGTGAAGTCCCCTAGTCATCCAAATATAAACTAGAAATATGGGTTTTAATTCCTCCCAACTCATGATCCTCAAGTCCTGCTCTGCTCGCCTAGACATCCCATTCGCCCTTGTGCAAAAAAGATTCACCCTATGATGACGTGAAATCACCCTACGACGATAGCAGTCAATAAAGGCCTAAAAGGATACCAACCAGTACATTCTAAGAATGAAATCAAATCCTTTAATATTTAATGCATAGAGGTACCATAAGAATTGATACCCACCAACATCAAGAGGGAACTCCTTGAACTGACGTACACTAGTCATCCTAATCCCCAATAGAGTTTCTAACATCATAACATCATCAGAATTAAAGATACATAGCCCAAGGCTCTCTAAAATAATAGTAGATATAAAACTATGGGAATACCCTATATCAAAAAAGAGCAGAAGCTAAAACTAGGGAAACTATAATCGTACCTCTAACTGTAGAGGGTTCGGGATCCTACTCCTGCTGGGTCTGCTCCACTAAAAAAGTATGACATGTACCATAGCCCTACGACCCTGCCTGGCTACCCTGAGTTGATCCACCCTACTATTTCTAAAACCCTGTTGTCTGGATACCACAGCCACAACCACCACCTCAGCCTGAATGGCCTGATGAACTCCAGTTCTCTGACTGATGAGAAACTGGTGGCCCTGCTCCTGTATGTGGAGTCATAAAATATCCCCTCTCACTCGCTTCTGGTGAGAAAAACCTATAAAAATGCTTAATATGACCCATCTTTCCCCAATATTGACACTCAAATAGGTCTCTTGGGAACTGCGGTCTCGTGTTCCCACTCTTTCTGCACTGTTAGTACACTACTCAGCTACCTAAAGAAACATCCCGTGAAAGCTCCATGCAGTGCTTCCTGCTATCAGTTGAAAGAGTACCAGTCCTAGATGTTGAACCACCCTAGATGGCAACTCCAAACTCCCTCATATTGCACTCGGTAATCAGCGCCTAGTTTACTATAGCATTCACTGAAGTCATCCTAAAAACATTCCCCTACGATCAGATGTCGTACCTAAGACCATCCTCAAATCGCCTAGCCAGTGATAACTCATCACCTCCCAAAATAGGTGTGAAGAAATGAATCTATGTAAAGTGAGAAGAATAATCCATCACTGAATGAGTGTCCTACTCTAAATACATGAACTCCTAGGCTCGGTCGGCCATCAACATATCGGTATAAAATTAATCATAGAAGGTCCTCTGAAACTCTTCCCAAGTCATATCCTAATGTCGTCCCACCTATGAGATAACATCCCACCATCTCTTGGCGGAATAATTTAGCAAGTAATTCATGAGCTTCACCCTCCTCTCAGGAGGCATCTCCAGATGTTTGAAGATGGAAAGCATGGCCTCCAACCATGACTCTGTAGCCTGTGGCCCTCCATCCCCTAAAAAAGTGGGAGGATGTTGCTACTGGAACACTCATGTTAACTCTTCTATAGTCAAGGCAGGATGTGGTGCTCCTTGAAAGTACTACATCATCCTCATAAATCCTTCATAGAACTATGTATCATAACCTATGTTCGGTATAATAGCTGGTTCCAAGACAGGCACAATGGGAGGATCTTCTGGTAGTCATTGATCTACCATTTCCATTGTCTGGTCATTTCTTTATACCTGACGTACAAACAGAGGAATTATTGGTGACATGACTCTACAAGGTCAATAACACACATCAGTATGAGATTATTAAGGAATGCAACTTAGAATTTCAAGAATGGAATAGGAGAATGAATACATTCAAGTTTTACAAAATAGGGTTACATGTCATGTAGAAACACTGCATGATGTGTTCCCTTAAGCTTTAACATGGGTGTGTACCCCTACCAACCTGTTCATGTAACACCCCATACACACGGCGTGTTCCTCTTGAGACACATCATATACTGGAATATTTCCTCTTTCCCAAGTACTTCTACATGGCTAGAACTACAAGGTTCTATTGGTGTAACACTACACAGTGTGCACACTCTAGACATGACGTGTACAACTAAAGTTCCATCTACCCGTGTCGTTAGTCACGTGGCCGGATACACAGTCAATTAAAATAAAAAATGTACTCCTAGTACATGGTGTGTTATACCAAAAGTTTACCAACCCTATGTCTCTTCTCACATAGTCAGTCACACAGTCAACAATTATACGGAGTGTACATAAGGTACACGGTGTGTACTTAAGAAAAGTCATTCCTTCCAGAACAGAAGGACACATGGCGTGTGTTCATAGCATCACACGACGTGTTTTCTGGGTTCTCCGAATAGTAAGCCTCTGAAACTTATCTGAAACCCCAAAATATTAAAATTTATCCAAGACATGACAAGTTTTGATCCATGAGATCTCATACTTCCCAAAAATCAAAGTTTGTGATCCTTATTCATATCATATCTTAACAGAATTCAATTAAATTTTAAACATGAACCACCAATTTCTGATCTAAGAGGGACCATAAAAACTCTGGGACCAAATCTTGGAATTCATCAAAATGAAACATTATATATACCAATACCTTATCAAAATAGCAGGTATTCAGTCACAGTATCTATCACATCAACATGCATATCTAGCACAACATATATCACAACAACATGCGATCAGTAATGCACCTTGTATGGCATGAGGAGAATGTATGGCATGTGATCTCTAGAAAGTGCCTATATGATGCATGAGACGGCATATCCTCATATCATTGGGTTGCAACAAAATGGAACCATAATGATATCAATACTAATATCACAAAACAAGAGTGTCACCCAACGGTGAAATCGAATCAAATATAATAGTTCAAAATCCAAAAATTACAATTCAATTCGAGGTAATTTGGATTTTCCCTATACACAGGGTAGATAATCCTGAACACAGCTAATTACCAAACTCCATTTCCTTCTTATCCCTTTCTAATGTATCCAAATAGTAAGACAAATAAAAAAAGAAAACTCCTCTAATACCACTTTGTAACATCCCAGATCTGGGTGCCGCCAAAGGTGCCCCAAACTCGGTTGGTCACATAACCTCAAGTGCATTTCCCCAAATGACAAAGTCTGTAGACTAGTAGTGAGAGATAAGGTGTGATTTTGGGGAAACTATGTCATCATTGGTAGAGTATACACAGTGGAAAACAGATAGTAAACAATAGTGGAAGTGATAATACCAAATAGGAATAACAGCGGAAGACTGAAAGTAAATCCAATATAAGACACAATATATATATATGATGCATGGCATATGTATCTAAGAAAATATCCAAACAAGTCACAGTGCTGGAAAGAAATAAAAAAACAAAGTAAAAAATAAACAAGTAAACTCCAACAACATATTAAGCCTCATCTTAGTCTCATGCTCTCCAGCTCCAACAGTAATCAAGTACCTGATGAAGAAGGGTTCTTGACCTTATCTATACCTGCAATAATATAATCTATTTGGGTCAAAAAGAATGACTCAAACAGGGTGTGAGACAAATCCCAGTAGGAAACCACAAAAATATATATGACTAACTATCAGTGAATATATATATATAACAGGTAATATGAAAGAATGAAGCAATAAACTAGGAAGTACTCAAAAGTAAAAAATACTACAGTTTTCAATTAAATTCATTTAATATTTATTATTTATCCTTTGAATAATTTAACCCTGGGATCTAGCCTAATCTCTTTATCCCCCATGTAAAGTAACAAAAACAGGCATCTCATAAGACCATCTAAACAATCAAGTAAGACGGAATCCAAGCTTGTACTTTGGCTTGGCAGATGCGTCACAATCATTCAACTATTCACAAATGACCCTCTGGGAAAGCTCTCATAGTTTAACCCCTTTGGTCCCACATATCATCAAACAATTATAAACGACTAGCTGGGTAAGCTTTCGCGGTCTAAACCCTTGGGTCAAAGATTCATTTAATCAAATATAAACGACCACATGGGCAGCTCTCACAATCTAACCCCTTTGGTCTAACTTATCATCAATCAATTATAAATGACCACCTGGGTAGCTCTCTTGGTCTAACCCCTTTTGTGAATCCCTCGTAATCCAATCCCCCTAGTCAACATTCACAATGCATATTACATGCATTTCATATAATCAGTAACTCCATCCTAACAAAACAAGGCATGGAAAACAAGGAAATCATAATTGGAATTCTAGACCAAACGACCATAAGCAATCAATAAAGGGGTAAATACAACCATGGGGTGTCCCATAACAAGGTATCTAACCTTACGCATAATCAACATCCCTTTATCAATCAATCAAACCATAGCAGGTAATAAATAGGGTTAAATTCTAAATCAAGCAATACCCTAAACATGGGTATGTGGAACTTTTAGTATATATAATCTAAGATAGACAATTAAAGGCACAAAACCACCTACCTAGATGTCGTACGATCGATATACTTGAACACCGGTCCTTGAATCGTCCTAGATCAGCATAGATCTACAAAATAGTGAAAAACACATGACCTTGAATAACTCACAAGAGAGGATGAATTAATAATAGAGGCTCTATGGGTTTTAAGAACTCACTAGTGGGATTCCAACGCACCCAACAGTGTCTCAATCGAAGCTCGTACGGAGAATCAGAAGGGGTTTGGAGTTCATCGACTGTTCCGCAGTGCTCCTATATGAAACATAGGGAGAAGAAAGTGTTTTCGGACATGAGAAATGACCCCTTATGATATATCAAATAAAAATAAAACTACATAGCGTGTTCTTTAAAACTACATGTTGTGTAGTATCCTTAACTGGACCTCGAATTAAGTAGTCTGCCAGGTCACCAAACGGCCATGTACTCGGTTGTTACATGGCCAGTACATGGTTGTACGTGGAAACCAGGTACATATCATGTACATGGATCCCTTCACGCATTGAGCCCTTATTCAATGTTGTTCATAATTGTCTTGGATGTGTCCCCTAAAAATCTCATCGGATTTGGACAGGTATTCTGAGAGTTATGGTCATTTTACTATGAGCATTTATTCTGTCCAGTCAGACTCTCCAAAACGAAATCTTTCTGATTAGGGTGATTTAATGACCCCATAAACGGCCAATTCACTCATTGCTTCCTTAATAAAAGATGCTTCCAAACCCCTTGCGCGTCCACCCACCGAATTTCACAACATTTGGGCTCACCATGGATGAGTTATAGATCCCACACCAAAACTAGGCAGAACTGAAAACAGTTTTCTTTCTCCCATTTGAGATCTTCTTTTGAGCTTCCATATGGCCGATTCAGCTTTTGGTCCAAAAATATTAAATGAAGACCTGGAAACTTAGAATCTTGAAAATAAATAATTTTTCAATTTGGATCAGTGTAGATAATGTTATGGCCAAACTATAGAAATAATTTAAAACTGTTAAAAATCCAAAATGGCCAATTTTTACTATTCAGCTCAAAATAACACCATTATCATAAAAATGAAACAATTCATCTTAGAGGAACAATTTTGTGGGTTTAAAACAATTATATTCAATATAAATTAATTGAAAATATTTTCTCTGTCAGTATACATGTAAGTACATGGCGTGTACTCATAAAAACCCCATTTCTTCCTTTTTCCTCAAAAACAACCTGAAATCAAGATCCATACCTGAAAATAAGATCTAGGTTCTTACAAACTTCCCACATTAAAGCAATTTATCCCCAAATTACTCTTCCAAGGGGGGTGAAGAAGAATCTACGAACAAATCCAGCCACTAAAATTTCACATCGGACTCCCTCTCCCAAGTCTCGTCCTGCACTCAGTTGTGCTGCCATAACACTCATACCAAAGGAACAAACCGTCCATGAAGAACCTTCATGCTACGATCCAAAATCTGAATAGGGTGATTCTTGAAGGATTCATTCACATCCAAATCAACCTCCTCGGGTTGAAAAACATGAGACCGGTCTGAAAAGTAACATCGTAGATGAGAAACATGAAAGACATCGTGCATATCCTGATATCTCTAAGGTAACTACAACTAATAGGCAACTAGCTCAACTCTCTCCAAAACCTCAAATATCCCTATGTATCTTGGTGAAAGCTTCCCCTATATCCTAATCCTTCTATGTTCCAACCTCAATGTGACATGCAGGAAAACCTGATCTCCGGCCTCGAACTCCAGAGGTCATCTCCGTTGATCAGCATAAGATTTCTACTGAGACTGTGCAGTAGCCATCCTCTTCCAAATAAACTCCACCTGCTCAGTGGTCTCCTAAAAAAGATGAGGTCTCAGCAAATCTTCCTCTCCTGCCTCCATCCAATATAGGGGTGATCTGCATGTCCTACCATACAAAGCCTTATAAGGTGTCATCTAAATCATTGCCTAAAAACTGTTATTATAGGAAAACTCCACCAGGGGTATGTGTCTTTCCCAAGATCCCCTAAAATCCAAGACACATGCTCTAAGTATTTCCTCTAAAACCTGAATCATGCACTTAGACTGGCCATCTTTCTAGGGATGGTAAGATATACTTAGAAGTACCTATGTACCCAAAGCCCTCTGTAGTCCCTTCCAGACACGAGAAGTAAACCAGGAATACTTATATGAAACAATAGAGTGTGAAACCCTGTGCAAACATACTATCTCTCAGATGTACAACTTTCCAAGCTCATCAACACTGAAGATTTCATTAATCGGCATGAAATGTAAAACCTTCATGAGCTTGTTGATAACAACCCAAACTGCATCATTCCCTCAAGGTGACCTTGGTAAACCTGTCACAAAACCTATCGTGACATCATTTCACTTCCAGTTGGGAATGGGTAACTACTGTAAAATCCCTACTGGTCATTGATGCTCTTCCTTCACTTATTGACAGGTGGAACATTTCATAACAAAACCAGTTACATCGCTCTTCATACCTGGCCACCAATACTGATGATGTAAATCTCGATACATCTTGGTGACACCAGGATGAACTACCCATACTGAGGCATGAAAATCTCATAGCAGCTCCTTGCACATGTCTGATGGAACCCATACGCATCCATGAAAACTCAAAACCTCATCCTCACCTATGGTCCACCCAGGGGTAGGATCCTCACCTTACACACCCTCCCATAGGACTAGGCCTTTAGAATTTGATAGCTACCTCATTTTCACTCGATTCAGTAGAGTAAATGTAACAACTATAGAAGAAAGAAACATATTCTCTTGTTTTTTGTGCACCTCCAAATGCATCTCATAGAATAGATCCATAAGATGCCACTCACTATTAGCCTCCTGAACTACTTGTATCTGAGTTCTCCTGCTCAACACATCAGCCACTAAGTTGCCTTTCCAAGGCATGTAATCAAGATCAAAGTCAAAATACTTAAGGTACTCAACCCACCTTCACTGTCTCAATTTCAAATCTCATTGAGTAAAGATATACTTGAGGATTTTGAGGTCTGTGTACACTAAAAAATTCTCTCCCAGTAAGTAATGTCTCCAACAGTGTAAATCTTGAACAACCTCGGCTAACTTGAGATCGTGTGTAGGATAGTTCCTCTCATGTGACCTCAATTTCCGAGACCCATATGCAAAGAATCCTTACCTCTACATAAGCACGGATCCCAGCCCGATACTTGATGCACCACAGTAAACGGTGTAACTCTTGCTCGGTTCTGTAAAAATCAGTGTTGGTGTTGATGTTAACCTCCCTTTCAGCTTCTGAAAGGATGAATCGCAGGAATCTATCCACAAGTACTTCACACCCTTCTTAGCCAGGCCCATTAGTGGTGCTGATAAGCATTTCAAGTCTTGAATAAAGTATCTAGAGTAACTATCTATCCCCAAAAAACTTTGTACCTCAAAGACGTTCTCTGGCTACTCCCAAGAAACTACCGCTCTCACCTTCTCTGGGTCTACTGATACTCCTGTCTCTGAGATGACATGACCCAAGAATTGGATCTAGTCCATTCAAAAGTGGTTCTTTGAGATCTTAGTATATAACCGATGCTCTCTCAGTGTACTCAATACGATCTTAAGATGGATGTAATGGTCATGTCGAGTGTGACAGTACACCAAGATATCATCCATGAATACTACCACAAAATAATCCAAGTAAGTATGGAACACTCAGTTCATCAGTGCCATGAAAATTTACAGTGCATTTGTGAGACCGTATGACATAACCAAATACTCGTATAGACTATACCTACTCTGAAAGACTGTAAGAGATATATTTGATGGTCTAACGTGCAACTGATGATAACCGGATCTCAAGTCAATCTTCTAGAACACCTGGGATCCTTGAAGTTGATCAAAGAGATCATCAATCCTCGACAAGGGATATCAGTTCTTGACCATCAACTAGTTCATATTCTAATAATCCACACAAAGTCTGAGGGTTCCATCTACCTTCTTCACAAAAAGGATAGGTGAACCCCAAGGAGGAGTACTGGGTCGGATGAAACCCTTTGCCTGCAACTCCTACAATTGCTTCTTGAGCTCCTGTAACTCTAGTGTAGCTATCCTATATGGAGGAATGGAAATTGGTGATTCTCTTGGAACAAGCTCAATAAAGAAATATACCTCTCACTCCAGAGGAAAACCAAAAAAGTTTTCTGGAAAGACATCTCTGAAATGATCTGCCACTAGAGGAAATTTCATCAGTGAAGTCCCCAAGTCATCCAGATATAAACTAGAAATATGGGTTTTAATTCCTCCCAACTCATGATCCTCAAGTCCTGCTCTGCTCGCCTAGACATCCAATTCTCCCTTGTGTAGAAATGATTCACCCTATGATGACGTGAAATCACCCTACGACGATAGCAGTCAATAAAGTCCTAAAATTATACCAACCAGTACATTCTGAGAATGAAATCAAATCCTTTCATATTTAATACATAGAGGTACCATAAGAATTGATACCCACCAACATCAAGAGGGAACTCCTTTCACTGACGTACACTAGTCGTCCTAATCCCCAATAGAGTTTCTAACATCATAACATCATCAGAATTAAAGATACATAGCCCAAGGCTCTCTACAATAACAGTAGATATAAAACTATGGGAATACCCTTTATCAAAAAAGAGCAGAAGCTAAAACTAGGGAAACTAGAATCGTACCTCTAACTGTAGAGGGTCTGGGATCCTACTCCTGCTGGGTCTGCTCCACTGAAAAAGTATGACATGTACCATAGCCCTGCGACCCTGCCTGGATACCCTGAGTTGATGCACCCTACTATTTCTAAAACCCTGTTGTCTGGATACCACAGCCACAACCACATCCTCAGCCTGAATGGCCTGATGAACTCCAGTTCTCTGACTGATGAGAAACTGGTGGCCCTGCTCCTATATGTGGAGTCATAACATATCCCCTCTCACTCGCTTTTGGTGAGAAAAACCTATAAAAATGATGAATATGACCCATATTTACCCAATATTTACACTCAAATAGGTCTCTTGGGAACTGCGGTCTCGTGTTCCCACTCTTTCGGCACTGGTAGTACACTACTCAGCTACCTAAAGAAACATGGTGTGAAATATCCATGTAGCGCTTCCTGTTATCAGTTGAAAGAGTACCAGTCCTAGATGTTGAACCACCCTAGATCGCAACTCCAAACTCCCTCAGATTACACTCGGTAATCAGCGCCTAGTTTACTATAGCATTCACCGAAGTTATCCTGAAAATATTCCCCTGCGATCAGATGTTGTACCTAAGACCATCCTCAAATCTCCTAGCCAGTGATAACTCATCACCTCCCAAAATAGGTGTGAAGAACTGAATCTCTGTAAAGTGAGAAGAATAATCCATCACTGAATGAGTTCCCTACTCTAAATACATGAACTCCTAGGCTCGGCCGGCCATCAACATATCGATATATAAGTAATCATAGAAGGTCCTCTGAAACTCTTCCCAAGTCATATCCTAATGTCATCCCACCTATGAGATAACATCCCACCATCTCTTGGCAGAATAATGTAGCAATTAATTCATGAGCTTCACCCTCCTCTCAGGAGGCATCTCTAGATGTTTGAAGATGGAAAGCATGGCCTCCAACTATGACTCTGTAGCCTGTGGCCCTCCATCCCCTAAAAAAGTGGGAGGATGTTGCTACTGGAACACTCGTGTTAACTCTTCTATAGTCATGGCAGGATGTGGTGCTCCTTGAAAGGACTACATCATCCTCATAAATCCTTCATAGAACTATGTATCATAACCTGTGTTTGGTATAATAGATGGTTCCAAGACAGGCACAAGGGGAGGATCTTCTGGTAGTCATTGATCTACCATTTCCATTGTCTGGTCATTTCCTTATACCTGACGTACAACCAGAGGAAGTCTTGGTGACATGACTCTGCAAGGTCAAGAACACACATCAGTATGAGATTATCAAGGACTGCAACTTAGAATTTCAAGAATGGAATAGGAGAATGAAGACATTCAAGTTTTACAAAATAGGGTTACATGTCATGTAGAAACACTACATGGTGTGTTCCCTTAAGCTTTAACATGGGTGTGTACCCCTACCAACCTGTTCATGTAACACCTCATACACACGGCGTGTTACTCTTGAGACACAGCATATACTGGAATATTTCCTCTTTACCAAGTACTTATACATGGATATAATTACAAGGTTCTGTTGGTGTAACACTACACAGTGTGCACACTCTAGACATGACGTGTACAACTAAAGTTCCATCAACCCGTGTCATTAGTCACGTGGCCGGATACACAGTCAGTTACAATACGACATGTACTCCTAGTGCATGGTGTGTTCTACCAAAATTTTACCAACCATATGTCTCTGCTCACATAGTCAGTCACACAGTCAACAACTATGTGGAGTGTACATAAGGTACCCGGTGTGTACTTAAGAAAAGTCATTCCTTCCAGAACAGAAGGACACATGGCGTGTGTTCATAGAATCACACGACGTGTTTTCTGGGTTTTCCAAATAGTAAGCCTCTGAAACTTATCTGAAACCCCAAAATATTAAAATTTATCCAAGGCATGACAATTTTTGATCCATGAGATGTCATACTTCCCAAAAATCAAATTTTTTAATCCTTATTCATATCATATCTTAACAGAATTCAATTAAATTTTAAACATGAACCACCAATTTCTGATCTAAGAGGGACCATAACACCTCTGGGACCAAAGCTTGGAATTCATCAAAATGAAACTTTATATATACCAATACCTTATCAAAATAGCATGTATTCAATCACAGCATCTATCACATCAACATGCATATCTAGCACAACATATATCACAACAACATGCGATCAGTAATGCACCTTGTATGGCATGAGGAGAATGTATGGCATGTGATCTCTAGCAAGTGCCTATATGATTCATGAGACGGAATACCCTCATATCATTGGGTTTCAATAAAATGGAACCATAATGATATCAATACTAATATCACAAAACAAGAGTGTCACCCAACGGTGAAATTGAATCAACTATAATAGTTCAAAATCCAAAAATTACAATTCAATTCGAGGTAATTTGGATTTTCCCTATACACAGGGTAGATACTCCCGAACACATCTAATTACCAAACTCCATTTCCTTCTTATCCCTTTATAATGTATCCAAATAGTAAGACAAATAAAAAAAGAAAACTCCTCTAATACCACTTTGTAACATCCCAGATCTGGGTGCCGCCAAAGGTTCCCCAAACTCGGTTGGTCACATAACCTCAAGCGCATTTCCCCAAATGCCAGAGTCTGCAGACTATTAGTGAGAGATAAGGTGTGATTTTGGGGAAACTATGTCATCATTGGTAGAGTATACACAGTGGAAAACAGATAGTAAACAATAGTGGAAGTGATAATACCAAATAGGAATAACAGCGGAAGACTGAAAGTAAATCCAATAGAAGACACAATATATATATATATGATGCATGGAATATGTATCTAAGAAAATATCCAAACAAGTCACAGTGCTGGAAAGAAATAAAAAAACAAAGTAAAAAAGAAACAAGTAAACTCCAACAACATATTAAGCCTCATCTTAGTCTCATGCTCTCCAGCTCCAACAGTAATCAAGTACCTGATGAAGAAGGGTTCTTGCCCTTATCTATACCTGCAATAATATAATCTATTTGGGTCCAAAAGCATGACTCAAATAGGGTGTGAGACAAATCCTAGTAGGAAACCACCAAAATATCTTTGACTAACTATCATTGAATATATATATAACAGGTAATATGAAAGAATGACGCAATAAACTAGGAAGTACTCAAAAGTAAAAAATACTAAAGTTTTCAATTAAATTCATTTAATATTTATTATTTATCCTTTGAATCATGTAACCCTGGGATCTAGCCTAATCTCTTTATCCCCCATGTAAAGTAACAAAAACAAGCATCTCATAAGACCATCTAAACAATCAAGTAAGACCGAATCCAAGATTGTACTTTGGCTTGGCAGATGCGTCACAATCATTCAACTATTCACAAATGACCCTCTGGGAAAGCTCTCATAGTTTAACCCCTTTGGTCCCACATATCATCAAACAATTATAAACGACTAGCTGGGTAAGCTCTCGCGGTCTAAACCCTTGGGTCAAAGATTCATTTAATCAAATATAAACGACCACATGGGCAGCTCTCACAATCTAACCCCTTTGGTCTAACTTATCATCAATCAATTATAAATGACCACCTGGGCAAGCTCTCATAGTCTAAACCCTTGGGTCAACATTCACTTAATCAATTATAAATGACCACCTGGGTAGCTATCATGGTCTAACCCCTTTTGTGAATCCCTCGTAATCCAATCCCCCTAGTCAACATTCACAATGCATATTACAGGCATTTCATATAATAAGTAACTCCATCCTAACAAAACCAGGCATGGAAAACAAGGAAATCATAATTGGAATTCTAGACCAAACGACCATAAGAAATCAATAAAGGGGGAAATACACCCATGGGGTGTCCCATAACAAGGTATCTAACCTTACGCATAAGCAACAACCCTTTATCAATTAATCAAACCATAACAGGTAATAAATAGGGTTAAATTCTAAATCAAGCAATACCCTAAACATGGGTATGTGGAACTTTTAGTATATATAATCTAAGATAGACAATGAAAGGCACAAAACCACCTACCTAGATGTCGTACGATCGATATACTTGAACACCGGTCCTTGAATCGTCCTAGATCAGCATAGATCTACAAAATAGTGAAAAACACCTGACCTTGAATAACTCACAAGAGAAGATGAATTAATAATAGAGGCTCTATGGGTTTTAAGAACTCACTAGTGGGATTCCAACGCACCCAACGGTGTCTCAATCGAAGCTCGTACGGAGAATCAGAAGGGGTTTGGAGTTCACCGGCCGTTCCGCAGTGCTCCTATATGAAACACGGGGAGAAGAAAGTGTTTTTGGACATGAGACATGACCCCTTTCTGATATATCAAATAAAAAGAAAACTACATAGCGTGTTCTTTAAAACTATATGTTGTGTAGTATCCTTAACTGGCCCTCGACTTAAGTAGTCTTCCAGGTCACCAAACGGCCATGTACTCGGTTGTTACATGGCCAGTACATGGTTGTACGTGGAAACCAGGTACATAGCATGTACATGGAAGTACACGGCGTGTACTCATAAAAACCTCATTTCTTCCTTTTTCCTCAAAAATGACTTGAAATAATGATCCATACCTAAAAATAAGATATGGGTTCTTAAATATCAACTTATTATTGGTCTACTTCGTATGAGAATTCACTCACGCACATGAGGGAGTCTTCTTCACTTTTATCAGTAGCAGCAAGAATGATATCTAGATCCTCTCTACTTCATCGTACTGCACATCTGACACTTACATTAATATTTTCTATCAAACATTTAAGAGAAAATAATTAAAAATATTTTTGGAATTAAATTACATAATATATCCATTAGAATAATTTGATTCAAA
Organism: Viscum album; assembly: GCA_963277665.1. Lineage (NCBI taxonomy): Eukaryota > Viridiplantae > Streptophyta > Magnoliopsida > Santalales > Viscaceae > Viscum > Viscum album. Next base: position 1,429,602,398 of record OY728126.1, on the reverse strand, counting down.
AGAGTAAGTAAAATAGTGGCGGTGTTTTAGTCTGGTGGAGTGAGTCTAGTGGTGACTCGATCTGGTGGTATCTCAGAGTCTAGCAGTGTCTTGTACTTAGCCAAAATTTTACTTCACTGGTGGTGTCTCATCTAGAGGTAGTTCATCCTTTTGTAAGTGTCTCCTCTAATGTTAGGTTAGGCTAGTGGTGTTTGGATGATGGTATCTCATAGCTGGTGGTGTATGTCACTTTTTAAAATTTTCATTCTCGTGGAATGACATCCTGATGGTGAGATATCCTGGTGGTATCTCATACTTTACCAATATTTCACTCTGGAAGTGTGTTGTCTAATGATGTCTCATACTTAGTGAGATTTCCATGGTGATGGTGAGTCATGGAAAATTGTGACTCATATGTGATGGTGACTTAGACTTTGTCAAAATTCTGTCTTTGCAGTGATATGTATGATGGTGTTTCAGTCTTGATGGTGACTCATAATTAGCCAATTTTATCACATGTCTCAGAATATAGGGTACTTAAAAATAAACATGGAACTCATTAATATCATTAAAATAATGATTTTTTTATCATTAAAACAAGGGGCCAACAATATCTCCCTTTTTGATGATCACAAATCATGGCATAAAAGTTGTCAAAAATATAAAACATAACATTAAGGGTAAGATCAAAAATAAAAAACATGGTATATCATTCACAGTATGTACTGATGGTATAAAAGATAAATAATAAGAAAATAATGATAATTATCAAGTATCAAAGGTAAAAAGAGGTTAAAAACAAATAGTATCAAATTAACATTGAAACATCACTATAAAAATAGGAAATGCCATAGGTTTCTCCCCCTTTTGGGATTATCAAAAAGGTAGAACATAAGGAGAAATAAAAACAGGAAATGCAGAAAGAATAAATATTAATAGTAGAATAATACTCTGCAAAGGCATTCAGTGAAGTGTTTAGCAAAAAGTTATTACAAAACAAGTCCCGTCAAAATAGAAAAACTAATGTCAACAACATCCTCAAGGCTTGGGTAAAGGATACATAGGTTCTTTTAATTTGGACTTAAATTTTTCTAGATCATAGGTAGAAGGTTCAGAAGGTTATGTAAGAAAAGTAGATGTAACGTCAGTAGGTAGTCCAGCTATGGCCTGAGGATGATCTTCTATAAGAATAACCAGTATGATCTACCTCAAAGATTGTGCAGGATGCATAAGGAAATGTTGTAATTTGTAAGGAAAAGGTACTAGAGTATCTCTGGTAACTCATGGTCTAAAAGATAGTTGTGGGGTAATAGTAATGGCTTCTTGAGAAACAACTGTAGTGTCGTGAACATGAAGAAATGGATTTATCATATTGATGAAATCCATAATGATCTAGCCAGTTATTTTGATTGCACTAATGAATTCTTCTTTCTCCTCCACAAATATATCCAGCACAGATGTCATTTCCTTTAATTGTATCACTTTTTCCTTAAAATCTTGAGTAACCAGTAGCATCCTCAATTTTTCTGCTAAAAACTTGAAGTTAGAATCCATGTCATGCTTGGTATAAATCTTGGAGAGATAAAATTTGATTGACTGGGTAAGTTTTTATCGGTCAGCATTCATATCATTAGCATACTTCCTGGACATCATATGATCATGTTCAGTACGCTTTTCAAAAAAATTGAGAATCTCTAATGGTATGGCAGGTTCTCCACTAGCAGAACCACTTGAAGAAGTAGAAACCTCTTCTCTGAAAACTGATCTGGTCACTTCAGCATAAAACAATAGAAGAGGAGGATCACTTGATCTAAAGGCTACTGAGGTAAGATTTTCAACCCTTTCAAGCAAAGCATCCATACTAGCTACAAATACATATTTCATTCCTTCAAGCGGAGACTTCTGGGATTCCATCTCACTACTTATTCTCTTATTTCCAATCTTTACCTCTTAAATGTAATGTATAATCTTAGGTTTTATGTGTTGGATCACCAACTCAAACAAATATATGGCATCATTTTTCAGTATAGGAGCTTTAATTATCAAAATATGATTAAAATCTGAAAGCAATTGCTTACCAAAATCATCCAAGTCACTTCTTGTGACTACATCAGTAGGGAAAAAAGGAGGAATTAGAGCATCGGGTTCAGGTGTAAGAGGTCTCAAAAAGGAAAAATTATCTAGTAAACATATAAATTCTACTTGATCAATTATATATCCCTTATTATATCCTTCATTTTGAACCTATGTTCCACTATACTTTGGTGGACTCTTACTGAATTTGTTCCATTCTTCTGTCATGGGATCAACCCAACTGTCTAAAAGAGTAGCAACCAAAACTTCAATTGTATATTATAAAACAATGGTAGAAATAGTAGAAGGAGGTACCACAATAGGTGTTGGTACAATGGTAGTAGGAGTATAAATAGTTTTCTTAGCACTCCGAGCAGCATCAGCTTGTTCAAAAACTAGAACTTCTTTTATCTGGACATAAAATTTCTAAACACTTGAGCTGTGTATATCAAATTTTTGGCTAACAATAGGTTCAACTTCTATACGACTATCAACTGGAGGCTCATCAGTATCCAAAACACCAAACTGTTCATCACTTCCTTGCTCAAAATAAATCATCTTCTTTTTATCTTGCTCAACCACATGTTGTTCTACAATAACAATGACACCCATCTACCCAACCAAGGTAGAATCAGAAATTTTCTGACCATCACCAACTGAACTCACTTCAGTTCCATCAAAATCCTTGTCCTTTTAAAGTACTTCCAAATATGGGGATTTATCCCCCTCAATAATTGAATCTTTTTCTTTAAACTTTGGATCCACTTCTTCAAACAAATCTGGTTTCCCATCAGATTTACCTGGTGAAGCAAGAATCTCTGGAGGCATCTCTATATATCTCCTTCTAATTCTTCCATCCAAGACATCATGGCCAGAGTTTTCATCATTATCATCATCACTTACATTCCCATTTTCATTTTCATCCCCTTGTTCCCCATCCTCATCATCATCCTCTTTATCATCGGATTTTGAACTACTTTTAAATTGATCCTCACTAGAAAATTGTGTTTCCTCTTCATCACTTTTAACAAACTTTTCCCTTTTTGGAAGTCTCCTAGGTGGACTAGGATCTCCATATGTAATCGGTGGCGATTGAGGTGACAATTCTGGGTCACTTCCTTCACCAACATATGGTTCTTTTTCAACTTCTTTTTTTACAACACCCTCTTCTTCCTCATCAGATTATTATACAACCTCATCAGGATCTAGACTGAGATCAACAACATCCCTCAGTCTTGTAGGATGGTATGTCTGATTAAACTCAGCATACAACTTTTTACTATCTCAAACCCACTGTCTCTTCTAGGGGTTCCATCTAATTTTCATTCTTGAACAAATATCTCTTGAAATACAGAAACCACCACAATCTATAATTATTTCTTCATTCTCATCAACTAGTCCCTTAACTTTTAACATTGTAGAAATCATCTTCGAATATATTAGAGTTAGATATAAAAGTTGGTTTTATCATCTCATACATATGAACCATGAGATATCTATATAGATTGACCATAAGTCCTCTTTTCATAAGACTTATCAAGAAGAAATCCTGATATCTTAAAGTAGAAAATCACCTTTCTTGAGGAATAGCATGTTTTGTATGAACTTAAATAACCATTTACACTCCCCATCCAACTCTAAGGCAACAATTCTTCTGGTTAACTCGTTACCAATAAGTTCTGAAAGAGAATATTCATATATAAAAAATTCATTTTCCTTAGGAAAAGATCCTTGATGATAATCATAAATTACTTCATGGGGTATACCCAGACACTTGGACTAATGTTTTTAAGAAAACACAACTTTTTGTCCATTTATTATAGCTCTCATTTAGTACTCTTCTTCATTATTAAATCCAAACTCAACATATTGGTAGAAGAGATGCACCAACCTAGGATATAAGGGTCACTCATTTGAGGAAAACCAATCTATCCATACTTAGTTCTATAGAAATTTCAATATAGGAGACTTACTAAAAAACAACCACTTTTCTTCAACTTCCCTTTCAGCTACTATGACTTTGTTTTCAAGCTCAAGGTTAACTGGTGTAACTAGAGCAGGAACACTTGGTTCACCTTTTCACTTATTAGTTGACCGTGACTCATCTATAGAAGTATTTGGAGGGTGATTCATCCTTTGAATAAATATTGGTTTAGTTTTATTGGACGAAGGCTAAGAGAAAAGTTTCAGGTTTAAAGGTTGGTAGAAGAGAGGTCGCTCGGGGATCGAGAGTATCACAATAGGCTCGAGGTGTGTTATAAATAGTAATAGTTTCATTTTTTTACCATTTTTGATTTAGGTATTCTAAATATAAAAATAACACTTGAAATTGAATTTAGAATCCAAGAAAAAAATATATATCAGGTTACAAAAATAAACATAAACTGAAAGAAAATAAATCGGTGGTTCAAAAGCATTAGAATTAGAAATATTCACAAAGGCATGAACAACCAACAGTGTGTAAATCACAATGGTATGTCAACCACAACATTGAGACAACCCAATGGTGAGACAACTACAAAGGTGATATAAACACAATGGTGTGATAAACACAATGATGTGTCACCCAACAGTGTGTCGCCTAATGGTATGTCACCCAATGGTGTCTCACCCAATGGCGTGTCACCTAAATTTTAAAATTAACCAAAATTAATCATTCCTAATTTATGTTTGATATAGTTCATCCTCTTATAATTTAAATGCTTAATAAATATATTAACTAACTAATTTTTTATTCCAATAAACTCAAGAGTGATATCACCTTTTCGAAAATGATCCCTCAAAACGTGATGTTTTATATCAATGTGCTTTGTCCTAGAATGTGAAACTGGATTCTTGGAAATATTAATAGAATTTTTGTTATCACAATTTATGGGAACATGTTTGAATTGATATCCATAGTCTAGTAAAGTGTGTTTCATCCACAAAATTTGTGCACAGTAACTACTAACATCTATTTATTAAACTTCAATAGTTGATAATACAACATAATTTTTCTTCTTACTACACCATGAAACTAGAGACTTTTCATAAAAAGTTACATGTTCCAGAGGTGCTTTTTCTATCTAACATACATCCACCAAAATCAGCATCAGAATAACTAACTAGATCAAATTATTTTCCTCTACGGTAAAACAATACTAAATTAGTTTTATACTTAATGTTTTTAAAAACTCTTTTAACAGAATTTAAGTGTGACTCTTTTGGGTTTTCTTGAAAATGAGAACACATGCATGCACTAAACATTATATCTGGATGGATAGTAGTAAGGTAGAGAATACTTCCAATCATACCTTTATAACTAGTTTGATCCACTGGTTTCCCAGCTTCATCAAGATCCAATTTATAGGTAGTACTAATATGATTATCACTAATCTTAGTGATATCCAAGTTAAATTGTTTTAGAAGATCCTTTTTATATTAAATTTGATTTAAAATAAATTATTCTTTATTTTGAAATATTTTAAATCCAAGAAATAATTTGCTTTCGCCCATAAAACTCATTTAAAATTAATTTTGCATCATTTTTGAAAAATCAGCACATAAATAATTTCTTGAAGATCCAAAAATAATATCATCAATATATATTTGAACTACTAAAAAATTTTGAAATTCATTTTATAAAAAGGGTAGGATTAGGTATACCGTTTTAAAATCCTTTTGAAATAAGAAAATTGTTGAGCCTATCATACCAAGCTCTTGGAGATTGTTTTAAACCATATAAAGATTTAGCTAATTTAAAAACTTGATTTTGAAAATGGGGATTTTGAAAACTAAGAGATTGTTCAACAAAAACATCATCACCTATAAAACAATTCAAGAATGAAATCTTGATATCCATTTGATAAATCTTGAAATTTATATGCATTTCATAGGCAAGTAGTATTCTTATGGATTCAAGTATGGAAATCAGTGCAAAGGTTTCCTCATAGTCTATTCCTTCCTCTTGACTATAGAATTGTGCAACTAGTCTAGCCTTGTTTCTAATTATAGTACCTGACTCGTCAACCTTGTTTATAAACACCCATTTTATGCCAATAGTCAAGGTTTCCTTGGGTCTATCTACAAGTTCCCACACTTTTTTTCTTTCAAACTAATTAAATTATTCTTGTACATCTAACAGGTCTAGAAAAAGATAGACTGGTTACTTCTGGTTCTACAGGTTTGGTTTCAGGAGGTTCTAGAAATTCTTCAAAACTAGATTTTTTTTCTAACTGTTTGATAGTAGAATATAAAGGTTTATAATTTAGGATTAGATAAGAAAAATCATCCTCAATATTTTCTAGGGAGGTCTTAGGCTCATGTGGACCAGTTTCATCAAATTTTACATGAACTGATTCTTACAAATTTTTGGACTTCTTATTGAAAACAATATAGGCTTTGATAAAGATTGAATAACCCAGGAAAATTCCTTTATTTTTTTTGGAAACAAATTTATCTAAGTTAAACTTAGTGTTAAGAATAAATAATTTACAACAAAAAAACTCTAAATTAATTAACCTTAGGTTTCCTATTGTTCCATTGTTCATAAGGGGTCTTCTTAAGGATAGGTCTGATAAAGAATCTATTTATAACATAATAGTATGTATTGATAGCTTCTGTCCAAAAATAAATAGGTAGGTCATACTCATTTAACATGGTATGGGATATCTCTTGTAAAGTTCTATTTATCCTTTCTATAACTCCATTCTATTATGGGATCCTAGGAGAAGAGAAGTTATGAGTGTAACCATTATGTGAGAAAAAAGATTCAAAACCTTGATTTTCAAACTCATGGCCATGGCCACTTCTTAAGGTCTTAATTCTAAGTCCACTAAGATTTTCTACAGATTTATCATACATGGTAATGTAAGAGAAAGCTTCACTTTTGTGAGCTAAAAAGTATTCCCAAGTATACCTAAAGAAATCATCTACAAGAACATAGATATAGTGGTTTCTATTTAAGATATAAACTCTAGAAGGTCCAAATAAATACATGTGAACCAAATCGAGAGGTTGAGAAGTTGACAATTCTTTCTTTCATTTAAAAGAAACTTTGTTTTGTTTCCCATTTTGATAGGGGTTATAGACTTTATCAGTTGGGAACTCAAGATTAGGTAGATCCCTAACTAACCATTTCCTAGTTAGCTTTATAATTGATTGAATGTTGAAATGGTCTAGTCTACTATTCCAAATCCAAGATTGTTTCTGAAAATCACTTAAGTAAGAAACATTTTGAGAAACTAAGGAGTTTAAATCAATAGCATAAACATTATCATTTTTCAAAGCAGTAAAAACTAAAAAAAAATAGAATAAAAAAGCATTGAAAGCATCATTTTCAAACTTAACATAAAAACCATCATCACATAACTACAAGACGCTAAGAAGGTTATATTTTAAACCATAAAAAAATAATACTTTAGAAATTAAAACTGAGTTATGGTTACGTATTTTTCCAAGGCCAATGATTTTTTCTTTAGTATTATCACCAAAGGTGACATGACCACTACCAACCTTAATAAGGCTTGAATCATGAATAATATTATTTCATATGTCTTGAACAACCATTTTCCAAGTACCATAGACTTTTATAGGATGTCTTCAAACATTTTTCCTACAAAACAAAATTTAAATAAGAAATGACTTTAGTACACATATCTATTTGGGTCTAGAGATGTTAGTAATAAAAGCTTTGGAAACCCACATTTTTATAATGGGATTATTATAAACATATTTAAGACTTTGTGAAATAAAAACTCTACTAGGTTCTTTATAAAATTAATTGGTAGAATAACTCTCTGATCTGGATTTAGGAACAAAAGTACTCTGTTATTTTCCTCTATCCAGGTTGATATCCAATTCCAGTGACATACTTAGGTGCAACTTGGTTACCTAAAATTTGAGTAAGAATTTATCTACCATTTATAAAATTTTCTAGGTCTTTCTTTAATTTCTCATTTGAAAGTTTGAGTTCAATATTCTATTTTAAGAGTTAAGCATTTTTTTTCTTTTTCAACAGACAGTTCAAATTTTCTATTAGCAGTCAAAGAATGCTATATTTTTATATTTTTATACTTATCCTTAAGATCATTAAAGTTGTATTATAGCATATTACAGTATTCAAATAATTTTTCATTTGACATATTATCATCATTATGTTCATTATCAGAATTATAAGAAATATCATCATTATGTTTATTTCCACAATCATCATAATTATGTACATGTGACACAATGAATTCAGTTGGTAAATCAGATAAAGTAGGTAACTTAGAGATATTTTTCATGAAAAAAATATTTTCTCACTCTGAATTTTCTTTAGGTGTAGAATTTGAATCAATGGAGATATCCTTAGATGCGATCCAAGTAGATTTCATAACTTTCTTCCATCTTATGTCATTTTCATCATATTTCTTCTTGTATTTGAGCTTTGGACAGTCTGATTTTATATGTCCTTTACTATTACATTCATAGTAGACAACCTATTTTGAATCATCATCCTTGTTTCAATATTTCTACCAAGTTCCTTTGGAGACATATTTTCCTTTGTAGTTTTGTTTTCTAAAAAAAATTCCTATAAAATTTCTTAAATCTTTTGGCTAAATGAGCCATCTCCTCATCGCTATCTGGTGGAGATTCACTATCACTTGAACTAAAAACTTGAACTTTCTCTTTTTCCTTTTCTTTTTCCTTCTATTTAGATGCAATATCATTGAAGGATACTAATCTTCTTTTAGGTTCTTCATCTTCTTTGTGGTTTAATTTTATCTCCTCTTCATACATCATAAGCTTACCAATCAGCTCCTTGACTGGTAGCTTGCTAATATCACAAGAATATCTAATGGTGAAAGATGTGCCTCTCTATCTTTTAGGTAGGAATCTTAATAGCCACTTGATTTGATCCTTGGTAGAAACAAGATTTACAAGTGAGATTATTGTGTTGAAAATTTCATTAAACCTGAGGTACATGTCATAAATAGGTTCATCAGGCTTCATTTTAAAGTTATTATATTTAATAGTATAAGTATTAAGCCTCATATCCTTAACATTTGAAGTTCCCTTATGGGAAACAGAAAAGTTTCCCAAATCTCAAGCAGTTTTGCATGCAGAAATTCTATTAAACTCTTCATCTCATAGTACACAATATAGGGCATTCATATATTTACAATTATTATTGTAATCTAACTTTGTTGCATCATCCCAATCTTTCCTAGTAGTAATAGGTATAACATATTCATCCTCAATTATAGACCAAATATCAAAACGTATGCTTTCTATATGCATTCTCATCTTAATTTTCCACTAAGCATAGTTGTTTCCATTAAATAAAGGAGGTCTGTTTATAGAAAAACCTTCTTAATGGCTATCCATTTTAAAAAAATAAATTTAGAAATAATAGAAATTTAAGATCTTTAAAGCTTAACTAGAATCACAGTATAAAATATTTTTAAAACTTTAATACCAAAGAGAAATCTTTGATACCAGATGTTGGTTGGAGTGAGTATCTCAAGATGGGGGTGAATTGAGTACCCAATAAAATTTTTTGCTTAAAAATGGATTAATTTGAAATCCCCCAATTAATTTAAAACAAACCAATTAATCAATATAACATATTGTTATAAGTTCTAATCTTTCAAAAGGTTTATTAAAGATTGATTAGATCTAGGGTAAGTAATATACGATATTACTTAGTCCTTTGAAATCAGTTTACTTAATTAAAATATTTTAAAAGACTACTATAAAATAGGCCTTTAACAATGCTAATATTTATCAGCACTAGTAAAAAGAACTGATAAATGACATCATTATTAACGCTAAAGAAAGCACTGATAAACTTAACCCTTTATAAATTCTTTTTCTAGCACTGATAAAGGGACCTTTTATCATTGTTTTTTAGCACTGATAAAGGGACCCTTTATCAACACTTTTTTAGCACTAATAAAGGCTACCCTTTATCAACACTTTATTTTTAGCGCTAATAAAGGTTACCCTTTACCAACGCTTCATTTTTAGCACTGATAAAGGGTACCCTTTATCAGCACTATATTTTTAGTGCTCATAAAGGAATACTTTATCAATACTTTTTTAGCACTGATAAAGGCCTGAATAAATAAAATGAAATAATTAAATAAATAAAAAATAAAAAATGATTTTATTAACAAAAATATTACAGATTTTATTAATTAAAAAATTATTGATAAAAATAAATAAATTGATTGTACTATATATAAATTATAAATACCAATAAATAGTATGTGTTAAATATATAGATATATTCAAAATGAAAATTAAACAAATAAAATTAAAAATAAGTAAATTGAGAAAAATATTAACATTTTATTAATTAGATAATTATTGATAATATTAATAAATAGTATATATTAAATATATAGATATTTATTAATGTATATAAATATTATTTATATAATAAAAAATATTATTTATACTTTACATTAAATAGTAATATATTTAGTGAATAAAGTTTTATAATTAAAAATTAATATGAATTAAAAATATTGACTAATTGTATCGAGCAATGGACATAATTGAATGTCGTTTGATTTTTCAATTTAACTTAGATCAAACATATTATATTGATTTCAAATATATGTAATTAATGCATTTTTATATACATACACACACACAAATATTTTTTGGGGAATTTAATCAATTTATATTATTTATTTTATATATATTTATTTATTATGTTTTAATATTTTTGTAACGTCCCGGTTTCAGATGCCTCTCAAAGGTGATCCTTACTCGGTTGGTCACATGGCATCAAGCACATGTCCCCATATTCCATAGGCTTCCGACTAGCAGCGAGGGCCTAGGTGTGTCAGTGGGAAGACTATGCCCTCATTAGCAAAGTGTAACACAATGGAATACAATAACAATTTAATAGCGGAGCAGCAAACCATACAACAGAAATAAATAGTGAAAGACTGATAGTATAAACATATCAAAAAGTCATATCATATATATTATGATGATTCATGTTCTAATAAAACAACCAAATCAGGTACACTGCAGTCATATACAATACATGTCCCAAAAAAGTATAAAAAGGCCAAAAGAATCCCAATAGCATCTCAAGTCTCAGCTTGGTCTCATGATCTCCTACTCCTAAGCAGAAAATCAAGTACCTATAGGAGGTATCTTTCCATTATCATTACTTTTAATCATGTAATATGTTTGGGTCCCAAAAAGTGTCCCAAACAAGGTGTGTGATAAAATCTCAGTAGGCAACCACCCAAGGTAGTCAGTGAATATATATAGCAGGCAGTGCGCAATAAGAAAAGAAATAAGCAAGGAAGTACTCAAAATTCAACATCCTAAATACACTAGTTTTCATTTACATTCATTTTATATTCATTTAACAATTCAATTACATTGAATTTATAAGTCTTGAGATCTGACTCAAGCCCAACATCCCCCATGTAACTGGAAGCACAACAGATGCCTCAGAAGACCATCTAAACAATACAAGTTAAGACTGAATCCAAGTTTGTGCTTTGGATTGGAAGATGTGTCATAAGTCGTTTCATTTCATTTTCAATTTATAACATGAGCCCATCTTTGACATTCTTAAATTGGAATTAAAATATCACTCCAGGTTCTATCTCAACCAACACCCTACAATCCTGTCCCTGGTGAACCTCTCAGGAACCCAATATCGCTCTAGGTGAATTATAAAGTCCATTCCATCTGATTCCATCCTTGGTGGTCCAATAAGGAATCCCTAAGTATCACCTGTGACTTATAATCAAATGCCCCTTGAGTCCATACATGACATCCCTCACTTAGATCCATGTATCACTTGACATATAAGTCCAACCTCAATGAGTATGTCCATGGTATCCCTCAATGGATCCATGTATCAACCATGGAATAATCACATTAACTATAAAGTCCATCCATGGAATTCTAAGGTGAATACATGTATCACTTAAGTTATAAAGTTCAATAGTCGCGTGAGTCCATCCATGGAATTCTAATCTGAATCTATGTGTCACTCAAGTATATTTATCATATAACCAATTTAATTCCATTTAACATTTCATTTAACATGCCAAGGTCAAAACCAAGAGCATCCTTTAAAAAACTTACCTCAAAGGGTGTATTAAGCCTTGGTCAACCTCAAAGGGCTTGGCCTTTCAATTACCCACATGGGAATAACAAGATAATGATCTTCACATGCTCAATAAATCCATTATATAGCATGTTCTTAGCATAACTAGCATGGGATAGCAATTCAAAGACCATTCAAATAATCACATGGCCAATTTTAAATATAACAATCCTAAAAATCCTATTAATTTATCACATGGATTAGTTATATATATCTCACATGGGTAAACCAATAATTAGAGCAATTCAGACCAATTGCATCAATTCAAGTCATAGCCTCTACTTAACTCACATGGGCAAGGCAAGCATTATTTAAACAACAAAGTCATACATGGTTCAAGGGAAAATTCATCCATCCCATACTCTTAATTCAATTCAATTACAATCTAATGATATTGAAATCCCATTTATAATAAATTCCATTTTTAATAACCCATGAAAGGGATAACGGCACGCCTCAAAGGGGTGTCCAAGGCATAAATCCATAAAGGGTCAGTCAAGGAAACACACCCATGGGGTGGTTCTTATTCAAGGTATACAACTTATAGCATGCATAAATATGCATATTCAATTACCTAAAACACAACAAGAAATAATAGGTTTCAATTTCCATTAAGGGGATACTTGAAAAATGGGTGTGTGGCACGATGTCATATATAAATAGCTCAAGTTTAAGAGAAAGGCATGAGACCACATACCTTAGGTCCATGCTAGATAGGTTGTCTAATATCAAGGTCTAATTCATCCTAGTTTGGAATAAATTTTAATAATGGATGAAGAATGAAAATTTAGGGCATATGAGCCTAAATCCAAATAACACAGTCGATATCCAAAAGAATCGAGAAAGGATAATAAGGAATTAAGTCCTTACCATTGTAGATCCAAGGAGATAAACCACATTCGAATCATAGGTTGGACAGAGAAGAGATCTGAAATCCAATCTTAGGATTAAAGGATAGCCTTTCATAGTTTATGGGGTTATTGTGCATTGAAAAGAAACCTCATTTAGGTTTTAAAAGAATTTTTAATTTAATTAATATATATATATATATATTCCAAATCTATTATGGGTTTTATGGTTTAGGTGCATGGTTTAGAAAACCATGCACCGATCATGCATGACTTTCTGTAGGCCAAGGGGCACCCGCTCGGTTTACCCGCACAGTTCACAAATTGTGTGAATAGCCTCTGTCAAAATCTACTAAAAATGCAGACCTGCTCACATGATCGTGAGCCTCCTCCCACATGGTTTACTCAAATTGTGTGGCCTGTACACCCCCTCTACCCAGCATCACACAATTTAGTCAAACTTTGTGGCCTGCCCCGCACGGTTTGAACAAACTATGCGCCAGGCCAAAACCACCCCAAGACTTGGGTTCTGGGCTCCGAACCAGCCCTAGACACCCTATAGACCTCTATGACCCCAAAGGAAATCCATGCTATTCCATATTTAATCAATTAAACTAAGAATTGACCGAAAATAAATAATATGTACCTCAAAGAAGAATTGTGTTCTTATAAACTTCCCCCCTTAAAGTAATTCATCCCTGAATTTTCCTTCCAAGGGTGGTGAAGCATGATCTGAGAAAAACTTTGGCCACTACGATCGTATATCAACCTACCTATCCCAGGTCTCATCTTGCACTCGGTCATGATGCTATAGCACCCGTACTAAAGGAATGAACTGGACTTGGAGAACCTTTATGCTAAGATCCACAATATGTATAGGATGCTCCTCAAAGGACACATCTACCTACAACTCAATCTCCTTGGGATTAAAGTCATGATATGGGTCTAAAAAGTAACATTGAAATGGAGAAACATGGAATACGTTGTGCATGTCTTGGTACCTCTGAAATAACTAAAATCGATAGGCTACCAGCCTGACTCTCTCCAGGATCTCGAACGGCCCGACATACCTCGGTGAAAGCTTACCCTATCTCTTGACCCTCTTTTGTCCCAACCTCGGTGAACATGTAGGAAAACTCGATCCCCAACCTAGAACTCTAGAGTTCATCTATAGCAATCGGCATAAGATTTCTAATGAGACTACATAGTAGCCATCCACTTCTGAATCAACTACACTTGCACTGTGGTCTCCTAGACAAGACAAGGTCCCAGCATAGCTGCATCTCCTACCTCCAGCCAACATAGAGGTGATCAGTATAGCCTACCATAAAAATCCTCATAAGGAGTCATCTATGCAGTAGCCTAAAATATATAATTATAGGAAAATTCAAACAGGGGTATATGCCTCTCCCAAGATCCCCCAAAATTTAGGACGCATGCCTGCAGCATGTCCTCAAGAACCTAAATCATGCTCTCTGACTGGCCATATATCTGGGGGTGGTAGGTTGTGCTCAAAAGCATTGTTGTACCCATTGCCATAATTGAGAAGTAAATCGAGTGTCTCTATCTGAAATGATAGTGCACAGGACCCCATGAAATCGTATAATCTCATGGATATACAACCTCTCAAGCTCATCGACACTGAATATTTCTTTGATTGATAGAAAATGTGCAACCTTTATGATCCTGTCAACAACAACCCAGATGACATCATTACCATGGAACCTCCACCATCAGAATTGCCTATAAAGCACACCCATAAGTGTTCTATCAATGCTACCAGTGTGATTTCCTTTAATTGGGTGAACTCAAACACAACTGAGGTCATATATGAGGCCTCGCTGAAAGGAACGGTCGAATCTCAATCGAACTAACCAAAACTGGTCATGCAAGCTTCCCTCAAAAAACACTATCAACCTTCACACCACACCCTACTTAAACTAGAGGAGTGTTCAAATTGGTTCCTTTAGACCATACACATGGAATATAAAGGATAACGATTCGGGCCACTTCTTGCTGACTTATCTTAGAAACACCCAACTTAGACGGCTAGTGTATTTCAAAAGAAACACAACGCCTTCTCCCAAGGCATAATGCATTCACAACGATCCCATTCACTGAATCCCATACCTGAATCTTGGTGATGTTACTTGGTCAAACCATCCCCTGATCATTTAAATGGTTGTTCCATAGTATGAGCAAAGGCGTAACCTAGATCCATCCCACTAAAATCATTACCCCTTTAAAGCATTACATCTGATCTCGAATACAAGTCCAGGATAACCTCAGATTCATCAAACTAGAGTCTATGGAACTAACCCAATGTGTTTCATACTTTACATTCAAAAGTGATACATTGGTACAACAACAAGACATCCACATAAGATCATTGACTGAAACCAGGGCAGCATCCGCTTGGCGGTCATGTCAAAATAAACGGATGGTGTTCAAGAGTCTGTCTAAGTTGTTCCAACTCGAGAACCCAAGTATCACTCATGAATAACCAATACTCAATAAGAACCACACATCTATCATTCAAATCTTATTGAGATCATAAACTATCCCAATGATTTTCAAATTTTAGCGTGGTTCAAGACCGATGCTCTCTTAGTGAATCAAGGATGATGTCAAGATAGGGGACATGCTATCCTCGAAATAGAAATCACTAAGAGGATTCAGAAGTTAACAAGAAGATCAATTGAACCACTATTGGTTGAATTCCTTGAAAGAAGTTTGTATTCACCTACTGACACGTCATTAACTGATCCATTAGCCTTTACCATCTGAGGTGTCTTGTGATCGCTCAAGAACAACCACTAAAGTCCCTCCAAGATCAACAATGTTTCCAAATGTTGCATACACATCCAAACATACCAAAATCATGTTTTCGAGAAAGCACCGATGTTTTCAAATACCAACATCCCCAAGGGAATCTAAGAAAAACTGACCATTCCCAAATGGTCCTCTTCAGTTAAGCTCCTTCTACTTGGAAGGACATGTTTACCATAACTGACGTGACACTCCCCAGCATTGGAGTGCCCTATTCATCGAAATAAGGGATAGACTGGCTGCTCAAGAGCATTCTAGGTTATATTCACCCCAAAAAAATGTGTGACACTCCTCTGATCCATGATCACCACATCAAAGCATTTGGAATAAAAGCTGAAATCAAACCATCTAGTGTGTCAAAATGCTTGAATCCCAGATAGTCCTCCCAAGTAGTGAAATGAACTTAAATCCTTCAACACCCACATCACTCTACTCTGTAGATGACCTGAGAACATACTCAACAGCACAAGGATAAAAAATCACACTGAACTCAATTGGTTCATTAAAACATGTAACAACTCAACGGGTACCACGTATATCAACACATATTTCCCTAAGATTTCAGAACCAAACAACACATCTTGAACACTCTCTATAGTTTTTTTCCTATTCAATCAAGTATCAAATGGATTATGAAAAAACTAGATCAAAAGAACATCATCTCATACAACCATTAACTCAGATGACGACGTACTGAGTCATCCATATCTAAAGAAAAGAGAGGCTTACATGACCTACTATGTAGTAGACCATGCTTGAGGCATGTCAAACATGTTGAACCGAAAATTCCTCGATGACCATTCCCATATCAAGGTCCATGATGAAATGACCACCCATCCAAAAAATGGTTTCATTTAAAGATTCAAGGTACTACAAGGGACTAAGGCACCTGAGCGGCACTAAACTTCAAAAATATTGTGGTATTTTCAAGGCATATCAAGCTCTAAGGGTGATACCAACCATGGGATATCCTCTTACGAAGCATAAGCGTTGACCCTATCACTAGGTCATGCAAAACAGATCTCACTAGGCTCAAGATCCCCTTTCATTTAAGCCATTGCAAAAAGGAAAGAAGCCTATGGAAAAATCTCACACTTCTGTTCCAAGGCAACTAAAAGAGATTCTAAAACTACCATTACACAAGGGTTTAAATAGAGGACACCACTACCGGTTCCATTTTCAAGTAGTCTCATTGTTTTATGCTCAATAGTTTAGTATCTAAAAGATTTCAAAACCAGGTTATCAATTTCTAACTATAAATAGAAGCACTTGTTAAAAGATAAGGCAAACAAGCAATTCTCATAAGACATCCTTTTAAAACATTAAAGATTCACTGAAATTCTGTCATAATCAGTAAATTTGTCATATAAATTTCTTTCAATAGATAAGGCGACCTACAAGGGTCTCATTAACTAACCTAAGTTCTTTAGAAAGAAACCCAATAGTAGTTGTTCATTAGTGAAGTTATAAACACCCATAAAGGGTTAGTATATAAGGAGCATGCCCCAACTAACCTACTTGGGTCCAGTTGTGGATTTAGAAGTTAACCAGTTCATTTCAAATCAAAATTTAATAGGATTTACATTTATAACCCATTAAAAATATGTCATTCCTTTTTGTTTAATATGGGTTTCCATTTCCCAATTCATGAAGTACCCATACACTTTATAAATTGAAAATTAGATCCCACTATTCTCATCCAAAATGCATTAACATTAAAGATTTAGAAAATTTTTCACTTCAACAAAGTTCTTTAGACATATGCAAAGCTCTAAAATCAAAAATAAAGGATAGGTCAAACCCTCCTATTAACGAGTCAAACCCATAACCTGCTCCTAAAGCCAGGACTGTATAAAGAACAATAAAAAATCAATAGAGAAACTACCACTTTCTCACTCAAAAGTCAGGTCCGGTCAAGTTATCTATCAAAATATATTTCAATTTCACTTTTTTCCATATTCATTTCATTTAAAATTGAGATCACATTTACATTCATAATTGATACTCATTTCATATTTATCACATTCCTTTTAGAAGAGTAAACCAATGGTGTGCCAAATTCTGATCCATGGGGGCCGATACACTGTAAAAAATAGCAGATTAGTAGCGGTTTTTAGAGGGGGTTATGAAAAAACCCCTCTAAATTCATTTTAGAGGGGATTATTCACAACCCCCTCTAATCATCAAATTTAAATGGGGTTCACAACCCCCTCTAAATTTTTTAGCATTTTTATCTTTGTAATATTTGGTTGGATTTTAGAGGTAGTTGTGTCAAAATAACAGATAATTTAATAATTAGTGGCCCTATATGTTCGGTTGGATTTTAGAGGTTCTCTATATATATAATATTCATTTGGATATTAGAGGCTATATATATAACATGAAAATTATTTTTAAAAGGAAATAGTTGGGGTTCACAATCTCCTCTAATCTCTTAAATTAGAGGGGGTTCATGAACTGCTATTAATCCCTTAGATTAGAGGGGGGTTTGAACCATTTAAAATTTAAGAAATTGGAGGGGGTTGTGACCCCCCTCTAATATATGACATTAGAGGGGGTTGCAAACCATATCTAATTTATAACATTAGAGGGGGTTCATGAACCGCCATAATCCCTTTGATTAGAGAGGTTTTTTAACCCCCTATAATTTTTTTTATATTTTTAAAAAAAATCTCATATAAATTTAAATTTTATAATATATATGTGTGGGTGTGGATGTGTGTGTTTGTATACACACACACACACACACATATATATATATATATTACATAAACACATTATATAAAGGTATATATTTAAATGAATTATAAACATATATATATATAAAGACATTATATAAATACTTTAAATAAATACTTATACATATAAGCAAAAGTGTATTCATATATAAATATTGGTATACATAATATAAATGTAATTATAAATATATTTATACAAATATATAAAATTTATATATGGTTTTATAAATACTATACATTTATATTATGATTTATATTATACGTATATTATATTAAATGCATTTTTATTGTATATTTATGTATAAATACATTTATATTATATTATGTATACAAACAAATATAATATAGAAAAAATTAAATATAAATATAAATATATATATTATATATTTATATTATAAATATTTTATTATATATAAATTTATATATATTATATAATTATTTTATATCTATTTTAGTATACCATATTAATTATAATTTAATTTAGTAAATATATATATATAATTTAATTATATTATATATTTCTAATTATATGATTGTATTTAATTGTATTTATATGTATACATAAATATAATTATATAATTTTATGTACATTTATAAATATTTATTTGTATAAATTGTATTTCATATAATATTAATTATGTATAAAATAAAAGCATAAAAATATTATATAAATATATACATAAATATAATTTATTTAAAATATATGTCATATAAAAACCCAAGCTTGTAGTTTTTATAATTTATATTATTATAATAATAAATATATTTTTAAGTAACATGTTTATGTTTTTATGTTATCTATAATTAATATTATATGATATAAAATTTATACAAATATATATATTAATGTACATAATATTATACAATTATATTTATTGAAATACATATATATTATAATGTGCATAATAAAAAATATATGTATTGAAATACATTATATATATAAATATTTATATAAATTGTATTTCATATATCATTAATTAAAATATTTGTATGAGTTTTATTTCATATATAATATTTGTATAAATTGCATTTCATATAATGTTAATTATATATAATATAAATATTTGTATGAATTTTATTTCACATATATTTGTTTCATAGAATATTAATTATATATAAATTATATATAATATTATACAATTTATACAAATAAATATATATCAGTTTTCATAATAATAAATATATGTATTGAAATACATTATATGAATATATTTTTTAAAACATTATATAAATATATTAAATAAATACTTATATATATATATTATATAAATAAACATGTACATAATATATAAATATGTATTTAAGTATTACATATATATATATTTATAAATAAATAAATATATGTGTATATACATAACTTCAATATAATTATAAAATATATTTAGTCAAATGTATATAAATACACATATAAACCATATAGTTTATATAAATATATGAACTGAATATAATATAAATTTATTATAATATAAATACATAAACACATAATATAAATATATATAATTTAATTCATATAAATATATATGTAGGTTTTTTATATGAATTTAAATATTTACTTAAATAATATTTATTTGAATAATCATACTAATACATATATATATATATATATATAAAATAGTGTGTCTAAATAACAATAAAAAAAACATGTAGCTTGGTGGAAGTGGCACTTTGATTTATGTATAAGGTGAGGGGTTTGAAACCTTCTGGTATCATTTTATGATTGGAGAGGCTTGAGGCGGGTGGTGGGCCACATGTGACACCTTGCATGGAGAGGGGGAGGTGGCTTGGGACACATGGGTTGGGGAGGCGGCTAGAATGTGGGGCATGAGGGAAGGGAACTATAGGCTAGGGCACAGGAGGGGAAGGGAAACGGAGGGGGGGGCTAGGTACAGGAGGGTGAAGGGAAACAGAGGGGAGCAGGGGAAGGGTGTGCGGTAGATTAAAAAATAAAATAAATATTTAGAGGCGGTTCTAAGAACCACCTCTAATATATGACATAGGGCTCACTTAGCAACGATTTTCATCCACCTCTAAGTCTACTTATATGTTATAGGGGTTAAACACCCCTTTAAACTGAGATTCTATAGTGCTATTAGATGGGGTTTTAACCGCCTCTAATACAACCGCTGCTAAATTTGGCATCACTTTGCCAGTGGTTCCTCAAAACCGCCTCTAACAACAGTATACATACACATTAGCGGTGGTTCCTCATAATCATCACTAATGTATTTAGAAGGGGTTATAACCCCTTATAATTGGGTCATTTTTTGTAGTGATACTCCCCAAGAATCAAAGGTTGGATTCCACCTATGGCACATCATAACACATTTCACTTTAAGGTTGAACCATGATCTGCCAAATTTTGATCCAAGAGGGCCCATACACCTCAGGGATCAAATATTTACATTCATCCAATCCATACTAAAACATATCCCAATATACCTATCACAAAAGCAGTCATATCTATCATGACATCTATCACAACAACATGCAATAAGTAATGCTCTCTAAATGGCATGGTAAAAATGCATGTCATGTGATTTCAAATGAGTGACTATATGATTCATGAGATGGAATACCCTAGTCTCATCAGTTTACAACACAATATAACCCATAATCATATCAACAATAACAGCAGAGTAAAGTGCATCACTCAATGGTGGAATCAAATCAATTGTAATAGCTCAAATCTAGAAAACAATAATTCAACTCAAGGAAATTTGGCTTTTCCTTGTACATGGGTTAGCTATGCCTAGGAACAGCTCATTACCAAATCCATTTTCATTTATATCTCTTTCCATTTTCATTAAATAGTGAAGCAAACTAGAAAATATGGCTCCGATACCACTTTGTAACATCCCAGTTCTGGATGCCACTCAAAGATGCTTCGTACCTAGTTGGCCACATGGCCTCAAGTACAACTCCCAATAATCCAGAGGCTACCGACTAGAAGAGAGGTCCTATGTGTGTCCGTGGGAAGACTATGCCCTCATTAGTATAGTGTAATGCAATGGAATACAATAACACTTCAATAAAAGAAGTAGTAAACCATACAGAAGAAATAAACAGTGAAAGAATAATAGTATAAAAAAATCTAGAAATCATATCATATAAAGGATTATGATACATGTTACATGTTCTAATAAAACATCCAAAATAGGTACATTGTATTCATATATAATACATTTCCCAAAAAGAACAAAAAATCCAAAATAAGCCTCAGCTTGGTCTCATGCTCTCCTTCTCTTAAGTAGTAAATCAATTACCTATAAGAGGGTGATTTCCCTTATCATTACCTACAATCATATAATCTATTTGGGTCCCAAAAATTGGCCCAAATAGGGTGTGAGATAAAATCCCAGTAGGTAACCACCCAATGTCTGTACCAATCAGTTAGTGAATATATATATATCAGACGGTGTGCAATAAGAAAATAAGTAAGCAAGGAAGTACTCAAAATTCAACATCCTATATACACTGTTTTTAATTTACATTCATTTAATATTCATTTAACAATTTAATTACACTGAATTTATAAGTATCGAGGTCCGGTTCAAGCCTAGTATCCCCCATGTAGCTGGAAGCACAACAGATGCCTCAAAATGTTATCTAAACAATACAAGTCAAAACTGAATTCAAGCTTGTGATTTTCCTTGGTAGACACGTCATAATTCATTCCATTTCATTTTCCATTTATAAACTGATCCCATCCTTGAAATTCATAAATTGGAATTCAAGTATCACTCCAGGTGTTATCTCAACCAACACCCTACAAGCTCGTCCTTAGTGAACCTCTCAGGAACCCAGTATCGCTCTAGGTGAGGTATAAAGTCCATTCCATCTAAGTCCATCCTTAGCGGTCCTGTAAGGAAGCCCCAAGTATCACCCATGACTTATAATAAAATTACACTTGAGTCCATCCATGACATCCCTCACTTGGATCCATGTATCACTTGACATATAAGCCCTGCCTCAATGAGTCTATCCATGGCATCCCTCAATGGATCCAGGTATCACCCATGGAATAATCACATTAACCATAGAGTCCGTCCATGGAATTCTAAGGTGAATCCATGTATCACTCATGGTATAAAGTTCAATAGTCATGTGAGTCCATCCATGTAATTATAATCTGAATCTATGTGTCACTCAAGGCTATTTATCATTTAACCAATTTGATTCCATTTAACATTTCATTTAACATGCCAAGGTCAAAACCAAGAGTATCCTTTAACAAACTTACCTCAAAGGTTGTATCAAACCTTGGCCAACCTCAAAGGGCTTGGACTTTCAATTACTCACGTGGGCATAACAAGATAATGAGCTTCCCATACTTAATCAATCCATTACATAGCATGGTCTCAGCATAACTCACATGGGCTAGCAATTCAAAGGACATTAAAATACTCTCATATCCATTTTTAAATATAACAAGCCTAAAAATACTATCAAGATATCACATGTCTTAGTTATAATATATCTCACATGGGTAAACCATCAATTAGATCAATTCAAACCATCTGCATCAATTCAATTTGTAGCCTCTACTTAACTCACATGGGCAAGGCAAACATGCTTTAAACAAAAAAGGCATACATGGGTCAAGGGGAAAGTCATATATCCCATACCCTTAATTAAATTCAATTACAATCTAACAATATTACAATTCCATTTATAAAAAAATTATTTTTAACAACCCATGAAAGGGATAACGACACACCTTAAAGGGGTGTCCAAGGAAAAAATCCATAAAGGGCCAGTCAATGAAACTCACCTATAGGGTGGTCCTTATTCAAGGTATACAACCTATAACATGAATAAACATGTCTATTAAATTACCTAAAACACGATAGGAAATAATAGGGTTCAATTTCAATTAAGGCGATGCCCGAAAAATGGGCGCGTGGCACAACATCATATATAAACAACTTGACTTTAAGCGAAAGGAACGGGACCACCTATCTTAGGTCTGTGCTAGATAGATCATTCAGTATCAAGCTCTGATTCGTCCCAATTTGGAAAAAATCTTAAGAACAGATGAAGAACAATAATTTAGGGCATATTAGCCTAAATCCAAATAGCACGGTCGATATCCATAAGAATCGAGAAAGGCCGAAAAGGAATTAAGGCCTTACTGTTGTGGATCCAAGGAGATAAACAGTGTTCAAATCAGAGGTCGGATGGATAAGAGATCTAAAATACAATATTAGGCTCAAAGAAGAGCCTTTCACGATTTGGGGGGTGTTGTGCGTTGAAAATAAAACTTATTTAGGTTTTAAAAGAATTTTTAATTTAATTAAAAATATATATATAAATTCCAAATCCAGTAGGGGGAACACAGTTTAGGTGCACAGTTTATCAAATCATGCGCTGATCGTGCACGGCTTCCTGTAGGACAAGGGACACCCACACGGTTCACAAAATATGTGCAAACCATGTAAATAGCCTCTGTCAAAATCTACTGAAATTGCATACCTGCTCATACAGGCATGTGCCTCCTCCCTCATGGTTTACTAAAATTGTGTGGCCTATACATCCCCTCTACCCAGCCTCATGGGGTTTAGTCAAACTGTGCGCCAGGCCAAAAACACCCCAAGACTTGGGTTATAGGCTCTGAACCATCCCCAGACACCCCAAAGACCTCCATGACCCCAACATAAATCCACATTAGGCCATATTTAAGCAGTTATACTAAGAATTGATGGAAAACAAATAATTTTTACCTCAAAGAAGAACCAAGTTCTTACAATTTTCAATATGCATTCATCTTTATTTCAATATATATCCATTTTTTAATCATTTATATTAATCAAACTTATCAAAATTTTCAATATTGTACTCATTTTTAACATGCATGCACTTAAGATTAAATATTCATTAATAATGTTAAAAATACATTTGTAAAAAAAATATTTATAAATATATATATTTTTAAATGTATATTTAATGTTTTTAAACATTTATAATTATAAATAAATAAATAATATTTGTTTAAAAAGTATTTATATAATTTTAAATAAATAATTATAGATTTATAATAAATTTATTTAGATAATGAATATATTTACTCTGTTTATATATATATAATTATATAAATATATATAATGATATAAATATTATTTTTTTCAAAATTATTTATATAATTATAAATAAATAATTATATATTCAAAGAATTATAAAATTATTATTTTATAAAAATAATTATTATAAGTATTATAATTATATATAATAATTATACTTTTTTAAAAAGTATTATAAGTATTTATCAGTGCTAATAAAGATTCATTTTATTAGTACTTATTAACTTAGCATTGATAAAAGGTATTTTTATCAATGCTTTTTTTAAGCACTAATAAAATTATCACGATCGATTTTAAGAACTCTAACCATCATGAACCAGTTTGCGATATCTAAAGCTCTCTACAGAAGAGGCCTATTTTCGGTGCTCCTCGCTGTTGAATCCAAGCTCTAATCTAGGCTAGAATCAAGGCTCCAACTATTCCAAAGCTCAAATCCAAGGCTTAAGCGATTCAAGGGTTTAATGAAACCAAGGCTCAAACAAAATCCAGGTTTCTCAATATCTCTAATTTCCCTCAGTTATCCACTAAACCTTCTCATCCCACATTTGTGTATCCTAACAAGTCTAGTTGCACTATTATATAATAAAGCAACCCAAAATTCATTGTTTTTTAGATATATTGAAGTATCATCTTCCCCGATAGCATGTGGGTCTCCTTGGGACAACATTGGTACCATGCGACTTGAAATACATCAAACCCAATGTTGGTTCATGTTGTTGTGAGGTATAATAGGCTCCCAATACCTATATTCCATGACATATACCTATTTTTAATCATCAACTTTTAAAAAATTCATTCATATAGCAGTTGTTGTTGTCATTGGTTTGGAATATTATATTGAAAATCACTCGGATGATGAAATATCTCACATTAATGGGGTCTTATATTATGTTGTGCAACAATTGGAATTGAGAGGGTTGAATGAGGAGGAACTAAAATATAGGGTTATACCCTTCTATTTTAAAGGTAATTCTAGAATTTGTTTTCAAAAAATGGATGATGAAATATCTGACACATGGGAACAACTATATAATGATTTTTTTATGAAATTTTTTCATAGGATAATGAGCACTGAAATATGGTGTAAAATTAATGGATTTATTTAGGATGATTGTGAACTACTTCATAAGGATTGGTATAGATTTAGAGGTTACTTATGAAATGTAAAAATCAACAATATAGTCCAAAAATTTATACATACACATTTTATAAAAGTCTAATCCCATAATAATAAACTTTTTTGGATTAGTCTTCTAGAGGGAACATTAGTGATAAAATAGTGGAATAACTCTAAAATATTTTTAATAACATCGAACAAAATTCATTACATAAGTATTCTATGTGGAGAACCATTTCTATGAGAGAAACCACAATTTCTACCTATGATAAATATCAATCTACTGGATTCTCTACTAAAAATATTAAAAACACCCTTATAGAGAAACGACACCACAAGAGCATGTTTTGGAATTAAAATTCTCATTTTCCTACTTTTGATATACCTTCCTATGTCCCTGATAATTCCAAATTAGTTGGGAATGGACATAGAATTCAAAAAAAGTATTATCTATTTTTTGATAACTATGACCAGGGCTACCATTAACAACCAAACCATTCTTAGTGAGAGAAAGGAGTGCATAAACCTACCACTCTTCCTAAATTTCAACACTAATCTAGGTCACTATTCTAATTAGAACCATAGTATGAAAATTATGGTTATCAATATGATGACAAGGGCATGTTTGAAAAAATAATACGTAGGTTTGAATCACAAAAGTCTCTATATGATTCAGATAAATAACAAATACATTACAGATTTAAAAAACCATGATTCAAAAATGAGTTAATTTTCATGAAATCTCAAAGGTTGATATATTGGTAAACTATTGGGCACCACTAAACTAAATACTAGGTATAATTATATTGATTTCAAAAATAGGAGTGGTCTTTAGACCAACAAGTAAGCTATAAATGATCCTAAATCTTCCAAAAATGAAAATATGAATAAAAAAACCCAAAAACCTAAAAATGATTAATATGGAA
Source organism: Viscum album (assembly GCA_963277665.1). Lineage (NCBI taxonomy): Eukaryota > Viridiplantae > Streptophyta > Magnoliopsida > Santalales > Viscaceae > Viscum > Viscum album. The sequence goes on along the minus strand of OY728126.1, from coordinate 1,429,575,700 downwards.
ACCATGAAAGAAACACTAAAAATACCCTATCCATTCTTTATTTTGAGTCACTCTTCCATAGTCAATGAATTTATTACTAAACACCCACATGGTTCTGATAACATTTCTATATTCCATCCTTGGAATAATTTCCCATGTCACATTGTTCTTATTCAGATCATGCTCCCCATGCATAGATTTGATCCAATTATCATCTTTATCAGCCTTTCAAAATGATTTAGGCTCTACTTGGGGAAAAATGGGGTTTTTTTAGAGTCTTACTCTTTCAAGTTTTCACCAATACTTTCTGATCACTAATGACATTTTATTCATTGATTTTAGCCTTGCTAGTATTTCTTATAGTTGATAAAAATATAGTCATCTTTGAAATTAAAACCCACTCATTAACACTTATTAAAAACCAATTCATTTCTTTCATCACGCATCTAATAAAAACTATGTATGTTTTACTTTAATCCATCTAAAAAAACCATTCTTTAACATTTCCTTTTGGTTCCACCCTTAGGAATATCTTATTACAGTCCATGTAATTCTCACAAATGGGAGGAATTCACCTAGGATAATTAATATCTTATGTGTATTTATTTATTTATTACATAAAACGAATATTTTATGAACCTAATAGGATATCTTTACTTTCTCTTTTATGATTCAAAGATTCAATCCAATGTATCTTATTTTCTCCTCATCCTCGTCACTCGTTGATTGATTGTTTGGTGAGATCTATTTGAATTTTCGTATCATAATTCTTAATTTATCATCATCATATCCCTGTTCTCAAAAAAAATTGCGCATTAAAATCATTATCCATAGAATTAATGTATTATTTCATATTTATGTTTAATTTATTTCTGTTCAGTATTACTCATATAATAATTGTTTTCTTGTATAAGTGGATTCTTTTGTTCGAGTTGGGGTGGTTTGATCAAAGTTTCTCATGATCATATGGGATTGGACTTTGAGCCTACAGCTGAGATAATGACAACAAGGAAATGCATTGAGAATGCATACAACCATCAGGAAAAGTTGAATTCCTACTACTTATTTAATTAATTTTGTCATCATTTTATCTATTATTTGTAAGTTAATTTCCTTATAATTTTTATCTAATACTTATTTAGTTTTTTTTCAAATATCTTTTGGGAAGTCATATTTTGATTTCAACTATCTGTAACAAGCCACAAAAGAGATAAAATGATTCTTTTTTCCAATGAAACCACGTTTTCCATTTTCATTATCTTTCTTTGTTGAACTGCCAACAATGCATATTGATTTGATATTGTTAACTGAAAAACCTTTCTCGTTGTTGAAATCCAATAGAGTAGAGGAATATCATGGGCCCATTTTGGTGACTTCTCATGATATAATTGTCACATGAGCTTCCTCTTCTCTTCTGACTTTCAACAACGAGAAAAAAAACAACTCAGAACATCAAGTCAATATGCAGTGTTGGTAGTTCAACATAGAAAGACAATGTAAACATGGTTACATTTGTATTTAGGATTTTTTTGAGATTTTGGGATGTGTAGGAATCAATCGCACCTCAATACAACACACGGTGTGACCGGTATGACTCCAAGTTCTTCTTTTTATTTAAAATTAACATGAATTTTAGTAAAAAGGACAACTAAAATACTCAAAATTGAGAAAAAATATTATTATTATTTTGATACTTTAGAGAAACAATCTATAATTAGTTTTTGACATGTAAGAATCAGTTGCACCACAATTTGATGCACGGTGTGACCGCTATGACTCAATGTGTCCGTTGTCAGTTTAAAATTGACAGTTTAGTTTAAAAAAATTCACTCACTGAAAACAAAGCAAGCATGATCATATTTTCTTGATAATTTATAAAATTGATTAATAAGTCATTTTTGACTTGTAGGAATTGGTTTCACATCAATCTGATACACAATGTGATCGGTATAGATCAAAGTGCATGTTTCCAGTTTAAAATGGAATTTTAGTAAAAAAAAAAGTGATGTAATCAAAACCAAGAAAATGAATTCAGATTGTTTTTATACTTTAGTAAAATGATACATAATTCATTGGAGACATGTAGGAATCATCCTCACCTCAATCTGATAAACGGTGTGACCGGTATGACTCCAAGTGCATCTTTTTATTAAAAAATGACATCAATTTTAATAAAAAGGAAAACTAATCTACTCAAAACCAAGAAAACATATTCAGATTATTTTGATACTTTATAGAAGAAATACATAAGTCATTTTTGATTTTTAGGAATTTTTTTCACATCAATCTGATACACGATGTTCCTGGTATGACTCAATGTGTCCGTTATCAGTTTAAAATCGACGGTTTAGTTCAAAAAACGTCACTCAATAAAAATTGAGAAAATATGATCATATTTTATTAATAATTTAGGACATTGATTCATAAGTCATTTTTTATGTTTAGGAATTTGTCTCACATCAAACTGATACACAATATGATCGGTATGAGTCAAAGTGCATGTTTCCAATTTAAAATGACATTTTAGTAAAAAATATAAGCGACATACTCAAAATTGAGCATTAATATTATTTTATACTATATTAAAATGATCCATATTCCATTTTGGACATGTAAGAATCAGTCTCACCTCAATCTGATGCATAGTGTGGCCGATATAACTTAAAGTGCATCTTTTTATTTAAAATTGACATCAATTTTAGTAAAAAGGAAAACTAAACTACTCAAAATCGAGAAAATGCATTTATATTATTTTGATACTTTAGTTAAATGATCCATAAGTCATTTTTGATGTGTAGGAATCAACATCACCTCAATCTGAAACATGATGTGCCTGGTATGACTCAATATGTCCATTATCAGTTTAAAATCGACAGTTTGGTTCAAAAAATGCCACTCACTGAAAATCAAGAAAAATCACTCATATTTTCTTGATAATTTATTACATTGATTCATAAGTCATTTTTGACATGTATAAATCAATCTCATGTCAAACCGATAGATGATGTGATCGGTATGAGTCAAAGTGCATGTTTCTAGTTTAAAATGACATTTTAGTAAAAATGAAAAGTGATGTACACATATTCATATTGTTTTGATACTTTATGAAAATGATCCATAATATATTTGGAATGTGTAAGAATTATCCACACCTCAATCTAACACATAGTGTGACCGATATGACTCCAAGTGCGACTTTTTATTTAAAATTGACATCAATTTTAGTAAAAAGGAAAAGTCACATACTCAAAACTAAGCAAAAACATTTGTATTGTTTTTATACTTTAGGATAATGATACATAAGTCATTTGTGACATGTAAGAATTATCCTCACCTCGATCTGATACACGATGTGTCTGGTATGACTCAATGTGCCCGTTATTAGTTTAAAATCTACATTTTAGTTCAAAAAGTGTCACTCACTGAAAACCGAGAAAACACACTCAGATTATCTTTATAATTTAAGAAAACAATTCATAAGTCATTTTCAATGTGTAGGAATCAATATCACATCAAACTGACACACGATGTGACTGGTATGAGTCAAAGGGCATGTTTTCAGTTTAAAATGACATTTTAGTAAAAAAGATAAGGGGCATACTCAAAACCAATCAAACACATTTGGATTGTTTTGATACTTTAGAAAAATGATCTATAAGTCATTTGAGACATATAATAATTAGCTACACCTTAATCTGATGCACAGTGTGGATGGTATGACTCCAAGTGCATCTTTTCAACATATAAGTATCATTTTAGTTTAAAACGCGCATCACATCGCCAAAACCTAGAAAATGAGCCTAGATTGTTTTCTATTCATTTATATTCTAGATTCATACTTGATTTTTCTGATTTCATGATACTTTTGGTGTTTTGGTTTTTTGTTACAGCACATTACACTGGTGTTGCAGTGTGCTCTTATAGCACACTATAGTATGCCCCTTCATCAACGCTTTTAAAAATGATGATAAAGTGATCCTTTATCAGTTCTTTTTTAAGCAAGGATAAAGGTTTCCTTTATCAATGATTCTATAAGATCTGATAAAAAACTGGTCTTTTAATCTTTCTCCAGTTGTAACACCTCAAGATTTCATAGTACGTTACATCTTCAAAGTAATTCAATAACTTGCGCTATATGCAACACTGAGTTCGAGCGCACCAGGACTTACCAAACTAGCCGTTCAAAAAGCAGTTATGAATATTATTAACTTAATTTTGAATTTTATATACTCCATATAATTTTAGAATCTATGTTATGTATTTTTTAGACATAATATAAGAACAAATTCATTTTTTTCAGATAAAAGAAGTAATTTTCAAAAAATACAATTTTAACGGTTTTTAATGGTGAACCCTTTTTAAAACCAAAATTTGACACTTTTATATATTCAATTTAATGAAATTAAATTCTTCTTTAGAATCGGGACATAAAAATTTAGTTTTGATAAATTTTTGGCACTTTTCTGATAACTTTCATATTTTGATGAATAATGAAAAATACTAAATTTTAATTGAAAACAACTTTTTTAATCAAAATAGTTTATAATATTAAATTATGAATTTAAATGGTTTGTAAGTATAATTAGATTATATTTTTATCATTTAATACAATTTAGGTAATTATAAGTAATTTCACATTTAAATTTGATATAAACACATGTCAATCTTTTGATATTACTTTTTAAAAACCCGCTTTTTGGTTTTAACAACGGGAATTAATTTTAAATTAATTAATTCAACTTCTATGTTTTTAATTTGGTAAAATATAATTCATTTTTGAATTTGTAATATCAAAATTATCTTAGGGTTAATTTTTTGTATTTTTCAGAAAACTTTCAATTTTTGATGAATAGTGAAAAACACTGCGTTATTGTTTAAAACCAACTTTTTATTTAAATAATTATTTATTTTATTTAAATTTATTTTAAGTAAAAATATATATATAATACCTATATAAGTTCAATTTAATCCATTAGATTCATTTTATAATAAAATTAGATGTATAAAATTTTATTGAACTTTTTAACGTCTTTTACCCACCTTCGAGGCACATTTGCAAATTTGCATAAAACATAATTTTACCGCTTCCGTGAATTGAATTTAAAAAATCCAAGAGACACAGTTGACATCAGTAAGTAAAATGTGCTTCAATAAGATAAAAATAATTTTTTTGGTGAATAGTAACTTTTGACTTTTATTTACCACGGTTAAAAGTAAATAGGGTCATTAAAGGTAAAAATGATATTATAATGACCCTAACACATGTCCTAATTCTATTAGATAAGTGTATTTCGACCAAAACCAACCTTAGGAATAAAATGTGATCCTTTTGTTCCACTTGGACTAGATTATTACATTTATTATTATTTTATTTAAAGAAGAGTTAAAAGTGTTAAATTCAAAGTTTAATAACTAAACCATTTTTAATATAGGGTTATACAAAATATCAACTCGACTATAAATATTCATTAGAAAGATAAAAATATTTCCTACATTATGTTATTTTATTTATAATTTTTATAGATTAAATAATTAAATTTATTTATGACACAATGATGATGCAGTAATTACTTTATCAATAAAATATTAAAATAATTGATATTATAAATATAAAAATAAATGTAAATTGAGGGTTTTTATGCCATAAAAAAATTTATAGGTTAATATGACATTTTAGGGATGATTAAATAAATTTTTTTTGAATTGATAAAGTTTTTATGACTTTAACAAAAACAAAATACCAAATAGTGCCAAAATTGACATAAATGAGTTTTTAAAACAAATACTATATTATTAATTGATATAATATTTCTAAAAATCTAATGTTTGGAAAAAGTACTTAGATAAGGGTATATATATTAATCATGAACCACTTTAGGTTCTATAGGCTTTTTATATTAATTTTATTAACCATTTATTATAATAATACAAGAGGGCATGGTAAAAGTTAAACTATTTAGATAAAAGTTAAATCTAAAATATAGGGTTAATACGGTGACCTAAACTTGTCTAAAAACTATTGGTTGAGATTATTTATACCCATACCCAACTTATCTTAAAAATAAATCAATTTGGAGCTATTAGAAACTGAAAATGATTTTATAATAAAATAATATTTCAATCTTTTCCTAAGGTAACCCTCACCTCTCTTATAAAAGGGTACTTATCCTCTCAAAATCACTCTACCAAAGCCATTTTTCTCATCCAAACCCTAACCAAATATCCTCCCAACTTCCCTCACTTCAACCTAGAGGCCTTCCCTTGAGCATAAATCCAACCTAAGGAGCCCTTTTGTTCAAATCAAAAGAAAACACCCAAAGAAGAGGTAATTATTTTATCACCTCTTGCAAAGTTCTTTTCTTCTTCCACTTTCTCTTTATTTGTTATTTCCATACCAAAATAATAATTCCAGTACCTTATAAATACTGTGATGTTATTATAAATATGGTACAATCATACTCATTATTCTATCCATCCTATGAATGGTAATGTCACCATGTGTGCGTGCGTACGACTTACCGTCTCCACGTCGTGGTGTATTTTTTTGTTCAACACTATGTTATTTGGATGGATATAATGATGAGTAATATGTATATAAATAATGAAAATAACATTATAATTTCTCTATAAAATTAATATACCATCTAATTCCATACCTTTTAATCATTAAGGAAATCATATCGATGCTCGTGTGTACGTACAACTTACCGTCTCCACGACGCGATGAGATTCATTTCCAGGTTCACCATTAAACGATGATTATAAAAATATATATTATTAATAAGTATGTAATATATTACATAATAATTATATTTTAGATATATATATATATATGTATGTATGTATGTATGTTCTTATATATATATTATTCACTTACTTTCGTTCAATATGATATGAAAACGGAAATAGCGTTTATGCGTACGTACGACCTACCGTCTCCATAAACGGTGTTTTACATTTCATATATCTATCTATTATACATATTTATATTCTAAATATATATTATATATAAATCATGTTTTATATTCTGGAATTATTTAAATCATGATCTAAATGATACGATCAAGAATAACAAGTTAAAACACATACGATAAAGAAATCGATTATTACCTAAAATGTTAATTTAACATGGAAATCGTTATTAAATGGGTAGTATAAAGTCATAAATGAATCATGTATGATATAATAAATATTACTATGGTTCTGGTATAATTTAATAACATACTATGGTCATTATACAGGAGGTTAAACGTACCCTCAACTAAAGAAAAGTGCAAGGTAAGGGTTAATTCCTCAATCTCATTATTATTCGAGATTGTTTATGTGTATGTATTTTATAGGACATATTTATTATCCATTTCCATGTTTCATAAAAGATATTTCAAAATTATTCTTTTAAGGTACTCTTTAACTAAAACATCATTTTAAATGTTTTAAATATTTATTCCTCTAAATCTTTCTCATTAATGTCCATGTTTTCAAAATGGTTTTAAAGATTTATTTATATGGAAATGATTTTTTTAAAATTTTAATTTCTTTAAAAAGTTTCAAAGTGATATGGGACACTTTTATTCAAAAATATATTTTAAATTAATTCCTTTATAAATGTGTGACTTTTAAATTATTTCGCAAAAAGCGATATTTCTCTCAAAAAGTTTTACTAATCATTTTCAACGATGTCAACATTCTTTACTAGATATTATTCTTAATTAAGGTTGATTTATTATAATACAATATTCCATATTGTATCAAATGAGTTATGATATGTTTGACTGTGGATGTGTTATTTTTATACCCTTCATGGTTTATGGTTGATGTATTGACATTTCGTATGTTAGTTTTAATACGAATGTTTATGTTATGTTTCAGCATTTTTATATGAGGAATGCAGTGGACTTAGTAAGTGACGATTGGGACCTGATATAGACCCTCGATACATTGGTAGGTCTCATGAGACAAACTAGTGTCTTGGAACAAGGCCTTGACAAAAAAATTATTTGTAGTCTTGGCACGAGGGCTTGAATATGTGGTAATGATGTTTGGCGTTAGGCATTCCCTCATTATGAAATTAATTATTACATGTGATTATTCGACTAGTAGAATATCCATTTGCATGTTTATATGGTAATTTTTTATTTATTTTATCCATATTATGTTCAAGTTTATGTTTAAAAGTCTATTGTTTTTATTACACATCTTTCCTTAAAAGTTTATAGCTCCTGCTAAATTATTTACCCTTACTGAGCATCTGATCTCACCCCTTTCTTATGTGTTGTTTTCCCAGGATTCCAAGAAGTGTATTATGTTTGATATAAAGGGTTAATATTGGGGGATAATGGAGTTCTCAATGGATTATTTATGTTGTGTTTTATGTTTGAATGTGTAATGTAATGTTCATGTATGTAATCTATTTTCCAAGACTACTAAACTGATCGGTTCTTCGGGACTTGATTCCTTAAAATCATGTCAATGCATTAAAATAATGCACCAGCTCTGAGCTTCTAGGGTCAGGGCGTTATAAAGGAAGTTTAGTACAAACCTTAGAAACTATATTTAGAAAAACTCTGATTAGATAACATTACCCTGAGATAGAATTTGAGGATTAGTATATAAGAACATCCAAGAATTTTGGTAATGTAGAGATTTTGTGTATTTTCCAAGAAATACATCCCTGTCTGGATATGAGTAGGTAGAGGCGGCTTTGGAACAGATGTACCTGGGAGTGAAAACTCCAACAAGGAGATTCGGTCTTGACCCAGGGTATCTTGGTACATGACAATGGGTCTTTCTTCACTCTTGGTTACGACACTCCTGGGGGATATGCTTAGGATAATTCACATTTCCTTTACAAGACATTATGAAGGATTTAAGAGTAAAAACTTTCTCAAAGAAAACATTTTTTTATGATTATAGATTATATGCATAATATTTTCAATTTACGGTAGTTATTTTAAAAGTTTGGAATTATGCATTGTGATTCATAAAATAACCTAGTGCATGCCATTGTTTAGAAATAGTGCCCAGTAGAAGGAATGAGAACTCCATCAATACGCATGATCCAAAGAGTAATAAGGATCATATATTTCATGGTATTAATTCAGCATTTAGAAGGTAAATAGTCACCCATGTATTCTCATTATATTAAGAAATAGTATCATGTGTTAATAAGATATGTAAAGAATTTTTTGTGTCTCATTGCTTTGAAGGGAATAAAGAGAATAAAAGGATGGTAGAGAGAAAGATGGATAAAGGGGAGATGGGAAAGAAGGATTTTCCTATATGTGATAACTGTGGAAAGAATCATCTTGGTAAATGACTGAAGGGAATGTGAGTTTGTTATAAGTGTGTATAAAAAGGACACTAAGTACATGATTTCAAGGGTAAGAAAAAGGTTTCAAATGTACAATGCTTCATCTGCAAGGAGTTGGGACACTATGTGAATCAATGTCCCAATCATCAGAGTATACCTCAAATGATGTTGTTGAATAATAATAAAGTTATGATACTACCATATATTAAGAGGAATTACTAGTGTTATTATGTTGTTATTAAATAATTATGTCATTTGAGTGTTGTATCAATGATGTACTGGTTATAAGAATTATAGAGTATATAAGGATTGTACCGTAGTACTAATTCATTAAGGATTTGAGATTGTGTGGTACCAAGAAAAGTGACTCAATAGCAAGTTAAACTTTTTTGAAAATACATGGTTGAAAGAAATATAAACATTAATATGGTCCTGATACTGAGGTCTTGATTTTGGAATAAGAGATGATTGATTTGGATAAATTATATTGGATATTATTGATATCCTTGGAACTGATTAATGGTTTGTTTATTCCATCATTATTGGAGTATTTAAAAATTTTGGATTTAAGGAGTATATCCAGTATTCTATAAGGAACAAGAGAGAATGAATGTATTCCATAAGGTTTTATGGTAATTCAGGGTGTTACCATGTTTTAAGAGAATACATGATGAAGTTATTCACATGTTATTATGTGGAAAAAAGAGATCTTCATTATGTTTACTTTCCTTGTAAATTTTGGACTATGAGTTTGGACAGAAGTATTTTGGATAATTCTAAAGGTTGGAATGGATTAAGTTGCACATTGGATACTATTATTTAAGGTTAAAACATTTCTTAAGATTATTTTTGGATTTTTGTAAAAAGGACAACTCGGAGGTCGGGTGACAACCCGTTGCATCCGGCAAGGCCACGAGACTTGAACCTGCAACTGAAGGGTGATAAGGGTGCATCACCTACCACTAGCCTACGTGATGTCCTAGTTTGTATAATGTAGTTTTTCTAAATAGTATGAAAAATGAATTATAAATTCATTATTTTTGGAACCCTACATGATTAGGATAAATAGAATATTTTTGAATTCTATTATCTTTTAGAATGAAAGATGAGTTAGTGGTAGGAATTTGTTGAAGGATGAAACTCTACTCATCGAGTATATTTTTTTCCCTATTATTATATGAAAATTTTAATTCTTAAACTTTAGGGAAGGGAAATTAAAACCAAATTTTTTTTATCCTAACACCTTATGTTTTGTTAAACTGATGATATTTTAAATCATCATAGATTGTGGGATTTGAGGCCCTCAATTTTACACTTGTTTGTGATTGATGACCTCAATCATTTCCTATAAATATTTATGTTTTTCTTAAAATTATGTGACTCTAATTACCACAAATTTTCTCCTAATCAAGGTCATAATTTGGTGGTGACTTTTTCATTTCTCTTCCCTCTTATTAAGATTAAATTTTATTAACCCAATTTCCAATGTGGGTCTTCCACAAAGGTATTTTTCTATTTTTACCCTTTTATTTTAGAAGAACAATTTCAAATTTCAAGGATGCAATTTATTGAAGGAGGGTAGAATGTAACACCCCAAGATTTCATAGTACGTTATCTCTTCAAAGTAATTCAATAACTTGTGCTACACGCAACACCGAGTTGGAGCGCACAACGACTTACCAAACTAGCCATTCAAAAAGTGGTTATGAATAGTATTAACAGAATTTTGAATTTTATATACTCCATATAATTTTATAATCCATGTTATGTGTTTCTTAGATATAATATAAGGACAAATTCGTTTTTTCAGATAAAAGAAGTATTTTTCAAAAAATGAAATTTTACTGGCTTTTAATGGAGAATCCTTTTTAAAACCAATATTTGACACTTTTATATATTCAATTTAATGAAATTAAATTCTTCTCTATAATAAAGACATAAAAATTTAGTTTGGATAAATTTTTGGTACTTTTCTGATAACTTTCATATTTTGATGAATAGTGAAAAATACTAAATTTTAATTGAAAAAAAATTAATCGAAATAATTTATAATGTTAAATTATGAATTTGAATGGTTTGTAAGTATAATTAGATTATATTTTTATCATTTAATACAATGTAGGTCATTATAAGTAATTTTACATTTAAATTTGACATAAATGCATGTTAATCTTTTGATAGTTTTTACTTTTTAAAAACCCACTTTTTGGTTTTGACAATGAGAATTAATTTTAAATTAATTAATGCAACTTCTATGTTTGGAATTTGGTAAAATATAATTTATTATTGAATTCAGAATATTAAAATTATCTTAGGTTTGATTTTTTGTATTTTTACGAAAACATTCAATTTTTGATGAATAGTGAAAAACACTGCGTTATTGTTTAAAACCGACTTTTTATTAAAATAATTATTTATTTTATTTAAATTTATTTTATGTAAAAATAGATATATAATAACTATATAAATTCAATGTAATCCATTGGAGTCATTTTATAATAAAATTAGATGTATAAAATTTTATCGAACTTTTTAACGTCTTTTACTCACATTCTAGGCACATTTGAAAATTTGTATAAAACGTAATTTTACCGCTTCTGTGAATTGAATTTAAAAAATCCGAGAAACAAAGTTGACATCAGTAAGTAAAATTTGGTTCAATAAGATGAAAATATTTTTTGGTGAATAGTAACTTTTGACTTTTATTTACCACGGTTAAAATTAAATAAGGTGATTAAAGGAAAAAATGATATCACAATTACCATAACACATGCCTTAATTCTATTGGATAAGTGTATTTCTACCAAAACCAACCTTATGAATAAAATATGATCCTTTTGGTCCACATGGATTATATTAGGACATTTATTATTATTTTATTTAAAGAAGAGTTAAAAGTGTTAAATTCAAAGTTTAATAACTAAACCATTTTTAATATAGGGTTATACATAAGATCAATTAAACTATAAATATTCATTAGAAAAATAAAAATATTTCCTACATAATGGTATTTTATTTATAATTTTTAGATATTAAATAATTAAATTTATTTATGACACAATGATGATGCAGTAATTACTTCATCAATGAAAGATTAAAATAATTGATATTATAAATATAAAAATAAATGTAAATTGAGGATTTTTATTTCATACACAAATTTTATAGATTAATATGGCATTTTATGGTTGATTTTTTTTTTTGAAGTGATAAAGTTGTTATGACTTTAAGAAAAAACAAAATACCAAATAGTGTCAAAATTGACATAAATGAGTTTTTAAAACAAATGCTATATTATTAATTGATATAATATTTATAAAAATGTAATGTTTGGCCAAAGTACTTATATATGGTTATATATATTAATAATGAACCACTTTAGATTCTATTGGCTTTTTGTAGTAAGTTTATTAACCATTTATTATAATAATACAAGAGGACATGGTAAAAGTTAAACTATTTAACTAAGTGTTAAATCTAAAATATAGGGTTAATATGGTGACCTAAACTTGTCTAAAAACTATTGTTTTAGAATATTTAGACACATCCCCATATTATCTTCTAAATAAAACAATTTTGAGCCATTATAAACTGAAAATTATTTTATAATTAAATAATATTTCAAACTTTTCCTAAGGTGACCCTCACCTCTCTTATAAAAGGGTACTTATCATTCTCTCAAAATAACTCAACCAAAGCAATTTGGATCATCCAAACCCTACCCAAATCTCCTCCCAACTTCCCTCACTTAAACCTAGAGGCCTTACCTTGAGAATAAATCCAACCTAAGGAGCCCTTCTGTTCAAATCAAAAGGAAACACCCAAAGAATAGGTAATTATTTTATCACCTCTTTCAAAGTTATTTTCTTCTTCCACTTTCTCTTTCTTTGTTATTTCCATACCAAAATAATAACTCCAGTACCTTATACATACTTTGATGTTATTATAAATATGGTACAATCATAATCATTATTCTATCCATCCTATAAATGATAATGTCACCATGCGTGCGTGCGTACGACTTACCGTCTCCACGCCGTGGTGTAATTTTTTATTCAACACTATGTTATTTGGATGGATATAATGATAAGTAATATTTATATAAATAATAAAAATAACATACTAATTTCTTTGTACAATTAATATACCATCTAATTCCACACCTTTTAATCATTAATAAAAATATACTGTCGCTCGTGTGTACGTACGACTTACCGTCTTCACGACGCGATGAGATTCATTTACAAGTTCACCATTCAACGATGATTATAAAAATATATATTATTAATAATTATGTAATATATGGAATAATAATTCTACTAGATATATATGTGTGTGTGTACTTATATATATCTTATTCACTTACTTCCGTTCAATACGATATGAAAACGGAAACAGCGTTTATGCGTACGTACGGTCTACCGTCTCCATAAACGGTGTTTTCCATTTCATATATCTATCTATTATACATATTTATATTCTATATATATATTATATATAAATCATGTTTTATATTCTTGAAGTATTTCAATCATGATCTAAATGATACGATCAAGAATAACAAGTTAAAACACGTACGATAAAGAAATCAATTATTACCCAAATTGTTAATTAAACATGGAAATCATTATTAAATGGGTAGTATAAAGTCATAAATGAATCATGTATGATATAATAAATATGAATATGGTTCTGGTATAATTTAATAACATACTATGGTCATTATACAGAAGTTTAAACGTACCCTCGACCAAAGAAAACTTCAAGGTAATGGTTAATTCCTCAATCTCATTATTATCTAAGATTGTTTATGTGTAAGTATTTTCTGGGACATATTTATTATCCATATCCATGTTTCATAAAAGATATTTCAAAATTATTCTTTTAAGGTAATCTTTAACTAAAAAATCATTTTAAATTTTTTAAATATTTATTCTTCTAAATCTTTCTTATTAATTTCCATGTTTTCAAAATGGTTTTAAAGATTTATTTATATGAACATTATTGTTTTAAAATTTTAATTCCTTTAAAAAGTTTCAAAGTGGTATGGGACACTTTGATTCAAAAATCTCTTTTAAATGACTTCCTTTATAAATTTGTAACTTTTAAATGATTTCACAAAAAGGGATATTTCTCTCAAAAAGTTTTACTAATCATTTTCGACTATGTCAACATTCTTTACTGGATATTATTATCGATTAAGGTTGATTTATTATAATACAATCTTCCATATTGTATATAATGAGTTATGATATGTTTGATTATGGATGTGATATTTTTATACCCTTCATGGTTTATGGTTGATGTATTGACATTTTTCATGTTATTTTTAATATGAATGTTTATTTTATGTTTCAATATTTTCATATGAGGAATGAAGTGGACTTAGTAAGTGACGGGTGAGGCCCTCTATAGCCCCTCGATGCATCGGTAGGTCTCATGAGAAAAACTAGTATCTTGGAACAAGGCCTTGACAAAAATTTTATTTGTAGTTTTGGCACGAGGCCTTGACTATGTGGTAATGATGTCCCACGTTAGGCATTCCCTAATTTGGAAATTAATTATTACATGTGATTATTCAACTAGTAGAATATCCATGTGCATGTTTATATGGTAATTTTTGATTTATTTTCTCCATGTTATGTTCAAGTTTATGTTTAAAAGGCTATTGTTTTTATTACACATATTGCATTAAAAGTTTATAGCTTCCGCTAAATTATTTACCCTTATTGAGCATCTGAGCTCACCCCTTTCTTATGTTTTGTTTTACTAGGATTCCAAGAAGTGTATTATATTTGATATGCAGGGTTAAGCTAAGGGAATAATGGCATTATCAATGTATTATTTATGTTGTGTTTTATGTTTGAATGTGTAATGTAACATTCATGTATGTAATCTATTTTCCAAGACTACTAAACTGATCGGTCCATCGGGACTTGATTCCTTGTAATCATGCCAATGCATTAAAATAATTCACTGACTCCAGGCTTTTGGGGTCAGGGCATTACAGTTGGTATTAGAGTAAGTTTAATACAAACCTTGGAAACTAGATTTAGAAAAACTCGGATTAGAGAACATTACCCTAAGATAGACTTTGAGGATTAGTATAGAAGAACATACTAGAATTTGGTAATGTAGATATTTTGTGTATTTTCCCAACAATGCATCCCTGTCAGGATATGAGTAGGTAGAGGAGATCTGGCATGGATGTACCTAGGAGTGAAAACTCTAACAAGGAGTTTCGGTCTTGACCCAGGTTATCCTAGTACATGACAATGGGTCTTTTTGCACTCTTGGTTATGACACTCTCGGGGGATATGCTTAGGATAATTCACATTTTATTTACAATCCATTATGAATAATTTAGAAGTAAATACTTTCTCAAAGAAAACATGTTTTTATGATTATAGATTATATGCACAATCTTTTCAATTTATGTTAGGTATTTTACAAGTTTATAATTATGCATTGCGATTTATAAACTAACCTAGTGTATGCCATTGTTTAGAAATGGTGCCCAGTATAAGGAATGAGAACTCCATCAATACGCATGATCCAAACAGTAAGAAGGATCATATCTTTCATGGTATTAAGTTATCATTTAGAAGGTAAATAGTCTCCCACGTATTCTCATCATATGAATAAATAGTATCATCTGTTAATAAGATAAGTAAAGAATTATCTGAGTCCTATTGCTTTGAAGGGAATCAAGAGAAGAAAAGGATGGTTGAGAGAAAGATGGATAAAGGGAAGATGGGAAAGAAGGATTTTACCATATGTGATAAATGTGGAAAGAATCACCTCGGTAAATGTTTGAAGGGAATGAGAGTTTGTTATAAGTGTGTAGAAAAAGGACACTTAGTATGTGATTTCAAGTGTAAGAAAAAGGTTTCAAATGTACAACGCTTCATCTGCAAGGAGTTGGGACACTACGCGAATCAATGTCCCAATCATTAGAGTATACCGTAAATGATGTTGTTGAATAATAATCAAGTTATGATACTGCTGCAAATGAAGAGTAATGACTAGTGTTCTTATATTGTTATGAAAGAGTTATGTCATTTGAGTTTTGTATCAACGATGTACTGGTTATAAGAATTATGAAGTATATAAAAATTTTACTGCAGTACTATTTCATTAAAGATTTGAGATTGTGTGGTACCTAGAAAAGTTACTCAATAGAAAGTTAAACTTTTTGGAAAATACATGGTTGAAGGAAAGATAAACTTTAATATGATCCTGATACTGAGGTATTTATTTTGTAATAAGAGATGATTGATTTGGATAAATTATATTGGATATTATTGACATCCTTAGAAATGATTAATGGTTTGTTTATTCCATCATTGTTGGAGTATTCAAAAATTTTGGATTTAAGGAGTATATCCAGTATTCTATAAGGAACAAGGTAGAATGAATGTATTCAATAAGGTTTTATGGAAATTTAGTGTGTTACCATGTTTTAAGAGAATACATGATGAAGGTATTCACATGTTATTATGTGGAAAAAAGATATCTTCATTATGTTTACCTTCCTTGTAAATTTTGGACTATGAGTTTGGACAGAAGTATTTTGGATAAGTCTAAATGTTGGAATGGATTAAGTTGGACATTGTATACTATTATTTATGGTTAAAACATTTCTTAAGATTATTTTTGGATTTTTGTAAAAAGAACAACCCAGAGGTCAGGTGACAACCTGTTGTGTCTGGCAAGGCCATGAGACTTGAACCCGCAACCGAAGGGCGGCAAGGGTGCATCACCTGCCACTGGCCTACGTGATGTCCTGGTTTGTATAATGTAGTTTTTTTAAATAGTCTGACAAATGAATTATAAATTCATTATTTTTGGAACCCTACATGATTAGGATAAATAGAATGTTTTTGAATTCTATTATCTTTTAGAGTGAAAAATGAGTTTGTGGTAGCAAATTTGTTGAAGGATGAAACTCTACTTGTCAAGTATATTTTTCCTCTTATTCTATGAATAAATTAATTATTAAACTTTAGGTAAGGGATCTTAAAACTAAAAATGTGTTATTCTAATACCTTATGTTTTGTTGAACCGATGATATTTTAAATCATCATATATCGGGGGCTTTGAGGCCCTCAATTTTACAATTGTTTGTGATTGATGACCTCAATCACTCCCTATAAATATTTATGTTTTTCCTCAAATTATGTTTTTCTAATTTTCACCAATGTTCTCCTAATCAAGATCATAATTTTTTGGTGGCTTTTTCATTTCTCTTTCCCTCTTATTAAGATTAAATTTTATTAACACAATTTCCAATGTGGGTCTTCCACAAAGGTATTTTTCTATTTTTAACCTTTTATTTTTGAAGAACAATGTCAAATTAAGAGGACGCAATTTATTGAAGGAGGGGAGAATGTAACACCCCAAGATTTCATAGTATGTTATCTCTTCAAAGTAATTCAATAACTTGTGCTACACGCAACGCTGAGTTCGAACGCACCACGACTTACCAAACTAGCTGTTCAAAAAGTAGTTATGAATAGTATTAACTGAAATTTGAATTTTATATAATTCATATAATTTTAGAATCCATATTATGTGTTTACTAGGCATAATATAAGAACAAATTCATTTTTTTAAATAAAAGAAGTATTTTTCAAAAAATGCAATTTTACTGGCTTTTAATGACGAACCCTTTTTAAAACCAATATCTGACACTTTTATATATTCAATTTAATGAAATTAAATTATTATTTAGAATAGAGACATAAAAATTTAGTTTGGAAATTTTTTTGGTATTTTCTGATAACTATCATATTTTAATGAATAGTGAAAAATACTAAATTTTAATTGAAAACAACTTTTTTAATCGAGATAATTTATAGTGTTAAATTATGCATTTGAATGGTTTGTAAGTATAACTAGATTATATTTTTATCATTTAATACAATTTAGGTCATTATAAGTAATTTCATATTTAAATTTGATATAAATACATGTTAATCTTTTGATAGTTTTTACTTTTTAAAAACCCGCTTTTTAGTTTTGACAACGGGGATTAATTTTAAATTAATTAATGTAAATTATATGTTTTTAATTTTGTAAAATAGAATTAATTTTTGAATTTGAAATATCAAAATTATCTTACGGTTAATTTTTTTTATTTTTCTAAAAACTTTCAATTTTTGATGAATAGTGAAAAATACTGCATTATTGTTTAAACTGACTTTTTATTTAAATAATTATTTATTTTATTTAAATTTATTTTAAGTAAAAAATAGATATATAATACTTATATAAGTTCAATTTAATCCATTGTAGTCATTTTATAATAAAATTAGATTTATAAAATTTTATTGAACTTTTTAACATCTTTTACCCACCTTCTAGGCACATTTGAAAATTTGTATAAAACGTAATTTTACTGCTTCTATGAATTGAATTTCAAAAATCCTAGAGACATGGTTGATATCATTAAGTAAAATTTGGTTCAATAAGATAAAAATAAATTTTGGTGAATAGTAACTTTTGACTTTTATTTACCACGGTTAAAAGTAAATAGGGTAATTAAAGGTAAAAATGATATTATAATTACCCTAAAAAATGTCCTAATTCTATTGTATAAGTGTATTTAGACTAAAAACCACCTTAGGAATAAAATATGATCTTTTTGGTCTACTTGGATTAGATTATTACATTTATTATTATTTTATTTAAAGAAGAGTTAAAAGTGTTAAATTCAAAGTTCAATAACTAAACCATTTTTAATATAGGGTTATACATAAGATCAATTCGACTATAAATATTCATTAGAAAGTTAAAAATATTTCCTAAATAATGGTATTTTATTTATAATTCTTAGATATTAAATAATTAAATTTATTTATGACATAATGATGATGTAGTAATTACTTTATCAATGAAATATTAAAATAATTGATATTATAAATATAAAAATAAATGTAAATTGAGGATTTTTATGCCATCCACAAATTTTCTAGGTTAATATGACATTTTAGGGTTGATTAAATATTTTTTTTTTGAATTTATAAAGTCGTTATGACTTTAACAAAAACAAAATGCCAAATAGTGTCAAAATTGACATAAATGAGTTTTTAAAACAAATACTATATTATTAATTGATATAATATTTCTAAAAATATAATGTTCGGAAAAATTACTTATATAAGGTTAAATATATTAATAATGAACCACTTGGGGTTTTCTTGTCATTTTATAGTAATTTTATTAACCATTTATTATAATAATACAAGAGGACATGGTAAAAGTTAAACTATTTAACTAAGTGTTAAATATAAAACATAGGGTTAATATGGTGACCTAAAATTGTCTAAAAACTATTGGTTGAGATAATTTAGACCCATCCCCACCTTATCTTATAAATAAATCAATTTGGATCCATTAGAAACTGAAAATTATTTTATAATAAAATAATATTTCAAACTTTTCCTAAGGTGACATTCACCTCTCTTATAAAAGGGTACTTCCCCTTATCTCAAAATCATGCCTCCAAAGCCATTTGGATCGGCCAAACCCTACCCAAATCTCCTCAAAACTTCCATAACTTAAAACTAGAGGTCTTACCTTGAGAATAAAGCCAACCTAAGGAGCCCTTTTGTTCAAATAAAAAGGAAACACCCAAAGAAGAGGTAATTATTTTATCACCTCTTTCAAAGTTCTTTTCTTCTTCCACTTTTTCTTTATTTGTTATTTACATACCAAAATAATAACTCCAGTACCTTCTACATAATTTGATTTTATTATAAATATGGTACAACCATACTCATTATTATATCTATCCTATGAATGGTAATGTCACCATGTGTGTGTACGTACGGCTTACCGTCTCCACGTTGTGGTATAATTTGTTATTCAACACTGTGTTATTTGGATGGATATAATGATGAGTAATATGTATATAAATAATGAAAATAACATGCTAATTTATCTTTAAAGTTAATATAACATCCAATTAAACACCTTTTAATCATTAAGGAAATGATATCGTCGCTCATGTGTACGTACAGTTTACCGTCTCCACGACGCGATGAGATTCATTTCCAGGTTCACCATTCAACGATGATTATAAAAATATATATTATTAATAAGTATGTAATATATGACATAATAATTCTACTGGATATATATATATATATATGTATGTATATGTATATATTTATGTATGTACTTATATATATCTTATTCACTTACTTTCATTCAATACGATATGAAAACGAAAACAGCGTTTATTCGTACGTACGACCTACCATCTCCATAAACGGTGTTTTCCATTTCATATATATATATATATATATATATTATACATATTTATATTATAAATATATATTATATATAAATCATGTTTTATATTCTAGAAGTATTATATCATAATCTAAATGATACGATCCAGAATAACAAGTTAAAACACGTACGATGAAGAAATCGATTATTACCCGAAATGTTAATTTAACATGGAAATCATTATTAAATGGGTAGTATAAAGTCATAAATGAATAATTTATGATATAATAAATATGAATATGGTTCTGGTATAATTTAATAACATACTATGATCATTATACAGGAGGTTAAATGTACCCTCAACCAAAGGAAAGTGCAAGGTAAGGGTTAATTCCTCAATCTGATTATTATCTAATATTGTTTATTTGTAAGTATTTTCTGGGACATATTTATTATCCATATCCATGTTTCATAAAAGATATTTCAAAATTATTCTTTTAAGGTACTCTTTAACTAAAAAACCATTCTAAATGTTTTAAATATTTATTCTTTTAAATCTTTCTTATTAATTTCTATGTTTTCAAAATGGTTTTAAAGATTTATTTATATGAACATGATTGTTTTAAAATGTTAATTATTTTAAAAAGTTTCAAAGTGTTATGGTACACTTTGATTCAAAAATATCTTTTAAATGAATTCCTTTATAAATGTGTGACTTTTAAATGATTTGACAAAAAGGGATATTTCTCTCAAAAAGTTTTACTGATCATTTTCAACTATGTCAACATTCTTTACTGGATATTATTCTTGATTAAGGTTGATTTGTTATAATAAAATATTCTATATTGTATTGAATGAATTATGATATGTTTGACTGTAGATGTTATATTTTTATACCCTTCATGTTTTATGGTTGAAGTATTGACATTTTGTGTGTTAGTTTTAATATGAATGTTTATGTTATGTTTCAACATTTTAATATGAGGAATGCAGTGGACTTAGTAAGTGATGGGTGGGGATTGTCATTGCCCCTCGATGCATCGGTAGGTCTCATAAGACAAACTAGTTTCTTGGCACAAGGCCTTGAAAAAAAAAATTATTTGTAGTCTTGGCACGAGGCCTTGACTATGTGGTAATGATGTTCGGCGTTAGGCATTCCCTCATTATGAAATTAATTATTACATGTGATTATTCTACTAGTAGAATATCCATGTGCATGTTTATGTGGTAATTTTTGATTTATTTTCTCCATATTATGTTCAAGTTTATGTTTAAAAGGTTGTTGTTTTTATTACACATATTTCCTTAAAAGTTTATAGCTTCCTCTAAATTATTTACCCTTACTGAGCATCTGAATTCACCCCTTTCTTATGTTTTGTTTTCCTAGGATTCAAGAAGTGTATTATGTTTTATATGCAGGTTTAAGCTAGGGGAATAATGGCGTTCTCAATGGATTATTTATGTTGTGTTTTATTTTTGAATGTGTAATGTAATGTTCATGTATGTAATCTATTTTCCAAGACTACTAAACTAATATGTCCTTTAGTGCTTGATTCCTTATAATCATGCCAATGTATTAAAATAATGCACCAGCTCCAGGCTTCTAGGGTTGGGGCCTTACACCAATAGCCAGCGCTTCTCTAGTATTTATAAAGACCATTTTTAGCACTGTTAAAGGCCTATTTTGTATTAGTGAAAATACTAATAAAGATTAACTATCAAATTATTAGTTTTTTTGGTTAAAATACACTACTGGAATTTTACACTTTACCAATGGTTCAAAATCGTTGGTAAAGGCCTGGAAACCGTTGGTATATAGTATAGCAACGATTCCCCCAACCATGGCCAAGTAAGCCGTGACAATAGTACTATACCAACGGTTCTGTAAAAACTGTTGGTATAGGTGTCAAAATAGAAGTTATACCAATAGTTTCTACAAACCGTTGGCATGTGTGTGTTAAAGTATAACATATACCAACGGTTTGTAAAACCTTTGGTATATGTGTGCTACACTTATACCAATGGTTACAACCGTTGGTATATAGGGGATATGGAAAGCCATAAGGCTATACCAACGGTTTTGTTATAACCATTGGTATAGGTTTATACCAATGGTTATAAAAAAACTGTTGTTATAGTTATATTATAGCATCTATACCAACGGTTTAAAACCATTGGTATATAGTTCCTCAATTCCACAGTAGCAGCAGGCCCCTCTCCCCTCTCCAGACCTACAACAACACAGCTCCACAGCAACACACCTCCCCCTCTCTAGACCTTCACCAACATCAATACAAAATCCCCATCCAAAGTATTCAAAATTTAGAATTCATTCTAGAATTTAGAAATTTAGAAATTTAGAAATTCAAATGCAATAACACCCATAAGAGAAAAATCGTACATGTTATAGGAAATGCAATAACACCCATAAGAGTATTCCAAATTTAGAATTCATTCCTCACTCAAGCCACAACACCAACACACATAAGAGTATTCAAAATTTAGAATTCATTCCTCACTCAAACCACAACACCAATACACACAAGAGAAAAAACCTACATGTTATAGGAAGAACATGGGATGTTTAGTCATGGTCTTGGGTTGAGTATCTTAAAACCAACAGAAAAACTTGGGTAGAGTGGACAAGGATCATGATACCCATAAGATAGACAATGGTAGTGGTCATGTGCTTAGACCTAGGATGAGTTATAGGAAGCACATGGGATGTTTATATTCCTCTAATGATTATATATCCATGTATAAATGGTTCCTGATGTGTTAGTGGGAAACATTGGCCAATCTCTACATATGATATGGGTTACCAGAATAGCCTACATGTTTTTCATATACTTTTCAATTAGAATAAGGGGGTATGTGGCTAATTGTAATTTACTCTCCTAGGTGTGATGTGAGATGAATCCCCATCTTGGGTAGTAGGTATGAATATTCAATTAAGTCTTTGGTATTGGGTTCCCAAATGGACTTTGGTTTGGTCCTAGAACCCACTGTTTGATGATGGGATTGAGGTGATCCATGGGGATATGGTGTCACCATATGTATTCCTCACCATTGGGGTATTTTTATAACTTTGAAACTTATTTTTCAAGAATCTATGTGTAGCCTTGTTGACCAATTTGTTATATGGTATGAATGAGTGTTCATAGGTTTCATATGAAATCACTATATGATATTTATTTGTTTTATTTTATTGTATAGAATGAACAACCCATGATTGAGAATTAGAACATGAGTGTTGGTGCATGTTCATGATGGGATATCGAGACTCATTCCTAATATAATTCATGTTTTTCTATATATACTATGACCCATTGTGTTTCAATCTATGCCTTGTGAATATTTTATTCTAATAATTTATGAACAATAGATCATATTTTATTTTTTATCCCTTAATTTCAAGAATCTATGTGCAGCCTCGTGAATATTTTTCGTATGTCAGTTGTTGTTTTCACTTAAAATGTTGTCCATTTCAAACAAAAGTGAGACACTTTGAGTGATAATAGTCACACCATTCCTTAGATTGAGGTGGGGTTGACTCGTACCCATCACAAATTATCCATGGATCATTTTTCTAAAGTATCAACAAAATCCGAATGCGTTTGGTCGGTTTTCCGTATGTCAGTTGTTGTTTTCACTTAAAATATTGTCCATTTCAAAGAAAAGTGAGACAATTTGAGTGGTGCCGGCCACACCACGCCTTGGATTGAGGCAGGTTTGACTCATACATGTCAAAAATGACTCATGTATTGTTGTCGTAAAGTTTCAATAGAATCCGAATTTGTTTGGTCGGTTTTCCATATGTTAGTTGTTGTTTTTACTTAAAATGATGTCTGTTTTAAACAGAAGAGAGACATTTTGAGTGGTGTCAGCCACACCGTGCCTCGTATTGAAATAGGGTTGACTCATACACGTCACAAATGACTCATGGATCGTTTTCCTAAAGTATCAACATAATATTAATGTGTTTGGTCAGTTTTAAGTATGCTGGTTGTTGTTTTCACTTAAAATCGTGTCCATTTCAAATAAAAGTGAGACAGTTTGAGTGGTTCTGGCCACACTGGACCTCTTATTGAGACAAGGTTGACTCTTACACATTACATATGACCCATGGATCATTTTCCTAAAGTTTCAACAGAATCTGAATGCCTTTAGTCAGTTTTCTGTATGTCAGTTGTTGTATTCACTTAAAATGATGTCCTTTTGAAACAAAAGAGAGACACTTTGAGTGGTGTCGGACACACCACACCTTATATTGAGGTGGGGTTGACTCGTACATTTCAAAAATGACCCATGGATTGTTTTCCTAAAGTATCAACACAATCTTAATGTGTTTGGTTGGTTTTTCGTATGTCAGTTGTTGTTTTCACTTAAAATGTTGTCCATTTCAAAGAAAAGTGAGACACCGTGAGTGGTGTCGGCCACACTGCACCTCGTATTGAGGTGGGGTTGACTCTTACACGTCAAAAATTACCCATGGATCGTTTTCCTAAAGTTTCAGTAGAATCTGAATGCGTTTGGTCGGTTTTCCATATGTCAGTTGTTGTTTTTACTTAAAATGATGTCCATTTTAAACAGAAGAGAGACATTTTGAGTGGTGTAGGCCACACCGTGACTCAGATTGAGGCGGGGTTGACTTGTAAACATCAAAAATGACCCATGGATCGTTTTATTAAAGTATCAACACAATCCAAATGCGTTTTGTTGGTGTTTCATCTACCAGTTGTTGTTTTCACTTAAAATTCTGTCCATTTCAAATAAAAGTGAGACAGTTTGAGTGGTGCCGGCCACACTGGACCTCGTATTGAGGCAGAGTTGACTCTTACACATCAAATATGACCCATGTATCATTTTCCTAAAGTTTCAACAGAATCTGAATGCCTTTGGTTGGTTTTCCGTATGTCAATTCTTGTATTCACTTAAAATGATGTCCTTTTGAAACAAAAGAGAGACACTTTGAGTGGTGTCGACCACACCATGCCTCAGATTGAGACGGGGTTGACTCGTACATGTCAAAAATGACCCATGTATCGTTTTACTAAATTATCAATAAAATAAAAATGTGTTTGGTCGGTGTTTCGTATGTCGGTTATTGTTTTCACTTAAAATCATGTCCATTTCAAATAAAAGTGAGACAGTTTGAGTGGTGTCAGCCACACCGAACATCGGATTGAGGCAAGGTTGACTCTTACACATCACATATGACCCATGGATCATTTTCCTAAATTTTTAACAGAATTCTAATGCCTTTGGTCAGTTTTCCATATGTCAGTTGTTGTATTTACTTAAAATGATGTCCTTTTGAAACAAAAGAGAGACACTTTGAGTGGTGTCGGCCACACCACGCCTCAGATTTAGGCGGAGTTGACTTTTACACATCACAAATGACCAATGGATCGTTTTCCTAAAGTATCAACACAATCCAAATTCATGTGGTCAGTTTTCTGTATGCCAGTTGTTTTTACTTAAAAGAGTATCCATTTTAAAAAAAAGAAAGACACTTTGAGTGGTACCGGCCACACTGTGCCTCAGATTGAGGAAGTTTTGACTCTTAAACATCAAAAATAACCCATGGATCCTTTTTATAAAGTATAAACAGAATCCTAATGCGTTTGGTTGGTTTTCCGTATGTCAGTTGTTGTTTTCACTTAAAATGTTGTCCATTTCAAAGAAAAGTGAGACACTTTGAGTGGTGCTGGAGACACCGCACCTCGTATTGAGACAGGTTTGAATCGTACATATCAAAAATCACCCATGGATCATTTTCCTAAAGTCTCAATAGAATCCAAATGCATTTGGTTGGTTTTCCGTATGCCAGTTGTTGTTTTCACTTAAAATGATGTCCATTTTAAACAAAAGAGAGACATTTTGAGTGGTGTCAGCCACACTGCACCTCGGATTGAGGCGGAGTTGACTCTTAAATTTCACAAATGACCCATGGATCATTTTCCTAAATTATCAATGCAATCCAAATGCGTTTGGTCAGTGTTTCGTATTCCAGTTGTTGTTTTCACTTAAAATCACGTCCATTTCAAATAAAAGTGAGATGGTTTGAGTGGTGTTGGCCACACCAGCCCTCAGATTGAGGTGGGGTTGACTATTACACATCACATATGACCCATGGATCGTTTTCCTAAAGTTTCAACAGAATATGAATTTCTTTGATTGGTTTTCCGTATGTCAGTTGTTGCTTTCAGTTAAAATGTTGTTTATTTCAAAGAAAAGTGAGACACTTTGAGTGGTGTCGGTGACACCGTGCCTCGTATTGAGGTGGGGTTGACTCTTACATGTCAAAAATGACTCATGGGTCGTTTTACTAAAGTTTCAATAGAATATGAATTCATTTGGTCGGTTTTCCGTATGTCAGTTGTTGTTTTTACTTAAAATGATGTCCATTTTAAACAAAAAAGAGACATTTTCAGTGGTGTCAGCCACACCACGCCTTGTATTGAGGTAGGGTTGACTCATAAACATCACAAATGACCCATGTATTGTTGTAATAAATTGTAAACACAATCTTAATGCGTTCGTTTGGTGTTCCGTATGCCAGTTGTTGTCTTCACTTAAAATCCTGTCCATTTCAAATAAAAGTGAGACAGTTTGAGTGGTTTCGGCCACACCAGCCATCGGATTGAGGAGGTATTGACTCGTACACGTCACATATGACTCATGGATTGTTTCCATAAATTTTAAATAGAATCTAAATGCATTTGGTCAGTTTTCTGTATGTCAGTTGTTGTTTTCACTTAAAATGTTGTCCATTTCAAAGAAAAGTGAGACACTTTGAGTGGTGCCGGAAACACCGTGCCTCATATTGAGAAAAGTTTGAATCTTAAATGTCAAAAATGACCCATGTATAGTTTTCCTAAAGTTTCAATAGAATCAGAATGTGTTTGGTCGGTTTTCTGTATGTCAGTTTTTGTTTTCACTTAAAATGATGTCTATTTTAAACAAAAGAGAGACATTTTGAGTGGTGTCAGCCACACCGCACCTCATATTGAGGCGATGTTGACTCATGCATGTAAAAAATTACCCATGGATAGTTTTCCTAAAGTATCAACACAATCCTAATGCGTTTGGTCGGTGTTCTGTATGCCAGTTGTTGTTTTCACTTAAAATTATGTCCATTTCAAATAAAAGTGAGACTGTTTGAGTGGTGTCGACCACACTGGCCCTCAGATTGAGGTGGGGTTGACTCTTACACGTCACATATGATCCATGGATAATTTTCATAAAGTTTCAACAGAATATTAATGCATTTGGTCAGTTTTACATATGTCAGTTGTTGTATTCACTTAAAATGATGTCCTTTTGAAACAAAAGAGAGACACTTTGAGTGGTGCCGGCCACACCGCACCTTGGATTGAGGCGGGGTTGAATCGTACACATCACAAATGACCCATGTATCATTTTCCTAAAATATCAACATAATCCAAAGTGTTTTTTTGGTTTTCTGTATGCCGGTTTTTTTACTTAAAAGCATGTCCATTTTAAACAAAAGAAAGACACTTTGAGTGGTACCGGCCACACCGTGCCTCTAATTGAGGCGAGTTTGACTCGTACATGTCAAAAATGACCCATGGATCCTTTTCATAAAGTATCAACAGAATCCAAATGCGTTTGGTCAGTTTTCTGTATGTCAGTTGTTGTTTTCACTTAAAATGTTGTTCATTTCAAAGAAAAGTGAGACACTTTGAGTGGTGTCAGCCACACCACGCCTCGGATTGAGACAAGGTTGACTCTTACACATCACTTGGGTGTTTTGAGTGTCATAAAGTGTGTATTGAAGATTCTGGTGAGTCTAATACTCTCCTTGATTCCTCTTTTTGATTAGGGTTTGCACTCTTTTCTCATCTTCTTCTGAAGCTCTAAAACCCTATTTTTCGTTGGGATTTAGGTTGTATCTTGAATAGAGCTTATATTGGGATTTTGGGTCTAGAGAGGAGGGTTGGGGGGGTGTTCGGGGTCCAGGGAGGGTGGGGGGGCTATCCGGGGGCTGTTTGGGGGGCTGTCGGGGGGTTTTCCGGGGTCCAGGGAGGAGGGTGGGGGGGTTGTTCGGGGGATGTCTGGGGTCCAGAGAGGAGGGTTGGGGGGCTGTTTAGGGGGTTGTCTAGGGTCTATGGAGGATAGTGGGGGGCTATCCGGGGGACTGCCCGGGGGGATGTCCGGGGTCCAGGGAGGAGGGGGGGGGGGGTTGTCAGGGGTCCACTAAGGAGGGTGGGTAATGTATCTAAAACTCTATCTAGGTATCATACATCGAATTATGATAGGACTGTGAACTGCCGCGAGGTGTCATCATGGAGCAGAGCCAAATCACACCATTACCGTGGCATGATCATGGCGTGACTGCGGCATGTTGGCCCGGTCCAGCGACATCCACAGGGCAGCATCTTCCGGCCAGGATTCCAAATAAATCATATGTAGTTGTCCTTCACATTATAGAAACTGATCTTATGTTATAAAAAGTTATACATAATTAAAATTATCACACCCTAAACAATCACTGTGAGTTTTCTCAGACAACGCACCTCCGTTGGAGTGGTTTTATTATAAAAACATGACTTTATTTATCAAATGAAACAATTATATTAAAGAAAACTTATTCAAGATATTCTATTCAATATAATTAAGAAGAATTAAGAAAGAATCTAAATTCAATTTAACACATTCTTAAATTAAAGAGGCTACGAGAGGGAATCTACCTCAAGGGGTGTC
Source organism: Viscum album (assembly GCA_963277665.1). Taxonomy (NCBI): domain Eukaryota; kingdom Viridiplantae; phylum Streptophyta; class Magnoliopsida; order Santalales; family Viscaceae; genus Viscum; species Viscum album. Next base: position 1,429,546,443 of record OY728126.1, on the reverse strand, counting down.
TCCCATGGGTGTCTTGTGGTGTGTAGTGTCTATCTATGATTTTTTTGGTACTTCTGTATTGTGGGAAATGTGTATTGCATGGTCAGTTTAATAAATACATTAGTCAATTAGAAAATACACCCATAGTCAATAGAGATTTACCCACTTTTGATAGAGAATACCATCCAAATAACCAACTCGGAAATCTGAGACCAACATTTTACTTTACCAATTCCAATTACATAATATATACAGCACCAACTTATGTTTTATGAACCAATCAATTAAAGGGAAAGAAACTCCTCACAATAACCCATAAAATCTCATATAGTATCACTCACCTCCAAAACATTATAACATAATTAGGCTTCCATATTTGGTCAAAAATAAAGAGTTATAATGAATTCAAAAATATCCATACCAGAGTGAAAAACTAGGTTCAAAAATAAGGAGTTATACAGAATTCAAAAATGTAATGGATCAATCTGCCCCTGATCACCATCACCATCACCACTATCATCATCAGACTCATCCTTGTCACCATCTCTGCCCTCGTTGTCATCCTTGTCATCATCCTCATGCTCATCCCCAGCCCCATCCTCGCCATCGGCCCCATCCTCGCCCTCATCCCCATCCTCTCCCCCGTCCTCATCCTCATCCTCGCCCTCATCCTCTTCAGTATCCTCATCATCACCAGGAACATCATCATCTCGACCACCACTAGAACTACCACCCGGTGCATTGGATAATGCACCCATCGACAACATATATGTCTGACAAGTCGCACTAGCCTCTGGTGGAAGTGATGAAGATAAAGCTTTGATCAGTTTCATAAATTCTTTATCCCTCGTTTGAACCTATTATTCCAACTCTATGACCCTTTTATCAAACTATATTGTATTCTCCTTGAACTATTCTAACTCGGTGGTACTAGAATGGATACCTGGAGAGGACCAATACCTCGTTGGGACTATATTCTTACCAGGTCGGCAGCGTACTCGACCAAAGTTCTCATCTCCCAAAACCTGATATAAATGATCGTGTGGACCTAAATTGTCAGGATCCTGGGTATCAAGGACCTATAAAGCATCCTGTTAAAAATATTAACAGATTATTAAATTTCAAAATAGATATTAAACTTTTAAATAAACAAATTAAAACTTACAATCTTTTCTTGTGTTGGTTTATTAACCGTAGTTCCATCTTTTTTCCTTCTACTCAAACAAAACAATTTTGCTCGAGGAATACGTCCTTCAATATTCAATTTGCACTTCTGTAATGAAATTGAAACAATATAAAGTGAAAGTATAATCATATATTCAATATTAAATAAATCAAATTATTTAAGTAGGAAACAATAAAAAGGGCAAGTCCTAAAGAAAAATTATAAACAACTATATCGTACCAACTACCTCTCATGATCTAACATAGTAGTGCGCCCCAAAGTGTGGAGGTATTGCTTTGAATCAGTGTTTTTTTCAGAATATTACTAAATAATGTTTAATAATAAATAAGATAATATTAATTCAAAATATGAAAATTGTCATTTAAATACCTCAAATGGGATTAATACCTTAAATTTGGCAGTTTCCCAATGGGTAATCATTTGGAAATATTGCTCTATCGGGCAGTCATCCATGATAGATAATGTCTCCAACTCCGTGCCCACTCTATCACATCATCCAACATATATCTCATGATTATAAGCTCTCCAAATCTCTCCTAGATCCTTTAAACACGCTGGTCGTTCACCTTCACCATCAGGGAAGTTAAACCGAAGCTGACACCCAATAGATTAATTCATATAAATACAAAAAAAATAATACATTAAATCCAATATATTTTTTACCCATATTTGTGCCCACGCATTATCCTTGACTTCGTGTGGCAGATGTCTCTAAGAGAGAGGGCTAACCGGAATGATGTCGGAGTATTTTCCTAGCGTCGCCAAAAAAACCCCGACATTCCTGCCCAGATTTCTCAATCATTTGTCCATCATCATTGTATTCAACCATCAATTGTGTATGGTGGTTCCATACTGCACGCAAGCGAGTACGCCCCCTCCCCCGCCTTCTATCAGTAAATGAATCTGTTATTAAAGAAAAAAAATATCAGTACAAGTTATAATAAAAATAAATTTTGGTATAAAAATTTGATATAGTTATATAAATATACCCATGGTAGTCGGATCAATGGTCGTCACTGGATGTGTAGAAGCTAAAGTAATATCCTGTACAGGTGGATTGTCCCTTAGTGTACACTCCTCATCCACATACTATGTCGGAGCAGGAGTCGAAGAAGGTGGAATATAATAACTCGGAGATAATGAACCAGAAGCAAAGGATGATGGCACAGGCGTCTGGAAAACTGGTAGTGTAAACATCAGAGGCCTAAATATCATGTATCCCTAAAGACACACCATGATCAAAATGGGGCATAGAAGATACATTTGTGGTAGGGTCATAGTCCAACCGGGTACGACCGGCGGATCATCTAACTCTCACACTACGAGCCCTTGTACCACTGGCCTCAGTACCGAGACCACCAGATGATCATCTAACTCTGATACCACCCCCCTCCTACCACCAGCCTCTGTACTGGGAGCAATATCAGGCTCTTCATCGAATATCTCTTGTCTAGGGAGTGGATCCTGAAAAAAAGTTTAACACAAAAGTAAACACATGATATTATAAGTTATTGAAATATATATATTTGAAATAAAATACTCACAACAGGGATGAGTGGAGGAACTCCCATCTGTATCATGCGACAATTATTTTCTGTCATCTTTTTCCACCTACTCTCTTCAATGGGTGTCATTTCCTGTAATGAAAACAAATATGGAAGTAATTAGAAACAGATAACTAATGTGTAACCCAAAAAACAAAATATAGAAAAAACATTCTGATAAAAAAACATAAAGAAACAGAAGATTTATGGTGGTTTGAAGGTAAGTACTAGGATACACACTCTGAATGATGTAGGTGAAACATGTAGGTGAGAACACGACTGTATGATTCTATATATTTCCCACCACAACTTCTGGTTCACAATCAACTCTGGAAATTGAGCTATTGGAGTCATCATAAGTAATAAACAGATTTCTTCCAATTACAGTAGGGATAGTGTCAACTTCATCATCACCATCATCAAAAACATTTCTGGGATTTACTTCAATAATTACACCAAATTTAGGATGACGATGATATTTGACATAAAAAACTTGTTTCACCATTGATGCCAATACATATGGTTCATCGGTGGAAAGAGTGTGAGTCATGTCAATAACTCGAAATCCACAATCATCAATAAAGGTGTCTTGCCTCAGCATTGAATCAAACCATTGACATTTCATCATCGTGACTCGACCATGCGAGTAATAATCCAAAATTATTATTTTCTCCACGACTCCATAACAAGCTACATTTTTAGAACGAGGTATATTATCTGATGAACTATCATAATAGTCTATTGTGGCGGTTAGCATAACACCATCATGTTGTGTTCTCATGTTTCTTGCTCGTTTAGTGATAATAAATTTGTATCCACTGATCACAAGTGATTTAAAAGCACAAACCATGGTAATATTACCAAAATCCAAAGCTCTTATTTCCTCAGAAATAGAGTCTGTAGGAAAACTCGATACCTGAAATATAAAAAAATAGTAAACTTAATTAAATGTTATTTTTATTTAGTTATTACAGAAATATTTTTACCTTCAATTTCAACCAAGCAGAAAACCCTTTGCTATGTAAAGTCTCTTTCCTTCTCAAAGATAAATAACGATGCTTTATATATATCAATTCTTTATGTTCCCTGTAGATAAAAATAATAATAGTTTAACAAATATTTAAAATTACAATAGATAAGATAAGAGATACATGTACAATTTACTTACATGATATACTCATCGAACAAATCACAATTGAACAACACTGTGTGATGTGCCATCTCTCGCTCTTCAAGGCTTAATGTCGTCAATGTATATGATCTCGAAATTCCTCTTATCTGAGGAAGTGATGGAAAACTAGGTTCAATTTTCTCATACTGTTTCTTCTTCATTTCTCATTGGTTTGTTTATTCTCGTAGTAAGATCAGACAAATACATTGAGTAGAAATCCATACATTCTTGAGCCGAGTAACTGTTCACAATAGAACCTTTGGGATAATTCATGTTCTGAACATATGATTTTAATGTGTACATGTTTCTTTTAGTTGGATACATCCAACGGAAAGCAACGGGTCCTCCAAGAAGTATTTCGGTCGGAAGATGAACAGTCAGATGCAACATGCATGTAAAAAATGATGGAGGGAATATTTTCTCTAACTCACACAAAATTAATGGTGTCTCTGCCAATAGTTTTTTCAAGAAGGATTTGGACCACTTCTTAGCACAAAGATCTCTAAAAAAATAGCACAACCGAATAACTGAGACTCTTACATTATTGGACAAGAGATGATGGATTGTTATTGGAATCAACTCATGCAAAAGGATGTGATAATCATGAGTCTTCAAAGATTTCAGCTTCAACTCTTTTCTGTTGACCCATTTTGATATATTACTTGAATAGCCATCAAAAACTTTAATAGTCTCTAGCACTTCTAGAAATTGATTTTTTCAGCAGGTGTCATCACATAAGAAGCACATGGAACTTGCCATTTATTTTCACTGATACAGACAGGATGCAATTCTGGTCTGATCCCCCAATCTACCAAGTCATGCCAAGATCGTAAATCATCTTTTGTCTTCCCCTTGACATTTATAAGAATTGAAAGCAACATTTCACATATATTATTTTCAATGTGCATTAAATCTAAGCAATGACATAACAAGTTGGTTGGCCAATACGAAAACTCAAAGAATATACTCCTCTTCTTCCAATTATAATAGGTATCATTGGAAACATTTCTCCTCTTTCTAGATTTCATTACACCCTTCCCAAATGAATAACTGAAATCTTTCAATTCATTAATCACATCAGTTCCAGACATACACTGAGGTGGATCGTCAGTCTCCATGGTATTGTCAAATCTTCAACGATTTTTTCTATATGGATGGTTCATTGGAAAGAATCATCGATGTCCCATAAAAATAAAACTACGACGATATTTTAGTCTTCTCGATCGAGTATTCTTCATACAAACAGGACATGATAATTTTCCTTTTGTGCTCCATATAAACATCATTGCATAAGCAGGAAAATCATTGATCATCCACATAAGCGCAACACGCATCTGAAATATGTCTTTCAAACATGCATCGTATGTGAGAACACCCACATCCCAAAGAATTTTCAACTCTTTTATTAAAGGTTGAATGTATACATCTATATCATTGTCGGGATCATAAGATCCAGATATCAATATACTCAAGAAAGTGTAAGGATTCTTTATACACAACCATGGGGGAAGGTTATAAATGTGTATGAAAACCGACTATGTGTTGTGCGAAGTAAGCATATTCCCAAATGGATTAAAACTGTCACATGAAAGACTCAGTCTCACATTACGCACGTCGGCTTTAAATTCAGGATATCGAGCATCAAATCTCTTCCATGAAAATCCATCTACAGGGTGAACCGACTCTTCATTATTCTTTTTTCTCTCGGTTTCATGTCATCACATTTTTACTGATATTTCACCAGACATGAAAAAATTATGTAATCTGAGGATCAATGAAAAGTGTCACGTTACTTTTTTTGGCACATGAGATGGTGTTCCATCATCTTTTGGCTTCCATCGGGAGGTTCACATTTGATACAATCATTTCTTTCAGCAGTTTCCTCCCAAAATAAGCTACAATCATTTGGGCAAGCATGAATTTTTTTTTTGAGAATCCAAGTTCATCAACTAACTTCCATGCCATATAGTGGTTTGAGGTAATATCTACATCATCTAGAAGTAAGTCCTTCAAGAAGGTAATAATGTAATTGATTGTAGTATTTGAAATCCCATACATAGTTTTCCCATGAAACAATCAAAATAAAAATTCCAACTTTTTCATTTTACCACATTGCTGATATATTGGAGTCGTCGCAACATCATTTAATTTTTTCACCCTATCAACATCATCATTTTCATTGGACGCATCATGTGTGCTTGTATCGAAATTTTGTCGGTTGGACATCCTTTCCTTCTCATGATGTTGAATAAATGGAAACTGATCATATATCAAACTCTCCAATTCAGTCCTATCATTTGGATCATCAACATTTTGAGATTCCATTTTCTCTCCATTGTGATACCACGCATAATAGTTTGTTTGGAAACCATATTTGGTTATATGATAGCTAACTGCTTCACAACTCAACCAAGGTCTTCCAATACAATTAGAACATGGGCAGTGTATGCGACCACTATCTGAAGCCTTGTCAAATGCAAAATCTAAAAAGTTGTTCAAATTATTTTGAAAATTGGTTGAAATCTGATCAGTTTCATACATCCAACTTCTATTCATTCTATAAAAAAAATTAAAATAAGTAATTTCAAAGCAATTCAATAATATTGAAGTTCAATCAAAAAAATATTTAGGTAAATGACAATTTTTTACTTTAAATAAAAGCATAACTGACACATTACTCTATATGAGAATCATATTAAGAAATACAACAAAATACAATGTATATAAGAAAATAAGATACATAATTTCTAATGCCTATATTCAAGGATTGCCCAGTAAGATATTGGAAGTGGATCAAGGAATACATAATCCTTAAGGTTCTTGTTGGGAGTACATGAGTTTTATACTTTAACTTCTTCAGGGAGATCAGGATGAGGAGTAGGATAAGGATCACATCAAAAGTAGTTATGGCCTCATCAAGTTTCACCTTAACCATGGATTAAAGGATCCTAGGTTTGGGGCCATAGATCATAGGTTGGTAGGGTGTATTCATTGAATCATGTCCCAATTGATTTTGGAGAGGGACCTTCAATAGTTATAGGTATGGATTTGATTATATTAATGTTATTAGTTCCCTAATGTACTACTCAGTCTTCACATTAATTTATTTTTGATCTCATTTTTTCTTTTTTGTGGTTCTTGATAGATTTTCCCCCTATTTTTTAGGGCCTTAATACAAGCCTTTAGAAGAGGATGGATCATTATTATAAATGACCAATGTTTCCTGTAGTGGTTGTATGTTATAGACATTAATGGTTTATCATGATCTAATATATTAAGAATGTTGATGTTATTTTTTGTACGAGACAGTTTACATATTATAAATATCACATTGATTTTTATAATAAGTGGATTTATTTTACCACCCCTAATGACTTGGAGTACATTATTACTTGGTATTGAAACCTAGAGGTATGTAGAGCATGTCCATGACTAGCCATGATTGGGTCAATTATGGCATAGATGGTAGGTGTGGTTCTAAGAATGAGGAGGCACTGATGTCCGGGGTCTAGGGAGGAGGGTGGGGGGTTGTCCAGGTTCCAGGAAGGAGGGGGGGATGTCCTGGGTCCAGAAAGGTGGGTGGGGGTTGTCTAGGGTCTAGGGAGGAGGGGGGCTGTCCAGGGTCCAGGAAGGAGGGTGGGGGCTGTTCAGGGTCCAGGGAGGAGGGTGGGGGGCTGTCTAGGGTCCAGGAAGGAGAGGGGTTGTCCTGGGTCCAGGAAGTATGGGGGGTTGTCCTGGGTGGACCTCAAAACACCGAATGGGGTTCCACTCTATTGTTCTGAGAATATATTATCCAAAGCTACAAAGATTCCACCTGTAAACATAACAAATTTAAATCAGTGTCGACTATAATTTCATGACATTTAAGGGATATGTGTTTTGCGAAAAGACTATACATTATAGTGATGTTCATGAATGATGGTTTTTTCCCATATGTGTATGGAATTCAGTAACGAGGATGATTTATTCCATTTAACCAATGTTATAGTGTAAGTTTAGGATGAATTATTGCATTTAACCAGTGTTATAGTTTATTTTTAGGTGAGGTGAGTTAGAAACCATGTTAGGCATGTCATTAGAACATGGGTTCTTCCATTTAATCATGTAGTCTTGAATTTCAGGGATGAAAGTGTTTTGACTGAGCTAATTACTACCCACTCTATAGTATGTCCAACACATCATGTGGACATACCCATGAAATAAATCCATGTGTAAATGGGACGTTTTCAGCACCCCATTTGGCCAAACATACTTTTCACCATAAGGGATAGTCCATGTATATTTACATGGCTATCCAAGTCATGTATTGTGTGTACATTCCCATATACATTCCCAGGACACTAGATTATTGTAGACACCATGTCAACCGTTATACACACCATGTGAACCCTTATACCATATCGTCATTATTACAACCATTAATAACAACTTATTAAACAACATCACTTGTCAATGATAATCAAATTGAACATAAATCAATAATAATATTGGATATATCAAGTAAAATGAAGTCATGCTATATTACATCCTAAATGACCACCCATAACCATGATTAATGACCACAAAGATCCCATTTCATACAAATCAAAAGTGAAAACAACATCATTTGTCAAAGATAATCAAATTGAACATAAATCAATAATAATATTAGATATATCAAGTAAAATGAATTCATACTATATTACATCCTAAATGACCACCCACAACCATGATTAATGACCACAAAGATCCTCTTTCGGCCAAATCAAAAGTGAAAACAAAAACACATAATTTCAAAACAACAAAATCAAGGAATCACTTACAGATTTTATGTATAGAAGAAAAAAATTCCTTGATTGAAGATGGATCGATATGTGGAATAAGTTTGGCAGGGGGAAGATTGGATTTAGGGCACCAATCCAAAGGAGTGAAACTGTAATCGAGTGGAGGGGGAATGGATGACCGATCTATATTTAGGGTAATTTTTTCCCAACGGTTTTTAAAAACTATTGGGAATTTATGTATTTACCAATGGTTTAAGTAAACCATTGGTAAAAAAGTGATATGGAAGGCCTTTACCAACGATTTTGAAAAACCTTTGGTAAAATTTTGTATAAATTCATCTATACCAATGATTTTCTAAAACTGTTGGTATACATAGACATTCCCAACTGTTTACATAAACCGTTGGGATGTAAGTGTTAGTAAAAGTGGAATTTCCAATAGTGATAGTTTTAGTTTTAAAAGTGGAAATAAATTAAACAAAAACACACAATAGAAATTTGAAACAAAAGGTTCAGTATCAAGTTGAGACTTAGTCCTCTCTACTTGGTGATCACCTTACACCAATCAGTTTATAAAAATAAACAAATTGATCCACAACCTGGATCAGGTTTTACAATAGTTTACAACTGCTCAGGTCACACACGACCTCTTCCACAGTTATACATGGAAGTATAAACAAACAGGCAACACAAGGACCTCTACCACTATTATATGTGGGAGTACAAGAGTAAGATGAGTGAGAAGATATCAAGTATCTTCCAGTTTAATACAAGAGACGGTGTGTGTGTGATAAAATAGAGTATGCACACAAACTGCTCAAAATGTAAGGATAATTGAATAGAACTGAGAAATCTAAAAGTGCAGAGATATAAATGTTTGGTCTATTGTGGTGTATCTCATGACTCTTGATTTAATTTTTTAGTGAATGTTGAGTCAGGTTATCTTAAAATCTTCAGAAGAACAGAGTTTTGCAAACTCTTATTATTGATTGGAGGAAATTTGTTGATGTATATGAGCTTCGACTTCCTCAATCGATTGTTTCTAGGATGTAGAAGTTCAACTCTTCAGCTCAATGTGTGTTCTGTAAGAATGATCTCTTAGTTTGTTATCAATCTAATTCACATGATCATTCACTCATGTGCACAAGGGATTCTGCTTCACTTTTATCAATAGTAACAAGAATAATATCTGGATCCTCTATGCTTCCTCGTACTGCATGTTTGACACTTAAATTAACGTGTTCTGACAAAAATTTAAGAGATAATCATTAAAAATATGTTTGGAATTAAATTCCATAATATATCCATTAGAATAATTTAATTCAAAAGAGTAAGTAAAATAGTGGTGTTGTCTTAATCTAGTGGTGACTCAATCTGATGATGTATTAGAGTCTGTCAGTGTCTTGTACTTAGCCAAAATTTTACTTCGATGGTGGTGTCTCGGTTGGTGGTAGTTCATCCTAATGGTGGTGACTCCTCTGATGGTAGGTCAGGCTGGTGGTGTCTGGATGATGGTGTCTCATCGCCGGTAGTGTCTGACACTTTGTCAAATTTACGTTCTCATAGCATGCCATCCTGATAGTGAGATATCCTGGTGGTATCTCATACTTTACTGATATATCACTCTGGAAGTATGTCATCTGACAGTGTCTCAGACTTAGATAGATTTCCATGGTGATGGTGATCCATGGACAACAGTGGCTCATATGCGACAGTGACTCATACTTTGTCAAAATTCTGTATTGGTGATGATATGTCTAACGGTGACTCATACATAGCCAATTTTATCACCTGTCTTAGAATATAGGATACTTATAGAGAAACATGAAACTCATTAATACCATTAGAATCATGATTTTTTTATCATTAAAACAAGAAGTTCAACATGATATTTATTATACATGTGGTTTAAATGAGTACGAAGGAAGTCAAGACTTACGATAAGGGATTTCTGTCTCACTTTTTACTTTTGTGAGACACATGATATATTTACCACTTATTTATTTTATGCGGTGTATATAATTCCCATGAATGTATTTTTTTATGATTCTACTGAAAATTATTGGGATTTATATATCCATTTTAGGATCACTCATTCATGGGTTTACTATTCAAAAGTTACCAAAGCGTTAAGGAATTTTTATCTCAAATTACCTTCTTGGAGACCTAAGTTATGTTATACACCTATCTTCTTTTATGAGGTGTATATAATTATTATTTGATATGTTATATCACTAATATCATTCTTTTCAAGGTATTATAAGTTTCATTTAAGGTTATTCTTTCAGGGGGTTAAGATTCAAAGTTATTGAAGTGATAAGAGTTTTATGTTACAATCTCACCATTTATTAGGATTATTTATGATTAAGTCTCCAATGTTGAAATATTATGATCTAACTCTCAATAATTATCATGAATTTTCTTTTACTATAGTTATTCATGATTTCTTCAAGTAATATTACCATTTTCCACTCTTTGGTACTTAAACTAATTGAGAAAATGTTTTTAAGAAAAAACGGCTTTATTTATCTCTTCAGTCAAAAACCCTTTTTCTTGCAAAATCAAGTTTTATAAAAAAGTTTTCAAAAAAGTTTTTAACCTTTCCAAAATTATTTATTAAATACATTTTTATCCAATTTTAATTTTTATAAAAAAAAATTGAAAGGAATTTTCATGTCGTTTTCAAAACAATACCCTTTTAGATTTTACCAAAAATGTGAAAAGAATCTTTGTTTTTAACATACAAGACATGAATAGCATTTCTCACTGTCATAAACACTCAATTATTTTAATATTACCTTACAATTTTTCAAATTTATTTTCAAATAAAATATTTTCCTTAATATTTTGAAAAAAAAATTATACTTTAAATAAATGATTTCAAAGTGAAAAGGATTTGGAAAAAAAAATTAAAAGTGTTTTTCAAATTGGAAAGGCTATTTTCCTCGAAAAAATGGTTGAAATGATGTTTAAATATTCCTTTATAAGTTTTCAAGTTTATTTTCAAAGAAAATTATTTCCAAAATGTTTTATGTTTTAAGAATTTATTTTCAAAGAAATGTTATCTTCCTCAAGAAACGTTCCAAGTGATTTATATTTCAAAATATTTTTCCATCTCAAATGAAATTATTTGATGTAACTTATGATTTACCGGGGATATGACCCAAGGGTAAAATTAGTATTCTTTCTCTGAATGTTTTATGTTTATGATGACGAGATGTTTATGAAACCCATTTCTCTTCTATGGGTTATACCATGATAAAATTCTTATGAAACCTGTTTCTTTTTCCAAGGGTTATGCTGTGATGAAAATATGAAATGATTATGAAACCTATATCTTTTTAAAAGGTTATGATATGATGAAATGTTTATGAAACTCATTTCATTTCATGGGTTATGATATGATGAATGTTTTATTATTTTGTGGCATAAAAAAGTATGATTTTCATTATGTGATGGGTGTGACCAATATCTCTGTAACACCCTGAGTTTTTATGAACTTTTTTTTGAGTGAATTAAATATATTTGATATCTTATGTTATATGATACACCAAGTTAAGTTTTCACTACACGTAACACCAGCTTATCTTTCTTTACATGCAACACTGAGTTTCTACAAAACATCATTTTATTATTATACTTATTTAAACAAGACAATTACAACCCAGCAGTTAGAATGGTAGGTATGAATAAGATTAATTGAATTATGAAATTATGGCTTACACATAATTATTTTACTAATTAATAATAAATTAATTTAAAAAACTTTTTAAAATAAAAGTAAATGCTTTTTTGAAAAATTATTTAAATGTGCACAAGTGTGTTTTATACCAATAAATAAACAAATAAATCTTGTTGAATTATATTAATGAAATATATATATATGTATATAATATATTCAATATAATTTTTAACATTCATCCTATGTGTTTTATTAACATTATATAAGAACAAATCTAATTTTACACATAAAAAAATTATTTTTCTAAAAGTCGGTTTTGTCACCTTTTGATGGTGCGCTTGTTTTAAATATAGTTTTTGACACTTATAAATTCTATTTCACAAAATAAATTTTTTATTTGAAAGAAGTATATCAAAATTTACTTTGGCTGAATTTTTGGTATTTTTCTGATAAGTTTCATGTTTTGATGAATAGTGAAAAAATACCGAATTTTAATTGATAACAGCTTTTACATTGAAATAATTTATAATGTTAAATTATATATTTTATTAGTTTTAAATTATAATTAGATTAATTTTTATCATTTAATCCAATGTATTTAATTATAATCAATTTCATATTGAATTTTGATATAAAAAATAATTAATTCTTTTGGATGTTTTCATTTTAAAAACTTGTTTTATCATTCCATAAACGGGGTTAATTTTAAATTAATTTTAGCCAATTATATGTTTCGAATTGTGAAAAACGGGTTCCATATTTGGAATAAAAATTATTGGATGAATTTAATTCAACCCATATCACCTAAAGATTCTAAATTGAATTATTTAATGGTCATTTTTCCATGAAAATTATTTAGATATTATTAAAATCAAAGAGAGTAATAAAATGTCACACTCTTACTTTTATAAGTATAATATTTTTAATATGGGGATTAATAGAAGATATTCTCAACTATATATGTTATTATGAAAAATAAAATGTTTATCTACATCATAGAAATTTATTTTTAATTTTTAGTAGAGAAATAATTATCATAAATAATTACAAAATGATGATGCAGTATTTATTAAATTAATGAAACAATCAATTAAATGATATTATAAATATTAAAATAAATATAATTTGACTTAATTAAGGAGATTCAAAAAAAAATATAGGTTAATATGACATGTGCACATGAGCCTCAGCCCAGTTGGTGAGGACTCCTTAAGTGAATCCAAGAGACCCAGGATCAAATCCAGGTGGGGGCTAATTTTCGGTACTATAGCAGGTACTGTAGCAGGTACTGTAGCAGGCACTATTTGGCACTGTAGCAGCTGGAAATATGCCCCCATTTGGGCCTTCGGGACATCGATTTGGTCCCCAAGTCCTTTAAGGCCTTCGGGCCACCCAGGACTTCGGGTTAGTAAGGCTTTTGGGCCACCTCAAGGCCTTCAGGACACCTTAAGTGCAGATGCAAACCAGACAACCTACAAGGAACAAGATTTAGAAGGAGGAGCAATGAGATTTCACCATAGTAGAAGCTAAACAGATTGCAAGAATGAGAGGGTATGTCACCTGCCATCGGGACAAGCCTGTGCATGCATAGGAAAGCCTAGCCGAACAGCCATGCGAAGGTGGAGAGCTGATTTCACGATGAAGATGTTGGGGAGGAGTAGTTCCAAGTAGTTAGTCTAGGTTGTATGTAAAGTTTGAAGCCTATGGGCAATGAATTCCTCTAAGGCCTATGGGTCATGTAATACTTATGCCTACGTGCCATGTAAGGGTTCCACCTCACCCCTTGAAAGGTGGATTATCAAAATCAATAAAAAATGAAGGCCTTCGGGCCATTGGAGGTGATGAAAAAAATATATGACATGTTAGGGGTGTATTAAATTAATTTTTCATAATTTATCTTGTTGTATTGATTTTCTTAAATTCCAAGTAATGAATAGTGTCAGAGTTGACACTTATGATATTTTATGAAAATAATATTTTATTAAATTATTTGAAAATAATAAAACATATTTAAAAATAAAAAAAATTATAATATGGTCTATAATGTTATAAATAACTCATTTATGAATTAATTAACATCACATAAGTAAAAAAAATATAGCCTTTTAATATAGAAAAAGTTATTATATTTGTTAAAATTAAAATAGAATAACTAAGGGTTAAATAAAATGATAAGGTTTAAAATAATACCAAAAATTATCTAAAATATATTGGTTTATGAGAATAAAAAATTATATCATCTTATAATTGAATACATGTCCTTTTGGTGGTATTTGGATTGAGATTGAATTTTTTATAAATTAATATTTTAAGTAAATTCCAAAAGTGCCCCTCACCTATCTTATAAAAGGGAACCTTTTATTATCTTTTCTTCACACTTCATAACCTATTTGGTTCATCCAACATCTATAAAAATATCCTCTCAACATCCCTCCATTAATTCTAGAATCCTTCCTTTGGGAATAAATCCAACCAAGGACGCCCTTTGGTGAAAACCAAGAGGAGTTGCCCAAAGAAGATGTAACATCCTTTAACAATCTCTTTTGTTTCATTTTCATTATTCAGCCCCCTAAACTCTTCTTATTCCATGCTTATATAATAAAATTAGTATCCTAAATATACCGAGATTTTTTTATTTTAATGGTTTGACCTACACTCACACACACTTCCATCAAATGGGTAACGAACTTATCGTTATTGTGTACGACGAACTACCGCCTCACGAAACGATGTTGTTCATTTTTCCTTTACCACCCCTCACAGTTGGGAATTATGATATATGATATTTTTATATGATATATATGATGTATTTATGCTTCTAAAATTATTATATATATATATACATATATGTTATTTACCTTCTTTCTTTTAGAACGATAATTAAACTGAAATAGTGTCCATGCGTACTTACGACCTACCGTCTCTATGAACGGTGTATTCCATTTCATATTTCTATTATTTATAAATTATTATAAATATTTATATAATTAATATATATGATATTTATATCATGATTTACATTTTTTAAATAATAAAATCACGATCCAAGTAATGATATTAAGAATAACAAGTCAAAACAAGAAAATATTACCTGAAACGTAACACTAACATGGAATGGTTAATGAATGGGTAATAGAAGTTCATAAGTAAATAATATATAATGTTATGTAATTGAATATTTTTATATACTATATGTATGATAAACATATATTTATTATACATGACTTTTTAATGAGTATGAAGAGAGTCAGGATATAAGGTAAGAGATTTTTGTCTCGCTTTTATTTCTATGGGACACATGCCTTATACACTATTTGTTTCTTATACATGGTGTATATACTGACCATGAATGTATTTTATGAGAATTATCTAGAATATTATGGTATTTTTATATCCATATAATTTTCTTTCTTTCTTGTGGAATACGATTTTACTAATTACAAGGTGTTGAGTAATTATTTCACATTCTCATCAATATTTGGGATTGTTTTGTTTTAAGTCTCTGTTGGGGAATATTTATCTTACATGTTTTCAAAAATGTTTTTACTATTCTTATATGTATTTTTAAATTCATTTTTACCCATTTTTTACTTTTTATTATACGGTTTGAAAGGAATCATTTTTTCATTTTTCAAACGAGGTACTTTGTGACTTTTTTGACAAAAGTATGAAAGAAAGTTTTTTTAACTTATATGGAATAAAAATAATTTCCCACCATCATGAATCCTTAATTCTTTGAAGCTTACTTTATAATATTATAAGGTTATTTTCAAATAAAATTTTTTCTTTTAAAATTGTGTGGCATTTTAAGAAAAGAAAATGTTTTCAAAGCAAAAATAATATTTTCCTCAAGAGTTATTTTCAAGTGATCTCTCAAAATTATTTTCCATCTAAGATAACATTATTTTATGTTACTTGTGTCTTACTAAGGATATTATTTAATGATACAATTCTTATTTTTTCTAATAATGTTTTATTATTATGATGGAATGATATTTATGAAACTCATTTCTTTTCTGTGGGTTATGTTATGATTGAATGATGTTTATGAAACTTATTTCATTCCATGGGTTTTGATATAATGAATGATTTATGTTCTTATGGAACACATATGTATGGTTTTCATTATATGATGGTTGGTAACTATATCTCCCTCCAATACATTAGGTAAATATTTATATCTCATGAGATAATGATGAGAATCAAATTGACAAGCTTGATCTACTATGGAAGATGGGGAGACCCGATCCACTATGGGAAGATGGGGAAACCTGATCCCTTATAATGAAAGGACTGGGAATAGGGGTGGTGGTGTGTCCCACCCAGTAGGTATAGTCCCCATGAAGTGCCCTATTAAGTTTTGTCAATGCTCCTTGACTTAAAGGGAATGATATTACATGTTTATATGGTTTACAAAAATTCCATGTCATATTCTTATGTTATGATTTCATGGAGTATGCTCTTGATTCCCTTGTGATTCATTTCTTATGAACTGCTAATATTTATGTCATGACTCGTGTATATGATCTTTGATATTCAGGGTATGATTTTCTATTTTCATGATAATGTTATCATACCCTTATGCCCATGATATTCTTATATATGCACTTTGTTTACCCTTACTGGTTATCTGAGCTCACCCCTTTTTTATGTTTATTTTCCCTAGGTTATGAAGATATATATTATGTATGATGTTTCTAATAAGTGTTCTAGTCATAAATAATCTAGTAGGAGATAATTTAACTCACTTATGTATGAGTGTTTTTGTTTTCATGTTTCCAAAGTCACTAAATTAATATGATCTTTGGGCGTTTGTTTGTGTAATATATTAAGGATTCCTCAAAAATGATGAAATGTTAATGTATGAAAAGGAAGGGTCGCTATAATCTCCCTCCAATGTATCGGTTAAAGATTTATATCTCATGATATAAATGATACTAGAATAGGGAGTGAACTCAATTCAGTAAAGGACTTTCACAACTAGAAAATGAACCTATGACCACACTTTTTATTGCCACGATTTGGAAAACCATGGGCGTAGGTAGTCTATAGCCATGGTTTATGTAAATCATGGTTATACGTCACCATATAGCCATAGTTATATGAAAATGCGGTGATAGGTTTTGTGGGAAAACCCAAAAAACATGGGAAATTGGTGGGAAAGGGCTACTGTCATAGTTTAGTAAACCATGGCTATAGACACATATTTACATAGTTTAAACCGTGTACATAGCCTCTTATTTCTATGGTTTAAACCTTGAACATAGACACATATTTCCATAGTTTAAACAATGTCCATATCCACCTATTTCCACAGTTTAAACCATGGCCATAACCACCTATTTTCATATTTTAAAGTATGGCCATAGTCGCATATTGCCACGTTTTAAACCGTGGTTATAGCCACTTATTGCCACAGTTTAAACCATGTATATATCAACCTATTATCATGGTTTAAACCATAGCTATAACTACCTATTATCGTGGTTTAAACTTTGGCTATAGGTTAGACCCTATTGCAATGGCTATAGCGGCCACAGTTTTTGACCCTATTACCACAATTTTAAATCGTGGAAATATATTGATTTTGTAATTGTGTTTGTCTGGTATGATAGTCTTGGGAGTGAACCTTGACTAATATGATGTTTTGGGGAGTGGACACATTCCACTGTGAGGAACATTCTACCATTAGGGATGGTTTTTGTCCTGCCCGAGATGCGTAACTGCCCATGGAGTACCCTGATAAGTCTTGGCAATGAACCTTGACTACTAAGGAAAGGATTTTCTATGATTATCTGTATGAAAAAATTCTATGTCCTATGCCAATGTTATGCTCTCATGACTCATGTTATTTTATTTTCTTATGATTCGTTTCTTATGAACTTTCATTATTTATGTCATGACTCAAGATTTTGATCTTTGGTATGTAGGGTATGGTTTTCACATGTTATTATCATGTTCCTATACCCTTATGCTCATGTTATGTTTATGTATTTTGCTTTTTTACCCTTACTGAGCATCTGATCTCAACCTTTCTTATGTTTCCTTTCTCCAGGTTATACAGAAATTTTTTATGTAGGGTATGTCTATGAAGAGTACTAAATGGGAAGATCTTTGTGGGAAACATTGAAAATATTTCATCAGATTAGAATATTATGTTACTTGTTTCCAAAGGCACTAAATTATTATAGTCCTTAGGTGTGTGTTTGTGTAATTTAATGAATATTCATCTAAAAAGATGTAATATCCATTTATGAGAAGTCTCGGTTGCTATAATTGCACTTTTAAATTAAAATCCACGTTTATTGAAAAACACCATTTTTTGACAATAATAACTCTCTAACCCTTATAAAATTTACATTTTGACTTCATAAAATTATATTATCATTTATATTTAATATATATTATTTAATAATATTATTTTATTAAAATATAATTTATTTCAAAAATTCATGAATTCATCAAAAGGGATGTCTTGATTGAAATTGTATATTACCCAAAAATACAATTCGAGTTTTATCATATTAAAATATAATTTTTATCAAACTCATTACTTAATCATTTATAAAGTAAAAACAATAAATAAATATAATCATTGAAAAGAAAGTATATATATTCATATTGTTAGGTTC
The DNA here is from genome assembly GCA_963277665.1 of Viscum album. NCBI lineage: Eukaryota > Viridiplantae > Streptophyta > Magnoliopsida > Santalales > Viscaceae > Viscum > Viscum album. The sequence goes on along the minus strand of OY728126.1, from coordinate 1,429,527,486 downwards.
AATATATATAACCCTTTATTACACCAGCGAACACCCTAAGGGTAAGGTGCGTGACAGTGAGAATCTCATGGGGTGATTCGACAAACATGGTTTGGGTTATGATCTCTATGATCTTGAACTTCTCTAGTAAATAGTTTTTCTTATGCTTTAGTTATTGAATATCAGCATGGGCTTGATCAAGGGAAAATCCCAAAGATGTTATCTCCCTCAGAAGCTCCGATAAATGATCTTCATAGGGTACGATCCTACTGGTTAAGGCCATTACTTCTTTTGTCTGTGTCAATTGGATTTATCATTGCCCTCAATATATACTAATCATGTAATCATTATTCAATGGATATATTATCAACTATCATGATGCATAATAGTATTTTAAATCTAATAGTATATAACCAAATAAGTACATGTGTTTTTTATAACCACATTATATAATAGGAAATTTAATTTATTCATAAAGGGAATTTCATTTATAAAGGTTTTGGTTATTACAATGACATTTATTGAATAATCAATACATAATTTTTCACTTTTAAAATGAAGTGATATCTCATACCTAGTTGATTAGGATGATAGTATCTTCACTAAATTCATGGACATGGTAGAAGAAGGTAAGCCTTACCTAGTAAATTCAATGAATAATAAAGCAAAAAAGGATGATTACATAAAGTGTGTGTCGTACTTTATGAGATATGGCAAGACAAAGATATTATATTACACGAAGTGTGCTTGTATAAGATTGTTGTTGTTGTGACTATTCTTTATCTCCTCGGAGGCCTTTATGGGTTTCTAGACTCCACTCCTGGTTTGTGAACAATATTCAATGATATTGAGATAAGAGCTTAGAGGGTCACACACTTAGTGTATTCAAGTCTGATGCATTCTAATGAATACGAGTATAGGTTATGGGTCCAGGAGATGTCTGAGTTTTAACGACCTCTAATTAATTAATTCATTCATTATTATTCAAGTATAGAATAATTAAAGTTGAATTTATTTATTTAATGTATTTGTTAGTATTTAAGTGAATAATGAGAAAATATTTAACTAACGCATATTATTTTAATATTCAAGATTCATTTAATATTTGTAGGAAATTTGAGTCGGGTTAGTCGCTTTTTTTATCATGTAATATATTTATTATATTATAAGTAAGTGATAAAAATATAAATGGTATTTATGACTCAAAAAAACAATCATAAGATGTTATTTATGACTTATTTAGTAAGTAAAACATATTTGAGAGCTAATGAGAAATTTCCAAGTATTTCATACCTCACTATATAAGTAAGAGGAGACTCGCTTTTAGGGTATTATCCACTACATGAATTTGAGAGTCTCTTTCATCTCTCTCACATCCTAGAGAGAGAAACAATCTATCCAAGCCTTCTATCCAAGTTCTTATTCACCAAAATCGAATGATCGGTGTAGCGGTTATCATAGAGAAGTCGAAGGGTTTGTAAAATCTTCGCGTTATCACCCGAATATCGACAATTGATGCTCCTGTGGGCTTTTGAAGCATGTGTGGATGATTTAGAGGGATCTGACTTCGATTCCTTCAAGTAATGATCATTGATAAAGAATGGTTGTCGAACACACCTTCAAAATGATCGAAATATTTATTTGATATATTTTTGTGCTTAATACCTTCACGTAAGATCCTCAGCCTTTTTACCAAGGTTTGCATTGCCATACACAATGTAGCTATATCGATATGGTGATGAAAATTTTAAATTTTCATCTCATCTATTTCCGTTGTGCACCCTGATACCTTCACTCAAGTGACGGGTTGTCACGAACCAACCCGGGTTGACCCTGAACTAGTCACCCGGGCCGATCCGCGGCAAGGCCCGAGAGGCGTTCCCGATCCTCCCGGGTTGGCGACAAGTGTCAGGGTATCGACAGAGACAATGGGAACGATTTCACCCAATACAAATAAATAAAAGTAGATAAAATGATAAAGAGAAGCACAGAATAGATAAACCAAATACACAACTAGACAAGAACTAAAGAAGATAAAACTAACCAAACTCGATGTCCGAACTAACTCCGTGAGACCCCACGAGTCACTCCCCGACTCAATGATCAAGCATCGCCCAAGGTGAGCTCACCCAAGATGGAGCTTTCAAAAGCACTAAAACATAAAAGAACTATAGGCGTGAGTATTAAAACTCAATAGGCTAGCCCGATGATCTATTCCCAATGCATTACCTTTAAAATAAAAGAAACACCATTTCAAGTTTGAACTACAATTTATAAAAGTAAATTTTTCTAAATATTTTAATTAAAAGAAAAGTACGAACCATTTCCCTTAACCATTTTCAAATCTAGATTCATCTTGTTAGTGCCAATGGCATTTTAGAAAGGTAAAGTGATGTTTATATTTTCATATTTGTACAAAGAGGATTAAACACTTTCATTTGAAAACCATTTTTAGAAACCTAATCAAAACCAGTTTACCACTTACTAAGGAAAATAATACACAAAAATGCACAAAAGTACACAAAAAGGGAAATGTAGATATACATACAAGTACCATATTCATCACTGCAAGTAATTGAAAGTCAATAGACATGGGTGAACTGAGGAGATCAATAATAATCCAGAAGACACCAATACCTGAGACCTCATCCTTGTTGACATGTCACACACGATGAAATCAAAACACTCAAACGCTCGGCCATCCTTTCTCAGGAAGGCCTAGGGAAAATCCCATAGCAATGAACCCAAACATATCCGCCTACTATGGGCCACTAGTCAGTACCAAAACCTACCAATGCGGCAATCATTCTCAGAAAATTTTCTCAATATACCAGGTTCCCATGTCTCGAGTACTTAGAAAAGGGGTGAGCCAACCGATACCATCCGAGCATCCAATCACAGTATATATAATAATAATAATACACAATAGGTCCCACCCCAAGTCTCCCCTAGGACCCTTCTCATGCCTTAAAATACAAAAATTATAATGGGTTCCAACCGAAGAACCCTAACATTAGATTCTGAGAATCCCCAACAAGGACCTCCCACCCATTGCATGCAGTCGAGGCATGAGAAACACCCAACGAGGGTTTTCATAATTAATATTTTTAACAAATCTCACCAAGGTTCCAAACGGGCATTAAGTTCTATCCACAAAAACATCATTTTTAAGAGAAATAAACTATCTTTCAGAAAGAGTGTAAACACACTGTTTTACATTTCATAACCATTCATAAAATAGTCCATTTGAATCCCTCATACAATGTCTAAAAACCAAAGCCATTTTTATTAAAATGCCAAACGGGCTACAAACCATTATCACATGTCAAACCACTTTAAAATTCAAACACACACTTCTTTAAATATGAAACTAATTGAAACACTTCCAAGAAACTATTTTAAGAAACTCAATTCACCTCTTACTCTTCCACAACCATTTATGAAATCTCAATTCCTTATAAAACCAAAACCAGTTTGAAACCATTTAAGGAGCCTCAAAATACTACTTCGCATGTTGCCAATATTTTTATAAAAACAAACCAAATCATTTTCTATCCCAAATAAACCATAAGAGCCAACCGGGCAATTTATCAATGACACATGCAACATTTACCAAAACAGTTTCTAAATAATACTCAACCAGGTGAAAACAAAAATTTCATGCCAAATTTTTATTTAAATTGATAAACCAGGTTCTGAGCATCACAAATCAAGTGTGAGATTAATAAAACATTTAGTCGAGCAACCAGCATGTGCAAGCATAACACAACGACATCATTCTGCACACAACAAGAATTGAATTATAAATTCGCATAATAAATGAATTAACCACAAGTTGCACAATAATATTTAGCACATATATATAGGGCGCAAATAGCAGGAAATATATGCAACTTAAATTCTAAAAGGTAGTGCAATGAGAACCTACCTCGAGATCAAAGCGCGATGACAACACAACCTTGGAACCAAGGCGCGACGACAACGACCACTCGGAAATGCCCCGTGCGGCTCCTAAACTGCTAGCTCTACCAAAAACAATCCTTAATCAACAAAAACCTTAACAAAACTAAAGGAAATAACACAACCAAGAGAGTAGGGCATACCAGAAGGAATTCACACAGGAAGGGTGGCAGCGCGCTAGTTGGAAAGACACTGTCAGGGTGCGGGAAGGCTGTAACAACGTCGGCAGGGCGTGGGAAGGTCGTAACGACGTCGGCAGGGTGCGCGCCAGCAGGGGTGGCACCGTCAAGGAGAAGGGTCATGCAGGAGGCCAGTCAGGAGGTGGACCAGAGGGCATCGGGGGGGTTATGGGTCGGCCGGAGAGGTTGCGGGTCGGCCGAAAAGGGTGAGGGTTAGTCGGAGAGGTTGCGGACGCTGAAGGAGGGAGGTCCGTTAAGGGGGGTTCGCCGGAGGGAGTCTGTTGGCAAGACCATAGCAAGGGAATAGGCGGTTGGGTGCAAGGAGGAGGTCGAGGCGACGCTACGAGGAGGAGGCGGTGTCCGGGCCGGCTCACGTGCAACAAGGGGAAGGTGGGGTAATGGGGTAGCGCTTGGTAAACCCTAAAAAAAGGGTTAAAAAATAATTAAAATAAAAATAAAAATCTATATACATATATTTTTATATATATTAAACTTCAATTCTAATAGCTAATTAGTAATGAATCAAATAATAATTATAATGATGATAATGATAATAATAATAAAAAATCACGATGATAAAAATAAAAATAATAAAAGTATTTGTTTCATTTTAATGATAATAAAATTAACAATTTTAGCTTTCATCTAAAATAAAAATATTAAAATTATTAATAACCATAAAAAATTAAATGACATAATAAATTAACATTTATTTATTCATTTTAATTCTTCAAAGACGAAAAGGACACACAGTTGCTTGGGCGAAGCAGCGCGACATCGTGCTCCGCCCGTGTGTCCAAGGACCTCGAACCTAGAACATGCACTTTTTAACAAAAACACATAAATTTTCCTTGGGACTTACCTCGGACCCCAGAAAAACATATAAAGAAAAAAAATTATATAAATTTATACACATGGGTTAGGGTGTGACAATTCTTCCCACCATAACGCTTTCTACCCCCGAAAAGCCATAACACTATCCAGCTGATCGATCAACACCTAAGGATTCCACACAAACATGATCCAACCTCTTATCTCAAGGAAATTCCATCAACCACCGACGAGACTCAACCCTATTGCCCAAAATAAATCACCAGCAGAGGGGAGGCCTGAATGGACTCCCCACCATAATAATTGAACTAGCATTTGATAATGACTTATGAGAAAACCCAAAGAGACTCACGATGGGTCTCCCCACCATAAAGAACCAACCCATACACGACCAAACAGAAAAAACCGTCTTAGGCCTAAATTGGGCCTTACTCAAGCTAGAAAGAACACAACAAGAAGATTTAAACCATTCACTCTCATCCGAATGGGATAAGAGATGAACCTGAAAACTCTGCACGAACCATAAACCCTGACCCCATGGGTGGGGAGGAAGGGCCCAAGGATTGGACCAATAAAACTACGACGGACAATTACTCATGAATTACCACTCTGTGATTGACACAAGCCAAAGATGCAACTGTTTCACATGGGTGATCCACGCAAGGCCACTGATCGGCAAATCGCATCCAAAAAGGCACAATTACTGACTTTGTGCGAGGGATAAGTCCATCGCGCTCTTTGCGACAAGAGGAGAATTACAACGGCAGAGAAACCACAACAGAAACACTAAAACTATCTCACCACAATGATAAAGGCACAACCTTAACCAAACTCATTAAAATTCCCCGGGGTTCCTGACTACGCGCAGGCTTCACTCTGAGGCCTTTTGGCTAGAGATCTAATGGATGAAGCATCTCCTGCCTCACAGTCAGGTTTTGATAATCCTAGTAAGAAACATACATATTTTGATTTAACAAAAGAAAGGACAAGATTTCGAAATGAAAGCAACACTGGTATTGAAAACCGGAGTTTATCAAAAGACCCACGACATTCTCATACATTTCAAAACCCAAAACACCATCAGTACACTGTAACGATAAGAGATCCATTACACTAGAAAGAAATATACACATGAAACTTTAAACAAAAACCCAACAACGCGTCACTTCTAAGAACTTCCTCTGCGACATTTTCTAGCAATTCCCTGACAGAATCATTGTAAGTGACCCAAACGTCTGCAAGCATGACAAGGCTTAGGAGTACTTGGGAACGACGACTTCTTGTGACCCAACTTTCCACACTAATAACACACGAGGATCGCTTGATCCGAAGAGGTTGATGAAAGATCCTAAGGCCTTTTGATTCCACGACTTGCTCCATCTACTTTCAATCGCTTCCTTATCTCCTTTTTAGAATATTCACCACTAATCATAAGGATTGAATGGTGGAGGACTACTTCGAGCACTCCTGCCATCACGACGTCGACATGAAAAGCCTGTCTCACCACATCGACAAATGAAGTTAAGTTAGACTCTGACACCTTCAACTGTAGATTGGGGCGGAGGCCCGCCTCGAAGCGTCGAGCCTTTATAGATTCATCTATCGCATACCCTGAATCATAAGGGACTAGCTCCACAAAGTGCTGGAAATATTTCAACATGCATCTATCACCCTACTGCAGATAACACATCTCCATCCTCTTTCTCACCCTTTCTTCTTTAGAGAAATACTAACGAATGAACAAAGCCTTGAAAAACTCCCAAGTAAGCTCTTGACGGGGCTTGCCCCGAGACACTGACTATCACCACATCCACAGTGAACCTTCAAGCATGAAGGTTGTAAACTTGACCTTCAATGACTCAGGAAACCCAACGAGGTTAAAGTTCCTTTCAATCTTCTGCATCCACTCCTCCGCTACAGAAGGGTCTGCTTGACCATAAAAGAGAGGTGGATCTAGCTTCTGAAATTCAAGCATAAAATCCTTAGGTTGATCAACCGTACTACGATCACCCATCGAAGCTTCAAGGGGATAACTGCTAGACTAGAAAAGTCAAGAATCCAATCAAGGACAACTCAATAATAAAAATCCTCAAAATTAAACATCGCATAGGTGGCAAACTCTAAACACAAGAAAACAAGCTATCATAACATCAAAACTTCCCTTTTTGAAAACATCTTTAATTTAAGACAAGCTTGGTGGGTTAAACCCTCGCCATTGGTATTCTTTAGAGTCTTGCTCACATGCATGTTTCCGTTCCACCCCGGGCATCCATCCGCCATACCAGACATCTGTTCATATTCCAACATACCACTATGAATGTGAGCACCCCTATAAATACCAAGGCAAAAAAACAACAACTTTATTTCCCAAAAACAAATCATTCATCTTGTTTCATTTAAAAAAATCCACAAATTAAACATGTCATTTCAAACAACCATTTTTCAAAACCAGTTTTTTTCTAATACAAACAACTTTCAAAAGCCAGAGGAGACCCAAAACAACTCAAATAGGGAACTAATGTTGGTGGGTGACTTGACCATATGGTCGGCGACCATATTCCAAACACATCACCAACACAGAGAGCCTTTTAGGAACATTCCCCTAGCTCCACATGGATTTCCAGGTTGTGTGCCTCACAAGGACTATTAGCCCAACTCCCCTTGTCATATCCCAATCACAAAACATTTCATAAAAACCCAAAGAAACTAATTAAACTGGACTTCCCATGGAAACTTGAGGATCAGAACGAGCAAGAGTTCGCGACACTCTTCTCGCACCTACCCCTCGAGTCCCGACAATCCTACTCCTTCTATCTTGACATCCCAAATAATAAAGGGTGCTCTGAAAAGTGAGGTCCGCTAAGAGACGACCTCCTTTGATACCATTTTGTCACGAACCAACCCGGTTCGACCCTAAACCGGTCACCCGAGCCGATCTGTGGCAAGGCTTGAGAGGCGTTCTCGATCCTCCCGGACTGGCGATAAGCACCAAGGCATCGACAGAGACGATGGGAACGATTTCTCCCAATACAAATAAATAAAAGTATAGAAAGTGATAAAGAGCGGCGCAGAATAAATAAACCAAACACGCAACTAGACAAGAACTGAAGAAGATAAAACTAACCAAACTCGACGTTCAAACTAACTTCATGAGACCCCACGAGTCACTCCCCAACTCAATGATCAAGCGTCACCCAAGGCGATCGCACCCAAGCTAGAGCCTACACAAGCACTAAAACAGAAAAGAACTATAGGCGTGAGTATTAAAACTCGGTAGGCTAGCCCAATAATCTATTCCCAATGCACTCTACCTTTAAAATAAAAGAAACATCATTTCAAGATTGAACTATAATTTATAAAAGTAAGGTTTTCTAAATATTTTACTTAAAAGCAAAGTACGAACCATTGCCCTTAACCATTTTCAAATCTAGATTAATCTCGTTAGTGTCAATGGAATTTTAGAAAGGGAAAGTGATGTTTATATTTTCATATTTGTACAAAGAGGATTAAACACTTTTATTTGAAAACCATTTTTAGAAACCTAATCAAAACCAATTTACCACTTTCCAAGGAAAACAATACAAAAAAATGCACAAAAGTACACAATAAGGGCAATGTAGATATACATACAAGTACCATATTCATCACTATAAGTAACTGAAACTCAATAAACATGGGTGAACCTAGGAGATCGAGAATAATCCAGAAGACACCAATACCTGAGACCTCATCCTTGTTGACATGTCACACACGATGAAATCAAAACGCTCAAACGCTAATCCATCCTTTCTCAGGCAGGCCGAGGGCAAATCTCATAGCAATGAACCCAAACATATCCCCCACTATGGGCCACTGGTCGGTACCATAACCTACCAGTGCGGCAATCATTCTCATAATATTATCTCAATATACCAGGTTCTCATGTCTCAAGTACTTAGAAAAGGGGTGAGTCAACCGATGTCAGTCAAGCATCTAATCATAGTATATATAGTAATAATAATAATAATACACAACGGGTCTCACCCCGAGTCTCCCCTAGGACCCTTCTCATGCCTTAAAATAAAACAATTATAACGGGTTCCAAACGAAGAACCCTAACATTAGATTCTGAGAATCCCCAACAAGGACCTCCCACCCATTGCATGCAGTCGAGGCATGAGAAGCACCCAACGAGGGTTTTCATAATTAATATTTTTCACAAATCTCACCAAGGTGCCAAACGGGCCTTAAGTTCTATCCACAAAACATCACTTTTAAGAGAAATAAACTATCTTTCAGAAAGAGTATAAACACACCGTTTTACATTTCATAACCATTCATAAAATAGTCTATTTGAATCCCTCATACAACGTCTAAAAACCAAAGCCATTTTTATTAAAATGTCAAACGGGCCACAATCCATTATCACGTGTCAAACCACTTTAAGAGCCAAATACACACTTCTTTAAATATGAAACTAATCGAAACACTTCCAAAAAACTCTTTTAAAAAACTCAATTCACCTCTTATTATTCCACAACCATTTATGAAATCTCATTTCCTTATAAAACCAAAACCAGTTTGAAACCATTTAAGGAGCCTCAAAATACTACTTCGCATGTTGCCAATATTTTTATAAAAACAAACCAAATCATTTTCTATCCCAAATAAACCATAAGATCCAACTGAACAATTTATCAGCGACACGTGCAACATTTACCAAAACAGTTTCTAAATAAGACTCAACCAGGTGAAAACACAAATTTCATGCCACGAACTTATTTAAATTGATAAACCAGGTTCTGAGCATCACAAATCAAGTGTGTGATTAATAAAACATTTAGTCGAGCAATCGGCGTGCGCAAGCATAACAAAGCGACATCATTTTGCACACAATAAGAATTGAATTATAAATTCGCATAATAAATGAATTAACTACAAGTTGCACAATAATATTTAACAAATATATATAGGGCTCAAACATCAGGAAGTAGATGCAACTTAAATTCTAAAAGGCAGTGTAGTGGGAACCTACCGCGAGATCAAAGCGCGACGACAACGCAACCTCGGAACCAAGACGCGACGACAACGACCACTCAGAAACGCCCCGTACGGGTCCTAAACTGCTAGCTCTACCAAAAACAATCCTTAATCAACAAAAACCTTAACAAAACTAAAGGAAATAACACAACCAAGGGAGCATGGCATACCAGAAGGAAGTCGCACCGGAAGGGTGGCGGCGCGCTAGTCGGAAAGACGTCGTCAGGGTGCGGGAAGGCCGTAATGACGCCGACAGGGCGCGGGAAAGCCGTAACGACGCCGGTAGGGCGCGCGCCGGCAGGGGCGGCACCGTCAAGGAGAAGGGTTGCGCGGGAGGCTGGTCGGGAGGCGGAGCAGAGGGCGTCGGGGGGGTTATGGGTTGGCCGGAGAGGTTGTGGGTCGACTATAAAGGGTGTGGGTCGGTCGAAGAGGTTGCGGTCGCTGAAGGCGGGAGGTCCGACGAGGGGGGTTCATCGGAGGGAGTCCGCTGGCACGACCGAAACAAGGGCGGAGGCAGCTGGGTGCAGGGTGGAGGTCGAGGCGACGCTACGAGGGGGCGAGGTGGTGTCCGGGCCGGCTCGCGCACAGCAAGGGGAAGGGGGGGTAATGGGGTAGCGCATGGTAAACCCTAAAAAAGGGTTAAAAAATAATAAAAATAAAAATAAAAAGCCATATACATATATTTTTATATATATTAAACTTCAATTCTAATAGCTAATTAGTAATGAATCAGATAATGATAATGGTGATGATGATGATGATGATGATGATAAAATCACGATGACAAAAATAAAAATAATAATAGTATTTATTTCATTTTAATGACAATAAAATTAACAATTTTAGTTTTCATCTAAAAAAAATCTTAATAATCATAAAAATTTTAAATGATATAATAAATTAACATTTCTTTATTCATTTTAATTATTCAAAGACGAAAAGGCCACGCAGTTGCCTGGGCGAAGCAGCGCGACATCACGTTCCGCCCGTGCGTACAACGACGTTGAACCCAGAACACACACTTTTTAACAAAAACTCATAAATTTTGTTCGGAACTCACCTCGGACCCCAACAAAATATCTAAAGGCAGAAAAAAAAATTAAATAAATTTATATACACAAGTCGGGGTGTGACACGGGTTGAGTCAGTCCGGACTGATTCATTACATGCTGGCTCAAAAGAGAGAAGTTCTCATTGGTTGTTGAAGCAGCCTGTACTCAAAGGAAGCTCTATCTCTCATCTAGTGGTGTTCTACATTGCATTGCATTGTCATGAGGTAGTGGACTTGCAAGAGGCGATGCATTATGCTAAGAAGCGTGGGTTTGAGGTAATAAATGACCCAAACCATTTATAATGATAACAAAAGATCGATGAAAAATATGTAGCAAGAGATGACAACCTCCTATAATAAGGAGTAAGTTCACACATTGTGGTTGAACCATACAAAAACTGTTGCGTGCTTTACTCTTCTTTACTTCCACATCATTCGGACGAGGTCAGATTTAAAGAGTCAAGTTCTAACCAATAAGAGGTTTATTTCAAAGAAGGAATTTGTAAAGAGTAGTGCAATGATACATTTTCCTATGAGTGTAGACGTATAACTCTGCTAGAGTTTTAGTTATCTTAATATTTGCTTTATAACATCCATGCCATAATTACGAGTAACATCTTTGTTATGTTTTTAATATAAAAAAAAGGACCGGTGATCAGCAACGGTGCGACCGGACTGGTGCACTCTCCTCTTCGAATACCCGGGCTCCACGTCTGATCGAAATCAGGGACACCTGGTTGTCTTCCCCGGCGATGGGGAACACCCAATCTCCTTCTGTAGACAGCCGTTTTGCTCCCGCTTCAAGGTTTTTCCGCGTCTACCCCTCAATGCTATCTGTGATTACGCGAACTTTAGCAGCCGTTCTTTTCGTCATGTCAGAGCTTTTTCGCCAAAGGAGCTGGAGGATCTTAAATCCCTGTTCGCCTCTTTGGCCTCTCAATCGCATGCCGACGGTGGTTATGTGTCTCCTTCCGTTTTCCAGGTTTGAGTTCCCTGTTCTGCCATCTTCCCTCTGTTGTTGCCCCCATTCGATTTTCTTCTCCATAGTTTAAAATTTATCGATTGGAAATTCAGTCAATTGATTTCTTCTCCTCTTCAGTCTTATTTTGGGATGCGCAGCCCCCTGGGAGAGAGAATGTTTGTTTTAGTAACACAGAAGCGTAATGATCAAAAGCTCACCCTTGAAGACCTTGTCATTGCCAAAGTACGTTATTTGTTTGTTGTATCGATTTACCTTGTTACTATCATTTATTGCATGCCACGCTTAAATTTCTCTGACCAATGAATAAGAATTTCTGCTTACACACACATATATATATATTGTGTTTTGCAAATTTGGTCATTTTGCTTTCTGTTGTGTTTTATAAAAACGGGACTTTTCCGTGGATCATCCCTGCAACTGCCGTTTCATTTAAGGTTGCTGTGTGTCCTTAAACTTGGAGACAGTTTCCTCACGCACTGAACTTACCTCATTTATCATTGGCCCAGAAGGATTTATTTAGGCATGATGTTGCGACTGGCAGCTGAGGTGGAACGCCTCTGGCAACAGCTGAGGAGGGCGCGCCAGATGTAGCAGAACCTGCTGTGGACGCGCATGATCACAAAGATGGGGGGCAGAATCGCGCAACTGGAAATGGCAGTATCTGAGCTGGAATCGGGAGTCCAGTGTCACGCAAACCTCGAGACGACTGTACTGGAAATGAAGTCGGAATTTTAGCGGCAAATGCAGGAGATGAAGTCAGCTTTGCCGGAGCTGACGACAACTGTTGTACTGCACGTTAGGAGTCAGGCGGAGCGATCCACTTTGGATGCTGACAAAGGGAAATCGGCCAAAGCCGAGGAAGGAGAACACTGTCTGGAACTGGAAATAACAGGTGAAAATCAGAGGACTGAAGCAGTAGTGCTTGATAAGGAAATGCAGACTGCCGAGCGAGAAAACTTGGAGCGGCAGACGCGTGGTAAGCTGCAGTCTGTGCAAGTACCAGTACCAGCACACACTGAGATTTCTGTCCGACAACATTCATTACAAGGGAAGCAGCGGGAGCAAGCGATTGAGTCCGCAGACTTATCAAAACATCAAGAAAGATTGGAGCAAATGAAGCGGTCACAGGCAGCGAACATATTTTAGCAGCGTGAAATATTGTGTAAGCAAGACACACAACTCTTGGTGTTTAGTGCGAAGGCAAGACAACAAAAGCCTGTTCAAACAACACAAGGGCTGTTCCAACAAGCTATGCGATCCCTGAGCATTTTGGGGTTGTTGAGGTAGAGGAGGATGATGACAACAACAAGGGAGTTAGAGTAGTCAGGTTACAAAGGTTGTACAACTTACCTGCCGGAACAGTGCACAACATGCTAAGCAATTGTAATGTTTATTGGTTGCTTAGGCCACCACCGAAGCCACCACCAGAGGTTTTTGTTCCGGTGCTACAAAGGGGCTGCTGTTCCAGTGCTAAAGTAGTCAAGCCGTGTTATTGAAGTTCCACCTTGAGGACAAGGTGGCTTTTCAAGAGGGTGGTAATGATAAGAACGTGAAGGGGTGCTGCTGTTGAGGCTAGGTGCTGCTGCCCAAGACTTGGGGGGAGTGGTTGTTAGCCAGGGGTAGTGTTGTAAATACTATAAAAGGTTGTTAGTGGGGTGGTTAGTGGCTTTGCTAGCTGTTAGATTATTAAGCAGCTCTAGCTGTAATTACCACCTATAAGAGGACTCTCTAGAAGGTTCTAGTAGAGCCTTTAAATAAGGGGAGCTGTGGGCTGTGTAGGGGATGGTTGATTTGCATCGGTTTTCAGTTGCTGTTGGAAATTCAGGAGGTTAGGCCCTAGGCCTTTGGGAGCGGCGCCTTCCATAGGAATCATCTTCTTCTTCCTACCATCTTCTCCACCATATTCCGCTTCTTCCTCTGTATTTCTGCTCCTTTTAATAGAATTTCTCTGTTTTTCTCTCTTCCTCCATTGATTCCTGTAGGTTGAGAAACCCCCTTACCTTCAAAGAGAGGTGGAGGCCTTCTTTTATAGAATGAGAAGGCGGAATATACAAAGGAGTATTTCGATGTGAGACTCGGAAATACCCATAAGAATAAAAATAGGGGTTAACACTCCCCCTCAAGCTGGACACGCCCAGCTTGGACACCGTGTCCCACAAAAAATAAAGATGACATCATACAAGACCTAGACACACTCCCCCTCAAGTTGGGCGTCAGATGCTGTGGATCCCCAGCTTGGAACTGAGTGAGGCAAGGCGAGCACCGGGGAGGCCTTTGGTGAAGATGTCAGCAAGCTGGTCCGCCGTCGGAATGTGGCTAAAACTGACATGATTGTGCTCCAGGTGGTGTCGAAGAAAGTGGCAGTCCACCTCAATATGCTTCGTTCGTTCATGAAAGACGGGATTCAAAACAATTTTGGTGGCTGCCTGATTATCACACCATATGTGAGCAGATTTCTGCTGAGGAAAACCAAGCTCCTGGAGGAGTTGCTGAAGCCAAAGGATCTTTGTAGTGACGGTGGCCATGACACGGTATTCAGACTCGGCACTGGAGCGGGAGACGACCGTCTGTTTCTTGCTGCGCCAAGAGATGAGGTTGCCTGCCAAGAATATGGCAAACCCAGAGGTAAATCGCCGAGTAGCAAGACAACCAGCATAATCAGCATCGCAAAAGGCCTCAATATGCTGATGAGGATGATGGGAGTAGCGAAGACCACGGGCAGGATCTCGCTTGATATACTTGGCGATGTGGATGACACCATCCCAATGAGAGGTGGTCGGATGCTCCATAAATTGACTCACTTTGACAACCGCACATGAAATGTCGGGTCGAGTCATGTGAGATAATTGAGTTTGCCCACCAACCGACGGTACCGCTCGGGATGTGGATACAGTGCTGAGGAGGCATAAAGAGACCGTTCCCCAGGCTCCAGAGGAGTGTCGACAGCAGTGGCCTGAGTCAACCCAGCATCCTGCAAGATATCCAACGCATACTTCCGTTGGCAGAGGGAGATGGTGTTCGAAGAATAAGAAACCTCGATGCTTAGGAAGTATGTGAGAGGACCGAGATCCTTAGTGTGGAAGTGCTGGTGAAGATGGTCCTTGAGATGGGTGATACCCACAGAGTCGCTGCCGGTGATGATGATATCATCCATATACACGACCAATAAAATGCAGCCATGGGAGGTCGCCCTGTAGAACACAGTGTGGTTCTTCATGCTGCGAGAAAACCCAAAGTCGGTGACGACCGTGCTAAAACGGCTGAACCAAGCACGGGGAGACTGCTTGAGACCATAAAGAGAGCGGCGGAGCCGGCAGACTTGAGATTCAGCGCCGGAGGCAGAAAACCCGGGGGCTGCTGCAGATAAACTTCCTCCTCAAGGAAGCCATGGAGGAAGGCATTCTTGATATCCAGTTGATGAAGATGCCACTTATGATGGGCGGCGAGAGAGATGAATAATCAGACAGAGGCCATCTTGGCAACTAGTGAGAAGGTATCAAAGTAGTCAATACCGTAAGTCTGTGCGAAGCCTTTGGCCATAAGACGGGCTTTGAGGCGATGCAAAGTGTCATCGGGATTCAGCGTGACTGTGTAAATCCATTTGCTGCCCACCGCCTGTTTGCCTGCTGGAAGGGGGACAAGATCCCAAGTATGGTTTTCTTCCAGAGCCTGTAATTCACCCCGCATTGCAGCTAGCCACCCGGGGTGAGATTTGGCATCACTAACCGCGCGAGGAATAAAAACTGTCTCCAGAGTGGACAAACCCCTGTATGAAGATACAAATAGAGGAGTACTCTGGCAGGAGCGTGTACCTTTCCGTAGGGCAATGGGCAAGTCCTCGGGTGGCGGGGCAGGAGTATCTGACGAAGTGGGAGCGTCGGTGTCATTGGCCGGGACGGGGGATAAAGTCGATGGACGGCGGGAGTAGACTTGACCAAAATGAGTGTCAACAGGGGTTGACACTGGTGGATGGTGGATGATGAGAGAAAGACAATTATCGATGGCGGGGTCAGGATGAGGAGAGGGAAGGGAGAACCGAGAGCTCTCAACAAAGGTAATGTCGGTCGGGATGACATACCGCCGTAGGTCGGGGGAGAAGCAGCGATATCCGCGCTGAGTGCGGGAGTAGCCAAGAAAAATGCAGCGGAGAGATTTGGGAGCGAGTTTGGAGAGCCCTGGACGTGTGTCGCGAACGTAACAGAGGCATCCAAACACGCGAAGGGGAAGGGAGTGAAGAGGGAGAAAGGAGAACAGAGCCCGAAAAGGAGTCTCCCCCTGAAGGATAGAGGAAGAAAGACGGTTTATCAGGTAAGTGGCGGTAAGAATGACATCACCCCAAAAATGCAGAGGCACCTGTCGATGAAAGAGGAGGGCACGGGCAGTCTCCAGAATATGTCTGTGTTTCTGCTCGGCCACTCCATTCTGTTGGGGTGTATCAGGACAGGAGGTCTAATGAAGGATGCCTTTTGTCTGGAGAAACTGCCGAAGGGAGTGGAGAGATACTCATGCCCATTATCCGAGCGGAGACATTTTACAGAGATGGAGAATTGGTTCTGAATTTCATTGTAAAAGTTTTGGAAGGTGGAAAACACTTCGGAGCGTTCTCGAAGGAGGTAAAGCCAAGTCATTCGCGAATAATCATCTATGAAAGATATATAGTATTTATATTCCAAATTATTCGAAATGGTACAAGGACCCCGAAATCTGAATGAACCAGATCAAAAGGGTGTGAGGCCTGTGTATCCACGCGAGGAATGTATGTAGTGCGATGATGTTTCGCAAAAGTACATGACTCACAATGAAAAGAAAGATTTCGACTAAAGTCTGGAAAAAGCTGATGAATGGTGGATGCAGGCGGGTGTCCCAAGCGGGAATGAAGATCCAATGCTCGAGAAGAGGTAGACGTGCAAGCGATGGGTGCCGGTCCATCGAACATGTAGACCCCGTCCCGAAGCCGACCTCTACCAAGTTCCCGGTTCGTAGTCTGCTCCTGAAACACAACACCAGAGGAGGTAAATATGGCAGCACAGTTATAATCTTTTGTCAGCTTACTGATGGAAAAAAGATTAAATGGACTGCGGGGCACGTGTGCCACAGAGGGTAGGTGTATCGATGGAGTCAGTGAGCATGCGCCAAAGCCCGCAATGAGGATAGTGGAACCATCAACGACGGTGATGACCGATGAACCGGCATAAGGGCAGTAAGAGGTCAACATACCAGCATCACCGGTTAGGTGGTCGGAGGCACCAGAGTCCAGCATCCATGCAGGGGAGCGACGACCGACAAAGGCAGCGGAGCGAACAGAATGGGCCAAAGAAGCCGAGGATGGACCGGGTTCGGCAGGGTCCCGAGGATCATGAGTCAGCCGAATGTCGGTCATAGACAAGTCCAGAGATGGTGGAAGGGTGGAGACTGCCGAGGACGCCTCCTGGACCGCGGTCTGTCCCTGCCGCGGGCGCTGAGATGGACGTCCATGCAGGACCCAACATCGGTCAATCATGTAGCCAACCTTGCCACAATGTTGACAGAGGGGACGTGGACGACCGTCGACACGTCCACGTCCACGAGGACCCGAGGACCGGCCACCGCTTTGACCGATGAGAGCTGAGTGGTCGATAATGGGGGCGGGAGGGGGAAGAGCCCACTGGGCCTTGCTCAGCCAATGATAAACCTGAGGGATCTAAAGCGTCGACGGGCTAGCGAGCAGCTCGGTTGCCGTGGTGGCAAACTCCGGAGCGAGGCCGCTGAGAAGGGTGAAGATGCAGAGTTGGTCCCGCTGGGTCTGAGCCTCTGTCGGAGTTTGGGGAATGAGCCACAACTCCTGCAACTCATCACGAAACTCTTTCCATTTCGTGAAGTAGGCGGTGAAGGACTGGTCCTGCTGTCGAACATGGGGCAGACGCTGAAGTATATCGGAAACCCGAGTCAGGTTGTTGGTCTCGGAATACATGATATTCAAGGAGTCCCAGAGTTCCTTGACTGTATTTGCCGTGCGGGTGACATCTTTGACCGATCGATCCATGGAATTGACCAACAGAGCGAAGATCTTGCTGTCAGCAAGCTTCCAGGAACGATATTTGGGGTTAGTCGAAGCCGGGGGAGGATCCTCAAGGTAATGATCAAGGTCCATCCCGGTCAGGGACATCACTACAGTCTTCCGCCAGATGGAAAAATTTGTGGTGTCCAACCGGTCATCCACAAGGCGAGTGGAAGCGGTAATCATCTGAGGCAGAGGGGAGGAGTCTGCCATGGAGGCGTCGGGCAACGGTCTAAGACGCAGTAGGGGCAGCGCCAGAATTAGTGAGGGGACGGGCGTGCCGGGAAGCTGAGCATGCTGGGCGTAGGAAGAGCCGGGAGGAGCCCAGTTTGCCGGGACGGAGCCGGTTCGTCTGGAGGGAGCAGCCGGGGCCGGTTCGCGGCTGGTCGGAAGCCGCGCGCAGAGGAGGCCGCCGGGGGTGCTGCGCGCAGAGGAGGGCCGTCGGGAGTGCTGCGTGCTGAGGAGGGCCGCCGAGATGGGATGCGGGAGCCGCGTCTGAAAAACGGCGACGGGAGGCGTGGGAGCCGCAGTCGCCGGGAAGGGCCGGGAGGGCGCGCGGGAGCCGGACGGAGTCGCGACGGAGGGTCGCGCTCGGGTGGAGGCGCGACAGGGCGACGAGAGGGTCGCCGTCGGGAGGAGCCGCGACGGGGCGTCGGGAGTGTCGCGTTCGGGAGGATCCGCGACTGGAAGGGAAGGCACACCGGGGGGAGTCGCGACGGGGAGGGCTCGCGCGCAGGAGGAGCGGGCGCCGGGAGGGAAGGCGCACTGGGGAGCCGCACCGGGCAGGAGGCGCCGGGGAAGGAGGGTGCAAAAATGCACTGGGGAGGCGAGGCCGGACTTAGCCGGGAAAAACCGCAAAGAAGAGCGGGGCTAGGTTAAGATGTAACCTCCTCTGATACCATGTAGGTTGAGAAATCCCCTTACCTTCAAAGAGAGGTGGAGGCCTTCTTTTATAGAATGAGAAGGCGGAATATACAAAGGAGTATTCCGATGTGGGACTCGAAAATACCCATAAGAATAAAAATAGGGGTTAACAATTCCTAACAAAAAGTGTTAGCTAAATTAATATATTTATTTGATTGATGTGAGACTGTGGCTGTTTACTTGGAGGATTATGCTTTCACCCATTATTTCATGCAAGGTTGTTGCTTATCCTCAGCTCCTGTTTGGTAGAGTGAAAAGGAAGGAAAATGAATAGAATGAATGTGTTTTCACTGGTTGGTATGTTGGAGATAGGAAATGCTGGATGGAGAGGACGAAATGAGATTTCCTTTTTTGAGAAAGCAGGGAATGTAATGTTCACTTTTCATGTTGGAATCTAATGTAAAAGGCCATTTTGCCCCTAATCGGTGTTTTATATGTTTTATTTGTAAGTGTATTTTTGTCATTTGTATCTATTTATTTCCATTCCTTTTATATTTTCATTATACCAATCATCATTTTTCTTTTACGTTTCCATACCATTTTTTTATTTAGGTGTATACTAAACATGTTTTTTCCATTTGATTACATCAATTTTTTCCCTTGTTCTAAATAGGGCCTTAAATTGGGATTGTTTTTTTTCACACATGCATCAAATTTACTTAATATATGATTGGCTAAGAAGGATTTATACTGGCATGACATTGTGACTGGTAACAATGCTCCATGCGCTGTCCTAAAATGATTCAAACACGCAGATAATGAAATAGGTACAAGAAACAATTGTTTATTTGATTCGCCTCCAATGCAGGCTAGTCCACGGCAGATGGACAGTTTACTGTTTCTATGTACAAATCTATCCAGGTTTAAGCAAGGACACTTCTCACCAAGATCCATTCCCTTAACAATATTCAGGGGTGTGTTGGATTGGTGTTGCCCGATCCGGTTGGGCCGAATGCTTGTGGCCCGCAACTGTCGCGGGTCGAGCTGACCGACCGACATCGACAGACACTGTAGCGGTGCGGACTTCGGGGTAACTTTACTGTAGCGCTTTTGACAAAGCCAGCTGCCGTTCACTGTAGCGACGCGGACCACTTTTTCGAACAGTGATCGTCTTCTCCATTGTTTTTTAGCCCATTTTCGGGCTAGGGTTTCTACTGAAAAATCTCTGTAATTTGTTGCTCCCGATATAGTGAATTCTGGCTCTCCCGTGGACGTAGGGATTTTTCCCGAACCACGTAAATCGCTGTGTCTTTATTTGCTTTCTTTCTTTCGTTTTCTCATTTCTGTCATTGTGTCTCCCGACGATTCCGCAACAACTGGTATCAGAGGGTGAGTTCGGAATTCTTCAACGATGGCTCTGGATGAAGGCAAAGTGAAGATCGATCGCTTCGATGGAACTGATTTCAGTTTCTGGAGGATGCAGATCGAGGATTATCTTTATCAAAAAAGGATGCACTTGCCACTTCTGGGTGTGAAGCCGACGGATATGGAGAAGTCGGAGTGAGAGCTACTGGATCGACAGGTTCTGGGTGTTGTGCGCCTGACGTTGGCAAAAAACGCGGCGTTCAACATCAGAGAGGAGAAGACGACGATGGACCTGATAAAAGCCCTCACAAATATGTACGAGAAGCCTTCTGCGGCAAACAAGGTGCATTTGATACGACGATTGTTCAACCTGAAAATGGTTGAAGGGCTGATCATATCAACGAATTCAATACCATCATAAGTCAGTTGTCATCGGTGGACATTGATCTTGGTGATGAGGTATGTGCTCTGGTTTTACTATCTTCGTTACCAGAGAGTTGGGAAGCAACTGTAACAGCTGTGAGCAGCACTTCGGGGAATACGAAGATGACTCTGAAAGATATACGAGATCTAATCCTTAGTGAGGATGTTCGAAGAAGAGAATCAGACAGATTCTCTGGTTCTGCTTTGAACGTTGAAGGAAGAGGAAGATACCCACAACGAGACAATCGGAGAGGGCGATCGAAGTCAAGAGGAAAGAGCAGAGACAAGACAAAGGGGCCTGGTCCTACCTGCTGGACATGCGGGAAGAAAGGACATGTCAAGGAGTGCAGAGATAACCGGAAGGGACCTGAAACTAGTGGAGCAAACACTGCAGCTGAAGGAACTGATGACGTGTTACTGCTGAGCGTGGACAACCCGATGGAGTCTTGGATTTTAAACTCTGGGGTGTCTTTCTATTCTACATCGGAGAAGGGTTTCCTGAACAATTTTGTTTCTGAAAATTTTGGCAAGGTGCATCTTGCTGATGACGAGCCCTTGCAGATTGCGGGTAAAGGAGATGCACGGATCAAGACCAACAGTGGGAGTTTGCTGGTTCTGGAAAACGTGAGGTATATCCCTGGCTTGAGAAGAAACCTTATTTATGTTGGACAACTTGATGATGCAGGGTTGGGTACTACATTCACTGGTGGTGCATGGAAGATCACCCGAGGAGCTATGGTCATAGCTCGGGGAGCAAAGAATGACACCCTGTACAACATGACAGAAACTTGCATGGACATGGCTGCATCACTGGAAGCTGTCGGAGGTTCTCAACTGTGGCACTACAGACTCGGCCACATGAGTGAAAAGGGGATGAAGGTGCTGGCAACAAAAGGGTTGCTACCAGAGTTGAAGTCGGTGGAAGTAGGCTTATGTGAAGATTGCATCTTTGGAAAGCAGAAAAAGATGTCCTTTGCAAAAGGAGGCAAAACACCGAAGGCTGGAAAGCCCTGGTGCATACAGATGTTTGGGGGCCTGCACCAGTACCATCCCTCGGAGGGTCACAATATTATGTGACATTCATCGATGACTCAACAAGGAAGGTATGAGTTTACTTTCTGAAGAATAAATCTGATGTGTTTAAGATGTTTCAGAAGTGGAAAGTCATGGTGGAAAACGAGTCAGGAGCAAAGCTGAAATGTTTGAGGTCTGACAACGGTGGAGAGTATGGCAGTCAGGAGTTCAGAGAATTTTGTTCTGAAAATGGAATTCGGTGGGAGAAGACAATCCCAGGAACACCACGACAGAATGGTGTGGCAGAGAGGATGAATAGGACACTGAATGAACGTGCCAGGAGCATGAGGCTGCACTCAGGGTTGCCCAAAACCTTCTGGGCTGATGCAGTGAACATGGCAACGTATCTGATCAATAGGAGTCCATCTGTGCCAATGGGAGAACGCCTACCCGAGGAGCTTTGGTCTGGTAAGGAGGTAAAACTCTCACATTTAAGAGTCTTTGGCAGTTTAGCTTATGTACACATTGATGCTAACTCAAGGGACAAGCTTGATGCTAAGTCCAAGCCATGTTTCTTTATTGGCTATGGTGCTGATGAGTTTGGTTACCAGTTTTGGGATGATCACAAGAAGATGGTCATCAGGAGCCAGAACGTGGTATTCAATGAAGGTGTCATGTACAAAGGTCGTCATGAAGCTGAAGATGAAAATGGGAACATTGAATCAGAGTGCAAAGAGCAAGTGGAGCTTGAAGGTGTGTCTGAGCTTGAGAGATCCGAACCGGTGGAACCTACTACTCCAGTGGAGTTGAGGAGATCATCAAGGGTGAAAAGGCCTGTGCAGAGGTATTCACCATCATTGCATTATCTATTATTGACTGACGGTGGAGAACCAGAATGCTTTGAAGAAGCAATGCAGCTGAAGGAGTCGAGCAAGTGGGAGCTGGCTATGAAGGAGGAGATTTCCTCATTGCATGAGAACAACACTTGGGAGCTGACACCTCTGCCAAGAGGAAAGAAAGCATTGCAGAATAAGTAGGTTTACCGGGTCAAGGAAGAACATGATGGCAAGAGGAGGTTCAAGGCAAGGCTGGTGGTGAAAGACTTTCAACAGAAGGAGGGAGTAGATTTCACTGAAATCTTCTCACCTGTAGTGAAGGTTACCACCATCCGGGTGGTTCTCAACATTGTGGCGTCAGAAGACTTGCATCTTGAGCAGCTTGATGTCAAGACTGCTTTCCTTCATGGAGATCTGGAGGAGGACATCTACATGCAGCATCCAGAGGGATATGTAGTGTCTGGAAAGGAAAACCTGGTGTGCAAACTCCAGAAGAGCCTATATGGACTGAAGCAGGCACCGAGGCAGTGAAACAAGAAGTTTGATTCATTTATGTCTAAAAATGAATATAAACGATGTGGCATGGATCAGTGTTGCTACATCAAGTTCTTTGGTGATGAATACATTATATTGCTTCTGTATGTGGATGACATGCTTATTGCAGGATCATGTATGCAGAGGATTAATGAGCTGAAAGGACAGTTGACTGAGGAGTTTGAAATGAAAGATCTTGGAGAAGCTGACAAGATTATGGGAATGAAGATCAAGAGAGACCGCACAACTGGAACATTGATGTTGTCACAGGCTGATTACATTGGGAAGGTCCTGAGAAGATTTAGCATGCTGGAAGCAAAGACAGTCTCTATTCCCCTGGCGAGCCACTTCAAACTATCAAAGGAGCAATCACCGAAGACGGCAGAAGAGGTGGAGTACATGACAAAAGTTCCATACGCATCTGCTGTTGGAAGCCTGATGTATGCCATGGTCTGTACTCGACCTGACATCGCTCATGCAGTGGGAGTTGTGAGCAGGTATATGGCTAACCCTGGAAAGCAACATTGGGAAGCTGTGAAGTGGATACTGAGGTATTTGAAGGGCAGCAAGGAGGTATCTCTGTGCTTTGGGAAAAAAAATTCATTGTAGGGGTATGTGGATGCTGACTTTGGAGGCGATGTCGACAGCAGGAGGAGTACCACGGATTATGTTTTTACCTGTGGAGGAACTGCGGTAAGTTGGATATCACAATTGCAGAAGGTGGTGGCTTTATCCGCCACAGAGGCAGAATACATTGCTGTAACAGAAGCTGGGAAAGAGATGGTCTGGCTGAAGAACTTCTTGGATGAATTGGGAAGAAAGCGAGAGGAGAATGTATTGCACTGTGACAGTCAGAGTGCTATACATCTTGCAAAGAACCTGGTATTTCATGCCCGGACGAAGCACATTCAGTTGAAGTACCATTTCATCAGAGGGTTGATACAAGATGGGTTGCTGACTTTGCAGAAGATCTGTGGAACCAACAATCCGACAGACATGTTGACAAAGCCGATGGTGATACAGAAGTTGAGGCACTGCTGTGCCTCTGTTGGTCTCCACTGATGAACGGAGGATGAGAGGCAGAATGATGGAGGACCTGATGGGAGCACAAGAGGAAAACAATTTGTATTTCATGAATCTGTGAATGAGAAGCACGCCACTGGTGAGTGAAGAAGAGGAAGAACTCAGATTAAGTAAGTTGTCTTTATCAGTTGCATTGAAGCATAGCAGTGCAGTGGATCAGGCTCCAAGTGAGAGATTGTTGGATTGGTGTTGCCCGATCCGGTTGGGCCGAATGCTTGTGGCCCGCAACTGTCGCGGGTCGAGCTTCGGGGTCAACTTTACTGTAGCGGAGCTGACCGACCGACACCGACAAACACTGTAGCGGTGCGGACTTCGGGGTCAACTTTACTGTAGCGCTTTTGACATAGCCAGCCGCCGTTCACTATAGCGACGTGGACCACTTTTTCGAACAGTGATCGTCTTCTCCATTGTTTTTAGCCCATTTTCGGGCTAGGGTTTCTACTGAAAAACCTCTGTAGTTTGTTGCTCCCGATATAGTGAATTCTGCCTCTTCCGTGGACGTAGGGATTTTTCCCGAACCACGTAAATCGCTGTGTCCTTATTTGCTTTCTTTCTTTCGTTTTCTCATTTCTGTCACTGTGTCTCCCGACGATTCCGCAACAGGATGACCCACCGCTTCCCCACTACTTATTGCCCTTCACAAAAATGGCTCAATGACCTTTACAAAGATTGGAAGTATTTCACCACGACGGATGCACCATGATTCAAATGGGTGCCTTTGAATGTTCTATGGGCAGTCTCCCGTGTCTTCTTTACTTCTCATATCCACAAGCCATCTCCAACACTTTACTCCATTCTTCAATGGGTTCTCAAATGCGCCATAGTAAACTCTTCCTCACATAATCCTTCTTCTTGGATTTTCAACAAGTTCCTTCTCAATTATGGAATATGCACTTTCTTCTATTTTCTCAAACATTCAAATGCCCAAAATATCTCCTTTTATGTTATGTATCACCTTCCGTAATAAATGCCCAATTGTTCTTCATCTCCTCTCTTTTCTTCAAGACCCGGTCAACAATTTTAAAACATCTCTCATATTTTTCTATTTGATTTTCTTCTTTTTAAAGAAATTTTAAAACAACCCTTACCTTTTGTGAGCCTTCATTCTTCATAGGCTTGATTTCATTTTCTTCATTTTTTTCATCTTCTCTCTCTTCATGATCTCCCCCTTAGGTCTTCGGTCAAAAGATGGTTCCTTTGCTAATCTCTATTTATATCCACTTTAAATGACCTCCATCTTTTGTTTGAATCTACCTTTATCTCCTCCATGATTTCCTGTTATTATATTCTTAACTATATAGGGTCGAATCAACTCCCCCAAAATTATTGGTGTGTTTGGCTCAAAAAACATGTAAACTTTGTATTTTCATTAGAACCACCCTTTGAATGCATCCAAATATCTCCAAAATATCTCAAAAGAGGCCAATCTCCTTTCATCTCAATGGACGAATCTTCAAGAAATCATTTAGAAGCCGAAAAGTCATGTAAACTGGGCTTTGTGGACATATTAAGATATCCCTTTATCGTAGGGTGCGATATGCATGCCCTTTTACAGGCTTCTCCGTTGCTTGTGGTCCGCCCTGTTGCTATTGGGTACAAACCCAAGTCCCACATATTCAAGCAGCACATCTTCAGCTTTAAGTGCAATATTTTATGAGGTGTTTCTCCATATATTCAAGAGAGAATTTCTAGAGTGTTTTCTCTTTGTAATTGAAAGAGAGTTTGTACCCGTGTTTTACCATAGTGAGATCCTTCTATTTGCCCGTGGTTTTTTAACCTTTTCATTTTGGGGGTTTTTCCACATTACATCTCGATCCTGACAAGTGGTATCAGAGCGATTGGTTGAAGTGTTCGGTTGCAGAACACGGTGGAAAACATCTGGTGGAGCAGTTTATCAAGGAATCGAAGGATGTTACCGGAAGACAATGGCGGTACCATATGTGTCTCTGGGATATCGAAAGTTCAATTGACCACCAGGAGTTATGAGACGTGTTCCGTTGTTGGTGACAGTCAAAGTTTGGTGGAAGACTGCTGGGGTTCCTCGGATTAGGTGGTCTATCAGGCATCTGAAAGAATGCCATCGGAAGATGGCGGCGGTATCAGCGATGTTGCTGGAATATCGAAAGTCTTCTTGTCCGCAGGAGTCATGCGGCGTGTTTCGTTCATTGGGTGACATTTGAAGCTTGGTGGAAGGCTACTGAAATTCTGGAAGGCAATCGAATTGGAAGACCACGATAGCAAGCACTCAGGGATTATTTCGGAAGTTGAAATCAGGTGACAGATGACTCGGGTTCCCGGAAGGAGGTGTCAGATGAAACTGTCAATTCAAGTCGATGAAAGATTCGACTGGTGCCCCAGTTCTGCATGACATTACGGATGGAGAAGGGATTTTGCAGCTTTCGACTCTAACAACGATCTTTCGGAGGATCGGTAGAGAAACGGAAGGACCTTATGTGATGAAGGTGAGCTCTCAATGTGTTAGAACCAGGTTGGAAGCAGTGGGAGCAAAGGACCCTGTTGCCATGGTTGCACTGAAGGAAGTTTCAGTGGGAGTTCGTCATGCCAATGACATCAGACTTTCCAGAAGCTAAGTTTACCTGATGAAGGTCGGTTCTGATGGTGCCGTTGGAGTTCGGTGTATCAAAAAGGTCTTGGGTGGTGCAGAAGCTCGGTAGCAGAGTTTTCTAAAATGCATGGAAGACCAATAGAGTGAGGCCATGGACATGGTGCACGACGCAACTTGTTGTTGGGAGTTTCAACAAAATCGGAGAATGACAACTGGTTCCTGATTGCTTTGGAGAAATTTTCCATGGAGGCATTCAGATGAGTTTCTAGTAGATCGTGGTTCCAGAAGACTGAGGAGGAACTACTGCAGTGGGAGCCTGGACGATTGAAACAACATGGTGTGGAGAACCATGCAAGCGCTACAGAAGAACGACGGCTGAACCAATTTCGACATTGGTGAGAGCATGAGAATGGTCTTCGAGTGAGAGATTGTTGGACTCAACATGCGAAAACGATTCTCAAGTCAAAATTGATTTGGGTCCAGCCCATTTATTGGAGAGAGAAAATCATTAATGGACAGATTTATCTCAACATTAATAGAGGAGGTTCTCCAACATTAATGGAGAGTTAATTCTCAATATTAATGGATGAAAAAATCAATGTTAAGTGCATTAATTGGAGATATGGACTTGGAGTTTATATAAATGGATGCGGTGACATTTGTTGAGTATGACTAATGCACAAAAGACAAGGCCCGACCAAGGAGGAGGTGGCTCCCCTTCCGGGGAAGCCAACCTGGGCGCAGACAATGAGCCGAAGGCGGAGGTCGAGACCCGCGAGGGCGGTGACCAGAAAGAGGGAGCCAGAAGATACGATGACCGAACGGTGTTGGTGACACATTTTCCGGTGATCTAGGTAGAGTTCCAGAAGATGGAAATTATTGTAACCTAGATGTTTCTCCTCATTGAATGAAAGTGATGCTGCCATTCTCCCGTGGATGTAGGATGAAAGTCTGAACCACGTAATCCCGTTGTGCATTGTTTTGTACTTTGTATTTGCATGCGTGTTTGCTTGTCGTGTGCTTTTGTTCGTTGTTGTGAATGAAGACCTTGCGAGGACTGGAACCAGATATGAGGACGACTCGGTGCAGTGGCTGTGGTGCGTGGACTTTCCAGTCCCGGACACCAAAGTCGTGGGGGATCTTCCGAAGCAATGTTCTGCGCTTGTTGCTTTGGGTCCCGATCCCTAACAAGTGATATCGGAGTTATGGTGCAACCCAGGTGTGATGTAGGACATAGTATTCCCCAAACCAGTTTGACAACGATAACGATTGCTCATCATTTGAAGCATGTGAATTCATGGTGCCTTGTGTTGAAAGTCTTCCTGATAGCGGTGGTCAAGTGGCAAGTCTCGATGATGAGAAAACAGTGGTGCAAGATGGTTGGATCTGATGCATTATCATTGAAGGAGAGACCCACCTGTCCGGTCTTTGGTATGAGGGGAGGATTATTGGGTACAAACCCAAGTCCCACATCGGATTCCATCAAGGATGGTGGATCACATATAAGTTTGGATGAACCATTCTTCCTATCACCCATGAGTTTTAGGATGAAACCTCAAAAGGGCCTATTGGGCCTAAAAGGTCTAGGGATGGAGGAAATCGACCCTGACGGTTGCCGCCTCTGATATGCCGCTTTCCCTTTGTTTTTCCTTGCTGCACCTTATGATATGTCTGTAACATTGTGTACGGCTTGAACCGCGTCTTTCAATACTGCATGTTGCCTTCTATAATAATGCACAATCCAATTTTCTCTTTGTCACCTTCTACAATATCCTGTCACGATTTCCGATATATGCCGTTGTGTGTGATATGACACACTTCTCATCTTCATTTAATTTTTTGGTCAATTCCATACACCTCAACCAATGATTTGTTTCTTCGTTTAAAACTCTTTAAACGCAATATTTTTAATGTAAATATTTTTCGAAAATCACCTTCACAAATATCGGCCGAATCCAACAAATGTGTGGCCATTAATATTTTCCTCAAAAACATTGTTGATTCTTTGACCAAATAAATTGGAAAACCATATCTTCATTTAAAGCTTGCCAAATCTTTTTGTGAATGGTGAATTCCCCTTACCTCAATGTGAGGTGAGGATGTTCTTTTATAGATGAGTAAAACTAAATACAGAGAGGGTAAGTCCGATGTGGGACTCAGAAATACCCAATTAAATGAAATGGGGTCCAACACTCCCCCTCAAGCTGGACATGCCCAGATTGGAGTGAGTCCCACAAAGAAAAGACGACAAGACAAACTCATACCCCCCCTCAAGCTGGGCTACGGAGGCTGTGAATCCCCAGCCTAGAAGTGAGAGAGTCAAGGCGAGCCCCTTGGTGAAGAGATCGGCAAGCTGATCTGCCGTCGGTACATGGCCAAAGCTGATATGGTGCTGCTCCAGATGGTGGCGGAGGAAGTGGCAGTCCACCTCGATATGCTTAGTCTGTTCATGAAAGACGGGATTCGAGGCAATCTTCGTGGCGGCCTGATTGTCACACCAGATATGAGCAGGGGTGTGTGCCGGGAAGCCGAGCTCATGTAGGAGATGACGAAGCCAGATGATCTCAGTGGTGACGGTGACCATGGTGCGGTATTCAGCCTCGGCACTCGATCTGGAGACGACAGTCTGCTTCTTGCTGCGCCAAGAGATGAGGTTACCGGCGAAGAACACGGCGAACCCCGAAGTAGACTTGCGGGTCGCAAGGCAACCTGCATAGTCGACATCATAGAAGGCCTCAACATCCAAGTGAGCATGACGGGAATACTGAAGGCCACGTGCAGGGTCTCGCTTGATGTATTTGGCAATGCGAAGGACAACATCCCACTGAGATTGGGTTGGATGCTCCATGAACTGTCTGACTTTGCCAACGGCGCAGACAATGTCGGGTCGCGTCATGGTGAGGTAGTTCAGCTTACCCACCAGACGTCAATAGCGCTCGGGATGAGGAAAGGGTTCCGAGTCGGAATGGAGAGTACGTTCGCCAGGCTCAAGTGGGGTGTCCACGGCAGTGGCGGTGTTCAGACCGGCATCCTGCAAGATATCAAGAGCATACCTACGCTGGCAGAGAGAGATCGAGTCCTCAGAACGGGAGACCTCGATGCCAAGAAAGTAAGTCAGGGGACCAAGATCTTTGGTATGAAAGTTTTGGTGAAGGTGCGCCTTGAGGCTGGCGATCCCTCTGGAGTCGCTTCCTGTGATGATGATATCATCAACATATACCACGAGCAAGATACAGCCGTGCGGTGTCGTACAGAAGAAGACGGTGTGGTCCTTCAGACTCCGGGAGAGGCCAAAGGCCGTGACGACAGTGCTGAAGCGGCCAAACCAAGCTCGAGGGGACTGCTTGAGGCCATAGAGGGACCGACGGAGGCGACAGACATGAGAGTCGGCACCGGAGGCAGAAAAACCAGGGGGCTGCTTCAGGTAGACTTCTTCCTCAAGAACGCCATGGAGAAAGGCATTCTTGACATCTAGCTGATGAAGTGGCCAGTGATGATGAGTAGCCAAAGAGATGAACAGGTGGACAGATGCCATCTTGGCGACCGGAGAGTAGGTCTCAAAGTAGTCGATGCCATATGTCTGAGCAAACCCCTTCGCCACCAGCCGGGCTTTGAGGCGGCAAAGAGAGCCGTCAGGATTGAGACTGATCGTATAAATCCATTTGCTGCCCACTGCCTGTTTGCCTGCTGGAAGGGGGACAAGATCCCAAGTATGGTTTTCCTCCAGAGCCTGCAATTCATCCCGCATTGCAGCTAACCACCCGGGGTGAGATTTGGCTTCACCAACCGTGCGAGGTATAGAAACTGTCTCCAGAGCGGACAGACCCCTGTATGAAGAGACAAATAGAGGAGTACTCTGGCAGGAGCGAGTACCTTTCCGGAGGGCAATGGGCAAGTCCTCGGGTGGCGGAGCAGGAGCAGCGGACGAAGCAGGAGCATCAGTGTCACGGGCCGGAACGGGGATACAGTCGAAGGACGGCGGGAGTAGACCTGACCAAAATGGGTGTCAACAGGGGTTAACGCCGGTGGAGGAAGGATGAGGAGGGGAAGACAATTATCAATAGCAGAGTCAGGAGGAGGAGAGGGAAAGGAGAATGGAGAACCCTCAACAAAGGAGACATCCGCGGAGATGACATACCGGCGAAGGTCCGGGGAGAAGCAGTGGTATCCGCGCTGAGTGCGGGAATATCCAAAGAATATGCAGCGGAGGGATTTGGGAGAGAGTTTGGTGCGGCCAGGGCGAGTGTCACGAACATAACACAAGCAGCCAAACACTCGAAGAGGGAGGGAATGAAGAGGGAGAGTGGGGAAAAGAGCCCGAAAGGGAGTCTCCCCCTTAAGGATAGAAGAAGGAAAGCGATTGATGAGGTATGTAGCAGTGAGAATGACATCTCCCCAAAAAAGCAGAGGCACCTGTCGGTGGAAGATGAGGGCACGAGCAGTCTCCAGAATATGTCTGTGTTTCCGCTCGGCCACGCCGTTCTGCTGGGGGGTATCAGGACAGGAGGTCTGATGAAGGATACCATTTGCCTGGAGAAACTGCCGAAAGGAAGTGGAGAGATACTCGCGCCCATTATCCGAGCGGAGACATTTGACAGAGATAGAAAAACGGTTCTTAATTTCATTGAAAAAGGTTTGGAAGGTGAAAAACACTTCGGAGCGTTCTCAAAGAAGGTAAAGCCACGTCATGCGCGAATAGTCATCAATGAAAGAGATATAGTATCGATATCCCAAGTGACTCGGAATGGTACACGGACCCCAAACATTTGAATGAACCAGATCAAAGGGGTGGGAGGCCCGTGTATCCGTGCGAGGAATGTAGGAAGAGCGATGATGTTTCGCAAAAGAACAGGACTCACAATGAAAAGTAGGAGTCTGATGGAAGTCTGGAAACATCTGATGAATGGTGGATGCAGGCGGGTGTCCCAATCGGGAATGAAGATCTAGTGCCCGAGAAGAGGTAGACGTGCAAGCAATGGGTGCTGGTCCCTCGAACATGTAGACCCCGTCTCGAAGCCGGTCTCAACCAAGTTCCCGGTTCGTAGTCTGCTCCTGAAACACAACACCAGTAGATGTAAATATGGCCGCACAATTATAATCCTTAGTCAGTTTACTGATGGAAAGCAGATTAAAGGGACTGCGGGGCACATGTGCCACAGAGGGTAGGTGTATCAATGGAGTCAGGGAGCATGCGCCGAAGCCCGCTATGGGGATAGTGGAGCCATCAGCGACGGTGATGGCTGAAGAACCGGCATAAGTGCAGTAAGACGTCAGCATACCAACATCACCGGTGAGGTGGTCGGAGGCACCTGAGTCCAGCAGCCATGCAGGGGAGCAATGACTGACCAAGGCAGTGGGGCAAACTATACGGGCCAGAGAAGCCGAGGGAGCGGGTCGGACAGAGGCCGGCGGATCATGAGGTCGCCTGAGGTCGGCCATAGAAAGGGCCAGAGACGGGAAAAGAGAGGCGACAGTCGAGGACGCGTCCCGGACCGCG
The DNA here is from genome assembly GCA_963277665.1 of Viscum album. Lineage (NCBI taxonomy): Eukaryota > Viridiplantae > Streptophyta > Magnoliopsida > Santalales > Viscaceae > Viscum > Viscum album. Next base: position 1,429,495,266 of record OY728126.1, on the reverse strand, counting down.
GGCTGTCCCTGCCGCGGGTGCTGAGATGGGCGGCCATGCAGGACCCAACATCGGGCGATCAGGTGGCCAAACTTGCCACAATGGTGACAGAAGGGACGTGGACGACTTGAAGCACGACCACGTCCCGAGGAGTCCGCCATGGAAGCGTCGGGTAGCTGATGCAGTGGGCCGGCGGGAGGATCGTGCGCAGGACGTGCGCGTGCTGGAAGGGCCGCCGGAACGAGGGCGTTCTGCCGGGACGAGGGCGTGCTGCCGGGACGAGGGCGCTCTGCCGGGAGGGTCCGCCGGGACAGAGGCCGAGGGCGCCTGCTAGGGTGAAGGCGGCGGAAGGGGGGGGGGGGGGGGGGGCGCAGGTCGAGAGCAGCGGGGGCGCTCGGAGCGAGGCCGAGGGCGCGGCGCCGCTGGGCGAGGGCGAGAGCGCCTGGGCGAGGCGCTGGCGAGGGTTGCCGGGAGCCGCCGGGGCTAGGGCGCGGGCGCCAGGGCGAGGCCGAGGTCGGGGCGAGGCCGAGGGCGCGGCACCGCTGGGCGAGGGCGAGAGCGCCTGGCGAGGCGCTGGCGAGGACACCGCGGAGCGAGGGGAGCTGCGCCGGGAGGGAGGGCCGCCGGGAGGGAGGGCCGCCGGGAGGGAGGGCCGCCGAGAGAGAGAGACCAGGGAGGGCCGCCGGGAGATTAGGGCAGAGCCAGAGGGGGGGAAGAGAGGCGGGGCCGGACAGAACCGGGAAGCCGCTGGGAGGGAGGGTCGGGATTAAGATCCCTTTGATACCATGTGAATGGTGAATTCCCCTTACCTCAATGTGAGGTGAGGATGTTCTTTTATAGATGAGTAAAACTAAATACAGAGAGGGTAAGTCCGATGTGAGACTCAGAAATACCCAATTAAATGAAATGGGGTCCAACACTTTTCAAACTATTGCACAAATATTTTCTATAAATGTTCCCTTAATTTCCATAACCAAAGCAATAAATTGGTGTGGAATGAAATGACGTGAAATAGAGTAGCGTACTGCTTTGACGACATGCCATATTTCGTATAATATGATACGACTTTCAAAAAAACAATTCTCCATTTTTATTCCGTGCCGTGTAACACAACCTAAGTATATTATGTAATACAATACATGTCATAGCCTTCTTTTCTCTTCAATTGTGGTATGCGACATCCAACCGCAACTTGTGATTCTACTTTTCAAGGCTCTCCAGTATATCATAGCTTCCACTTTTTCTTATCACCATATGCAAAATTCAAGCGTACTGTACGATATTCACTTATTGCTACCTACGAAATCCTCAACTCATTTTTCCTCATTGTATATTATGATATGCTACATATGGCCATACGACATCATCTTCCCAGCCCCCATACATCACTAGCAGCCTTCCAAATCTTCCTAACACTTCATCAATATATTCTCAACACATCTCTTGGTCCTTGCAACCATCCTTCCTTGGGCTTGAGACTATCAAATGCTTCACCATTTTACTTTCTCAAATCTCTCCTCGCACATCTTACGATGTCCCTTTCAACCTTTTGAAGTTAACCCCTCAAATCTTCTATAGATCTCTCTTTGTTTTCACTTGTGGATGTAATTAAATTTATTTTTTTGTTAATGATCCATCTTCATACAAATCTCTCAATTTCTCGTATATTTCGTTTGTTGGGACACAATGAATCGCTTCTTTGAAAACTTTGTCTAACAGTGTAGACCAAAGAACTTTATGTGTTTCTCCATCAAACATTCCTTTTTGTTCGTCACAAAAATAGAAATTTTGAAAGAAAAATGTCAAAACTGATTTTTCATGAGATTGCATAAAATCTATAATTTCCTCTTCATATTCCATAACCATATCCATCAAACACCAGAGCTTTCATATTCTTAGCCGTATCAATCTTTAGATAAAAAGATTCAGAAGCAATAAATCAACAAACATGTCCTTGAGTGCAGAAGATGCAATCAGATCTATCAAGCAACCAAGTCTTTGATACTGTTGTTGGGTATCTGTGAATCTTGACCCAAAGAGAGCTGACCCGACTCTGATACCAATTGTTGTAGGCGGTAGCTAGCGTGAGAGACCCCGAGACGTGTGAATCATGTTATGACTAGTTAATCCAATTTTATATTTATTTGATTGCTTTAGCCCTTTACCTTGCCTTCATTTGATTTCTTCACTGGTTGCTTAACTCATCCACATATGCAGATAATGAAATAAGTATAGGATACAATTGTTTACTTGATTTGCCTCCAATTTGGATGTTAGTTTGAGACACATGGACCGCAACTCACCATTGCGGTGCACAAATCCACTCAAGCACTTTAGGTGGAAAGTTTAGGCAAGCGCGGTCCTCACCAAGGCTCACTGCCTTAAAAATATTTAGAAATGACCCGCTGCATCCTAAGGACTCACTACCCTTTACAAAATGGCTCAAGGACCTTTAAAAAGATTTGATGCACCATGATTCAGATGTTTGCCTTTGCACGTTCCATGGAGAGTCTTCTGTGTCCTCTTTGCTTCTTAGAATATGTTGGTCAACTCCAACACTTTACTCCATTCTTTAATGGGTTCTCAGATGCGTGATAGTAAGCTCTTCCTTTCCCACAAACAGCTTCCTCTCGGATTTTCAACAACTTCCCTCTTAATTATGCAATGTGCACTCTTCATTTTTAATTGATATTCAATATGCAGTCTCTCCCTTTTTTTTGTATCACCTTCTTTAATAAAGACTTGACCCTTGTTCATCTTTTCTCTCTTATTCATGGCTCGGTCAACAACTTCAAAATATATCCACATTTTTCTCCTTGATTTTCTCTCTAATTTTAAGCACTTTTATAATAATTAATATCTTGTGTGTCGTCCTTCTTCAATTATTCGACCCCATTTTCTTTATTTTGTATCTCTCTTCTTGAATGGATCAATCAACCTTCATTCCCCCTTGCGTCTTTGATCAAGCGATGGTTCCCGTGTTTTTTTTGTAGAAAGAGTGGACTCAAAATCCATTCCTCTTGAATGAGGACAAAACATTTTATTTATAGGGATAGATACAAAATACCAAGTTCAGACTAGTGGAATAAGGGGGATATAGTCAATACCCATATCCTATATCCTAAATATCTAAATAACACTTCCCCTCAAGCTGGAGCACACTGAAGTTTGCTACACTAATTCAAAAAACTGAATTGATAAAGAGGCACCATGATTGTCGAACTGAGCCACATTAGCACTGAATATGATGCCGGATCTGTTATGGTAGACGCATTGTGATCATCTTTGTCATCGGAGAAAGTGCTGGAATAGACAAGAAGAGGACGCTTGGATAGGTCTTCTGAAAAAGATGTTGGAAAATGATTGCCTGGAAGGAGGCTTAATATGAATGATGACACTACACTCTTCAGCAAGAGTGATTGTTACATGATTTTCAAACTTTCACTTATTGGATGGTATTTGTTGCAACCAAGATGTTGTATGTTGGATTTGTTGTCAATTATTGCAGGCTGGCAATTACTGATCGAATTATTTGCTAGGAGTGTTCTCAATTTGGTGGTTGGGATTATTGCAAATAGAGGTTGTATATTGTATAAAGAAGAAGCTATAGAGAATATGTTCTAGATTGAAAGAACATGATCTGTGTTGGAAGATAACTGTTGAAGATCTGGAAGGAGTTTGGAGAAAATATTTATGCATGGAAGATCATATATTCGTCTTAGAGAAAGGAGACTGAGTATGTTAAAGGGGAGAAGCTACAGGCTGCAAGAACATAGTAAAAGGAAGTTGGACAGGCTGAAAGAACATCGTGATAACAGTTTCAAGGATTTGCAGGAGATAAGATGTAGAAGAGCAGCTGAGTAAGGAAGGGGAATATTTATTCCGGCTTGATTAAGCTTTGCTTGAAGTGTATAAAGTTTTTGAAGAAGGATCTGAGAATTTTGGAAAAATTAAAGCTGCTATGTAAGAATGATTTTGAAGCCATGTAAGCGAAGCCCCAAAAATCATCAGACTGCGTAAGATTGGATTCTGGTCTCCTAAGTGTTGCAAGGAAAGATAATTGGCCATGTATGATTGAACTGGAGTTTCATCTATCGATGTAAGATCGAGTTGAAGATTCAATGGGTTCTGGTTCATTTTGATCACCTGGGTTGGTAAAGACAACACCTTTTGTCGGACGAGAGGATGAGAGGTCGGCTCATCTCACTAGGGAGCTTATTGTCTGGTTCGAGACTCTTTTACGGACTTAAGCATATGTTCGTAAAATCCTTCCCGATAACAATACCGGTTTGTTTTACATTCCTTGCCGCCTTAGCCGGGCAAACACCCATTATGAAAGGGGTTGATCAATCGTGATGTTGAACGAATGTTGGAATTAAAGCAAATCATCCGGTGCTCATGGCGTTGGGCATCTCACGCTCATTGCATGAGGACGTGTATTTGTGTGATGACTCTACAGTTTAGAGCCATGTAAGAGGGCACTTTGGAATTTAACGTTATCCAAGAAGACATTTGAATCCATTGGCTCATCACCAGGAAGATTGGGGATTCACCGGCTCGTCACCAGCGGATTGATCTATTGGCTCATCACTAACAGGAGGGCTTAGGCGAGGTACTCATTTAGGGGGATACCAGATGTCAAAGATTACGTTGTAGTTTCGCGCGGTTTAGGAAGGCTGAAAGGTTGAAAGTGGGGTTCACTGGCTCGTCACCAGTGAATTCAAGGGTTTATTGGCTCATCACCAGTGGAGGCATTCTAGGGAAGGTGTCTCTTAGAGCAAACACCGAATAAGAGCGATATGCTAGAGTTTCGTGCCGTCCAGGAAGGGTTAGGAGGATACGTTGGAGTTTCGTGCAATCCAGAAAGGCTTAATGACTGTGTGAAGGCGGAAGTTGTGCTGAGGTTGAGATTGGGCCCATGATAGGGGCTTCCTACATATCTTTGTGAAGAGAATCAAAACCCGTGTAGTTCACTCTGCACCTTTTAGAGTGACGCGACAAGGACCTTAACAATGCCTTTTAAGGTCGCGCATCCATGACCAATGGTATGCCTTTTAAGGTCGTCATCCAGGATTATTTTGCCTGCAATTCAAGGGTTATATGACTCAGATCGTTTTCAAGCAGTTTAAAATCATTGGCTCGTCACCAGTGAATTCAAGGGTTTATTGGCTCATCACCAGTGGAGGCATTCTAGGGAAGGTGTCTCTTAGAGCAGACACCGAATAAGAGCGATATGCTAGAGTTTCGTGCCGTCCAGGAAGGGTTAGGAGGATACGTTGGAGTTTCGTGCAATCCAGAAAGACTTAATGACTGTGTGAAGGCGGAAGTTGTGCTGAGGTTGAGATTGGGCCCATGATAGGGGCTTCCTACATATCTTTGTGAAGAGAATCAAAACCCGTGTAGTTCAGTGCCATTTAACAAGACACTCTGCACCTTTTAAACTGACGCGGCAAGGACCATAACAATGCCTTTTAAGGTCACGCATCCATGGCCAATGGTATGCCTTTTAAGGTCGTCATCCAAGATTATTTTGCCTGCAGTTCAAGGGTTATATGACTCAGATCGTTTTCAAGCAGTTTAAAATCATATAGAGTGAACTACTAGGTGAAACTTATTTAGCAAAGGTTTGGTGTGAGATTTACGAGTGACCCATTTTGATTGAGGCTTACATCAGGTTGGAGGCCCATTTGTATTTATCTCTCGCCTCTAGGTAACTAGACAGGCGGGGAAGGATGACTAGACGCATAGGTGGTGTGAAGTAGTGGAAGAAAAGTTAGGGCTTATGCCGGATTGGTGACTTGTACCTCTGACTCATTGGTTGGACCCAAGGTGGCTTACCAGATGCTCGAGAGCTACGAAAACCGGTTTTAGCCGGAGAGGGTTCCACTGGTTGCCCAAGAGTAGAGATCCTCATCATCAAAGGAATAAATGATTGATTTTATTCAACGGTTAGTAAGGACAATCAGAGTGATTCCCGTTATCAAAGGAATACATTATCTAGAGGGTCACATGAATTTGGGTGATGACTCAATCATATTGATAGGCCCCCCACACTTACAAAACACTTGAAGCAGACTTCTTTATGCATTAGAATATGGAAACTGTAAGGGACCAGAGTTACAGGAGGGAAAAAGAGAACCAGGGTAGAAGAAGAATAAAAGGGAGTGAGAAATACTCGAGAGAACCCCCAATGCAACATCATAGATTTCCAATGAACCTTTTTATAAATTTTCTTTCATAAATATAAATGTAAATGCTAAATGAATTTCTTTCTTTTTAATAAACCAAAGATTTATACAAATATTTATCACTTAAGTTTCTTGTTTACATATTTTTCAAGTAAAATGAAAATTTATTAAAATGGTTTTATCAAAATAGCAGCTCATAGGCCAAGCGACAACCCATCGCGTCTGGTGAGTCCATGAGGCTCAAACCTATAACCGAAGGGCAATAAAGGTGTATCACCTATCACTAGCCTACGTGTTGTCCTATTTCCACTCCCATACTTTTTATATATACGATTATATCACTTTTACTATATTTATGATTCTCTTTACATATTTAGTGTATATGTTTTACCACTCTAAAAATTTCCCCTTTAAAACGATAAGTAACATGTTTCATAATAAAACAAAAATATGAAATATGTATGTTTTTTATTTTGAAAATGCAATCGATAGTTTATAATATCACAAAAAGTTATTTAAGTTTTGATAATATAGTTTTTAGAATAGTAAAATGGTTATTGATATATAATTTTTATCGCATTGTAACACTAAAATCGTTTTCTCAATTATGTATTTAAAAGATAAATTACACTAAATTAAAAGGGTAACCTTATAAAAGGTAAATATTTTACATGTGTAAATAATTAATTATCATATAAATGTTACGAGATAATAACAAAGATAAATATAATCGCTCATAACAAAAGAAAATATTTTTTATTCTAAATAAATTGTTTTTCCATGTATTAAATGATTTTATTTAAAAATTAAATTTAAAAATTTTAGAAATTGAATTCGATAAAAAATGCTTTATTTTTTGAATCAACTTGTTGAAATTAGTTTAGAATGAATTTTTGAGGTTTTTTTTTGAAGTTGATTTTTGAGTGAATGGTGAAAACATCGCAACATTTACGGCCTAATCATCATATGATCACACCCTAAACATTTATGAATCATTTTTATTTGTTCAAAAATGTATTTATTGATTAATATAATGCATTTAAAAATTTTAAGCTACTCTAGATACCTATGTTTGATATTTTGGAACCTAAGTTATATCTTTTCTAAAAATTGTTTTTTATGTTATACATTTATTATTTTAGAACTAATTTTTATCACATTTAGAAATTGAATAAAGTAAAATTGATTTCATATTTAGTGGTAACAAGGGCAATTTCATTTTTAAGCACAAAAATAAGTTACTGAGGAAAAAGTGAGTTACCACGATAATAGTAAAATAAGGTAAAAGGTTAAAATTAAAAGGGAAAGTCTTAAAATACCTAAAAACTACACCATTAAATAGGTTGTTAAGGGTTTACATGACCTTACCCAACCTTTTCATCATTAATTATCAACCATCTGTTGAAATTAATGCCACCCAAAAGTGGTTAGCCTTAATAACAAAATAATCAATATTTTAACCCTTAAATACTTCCCACCTCAAGTATAAATACCCACCCCCTCTTCTCATTTTCCTACACTAAAATTTGAAGTTCTCCTATAGCAGTCTCAGGGAGTCTTCCATTCCCCCCTCTTCAATCTTGAAGAGTTTTATTGGTTAAGCTCAAAAGAAGTAAGAGTTTCCTCAATCCTCCTTTTTTTTTTTCAAGTACATTACTTTTGTTATATTGTCTTTTAAATTCCTTTTTTATATACTGCCATGCTTGTTAGTCCATGGTTTTATCTTCCATCTGATATATTGTTACTGAGAGGTTATTTATTGTTAGAAATGTTGTGAGTAGCTGTAAAGTGTGGGCTGTTTGTATTAAAGTTGAGATGGGGCTTTCTTTGTGTGGACGTGAGTTGTTGTAACTGCCTAGGGGCAGTATGGTATTTTGGTTAGGGGATTGTTGGCCGGAAGGTCGGGCTTTAAATAGGGGATGTGCTGTAGGGTGGGGGCAGGCTCTACGGAAGTGGTCTTCCAGGAGATTTCCTTCTACTACCATCTTCTTCCTCTTATTTTTCCTGTTAGGCTGCCAACCTTTTAATCTGTCAATCTGCTACTATCAAAGTCTTTACAGTGTTGTTTTTCTCTATCTATTCTCAATGTCCTAACAATTTGGCGACTCCGTTGGGGAATTGTATGGGAGAAATGATCGAAGAGGGAGCCGAACGCCGCTGTAGAACTGTCATCGTTGCAGTGAGGCTTGGACACAGGGGATCGAGTTCGTTGGAGAAGGGATGTCGATACAGGTGAAGCTCGCTGGGGAACAACCGCGCGAGAGAGACGATCGCTGCTGTGGAACAACCGTGCGAGAGAGACAATTGCTGCTAGAAGGAAAAAAAGGCGCATTGACTGGTGCCCGAATGAGTTGCGACTGTTTCTTGGCATTTTTTGGAAGGTTGTTATGATTTCATTCGCGGAGAGGACGATCAAAGATGGGGAATCGCGTTCTGGAAAAGGAGACGTGTGTGCGGGCCGATTTTGGTGAAGTTGATTCAGAAAATTCTCACGCGATCAGGAGCTCTTGTTTACTGGTTTTCTTGCGCGAACTGGAGTTTTTGTACGGTGCAGGAGGAGATCGCTGTTCATGACGAAGCTTTTCTTCTTTCAAACTTCTGGTATGGACAAAACATTTGGGGAACAATTGCTTGGGAGCGGACATTGTGAGGTAGAATCTCTTCTGGTTGCTCAAGATGGTTAGGAAGAAGCGAAGCGAGATGCTGTTGGGGTCGCGATCGTTGCTGAGAGGAAATCACAGCTTTTGACAATGGATAGAGGAACGTTGGAGGGGTCGACTAAATTGGATTATGGTGAAGCAGCAACAAAAGTGAGTTCGGAATGGATGGAGAATAGAGTTGTTGGAGTTGAGTTGGTAGCGGAGAGTATACTGCGAATGATTTCCACCATGCAAGAAAGTTTAGTTAAGGTGGAACATGGACAAACAGAGCACCTGTGCTGGATGCGTGGACGGTTGCGCCAATCTGAGGAAGAGATGGCACTTAGGTTGATCGGCAAGGAGCAGCACCTTGCTCCTGGTTTGCGTCCTACTTCTCTTGCTGGTGAAGTGGCATTTCTGAGTGATCTTTCAATAGAGCAAGAAAGGCAGGAGAATGAAAAGGCAGTGCAACGACAGTCTGCTCGGGCAGTGCGAGAGCAACCATTGGAGTTTGAACTTGGAAAAGAGAAGTTGCTGGAAACCGGATCTCGTGAAAAAGAGTCTCCAGATTACATAGTAGGTATTCCTGGGGATGCAACAGTGAGTCTGAAGAGTTTTCGGTATAGACAGGAAATGAGTTTTAAAAGTGAGCTGGTGGAGCAATATGACTTAGGCTTCAGCCCTTTTGGGTCGGTAGAGGAAATTCCAGATCCAGGATCAAACTTGGATGAGCATTTGTGGTGGGGTTTGGAGGAAGTAGTCTCATTTTCTGCTCCTTGTGTAGGGGAAAATCACCTTACTTGCCCAAGCTTGGGTTGTGAAGAGCGTAGTGTGGCGGAAGTCGTTGTGGCAGCAAGCAGAACAACTGCTGTATGTTTACCTGCTGTGGCTGCATTGAGAAAGAAGCCTGAGGTGCCAAGTGAGCTGAGCGAGCTTCTCAAAACAGGAATTAAAGATGCTAAGGTGGAATGTAAGGAAACACAAGCAACTCTACTGTCTTCAAAAGGGAGTTTAGCAGTCAAGTGCGTCAGTATTAATGTATTTTCCTTGGATCTTGTTCTCTAGGATACATTTGAGAACGCTTGGTAAGAGGTGACAATGGAGCAAAAGCCCGTTGAGGTGCGGCCTAAACCTCTCCCATAGGACAAGCAAGCTCAAGTTGAGAAGCCTGTGTCTGCGGTTACGATGGAGATAGGTTACGGTATGGACAATGTAGCCACTTGGTTGCTGTTGGAGTCTGCATCCCACATCGGACTTGAGGTCCGGTGTGGTCTTTAATATTCATTATAAATTAACCCCAAGGGCTCCTTTAGAGAGTACACCTTGGGGGTTCGGGTCTCCTATTTTATCATTCCACATGGTATCAGAGCGAACCTAATCCCGAACCCTCCTCTCAATTTTATTCCCCCCGTTTAGGGTTTCTCAGAATTTTTCCCCCGTGGGGGGCGGCGGCCCCTCATGTTGGGCTACGTTTTTTTTCCTTCAGACGCCGCCCCTCCGGGCTCGATTCCCAGGCTGCCCTGGCGGCCCTCCCTCCCGGCGGATCTTCCTCCCTGCGCGACAGCCCCGCCTCCTGCTGCGGCATCCCGACGCCAGCGCCCGCCTCGTCCTCCTCTCGCCTGTGCGCGACGCCAACAGCGCTTCCGCCTCGCCTGCGCAGTCCCGGCGCCGGCCCGCTCGTCGCCGCCAGATCCCGCAGCGCCTCCTCCCGTCTTCCCTCCCGACCCGGCGCATCCCGTCGTGGCGCATCCCGTTGCGCCGCCCGTCGCGCATCCCGTCGCGACGCATCCCGACCCTTGCGCGGCTCTCGGCAGATCTTCCCGGCAGCCCTCCTGTGCCTTCCTTCTGTGCGCACGCCGCTACCCAGGCAGCCTTCCATCGCAAAGGCTCCAGCCATCCCTGCGACTTTCCCCCCGCCGCGGCTCCAGTCCCCGGCGCCATTCCCGACTGGCCGCCTGCGGCTTTCCCTGGCGGCCCTCCTCTTGTCGTGATCCCGGCGGTTCTCCCCCCTGCCCTACGACGTCGGCCTCCTGCACCGTTCCTGCGCGACGGATTTGCAGCGCCGACGCGACTCCCGGTTGCGCGTATCGGCCCCGTCAACCCTGGCGCGACCCTCCGTCGCGGCTCCTCCCGAGCGCGACCCTCCGTCGCGGCCTGCTTCCTCAACTTCTCCCGCATTCCCCGGCGGTCTTTCCGGATCCCGCAACTGCCGGCTCGCTCCCGCATCTCCCGGCGAGAAGAACTGCCGCCTCCCGCCTCTGCCCGAGGCTTGCCCTCCCGGTTCTGTACGATTCCGGCCCTCCTCGTTGTGCACGCCGGCCAGCTGTTCCCCATCCGGCGCTCCCCTTCCAGCCGCTGCTTCCGGCGCCCCCGACCGACCTCCTCCATCTCCTCCAGCGACGGATCCTGTCCACCATGGCTGCTTCTCTACCAGGCCACCTCCTGCGGATTCCCTGCCTCACCGGCATCTCCGGGCATCTTCCCGGCGGATCATCCTCTCGGCAGCTCCTTCCGTATCGGCCTCGTGCGGCATTCCCGCCTCAATTGTTGGCCTCCTCCATTGCGGATTCCTCGACACTTTGACGATCGGCACCGCCATTGCGGATTCCTCGACACTTTGACGACCGGCCCTCCCGAGCGGATTTCTCAGCGCTTTGACGATCGGCCCGACATTACGGATTTCCCGGCGCTCTGACGACCGGCCCGTAGTGCGGATTTTCCCGACGCTCTGACGACCGACCCGCCAGCGTGGATTTCCCGGCGCTCTGTTGTCCGGCCCCGCACTTTTCCGGCGATGACCCATCCTTTATTTTTCAGCGGCATCACATTACCATCTTCAGGGGGAGCAACATCAACAACGACTTTCTTATTTCTGTTTCGTCTATTTTTGTCTTGTATTTGTCATCAAGCTGGGCATGTCCAGCTTGAAGGGGAGTGTTAGCGTCTGTTTTGTTGCTTTCTTTTCATTATGTGTCCAAGCTAGGTACACCTAGCTTGAGGGGGAGTGTTGGAGTCTGCATCCCACATCGGACTTGAGGTCTTGTGTGGTCTTTAATATTCATTATAAATTAACCCCAAGGGCTCCTTTAGAGAGTACACCTTGGGGGTTCGGGTCTCCTATTTTATCATTCCATAGTTGCCAAGGATAGAAGATTTACCTGCTAGATCAGTTATCAACACACAACTGTTGTATACATTTTCTGAACATGGTAGTTACTCCATCATGTGTAGCAACTATACTGGAAATGTCTCAAGTTGGAGCGACAATTGTTAGTATGTCAACAGTTGCTGGTGCTGATTTTGCTGGAAAGGTGACCAGGAGATTGGAAATGCCTGGTATATCTTTTAAGAGGAAAGGAAAAAATATTGTTGGAATGTCCATGTTTGGTGTTACAACTCCTTATGTAAATACAGTCCACGGCATGTTGGTTGAAGTGGGTTATGGGACCTTGATTTTTCACTCCACTAGTGTAGGAGGCAATGTTAGGTATCTTTCCTAACAAAGGTTTGCACAACAGGAAAACGAGGATAATGAACTGAAATTTGTATAAGAACCTAACAAAATTGCAGAACTGTACACAGAAAATACATGAGGGAGAAAATAGAAGGAAGAAGATAGAAAGAGGAAGAGCTCTCAAAGGAGACCACTCTCCTGAAGCCCAAGCTGTATCCTCCCAAGGATCAGCTCTCCAGCAGCTACCAAGCAGCAGGTTCCAGCAAATGATTCGTATCCCCCTCTTACAGCCATCCCCACCTATTTAACAGCCCACTCAGTCAGCTAACCACCCCAACAAACAAATATAGTAGAAGTACAACACTGCCCCTTGGCAGTTACACCCACTGCCTCTACACCTGGAAAACCCCTCTAGCCCTCACTTATTTCTATCACTGCTAGCACACACCCCACATACCTAACATTCGCCCCTCAAAAATCACTTTGTCCTCAAGGTGGACTTGGAATGACAGCCTTTTCGTTCACACTGGTTCAGCAGCCCTTGGTGGTGGTTTTGGCGGTGGCCTAAGCATCCAGGCTACTTCATTTTTCTTTTCCCCTACACAATCAGCATGTTGTCATTTCCCCAGGTTCATCTCACTTCCATACCGCAAAAACTCCCTCAGCTACCTTCCGGTTTTGAGAAAAATCACAACCATATATGAACAATGGTGACATTGGTTGTGCATGTTGAACACTGAACCTGTAGGTAAATCGGATATCCAATGTATCTCGGTAACTTCACCGCACTTGCTACAACTTTTCACCTCAGTCACAGCAAACCCCAACTCTGCCAAAAACTCAGTAATTGCCTTGTACTCTCCCAACATCTTAGCGTCTTCCAAAGATGCTTCAACAGTAACTAACACGGCGCCTTTGTAACTAAATGTTCGACATTCAATCATTCTTGTTGCTTTCATGTTCATTGCATTAAATCGAGTTTCCAAATCTGCTACGCCAGTTCTTGTTGGCCATCTACTTGTTTCAAGGGACTGCACACCTATTTCACGACACTCCTGTACAGCTGGCGGAACTCTCACAGTCGCCAACTCCTCTGTTAGAGTCTTAAAAAACAATCCAGATACGTGTTGCTTTTCTCCAGTTACAACCTGGTCGCCAAGAGCAGGAAGCGAAAAGTTTTTCTCCACCCCACGACAATATAAAGCTACTGACAGCGCATTCTTACTCACCACTACTCCAGCAAGTGGTTTCGATTGTGGACCAGTATCAAGCAACACCTCCTCAACGTTCTGCATAACTTTGCTTGAACTCGGATCAAGATTTACCTCTTCAGGCCATACCAGAATGGATTCAGTCTGATTCTCCTTGATGTTGCTTTCCTGTCCAAGCTGGAAATTCCTTAAGCTCACTGTTGTTACTTTTAATGCTGAGAAGGGTTTCCTTGGCTGGTGAGGTACGAGTACCCTGCCACCATTTCAGAACCTCCCCCTCGCATACATGGTCCGCAATCTTGTGGACCATCTTCACTTGAATTGGTCTCCAATGCAGCTGGTTCAAGCTGCCCCCAACCGTTCCCATACTCCGCTGTAAGCGCTGACTTCAGCTGCTCCCAATTCGAGCTCGGATTATTCCATTGCCCCTTTAAGAGCCAATACAAAGTGGAGTTCTCCATACACCGCCGAAGGAAGTTTCATGTCTTCCTGCATCTGTCTGTACATAAAGTAATCCTTCATTTTGGTAATCCAACCATTAGGATTTACCCTTGAGAAAGATGACAACTCCATTCTCCACACACTACTCATCCTGTTTTTCAGAGTAGCAGCTCATGTCACGACTTCTTGTCATCATCGTCGACTCCTCTCAATCAGTAGCCATCACCTTCTTGATTTTTAACGATCAAGAACTGGTACAGCAGAAAATGCGTCACCAATGGCAGGCGCGATCCCAGCCGATCGCACAGTAGAAATTTGGTAGAGAGAAAAAGAGAGAACGCCGCACTCGCGTAGGCTGTCAACTTTGCTTCCAACGAGACGTGCTCTCTTCAGGCTCTAGTTTCCTCTATCAACGTCTGACCAACAACTTTCCTTTTTTTTTCTTTTTTTTCTCGTCAGTCAGTCGCTCCTCCAACCACTCCAACGATTTCAGCACACAACCTTGAGCGTCCCTGCCAAGATCGCCCAGCAGCGACCACTTCTTTCCCAACGTTTGTTTCCTTGCGTGCGCATCACACAGTTACGACTAGATGCATTCAACTTCCTCCCAGCGTCCAGACTGCTCTGTAACAGTTCCCCACATCAACTCTGTCTTCACAGCTTGCGTGTATCCATAGTGGATTCTGTTTCTTCTGCGACCGTCCGATGCTACTTCTGTAGCGGAAAACCAGTTGCTGCGTGAACTTTCTCTGTTTTTTTTTACAAAACTGCTGCTTGCACTGACTCCAACTGCTCCAACGACTTCCTTTCCGTTCGCCTTCACAGCAGTCGCAAAGGCGTCCCGACTTCCACACGTCTCGACAACGGTCGCAAGAAAACGACCCGATCTCAGCAATCAGCCCGATTGTCAAACTTGTTACATCCACAGCGATCTTCCTCTCAAGTGCACATTCACCGGCCAACTCGTCTTACCACTGCAGCTGTTCCAAATTTTCTTGAGTTCGTCCAGCAAGAATGCTCCGCCAAAATCAGTGTCTCAGTAGTGAACGTCTCTCAACAGCAAGCTTTGAGTTTGACTCTTGATCGAACCTCTCAATGAAAGCACCAAATTGTTAGGTATCTTGCCTAACAAAGGTTTGCACAGCAGGAAAACAAGGATAACGAACTGAAATCTGTATAAGAAACTAACAGAATTGCATAACTGTACACAAAAAATACAGGAGGGAGAAAATTGAAGGAAGAAGATAGAAGAAGAGCTCTCGGAGAAGACCACTCTCCTGAAGTCCAAGCTGTATCCTCCCAAGGATTAGCTCTCAAGCAGCTACCAAGCAATAGGTTCCAGCAAATGATTCGTATCCCACTCTTACAGCCATCCCAACCTATTTAATAGCCCACTCAGCCAGCTAACCACCCCAACAAACCAATATAGTAGAAGTACAACACTGCCCCTTGGCGGTTACACCCACTGCCTCTACACCCGGACGACCCCTCTCTAGCCCTCACTTATTCCTATCACTGCCAGCACACACCCCACATACCTAACAGGCAGGGCCATGGTTTCCAAGGGACGGGGAACTACATGTTCATTGGTATATAATTCAAGTTTTACTCCTCATCGTCGAGCGATTTCAATGGATGTTGTTAAAATGGAGGCAAAAGTTGCAAATGGCTTGGATGGTTTGCCCGGTGAACTATTTGGCTACTTATCTGAACAACATTGTATAGAGGGAGAGGCAAAATTTGAGATTTTGGAGTTGGCAACCGAGGCATTAACTGAGCCTCTGTTTTCTAATCAAAAGGCCTACAAAAACTACCATTTTTATGTTTTTGAATGGTGGCAGACCAAGTACCAAACGGTGCCAAGGAATGTGCGTGGCCAAGTGGATGTTTGGTCTAGGCAGTCCCTCCTGCCGAGACCCGTGCACTTCCGATTGCAAAGGGATTTTACAGTTGCAGAAAACTGGAAACCAATTACGCACCTGCTATGGTTGGGTTTGATTTTCGAAATGGTCGCTGTGTTCCTGTTTTTTTACGGAACCTTCATGCGCGCTGAGTTCAAGAATTCAGTGTTGGAGGCATACGGTGAAGAGCAGTCCGAGATTTGTGGGGCTAATGATAAATCAAAGACACAGTTGGAAATTCAATACAACACCAAGCTGTTTAATAGTTGTAAGGTTTTGAAACTAGCAGACTTAAATGATAGATGGGCTGATTGTCAAGAAATGTTTGCTAGGTATGCGATTGCTCTTTCCTTGATTGTGTTGTTGCTTCAGGTGCTCGTCTGGTGCAGCATGGTTCCTCCTGGATTTTGTGAAGTTGTACTCATGCGCATAGCTGAATCAACAGCTCTTGCTGTTAAAGGTTACCGAGGTGAATTAAATTGGAAACACTGGCCACCTTCGTTTTTGGTGAAGTGTGGAGATTGTCAAAGTTTGGCATCAGATGGGATACTTCGGGCTGCTTTATTGAGCCACATGCTTCACTTTCTTCCATGAGTAAATGTGAGCCAGCAGTTTTTTTCTGGAATTTGTTCCACAACCAGAGTTCATATTGAAGCTGGCACTGGAACAAGGGTCCGCCTTCTGATCCAGTTCTCAAGTGTTGATCCGAGATTTGAAGTTCCACCTTGAGGACAAGGTGGTTTTGAGGAGGGGGGAAATTGTTAGGAATGTCGTGAATAGGTGGTGTAAAGTGTGGATTGTTTGTATTAAAGTTGAGATGGGGCTTTCTTTGTGTGGGCGTGATTTGTTGTAACTGCCTAGGGGCATTGGGGTATTTTGGTTAGGGGATTGTTTGCTGGTAGGCGGGGCTTTAAATAGGTGATGTGCTGTAGGGTGGGGGCAGGTATTATTTTTATTTCTACAGCTGGATGCTGCAGGGGGAATTGAGCCCTTGGGAGTACTCAGCCTGGGCTCTACGGAAGTGGTCTTTCGGGAGATTTCCTTCTATACCACCATTTTCTTCCTCTTCCTCTTATTTTTCCCGTTAGGCTGCCAAGCTTGTAATCCGCCAATCTGCTGCTATCAAATAGTGTTTACAATGTTTTTTCCCATCCACTCAATGTTCTAACATTTATTCCCTCTCATTACACCCTTTACCAAAGCCATTACTACGCCAAAACAAGGGTTCCTCACGAGAAATGTTATTAGGCTTCATTGTTATAATTTTCTTACTATGTTATCAATGGGAGACCTTCATTCCCTCTCATTATACTACCTTCACAAGCCGTTATAACGCTCGAACATTCCCATAGCCATGAAACCATCCTAAAATTGTTAAAGAAGTGTGTGTGCTTTTCCTAGTAACGACATCATTGTCTGTGTAAGTGGGTGAATTCCCCTTACCTCAATGTGAGGTGAGGATATTCTTTTATAGATTAGGAAACCAATATACAAGACGGGTAAGTCCGATGTGGGACTCACCCATTTACACTTAAATGGGTTCCAACACTCCCCCTCAAGCTGGACATGCCCAGATTGGATAGAGTCCCACACAAAAAGAATAACAAGACAATCTCAAACTCCCCCTCAAGTTGGGCCATGGAGGCTGTGAACACCCAGCCTGGAAGTGAGAGACTCAAGACGAGCTCCGGGAAGACCTTTGGTGAAGAGATTGGCAAGCTGATCGGCCGTCGGGAGATGACCGAAACCGATATGGTGCTGCTCCAGATGGTGGCGGAGAAAGTGACAGTCCACCTCGATATGCTTCGTCCGTTCATGGAAGACGAGATTCGAGGCAATCTTCGTGGCAGCCTGATTGTCACACCAGATATGAGCAGGAGTCGATGCCGGGAAACCGAGCTTCTGGAGAAGATGGCGAAGCCAGAGGATCTCAGTAGTGATAGTGGCCATGGCCCGATACTCGGCCTCGGCACTAGAACGGGAGACCACAGTCTGCTTCTTGCTGCGCCAAGAGATGAGATTACCGGCGAAGAATACGGCGAATCCCGAAGTAGACTTGCGGGTAGCGAGGCAACTGGCATAGTCTGCATCACAAAAAGCCTCAATATCCATGTGGGCATGATGTGAGTACCGAAGGCCGCGTGCAGGGTCTTTCTTGATGTACTTGGCAATGCGGAGGACACCATCCCACTGAGAGCAGGTGGGATGCTCCATGAACTGGCTGACTTTGCCAACGGCACAGGCAATGTCGGGACGCGTCATGGTGAGGTAGTTGAGTTTACCAACCAAGCGCCGATAGCTCTCAGGATGAGGAAAGAGTTCCGAGTCGGAATGAAGGGAGCGTTCCCCAGGCTCAAGGGGAGTGTCAACTGTGGTGGCGGTGCTCAACCCGGCATCCTGCAATATATCAAGAGCATACTTGCGCTGACAGAGAGAGATAGTGTCCGCAGTTCGGGAGACCTCGATGCCAAGAAAGTACGTGAGGGGACCAAGATCCTTGGTGTGAAAGTGCTGGTGAAGATGCGTCTTGAGGCTGGCGATGCCTCTGGAGTCGCTCCCTATGATGATGATGTCATCAACATAAACTACAAGTAAGATACAGCCGTGTGCCGTCGTACGGAAGAAGACGGTGTGATCTTTCATACTCCGAGAGAGGCCAAAGGCGGTGACGACAGTGCTGAAGCGGCCAAACCAGGCGCGAGGAGACTGTTTGAGGCCGTAGAGGGAGCGACGGAGACGGCAGACATGGGAGGCGGCACCAGAGGCAGAGAAACCAGGGGGCTGCTGCAGGTAGACCTCCTCGTCAAGAAAGCCATGGAGAAAAGCATTCTTAACGTCGAGTTGATGAAGTGACCAGTGATGATGAGCAGCCAGAGAGATGAAGAGGTGGAACGAGGCCATCTTGGCAACTGGAGAGAAGGTCTCAAAGTAGTCGACGCCATATGTCTGAGCAAATCCCTTGGCGACAAGCCGGGCTTTGAGCCGGCAGAGAGCCATCGGGATTGAGACGGATCGTGAAGATCCATTTACAGCCGACCGCCTGTTTGTTTGCCGGAAGGGGAACAAGATCCCAAGTACGGTTGGCATCCAGAGCCTGCAATTCATCTCTCATTGCGGCGAGCCACCCGGGGTGAGATTTGGCTTCACCGACCGTTCGAGGAAGCGACACGGTCTCCAGAGCGGACAATCCCCTGTAAGAAGATACAAAGAGAGGAGTATTCTGACACGAGCGAGTACCTTTCCGGAGCGCAATCGGCACATCCTCGGGAGCTGTGTCAGGAACATCAGGCGAAGCGGGAACAATGGTTTCCTCGGCCGGGACGGGAGGTACAGTGGAAGGACGACGAGAGTAGGTCTGTCCAAAGAGATGACCGGTCGGAGGAGACACCAGAGGTGGGTGAACCATGAGCGGAAGGCAGTCATCGATGGTAGTGTCAGGAGAAGGAGAGGGGAGAGTGAAAGGAGAGCTCTCGACAAACGAAACGTCGGCAGAGGTGATATACTGGCGGAGGTCTGGAGAGAAGCATCGGTACCCGCGCTGAGTGCGGGAATACCCGAGAAAAATACAGCGAAGGGATTTGGGTGATAGTTTGGAGAGATTTGGGCGAGTGTCCCGAACATAACAGAGACATCCGAAGACACGGAGTGGAAGGGAGTGAGGAGGGAGAGGGGGAAACAGGGTATGAAAAGGAGTCTCCCCCTGAAGGATGGAGGAGGGAAGACGATTGAGAAGGTAAGTAGCAGTGAGGATGACATCCCCCCAGAAAAGAAGAGGTACCTGGCGGTGGAAGAGGAGGGCACGAGCGGTTTCCAAGATATGTCGGTGTTTCCGCTCGGCCACCCCATTTTGCTGAGGGGTATCAGGACAGGAGGTCTGATGGATGATGCTGTGGGCCCTCATAAACTGCTGAAAATGAGTGGATAAGTATTCTCGCCCATTGTCAGAGCGGAGACATTTCACAGGGAGAGAAAACTGTGTCTGGATTTCCTGAAAAAATGTCTGAAAGGTTGAGAGAACCTCTGTTCGATCTCGAAGAAGGTAAAGCCAGGTCATGCGGGAGTAATCATCAATAAATGTGATATAATAACGGTACCCTGACTGGCTAGGAACCCTGCAAGGACCCCATACATCGGAATGAACAAGAGCGAAAGGAGCCGCTGCACGTGGTTCCGGGCGAGGAGCATACGTCGTCCGATGATGTTTGGCAAACTTGCAGGATTCACAATGGAAGGAGAGGTGAGAACTGAATTGGGGGCAAAGTTTATGGAGGGTGGAAGGTGGTGGATGGCCAAGGCGGGAATGGAGGTCAAGGGCTCGGGCTGTGGTGGATGAGCAAGCAAGGGATGATGGGGTATCAAACAGGTAAACCCCATCCCGAAGATAACCTCGACCAATTTCCCGATTCGTCTTCCGCTCCTGAAAAACAACACCAGATGAGCTAAAAGTAGCAACACAATTCAAGTCTGTGGTGAGTTTGCTGACAGAGATAAGATTAAAGGGACTTTGAGGAACATGCGCGACCGACGTCAGGGGAAGAGACGGGGTCAAGGAACATGTGCCATATCCGGTAATAGGGATTGTTGAGCCATTAGCAACAGTAATGACAGAGGCACCGGTGTACGGATGATAGGTAGTGAACATACCAAAGTCTCCTGTGAGATGTTCTGACGCACCGGAGTCAAACATCCAAGCTGTCTGTTGATGAGAAACACAGGCGGTGGAGTTGCCAGTCTGAGCAAGTGGGGCGAGAGAAGAAGATGGTGGCGCAGTCGCCCGATAAGATTTTACCAAAGCAAGCTCCTTCGGCGAGAGTGTTGTCCTGTAACGGGTACTGGATGAAGGAGGACCGCGGCGCGGTAGAGCCGATGATGGAGGATGGGAGAGCTGCTCGACTGAGTGCATAGGTGCTCGGGAAGGCCGACAATGGAAGTGAGGGTGCGGCCCTGCCGGAATGCTGTCGGCCGGAGGTGATGCCGGAGGGCCGCGGGCGGACACGCCCGCCATTAATGCAGGGGGGGCTGGGCCAACGGCGTAGGAAGGCCGCAGGGTAGCTGCAGGGAAGCCGCTGGGAGACGGGCTGGGGAGCGGGACAGGAGAGGCCGCCGGAGAGGGGTCGCCGGACTGGAGGGAGATCCGCCGGGAGCCGGGAGCCGGTAGCCGCGAGCGCGCGGGAGCAGCTGGAGGCGCGGGAGGCCGTCGGGGCTTGGACGCCGACGGGAAGAACCGCGGAGGGCCGCGTCGGGAGAAAGGCCGACGAGAGGGAGGCAGAGCCGGGAAGCCGCAACAGGAGGCGGGGCCGGAAGTCCGCCGTGAGTCGCGCAGGAGGGCGGAAGGAGCCGCCGGACAGCAGCAGACCGCCGGGGAAGGGAGGCCGCTGGGGAAGGGAGGCTGGCGGAGACGCCGGGGAGCAGCGGGAGGCGCGAGAGGCAGCGGGAGGCAGCGGGAGGCGCTGGAGGCGCTGGAGCTGCGGGAGGCGCCAGGCGAGGGTGAGGGTGCCCGGGCGAAGCGGGGCGAGCCGCCGAGAGCGGGACGTCGAGGGCGGGGCGCCGGGGCGAGCCGCCGAGGGTGAGGCGCCTGGGCGGGATGCGCCGCAGCGAGGCACCGGGAGCCGGGGAGGCGGAGATGGCGCGCGCAGGAGGTGCAGGGGCGGGGGCCGACGGGGCGAGGGAGCCGCGAGGGCTAGGGCGCACCGCGGGAAAACGGGGGACGCTGGGGCCGGGAGCCGCGCCGCCGTGGAAGGGCGCCGGGAGGGGTGCCGCGCCTGGAAGGAGGCCCGTCGGGAGGTGGAGGCGCACCGAGAGGGAGGACCGCCGTGAGCAGAGGGGCGCCGGGAGGTGGAGGCGCACCAGGAGGGAGGACCGCCGTGAGTAGAGGGGCGCCGGGAGGGAGGGTCTGCCGGGAGGAGGAGCTTCGCCGGGAGGGAGAGCCTGCCGGGAGGAGAGGTGGCCGCCGGGAAGGGCAAGGCCAGAGGGGGAAGAAAGGCGGGGCCGGACAGAACCGGGAAGCCGCTGGGAGGGAGGGTCGGGATTAAAATCCCTCTGATACCATGTAAGTGGGTGAATTCCCCTTACCTCAATGTGAGGTGAGAATATTCTTTTATAGATTAGGAAACCAATATACAAGACGGGTAAGTCCGATGTGGGACTCACCCATTTACACTTAAATGGGTTCCAACAGTCTGGATACAAACATGCAAGCTCTGACACATATGTACCTAAGGGTAATGACCCTGAAAAGGACGGATTGGGTAATAACTCGACTTGGTGCACGACAAAGAGGTCGAACTGCATACCTGGTTTGACACTCTCGAGGGATATGTTTGAGATAATTCACATGCTCTTTACGAGCCATAATGAAGGATTAGGATATATGGATTGAGATTCACTTTCAATTGATTTCCCTATGCCATGAAAGTACCCTTCACTACTACTTTATGATGTTTCTTCGATTTGGGTACTGCCCATAGCATTGTGAATATCTTATAGTTTCTAATGTTGATTGTTGGATATTCATCTGGATAGCCACATTAATCCATTGAAAGGGGTTCTTTCCTGTTCATTTTGTAATTGATGATTATGTTCTCTATCACCACATATTTTTCATGGATTTTACCTTTGTCCTCAATGTCCATGTTCCTATGTACATTTGGTAGGGTGGAAATGAAATCTTTACGGAGAATGATCCCTCATTGTCTTTGTCTTGCCTTATCATCATATGCACAACTTTTCTTTCAACGCCTTTCCCTTGTGGATACCCTTTTATGATTCTTTTGATTGAAGGATGTTCACCTAGATACTCATACATCGATTGATTGGGGAAATTATTAACTAAACCGTATACCCTTTATCTATACGGTGTAAATACCTTATGCTTCATTATCTTCATTGATGAGTATTTACCTAGAAGGTTACCTAATTTCATTGGATACCTGTTTAATTTCCAATGGGTTTATCGTGTCATGATTATTGATGGAATTATGCATGTTTTTCTCTATGTGGCACATGAATTTAGGCATATGAAGGGTGCGTCTTAATAGCACTCCAATACATTTGGTAAAGAATCAATCTCTAGAGAAGACATGCTTATGATACCCTCACAATATGTCATAGTTATGTTTTATGATATCTTGGTGAACAACCTTGGTAATATGTTTTACGACATTTTGGTGATGAACCTTGGTGATATGCTTGTGAATGTCTTATGTTTATATTGTTGCCACATTCCTATGATGCCATGGTCATATGATGTATACTTCTTTATGCCAAAAGCCTTACGTAATGATTCATGAATTATGATCCATGTTGTACTGGGTATGATTCTCTTACGTTATGTCTTTGCACCTTGAATATGTTCTCATATCCATATGTTTATCTTGTGCTCTCTTATGATCTTTGATTGTCATCGCTTATATTTACTCTTATTAAGCATTTGAGCTCACATTTTTCTTATGTTTCCCCATTTCTCCAAGAATTGCCATCAAAGAGATGCATTTAGGAGAGTTACATGTGTGGAGAATTTTTATAGATGAATTATACTTTGTATTAAGAGTTAACGATGAAAATGTACCTATTTCCCAAAGACACCGAACTTTCGATCTTTAGGAGTTGGTTGTAATTCATGTGATGTATGTAAAAGTATGTAAGTTTAGCATCAAATCTGGGAGTGCGAGTCTGGGATGTCTTGGTTGGTATCATAGTCGGATTCGGTTATTTTTGGGAATTAGGATTCTGAATATTCGGGTATAAAACCTTAAATAGATAACCTTTTTCTCTAGAGAACTAGGTTATGTATAGCTAGTATGACCTTATAGGATTAACATCTCTTGAGTATTTATAATGTGTCCTTTCTATAAATAACATTTAAGTGAACATTTGAGTTTAATAAATGTTTATCAACAGACAAAATTGCAAGGACACATTTTTTTAAGGATAGAATGTAACATCCCATATTTCCAATGAACGTTTTTATAATTTTGTTTCACAAATATAAATGTAAATGCTAAATGAATTTCTTTCTTTTTAATAAACTAAAGATTTATACAAATATTTATCACCCAAGTTTCTTGTTTACATGTTTTTCAAGTAAAATGGAAATTTATTAAAATGGTTTTAGTAAAAGGGCAGATTGTAGGCCGAGCGACAACCCGTCGCATTCGGCGAGGCCATGAGTTTCGAAGTGTTGGGCAAAAATCCCTCAAGGCGCTGTCTCAGTGTTTTTGGAGTGATTGTGTTCGTTGACAAAGCCAAATGATTGTGAATCAGAATGGTTGGTGTTGCCAAATTTGATTTTTAAGGTGACGCAATTTCTCAGTGTTTGCCAAATTTTTGAGCCTCAAAATTGGGATTTTGTTTTATGGCAAAAGAAGGTTTTCTGCAAAGGAGTTCGCAGACAGCAGTCCGTCGGCAGTGAAACACAGTTCGCAGACCGCAAAGGAGGAACGCAAAACGGTGAAGGAAAATCGGCAAAGGAAGAAATTCCGCATAACATTGCTATGCGGACCGCGAAGGACACTACGCGGACCGTGCACGAAAAACAGTTCGCGGGAGGCTTGCAGTTCGCGGGAGGCTCTTTGTTTGCGGGAAGGAGGCGGTGATTTGAGGAGCCGCAAAAGGTTTTCGTTTGCGGAAGACATCGACCTCCGCAAAGGATTAAGACGCTATGCGGATCGCATAGCAGTATGCAGTGAAGGCTGTATCGCATCGAAATTTCGGGTAATTCGGATTAGCGGGTTTTGCGGATCTATTTGCCTATATAAGGACTCCTAATCAGATCATTAAGCAGAGTGAATTTCATTAGAAGGTCATCGCTCCGGGAAGAATTTGGTAAAGTCTGAAATGGTTCACGAGAGAGGATTCCGCGAAGGGTGAAGTAGTTTGTAGGAACAATTCCATCAAAGGAGTTTGTGGGGCTCTTTAACCCGTAAAGGAAGAAGGGCTGTATAGCATAGGCGGTCCGCGGAAGAAAAAGGCGTCCGCAGAAAAAGAGACGGTCCGCGGAAGAGGAGACGGTTTGCGGAAGAAGAGGTGGTCCGCGAAGCACTTGCGCCACGCGGTGCAAGACAGTTTGCAGTGAGTACAAGGAAGTTCGCGGAAGGACTAAAACAGTTTGCAGTGAGTACAAGGAAGAGTGTGTGAAAGGACTAAAACAGTTTGCAAAAACAATTTCCATAAACTAACAATACGCGAAAAGATGAGATTTCAACAGAACATCTATCTATAGTTGATGATGAATTCATTAGTGATAATGAAGGGACCTACATGTCCATAAACTGTAAGTGGATCTTTTGCAGAGCAGTGAACAAAGGAAGAGGAAGATGATGATCCTTTCCACCGGCAGTGAGCCCGAGAAAGAGACTCAGGGAGTGACCCTTGAAAAAGCAGTGAACTGACCCTAAACATTGTAAAGGTAGTGAGCCTGGACATAGAAGTGATCTAACCCGAACATTGTATTTTAGCAGTGAGCCTTAGTGAATTTGGTACATCGGCACATCACCATTGTATGCTCCTTGGATGTTGCCCAGTGAGGGTGAACCAAGTAAAATCGCCGTGTCCCGTGCATGATTACATTTCTGTTCATACATTGTTACGAGAGAAAGAGAGAAGAGTGTTTTGTTTAACGACGAAACAAGATCTTAAGGGGCGGTAGTTTTAATTTGTCATACCCTGATTCACTCCTCCTTTCAGGGTATGTGACCTAGTGGGCCTAACAATTGGTATCAGAGCTAAAGGTTGAAAGTCAGTGGTTCTCTCTCTTAGTAAAGGATATAGAAGTTGTTAATCATAAAGGGATTTCGATTTTCGATGGAAACAATTTTCAATTATGGAAGAATCAAATGCAACATTACTTCCGATCATTAGGAATGAACGTCTTTACAGCAGCGATGCATGAAATTTTGGTCAATATCGACAGTGGTGGTTTATCAGAAGCTGACCAGAGGGAATTGGATGCTGACGCCAAATGAATCAATGCATTAGAGGGAGTCCTATCCAATGCAATATATAGGAAGGTGATGTCATGTAAGTCATCACATGCTATGTGAGAAAAATTGCTGAATATTTATGAGGGTGACTCAAAAGTCAGAGAAGCAAAACTGCAGGTTCTATGGAACAAGTATGAGGATATCAGAATGCACCCTAATGAGTCTGTTGATACATTTTTTAACAGGGTGAATGTTGTTGTGGAAGACATGTGTGATCTCAGAGAAATTATTGGAGATATAAATATTGTTAAGCGCATCTTGAGAAAACTACCAGTCCGGTTTAATCCGAAAGTTTCTGTATTAGAAGATAAAGATCCAATGGAACTGATATTGGACAGCTTGCACAGTACTCTAGTTGCATATGAGATGAAAAATGATGATAACGAGTCTGTGGAAAAAGGTAAGACCAAAGAAGTGGCATTCAAGGCCACGAAGAAGCTCACCATTGAAGATGGTCAGGAAAAAGTAGAGACAGATGAGGTGATGTCATTCCTTTCCTCAAATCTCCAACGAGGAAAAAGAAAGTTCAAAGGGAAACTCCCAGTTGCATGCTTTTGATGTGGAAAGGTTGAACATTTTTCAGCAAGGTGCCCTAAAAAGTTTCAAGAAGATATGATGATGAAATTGAAATTCCCAGAAAGAAGTCTTCAGCCTATGTAAAACGTAAGAAATTTTTTAAGAGAAATTTCTTCAAAAAGAAGAATCTACTTTAAAAAAAAAGATGACAGTTCAGAAGAATTTGACGCAGAAAAGTTGGAGGACTGCAAGGATCATGAAGCGGATGCTATGGCGACAGTTGTCAGAAATTCCCAAACAATTGAGGAAGTAGATGTTTGGAGAGACAAAATGAAGAAAGCCAACAAAGTGGTTCGTGATGCCAAGCTCTATATGCAGCAGCAAGAAGATGAGAAGTCTGAGCTGAATAAAGAAATTGAAAAACTGAAGTCTTCAATGCCAGAGAGCTCAGAAAATGTTGTTGAGTACAAACTCAAAATCGAATAACAAAAAAGAGAAATTGATAGTTTGACTAATACTGGAAAAGATCAAATCAAACGTATCGAAGAACTTGAAGAGGAAGTTGTCAATATGCAAAGGAAAGTGAAAGATCAGGCGAAACTCTTGATTCTGGCAAAGCAGGTGACAAAGGCTACAGAAAAAGTAAAAGTAGAATTCAAAGTTCTAGTAAAACAGACAGAGTGTCAGTAAAGGAAAACAATTGATCAGAACGATACAACCGGTATGGGGCTTGATCGCAAACAGAAAGCAGTAATGGTTGAAGTTAGACCACAATCTTCCGCTCCGAGTTTGAAGATTGATTTGGGTACGAATCAGAACCAGAAGATTCAGAGAACCCAAGGGAGAACCAGTAGTGCAGTTGTAACACACTAGACTGCACCCCATATTAGATGTTATTGTTGTGGAAAAATGGGACACTCACAAAATGTCTGTTCCATAGCCAAGAGGTACCGAAGGGTATAAGACCAACAAAGGCAGCCATACAAAGCTCAATATTTCAGGTCGTCATTTGATGGTCGCTGTTTCAAGTGTGTAGGATTCAGACACATGACAAGATATTGCTCATCAGCAATGCAGAGGAATGTGCCGAAGCAGACTGAATGTGGTCGTAAGTAGCAGCCAAATGTATCATCAAATGAGCTGAAAATGCAAAACCGTTTTGCAGTTCTGTAAGATGAAGCTGGTCCATCATATATCGAGGAAGATCAAGTCCATCATATATCGAGGAAGATCAAGATTATCATTCCATGTCGGGTATGAAGTAAAAAACATGGATAAAAAAAAGAGTTGAGCAGACAATGGTTGCAGGAATTGCGTTCAAAGCATCAGATTGCACTGGGATATGGATCATTGATAGTGGATGCACCTTCCATATGACAGGAAATAAGAAACTAGTGACATGAATCAGATACGACAAGGAAGGTATTGTGAGATTTGGTAATGATGAAGGCCTGAAAATTATTGGTTCAGGAAAAGCCAAGTTTGGGGGAAAAGACATGAGACGAGCAGATGTCTTGGTTGTTGAAGGTTTTAGTCGCAACTTGTTAAGTGTAAGTCAACTGTGTGACTCAGGACATGCTATAAGCTTCTCAAAGAAATTTGCATCACTAAGGCAAAAGATGATGCAGTTGTTTTGCAGGGAAAGCGTACGAAGGGGAATCTCTACCTTGTAAGTGGAGAAGAAGTGTTTTTTGTCCAAGAAAGAAAAAAACAAATTATGGCATAAACGCCTTGGTCATTTGAGCCAAACGTCTTTGGAAGATCTGATGAAATATGATGCTACTCGAGACCTCCCTAGATTATCACGTGATCGTACCCATACATGCGATGCTTGTCATTTGAGCCAAACATCGTTGGAAGATCTGATGAAATATGATGATGCTCGAGACCTCCTTAGATTATCACGTGATAGTACCCATACGTGCGAATAGGGAAATATCATTCGAAAGACATAATGCAAACGAGCAAAGGTTAACAAAAGTGGTTGAGTTGGTGCATGTTGATGTGTGCAGACTTATCTCACCAAGAGCTATTGATGAGAGAAGATATTATATTCTCTTCATTGATGATTTTAGCAGAATGACATGGGTTTCAGTCATCACTCACAAGTCTGAGGTGTTCAGTTGCATAAGAACTTATCGAAGAGAAGTTGAAAAGATGCTAGGTCAAAAAATCCAGAAGATCCGAACAGATAATGGAACATAATTCATAAATAGTCAAGTCGAAGATTATCTCGAGAAACATGGAATTAGACATTGAGTTTCAGCAGTAAGAACTCCACAATAGAATGAAGTAGTTGAAAGAAGAAATCGAATTATCAACAACATGACTAGAACAATGCTCATTGAGAAAGACCTTTCAGAGAAGTTTTGGAAAGAAGCAGTGATGACATCGGTCTACAAATCAAATAGAGCGTTATTATGTCCGAAAGAAGAGAAGACTCCATATGAGCTATGGTATGGAAAGAAGCCAACGTTGAAGTACTTTCGAGTCTTCAGAAGTAAGTGTTTCATTCTTAATAAGGAGAAACACAGAAAGTTTGAATCCTGTGGAGATAAAGGGATATTTCTTGACTACTCAAAGAAAAGAAAAGCATATAAATGCTTGAATAAGCGGCTGAGAAAGGTAGTTGAAATCAATGATATAACTATATTAGTGAATGAGCCGAATCTTGAGCAAATACATGATCAGTCTCAGGAGGATAGTGATGAAGAGATGAGCAGATCAGTGGATGTTCCAGTTCCAGAGGCTGATTCAGAAGAAGATTTAGATAGTGAAAAGGATGAGCATAAACCGATTTCTGCACAAAGATTGAAGAGAAGAGCCGAAATTTATAAACAAAACATAATCGATGATCAGATAGCGCCAGTGCAGACAAGGAGGATGAAGACTCTACAACAAGCATCGTTCTTATCACAGGTAGAGCCTAAATGTTTTGATGAAGCAATTGAAGATGAGAATTGAGTTCGGGCTATGAATGAAGAGCTTGATCATATTAAGAACCAGACATAGAAGATTGTTTCGATACCAACAGATAAGAATATCATCGGGACTAAATGGGTCTTTCACAACAAGTTGAATGAAGATGGTGATGTGATTCGAAACAAAGCACGATTAGTGTGCAAAGGGTACTCCAATATAGAGAGTATTGATGTCGACGAAACATTTGCAGCTGTTGCAAGGTTAGAAACAATCAGATTATTTTTGGCCATAGCAGTGTAGAGAAAGTTCACAGTTTTCCAGATGGATGTCTAGTCCGCTTTTCTTAATGGGGTTTTGGAAGAAATTTATATTGAGCAGCCAGATTGTTTTCTCATTCATGAAGATGAGAACATAGTTTGTCGGTTGAAGAAGGCGCTTTATGGGTTGAAGCAAACACCAAGATCATAAAATTCAAGACTAGACCGGTTTTTGAAGAAGCTCGTTTTTTAGCGTGGTAGAGTTGATTACAATCTCTATGTCAACAATGATAGTAATCAAATGATGATGGTGCTGATATATGTTGATGACATAATATTTGGTGGATGAGATGAAGTGCAGTGCACTCAGTTTGCAGAATTCATGAAAAGTGAATTTGAAATGTCAATGATTGGTGAACTGACATTTTTTTTTTGGTTTATAGGTGATACAATGAATGAATAAACACATTCATTTCTCAATCTAAATATGCCAAGGAGGTTTTGAGAAGATTTGAAATGGATAATTTCATGGAAATGAAGACTCTGGTGGCTACCTGGATGAAACTGTCATGGGATGATGAAGACAATGCAGTTAATGTCACAGAATATAGGCAAATAATTGGCAGTCTATTGTACTTGACAGCGACAAGACCTGATATTGTTTTTGCCACATGCCAAGCAGCACGGTATCAAAGCAATCTCAAAGAAAGCCACTTGCTTGCATTAAAAAGAATACTTCGGTATATCAAGGGCACAATGAATTTCGGTTTGATGTACAATGACAAATCTCAGTAAGAGTTATTGGGATATACAGATGCAGATTGGGCTGGATCAGCGGATGATAGAAAATCAACACTAGGTGGTGCATTCTATCTTGATAGATTGTATTTGTTGGCTAAGCAAGAAACAAGATTGGATTTCTTTGACCACTGCAGAAGCTGAATATATTGCATTTATTCAAGCATGCACACAATTATTATGGATGAAATAGCAGTTTGATGACATGAGAGTTGATGTGAAGTCTACAATCGGAATCCATTGCAATAATTCAAGTGCTCTAAATCTCCGCAAAAATCCAATCCATCACTCAAGTACAAAGCACATTGAAATCAAGTATTATTTTATCAAGGAGAAGGTGGAGCAAGAGGTTGTGAAGTTGGAGTATGTGTTTACAGAACTACAGGTTGTAGACATTCTGATAAAGACCTTATCCAAAGAAGCGTTTGAACGGTATCGACCGACTCTTGGAGTCCAGTTGACTTCCCGCATTTGAAAAAGTGTGGATGTGGGACCCCCTCTCCCTGAGGTATGGTGTGTTTTTCTCTAATATGTTGATCTGTGTTCTTTACCCTGTTGCAGACCGTAATGAAATGCCCTTCGGGTTCGTTGACAAATGAGGAGAAATTGTGGCTATAAAAGGGGAAAAATTGTCTTAAGCAAGACAAGCGGGGAAGCTGATAGGGGGAGTAGTGAAGTAGGGTGAGTTTTAAATCTAACAATTTTAAAGGTGATCAATCAAAGGTTATATATCACGATAGATGAGTTTCGTGATGAAAGCAATTGAATGGTTTTGGAATGAAGCGATTCATTGATGAACTTTGCATTTTATTCTTGTTTCTCACACCGAGCATAACTCATGTGGGCTTAGTGTGTGTGTTGAGTAAATCTTTGATCGCTATTTGAATCCCAAGAAGCGAATGGTGGTTGAAAATGGAAGAAGCTTTAACGTGGTATCAAAATGTGAGGAGTTGTCAACAAACCCAAAGGGGGATATCGTTGGGTAAAAATCTTTCAAGGCACTGTCTCGGTGTTTTTGGGATGATTGTGTTTGTTTACAAAGTCAGATGACCATGAATCAGTATGGTTGGTGTTGCCGAAACAAATTTTTAAGATGTCTCAGTTTCCCAGTGTTTGCCATAACGGGTGTTTGTTTTTTGGCAAAGGAAAGTTTTCTGCAAAAGAGTTCGCAGACAGCAGTCCGCGGACCGTGAAACATAGTTCGCAGAACGCAAAGGAGGAACACAGAACGGTGAAGTAAAATATGCAAAGGAAGAAATTCTGCATAGTAGCGCTATGCGGACCACAAAGGATGCTGCGCGGACCATGTATGAAAAATAGTTCGCGGGAGGCTCGCAATTCGTGGGAGGCTGACAATTCGTGGGAGGCTTGCAGTTCGCGGGAGGCTCGTCGTTTGCGGGAAAGAGGCAGTGATTTGAGGAGCCACGAAGGGTTTTTGTTTGTGGAAGACATCGGCCGCCACCAAGGATTAGGACGCTATGCGGACCGCATAGTAGTACGCGGTGAAGGCTGTACCGCATCGAAGTTTCGTGTAATTCAGATTAGCGGGTTTTGTGGATCTATTTGCCTATATAAGGACCCCCAATCAGATCATTAAGCAGAGCGAATTTCATTAGAAGATCATTGCTTTGGGAAGAATTCGGTAAAGTCCGAAGTGGTTCGCGAGGGAGGATTTGTGAAGGGTGAAGTAGTTTGCGGGAACAATTCCGCAAAAGGAGTTTGCGTGGCTCTGTAGCCCGCAAAGGAAGGAGGACCGCGTGGCATAGGCGGTCCGCGGAAGAAAAAGGCGTTTGCGGAAGAAGAGACGTTCCGCAAAAGAAGTGACGGTCCGCGAAAGAAGAGGTGGTCAGCGAAACACTCGCGCCACGCAGTGCAAGATAGTTCGTGGAGGAAGCAAGACAGCTCGCGGTGAGTACAAGGAAGCTCGCGGAAGGACTAAAACAGTTTTTGAAAGCAATTTCCGCAAACTAATAGTACGCGAAAAAGTGGGATTTCAACGGAGCATCTAACAAAGATAAATGTGATCACTCATAACAGAAGAAAATAATTTTTATTCTAAATAAAATATTTTTTCATGTATTAGATGATTTTATTTAAAAATTGAATCTATAAATTTTAGAAATTAAATTTGATAAAAAAATTTTGTTTTTGGAATCCGCTCATTTAAATCAGCTGAATTTTTAAGTTTTCTCTAAAGTTGTTTTTTAGGTGAATAGGGAAAATGTCGTAATATTTACGGCCTAATCATTATATGATCATAACCTAAAAATTTATGAAGCCCTTTTTTTGATAAAAAATGTATTTATTGATTAATATAATGCATTTAAATATATTAAGTTACATCTTAAAACCCATGATTGAAATTTTAGAATCAAAATTATATCTTTTTTAAAACCGTTTTTATGCGTTATAAATTTATTATTTTAGAATTAATTTTTATCACATTTAGAAATTAAATTGATTAAAATGAATTTCATATTTAGAATGAGAAGGTTTAAATTTTAGATAACAAGCACAATTTCACTTTTAAGCACAAAAATAAGCTACCAAGGAAAAAAGTGAGTTATTACGGTAAAATAAGGTAAAATGTTAAAATTAAAAGGGAAAGCCATAAAACACCTAAAAACCACACCATTAAATAGGTGGTTAATGGTTTACACGACCTTATCTAACCTTTTCATCATTAATTATCAACCAAATTCGTTGAAATTATTGTCACTATAAAATGGTTAGCCTTAATAACAAAATAATCAATATTTTAACCTTTAGATTCCCTCTTTCTCAAGTATAAATACCCACCCCCTTTTCTTATTCTCCCACACCAAAATTCGAAGTTCTCTCATAATAGCTCTCTCAAGGAGTCTCTTCCCTTTCTTCAATCTTGAAGAGTTTTGTTGGTTCAAAGGGTTGGCTCTAATAAGCTAAGAAGCTCAAGAGAAGTAAGAGTTTCCTCAACCCTCTTTCTTTTTCAAATACATTACTTTTGTTATATTGTATTTTAAATTCCCTTTTCATATACTGCCACACTTGTTAATCCATGGTATTATCTTCTATTTGATATATTGTTAATGAGAGTTAATTTATTTCCTTTCATTATAGCCTTTGCCTAATATGTTACTATGCCAAACCAAGGATTCCTCACCCTTCATTTCCCCATTACTTTTGCGTGCCTTTTAAATTCTTTTTCATTTCAATGGGAAATGTTATTATGCGTCATTGTTATAATTTCCTTACTATGATATCAATGAGAGACAACCATTATCTCTCATTATATTGTTTTCATAAGCTGTTATAATGCTCGAACATTCTCGTAGCTATGAAACCATCCTAAAATTGGTAAAAAAAGGTGTGTGGTTTTCCTAGCAACGACATCTCTGTCTGGATACGAACAAGTGGATGTAGACCTTGACACAAATGTACATGAACAAAATAACCAAAATAAGTGGGCCGATCATATATGTACATGACAAAATAACCAAAATTAACCATCAGCCCAACGCTGAGGAACCTCTGCCCCGTGCACCCTCTGCACCTAAGAACCTTTTCCCTTACCTGTACTAAGAACCATAAGGTCTGCACGCACTCCGAAAGGCCCGTGTAAGGCGTGAGTATGAACTCAGTAGGCCACCACCTATGGTGTCTGTTTCTAATATACATACATCAGTGTATGCAAAATGTAATAAACATCCAAAATCTCATAAAATACTTGACCCTACCCATGCTCATCAAACCATGATGGGCCTTCAGTGCCGGAGTAGAACGATACATCCAAGACCTGTGATGCCATAAGTGCCAACCCCTATCACTCAGGCTATACATTCTCCACAATCAGCCTGACTATCATAGGTCCATCTCAAAGCTCCATCGACACGTCCGCATTTCTCTTCTCAAGCTTGTCCCAATATATCTCTCAACACGGCGAACAACACGCTCCCATCCGGTGGTCTCTCATCCCCAACCTCGGCCCCTACGGTGTGCACATCTTCTATATCGATGGTCAACACCATCCACCTATGCCTTTTAATCTGCGTAGCCCACCACCCACGAGTGGACTAAACCACCGCAAGGGCCATTCTCTGTGTTGACATAGCCCCAACGACCACCCGACCAACCACCGTGAGCGACATCATTAACATCCTAGGCCACACCATCGACGAACCTCTGTCACCACTTGCAAACTACATTGCCACCCTCAACAATGGTCAACACCATCCACATTACACCGACAAACCTCAACAACATCACATTTCAAAAATACCCAATTTTTAACATACGGCTTCGTGCAACCAAACTCTAAAACCACCCAACAAAGCCCTACTTGGCTAAACCCACCATTTCCCACATGAGACTACCCCCTCGTATTTCCTAGGAACAACGAACACCTCAGGTGGTTACACTCCCAATCTTACAACCATGACCTAACTCACGCTTATTTATTACATGACACATAACATATGTATAAACATGGAATAGTTAGGGATCACCTACTTGGAGTTTGCAGGACTCCACTTTTCAAGCAACTCCGACCGATTTGGCTTTAATTGGAAGATTTAGTAAAATCTGACAAAAACCCTGAAATTAGAGTTTTTTCGGCGAGGGACAAAGAATTAGTGAGAAATCAGGGCATTAGTCGCATGCAGACTGTTAGCCTTACCAGTAGCTCTCTCATTGCGATTCCGACAAGAAACGAAGGAGATATCCCTCCGAGAAGAAGAGAGAATGAGAGCACCCTTCTTGGACGATTTTCCAAGTTCTGGGCGTGAAATGGCATTAAAATCCCTTGAAAATGTATTTTTAAATCATTTATTTAATATTTCAAAGAGTCTGGAAACACTGTTCATCCGAGCCATTTTTTTGGGGCGAATTCTGGAAGTCATTCGTTTTTTTAGTATGACTTCTGAAGTCATACTAAACGAAGTCATACTAAATGATCAGTGATTCCAGTACAAAGTCATACTAAAGGCACAATGATTCTAAAACAAAGTCATACTAAATCCAGACTTTAACCATTTTTTTGAAAAATTTGTTGCAACCCCCCTCCCCCCCAGAAAAAGACTCTAAAAACTCATTTTTTAGGCGCGTTCCAACCATGTCCAAACACATAAATAATGGTAGATTCACATTGGAACAGTTGCAGCAAAATTTATAAAAATTAAACCCCCGAGCCCCAGGCCAACACCCATGGCTCGTTCCTTGGCCTACACAAACACCTCCAACACCATCACTGGGTCCCAACACACTTGGCCAAGCCAAGATCTGACCCTAAACTCTATTCCAAATACCTGAGACCTTACAGATGGAAGAAGATAAGAACACATGAGAGCCCTTCCAGCGCCCTCGCCCAAGCCCCCTGGCCGAAACAGCTGTGGGGACCTGCAACCACCCAGCCATCTGTCCTTGTCAGCACTATTGCCACCATGACCCGCAACGTATGAGGGGAGTGGATGAGCTAATCTCTGGACAACCATGCCAGATCTTGAACACGAAGGATTGGAAAATGCTGCAAGGTTGGCAGTTTTGTTTTCTGATTGTCGCTCCAAACTGCTTTGAGTCTCCATCACGTTGCCCACTTCGATCTTAAGCCTTAAAAGTATATCTCAATTTCGCAAGATCCTACTGTCAACTGTTTGAAATGGCTCTGGCAGCTTGCTAGCATCCACAAAAGTGTGAGGAAGAAACTTAATAGCCTCCTGTGCACTGAGAGAAACAACGCTAGAACCAAAGAACACAAAGACTATAAGACATATGCCCAGTGGCAATCCCAGTGCTGCTATCGCTTCTCCCACTGGGATTACTGCGGCTTTTGTAGCGGCCAAAGAAGTATGCATACAAGATGCACCGACTGAAAGGAAAGGCGTTGAATTTCCATGGTTTAAATACCCTGTTAACCTGAGAGGAATTGAAAGTAGTCAAGCCACTACAAAGGCGAATCTTGGACATTCCTCCCAAGCACAGTCATCCCCCAAAGGCAGTAGCCGATCAATAGATGCCTGCCAGCGAATAGCAGCTACACTAATAGCACTACGGGGATGAAACCTGGCAGTCAAGAAAAACCGAAAAAGCTCTTGCTCCAATTGCTTAACAGGAAAATCACATGGCTTCTTCTTGAGAACATTTTTGGCTGCATATGGAGCTTCTATCTGGGGTTCACCCACTTTAAAATAACCCAGCAGCTGAAAATAAAATGGCCCATAACCTGATCCAGCGGAATTGATCAGTCCCCCCTCACTGTGTTCTTTGCTTTGAGCGAAACACGACAACAGTAAGGATCTAGGGCAATGCTGTTGTGGTTCTTTGTGATGCACTTTTTCAACGCATACACTCCAAGCAATTTCCCAGATGTCCCTGTTTTATGAATCTGCTTAAGAGATATAAGGCTGTGAGGTGTAACACTTCCCACCCTTCCATCCTATTTGGGGCATGTCTGTTGTTGAGAACAGCGTTGTGATGTCTGCTGCCGCACCCCCCTTCTAGCCCATAGATGCTGCATGGGCCTCCACCACGGAGCTGAGACCTCGATCTTTTCCCCTCCATAGTATTCCCAAGCAGCTCATCCCAACAGCTACTCCCAAGACTAATATGGTCAGGTTGAAAGCAGAAACAAATTCCAATGCTGTGCCGGTATTTCAAAGCAGAGCTGGACAATTGGCACTTGCAAATCACTGCGAGTGTTATGAATGCTGACATGCGTTGCTGCACGAATAACCCAGGTAGCAGGAAAGACAGGATCGTCTCCTGCAAATATCGGCTTCGCAAGTCGCTTTACGACAGTTCGTTGCAAGTTCCACACACCCTCGCCTCTCTCAATATGGCGTTTCTGATCTGAGCCCAGCCGCTCGTTTCCCCTCCCTTTTCAGTCTTCTGTTTGCACTAGTTGCCCGAGAGAAAGCCGTCGTACCGAGAGCTCTGTCAAAGCCTTTGGCTATTCCTACTGCTCTTCTTCGTTGGTTCCTAGAAGGAATACTGTGTTTTGCAACCGAGGTTTATCATTTCCAAGGCCGTTCATTCTTCCAGTCAAAAACACTTCTCGCCCTTGCGCCTTCATTCCCGACTTAACTGTTTCCATCAATGGCTGCGCGACCAAGGGCCACTCATCCTTTTGTAGAAGCGTCTTCTCCATGCAACGCTCCATGAGCTGCGTCTCCCTGTTGCCGACTCCATCTTGGGCGTTGCTAGTATTATAATCTCTGCATATGGATTTAGTACTTCCTGGCCGCCAAATCGTTCCATCAAATTTTCTTTGAATGTTGCTCAAGTTACCTCAGGGAAGACCAACCTCGAGATGATGAACCAGTGGATCACATCACCCTCCATGCTCAACTTTGCAAGAGGTACCTTCGATTTCTCCGACATTTGATGGAAATGGAAATAATGTTCAATGCACGCAGTAGCCACATTGGTTACTGCCGTCAAACACCTGTAGCTCCACTCGTCGCGCCAATGGGGACTGGTCTTATGTGTGGCCAACGGGTTTTGCAGCCACCCCACGTCGCACCCTTGCTTCGCCGTAGCGCCAGATGCTGCGGGTTGCACCTCAAGTCGCTTGAACGCCAAAGAAGGCTAGGCTGCCTCGTGCTGCGGCAATTTCTCCGGCTTTACTTCTCGAGTATCCTAGCCTTCTCAAGTTCGGCAGGCTCCTCCGAGTGTGGCACATACAGCTCTAACACTAACGATGGATGTTCCACATCATGCTGTAATTTCTCCTCTAAATGTCTTATGAGTCTAGAAATGTACTTACGAAATTCAATTTGTTCCTTCCAAAAGTTGGCTTGCTTCTTTCTTGCTTCCAGGCGTGTTGGTTCATTGGTGACGCTAAGTTGGAGAATGCGGATTCGGGCCTCCCTATCCGTTGCCCGACGTCATCCAAGTGAGCTTGGTGCTGCATCTCCATCGCCATTGCATTCATCCCGAGAGACCCCCTGTCAGCTTCCGGCGGGTTGGACGCAATGATGGACCCACCCCCACACCAACTGTCCTGCTTGAACAGACTTCTTTGTATATATGCTGAGAAACACAAGAACAAAATTAATCGGGTCTAACACTCCCCCTCAAGCTAGAACATGTACAACTTGGAAGAAGAGGCTTGCAAAAAAAGAAAGAAGACACCAAAACAAGACCGCACACACTGTCCCTCAAGCTGGTCCGCGCTGATGCTGTGGATGCCCAGTTTGGTGCATAGAGAGTCTAGTCGAGCTCCTGACAAGCCTTTGGTGAAGATGTTGGCATGCTGATCAGGTATTGGAATGTAGCTGAAACTGATATGGTGTTGCTCGAGGTGATGACGAAGAAAGTGTCAGTCAACCTCGATATGCTTCGTGCGTTCATGAAAGATTGGATTAGAAGTAATCTTTACGGTTGCCTGATTATCACACCAAATATGAGCAGACGTCTGTGGCGGACATGAAGAAGATGATGAACCCAGAGAATTTCAGTAGTGACTGTGGCCATCGCACGGTATTCAGATTCAGCACTGGATCTGGAGATGACTGTTTGTTTTTTGCTTTGCTATGAGATTAAGTTTCTAGCCAGGAAAACGGAAAATCTACAAGTAGACTTTCGGGTAGTTAAGCAATCGACATAGTCAACATCACAGAATGGCTCAATATTCAGATGATCGTGATATGAATACCGAAGACCACATACATGGTCTTTCTTAATGTACTTGACAATGCGAAGGACAACATCCCATTGAGATTTTGTCGGATGTTCCATGAATTGACTAACCTTGCTGACAGCGCAGACAATATCCGGACGAGTAATGGTAAGATAATTTAATTTGCTCACAAGATGACGATACCTCTCTGGGTGAGAATATGGGTCCGTGGCATCATGTAGAGACAGTTCCCCGAGTTCAAGAGAAGTGTCAACGACAGTTGCATGAGATAAAACCAGCATCCTGCAAGATATCTAATGCATATTTCCGTTGGGAAAGAAAGATGTTTGGCGAACGAGAGACTTCAATGCCAAGGAAGTATGTTAGAGGACCCAAATCTTTAGTTTGAAATTGTTATTGAAGATAAACCTTGAGATAGACAATGCCACGTGAGTCGCTACTAGTAATAATGATATCATCAACATATACAACCAACGGGATGCAGCTAGTGGAGGTTTTGCGGTGGAAAAAAGTGTGGTCCTTCATGCTCTGAGATAGACCAAATGTAGTGAATTTGCCAAACCATGCACGAGGAGATTGTTTGAGCCCATAAAGAGAGCGATGAAGCCGACCGACATGAGACCCGGCTCCTGAGGCAAGGAAGCTAGGAGGTTGTTGCAGATATACTAATTCATCAAGAAAACCATGTAGAAATGCATTCTTGATATCAAGTTGATGAAGAGGCCATTGATGAGCAGCGACAAAAGAGATGGATAATCGGATAGAGGTCATCTTCGCAATTGGAGAGAATGTATTGAAATAATAAACACCATATGTCTGGGTGAAGCCTTTTGCCACAAGTCGGGCTTTAAGGCGATGAAGAGTGCCATCTGCATTGAGGCGAACTATATAAATCCATTTGCTGCCGACCACCTGTTTACCTGTCGGAAGAGGGATCAGATCCCAGGTGTGATTGTCGTCCAATGCCTGTAATTCACCCCGCATTGCTTGAAGTCACCCAGGGTGAGATTTGACTTCAACAACCGTACGAGGAACAAATATCGTCTCCAGAGCAGAGAGGCCTCTGTATGAAGTTGTGTAAAAAGGATTATTTTGGCAAAAGCTAGTACATTTCCGCAATGCAATCGACAAGTTTTTTGTTCCCGGAGCAAGAGCGTCGTACGAAGCTGAGGGGATGGTGTCCTCGGTATGGACGAGTAATACGTTCGATGGTCAACGAGAGTAGACGGAGCCGAAACGACGATCAGTAGAGTGAGACAATTGAGGCAGAGGTGGGTGAATGATGAGAGGAAGACAATCATCGATAGTGGTATCTGGGTGGAATGAAGGTGAAGAGAATGATGAGTTCTCAATAAAAGAGACATCAACAAAGATGATATAACGCCGCAAGTCTAGAGAAAAACAACGGTATCCGCGCTGAGTGTGAGAATAACCAAGGAAGATGGAGCGGAGGGATTTTGGAGAAAATTTAGATAGGTTGGGACGGGTGTCACGATTATAACAAAGATACCCAAACACACGAAGTGGAAGAGGGTGACGAGGGAGAGAGAAGAACAGAGCCTGAAAAGGAGTTTCCTCTGAAGGATAGAAGAAGGAAGTCGATTTATAAGGTAGGTAGCAGTAAGAATTGCATCCCAAAAAATGGAGAGGCTGCATATGGAATAAGAGGGCACGAGCAGTCTTCAGAATATGACGATGTTTACGCTCGACCACTCTATTCTGCTGAGTTGTATTTGGGCCGAATGCTTGATGAAAGATGCCGTGATCCTTGAGAAACTGCTGAAAGGAAGTGGATAAATATTCTTGTCCATTGTCCGAGCGGAGACATTTAATGGGTGTGGAGAACCGAGTGTGAATTTCGTGGTAAAAGTTCTGGAAAGTAGCAAACAACTCAGAACGATCACGAAGAAGATAGAGCCATGTCATGCGAGAGAAGTCATCAATAAAGGATACATAATATCGGTACCCTAACTGACTTGGGACCGCGTAGGGACCCCATACATCTTAATGGACTAAATCAAAAGGTTTAGATGCCCGCGTTACCAAACATGGAATATAAGACACATGATGATGTTTCACAAACTTACAGGTTTCAGAATGAAAAGGTGCGGACTGAAATGAGGATAAAACTGATGTAGGGTGGAGACAGATGGATGTCCCAAGCGAAAATGTAGATCCAGAGCACGATCAGAGATTGTTGAGCAAACAAGGGATGTCGGACTATCGAACATGTACACCCCATCGCGAAGATGACCGCTATAAAGCTCCCGGTTCGTCGACCGCTCCTGAAACACAACAACAGATGGTGTAAAAATAGCAACACAGTCTAAGTTCTTTGTGAGCTTACTTATCGAGAGAAGATTAAAAGGACTTCGAGGAACACGTACCACAGAAGGCAGACGAATACAAGGATTCAAAGAGAAGGTGCCAAATCCCGCAATAGGGATAGTGGATCTGTCAGCAACAGTAATGGCAGTGGTGCTTGTATACCGACGATAAATAGATAACATACCTGCATCACCAGTGAGATGATCAGAAGCACCAGAATCAAGCATCCAAGTAGGCGGGTGATGAGTGACACAAGCAGTGGAGCCACTAGTCTGAACAATAGATGCCGAAGAGGAATCGGGTAGTGAAGCGCCCCGATGAGAGTGTATAAGCTCGAGCTCATCTATGGAGAGGTCTAGGTTGTGAGGGAGATCAGAAGATGGTGGAGAAGCATCGACTAGAGCTGTCTGAACCTGCCGAGGTGGCTGAGACTGACGTCCATGAAGAACCCAACACCGATCAATGAGATGACCAGACTTGCTATAGTGCTAACAGAAAGGACGATTACGGTCCCCACCATGGCCACGCCCACGAGTACCTGAAAAACGGCCACCACCATGACCCAGTAGGGCAGTATGATTTGTAGTGTCAGCAGGTGGGGAAAGTACCCGATGAGCTTTGCCAAGACGATGATCGACTAGTGGAATCTCAAGAGAGGGTCTGGCCAACATCTCTATGGCAGTTGTTGCATACTCTGAATCAATGCCATGAAGAGGACTGAAGAGATATAACTGATCTCGCTGGGCCAAAGCAGCCTCTGGTGTTTGAGAAAGGGGCCAAAGCTCAAGTAACTCATCATGGAGAGCTTTCCACTCGGTGAAATATGCCGGAAAAGGACGGTGGTGCTGATGGATAATGGAATGGCGATGAAGAACATCTGATACCCGAGCCAGATTATTTGTTTTGGAATACATGAGGGTCAAGGTGTCCCAGAGTTTTAACAGTGTTCATCGTCCGAGTCACATCTTTAACGGAGCGTTCCATAGAGTTGACAAGCAAAACGAAAATTTTACCGTCGTCAAGCTTTCAAACCTTGTACTTCGGATCTAATAGTGGTGGGGAAGGAGCAACCATGTGCAAGTCGAGATCCATGTCGATGAGACATAAGGACCGTCTTACGCCAGACAGAGAAGTTAGTTGCATCAAGGCGCTCATCGACAAAGCGAGTGGAGGCAGTGATCAACTGAGGAAGGACGGAGGAAGTCGGTGAAGATTTTTCCATGGTAAGAAGGATAGAGGGAAGAGGCTACAAGATCCGACCAAACCGACAAGAAGAGTGCACCAAGTAGTCCAACAGGAATGGCTGGAAATGAAAACATAGGCCTCAGTAGGAAGAGCAGGGCATTTGGTTAGTGGGTGGGATAATCACCGACGCGTGTAGGAGTAGCACCGAGGAAACAGAAACATGCAACATGAGGAATGCATGATTCCGTAGAGGCGAGAGTAGATTCGCTGCATAAGGGACGACTCACAGGGGAGAGACCCGTTCAGGGACAGGTGCATGGAGGGCTGAATTTATCTGGGTCTGCAGGGTGCGCCTGGGAAGGGAGATGCCGTCAGGGGAGGTGGTGCATCACGGAGGCGGCGGTGTGCAGAGAGGGGTGCGTCGCACTCGGCGGAAGGGAGGGAGGTTCCATTGGCGGCCGTCACGCAGGGGTTGAGGTGTGGAGGAGCC
Organism: Viscum album; assembly: GCA_963277665.1. Classification (NCBI taxonomy): domain Eukaryota; kingdom Viridiplantae; phylum Streptophyta; class Magnoliopsida; order Santalales; family Viscaceae; genus Viscum; species Viscum album. The sequence goes on along the minus strand of OY728126.1, from coordinate 1,429,452,363 downwards.
TCGCACGGGAGACTGCCCACTGGAGATGGCCTTGCACGGGAGAGCGACGGGAGGCAAAGGATGTTGCGCAGTTCCTGGGTCACGACGGCGCATGGAAGGCCGTCGCGTAAGAGAGGTCGGACAAGCAGGCCGGCGACGGAGCTGCCGAGTAGGCGGGCTGCCGACGGGGTGCAGGGGCTGCCGTACAGGCGGGCCGCTGACGAGTCGCGAGGGCTGCCGCACAGGCGGGCCGACGACGGGGCGCGGGGCTTCCACGCAGGTGGGCCGACGACGAGACACGAGGGGGGGGGGGAGAAAAAAATAGGGCGCAACAGATGAGAAAAGATTATCGGATGTAATGCTCTGATACCATGTAGAATGGTACGAATTCCTACCTCAAGAAGAGGTGGAGACATTCATTTATAGATAGAGGAAAATAATTATAGTTGGAGGAATCCGATGTGGGACTTGGAAATACACTTAACCTGGAAATACAAGTCTAACAAAAGAATTTTTAAATCTTCCCATCTTCAATATCTCACAGGGTGGTTGTGAGGAGCACTGCTTTTGTTAGATAAATTTTGAAATCTCACATCCCATCACCACCATCACACAAGGGGGGTTGTGAGAAGTGCCGTCTTCAGCTTAAATTTCATAATCTGTTTTCCATGGGATGACGCTCACCTTCAACTTTTTCATCGATCACCTATTAAACATAAAAATTCAACATGAAAATCATATAATAGGTATAAAAATAAATGATAAATATGGGAATTGAACTTGAACATTTATGCATATCGTTTGGTAAAATGGAATAATGGTTTGAGAACATAAATGGGTGAGAGAATAGTCAGAAATTATGTTTGGTACAAGGAAGATGGAGAGTTAGATGAATTGGCAGTTCCATCATTTAAGGGTGTTATGACTCCTTCCTCTGAAAATAGGTTTTATGAACATAATTGCCTTTGATTTTATGTATTATTTACAAGAATAACCCTTAAACAATGGAGAAAAATTATATTATATATTTTTGTTATTATATATATATGTATTATTTTTGTTATTATATATATATGTATTATTTTTGTTATTATATATTTATATTATTTATAACATATTTCATCACACTTTTTCCATGGTCACGAATCAAACTATTGAAAAACAGATCCCTTTCCTGTTCCCTTTCCCATGCCTTTTTTTGTTTCCATCAGAAAGACTTTCCTTATACCAAACATAGCCTGAGAGCATGCTTGCTATGCAATGCAGGATGCAAGGAAAGCTGGGAGTGAGGTGGGAATGAGTCTCTTGGAAACACCTTTCCAGGAGTCTGATAGCGACCAAGGCTGGGCATAATATGTAATAAGGGGTAAATGGGTCTTTGAGGGTTAGTCTGTTACAGTTCGGCTGTAGGCTTGGGATCGACTATTGCGGCTTGGGCGAGGAGCGACACTACTCTCTCGTGGTGTGTCATACTTCCTCCTGCCAGTAATTTTTTGCACCTACTATTCTAAAAAAAAAGTTGTCATTCCTCGTCCGTAAAATTTGGTCCGACCTGCCGACCTTCTCCCACTCGCTATCGACCAGTGCGACGAGGCGTCCTGCCTCATTTAGTCGACACACCCCGACCGACTTGTCTTCAACGCGAGGCGCGCATTGCAGGATCTGCCGCGATTATTGACACGAGGCGCATTGGCGGATTGCATCGTCCGCTTCCATTTCGTTCTGGTGCGCTCTTCTGTCCCACACTGCCGACGTCTTCTGCAGCAGCTGATGCCCACACAACGGGCGACCACGGACAGTGCACGCTCCTTGCTCTCATCGGTTTACTGCTGCTAGTGCTGGAAGTTCTTCACAACTTGTTCTGACGCGGACGACTTTTCTTCCTCGCCCGAATCACATTCATAGCGATGGGTTGTCTTATCAGAATCGCTGCGTCATCCGCTCCTATTTCCTTCTTTTGCAGTGTTACGTATTGACAGCTCTCGACTTGATTGGGCGAAGTGCGATTGGTTTTCTTCCTTCTGGCAAAGCACTGTTGGAAATTTCGATCGCATAGGACGAGGCAGTGAGAGAGCGCACTGCCACAACAAAAAATAAAATAAAAAAACAAACGGCTAAATCGGGTGCGGACCACCTCGGGCGTCCACTCTAGCTTCTCAATTCCGTCCAGTTATTCTCATTCCCACGCCCACTCATTGCTAGGATCCCCCACACCACCGGCAGGTTCACTGAAGGGTTGTCGGGTAATGGAGTCTCGCAAGCAAACTCGCCAGGATGAGGTTGACCAGTGGCTAGGCCAACTTGAAGCCTTGCTGGAAACCTGTGGATAGGAGAAGGTTGCCTTCCGCCAGGCCCAAGTGCACGACATTGCTGAACTCACCAAGACTGTCTCCGGCTCGGTCCGTCGCTTGGACAAGGCCCCATAGCCAGACAAGGCGCGATCATCTCTGGCACCAGCGATCTCTTCCTCTCGCGTGTAGCAGTCGGAGAAACCCTCTGCTCTCGACCTGGATGCTGGTGTAGCCGCACTTCCTGTCCACTCTGGTTTTGGGCAGCAATCTCCTGCTCGGTAGGTGGAGCTCCCGATTTTCGCTGGCATGGATCCAAGGGGTTGGATCATGCGCACTGAGATGTTTTTTCGTATTCACTAGACCATTGAAGCTGACAAAATCGCCATGACTCAGTTAAGTATGGAGGGCATTGCCATTCACTGGTTTACAATTTTGAGCGAGGTATATTCAACTCTAATATGGACAATGTTCAAAGAGGAGCTGATCGAACGTTTCAGTGGTTTGGAAATCCAAAACCCCTACGAAGAGCTTGTGGCTCTCCAACAATAGGGCCCAATCCAAAATTATATTGAGCAGTTCGAGTATCTGGCATCCTTGTTACCCCGACAACCTGAGGCCCAGTATATCGGTTATTTCCTGCATGGCCTGAGCGGCGACATTCGCAGCTGGGTTCGCATTCACGACCCCCTGACTTGATTGCACGACATGCGCTTAGCTCGAAATGTGGAACTCGCTATTACGGGAGGCGAGAGTTATCAATTTCACGACAGAGGGTCCTGCAAATTCAGCAAGGTCCGCGAGTTTGAACCGTGGCATCCTTCCCTCCGCTCGGGACCACACCAATCATATAGGACTTTTCTCCAACCAGCCAAAAACGGAGAGGCCACCGGGAATGGAGCTCGCCGCTAGCCTCCTACTCACACCACCCATGACGAGCGAGGTGTTCGACACTTGACCATCCAGGAGTGGGAGGATCGACGCCGCAAGAGCCTTTGTTTTCGATGCGGTCAGCTCCACAGGCCCATGCACAGGTGTTTAGATCCACACTTGAGGGTGCTATCACTGGCGAGGACGATGTGAGAAATGACGAAGAGGCAGCAGAGCGGGGCCCCGAGGCAGCCCGCGACAACGAGGAACCCATTCCCCACATCTAGCCTTGAGGACAAGGCTGCTTTCAAGGGGTGACCAGTGATAGAGACCAAGGCTGGGCATAATATGTAATGAGGGGTAAATGGGTCTTTGAGGGTGAGTTTGTTTCTATGTTAGAGAGAAGGTTCTGGACCCACGTGTAGGGTTGGGAATCTGTTATATAAGGTAGGGGGAGTAAGGGGGGGGGGAGGGCACTGTTTCGGTTAGTCTGTTACATTTAGGCCGTAGGCTTGGGATCGGCCATTGCGGCTTGGGCGAGGAGCATCAATGCTCTCTCGAGGTGTGTCCTACTTCTTCCTCCCGCCAGTAATTTTCTGCACCTACTATTCTAAATACAAAGTTTCCGTTCCTCGTCCTTAACAAAGTCTAGTGACCTTTCCTTGGAAAGGTGCTTCCTGCATATCAAACATGTATTCACAAGAAGCCCCTGGAAGCAGTCCTTGGTAGGGTTTTTTCCAGTGTACCAAACGTTCCCTAAATGGTTTGTTCATAGCTTCATAGTAGATTTATAGCTATTGAATTCCTTCATCACTTGGACCCAACAAAATGCCTTCTTTTGCACAATTTCCGTTTTGGGGCTACTGTCATGTAATTGAGCTTTCACTGTGTAAATTTTAGAAGTTCTTTATTTAAAGAAGTGCCTTTGACAGCCAGAAATACATGATAAAAAAAAAATGGGTATAACCGCGAAAGTGGCACACGACGCAAGGAAGAAAATTACATTAAATTGCAAGCCCGGGGGCTTGACCCCGCGACCTGCCCCTCACCCCCCCAAACCCTTACCACCCCACCACCAACGGTGGGGCGCAGAAATACATGATATAATACCTTAAAAATATATCTTTCTTAATGTATTCAACTATGATACATGACAATTATGCTTCCATGTAATTGTTGCAGGGGACTTATGAGAAAGGAACAAGAGAAGAGATTGAAGAGTTCATTTATCAGTTGTTAGATGTAACTGGCGATGGCATTGTAAGGAGGTACCATCAAAGCTATTGACCGACTCTTGAAAGTAAATTGATGTCCATTTTTTGCTTCTCAATTCCATCTTCCTAAAAAAGAAATGCCCTTCAATCTGCTTACTCTTTAGTTAGATCCTGTTTCTTTAATATTGATCTTCTGAGCTGTAAGCTAATGTTATTGTTTTTTGTTGATTGATTTTTTTTTTCCTCAGCCAACACTTCAGTGTCAAGTGTTTGGCATGGGTGTGGTGTCGGCAGACCACTCACGTCCGTATGAGAAATTTATAAATCCTTCTCAGCACTCAACTACAAAAGCGTAGCGAAGTGGTAGTCATGAGTTGATCCCATGATGAAGAGTGAATCTCAAGGCCATACCTGGACTTTAATAGTTAGGATGAACGAACTTAGTGATTGATTGACGAATTTAATTAAAACAAATAAAAACAATGAGCAAAATAAGTAAATGTGTGAACTTTCAATAAGATGAGGGTTTTAAAAATTGGCTGTGATAACTGTTTTCTGGTTAAGTTTTGGGAACTTCTGGAACATGTCTTTCAGAAGAAAACTTGCCGAACCAGATGAGACAGTCCACCCAAACCAGGAAAATTCAGAACTCCAGGCAGCAGTAGCAGTGACAAAGTGCGGTGATGCAGAAGGATGTACTGGATGCTTGCACAAGTGCGGAAGTTGGAGGATGCGATTCCGGAAGCTTGCACACGTGCGGGAGAAGTGGAAGGACGATCCGGATGCATGGGCATGGTGACGACTGATTCCGGATAATGAAGTGTCGAAGCGGAAGGATGTTATTTTGGATGCTTGAGGGGCTTCATGTAAGAGAACTCATGTGAGAGTAACTCTGGAGATAGGCAAGAGTAATTTGAAGTTTCCAAAGGATACGTCAAATTAACCAGCACCGTTCACCGGAAGTCGGAAGTTGAAACGGTTTGCTAGCAGTGCAGTTGGGCAGTTGCCTTTTTCGAACAGAGGGATGTCTGTGAAGATCGGAAGGCGGTACAACCTGCCAAACCGGCTGGATGTTGCGGAGGCACCTCTATAAATAGAAGGTGTGGGTCACTTGTTCAATAAAGTAGAAGACTGATGGTGAGAGCCATGTAAAATCGAGTGGTGTCGGTTCTTGTTGGTGGGGCTTCCCCAACGGAAGCGCTTGCGGTCGGAAGGAGCCGCGTAAGCATTGTCGGAGACCTTCTTATGTATTCGGGCAGGGTTCCGGAATAGGTCCCTTGTAACTCGAATGGTCTGGGTAGGGTTCTCGAAAACAGGTCCCTTATGACCCAGGTTCTCTCTTTTATTCTCTCCTTAATGTATGAAGTTGTAGTGTTCACCCATGGAGTAGGATTAAGTTTCGAACCACGTAGTTCCTGTGTTGTACTTATTTCATTTCTTTATTGCGTGCTTGTTCTTACATGTTCGTTGGCTTGACTAAATATCTTGTCTGAATGCAAGAAGTGATCGGAACCGAAGAGGAGCGGACCAGTGTGGTGATTAGGGTCCATCGTCTTCCTAGTTCCAAAATTTGAGTCTGCTGGGGTGATGTTGCATTCAGACCTTCCGGATGACCTTGTTCCGCATTTGAGGATCCGGATGTTGGGTTGTTCCGAATCGTAGGTTTCAGAACCAGTGAGGGATTCAGACGAGGGTGGTGTAATTCCCAAGTGTTATCAGAGTTGGTGTTGTTTAGTTGGCCGATACAACAAGTGGTATCAGAACTGGTGGTGTTTTGTTGATTGATACCACAACAAGTGATATCGGAGCTTGTTTGCAGAGCACCAGTGAGCAGTTTATAGAGTCTCGGAAGCAGAGCTTGGTTGAAAGATTGCAGAGTGGTTTTGGTGAGCAGTTTATTGAGTTTTGGAAGAATGCCACATGGTGAAATAACGGTGGTGTAAGTCCTTGTATCGAAAGTCTTCCTGATTGAGTGTCTGGCAGTGTGTTCCATTATTGGAGTGGTGTTTTGAGCTCAGCTAGAGACTCCTGAAGATTTTCGAAAGCTAGTTCCTGGTCCCTTTATGCGTTTTGGATTCGGTGGGAGTCTTGTTTTCGGAGCTGATTGCCGGGGGTTAGAACCAGGATTAACTGGAGGAACGATTATTTGGGGGTATAACCAGTTGCTGTGTGTGCCTTTGTAATCCTAAATGAAGATAGTAAAATAATCCATGTTGGGGGGATAACCAACATGACAAGGAGTTGGTCGTTGTACCGAGCCTTGTAAATATAGTGTGCTGATCTCTCTTTATATTTGTTGCATACGAAATGTGAGGTTGAGATTTATATTTGAGTGTATCGTAACTTTAACAAGTTTCAGTGGTTATAAAATGTTTCCTTACGAAGTTAAGAAACTTTCCTGTAAAAGAAAAGTGATCATTGATCCACTCCCCCTCCCAGTGAGGGAACTTCAAAAGTCCTGAGAATGGTCTTCAAGTGGGAGATTGTTAGACTTAACCTGCGAAAACAATTCTCAAGTGGGAGATTGTTAGGTTTTGGGCATGAAGACTGTTTTCTGGTTAAGTGTTGGAACTTCTGGAACATGTCTTTCAGAAGAACACTTGTGGAACCAGATGGAGACAGTCCACCAACACCAGGAAAGTCCGGAACTCCAGGCATCAACAGTGATGACAAGGTCTGATGATGCGGAAGGATGTTCTGGATGCTTGCAAAAGTGTGAAAGTTGGAGGATGTGATTCCAGAAGGCTGCACTGGTGTGGGGGAAGCGGAAGGCTGATCTGGTGTGCGCTTGTTCTTGCCTGTTTGTTGGCTTGGCGGAAGATCTTGTCTTGAATACCAGAAGTGACCAAAACCAAAAAGGGGTGGACTGGTGTGGTGATTATGGTGCATCGTCTTCCTAGTTCCGGACAACGAGTCCGCGGGTGTGCCGTTGCATTCAGACCTTCCAGATGGCCTTGTTTCAGATTTGAGGATCTTGAGGTTGGGTAGTTCCAAATTGCTGGTCCCGGACCTAGTGAGAGATCTAGATGGAGGGCAACGTAACTCTCAACAGAGGGTACACGGGGTGTGATTTTACGGTTTGAATAGATCTTTATGGAAAAATGGATGAAATGGTAATTGATTTTTCACTAGAAAGTCCAAACAAATCCATGGTTCGATATTCTTTCTCCAATTTTTTAATCAATTTACTCTTTGATCTAGAAAATAAATCAATTCAATTATCGGGTGACTCAAAACCAATTTAACCAGAGAAAATTCAATTTAATCAATGATCATGATGAAATTAAGTAATCTAGTTCGAATGTTAAAAGGTAATGTTCATTCCAATTCATAATGATAGTGGAATGTGAAACGAGAATTTAATAATTAAATATGAACAATCAAACACAAATCAAAATTCAATAATAAAATGCTTTTATTTTACATCAAATCCCATACCCTTAAATCACTTCCCCGACACAAAAGGATTTAGCTACTCATGACTTGGTGGTAATTACGCAAAAGAATTTAAGAAAATTCACTAAGCAAAAACATGAGAACTTTCACTTGCACTTGGTTGCACTCAAAATCTTCTTCTTCACGTTCACAATTTTCTTCTAAAACACCTTGAAGAATCCCCCAGAAGTCTTTCCAAAGTTACCTTGCAATTCTCTGAAATTCCCCTAAAATTCTTCAGCCAAGGGGTGCCTTTTTATTGAATTATTTTGGTCGGAAACACATCATGGAGTGGTGAAAACCACGACTGTGGGTTCTCTATCTTCTTTGGATACATCACAAACCATGCTCGTAAAAAACGGCTCCACTCATCTTCACAAGATGAGGTTTTATCCGAATATTTGAATACCACGGTATGTTGAAAAAATAGCAGCGTTAAATTATGTTCTATCTCAAACCAACAGTTCTCCTTGCCCAGTGCCATGACATCAAACCATGACTATCTATCCACATTATTTCATTTTTCGAAAACCACGCCGTGAAAATATCGCCCACAACTTTATTTTCCATCCTCCTTCAAGATAAGGAGTCCCTGACTTTGTACAGGACCACAAACATGAGATATCACCATCATTTGTGGTTCTAAGGCATGAAAATCATCATAATGACATGAAAACAGCAAACCACGACATGATGGTGTAACCACGATGTGGTTACTCCCATCAAAACGGAGTATTTTTTCTTGGCTTGCAGAAGTACACCTTAGAGGCCAAAACCATGACGTGGTTTCATGTGGTGGTTTCAGTTAAAATCCATAAATTGCACCCAGAGAAAAATTACACATTCAAACCACCCCTTGGTAGGAATGTAGGAGGCTATCTTTGCTGGAGGGGCTGTCCAGGTGTGGGGCTATCCAGAGCAGGGCATAGAAGTAATAACTACTAGGGGTATATTTGTATTTTCTATTTTATTAGTTTGTTGTGTTGCTAGCTGTTGGAGTCTGTATCCCACATCGGACTTGAGGTCCGGTGTGGTCTTAATTATTCATTATAAAAGAACCCCAAGGGCTCCTTTAGAGAGTACACCTTGGGGGTTCGGGTCAAACCTTTTTTTATCATTCTACATGGTATCAGAGAGAATTTAATCCCGACCCCTCCCTCCCCTGCGGATTCCCGGTTCTGTCCGGCCCCGTCCCTCCTCTGCGGATTCCCGGTTCTGTCCGGCCCCGCCTCTCTCCCCTCTGCCCTAAGTCTCTCGGCGGCCCTCTCTCCCCTCTGCCCTAGTCTCCCGGCGGCCCTCTCTCCCGGCGGCTCTCTCTCCCGGCGCGGCTCCCCTCTCGGCGGCCCTCTCTCCCGGCACGGCTCCCCCTCGCTCAGCGGCGCCCTCGCCAGCGCCTCACCCCGATGCCCTCGCCCTAGCCCAGCGACGCCTCGCCCTCGGCCTCTAGGGTTTCTCCCGGTTGGGGGGCGGCGGCCTCCATGGCCAGCAAGCCGTAGGTATTACCGCCCCCCTGCCGGCTATCTCCCCCAAGCAGCGGATCTCCCCCTACCGGTTCTTCCTGCCGACTCCAGTTTCTCCCTCGGCGGCTCCCAACCCACCTCCTTCCTCCGGCGACTCCTCATCCCGGCGGATCTCCCCCCTGCCGGCTTCCCCAATCCCGGCGGAATCCCATCCCCGGCGGAATCCCCGGCGGCTCCCTTCCCCAGCGGCTCCCTCCGGGCTCTTTTCCCCTCCAACTGCGGCGATTTTCCTCGGCTATCTCCTACGGCGTCTCCCTACCCTCCTTCCCGATCGTCGTGGCGTGATGATCTCCAGCCCTTCCGCCTCCCGATCGGAGCGGTGCATCCCGACCGCCCTCCCGCTGCGCCCTCGCGACGGATCCCGCCTCCCGATCGACCTAGGCTCTCCAGTCCATTCCTGCGCAACGAATTTGCAGCGACGGTTCGCTCCTCCCCGCTTCCTCCTCATGTGCATCGGCCATTCTGCACATACCTCCCTCAACGGCCCTCCTGCAAGGCAGCCCGGTTCAGCCTCTGCGCTCTCGACGGACCAGGCCACCGTCGGCTCTTTCCGGCAGCCCGCCTCCTGTGCGAGTCTCCCTCTTCCAGACGCGGTTCCCCTGCTGGATCTCTTCTTTTCCAGCGGTTCTCTCCCAGCTAGCCTCTGTCCGGCGGCTCGCTCCAGCGCGACGGCCCCATTCCGACGGATCGCTGCTGCCCTACGACTCTCGGCTCCCTACGCCTCCCGTCGGCCCGCCTCCTGTCGTGGCGCCTCCTGTCTCCTGTCGCATATCCCGAGCGACACCGTACCGGCCCGCTGCTCCACCTGTGCGAGACTCCCGACGGACCAGTTTCCCGTCCGTTGCTCCCTCGTTGTCGGCCTCCTCCTGTTAGGCAGCCCTCCCAGCACGAGATGCCTGGGCGCTGGAGTGGGGCCTGGGCGTGCATGCTCAGGAAGCGTGCAACAGTGGGTGCATTTGGGTGCTCACAATAGCAGGAGTGCATGCCCAGAAAAGGGCACAATGCCGTGATGCACACACAAGAAGTGATGGGTGAATGGGGAGAGTGTCGGGCATGGTTGAGGTCCTGCGTTGGGAAGTCACCCTTGGAGCAAGTTGGGGTCGGATTTGGGTGAGGGGTGGCGGCGGGAGTGGGGCCTGGGTGTGCATGCTCAGGAAGCGCGCAACAGTGGGCGCATTTGGGGGCTCGCAACAGCAGGAGTGCATGCCCAGCAAAGAGTGCAATGCCTTGATGCATGCACAAGAAGTGATGGGTGAATGGGGAGAGTGTCGGGCATGGTTGAGGTCCTGCGTTGGGAAGTCACCCCTGGAGCAGGTTGGGGCCGGGTTTGTGGCGGCAAGAGGCTAGGGCCGGCTGGCCTTTGGGGTTGCCACCCCCCAGATTAAAATCTCCTGGGCCTTTTTTTTCCAGCAGAAAAAAGTGAGAGAGGAGGTTAGGGTTGGAACCACTCTGATACCATGGAGGAGAGACCTGGAAACAGTACCTCGTAGTGAGGCAGGTGACTTTATTTATAGGGAAACCAATACAAAAGCTATGAGGGAGATTTGAATTTTACAATACCCTGGATAAGGCTGACTAGTCAAACCTAACCTAAATATCTAAATACTCTAATAGCTTGCAAAAATGGAAGTGTTATTGTTACAGACTGAGGCAACACATAAAGTTCATTTTACTGTTACCAAGTGTTTACGTTCATGTTAGGTAGTGGAGCTGTCTGTGCATGTAACTGCCAGGGCAGCTTTTTCATTTTCTTTTTTAGTTTGTTGGGGTAGTTGGATGGATTGTTGTATCGGGTAGTGGTTGACCCTATTAATAGGTGGGGATGGCTGTAAGGGAGGGGTACAAATCATTTTCTGGATTCTACAGCTGGTCGCTGGTCGCTGAGTCTTGGGAGGTCTCGGTTTGTCTTCTCCGGAGGGTGTTCTTCCTCTATTTTTATTGTGCGGCCATTGTTAGGATATAATCCTAACAATTTGGTGCTCTCGTTGAGAGATCTGGATTTGTCGAACTCAAGGTGAATGCTCGTTCGCAGCTGAGAGACGTATTTGTTGGAATGCACGCGATCACAGCGAAAACAATCTTACTGGACAACAATCTTACTGGACGAACGAAGAGGGGAACCATGTTTGCTGCTGGAGCACACGCGATTGCTGCTGGTGAACATTGCTGCAACGAACATTGGAAGTCGTTTGGGAGTAGCCGATCAAAGATGAATTCAAGGAGATAGATCGCAGCTAAGACACGATCACAGTTGGAAAAGCGAGTGCTGGAGGTCGATCAGAGCAGATACGACTCCGCTGCAGAAATAGTCGCTGCTGAGGACAACAAACACGACGAGTTTGGCACTTAACGGGACGAGTTTGAGCTGAGGCATAGTTGAGGGGGAAAAAAATCTTCCTACATACGTCCAAAATGGAGTCGGAGTTGGAACAAAATTTTCAAGCATAGAAAGATGAGATGCAAGAGCTTTTGATGGTAAAGGACCTTGCTAGGATACAAATGGAGTACCATGAGCAGCAACAGTTACTGCGGGCACAGGTACGGGAACTTGTTGAGATGCGTGTTCAGGAGCGGTACAAAGAACCAACCGAATCTTCAAAACCTCATGCTGGACAATTGTTGCAAGTTGTGGTGGAGCAGCATGGCACCAATTTGGTGCGTCCTAAAAAGGTAATAACAGGTTTGAGTTCGAGCCTGGATGAGCGGGAAAGGTATCCTGAGGTGGAACGACTTGTTTTTGGTCCACAATTGAAACCTCAGGATGATCCGCTTCTCGTAGTACACAGTGTAGCTTGTGCAATGAGCAATTTCTGCACTGCTAGTAGTGAGAGTTGGGCAGATGGGTCTCGAAGTGAAGCTGTGTACAAATTAGAGTTTGATGAGGAGGTGTTGCATCAACAACCTATGCATGTGTCGCCGAGACTCTTTCCACAGGCTCTGCCAACATTGGTAGTGAAATGCTACAGAAAGGGTAACGATGCAACCGAGAAGCCGAGGAAATGTGGTTTACCGGCAGGCTTGGTGTTTAACACGCGTAGCCAATGTAACCTTTTTTCGTACATGGCTGTGATTTTTCCCAGAACCAGAAGGGAGCTGAGGGAATTTTTATGGTATGGAAGTGAGATAGACTTGAGGAAAGGACAACATGCTGATTGTGTAGATGAAAGGGAAAATGAAGTTACATTGATGCATAGACCACAATCGAAGCCGATACCATAGGTTGCTCTTTCGGGGCGAAAGAAGTGATTTCACTTTCAGTGCCACAACAGTAGAGTTGGGTGGTCCACCTTGGGGGCAAGGTGATTTTTAAGGAGGGGTGAATGTTAGGTAGTGGGTCTATCTGTGTATGTAACTGCCAGGGGCAACTTTGTCATTTTTTTTAGTTTGTTGGGGTAGTTGGTTGAGTTGTTGTATTAGGTAGTGGTTGGTCCTATTAATAGGCGGGGATGGCTGTAGGGGAGGGGTACGAATCATTTTCTAGATTCTATAGCTGGATGATGGGAGCTGAGTCTTGGGAGGTTTTGGTTTGTCTTCTTCGGAGGGTGGTCTTCTCTAGGAAGGACTTCTATCTTCGCCTCATTCTTCTGCCACCTTTTTCTTCCTTTCTCCTTCTCTTCCTTTTTCCCCTGCTGTTATTCTTCTTTTGTAGAATGGAAATATGCAACTTGTTTGTTCTATTTTCTTCCTCTATTTCTATTGTGTGGCCATTGTTAGGACAGAGTCCTAACAGTTTATATGGCAACATAGGACGTGTTTGATGCGATGGAATAGTTTGAGAAAAGGAATTGGCGATGGAACAGTTTCCAATAGAGGGAGTGGCATTTTCAGTTTTATTATTTAGGCTATGTTTGGTATGGAATGACGATGGTCTGGGGAAATGTATAGGTGAGGTAACAATCGGAAATCATGTTTTGGTCATGACAGAGAGGGCGTGTTAGTTCTATCTTTTAAGGAAAATAAAATTCTTTCCAATTTTGATTGAATGCTCATTCCTTTCTCGGAAAATAAATATTAGGGACATAATTGTCCCGAATTTTCTGTATCATTGAAAAGAATACCCCTTAAACAATGAAAAATATTATATTATATTTTCTCTTATTATATATATATATGATTTATCATATTTCATTACACATTTTTCATGCATATCAAATAAATTATTGAGTCATCAATCTCTTTCTCATTCACTCTGTCATACCTTTTCCATTTATATCTGAAAAGTTTATTTTGTATCAAACGTAGCCCAAGTGAATTGGGACTGTGTCACGACCCCCCTCCAAAGGTATCCCTCTCGGGTTGGTAATGAGAGGAGGATAGTGACCGCCCTAGTCCTGTCTCTAGTAGGTCCCGAGTTGACGACTAGCATCGATGGGAGACATTATCCTCTAAGAGAACATGCAGAATATAAACTGTTGGAGTATGGGTAACTTCCAGCCCCACTAACTTTGTAACTTCCAGCCCCACTTCTTTTGTAACCTCTCTTTGTAACTTCCCTATATTTTCTATAAATGAAGGCTCTCTCCTCACCTTGAAAGAGAGGGATTTCTGATTTTACATGGTATCAGAGGGAATTAATCCCGACCCCCCTCCTCCCATTTTATCCCCCCTCTCTAGGGTTTCTCGGAATCCTCTCTCCCCCGTGGGGGGGGCGGCGGCCCCTTGTAGGGTTAGTTTTTTTTTTTTAGCCGCCGCCCCCTTCGGGCTCGTGTCTCTGGCGGTTCTCCTCTGCCGGCGCCTGCTTCCCCGCTGCGCGCGGCGGCCCTCCCTCCCGGCAGGCCCTTTCTCCCGTCCGCCTCTTCCCTGCCGGCTCCCGGTCGCGCAGCCCTCCAGCGCACGACGGCCCTCTCTCCCGGCGCGCCTCCCGCCGGCTCTTCCTCCAGCGCGCGACGGCCCAGCCTCCCGTTGCGGCTCCTTCCCTCGGCGGCCCTCCATGCCGTCCTCCAGCGGTGCGCCCTCGTCCCAGCGGGCCTCCGCCCGGCTCCCGCGCCCTCGCCCTCGCGGCTCTTTGCGCGAAGGCCCCACCTCCTCCTGCGGCTTACCTCGGCACCCTTCCCCGCGATCCGGCGATTCCAGCGCGGGTCTCCCGGCGCGCTTCCCATCCCCGCTGCGCGCGACGGCCCCCGCCCTCCTTCCCCGGTGCGCCTTCCCTCAACAGCGCCCGCTCCTCATGCGCGGCTCCCGGGCGGACTTCCGGCCCCGCCTCCTGTTGCGGCTTCCCGGCTCCCGCCGGCCCCGCCTTCTGCGTTGCCCCACTGTGGCTTTCCCTTCAGGCTCCCGCGCCTCCCGCTGCTGCCCGCGACGCCTCCCGTCGCCCCTCGCGGTCCCGCTGCGCGCTCATCCCGGCGCCCGCTCCTCCTGCGCGCGACTCCTCCTGGCGACAGGCTTCCTTGCCCGACGGTTGTCCCGCCTTCCCGTCGTCAGTCCTTCGCGGCTCTTCCCGGCGACGACCGGATCCAGTGTGGATCCTCAGTCGCAGCGGCTCTCCCTCCCGGCGGCGCACACCCGTCTTCCCTCCCGACGCGGTGAATCCAGGCAGCCTCCCTGCTCCGCCTCAGTCCGGCGGTGTTCTTCCCGCGGCGCTCCTCCTGTCCAGCGGCCCTTCGCGCGCCTCCCGGCCGGCCCTTCGCGCGCTCTCCCGGCCCTTCCTGGATTATTCGGCCAGATCCTTCTCCTGGCAGCTCTCCTGCGGATTTCCCGGCGACCCTTCCGGTTGGCCGGCCGCGCCTTTCCCACCTTGTTCTTCCCGGCGGACCTCCCTTCCCCGGCTTGCGGCTCTTTTCGGCAGCCCGCCTCCTGTGCGATCTCCCGCCGGCTCCTTTGACGATCGGCCTCCATCCCTGCCGGCCTCCACTCCTGCCGGCTCCTCCAGTAGCTGGCCTCCATTCCTGCCGGCTCCTCCAGCAGTCGGCCTACAGCCCTGCCGGCCTCCCGTGCCACCTTTGCTCAATTGCTCCCTCCATGCCGACCTCCTCCTGCATCCTGCGGAATCTTCGCCTCTCTGCCCGGTGCCTCCTGCGGAATCTCCGCCTCACTGCCCGGTGCCTCCTGCGGAATCCTCGCCTCTCAGCCCGGTGCCTCCTGCGGAATCCCCGCCTCTCAGCCCGGCATCTCCTGCGGAATCACTACATCTCATCGCCGGCCTCCTCCTGCGGATTTCCCGGCGCTTCGACGACCGGCACCCGCCATTGCGGATTTCCTTGGCACTTTGACGACCGCCCCCCCACCCCCCGAGCGGATTTCTCGGCGCTTTGACGATCAGCCCGACATTACGGTTTACCGGCGCTCTGACGACCAGCCCGTAGTGCGGATTTTCCCGACGCTCTGACGACCGGCACCCGCCAGTGTGGATTTCCCGGCGCTCTGTTGTCCGGCCCCGCACTTTTCCGGCGATGACCCATCATTTTCAGCGGCATCACATTACAATCTTGCGGGGGAGCAGCATCATCAACGATTTTATTCTTTTTGTATCTTCCGTTTTTTTTTCATCTTGTTTTGTCATCAAGCTGGGTATGTCCAGCTTGAGGGGGAGTGTTTGCAGCTTGTTGCTTGCGTTGTTTTTCATTATGTGTCCAAGCTAGGTACACCTAGCTTGAGGGGGAGTGTTGGAGTATGAGTAACTTCCAGCCCCACTAACTTTGTAACTTCCAGCCCCACTTCTTTTGTAACCTCTCTTTGTAACTTCCCTATATTTTCTATAAATGAAGGCTCTCTCCTCACCTTGAAAGTGAGGGATTTCTGATTTTACATAAACCAATCAACTCCTGCTCAGATAGATGAAAGAAATCCTGAGTACATACATGTAATGTTATACAAGAACTAATACAACTGAAACGAAAACTATCAAAAAGGTAAACTTGACAGTGACCATGAAGTCCAAACAGCTCCTGTAAAACCACGTTCTAGTAATATCCACCCTGATTTCCAACCTGCTCCAACTGACCTGAAAAACTGTTTATATATATGTAGGGTGAACATAACAGGTATACTCAGTAGGATCCTCCCCGGAGCCTCTTGTGCAAAAGATAAAATAAGCATACTAAATCCCAGTGAACAACAAGTGAAACTAACTTGTCACCTAAACAAATATGCTATGTTTCCAGCCTCACCGTGACTCTCTCACCAAGTATTGCATACAAGAGATCTTATAATATAATATCAAACAATGGTACCTTGCTACCGCTTCCCTACCGGTTTGCCACTCTGCCTCAACGTCGTACGTCCTGAGTCATCTCTCTCTAAAAGAAGCCAACTCGTAAACACTTGGGCTAAAGTATCACAACATGCATCGCATGCATCACATCATCTCATTATACCATTTCATATTTTCATATAGTAACCAAGTAGTTTTTGGGAACCACCATAACCTTTATGACATGTATCATACGTCGAGTATTATATCTCAAGCCATCATAGCCCATTCATCGAGTAAGGTGCCTTAAGCCATCACAACTTATACACGTCATACCTATAATAATCATTTGGATACTATATCCGTAGATACATGTGTGAAATAACCACAAGTCATTACTGCCCTTTACACACATATATGGGTAAGCTAACCACCGTGCATACCGGCACATAATTCTAACATGAGAAGAGAGCAGAGCCAGAGGGGTTAGTCAGCCATCCATCCCTCACCAACCTAGATGTTGGAGAAAACATCCTCCTAAAGTTCATTGGGTGTTAGTCGCCCTAACCAACATAGGTGGGGTAGTGTATGAAATCACAAAATGTATCAGTCACTCAAAGACACCCAACTGCCACTGCTAGGGACTAGATATCCTATAAACACACAATAATTTAAGGAGTTATATTAAATTACTTCTTTCCTTTTTATCATTTCCTTTCGTTAATTAATTTATTAACCATTGATTAACATTGTTTCAAATTACATTTCCACCAACAATTAAAATAGATTTAAACCACATTTTATTATCCTCAAGCGAAGTCCATGCCCTCCAGGCATAAAATCGAGTCCATGGTTTGATTTAACATCTTTGCATTCCATCAAGAACCAACTCCCTGGGTTAAAACGTTTATTATTCTTTTACCATTCCATAATTTCAGGTACTTTAGGAAAACATCTTAAGCTACCATCAAAAAATGCAACCAAATACATCCAACTACCTCAAATAGTGGGGAAAAGAATACAGATAAACAAGCAACCCGACCATTTATTCACAAGTAAACATCTCAGCCTTAAGCACAACAACTGACAAATCCAGCTTTAGTTTGTTCCATCATCTTCGGTGTCATCCCTGACACCCTCATGCCTATCACCATGCATTTCGCCGTCACAGGCAACTGCTGCCACAACCTCGGGCCTCCCCGCCCATATCTCATCAACCATCCCAGGCTCACATCACATCGCATAACAAGACTTACATCCAGAGCAACACAGAATGCAACAAAACAACCAATAAGGTCAAAAGGGCAACTTGGTCTTAAAACAAGGCATTTAGCCTTTATATGCAAACGGGATCACTAGGCCCTAAAAACAAGGCATTCAGGCTTCATAAGCAAACACGCACTCTCGACCTCAAACAATTATCTTTATCAAATAATCGGTTTTATTAAATCTTGAATTTTCCGATTCAATTATTATAGGTTACAACTATGGGTAACCTAAGACATCAGCTATAACAAACTATCATTTATTTAAACATGCTCTATAACATCGATTCCAGTTTCTACAAACAGTGAGAAGTACAATTCTCATTTAACATGGCTTTTATCATTATTCACAAGAAGCATTACAGTTCGGTCTCTTTAGCCAATTCTATTAGCACATGGAAGAACAACTTCAATTAACATGCATTGAGCATCAATTTGATTACTATCAAATTACAAGAACAACGATTTCATTACACATGGCTCTTTAATTCTTTAGCCAAACAACCAATTACCGACCTTACGTTCTTTACCAATTTCATCAAGAACAACATGCTAATCCGAGCATAAGAAACATGCTAAACCACATAACATAGATAACACACTATCTAGTAAATCATGAGGCCAACCGTTATCACGGTGGAAAACACATGCGATTGTTACAACCATAAAACAATTCTTTATTAATTCGGTTTATCCTTCATTAGGGTTAATTCCACCGCCACCCAAAAAACTAAAGCATGATAACTTTACAATTGAACGTAAATAAAGGAGATGCAATGAATCCCTTACCTTAAAGACTTCAACGTTCTTCACACAAGAATAGATCAAGAATGCAGATCTCCAATCACCTCTCCTGCAAGGAAACGACGATCTCTCAAAGACATCGTGCCACAAATGCACCGACAAACAAAGGAAACTCCATTAGAATGATGAAGATCATCCTCCATAGCATGACAAGAAGAACGAGAGGAAAACAAGATCAAACTGAGAGGAAACCGCTAGAAATGGAGAAAAACTCATCTTGGATCACCATAGATCGAACTCGGGAAGCCGAGGATTGATCTCTGACGAAAGGGGCTTCAAAGCCTTTGAAAAGCCCTCTGGGGTGCCTAGGGTTCGAGAGGAAGGAGTGGGAGAAAAGTGCGGTCGAGGGCCTCAGGGGCATTTATAAGTAGATTGTTTTTTATAAGACCACGACGCAACCCCTAAGACCACGCCGCAAAATTACCTGACACAGGGTATACCACGCCGCAACCCCCTTGGTCAAAGCGCGTGTCTAAGGAACACGGTGCTGATCCTATTTATTCAGGGAGAGGGACTGCGACGCAACCTACAGCCCACGGCGCAACCACCCCCGATTTGGCAGAACTGCCCAAAACCCCTACGCCACAGCCTTTTCGCTCCACGCCGACACCGGGGAAGAGCCTATGCTGCAGCCAACCACCACGACGTAACTACCCCCCAAAAGGCGATAGCCTCAAAACCCCTCTTCTCGGGACCCTACGTTGCACCCGAGTCTTCCACACCGCAACCACCACCCCTATGGCGCAGCCTAGGGCTCCACGGCGCAGCCTTGCCAAAAATGGCAGTCACACTCCCCTTGTCCCCCTTTACCTCCAAACTCCATGGGAACCCTCTCCGGGCACCTCCAACACCCAAAACTCACAAAGGAAGAGCCACCAGGGTCCGAGCCCTTATAGACTCTTTCCTATTTGGATGAAATGTCAATTCATTTGTTGGAAAATAAATTTTATGGATATAATTATCTCTAATTTTATGTATTATTGACATTAATATTTCTTAAACAACGAAGAAAAAAATTATTATTTTTGTTATTATATATTTAAATTATTAAACTTATCGCATCACACATTTTCCATGCATACTTAACATTACTAATGTCTCACTAATCCCTTTCCCATTCCCCTTCCCCCTTCCATGTTTTTTCCGTTTCTTTCAGCAGGGTTTCTCTCATACCAAACAAGCCTTAAACCGTACATGAACAATTGGAATGTACCATATGCCATCCTACAGGCATTCATTTAGCTGGATAATTCGGCTTGGTTAATCTCTTGTAATTGACAGGTCTGGTATCAAGGATGTTCTTCGAGCAATATATGATGATCTGTTTTTATCAGGCTACCCCGAACATAAACCAGAGCATCAAGAAGATACAATGACCATATTTCTTGATGCTGCACCATTTTCAGGGCATGATAAAGGACGTGATGGAGACAGTATGTCTTTTGAGGATTTTAGACAGTGGTGCTCTCTTGTACCTACCATCAGAAAATATCTTGGAAGCTTGTTAATGGCACCTGACTCAGGTACCCTAAAGGCAATAGCCTAAAAAACCCTCTTCTCGGGACCCTATGTTGCAGCCAAGTCTTCCATGCCGCAGCCAGCAGCCACCAGCCCTATGGCACAGCCTTGCCAAAAATGGCAGTGACACTCCCCTTGTCCCCCCCTTTACCCTCCAAACTCCCTGGGAACCCTCTTCAGACACCTCCAACACCCAAAACTCACAAAGGAAGAGCTACTAGGGTCTGAGCCGTTCGGACTCTTTCCTATTTGGATGAAATGTCAATTCATTTGTTGGAAAATAAATTTTATGGATACAGTTATCTCTGATTCTATGTATTATTGACATTAATATTTCTTAAACAACGAAGAAAAAATATTATTTTTGTTATTATATATTTATATTTTTAAACATATTGCATCACACATTTTCCATGCATACTTAACATTACTTATGTCTCACTAATCCCTTTCTCATTCCCTCTCCCATGTCTTTTCTGTTTCTTTCCATAGGGTTTCTCTCATACTAAACAAGCCTTAAACCGTACATGAACAATTGGAATGTACCATATGCCATCCCACAGGCATTCATTTAGCCGGATAATTCGGCTTGGTTAATCTTTTGTAATTGACAGGTCTGATATCAAAGATGTTCTTCGAGCAATATATGGTGGTCTGTTTTTATCGGGCAATCCTGAACATAAACCAGAGCATCAAGAAGATATGATGACCATATTTCTTGATGCTGCACCATTTTCAGGGCATGATGAAGGACGTGATGAAAACAGTATGTCTTTTGAGGATTTCAGACAGTGGTGCTCTCTTGTACCTAGCATCAGAAAATATCTTGGAAGCTTGTTAATGGCACCGGACACAGGTTTTGTGCTCCCTTTGTTTTTCTTTTCTTGCTGCAATTGCTAGTTCTTGTGTTTCTGTTTAAACATGATCCTGGATCAAACAACTCTCTATGTTTCACTTTGAAACATTTTCCTTCAAATTTCAACTGGGAAAACAAGATTGTGTTTGGTTTTGAAAAACATTTCTTGTCTTCATTTTTTAAAAATATATCATAGAATGAAAATGTGAGATTTCTAGAAATAAAAAAAAATTATTTTCGTTTTATGAAAATGCTTGTAAAGGCTTGTCTTCATTCAATTTTCCAAAAACATTTTTCAGCATATTTTATAATGCATATATGGAAAATGAAAACAGTAAATGTTACCCAAAACTAAACGCAACCCAAGTCTTTTAATTTCACTTAGAAAATATTTTTTATTGTAAGAAAAATCATTCACGTGATTTAATCTTTATTGGTTTTTCATTTTTCAAATAACGTTAGGAATATAGGGGGCTGCCCAGGTTTGAGTTGTACTTGGGTTAGTTTGTTAGCTGTCAGTTGTCAGTTTGTTAGCTGCCAGCTGTCAGTTTGTTACAACCAGCTGGGGGTTTGTTTGCTGGCAGCTAGGAGAATAAATAGGGGGGGGGGGGCAGCGGGAGAGAGGGATACAAAATATTCTACTGCTACATGCTCAGCTTGGGAGCTGCTGCACGGGCCGGTCCTTGGGAGGACTGGATTACTCTTCTGGAAGTGGTCTTCCAGAGAGTCGCATACCTTCATCTTCACCTTCCTCCACACCTATACTTCTCTCTCTCCCTACTGTACTCCTGTAATTCTGCTGCTACATCAATAAATACTGTTTTACTTCTCTTTTCTCCCTCTCACAATTGTTACATAACAAATTGGCGACTCCGCTGGGGAAGAAGGTGGGAGAGACGAACGGCGTTGTGGACGATCGCAGTGTGATCTGCTGGGGAGATCACTCGAGGGAAGACGACCCGAGCTTGCTGGACGCTGGAGAGAGAAGTTGGTGCTGAGAAGGAAAACGCCGGCGTGTTGCAGCGCAGGTTCTTCCTCTTTCTTTGGTTTATTTCCTACTGTGTGACACGAATGCTGGGAACTCACGAGAGAGGTTGAACGACGGGGTGAGAGAAGCGAAGCAATCGCAGGAGAACGCAATTGCAGCTGGGAAACTTGATCATCAGGTTGTTGAGTGTCGTGATCGCAGGAGGGAGACACACGTTGTGAAGAGAGCCAAAGCTTTGTTGCGACGAACAAAGCTGAACAGTAGCGGTGAACAGTGGTGTCCGGCACAATGTGGAAGTCAGAAAACCGTACGTCACCTAGATGGAGTTTGCAGGGTGTGTGGTTGAAACGTTTCTGGACAATCTTTGGAAGAAGCAATAGTTAGTTCTCTTCCTTCTCCGTATAAGCTGTAGGAGGCTTTTCGGAATGGAGTTGGATTTTTCTAGAGAGGTACGATTTATGTAGGCTCAGGCAGCTATGATACAAGAATTGATTACGAATGTAAAAGAACAGTTGATGTTCTTGCGAGCAGAAGCACGAGAGCTGGAGTCGCTAGAGTCTCATTGCTCCGATTCTGGAAAGTGGGGTGACAAAGCTGCTGCATGTACGTTTGGTAGCAATCCTGCGAAGGAGCAGCAGCTTGAAAACAAACTGGTAAGTCCTGACGAGGTAATATCTAATCCATATTTTAGCATGAAGTGGATCAAATGATTGTGAATGGAGAGACAAAAGGTTTGAGTAGTTTTCAAGCTAGACAGAAAATGATCGGTAGTGAAGAGCTGGAGGGACAACTTGAAAACAGTCCAGAACAGCTTGTTGCGGTATACGTTGGACCGAATTTTAGTTTGTTTAAGCTTATGAATTTATTACCGTGGGTGAGTCGAAAAGTAAGTTGAGTCTGAGACAACATATGAGCTGGACGAGCGGTTCAAAGCGAAAAATGTGGTTGTTGGGGCTAGAAACAAGGGATCATGAGCAGTACAACCAGCAACAGTTGGGAGCTACGGACGACTACTAACAAAAACTGCAGATGTAGGGGGCCGAAAGGGAGGCTTGGAGGATCAAACACCACTATATCATAAGGTCTATCAATATAAACCTAATGTTTTAGCTATGGAAGTGGTGTTTATTGCTGCTGCATATTCTAGTCCTGCCACTAAAGGACGGGGCAGTGCGCATTCTCTGGCTTTCAACTCTGGTTTTACTCCTCCACATGCAGAGTTTCCTTTGGCGGTGATTGCAGTAGACTGTTCTGCTCAAGCAGGCTCCGGACATGGCTTAAACACAGGAAACTGCTACTCTTTTGTCCGGAAGGCCGTAAGATCAACGCCTGTTACAACCATATATGGCGTGGATCTGGGGAAAAAATTGGCCCCAGTTTTTCCTGACAGCCATGGGGACCTTGAAGATACTGCTATATTAGTTGAGAAGGTAGGCAAAATAAAAGAAAATTCCCATCATTTGGAATCTGTCAGGATATGACTTCTGTAATAGAGGTTCTAGTGTCTAGTGGGAACTTGAATTTAAGGCATATGCGACTTTTGGTGATCGAATTTGGAGCATGTGTTCCGTTCACTTGGTTTCTAGGTTACTACATCCATTCCGGTTCACCAAAAGATGTGATTTTAAATCCACCATGAGAGTGCTCGTTCCACAATTTTACTGGATGGTGGGTATATTGGCAGTCTTAGGCCAAGCTCATGCCAATGTTTGAGGAGATTTAAGATATGCCCCCAAAGTCGACAGCGGCTCACAATTTCATGATTCTTTTCACATGGCAGTGGTCCTACCGAGAACTGGATCAAACCAGAGAAAAAGTGGGCTAGAAACTACTATTAGAAGCTTAAGAAAATATTTATCCTATGGTTTTCCCATCTTGCCTACAGAATATTTTGATGCAGAATATGTTGACACCAGGCGAGCTGACCTGATTTTAGCTTGCAGCATCAGTGGAAAGTGGGAAACCGAAACCGAAACTGAACTGCTGGGTGGCACCAAAGGCCGTGATGACATAAAAATTACTCTACAAAGGTTTTTCATTTGTCGAACTGGGGAATTCTTGAACCAGATTGCTGCTGCAGAGGCAAAAGCTACAGAAGAGGCTAAAATGGGTGAAAGGAAAAATATTCCCACCAAGAGGTAAATTGCCACCACGAGACTGGTTTATGGTTCTGCCAATACTAAGTTGAACAGACCGAAAAAGATGGTCATTGCTGGTTACAAAGCACAATGAGAGATAGTGATTGATGGGTTTGATCAACTGAATACCGCTTGGGAAGAACGGAAGGCTTCAGTTGTTGTCAGGGGCATGCACTTGAGCCCTATTTTTGCAATGGTGAGCTCTGTTGTGGCGTTGCCATACCAGTGAACAGCTGAGTAGAGCTGTTGTTGGTCCACCTTGGGGACAAGGTGGTTTTTAGGTGGGAGGGAATTGTTAGGAATATAGGGGGCTGCTCAGGTGTGAGTTGTACTTGGGTCAGTTTGTTAGCTGCCAGCTGTTAGTTTGTTAGCTGTCAGCTGTCAGTTTGTTAGCTGCCAGCTGTTAGTTTGTTACAGCCAGCTAGAGGTTTGTTTGCTAGCAGCTAGGAGAATAAATAGGGGGGGGGGGCAGCAGGAGAGAGGGATACAAAATATTCTATTGCTTCATGCTCAGCTTGGGAGCTGCTGCACGGGCCGGTCCTTGGGAGGACTGGATTACTCTTCTGGAAGTGGTCTTCCAGGGAGCCGCATACTTTCATCTTCTCCTTCCTCCACACCTATACTTCTCTCTCTATCTACTGTACTCCTGTAATTCTGCTGCTACATCAATAAATATTGTTTTACTTCTATTTTCTCCCTCTCTCACAATTGTTACATAACAAATAACATGATTTTTTGTTTTTTGTTTCCTAAAGATCTCTGATTTCCATTTCCATTTTCTAATAAGTGTTTTCCATTTATATGATCTAATACATTTTTAGTTTTACTGCCGCTCCTTGTATTTATGTTTAGATCCCTGCACAAAGCAACTCCTCATCTTTCACTTTGAAACATTTATCTTAAAGTATCAGGTAGGAAAATAAGGCTGCTTTTTCTTATAAAAAATGTTTCAGGAAATGTTTTGGATTAGTAAAAAATTAAAAAAGTATGCAATTTACCTTTTATTCCATTTTCATTTTTCAGATGACATGATTTTTTATGTTTGTATTCTAAAAATCTCTCATTTCCATTTTCTAATTTTTTTTTCCATTTACATAATCTAATACATTTTTAAAAAATGAAAACAGAAAATATTTTCCATAATCCAATCGAGCCCAAGTCTTTTAGTTTCATTTAGAACATTTTCCTTCAAAATGCTATATTCGTTGGTTTCATGCTCCCATTTATTTTCCTTCCCGCATTTGCCACTCCTTGTATTTCTGTTTAAATGACATCCCTGAACAAAACAATTCCTCACTTTGAAGCATTGATCTTCAAATTTCAGCTGGAAAAATAGGGCTGTTTTTTTTAAAATAGTTTCTGTTTTCATTAATTTTTTTTAGAAATTAAAATTGAAAATGAAAATGGTAGAATTTTGGAAAACAAAACTTGTTTTTTTTCAGGAAAATTCAAATGCTTGGACGGGTAGTGTCTACACTTTATTGTTTTCTTTACTCTTTACAAAACATTTTTAACGTATTTTTTATGCATTTTTGAATAATGAAAGCATGAAAAGCTTTTTCAGAAACAAATGTGGTCTTGAGTCTTTTTTGCTTCACTTTGCTTCAAAACACTGCATTTCTTGTGAAGTTCCTTAGGATAATTGAACTAATGAGAGGAGGGTTGAATCAGTGGTTGTCTTTTTACAAATTTCAATCTTTATGAAATTTAACTCCCACAATTTGTTAGAGTTGTTTTCCTTATCAACTTTTGTAACAATCTTACAAGCATGTAAAAATAAGAAAGTAAACAAGACACGTAAGATTTATAAGGTTCGGTCTCAGTGCAAGAACCTACATCTTTACTATAACCACTCCCGTGGATTCATGAAAATTTACTATAAAAAAGAAGTGAATACAATTTTGAGCCAACTCCCGTTAGTCTTCTTTTATCTCCCGATATGTATGACCCCTGTCAGTTTACAAAAATGTATGGAACTTTGTAACTTCAGCTCCCCACTAATGTTTGTCCGGAAAGTCTGTCTGATTTCTCCATCCGATAAAGTATGTCCGGTGCGCCCCAATAAAACCTGAGCATGATCCTGAGCTATGTCCGATTTAACAAAGCCATTGCGCCTCACTATTTGTACGTCCGGTGATTCTGATACTAAAACTCTGTTCGGAAATCTCTGAACACTGCCTCTGTCTGACTACTCTGAACTGAAACTCTGTCCGATACTTCTGATCGAAACTCTCTGTCCGAAACTCTTCTTCAACTCGAAACTGATCTAAGTTGGAAACTCACTTCTGACACAAATTTTGACACAAATTCTGTAGCGATTCAACTTTTTGTACAGTGTCAAGTGCATTGTACTTTTCACCCCTTTATATAGGTGTTCCCAATATAGCAAAGACAGGAAACTAAATTCATTTTCCCGCTTACTGAAATTCAAATTTCAAAACTCCCACTAAACTCAATTTCATTGGATGCTTCTCAAACCTTCTAGAATATTCTTTAAGATTGTTACAAACTCGGCCTCATCAACATTTCTTTGAATTTCCTTAAATACAGTGTTCAGAAACTTCTTCAATCTTTCTTAAACTGATTGTTGAGGAACTTCTTCAAACTTTCTTAACCTTGGCGTTAAGAAACTTCTTCAAACTTTCTAAGAACTCCGTTTGGAGAAAGTTTGTCCGATGTATTGTTCATTCCGTCCGGTGAACTGTTCCTCCATTTTTACTGTTCATCACCTTTGTACAACTGCAACTTCAACTTTTATTTGAACTTTGTACATCTTGTAACAGAAACTTTGTTACCTGAACTTTGTACTGCTTCCAACATGAACTTTGTACTGCTTGAAAGTTTAACTTTGTAACTTCAACTTTGCAATATCAACTTTGTATAGTTTTCATAATTTTTTACTTTGTATGAACTTTGTACGAACTCTGAACTCTGTCCGTTTTCACTGTTGATCTGATGGACAAAAGTTCTTCCGATTGACTTCCTTACAAAAGTTTGTCTGATGGACAAAAGTTCATCCGCTTCACAAAAGTTTGTTCGATTGACAAAAGTTCGTCCGGTTACTTTGTGCAAACTTTCCTTTATGCAAACTCTACATTTTGCAACGCACCCAGTTTTGCAGGGTTACCGGATTGGAAGAATGAGAGGATATGACATCTGTCATCGGTACTAGACACCGTGCAACTCTGCACGGGGCAATGTTTGTTGTGCATCCATGCATGGTTGTTTCCCCTCAACCCAATTAATTTGGGGATTATCCAAAAATCAATAAAAATGTAAGACCTTCTGGATTTCAAGTCAAAAGTCTGTCCTTTTTCCCTTTAAGAGAAGTCTGTCTTTTTTTAGAAGCGCACTTCCCAACTAAACTTTTATAACATTCAGCAACTCTTTCTCACCTGGTCACAAAAACATTCATAGCAAAATATGTTAACAACAAATACAAAACTTTGTTAGAAACCATCACAAAGGATCTTCATCTTGTTTTCGTGCTCCCATTGTTTTTATTTCCTTGCAATCACCACTCCTTAAGTTTCTCTTTAATCTCGATCCACTTTGAACAATTTGCTTCAAAATGCGGCATTTAAATGTTTCATGCTCCCTTTTTTTTTCCTTTCCCACAATTGCCACTCCTTGTATTTCTGTTTTAACTGCATCCCTGGACAGAAAAATTCCCCATCTTTCACTTTGGCACATTTCATCTTCAAATTTTGGCTTGTAAAAAGAGGTTCTGTTTGATTATTGATAACATTTCGTGATTTCATTTTTAAAAAATGTATTAAAAATTGTGTTAGGAAATATTTTGGTTAGTAAAGAAAAATAAGAAAGTATTTGTTTTACTTTTTATTGCATTTTTGTTTCCAGAAAATATGAAAA
This sequence comes from Viscum album, assembly GCA_963277665.1. Classification (NCBI taxonomy): domain Eukaryota; kingdom Viridiplantae; phylum Streptophyta; class Magnoliopsida; order Santalales; family Viscaceae; genus Viscum; species Viscum album. The sequence continues at coordinate 1,429,424,486 of OY728126.1, read as the reverse complement.
CAAACTTTCATTTTTTTGCCCTTTGAAAGTTCTATTTTCATTTTCCGAAAAATGTTTCCTTCTGCAAATGAAAACTGAACAATTTCCATAACCCAGCGGCAGAGCCCAAGTCTTGGATTCACTTTGAACATTTTGCCTCAAAATGCTACATTTATTGGTTCTGTTTAAACTAGACAGATCCAGAGGACTAAACAACTCATCTTTCACTTTGAAACATCTACCTTCAAATTTCATCCGGGAAAATGAACTTGCATTTGGTTTTGGAAAATATTTCGTGTTCATTTTCCAAAAATGTATTGTAAAATATATTACTCTTTTGTGTAGCTGGGAAAAATAATAATATTGCATTTTCATTTTCCAGGAAACATGAAAGAATCCCCCCTCCCCAATTTTTTTTTTTTATCATTTCCATCATCATTTTCTAAAAGTTATTTTTCATTTACACAATCCAATAAATTTTCTAATACAATTTTGGAAAATGAAAACAAAAAACGTTTTCCATCACCAAATAGAGCTCAAGTCATCTAGTTTCACTTTGAATATTTTGTGTCATAATGCGTTTCTCTTTAAACTTGATCCCCAGACAAAATAGCTTCACATGGTTTAGTTTTAAATGTTTTCCTTCAAATTTCAGCTGAAAAACATGTCTTTTAGGCCGCTCTTGGTGCAAAATCATTAATGAAATACAACAACATACATGCCTTAAAACTGATTAAATGGGGGGTCGGCTACATGGATTAAACGTTGTCAATTAGTTTTGTTGGACCCTCTTTATTCTGGTTGATCCTCTTTACGGTTGACCCTCTTTATTATGTTTAAGTAAAGAGTATTTCCGAGTCCCACATCGGATTACTCAACCTTGTAATCTTTTTTATCAATCTATAAAAGAATGGCTCCGCCTCACCTTGAGGTAAGGAGCCTTGACTTCTACATGGTATCAAAGAGAAATTAAGATTTCCATCCAAATTTTTTTTTCTCCCGTCAATTCCCCCCCCCCCCCCCTCTGTCGTTTGACTCACCCTTCCCTCGGCGCCTCCCGGTTCGTCGTCTACTGGCCCCGCCTTGGCGCTGTCCGACGCGGCACTCCCGACGACGGCTCTCTCTCCCAGCCGGCTCCCCGCTTACGTTGCGGCTTCCAGGCTCCCGCCGGCCCCGCTTTCCGCGACGCGTCCCGACCCCGCCCTCACGTGGGTTTCCCGGCTTTCGTCGACGTCTCATCCGACACCGCCTCCCTGTGCGGTTTCCCGGCTGCCCTGTGTGTCGTCCGACGTATCCAGGTCCCCGCATCTCTGTGAGCCGCACCAGACCGACGGTATCTCCACACCGCATCCTTCCCGCGACCCCCGGATTGCAGCTCCCATACCTCCCGCGACTCCCTACCAGCGGGTGTCATCCGCCCCGACGGGATCCCCGCCTCCACAGGGTCCACTGCCCTGACGGTCAGACAGACGCGCCTCCAGCAGAATTCCAGCGAGTCCCGGTCCCTGCGCACAACCTTCCGTCGACATCCCTCCCGACGACTCTCCCGACGTCTCTCCCGGCTCCCCTCCGCTGCGCCCCTTCGTCGCGACGCAGCCCGACGCTCCCCTCTCTCCCGACGGCATCCCAGCGCCGCCTCCCTCCTGCGATCGGAGGTCATCCCTGCGCGCGTCCAGTCCGACGCGCGCGCGCTCCATCCGACGGCTTCTCCCGCGTCGGCATCTCCATATGTGACGGATCCAGCCGCGGAGGGCCCCCAACGCTCCTGAGTGTCTCCTCCTGGTGCGAAGTCCCCTTCCAGCGCCGACTCCCGCTGCGGATTCCCGACCCTGCCTCCAACTGCGGTTTCCCAGCTTCGTCCGGCTCCTCCTACCCTGCAGTCTCCCGGCTTCGCCCGACACCCCCCCTCCTGCAGCGGCTTCGCCTTGCCACACCTTCGCCGCGGCTCCCAGACCCGCCTCCTACGGGGCTTCCCTGTTTCCACGACGCATTCCGTCAACGCTCCAGAAGCGGCTCGCTCTAGGCAACCCTCCTAGCCCTGCCCCTGTCCAGGCGCGACTCCCTCCAAGCGATTTCGACCCTCCCGCCAAGTCCAGGCGATCCCGACGCCCTCCAGGCAACTGCGGCCCTCCTGTCCGGTGCTTCCTCCCACAATCCAGGAGTTCCCTGTTTTCTGGATCCAATGCGGTCATCCGGCCCCGCTCTCCCGCGACACTCTCGGCGACGTCTGGCTGGACAGGCTCCCGACGCTTCTCGGCTCCTGCATCCGATGCGGCCTCTCGGTCCGCCTCCAGCGGTTTCCCGACCCCGTCCTGAGTATCTGCCCTCTTATCCAGCCACCATTGCTCAGACTGATAGCTCTACCGCCTGCCTATCTCATCGACCGTCAGTCTGGATGCTCGACTCCGGTGCGTTTGAACATCTCACAGGGGGTTTTGGTATGTTCACTACCTACCGTCCCTCTACTAGTGCTTCTCCAATCATTGTTGCCGATGGATCAACAATCCCCATTGCGGGTTTTGGCACATGCTTTTTAACCCCGTCTATTAGTCTGCCTTCAGTTGCTCACGTTCCTCACAGCCAGTTTAATCTTCTCTCTATCAGCAAACTCACCAAAGATTTAAACTGTGATGCTATTTTTACATCTTCTGGTGTTGTTTTTCAGGAGCGATCGACGAATCGGGAACTTGGTCGAGGTCATCTTCAGGCCGGGGTGTACATACTCGATATCCCACAACCTCTTGCCTGCACATCCGCCTCAGCCCGTGCCCTTGACCTTCATTCTCGCCTTAGTCATCCGCCGGCTTCCGTCCTACATCAGCTTTGCCCCCAATTTAGTCCTAATCTTTCTTTCCATTGTGAACCCTGCAAGTTTGCAAAACATCATTGGGTGACATATGTACCTCGACTGGACCCGCGAGCAGCGAATCTTTTCGATCTTGTTCATTCCGATGTATGGGGTCCTTGCAGGATTCCTAGCCAGCCCGGGTACCAGTATTATATTACCTTTATTGATGACTACTCCCACATGACCTGACTCTACCTTCTTCGTGATCGGTCTGAAGTGCGTTCTACCCCTTCAGCAGTTTCTCAAGGATAAAGACATTATTCACCAGACATCTTGCCCCGATACACCTCAGCAGAATGGAGTGGCTGAGCGGAAACACCGTCATATTCTGGAGACTGTTCGTGCCCTCCTATTCCACATGAAGGTGCCTCTCAATTTTTGGTGCGATGCCATCCTGACTGCTACCTACCTCATTAACCGCCTCCCTTGTTCTATCCTTCAAGGGGAGACTCATTTTCGGACTCTATTCTCCTCTCTCCCTCCTCACTCACTTCCCTTGCGTGTCTTTGGATGTCTCTGTTATGTCCGTGACACCCGAACCGGGCTCTCCAAACTCTCTCCTAAATCCCTCTGCTGCATATTCCTCGACTATTCCCGCACTCAGCGCGGATATCGATTCTTCTCTCCGAACCTACGGCGGTATATCATCTCTGCTGACGTATCGTTTGTTGCGAGCTCTCCTTTTTCACATCCCTCTTCCCATCCAGACACTGACATTGATGACTGTCTTCCTCTCATCATCCACCCTCCACTGGTGTCTCCCCCTGCTGCTGCTGATCACCATTTTGGTATGGTCTACTCTCGTCGCCCATCGACTGTATCCCCTGTCCCTGCCGAGGACACCATTGTCCCCGCTTCGTCCGATGCTCCTGCCCAGGCACCAGACGACTTGCCCATTGCACTTCGAAAAGGTACTCGTTCTTGCCAGAGTACTCCTCTATTTGTTTCTTCATACAGAAGTCTGTCAGCTCTGGAGACAGTATCGATTCCTCACACAGTTGGTGAAGCCAAATCTCACCCCGGGTGGCTAGCAGCAATGCGGGATGAATTGCAAGCTCTGGAAGAAAATCATACTTGGGATCTTGTCCTCCTTCCAGCAGACAAACAGGCGGTTGGCAGCAAGTGGATTTACACAGTCAGGCTGGATCCTGATGGCACTCTCCATCGACTCAAAGCCCGCCTTGTGGCAAAGGGCTTTGCGCAGACTTATGGTATTGATTACTTTGATACCTTCTCTCCAGTTGCCAAGATGGCCTCCGTTCGATTATTCATCTCTCTGGCCGCTTATCATCATTGGCCTCTTCATCAACTGGATGTCAAGAATACCTTCCTCCATGGATTTCTTGAGGAAGAAGTTTATCTGCAGCAGCCCCCCGGATTTTGTGCCTCCGGCGCCGAGTCTCAAGTCTGTCAACTCCGCCGCTCTCTTTACGGCCTCAAGCAATCCCCTCGTGCTTGGTTTGGCCGCTTCAGCACTGTCGTCACCAACTTTGGGCTCTCTCGCAGCATGAAGGATCACACAGTGTTCTACAGGACGACATCTGCTGGCTGCATTCTGTTGGTCGTTTATGTGGATGATATCATCATTACTGGCAGCGACTCTGATGGAATCACTCACCTCAAGGAACATTTTCACCAACACTTCCACACTAAGGATCTCGGCCTTCTCACGTTCTTCCTGGGTATCGAGGTCTCCTATTCTCCGGACACCATCTTCCTTTGTCAAAGGAAATATGCGTTGGATATTTTGCAGGATGCTGGGCAAACATAGACCACTGTTGTGGACACTCCTCTGGAGCCTGGGGAACGGTCTCTCTATGACTCCTCGGAACCGTATTCACATCCAGAGCGGTACCGGCGACTGGTGGGCAAACTCAATTATCTCACTATGACTCGTCCTGACATTGCCTGCGCTGTTGGCAAAGTGAGCCAATTCATGGAGCATCCGACCACCTCTCAATGGGATGCTGTCCTCCGCATCGCCAAATATATTAAGCGAGATCCTGCCCGTGGTCTTCTTCGCTACTCTCAGCATGCTCATCTGAATATTGAGGCTTTCTGTGATGCTGATTATGCTGGTTGCCTTGCTACCCGGAAATCTACTTCTGGGTTTGCCGTGCTCTTGGCAGGCAACCTCATCTCTTGGCGCAACAAGAAGCAGACTGTCGTCTCCCGCTCCAGTGCGGAGTCCGAGTACCGAGCCATGACCACTGTCACTACGGAGATCATTTGGCTTCGACATCTCCTCCAGGAGTTTGGTTTTCCTCCGCAGACGTCTGCTCACATCTGGTGTGACAATCAGACAGCCACCAAGATTGCTTCGAATCCCGTCTTTCATGAACGTATGAAGCATATTGAGGTGGACTGCCACTTTCTTCGCCACCACCTGGAGCACGATCATATAAGCTTTAGCCACATCCCGACAGCGGACCAGCTTGCAGACATCTTCACCAAAGGCCTTCCAGGGGCTCGCCTGGCCTCACTCAGTTCCAAGCTGGGCATCCACAACATCTGCGACCCATCTTGAGGGGGAGTGTGTCTGGTCTTGATTGGCCTTGTCTGATGTCATCTTTCTTTTTGTGGGACTCGTGGTTCAAGCTGGGCATGTCCAGTTTGAGGGGGAGTGTTGGACCCTCTTTATTATGGTTGACCCTCTTTATGGCTGACCCTCTTTATTATGTTTAAGTAAAGAGTATTTCCGAGTCCCACATCGGATTACTCAACCTTGTAATCTTTTTTATCCATCTATAAAAGAATGGCTCCGCCTCACCATGAGGTAAGGAGCCTTGCCTTCTACAAGTTCTATTGAAGACCATATTTTTATCGAAATAATTTAGAACATGATCATCTTGGATGATTTTGTTTGCCGGAGTGGAACACTCAAGAGGGGGGTGAATTGAGTTTCTAATAAAAATTTCTGTTAAAAGGATTTAAAACTTAAATTCCCTGATTTATAAAATAACTCAAGTTAAGTAAAATTGTAGAATTATATAATTTGTTTTTTGAAAAAGCTTCTCAAAAGTTTGATCAGAACTCAGTTAAAAACAAATTTGAAAACTATTTCTAACTTTTGAAACTAATTTACTTGTAACAAATACCTTATATAAAACACTAGTTAAAGTCAACTATCAAAGTAAGTTTTGTTATTACTATTAGTTTTGAAAAAGATACTGGTTTGATTTTAAAACAAGTGAAAACAAAAAAGGAAACAATACACTTGGCAATGACCCGCTGCCAAGCAGTTTATTATACAATAAACTGATCCACAACCTGGATCGAGATTTTACAAGCAACTGTACTAGACAGTCTAGGTTATACAAAAGCCTCTACCACAATTCTACGTGGGATAAAAAGATTTCAGGTTACACAAAGTCTCTTCCACAGTTATATGTGGAAGTATAAATGAAAATAATAGAGAGAGAGTGTCAAGTACTCTCCAGTTGAGTACAAGAGACTGTTTTAAAACAGAAAGAGCAAGCAAAGAGAGATAAAGATATGGTGCAGCTCAATCCGAATAGCTTCAGTTGTCCAGAAGACTTTGAATTCTTCTTTGACAACCGAGTATGCACAGAAAATGCAGGAAAAACAGAGTTGTGGAAGTCTGGAAAATCCCTTGTTCTTAGTCAGCCGATTGGTCAGAGTTCTTCCACACACAGGTGTATCTTTTTATTTTTGTGTCTCAGTGTATGAAATTCTGTATCATTGTAACCATGTACACATACTCTTCGCGACCGAGGGAGTTTTAACTTTATAGCATTCCAGCTGGTCCACTTATCCATTGTAGGATAATAATAGAATAAGGAAAATCATCGTACTGAGACAGATCCGAAAAGTATGACTAGCCTTTAAAACTTATGTGGAGTTTAAGAATAATCATTCTTAAATCCACATGCCTCTGTCTTGCATTGCATGCTTAATCTAGCTGTTAGAGAATTAATTTTGAAATTAATTTTGAACAACTACGATAGAAGATCTAGCGGTAGATACTTCTTGGCGGTAGCACCGTTGAACTAGCGGTAGATCTTTGAATTGACGGTAGATCTCTGGCGGTAGATCTTTGACCTGACGGTAGATCTCTGATGGTAGATCTTTGACCTGACAATAGATCTTTGAACTGGTGGTGGATTTATGACGGTAGATCTCTGACAGTAGATCTTTGATCTGACGGTAGATCTCTGACGGTAGATCTTTGACGGTAGATCTTTGTACTGGCGGTAGATCTTTGTACCTGTGGTAGATCTTTGGCGGTGGATTCAAGACTTGGCCAATTGTATTTGTAGATGGCGAATTCCCCTTAGCTCAATGTGAGTTGGAGACATTTTTTTATAGATAGGTAAAATAGATTACACGGTGGAGTATTCCGATGTGGGACTCGGAAATACCCTTTATAATAAAACTGGGTTCAACCCTCCCCCTCAAGCCGAACATGCCCAACTTGGACCAAGAGTCACAAAAGAAAGACGACATTGAACAAGACCATACACACTCCCCCTCAAGCTGGGTCGCTGATGCTGTGGAGACCCAGCTTGGTACTGAGAGAGTTCAGACGAGCTCCCGAGAGGCCTTTGGTAAAGATGTCAGTAAGTTGATCGGTTGTCGGGATGTGACCGAAGCTGATATGGTTCTGCACGAGGTGATGGCGGAGAAAGTGGCAGTCCACCTTGATATGCTTCATTCGTTCATGGAAGACGGGATTCAAAGCAATTTTCGTGACTGCCTGATTGTCACACTAGATATGAGCGGACGTTGATGCGGAACCGTCAGGAGTCGCAGTGACAGAACAACGATTCAGAGAAGAGTAAAAGGGAAAAGAAAGAGAACAAGAACACAAGAATTTACATGGTTCGGGAATAGTCCCTACGTCCACAGAGAGACATAATTTCAATGTCGGGAGCACAAATTACAGGGCGATTTCTCAGAGTTTCTAACACCATAGAAACCCTTACCCAAAACAGGCTAATAAGGAGGATGAAACACTATTCCACCAATCACAGAAAGCCCGCTTGCAACAATGAAATGCGGCCACCCAAGTCAAAAGCGCTACAGTGGCTGCCGGCTGGAAGTCCAAGGAGCTACAGTCAAAGGTGGCTGGAAGTCCGCGTTGCTATAGTGCCCTGTCGGTGTCGGTCGGTCAGCTCTGCTACAATGGTCAGCATTGCTACAGTACCCCCCAAATTGGGCCTGAGATCTTCGGCCATCGGACCCCTGGAGCAGGGGCGCGTTGCCCCTTGCAACCCCCAACGAGCTCACCGCGGAGCTCGACGCATGAAAGTTGTGGCTTGGTGCGCAGTAATGGCCGCAAACATTCAACCCAAACATCATCCAAACCGGATCAGGCTACGCCAAACCAACAAACGTCTGCGGTGAGAAGCCAAACTCATGGAGGAGATCACGAAGCTAAAGGATCTCAGTAGTGACCCTGGCCATGACACGATATTCAGACTTCGCAATAGATCCGGAGAGGACAGTTTGCTTCTTGCTATGCCAAGAGATGAGGTTACCTGCCAAGAAAACGGCAAACCTAGAAGTAGAGTTCCGGGTAGCAAGCCAACAAGCATAGTCAGCATCACAGAACTCCTCAACATTTAGATGATCGTGATGTGAGTACCGAAGACCACAGACAGAGTCTTTCTTGATGTACTCCGCAATGCGGAGGACAACATCCCATTGAGATTTGGTAGGATGCTCCATGAATTGGCTCACTTTCTCAACAGCGCAGACAATGTCTGGACACGTCATGGTGAGATAATTGAGTTTTCCTACATGACGACGATAGCTCTCTGGGTGAGAAAAGATTTTCGTGTTGTCATAGAGTGACCGTTCCCTAGGCTCAAGAGGAGTGTCAACGACAGTTGCCTGAGTCAAACCCGTATCCTGCAAGATGTCCAAGGCATATTTCCGTTGGCAGATAAAGATAGTGTCCGTAGAACGAGAGACCTCAATGGCAAAGAAGTATGTGAGTGGACTGAGATATTTGGTGTGAAAGTGGTGGTGAAGATGCCGCTTTAGTTGGGCGATTCCAGTTGAGTCGTTTCCAGTGATGATGATATCATCAACATACACCACCAGCAGGATGCAGCCGGAGGACGTTGTACGGTAAAAGACGGTGTGATCCTTCATACTTCGAGAGAGCCCAAATGTGGTGACGACGGTGCTGAATTGGCCAAACCAAGCCCGAAGAGACTACTTGAGGCCATAAAGAGAGCGACGAAGTCGACAAACATGAGAGTCAGCTCCGGAGGCATGAAATCCAAGGGGTTGCTGCAGATACACCTCTTCTTCAAAAAAGCCATGGAGAAATACATTCTTGACATCCAGTTGATGAAGGGGCCAATGATGATGAGCGGCCAGAGAGATGGATAATCAGACCGATGTCATCTTTCCAACTGGAGAGAAGGTATCAAAATAGTCGATACTATATGTCTGAGCAAAGCCCTTCGCTACAAATCGGGCTTTGAGGCAATGGAGAGTGCCGTTGGCATTAAGAACAGACCGTATAAATCCATTTGCTGTCGACCGTCTGTTTGCCTGCTGGAAGGGGGGCCAGATCTCAAGTATGGTTCTCTTCCAGAGCCTGCAATTCATCCTGCATCGCTTGTAGCCACCCTGGGTGAGATTTGACATCGCCAATTGTGCGGGGAATAGATATCGTCTCCAGAGTGGAAAGACCTCTGTATGAAGATGTATAAAGAGGAGTATCCTGCGGGAGTGCAATGGGCATGTCGTCTGGTGTCGGGGCAGGAGCATCAGACGAAGCTAGGACGATGGTATCCTCGGCCTGGACGGGGGACTCAGTCGATGGGCGATGTGAGTAGACAGTCCCAAATCGGTGACCAGTAGGGGGAACACCAGAGGGGGTTGAATGATGAGTGGAAGACAATCATCGATGGTGGTGTCTGGATGGCGAGAGCGTAGAGAGAAAGGAGAGCTCTCAACAAACGATACATCAGCAGAGATGATATATCGCCTTAAGTTCGGAGAGAACCATCGATATCCGCGCTGAGTGCGTGAATATCCTAGGAAGATGCAACAGAGGGATTTGAGAGAGAGCTTGGAGAGGTTGGGACGAGTGTCACATACATAATATAGACATCCAAACACACGGAGTGGAAGGGAGTGAAGAGGGAGAAAGGAGAACAAAGTTCGAAAAAGAGTCTTCCTCTGAAGGATAGAAGAAGGAAGGCGATTGAGCAGGTAAATAGCAGTAAGGATGACATCCCCCCAAAAGAGAAGAGACACCCGTCGGTGGAATAGGAGGGCACAAGCAGTCTCCAGAATATGATGGTGTTTCCGCTCGACCACTCCATTTTGCTGAGGTGTATCAGGACAGGATGTCTGATGAATGATGTCGTTTGCCTTGAGAAACTGCTAAAAGGGAGTGGATAAATGTTCTCGCCCATTGTCCGAGTGGAGACATTTAACAGAGATGGAGAACTGGGTATGGATCTCATGGTAAAAAGTCTGAAAACTAGAGAATACCTCAGACCGATCACGAAGAAGGTACAACCAAGTCATACGATGGTGGAATAGGAGGGCACAAGCGGTCTTCAGAATATGACGGTGTTTCCGCTCGGCTACTCCATTTTGCTGAGGTGTATCAGGACAGGATGTTTGATTAATGATGTCGTTCGCCTTGAGAAACTGCTAAAAGGGAGTGGACATATATTCTTGCCCATTGTCCGAGCAGAGACATTTAATGGAGATGGAGAACTGGGTATGATTCTCATGGTAAAAAGTCTGAAAAGTAGAGAATACCTCAGACCGATCACGAAGAAGGTACAACCAAGTCATACGCGAAAAATCATCAATGAATGATATATAATATTTATACCCTAAGTGACTCGAGACGTTACAAGGACCCCATACATCTGAATGAACCAAATCAAAGGGTTTTGTGGCCCGTGTAACCACTCGAGGAGGATATGAAGTGCGATGATGTTTCGCAAATTTACATGACTCGCAATGAAAGGAAACATGCTGACTAATATCAGGAAAAAGTTGATGAAGGACGGAGGCGGGTGGATATCTCAACCGAGAGTGAAGGTCCAATGCACGAGCAGAGAGAGAGGTGCAGACGACTGATGTCGGTCCATCGAACATGTATTCCCCGTCCCGAAGTAAAGATGACACTACAGTTGAAGTCCTTTGTAAGCTTACTTATGGAGAGAAAGTTGAAAGGATTTTGAGTCACATGTGCCACAAACGGTAGGTGAATAAATGAATTCAAGGAGCATGCACCAAAGTCCACAATCGGAATAGTGGATCCATCAACGACGGTGATGGCTGAGGAACCAGCATATGGACGATAGGTGGATAACATACCTGCATCACCCGTGAGATGGTCTGATGCACCTGAGTAAAGCATTCGGGCTGGGAAGCGACAACTGACAAAAGTAGTGGAACCACCAGAGTGAGCAAAAGATGCCGAAGAAGAACCCGATAGAGAGGTGGTCCGATGATCGTGAATTAGCTGGAGCTCAGCCATGGAGAGGTCCAGAGCAGTGCTGACAGAGGGGACGATGATGACCCTCCCCACAACCACGTCCACGAGTGCCTGAAGAGCGTTCACTGCCACAACCCAAGAGTGCAGTGTGATCGATGCTGGGTGTGGGTGTGGGTGGGGGAAGTGCCCGATGAGCCTTTCCAAGGCGATGATGCACCTGTAGAATCTCTAGCGAAGAGGGGCTGGCGAGCATCTTCGTGACCGTCGTCGCATATTCAGGATCGAGGCCATAGAGAAGGCTAAAGAGGCACAATTGGTCCCTCTGGGCCAAGGCTGCCTCCGGTGTCCGGGGAATTGGCCACAACTCAAACAATTCATCCTGAAGAGCTTTCCATTCTATGAAGTACGTCGGAAATGGACGAGCCTGCTGGCGGATGAGCGACAGACGCTGAAGAATGTCGGATACTCGAGCCAAATTATTTGTCTTGGAATACATAAGGTTTAAGGAATCCCAGAGTTCCTTAACCGTATTGCCAGTCTGAGTGATGTCCTTGACGGAGCGGTTCATGGAATTGACAAGCAAGATAAAGATCTTGCTATCAGCAAGCTTCCATGGTCGATATTTTGGATCGGAAGGTGGTGGCAGAGGAGCCTCGAGGTGGGAGTCGAGGTCCATGCCAGTGAGTCACATCAATACCGTCTTCCGCCAGACTGAGAAATTGGTTGAGTCAAGCCGCTCATCAACCAGGCGGGTGGAGGCGGGGATTAGCGGAGGCAAGATAGAAGAGTCGGCCATAGGAAAGGCTGAAAGCCGCAAATGAGGGAATTGTCAACAGTGCGCCCATAGTTATTTACGACGCATGGCGCACAGCGGCGACAAGAGCCCCCGGCGCAAAAGCGCACGGCGCAGCGCACGACGCGTGGCAATATTAACTTGCGGCGCACAAAAGAGGTGTATACATATATCAATAATAAAAAATAATAAATTGTACAATTTATATATAAAAAACAAGGATTTATGTCAATAATTCATATTCCATACATCAAAAAACAAATGAAGTCAACAATGACACCTACAATTAAATATTAAAAACTATATATCTCAAAAAATCATATATATCAATTTTTGAAGTATATTAAAAACCATATATCTCAAAAAACCAAGACGGGAGTAAAAAACCATATATCTCAAAAAAAAAACAACAGGAGTAATTCGAAAAAAAATAAGGGGCGAGCAACATAAATAAAATTGAATTAAAAACAAAAAAAAGTTACTGATTCGCACAGAAGGTGCGCCTGCTCTGGACAACATTGCGCATCTAAGTCGCGGTGGTTGAGGGAGCTCGGCTAAGTCGTGGTCGGCTGGGTCACGACGGTCGAGGGATCTCGGTTTGGTCGTGGCAGTCATTGTGGTCCAACACCGGCTGGGTCGCTACACTCACGAGAAAAGTGTTGCGTAGAGTCGAAAGGGGAGGTCGTTGTTTGACCTCAAAAGAGGTATTTTCAATCGGGGCTTAAGAGTTGGCAGGTTAAAAAAATACAAAAAAAAATCAAAAAGGCTCAATGGCGCACGCCATTGGCGCAACATGGCGCGCGCCATTGCGTAATATGGCGCACGCCACAGTGAGCAATCTTAAATGAGCCATGGCGAAGCCATGGCGCGGCGCACCACTCACTGGCGCTAGCCATGGCGCAATGGCGCGCCATGGCGCGCGCCATTAATAACTATGAGTGCGCCGAAGAGGCCGGGTTCGGGAGGCTGCATCGGGGGCGAGGCCGGGACTCGTCGAGGAGAGCGGGACCAAGAGGCGCCGAGAGAGACAGGGCCGGGACGTCGCAAGGGAGGCGGGTGCTGGGAGGCCACGTCGAAGGTGGGGCCTGGAAGTCGCGACAAAGGCGGGGGTTGGGAGCCGCGACGGGAGCGGGTTGGGAACAACGACGGGAGGCGGGCCGGGAGCCGCGATAGGAGGCGGGCCGGGGGCCGCGAGGGGAGGTGGGCCGGGAGCCGCGAGGGGAGGCGGGGCCAGGAGCCGCGACGGGAGGCGGGCCGGGAGCCGCGACGGGAGGCGGGTGCTGGGAGGCCACGTCGAAGGCGGGGCCGAGACATCTCAAGGGAGGTGGGTGCTGGGAGGCCACGTCGAAGGCGGGGCCTGGAAGCCGCTATAGAGGTGGGGGCTGGGAGCTGTGACGGGAGGCGGGTCGGGAGCCGCGACAGGAGGCACGCTGGGAGGTGGGGCTGGGAGACGCGACAGAAGGCGGGCTGAGAACAGTGAGAGGTGGGCCGGGAACTGTGAGAGGCGAGCTGGGAAGCGCCGAGGGATGGTGGGTCGGGAGTCGCAGATGGAGGGCGGGATGTTGGGATTCCACGGGAGGAGGTGGAGCGAAGAGTTTCGCCTGGAGGGAGCCGAAGCCTGGTGTAGCCGGGAAACTGCAGAGAGGGCGGGGCCAGACGACGTCGGGAAGCTGCAGGTAGGCGGGGCCGAACAACGCCGGGAAGCCGCAGGTAGGCTGGGCCAAAGACGCCGGGAAGCCGTAGGGGAGGGCGGGGCCGGACAACGCCGGGAAGCCTCAGGGTTGGCGGGGCCGAACGAAGCCGAGAGGGTGCTGGGAGGGATTCTCCGGGAGAAGGGAGGGCAACGGAAAAATTATCAGGATTTTTCTTTTTATACCATGTAGACGGTGAATTCCCCATACCTCAATGTGAGGTGAAGACATTCTTTTATAGATCGGTAAAATAGATTACATGGTGAAGTATTCCGATGTACCCTTTATAATAAAACTGGGTTCAACAGTATTATTTTGGTCATAAAATAGTTGATTATCATAAAACATGAAACTCATTAGAAACAAAGTAAACATGATTTGAGATCATTAAAATAAGGAGGTGTTTGGACTAAATCAACAATCTTCCTCTTTTTGATAATCACAAATCATGTCATTTAAAACCATTAATAATCATTCAAAAACATTTTAACATATAAAATTAATACAATTTGCTTAACAGTCAGTCCATATATGTAATGAATAGTCAGGATTCATGCCCATGCTCATACCATACACTTTTTCTCCCCTTTCGGGATTATCAAAAAGATAGAACTAACAATTAAAGTAAACAAAGCACACATAAATGAATAAAAAGAGAGGATTGTCATTGAACTTAAAGGTTACACAGCACATTAGAATAGAGAAATCACAAAATACAATCCCTATCAAAGCCCAATCAGAGTCTGAAGAAGTCTTATCAGCCTGGGTAGAGGTAGGATCCACAGGGTCCTTTGCTTTACCAGCAACATGAAGGGCAGAAGTGGAGGCGGGGGTTGCAGGAGGTCTGAATACTATAGAAGATGCAGCCGACTTGAGATGCCTCACAACTTCAACAAGAGTAAGTCCAAATGAACCAACTGCAATAGAGGTCGTCTGCAAGGGTGCTGATAAGGATGCAGAAAGGGAGACAATTATAGGAATGGCTGGAGGTGTAATGATAGCAGTCCTGGTGGTATAGAGAAATGGTTCCATCAGCTCAACAAATTGGGGAATCACCCTACCACCATGCTCCTTGGCTCTGAAAATGTTTGCCTTTTCTTCCATAAACAGCTTGAGCAGGGGAGCCAAAGTCTTCAACTGGGTTACTTGCTCCTTGAAGGCCCCGGTAAAAGGAGGTATTCTCAGGTTCTCAGTTAAAAACTTAAAAGTGAGAATTGAGTTCATGCTTGGTGAAAATCCTAGAGATAGTACTTAATGGCCTTAGTGATGGTTGTTCTATCACTTCTAGCTTCATTTAAGCACTCTCTAACAAGCTTATAAATGTGCTCACCATGAGATTTTATTTGCCGAAGGTCATCCTGATGAGATGCAGATAAATCACCAATCACAGCTTGAAGCTCTTCTCTCACAACAGATCTGATGAGCTCAGCATCAACAGAAACAGGTACAGAGGGAGGTGGAGCTCTAGAAGAAGAAACTCCTGCAGTAGACAATGAGCTTAGCCTCTCCTGTAAAGCTAAATCTATCTGAGTCAGACTGGCTCGTATATCCTCCAAATTTGATTGAAGGGCAGTCATCTGTTCTACCAACCGCTTGTTTTCCATTTCCATATTTCTCATCTTTATGAAAAGTCTAGGTTGGAGATGAGCTACAACCAAGGATACTATCGAAGAAGTATCATACTCACTAAGCTTCTTATCCTGAAAGGACGAAGATCTGAGCATCCCACTTAGATTTGATAAAAGGTCTGCTCTAAAAGCATTAAGATCAGCCTGAGTGTGGTAGGTGGTTTGAGGAGGGAGGATGAGGTGAAGGCCTCTCTTGACTATGGACTGAAGCAGCCACATGACCAGCTTCCACATCAGGTATATTATAAGGAAACGGTTCCAAATGCTCTTCTTCATCAATTCTTTCTGTTGGACCCCATTTTAGTTTAAATGGTTATTTCTGAGTCCCACATTGGACTTACCCTCCTTGTATTTTGTTTCACTCATCTATAAACGAATGTCTCCACCTCTCATTGAGGTAAGGAGAATTCACCAACTACATGGTATCAGAGGGAATTTAATCCCGACCCCTCCCTCCCCTGCGGATTCCCGGTTCTGTCCGGCCCCGCCTCTCTCCCCTCTGCCCTAAGTCTCTCGGCGGCCCTCTCTCCCCTCTGCCCTAGTCTCCCGGCGGCCCTCTCTCCCGGCGCGACTCCCCTCCCGGCGGTCCTCTCTCCCGGCGCGGCTCCCCTCGCTCAGCGGTGCCCTCGCCAACGCCTCGCCCCGGCGCCCTCGCCCTCGCCCAGCGGCACCTTGCCCTCGGCCTCGCCCCGGCGCCTTGCCCTCGGCCTCGCCCCGGCGCCCTCGCCCTAGCCCAGCGGCGCCTCGCCCTCGGCCTCGCCCTGGCGCCCTCGCCCTAGCCCAGCGGCGCCTCGCCCTCGGCCTCGCCCCGGCGCCCTCGCCCTAGCCCAGCAACGCCTCACCCTCGGCCTCGCCCAGGCGCCCTCGCCCTCGCCCAGCGGCGCCTCGCCCTCGGCCTCGCCCCGACGCCCTCGCCCTAGCCCAGCGGCGCCTCGCCCTCGGCCTCGCCCCGACGCCCTCGCCCTAGCCCAGCGGCGCCTCACCCTCGCTCTCGCCCCGGCGCCTTCGCCCAGCGGCGCCTTGCCCTGGCGCCCTCGCCCAACGCCCCCCCCCTCGCCCTGGTTACCGGTGCGGCTCCCGGCGACCCAACACCGGCCGCGCCTTCCCCGGCTCGTCCCGGTGGTTCCTGCTCCCTCCCGCCATTCCAGCTGCTCCCGACGACCGCGCTACCCGCGCCTCTCGTCGCCCACCATGGAGGCTTCCTCAGTTCTGCCGTCTCTAATCACCGCATCCTCCCGGCTTGTAGATGACAAACTGGACGCCACAAATTTCTCTGTCTGGCGAAAGACGGTCTTGATGTCCCTGCGCGGCATGGGCCTTCATTCCCATCTTGAGAATCCTCCACCCGCCATGACTGACACCAAATTCGATTCTTGGCAACTTGCGGATAGCAAAATATTCGCATTACTGGTCAACTCCATGGACAGATCGGTGAAAGATGTTACCCGCACTGCCAACACTGTCAAAGAACTCTGGGATTCATTGACTGTCATGTATTCCGAGACCAACAACTTGGCTCGGGTCTCCGACATTCTATAGCGTCTATCCCAAATCCGACAGCAGGATCGGACCTTTCCGGCCTATTTCCTGGAGTGGAAAGGTCTCCGGGACGAACTACAGGAACTATGGCCCGTTCCTCAGACTCCAACGGAAGCGCAGACTCAACGGGACCAGCTCTGCATTTTCAATCTTCTGAATGACCTCGCCTCGGACTATGCCACGACGGCCACCGAGATGCTTGCCAGCACTTCTACGCTGGATATCCCACAGGTTTATCATCGCCTGGGGAAAGCTCATCGGGCCCTTGCCCCACCTGCCCCTCGCCCTGATCACACTGCTCTCGTGGGTCGTGGCGGTGGCCGCCCTATCGACACTCGTGGACGCGGCCGTGGAGACGGCCGACCTCGCCCCCTTTGTCAGCACTGTGGCAAGCTTGGCCACCTGGTTGACTGTTGCTGGGTCCTTCATGGCCGTCCCGATTCGCACCCCCGACAGGGCCAGACTGCGTTCCGAGATGCATCATCACCTACTGCTGCTCTTCCGTCGTCTTTGGATCTCTCCATGGCTGAGATCCAGCTGATTCACGATCATAGGACCACCTCCATGCCGGGTTCTTCATCAGCATCTCTTGCTCACTCCGGTGGTCCCACTGCTTTTGTCAGTCATCGTTCCCCGGCCTGGATGCTTGACTCCGGTGCGTCCGACCATCTTACCGGGGATGCAGGTATGCTCTCTAACTACCGTCCCTATACTGGTTCCTCAGCCATCACTGTTGCTGATGGTTCCACTCTCCCCATTGCCGGCTTTGGTACATGCTCCCTCACCTCCTCCCTTCACCTATCCTCGGTGGCTCATGTACCACGCAATCTGTTTAACCCGCTTTCCATCAGCAAGATGACCAAGGATCTAAATTGTAATGCTATCTTTACCTCGTCTTCTGTTGTGTTTCAGGAGCGGACGACGAACCATGAACTTTGTAGAGGCCAGCTTCGAGATGGGGTGTACATGTTCGATGGTCCAACATCCGTTGCCTGCACGTCTGTCTCTGCTCGTGCCGTAGACCTCCATTCTCGGTTGGGCCACCCCTCCGCCTCCGCTCTTCATCAGCTCTACCCAGAAATTAGTCCATCTTTATCTTTTCATTGTGAGTCATGTACCTTTGCGAAACACCATCGCGCATCTTATTATCCTCGACTTGACACACGGGCCGCCAAACCCTTTGATTTGATTCATTCCGATGTATGGGGTCCCTGTGCCACCTCGAGTCAATCCGGGTATAAATATTACATCTCTTTCATTGATGATTTTTCCCGTATGACATGGCTTTACCTTCTTCGAGATCGGACATAAGTTTTTTCCACCTTTCAGACATTTTACCCTGAGATCCAGACACAGTTTTCTATCTCTGTAAAATGTCCGCGCTCCGACAATGGGCGGGAATACTTATCCACTCCCTTCAGCAGTTTGTGCAGACCCACGACATCATATATCAGACCTCCTGTCCTGATACCCCTCAGCAGAATGGAGTGGCCGAGCGAAAACATCGGCATATTCTGGAAACTGCTCGTGCCCTCCTCTTCCTTCGCCAGTGCCTCTACACTTCTGGGGGAGACTCCTTTTCATACCCTGTTCCCCTCTCTTCCCCCTCACTCCCTTTCACTCCGCGTCTTCGGATGTCTCTGTTATGTTCGGGACACTAGCCCCAATCTCTCAAAACTCTCTCCCAAATCCCTCCGGTGTATTTTTCTCGGCTATTCCCGCACTCAGTGTGGCTATCGGTGTTTCTCTCCAGACTTATGCCGCTACATCACCTTTGCCGATGTATCATTTGTCAAGAGCTCTTCTTTCATTCCGCCCTCTCATCCAGACACTACCATCGATGACTGTCTTCCTCTCCTGTTTCACCAGCCTCTGGTGTCTCCTCCTACAGGTCATCGCTTTGGACAGGTCTACTCTCGTCGTCCATCAACTGTACCCACCATCCAGGCCGAGGACAACATTGTTCCCACTTCGTCGGATGCTCCTGTCACGGCACCAGAGGACTTGCCCATTGCACTCCGGAAAGGTACTCGATCGTGTCAGACAACTCCTTTATTTATATCTTCTTACAAAGGTTTGTCAGCACTGGAGGCGATCTCTATTCCCCGCACAGTTGGCGATGCCAAGTCACACCCGGGGTGGCTACAGGCTATGCGAGATGAACTGCAGGCTCGGGAGGACAATCATACATGGGATCTGGTCCCCCTCCCTGCGGGCAAACAGGCGGTCGGCTGCAAATGGATATTTACGATCCGTCTCAATCCCGATGGCTCTCTTTGTCGCCTCAAAGCCCGGCTTGTGGCGAAGGGCTTTGCTCAGACGTATGACATCGATTACTTTGAGACCTTCTCTCCAATAGCCAAGATGGCCTCTGTCTGCTTGTTCATCTCTCTGGCTGCTCATCATCACTAGCCGCTTCATCAACTGGATGTCAAGAATGCCTTTCTCCATGGCTTTTTGACGAAGAGGTCTACCTGCGCCAGCCCCCTGGTTTTTCTGCATCTGGTGCCGACTCCCATGTCTGCCGCCTTCGTCGCTCCCTCTATGGCCTCAAGCAGTCCCCTCGGGCTTGGTTCGGACGCTTCAGCACCGTCGTCACAGCGTTTGGCCTCTCTCGCAGTATGAAAGATCACACCGTCTTCTTCCGTACGACGACGCATGGCTGTATCTTGCTCGTGGTCTATGTTGATGATATCATCATCACAGGGAGCGACTCCACCGGAATCGCCAACCTCAAGGTGCACCTCCACCACCACTTTCACACCAAGGATCTGGGTCCCCTTACCTACTTCCTTGGCATCGAGGTCTCCCGTTCTGAGGACACTATCTCTCTCTGCCAACGCAAATATGCTCTTGATATCTTGCAGGATGCGGGTTTGAGCACAGCGACTGCCATTGACACTCCTCTTGAGCCTGGGGAATGATCTCTCCATACCGACTCGGAACCATTTCCTCATCCCGAGAGCTATTGACGTCTGGTGGGGAAACTTAACTACCTCACCATGACGCGACCTGACATTGCCTGCGCCGTTGGCAAAGTCAGCCAGTTCATGGAGCATCCAACCAGATCTCAGTGGGATGCTGTCCTCCGCATTGTCAAATACATCAAGAAAGACCCTGTACGCGGCCTTCGGTACTCACATCATGCTCATCTTGATGTTCAGGCCTTCTGTGATGCAGACTATGCCGGTTGCCTCGCTACCCGCAAGTCTACTTCGGGATTCGCCGTGTTCTTCGCCGGTAACCTCATCTCCTGACGAAGCAAGAAGTAGACTGTGGTCTCCAGATCGAGTGCCGAGGCCGAATACCGCGCCATGGCCACGGTCACCACTGAGATCCTCTGGCTCCGTCACCTCCTCCAAGAGCTCGGCTTCCCAGCACAGACTTCTGCTCATATTTAGTGTGACAATCAGGCAGCCACAAAGATTGCCTCGAATCCCGTCTTCCATAAACGGACGAAGCATATCGAGGTGGACTGCCACTTTCTTCGACAACATCTGGAGCAGAACCATATCAGCTTTGGCCATCTTCCCACAGCGGATTAGCTTGCTGACCTCTTCACCAAAGGCCTCCCCGGAGCTCGCCTTGACTCTCTCACTACCAGGCTGGGTATTCATAGCCTACATGGCCCGGCTTGAGGGGGAGTATGAGATGGTCTTTGTGTTTTGTCTTCCTTTTTTCTTTGTGGGACTCAATCCAATCTGGGCATGTCCAGCTTGAGGGGGAGTGTTGGACCCCATTTCAGTTTAAATGGGTATTTCTGAGTCCCACATCGGACTTACCCTCCTTGTATTTTGTTTTACTCATCTATAAAAGAATGTCTCCACCTCTCATTGAGGTAAGGAGAATTCACCAACTACACTTTCAATTAATGATTCCTTAGGATCTTGCTGAGCAACCGAGATGGCAGGTCCACCATGCTTCGGTGGACTACCCTAATCATCATCATCATCATCCGAGTCATAGAATAAGCCGAGTGGCAGATCCTGGGGACTTTGCCCCCTTAGATGGTGCATCTTCCTATTCTCTGTCTGAAGCAGCTGGTTCATCTCCATTGTAAACCATTCTGTCTATCCCTGGTCCTGTATCACTTTCCAAACGAGCAACTTGCTCGAAGATAACCAAGCAACTTGGATTTCCTTCTCGGCAACAACTATCCGCAGGAAATTCTTCGATTTGACTGGCCGACTCGACTCTCCTCTTGACTTCTTTGAGGGTTGCGACTCATCAGTCGAAACACCAAGACGCTTCACTCGCACCATTTTTGAACGGGTTCGAAGGTTTAAGGTCAAAGGTAGAGTGTCGTGGGTCGAGAGAGAAAGCGAAGGGGTTTCAAAAGGGCATGTGAGAGGGAATTCCTAATTTAGACTCTCACATAGGTAATTTTTATCATTTAGGGATTCAAAGATTTAATTTAAATAAATTCAAATACGATAATACTTTTAAACAAAAAAGAAAGAAACATTATTTATAGCGGTAGCAGCTGAATGGTATCATGCCAACAACATATCACACAGTGGTAGATCACCCAATGGTAGATCCTCCAACGGTAGATCATTCAATGGTAGAATGTCTAACAATAGATTCTAACAGTAGTACCGGATTTGTGATCTTTTTCTACCAGAAACAAAGTAAACTAGAAAATAGTAAACTTAAACAAAATTTATCATTTCAAGTTCATGTCTGATACGCCTCATTCTCTCAAAATTGAAAGGCTTTGTGAATATGTCAGGAAGTTGATGTTCAATACCAATGAACTCACCAATGAACTCAAGAGTTGTATCACTTTTTTGAAAATGGTCTTTCAAAGAGTATGTTTTATATCATATGTTTGGTCCTTGAATGAGACACATGATTCTTGGAAATGTTTATAGCACTTGTATTATCATAATTTACAGGTACATATCAAAATTGATATCCATAGTCAACCAAAGTATGTTTCATCCACAGAATCTGTGCATAACAAATGCCTGCAACTATATATTTAGCTTCAACAGTGGATAATGCAATATGGTTTTGCTTTTTACTACACCAAGAAACTAGAGATTTGCCAAAAAAGTGACAAGTTTCAGAAGTGCTTTTGTTATCTACCTTACATCCACCAAAATCTGCATATGAATAACTAAATCAAATGTCTGTCCTTTATAATAAAATAGTCCTAAGTTGGTTGTACCTTTGTGGTATTTGAAAATCTTTTTGATAGCTAGTAAATGTGACTCTTGGATTTGATTGAAATCGTTCACATATACACACACTAAACATAATATCTGATCGACTAACAGTTAAGTATAATAAACTTTCAATCACACCTCTTTAAGTGGTTTGATCAACTGGTTTTCCAGTTTTATCAAGATTTAGTTTACAGCTTGTACTCATGGGCGTTATCCTACAAAATGGCTAACTGAAAACTCAAGAGGGGGTGAATTGAGTTCCTAAATATTTCTTTTATAGAAAACCTCCTTCAGGTATAATAGTTTAAATCTTTTCCTTTATAAGAATCAACATCGGAAATATAAAAACTTGACGAAAAGAGATTGAACACAGGAGATTTATAGTGGTTCGGGGAACAGAAATCCCCTAGTCCATTCCACCAACACTCTACTCCACAAGTTTGGTGATTTTCATTATAACAACCCTTTTATCGGGGGCTCCCAACTGAGTATAAACAGCTAGCACTTAATACAAAGGTCCAAGAGCTTTCAACCAGTCTCTCCCTTTATAAGACCTATCCACAGTCTCAACACACACTCTTACAACGAGTGTAAACAAAATAGAATGAATAAATTTTTGAAAGAACGATTGCAGCATACAGTTGCAATCAACAACTGACAGTAGTGGAAGATACGTTCTGAGAAGATGACAATCCTCAAGGTATAACTCAGAATGATCTTCAGTGCAACTGATAAACTTGTAAGCACAACACGAGCATTTATGTTTGATCTTTTCTATGTACAAGCATTCAGAGTATTCATATATACATGCGTTCTAATCGTTCTTCTCATCCATCTATATCCATGCAGCGGATAACTGTTCCTTTTATATCTTCTTTTTGAACATTAAGCACACGAGATTATTACAATGACCAAGTGACTAATCCTTTGAGAAATCGATAAGACATGCTATTAAGGACATGCATCAATTCCTTCCCAATATAAAAATTACTTTTGTTGCAGCGATGTCAGAACTCTTCTCGTTCTTTGGATCTTTCCATTCATGGTAAAATGACATACTGTACAGATCGACATTTCCTTAAATGGATAATCCCCTTTCTGATACGAGCTAAAAGCATGGAATGACTTATTAAGAGATTATCAAAGTAATCATGACATTCTGCATAAAAGCTAGATCTTCGTTAGAAATTTAACTGATAGTATTGTTCATTGTAAGATAACTTCCTGAAAGACTTCGTAGGATAAAGAATATCTTTTGTTGCGATAACGCCAGGAGTCGCTGCGACAAAACAAGTCTGCAGATGAAGAAAAGTCGAAAATAAAAGAACACAGAAACAGAGATTTACGTGGTTCGAGAATAATCTCTACGTCCACAGAGGCAGAAACACATAATTCGGGAGCACAATTACAAGGAGATCTCAGAGTTTCTCACGCAGAAACCCAAACTCGAAATGGGTTAATAAAGAAGATACAATACTGTGCCACCAATCGCACAGAAAGTCCGCGTTGCTGCAGTGAACGGTGGTTGGAAGTCCGCATCGCTACAGTGCCGTGACCACCCAAGTCTAAGGAGCTACAGTGGCTGACAACTAGAAGTCCGCGGAACTACAGTACCGTTGTCTCCAAAGTCTGCACTGCTAGTGCCCTATTGGTGTTGTCCGGTTAGCTCTGCTACAGTAGGTCGGAGTTGCTAGTGTCTTAGAATTTTGGTCGGAGGCCTTTAGCTCCTGGACCCTCGGAGCAGGTGCGCGTTGCCCCCTGCAACCCCCAACAAGCTCACAGCGGAGCTAGACCGGCGGATTTGCGGCCGGGTGCACAGTGTGGGCCGCAAGCATTTGGCTCAACATTATCCAAAGGGCTCGGGCTACACCAATCCAACATCTTTGTCTTCTTTGGGGTGTAAGATAAACTGACTTCAACATTGATAGACGGAAGATAATCTTTGATTCTCGTAAAACAAATACTTCACACGACGTAAGACAATCACTTAGAGAAATCAGCGTAAGATAAATTCTTTTGATAAATGTAATCTGAAACACTTAAGACAAACTTATTAGAATAGAAATAGGGATTTTGTGAATCATCAAAACACATAAAGACTGAGATATGTTAGAACAACGTAGGTCTGTCCAACAATCTCCTCCTTTTTGATGATAAAACAAAAAAACTTAGGAAATAGAAAACAAAAATTTCGCAAAAAGGAGTTTAAAACATTTTTTTGAGTTTTAAACAAAACTTTTAAACCAGGTATTCTTTCCTTTTTCTTCTTTGAAATAATTCTCCCCCTTCGAAATAATTTCCCCCCTTTGGAATAAAAAATTTGAATTTTTTGTATTCTCATTTTCTTCTCCATAAAATAACAATTTTAACACTTTAAATTTTTGTATTCTCCTTTTATTCTCCCCTTTTGTGATATCAAAAAGAAGTAGAACAAAGGAATACAATTAATATTGCACACAAACAGTAGTAAATAGTTAATGATACTGATTATGAACAGAATTTGGCATCAAGTTGTGTTAAAAACAATAAGTAATAGAGATCATTAAAGGATACTCAAATATAATCACGAATAGCGAATGGATAGTAAAGATAGAACATATTGACCATACAACTTCAACAAAAAAGTACAAAATAAAGAGAGAAAGAGACCATAAGATAAGAACAGTAAATAACTACAAAAAAAAAAGAGATGCATATTGAAAACAAACACTTTAGTATAAAATAGAAATGCATTAAAAGCATGCAAACTAAGCATTCAAATAAAAATCACCATTCATGTGTTTAAAAATCTTAACCAAGCATGACTCAAATGTTTACGAAAACCCATTCAAATGTTAAAAGGATGTCATTCAAGCAATAAAGATTCAAATGTTTGTAAACTGCCCATCCATCGGGCAACCATCACGTAAACTGGGACTTTGAAAGTTTTCCAATCCTTCAACTTGAAACAACTTTTTTGGGGGTGGCTTTTTGAACGATAAGGGTTGACCAACAAGTAGAGAGGATAAAGGCATAGGAACGTCAGTCGTCCGGCCCCGGCCTCCAGCGCCCCCCTAGCAGCCCTCCTCCTCTGCGCGCGGCGCCTCCCGCGCCCCCCCCCGACGACCCTCCTCCTATGTGCGCGTCGCCTCCCGCGGCCCCCCCAACGACCCTCCTTTGCACGCGGCGCCTCCCGTGGCCCCCCGGCGGCCCTCCATCACGACGACCCCGCTCTCCCCGCGCGACGACCCCGCCCTCCATCGCGACGCCTCCCTGCGCCGCTTCCCTGCGCGACGGTTCCGCCCTCCCAGTGCGCTCGGTCGGCCTCGTCCCGTTGCTCCCTGGCGACTTCGCCCGACGATCCTCCACGCCGGCTCCCTTCCCGGCGGATCCCTCCCGACGCCTTCCCATGATCCCGACGTCCACGTCGACCTCCCCCCCTTTCTGCCAACGGCCCCTCCCGGCGCATACATCCCAACAATTTTTTTTTACTTCCAGCCGCGACTCCCTTTAGGCTAACCAGTCCAGGCGAACCGGTCCAGGCGGCTCCCTCCAGGCGAACCGGCTCCCTCTAGGCGAACCGGCATCCTCCCGGCTCTTCCTGCGCACGACTTACACCGACTCCCGGCGCCCCTCCCGCTGTCCGCTGCATCTCGCGGCTCCACACACTGCCCGCCATTCACGGCTTCCCGGCACGCCCGACCCCCCGTTGATTCCGGCGTTGCCCACAACTGTGTCTTAGACCGCTACCCGACGCTTCCATGGCAGACTTCTCCCCTTTGCCTCAGATGATCACCGCTTCCACCCGCCTCGTCGATGACCGGTTGGACTCCACAAATTTCTCCATCTGGCGGAAAACTGTGGCGATGTCCCTGACCGGGATGGACCTTGATCATCACCTTGAGGATCCTCCCCCGGCTTCGACTGACCCCAAATACCGTTCATGGAAGCTTGCTGATATCAAGATCTTCGCTTTGCTGGTCAATTCAATGGATCGATCAGTCAAGGATGTCACCCGCACGGCGAATACAGTCATGGAACTCTGGGACTCCTTGAACATCATGTATTCCGAGACCAACAACCTGGCTCGGGTTTTCGATATCCTCCAGCGCCTGTGCCATATTCGACAGCAAGACCAGTCCTTCACCGCATATTTCATGGAATGGAAAGGGCTTCGTGATGAATTGCAGGAGTTGTGGCCCGTTCCCCAGACACTGGCAGAGGCTCAGACCCAGCGGGACTAACTCTGCATCTTCATTCTTCTCAGCAGCCTCGCTCCGGAGTTTGCCACCACATCAACCGAGCTGCTCGTCAGCTCTTCGTCGCAGGAGATCCCACAGGTTTATCATCGGCTGAGCAAGGCCCAGCGGGCTCTTCCCCCTCCCGCCCCGATCATCGACCACTCTGCTCTCGTCGGTCATGGCGGTGGACGCTCCTCGGGCCCTCGTGGACGTGGCCGGGTGGAAGGCCGTCTACGTCCCCTCTGTCAACATTGTGGCAAACTTGGCCACCCGATCGACCGATGTTGGGTTCTACATGGACGTCCATCTCAGCGCCCGAGGCAGGGACAGACAGCGGTCCAGGAGGCTTCCTCGGCAGTCGCCACTCTTCCACCATCTCTGGACCTATCTATGGTCGACATCCGGCTGACTCATGATCCTCGGGACCCCGCAGGAACCGGTCCATCCTCGGATTCTTTGGCCCATTCTGTTCGCTCCGCTGCCTTTGTCGGTCGTCGCTACTCTGCATGGATGCTCGACTAGGGTGCCTCCGACCACCTCACCGATGATGCTGGCATGCTGACTTCCTACTGCCCTTATATCGGTTCATCAGCCATCACCGTTGCTGATGGCTCTACTATCCCCATTGCGGGTTTCGGCGCATGCTCCCTGACTCCATCGATTCACCTACCATCTGTGGCACATGTGCCCCGCAGTCCATTCAATCTTCTTTTCATCGGTAAGCTGACAAAAGATTATAACTGTGCTGCCATATTTACCTCTGGTGTTGTATTTCAGGAGCGGACTACGAACCGAGAATTTGGTAGAGGCCAGCTTCGGGACGGAGTCTACATGTTCGATGGACCGGCACCCATCGCTTGCACGTTTGCCTCTGCTCGAGCATTGGATATTCATTCCCGGTTGGGACACCCGCCTGCCTCCACCATTCATCAGCTTTTTCCAGACTTAAGTCGGCATAATTCTTTTCATTGTGAGTCATGTACATTTGCGAAACATCATCGCACTACGTACATTCCTCCCGTGGATACAAGGGCCTCAAACCCTTTTGATCTGGTTCATTCAGACGTGTGGGGTCCTTGTACCATTTTGAGCCATTTGGGATATAAATATTATATATCTTTAATTGATGATTTTTCACGAATGACTTGGCTTTACCTCATTCGAGAACGCTCCGAAGTGTTTTCCACATTCCAAACCTTTTACAATGAAATTCAAAACCAAGTTTCCATCTCTGTAAAATGTCTCCGCTCGGATAATGGGCGTGAGTATCTCTCCATTCCCGTTCGGCAGTTTCTCTAGACAAAAGGCATCCTTCATCAGACCTCCTGTCCCGATACACCTCAGCAGAATGGCGTGACCGAGCGGAAACACAGACACATTCTGGAGACTGCTCGTACCCTCCTCTTCCACTGACAGGTGCCTTTGCATTTTTTGGGAGATGCAATTATCATCGTCACCTCCCTTATAAATCGTCTTCCTTCCTCTATCCTTCAGGGGGAGACTCCTTTTCGGGATTTGTTCTCCTCTCTCCCTCTTCACTTTCTTCCCCTTCGAGTATTTGGATGCCTCTGTTACGTTCGCGACACACGTCCTGGCCTCTCCAAACTCTCTCCCAAATCCCTCCTGTTCATTTTTCTTGGCTACTCCCGCACTCAGCGCGGATATCGCTGCTTCTCACCTGACCTACGGCGGTATGTCATCTCGGCCGACGTCGCATTTATTGAGAGCTCTCCGTTCTCCCTTCCCTCTCCTTATCCTGACCCCGCCATCGATGATTGTCTTCCTCTCATCATCCACCCTCCACCGGTGTTAACCTCTCTTGACACCCATTTTGGTCAGGTCTACTCCCGTCGTTCATCAAATGTATCCCCTGTCCCGGCCAATGACACCGTCGTCCCCGCTTCGTCCGATGCTCCTGCCCCGCCGCTCGAGGACTTTCCCATTGCCTTACGGAAAGGTACTCGCTCCTGCCAGAGTACTCCTCTATTTGTTTCTTTATACAGGAGTCTGTCCGCTCTGGAGACAGTTTCTATTCCTTGCACAGTTGGTGATGCCAAATCTCACCCCGGGTGGCTAGCAGCAATGCGAGATGAATTGCAGGCTCTGGAAGAAAACCATACTTGGGATCTTGTCACCCTTCCAGCAGGCAAAAGGCGGTTAGCAGCAAATGGATTTACACAGTCAGGCTGAATCCCGATGGCACTCTCCATCGCCTCAAAGCCCGCCTGGTGGCCAAGGGCTTCGCGCAGACTTACGGTATTGACTACTTTGATACCCTCTCTCCAGTTGCCAAGATGGTCTCCGTTCGATTATTTATCTCTCAGACCGCCCATCATCATTGGCCTCTTCATCAACTGGATGTCAAGAATGCCTTACTACATGGCTTCCTTGAGGAAGAAGTTTATCTGCAGCAGCCCCCGGATTTTGTGCCTCTGGCGCCGAGTCTCAAGTCTTCTGACTCTGCCGCTCTCTTTACAGCCTCAAGCAGTCTCCCCGTGTTTGGTTCGGCTGCTTTAGCACGGTCGTCACCGACTTTGGGATCTCTCGCAGTATGAAGGACCACACTGTTTCTACCGGACGACCTCCGATGGCTGCATCTTATTGGTCGTTTATATGGATGATATCGTCATCACTGGCAGCAACTCTGCGAGTATCACCCATCTCAAGAGGCATCTTCACCAATACTTCCACACTAAGGATCTCGGTCCTCTCACATACTTCCTAGCCATCGAGGTCTCCTATTCTTCGGACACCATCTCCCTCTGCCAACGGAAGTATGCGTTGGATATTCTGCAGGATACTGGGCTGACACAGGCCACTACTGTCGACACTCCTCTGGAGCCTGGGGAACAGTCTCTTTATGCCTCCTCGGCACTGTATCCACATCCAGAGCAGTACCGTCAACTAGTGGGTAAACTCAATTATCTTACCTTGACTCGTCCCGACATTGCCTGTGCTGTTGGCAAAGTGAGTCAATTTATGGAGCCTCCGACCACCTCATATTGGGATGTTGTCATCCGCATCGCCAAATACATCAAGCGAGATCCTGCTCGTGGTCTTCGCTACTCCCAGCATTCTCATCTGCATATTGAGGCCTTTTGTGATGCTGATTATGCTGGTTGTCTTGCTACTCGAAGATCTACTTCTGGGTTTGCCATATTCTTGGCAGACAACCTCATCTCTTGGCGCAGCAAGAAACAGACTGTCGTCTCCCGATCCAGTGTGGAGTCTAAGTACCGTGCCATGGCCACCGTCACTACGGAGATCTTTTGGCTTCACCAACTCCTCCAGGAGTTTGGCTTTCCTCAGCAGACATCTGCTCACATCTGGTGTGACAATCAGACAACCACCAAGATTGACTAGAATCCCGTCTACCATGAACGCACGAAGAACATTGAGGTGGACTTCCACTTTCTTCGAAACCACCTGGAGCACAATCATGTCAGCTTTAGCCACATTCCGACGGCGTATCAGCTTGCTGACATATTCACCAAAGGCCTCCCAGGGGGTCGTCTAGCCTCGCTCAGTTCCAAGTTGGGCATCCACTGCATCTGCAGCCCAGCTTGAGGGGGAGTGTGTCTGGTCTTGTATGATGTCATTTTTTGTGGGACTCGTCCAAGCTGGGCATGTTTAGTTTGAGGGGGAGTGTTAAACCCTCTTTTTTATTCTTTTTATTATTATGGGTATTTCCGAGTCCCACATTGGAATACTTTGTGTATTCCTCTTTCTCAATCTATAAAAGAAGGACTCCGCCTCACCTTGAAGGTAAGGGGGTTTTCCCAATCTACAGTAAGTAAAATTGAAATCAAACGAAATTAAATAAGTCTAATTCAGATCTAATAAAAACAAATCTGTCGCCATGCAAAGGTTTGATAGCACTTGTGTTATCACATTTGATTGAAACACAATTAAAATTAAATCCAAAGTCCATTAGAGTATGTTTCATCCACACTTGTGCACTACAACTTCCTGCTGCAATATATTCAGTTTCAGCAGTTGATAATGCTACAGAGTGTTGTTTTTTACTCAACCAAGATACCAGAGATTTGCCAAGAAAATGATAGGTTTCTGAAACGCTTTTCTTATCTAATCTACATCCAGTAAAATCAGCATCTGAATATCATGTTAAATTAAAGTCAGAAGTTTTTAGAAAAAGAAGAGAAAGAGACACTGTTCCTTTTAAATATCTTAAAATCCTTTTGGTAGCATTTGAATGTGATTCTTTGGGATTGGATTGAAATCTTGCACAAAGACATACTGAAAACATAATATCTGGTCTACTTGCAGTAAGATATAGTAAACTTCTAATGATTCTCTATACAACTTGTTGTCAACTGATTTTCCAGTTTTATCAATATAAAGTTTAATATTAGAGCTCATAGGAGTTGAGTAAGTCTTATTGTTTTCTAGTCCAAACTTTTTAAGTAAATCAAGTATGTATTTGCTTTGGCTTAAAACATTTCCAAATTTTTTTTGATAAATTTGAAATCCTAAAAAATAATTTAACCCACCCATCATACTCATTTCAAATTTCTTTTGTACAAGTTTTGAAAAATCTTTGCATAATTTTTGATTTATTGATCCAGAAATAATATCAACATATATTTGTTCTAACAAAATATCTGAGGATGAAGTTTTCTTAAATAATGTAGGATTTGTTATTCCTACTGTAAAACCATTTGATGAAAGAAAAGAACCCAATCTTTCATACCATGCTCTTGGTGCTTGTTTAAGTTCATATAAAGCTTTGGTAAGTTTTAAAATAGAATTTTGTGAGTGTGAGTCTTCAAAACCAGGAGGTTGTTCTACATAAACTTCCTCCATTAAAAATCCATTTAAAACGGAAGATTTAACATCCATCTGATATGATTTAAAATTCTTATAAGATGCATATGCTAGAAGGATTCTAATTGCTTCTAACCTAATTACATGAGCAAAGGTTTCTTCATAGTCTATTCTTTCTTCTTGATTGTACCCTTTACAACTAATCTAGCTTTATTTCTAGTTATTATACCATGATCATCTTGCTTGTTTCTAAATACCCATTTTGTTCCAATTACAGGATAATCGGAGGGTCTTTCAACTAATTCTCAAACTTTGTTTCTTTTGAACTTATTTAACTCTTCTTGCCTAGCTAAGAACGGACTTTCATCAGATAAAGCTTATTCTTCGGTTTTGGCTTCTAGTTGGGTCAAAGGTAGAAAATTCTACTAGGTTTCCTATATTTCTTCTAGTTCTAACTCCTTCATTTAAGCTTCCTATAACTGTTTCTAGAGGATGATCTTTAAGATTTCTAGGCAATCTAGGCATCACACTTTCTGGTTCACTAGTATCAGCTCTTACTGGATTTGGTTTAAACTAATCAATTTCAAAATCATCACGTTGTTAAAGAGGGGTTCAGGTCTCATATCCATGAGAGAAGCACTTTGTTCGTTTGTTTGAGTCATTTTGTTATCAAAAAGACCACTTTCATCAAACTTCACGTGAGTTGATATTTCAACAATGCTTGACCTTTTGTTAAAAACTCTATAAGCCTTGGAAGTACTAGAGTAACCTAGGAAGATACCTTCATCAGCTTTTAGATCAAACTTACCAAGATTATCTCTGGTGTTCAAGATATTAACCTTGCATCCAAATGCTTTGAAGTATCCTACATTTGTTTTTTTTTTGTTATTCCACAACTCATAGGGCGTTTTTTTCAAGATAGACCTTATTAGAACTCTGTTAATGATATAACATGCTGTATTAACAACCTCAGCCCAGAAATTAGTGAGCAAGTTATATTCACATAACATGGTTCTAGCAATTTCTTGCAAAGTTCTATTCCTCCCTTTAATAACACTATTCCGTTGAGGTGTCCAGAGGGTAGAGAATGTATGTTTAATTTCTTGCTTCGAGCAATATGAATTAAATTCATGATTCTCAAATTCTCCTCCATGATCACTTCTCAAAGACATAATTTTGCACAAGCTTACATAAATTAATAAAAACAGAGCAAGCTTCACTTTTAAACCTTAAAAAGTAAACCCATGTAAATCTCGAAAAATCATCAACTAACATATAAACAAATGATTTTCCATCAAGACTTGTAGTTCTAGTAGGTCCGAACAGATCCATATGGATGAGCTCTTGAGGTTTAGATGTAGCTATCTCTTTAATTGGTTTAAAAGATGTGACTTGTGTTGCTTGCTCATTTGACATGCATCACATAGTTTCTTTTTATCCAATTTAAGGTCAGACAAGTCAGAAATTAGATGTCTTTTAGACAGCTTTTCAAAGAATGAACATTATAATGTTCAAATCTTCTATGCCAAATCCATAATTCATCAATTTAAGCATTCGAACAATTTACATTTTGTCTACATAGGGAATTGAGATCTAGTTTATAGATATTATCTGTTCTAGGTGCTTTAAACTTGAGAGTTTAATCTTTGAAAACTGAGCATGCATTGGTAGAAAAATCAACTGAATAACCATCATTATAAAGTTGAGAGATACTTATCAGGTTATGCTTCAAGCTTTCAACATAAAGAACTTTGTTGATGAGAATTGATTGGGGATTTCAAATAGATCTAATACCAACAATTTTTCCTTTTGCATTGTTACCAAATGCAACATAACCTCCATCAATCTTGGATAATGAATAAAAAATTGAGAAATCTCCACTCATATGTCTCGAACAACCACTGTTTATAAACCATTTTGCATTGCTTTTCATGTGGTTTGTTTCCTGCAATGACAAATCAAACAACAAGATTTTTTGATACCCAATCTTGGGTCCTGCAATGTTAGCTATAAAGGACTTAGGGATCCAAACCTGTTTGTGTTTTCCAGAGAAATTGGCAACCAGTTTTGAGAAGTCTTGTTAGAAAAACACTTTTAATTCCACAGAATTGAGGATTTTTCAGATCACAGATGTTAGCATACTGTCCTATTTCCCCTCAATGAAAACAAGTAGCTTTAGAAAGACTTCTGTTTTTAAAACTTGGTACAAAATTGTTTTTATAAAATTTTGGTTTTTCACCTTGACTTCTTATTCCAAACTTTTCTTTCTTAAGTTGATTCTGATGAAGAATTTTATTCAGATAATCTTCCCCTTTAGTGAAAACACTCACGACATCTTTAAAGTTTTGAACCTCCTGTAAATTTTCGATTGTCTTCACTTGTTCAGTATATAAGGCAGTAGATTTTTCCAACTGATTTTTCAAATATGAAATTTGTTTATTTAGATCCTCCTCTTCATTAATAATTTTATTATAGGAGTTTCTGAGAGCTTTGTTTTTCTTTTTTATATTCATCTGATTATGCCATGAAGCATATGTTAGCCTTTTGAATAGGAGCTTCGGCTTCTGATTCAGAAGATGTATATTCGCTAGAGTTTTCAAAAGCACTCCAGGTGACCTTCATAGCTTTCTTAGTTTTCTTCTTATATTCGCTCTTCTTGAATGATTTTCTATCAGGCTTTTTATTTTCATGCAGTTGTGGACATTCTAGCTTGATTCGTCCTGGCTTCTTGCACTCATACTGTCTCACCTCTTTAGGGTTATCATCATGCTTTTTGTACTTATTGAAAGGTCTTCTAAAGCCTCTTCTTTGTCTGCTGAACTTTTTGAATTTTCGGGCAAATTGCGCAAGTTCATCATTTGATCCAGAATTGCTTGAGGAGTCTTCTTTTTCAGATGTTTTGTACGTTTTTGTTCTTCTCGTCATCCTTAGAAGTTTAAACCTTCCAGACATCATTTTCTTTCTTGATCATTCTAGGTTCTCCCGCTTCAGCTTCCATTTCAGCTTCATACATCATAAGAGTTCCAATGAGATCTTTTATCTTGAAACTTTTGACCTCTGTAGATTGTCTGATGGCAGCTGAGATTCCACTTCACTTGGGCGGTAATACTCTAAGGACTTTCAATGCTTGTTTGGGCTCAATGATATGTGCTCTTAGAGCAGCAATATTATTAACAATTTTAGTGAGCCTTTTATTCAGTTGAGTAATGCTTTCTCCTTTAACCATTTTGAATGTGTCGAACTTGAGTTTCGGTACCTTCATATGCAACTGCTATAGCGGTCCACATTTCATGAGCTGTTTGGCATTGAAAAACTCTGTTGAATTCATCTAATCTTAATCCATAGATTATAGCGTTCATAGCTTTGGAATTCAGATCATATTCTGCTTCAGTTGTAGCATCCCACGTTTAAGGTTCTGTATTAGGAATTTCATAAGGCTTTACTGCTTTGAGATCCAAGCCAAGATTTTTCAGGTAAATAGTCATGCGAGCCTTCCAGCAACCATAATTTTCACCATTAAAATAAGGAGTTGTAACCATTGACATACCTTCTCATTTATTGGCCATAATAACTATTTGAAAATAGATCTTTGGACTTCAACCTTTGACAGCTGTGAACTCAAGTGCCACGAACTTTGATACCAATTGTTGTCCTAGAGAATGACCAAATGAAAACTCAAGAGTGGGGTGAATTGAGTCCCTAAAAATTTCTTTTACAGAAAATCTCTCTTTTCAGGTATGATAGTTCAAATCTTTTCCTTTATAAGAATCGGCAGCGAAAGTATAAAAACTTAACAAAAAGAGATTGAACACAGGTTTGGGGAATCGAAATCCCTTAGTCCACTCCACTAACATTCTACTCTATGAGTTTGGTGATTTTCACTATAACAACCCTTTTACCGGGGGCTCCCAGGGGCTCCCAACTGAGTACAAGCAACTTTCACTCAATACAAAGGTCTAAGAGCTTTCAACCAAACTCTCCATTTACAAGACCTATCCACGGTCTCAATACAAACTCTTACAACGAGTGTGAACAAAATAGAATGAATAAACTTTTGAAAGAACAATTGAAACACACAGTTGCAAGCAACAACTGACAGTAGTGGAAGATACGTTCTTAGAAGATGAAAGTTTTCAAGGTATATCTCAGGATGATCTTCAATGCCACTGATAAACTTGTAAGCACAACAGAAGCGTTTATGTTTGATCTTTTCTATGTACAGTCATTCAGAGTATTCATATGTACGTGCGTTCTAATCGTTCTTCCCATCCATCTATATCGATGCAGCTGCTAACCGTTCCTTTTATATCTTCCTTTTGAACTTTAAGCACATGAGATAATTACAACGGTCGAGTGAGTAATCCGTTGAGAAATTGATATGACATGCTATTAAGGACATAAGTCCATTCCTTCCAAATATAGAAATTACTAATGCTGCAGTGATGTCAGAACACTTCTTGTTCTTCGGATCTTTCCATTCATGGTAAAATGACATACTGTATAGATCGACCTTTCCTTAAATGGATAATCCCTTTTCAGATACGCTCTAAAAGCATGAAATGACTTTTCAAGAGATTAACAAAGTAATCATGACATTCTGCATAACAGCTAGATCTTCGTAAGAAATTAAATTGATAGTACTGTTTATCGTAAGATAACTTCCTGAAAGACTTCGTAAGATGAAACATATTGTTGTCTTCTTCGGGGCGTAAGATAAATTGACTTCAACATTGCGTAAGATAAATCTTCAACATAAGATAAATATGTTACTGCGATGTGATACTTAGCTTTCACAATTTCTTCTGGCTTTTGTAAGACAATCTTTTATGAATATCCTTGTTGGACCCCATTTCAGTTTAATGGGTATTTCCGAGTCCCACATCGGTCTTTCCTTCCGTGTAATTATTTTCACTCATCTATAAAAGAATATCTCCGCCTCACATTGAGGTAAGGGGAATTCACTATCAACATGGTATCAAAGGGAAATTAATCCCGAACCCTCCCTCCCCTGCGGATTTCCAGTTCTGTCCGGCCCCGCCTCTCTCCCCTCCGGCTTTGCCCTTCCCGGCGGCCCTCCCTCCTGTGCCCACGGCTACCTTCCCGGCAGTCCTCTCTCCCTCAAGCGGCGCCCCTCTCCTGCGCGGCTCCACTCCCAGCTCTGACGCGATCCAGTTCCTCCCGCGACGCTCCTCCAGACCGCGCCTACCGCAGATCCCGTCGACGGTTCTTCCCGGTGGTCTTGGAACCCGTCGCCGTTTCCAGACGCGACTCCCTGAGCCCTCGCCCCAGCGTCAACCCTAGCACGACCCTCCGTCGCGACCCCTTCCAAGCGCGACCCTCCGTCACGGCTCCTCCCGAGCGCGACCCTCCGTCGCGGCCCCTTCCGGCTCCCGCGCGACCCTACGTCGCGGCTCCCTCCTAGCGCGCTCGTCCAACGGCCTCTCTTCCCCGGCGGCCTTCCCCGGCGGTCTCCCTTCCCCGGCGGTCTCCCTTCCCCGACGGCCTCCCTTCCCCGATGGCTCCATCCCGGGCGGCTCTCTTCCAGCGCGCGACTCCCAACGACCCCGCGCCAGCCCCGCCCTTCCAGCGGTCTCCCGGCCTCTTCCGAAATCTCCCATTCTGCCGACACCCACTCTCCGGGCGTCTGTCCAGCGCTGAATGACGAGTTCATCTGCAACTTCTGAAGACCTCCCTTCGATGGCTGCCTTAGTCCTGCCTCTTATCACCGCCTCCACCCGCTTGGTCGATGAGCGACTCGACTCCACAAATTTCTCTGTCTGGCGGAAGACCGTGCTCATGTCTGTCACCGGCATGGACCTTGATTCCCATCTCGAGGATCCACCACCTCTACCTTTTGACCCAAAATATCGACCATGGAAGCTTGCCGACAGTAAAATCTTTGCTTTGCTGGTCAATTCAATGGACCGCTCTGTCAAAGACGTCACCCGGACAGCCAATACAGTCAAGGAACTCTGGGATTCCTTGACTCTCATGTACTCTGAGACCAATAACTTGGCTTGGGTATCTGATCTTCTTCAGCGGTTGTCCCTCCTCCGCCAACAAGCTCGTCCATTTCCCGCATACTTCATGGAGTGGAAGGCTCTACGAGATGAACTTCTTGAGCTTTGGTCCATTCCACAAACACTTGCGAAAGCCTTAGCCCAGCGGGACCAGCTCTGTCTTTTCAGCCTCCTCCATGGTCTCGACCTGGAATATGCGACGACGACGACAGTGATGCTCGCCAGCTCCTCGTCCCTAGAGATTCCGCAGGTCTATCATCGCCTTGGGAAGGCTCATCAGACCCTTGCCCCACCCATCCCTAGCCTTGATCACACTGCTCTCCTGGGTCGTGGTGGTGGCCGCCCTACCGGCACTCGTGGATGCGGTCGTGGAGATAGCCGACCTCGCCCACTCTGTTAGCACTGTGGCAAGCTCGCCCACCTGGTTGACCGTTGCTGGGTCCTTCATGGCCGTCCCGCTTCGCACCCACGACAGGGCCAGACTGCGGTCTGAGATGCATCCCCGCCTGCTGCCACTCTTCCTCCATCTTTGGATCTCTCCATGGCTGAGATCCAGCTGATTCACGATCGTAAGACCACCTCCCTACCGGGCTCTTCATCTGCATCTCTTGCCCACTCCGGTGGTCCCACTGCATTTGTTAGTTAGCGCTCCCCTGCCTGGATGCTTGACTCAGGTGCGTTCGACCATCTTACCGGGGATGCAGGTATGCTCTCCAACTACAGTCCCTATACTGGTTCTTCAGCCATCACTGTTGCTGATGGTTCCACTCTCCCCATTGCCGGTTTTGGTACATGCTCCCTCATCTCATCCCTTCACCTATCCTCGGTGGCCTATGTACCACGCAGTCCATTTAACCTGCTCTCCATAAGAAAGCTGGCCAAGGATTTCAATTGTAATGCTATCTTTACCTCGTCTTCTGTTATGTTTCAGTGGACGACGAACCAAGAACTTGGTAGAGGCCAGCTTCGAGATGGGGTGTACATGTTCGATGGCCCGACATCCGTCGCCTGCACGTCTGTCTCTGCTCGTGTTGTGGACCTCCATTCTCGGTTGGGCCACCCCTCCGCCTCCGCTCTTCATCAGCTCTATCCAGATATTAGTTCGCATTTATCTTTTCATTGTGAGTCTTGTACCTTTGCGAAACACCATCGCACATCATATTTTCCTCGACTTGACACACGAGCGGCCAAACCCTTTGATTTGGTTCACTCAGATGTATGGGGTCCCTGTGCCACCTCGAGTCAATCAGGGTATAAATATTATCTCTTTCATTGATGATTTTTCACGTATGACGTGGCTTTA
Source organism: Viscum album (assembly GCA_963277665.1). Lineage (NCBI taxonomy): Eukaryota > Viridiplantae > Streptophyta > Magnoliopsida > Santalales > Viscaceae > Viscum > Viscum album. The sequence goes on along the minus strand of OY728126.1, from coordinate 1,429,386,066 downwards.
CCTTCTTCGAGATCGGACAAAAGTTTTCTCCACCTTTCAGAGCTTTTACCATGAGATCCGGACACAGTTTTCTATCTCTGTAAAATGTCTACGCCCCGACAATTGGCGGGAATACTTATCCACTCCCTTTCAGCAATTTCTGCGGGCACACGACATCATCCATCAGACCTCCTGTCCTGATACCCCTCAGCAAAATGGGGTGGCCGAGCGAAAACACCGGCATATTCTGGAAACTGCTCGTGCCCTCCTCTTCCACCGCAAGGTGCCTTTTCTCTTCTGGGGGGATGCCATCCTCACTGCTACTTACCTACTCAATCGACTTCCTCCATCCTTCAGGGGGAGACTCATTTTCATACTCTGTTCCCCTCTCTTCCTCCTCACTCCCTTCCACTCCGCGTCTTCGGATGTCTCTGCTATGTCCGGGACACTCGCCCCAATCTCTCTAAACTTTCTCCAAAATCCCTCTGGTGTATTTTTCTCGGATATTCCCGCACTCAGCGTGGCTACCGGTGCTTCTCTACAGACTTACGCCGCTATATCACCTCTGCTGATGTCTCGTTTGTCGAGAGCTCTTCTTTCACTCCACCCTCTCCTCATCCAGACACTACCATCGATGAGTGCCTTCCTCTCATTTTTCACCCTCCTCTGGTGTCTCCTCCTACTGGCCATCGCTTTGGGCAGGTCTACTCTCGTCGTCCATCGACTGTACCCCCCGTCCAGGCCGAGGACAACATTGTTCCCACTTCGTCCGATGCTCCTGTCACAGCACCTGAGGACTTGCTAATTGCACTCCGGAAAGGTACTCGCTCGTGTCAGACTACTCCTCTATTTACATCTTCATACAAAGGTTTGTCAGCACTGGAGGCGATCTCTATTTCCCGCACGGTTGGCGACGCCAAGTCACACCCGGGGTGGCTACAGGCTATGCGAGATGAACTGCAAGCTCTGGATGACAACCATACATGGGATCTGGTCCCCATCCCTGCGGGCAAACAGGCGGTCGGCTGCAAATGGATTTATACGATCCGTCTCAATCCCGATGGCTCTCTTTGTCGCCTCAAAGCTCGGCTTGTGGCGAAGGGATTTGCTCAGACATATGACATCGATTACTTCGAGACCTTCTCTCCGGTCGCCAAGATGGCCTCTGTCCGCCTATCCATATCTCTGGCTGCTCATCATCACTGGCCGCTTCATCAACTGGATGTCAAAAATGCCTTTCTCCATGGCTTTCTTGACAAAGAAGTCTACCTGCAGCAATCCCTTGGCTTTTGTGCCTCTGGCGACAACACCCATGGCTGCCGCCTTCGTCGATCCCTCTATGGCCTCAAGCTGTCTCCTCGGGCTTGGTTTGGCCGCTTCAGCACTGTCGTCACGGCCTTTGGCCTCTCTCGCAGTATGAAGGATCACACAGTCTTCTTCCGTACGACGACGAACGACTGTATCTTGCTGGTGGTCTATGTTGATGATATCATCATAACGGGGAGCGACTCCACAGGAATCGCCAACGTCAAGACGCACCTTCACCACCACTTTTACACCAAAGATCTTGGTCCCCTCACCTACTTCCTTGGCATCGAGGTCTCCCGTACTGAGGACACTATCTCTCTCTGTCAACGCAAGTATGCTCTTGATATCTTGCAGGATGCAGGATTGAGCAAGACCACTGCAGTGGACACTCCCCTTGAGCCTGGGGAACGCTCCCTCCATACCGACTCGAAACCATTTCCTCACCCCGAGAGCTATCGATGTCTGGTGGGTAAACTTAACTACCTCACCATGACACGACGAGACATTGCTTGCGCCGTTGGCATAGTCAGTCAGTTCATGGAGCATCCAACCAGATCTCAATGGGATGCTGTCCTCCGCATTGCCAAATACATCAAGAAAGACCATGCACGTGGCCTTCAGTACTCACATCATGCTCATTTGGATGTTGAGGCCTTCTGTGATGCAGACTATGCAGGTTGCCTCGCTACCCGCAAGTCTACTTCGGGATTCGCCGTGTTCTTCGCCGGTAACCTCATCTCCTGGCGCAACAAGAAGTAGACTGTCGTCTCCAGATCGAGTGCAAAGGCCGAATACCGCGCCATGGCCACGGTCACCACTGAGATCCTCTGGCTTCCTCATCTCCTCCATGAGCTCGGCTTCCCGGCAAAAACCTTTGCTCATATCTGGTGTGACAATCAGGCAGCCACAAAGATTGCCTCGAATCCCGTCTTCCATGAACGGACGAAGCATATCGAGGTGGACTGCCACTTTCTTCGCCACCGTCTGGAGCAGAACCATATCAGATTTGGCCATATTCCGAAGGCAGATCAGCTTGCCGACATCTTCACCAAAGGCCTTCCCGGAGGTCGCCTTGACTCTCTCACTACCAAGCAGAGTATTCACAGCATCCGTGGCCCAGCTTGAGGGGGAGTATGAGACGGTCTTTGTGTCATGTCATCTTTTTTTCTTTGTGGGACTCAATCCAATCTGGGCATGTCCAGCTTGAAGGGGAGTGTTGGACCCCATGTCAGTTTAATGGGTATTTCCGAGTCCCACATCGGTCTTTCCCTCCGTGTAATTATTTTCACTCATCTATAAAAGAATGTCTCTGCCTCACATTGAGGTAAGGGGAATTCACCATCAACAATCCTTTTCATAAGATAACATCTTCTCGTAACTTCATTCTGTCTAAAATACTTGACTTTGATCATACAATAATTCAATCATTCTTTTCGTAAGACAATATCTTACGTAGTAAAATAAACTTTTAACGAGTTTTCTGATTCTGAGTAGATAGAAGATAATCTTTGATTCTCATAAAACAAATACTTCACACGAGGTAAGATAATCACTCAGAGAATCAATGTAAGATCATTTTTTTTTTTAATAAATGTAATCTAAAACACTTAAGACAAAATTATTAGAATAGAAATATGGATTTTGTGAATCATCAAAACACATAAAAACTGAGATATGTTGGAACAACATAAGTCTATCCAACAATGGGAGTATCACTACCTTGAATACTATCCATACCAAAACATTTTAAGAAATCGTTAGTGTACTTTGATTTAAACCAATTCCTTTGTTTTAAAAAATCTAAAAACCCAGGAAGAACTTTAACTCACCTATTAAACTCATTTCAAATTCATTTTGGACCATTTTTGAAAATTCAGTACACAAAGAATTTCTTGAAAATCCAAAGATAATATCATCAACATAGATTTGTAATACTAAAATATCTTTTGAAATTCTTCTAATAAATAAAGTAGGGTCAACTATTCCTTATGAAAAACCTTTAGAAATAAAAAATGATCTGATCCTATCATACGAAACTCTAGGAGCTTGTTTTAAACCTTATAAAGTTTTTGTTAATTTAAAAACATGATTTGGAAATTGAGTGTTTTGAAATCCAAAGGGTTGTTCAACAAAAACATCTTCAACTATATAACTATTTAAGAAACTTTTGATATCTATTTGATATAATTTGAAATCCAAATGTGCAGCATAGGCAAACAACATTATGATACATTCAAGTCTAGCTACTGGTGCATATTTAATACCTTCCTCTTGATTGTATCCTTGTGCTGCATAGTCAATACCTTCCTCTTGATTGCATCCTTGTGCAATCGGTCTTGCTTTATTTCAAATTATAGTGTCTGACTCATCAACCTTGTTCCTAAACATCCATTTAGTGCCAATAGTTAGGTAGTCTTTGGGTCTTTCCACGAGTTCCCAGACTATTTCTCTCAAACTGATTCAGCTCTTCTTACATCGTCATTACCCTAGGTTCAAGATGTGACAAGAAAGCTTGATATTCAACTTGGTTTCTAAGAGAAGTTCTAGTTTGTGTTCCTCTATTTAGGTTTCCTACAACAACATCTAAAGGATGGTCTATATGAGTCCTAATAACTCTAGGAATAGAAGTATTTGATACTTCATTCTCTTCTACAGATTCAGGTTCAAACAGTTCCTCAAAACTGGAAGATTTTTCTACAGTCGGGGTCTTCTTTAAAAGTGATATAATTAGAACTCTCTTAATAATATAACAAGTTGTATTCACAGCCTCTTTTCAAAAAAAAAAAAAAAAACAGGTAAATCATACTCATTGAGCATGGTTCAGACAATTTCTTGAAGGGTTCTATTTATTATTTCTGCTACACCATTTTGTTGCGGGGTCCTAGGAGCAGAGAAGTTATGACTATAGCCATGCTGTGATCATAATAATTCAAAATCTTGATTTTCAAACTCACGACCGCGATCGCTTCTTAAGGTCTTAATTTTAAGTCCAGTAAGATTTATATAGTTCCATACATGGAAAAATAAGAACTTCACTTTTGTGAGTTGGAAAGAATACCCAAATGCATCTAGAAAAGTCATCTACTAGAACGTAAGCATAATGTTTCCCATTTAGGCTAAAAACTCTTGAAGGTCTAAACAAATCCATGTGAACCAACTCTAGGGGTTGAAAGTTTGAAACTTTTTTCTTTGGTTTGAAAGAGATTTTATACTGTCTCCTTTTTTGACATGGGTTACAGACTTTGTCTTTTGAGAATTCTAGTTTAGGTGGATCCTTGACTAACCATTTCCTAGTTATCTACCTAAGTGACTGTAGGTTGCAATGACCTAGTTTCCTATGCCAAAACCAAGACTCTTTATGAAATACCCTTAAACAAGAAATATTTTGGGAAAATAATGAATTTAAATCAATAACATATACATAATCATTTCGTAAAACAGTAAAGATTAAAACATGCCATTACCACATAGTTGTGAGATGCTAAACAGATTATATTTCAATTCATCTCCGAATAAAACTTTAGAAATTAAAATAGTACCAGTGTTAACAATTTGACTAAGTCCAATTATTCTTCCAGATACCACAGTCATGTGTTTGGAACATCCATTGTCCAGATACCATAGGTGTTTACTGGTACTCTTCAAGTAGGTTTCCTACAACAAGGTTTAAACAAGAAATGATTTTGGTACCATATTTTATTAGGTCCAGAAATGTTAGTAATAAGAGTTTTAGGAATCCAAAACTGTTTAACTGGTTTTCTGTAAGTGGATTTTAAACTTCTAGAAATAAAAACTTTGTTTGGTCCAGAAGAATAAGAACTATTTACAGAACTATTTACAGAACTAGCAGAACTGAAACTAGGTACAAATCTATTCTTACAAATTTTTCTCTGTTCAGGTTTGTAACCAATTCCAGCAGTATATTTAGGAGTGGTTTGCTTACCAAGCATATGAGTCAGAGTTTTTCTACCATTCGCGAATCTTTCCAGATCTTTCTAGACATTTTAAGTTCATTATTTTCTTTCAACAGTTGAGCATTTTTATCCTTTTCTACAACAAAGTCAGATTTAAAGTGAATAGATAGAGCATGCTACTTCTTTAAACCTTTTTATTTATCTTTTTACTCATTAAATGTTTCTTCCAGCATATTGCAGTATACAAATAAATCTTCACTGGACATATTTTCTTCACTATTTTCATTCTCAGAAAGTTTTGAAATATGATATGTTTGATACCTCAAATGTGTTTGTCATGAAGCGTATATTAGCCATGTCATTTTTATCTTCTCTGCTCGAGTCTGAATCACTTGAGCTATCATCTGTGGCACTCCATGTGGATTTCATAATCTTTTTCTACTTTTTTGTCGTGTTCTCATACTTTTTCTTATACTTTAGCTTGAGACAATTTACTTTTATATGTCCTTTTCTTTTACACTCTTAGTAGATTGCCTCATTAGCGGAATCATCCATTTTCCACTCTTTTCCTTTTCTATCATACTTACCTCCATAAGCCTTTTTGAAGAACTTCCTGTAAAATTTCTTGTATCGTCTGGCTAAGTGAGTAATTTCCTCATCACAGTCGGGTGATTCATTATTACTTGAACTTTTAGCTCTGGTCTTTTCCTTCAGCTTTGAGTCAAAAGTCTTGAAAGCTGCTGATTTCCTTTTTGGTTAATCTTCCTCTTTATTTACTTTTAGTTCCTCGTACATCATTAGCTTTCCAACGAGTTCTTTTACTGATAGTGTACTGATATCGTAGGATCCTCTGATGGAAATTGGAGTTTCTCTCCATCTGTCAGGTGGACATCTTAGCTGACACATCACTTGATCTTTGTCAGCAATTGTGTTTCCAAGTGCATGCATAGTGTTGATTATTTCATTGAACCTTAGATACATATCAGAAATGGATTAATCAAGCTTCATTTTTAATGTATCATATTTAATAGTATAAGTATTTTGTAGAATGATATGGAGGAGAACCCAAAACCCAAGGTTCCTCTCTAGTGGAGGCCTTGAGGTTATTTTATAATGAATAATGTAGATGATGAATTCCCCTTACCTCAATGTGAGGTGGGGGCATTGTTTTATAGACGAGTCAAATGGAATACATGGTGGAGTATTTCGATGTGGGACTCAGAAATACCCAATATAATTGTAACGTCCCGGTTTTGGGAGCCGCCTAAAGGTGCCCTATACCCGGTTGGTCACATGGCCTCAAGCGCATTTCCCCGAATGCCAGAGGCTGCCGACTAGCAGCGAGGACCTTGGGTGTGATAGTGGGTAAACTATGCTTTCATTGGCAGAGTAACACAGCAGAAGTAAAAGAAATAGCAATAGCGGAAGCAGTAAAACATGCAATAGGTTAACAGCGGAAGTATTAAACAACTGGAGCACACACATATATATATTTATGATGCATGATACATATGTCTAGGAAAGCAGCCAAAGAAGTCATAATGCTGGAACACAATACTAAACCCAAGTATAAAGAAAACAGATAAACTTCTCCACAGCATTGCAAGCCTCAGCTTGGTCCTATGTTCCCCAGCTCCCCAGCAATCAAGTATCTGAAGTAGAAGGGCGCTTGCCCTTATCTAGACCTGCAACAATATAATTTGTTTGCGCCAAAAACATGATCCAAACAGGGTGTGAGACGAATCCCAATAGGCAACCACCCAAAGATCTGTGCCTAACAATCGATGAATATATATAGCAGGTAATAAACAAAATGAAGCAATAAGCAAGGAAGTACACATAGTAACAATCCTACAATTTCAAATGCATTCATTTTCAGATATCAAGTAAGCAGCTAATCAAAAGCAGGTAACCCTTTGGGAAGTACTTACAGCTTAACCCCTCTGGTTCAACCAAAACAAAGACAAGCAACCCTTTGGGAAGTACACACAGTCTAACCCATCTGGTTCAACTTTAGCAAAGATACTGTGAGGAAGCACTCACCGTCAATTCCTCATGTGGTCTCATATCGGTAACTAATAGGCGCTCTAGGGAAGCACTCAACGTCCAATTCCCCCTGTGGCCCGCATCGAGCAACTACAGACACTCTGAGAGAGCACTCAACGTCATCCCCCCTATGGTCTCGCAACGTAACTGTAGAGGGTGAATTGCCCTTTGTGAGGTGGGGATACTCTTTTATAGATGAGAAACTAATTACAAGGTGGGTAAGTCCGATGTGGGACTCAGAAATACCCATTTAAGGTTAAATGGGGTCCAACACTCCCCCTCAAGCTGGACATGCCCAGAGTGGATAGAGTCCCACAAAGAAAACAAAGATGACAAGACACATGACCATCTCAGACTCCCCCTCAAGCTGGGCCATGGAGGCTGTGAATACCCAGCCTGGTAGTGAGAGACTCAAGGCGAGCTCCTGGGAGACTTTTGGTGAAGAGATCGGCAAGCTGATCGGCCGTCGGGATATGGCCGAAACCGATATGGTGCTGCTCCAGATGGTGGCGGAGAAAGTGACAGTCCACCTCGATATGCTTCGTCGGTTCATGGAAGAAGGGATTCGAGGCAATCTTCGTGGCGGCCTGATTGTCACACCAGATATGAGCAGGAGTCGATGCGGGGAAACCGAGCTCATGGAGGAGATGACGAAGCCAGAAGATCTCAATAGTGACGGTGGCCATGGCTCGATACTCGGCCTCGGCACTCGACCGAGAGACAACAGTCTGCTTCTTGCTGCGCCAAGAGATGAGATTGTCGGCGAAGAACACGGCGAAACCCGAAGTAGACTTGCGGGTAGCGAGGCAGCCGACATAGTCCGCATCACAGAAGGCCTCAACATCCATGTGAGCATGATGTGAGTACTGAAGGCCACGCGCAGGGTTTTTCTTGATGTATTTGGCAATGCGAAGGACAACATCCCACTGAGATCTGGTGGGATGCTCCATGAACTGGCTGACTTTGCCAACGACACAGACAATGTCGGGACGCGTCATGGTGAGGTAGTTGAGTTTACCGACCAGGCGTCGATAGCTCTCGGGATGAGGAAATAGTTCCGAGTTGGAACGAAGGGAGCGTTCCCCAGGCTCAAGTGGAGTGTCCATGACGGTGGCGGTGCTCAACCCGGCATCCTGCAAGATATCAAGAGCATACTTGCGCTGACAGAGAGAGATAGTGTCCGCAGTCCGGGAGACCTCGATGCCAAGGAAGTAAGTGAGGGGACCAAGATCCTTGGTGTGAAAGTGCTGGTGAAGATGCGCCTTGAGGCTGGCGATGCCTCCGGAGTCGCTCCCTGTGATGATGATGTCATCAACATAAACCACAAGCAGGATACAGCCGTGCGCCGTCGTACGGAAGAAGACAGTGTGATCTTTCATACTCCGAGAGAGGCCAAAGGCTGTGATGACCGTGCTGAAGTGGCCAAACCAAGCCCGAGGAGACTGCTTGAGGCCGTGGAGGGAGCGACGGAGACGGCAGACATGCCGGTCGGCACCAGAGGCAGAAAAACCAGGAGACTGCTGCAGGTAGACTTCTTCATCAAGAAAGCCATGGAGAAAAACATTTTTAACATCTAGTTGATGAAGCGGCCAGTGATGATGAGCAGCCAGCGAGAGGAAAAGGCGGACAGAGGCCATCTTTGCGACTGGAGAGAAGGTCTCAAAGTAGTCGATGTCATATGTCTGAGCAAATCCCTTGGCGACAAGCCGGGCTTTGAGGCGGCAAAGAGAGTCATCGGGATTTAGACGGGTCGTGAAAATCCATTTACAGCCTACCGCCTGTTTGCCCGCCGGAAGTGGAACAAGATCCCATGTATGGTTGTCATCCAGAGCTTGCAATTCATCCCTCATGGCGGCTAACCACCCGGGGTGAGATTTTGCTTCACCAACTGTCCGAGGAATCGACACGGTCTCCAGTGCTGACAGACCCCTGTATGAAGATACAAAGAGAGTAGTCTGACACGAGCGAGTACCTATCCGGAGCGCAATCGGCACGTCCTCGGGAGCTGTGACAGGAGCATCGGACGAAGCAGGAACAAGGTTGTCCTCGGCCGGGATGGGAGGTACAGCGGAAGGACGACGAGAGTAGGTCTGTCCAAAGAGATGACCGGGCGGGGGAGATACCAGAGGCGGGTGAACGAAGAGCGGAAGATAGTCATCGATGGTAGTGTCGGGAGAAGGGGAGGGGAGAGTGAAAGGAGATGCCTCGACAAACGATACGTCGACAGAGGTGATATACCGACGGAGGTCTGGAGAGAAGCATCGATACCCGTGCTGAGTGCGGGAATATCCAAGAAAAATACAGCGAAGGGATTTGGGAGAAAGTTTGGAGAGATTGGGGCGAGTGTCCCGGACATAACAGAGACATCCGAAGACGCGGAGTGGAAGGGAGTGAGGAGAACTAAAGGGGAACAGGGTATGAAAGGGAGTCTCCCCCTGAAGGATGGAGGAGGGAAGACGATTCAGAAGGTAAGTAGCAGTGAGGATGGCATCCCCCAGAAGAGAAGAGGGACCTGGCGGTGGAAGAGGAGGGCACGAGCGGTTTCCAAAATATGTCGGTGTTTTCGCTCGGCCACCCCATTTTGCTGAGGGGTATCAGGACAGGAGGTCTGGTGGATGATGCCGTGGGCCCGCAGAAACTGCTGAAAGTGAGTGGATAAGTATTCTCGCCCATTGTCAGAGCGGAGACATTTGACAGGGATAGAAAACTGTGTCTGGATCTCATGAAAAAAGGTCAGAAATGTGGAGAGAACCTCTGTCCGATCTCGAAGAAGATAAAGCCATGTCATCCGAGAATAATCATCAATGAAAGAAATGTAATATTTATACCCAGATTGACTCGAGGTGGCACAGGGACCCCATACATCGGAATGAACCAAATCAAAGGGTTTGGCAACCCGTGTGTCAACTCGAGGAGAATATGATGTGCGATGATGTTTCGCAAAACGACACGACTCACAAGGAAAAGATAAACGGGGACTAATAGCGGGGTAGAGCTGATGAAGTGCGGAGGCGGAGGGGTGGCCCAACCGAGAATGGAGGTCGACGGCATGAGTAGGGATAGACGCGCAGGCGATGGAAGTCGGGCCTGCGAACATGTACACCCCATCCCGAAGCTGACCTCTACCAAGTTCCCGGTTCGTCGTCCGCTCCTGAAACAAAACAGAAGATGAGGAAAAGATAGTAGTGCAATTGAGATCTTTGGTCAGTTTGCTGATGGAAAGCAGGTTAAATGGACTCCGGGGTACATGGGCCACCGAGGATAGGTGAAGGGTGGAGGTGAGGGAACATGTGCCAAAGCCGGCTATGGGGAGAGTGGACCCATCAGCAACAGTGATGGTTGAGGATCCACTATAGGGACGGTAGTTGGAGAGCATACCTGCATCCCCGGTGAGGTGGTCGGACGCACCCGAGTCAAGCATCCATGCAGGGGAACGATGACTGACAAGAGCAGTGTGACCACCGGAATGGGCAAGAGAAGCTGATGAAGAGCCCGGGATGGAGGTGGTCCGGTAATCGTGAATCAGTTGGATCTCAGCCAGGGAGAGATCCAAAGACGGGGGAAGAGCAGCAGCAGGTGAGGACGCATCGCGGAGCGCAGACTGGCCCTGGCGGGGGTGCGACTCGGGACGACCATGCAGGACCCAGCAACGGTCGACCAGATGGCCGAGCTTGCCGCAGTGCTGGCAGAGGGGGCGAGGGCGGCCGTCGCCACGGCCGTGCCCTCGAGGGCCAGTAGGGCGACCACCGCCACGTCCGAGGAGCGCAGTGTGATCGGGGATGGGGACGGGTGGTGCCAGGGCCCGATGAGCCTTCGGCAGGCGATGATAGACCTGCGGGATATCCAGTGTAGACGGGCTGGCTAGCATCTCAGTGGCCGTCGTGGCGTAGTCTGGTGCGAGGCCATTCAGGAGATTGAATAGGCAGAGCTGGTCCCGTTGAGTCTACGCTTCGGCCGGAGTTTGAGGAATAGGCCAGAGTTCCTGCAGTTCATCGCGGAGACCCGAGGCGCCGGGGCGAGGGCGCTACGCCGTGAGGGAGTGCCGCCGTGAGGGAGTGCCGCCGGGAGCCGGGGCGAGGCGCGCCGAGGGCGAGGGCGCCGGGGCGCGAGCGCTGGGGCGAGGGCGCGACGACACGAATGGGAGGGCCGCCGTGAGGGAGTGCCGTCGGGAGCCGGGGCGAGGCGCGCCGAGGGCGAGGCGTCGAGGCGAGGCGTCGGGGCGAGGGCGTTGCAACGCGAAGGGAGGGCCGTCATGAGGGAGTGCCGCCGGGAGGTAGGGCTGCCGGGAGGGAGTGCCGCCGGGAGGGAGGGCTGCCGAGAGGGAGTGCTGCCGGGAGGGAGAGCTGCCGGGAGAGTAGGGCAGAGCCAGAGAGGGTGGAGAGAGGCGGGGCCGGTCAGAACCGGGAATCCGCTGGGAGGGAGGGTCGGGATGAAGATCCCTCTGATACCATGTAGAGGGTGAATTGCCTTTTGTGAGGTGGGGATACTCTTTTATAGATGAGTAAAACTAATTACAAGGTGGGTAAGTCCGATGTGGGACTCAGAAATACCCATTTAAGGTTAAATGGGGTCCAACAGTAACAATAAACAGACACTCTGGAGAAGCCCTCAATGTCAATTCTCCCTATGATCTACTACACCAGGTTCTCACGGCCTTGTGTAAGTCGATCGTGCACAGCGATATATGGCAGCCAAAGTACAGCTCAAGAACTACTTGGCTAAACAATCTACAGCGTAACATAGCATGTCAGATAATAATCACTCCATCCTACAGTATTAGGCATGGAAAACAAGGCTGCCTAACAGGCAAGCTAGACCAAACGGTCAAAACAAGCAACATGGGCTAAACATCCATACCATGGCAAGATTAACCCTATTCACAAACGATTGACCTCTATCCAAACAAATAAGGCATAACAGGCAATAACAGGGTTAAAAACCATAAACACGCAATACCCCGATCAAGGGTATTGAGCACTTTTGCACATATAACTCAAAGACTATCTACGGAAAGACACAAACCACCTACCTCGGCGTTGTATGATCGATATACTCCGGCATCAGCCCTTGGATCGACCTAGAACGCGGTAGATATACAAAAACGTTAAAAACGTTCAACCGAGGATAACTCGCAAGAGAGGAGAAATCAGGAAACGAGGTTCAAGAAGAAGAGAGAACTCACCGATGCGATTCCAATGCAACCAACGGAGTTCGATTTGGAGAACGGATGCTCGATCGGGGGCTCGGGGAAGGATCGGCGCCGTACGGACGCTCTCGGTCGAAGAAGGCGAAGAAGAAGACACTTCTTCCAATTAGACGCGATCCCAGCCCGTTTAATGAAAAAAAAGAAAGTACACGACATGTATTTTAGAAGTACACGACGTGTACTTGCCCTTACCGGCCCCCGCATTAGGTGGTCTTCAGGTCACCACACACGGCTGTGTGCTCGGCCGTTACACGGCCAGCACACGGCTACGTGCGGCAAAAGAGTACACGACATGTACATATAAGTACACGGCGTGTACTTCGAAAATTTCTAGAAACTCCTCTTTCTCAAAAACATCAGAAAAGAGAAAAACGTACTGAAAAGAAGATCCGGGTTCTTACGATAATAAAACTGGGTTTAACACTCCCCCTCAAGCTGGACATGCCCAACTTGGATCAAGAGTTCCACAAAAGAAAAGATGACAGCAAACATGATCATACACACTCCCCCTTAAGATGGGCTGCTGATGCTGTTGATACCCAGTTTGGTACTGAGAGTCCAGACGAGCTCCCAGGAGGCCTTTTGTGAAGATGTCGGCCAACTGATCCGCCGTCGGAATGTGGCTGAAACTGATATGGTTTTGCTTAAGATGATGGTGAAGAAAGTGACAGTCCACCTCGACATGCTTCGTCCGTTCATGGAAGACGGGATTCGAAATAATCTTCGTGGCTACCTGATTGTCACACCAGATATGAGCAGAGGTCTGCAGAGGGAAGCCAAGCTCATGGAGGAGATGACGAAGACAGAGGATCTCAGTAGTGATTGTGGTCATGGCACAATATTCAGCTTCTGCACTAGATCTGGAGACGACAATCTGCTTCTTGCTGCGCTAAGAGATGAGGTTACTTGCCAAGAAAACGACATACCCAGAAGAAGACTCGTGGGTAGCAAGACAACTAACATAGTCAACATCACAGAAGTCCTCAATATTGAGATGAGCGTGATGGGAGTACCAAAGACCACGGGCATGGTCTTTCTTGATGTATTTGACAATGCGGAGGACAACATCCCACTGAGATTTGGTCGGATGCTCCATGAACTGGCTCACTTTGCCAACAACGCAAGCAATGTCGGGTTGTGTCATCATAGAGAGAACGTTCTCCAAGCTCAAGAACAGTGTCCATGGCAGTTGCCTGACTCAACCCTGCATTCTGCAAGAAATCTATGACATATTTCCTTTGGTAGAGAAAGATGATGTCCATAGAACGGGAGACCTCGATGCCAAGAAAGTTTGTGAGAGGATCAAGATCTTTGGTGTGGAAGTGGTGGTGAAGATGACTCTTGAGTTGGGCGATTTCAGTGAAGTCGCTCCCTATGATAATGATATCATCAACATATACCACCAGCAACATGCAATCGTTGGATGTCGTGCGGTAGAAGACAGTGTGGTCCTTCATACTGTGTGAGAGTCCAAAGGAGGTGACGACGGTGCTGAAGCGGCCAAATCAAGCACGAGGAGACTGCTTGAGACCATATAGAGATCGACGAAGTCGGCAAACATTAGAGTCGGTGTCAAAGGCACGAAATCTGGGGGCTGCTACAGGTAATCCTCTTCAAGACAGCCATGGAGAAAGACATTTTTTACATCCAGTTGATGAAGTGACCAGTTATGATGAGGGGCCAAAGAGATGGATAAGCAGACTGAGGTTATCTTGACGATTGGAGAGAATGTCTCAAAATAGTTGATGCCATATGTCTGAGCAAAGCCCTTCGCCACAAGTTGGGCTTTGAGGCGATGAAGAGTGCCATCGACATTGCGACAGACTTTATAAATCCATTTGCAACCGATCACTTGTTTTCCTACTGGAAGGGGGACCAGATCCCAAGTATAGTTGTCATCTAGAGTCTGCAGTTCATCCCGCATCGCCTGTAACCACCCCGGGTGAGATTTGGCATCGCCAACCGTGCGAGGAATAAATATCGTCTCCAGAGCTGACAAACCTCTGTATTAAGATGTATTAAGAGGAGTATGCTGACATGAACGAGTACCTTTTCGGAGTGCAATAGGCAAGTTGTCTGGTGCCGGTGCAGGAGCATCGGACGAAACTGGGACGATGGTTTCCTCGGCCTGGACTGAGAGCACAATTGAGGGGCGACGAGAGTAGACCGTACCAAAATGGTGATCAGCAGGAGGAGACACCAGAGGAGGATGTATGATGAGAAGAAGACAATCATCGATGTCAGTGTCTGGATGGGGAGATGGAAGTGATAATGGAGAGCTCTCAACAAACGAGACATCAACAGAGATGATATACCGTCGTAGGTCCGGAGAGAAGCATTAGTATCCGCGCCTGAGTGCATGAATAACCGAGGAATATACAGCGGAGGGATTTGGGAGAGAGTTTGGAGAGGCCAGGACGGGTGTCACGGACATAACAGAGACATCCAAACACACTGAGTGGAAGAGAGTGAGGAGGGAGAGAGGAGAACATAGTTCGAAAAGGAGTCTCCTCAAGGATAGAAGAAGGAAGACGATTGATGAAGTATGTAGCAGTAAGGATGACATCTCTCCAAAAGAGAAGGGGCACCTGTCATTGGAAGAGAAGGGGACGAGCAGTCTCCAAAATATGTCGGAGTTTCCACTTGGCCACTCCATTCTGCTGGGGTGTATCGGGACAGGAGGTCTGATGAATGACGTCGTGCGCCTGGAGAAACTGTTGAAAGGGAGTGGACTGATTCTCTCGCCCATTGTCCGAGCGGAGATATTTAACTGAGATGGAAAATTGGGTATGAATCTCATGGTAAAAAGTCTGAAAAATAGAAAACACTTCAGACTGATCTTGAAGTAGGTATAACCAAGTCATACGCGAAAAATCATCAATGAAGGATATATAATATTTATACCCAAATTGACTCAAGACAACACAGGGACCCCATACATCTGAATGAACCAAATCAAAGGGTTTGGAAGTCCGTGTATCTATTAAGGAAAATATGAAGTGCGATGATGTTTTACAAATTTATAAGATTTGCAACGAAAGGAGACATACTGACTGATATCAGGAAACAATTGATGAATAGCGGAGACGGGGGGATGACCCAATTGAGAATGAAGGTCCAATGTATGCATAGAGACAGATGTGCAGGCGACGGATGGCGGTCCCTCGAACATGTATATCCCGTCCTGGATTTGGCCTCTACCAAGTTTCCGTTTCGTCGTCCGCTCCTGAAACACAACAGCAGACGATGTGAATATGACATTGCAGTTGAAATCCTTTGTAACCTTACTGATTGATAGAAGGTTAAAAGGGCTGTGAGGCGCATGTGCCACAGAGG
The DNA here is from genome assembly GCA_963277665.1 of Viscum album. Taxonomy (NCBI): domain Eukaryota; kingdom Viridiplantae; phylum Streptophyta; class Magnoliopsida; order Santalales; family Viscaceae; genus Viscum; species Viscum album. The sequence continues at coordinate 1,429,370,277 of OY728126.1, read as the reverse complement.
GCAGATGAAGAGACGAATTCAGGGAAGCAAGCATTGAAGTCGACAATGGGGAGAGTTGATCAATCAGCGATGGTGATGGCAAAGGAACCGACATACGGACGGTAGGTGGATAACATACCTGCATCACCGGTGAGATGGTTTGATACACCTGAGTCTAGCATCCAGGCAGGGGAGCGACAACCGACAAAGGTAGTGGAACCATCAGAGTGGGCAAGAGAAACCGACGAAGGACTTGGTAGAGAGGTGTTCCGATGATCGTGAATCATCTGAAGCTCAGCCATGGAGAGGTCCAAAGATGATGGAAGAGCTGCGGCTGATGGTGAAGCATCGTGGATCGCAATTTGGCCTTGTCGAGGTGGTTAGGATGGGCGGCCATGAAGAACCCAACAACGATTGATCATGTGGCCGAGCTTGCCCCAATGCTGGCAGAGGGGATGAGGACGCCCCTCCCCACTGCCACGCCCACGAGTGCCTGAGGAGCGTCCACTACCTCGGCCCAAGAGGGCGGTGTGATCGATGCTGGAAGTGGGTAGAGGAAGTGCCCATAGAGCTTTTCCCAAGCGATGATACACCTGTGGAATCTCTAGGGAAGGGGCTGGCGCGCATCTTCATGGTCGTCGTCGCATATTCCGAGCGAGGCCACGAAGCAGGCTAAAGAGGCACAATTGGTCCCTTTGGACCAAGGCTGCCGCTGGTGTTTGGGGAATGGGCCATAGCTCAAGCAATTCATCCCGGAGAGCTTTCCATTCCATGAAGTATGCCGGAAATGAACGGTCCTGTTGGCGGATGAGCGACAAGCGCTGAATAATATCGGAGACCGAGCCAAATTATTGGTCTCGGAATATGTGAGGGTTAAGGAATCCCAGAGTTCCTTAACCGTATTGGCGGTCCGAGTGACATCTTTGACAGAGCGGTCCATAGAATTGACCAGTAAGACAAATATCTTGCTATCAGCAAGCTTCCATGGACAGTATTTGGGATCAGAAGATGGGGGTGGAGGATCCTCGAGGTGGGAGTTGAGGTCCATGCCTGTGAGTGACATCAACACCGTCTTCCGCCATACCGAGAAATTGGTTGAGTCGAGCCGCTCATCAACCAGGCGGGTGGAGGCGGTGATCAGCGGAGGCAGAATCGAAGGTGCGGCCGAATGGTCGGACATTGGAAGGGCGAGGCCAGGACGTGCCGAGGAGAGCGGGACCATGGCCGGGATGTGAACCCGGAGAGCCGCGGGAAGGTGGAGCCTGAAAAATATGGCGAGCGGCGAGGCTGGTCGCGAAGCTGGGAGTCCGCAAGCAGGCGGGTCCGGGAATGCGCCTCGGTAGGCGGGGCCGGGAGCCGCGACGGGAGGCGGGGTCAGGACTCTGCCGGGAAGCCTGTTGGAGGGAGGGATCAGGAGGTGGGGGCCGGTCGCGGAGCCAGGAGACCGCTGGTAGGCGGGGGCTGATCGCGAAGTCGGGAGGAGGCTTCGGAGGCGGGCAATGTCGGAGGAGGGCGCTGGCTGGCGGGGACCGGGAAGCCGCAGGAAGGCGGGCGATGGCCGGTCACGGAGCCGGGAGGGGCGGCGGGCGGCGTCGAGCGGGTGCCGTGTGCGTGGAGGGACGTCGCTGGAGGGTCGCGGGCAGGTGGGGCACCGTCGGGGAGAAGCGTCGTGGGAGGAGGATCCGCGGGCGGGAGGGGCGCCGTCAAGGAGAAACGCCGCGGGTGGATGGGATCTGACGTTGGGGCCAGGAGACGCGGGTGGTCAGGCGACGACGTCGGGATCGTGGAGGGCGGGGCCAGGACGGAACCTGGAGGCCGCGACAGGAGGCGCTGGAGGTGGAGTCGGGCAAAGCCGGGAAGCCGCATGGAACTGACGGGAGGGTGGGGCCGGACAGAACTGGGAAGCCGCAGGAGAGTCTTCGGGAGAAGGAAGGGCAGCGGAAAAAAAAAATATCGGGATTTTTCTTTTGATACCATGTAGATGACGAATTCCCCTTACCTCAATGTGAAGTGGAGACATTTTTTTATAGATGAGTAAAATGGAATACATGGTGGATTATTCCGATGTGGGACTCGGAAATACTCAATATAATAAAACTGAGTTTAACAAATAATAATGACCACATTGGACCACAAGTCTGATGTGGGATGCTGACTCCAACACTCCCCCTCAAGCTAGGTGTACCTAGTTTGAACACATAAAAAAAACAGACCAAAGCAAAGTAAAAACAAAAGAATCAACAGACGTTGCAAACACTCCCCCTAAAGCTGGACATACCCTGCTTGATAACAAAAGAAGACGGAACAAAACAAGAAATCATCATCGATTACAGCTCCCCCTCGGGATGAGATTAGAAAACCCACTCTGATACCATGTTGAATGATATGGAGGAGAACAAAAAACCCAAGGTTCCTCTCTAAGGGAGGCCTTGAGGTTATTTTATAATGAATAATAAAGACCACATCAGACCACAAGTCATATATGGGATGCAGACTCCAACATATTTAAACGCATTTCTTTGACATTTGAGGTTCTCTCATGAGATATAGCAAGAGTATACCAAATTTTAAAAGTAGTAGAACAGAAAAATATTCTGTTGAATTCATCTTCGCATAAAGCACAATACAATGCATTCACTGCTTTACAGTTGCAATCACGTGCAGTCTTAGTGGCCTCACTCCATTTAGCTCTAGCAACTTTGGGTTTTTCATATTTATCCTCAATAATAGTCCAAATATCAAACCCATACTTTCTAAATGAATTTTCATTTTGATTTTCCATTGAGTATAATTTGTTCTATTAAAATAAGGAGACCGATTAGTGGTTGTTCCATCTTGTCTATAGTTATCCATAAAGACTTAAATTTAGATCTAACAGAAATTTAAGATCTTTATATTCAAGTCGATCAAAGTCAAAACAATTTTGAAAGTCCTTTGATACCAAATGTTGGTCAGAATGGAACACTCAAGATGGGTTGAATTTAGTTTCCAACAAAAATTTATGTTAAAAAGATTTTAAAATTAAATCCCTCAATTTATAAAATAAGCTCAGCTAATTAAAATTGTAGAGTTATATAATTTGTTTTTTGGAAAAGCTTCTCAGGTAAAAACAAGTTTGAAAACACTTTTTAACTGTTAGATTCGGTTTATTGTATTTTCGGGTTAAGTGTCTTTTTGAGTCCCACATCGGATTCTTCCGACTTGTAATTTGTATCCTCTATCTATAAAAGAATATCTTCGCCTCTCATTGAGGTAGGGGACTTCACCATTCTACATGGTATCAATGGTCATGTTACATCCGATAACTTTCCCCATTCATTGCTCCGCCTGTGCGACTATCCCGACACCGCGTTGACCGGCTCAACTGTGAGTCACGACCCCCTCTTCCCGCCACTCCAGTTCGGTGACCACAACCAGTGGCGGCCCTTCCTCCGACGCCGTCCAGATTTGGAGTGCTGCCTCCCCTACCTGCCGGCCTCGCCTGTGCGCGCAACGACCCTCCCTACGCGTGACCCCCCCCCCGCACGCGACGACCCTCTGCAACGGAGACCCAGCTTCCCCGCCTTCCTGCACGTGACAGATTGCTGCGGCCCCGCCTTCCTCGCCGGCATCACGCCGCCTCACCCCTCCCACCGGACTGCCGACACCCGCGCGCAACCCCTTCCCGCATTCTCTCTGGCCGCACTCCCACGGTCTGCCTACCACAGGGCGGCCTCCCCGAGCATATCTGGATCAGGTTTCTTTGGTGCATTCTTGCTTTTTGTCGGACTCTTTTTCCAAGCTATACCTGTTCTAGCTTGAGGGGGAGTGCTAGACCCGGTTTATTGTATTTATGGGTTAAATGTCTTTTCGAGTCCCACATTGGATTCTTCCAACTTGTAATTAGTCTTTTCTATCTATAAAAGAATGTCTCCGCCTCTCATTGAGGTAGGGGACTTCATTGAGGTAGGGGATTTCACCATTCTACACTAACTTTTGAAATTAATCTACTTAACAAACACCTTATATAAATTCAATCTTAAGCCAAAACCTAATCTACTACACTTGACAATTACCTGCTGTCAAGCAGTTTATTATACAATAAATAGATCCACAACCTGGATCAGGTGTTTACAAATTGTACTAAGATAGTATAGGCTATACAAAAGCCTCTACCACAGTTCTATGTGGGATAAAAAGATTTCAGGTCACGTGTGACCTCTTCCACAGTTATACGTTGGAGTACAAATGAAAATAATAGTGTCAAACACTCTCCAGTTTAGTGCATGGGACTATGTTTTACAGATAAACAACTCTCCAGTTTAGTGCATGGGACTATGTTTTACAGATAAACAGGGTAAAACAAAAACACAGCTCGAAAGTATGCTAAAACAGAAAGAGCAAGGAAAGAGAGATGAAGATCCGGTGAAGTTCATTCCGAATAGCTTCAGTTTTCTAGAAGACTTTGAGTTCTTCTTTGATATCAGAGTTTGCACAGAAATGCAGGAAAAACAGAGTGTCTTGGAAGTATGGAAAATCCTTTGTTCTCAGTCAGCCGATTGGTCAGAGTTCTTCCACACACAAGTGTTATCTTTTTATTTTTGTGTCGCAGCGTATGAAAGTCTGTATCATTGCAACCATGTACACATACTCTACACGCACAAGGGAGTTCTTCTGACTTTATAGCATTCTAGCTTGTCCACTTATTTGTTGCAGGATGATAATAGATTAAGTAAAATCCTCGCACTGAGAGACAAATTCGAAGTCTGACTAACCTTTAAAACTTCTATGGAGTTGTTTTAGAATAATCATTCTTAAATCTATGCGCCTCTGACTTGGTGGTAGATCTCTGGCGGTAGATCTTTGACAATAGATCTTTGACCTGGCGGTAGATCTCTGGCAATAGATCTTTGACGATAGATCTTTGACAATAGATCTTTGAACTGACGGTAGATCTCTGATGGTAGATCTTTGATAGTAGATCTTTGAACTACGGTAGATCTTTGGCGGTAGATTCAAGACTTGGCCAATTGTATTATTTTGATCATAAAATGGTTGACTATCATAAAACATGAAACTCATTAGAAACAAAGTAAACATGATTTCAAATAATTAAAATAAGGAGGTGCTTGAACTAAACCAACATATTTGTTTAAGGGTCCTATTTTAATAAGTGAATTTGTCATTAAGTTTACCTTATTAACAGGTGCATTCTCAGGTCTTCTACTAACGTGGTCATTTTTATTCTTATCCATCTCAGTATGTCCATCTTAATATTTTCATTTTCACTACCCTTATTTTTTGTTTAAGATGTCCCGTTAGCGGTCGACACTCATTGCCATATAGAATAGTTGGTCTAATAACAGTCTTATAAAATTTTCCTTTCAATTTCAAAGGAATTTTATGTTCACAATGCACTCCAGAATCTTTTTTCCATTTTATCCATTCAGTTTGAATTCTGTAAGAAACATTTGCATTAATATCTCTGACACATTGCAAAAAAGTGTTGCTTTTTTCACTATTTCATTATTCATTTTATCATTATCATTATCATTTTATTTTATTTTTGAAGTAGTTTCAATCTCAGGAATCCGGCTTCCTTTTGGTATTGGGTGACTCTTGGAATCTATTTTGACTAACCAAACATACAGAAAATAACTCATTTCATTGACTAAGATTCCCCATGCCAAACGGGGCCTTAATTTTTGGAGGAGTAGGCCAGAAACCGTTTCTCTTGAATGAGAATGGAACACTTAATTTAAATAGACAGATATAAAGACTCGAGATAGATATGAAACATCAAATTCAAACCAGATGAAAAAGGGGGAAAGAGAAACTTAGTCAATACCCATATCTTAAATATCTAGGTACTCGTTTTGATCATTTTATTTCATAAATTCTACATTTCAGCATGATAAAACTAATAATATTGGTAATTACATTGTGCAGGCAGGCCAGGGTGTCACGTTCCTCATTTAGTGCATGCAGAAAATATAAATTCCAGTGCCTGGATACTGAGAGAGCAACACGGTTGGCACATTGAGGGTGCCCTTCCACTGCGACAGATGGGGCAATGGAAACTTCTCTATCAAAGCACATCCAATGGCTTGAGTTTCAACACATTCATGGGCATGGTTGGGGGTCATGAGGGAGGGACGGTTTTGATCATTCACGACACTGAGGGTTACATCTTTGGAGGGTATGCCTCAAAGCCCTGGGAGAAGCATGGTGATTTTTATGGAGATATGAAGTCCTTTCTCTTTCAGCTGTACCCTAGGGCTTCCATCTACAGGCCCACAGGGGCTAACAGAAATCTGCAGTGGGTAAGTTCAAACCGCGTTGTTTAATGTCAATTATTCCCTAGACTTTAAATAAACAGTTAATTTTTGCAGTGCGCTGTGAATTTTGGGTCGGACAGCATACCCAACGGGCTCGGGTTTGGAGGGCGGGTTGGGCATTTTGGGTTGTTTTTGTCGGCGGGGTTCGATCGGGGCCATAGCTTCGAGTGCACCACGTTTGGCAGCCCTTGCCTCTCCCAGGGCAATCACTTCGGCCCAGCGGCGATAGAATGCTGGGGAATTGTTGATGGAGGAGGTCAGTGGGAGGAGGGAGGGCGTGGCGATTTGAAGGGCACGGTGTTGGAGAGATTCAAGGAGGACCGACACATGCTCAACATGGTGGGTCTTGCTAACTCCAGCGATTGATAGGCTGACTAATGCCTCGGAGAGTTTTTTTGAGTTTGGTGTCATTTCAAGAATTGTCTCACTGTATTATTTATGTATTATTTATATATGTGTGTGTGTGATGGTGGGAGGGGATTGCAGAGACATAGAGTTTGAATGTGTTACTGAATGGTGGGTCAGGCACTTAATCAATCTCTTTATGTTTAGTATGTTTATGGAATACAAAATTTGATGCAATTTTTATGGTGTCTTAAGAGGAGGGGAAAGGTGATTTGAGTAGTACCAAATGGATTCGACGCTGACAAAGAAGCAAATAACGCACAAATATGGGGTTCATGTATTAGGTAAATCCTAATCCTCTCCAATTGATTGAAAACTCAAGCAAACTCTAATTGCAAGAGTTGTTCCACACCCAGCAGGTGAGTCTGAAACCCAGGCTAGGTTGCACACGATAGTTATACTAGCTTCCAGGATTCAATCTCGAACCTCTTCCACAAACCCCGTGAGAATGAAAATACAAGTGAAAGGATGAAATAAGAGTTATGCAACACTTCTTCATAGTGCAAGAGAGCAACAAGACTATAAACAATCAATTCAACAAGCTCTCTACAAAAGAATGCAAGAAAACAGAAGATTTGATGCACCTTTGCAATCTTGAAGTGAAGCAATGACGGATCAAATTAGATGCAACCTCAAAAGTCTCCTTTATCTTTGTAAACATATTACTTCTTAACAGAGACTTGGAGCTCCTTTTCACTTTTCACAGAAAACATAGTCGTAGATTTTGTTCTTCAGTGAGCACAAAAAGAGTTTGTAGTCTTCACCATCCCTCTAATTTATATGCTTTGTCCTTGAAGAAAATATCCATTATTCTTTTTGAACCAATAAAGCAGTGTTGGGAAATGCGGCGAGCGACGAACACACAAATGAATGAAAAACACAAACGCACAACGAAACAAAAATCTTTCCCTTCAAACAAGCCTGAAAATCACCAATATGCTTTAGAAAACAATACTTTGATAAAATAGGATCAATTGCAGAAAAAAAATATGAATGGAAGTTTTTTAAACTGAAGAATGCAGTCTGAGAAAGAAATCCAAATTAAACATCTGACTGTGTGGATCAGAGGTTTTCTATATGAATGAAAATGTACAAAAATGTACAGAAAAATCACCGAGGTCAGAATAAAGGCTATCGTCGATCAAAGCCTACCAGATCAGGAAAAATCTCCATCGATACAAGATCCAAGTTGGGCTAAACTCTAACCGCACTAAGCAAGAGAGAAAATAGAGACATATATCTCCCTCATCGAAAAAATCGTCTTTACCCTTCAAAGAAGTTAACCTCTTACAAAGCTCGTAGGCTTATAGATTACATGGCCCATAGGCCTATGGGACATTACATGACCCGAAGGTCTTAGGGAATTCAACCAGACTACTACAAGAAACTGCCCCTCCCCAGCATCTGCATCGTGATGATAGCTCTCCACATTGACATGACCGTCTGGCTAAGCTCCCCGTGCAAGCATAGGCTGGTCCTGATTGTATTGTCATACCCTCTCATTCTTCCAATTCCATTGGTTCTGCTCTGGTGAGGGCACCTGCTCTGAATCCTCCTCTGGGGCTGCTCTTTTTCTCTAAAGTCTGTCTGGGGAAAATGCATTGATCATGTGGCCCGAAGGCCTTGAGGAGGCCTGAAGGCCTTGAGATGGCCCGAAGGCCTTATGGTGGCCTGAAAGCCTTACTGGCCTAAAGGCTTTGGGTGGCTCGAAGGCCTTAAAGGGTCCGAAGACCAAACTGGTGACCCGAAGGCCCAAACGGATGAATAGATCTGGGTGCTATAGTACAGAACAGTAACTGTTATAGTACCCGCTACAGTACTGCTACAATACCCGTAAATTATCCCTCCGCTTGGTTTTGATCTCGGGTCTCTTGGATGCATCTGTCGTGTCCTCACCAACTGGGTTGAGGCTCTTGTGCCCAAAATAGAGAGTCGTGTATCTTTTTTTTAAATGGAACATGAGCCCCCCCTGGGGAGGATGCCCAACAAGACCCCCCTACGACACAACTGAGGATCACTGCCAACCCTACAACTAGTCGGTAAGTCTCAAATAAACCATTCAGTAAAATATTGGTCAATATATTTAACCCATTGTTATTTGTGTGAATCTTCTCGAGCTCCAATTGTTTGGAATCATGGACTTCACATATCCAATAATAGCGCACATTGATATGTTTTGAATTGCCATGAAGAGTGAGATTCCTTTCTAAACAAATTGAACTCTTACTGTCACAAAATAAAACATACATGTCTTGATTAAAATTGACCTCGTGAATAAAATTTGTTATTCACAATAATTCATTGCATGCCTCTATAGCTACAATAAACTCAGACTTAGTGGTAGATAATGTAACAACCCATAATTTCATCAATGGAATTTCCCTTCTGAATATATAATTGTGTCAGATTTAGTAATATAATATTATATTATGCACAAGTACCACATGATAGAACTAACGACATTTTATTATAATAATTTGAACATTACATTTAGAGAATAAAAATGGCCATAAGAATTGAAATTATAATAATGAGACAAAAAATAGAAAATAAAATAATAAGAAGAAGAACATTTGGATCTACCTGACCCCCTATAATAATCTTACCCACAAACAATATTGTAGAAATAAAGCAGAATATTAGTAATGTATTATGCATTTTGAAAAATGAAAAATATATATAACCATGAGAGAAAATGCAAGTGAATAAAGAATGAATGAAATATGATGTATTTATAGAAAGTAGAGATCACATATGACCGTTGCAAATCTGATTGTTGGAATAATAATTTGACTGTTAGGAATAGTAACATGACCATTAAAATAGTAACCTCACTTATGGAAGTGTAAAATAATATTTAGTTATCTTATGAAATGAAAATATGATATATTTACACCATGTTACAAGTAAATAATTGTTTTAAAAACGATAAATTAAGTGTTCATATTTTTGTAAAACATAAATGTTTTAATCGCACTTTTATAACAAATATAATGACTTAAAAGAAAGTTTATCTATATAAAATGGATTTATTAATAAATATTATGTTATATTATAATGAAAAGATAATTTTATGAGACAATAAATAATTTTTCAAAGGGTCAGAAAATTGGTCATAATATTAAAATTGATATTTTTCAAATAAATGATTATTTTATTTAAAAATTAATTTTCTCATATTTAGAAAATTATTTTCATAAAATGGATTTTGTTTTTACAATCTGTATGGCGAAAAATGAATAGGGTGAATTTTTGGTATTTTTTCAAAATAGTTGAATTTTTGGTGAATAGTGAAAACAATATTTTACATTATAAGCTAAATACATAAATTTTTGAGTCATTGATGAGGTAAGCACCCATTAGTTTAAACTCACATGCACCATTTACTGTATATAGTCACAAGAATCAATACTATTGATAGTCTTGAACCAAAATAATAAACTAATGATTTTAATATTCAAAAACACCCCTCTCTCATAACTTGTTATCTTTTTAAAAATTTCTGGCTTTAAGAAAATTAACCTTTACTACTTATTAGAATTATTTCTTTATCACCTTTTAGTAAACTCACATGCATGAAAAAGTAGAAAAGTAAGCAAAATACCCAAGATTTATAAGGTTCAGCCTCACTGTGAGAACCTACATCCTTGCCATGACCACTCCTATGAGTCTATGTAAATTCACTATTATCAAGAAATGAATACAAATTTTGTGTCAACTCCTGTTGGACACCTTCTATCTCCTGATAAGAAGGATTATACCGACTCCTGCCAGTTTATAAATTTTACTTTCAAAATTTGAGCCACAACACAAGTATGTAACTTTGTGAAATCTCCTCCAACAAAGGTCCATTCGGGAACACTGTTCGATGTGCCTACGTTCGATGGGCCTGCATCCAATGGCCTCCGTCCGATGCACCTTTTCTGAAAATGTGCCTTTTATAAAACCCATGTTCTGTATGATTAGAAAGCTCAACGCCTCACAAAACAATTCTACATGGAAATCTTGTTTGTTGCCTCTATCCGATGTTCTCTATCCAGTTCTCAAAACTGAACTTTGTTCAATACTTTTGTATGAAATAGATGTCTGGAAAACTTCTTCAACACAAAAACTGACTTCAGTTGGAAACTCAACTCTAACACAATTCTTCCAGCGTCTCGGCTTTTTGCCAGCAAATAGTCACAAGTACCGCCGTACTCGGCACCTCTATTTATAGGTGCTCCAGAAATGGAAAAGGCGGGAAACTAATTTCATTTTCCCGCTCACTGAAATTCATAAATCAGAATTTCATGCTCATTTGAATTTCACCAGGATGCTTCTCAACTCTTCTCAAATCATCCGGAGTATTCTAGAATTTTCTTGAATTTTTCAAATTCTCCAATGTTCCAACCTTCTTGAATTTTCTTAACTTCAGATGTTAAGAAACTTCAAACTCTTTCATTCATTTCTAGATACAAAAACCAATTGAAAGAGCATATCACAACATTTTCATATTTATGGGCTTTGCAAAGTAATGTAAAGTTCCATAGAAAAACAACTCCGTCCAATGAAGGGATTGTCCGATAAAAACTTTCGAGAAACCCCTCAATCTAATGAATGGATTGTTCGATGATAAAAAATTTACTTCTTCAAGTTTCTTCATTCAGACGACTCTGTTCGATCATCCAGCCTCAGCTTAGACTTTCTACATCTTCTTCTTATAATATGGACTTTCTTCACCAGTTCTTCAAAACTTCCTAACTTCGAACTTCATCCTGTAACAAAACTTTGTTCTCCAAAATTTATATAAACTGTATGTTCGGAAAAATCACTTGCCTCTATCTGATGTTCTTAACCCATTTAAAGAAAATCACTTCGGTTACTCTTGACCCACTGAAATGAAAACAAGGTAACAATAGCTCTGTCTGTTTCTCCAAGACAAATGAAGATGGTTGACAACATTGTTGCAACTTCTAAAGACTCATGTTACTTGAAATGTTCTATTCGATAACAACTTCAACACATCTTGTGCAACTTCATTTTTCTTCCTTTCATGCTTTCACACAAAACTCAACATTTGGTAAAACATGCAATTTTATGTTTTAGATCTCAGTTCGCTTATCCAAGACCGATTTCCTCTATTTGATCATCAATGTATGATTAAAAAGTTGAGTTATTCCGTGGTTTAGAAACTTTTCTCATCCGATCAACTTTTCTCTGCTAAAGCAACTTCAAACATCCTCATATATCTATGTCTAGATAGGTTTTTCTGGTGGTTTGTGTCTAGAGCTCTGTGTCCGATTACAAAGTTGATCTCCCCCTTTCTCTTTTCTCATATATTTAAATCTGACTTCTTGAGCCACTTTTCATTTCTTCCGCATTTTGAAAAACCGTAAAAAACACAACAATAACAACTTCAAAGATTATTACAAAATAATTGTTCAATGATTTGTGTCTGAAGCCTTTGTAAAAAAGTTCCTTCATGTAAACTTAGACTTTATAACATAAAATTTGTCCGATGGTTTGTCTGATGGATCGTCCAATCAATAACTTTCCATCGCCGGATCTACTCACCAAAAATTTTATCAGGAATTCTATGTCTGGAAAACTTCAAATTCTTCTTTTCAATAAAATATTATATCATGATATTTTTCATGATTTAAGGAAATTTTTGTTCTACAAAGCATCATCTGACTTACTTTAGAAAGTTCATATCTTTCCAACTTTCCAAACTTTTTGACTTTACAACTTTCTTCATCTCTAAACTTTATTAACTCAATTTCCAATAACTTTTATTTTCCTGTTTAAAAAAACACTTTTACAAAATTTAGTTATCAAAAAAATAAAAAAACTTTATAAAAATAAACAAAAATGATCTTCAATCCCCTTCAGATTTGCTAACACCTCTCGTTAACAACCTTTTCAACTCATTATTTTTCAACCCTCGATTTTTTACAACTTGTGATTTTTTTAAATTAATCAGATGACAACCTTTCTCATATAGAATGCCCTAACACCACAATATTAGATAAAGTAATTTTTTTGAAGGTATTCCATCCCTCAGTGATAATAATTTTTTTGGTCATAGAAAGATAAACTTATCTATCACTTTTATCTCTATCAAATTTTAAAAAAACTCACTTCTCAACCTTTTCAACTCTAAATTTTTTCCATCTCCCCCATTTTATGATAACTATAGCTTCAGATTAATTATAGAAAGAAATGTAACAACTTATTACAAATTTGTTACTTTCTATCCCTATTTTTCAACACAATCCAAAGAACTGGGGGGGGGGGGTTCCTTAATATGTTTTAGGAATTCTTTGGTGAAGGTTGAACATGAAGTTGTAGCCTCAAATCCACAAATATTTCTTTTGGAATAGCTTTGCTAAAGATATCATCAATTTGATACTTTTTTTAAAATATATTCCAGCAAAACATCTCCACCAGCAAATTTATCTTTTATGAGGTGAAACATAATATCAATGTGCTTTGATCTTGAGTGTTGGACAATATTTTTAGAAAGATCAATTGCACTCTGATTATCATAAAGTATCTTCAACGGTGTAGAAACTTTCACTTTCAAATCTTCTAGTTGAACTTTCATCCACAACATTTGAGTACAATCCTAGGTTGTAACAACATATTTTGATTCCACTATGCTCAAGGTTACTGAACTGTGTTTTTTACTATTCCAAATCACACAACATTCTCCTAAGAATAGTGTTCCTCCTAAAATAGATTTTTTATCATTGTAATCTCCATCCTAATCAACATCAGTATAACCATGAAAGTTTATATCATAACTTCTTTTATACATCATCCCATATTAAGTTTTTCCTTTAACATATCTCAGAATTCTCTTTGCTGCCAACAAATGAGATTCTTTCGGATTACTTTGATATATGAAACATAAAGTCACAACAAAAACAATATCAGGTCTTGAGGATGTAAGGTAAATCAAACTTTCAATTAGTTTATGAAAATATTTATGATTTTCACCTTTTTTGATTTATTTTTCACTCAACTTTTCACTCACTGAAATCGAAGTAGAAACTTTTTTAAAATATAACATTCCAAACTTTTTTAACTCCCTCACATACTATTCTTGAGATATGAAAATGTATTTTTTTTCTTTTGTTGAACTTGTAAACCTAGGAATAAAGTTAATTCTCCTAACATTGTACATCACAAAATTCCTTTTCATTTATTCAAAAAACTATTTACATACATTTTCTCTTCCCCTAACAAAAATTATATCATCCACATAAATAATTTTGATTAGGGTGCATGAATCCACTTCTTTCACATACAAGTTGTTATCAGCTTTTCCTTTAGAAAAATTCAACTTTTTCAGACAACTATCATGTTTGGAGTACCAGACACATGGAGTTTGTTTTAACCCATATAGGGATTTATTCAATTCACAAAACTTAATTTAATAATTATCAAGTAGAAAACCATAAGGTTTATCAATTTATAATTATTACTCAATCTACCCATTTAAGAAAGCTAAATTTACATATATCTAATAAACTTTATAACATCGATGTTCAACCACTACTAATAACATTATGATGGTTTCTAATCTTGCAATTGGGAAAAATATTTCTTCAAAGTCCACACCTTCCACCTGTGTATAACCTTCACAAAAAATTCTTTGTTTCTTAAAACTTCTTCATGTTCATTCAACTTGTTTCTATACACCCATTTTATTATGATAAAATTTGTATCTGCTAGATGTGGAAAAAGTTCCCATCTTTCATTTTTCTCAAGTTGATTGAACTCTTCATTCATTTTATTCACCCATTATTTGTGTTTTACTGCTTCTAAAGATTATTCTGGTTCAATCTGTGAAATGAGTGATATATGATTTTCCAATATCAACCTTCCTCCAGTCTGA